>OZ030011.1:82368497-85299747 GCA_964023405.1 Apodemus agrarius
AGAGGTTTTGCATGATGTGGGAATACGAACTTTATTTTTCTTCTAGCTTCTAAAGTGAAAAACATCTTTGAATTTCATTGACTTGAAAAGGAATCTATGGAATTTTAACTGTGGTTTGCTTCACTTCCGTATATATCACCCCTCTTGTGCTATCAGCCTTTTTTTAATCAATAATATTTCTAGTGTTCACTTACTGCTAATATCAGTACCTATTAGGCACCATTCCCTAAAAATGTTCTAGGGGACTAATGCTTTGTTTAATTACATAGCAATGAAATAAGAGTTTGGATTGGCTATTTTACAAATGACTTTGGAGGAAAAGTATTCCTATTCCTCATAGCTTATAGTTTGCTTTCTCAAATAGAGACATTATATCATAATATTTTCTGCCTCCAAATTGTTCCATTCTGCTAGATGGTCCTTGCACACAAATTGTTCACAAGGTGACACTGTGATCACAAACCTAAAAATCAAACTGTGTTTATATATCTTAGAAAGAACGCCTTTGCCTTGAAATGTCTAAAACCAAAGTTTTCTTTAAGTCTTTTGATCAACATAGTCTGAACAAATTATTTATTTTAGACACTAAACCACTCAGTTTTTATTTCTGTGTAGATGTTAGAATTTCTATTATGACATACTTCCTTATAAAAAAAATTACCAAGCAGCACAAAATGAAAATATCTCAGAGGCTCATGTCTTACAGCAAGATAAAAATGTTAGAAAAACTTCAAAGATAGAAAATGCATAAGCTAAATGGAGGCCATCAAAAGAGTCAGAGTTATGTTTTCACCAAAAGGAATGAATACTTATGAGGCTGGTTCAAACATGAGCACCCAAATGCACATTCATAATAAATGGAAGAGAGGAGTCTAACACACATTTTAATTGGTGGAAGAGTCCGCTGCTCTAAAGTAGTTAAACATTACTCCTTGAAAGTTTACCCCGTGAAGCACATGTCCAAACAGCAGCAGGACACTTGCCTTTCATGTGCCCTACTATTAATCAACAGAGCACAAATCAAAACCAGTTACTTCTGGGTGCTGGCAAAGACCTGTTGCTATTTCAGAAACTATATTAACACATCTAATGTTTGGGATGGTCAAAGGAAGGATGCTAACTTTATTGCTAGAGCAGAAGAGTATTATGAGACATGCTTAGAAAATAGTCCAAGCAATCATAAGCCTATATCTGATATCTTTTTTCAATAAGATAGTCAAATACTCTGAATTCGTTCAATTATCATAGTTATACAAGAAATGTATGAAAGTTATTTTTCACACTATAAATCCAAACTGAAGCACTGAATAGAGTCCATATGTAAGAAGATATTTTCTGTTATTGTTTTAGTTATCCAAAAGGTTTAACATAAAGATCATAGTGATGCTGTTATCTATAATTAAAAGTTTTCACACTGAAGCACATTTGATATTTTTCCATCTGGTCAGGGTATTATAAAATAGTTTTTATAGAATAAAGAGATAGATTTGACCTTACTTGTAATCTACTTTCAATCAATTTTTAACTAGCTTTGAGACAAAATACATGTTTATAATTTTAAAGGTCATAAAAATTTTTCAACCACATTAAAGTTTGGGAGATTACAATGGTATAAAAGAACTAAATATTGGCCCAACACTGAAGACAATAAAATATTATATATAGTCATTTCCTTATTTTATATTCATTCAATATTATGAATACTGATTGTATAATTAAAATTTTTATAAGCATATTTGCATGAACATAAAATTTACCCTATGGCTAAATCATGTCACTTAATTATAGTTCTATACAAATTTTCTCAGGTTATTTATTAAAATTTTTATTTTACATGAAGATGCTCATTTTATCAATGACTTATGTACAATTAATTCAGAGAAGGGGGTCTTTTCTTTTTAATCATGTGATAATATAAATCTGTAAAAGTTGGGGGAACTGTGAGTTTACAAAGACCATTAACTCTTGTTTGTTTTGCCCTGTGTTTGTACAAGAGTATCCTAGTTTCTTTCTATGCTGTCTTCCTCAAGAAACTGAGTGTGGATGTTGGATTAGAAGTTATATATGATTCCTCTTCTTGCTGCAAATTTCTCTATTGCTTCAGTTTTGTTAAAAATCTTTTTATTAATAAGCTATTATTAATCTTTCACTGATAATATCAGTCATACATTATTGTCTAGTTGCAATGAAACAAATCAAAGAAGCAAATGACAGTATAAAAAATACACAGGTAATAATAAACATAGCAAAAAAATTAGTTTAAGACATTTGTTTTCTTGAAGCTTCTTTGATGGATTGCAGTTAAATGCTTACTTGAGCATAGAAACATCAGGAGGACTTTAAGTGGGTATAACCGGAGTCTATCACCAGGTAAGTGTGCCTCCTACAGTTGATTACCAATTAGCTACAAATGAAACAAATGAAGTAGATTCTATAACCAGGTGGATTACTATGCAAAACATAAAGTATGTGAAAAAAAGAAACATGCACAGTGACAGTAAATCAGAGGCAAAGATGAGAATTTTTGGCTCATTTGTCCAGTCTATAAACAAAGGAAGCATTCGGGACAAGTCTGACTCCTTCGGGTAAGTTGTTAATGCCAAGGAATTATATTACCCAATTCAAGGGGAGAAATGAATCAAGAATGTCTCTGAAAACATGAAACTCACTGGTCCTCTCTACAGTATTTAAATATGTTGACTCGTAAGCCAACCTGTGCATTGTAAATTTTGTCAGAAAGTGTTAATAATTTTCAAGACTATATTTCTTGTCTCTTTCTTTTCAGGGCTGGCATATTCCACCATGCCTTGCTCATACATGAGCTCTGGGGAATAAGATTCAGATCCTCATGCTTATGTCAGGTCTCAAGGGGTTACCATGAGCCATCTTTCCAGTTCTCCTTTTCTTTCTCCAAAGAGAAAGAATAAAGAGAAATCAACTGACAGGCAGTCATAATAATTACATAAACAACATTGCTCTAGCTTCAATTTAATAATGAACAAAATACCAAACCCCTCAAACTTTAGGACTTTATTATCAGGAAGTACTTAGCATACACATGATAGAAAGTAAAACAATAAATACTTCATTTCAAAATCACTTTAATATAGAGTTGGCCAAAACATGGAACATGTGCTCTTATTGGTCAAAGAAATCGAGCTATATTCAAGGGATTTACTTTCTTTCACCTTGTTATTTGTGTTCTTCAATATAGACAATTGTCCTGCATTAGAAGCAGCACAAAAGATTCCCAACAGTTCTTATTTTTGTTTATTCTTTGCCAGAATTTAGACTATGTAATTTTTTTATATAATTACTATCCAAAGACAAGTATGGACTGCAGGCATTGTTTTTAACATCACTGCTGTGACTAGAAAAACAAATAGGTCTGCTGTGCTAAAATTTCTCTGACAATTCCACATACTTATTCAGATGCAGCTTTTATAGGTTTTGCCAAAATTGAGTCCAAGTGACTATATATTTAGTGGTAATAACAGTGGCTCTTTATAACACACAAACAAAATTCCTTTTTGGAGACCACGCCTTTTAATTTTTGGCAAAATATGAGGCTATAATTTTTTATACAGGCAGGTGTAAGGATGATCAATAGTTGCATTGTCTTAAACATGTACAACAAATACAACTTTGGGAAAACAAAATGGGCAAAGGTAAGTTTTTAAACAGACCAGACAAACAAGATATCAGCTTCAGTCTCCACTGACTTAAGAAATCCCTCACTTTCATAATAAATTACTGTGAAGATTCATAAAGAAGAGAATTTCTATATTCACTCAAAGTGAAGAAAATCCATGAAATATCAGGGTAGTCACATATTCTATGGATAAGCATGCAACAGAACAGAGTAAGTCTGTATTTCTGCTATAAATTAAATGCTAACAAAATGTCACTTATGAAGAATACCAGAATGTGCCACCCCCAAGCATGCCACTCTGACACAAGGATTACTTTCAGCTAAGGGAATTTGAAAAGCAGCAGTGATGAGCTGGGCACACTACTCTCCTCTGTCTTGAAAAGAGGAGATTAACACTCCTGGGTTAAAACTGTCCTCCCTGTAGCTGAAGTCAAGAAACATCTTCCATGAAGAATCGTAGCTGAGAACGTGTAGCAGTCTTGTTAAAATAATTCTGATCTTCCTTCAGCCTTCAGTTACTTGCCTCAAATTACCTTTCTTTTTGCAAACTAATACAAAGATGGGTGAGTTTCACCATTTTGAAGGCCTCTGCTTTGTTGGGAGTTCTTTGACACTGAAAACATTATGTGTGTACGTATCATTTTCTGGTAATCTGCTTTACATCAATTTCATTGTCAGACTGAGATGGGACCACAAAAGAGAAGCAAGGAAAACCTCTTATCCCACACTTACTACTGTGATTTCTAACACCGTTGTATTGAATAAAAGATTTAAAAAAATTGGTGCCTGTATGTCTTGCATTTTTATGAGTTAAATATTATCTGAAAACACAGGTAGACAGCATTACTATGAAAGAAATGAAGATCTTCCAAGTGGAAAGTCAGTTAAAACACACACACACACACACACACACACAGACACACACACACACACACACACACACAATTTGACAACCTAAAGGAATTTTCCAACATAAGTGCTCCATTTCTAAGTCTCCGGCCAGACTGGGCTGAGAGAACAGAGCAACCTAAGGAGTAACACTTGCTCCCACCTTTGAAATGCAACTTTCTCGGGAAACAAGGTTTAAGGTCACTTACCGGTCCAAAAGAATTACTGTCAAAACTGTGTCCATGATGATCTCCTTCAACCCACATGTGACCACGGGGGACTTTGACCAGCCGGTTCTTGTGTCCAATGGTTCTGCAAAGAAATAGTGAGACCAATGAGGTGAGCGCAGGAAGGGGACTTTACAACTTGGAGACAGAATCAGGCAGATGAGAGGGTCTAACTCTGATAGGGTCAGCAATGAACCATGGGAAGAAATAAGATGGAAACTCGGTGCAGATTGACTTCAGTCAACCTGGAACAGACTTCTGGGAGTCTAACAACAAGCAATTTATTCCCAATATAATTATGCCCAGTATACTTTGGAAAAAAGTTTCCCTGTGTAATAGGATCTCCGTTGCACAAAGAAGCATAATTGCACTGAAACTCAATTCAGGTAAATGTCTTTTCTTCCAAGAAGACAGGTTCTAGACATAGGCTACCTTTACTAGCTTAAGGGTCTAAGGGTCTGTCCTGATCTCTACAGATAAGAGTCAAAGCTATTTGGGATATTAACTACCTCCAGCCTTGGTTGTGGGAGTTGGGGGGGGGGGCTCTGGCTATAAGGATCATTTAGATTACTAGCCATCTTGGTCCTGGCTATAGAAGCTTGATATGGCCTGGCCCAACGGATGAATCGGGTAACAAAAACAGGCTGTGAATCACCTAAAATTTTAACTTTCTGGATGGAAGAACAGGCTCTTTCATCTTTCCCATTAGAAAGACAATCCTGTGTGCTTAACACTCCTGGCTTTGCTGGAGATCTGAGGGCCCAAGGACCTTTGTTCTCTGCTCCCAACAGTCCAGAAGTAAGTTGAACAGTAATTGAAACTTAATTGAACAGTAAGTTTCCCTCAAGTAAGATAGGGTGAATTTTCTAAACTGCCTGTGGAAACCGGGCATAACAGGTGTAGCTTTGGGAAAACAAAATGGGCAAAGTCAAGTTTTTAATCAGTCCAGACAAATAAAATATCAGCTACCATTTCCATTAAGAAGAAATTCTTCCCTTTTATAGTGGATTACTATGAAGATTCAGAAATAGAGAATTTCTATGTACTCAAAGTGAAGAAAATCAATAAAATTACAGTGTAGTCACACACTCTATAGATATGAATAGATTATAGTTCCTCCTTTGTATAAGAAGAAAACTTGATTAAAGAAAAGGCACTAACACCAAATACAGTGCTTTGTTACAGAATTCACACTATCCTTAATAAACACTTTAAGAAATCAACATACCTCAATTCACTGAAGAATTATTAGTCCATTTGTCTTCCTACACTTGCATTTATGCTAGTGCTCAACTGTTTCAATTTAATCATGGAAATTAAGATTCAAAACTGGGGGCTGGAGGGATGGCTCAGAGGGTTAAGAAGAGCCCAGGCCACTCTTCAGATGACAAAAGTTCAATTCCCAGCACCTACATGGTGGAGCACAACTGTCTGTACCTACAGTTCTAGAGGATCTGACAGCTCCTTCTGGCTTCCATGTGCACCAGGCACACATGATGGTGTTCAGATATACATGAAGGCAAAACACCCATACATATAAAAACAATAAACAAACAAACAAATGAATAATTATTTGAAAACCCAACATTAGTAGGAAGGAAAGGAATCTTGATGACCTTTTGGAACCTATAGACTCAGTATTAGTTGAAAACTGACCAGCACTACATTTTTCTTCAAAAGGAACATTTGAACAATAAAGACAAAGTGTCAATGAGAGATGACATACAGAAGATATTCATATTCTTTTTTAAAAAGATTTATTTACTTTATGTATATGAGTACACCATCACTATTTTCAAACACACCAGAAGAGGGCATCAGATCTCATTAAAGATGGCTGTGAGCCACCATGTGGTTGCTTGGAATTAAACTTAGGACCTCTGGAAAAGCAGTCAGTGCTTTTAAGTGCTGAGCCATTTCTCCAGCCCGATATTCATATTCTTAACATAGGAAAGGAAGTGGGTGGGAACAATTTTTCTCACATTGTCAATGGCCATTAGACATAATTCAAACTTTTTGTTTTCATTTCTTTTTTTTTATATTCTTTGGGAATATTTTAAGAGACTAAAATATGTTGTCTCAGTTCTTTTATTTATAGAAATTGATTGCTAAAAATTACTAGAAATATAAATAAATGTTTGTTATAAGGGATGCTCAACTCACACTTTGTATAGGCCTCAATTCCATAATGTGAATTACCCAGATATCTACTAACAAAGCATTGGCAGGTAAATTATGACACAGCCAACCAAATAAAAGACAGAATTAAAATAAAATTTGATTCAAACCCCACAAAAATAATTATTATTTTGGGAGCACTTAGCTATATATTTCCTTTCTTCCCTAAACGCCCTGGAAAACTAACTTAAACATGCTTCTCAGTAAAGGTTTTCTGAATGAATGAGGGAAAGAATGAATGAAGTTCACCTCGAGAGCCAAAGCTTTCAGAAACTGAGCTTGGCGCAGTGTTGTTGGATATGGAATCTCTCGGAGGCTACCCTGTTAGTTAGCAAGCTGTGTATGCACACAAGAATGCATTAAAAAGGGAAAGTACACATAAATTGGTGCTATAGAAATTGAAACTATTCATTATCTTGGATGGTTTTTAATTTTCAAGATAATTTCAGTGTTGAACTGCCTTGCTTTAGATCAGTAAGTCATCCATGCAAGGAAGCAATATTGTAGCCATTAGAACCCCACAGTATAAGTTAAGGGTTGCAGTTTGGTTTTAATTACTACAGGGAAGGAGGTTTTCAGATTTTTAGAGAAAAGCAAAAACAAATTTAACACATCTTACCCTCGTACACTTTGCAATAGAAGTGTTCTTCAATTAAAACCATTCCATTAGTTCTTGACATCTCTGCTTTGTAAGCTAGTGTCTAATGACTAATATTTGCACCAAATAAGAGTGATAAGGGAAAAAAACCTCATAGTTAACTGCTGCAAAGGTATTATCATGTTATATATCCAAACATCTGTTCACTGTATTAAGTTGAGGATTTAGAATAAATTCTTAGAAGGAAAACACTTGAAAATTTCTTTCACTCAAAATAACCATTTAACAATCACAGAAGTATATGTTTATGAGAAAACATGCTATATACTACATTGTGTTAATATTTCCTAAGGTTTCAGGCATTTGCTCTAGGTCTTAAGATGTGTTCCTCATGGATTAGTGGTGTGTGTATATGCCCATAGCTTTCCAGGCTATCTCACTGGAGTAAAGAAATAAAGAATCCTCTGAATGAAATAGTCTTTTGTTTTTTTTGAGACAGGGTTTCTCTGTGTAGCCCTGGCTATCCTGAAACTCACTTTGTAGACCAGGCTGGCCTTGAACTTAGAAATCTGCCTGCCTCTGCCTCCCAAGTGCTGGGAGTAAAGGCATGTGCCACCACCTTCCGGTTATACCTGGTGTCTGAATGGCCTAGTTTGGATCCTCTTGTTTTATCTACTCATCATAACATATAAAGTTTTTTTGTTTTGCTAATTAGGAAAGTGTTCAAGGAAGAAACCAAAATGAGTCTCAAGTCCAAAGGATCCTCCATTGCTTAGTAGTGACTACCTATTGGGTAGAGGATTCTTTGGACAAGAGGCTTGGTAAGCTGGGACACAATTTGCCAAGCTTTGGAAAGAGATGGGCTTATCACAGTAATTATAATAAAGTCTTCTGGACATTCATAATATCAAGAAGAGCCATGAGTATGAAGATGCTTTGAGATCCAAGCACATGAGTTATTGGCTCAGTTAAAAAATTATAAAGCGAATCCAATGCAAATTATATCACCAACGAAATAGTAGGCCACACATATTCTTTCAGAAGCTAGAATAATAGTCAAGTCAGATTGAATTTTAGGTGCTATGAGAAGCAAGATTCTTGTGAGAAAATTATAGTGCCATCAAGGCAACAGTAAAGGCAGCAGGTTTCTTTGTGGAGACTATCTTATGTAAGGAACTGAAGCACATGCTTTAGCCCCTTATTTCCTAGCTATTTACAATGCATTATTTTTATTTTTTATGCACACTGGCTTTTAACCTGGGTTCATTGATTTGTTTATTTACTGTGTATCTCTCCACGTTAGAATGTGACCTATGGAAATATGCCTTTCTTAAAGAACAGTCCTAGAGCACAAATGGCTCAACAAGTATTTGTTAAATAAATGACAAAAGAATTTAATACTGATGAAAAATAATGCCCTAAGGGCAGAATAATACTATGGAAAGCACTCTGATTCTAGAACAAACTAAGGTATTTCAACCTTAAGTCTATGATTTGCAAGCAAGCTTAGCAGTTACAATTATTTGCCATCTTAACAATAGGGTAGGCCTATTAACAGTCACCTTAACTAGGGTAAGATGAAGATCAGCAAGGGTTGTAAACACTGGGGGGGATTTTACTGTTTAATCTGTGGAGTTAGCTTATCTTGGTTTGGTGTATTTATTCAAGTAGATATAATTTGGAACAACTTGATAAAACTCAAAGGGGCAGTTTTTCATTTACAACACTAGGAAAAGAGGAGAGAAAGAGAGGGAGACTGTAACACTAAGGTTATCGAGCAGACAAATGTAGCATATACTAAACACCATATAAATGTATCATCTTCAACTTTTTAAGTAAAGCACTGTGTATGGTTCTGATTACATTTAAAATACAATAAGTGGTGATTATTGCCAGACTTTCTTTGTCCGTTATCTCCCTTCATTTTATAATTCAGAATGTTCTGAAGCTCACTATTGATTAGTATCAGTCTCTTCAAATTACTGATTCAATCATTTTTCCCCCTCACAGTTGTGCTGTGCTTATGGCTATTTGTGACTCGTTTTTCTTATCTTCTTTTTCCCTACAGAAGAAACATTAAAACTCATATGGGAAAGGATAATCAATGTTTGTACATATTCAAATATACAGAGAGTATCAGGTAAAGGAACAATCTATTTGTGGTTTAACCTACCAGTGTCTTGCATATTTCTGTGCTACTATGCTAATACATAATCTCTTAGATAGATAATGGTCAGGTTTGGGAGAAATACTTTTAGAGAACTCTGGTAAACATGCTATATGGACATATTCTATCTCCTAATCTCCTAAAATGCATCCACCTTTTAAACTATAACCTAAAGTGGCTTAAAAATATGCTGGTAAATTATTGGGCTGCTTCCTTTTAGGGCTGCCAAGAAAATACAATATTGCTAATACAATTTCTCTAGAGAAGGAATTTTAAATAGCTTTTTGCTTCTAAACTCGCATAAAAGGCAAGATAATCCTTTAGCTGATTTAGCAGGTAAGTAAGGTGTCAGCCCATAAGGTTGTATGTATCTATGGCTTGCAAATAATTCTGGTTTTGACAGCCAAAAATGGGTTCTGTATGGTATTTTAACTACCTGTCTAGAAAGAGACATTTTTAGTACTAGCTTTACCAAGACAAGTTGCCTAGGCCTCATAAAGGGGATAAAGAATGATTGCCTCCAATTTGATTTGACCTTGAATACAATGTATTTAAGTCACTGGACCTTTTAAGTTCCATCAGTTGAACACAAAAGTACTATGTAATTCTTAGAACTATGAGAAGGTAAGTGCTTATTAAATGTTTTTCTCTGTGTTTTTCTCTTGGGCATATGTACTCTCCCATTCTCTCAGTATTAATTTTTATTAATAATTCATGATTCAATAGGGATATCATTTTAAGGCCAATTTATTGAACTTTCTACGTGTATAAAGCAGTGATGACCTGTGAGGCCTGCTGCTCCCTCAAACCCAGACTCCTGCGCTTGAGATCCTTTATGGCCTCTGCTTCAGTTCCTGCCTTGATCCCCAAAACCAACTCTGCCTCTGCCCCTGTCCCTCCATTCCTTCCTGACCCAAACTGTCTTCAAGTATGGGCTGTCATGTGGAAGTATAAGAGGATGTAATCCTTTCCTCCCCAAGTTGTTTTTCAATGGTGCTATACAACAGCAACAGAAAAGCAGACTAATACAGAAAATTGGAACAGGTATATATTTATATGGAAATATATTTTTATTCTTATAAAAAATCCAGGAGTTAAATTTGTGTAAATAAATAAATATAATATTCAATTTTGAAAAGAAGAATTGTCTTAGTTATAGTACTGACATGCAAAAGGAAATAAGTGGTTCACATAAAAGTTTGCTAAGGTTTTCTAATTGACTGAGTGAAAAATAGAGATGTTTGAGTTGATATAATTGAAAGAGAAATAACCTATTGAAAAAAATCTAGTTTATAGAATATAGAAGTTTTCATAACTTGTACAGCTACTATAGAAATCCATATGGCAGTTCTTCAGAAAATTGGGAATCATTTTATTTTAAGACCCAGATATAACATTCTTAGGCATACACCCAAAGGATGCTCTATCCAACTACAAGGACACTTGTTCAACGATGCTCATAGCAGCTTTATTCATAATAGCCAGAAATTGGAAACAACCTAGATGTCCCTCAGCCAGGGAATAGATAAAGGAAATGTGGTACATTTACTCATTGAAATACTACTTAGCAGTTTAAAAAAATGACATCATGAAATTTGCAGGCAAATGAATGGAACTAGAAAAAAATTATTTAGGTGAGATAACCTAGACCCAGAAAGACAGACATGGAGATATCCATAGGAAAGTGAAATAGAAAAGATTTTGTGGGTGGCCTAAGGTCAGGTGTGGATGGGAACAGAAAGAATCAGGTTGGGGGAGGAATAGAAGGATAAAGTGTGGTCTGAGACACCTGGAATTGAAGGGCATTTGGGAAGTGATCTGGTAACCTAGTGCAGTAGAAACTTACAGGATTCTTTGAGAGTGACCCTAGTATAAGAAGATACAGAGTCTGAACCAGACGTCTTCTGTAACCAGGCTATCTGTAGTGGTAGAACTGGGACACCAGCCCAGCTATAAAACTTTTGAACTACAGTCCTGCCTATTCAATGTGCTGGGGCAATGGTGGCATAGGCGTGGTGGAAGTGGCCAACAGATAACTTGTCTAATTTGAGGCCCATACCAGACACTGCTGGAGGACCAGGAACCAGAGGCCACATAAGCCCAGAGACCTGTGGTAGTATCAAACATAACAGCCCACAGAATCAACTAATTAGGGCTCATGGGGGCTCACAGAGACTGAAGCCACTTAATGTGCATGCATGGGTCGGTGCTAGGTCCTCTGCATGTATGTTAGGGTTGTCGGTTTGGTGATTTAGGGACATTCATGAGAGTGGGAGAGAAATGTATCTGTCATTTTTGCCTCTTCTAGGGACCTTTCTCTCCTACTGGGTTTCCTCATCCAGCTTTGACGGAAGGGTTTGTGATCTGTCTTATTGTTATCTTGTTGTGTCATGTTTGATTGATGTCTCTTGGGAGGCCTGTTCTTTTGGGGGGAAGATTAGGTGGGATTAGTAGATCTGGGAAAGAAGTGAGCTGGGGGTTGTTAGGAGGAATATAGTGGAGAGAGGGGAATCTACAATCAAATGTATTGTTGAGAGAAGAATAAAAAAATTATAAAAAGAATATAGAATTTGCATGACATTTTATGCAAAAGCTGCTTATGAGAGAAATACATAAAAGAGGCAGAAATATTGATGATGATGATGATGATGATGATGATGATGATGATGATGATGATATAATAACAACAACAATAGTATAACAGTAAGTCAGGACATAGTAGCTATATTAATATTGGGCCAAATGAGATCACGTCTCCAAGATGAGACCTGAGTTTCTACTGGCTATAAGGCCAAAAGATTATTAGTGTCTATTTTATCATACAAAGGAGTTTTAAGGAGGAAAGTGAGCCTAAAAGCCTTTGATGAATCTGGTTAAATTATGGTTCTTAACATACATGCTCAGAGGATTCTAAAAATTCCTAAGAACTTTTGGCTGTCACACATGGCAAGGCATTTTTCAACTCTGAATACTCATACTCAACTCCAACCCTAAATTCTGTCTATTGTCTGCATTGTCACAAAAGCAGTTTTGTTACTGACACAATAGGACTCACATGCCTTCCCTCGTCACATGAATGAAAAGTGACACACAAATTAATAGACTATGATTTTAGGTAAATAATGCAACAATAGTCTAAGGAAACTCGACTGCCTATGGTTACAGGTGAGTGCATTTCTTTGTATCACAATTCTGAGTACCCTAGAAGTGATCTAATAACTCCGCTTTGTACAGATAAAGGTGTGAAGGCCAGAGATATAAAGTGGTGTCATCTAGCTAGTTAGTAGCAAGGCACAGATTACAAAAAGATAGTCCATAATTTTCTTTCCACTGTATCATGACTACTCGAGATTCAAAGA
Source organism: Apodemus agrarius (assembly GCA_964023405.1). Lineage (NCBI taxonomy): Eukaryota > Metazoa > Chordata > Mammalia > Rodentia > Muridae > Apodemus > Apodemus agrarius. The sequence goes on from OZ030011.1 coordinate 82,381,567, forward strand.
AGAGGTCTTAACATCTATTCACTAGAGAAAAGGAGAAATATTTTCTTCGCAGATACTAGGCTGTTGCTAGGTGATTAGAGCAAACTCATGCCATAAAGTAGCAGAAATAATTTTTCGAATGTAACACAAATGCCCTTAGTGCAGCTAAAAATTATTTTAATAGTGAAAATCCATGAGGCTTTTTTTCCCCAAATTTAATTACAGAAGCATAAATGAGACAATTTGAGAATAAACATGTGGCTGTCCATGAAATGACTATAAATTATTAGTATCAGATTCCATACAGGCCCTACCAGGTCATGGGTGAAACCAGTACTCGGGCTCTGGTTGTACTCAACAACACAGGCGTGTTCATTTTCTTTGTGGTATATGAGTCAACATTTACTGAATGACCACAATGTGAAATTACACAGACAATGTAGGTGATGATACAAGAAAGACTATGATCTGGTTCTTTTGTCTGACTGTAAACCATGTCAAAAAAAGTGTATTACAAGGGGCTGGCTAGCTAGAGAGACAGCTGTGGGGTTAAAAGCACTGTCAGGAGTTGTTTCTCAAAACCACATGGAAGTGCTCAATCAGCTATACCTAAAGTTCTAGGGAAGCCAGTGTTCTCTTCTGGCCTTTGTGAGCAATGAATGTACACATACACACAGACAGACATATCACATATACCCAGAATAAAAATAAGCAATATTTATTTAAAAATTAAAGCAAAAGAAAGAAAATGATCAATGAAATAAGCACAGAGACAGACTAAAGTACCATAACAAAATTCACTAAATTGGAAATATTTACAAAATTGATCTGTAGAGAAATAAACCAATAAATGATAATCAAGCATTGCTAGCTGAACAAATGTTTAAAAGTGATATTGTTTAAGGCGATCATAAATAGGAAATGCGTTAAGGATATCTGAATCAAGATATGAGTAGCTGATGTGAACAGAATAAAATGATAGTATGAAATTCAAATCTTATTTGTGAAAAGTTTTTTTACTAGAAAGTATTTCAAAGAACAACATTAAAATTAAAGTGTTTCTAAAGTATTTTCCAGTGAAAAACCTTAATATAGAAAAAAATTAAGAAAATTAACATGTTAGTTTAAAATATATCATTATGTTTTCCTCCCAAGTATTCTACATGCTATTATGCTCATCTAGAAGTGTACCAAGTTAAATTTTTACATAGGTCAAAGTATTATGATTATAATTTCAGGCATCACATAAGCTGGCATAATATAGAAAAAGATCATGCTACATATTCAAAACGGCATCTAACTTTTATATATTTTGTTTCTGCTAAAATGAAGACTGGAGCTATGAAATGTCATAGGTGCAAATAACACAGCTTACATATTGGTCAGTTGAACCTAATGGGAAATAGAAACAATGATTCATCTTATTATTCCATGCATGGTTTCCTAGCAAGCCAACTTAAATAAAACAGTAAACCTGTAATGCATAGTTTTATTTTTCAAAATAAAGTCAATATTTGTTATAAATTGGATTGTTGCATTTATTCCCAGCGTCTTCTCTAGAAGTAATTTCCCAGGGGTCAGCACATCATTCATTACTCTGCTTGCTGATCATTTCAACATGCTAGTTATAAATGTGAGAAGGACACATCTCAGTGCTTTTGTTGTAAGGCCCAATGATGTTAAATATTTGAGGAACTAAGAACAGTACTACATCTTCTGCTTAATCTGTTATTCAACTCTAAGTTTTTTATTTTAAAAGGAATGTATGCTGTTTGATTTACCATAAATTTAATCATCTTTGGACCACTTGATTAACTAGGAAAAAGGAATTCTTCACAGTTAAATATCTCATTGCACAGAGACTGGAAACCTCTCTTTAAGAATCTGACTTTGAATCAGGCATGTGAGAAGGGAAAGAAAAGGAGAGTCTCCACGCCAGACAGACTGCAACTAAACACTGGTTTTACACCTCTTCCGTGGAGGATCATGGATCTTAGGGTTTCAGCTTCGTCACTTGTAAGGAAAGATAATGGGATGATTCAGTACTTGTTTCACATATAATAAGATAATGCATATAACCCCTTGGAATTTGTGCTTGTCAAATGATATGCCATTACATGGAAGATGTTATTTTCAGAATTACGGCATAAGTTCAGCTATATTCTTATCACCAAAGATACCTAGGAAAGTATTTTCTAAATTAAAATAATTTGTCAAATACATATTAAATGTTCACTACTATCAAAAATTCTTAGGTACTAAACATACAAACATAAATAACAAAAGTCCAGGCACAATTCATAGGTTAAGTAGACAATTTGAATAGATAATGTCATTGAAAATAGGAAGAATACAATTCCAGAGGTAGAGATACGGAAGGTAGAAAAACGAGTGAGATATTCTACACACTGCTATAAGGATGGTTTGAAAGAAAAGGAAAATATAGATAGATAGATTTGAATAGATAATGTCATTGGAAATAGGAAGAATACAATTCCAGAGGTAGAGATACAGAAGGTAGAAAAACGAGTGAGATATTCTACACACTGCTATAAGGATGGTTTGAAAGAAAAGGAAAACATAAAGTACATTGTATTCATATTTCTGAAAGTATGAAGCTTTATACTGTATAGTAGCATAAAATATAAAATAACCATAAATCATGAAAAATAAACACAATTTTGCAATCAATTTAAGAAGTGAGTATTTTTAAAAATAATAAAGTAGCTGGGGCTACAGTTTCAACTAGGATAGAAGGATTCCTTTTTAAGAGAAAAGAAAAGGGATTTTTGTTTTGAAAACTATAAAAGAATTCAAGTATTTAAAAATATATAAAAGTTAAATGTTAACAGTAACTATGGGCAGAAACAAATATGGACATTTACATTATATATGTAAATGTATATGATTTATCTATATCTGTATAATAAATATGTATGTGTACTCAAATTTACCAGTAGTCTTGAAGACAGGAATTACAGCCAATATAGATAATCCTTTATGACAAGTAACTGGCTCTATTGCTGTGATGAATTGGAGGAAGTATACATCATCTCTTTTTGCTGGTTATGTGAAACCAATAAACTTTTTTGAAAGCAGGCTAGCTGTATCTATAAAATTTTAAAAGAGATTCATTTGCCTTACAGTTTAGTAATCCTATGCCTGGAATCAGATCTCACAAACAACAGTAAAAGAACAGAGTGATGAGAGGTGGGGAAAAGCACGTGATGCTCTCTCAGAGGACCTGAGTTCCCAGAACCTACATCAGGTAACTCCTAACTCCAGGTCCAGGGATCCAATGCCTTACTCTGCCTTCTGGAACCTTCTTTGCACACAACAGCATGCACACAGGTGTGCATGCACACACACACACACACACACACACACACACAAAGTTTTTAGGATATATAAAACAGGTACGACAATGCAGTTTTCCTTATTTTTTTGTTGTAGGACATGACTCATGGTTCCATAAAGGACAAAAGAAAAGAAAAATTGGTAAAGTCAAAAGGAACAAAAAGCAAATGTGACTTTTATGTTAAATACCACATTATGTTGTCTATGCTTTCATGTATATTATATGGGGATTCACATAAGAAGAAATCTCACTGAACTGATAAAGTAAATATATTTATACAGATATAAAGATCTTAGTACCTAGTAATTTTAATAGATATGAAGTAACGTAAAATAAAGTGGAAATAAGCACTATTTTATAAATTCTAACAGTATAAAGGTATAAATGCAATTTCTCCAGAAATTCCTTCATTCGGTTATATGCAATTTTTTATTTTAAAAATTATTTAATGTCATTTATTCTTGCTTTTTTGGTTTTTTTGTTTTTTAAATTATGTATATTCTGTATTTACATTTCAAATGTTGTCCCTTTTCCTGGTTCCCCCCTCCTCCGAAAATCCCATAAGCTATATATGTACTTTTTTATTGGATGAGTAAACAAATGTTGGGGGTAATCAGGGAAGAAAGACAAATGGAATGTGTATTACTCAGGTTCTCTAGAGAAAAACATTGTATAGAACAAATTATATATGTTTATTATATATATTATTTATAATATATAATAAAATTATATATATATATATATATATATATATATATATATATATATATATAAAATTTATTACAGGATGTGGTCCAGCTAGTCTAACAATGGCTGTCTAACAGAAAGTCCTAGAATCCAGCCTTTGTTTAGTCTGCAAAGGTGGATGTCTCAGGTGGTCTTCAAAATACTCTCAAATCCTGAGGAAGTGGGCAGGCTCTAATGCCAGTGAAGGAATAGACTTGCCGGCAAGAGTGAGAGCAAGCAGACAAGGAATGAGATTCCTTCTTCCGTATCTTTTAAATAGGCTGCCAGCAGAAGGTGTGGCCTAGACTAAAGATGAATATGGATTAAAAGATAGGTCTTCCCACTTCAAATGATTTAATCAAGAAAAAAAAAATTCTCATAGGAACCCTTGGGTTCTAGGTAATTCCAGATGTGATCAAGTTGACAACCAAGAAGCGCCATCACAGAGTCAAAGAAATGGTTCTTTATTTCCTCAAAGCCTAAAGCAACTTTTCAAAGTCAATTGCAGCACATGTTTCAACATATGGCAATGATGCTGGGCATTTTCACATAAAGTCAAACATTTGGCACTCACTTTCAACAAAGGAAACAAAAGAAAAACCTGAAACCTAAAACAACAAAAAAATCGTGTTGGCCATATTCCTTGGACTGTGCATCATCTATGAATGAAATTAGAAGAGGAAGTTTGAGAGCAGTTAGGAACGGAGGCAATTGCTCAGTCTGTGAGTGCTTGCTGTACAAGCATGGACCTGCATTCTATCAACCTTGTAATAAACCCACTGCAATGGCACGTAGCTGTACATGTATACACGCAGTGTATGTGCTATAGGCAGGAGGATTTCAATTCTCTGGCTAGCCCACCTAGTCAATCCAGTGAGCCCAGGGTCCGGGAGAGACTCAGTCTCAAAATATTAGGTAAAGAATGATTGAAGATGTCCCGAAACATATGCGTGTATATACACACACTCACGCATGTACACACACACAAACACACACACACACACACACACACACACACACACACTCAGGATTATTTGTTGATGGCCGAGTTCTCACTTTGCTTTTCTTGTTCCACAATTCACAATTCACACACACACACACACACACACACACACACACACAAAAAAAAAAAAAATCAGAAGTCACATTCGGCTCTGAAATTAATACTTGTTCCCAGGGAAGAAATTGAAGCACCACTTTCCCCGGTCACCTGAAAAAAAAATCTCTTCTCTTCTGGAAGATATACAAAGAAAGATTTTGCACTTGACTTCCTGTGTTAATGATGCAATATGGTGAAGTCTCATAGGACTATGATGACTCTTCAATCAAGGCTGAAGAAGTGACTGACTCTCTCTGTTTTTTCTTTTTGGAAGTGTACAGTTATACACTGTTAATAATGTGCTCTGATAACATGACTTGATAGTTATTACCTGAGATGACTATAAAACTATCTAGACTTTGAAATTTAATATGCTGCAGTATTTTTGGAAACATTTTTATTGGATTCTTCAATCACTCTTATCAATTCCCAATTCTGTGTAAGTTTGAATTCCAAGAAGCAAGTGCAATTTGCTTAGGTTTGAATACAAATTCTTTCTTTCATTGAGCAATATCCAAGAGGAACAGAATTATTTAATGAGTAAGCAGAGGTGTGTTAATCATCAAGCATTTTCCCAACAAATTATTCCTTAATGGGAATGTACTTAACACATTCATTCAAACAGTAGGCAATTTTGAGGGACAAAACTTAATGACATCTTAGAAAAATGACCATGCCTGATTTTATATTTGACCATATAGATTATTCTTTATAAAATATAAATACAAAAAGACATAAAAGTTCACTTTATAAAGTATCCAATACGGAAATAGTGTTAATTCCAGCCTACATTATTTCAGCCAGTGTAAATCTACATCTAAACCCATATTATAGTGTTCAGGCAACAGTATGCCAAAGTAAGAATGAAAATACATTGCCAGTCTGAAGATTTTCTTCCTTGTCCAAGGATAATACTATTACATGGTGGTTGGGCTCCTCCCTGTGAATTCTCTGGGCCACCAAGCATGAACAGGATTAAAGATCTGAGCATCTGCATGCCAAGTGGTTTGCTATAAAGCATCAAGTTTCCTTAAAGCTTCCAAGCAAATTTTATGCCTTACATATCTTTAAGTATTTCCTCCCAATTATCTAAGCCACAAGTAATTGCTGAGTAATTTTCTCCACTACCAAAAGTTCATTCTTGGGTATATATGCATATAGGCATAGATCACTACATGATGTGTGATATTGAATCAGAATGTAAGAGCCATCATCTACTTTAGTCATGCTAGCAAGGTAAGTAGATTATATGGCAAATCGCTGTCATTGAAACAGCTAAAGTTTGTGAATTTACTGTTACTTAATAAATCTCAGCATCATGGAAAGGCACAATTGTATCTACTTATGTTTCTGGCACATATGTTCACAATTTACATATTGTCTCTGTCTTTCTGTCTGTCTGTCTCTACTTCTCCCCCTCCCTCCATCCCTCCCTCCTTCCTTCCTTTCTTTCTTTTTTTTTTAGCTAGGATTCATATTGAGCCCCACACTACACTAGCTTGAAACCCACTATGAACCCAATGCTGACCTCAAACGGATAGGAATCCTCTTGTCTCAGTTTACTGAATGCTGGAATTATGGCATAACATTCTTACTTCGATCTACAAATCTAAGCTTAAAGCTAGCCTTCACACTGTGTTGATCAACTAAGAACTGCCCAGATTCTGGACCCAGGTTCCTCTTCACCTGCTCTGAATCAGTGCCCACGGCCCCACCATCACTAATAGCCCATGGGACACATTTCTACCATCTCTACCATTGCCATATCTTCCCTATGTGCATGCTTCATATCTCGCACTTGCGCCCCACCCCCACCCCCACCCCCAGCCATAAAGCCTACCATAGTGACTTGGCCTGCCTCTGTCTCCATCCCACTCAGGCAGGTGTTTTGCACACCTGATCCCCATAAATCTTGGCTGCGAGGTCTGTTGTGTGGTGTGATTTCTGTGGCATTGTGATCCACAGGATACTCCTTCACTACAAAACCCTTTCAGACACTATGGACATTTTCAGCCAAATAATACACTTGTGAGTGCTTTTACGTGGTGTAGATTGGGTAGTGCCCTGCTCTTTTGTGAATTGGATGCCATGAGCACCCACGCTGCAGTTCTCACCACCAAAATGGTCACTAAATAATATGAAATGTCCCCTTGCTCCAGTAACTTCAGGCTACTCTGGACTCCATCCCCTGTTTCTTTCACTGGTAACATTGGGAATATAATTGTCACCTTAGCCATTTCTTGAAGCTTAAATTGCCATTTAAAAATGTGAAGGTTTTTGGACTTTGTTCTAAATTCCATCTGTAGGCCTGGGTAGACAGAGCATTCCAAGTTACCCAAAAGTAGACGGGAAGGGCTATTATTCATCTAATTAGATAATGGGCTTTTACTCCCCGGAAGCGTCTTCTCAGTGTAGACACTGGCAGTTGCAGCCATGGCTTCTCCCAGACATCTCCGTGGATCTTCTGCCATGTGGCCTGCCTACTTTCTTTTATTTCTGATATTAGAATTCAGAAAAAAATCTAACTTTTACTTTTCTTTATTCCCTTTTCATATACTGACAAAGGCATACACATTTTCCTGGAACTGTCCTTTTATACTCTTTCTCTGAAATCCCCTTTTGTGTGTGCCTGCTTGTTAAACTCCATTGCAAACTTTTCTGCTTACCTTGTCCCAGCTGATGAGATTTATGCCTTGCATGCCATTGGTTTTTCTCTTAAACTCTAATAAAATTGACCCAGCAGTGAAATATTAAGGACCTAAAAGCCTCCTTCTGGTTGACTGAGAAATTCTAGCCAGGTAAATTGACTTGAGTGTTAACACCTGTGGAAAATTCTGATCGCACAACATACCAACCTGACTGGCACCCACCACTGAGAGAACCAAGATAGAATGACTCCATGACAGGTTTCAAACTAGGAGTTCGGGAGACTAGGCCTAAATTTCTACTTCCCAGAACTAGAAAATGCTAGGCAAGTCATTTACTGGAAAAACCCCATGACCAGCCAATCAGAAGAGGCCCTGCTACCTGGCCTGAAGCAAGAGCAGTGCTCTCCAGGCTTCCTCAGCAATAATTTCCAGGCCCTACTCTCAGCTCCAGGAACTATTCCAGCTCCCTTGCACCCCAGCACTGGTTCAGGAATGTCCCCAAAGCCAATCCCAAAGACACCTATAATCCTAGAGATGGAGCCAACCAGTCAAGATAAAGGTCACTTACCCTTCCCTAGAATTTCCCTAATCTCCTTTAAATTGAACCTTGAGCTCAAATGGGTGTCTCGATCTTGGTAAATGGTCGACCCCCACATGCTGGACTTCTGCACAATAAAGCACTCTTTGCTTTTGCATACTATTTGAGTTTGGAGTATCATTCTTTGGCAAATCACAGACCCTTACAACTGCTTTGCGGCTGCAGAGAAACTGGACTGCAGATAGAATTTTCTGTCCCAAAGGTTTCCTTTTCTCACCCAATAAAACAGACTCTACTCCCTCCAAGAAACCAGTGTCATTCAATTGTTCTAAAGAACACTTATGATTCTGGAGAGATTGGTCTGTCTTCATTTATTTTCATAACACTTGGGTCAATCATAGCTAACAGGCATTTTCTTCTAAATATATTTCTAAATCCTTTTATTGCCAAGACTAAGAACCCCAAAGGGGCAACCTCAGTTTCCCCAGGAACATTCTGGTGTATCAAACCACCACATTTGGATATCTCTGAGTCACAGGACCTGGGTACCAGCTACATCTTCAGCATCATGTCCCCCACCTCCACATCCTTCTCCACCTCATTGGCCTCCACACACAACTCTTACTCTTGGCATGCTCCACTATTTCTCTCCTTTCAATGAACTTCCAGCAGGATCATCTTCTGGACTAGTTTGCATTCCTCTTCTCACACTCTATCCCTTAGCATGCTTTCCTTCATAGCTCTAAACTACTCTCAGCTTTATAATCTCTTGATTTTCTTTACTTCTGCCTTCCCTTGTTTAAATATAAGTTCCACAGGGGCATATATTTATGCATTTTGTGTAGCACTGTTTCTCTAATTTCTAAAGCTGTGCCTGTTGGTATCTTCTGTGAGTACTCAATAAATACATATTGAAGATGAATGAGTATGGATTGTAGTAGTAGTTCTCTTAAAAATACAATAAGCAATTTGAGGTTGCTATTTCTCTTATTTCTTTACAGCACAATATCTTAAATTGAAAAGGATTTTTAAAATCTTCAGATAACACAATCATTTTGCAGATAAGAAATCTGAGACCTGGCAGAGCAAAATATACTGCCAACAGCAATAGTTTGTAAAAATCGAGTTTTAAAAGTTGAGATGCCAAGACACAAATCCTATGTAGGCATTTTGTCTATCGCAATCCAACCTTCATATTTTAAAGATTAAAAATTTTTGAGGTGGACTTAGGAACTGGCATTGGGTATAAATACTGCAATTACTGAAAGAAACTTGTCTTAACATTTGAGTAGGAAAAGGTCAGGCAGTGTGATGGTTAGCACTGTTGGCTTGACAGATTCTAGAGTCACCTAGGAGGTGGGCTTTTAGGCGTGCCCATGCCAGTGATGAATTTTTCAGACTTTTAAATTTCATTTGAGAAGACTTATCTAAGATGTTGGTGGTGGGGAATGTCCTGTGTAGGGGATTCAGTCCCTATAAGTCCATTATTATATCCAAGATGGATAAAAAGAGCTGAATACATGCATGCATGCAGTCATGGTCCTTGTACAACTGTGGTCCCGAGGGCCCAGCTGCTCTAAGTACCTGCTACCACAACTTCCCTGCCCTGGCAGGGAAGTACCTTGTACTTGTCAGCTAAATGTACCTTGACCTGTCAGCTAAAATAAAACTGTTCTTTTTCATTTTAATTCATATTTTTAAAATTATATCCAGTATTTTTTTATCACATTCTTTATTATCCTGTAACTCCTTCTCAATCCTTCCCTTCACCCTATCCACCCAAGTGCATGTTGTCTCTTTTTCTTGGAAAAAGGCAAAAATATCAACAACAAATGACAGAAGAGAAAAATGACACTAGAAAACATGGGACACAGTTTGTGTTGCATGACACCTTCTAAGCTTGGGACCCTACCTGGAGTATGATTGATATACCCAATGTCATTCCACTGAAGAACACTGATTCTCCCTCAATTTATAGCTTCTCAGAAGCTATAAATTGTAAATACACTCTTGGTTAGAGTGGGACTTTATGTCCACTCCCCCTTCTCTGAAGCTTCCTAAAATATATATGTAGATAAAAGTAATTAAGTGGAGTAATATAATGGGGAAGAGATTATCCCAACTACGCATCCTATTCTACCAAATAACACCCAATACCAGGAATGGGTCTTATTTCATTGCGTCAGTTGTCAAAGGAGTCCCACAAAATCCGTTGCTTTTGTCAAGAGTATTTTATCTCAGGAATAGGAGGAAAACTAAGACTAGAAGTACTATAGCAGAAAATGTGTATATGGAATATATATACATGTTTGTGAGTGATGTGTGTGTGTGAGTGTGTGTGTGTGTAGGCCACCTACATAGCTTGCATGCATTTACTCTGATACCACAGACTGTGTTTTCACTATGTTTGCTTTCTTTATTATGAAGAAACTATTTAGTCTGATATGTTCCATGTGTATAGTTTCTGTTTTGAAGAATGACATGTTAGTGTCATATTCATTGCACTAGCAAAACCAGTGACACAAGACTTTGCTCTTAGTTTTCTCCAGTTCTAGGAGCTTGAGTATTGCAAGGAAGACTTTAAAATCCTTTGAGTTGATTATTATGCATGGTACAAGATAAAGGGTCTGAATTCATTCTTTTATTCTTGGCATGAACACACACTGATTTTTTTAACACTGTTTTGAAGAAACTGTCCTTTTCTGACTGTCTAATCTGAACAATCTCCCAAGGTCATGTTTTTTGTTCTATTTTTCTTTTTCTTCAAAGTATAATTTTCCTTTTATTCCATAGATGATTTTCCTCCATCCTCATAAAGCCAGCTTTTTGTCTGAGCTGGTGGAAGTGGTAGGTCACCAGCAGCAGGTTTAAGTCATGATGAGGACCATCAGTCTTTTTAGGCTTCCCAAGATCAATTCTTGACCACCTGGCTATGGATGGCATAGCCCACACAGTAATGCATCTTGACATAGAGCTTGAGAAGCATGTTATTTCAGAAATGTCCATGATGGCAGTGGGATCTATAATGTTCTACATGATGAACTTAATATCTTTGTCCATAATGTCATGTGTCCATATGCAGGGCACAGTTCATACAGCTAAGTGAACAAGACTGAAGCCCTTTTGGTGTGATAATTGTTTCTTCTGGTTTTGGTCATCTTAGAACCAAGACTCAAACAAATCAAAGGACAACTGTAATGCATGGACTTGTCTCCAGTGTGTGTTATTTTCAGTTCAGTCCCTGTATATCCATTATTATATCCACACCATACTCCATTTATTACTGCAGAACTCTTACTGCAGTAAATCAAGTTACCCTCTGTTAGAAGTATGCTATATACAGTCACCAATGAATGGTAAATATTCATCTCTAAACCTCTAGCACATCTGTGGCTAAACAGCTATTAGTCACAAAAAGCGAATCCAGGAGCGGCCTATGTTCCCTTGGAAGTACCAGAAACACATAATTACCGTAATCTTCGACTCTTTGGATTGGATACCTATCCCTCTCTAACAAAAGCAGATCTATTTCACCCTTACCAAAAACCAGTCCACTTAGATAATAAATGCTTATAATTATATTCTCTCCATGATTGCAAAATACCATGTTGATTAGATGAAACAAGCTTGCCATGGAAACCTCTATAGTCACTAAAGCCCTATGTTGCCAATTACTGCCTCACTCCCCTGTGCTATTCATTTAGAGATGTGCCTTGCAGTCATGTGTCTATACCAACAGACTTTCTCTGCTACAAATGATTTGCCTGGCTTTAATGTATAAAAAGCTAACAGGTTTTTGGACCTGACACTTCTCAAGTTAATACATGACTCCATTTTGATATGTGTTCCATGCACATAATGTTATCAATCTCTGTGTCATTGTCAAACCTGTGATTACCATAGAGATCAACAGATTAAGACACCCAGATTAGAAAATTTTAATGTAGTCCTTATAATTAAAATAAGATTTATTCATACTATCCTAATGAAGCAGGATGAATATATTCCCCCCATTTTATACTATAATAAGCTTTTTCTGTATAGTTGTTTTTAATAAGTATTTCTGGGCACATGTAAAGAGTCTTGAGGTGCCTTTGTTGATACTGAAGCAAAAGGATAAACATAAATCAGGAAGGAAAGAGGATTAGGATGTTCAAGTGGAAGGAAAGCATATTCAAAGTCAAACAAATAAGAAATTATCTTATTTAATACAATTCAGACTGATAATTGTTAGAGTTTCTTTTTAAGTTGGTAAAGGATTACACAAAAAATACATGCACACAATACATCATAATATATTATAAAATGTACAATGAATAATTCATTTCCAAATTTTAGGAAGACATTTTCTTTGGTTATAAAAACTCTGAGCTGAAGTCTTGGTAAGTATTTTTTTTCAAGGCACATCTGTATATCCTGGTTACAAACCCTACTTTTAATTTTCTTATATTGGAACATATTTCAAGATATTTGAACCAAAATCTGCACACTGAATCCCTGCAGACTTTTATGCATTTTCCCCAGGCCTTTTCAGTTGTCTTGTCCCATTTGACAGCCATTTAAGAAAGCATACTCATTCTAGTTCAGTCGTTCTAAATATTTGATTTGTTCTTCCCCTTAATTGAATTTCATCAAGGTGTGTAATGTGTAATTAAATTAGATGGTATGATAAAAGTGCAGCCAGTATAAACATGTCTGGGAATAATCACAACTGAGTTTTTGAAGCATGAGTTTTAACTGTTAAGAACCAAAGTATTATGAGGGAATGACCTCGTAGCTGCAAGCATTATAGGTCATAAACCTCAAACAAATGTTCTACAGTAGTAACAAACTTAAGTTACATGAAAGTTGTTCATGTGAGCGGCTTAGCTTAAATCATTTGTTGAATTGTGTGGCAGAATAAAACACACCGTTATCATATCCAACCTTTGTGAAAACTAAGGCAAGTTTGAAAGAAGTGACACTGCACGTTGAGCTAGAGCATACCATTAGGGGGATTAATGGAAAGGCATTGAGACTAGAGCGTCACAAAACGGAAGCTGGGTCCACCCATCTGCCTGCAAATGTCTTGATGTAATTTTGTTGTTTCATCCTTTTTTATTATTTATTTATTCACGTTATATCTCAATATCAGTCCACCTCTCTGCCACTACTCCCTTATGCAGATCCTTCTCCATTCCTTTCTCTTCATCCCTACACACACCACAACCCCTCCCTCCCTGGCACATCAAGTCACTGTAGGATTAGGAGCACACACCCCCTCTGAAGCCATACAAGGTGGCCCAGTTAAAGAAATGGGATCCACAGGCAGGCAGGCCTTCTAATGTTTGGCTGTGGGTCTCTGCATCTCTTTTATTTGCCTGTTGGGTAAAACCTCTCAGAGGAGAGTTATGCTAGCCTCCTGTCTGCAAGCATAACAGAGTATCATTAACAGTCTTGCCCATGGAGATGGATCTCAATTTGGGGCAGTCATTGGTTGGCCATCCCCTCTGTCTCTGCTTTATCTTTGTCCCTGCACATTTTATAGCCAGCACACATTTGGGGTTGAAGGCTTTTCTTTTCCTAAGAGCTGAGAATACTCCACACTTTCTTTTTCTACTCTTCAGCAAGGGGGACATCTAATTTGTTTCCAGTTTCTGAATATTCCATATTTCTATAAATATGGTTGCATGCATATCTATTATGAGGGAGTAACTTATCTGCAAGATAAGTGACCTCTTAGCAGCAATGAACATGATTGAGCAAGTGTCCTGGTAGGATGAAGCATCCTTTAGATATATGGCTAACAGTAGTACACTTAGGTCCTAAGGAAGGTTCATTCCCATTCTCTAAGAAACTGCCATATTGATCTCCATAGTGGCTCTACAAGATTGTACTTCAATGAGCAATGGAGGGGTGTCTTATTTGCTACACATCCTCAAAACTATGACCTGTGACTTATATCATTGACATTTGCCATTCTGGCAGGCGTAAGATGGAATCTCAAAGCAGTTTTGATTTGCATTTCCTTGATGGCAAAGAATGTTGAACATTTCTTTAAATGTTTCTCAGGCATTTTAGATTCCTCTAATGAGAAGTCCTTGTTTAATGCTCTACCCCATTGTTTTTTTAAGATTTATTTATTTTATATATGAGTATAATTACAGCTGTCTTCAGACACACCAGAAGAGGGTGTCAAATCCCATTACAGATGGTTGTAAGCTACCATGTGATTGCTGGGATTTGAACTCAGGACCTCTGGAAGAGCAGTCAGTACTCTTAACCACTGAACCATCTCTCCAGCCTGCTCTACCCCATTTTTAAATTGGATTGTTTGGTTTGTTGATTTCTAGTTTCTTTAGTTCTTTATAAATTTGGAATATTGGCCCTGTTAGATATGGAGTTGGTGAAACTCTTTTTCCATTCTTTAGGCTGTGATTTTGTCCTACTGAGCTTTTCAGTATTATGCAGTTGCATTTATTAATTATTGATTTTAGTGCCTGCTCTATTGGCATTGTTTTCTGTTCAGAAAGTTGTCTCCTATGCCAATATGTTCAAGGATATTCCTTACTTTCTATTCTATGAGGTTCTTTGTATTTGGTTTTCTGTTGAAATCTTTGATCTGCTTGGACTTGAGTTCTGTGCTGAGTGATAAATATGGATCTATTTGCATTCTTCTACACACAGACATCCAGCTAATCAAGGCAACCCAGACACAGAAAGATAAACATGATACGTACCCATATGTGGATATTAACTGTTAAGTAAACAATAATCATACTACAACCCACAAGACCAGGAAAGTTAGATAAAGAGGAACATATCTAAGGTTGCAACCATGGGAAGGAAAAATAAACAGACCTTAAGGATGCACTGAGAGTAAGTGGGGAAGGGAACAGGAGGGGTCAGATGGGGAGATAGGACCAAGAAAGAGAGTACAGGGAGAGATGACTGGAATAGGTGGGCATATAGGAAACCTCCTGGAACCTCTGAGGGTAGCCCTAGTGATTACTCCTAGTAATGGAAGATATGGAGCCTGAAACAGCCATCTTCTGTAACCAGGCAAGACTTCCACTAGTACAACACTGGGATAGCAACCCAGCCACAAAACCTGTGACCCATGACCTGTCCTGCCAGCAAGATGTGCTGGGGCAATGGTGATCAGAGCATGATGGAATGGCCAAGTAATGACTGATTTCACTTGAAGGCCATGCCACAAGAGGGAGCCCATGTCCCAGACTGCCTACACGGCCAGGATCTGGAAGATGGATGGCTCAGAGACTTAGGGGAAAATTAATACATGCTCCACTATGTTCATAGCAGCCCTATTTATAATAGCCAGAAGCTGGGAAGAACCCAGATGTCCCTCAATGGAGGAATGGATACAGAAAATGTGGTATATATACACAATGGAGTACTATTCAGCCATTAGAAACAATGAATTCATGAAATTCTTAGACAAATGGATGGAACTGGAGAACATCATCCTAAGTGAGGTAACCCAGTCTCAAAAAATACCCATGGCATGCACTCACTGATAAACACATATTAGCCTAGAAGCTTGGAATACCCAAGACACAATTCACATATCAAATGATGCCCAAGAAGAAGGAAGTAATGGTCCCTGGCACACTCAGTGCAGCAGTGTAGGGGAATACCAGGACAGGGAAGTGGGAAGGGGTAGATTGGGGAACAGGGCGAGGGAAGAGGGCTTATGGGACTTTCGGGGAGGGGGGATCCAGGAAAGGGAAAATCACTTGAAATATAAATAAAGAATATATCGAATTAAAAAAAGCAAAAAAAAAATAGAAAAAAATTAAAGTTGGCAAAACAAATTAATGATACTCCACTATACTCATAGATTGATACCTCGCCCAACTGTCATCAGAGAGGCCTCATCTAGCAGCTGATTGGAGCACATACAGAGACCCACACCCAACCATTAGGCAGATTTTAGAGACCCGTGCAAAAGATGTGGAGGAAGGATTGTAAGTCAGAGGATCCAGGATACCAGGAGAACAGAGGCCACAAAATCAACTAAACAGAGCTTTAAAAAAAAAAACTGCAGCAGCAATCATGGAGCCTGCCTGGGTCTGTGCTAAGACCTATGCATACATGCTTTCTATCCAGAAAATGGAAAAAAAAACTATATACAACCCCAACTGAAGAATAAATAAAGAAAATGTGGAATATTCTCAGCTGTCAGGAAAAAAAAAACAAAACCTTCAACCCAAAATGTGTCCTGCCTATAAAGTGTACAGAGACAAAGACAGAGCAGAGACAGGGAACAGCCAACCACTGCTGCCCCAAATTGAGACCCATCCCATGGACACGAACCAATGTATGGTTGTTCAGCTTGGGGTTTTTGTTGGATCCCTAATAAAGTCAGTGGGGGCTGTCTCTGACTCTTTTGCCTGCTTGTGGAACCCTTTTCTTCCTATGGGGTTGCCTTGTCCAGCCTTTATAGGGGGGCTTATGTCTAATCTTACTGTAACTTGTTATGGTGTGTTCAGTTGATACCACTAGGAGGCCTATGCTTTCAGATGGAAAACAGTAGCAGTGCCTCTGGGGAATCCGGGAGGTTGGGGTAGGCACACCTGCGCGGAGGGGAGAGAGATGAGGCTGTGGAAGATGCCATGAGGCTGCCTGACATGTCCCCTATAATAGCTAGCTTTGCATTTCAGTACCCCAAGTACCAGAGAGAACTCACCTTAAGGCAGGGAAGGCATACAGGGTAGCTCTTCCACAGTGCGGAGGCTCTAAGGCAGAGGGAAAGGTCCTCTCACATGACATTGGACAAGGAGGCAGGGGCCAAGGCGTGGGGTACCTAACCAAGCTATTAGTGTTGATCTGGATGATCTCAGGAAGGGCAGGCTAAGGCCAGATCAGTGGAGAACTGACCTGCTGGGGCTAAGGAGGAAGGGGAGGGGAGCAGAGGGCATTTTTCTTGTGGTTCATCTCATCTGTATGGCTGCTCCTCAGATACCATGTAGCTTTTGGGCTATGGGTGAATTCGGGAAGCAGTGAGAAATTAAAGCTCACATTTCTAAGAAATTCACAAAATTAGCTACAAAAGGGAGAAAAAAAAGCTTATCTGTATTATCTGTATCCCTGTACCCAGCAAGCTCAATGTCCAGAATAAACTGACCCCTTTCTTGTCAAGCCATCAGACTTCCCTTTCTCCTTCAAACTTATTTATAGTTTGGTACCGCTAGACCATGCAAGTATTCTTTGAAGATCCAGGCATGAGAAACCACATGGAATAATTCTTTGAACATCTTTGCTGTACTATGAACTTGCCTGATAACTGATTTAGTGTTCACTCTACTGAGAAAACTCTACAACAAAGTCAACTAGTAAAATCATTATGTTTCTGCTATTGAAACGTGAAAGACTTTGAGGCTATTTCAGATTTTTTTCTGTGTATAATCTTTTCTGGGAGTGGGTATACACCGATACTAAAAATGTACTTCAAGTTTTCAGAAAGCACACAATGTCGTAAAGGTAGTAAGCTGCTAGAGAACAGACTAATTCCTTGGGTAAAAGATAGAAATTAAGTTTTCACCAGACAGATAACTTTATCCATATGATTTCTTAGTCTCCAGAGCCTTGATACAGGTTTAGTTCCTTTTAAGACAAAGATAACAGTGTTACAGAAGAGGGCAGAGACTGAAATAAATGAATCCAAAAGAATGTGCTTGAGTTCACTTAGGAGAGTAGACCGTCACTGAGTTCCCTTTAGGTGCCAGATACCTAAGACACAACATGAGAGAAACAGGAGGTCAGTCCTCTATAGAAACTTCCAACTTAGTTGAGGAGGTAAGCATTGGCCAATAAATCAAAGTAAAATCTATTATAATTATGCTAAGGACTGTGAAAACAAAGTACCTGCAATGAGAAATTATAAGTGTGTGTGTGTGTGTGTGTGTGTGTGTGTGTGTGTGTGTACCTTGTGGTTAGCAGAGATTAACATCACGTGTTCTCTATTACTTACAACCATAGTTTGGAGACAGTTTCTCATTGAAAGTGAGACTTGCCATTTACCCTACACCACCAGAATTCACACATGTCTGGGCCTGAGGTGCTGGGGATAACTGGGCTTTTGGTGGGGCTTGGGAGGTGTTTCTGGAGATCCAAACTCAGGTCCCCATGCCTGTGCAGTAAATGCAATACCCACTAAGCCATCTTTCTAGCCTCACACCAATAATAATTTTATTTATTTCCTCCTTCTTTATGTCTTCTGGTTTGTCCTTCTCGCTCTCTTCCTGTCCTGTTCCTCCTCCTCCTTTTTTTACCATGTAACCCAGGCTAGCCTGACACTTACAATGTTCTCACCAGTACCTCATGAGTGTAGAGATGAGAAGTGTGTACCAATACATCTAGCTCACATAGTATGCAAATAAGGGGAATGTGATGTAGGCATGGAGTGTGATAAAAATAGAACGGGGGAGTATTTCAGCAATCTTGGAGGCACAGGCCAAATCCAATGTCTAAAGGAAACCCAGGGAATGTAAGAACATGAAATGGCAGTGTCAGAAAGTTCTGAGGGTTGAAAGCAACAAGCAGAAGAGTGACAGGAGACCCAAGGGCTGACATGGTCCTCAGCTGTATTTATTAAGCTGATAATGCTTTCATTGTCACAAGACACACACAGTCACTATACACAGACATCCTGTTACTAAGAACCCTAAAGGAAGTTCCTCATGAGACAAGGCTGTGTGCCAAGCACAGAGAAATGAAGCTACATGATATTTGCCAAAAGGAGCCCGAGAAAACATCAAATGCACAGAAGCTAAAGAGCAGTACACCCAACCCAACACCCCCCCCCCGCGCGCCACCCCCCACCCCCTCACCCCACCCCACCCTCCCACCCCACCCCCCCAACACCCGCCCCGCTTCAATTGCTCAGGAAATACCAGATTATGTAAGGCTAGTTTGCTAGGAGGAAACATCAACTCCCGAGACTTTCTGATGAACAATGAAACAGTTAGGAGTCAAGATATTCAGGAGTTTGAAACACCAGGGTAGCTGGAGGGTTTGCCTCTCTACTCTTGATATCTGAGATTAACTGGGAATTGGGATACAGCAGAGTAACTTAATGAGAATTATATTTCAACAACATCACTTAAGTGACTCAAAATGATTTTCCATGCAGTCTACAAAAACTCATTTGATTTCTACAATGCCCTATAAACATAGCAAATGAGAAGGATACAAAGGAATGTCCATTAATGTATTCTCTGAAGTCTGATGATAGCTAGACACACACACACACAGCACACATATACATGAACAAGAGAACAAGAGAAAGGAGAGAGAGAAAGAGAAAGAAAGAAAGAAAGAAAGAAAGAAAGAAGGAAGGAAGGAAGGAAGGAAGGAAGGAAGGAAAGAAAGAAAGAAAGAAAGAAAGAAAGAAAGAAAGAAAAAGAATTTGCCACAGATTAATCATGGAGTTCAAAGAGAGGCATCAAAGCTGACCACAGTTTAAAGTCTTCAAGGAGCTGACTCTCAGTGCCAAGGCAAAGTGGGTCATATTGGGGAGAAAGATGACATATCTTTGAAATTTTGAGTTTGAATTTAAAAGTGATTTTTGTCAAGCAGATGGAGATCACTGATGGAGTTCATTAGAAGAGACTCATAATTTTCTTTTTCTTCAGTATGTTTAGCTGCCAGTGCACAGTTCTTTGAAACATTGGTCATTGGGACATATAATATTAGTCCTACTCATTGAGAAAAGGTATGTTTGTGGAGAAAACTTTGTATTAATAATTTATCTTCATGTTCATGTTAAGGAGATTTAACATAAAAGGTGCTTCATGGAAGATATGAAATATGTAATAATCCAAAAATATTCAGGAGTAAATCATCTTAATTTATTCTTATATATATTGAAAGTGTTTGCAATGTGCTTATCATCATGTACATACATATTCTATCTGTACATAGACATGAAAAGGTATACACAGATATATATAACATGTATGTTGATTTTTTTCCTATGGAACTATTGGTTAACTTTTTAATATTCCCACAATAGCTGTCAGATGAAAAACTTTTAAGACACTGTCCAGATAAACCATTAATAATTTTATACATAAACTTAAAGGTAATTTTAATTACTTTAATTCTAAGAGATCCATAGTCACAGATGTTTATTTACAATTAGAAAATAAAATTTGTCAGTGTAGACAACCTCACACAAGTAAACCACTCAATCAGAAACGGCATCCTTTCCTACAACCATTTACCCTAAGCTCTTTTGCATGGTATAGAATTAAATCTGAAAGAAGTTATAAAAATGCACAAATTCAAATTCAGCTGTAAACATGGAATTAAAAATACATTACAAAATGTAAATCAAAAAGCATTAATTTATGTTAAAATTGCCTTTCTCTTCCAGGGCTTTTAAGCACTCAGTAAACTATTTTAGCAGTCATGCTTTAATTTCAATTATGTGAAAATTATTCAGACTTCAAGGACATAGAAGCAGAACAAAGAAGAAATGACACATTCTCGTTTAAGCAGTATAGCAGTGTGCAAATATAGGAATTCAAATTCATATGTATTAATACTAAGGGTTCTAATAAAGTTGGCTGAATTGTCTGAAAGGGCAGATTTCAGAAACATTCTAGTGGTCAGGCACTAAACTGATGCCATGGAATGGCTGGAAAGGTCTTTCTTCCTGCATCCTAAGAGCAATATCCCTATTTTTTCTCTGCTAATACAAATACACATTTCTCCCCTAGCTTTTTTAGTATTTATCAAGTCAGAAAGAAACATCTAGGTATGTACTACATAGTCCCTCGGCTTCTATTCAACAGTTCCTGGAAAATGTGTGTACTCATCAGGCATTTGATAGGACAATGAATACATATCAAAGTCATTTCCTCCATGGAAATCACAGTCAATGTGTTAGAAAATTTCTTTTCTTGGAACATAAAAGGAGTTTCTGCAAGATGACTTTCTATAGTACACACAGTGCTAAAAATGTGGGTCATCACCCACCTTCCTAAGGCAGCCGTCTAGCCTTCACTGACACATTCCTTCTGGAACACAGTGAAATGCCAGAGAAAATCAACAAACAAACCAGAGACAAAAACTCCTCAGCTCGCTGAAGCTGGAAGAAGGTTGAGTCATCTATCTCCCTCCTACTATTTGTCAACAGGCAATTTGTCTATACCTACATGGTTCTTAGAGCCTAGCAAAGGGGGGATGCCATCTAACAGAAACCACTGCAAAGCTGCCTCGCGGTGTGCCACTGAGAGTGACCCCTGCAGCATTATTATGACAACACAAAGCATTCCAACATGTGTTTAAGATTAAGTAAATGACGACAAAATTATAATACATTCAAAATACTGAAAAGAGGTTATGAACGATGAGATACTTTTATTTGTGTGTATATAGGGCTTGAGATGGTTCTCAGGCTAAAAGTAAGCCAAAGAAAAGTCTAAGCCAGGTATTTTAACTAATTATATAAGTACACATGTTTTTCAATGAGCAAAAAAATTTTAGAAGGAAAAATTATAGAAGGTTGCCTGGTGGTGGTGGCGGCCACCTGCGTTTAGTGCCAGCACTTGGGAGGCAGAGGCAGACAGACAGATATCTGTGAGTTTGAGGCCAGCGTGGTGTACAGAGCAAGTTACAGAACAGGCAGAGCTAAACAGAAAAAAAACTGTCTCAAAAAATAATTTTTTTACTACAGAATTTCCCCAGCACTATGTAAATTAGGGATGCTGGAGCATGCATGGAATCTTGAAACTTGGGAAGGTGAAGGCAGGATGGTCAGAAAGACATCCTTAGTTACAGAGTCAGTCCCAGGTTACCCAGGGATACATGAGACTTATTTCAAAAATGATAAAGAAAGGAAAAAAAGAAACAAAAGAGTCACTGCACTAGTGATGAGGATCTGAAAGAAACGACAAAAATCAAAACATACGCAGAGAAATTTGACCCACGTCTGTGTGATCCTGCTGAAATGCCCTAGCACACACCTTTAATCCCACACAAAGAAGGTAAAGTTGGTTGGGAAAAGGATGCAGCCATGTTTGAAAGTGACCTCTAATTGGGTAGGAGACAAAGGAACAAATCAGAGAACTTTTTGACAGAATGAGTCAGAGATAGGATGCGCCCAACTCTCGTGAGAACAAACAGGAAAGAGAGGCCAGCTAAGGCAGGGAGAGCCAGTGACCTGGGAGTCAGGCCGGGAGTACAGTGCAGGGGAGTCGAGGTCATTTGTGAGTTCATGTAGTTCAGTGCAGGTCAGCAAAGGCAGCTGAGGCTGAAAATAAATGGAATTAGAAGACTACAACAAATTGCCGGAGTTTGTTTGAAGCCAACAGAACAATTCAGTGAGAAGGTGAGAGAAGACAGCGTGAATTCATCAGTTTGGAGAGGAGTTTGAGCCAGAACAGTTGAGTTGAACCAGCCAACCAGAATTCAGAAAGAACTACAAAGGGTGCGTTATTCAGCAGTAAGCTTCTGAGACAACATTTACATCGGGTAAACACAAGTTACTTTTACATGTATATATGTGTATGTATGTGTGTATATATATGTATATGCATTATATATCATATACATGTATGTATATAAATAACTGATATATACATCATATAAGTTATAAATTGGAGTCATTATGGAGAACTAATGTGCAAGATGGTGATCATGTTCACTGATTTAGTAAGAAGCTGGGAGTGTAGCTCAGTAGTAGATCACATGAACTTTCATTAATAGCAAAAAGTATTATAAAGCTGTATTTAAGTGCCTACATCCTTCCCTAGTTATAATAATTGCAAAGGCAATGGACAGTGATTGTCCACTTGTGGGAATCAACATCCAGGGTATACATATAGCAATATTTTTTTTAATTTTTATTTTCTATATTCTCTGTTTACATTCCAAAGGCTTTCCCCTTTCCCAGTTTCCCCCCACCATACATCCCATAATTCCTCTCCCCCCCAACTATTCCCCAATCATTTCCCCTCCCCCCACGGTTTTGTTACAAAACTGGATCCAATCTTTACAGGCCCAGGGTCCTCTCCTTTCTTCTTCTTGGGAATCACTTGACTTGCTAATTGTGCCTTGAGTATTTAGTGCTTCTGGGCTCATTAATATCCACTTATCAGTGATTGCATTTCATGTGTATTCTTTTGTGATTGGGTTAACTCACTCAGGATGATATTTTCCAGGTCTAACCATTTACCTACAAATTGCATGAATTCATTATTTTTAATTGCTGAGTAGTATTCCATTGTATAAATATACCACATTTTCTGTATCCATTTCTCCTTTGAGGGATATTTGGGCTCCTTCCAATTTCTGGCTATTATAAACAAGGCTGCTATAAACATAGTGGAGCATGTGTCTTTATTGCATATAGCAATATTTTAAATGCACATGTTTTTATTTGTCAATTACACACTTTTCAAATGAAAGGAAAAGCTATGTTACAAAGAGGTGGGGAAGAGAGGAAAAGCACAGCTCTGAATAAAATTTAAAAAGGCTTTAAGGGAGCCGGGCGTGGTGGCGCACGCCTGTAATCCCAGCACTTGGGAGGCAGAGGCAGGCAGATTTCTGAGTTCGAGGCCAACCTGGTCTACAGAATGAGTTCCAGGACAGCCAGGGCTACACAGAGAAACCCTGTCTTGGAAAAAAAAAGAATTGGAAAATCCTTTAAAAAGGCTTTAAGGAGAAAAATTTAATATTACATTGGAGGCTATATTGCTTATGAAAATCATGCTGTCTCTAAAAACATCCCATAGAATACCTAAAAAAGAGATTAGATTAGTAAGAATTTCTTAGTTATTATGGGTTAATTATTTAACACAGACAACACTAGCATTTAAGTTTTCAAACTAAAAAAAAAAATGTTTCTTAAAAATCTAAGGTCATATCTGGATAGCTGTGGTATTCTGCTACACTGAAGGGGTTTTGCAGTTTCCACAGACTAATTTATAGAATAAATGAAGAAATATCCATCAAAAGTAGAATTAAAAACCATTTCTTTTGTTGCATGGTTTTGTCTGACTCAAATTATGGGACTTTATCAGAAGGTTGACAGATGAATTTTACTTTTGATGGCATAAGGTGTCTCTATCTAAATGCCTGCAGTGCAATTAGGAAATTCCCAGTCTTAGAAATGATAATTCTTTGAAGAAGGATCATATGGCAGTCAACAAAAAAAAGTTAACATTTTCTCTACTTTTTCTGTTCCAAAAGATATATATAAAAAAAATGCATCTGGTGCATCTATATCTTCCAAGTCTTTTGTGCTATGACAGACTGGATAAACCGTTCTACTATTAAATAAAGGAAATGGGACATCACAGGGATGGAAACTTACAAAGGAGTTAAAATCTGTACTTGATGATACAGCAAGAAATCAAAAACTCTGTTATCAAATGGGATTAAGCCCAGATCCCTGACCTGACCTTCTTTCTCCAGACCCCACAAAAGTACAGAGGGCTGCAAGGAAGCCAGTTACAGTCTGAGGTGAGGCACGGCCACTTTGTTACTATTTCCAAAATTGATACTTTTGTATTTCATAGACCACCACTGAAATATGTATCTGTGAGATTGTTATAAAGCACATGGCCAATCAATGAAACTATAATTGGTAAAACACTAATAATTATCAAAATAAATTTCTTGTTGGTTCAGTAATCACAAAATAAATGACACAAACTATTATACTAAGTTGAATAATGTCCCACCAAAAGATTAGCCAATACTTTTAAACCCCTGAACCTATGAAATTGATGTGACCCAGAGAGAGGGTATTTAGAAGCAACCAAAGCTGATTCCCCCTGAATTATGTGGGGGTGACACTAGTTCTAATGCCAAATGCCAATATGACAAGAGATGCATGGACGAGAAGGCTTGAGGAAAGAGGAGAATGCTAGGGAAAGGTGGAGGCCCAGTGACCTCTGTCTGCTTAGGCTCTTAGCACAGAAGGCTATCAAACCTTCAAGGGACAAGGAAAGGAACCTGGGAAGGGGCACACACCTTTCTTTGTGCATGGGGATTTCAGACTTCTGAATGCAGAGCTAGAGGGAACACATGTATAATTTCCAAGCACCAATGTTGTTTTCTTTATTATGACAATCCTAGAGGGAAAGGTCCCTTCTTTTCATTCAAAGGCTTTAACTGTGACAGGACTCATACTGACTGAATACCATCTTGATGTTAAAGAGGGTGTTACCATGTTTCAGTCTTCTCCTTCTTAACCTTTCTAATGATTCCATGAAAATGTCCTTACTGTGTATTGGTATCACTAACGAAGAAACTGAAAAGGTGGATCCAACTGCTAATCAATCCGAATCTACTCCAAGATCCTCCATGAAAAACAGAACAATGGAAAACAGAGAAGGAGTAAGTCTTCCCTTGCTTGCTGTCTAGGAGAGAAGACAGACTCAGCGAGAAGCAGGTAAGGGGGGAAGGCTTGATGATGTAGACTCAGGCAGTATAAATGACATACATCTTAGAACAGATTATAAAATTATTACCAATGGAGTTAAAAGGCTTGGTCTGAAATTCTCACAAGAGCAATAAGGGAGACAATGTGTGGAAGCCACCCAGAGACTGCCCTACCTGGGGATTCATCCTATAAACAGTCAACAAACTCCGACACTACTAAGGACGACAAAAAGTGTATACCAAAAGGAGCATGCAATGGTTGTCTCCAGAGGGGCCCTGCCAGAGCCTACAAATACAGAGGCAGATGCTAGCAACCAACTATTGGACTGGATATGGGGTCCCCAATGGAGGAGCTGGAGGGAGGTCCAAAAGAGCTGAAGGGACTTACAGCCCAATGGGAAGAACAATGATTTCTACCCAGATGCCCCAAGACTCCCAGGGACTGAACCATCAACCAAGGGGCACACATGGTTCCAGCAAAAAATGTGGCAGAGGAAGGCCTTGTTGGGCATCAGTGGGAGGAATGGTCCTTGGTCAGGTAAAGGTTCAACAGAGGCCCCAACAAAGGGAAACTGAGGGGGGGGAGGTAGAAGTGTATCGGGTGGAGGGGCATATACGTGGAGGTAGGGGGAGGGAGGAGGGGTTGGGGGGATTTGGGGAGGGAGGAAATTGGGAAGGTTTTACCATTGGCAATGTAAATGAAGATGATATTCAATTAAAAAAGGAAAAAAAAAGGCTTGTTCTCTGGATGTTACTTAACATGTAGATTAGCTTTGTTGGGAACTTGCATTCAGACTTACAGTTCAAAGAAGGAAATACTCCAGACTTCTGATAATTATTTCTGAACCTACAAATTCAAGTTTTAGTGCCTTCCTCTACAGTACTCTTATCTAACTTATATAATACTAAAAAGATTATCCACTGATAGTTCTTCCTGAAGTTGTCCTTCTTCAAAACTAAAATAAAATAGTGACTCTGGGTATTATTTTTATTAATTAACATTTTATCAAATCTTTACAACCACTCAAGGTGCCAACAGAAGTTGGAAGTTCATCTTTCCCAGAGACACACAGAAATCCCTTAAGATAAATACATAGATTAGTGTAAACAGCAATGAAATCTAGCTCAAATTCAAGAACTTTCCAACAGCAGAAGCCATTGTATAGACTAAACACACCAACCCTGAGAAAGATGTTTAGACATAGTCCAAGACAATGTGGACCTTTTGTGGATCACCTGTTTCCATATGGTGACTTCTGCATGATGCTCCATTAGCAGTATAATTGGTTTAAGCATAACTATTTCTTTGTTTTGTTTGTTGGAGACAGGGTTTCTCTGTATAACAGGCCTGGCTCTTCTGGACCTTGCTTTGTATATCAGGCTGGCCTTGAAATCACAAAGATCCTTCTGCTTCTACCTCCAAGGTGCTGTGATTAAAGGTGTACACAACCACACCCAATTTTTAAGCATAGTGCTCTTATACAGGAAACAATTCACAATGAGCATATGATCCTTTACAATCCATTCACTGACTCCATGAAAGTTTCATTCTAGGAGTAGCCACATGTTCTCTTATCCCATGGTAGGCAGCAGAGAAGACCGTGAGGACTAAGGTTTGACTCTCCAGCCCTATGCAGCCTTAGTATTAGGAGCACTGTGAAATGTGCTTGATTTTGCAATGGGTGATTTGACCCACCAGATATCTGGGAAGGACCGAGCCTCTGGTTTACTTTTGGAGATTAATAGCACAGACATCTTTGAGACAAAGCTGTTACTGAAAGTTGAACACTTAATATTTGAAGAAATGAATTTTTCCTTCTTTCAGTGCTCCCTTTAACATGTTTTATTTTACAAGGTAAGTATGAGGCCTGAGGTAAGTGTGCATGTCATGATTCTGGGAACTGGTCTTAAGGGCACTACATTTTTAAATAGAATTTTTATATTTAATATTCTTCTTACAGATTCTGGAACTGATTATGCTTAAAGGTTTTACAAAAGTAAAACTCATTATGGGATGTGCCCCATTCACTGTTGCAGGTCTTTATACTATTTCTCTTTCCCTCAGTATCTGGTGTGAAATTTTTAAACAAATCATTATGAGATCATAATAATTCCTCTACACCTTTCCCTAATGTTTATATCTTATAGAACTTTAGCATGATTATCAAAACAAGGAAATTAACATTGACTTTTCTTCGTTAACTAAACTGTAGACTGCACTTATAACTTAGCAGTTTCCAATGGAATGTTCCGATTTATTTATTTATTTATTTATTTATTTATTTATGTCATTTGAGTTCTTAATTCTGCTTCAAAAGAATGAATTGGGTAACCAGTTCTTTGAAAGAACAAATGTGATGGGAGTTAGAGCTGCCAAATTCTTAAATAGGATAGTCATAAATATTTTGAGAACATTGTAGAATTTTTTAAGTTCCTGAAAGGTTAAAGAATATTCAATAATTTTTATTCTGAATTTTGAAATCTCCACATGAGACAAACTTAAATGCTGTTTTATATTCTATGTATAAGAACCTCATGTGAACTCTGACATGCAATCTTGTAGGTGCACAAAAACTTGAGTTTCATAAGTCCCTGGTAACAATAACTTGACTGTTACTCAGAGCTGGAGATAGTTTCCCCCTCCCCCTTAGTGATTGGAAACTAAGGCAGTAGCATTTTCCACGCCTTCTGCTGGAGTGGTACCTGCATCTGGAGATCTGGAATTCTTCTATCACTCACTATTAAAGCCAGGTGTCAGGTCCCTCATGACTCCCAGATACACTTAGCATTTAACTCACCATCAGACATGAAAGCTATGTACTTCAACTCACTCTTCTTTTGAAGGCTTTCATTGAAAATTACATGTAAAAGGGATAGAAAACCAAACTGGGGGTGGGGAGTGGGGAGGCGGTAAGTGAGCTGACACTCCACTCCCTTGCTTATTCTCACCTCTGCTTTATTCAGACTGTCAATACAGGCCGGGATCACATCATCTGTTCATCTATTCAGTAATGTGAAATCATGGATCTTCAATGACAAATGTGCTTTATTACCCATGGCACACCACCAGGAACATTATTTTGACATATATGTGAGAACTGGAAGCATAGATTGCTCTGGCACAAGGCAAATACTTCATTTCTCCTAGAAGTTAACTAACTGTAGAGCATTCCCATATAGCCAGCCAAAGAAGTGCTTTTAACATTGCTCCCAGGTCCTTGGAATGAGTGAGAAATTATCTTTTCCTGTTGTGACATGCCGAGTGTCAATATACTTACTGAGAATCTCTTGCATGGATGCAGAAATCTGTAGCCTTAGCATAGATTTGGTTCATTAGCTGCAAAAACCATCAAGAGCTGTAGTTTCTTTTAGTTAAACAAGAATACGGTTCAGTCTATTAATGTTTTCCATCACGTCCACACAGCCTTTGAGGTCTAGATACTGGGAAAAATAGCTTACATTTTGCTTTAAAAATGTAAGCATTTATATAACTGTAGAAATAATTGTAATTCTTCTCAAGAGGCTGGTGCAAAGCCTAGAGCTGAAGAGAGGATGTGAAGAGTAACTCTTGCCAATGGTAAACAAGTATGCCACCTAGGCTTAAATTTAATTCTACCTCTCAGTAGGTTCTTGCATATTAAAATCCTATGGTCAACTGCTTGACATATTAAGCT
Source organism: Apodemus agrarius (assembly GCA_964023405.1). Taxonomy (NCBI): domain Eukaryota; kingdom Metazoa; phylum Chordata; class Mammalia; order Rodentia; family Muridae; genus Apodemus; species Apodemus agrarius. The sequence continues at coordinate 82,410,986 of OZ030011.1, forward strand.
CGAAGAACCTTGGTAGCCCAAGTGTGTGATCAAATTATTAATTAGATTTCCATAACCCAGTAGAACCACATATAAAAGATATGAAATAACAACTATTTTAGACCTTAATTATATACTTTAAGATAATATTGTAGGGGAGTTGTTTTTGTTTTTTTCTGATTTTGTAACATCTAAAATTGGCATACCTGATTCCCCAATGATGAAAGAATAAAATTTAAATTATAGGAAACAAATAATAATTGCTTAAATACTTAAAATACTGGGTGTTTGTGTATTTGTTTGTATTTAGTTAATATGTGGGCTTGATTAAGTTGGGGACATCATGGAAGCAAGAAAGGCTATTCCAATGCTGTGGCTCTATTTTACATAAGAGTCAAACTGTGAAAAATTCTTCATAATCTTTTAGGAAAACCAGACTGCCCTGTGCTTAGAAGCCTAACAGGAGCAAGCTGTTGGGTGTCGGGCTCAGTTCTGAGTACACTGGTTTTCAGGCAATCAAGCTGAAAGGACTGTCGAGACCTTTATTTTATGTGTAACAAGATGAAGGTTAGAAACTGGAGGGATCTGATTGATTTTCTGATTTGTCCTACTGCATGGTACAGTCAACAATTAGATTAGTTGTTTCAAAGGATTTTACCATTACAAATTTCTACCATAAAGAGACATGCTTGGGGCAGTTGCTATGGTGATCATGGCCATGGTTAGGTCCCCAAGTATGTAACAATACATCACATCCTTTACTTCCCACCAGTAACTATCACTTTAACTTTGGTCTTTTAGCTGCAATGAAAAACAACATTATGTTATTTATAAATCAATGGACTGATTTTATAAAATCAGTGATTTATATAAATCAATCAAAAAACAATATGTTATTTATAAATCATGGACTGATTTTCAGTGGTAAATAAATAACATATACGAGCTGGCTAGGGTTATATCAATTTGGTATAGGTTAGGCTCATCTGAAAGCAGGGAACCTCAGTTAAGAAAATGCCTCAATAAGGCTGGGTTGTAGTCAAGTCTGTGGGGCATATTTAAAAAAAAAAATTGATGGGGATGTAGCCATTTCTGAGCTGGTCATCCTGTGTCTATGACAAAACAGGCGGAAAAAGCCATGGGGAGCAAGCCAATAAATGTGGGACCATAATGGCCTGGGTTACTATGGAGGAAGAGTAGAGGAAGTGTCAACCCAGGACACCTGAAACATGAGGACAGCAGGAGTTGGCTACTTACCCTCTCACAACCTGGTGCCATAAAGCCAGCTCCCCCATCAATCCCAGGGGGAATTTATTATCCTGAGACTTACTAGGTTTCACACCTTGTTTGACCTTATAAAATAACCCTTTCTACCCCACCCCACAGCCCCTGAGTATGGAGATGAAGCATCTCTCAACACCTTTGCCCTGGCCAATGGTACACAGCCACTTAAGCCTTGCTCCAGAAACCCTGGCTACCTCCCAAGGAGCATGAATATCCGCCCCCACCCCTATAGAGGAACCAGTTGTCTAAAGCTGTTCTGGGGTGTGTTCTTTTCCCAGGCACTCACTGCTGACTGAAATCCTGCACTATGAGCACCACCACCAAGGTAAGCTTTGCTCCCTCCAGCCCAGCTTCCTGTATAATAGGCTAGGCTACCCAGAGGGAGGACCAGGAGGGGAGGGGGGTAAATAACCAGCACCACTCCATGGTCTTTGCTTCAGTTCCTGCCTTCTGGTTCCTGTCCTATTTGAGTTGTCATCCTGACTTCCCTCAATGATGAACAATTATATAAAAGTGTAAGCCAAATGAAAACCCTTTTCTCTGTAAGTTTCTTTGTGTTTCATCACAACAATAGTAATCCTAAGGTAATATTTAACTATTGCTTTTATTCTTAAGAATAATGTGGGGCTGGAAAGATGGCTTAGGGGATAAGAAAATTTTCTCCTTTTGCAGAGGATGTGCGTTCAGTTTCCAACACCAAAATGATGATGATTGTTTGTAACTCAACTTCTAAGGAATTCTGCAGCCTTTTTCTGGCCGTTACAGGCACTGCACACACATGATCCCCTTACATACATGTGGACAAAATACATATACACATAAAAAATAAAAATTAAGTAAAGCTCAGAGAGTCTTGTGAAAGTGTGAGGCATAGGATGAGGGAGCCAGAGAGCACAAGAAGGCGTACAGAATCTACTAACCTGGGCCCATGAGGGCCTCACAGAGACTGAACCGTCCAAGCAAAGGCCATGCGAGAGCCGCACCTAGGCTCCTACACATCGGTAGCAGCTGTGCAGCTTGGTTATCAACAGGGTCCCCTAACAATTGTGGTGTGTGTGGCGGGGGGGGCTGTCTATGACTCTGTTGCCTGTCACTGGATCCCCTTCCCCTAGCCGGACTTCCATGTCAGGCCTCAGTGAGAGAGGATCAGCTTAGTCCTGCCGGATTTCATGTGCCAGGGAGAGTTGACACACCAGGGGGACTTCCCCTTCTGTGGGGAGTGGGGGGGAATTTGTAGGGTGAGACAACGAGGAGAGGAGGGAGGGGTTGCGATTGAGATATAAAGTGAATAAATAAATTAATGATGAAAAAAGACTAATTCTTATAAATTTAGACAAAATACTGCTTGACCATAAATGAGGAGGGACATCAAATTTCCTTTTAAAAGCAATAAATTAACTTTGTATACAAAGACAGATTACATCTGCATTTGGTGCTATCGATATCTATAAAGAAAAAAAAAAAAGCTACTTCATAAAAGAGTAAAAGCCAAATGGTAAGTATAGCATTTTTGCTAAAAATGTCCTGTTTAAACACATATACTCATTTTAGGTTTAAGGGAGACTATTATTTCATGACTATGACATTATAGAAGAATTCTACTGCATTTCTGCATTCCTATTAGAGAAAAGAAAATATATGAGATCTACTTTATAAATATTTTTCTATGGATACTAATCACAATCATGATTGGTTAATGCCCAAATATACTGCCCACAGATTATTAATTTGATATAAATTGTGAATTTTAAAAACAAAAATCTAATATCTAAAGGTTGGATATGATGCCTTTAATGCCAGCACTTAGAGGGTAGAGACCAGGCTGAGTTTTATGAATCCAAAGCCATCAGGGGGTTACACTATGTGATGACACTTATTCAAAAAAAAAAAAAGGAGAAAGAAGTCGAATTGCAAAAATTAGAACATTATTTTCTACTCTCTGCATCTTTACGTGACCCCAGATTAGCAGTGTTTTCTTCGAATTTAAGAGAAAGTGCTATAGTTCAATAACTATCATTCATTTTCATAAACTGATCATAGTTTTAGTATTAACAATTAATTCTCAGACTTACCACTTTCCCAGGAATAGTCCCTAAGTCTGTACACAGGAATAAAGTCTTTCCCTCCTTCAATGAGTTTTACAATACTAATCAACTCCCCTTGTCATTAGGTTTCGCATTTATCTAATTGATCCAAATGTGAAACAGAACAGGTATCATAGTTATCTAGATGTCTGTTCTGTCCAGAAACCAGTTATAAACCCCCACTTTGTAATTTCACAGGCAGCTATTGCGATATCTGAATTGCTAGCCTTCATTTGCATAAAACTTGGGTTCAGCAAATAAAAATTAAGACATCTCTGTTTTTCTCTCCCCAGGGTTTCCTCAACTCTCTTTTAAGCAGACATTAGAAGAGATTGCCAATGAAAATGTGTTTCTCAAAGAAGGCAAATGATGTGAGTGGAAGTCAGGTTGTATTTAGTATTCTTCCTCCATAAGTCTCGAAGATCCAGTTTGGCAGACCTCTTCTCAACAGAATCCTAAAAATAACACGCAGGTCCTCCCGGGGTATCCCAGTGTCCCCTGCCCTGCACAGACTGCTTTTACTCTAAGTAGTTAATATTGCAATATTTGAAATAAACACTAGATAATAATTTCCTCACTTGGAAAACAGAATTCTCATGTTAGAGGAGAATATGTAAATGCCCATTGAATTTCCACTTTTCATGTCCTCTTGTGCTATAATTATCACTCTGAGTGCAACAGGATGCAGCAGATTAATTTGAATAAATTTTTTGACTGCAACTCCTCTGTCTCTTCTAGATATAACTCAAGAAAAGGTAATAGATATATAGTAAGAAAAGCTAAGGAAACCTATTGTACATTTTTAATAGTGTTCAATTATGCATGTCTACACATGATTATAAAGGAGTGAGGGGGAATGTGCGATGATGGTAAAACCATGGCAGGAAGCGTGGTAAGGTAGACCAGGTTGAGACCCGAGGGCTCGGTGGGCACACACCTGAGACTTAGGCGACTCTCTGCTCTCTGCCAGATTCCTAGCCTGGAACACATGCCACACTTCTCACATAAGGAAATGTGACCTGTGGTCACATAGGCCCCAAAACAGAGTTCTCCATGCTAATGAGGTATCTAGAGGCCCTGAAGGCTTAGCCAATAGGCTTCCCAGACATTCCTCCCTGTAAAAGGTATTTAATTTCAGGTCCACCCTGAGACGTGGGTATGATTCACTATATATATCCATTTGCCACCATGAACAGCCAATAAACAGTTGAAAGCCATGGATTGTATTTTTCATCAAGATCCACCATTAGAATCCCTGGAGAAGGCAATCGCCTACAGAACCCCAGCCCCACCCTCAGAAGCTTTTCCCTGCTCTCTGTTCTCAGCTCTTCTGTGACTCCCAGTGGTACCTGGATAGCCAAGAGTCTGAGAGCCCAGGGCCCCAGCCCCATCGCAGATCTGGGTACCTCCAAACCAGCTCCGGCTTTCTAACATCTCTGACTGCCTTTCCCACTCCCAGAACAGTGTCTCCCCCAGCGGCGGGAAGGACACGGACCCACAGGGAAAGAAATAGAAAAGAAAGGTGATCTTTCAAAGTTTGTATTGCTAGAGAGTTTTAAAAAAATCAAATCAAGGCCCCAAATGTGTGGAATAAGAAAGAACTTGTAATAAAGAGGGCTGGTCAAATGGTTCACTGGGTGAACTTTTAATCCTGAGAACCTGAGTTTGACCCAGGGGTCCCACATATTGTATGAAAACAATGAACTTTTGTGAGTTGGCCTATGATTTCCTTGTGTGCACCATGGATGACATGTGTCCACACACAAACAAGTGAAAATGTAGTTTTCAAAAGTTAAGGAAACCAAATGAGAACAAAAGAAAAACAATCCAGGAAGACAAACATAACTTTTTGTTATGATTTATGATATATTCTATAGTTTCAGCACTGGCCTAGCACTTGTGAGGCCCTGGATCTGATTCTTGGTACAGCAAAAAAGCCACAGGAGGTATTTTCTATACAAAGACATCCAAACATGTAAACTAGTTTAAGTTCACTTAATAGGTTAAGTGAACAGAAAAATCAAAAGCTCCACATATTTTGGTATGTACTGGATTAAACCATCTAAGCTTCCACCCTATAATAAAGGGTGACTTCCCACAAGGCCATCAAACACCTATGTTGTAAGAAAGCAGAAGCAGACAACTTTAAAGATAAGGGGCTGGGGGTGAGGCTCAGTATAGAACATGCAGCTAGCTCGGCCAAAGCCCTAGCTGCAATTCCCACCACAAATAAGTAAAAGCCATCCCCTGCAAAGGTCTGCCTCCTTCCTCATACTCTCATATCTTTGCTATGCTATATGCTTCTGATACATCTTATTCATTTTGCATGTATTTCACTGACATTATGTGTGAGACACAAAGATAAAGGCAATTTGGCAGGGCAGTCAAAAGTTCTTTGCAATTCCTTGTTTTATTAGGTAGTAGTGGAAAAAAATACAATAATCAAGTATGGCTACTTAAATAAAAAGAACATTAAAAAGCGAGTGAACTTGGCTTTCTATTAAGTAAGCCTCGTAATTATCTTTTAGTCATTCATTTCACAGTCTGCATCATGCATTACTTAATTGCAAAGCAAAGAGTAGACTGCTCATGTGTACACTAATTGCCAAATATGTGTAATGGAATAACCTGGTTCTCAAGACAGAGAAGGAAAAAAAAAGTTACTGCAGACAATACAAAGAAAGCCAAAAAAAAAAAATAGGATATAATCAACAAAAATAATTGCTAACCATTTAGCATAACATGAGTTTAGAAAAGACAGTATAGAAACTAATTTAGATAACTCCCACACTTGGTCATATTCACTTAATTCCCATTTCAAATCTTTTAAAAACCTATCACACAAGATTTAAAAATTGACAAAAAATATTAACGGTGAAAGCCAATTTCCATAATAATTTCACCTGCAAAGATGGGAGCCACAGAGTAGCAACTGTACACTTTCTAAGTGCACACTCCGGCAATGAAAATGGAAAAGAACTATTTTTAAGTTAATGTGTTTCAAGGCTCCATTTATATAATGTTTTGTGTTTATTTGTGTCTGGAAGTTTTCACTGTGTAGAGAAACACAGTTTATTTATTTCATAAAAGGACTGGATACTAACAGAGTTCAAAAGCCCCACGATCTGCCCTTAAATAGCCACATAAATTGTTATAGTTCATAGTTTTTGTCAAGATATATACCCTCCATCTTTTTGAGGCATCAAGCTTTTACATTTTTATCATGAAATACTCATGAGGCCCAGATAAATGGTATGTGTAGCACATTAATTTTTCTATAGTCTTTAGGAATTTTCCCTGGAGTTCTCTTAAGTCTATAATCTTGGAATAAAACCTTCAGCAATTTGTGAAGTCATTTTCTTCCTGAAGTGTAGCTTGGTGCTACCATGTAGAAATGCTGTAATAAACATCTATGTAAAACTTATCATTACTTATTTGTACAGCTGTTAGTGAGATCATCACCCTTTATATTACATAATGTCCTTTTATGGGACACATGAAGAGATTTTTACTTGCTATCCTCAAGAAATGATATATAATGAATACCATAAATATTTTTAGTGGTTATGATAGTTTTAAATCATGTCTGCAAATTCTTTGTTACTTCTTCAGTCTATCTTCACTATCTGTTGAATACTGCCTTACTTTAGTAACATAGTTCTAGTAAACAGGAAGAAAGAAAAATAATGGATGATGTAGGGACCCACACCATAAAGGCAACAAAAACTGTGTACTTATTTTTGCTTGCCAGTCTCTTCTCTTTTCTCCTCCTTTCCTGTCCTCACTTCCTTTCTCTTCCTATGCTTTGGATTCCATGACTAACACATATGCAACATTCACCTGTCTGAACCTGTATGTACAGACAGAGATGCTCTAGGAGAGTCAGGTGACTTGTTACTATTATGAGAAAGATATAATAATGCCCCACCTCTACAGATGGTCAGGTCTTGCTACCAGAATCTGTGAACATATTGAATTGCATGCTGGGTAAGTTTTCTGTTTACTGACTTTAAGAAAAGAGAGATGATCTAGGTAGGACCAATATTACCAATGGATACTTTTTAGAAGATAAAACTGATATGCAGTATGACAAATACATGAGTACAGAAGAAAGAATAGAAAATGCAATGTTATTAGAGATGAAGACAGAATAAAGAAACCAAGCATCAATAGCCATGAAACAGAATGTCTCCAGATCTCAGAGAAAGACCCAGATTTAGTGTGATACTACCTGACCTACAGAACTGTAAGAGAATAAATTGTGTGTGTGTTAATATATTAAGTTCATTGATACGGTGTCAATAGAAAATCTTGTACCCCATCTTAAGTTTAAGGAGGTTTCCAATGAGCTGGCCTTAGTCTCAGTTTTGTCTTATTGGCCACTCACAGCAGACCAGTGACCCTCCTGTGGCCATGCTCTGGTTCTCTGATCTCTACACTAATCACCTCATTTTCTTGGTATGAATATTCCTACATTGTGTATATTTTTATACACACTTCAAGTCACTTTAGGCTAGAAGCACCTGAATAAAATTGATGAAAAAATTATAGTTATGCATTGACTAAAGACTATTCATCAATGAAGTACCACACACAAGAGCATATGTGATATATCAAGGTATGAACTGGATTAAACCATCTAAGCTTCTGGTAGTGTAGTCTTATAATGCGTAATCAATGATAAACTAACCTAACTGTACCTTTCTCAGAATTCATATCTGTTAAGGCATGTTTGACTGGTTATATCATGAAGGACAAGAAATAATGTAGAAAGACTCAAGAGTTTCTTTCTCAGTTATCTATTAAAAACAAAACAAACCTCAAATGCAGATCTATAGGTACACCAACTAGACAAAAACAAAATTCATTTAATATTTCTTAAAGTCATGAATAATGTATCTCTTCTGCAATTTTAGGGCACAAGTATAATAAATTGTACCCGAGTACAAACATTCAAGCATGTGTATATATATTTATACACACAATTTATACACATGATTTATACACACAATTTTATACTTTGTATACTAGAGCTAAAAAAGAGTCAAATAAGTGAGTAAATGAAAACCAGCAATTGACAAGAAAACACACAGAAACAGGAGAGAAAGGGCTCTTGGTGTCATTTTTAGTGAGAATATCTCAAATGACATTGGATTTCAACATTCTAGTCATTAGCAAAGATACTGCCCATCCCTCAGCAACTGCTTTCTAAACCTGTTGAAGCCTGTCTTCCCCAGATGTTGTCAGCATCTAGATCCAAGACTTCCCTAAAGTTAGCTCAGCCTCTCAAATTCCTGATACAAAAGCAATCACTAGCATAGGCAGAGAGGCAATTACCTGGCACCTGGAAACCTGCCTGCAGCTTCCAGTGACTTCTGAACTTGCATGAAACTCTAACTGCTACTCAGTAGCTGCCATATCTATATGGATCATGTCTTTGTAGCCAAGCTTCTGCCTTAGGTCCCTAGTGAGCCCAGAAATTAGCCTTAAACCTCCAACCAATGTGTGGGATACACAACCTTACAACTGTTCACCAGTTTCTCCTATGTAATAAATGGCACTGGCTGTGCAGTTTTCCAACCTATTGATTTAAAAAGCAAAGCCACAAAATACAATGATCTGGTTTTCTGTCATTCTCCTTCTAGCCACAGCCTTCTGCTGTCTTGTTATGTGACAGATTATTATTTCAGACACCTTATAAGGAGAAAGAACTCAGTTGTTCTGCTTGTTATCATTGTGTTTGAGGTTGGGGCAGAGGATTATCCCCCAAAAGGATAATCACATAGCAGTGAATGTATTCTATTTGTGAATCACAAGATATAGCTAGAAGGATGAGACTGAGCTATGTGTATGTATATAGCCCCGTCCGTTCAGAGCACCCAGACTGTTAGGGACTGTATATACGCCACATCTGTTTGGAGTACCTTGACAAAGAAAATATATTGGTCTGTTGGGGGTGAACTTAAAAGTGGAGAAATATCTTAGAAACTTCTGAAACACTTCCTGTTCCTCTAGAATGGTTGTTACTTGGTGCTTATGGAATTTTAATGGTCACTGAATCTGCTTTCACCATCATAATCTACAAAATCTGTAAGTCTGAATGGCTGACTAAAATGACCATTGATGTCTCCCATTAGAAAAAGTTAAGTCTCCTATAATCTTGGCTAGCAATAGTGGCTCTTGATTATTTTTGAGATAGTCACCCATGGGCACAGAAATGCTGTGTGTGAATCCTATCTGACCTCAGTAGAATGCATCACAGTTTATAAAGTACTTAGACATTAATCACAGAGAGGGAAGCCTCCTTCTCCTCTAGCTCTTTCCATACAAGTACAGAGTATTATTTGCAGATAATGTGCTTCACTGAGCTTGCACTGAATTGTTCACGCAACAGCTGTAAATCAAGATTGACTTTTTGAACTTCACTTTGCATAATTCAACACGCTACTCAACATCTTCTGCCTAAGCAGGCTCAGGGCTTAAAAGAATGTGCAAAGCTAAATAACTACCCATGAATGTCTCAAAATGATGAAATAACAAAAAGGGTTCGCATTAACAAATCAGGGATGAGTCACTTACTGTCGGATTCTTCTCTGATCAAGAAGTGACAGTGAAGGTGCCATTAACAAAGAGAAATGTCATGAAATGATTGAGATGAAAATTTCTTTTAGTTCTCGGTGATGAGAAGATGACCATAGAAGGAGGGGTGTAAAGATAACTGCTGCTAAATACTAGTCCATCAAAAGTCAGACTTACCAGCCTCTCAGTGGAAGAGTTAGTTTTAACTCAGAAGTAATCAGCCCTGTAGTTACAGGCATAGTGCCCCAAATAATTTCCATCATATAGAAATCCACCCACACTTTAGAAATGCCTCAAAATGGTACAGCAGTAAAATCATTATCACCTCACTGCAACCTCCTTCTTTCCCTTTTTGGGCTGATTCCCTGCCCCTCCTCCCCAGAGGGTGATCAGTTCCTCCATCAACAGGTGTCTTCACTGTCTGTCTCCAGGGTCTTCTACTTATTCTATCAAGTCTTCTCCCCGCCCCCAGCAGGATTGTTATGGGCAGGAACAAACCTTTTGTTACATCACATTCCCCCCAACTTGAAAAGCACCAAGGAGCAGTCATCCTATACTGAAATTCACTCTCTGTGCTACTCATAACAGCAATGAAAACTAATTCAGGAAGAGGAGGGAGAGAGAAAATCTCATTGAGTTCTTCTAGAGCCACAGACAACTAGCATGCATATTTGTCACAGCAGCCTCTTGGGTAAGATGTGGCAGCATTTCCATACTGCCATACTGAGGACTGAGATCACTAAGGTTTAGTATACATGAGAATTAGCCCAGTACAGAAGGAGACCCTGTCTGAAAAATAAAGAGAGGGAGGGAGAGAGGGAGGGAGGGAGGGAGGGAGGGAGGGAGGGAGAGAGGGAGGGAGGGAGGGAGGGAAATTTCAAGTTAGGATAGTCACTGAATTACTGAATGATATAAGCTTCGACTCGGTCTCTGTGAGTGGGGCCTCAGTATCTGCAGAGACAGACAGACAGACAGACAGACAGACAGACAGACAGAGAATCACTATGTAGCTGTCAGCTGGTAGAGTACTAGGATTGCAGCTGTGAACTACCACAGCCAGTGGCATCTGCTTTGTTTTTGTTGCTGCTGCTGCTGCTGCTGCCGTTGCTGTTGCTGTTTTTAAAGTCAGGTTCTCACTATGTAACCCTAGCTGGCCTGTAACTTGCTGTGTAGACCAGGCTGGTTCTCAACTCACAAAGATGGAATCCTCTTGACTCTGCCTTGTGAGTGCTGGGATTAAAGGCATGAGCCCACATCTGCTTTTTAAAAGTTTCCTGTTATGTGAATCTCATGGTCAGATTGTTTTATTTAGGTCAACTTAATGTGTCTTTTCAAACAATATTTATTCATGATTTTTAAAAAATGTTTTTAATGTAGTTTTACATTTTATTTTTAAGTTACATTTTAATTAAAAATAATTATATAAAACTAAAAAAAATTAGTCCAGTGTTACAAGAGTTCTCATTGTTAAGCCTTGAAAATATATTAGAACATTTAATCACCACACTAATAATATACAGTCCTAGTGAACTTTGAAATCAAAACAGGATTAAATTAACATCACAAATAATGTTTCCCTAATATACCCTCTACTTCTGACTCTTTCAATATTTCAGCTCCCTCTTCCACAGTAACCCCTGAGACGTGGGAAATGGGGATAAGATATACACACCTCATTTAGAGATGAGCACTCCACAGTCTCTTATTCTTTGTACGTTCAGCAGTTGTGGGTCTGTGTATGAATCACTGTGAGCAAGAAGTACTGGAAGTCTGCAGTGAAATATTATTTGCCAGACATGATTCATAGTAGCTGTGACTGCATGAACAAGGCTTGTATAATTCAACCCAGCCAAAACTCCAAGAATGGACGAGGGACAGCATCATGAAATTCCACTCCTAGCTGAGAAGCTGTTGGCAACTGATGGCTTCTAGAGAAGACAGACTCAGTTGTTTTGTTTTGTTTTGGATGGGTGAAGCCAATGACAGGCTATCCGTGCCCTAGTAGATGCTTCTGTATCCCATGTATACAGAGCGAGCCCTGTGTGGTAAACTAACTAACTTTGTTTGTTTGTTTGTTTGTTTATTCATTCATTCATTCATTCAGTTAGTTAGTTGTTTTTTGTTTTTGTTTTTGTTTTTTTTAAAGACAGGGTTTCTATAGCCCTGGCTGTCCTAGAACTGACTCTGGAGACCTGGCTGGCCTCAAACTCAGAAATCCTCCTGTCTGCCTTCCGACTGCTGGGATTAAAAGCATGCGCTACCACTGCCAGGCAAACTTGGTCTTTTTAAGAAAGAGATATTAGAGATATTACCATCCATTGGACTGAGCACAGGGTTCCCAATGGAGGAGCTAGAGAAAGGACCCAAGGAGCTGAAGGGGTTTGCAGCCCCACAGGAGGAACAACAATACGAACCAAGCAGTATCCCCAGAGCTCCCAGGAATTAAACCACCAACCAAAGAGTACACATGGAGGGAACGGAACCATGGCTCCTGCCGCATATGTAGCAGGATGGCCTTTTAGGACATCAGTGAGAGGAGAGGCCCTTGGTCCTGTGAAGGCTCAATGCCCCAGTGTAGGGGAATGCCAAGACAGGGAAGTGGGAATGTTGGGGTAGTGAGCAGGGGGAAGGAAAATGGGATAGGGGGTTTCCAGAGAGGAAATGTAAAAAAAGAAATATCTAATAAAAAAGAATTAAAAGAGATATTACATGCATTTGTGAGGGAAAATGGTGGAGGAAATAAGGAGGGGATTGGAGGAATATCTTTGATCAAACATTAAATTCACGCATGAAGTTTTCAATAAAAATAAGAAATACCTCACCTCACTGTAGTCATATGGAGACTTTCATGTCATGCTTCAAGATAAACTTAGTCTTGTAGTTTCCACAAACCTTAATTATCTACTATGATTACTTGTGTTTTTGCAGATGAATGTTTTATAGCTTCAATTATTCTCTAAGCTCATAAAGACCGACAGCTTTGTTTGTACAAATTTAAAATATCCTTAGTACTAAATACAGTGCTATTCACAGAAAGTTATTAATACGAAATTGTTAAATCAACTTAAATGATGTATGAGCTTAAAACATCCTCTTAGAACCTTCAAAAGACTTTCAAATCAATCAAATTTAAACACAGTTTTTCTAGGGCATGGGGAAGAGGAGTGATCACCACAGCATTCCAGGCAAAGACTGAGGCAGGAGAGGGCATGAAGTGGTTATGGTGCTTAGGGAGAACATAGACAGAAAAATGTGGGTTAAAAGCAATCTGTCATGGAAATAAAGGGATGGCGCTTATGCCTGAGAAAGGAAGGGGTGCTCCTGAAAGCACCAAAAGCAGTCCTTAACGTTGCTACAGCCAATCCTGTATTCCTCTCTAATCTGCTATTCCTCATCACTAATATCTCTACTGTTCACTTAGTTGTTTAGACCCAAACTCAAAGAGTTACTTTAATCCTCCCTTCCTTCTCAACCCCTATATTTGATCCATGGCAACTTTTTTTCCCCCATGGCAACTTTTTAAAAACATGTTCTTCCAAATATATCTCTACACTATCCGGTATAGTTTCTCTCCACATCTGCTTTCTAACTTCGGGGTTAAGTTGCCATCATCACCCTGATTATTACAGCTGCCCAGCATTCTGCTTCCACTCTGGTTCCTGCCCATTAAGTATTGATGCATTCCACCCTCACCAATATTTAATATATTGATCACATAATGTCACTTACTTGCTGCACATCTTATGTGAAGTAAAATATAAGCTTTGTATGTGTAGATGCACGTGTGTGTGTGTGTGTGTGTGTGTGTGTGTGTGTGTGTGTGAGAGAGAGAGAGAGAGAGAGAGAGAGAGAGAGAGAGAGAGAGAGAGAGATGGGTACAAAGGCCCTTTTATGAGTGTGTGTGTGTGTGTGTGTGTGTGTGTGTGTAAGACAGAAGACTACCTCAGGCATTATTACTCAGGTACTGTTCACTTTTTAATTTAATTTTTGAGGGATTGGACTGGTACTCACCAAGTCGGCTAGAGTGGCTGACTAGGGAGTCATGGAATCCTGTTGCTCTTTTCTCCCCAGTGCTAAAATTATGTGATACACTTGTCTTTTTGACATTGGTTCTGGGTTTTGAACTCAAGCCCTTTAGTTCTTTGTGGACTGAGCTGTCCCTCCAGTCTCTAAGCTCAGATTTTGCTCATTAATTTTACATGGTCTGCGCCTACCTCAGCCTCGGGCCTCATTACCAACTCTATACCACTTCATAGCCTTCTTTCCCTTTCCCCTACATACCAACTTCATATATACCAGAAAAACTTGTTCCCTCTAGCTTAAATACAAATATCCAACACAGCCACAGGACAACTCCTTTCTGATAACCAGATTGGAGCTCTTTTCCTTGCTATTAAACCCAAATGCAGTGCCACTCTACAAAAGAGACCAGGTTATTACCACATCTTCTATATTCTTCATGGGATGGACCACTCTCATTTGTTTGCTGCCTGTGTAGTGTCCGTCTCTATGTATATTCTCTGGTTCCCATCTGCTTATATCTCATAAGTGGCAGGCTCTTATACGTTTATTCACATAATAAGGAATCACTATTTCTAAGGCAAATAAACAAGTAAATGAGCGGTGGAAGAACTCTGCTTTTTCTTGCTGCTTAAGAATTTCCCCCTGGGTATGTTGAATAGCTTCATATGTTCGGATGATAATTGAAAGAAATACTTGAATTTTTACCTTAGCCGAAAAGGGAAGTCACACCATGCCATTATCCTCATGCACAGAGTTTTAAACTTCTGGTCCTCAATATAGGAATCTAACCTAAGAATTCTTATAATGTGAAGAAGGTGAGACAGAGAATTAAAAGACTGGTGTAAAACAGTCCCTGTCGCCTTTCAAGGGAGCGCAATGAGGCTTTCTAGCATGACAGATGATTACATACACCCTCAGTGAGAAGGCAAGCCTGCAAAATGTTATTTCAGAATATGACTTCAGTGAAGAGCTCTCGCACTCTCCAGTTTTGCCACAGGGTTGTTCAGATTGCTGTTCCCGTGCTTGCTGGAAACATAATCACAAACAAGAAGTGTGTGGAAGTAGCAGCTGCCTGGGCTTCACTGCATACACTTAAGTGTTTAACACGATCGACAACACCACTCCTTCACTCCCACAATGCTCAGCACAGTTAGACCTGGAGGAAGAGCTTAGTGGGGCCCGAGTTCCATGAACTTAAACAGCGTGACCACAGTCTCTTAGATCGGAGGATGTTGAGGCACCCAGTAAACATTGGGTTCAAAGCTCATACCCTGTGGACCAGAGATGATGAAGTGCAAGGAGCCCAGGCAAATACTTCGAGAGAAGGATGGATAAGACTGTGAGGGTTGACTTTCCAGAGCTTCTGTCTCCTTTAAAGAAACTCTCCCTGCCTCCCATCTATTCAATCTACCCCCGAGCACTTATCAAAATACCACATGTACACAGTTAAAGAACTGTCTGAATTAAACTCTTGAACAGGGAAACATGAGCCTTTTAGACAAAAGCTCCTGCTCTTACAAAAGGAATCATGAAGACCTATTTAAAAAAAAAATAAGAAAAGAAGACCTCAAAGTTTCTGCGTCTCATCATTTATACCATAATTAAAGGCTAACTCAGGAGACATCCATCTTCCCTGAAATTCTACCCCATAATAAGGTATAGGGGCTGACATTTTAGAAGTCTTGACCACAGAAAATAGTTTTCAGTTCATGGCTAGTATAAAATTTCCTTTTTGTATTCCTTTTCCTAATGAATACTGGAGACAAACACAAGGCCAAGACAGTGAAAGTATCACAACCTGTCATCTGTGAACAGATCAAGGTAGGGCATGGTAGACAGGCTTTCTGAGGCTAAGCATGTAGTAACAGGGATATCCTGGACTCATGGGCTCCCAGACTGCCCCATTACCAACTGAAGAAAAGACAGATTAGTAGACTTCAGCTGAAACAACTTAGATGATTAAGGACAGAGATACAGTATTCGAAACTCCAGAATGGATCTGTAACTCAAAAATGTGAAAAAAAAAGTCTCAGCTGAGTATCTGCATTCATTTTAAAGCACATGCTGTGTAATTTCTGATAGCTTACCATTTGTTTTTCTGTTACATGATGGAGATACTATATGGTTCTACCTCATAGAACCAGTGGTAAGGACAGGGTAGGAAGGAGTTCTCTTTCACACTGTTGCATGTGTAAAGGCTAGCTCAGCTTGGTTCCCAGGGATGGAAATGCAATTCCATTTTGTACACTATACTATCTTGCAGAAGAGACTTTTGTGTTCTCTTGGTACTTTGTTCCCTGATGGACGGCTCGCCCCATCCCACCCCCATGTGTCTTGGTTTAATTTCAATCATGCCACAAGGATGTGCACAGAATTTCTGCTGGATACTACATTAAATCTACATTCGACAAAAGATTGCATCTAAAACACAAGAACACTGAAGGGTAACCTGGAACGGCCCTGTGTGCCCGGAATGGAACCCTTAATCCTGATGCCCGTTTCTACCCTTTTCCTCTCTGACTCCCTCTTCTCATTCTGCCCCTGCCAGGCTTCAGAGCCTCCTCCCACCATCCATGTCAATTCTCATCTTGATTTTTAACCTACTAATTTCATGACATCCATTCCCCGGGTACACAGCAAAGCCCTTATCAGATCAATCATCCTTATAAAGCACCCCAGGCCATCATTGTGTGACTGAACGTGTATGAAACATAACCTGTGGGCAGCATTATGTCAGCTGCCAGACACGGGGAAGAGTGTCAAATGATGACTTCACCTGTCTCTCTGCTGAAGAACTCAGAATGGCTGGGGAAGCAAGCAGTCAAAATAATTGCTGTGCAGCTAGAGAAGACAGAACCAGAGTGGTTGAGGTGAAGGATGGACTGGGGGTGGGGTGGAGTGGGGTGAGTATTCTGTCACAGTAGACTCCAAAACAGACTGGACAGGAATAGGATTCAATCCTGAAAATATCTTTCAGTCTTCTCTAGATGAACTAAGAAACTTACAAAAACCAAATTAATTCATCTATGTATGTCAATTACTACTTGTACCTTTGAATATGGTAATCAATGAAAGGATTTTTGATTAAAAATAAAATTGATTTTTTTTCCTTATGATTATCTAAAAGGAAGAATATTCTTTGATGTAACATGAAGTTATTACACAGAGATGAATTCAAAACATCAAGATACAATGAAATTCAGAATATGAGATCATTTTATATGCAAAGCATTTTATTGCTTTTCTGGAGTCTATGGTGGTCTGAATAATTTACATATTCAAGCTTCTGATAGTATGAATTTTGCAAGTGACAGATCTCTAGACATGTAATGACAGGCATGGGTTCCTTCATTTGCTTCTGAAAAGCTTAGTCTACATAGACAAATCCGGTAAGCATAAAACTGTGAGGATTTTAAAGAGGTCTCCTCAAGATGGACATGCATTAGAAGCAATGGTTTTCTATAAGAGCTGCACCCTAGAGTCACCTGGCGAGTCTTAAAATGCTGGAGATCATATGCAGTCTTTCTGATTTAATTGGGGACCATTATTAATGGTTTTTCTTTAGATTTCCCAAGTAAACATCTACAGATTACAGCTTTATAGGCCCCATTCTTTATATTTCAAATTTAGTTGATTTAAAGTGACATCCGGGGTCAGTGAGACAGCTCACCCTATACCAGCGTCTGCTTCCAAGCCCAACAATCTAAGGCTGACCCATTGGGCTCACGCGGTGAAGAGGAGAGCAGATCCTTGTGAGTGGTTCCCTAAACGCTATGTGAGTATTATGGCATGTGTGTTTGTCCTGAGTCCTGCACAAATAAGTAAATAAATAAAATTAATTTTTGAAAAAAAGTGACTTCTAAGAAAGTGTGTTTTTAAAAGTATCACAAGAATTAACATCTTTGGCCAGAATTTAAAAATCTCTTGCAAAAACTGTAAAAACACTTGTTCATTTGGTTTCATAATCATAAAACACAGGAGTTCAAAACATAATATTTTCTTGTGTTACAATGCAAAGATGTCCAGTGACCCTAAAACACAACCCTTTCAGGTCCACTTACAAAGTGAATGCTGGCCACACTATAAAATAGTGAATGAAATATCCTTTGAACTCTCATTCTCAGAAAGGTAAACCAGATGGCCTCTCCTCTGTCCTCATATAAGAGAAGATGACTCCATTTCTGCTAGGAAGCATATCTATGACTATGTGGCCAGGTAAGAAGATATTAAGGATATTGTTCAGTGGGGTTGGTTTTAGCTAAAATGTAGGAATCCCACTGTTCTCATTCTATTAGCATTAGAAAGATCCGCTTCACATGACAATATCCTCCAGACTCATCTCACTTATGTGTGGAATCCAGACAACTCTAGTACAACATGGAAGAGTGCATACCACAGGGTTAGGATGTGGGGAAAGAATATTGGCCCTTAAGTACAAGGTGACAGCTATAAAGGATAGAAAAGCTCCTGTGCTCGATAGAACAGCAAAGTGACTATTATTAATGATAGTGTTCTGTGTATTTCAAATAGTTAAAAGGATTCTAAATGGTCTAACTACAAAGAAACTATAATTATTTGAGATGATGAATATGCTAATTTTCTGACCATGTATGAAAATGTCAACTTACACCCTACAAATCCATACAATTATTTGTTAATTAAAAATTAAATAAAGCTGTGGGCTAGGGAGATACCTCAGCTGGTAAAAAGCATTTCTTCGCCTGATAGAGTACGTGCTTGGGCTGGAAAGATAGAGACAGATTTCTGGGGCTCGTTGGCTGGCTCGACTATGTTAGATGAGCTTCAGGGCTAAGGAGAGACCCCAAAACTCAGTGTACACACCTGAGGATTCATATCTGAGATGGTTCTGTGGCCTACATAGACATGCACACAAATACAAACTAAAAATATAAAGTGAAACTAAAACTGAATAGAAAGTTATTGAAAGATTTCCACATGGCTCTGAGGAGCTTAAGTGCCACAAAGGAGATCTCACATAATATGCCTAAAAGCTTTGGTCCACATGTGCAGCAGACAGGATCGCTCTGCATATGTTGGCACAAGGAAAATAGAGCTTAACATTATAAACTAATTCACAAAATTGCCCCAGTAGCTTAAAGCCCACTTCTACAGAATTAAGAAAGATCTAAATTCAGGGGGATTGCAAGAGAGTTAACAATGTCAAAAGTTGAAGGGGCTAAAAATCTACATAAACACATAGATAACGTGAAAAGCTTGGCACTTACCCACAAGAATGGACAAACCCATTACAGTGCGAGAACAAACGGTCTCTGGAAATTCCACTCCACTACTAATCTATCCAGCGGAATAAAAGATAGCAGCGCTGACGTTCCAGGTTCCCACTGCACATCAGCTGATCCTCTAGAATGTAGGATCAGGAAACTGAGTGCAGCTCATACCTAACCACATAACTACAGCAAGGCATATAACTCTTCAGACCTTAGTTACCTCAAATACAAGTCAACTGAACTCAACTTTAAGATTCTATTATTGAGTTAAATGAAGATATGCCCCGGTTTTAGGAAATGGGTACTAAAATACATGAATGAAAACATAAAAGGAACATGATGGTCAGAGGCTACCCAAGTGTCATGAAAAAGAAAAATCCTGAGATTTGGGTTGGATACTATCTGCCTTGGGACAAAAGCGAAGAAATTTAGGAAGTCTTTAGGACGCACATGCTTGTAAGTGGTCTTTATTCATGACCACATTAGGTGAGGACAAGCACTGTGAGCAGACATCGAGTCTGGTGATACTTAGGGGACAAGATCCTCTCTGCTGCTGGTTCTACAGCGGGACAGAGAAAGCCACTACTGTGGAGTTATGCTCAGCACGATCAATGATAACAAGTCTTTAAGTGGAAATAACCTAGAGAAACAACAGCCTTTCCGGTTCAGAGCATCAGAGGAGGGTTTTGTGCTTGTCTCCTCTCCAGCATATGTATGGAAAAGCACTGCATATCTCGGAGAAGCCACCGGGACCAACATCGCATTCTCAGGAGCTTTCTGTGGATGACAGGACTTTGGCTACACAACATACCAATTGAAGCACTGCAAGACAGCATGCCACAGCATTTATGCTGCTCTGCATAATTTGTTTTTAAATCTTCAATTATTTGCAGCAATTGTGACTGGGGAACAACCAAGGAGCTCAGCTGTGTTCTTTTTCTCCAGTGGTTTCTTGAAGGAAGCCTACTGTGATCCTTTTCCACAACATGAACACAAAAGACATTTTTTTCATAGATGGTTAAGTCGGGGCTTGAAATTCTTCTAATTCCATTACTGTATTTAAGCATGCAGTCCATGCTTACTTACTGCCTCATAATTCTACCCGGAGAACAAAAGCTGGTATTTGCTGTTGAATGAGAGACAAAGGGTTTGGAATTGTGAGTAATTTAAATAAGTCACAATTTGGTGTTATTTATTGCGTTCATTCCCAGCAGGACTAATTTAAACACCTTTATGCTTTTTCACGTTGTTTCTTATAGGCTTTTCCTACTGAGAAGGTGGAATCTAATGCTTAATAATGTTCCCTGAGAATCCACACACAAGAGGCACAAAGGAAAATCATGAATTCAATTCAAAGACGGAATGCAGCTACAAGCTTTTCAGGTTCTGACGGTGACACAACAAGTTCTAATTCATTAGGCTTTGTGGCTCTGCCTCTTTCTCTGAACTAGGGGTGCACCATTTTGCTCAATTTCTGTTAAAATGGCAGAGCTCTGCTTTACTCAATTAAAAAGTCAAGATTTGGTTAAAAAGAATTAAAGCTAAGCATTAAAAAAAATGCTACAAATGAATATCAACCCTGTTTTCTTTAGCCTTGATTTGGTATAGGATGTTGCTAATCCTTTCCTTTTAACTGATTGTTGTGGATTATATTAATTCTATTTGAAAGTATAACTTCACTATTTTCATCTACAAATTGTATTTCTTTCAAGAGTTAAAATTCTTGCAGTAAACATTAACATAAATGTGGCAAGATTTTAAAATTTTCAACTGACTAGTAATCCCTGACAACCAAGAGCTAAAGTTAAATTGTAGAATAACTCAGTAGAAAATATGAAATAGCACTGTCAAGACTTACAACAAATATACTGGAAGTGTTGTAAAAATTAATATTAAGCTGCTATGCTTGGCTCGATTAGCTTTCTTCCTCATTTACAAAGCATATCTGTCAGATTTTCATGAACTTGCTCTCCAGTCCCTTTTCTAAAAATCTGTTTAATTAAGTTTAACAGCTGTGTACACTTCAGAAACAAAAAGATCTTTTCTCCCTTGAAACACTTAATCTTTTCTTAAAATATGATCCTTCTGAATGTATTTTTAAAAAGCAATGGACAAAGAAAAATCTCCTACCAGAGAAACACCAGCAGCTTCAAACATCCGTGAGTATGTCTTCAGTAGGTAGAAAGAGTATTGATTCCCAAGCCATCAGGAAATACAAGGCCCACATGGGGCAAGAGCAGGTCTTTGTTCTTCAAAAACAAATAATCCCGCGGACATAAAAAAAATTGGTAAACAGAAACTATATAGACAGACAGCTATAGAATACTATAAAATAGAACAGTAATGTTTGCCAGAGCTTCCTGGATACTAACATATAGCTGTCATGCAAGTACTGAGACAAATGTGATAATGACACCCGGTATGATCAGCACCTATAAAGTCAGTGTTACCTCTCTGTCACTACATATGCAAACTTATAGTGACTGAACAATGATATGTATCTGTGGTAAATAAAACTCTGAAGTCATAGCAACAATCAAAAGCAAATGGATATGAAAATACTCAAAACAATATACCCTGGAGGTTAAAAATTACAACAAAATAAATATAGGTTTTTTTTTTTTTTTCAAGACAGGGTTTCTCTGTAGTCCTGGCTGTCCTGGAACTCACTCTGTAGACCAGGCTGGCCTCGAACTCAGAAATCCGCCTGCCTCTGCCTCCCAAGTGCTGGGATTACAGGCGTGCGCCACCACGCCCGGCTACAACAAAATAAATATAGGATATCAGCTAACCCATTCAATTTTACAGGATCGCATTTCTAAGAATTTCTCCTCCAGAAGCTCTCTTCAGCTATGACAGCTTGACCTTGGCAAAGGAAAACAGCACTTCTACCAGTGAGTTCTCTGGCCTAGGCTCACTTAACTTTCTTAAGAGTTTCTAGAACTTTTCCCACTTGTAGACCATTTTTATGTTTTTATGTTCCTGGGTATTCAGGAGTATAAAAAAGGCATATAGTTCAAACAGTTATTGATAACAAATCAAAAGGAAATTTATTTTAAAACAATTCTTTGTTATACATGTATGTTTATCACTTATTGATAAGGTCAAATAATAAAAGGGATTTTTTTTTAAAACATAAGTATTTCTATATAAAGAATTAAATCTCAACTGAGCATTTGATGTTGCAGGATGCAGAGCCCCACCCCAGTGCTTTCAGTATCTATCAGTATTTTGGTGGTATAACCATTGATGCTGTGAACACAGCTTTGTATATGTACAATGGAAGAAGTATTATTTTAGGGCATTTCAGAAATTGTTAGAAACTGTTCTAATCTCAAGCCAAGCTTCACTTAATGATTTTCTTTTTGTGAAATGTAAATCAAGAACTAAATCAATAATCAAAAACAAACGATGAAACAAGAGCCTACCAGGCTGGGAAGGAACATAATGGTATTCCTCACTTGGAGTCCACCCCACACTGAAGACTTCTTTCTTCTGCTCACTCCAGTTCATGGTTCAGTATTCTTCTTAGGTGTGAGAAAAGCCCCTGGCTGTTCTCACACCTTGAGAGGTAGGGGGTTGCTCTGGCAGTGTATCTCTACCAAATCTGAGAAAGGTCCACCCCAGTCAAAGAACCCACAGCGGCGCAGTAGTAAGGAATGAAAGGCGAGGTGTTCAAGACAGCATTTTTTGGAGTGGCCCAGCATGACAGCATATACAGTGCGGAGCGCATATGCTGCGTGTTCAGAACAAGGCTACAGTCTAGGATGATACCTGACCTGGACAGCACTGCCAGAACCTCTGAGATTCATTACGCACTTGGCTGTGACTTGAATGTCTAGTACTGAATGTTCAGAAACCTTTTGGAATTAAACATTTGCAGCCTCACATTCAGCTCCCCCATGCGATTCTCAATGAAGCTGAGAAGCAAGGCATCCCTGGGCTGTGTGGGGCAGATGGTCACTGGGTATCAGTTGTGTGCGCATACTTATGAAGGAGCAAAAAACATAGAGTGCACTGGTTGGTCAACTGGTTTACCTTCCATCTTGGGGGAAGGCTGCACAACCCCACCAAGCTGACAGCAAGCTCAACCCTGGGACTCGTTTCGTTCAAGAACATATGACTGGAAAGAATACACGTCACACTGAAAGGTCTTAAGATACATCCCATAATTTCATCATGCTTCTATTCCATCTCCCTGGAGACTATTAATCTCTGACAGCTGAGACCCTGAGGAAAGAAACAAAACCCAAGAAACTCATGGTGTGCACAGAATAGAGTGGGAAGAAACAAGCCCCGAAGAACAGCAAGCCTCACACACTGGCTGTTTGCTATTACAGAGGTGAACCTACACTGGCTGACAGGGGCCTTTTCAAACATAAGCAAGCACGTCTGCTTTCCCTTTGTTACACTGGGACAATCCCTGCAGCACTTGGGATTCTGGAGCGAGAAGGGAAACAGATGGTAAGGACTCTGTTCTCCACCACTTCATTTCCTTAACCTTCAGCAACAGGAAAAACTAATGCTCAGCAAATTAGAGAGTTTACATTTTTAAAGATAAAGACGTGAGATTGATACTACTAATTGGACTAAGTTGAAATATTTCCAAAATAAGTAGAGTCATTTCACAGAGTGATATTCAGGATTAAAGTTTTATAAATATTGCACAGAGCTTTCGACAGTCATTAAGTTTGACAAATATGCTAAATTTCTCAACATGCTAGATTTCTTAGGCAGGATTATATTTGGCTCAAAAAAATGTGTTGAAGCCCCTCATCCTAAGGAGCTCACAGGTAGCAAGAGGTTTGTGCAGCTGGCTCTGATCCAATTACAAACGCAGCATTGCATATTATATGTTCAAAAAACGACTCTGGAAACAGAGTAGATGAATGTTCCTTGAGTAAGGGTGAGGATGTAGGATCTTGTTAGAAGGAGAGGATGGAAAGAATCTGCTAAACACAGGCTAAAATATGGGCAGAAATAGAAAGGAAGAAAGTATATTCTGAGATTTATTTTTTACTGGTGTGTGTGTGTGTGTGTGTGTGTGTGTGTGTGTGTGTGTTGGTATAACTTCATGAGTATGAATGCCTGTGGAATACAGACATGTCAGATTCTTCTGGGGCAGGAGTTACAGGTGGTTGTTAAGCCATCTATGTGAATGTTAGGATTCATTCAGATCTGCAAGAGCGATCTCTCTAGCCCATGGAATATGAATAACTTTAAACAATAGAGCCATAGCCTACAAAGACTGTATACTATCCAAATGATAGTTAACAAGCATACTATATAAAAGCTAACAAGAAAACATTGAATACATTTTTCAAAATGAGTAATTATAGAACAGGCAGATCTCAAAAAAGGAAAGGTTAATAAATAAATATATATGCAACTTACTCTTATTAGCAATAAAATGTTTCAGATTAAACAGCAGATTTTTTTCTCTGTATACTGGGTTTCTCTGTATAGCCTTGGCAGTTGTGGAAGTCACTCTATAGACCAAGCTGGCCTTGAACTCTCTGACTTAAAAGGTTTTGAAAAGCAATGCCTGGGGAAGACAAGCCAGCTCTGTGGGTGAAGCACTGTGCACTGTGTGAGGGGTTGAGTTTCCATCCTCAAACCCCACGGTTACACATGTCTGTCATCACAATACTCTTCTGGGGAGAGGTAGGTACAGACAGGAGAACCCTTGAAAGCTCAAGGACCAGCTTATCTAGCAGATACAGTAGAAAACAAGTCAGACTTTCTCAGACAAGCCATCAGGTGAGACTGACACCAGGAGTTCTCCTGAACCCTTCATATGTGCATTGTGGCACACATGGGCACACACACACACACACACACACACACACACACACACACCATACACCCATATAAGGATTTTAATAAAGCAATAACTGAATTTAGCATAGTTTATATAGACATAATTTATAGACATAGATGACATCTATGTATTTCTTTACACACCCTCACACAAGTGTGTGTGCTCTTGAACAGGAGAATATATTCATATGTAAGACACACTAAAACATACAGAAGAAAAGGGTACACCATAAAAAACTTCTCTCAAACTTCAGACTTTCCAGTGTCCTTAAAAGGCAAATGGTATTCATTTACTAACATTTCCTCACAAGTTCTGGCTGCAAAGAAAGTTGGAAGGAAGTCCTGAAAGAAACAACAGTCAGGGTCTGAGACACTGTGGTAACTAATCTAGAAAGTTTATTCATACGCAAATATGGGCATATAGAACACTCCTTTGTTTTCCTTAATTATTCCAGACCATTTTTGTCCTCAGTTGTACCATTTATTCAGAAGGCTTTCAGTCTCCTGCTATTATGTCATTCAGTGCTCTCTCTCCCTCCCTCCCTCCCTCCCTCCCTCCCTCCCTCCCTCCCTCCCTCCCTCCCTCCCTCCCTCCCTCCCTCTCTCTCTCTCTCTCTCTCTCTCACACACACACACACACACACACACACACACACACACACACACTTCTTTAAACTCACTTGCCCATCCATCTGCTGAATATATTCCTAGAAATAGAACTGCAGCGTAGGAGCCAGCCAGACAAAACAAAAAGGCCAAGACAAAAGGAAGGTTGTTTCCTGAAGAAAAAAAAAACCCAGCAGCACCCCAAAAGGCTGGCAGCTGCTGGGTAACCACATACTGCTGGAATGGCTAGGCCAGAGTGAAGAGAACAGAGCAGACAAGTCATTTATATAAAGATGGGCTCTCTTTGTGTTGTGCTAAAGAGTGTCGATCCAAAATGAGAATAACAACAAAATGGTCATTCTCCTGGAAGACTGAAGGTTGGCAAGGGGGAGGGGAAGCCAACTAGGAGGCAGCCACAGTAGTTGGGGAAGAAGTAAGAAAGCCTAGCAAGCCCTTCTCCTCAGCTGCCCGGAGCACTCTGCCGTTATAGAGTTCTCCCAGACATCTCTGTGTTTCCTCATAGCAAAGTATCTAACACTGGGAACATGGGACCCCTCCACTCTTGAGCAGAAACAGTCTTGCTTGTGTTAATCCTACATGGTGTGTGCAGAGGCTGGTCCCCCTTTCTCTACATAATATTAACTATCAAAGAACTTAAGAGCTGAGAGGTATATTAAGATCATTTAGTCCCCAAGTCCTCAAATGCTTTCCATTTTCTAAATCCTAAATTCATAGTGAATGTAGAAATGATCTAAAGCCCTCTCCCAAAACCCTTAATGAGTGGAAGTGGTGATTAAGATCTAACAGTTTCCACCAGTAGAGCAAGAAGACCTGACACCATTGTGTGTATTTCCCCACCAGATCTCCCACTCCAAACCCAGCGGTGGTAGTTTAAGGCCAAGCAAGGCAGTAGTAGTGGTCCAGCTGGAGACAGTTTTGAGACTTGTGATTTAAGATGTTCAAAGTTATCCTATGGGAAGAAATCGCCATTTGTACTGACCCCATAGTTAAAAGAGGTTGCAAAGCCAGCTCAAATTCAGCCAGTGAGAAGCAATAGCAAAACAGGTTAGAAAATTCCGCTGTGTCTATAAATCCACAGGGCTTGCCAGACTCTGTCCAGAATGTCTCCTTGCACATGGAGTGAGACTAGCATATTCACCTTTTTAACAAGTTTCCAGGGGACAGTGATGCTTAGGCTAGGAGACCACACTGTCTACAAAAAGAGTAGCCGCTCCCTGAGAATGAACTTATACTAAAGAATATGTATGATCTTTTAAAGTATTTTTCTACTATTTTCTAAATTGAAATATCAAGAAAACAATGGTACAAAACTTACAGGATAGTTTCCACCATCCTTATAGGTTTGTAAAAGTCAGCAAATCAGCATCAACTCACTAATAATGATACAGCCAATAGTGGGAGGTATAGAATGTATGCCATATTTTTCAAAGATGCATACACCTTACATCTAATGCTGGAAAAAATGAGGTTGAATTATTTTAAAAATATTTATATACCCTACTGCTTTTAATACTCCTAAGAATTAATAAAACCACAAGCAAATCATATATTATATTTGATCTAAATATGACAAGGAGTCATATTAAATACTTAATGTTAAGGCTGAGAAGACAACATTAAATACTCTCTTTGAAAATTTAGAATTCTCTAGCATGTCTCAGTAAAAAAGATACAAGGTTAGTAAACATGTGTACTATCTGTTCTTACTAGTAATGAGAACATTCTAGTGAAAATACAAATAAGGGAATTATTAGCATCCTTATTAGCAGACTTAAAGACAGTACACAGTAACACTTCACTTGCTGTGGGCAGAAGTTTCACCAGCTTCCTTCTTGATTTCTTTCCACTTTATTGCTAAGAACATTGCAGCCTTTAATAATAAAGAAAAGCATTATTTTTTGAAAGCCATGAGAGGATACTGGGGCTGAAACATCAATTTAGGGTTCATTTCAATTTCGATCATGTAGCAAGCATTCTCTTGATTTTAATGATAGTTGTATTCTATCCAATTCAGAAGCTTAATTTACATAATCCCCCAAAGACAGCCTCAGAATTCCATTAAAGGTCACCTTACTTTCCCATGCACAGACCAACTTCTAATCTGTTCTTTCTTCCCTCTTCTATTGTCATATCCCATGCTTTGGTAAAGCTTGCTTCTCATTACGCTTTCATCTGAAATAGAAAATCTCTCAGTTTTGCCTTTCCATCCTACTAAACTCCATTCCAGAATGTATTACTTGCTCCTCTTCATGTTATAGTAAAAGATTAAATAGTCATTTACTTTTTGATGTGTGTAAAATTGAAATCCAGACTCCAGAACTGCTCTTTGAAAGTCTCAAAGCACCTAGAGGTGAGGCAGTATGGGACCGAGCATTTATTACTGCCTGCTCCTGCTACATATTAAAATCAGAGTATTGCAGTGTGTTCAGGGAGGAGAATTTATTTGCGTAATAAACAAAGTAGAAAAACTTCCAGGTTCCCAGGTGTCCTGCAGCAGAGCACAAAGTTAATGGCTTGCTAGTTAGCATACCTCAAATATACAATTTGCTCTTCTTAAATAGAATATCAACAACTGTTAGTCTCCTAATAATAATAATAAAAATCAGTCCTTTTCACTAAAATTCTCATTTGAATCACAATCACCAGGGTGCTCAATATCAAAATCTTATATTAGTTTTTCCAGTGAGAAATAGTGAGGCTCTCTTACAATATCACTTTAAAGGAGAAAACTAGGGGCACTCTTGGCTTAACGGATACTTTATAATTAATAGTTCTATCAACAAATATCTTTTGGTTTTACAAAGCGGCTAACATGGTGCTGAATTCAGAATGAACATTTGGAATATGGGGATCATTAATATCTGAGATTAGGACATTATGATATGCATAGGCTTTCTCCCAGGAAGCTGGACAACATTAGAATGTTTTCCATAAATGTAAATAAATTGAATTATGTTCCTTTAAAGAAGTAACTCTTTCTGTAATGCTAGTTTGACAGAGTGCAGGCAGGTTGGGCTCAAACAACCAAACAATAGCTGTCATTCTAATTAATGATACTGAGCTTTCAAGGACAAAGAACTAAAAACAGTAGTGGATAGAAGTTACCTATGTGCCAGTCTATTCCTTTTAAATTAAAAAGAAACTAGTTGGGTAATGAAGTTTAGTACTCTTTTTTGAGCATGTGGCTACTCCCCATTTGAAGTACCCTTGTGGAGTTCTTGAAGCATAATTCTTCTTGACCAACTCAGACCAAGGATCTATTTTGTCTGGCCGTGCCTACAGGGCTGCTAGCATTTCAACAATGAACATGTTCCTTCTGCCTCAGCCAATATAATCATACCAATGGATGCAGTATTTTCTTCTAAACTATTAGTCAAAATTTGATGCAGGTAGACTAAGGGTCAGCAAACCTTAGCAAAATGTAGATCTATAAATGTTTCCAGAAATAGTGTTTTATAGGAAAGTTCTTTTCATATAATATATTTTTGTTATTGTACCAGAATTCAATGTATAAGACAACATGGCTTATACAGCTGAGAATATTTATAATAGGCCTTTCAGAAAATGTACACTGAGCACTGGTACAGAGACAAGAAAGAGTAGGAAGTGAAATTCTTTACAAACATGAAACTATATGCTGGAAGACAAAGGTCAAGAGCCATGCTTAGGCATAAGCTATACTTGAGCACTCATGGGGAAAGTTTTAAGTGATTTTTTTCCCCTAGGATTTTTGTCATCATATTCATGACATCGTTTCCAACACAAATGCCATCAAACTTTTCTACTGTGCCTTCACATCTGTAAGTCATATTGCTGATTCTGAACCATTATGAGTTGGCCTTTGTGTATGGTGTGAGATGAAAAGCTGGTCTTCCATTCGGATGACCGAGAAACACCTTAAAAGATGTTCAACATCATTAGTCATCAGGGAAATGCAAATCAAAACAACCCTGAGATTCCACCTCACACCAGTCAGAATGGCTAAGATTAAAAACTCAAGAGACAACAAGTGCTGGCGAGGATGTGGAGAAAGAGGAACACTCCTCCACTGTTGGTGGGATTGCAAAATGGTAAAACCACTCTGGAAATCAGTTTGGCGGTTCCTCAGAAAATTGGGCATGTCACTTCCAGAGGACCCTGGCATACCACTCCTTGGCATATATCCAGAGGATTCCCCTGCATGCAATAAGGACACATGCTCCACTATGTTTATAGCAGCCTTGTTTATAATAGCCAGAAATTGGAAGGAGCCCAAATATCCTTCAAAGGAGGAATGGATACAGAAAATGTGGTATATTTATACAATGGAATACTACTCAGCAATTAAAAATAATGAATTCATGCAATTTGTAGGTAAATGGTTAGACCTGGAAAATATCATCCTGAGTGAATTAACCCAATCACAAAAGAATGCACATGAAATGCAATCACTGATAAGTGGATATTAATGAGCCCAGAAGCACTAAATACTCAAGACACAAATAGGAAGTCAAATGATTCCCAAGAAGAAGAAAGGAGAGGACCCTGGGCCTGTAAAGATTGCATCCAGTTTAGTAAAGAAACCGAGGGGGGAGGGGGAATGATTGGGGAACAGGTGGGGGGGGAGAGGAACTATGGGAACTATGGTGGGTGGGAACTGGGAAAGGGGAAAGCCTTTGGAATGTAAACATAGAATATAGAAAATAAAATAAAATAAAATAAAATAAAATAAAATAAAATAAAATAAAATAAAATAAAATAAAATAAAATAAAGAAGACCAACAGAGTCAACTAATGTGGATCCTTGGGAGCTCACATACACTGAACCACTAACCAAAGAACATACATGGGCTAGACCTAAGCCCCTCCCACCACATATATAGCAGAGATACAGCTTGGTTTCATGCGGGTCCCCACAAAACTGGAGCGGAGGATGACTCTGACTATGTTGCCCGAATGTGGATATTGTTCCTCTAACTGGGCTGCCTTGTTGGCCTAAATGGGAGAGGATGTGCCTAGTCCTGCAGAAACTCGATGTGCCAGCATGGGGGGATACCCAGGGGTTCCTCTTCCTTCTCAAAGGAAAAGGGGATTGGGCAGGGGAGGAGCTAGGTATGGGGGATACTCAGAGGTGAAGAGGGGCTGCTGAAGGAAAGTGATCGACCCTTAATATTTCTCCTCAGAAACCTGGAAAACAAAAGGAATTTTCTTATTTTCTAGCAGTCACCATACAGAAAGTAAAAACTCTACATTGTGCTGTGTGGATTTGAATAAAGAAAAAAGAAAGAAGGGAAGAAGGAAGGAAGGAAGGAAGGAAGGAAGGAAGGAAGGAAGGAAGGAAGGAAGGAAGGAGGGAGGGAGGGAGGGAGGGAGAAAGAGGGAGGGAGGGAAGGAGGAAGAGAGGAAGGAAGCAAGGAAGGAAAAAATAAAAAAGAAAAATCCTGTCATTGGGCAAAAAAATAATAATAATAATAATAAAATAATGATCAAAAACAGAAGATCCAGGTTCATGGTTCTGCAGGTGGAGATGCATGCAGATTTATTATTGTTAATGACACCATCCTTTTCTATTGGATCTTCTTGACACTCTCCTCAGATATCAGTTGAGAATATATGCGTGGGTTTACTCTAAGACCTTTGGCTCTACTGTATTTCTCTGCATGTCTGTGTCTAAGCTACTAGAGCACAAACCCTCAAGTTCCTCTCTCTGTGACTCTGAAAGCAGTCCATCTTCTTCTGATTGGGTTTAGTGGCTGGGAGGGGGGGAAATTCCAGTCCTTGCTTTCTTATTTAGTCTGGTTTATCCTAAGAGCCAAAAGCAAGCATTAGGTAGGAAGAGAAACCACGGCACCAACCACAGCATGGTGTGGAGTTTTAACTTTCTGTATGGGGACCTCTAGAAATATAAGGACATTCCTTTTGTTTTCCAGGTTTCTGAGGAGAAGATAAATAAATAAATAAATAAATAAATAAGGGATCGCTTTCCTTCCTTTCACTTTGCACATGGCTGCTATCTTGCCTCCTTCGGATAAACCTTGGGTACTTGATGCCAAGTACATTATGCTCATTCCAGAAACATGCATATTGCATGACTATTCTTATATGAGTTATTTAAAATTAATAAAACCTAAGAAGTCGATAATAGGATGGTGATTACCTGGGACTGGGGGAAGGGAGAAATGAGCTGCTAATTGAACACCATAAAATGTCAGCTATATGAGATGAATACACCCAGACAACATTACTTTATCTGCAAACTCAACAACTTAAAAGAGGAGATTACACAAAAATAGTCTCGCCATAATAAGATATCAATTCGTGTTTAATTTTTCAAAGCCATACCAGGATCATAACATAGGTAGCAGGTATATTTTAACGTGGCAGCACATGAATTATTTCAATAGTCATAGCAAAATAGTTGATATTCTAAAGTTGGCAAGCAAGGAAGGCATTCTACTAAGCTTTGGAAAAGCCAAACAGAAAGTCAGTTCATGATAATTGTGTTGACAATGTATTCAAATTAACAAGACATGGGTACATTATCTTATTTGGTTTTCAGATCAATCCTCAAAATGGACAGATAAATACGAGATAAAAAGTCAGATTTATCGAGGTAAAGAGCTGCCGAGGTTGTATGTCATGTAAAGCAAACAGCTGGAATGACCTCTTCGCATCCTAACTCCATATGTAACCCTCATATACCTTTCATTGTGTGGGGTCACTGAAAAGTCACCAAAAAAATAAAACTGTAAAAATTTAAAAGCATTCATAATTAATGCAGTCAATATCTTGAATGGGTATCTGTTCCCTGAACTGAATCTTCCATACGAACATTTCAAAGGAGGAACAGCAGTCAATATAAACTTAAATAAGATTAACAGGAGTTGCCCAGGTCAGAAGTGCTGTCGTTTCATTAGCTATTATTCAGGCTGAAATATTTTTCTTAAGTTCTGTTTCAAGAAAGTGTTTTAAAAGGCAATCTTTTGAGCATCCTACAGTGATAATTACACTTATATGTCTTTTCAAAATATTTGACAGCTTACATTACTGTGGGTAGAAGAAAAATAAAAATCAATATTTAGTTCAAAGGAGTGTACAAAAAGTTAGTATTCTCTATTTCAAGGCAGTATTTCTATTTGACTTGGAATTCACATCTTTAGGCCTACTCCTAAAGAAATGCAATTGGATCAACAGTAAAAGGAGCTCAAATGTTAACTAGCACCTATCTTGCTGCTAGGTAACATTCTCTCCACAGAATGCTTCACATGGTATGTCTATATGGAAGCATAAGAAGTGACACCCCAAAACCAATCTGAGAGAATTAAAAGGGATATATCCGGGTGTGGTGGCTCACGCCTGTAATCCCAGCACTTGGGAGGTAGAGGCCGGCGGATTTCTGAATTCGAGGCCAGCCTGGTCTACAGAGTGAGTTCCACGACAGCCAGGGATACACAGAGAAACCCTGTCTCAAAAAAAATAAAGGGGGGGATGCCCAAGAAGAGCTCCAAAAGTCAGAAACTTATCACTGTGTCTTAAACTGAATCAATGAGCTGTGAGCGAGGCCCCCGTCACACCATCTCAGGCTTCTCATTGGACAGCTGCTTTGTAATTAAGTTAAGCCACTACACTTCCTCTTTGAAACACCTAAGACACATCATCTCATGGACAGCCTAAAAAGGACAAGTTGTAACGCAAAATTATGAGCTTAATGGGAACAGCATCAAGTATGAGGAGGTTATTCAATATTCATTTTACTTTTGTTCCCCTAATTTTCTGTGAGCAGTTTATCTAGATTGTATACCACGGTCACACAATAATATATCTATAGATATTTTTGTATGTTATCACAAAGATCATTATTTAATAATGAATAACATACTATGTCCTGGGCTTTGTGCTAGTCATGTTATATCAATTATTTCACATGATTATTTTCAAGCAGGTTCTATGGAATATATGATATGATAATGTCAACTTTATGATGAGGAAAATTAGTTTCATAGAACTAGGTAATTTGTCAAGGTAACATGGTAAGAGGCATTTCTGGAATTTAAACCAAGACAGTCGGAATCCATTCTGTATGCCCACAGCCCCTCTGTCACACTGAATGAATAAATGGGCAGCTTTGTAGAAATGAAGAAAAGTGAAGATTGTTTAACTAGGAAAGAACTTAGATTAAGGCAAAGGAGGTATCAGAATATAAAACTTTTTAGGGAACCCACTAGCAGGGGAGGTAGAGCCCCACCATATCAATAAGCACCACATTAGACCAGAAGGCGAATCAATCTAAGTGGCATATGGACCTTCAGCAAGAGTCACAGTCTCTAAGGCCAAGCTTCAGATAGGTTTGCTTTGTGCCTCTAATAATCCGTATATTGCTAAATTGATTATAGGAATAATTTTGAGATTAACCATCCTCTGTTTTAGGATGTAAAATTATTTCAATATCTGTTATTTCATGGTCAATAATGGCTGTTAGTTTCATTCTGTCTCTGTAAACTTTGGGTTTCCATGAATTGTCTAATGATAAGAATGTTGTGTTGAAGTATCACCCTATTATTGTGTGAGATGCAATGCATGATTTTAGGTTTAGTAAAGTTTATTTTATGAAAAAAAGAAATTAAAAATTAATGGCATTATAACTATCTTCTCTCTCTCAATTAGAAAAAAGTGTCAATTGCTAAAACATATATTCATATATTCTTTACTTGCAGCCTCATTTTTATGCACTGATTCAACAATATCAATATAACTAATCGCCTACATCTATAATTCCACAAAGCCAAGGATTGGCCACAAGCTTTTAATTCTTTCATGAGGAAGAAAGTAAGAAAGACTTCTACACTGCAGTAATAATTTCTACACTACGTTAACAAGAGCCCAAGAAATGTAAGTATTCAAGTTCTCATCCAATAAACAGCATCATTGGTTAGAGCCTAGTATTAATTTAGAATGTACAATGTTGTTGTTATTAAAGAATAATTCATGAATTGATGTCAACCAGGCTAAAGGACTAAGGACAGGGTATAAATATCCAGTGATCTTTCAGCAACCACCCACACTGATCCCACTGATAATTATAAATCTATTAACTTGCATGATCCAAAACATCATATCAACTAGTCTTTATCAGAGTCCTAAACATAAGCTTCTTTTCATATATTCCTCCTTTTGGGACCAAAGGCATCCCTAATTCATAGTTTACAGAAAAATACTAAAACCAATATAATGTTCTTGGATAGACACATTAGGGTTCTATTATTCTGAGCTGGTACACCAACCACAAGGATGTTATTTAAAACACGTCATGTAGTTTTACTGAGAAAAATTCAATCATTTCTATTCCCTCTTAAAGTTCTAAACCATTTGTTGGAATACAGTGTGACTCAACAATCTGTAATGGCCAACATCGATTTCCATATCTTCACCATCCATTTTATCAAAGGCTTCAAAATGTTTAATTTCCAGTGATTCAGTGGATGTAATTTCTAGTGATTCAGTGGATTTTTATTTTGCTAATACCAGAGTTATTTTTAATAAATGGGGGTGTTTTGATGTTTTCTAATATAGTCTTTCAACTTGGAAAGCAATTATCATGTAAATGTTTTTCAGTTTTTTTAAAAAAGACACATAATAGCCTGCCTCCAACTGTTCTGCAATGTCAGTTAAGTTTTCAGACAGTCTGGCACTAGACTGTCCAGCAGGAAATGACTATGGTATGGGCAGGAACCAGCCCCCTTCATCTTGCTCCTTCCTGAAGCCTAGAAGTTACTCTGCTTCTGGGGACACTCTTTAGGATACACCTAAACAGGGAAGGTCAGCAACAACAGAAAATCAAATTATATGAAGTGGCTGATAAAGCAGATTATACTTCACTTTTAAGGCTTATGTTTGTTACAGTCTATCTTGGTGATTGTGGAATATGTTAATGATCCTAATGCATAACTAATACTAATCTCTTTCCCTCTCCAGAGTGTCATAGTTTAGGTGATGCTCTGGCCATGAGGAATAAGAAGAATCTATATGATTACATCACTGGCCTTGCTAACTACAGGAAAGAACTCCAGATTCTAAAATAGGGGGCATGATTCATGGTATCAATGTTGATCAGCCAGGGAAGATCTGGGAAAGAGACATACAGCTGTACCTACATGCAGAGTTGATGCTTCAGACATTTTAATTCTGGCTGACTCGTGTCAATGTGCTCTAGTTCATTGGGGGAATTTTTCTTCAGTTTATGCTTTTCTAAAATAGTGTTTCTGTGTGAGTCATAAAAAAATTAATATGAAAAAGCAAATAGCTATGGTGGAACTAATAAGTATGTCTAAATGTTCACTTCATTAGCTTCTCACTGTTACTGCCATAGATAAGCATTCACAGTGGGGTCAATATTATGAAACTAAGGACTTGCCTGACTAAGAGATTCGGAGAATCAAAAAGTCACCTTGTGATTTTAAACAGTGTTGACATTATGATACAATATCCATACCCCTGAAAGTCTCCTTATTTCCAATCTTGGGTATTGGCTGAACTCGCTGAACAAATACTTCTAACTCTATATTTTACTTTGTCAATATAAATCATAATCAGTGGATTATAAATAATGTGACTGCTTTTATCTGGGTCACTGGAAATAAATCAAAGTAGTTTTCACGCATGCCATAAACAAAGACCCTTAACTATTCTCAGGAGAAGCTTGACTGCACTTCAAAAGTGAATATTCTGAGTAGTTTTCAGAGTCACACTGTTGGTGGTTAATCTTTTTGCACAGAGAAAACAGCAACCCTTTAAAAATACCTGGCTGGCCATCTACTAAAATAAAACTGAAGTACTTGCCTGGACCCACAAAGCTCTGGAAACCTCTAAAAGCTTTCCTCTAAGAACATCTCAACGTCCTTGTTTTGTGTGTGTGCTTGCTTCTTTTAAGACCTTCAACTCTTGCCTAATTTGTATCCTTCTTAGGTTTGCATTGGTGATTTCTTTGGTTGGATTATCTTTCATCTGCCTACTATGATTCCCTGCCTCCTTCCTTTAATTTCCAAACCTTAGTGAAGTTTGCAGGGGATCCCTTACCTAAAATCCACCTCTTTTTACTACCACCTCTCACCGATTCTTATCATACCTGTGTACATTCATGCATGCATATGTAGACTCACTGTCCATCCCCAACAACAGGCTTATATGCAAATGAAGGGCAAATGCTTCCTTTGTTTGCTATGTCTCTCTAGTGCTCGTGTCAATGATCACTACGTTAATGGAATTAAGGTTCCCCAGGGGCATCTAACCTTTTAGAATTAAGAGGCTATGATGTCATTTACAAAGTTCATGCTAAGAAATAAGCAAATCAGTTTTTTTCAAATCACAAACTCAAAAATCATGTTTTCAGAATAGAATTCTGTGTTGAACTGCATTGCTTGATGTAGCCCACAAGGCAAAGGGTAGACATACCTTTACATGAGCTGGTCAAATGAGAAATAACCAGATCATCTAACATTAATTTCAAAAGTTATATTGAAGTGTCTAAACTTCTGAATTTAAGGTTCACATTTTTTTGATGTTTAAACAAATGTCCTATGCTGTATTCTGACCCTTTTGCATGTTGCTGGGACCCTTCTTCTCCTCCTGGGTTGCCTAGTCCAGCCTTGATATGATGGTATGGGCCTGGTCTTATTTGTAGTTTGTTATGCCATGTTTGGTTGATGTCACTGGGAGGCCTGTTCATTTCTGATGAGGGAGTGGATCTAGAGAAGAAGGGAGGTGGGGGGGGATAGAGACTTGGGAAGGGAAGGGGAAAACTGCAGCCAAGATGTAACCTATAAGAGAAGAATTATTTTATAAAAAAGAAAGGGGGGGTAAAAAAGGAATGCCTTCTGAGAAGTAAGTTCTGAGTAGTGTTGAAAATACATATAAAAACTTTCTGTATAGTTTTGGGAACTAATAAATTTTGGTGTGTGGTGGTTAGAATATGCTTGGTCCATGGAAACTGTCCACACAAGGAAGTGTGGCTTTGTTGGAATAGGTGTGGCCTTGTCGGAGGAAGTGTGTCCCTGTGTAAGTAGCCTTTCAGGTCTCCTGCTACTCTAGCTCCAGCCAGTATGGAAGACAGCCTCCTCCTGGCTGCCCGCAGAGGATAGTCCCCTTGTGCTGCTTGTGGACCAAGACCTAGACCCCTCGGCTCCTCCAGCACCGAGTCTGCCTGCACGCCGCCATGTTTCCAGACAATGAACTGCACCTCTGAACTCTAAGTCAGCCCCAAGTAAATGCTCTCTTTTGTAAGAGTGGCCTTGGTTATAGTGTCCCTTTATAGCAATGAGACTAACTAGGACAGTGTGTGATTTATTTATATTTATAATAGTTATAAAATAAAAAAAATTTAAAGCTTTCTGGGAGGAGAGCTAGAACTAAAAATAAATAGAAAAATAAGCCCAATTCCATACTTTTATAACTAATATTTCCATTTTAGCCTACTTAGTCTACAAAATTAAGTAGTATTTGTGAGCAAGGATGTTCTTCATAGCATCTCTAATTAAATAAAGCCAAACTATTTCTGTAATTAAAAACAAAACTTTAAAAAGTTAATCTTCCTTAGGGAGTAGAGTCAAAGCCACTACTAAAGAGAACAGATTACAATTTCATTGAACTGAGACTTGAAAAGGTAATGCTAAGTAACTGCTAATTGCAAAGCTCTGTTCTTGGATCCCTCTCAGTACCTGTCATTCTGACCAACAAAACCCTTAACAGCAGCTTTGTTTAGCAACAGGGTGGTTTTCAGGTCACTTGGTCTCTCTACCTGAGGAGCTACACCTCAGGTAGAGGTAGAAAGGCCATCTACCCCAAACTCAGCTGGTCAATTGGTTGACCAGCACTCCACCTAATCCATACATCATAGCTCTGTCCTTCAGAGAACGTTCTGAAATTTCCATCACGTCACTGAGACATGAGGCACACCCAAGGAAGGCAGCAGGAAGTAATGGGACAAAAGTCAACTGAAAACAAAAAGGCAATAGACAGAGCCATGTGGACACGGGGTACAATGGACGGAATGAAACTAGAAGTCATAGAGTTAGTCTCTTGCTATTCTTCAGGAAGCTGATTCTTGGCAACTGTTTCCCTTATTTTTCCAAGGTGTCTCCTCAACAGGTACTCTAAAGAATATATTTCAGTACATTCTGTACATTTATAAACAGAGGAAATTTAGCTAATAGAACACTAACTAGATAGAATACTGGGTTAAGCCTTTAACAGTGAACTTGACCTCTGAAAAATTCCTGCCTCCATGCTGTCCTCTGATTCTTTCTAGTTTTAAGTTAAAAATACTACTGAAACTCATGGTATGTATACTAAAACCTAGAGGGATTTGTTTATTTGTTTATGTTCTTTAGAAAATATCAAATTCTTTCCAAGAAAGCAAATGTTGAAAAAAATCACATTTGGTTTTAGTTTGCCTCCTAGGAAATTCAGTAATGTCCAAGGGGAAACAGGACTGAAAGGGCATGTCACATATTAGAGCACTTGCTTGTCACAAGGGAGGGCACTACTAGGCTAATGATCCCTGTGGCTTATGGGAACGACCTCCTATAAGCTTTCTCAGATATGTAATTGCAAGAAAGAGATCACAAACAGAAATAAGTAAATTCATCAGGAAATATTTTATTATTTCATTGCCTGGCCCTTTACTACCCAAGGGTGGGTATTCTCTCACTAGTTTAATGTCTAAGAAATCGAGATAACCAGGTGCTAATATTTCAAAAAAATAAAAAAGAAAGAAAAAGAAAGAAATGGGTTCTTCCCCACTTAAAGACACAAAGCAATAAAGAATGATTATTTATCTAATTAATTAACAAAAGGGTTTTTGAAAAAGACTTTAATTAATTAAATCTTGGCTCTGAGTCCTTCCTCCTGTGTTTCCCTCATTGCTCCATGATTGAGCTCTAGCAAGGGAGATAATAACTGCTATCTATTTGCAGGCTTCCTCTGCAAGGGCTTCAACATTATCCAGGAAGAAGGTGACTCTGACCCTGGTTCATCAACCTGCCTCAGCTCTGTCTGCCTCTGCAGTGTGAACCCCATGTACGCTTACTGAGTGAGGAGAACAAAACTTAATGTCTCCACAGGGATCCACCGTAGAGTTTAATCTTGTGCAGACATCTCTACTGTTGCATTGCTGACTGTCCAGCTAGTAATTCATAATGAGACACAGCAACGTTCATTTTCAATTATAATTTTAAAAAAATCCTGACAGTCTTAATTTTATTAGACTGCATTACATGAACAACATGTGTATTCGTTTTGATGAGTGTTTTTGTTTTGTAAAATTAGTTTTATTGAGATGTAGTTCTTATAATATATAATCAACCCCATTAAAATGTACAACTCAGTAGCTTTTACATATCTAACTATACAACTGTCAGCATGATACCCCCTTTAGGATATTTCTATACCTCTTAAAAATGAGCAAATAACTCTGTACCCATTTACAATCCCCCCATTCCCTTCTTCCATGCCTGTGGGAATCACTAACATGTTTCTGGTTTTGTTCAATTCCCTATTCTGGACATGTTTTTAAATAAAAATCACAGTGTTTTTCAGTGGTAAATGAGTCAGGCGACATTTTAAATGGTTTTCTAAACGTTTCTAATGCCTGGTTGGTGTAGAGAGAATAGCTGGGTTGCAGTAACTGCTTTTTTATTCAGTCTATCACAATATCACACATCTGGAAAATTCCATCCTGCATGAACAATAGCAAAACACTAAAATAAAACAAAACAAAAAGACAAATGACATCCTTTGGTTATAAAAAGAAGTAGTTTTGCTCTCACAGAACCCCAAAATGGGTCTTGGGGACTATAGTGACCCTCAGAACATCTTTACACTGCTGATCTCAAGTCTGCTCAAAAACTGACAGGGGTTCTTTCCATTTCGTTTGTTTTGCTTATGTAATCATTAACACAAGTATTTTTAAGATGGAGTTTTGGGTGGGAATAGAATCAGTAAACTTCTTGTATATAATTTTCTAAGCATTTGTCTGCTATATTGTGTATACCTGGGTACACCTTACTTAAAGTGGGCAATCAGAATGAGATGCATCACGTGCTAATGGCTTTCTTGCCCATTCTCAAATATTGCTTATATCAGCAAGCACAATAAATGAGACTTTGCTATCTGTTGCTCAAACTCTTGAATATTCTAGTGCTGTCTGCAGTTTCATTCCTCACTGTGAACCTGGAAATGTGTTTTTCAGCTCCTATCCAGCTTGTCCTGATCTGTACGGTTATAAAGGAGTCCTATGAGTTTGTGTTTAGGTTCTAAAATAATGAAATGTTCTTGAAAATTTCTAAAATAGGTATTGATTTCACAATATTAAAATAATTTTGCTAGCGTTAATACCTGAAAGCAGTAATTTAATGGTCAGAGTATGTGGTTAACCTTGGTTTAATTAATAATTATCCTATGTTTTATAGTTTAAGGAGAATAGTGTGCTCAGTAACCTCATGTACACCTTCCATCCTTAAACAGTTACTTATGTCCACTAAAGTGAAGCCTAAAGGAAGTGTGCCCAAAGTTCTAGAGTGTCAGACATATTTTACTTTAATTTCAAATAATCATTCTAAAGCAAGTTGAAAACCAAGATTTTATGTTAAAAGCAGTAGTCTTGGCACCTACCTTACAATATCTCCTTCAAGAGCGATCACTCTCTTAATGATTTTCTGTTCTGGGTTTTTAGGAGACCTAGAATAAAAAGATAAGATTATACAATCAGCTATGTTTCTGTTATTTGAAGAAAAGAAAGATAAATTGTTTAACAAAATCAGCTGTAATAAAATCACTACAGAATTAGTTGTGACCAGTTAAGTCATTTTAAAATTCAAAGAGGATCTTCCAGAAAGCAATGACACAAGAATTTTGTTGTTGTTGTTTTGTTTTGTTTTGTTTTAAAAGAAGGAAATAGAGAATTCCTTTAAATCATTTTGAAGTTCAGCAATTTGATGATTTTAGAATTCAGAGAGATAAACAAGTGCCCCTGATAGTTAACTAAATTGACAGATTTTGATATGTAAAGTCAAAAAGGCATTTTCTACTTTAATCTCATTTGTGATGAGAAATTTTGATTCAAAGGTACACTACTTAAATAAATCTCCACCTCTCCTAGAATATACATCCCAATGGACACTTTCCCACATTAGGCTAGGATTGATCTGTAAGGTCAAGAGAGTATGGGAAAGGGATGATATGGGTATATTATTTTTGGGATTTGGTTGTAAATGTGTATTTCTCATACCTTGCGTTTCTCTATCCTTTGCTACAGGAAGCCATATCTGCCCTATAGTGATAGTCACACAGGGAAGGACTCAGACTGCTCAAGACACAGAACTGAGCTCAGAAGTTTGTTCTCCAACCCAGCCAACTTTGGAGACGTTGTAGCTCTGAGCAACAGCTTGACTGTACTTCTAGAGCACCGTGCA
This sequence comes from Apodemus agrarius, assembly GCA_964023405.1. Classification (NCBI taxonomy): domain Eukaryota; kingdom Metazoa; phylum Chordata; class Mammalia; order Rodentia; family Muridae; genus Apodemus; species Apodemus agrarius. Next base: position 82,453,073 of record OZ030011.1, read on the forward strand.
CCAATGTCCCTACCCAGACTGCCCTTAAGAAATGTGTGCCGTCAATGTCTGTTGACTTAAGTTCTTAGGCATTGAAGGAATTTGTTCTAGGGCAATGGATAGATAACTTCATCTTAATATGGACAATTTCCTGCTGATACCATGTCAAAACTCTGATTTAATGAACTTGTTTCAAGGAACAGATCATATATCATATAAATGATCATTTAATGTGTGTTTGAAAATAAAAAAAGAGATAAACTATTTTCATGTCAGTTCACATTTTAAATTAAAATGTTTTTTTTCACAAGAGTGTAAAAGTATAAAAACAGAAAAAGAATTAGAAAAACTAAGTGCGTTCTGAACTAAAGGAGTTACAAAACAATTTATATTCTACAATATATCTTACAGAGAAAATAAAATTATGTAAATAGCTGCAATTACTTTCACACAATTATGAATATTCTTTATTTTGAAAGGAAACTGGATGAGAGTTTTGACTGGCCTGTTGAGTAACTATTATTCTATAAATTTAGTGTCACTAACAGATATTTTCTAAACCTTGCTGGAGGTGTTGTGGTGTTTTCAAGCTATAGAAACTGGATTCTCTGTACTAGGCAACTTAAGACTACTGAGAAAATGTTTTTTAAGTTCTTTCATTTCAGTCTCTTCATACTTCCTCAATCCTGCTGCAGTTTCCCTAAAGAAGCCCCTCTTGCTTCCCCACCACCATTCCCTGGGGACTCCATCTCTTGATGGCAACCCAGGATCCCCTCAACTATTTCTCACTGGCAAACTCAGCCTCTCCTTCTACTCATCTCTAATTCTTTGTATCATCCACTGACTCATACCAAAGTTCTCTGTCAGGGATCCCACAGCCACCACACTTGTCTAGCATCCAGACTGGTCAACATGAACCAAAGAACATCCATCCATCCATCCATCCATCCATCCATCCATCCATCCAACAAAAACAAGACTAAATAGCTACCTTAAGAAACACATACATGTTATAACTCCAGATACCTTGATACCTAGACAAAGATATAAACATGAATAATCAAGACAATATGTCTATTCCAGAAGCCAACATCCCTATTTCAATGATCTCTGTAAAAAGTAGTGTAGCTGATGACAAGGACTTTCAAAGTAACAACTATGAGTATGTACTGGGACCTTTATAACGATATAAATAAATGCCTTAATGAAGACTGTGAAAACACAAATAGTCAAATAGACCAATGAAACATTTCAGGACATATAGACATAATTTAATGAAGAAATAAAATCATGAAAGAAAATCCAAACTTAAATAAAACTTGAAATGAACAACTTAAGCCATAAAAACAAAAACAAAAACCTTCAGTGATAAACCTCACCAACCGATCATAAGCCATAGAAGAGAGTATTTAAGTCTTAAAGATAAGGTAGGAGAAATGGATAACTCAAAAATTGTGGGATCAAAATATCCAGGAAATCCAGGGCACTATGAAAAGACCAAACCTATAAATTATAGGTATGAAGAAGGAGAAGAAACCTAGATCAAAGATACATAAAACATTTTTAAGAGGTTTTCCCAATCAGAAGAACATATCAATAAAGGTACAAAGGCATACAGAACACCAGACACACAGGACCAGAGAAGTAAGTCCACAGTGACACATAGTAATCAAAGTACTACATGTACAGAAGAAGAGAGGATATTAGAAGCTATAAGGGAAAAGGCCAAGTCACAAATAAAGACATATCTATTAGAATTTTACCTGACTTATCAAGGGAAATGTGAAAGGCTGAGTCAATTTGATGCAGACTCTAAGAGGCCACAGATGCCAAGCCAGACTATTGTACTTAGCAATCTCTCAATCACAGACAATGGAGAAAAACAAATAGTCCACAATAAAGCCATATTTAAGAAATTTCTATCTACCACTCCAGTTCGACAGAAGGCACTTGAAGGAAAACGTCAGTCTGAAAAGATAAACTGTACCCAAGCGCTACAATGAATAAATAATCCCAGAAAAGTAAAGAAAAGGATCAAAGGAGGGGTAAAAAACAAACCACCAACACCATAACAAAATAACAGAAGTAAGTCAACACTGCCATTAAAAACTCAGCATTAATAGTATCAATTTCCCAATAAAAAGACATAGACTAACCCTGGATTAGAAAACAGGGTCCAGCACCATTTGTTGAAAAGGCTATCTTTTTTCCACTGGATGTTTTCAGCTCAATTGGCCATATATGTGTGGGTTCAATTCTGGGTCTTCGATCCTATTCCATTGATCCACTTCCCTGTCACTGTACCAATACCATGAAGTTTTTAACACTACTGCTCTGTAGTATTGCTTGAGGTCCGGGATATTGATTCCCCCAGAAGTTCGTTTACTGTTGATGATAGTTTTAGCTATCCTGGGTTTTTTGTTGCTCCAGATGAATTTGAGAATTGCTCTTTCTAACTCTATAAAGAACTGAGTTGGTATTTTGATGGGGATTGCATTGAATCTGTATATTGCTTTTGGCAAGATTGCCATTTTAACTATATTAATCCTGCCAACCCACGAGCATGGAAGATTTTTCCATTTTCTGAGGTATTCTTCAATTTCCTTCTTCAGAGACCTGAAGTTTTTGTCATATAAATCTTTCACTTGTTTGGTTAGAGTCACACCAAGATACTTTATATTGTTTGTGGCTATTGTGAAGGGAGTCATTTCCCTAATTTCTTTCTCGGCCTGCTTATCCTTCGCATATAGGAAGGCTACTGATTTGCTTCAGTTGCATTTTGGAAACACACCTTGCCATCAAGGACGTTTATCAGCTCTAGGAGTTCTCTGGTGGAGTTTTTTGGGTCGCTTAAGTATACTGTCATATCATCTGCGAATAGTGATAGTTTGACTTCTTCCTTTCCAATTTGTATCCCTTTGACTTTCTTATGTTGTTGAATTGCTCTAGCTAGTACCTCAAGTACTATATTGAAGAGATATGGTGAGAGGGGGCAGCCTTGTCTAGTCTCTGATTTCAGTGGGATTGCTTCAAGTTTCTCTCCGTTTACTTTGATGTTGGCTATCGGTCTGCTGTAAATTGCTTTTACCATGTTTAGATATGGGCCTTGAATTCCTGTTCTTTCCAAGACATTCAGCTAGAAGATATTACAATTGTAAACATTTATGCAGCAAACACAGAGAGAAGCCCATGTTCACTAAAGAAACATGACAGCAAAAATTCAACCAAACGCGTGGCTTAGAAATCAGAAAATATTGCTCCTATTATCTGGACTAATGGCATTAGTCTCTAATTACAGAAAGAAACATTGTATATTTGATTTTACTGGTGAGGATTAGGAAAAATTTAAAACAAAGCAGAGAGTTGTATTATTAAAACTTTTAATGACCAGCGTATTGGGTTATTAGAACTGTACTTTAGGAAATAGCAAAATTTTTGCACAATATGATGTTATCTAAGAGGGAGTGTTCCAATGCAGAAGTAACATCTGAACTAATTACAAAGTTCCCACCTTAATTGAACTAGAACTGATACTAATGAAGTAATATAAAAAGAACTACTATTTATTTAAAATAAAAAAGTTGTGCCAACAACATCTAGGCTTCTGAGGAGCTTAAGAGGTAGTCTGTATTTTATATAATTTGTATTTAAGATCATAATGCAAAACATAATATATAGAGTCAGATATCTATATAATTAAAGTCTTATGAATTACTACTTTATACATACCTATAAATTTTAATGTAATATTAAACTCATGAATCTAATCAAATATTTCAAAATGAAACAAGCTATTACTAACATTAATTCCATTACTGCTTAAAATCTATACCTATATTTTAATCATTAGACTGTGGGATGCATTACTTTGATGTAAGTAGAGGTGGTAAGAGAGTTATTACATATTTGCATCATAAAAGTTATTAAACTTCTCTTTGTCTTAATTTTCTTGGCCATTTGCCTGTCTCCTAACAATGTGAGAATAACAAATGAAAGATTGGCTCTTATTTCAAGAATACAATGCATGCTGCCCAATAAGTACTCAAATTTGCATTTAAATTTGTAATTTTAATGTTTTTACAATATGCAATACTTTATACCTTTAACTTCTGGGACCTGAGTTATACACCCTTCATCTTATGCTCATGATTTAAGCATGCACAAGTTCTGAATGAGAAGCGTAACATTTTTCCTGTAGTTTGTGGGTCTCAGTGCTTGACTTTGCTGGGACAGAGGAAAGAACAAACAAGGTCTAACACAGCCATGACAGGACCCTCCTTTAGCGTCTGTAGAATTTCACTTTCTATTGTGATAAAAATCTTACCATTTCAACCTGAAGCCAGGGTAAATATGACAAAATGTCTTTGGTCACAAAATTTTCTAGAACTGACTTAAGCTCTTTCATGTCCCTCTGGATGGACCACTGGAAAATCCGTGTTTAATGTCAAACTGAGCACTGAGTACATATCCTATTCAGTTCCTGACCCTATCTCATCCCGATGTCACAGAGATACCTTCACCCTGGAACTAGGCATAGTTATTCCTTGATTTGTGTTTAAATTATATAAACTAATTTTAGTGAGTTGGGTAGACTATAGATTTGTGGTTCTAGATTGGCCAAAATTATTATAAAATTAGCCTTTGGATCAGAAATTAAAATGGGGATGGGTGTAGCAGCCATACATTTAATCCCACTACTTGGGAGGCAGCAACAGGTAGATCACTGTGAGTTCAAGAATAGCTTCATCTTGTGAATTTCACGACAGCCAGAGCTATATATTGAGATCTTGTCTTTAAAAGGGGTTGATGGGGGAGAAAAAAAGGAAAGAAGGAAGGAAAGAAAGAATGAATTAAATAAATAAATCACATTTGCCATAGTCAACTATAAATCTAAGCCCTTAAATACCATGAACAATAATAAAGGTTTTTATGATACACATATCAGAGTGAAGACTCACAAATTTTTTAAATCATTGTTTGTGGTGGTTGGATCCAATTCAGAGTGAGACATTTGTATAAGTGAGACATTTGCTTTGCCACTGACTCCAAATTTCTAAATTGATTCGTCTTTGTTTTTTTTTATTAGATATATTCTTTATTTACATTTCAAATGTTTTAGATAAGATGCCTGCTCATCTGTAGATAAGATGCTGACTGTGGAAACGACTGCTGAGCAGGCTCTAGTTATCATGGAAGGAAGACCAGAATAGGACATAAGAGCCACACAGCTAAATCTGAATTGTAGAAATGCTTTGGTTTTGCAATTGAACTTTTAAAAATAAAAAGTGAGGTACACAAGCACACCAGGGACTTTACACAAAAATTCCAGTGTCTTCTTCCTCTTGCTATGTTGAAACATATCAAGATAGCCACAGACTCTAAGCCCATCTTGCATGAAAATTTCCAGTCTGAGAAGTCAATACTGCAAATTTGCCAGAGTCCCATAAGCCTGACCCACAAATGTTCAGTGGCTAAGGTTCAGTTTGGAGGATTTTTGTAAATCCTAGCTTGACTTCTAACTGTGACATCATATAACCACAAGAGAACATGTATAAATGCTCTAGTGTGAGGATATATTCTCAAATAACTTCAAAAATGAGTTGAATCCATAGAGCCTAAAACCATTGTTACTGCACACTTCCTTTAGACTAGGGTAGCTAAACATAGGCTGTTCTTTTTGAAAATCTCCAACAAAAGGACTTGCCATATTTCAGTGCAATAAAAGGCAAAGCAAAACATCTTAAAGACTTACTTAGTTTACTTTTATTACATAATTAACTAATGACACATACAAACTAAATAATAATAGCACTACTATTGAAAAACCCATTTAGTTTTAGTATCGGCAATATCAGCATCGAATTCTATGTACTTGTTTCATTCTCAGTTGGGTGCATTTTCTGCACTCACTTGCACATGCATGCATGCATAAACACACAAACACACACACACACACACACACACACACACACACATACTTTAAGAGAGTCACTGATAATACTTATCACATTTGTGTTAATAAACTCATACCTTTGTGCCCAAAACAGCATTTGAGCTCCCTTTGACCCTTGTGTCAGCATTTGAGCTACTTTTGCCTCTTTGTGTCAATTCAGTGCTATGAAAGGAAGAAGTTGCAAACTTTTCCTCTACTCTGGGTGAATTCATAACCCCCAAAGGGTAGAACACCTAATTTCAGATGTCACTGCTACTGTAGATGCTCAATCCCTACCAAACACTGGCACCATAATGCATCAGAAAAATGCATCAGGTAAAGGGCTGCAGTATTTACAAAGGAACATGCAATATGAAGACTAGAATCCATGCTAATGTTCCAAACAAGTCTCCTATGTTTATTTTCTAGAAGGGGAAGGGGCAGTCCTGTGAAAGCATCATAGATAGCAAAAAGAGTGTGTCATATGGACAGGAAACTTTAATGAGAATTAGAGATCTAAGCAATGGGGCATATGCCCTCTCATTTTATGGGTTTAGGAACATGGAAGGACTTAATCATCTATTTTGGCTATTTTCACTAAGCATGACTTATCTGAATCAAGCTGGAGTAAATCCACAAAATTTGACAAAAATAGGAGAGAAATTCCACCAAGGTTCCCAGTGGCAGGAGCAATTTTGTGTTTCAGATCTTAATCAAGTAAATATATTATAATAGCAATGATGAAGTAATATAAGTATGTATTATGACTTATAAATGTTCTTGCTTTGATGTAAAACATGCTACTTTTGCTAACAATAATTTGAATAAATTTAGTAGGCAAATAGTGATAACTGTTCATATTAGTAAGCCATCCTTAATTATGCAAACTCAAATAATGTGTATTATCACTTGTTATAATTTAATTATAAAGTTCTGCAATAGTTTTTAGTTATCTGGTTTTGATTCTTAAGAACAAATATCTTCATATCTCTACAAATATGTAAGGAATTTAGTACAACAGTAGAAATGAGTCCTACCCACTGATGTTTACTAACTGAAACATTTCAAAGCAGAGGGCAAGATCATGTTCAGACATTAAATACAATTACAGCCATATGTCAACATCTAGAATGAGTTGTATGAACACGAATACATATATCATATGCATGATACGTGTTTTACTCTACTGCACAGTATGAAATTATATTTGAAGAAATGTACTTCAACCCATAAAGAAACATCTGCTGAAGAAAATGAAATTCCTTGGTTGACTTATTTCATAAATCTGTTGCTTTTATTCACTAAATATGCTTTTGGTAGAGCATATATGTGGAAATGAAGAATTCTCAAATGAAAAACCAACTGTACTAGACTCTCAAAATGGAGACCCTTGCACTACTGTCATATTCCCAAAGTGTGACATGCACTTGGAATGTTCTTTTTTCTTCTAGTCAGGCAAGCCTTTAGGCCTCTATATATGCTATTTAGTTTACTATGCCGTGGCAATACAACATCATTTATGACTATTTATGGGATAAAGTCATTATCTTTGAAGGAGTAAACCATCAGTCTAGCTAATACTTCAATTAAACTATTTGACTTTTAGATTCACTTGGGTTGGAAAATCCTGCCACACATTTTTGTTAAGTTCTAAGAATGGCCATGCCATGAATTGCCTAGAAAAGCAACATATTTATGTTTTCAACAGCATACCACATTCAAACAAAAATGGCAGTGAAAAGGTAGATCAATTAAAGTATAAAGCAAGTACCAGTATGTAAGAGTTAACTCAGTATCTTTAAGCAAACATACATGCAAAATGTTAGAACTATGGTTGAAATGTTCCTATGACGAGGGCCAGAAAGTCACTATTTGCTCACATGCCAGTTTCCTATGATGGTAATTATACTAGGAAATGCCCAAGTCAAGGAAGCACATGATAAAGTCAGGAGAGCAAGAGCAAAGTCAGATCAGACTCTTCTCCTCAAAGCAAGCGGTTGATCTTCCCCTGCCTCTTCAATTAAATTTGTTTTCTAACTAGTCATATCCGTGAAAAAGATCCAGAATTTTTAGCTTTATGAATGTAAAGAAAACAATGTGTTTGTGATAAACAAAGTGCTTGAAGAATGCCTAATTGTGCCTGGCAAGTACGTTAAAGGGACAGAGGCTTGTTCTTGGATCCATCACAGCTGCGCACTACATTCAATCATGGTTAGGGGCTCTTCAGTATAACTTTCTGTGGTCATAGGAAATGGGGAATATGTTCTGATGATTCACCCCTTACCATTATACCCATGACTGTGATTAATGAATGAATCTTTTCAAGGTTATGTGTAGAAAGTAAATGACAGATAAGAATGGGGGGCATCTCAACAGTTGCCAGTCAAGACTGAAAACCAGACAGGCCAGTGTGACTCCACAGATGCCAACAAAGATTGCTGAGTGAGGAGCAGGGTCCCTGCCCTGATGCTCGCATGATATAAATTCAGTGGAGCTTAGAGCTTATGTCGACAAGCTGATGAATCATAAGCAAGCTGTCGTAGTTACCGTTCTACTGCTGTGATGAAACACCATGGCCAAGAGAATATTTAATGGAGGGCACGTTTACAGTTTTAGAAGGTTAGTCCATCATCCTCATGGTGGGGAGCATGGCAGTAGGTGAGAAGGAATGGTGCTGAAGAAGTAGCTGAGAGCTCATATCTGAACACAGAGAGATAGGTAGGTAGGTAGATAGATAGATAGATAGATAGATAGATAGATAGATAGATAGATAGAGATAGAGAAAGACAGAAAGACAGAGACACAGAGATAAAGAGACACAGAGATACAGAGACAGACTAGGTTTAGAGTGGGCTTTTGAAACCGCAGAGCCCACCCCCAGTGATACATCCCCTCCCAAACAGTTCCATTCACTGAGGACCAAGCATTCAAACATATGAACCTCTGGAAGCAATTATTCAAACCACCATACAGGCTTAATAAGACATGAACTGCCTTAGAAGTCTTTTATCTTTATTCTGAATTTAAAAGAATAAATTTTTTGCTTTCATAATAATCATAAAATGTTGCATATTTTATTTTTATAATATAATTTATGCCCATCCCATTTTATTTCTTTCAACTGTTTACTTATGGATTAATATATCTTCTAGTGACTTTTGCATGTGTATTAGCAATATTTCAACTGTGCTACTGGGTGCAAGTGAGAAAACTTGGGGCTATACAATCCCTGGTTCTAATCTCTCTAAATATTCACTCTCAGGGAGATTGAGGCCTATAGATAGTAGAAGTTCAGTATAATATAAATATAAAATATTCTTGCTCATTTTCATTCTAAATCTATTGAAATCTTATTATTTTTAAAATATAGTACTAGAGTTTTGCAGACAAAACCTCAGTTAAAGTCTAGTAATGACACACAGTTTGCTACAGAAAATGTCAACTTTATGCCCCCAAGGTCAAACTGAATAGCATCAGCAACTTTATTGAGAAAAAATGTACAGGATGTGGAATTTAACAAAAATCAATTGCAGCTAGTCACCCCTGAAAACAGTATTATCATTTACTTGCCCAGCCAGACAGCCATATATATATATATATATATATATATATATATATATATATATGGTGGCTAAGTTATCAGAATCATAGAGTCATTCATCTCCTGCTCTTGCTACAATAAGTGGTTGCTATGGTAATATACTTATTGATAACTTAAGCTAAATAATTATAAAAATTGTGCTTAGAAAAATTTTATTCTTTATCAGAAAATTAAAAAGGCAACCTATTCTTAGTTATGGACTAAAGAATGGCAGTTATCCTGGAGGTAGAAATGGGCACACACTGGTGAATGGGCACACACAGTTTAATCAATATGAAAGTTCTGGAAAAGCCTTCTTTGGCATAGCAACAATAGTAAATTATGAAGAATACTTTAAAATTGCTAAAAAAAGATAATAAATACTTTTACAAATAAAATTGGGCATGTGGGTGATGGAAGATGTTACTTTGATTTAATTATCCTACTACGTGCATGCAAATCATTATGTCTGCATTAGAAGCCTATATAGAAGCCTATATCGTCAAATTATACTTAAATGGAGCGTAGAATATTCCTAGTAGCTCATATTTTATATTACAAACGAAACCCCTTTCTCCAACTCATAACCATGCCTCAACTTTCTGGTATCTTTTCGATGGCTAAATCTGTCACGCCGTTCTGTCAACCATAGAGTAGCCGAGATCAATTATGAAATGTGCTCAGGTAAGCCTTGTGTTAAAAAAAAAAAAATCAAGTATGTTGGAACTGCCATTTGTTAAAAGATTTTCTTTCTCGCATTCTTTAACATTCCCATACTATGAGTACTTATTTTCTGTCATTTATAAAACTGCATTCCACATGTTTTGCTTATCATCTTCAAGGTGAATATATGATGTAGCAACCATGAGCATTTCCTTATAGAAAGCTGTGTACTGTGTTGGAAGACACTGATTAATGTGTGAGGGCTTGCCTGCCATCCTGAGCCCTGGCCTTCTAATTCTGTACACACAGAGCAAGGACTCTAATCTCCGCAGCTGCCATGTCCATGCTCTTCTTACGTGGGGCACCTTACAAACTCTGAAACCACGCTACAGCTCAAACATGACCAACAATAGTTTCTTTCTAAGAAGGAACAGCAGCAGGAGATCATTAAGCTAGAATGGAAGCAAACCTTCTACTCCGTGTGTGGATGAGTTAGCTGGGCCTAATTTCCACGTGGCTTTCACAGCTGAAGCTTAATGAGTCCCAGACATACAAAGACCCTTCTAATGCACAGCTTTTAGAATGGAGCAAACAAAGGCAAAACAGAATTAAGGGAAATAATTTCCAACTGGTTTTACATGACTAGGAATTAAGTATAGAAAGAAGGCGTTAATGTAAATAAGAGAGATCCTTGGAAACATACAGTCACCTCCTACCATTCCTTCATCAGAATGGTTAAAACTTAGGAGTTTCAGTTTGCTGAAACATGGGAGCTTTTCCCAAGGGACAAAGCACAGTCATCAGTGGTTAAGAACACTGTTCAGTATAAAATATAGTTGCAGAAGTGTAATCTGCAGTAGGGTGAGTTTCTAGGCAATTGTGCCAGGTTTTGGGATGACCACATGGACAGATGTTTTGGTTTACGTAAGATTATTAAACTCCAATTAAAGCCTGAAAATGTAACTGTATTCCCTGAAATGTGATGACTGTCTGGGAAAGACCTCATGAAGTCAAATACACGTTTCTCACAAAAATTCTTCGACTCAGCTTCATTTTAAAACAGAGAGGCTCGACGCCTTCCTGATGCACTCTGTGTATCTCCCACCCTTATCGGCTCCTTCTCACAGCTACCATCTGTCTGCTTTGCTTTTTCCAGCGCAGTGCGCATCCCCCCAGGCTGCTCACTGGCACTGAGATTCCTTTCTCCGGTTTCTTACAGCACATTGAGAGACATGCAAGGTCCAGGTTTTTTTCAGTTCTTCCCAGAGATCTTCTTTAGCTTCACAACACTGCACACTTCAGATTGATATCCTTCACTATCATTATTTGTCGAGCAATATGTAAATTGGATGCTTGCCCTTTATTTTAAACAAAATTATTTTATGATAGAGTGTTTTAAGCTATACATGGGTATACAACTTTTAAAATTTCTTTTACAGTTAAAATTTCCCAAGACCTGATAGTGCCGGGCTCTAATGATTTGGACACAAGACTTTAGAAAGTCTATGAAGAAGCAGAAGCCAATGTAAATGTTTCTGTGGGAAACAGTACATCCAATTACCATCAACTTTTAATACATAGAAAGCTATCTACTTCTCTCCATGCTGGTCTGCTCATACAGTCAATATCTTACAGTAGTAGTATTAATTACAGCTTTTCAACAAGTATATGACACGATTTTGTAAAAGAAAAAAAAAACACAAAAATAAAATTCAAAGTTATAACTACAGAACTCTTGAAAAGATCAAACATAAAGTAAGTGACCACACTTAAAAATTTTATACTATCTTTCATACCTTTCTAAGTTAAAACCTTATTTTAATTAGTTCCCAACAATTCAATCTAATCACTTTCAAGTCAAAGACTCAACTGTTTGCAATGCAGACAGTAGCACTGTTGTGGCTGGGTGGACTTGACCTCCTGCCTGTTAACAAAGAGACTCAATTAATTATTTGCTGTTTTGAATGGCTGTTTCATTTCACCTCTACCTTTGTTAAGTGTTAAAAGGCTCAATTGCTTTATCACCTAAACCTTAGCTTTGGAAAAGGCACATAGAATTTCTCTACTACCAACTAGTAAACGACCTTGATCCAGAAAGCTAATTTTCAAGACCATAGCTCCTAGATGTCTTGTGCTTGAGTTAGCTTTAGAGAGTGACCTGGAGTCACACCAACTTGGTAAAGAGTCGCTTCCTTTTGGCAGCGGCCGTGCTTTTTAAGCTACTATGGGAAGAGGGCAGAATAGCCTCTCAATCCGCTTCATTGTCACACTCATAGCTGAACACATAGGTTTGGGTTGTTTTTTACAAACCTTCACACATTTAAAACATAGGATGTCTATGCTTTAAACACTGAACATATGCAAAGTAATGCTGCATTGTTTTTTTGTCCAATAATATTTTAGTTTTTTCCCATATTTTTGGTCACACTAAGCTCAGTAATGTAATCACCCATTTCAACCCTCAAAAAAAAAAAATCTAAAGCAAATCAGAAAAACACCTTTGAAGTTAGTGTGAAACCAGTTTTGAGATTTATGGGTGTAACAGCACTGGCCATCAGTAACTTACTGTAGACGACTAAGCAGGAAGCCAGAGGAGAGCATATCATTCATGAGAAACTCATGTCCAAATTTCTTCAGCCCGAACGCTACAACTCCACAATTTCCTTACACAGTGATTTCACTTCTCTCACCATCGCTCCTGACCCATCTACTTATCTTACCTGTAATCCATCTACCTACCTACCTACCCATACTCTGGTCTGCATGAGTAGATCACAGGATTACAGCCACCAAGCTTTAACCTCATATGAAACACTAAACAGCCACTTGCATTTAAAAGAACAGTTTAGCATGGCCATTGCATTGTTCTTTTCCCACTCCTGTTGGGGCGACTTTCTGGGAGGATCATCTGACATTCCTAGGAGACACAATCTCACAGCACATTCCATACCGCATAAGCTGAATTCTGAGGGTACAAGAAATAGTCTGCCCAGGGAAGAACACCAGTTGGTTATCCAACATGAAATGGTCAGCTCTGAAAACATATACCCAGGAAGCATGGTACACACTGAATAGTTTGTACCTCTATATTTAGGAATTGATATGTATATAAACATACTTATAACAAAAAGGAGGTTGTGGATTTGAAAGAGAGCAAAGAGAGGTACACATGAGAGTTTGGAGGGCAGAAAAGGAAGGGTAAAATGGTGTAAGTATATTATGATCTCAAAATAAAGAAATAATTTTAAAAGTATGTAAAAGAGTAGTAAATAGCACTTGTACGGATAGATAGATGGTAACAAGTGAAATAAGATATTGTCATTACCTGTGCCAGGTAAGTGAAACTGCAGGACATCTGTCATTCTGTGTCTGCCTTATTCCATTTACTATGTCTTCAAGGCACATTTATGGTGTGGCATGTGTCACAGTGTCACGCTGCAGTTTCAGTTCTCATGGCTAATACTCCCTGCTGACTAACCTGGGAGTAGCATCCCAATATCTGTTCCTAATCTCATAAAAAAAGAAAAGCTACTGAGATTTTGAAATAAAAATACAACTCTGCTACTCTTTCTAAGATAATTTATACTGACACAAAAATAAGCGATTGCAGGCTTTGTGAATAGTAAGTGGATCAGAGGTTCTGAAAAGTTGAAGTCTGGCTGGTGGAACCCTGGCAAGCTAGAGTCTGCATTTTAAAAAGTACAGAGGTGATTCTGCAGCAGGTGGTCTTAGCGTATCCTGATGAACTAGAAACCACCATGCAAGTATTCTCTGAAATGTAGTATACTGGTTCTCTCTGTATGTGTATATATATTTTTTTTCCTGGTTCAATGAAAATGTAAATCACAGGAGACTTTCAAAATGAACTTGGCAAATAATACAATTTTAAGCCATGTACAAAATTCTAGCAAGTGTGAAAGCACATTTTCATACCACAGAAAACAGCACAACATTCTACCAATTTCATATTGAGCTTCAAACTGGGATTGTATACATGACTAACCCAGAATACTATAATTTAGGCAAGAAAAAGAAAAAGCATTCCATTTGCAGTTGTTTTTTGAAAAACATATACTATAAAAAGCATTCTCTGATGATAAAAATGAAAGAGAAACTCTGTCTTAACAAGAGGGCTCTGGTTGATACAGACTATCTCTTTATAGTGGTGATTCATCCAAGAGACAGTTGTGACTGCTGTCTAGGTACCAGGTACTCTGTATAGATTACTACGCTAAACTATACTACTGTAATCTATGGTACGACTAGATATTAAGTGATATTCTACTACACTCTATGGTAAGCATGCCTTTGGCAGGGTTCAGGCCCATTGGGCAGTTACGTCCCTTTGAGAAAGTCATTGGCATGTCTTAGCATCCTTTTCTTCCTGAAGAAAAACAAATGAGCACTGCATTAACTACAGACAAGGCTGAAGACACTGTAGAAACTACTAAACATTAATTGGTAAGCATCTGCTTTGCAGAGGATGAGTCTCCGAATGAGGTAAGTTAGAGTGGAACGCTCTGTAGGTTCACTTTGTGCTTAATGTAGGCAAAGCTGCCATCTCTGAAAGTAAGCCTAGAGAATGAAATTCCTCAACCATCACTTCAAAATATGCTGCGATGACTACTATACACAGAGCAACGTTGCGCACATAGCAAACTACTTCCAAAATCTGGCAGATAGGGTCTTGGCGTCCCTTTCCATCTCCCCGTGGCTCTACGCTCCCCTCCCCCAAACCCCTCCCAGCAGTCTCTTCATCCTTTTTATTCTTTCTCTTCTTTCTAACTTTCTCCTTAGAATGTCCATCACATGTTATTTGTAATAACATATTAAGCTAAAGATGATACAGCTTAATAAGCCTTTTGCTGGAACTATCAATTTGTTTGTAGTTTTTGACATTAGTTTGTGAGCTATTAAATTTGTTGCTAAATTTATTCTTATTAGGCAACTTAATTGCTCTGGTGAAATGTAAAAGTTCAATCAACCAATTTTGTGTGGAAAATGAGGAGAATCTAATTGTTTTAATCTATCGTGTATTTAATTAATCTCAGTAACAAAAGAAAACAATGACATTTTGTTTTCTGTTGAAATGCCTAGGAAATACAAAAAAAAAAAAGAGTTAATGGAACGTCTTGGCAAACAAAGAGAGTTGGAAGAGTTCTAGCCTGCGATATTCAGGATGCGGTACTAGATAGCTTGCAAACAATAGACAGTGCTGTGTGTTTCGTCTCTTTCTGGTTATTTAATATTTTTGCTAAAGGACAAGGAACTGTGCCATATTTTTTAGCATATTTAAACTTTAGCTGTGAGTGTTTTAATTTCCTCTAACAGACCTAACTGTGGTACTGTTTGAAAAGAGTAAAACAATATTACCTATGTTTTACAATAACAAACATATGTGAGATGCAAATGAGAATTTTTTCCAAAATGTGCAAATCACAGCTGTGGCTCCTGGTCAGGGTCAGGAGTGTGAGTTCACGTGTCTGTCAGTCAGGACACTACACTATTCTGACACTGCTAAGCCAAATGTAGTTTCATATAAAAAAATTCAGTATGGAGAAATGTATAAAGAACAACAGAGAGACATTGATGACAACAGTTTGCTCATCTTTTCTAAAATGCTATATAAGCACAAACTTTTGATATAAGAAACATGATTACATGAACAAATTCTATTTAAATTAGATCATGATCTATATACAAAATGTCCCGTTTTGCAGAGAGAAGGAAAAAAATTACTTAAACCAAGTTCAAATGCATTATTGATTGATATAAAATCCTTCTAAAACCCAGCAAATCATTAACAGTGTGATTTTTTTGACTCTTGGGTCCCTAAAATTCTTTTATAGCACCTCATAATTTGTACGATGAAAACACAAAAAGTCAATTTATATAAAAGTCTACCTCATTGAATTCCAAACATTTTGTTTTGAAATCCATTGCTTAATATAATTTGAACTATGTGAATAACTTTCATTTTTTTGAATTATTATTTTCTTTTTTCTTTATTTTATTTATTTACACTTCAAATGGTATTCCCTCTTCCCAGTTTTCCCTCCCAAACACTCTATCCCTTTCCCCCTCCCCCTACTTCTATGAGGGTGCTTCCGCCAACCCACCTACCCCCACCTCACTGCCCTAGCAGTCCCCTACGCTGCAGCATGTGAATACCTTTAAGTGACAGTTCTCATTATAAATTCATTAATGGGAAGGTACATAAAGGTCACTAAGGGAATTCTGGGTTCAGTTTTAACATTTCTGAATGGCATAACTTGCCTTTGCATTAGAGATTATCTTGTATTGCCCAGTGTCTGAACCAATGAGCAGGTGCTGAACATCAGCGGACTCAGTGTGAACCTAACAGGCGCAGCCACAGAAATCTCTGCTGGACATCGTGGCTTTGTCTGGAAGGAGTGCACCTGAGGGATTTTCTCTTACCAAACACTAGCCCAAGGACTTCCTAGCATTGCATTTATTTTTAAAAAAATTTATTTCTTTATCTTCCTCCAGTCATCCTTGAAATCATTACCCAAAATAACTACTAACAAGATTCCACTATTTACCTTTTTATTCTTTTCTGTCTCTACATATTCTTTCTTTGGGGAACTACATGCATTTCTTTAAAATTATCTGCCAGTTCAATATTTAATAGTTTGTCACAAAAATGTTTTCCAGTTCTTAAAACTCAACAGAATAGAAACCTTGAGGTGGGACCAATGCAAAAAAGTGAGAAACATACAAACAGCTAATGACTTCTATCAATCCGGATGGTCACTGAGGTACTAACAAAAATTAGAGAGTTGAATGAATTGAATTATTGAATTTGGCAAAGCTGCTCTGTTAAAATTATGTTGGTAATTAACAATTCTTGCCTACAGTTAAGTCTATATTTGGCAAATCAAACTGACTGGACATGTCTTACACAGCATTAAAGAAAACTGTGCTAAGTTGAAATAATACTGGGCCTTACACAATAATCAATGACTGCTGTACTCTTAGAACAAAGGCTTAAAAGACAATTTAGGGGTTTAGTGGCTATCACTAACTTTGCATTAAAAACACGCTAATATTTTTGGATATAACATTGAGGTGATAGGTAGTATTTGAAAGCTGAAGGTACTCTTTTAAATGTTGAAAAATGTTTCATTTTGTTATGTTTTTTAGAATACTGCAATAATTCATTTGCAGGACCAAGGAAAAGGAAAGTTTTATTTCTTCAGTCTCCTTAAGCAGGAGCCCATTTTTCTAAAATCGTTCACATTTTGCAATAGAAACAAACCCTCTTTTCCAAAACTGACCCCATTCACTTGAGCCTTCTTTATTTTGGCCCCATGGGAAGAGAGTATGCAGAAAAGCTATGACCACCATCTTCTCAATCTGGACAACTGACCTGAACATCTGACCTGATACCAACATTAATGCTCCCATTTTTAGAGAAAAGAGTAAGGGCCCAATATAAAGGGAGAAGAAGACACCAGAAGGACTTGTGCAGGAGTACAGGCATTTGAAGAACTTTCCAAAAAAAGTTTGCCTTTTTTTTGTCGTTTTTTTAATATTCCTAGGAGGTAGACATACATATTAACTGCAAATTTATATCTACCAGCACCTGATTTCAGATTCTATTAGAAAACCCAACTGATTTTCTCTGTGCAATTCCCACGTTTTCAAAAATAATAAAGATACATTTGAGCTGCTATCCTCCAAAGCTGGACCCTGCTGTGTCATTGAGCCAGAAGCATAGAGTTGAATCAGGTCACATATATATCTCCAGGAAGAAGTCAGCGATTCGGAACTTCCTGTTTAGAACTGCACTATGACCCTAGCTAGCTCACTGACTACTCAAAGTCAAGTAGCTTTAGTTGAGTACTTATAGTATAAGCGCTAATTTTAGGAGGAGAAAGGTACACAGACATCAAAATTTGCACCTTTGTCAGTAGTCTCCGTAGAAAGTCCTGGCAGTGAATGGACATGAAGACCAAGCGACTCTCTGATCCCTGGAGGTCGTACTACCGTGTCGGAGATGAAGCAAATGGGTACTTGGAATGGAGCTGACACAACAGACTCCATGAACTTGCTAAAGAGAAAGGAACCCACTGTACAAACGCACCGAAAACAAAGGTTTGTCCTGTCGTTCAAATATATTACTGTAAAATTTGAAATACATATCTAAAAGCCACAAACCTTATAGTACAACAAATATTTTTTTTCTTCTAATTCAAGGTTCACTTAACATTAAATGTCAAAAACCCAACTTCAATCACAGCAAGTGGATAAAATTGCTTTTTAAAAAATTTTTGCAGTTTAAACCTTTTGTCGAAATGACAGTTAAAAACATCCTTTTCTCATATAATATTAATCATGTAATAGAAAATCAAATGGTGTAACCATTAAAAATGAGCTATTAATTTTCCAAAACACAGAGTTATATGTAAAATCAGGAACTGCTCCTTAGGTTGCTCAGTAGCAATTTACGGACATATTTTAAAAATCATTCTTATACTTACTAAATACCATTAAACATATCAAATGACTGCATAATTTTATTATATCTATAGCCATAACAATAATCATAGAAAAATCTGATAAAGTACATACAAGTACTTTGTTAGAGAAACCTCTTGGTGAATTTTGTAACTGAATAGTGGCTATTGGTTTTCTTTGTATATGCAAACTAAAGCAAACTAAAAAATGTAGTGTCAGAAGCAAACTAAAAAATGTAGTGTCAGAAGCAGAAAATGCAAATTATCTGAGCCCTGACTTCAAGGCAGCATAATAGTCTGTTGATCAATTCAGACAGAACTCAGACAAAAACAGTCTCTTTTCCTACATAAATTTTGATGTACTTTTTTGTGTATCTGTGTGTATGTAAAAGTGAGTGCATATATCCATGTGTCTGCATACAGAAGCCAGGGGTTGCTCTATTACCCTTTACTTTGTTTATTAAAGCAGGCAGGGCTCACTGTGCTTTCTGGACTGATCTGGAACTCACTATGTAGATCAGGCTGTGATCTATCTGTTTCTGCCTCTCAAGCACTGGGATTAAAGGCATGTACACCTAGCTTTCTGAGTGTGTGTGTGTGTGTGTGTGTGTGTGTGTGTGTGTGCTGTCTCAATGAACACAGGGCGCAACACCTCAGCTCCAGTGCCTAGACAGGAAGCTCCTGGGCTCTTCTTGTTTTCCCACCTTCCTCTGTGTTTGATGTTTAGAACTTCACAACCACACCCAGCGGGGGATCTGAACTCAGTCCTCACACTTGCACAGCAAACATTACTCAATGATGATCTCCTCAAGTCCTAGTGTAGTCCATCTGCAGATCACCTGGAAGACTGATTCTATGCTGTAATTTATTTTAGAGACTGACATCTCTTGGTACTCATTTTAGAAATCACTGCATCTACCTACCTATTATTTAGAAATTCAGTTACCAGAATTTAGAAATGCAACTCCATTGTTAAGTCACACAAATGATTCTAACATGTACTATTGCAACCTCTCATACTTTTTGTCTCATAATTAGATATTTATTAAACTCTACCTCTTTCTCTAAGAGCATTCTATAGACTAGAGGCACATTTTAACATCTGTTGTGATAGCTATTACCCCACTAGAAGAAGAGCAAGCTTAGAACAACTATTTAGGCCTCACTAGTGCACTTTGGTAAAATACCAAAGGAAGAAAAACAGGGAAAAGGCTACTCCTCAGCTGCTGGTTTCTTGATTACTCAAGTTTCAGATTTTGTGCTGTTGACTTTCAACTTTCTAATTCAGGAATCAGTACATGATGAGCTTCAAAAGGTCATGTTCATGTGCTATCTCTTTCTGGCCAACTATTTACCACAGCGGAAAGTTTCAAAACTGATACAATAGTCAAGTAGATTCTCTCCCTAATGAATGCTTAATAGAGGCACATATAGATGGATTGGCAGGCTCAGCATCTGTGGCCATAATGAGGCAAGTAATTGAGTAAAGAAGGGGAAAGGAGTAAAATCAAATATTCACCATAGTCGTGGTACTTTGGAGGAGGATATGCTATTTGCTAATCCCAAAATAATCCAAATTCTTTAAAAAGAAAAGAAATCAGTAAAAGTTCCTTCACTAAATTCAAGGAAATGTTTAATATTGTAAATTATTTGAATGATTGTTTCAATAGAACACTTTAGAATCTTGTTTTTGTTTTTTAAGTTCTAGTTCTTCTTTGTCACAAACATATATTTTGGTTACATAAGAATACAGTGGGCCTTTTGACAATCTGGGTTGTGAGAGTGGATGAATTTGAAAAGCTTAGCTACCAGTCTACTTGGATTCTTGTATTTCAAGTAGAATTAAGGTCTCCAAACTACCACCTCACAGGAAGGTCGCTAAGATATGGCAGAGAGATTGTGCCAGCTGATACAGATAGACCTATATGGTGGCCCCTGAGTTTATAATAGGGAAAGGAGACAGAAAAAGTATCTGAGAGGGGAAAGAAATACTGATAAAAGCAGAGTTTGGGAGAAGACATGTTGCCCATGGTAAATATGAGGCAGGGGGAGGAGCAAGGCGATGGAGTAGACTCCAGCCTCAAGAAGCTGTACAAGGGATGGAAAAACATCTTCTAGAGGCTAGCACGAGGAAGTCAGGCAGGCTCTGCTGACATGTGTACTTAGCCCTGTGTGATCTGGTTATGATTTATGAACCACAATAGTATAAAATAATTTTTGTTATTTCACATCATTAACCCTATATCCATTTACATTTATAGTAATAGAAAACTAAGTCAATAAAGTGCTTATGTGAACAAGAGGGCCTGAGTTTGGATTCCCTGTGTGACATGAGAAGGCAAGCGGGGCAGTGTGTGTATACGCGCCGACCCAGAACTGAGCAGGAAAGAGGATCCCGAGGGCTCGGTGGTGAGCTAGCCAGGGGAACTAGTGAGTTCCACGGTCAATGAGTGACCTGATCCCTATCCAGTAAGGTGAAGAGCAATGGAGGAGATACCCACCACGGACCCTTGCCTTACACATGTGTGAACACACGCAAACATGCACACACATAATGACTTGTGTGCACACACAGATGCACACATGTGCACACACACCACAACACCAACAGTGGAAGCAGTAACAGCAATAAGCAGTTGACCTAGACTAGTTGACTACAGATTTCTCACATTCCCTATAGCTTATAGCTCACTTACCTAAAAAAGACATAGGTTGTATTTCTTTTGCAAGATCTCTAAGACTCAGGAGAGCATATCATGGTATCACATGGGACTTATTTAAAAACTATTCATTAAAATGACTAATAAATAGGATAATAGTTTTGTGTCACAGATCAAATACTGATAAAAAAGGAAAATTTCATTATGACACCCCGAAGTTAGCCATGTTCAAACTACTGAAACTCTGTCTCAAAAACCAAAAAAGTTATATTTAGATTTTTTTAGATTGGTTTTAGTGTTTTAGTTTTTTAGAATACAAATTTCACATTTCTTAGAAAAGAAATTAAAAATAATAACATTAAAGAACATGAATGTTAAAAGATTTTTCTTTTACTTTAGTTAGAACATAATATTTAGTTACCAGATACTCTCAAAACCACCAAACCTATTTTTTATTGGATGTCCATAGTCAGGAACTGGAACCTCATCAGTGAATGAAACTGGGCATTGTATTAACACTAAAAGATAAGGATTTTCAGGATTAAGTTGTTTTAATGAATAACATAAAATTATTAGTCATATAACTAGTCTATAAGAGTCACTTATGAATAGCCAGTTTACAACTTGAGTGAAGAGCAAGAATAAACTGATAATATTTCACTTAATAATAAATGCAAGTTATTATAAGTCTACCCAGCTATTTATCATACTTGATGGAAGGCAGAAACTTATTTAAAATTCTTAAAATATCACCTAAAATGAATTTACCAATTTTTTAAGAGAAAATCATTTTCCCCAAGGACTGGTATTCACAAATACAAGTCATTGCCATCTGGCCCAAACTTCTGTTTTTACACTATTAGTGATTACAAATGTTCACCCAGAATCAATTCTTCTAGTTATTTGCTTTCATTAAGATTAAGTTTTTAAAAAATACAAAAATTACAGAACAAGATGAAAACATAGGGGCTGGAGAGTTGGCTCAGAGGTTAAGAGCACTGAGTGCTCTACCAGAGGTCCTGAGCTCAATTCCCAGCAACCACATGATGGCTCACAACCATCTGCAATGGGATCGGATGCCCTCTTCTGGTATGTCTGAAGACAGCGACAGTGTACTCACATACACAAAATAAATAAATCTTTTTTTTTTTTAAGATGAAAACATAAAAGATAAGGTTTCCTGGTTTCTTGTAAAGTCAGCCAGGTTTTACAGCTCTCTTGCATCGCCCCAATCCAGCCTGGGAGAGCTCCCTTTTCCCCCCTGGGAGAGCTCCCCTTTCCCCCTGGAAGAACTCCCCTTTTATCCCTGGGGTACTGGTTTTTACAATGAAGTGAATTATCTAATCTCTGGGATAAATGTTAGCCCAGTATGAGTTTAGGAGAGATTCCTCCAGGTAGTTTTACAAGACTGAAAAACCGTTAAGATAGAAAGGCATCCATCTCTACCACATCAGAGCAAGGGGTGTGGGAAAAGTCTTATTGTACACTTCCAAGGTTTCCTGTAAATCCTGCATGAGAGACTGTACCTACTATCCTCGGGTGTGAGACCTGCCCAGCTAACAGGAGTTTTAGAAGATAAATAAGAAACAGCATAAAACAGACAAGAGAACACTAGCTTCAGAAGTGGAATATTGAGTTTCCATTCCAGCCAAATTCCATCCTTTCTGTGGGCTTAAGCTGCTTAATATATAATATCCCTATGTCAATATCCCTCGAATTCTCTGACACCCATGATCACATGAGTTGGAATATGTTGTCATAGTTGGCGAACACACTGAATGCAGCACTTTCCTCTCCAAGAAAATGTTCCAAAGGTTGTTAGGATGTTACACTTTTTATCTTTTTCATTCTTCTCTTCTTGGACCACTTATTTGTTCAAAGAAAGATAAAATACACAATGCCATGCTTACTAATCCCAGTTAATTCTTGCTAAAAGATAAAAAAGTCCATTTAGTGAAAACTGTAGATTTGATGTATGTATAATTTTCTATATAAAGCTATTCATATAGCTATAACTACACACATATAAAGCTATCTGTAGAAATAGTAAGTAGGGAAGATGAAAACTTAATATAACATAAATGTTACTTTCCTAAATTATATCATCACTCACTATGCAGAAGTCTACAAGGGTAAAATTAAAAAAAATGGAATGTTATCTAACTGGATTGAGTAATCCACAATATTTATAGAGATGTCAAATAAGAAAATAATAGTTTGGTGGTCCAGTGTTTGAGAGATCTCAGGGGCCCAGATTAATTGAGACTGCCGGTCCTCCTACAGGATTGCCCTTCTCCTCAGCTTCTTTCAGCGCTCCCTAATTCAACAACAGGGGTCAGCTACTTCTGTCCATTGGTTGGGTGCAAATATCTGCATCTGACTCTTTCAGCTGCTTGTTGGGTCTTCTGGAGTGCGGTCATGCTAGGTCCATTTTTGTGAGCGCTTCATAGCCTCAGTAATAGTGTCAGGCCCTGGGACCTTCCCTTGAGCTGGATCCTACTTTGGGCCTGTCGATGGACCTTCTTTTCCTCAGGCTCCTCTCCATTTCCATCCCTGTAATTCTTTCAGACAGGAACAATCATGGGTCAGAGTTGTGGCTGTGGGATGGCAGTCTCATCCCTCACTTGATGCCCTGTCTTCCTGTTGGAGGTGGGCTCTGTAAGTTCCCTCTCCATGCAGTCAGAAGTCATATCTAAGGTCTCTCCCTTTGAGTCCTGAGAGTCTCTTACCTCCCAGGTCTCTGGTGCATTAAGGACTGCCTGGTCTATGTTCATTCAGAGATGATGCACCTAACCCTCAAGAGACTGGAGGCCCCAGGGAGTTTAGAGGTCTGGTGGGGTTGGGGTGAGAACATCCACCTGGAGATAGGGGAATGGGGAGGAGTGATGGGATGGGGAACAGTCTGAGGGTAGAGGGGGGATAAAATATGGAGTGTAAAATTAATTAATTAATTTTGAAAAATAGTTGAATTGCCGGGCGTGGTGGCGCACGCCTGTGATCCCAGCACTTGGGAGGCAGAGGCAGGCGGATTTCTGAGTTCGAGGCCAGGCTGGTCTACAGAGTGAGTTCCAGGACAGCCAGGACTACAAAGAGAAACCCTGTCTCGAAAAAAAAAATAGTTGAATTAGCACAAAAACAAATGGTCATATTATTTTAAAACTCTTGACCCAAAAAAAGATATTCAAAGGTAACAAATATTCACAATGTGCTTTATTTCACTTAGTAAACCTGGCTTTGAAACTATAATATCTCTATTTGAAAACTAGACAGGTTTTTTTTTTTAACTTCACGCAAAAGTTTAAACAAGTCTTTCTTTTTAAAAAGCCAATTATTTTACCTTCATCTAACAATACCATGTTATGTAGCATTATCCAAACTGTGGTTTCCTGGAATACTCAGTTTAGTAATGTTAATTTTCAGATATTGGCAGTAAAACCTTAAAATGAAGCTTCTGTAGAAAATGAGACTTTGGAAACCCCTGGCTAGCTAGAAAACAAAACAAAACATGGGTTTATTAGGAGCCTTTTATATGCTCATATGAACTATGATGGCCAACAGATGTGCACGTGTCCCAGTGTCTCTAGATTAGAATCCCTTCTTTGTTTAAAACTTAGCATCTCACAGATGGCATGGACAACATTTTGATTTAGAGAGGAAGCAATATATACTTATTTAAATATATTAATTAAACATTGTATTTATTCCTGTCAGCTCAGCATCCTGAATGGTAACATGAAAATATGTGAAAAGCTGCATAGTCTCTCCATTTTGGTCTTAACAGCTTGTGTCCAAATCCGTTTAACAGAGAACGCACAGCCGCAAGCACAGGCGTAGTTCACAGTATTTAAAGGCGCAAGGAGAGAAAGGCTTCATCTGCCAGTTGTTCAAACAGAGCTACTCAAAATCTATAATGGCTCCAACAAATTTGGGAGGACCCACAGGGAAGTATAATTTAGCTGTTAAGTGGATGGAAACGATCCTCTCTACCATACAAATTCCTAGGGCACAGGAGAGGTCATGCTCTTCCCAACAAGTGAAAAAGAAACATCATAGAGATGGCACCATTTGGAGGACAGGCAGATAACTAGCACATATGGCATTTACTAATATTCCTTTAGGTCATGTGACCACGGAGATTGTAAAAGAGACTGAAATGTAGCACAGCCGGTACACATGAAGCACAGCAAAGGGCAGGCTTTGGTGATCTGGTGACTGGATAGCGAGTGCTGTTTTGTATGTATGTACATATGGGAGAGGGGGCTAAAAAGAGAAGCCAACCCAGGAAGCCAAAATTCACGAGGTACAATGAGGATACTAAAAATAGACTTGGAGGACTGAGGAGATGGCTAAGTGGGTGAGTGCCTCCTGCCTTTTCATAGGACCTGAATTTAATTCCCAGCACTCATGTCAGATGGCTTACAACCCCCTGTGACTCTAGTCCCAGGGAATCTAACATTCTCTTTGACCTCCATGGACCCCCAGGCACACTTACACATACTCTGCTTTCACAGACACAAACATAACACAAATGAGTAGTATATTAAAACACATCTTGTTCAATACAAATGTCATACTATAGTATCTAAGATGATATATGAGATGATATATAAGGAGTTGAGTGAAATGCATGGCTATATCCTCCACAGAATCACAGCCCAAAATTCAAACTTAAATAGTCATCTATAATACATTTATAAGAATGATAACAGGCTATATTTGAAATCGCAGAATTAATTTTGTACCTATGTTTATTATATCTCCATCTATTGTTAGCACTATTCTTTTAGACATTCAGATTTGGTTAATTTTGTTATATCCTAATAGATTAGTATAAAGAAGGCCTCGATCCTTCCTCTTGCCATATTCCTTCTATGAGAGCAAGGTGGAACGGACAAAGGATCTCAGGCCCTGGAATCAGACTAACTAGTTTTGATTTTTTTTTTAATTTTATTTTATTTTTGTTCT
Organism: Apodemus agrarius; assembly: GCA_964023405.1. Classification (NCBI taxonomy): domain Eukaryota; kingdom Metazoa; phylum Chordata; class Mammalia; order Rodentia; family Muridae; genus Apodemus; species Apodemus agrarius. Next base: position 82,479,332 of record OZ030011.1, read on the forward strand.
TCAAGTTCTCTTTTGCCTTCCCTCTTTGAAGCCTAGGCCTTTATTATCTAGTAGCTGGGCTTAGTGCCAACCTCCTAACTAACCTCCCTGAAGCCAACCCTGCTCAGCTTTAAGCTGCCTTATGCTAAGATTGCCCTTGAAAACACAAGCCTGGGGACAGGAGTTTTCCTTTAAAAACCTTCCTGGATTTACCAGTTGTGTGATATATAGAAAAGTAAGCCAACATTCCGTTTCCTACTGTCTAGACTACACATACTTTTAGTAAGGGCAAACTGAAGTGTTGCTGGACATAGCAGGCTCATATTGGTATTGGAACATTTTATTAATATCACATAATAATTTCATCTTCCCTTGGAGAGGAAAATTTCTAATTTTCATGCAATAAGGTGAAAATGTCTGTTTCATAATTAAAAGTAAATTCCACAAGTTACTCTGGATTAACACAAATCCTATGAGCTGTTTACATAGTGCTGGTATTTCAAACTCCATCATTTAGGATGATCAATGCAAAGTGCACAGAAGATTAATAAATGATAATACTTTGTACATATAAGAACATATTATAGCCTGGACAAATCCTCTTGGAAGTCGAGAAAAGCCCAGGATACTTCCACTTTATGATCATCTGAAAATCTTATAAACATGAGATGTAAAAACATGACTAGAAAGAGGGTCATGTTGTTCTAATGTTTACACTGAATAGATTAACATGTTCAGTATTTTCAAATGTAATGCAAGTATGCCATTCATAGAACAATCAGAATTCACTCTTGCTACTGATATGTTATGACTTACTAGAAGTCTGACAGTTATAGTCAAGAACCTAAGCTAAGTTTACAAGTGTTTAAATGATGACTTTTTAAAAATATTCCTATCATTGCTAATTTTGTAGTCAAACAGATGGGCCAGTGAGAAGGTAAGCCTTAGAGAGATGATAGAAAATGGGCTCATTTTCACTCTTGAATCTTTGTCAGTCTAGAATATTAAAATCTTCATTTTAAGCCCTTTTCTGCATGAGCAATGGAGTCCACAGGGCCGCACTAGCCCTCCTGTTGATGGTTATAGCTCATGTGCACATCCACCAACTGAGGAGTCTCCTCTTCATTTTGACAGACATATCATTAGTCCTATGCGAGTAGTCTTCTAATTGCATAGGAAATACATGCTTGAACAACAGGACTGGTCACTTCTACTGTCGCACTACAGCAGCTCCCAGTGTCTATAGATCTGTCATCACCTTTTCTGGCTAAGGTATTTTCCTCAATCATCCCCATTACAAAACACTACCCCAGACTTCCCATCTGTATCTAACCTATTTAATTACAAATTTAGGCTGTGCTCTTCCACCATTTGCTTTTATCTACATCAGGGATTCTTATTAATCTTTTTTCACACATGATCCTTCTCACGTGAGAATTTTTCAACTGACCCCCAGATGTGTAGGAATAAAAAAAAATACAAATCAAATACTTACTGATAATAACTTACTTAATTACTTATTCTAAATGGATGTGCTCTGCACTGAATTTTACTATTTATTCAAAACATAAAATCTGCATCTTAACTCAATGGATATATTTCTTTACTGTTATGTAAAGAATTAAATCCTGATTGACTATTTGGTGCTATAGCACACAGTTCAATGTTTATCACACTTAACGATATTTTAATTTTATAACTGTCAATGCTGAGAAGGATGTAGCTCATCAATACCTAACACAAAATAGTAAAAGCATATTTAGGATATTTTTTTAAAAAATTCTATCTATTCTTCTAACCTGAAGTCGTCAGTAGATCTTTATGAACCTCAAGTCAGCAACTCAAAGGGTAATTTACAAAATCGAACATTCTAACACAACACAATTCAAATATTTACTAGTTTTATACATGTTGAAGAATAAGGGAAAAATAGTAAAATTTGTTTTTATAGTTAAACCATTTCTGTAAGAACGGAACATTTTATTCCTATAATAGCAACACTGCCATTCATAACATACAACTGTCCCCAGTCTGGGGAGTGTAGCTTGGTGTTTCCTAGCATGATGGCATATAACACCAAACCCACATGAGAACTAAGGCTGCAGGAACGTCGTGAGCTGCAGCGTGGGCACGGACTGCCAGCAACACTTGAGATCATTACATATTTTATTGTAACCTAATTTTGGGTCTTTGCATAGTCAGAGACTTTCTGCTGTTGCCAAACTTCAAACAGCTCTTACATTATTTAGCTTAAGAAGCTGGGACCTGGATCATTTCTGCATCCTTAAGAATCATTACCGGAAATGCAGATTTCTCTTAATCTTACCTAAATCAGAATGACCAGATTAAAAATAAAGCTAAAAAAAAGTGACAGCAGATGTTGGCAAAATGCAGGAAAGGGGAAACTTATTCATTGATATTAGGAGTAGAAACTGGTACAGCCACTGTGGAGATTCCTCCAAAGCTGAAAATAGATGGATCCCAAGACCCACCTGTAACACTCTTGTGCGTATATCCAAAGGAACCCACATATGACTGCAGAGATTTCTGCTCATGCATGTTCAGTACTGCTCTATTCATAATATCCAGAAATTAGAAACCAATTAGATATCTACCAGCTGATGAGTTAATAATGAAAATAGGGTACATTTATTGCAATGAAGTATTATTTGGATGTTATGAAAAATGAAATTATACAGTTTTCAGGTAAGTGGACAGGGCTAAAACAATCATCCCTAGTTAATAACCATTAACTATGTTATTAGTTATTATTTCTCCATAGTATGGAGAAATAGAGAAACAGAGCTGGTGCTGAACTAGAAGCTTTAACCCACTGATTAGTATACATAGTGCTGGAAGGTACTGTGTATGCTACCGAGGAAGAAAAGTATCAGTTTCAATCAGCTATGAGCTCTGTAAGCCAAACTAATAACTTGATTGCAAGATATACTGGTACCACAGTGAGACAAATGTTATAGGAATAGCCAATCACTGTACGATTGGACTTAAAGCCCACTCTATATGTTGGAACCTATACTTGACATTGTTAATGAGGCTAAGAGCCAGAGAATAGGTTGGTCATGGGCCTAAGAGAAAACCAACCTCTATTATTCTGTTAAAAAATATAGCAATAACATGATTCTTAATGACATATTGCTCTACCCATCGATCAGTGTACTGTCCAGTCTCATCAGAGAACCTTCTTGCAGTAGAGAATAACTAACACTGGAACCCATAACTGGGCAATGTGCAGAGAGTGAGAAGCCTTGGAACCTTCAGTCCTAAATGAGCTTTCTTCATTATCGCCCTCCCCTGAAGGTTCAGGGATCTATGCAGGAAGTATATAAGATCCAGAGATGGTAAACAGCTTCAAACAAACAGTGTTTTCCAGACACAGGAGGGTTGATGTACATATGGGTGCCCAGGGACTGTGACAGCATGCACAAGACCTACTCAAGTTCAAGACAGACAAAATCTCAATAGGGGTAAGGGCAAAAAGTCTCACACCCAACCAAGAAGCTATTTATAATTGATACTTGCAAAAAGAGGGAAACGTTTTTCTCTAGAGGAGTGATGGGATGACACAGGGTATGTCAACTTCCTCTAGGACCAGCCTTATACTCAGGGTAAGTTGTCCCGCACAAAATGGAGTCTATATTTCTCATGTGCTTTTATATTTTTCTGCTGTCTATGTTTTTATTTTGTTTTGTTTTAGATACTTTGAGATAGAAAGAATAAGGACATGAAGATTGGTGAGAAGACAGAGCGTCTGCAAGTGGAAGAATGTGAGCAAATTATATTGCATGAAAAAATGCAAATTAAAGCTAAAAAAAAAAAAACACAAAACTTTCCCAGGTCCCTAGCCTTCCTTTCCTTCATTCTTTTTAAAACCTTGATTGTGTGTGTGTGTGTTTTTTTCAGTACACATATACATGATAATTATATCTGCATTTCTGTTTTTCCCAAAAGACTTTACATACATTGTCAAGAAGGACTGTCTTATTTTTCTATTCCTCCTTTATATTTCCTTTACCCTCTAGCATGATTTATCCTATATAGTGAACCTTTGCAAGATATTTATTAATTATGAATTTTGATACCCACAAATTAAGGTGACATCGTTACTGAAGTAAGAATTTCCAGTGGTTTCAAGAACTTAAATGCTTACCTGTTAAGCTGATAAATTCAATAAAATGTATACTAACTGGAAAAATTGCAACCCATTCTGGCATAGTTTATAATAGTAAATGAAGAAGAAGATATAATGCTAATATCAGTAAGGCTATCAGTGCTCAAAAGTAAGATAAATCATAATCATTGTCAAGTTCTATTTTCTGAACACAGTATCAGCCATATTTGAAATTTAAATAAAGTTGTATCTTTTTAAACTGAGTTCCTAAATATCCTGCCAAGAGCTGCGTGATGTACAGATTCTTTAGCTAGCTTGCACAAATCTTTCAAGCATTAGTTCACACAGCAAGTTTTTTTCACTGTATCAACATTCTCAGCCAATATCAATATAACTATAATTAAGTATAAATTAAAAATAATTCCAAAATTGAAGCATTCAAACTGACAACAACTTGGCAGGTAAGTTCATGTTGTCCCTTTAGGTCCTTTGTATATGAAGGTAAACTAAATTAGACTCCAACTACAAGTCACTTAGGGGTTGAGAGTCATTTTAGGGATGGATAGGATATATCACATAAAGATAATAATTTACTCATACTGAGTTATTAATCTAATATTGCTGCATAGAGACAAAAGTAAACAATGTAACTAGTTCATTATAAGTCAGTATTGTAGTAGCAAATCTAATAGCTGGGACAAAACTATTTGTTTATCTTTTATTATTTCAACATATTCTAGTTCCCTGTAGCTCACGAATGCTAGGTGGACACATGTCCTTTCAATGACTGAAATAAAAGAGGGACGGAAACATCATAAACCTCTCTTTGCTGCTTGTTACCCTCTCAGCACATTCGGAAATTGTGCAGTTAGGGCTTATAAGTCTGTCAGTCAACTAAAACTGTTAAGTCACTATCAAATCAATCTGAGCACTTTCTTTGGGACGATCTCCTCATTCACATTTTAGCAAGACACAGCTGTTCCTCTCCTGCTTGAAATTCAGTTAGTATCAATGAAGGTATTCATATTAATTCTCTAGCCCCATCCCCCCAAAAGCTTGGTTTTCTAGCTTTTCTTGGTATTCATCAATGCAGATAGGTCTTCCCTGATGTTGACCTTTTGTTCCTGTGTCTTGATAAGCAGGCCTTCAGCCTTAGATTGTTAGATTCTCTGAAAGAACATAAATATCTAAAAAAAATTCCTACTCCCTAAAGTTCTAAACATCTCCTTACTTCCCACCCACTAATCCCTACTTTGTGAACAAAACCAAGTAGGTATTTCATTAGAATTTCAAACTCCAATGACCGCAAGCAAGTAAGCATCCCTTTCTTCTTTCCTATATCCCAAACTCTCAAAAACACAAAGACAAACACAAATAATCCAGCTTCCCTCATCTCTTACTGCTCATAATGTATATTTATCCTGTGCATGACATTTCAGGTCAGGCATGACTCCTGTTCCTTTTCACCATGTGAGGGAACTGTGCCTCTCTCTCTCAAATCATATGCATTCATTGTTGGCCTCATTTTCTTGTAGGAACAACACATATCTAGCTTTCTACTGACAACCACACTTTATCTTTGTCGAGGACTATGTTCTCAAGTCAGTTTCCCATGTTCTCTTCATTTTTCCGTAAGTCATAGGAACTCAGCCCACTTGTAAGTATATTTTTAGTTTGTATTTTTTTCCTCTCCATGCCTGGATACAAAGTGAGATAAATTGTTCCTGAGAGTCCACCCTCATGTTCTTTTTAGCAACAGAAAAAAAAAAAGCTAAAGACCATATTCGCTAGCCTTGCTCACCACTAAATGTGACGATATACCTACATTTTGGCCAATGAGATGGGGTTAGAAACAGGGCATGTTGCTTTTAGAGGATGTTTGTAGAAGGATAAAGGATGCCTTCCTTTACTACTTTGCATCTTTGACCTCCTAGGAGATAGTGAACCAGAAGGTGCAACAGTCTTGAGCTAATCCTTGTTAGTCCTGCAATGTTCTAAACTAATCTCAATGCTGGTGTGGGAAAAGAGAAAACAGCTCTCCTGTCTAGGTTTTTACTACTTTACTTTCTGTTAAAATGACCAACACAACAATCTAATAAATAGACTTATTCTCTGCAACAGCTCTGCTTGTCAAGACTGATAACATGAGGCTCACAATAAATATACTGTATGGCAAAGGAGTTAAGTAGCCATGCTTCTGAGCTCTTAACCCAGGACAAAGGTTTAATTAGTATCGCACAGAAAAGAACATAACATCACCAAGCAAAGAAACATGTTTTCCTTAGGCCCTAAGGGGGGAAAAAAGAAGTCTTTCTAGAAGATAAGAAAAATGAAAAAAGGAAAATAACCCCACAGCTATAAAACATTCAAGGAAGACAGAGGATCAGCGTCCTGAAGCAATCACATTTCTATTAGAAAGAGGGGGGGGACATCTAAGGAGCTCAGCAGAAGGAAGGGATTGGCTCAGGCCTTATGAACAACTTAGAAATAAGGCCAGATAACTCAGCAGCTACAACAGAATCACTAGTATGGAGGAAGGAAACACTGGGGCCCAGTGAAGAGAACAAACAGAACACCAAGGGCACATGAAGGAAAATGCAAACTGACTAGAGATGACTGACGTGGAACCTAAACTGAAGACAGGAGGGTTCTGTCAGGAAGGACAACTTCCAGTCAACAGTAGAAACTCGCTAGGAATATATCACAGTTACTTGGTTATTAATGTTTATTTTAAAGAGCAGTTCTGAGAAAACTTCCCCCAGATGCTAGTCAGCTAAGGCCAAGAGAGTGATCAGGGCACTACAAAATTATTTCCTCCTCCTTTAGCAGAAAAAAAAGGGGGGGTGTTGTTTCTTTCTATTGAGCTTGTTCAAGACATAGAAACAGTACATGAAATGATTGGTACATAAATTTTGGGTTTTGTTTGCAAGGAAAGCTATTTAGATCAAAGGGTATACTGTGTTACACCCAGCGACACACCTCAGCTTCCATGATGAGATTTTTTTCTTTAATTTTTGTTTTCTATTTCCTTTTAGGTGGAGGTTATTGAGTAGAGGGTGGATATAGAAAGATGAAAATAAGTGGAATTGGAGTGCATGATGTGAAATTCACAAAGAGTCAAATAAATAATGAGAAAAAATTCAAATTGTCTTTTAGTTCCTTTTGGTTTAAACTTCTAACTAAGTATTTTCTTAGAGCTGGCAGAATTCTACATAAGTAAACAGTATCATTAGAAACCACTAACCCCATTTGAGACTCTAGAAAAAAGGAAGCTAGATTAAGTTAAGACACATCACATACATCCGCAGATTTCTGCTAAGCTCTTAAATTTTAGCCAAATCAATCACAAACTGTGTGTGTGTGTGTGTGTGTGTGTGCACTTACAACCTATCCATAATTCTAAAGGTGAAGCTATCTTTAAGAATTCATTTTATGGAATTCAAAGTATGCTGATATGAATTTTTAAAGATATTTATTTATTTTATGTATATGAGTAATCTGTCTTCATGCACATCAGAAGAGATCATTAGATCCCATTAAAGATAGTCTGAACCACCATGTGGTTGCTGGGAATTGAACTCAGGACCTCTGGAAGAGCAGCCAGTGCCCTTAACCATTCTCTAACCCTCAGACACGAATTTCTTTTAAAGATGTAATTTATATAAGGTAAACACAAATACAGGTAAATGCAAGGAATTTAGTGCCAGACAGACCTGAAATCAAATCTGTTTTATTACTATAGTATGTTTATAAATTGGGACAACACATTCCTACTTCTGTGGATTATTCTTCAAAATGAAGACCAAATACCAACACAAATCATCATATAATTGCATCTATAAACACTTTGATGAGTCAAAGTTGTACATTTGATGAGTCAAATTTCATAGCTGACAACTGATAGAATTAAAAAAAAATCAAGGATGCTTTCTCTGAGAAAGTGTAATTATTCCCAAGGCCAACAATGTGTTAGGCACAAACAACACCATGAAAAATGTTTTTAAAAAGCTGAAAGAAGGAATATATAGGAAGAACTTGGTAGAAAATGTAGCTGTAGGTAGATGCATGTCAGACCATAGAAGATTGCAAACCATGCTTTAGCTAAGTGATAAGAGACCAAAGAATGACTCCAGAAATGTTAGCATTAGCATCACTATCGGGAAAGTAGGCAAATTCTGGTTGTGACCAGTGATTTAGACTAAAACAAACAAACAAACCAAGAAAAACCAGCCAAGCAATCCCTCAAGATGCTGTTCTATCTGAAAGCCTCTTCATGCCCAGCCGGACTGCAAAGCCATATAGGCCTTGTCTTACAGTTAGTTACTATGGCTGTGATGAAACAGCATGGCCAATACAAGTTATGGAGGAGAGGCCTGGCTGATTTGACTAAGTTGGTGAGGTAAGGGCTGATTTGGTCCATCCTTCCAGTGTGTAGCCCATCACTGAACAAAGTCAGGACAGGAACTTTAGCAGGGCTGGGACCTCGAGGCAGCAGCTGACGAAGAGGCCATGGAGGAGTGTTGTTTATTGACATGCTTCTCATGGCTTCCCCAACCTGCTTTCGTATAGATGCCAGCTCAGGGATGGCACCAGCCACAACAAGTGGGGCCCTCCCATGTCAATCATTAATTAAGAAAATCTCCTACAGGCTTGCCTACAGGGTTGCTGGTTAATTCAAGGCCACCCTGGTTTACATAGCAAGTTTCAGGCTAGTCAAAGCTACATAGTGAGACTCTATTCAAAAGGGGAAGGGGAAGGAGAAGGAAGAGAAGAAGGAAGAAATAGAAAAATGGAATATAATGGAATAATACAAAATGCAAGTTCTACTGGACTATGCCTTTACGATCCATCCAAGTAATTGCATGTACCTGGATTTCATTCTTTCTTATTGCTGAGTAACTTTCCATGGTAATGATATACCAGAATGCAAAAATTCACCCTGAGTGGAATCTTTGGATAGATTCCAATTTGGAGCATTTTACAAATAAAGGTGTTACAGACATTCATATCTGGGTGTTTATGTGAATATAGGTTTTAATTTCTCTGGGACGGTTGCCTAAGTGACATGTGCAGTGTGATATTTTAGTTACAAGTTTAGCTTTATAAGAATCTGCTATACTCTTCTCCAGAGCAGCAATGCTATTTACAGTCATACCAGCAGCGTCTGGATGATGCAGGATCCCCGCATGCTTGCCAGCACTTGTGGCTGTCTATTTGATGTGGCTGCTGCAATAGTTCTGCAGTGGTACCTCACTGTGGTTTTAATTAGTGTTTCCTAATGAATAATCGGGCTTAGCATCTGTTCACATGTTTACTTGCTGTCTATATGTTCTTTTCCATATTGTTTTTACTGCTCTTTCTGGTGTCTTTTACACATTTTCTAGTTAGAGTTGAGAATTCTTAGGTTTTTCTAGAGGCAAACTCTTTGTCACATATGTGGTTTGCAAATACTTTCCTACAGTTTGTAGCATTTTTATTAAGAAATAATAAGTTCCATAAGGGAACAGGAAATAAGCCAGTAGTAGATTTTTTGGAAATAAACCCAGGAAGGCCTTTTAAAACTGGGCTCTTTAGTAAAACTAGCTGCCGATATGCCTGAGGATTCAACTGTCCTTCACCCTCCCACAGGTCTTCATGTTTTTTCCTGAAGGCTCTTCTTTTCCAGAAAATACCCTGGCTCTCTGCAGGTAACCGGAACAAGTGGCTACACATCTTGCTAAGACCTGAACTCCCTCAGGAAGGCTGTCCCGATGGTCTCAGATCACTACACGTTCTCACATTCCCAGAATGAGCAGGAAGAGCCCATTCTTCCTCTTTGCCAACTCAAAATTTGTTAGTTTTTTTCCTCGGTGGCTTCAAAAGTGTAATGTTACAATCTAGTAAAAGAAGGATTTTGGAAGTATAATCCAAGCACTTTCTTTATTCTTTCCCTTTGCTGCTGCAATTTCCATCATAGCCCCCCATCCTGCCTCCAAAACACACATGCACACAAACAAGCACACCTTACAGGTGGGATAGGTGCTACCTTAGGTTAGAGCAGCTATGAGAATGAAGAGCATGTGGTGATCTACAGACTTGGCACATGACTTTTTAGCATAAAACTGAATGCTTCCCCTATACCAATACATTTTTAGTCTATATCAACTACTTCTTGCAAACAAGTGATCATTTTGTATAAGTAATAGAAGGGCTAAAGTAAACAACATACACTCCTTCCATTCCATATGGTTAAACTACTCTTATGAGAACTTCATTAATTCATATTATTCACATCTTGTTGGTTCATAATGAAAAGGCTGAGTTCAACTGGGAATGCTACCCTATGTGACAAATGGAGGCATTCAAAGAAAGGATGTTCTCATGGAGAGGAGCGGGTGACACTTCCTCAAAGCCTGTATAGGAAGTAGCACTAGGTCACTCCACACTGGTAGGTTGTTTAGAGTTTCTATTGCTGTGATGAAAAAAGGATGACTAAAAGGAACTTTGGGAAGAAGGGGTGTACTTCACCCACACTGCCTTCTAACAGTTCCTCCAGAGAGCAATCAAGGCAGAACCCTGGAGGCAGGAGCTAATGCAGAGGCCAAAAGGAGTGTTGCTTACTAAGGGGCTTGCTCCTTAAAGTTTGCTCAGTCTTCTTTCTTATAGCACCCAGTTCACAATTGGCTGCACTCTTCACACATCAAAGACTAAGCAAGAGAATTCTCTATAGGCTTTCCAACAGCCAGATCTTCGGGACACATTTTTGCAGTTCAATAAAGTTCCCTCCTCTCAGAGGACTCTAGCTGGTGTCAAACTGATATAAAACAAAGGAACAAACAGCAACAAAAGAGTAACAACAACAACAAAAAAATGGGACCATTGTATTTGATTATTCTAGAAAAGACTCAGGATCATATCCCAACATCCCTTAAAACAAAACAAAACAAAAAAGAACAGCAACAACAAAAGAACCTACAGAACTACTTTTTTTTTTTTTTTTTTTTTTTTTTTTTTGAGACAGGGTTTATCTGTGTAGTTCGGGCTGTCCTGGAACTCACTCTGTAGACCAGGCTGGCCTCGAACTCAGAAATCCGCCTGCCTCTGCCTCCCAAGTGCTGGGATTAAAGGCGTGCACCACCACCGCCCGGCAGCTACAGAACTACTTAACCATCACACATTTATGAATGAAATGTTCTAAATTCCTGAGCATCTAAAAATGTCTCAATCTGCCTTTGTTGAGTTAGGACAGACACCATTTCAATTGGAAACTGCTCTTATAACTTTGAAAATAATGGTTTGTGCTCTTGAATAGTTAGATAAAAATCTATGTGATAGGACTGCTTTGGGGGTTGTTTGTTTCCTCCTTTATTAGGGGCTGCAGGTCAAACTGTTTTCTCTTCTCCTGAGGTGTGGTAAGCCTGTGTGCGATCTTGGTGCTCACACATTTCAGTGTCTTTCTAGATGTGTACTCTTACATAAGAAGAGGAAAAGATGTGTCTCCTTTTGTTTTCTTCCATATGTGTCTGATTATTTTCCTTTCACATTTTTCCTGGTGGTCCCAGAAAAAATGGGACCTTGATCAATGACATCTACATATTCTATTTTCCCCCAAAAGTATAGTTTCCTTTGTCTTTCTGCACCAATTTTTTTTGCAAGGATTTCTCAATGTTTCTTTCAGATATCATTGGTTTAGCTTCAACAATCATATCTGTATTCCTCAGAGAACGCTTTAATGACTCCTTTATTTGAGTGTCGGTATGTCTTGTTTTATTGCTACAATATGTTCTGAAATATTTGTACTAGATGTACTAGATTATCCTAAAACATTTACTGCTATTCTATGAATGGTCACTCCCTCTCTTGGGTATTCTTGCTGGTCTAGTAATCATGGGCACTCCATAGTTACCCAAGAAAGACATAACATAGAATAGAGTAACAGGCATTTTTCCTTGCTAAATTTTTCCTCAGTTGACATCTATGCAGCAAAATGCAGCACAGGAGGAAAGAGACAAAGGAAAGTTACAGATGACACTTGCCAGTTCAAAGATTAAGGCAAAAATGCAGGGAGAGAGCTGCTGTCTCCAGACCCTCTCCCACAGTGGCCGTGCACCCAGCACAGCTGGGTGTCGCTAGAGGCCTGAGCTCTTTATCGTCCAGTCCATTTTTTTGCGGAGGAACCATCTGTTTTGTTTTTGTTTTTGTTTTTGTTTTGCAAGCACCTGACAGATAACACTGTTCTGGGAAACCTAGAAAAGGGCTAAAGTAGTTAATCAATCCTTGTTTACAGCTGTACATCTTACTTAATCCCCTCTGGCTGTTGCTGACTCTCAGGCCAGAATTTCTCTCCTTTTATCACTTTCAAAATACCTCAGGAGGGGCATCCTCCTGGTCTACTCTCCAAATGAAAGTCCTTTTTTTTTATTGAATATAATCTTCATTTACATTTTAAATGGTAAAACCTTTCCTGGTTTCCACCCTCCCTGAAAACCCCCAACCCCCTCCTCCACCCCCTGCCTCCAGGTATAAGTCCTTCCACCCAACCCACTCCGACTCCCCCCCCCTCTCAATTTTCCTTTGTTGGGGCCTCTATTGAGCCTTCACCTGAGACCACTTCTCCCACTGATGCCCTACAAAGCATTCCTCTGCCACATTTTTGGCTAGAACCATGAGTACCCCTTGGTTGATGGTTAGTCCCTGGGAGTCCTGGGGCATCTGGGTGGCCAACATCATTGTTCTTCCCATGGAGCTGTAAACCCCTTCAGCTCCTCTGGATCACATCCTCCAACTCCTCCATTGGGGATCCCATGCCCAGTCCAATGGTTGGCTGCTAGCATCTGCCTCTGTATGTGTAAGGCTCTGGCAGGGCAAATCTGCTAGTTTTATCAAGCAAATTCAAGAGTCAATGTATTTGCAAGAGTTAGGCCACCTGCCACCTTCCAGAAGATATGTCTGCCTGTCTTAAGGCATATGCAGTATCTTTAGAATTATTTATGGCCTAGATGGGTAAGTACATTTTTATCTTAATTCCTGGGTAGTTGAGGCCTTCAGATACAGCAATGGAAAGGGGGTAGGGAGAGTGGATTTGACTGCATCTTCTGCATGCTTGACAGAGACAGCCTTGTCTCACCAAATGAAAAGTCACCTGGCTTAGTGTTAATTGTGCCAATAATTCTGACTGCTGGTTTACCTCATAGTGCTCTGGACATTATTTTACTTTCTAGGTATCTGATTCTCAATATGATCCTGAAGCGTTGTCTTAAGCTTTGAAATCACTCAAGAGGAAGATGTGTACTCAAAATATTCCATTTTCGGATGGTCTTAATGGGATCTTGAAACTCTGGTAATGACAAATAATGAGTGACCATAGCAGAGGAGGAGCCTGAAGGATGTGAACAAAGCTGTGCCCCAAGTTGCTTGTCTCTGGACCACGGTGAGGACACCGTGCAGGTTATGACTTATTACAGGTTCTTCTCTCACAATGTAGAACATTCTCCTAACATAAGAGGCAAGTGTGGAAAGTACAAATGAAGAGAAACCACTGCTAGAATCGTCAAACATAAGTACCAATGGGAGAACCATCTTCCAGTAGCACGAAATTATTACTAACATCCCTACCCAAAATTTACACACTTTATTGTTCACTGGATCAAAACAGCAAGACTTTAGTCTAACTCTAAAACTATTTACTACTTACAGTCTGTGTGTGGACTGTTATTAGCATAAGCACAGATAACAGATGCGTATATACCCACTTTATCAACAAGTGTGCTACACTTGCCAAAACTGTGGGGTTTTTTTAATTAACCTGTATATGAAGGCAAATTACTGGTGATTTGCATATCAATTCCTTCATGTAATCAAAACTTATCCTCACATATTGCATCAAACCAATCAAGGTGGCTAAATCTAAAGTTAAGCTTTCCCAGACAGTAATAAGGGCCATACTAGATACAGTTGTCAGGAACAACATGGAAGTCTAGCCTGAAGGCAACTAGTTTTTATCATCAGAAGTGTTAGAATATGTGGATTTAATAATGTGCCCATGCTTCTGTTTGCATGGCTATCATTCTGGGCTCTCCAGCCAGGCTGTCGGCTACATGTACAATCCCAGCTGTCTTAATCACAGGTTTGTGAATTGTCTGCCCAGAGATGCTTCCTGACACACATCAGTTATACCTCTTTCAGCATTATACTCACCCTTAAAGAGGCTAAAGAAGAACAAAGAAAAGGTTGCTCCTTATTACTGCTAATACTATTAGGGTTACAAAAATAAGGTCTTTGATATTAATAAGAAGCTTGTTCTGAACTATTTATAAAGTTCAGATCAAAATTAACCAGCACAAATGCATTCATACTTTGTAATAGCAGGGGGAAGCCACTTAAATCTGGCTGCTAGCAATATCACCATTCTATTTAATAGTCTCTCCAGCTCGACTCATCACATGACATCAAGGTGATGACTCACTACTCCACTAAGGAAAATAATTAATCTACACCATTTGTTACTTATATGTGTCCCTAGACAGGGAGTTATACCTGTGTATGAACATGTTTGTGTGTTCTAGATAAACCCAGTCTTCTGCAGTTATAGATTTACAGAAGGACACTGATTCTATTATTTGTATTTATTTTTGAAGACAGATACCCATTTAGGAGAAGGAAGGAAAGCAAATCCATGCTCCAAAAAAGAAGCTAGTTAATAAATGTTGAAGACTACTACTACCTTTCACATGGTATCATCAGAACTTTAGGATGAATGGATACCTGAACACTGAAGGATTCTAGTGGATGAACTAAAGGATCAAGAAAGCAATATTAAGGGCTGGAGAGATGGCTCAGCAGTTCAGAGCACTGACTGTTCTTCCAGAGGTCCTGAGTTCAATTCCCAGCAACCATGAAGTGGCTCACAACCATCTGTAATGGGATCTGATGCCCTCTTCTGGTATGTCTGAAGACAGCTACAGCATACTCATATACATTAAATAAATAATATTTTTAAAAAAGCAAGCAAGCAATATGAAGCATTTAAGAGAACCTAGAGATGTAGGTTTTTTGTGTTTTTTTTTTTTTGTTTGTTTGTTTTTTTTGCTTTTGCTTTTCTTTGATTGGTTTTCATTTTGTTTTTGGTGTAAACCAAAGACCCACTGGTCAAAGGTAATGGATGAGGAGTCAGGTCTATCCTGTCTCCACACCCTCTGTTGGGTCTTAAGAGGATTTAGAACTTTGAAAGAATGCTCAAGTGTTAGGGTTAATTATGCCTATATAGTACAAGACTCAATTATCATGAATATATTGTAAATTATATATATGTATATATATATATATCAGTAATAACTCATAGATAATATTTTTCAGCATCAAAACCATTTAAAAGACAATGGTTTGTCAATTTAAAGGAGATTATAATAACTCAATAAAAAATAGCTCAGTGACTGGTCAAGGAACAGATAAAGAAAAATGATGGACACTTTATCATAGTATTTCAGCATTATAGTTTTGAATTATTGGGCATTTTTAAAATTAATTCGTAGACTTCCAACACTGAAAGTGATTCTTACAAATATCTACTTTATTCCCCTGAAACAGAGGCGCATTCCCACCACAGCTCTTTATCCTGATGTTCATCCATCCACTCAGCAGCTATTGAAGCACAGACATTTGGCAGATGCTGTACCGAGAAGAGCGGAGCTCCCTCGTACTGCTTTCTTAGAAGACACATTTCATCTAACATTCCATGTCCCCAAACTCTTACTGTCATTAAGCAATTTGCCAGCGGGTGACAGTCTCAGCGTCTGACTGCTTCAGCTACCTTTGAGCCTCTGCTGCCACACTCTCTCCTTGTGAGTCTGACTTTTCTCTTTCTAACTCCACCATGGGGTGGAAAGCACTCTGTGAATTCCCATCCCATTACCCACTTCTCTCCCTTGGCTGGATCAGTCCTATCATCAAAAAATGCCCAAGCTTGACCCCGTGCTTACACTATACTTTACTCTCCTTTCCCCCTTCTGCTTATTTTCCTCCTTGATGCACTCCATTTGCTTTCTGTTTCCATCAGTCAAAACCGGTCCTGCTAGAGTCAGTCCCCTTAATACAGTTGAACAGTCTCTCCTTGAAGTGTGCATGTTACTTGGTTTATGAAATAGAACATAGTTATTCTCTTATGTTTTTTTCTGATGACTCTGTTCAGTTTCTCTTGCAGATTTCCTAATTCTTGATCTCTAGATGTCGAACCCTCATACTTCCCTTAATCTAAACTACTCCCTAGCCTTTCCATTCATTTTCATGTACACAAACATCATTTATGTTCATATGTGTATCTATGTACACACATAAATACATATATATATATATATGTATTGTGTAAGCTTTTATGTCTATGTGTGTGTTTGTGTCTCCCCAGCTTCTGGATGTCAAGCACCTACACCCAATCCATGCTTGTTACCACCATTCAGATTGTCACATGAATAGAACTATGCATACAGAACAAAGAAATGATTTCCATTACACTGTCTTCTTAATATTTTCATTCTGTAGCTGATAACAGATCAGCCTTTCCAGGATAAGAGTATTGAAGCTATATTGAATCTGCAAAATGGTGTGGGTTCACAGCACTCATAACTGTGTGCTATATGAGTAATAAAGGTGCAATAATTCTTTGAGAAGGCAAAGTTAAAATAGAAAGATACATATTGGCCAGTCTCAAGTTATAGGAAATAAATCTGAGCTTCCAAGAACTGAAACAGGACATTCCTAGGGTAAGTGGGAATACACACTGATATCTATCTGCCACTTTGAGTTATTACCGTGGACAGATAATCATTTAGACTTTTCCTAACTTGCCCCAACTAGCAGTAGTTGTTCTATCATCTAAATTTATTTTGGTATCATGATCCATAATAAAATTTTAGGATTTGCTTCAAATAAATTTACATTTTCTAGCTGTTCTTTTAATATAATTGATAGACATTTTTAAATTTAGCTACTATGTGCTTACCATACCACTCTGTTATGTATATCTTTTCTATAAACAAAGTAAGAACTTATTATCTGGCTGAATTACAGTGTTCTAGGTAAGAAGATTATACTCATGGATAGCTTCCCTGTATCTAGCTATTTCTTTAGGCAAACTATGTGTCCTGATTTGGTAAAGAGCTAAAATTGCAATTTCATTAACATGATATTTGCAATTCAAATTGATTACAAATTTAATGTATAAGCATATTTATATAATATATACATGTATGCATAAATCTCAACCCAGTTGTTTTTCGTTTTAGTCTTAATTACAAAAAGCTTCCTAAGACTACAAATAACAAGAGGGTAGACAAGTATGTTGCTCCAGTTATAGAGCATACATATTCAACAATAATAGTTATAAACCATGGGATGAGGTGTGGGTATATTAGAGCTTACTTCAAACTTTTTGACTTATTTGTAATTTGCATGCTTTATGTGACTTTAATCTTAGTCATTCTTAATGTCTGCTTTCAATCTGTTTTTGAATGAAAGTTGATCTTTGGCAACACTAGAAACATGGTTCAATGCTCTAAAGTCCTGCCTATTGATACACACATTCTACTTTTGAATATAGATTTGGAGTTTTTAAAGATTCCTGTGTAGATGCTGATAAATAAGTGTTGTGGTTTTTTAAGGAGACCACAAAAGCACTGAAGAGAAATGAAACAAAGGTTCTGAGCCTTCCTTGGTGCTCTATAACTGCTTCAAGGCAACGTTTTTATTTTCAAATGCATGCTCTCATTTACTCGGGAAATTAAGAAATGAACTCTCCGTGTTATTGTCCCTGCTAAAACAACTTAGCCATCGGCTGATTTACAACTGAGTCCTAATTGAATAGTTGTGGCTTTAACCATATCAGCATATCTGTGGGCTCCTTAGAGAAAAAGTACAGGAACTATGTACAGATTTAGCAATGTGAAGTAGAGAGTAAGGTAAGCTCAGAAAATTCAGAATTCTATAGACAGATGATATCATATTTTTCTGCTTACTTTCCTTAGGCATATTTCATTTCTAATATATATTTTCATTCACTGGCTATAAAAATATACATCTTCATTAGCACTGAATAAGAGGCTTTAGAACAGATGTACAGACATGTGCCTTTGATATGACTGAAATTTTAGTTTGAAAATTATTTATATGGAGATAGTTCTTACTATCATGTTGAATCATTTTAATGAGTTCCTTCATTTATATGACAGTACACACTTAGATTCCTTCAGACTGACACAAAACAAAGAACATGGTCACAATAAAGACACATGGGTAGCTCATACTAAAACTATAGTCACCTGACTTGGCATGTTTCTCACTACTGATTTAACATTATAAAATTTGACACGTGGAAGGGAACATTCAGATCCCAGCCAGGAAAATATTTTACATACATGGAAATGGTTTTCTGGATTTATGAGGGACTCTCAATAAGCTGAGTCATCAACTCAGGCACATGGAAAAAAATTTGACAACTGACGCATGGGATCAAGTTCAGCACATATAACGGAGTAGCAAACATTGGGTGCATCTTATCCAGAGAACTAGAGTTGAGGGCTCGTGGTTAGAATCGGCAGTTTCAGTTGAATGTAAGCTTGAGTTAGGCCCCAAAGCTTACGGTTTAATGGGACCACCTGCAGCAGAAGAGTTATGATAAAAGACACAGGTACTGAAAGTTTCTCTAGCATGTGCTGACCTCAGGTATGGCATCACAGGAGAACATAGGCATGCTCCAGATACCAACAGGTGGGGATGCTAATCAGATCAGAAAAGGGCAGCAGACATGAGTGGTTTTAAGTGAAGGTAGACATGTGTGACACTGGATACAGAAAGAGTGTCTTAGTTCCTGTTCTATTGCTGTGATGAAACACCGAAACAAAGAGAGCTTATAAAAGAAAGCGCTTAACTGGGGGCTAGCTTACAATTTCAGAGCGTTAGTCCGTGACCACCGTGGCAGGAACTGTAGTGTCAGGCGTGCTGGTATGGCATGGTTCTGGAGCAGTGACTTAAAGTTTAGATCTAATCCACAATTGCAAGCAAAGAGAATCAGGGAGACTGTGTCTGAAATGGGCTTTTGAAACCTCAGGACCCAAAACCAGTGATGTACTTCCAATAATCCATGCTTCCTAGTGCTTCCCAAATAGTTGCACCAACTGGGGACCAGGCATTCAAATACATGAGCCTATGGGGCCATTCTCGAACCCTCACAAAGAAATAAAAATGTCTCCCAAATAGTATCTGCAAAGACACAGTTTTGGTGTCCATGGAAACAGAAATATGAGTGTACTACCTTAATTACATTGAAGTATTGAGACTCAACTTCAGTGTTCATTAATATCTGACCCAGTAACATGTAGAACTAAGTGTCGGTTACTGTTTACCTGGGAAAACACTGTTCTTCCTCTTTTTCCTACGGGACCCTGAAATGGACAGAGACTCCTGCTATGATTAAAGAATGAATTATTCATAAAAATGCATGCATACGAGATATTTTTCTTCAGGGATAAAATGCATTTGAAAAACTGTTTGCTGTAGGGAAAAGGGCACTCACTCTGTTTTCCCTCTGAAATGAGGCCTGAGGGGATGGAAAGGCACTAGGGGAACGTGTGGGATACTAAAGTCTTTTCTGATCAGGAGTATTTTCTATAGCTGAGCAATTATACTCACAGCCAAGGTATCCTTTGGCAACATGAGACAGTTTGCAATGTTGCCACCAGGCAAGGAATGAGTTTTCGGCATCATGTTGTAGTAAACTCTACTCCAACTGAGAGAGAATGAAGTTATTATTTCTCCATTAAAAAAAAAAAAAAGTAAATAGTTGGCAAAAACACCAAAAACCAAAACCAAACAAAAAAACTAGCAAAAACAACAACAACAACAACAACAACAAACAGAGAAAAACCATTTCACTCTCTAGTGTGGTTTTGATAGGTGGTAGATCGGTTCTCCCTAGAAGGCAAGATGAAGAGCTATGATGTAACATATCAGCTTTGGAATGCTTTGTTTCTGGTGGAAGAATTAGCTCAAAATCCTCATGACATTTCCACTCTCTGCAATGTTGTTTCTCTCTGAGCCTCAGTGAGAAGCATATAACCTGAGTTGCTTTTCTAAAGCTATTTCTATAATTGTATAGGAATCTAGAAAAGACAAACATACATTTTCATTATTGCCTGTGTTAAATAATACTGGTAGTGACTGAGTTGAAGCAGAAACAGGTTCAGGAAATGAGAACTATATTAGTCAAGATGCTGAAATATAATATATATCAATGATTGGCAAATGAAAAATATTTCTAATGCTACTATAGCAAAATTTGATCTTGATAATTTCCAAATTCACCATTTATGATGAGATGTCCAAGCAAGAGTTTTAAGAGCAGAGAGTGCAATTACTTCCACTGAGTCTGAATTTCTATTAAGTTATTTATTTAAGATGCTTTGTCATTTCACATCAAATGACAATTACCATTGAAAACACCTCACTACAGTGGTAACAGTACTTCGTAATGTAGGTAATAAAATAAAAAGCAAATACAAATTTCATGTAACAAACTAAACACAAATGCATTCATTCTCTCGACATTTATGGTCTTCACGTTCACAGTGACTGATTCACACATAAAATGCTTATATAATACCAACGCAGAGAAAATCAAATGTAAACTGAAAAAGATCCTTTCTTGAATTTTTAGAATTCAGAGAAACTTTTCTAGAGATAACATTTTGGAAGGCATATGGATTTGGCATGCATTTCATTTGTGGCAGCTACTGTGGAGTTTCTGATGAATTAGTGTAACTTCAGTATTGTCCTGGTTCAGTTTCATCAGCTAGAGACCTCTTTGTTAAGGCTTTAGCTTTTGCCATGCAGATGAAACAATGGAAGTCCACGGATTGACTGTAGTATGTCCGTAGAACGTGTTCAAGCTTTCCTCAGAACTGAAATACTGAGTGCACGGGGTTACACTAAGATACTTGCAATTAGAAGGGAAAGGGGGGGTTCCCATATAGTTTACATGAGCTTCAGTTTTCTATCATTCAACACTATAACTACTCTATTGTGTATTATGCTTGCTTCTCAGACTGTAACAGGGAGTGACTTGTAACCTCTAGAATCTCCGAAGCCACTGAGAGATAGCAACAGAGAGGTAATAAGACCCCAGAGAAAGGACAAAAGGATGCAATCCGAGGACAGGTGAGCTTGTGGCAGTAAGCAAGGGACAGAAAAGGGCTCTGAGGAATAAGACAGTCAAAATGAGACCAGTTCTGGAAAGAAATCAGAATCTTGCAAAGTTTTACATAGACGAGGGTGAATTGTTTTAGAAACCCAACTTCCAATAGAAGAGGGTGAGTCAAGACAGACACATCAATGAAAACTGGGTTAAGAAGGATGGAAAAGTCAGGACAAGGAGAGAGGAAAACTGCAGGGAATTAAGTGACTGCATGAATGGGACTTGTTGGGACAGAAGGCTTGAAGAGGCTGTTCATGTTTTAGTTGTAGTCCCCAGGTGACTGGGAAGCCATTCACACAGGGAAGAGAACAAGAGAGAGAGAATGGAAGCTGTGCTACATGTGGGTAAGTCTCACATTTCACTGCACACACGAAAATGCCTGGGTCCACAGGGGAACCTAGTCGTCCTTAAGTACTATCAGTCCCTGTCACTTGTGACCCTTGCAATTTTATAGAGTTGTATTATAACCATACATACTATAGTTCATCTTTGACATATCTCAACTTAGGTAACATAAACTTGCTTGGTTATATTTTTGGTCTTTTTTTTTTTATAAACCCTTAACTAAACTTCTTCCTATAGTTTGCATCCTACCAAGAGTATTCATTAAAATGTAGACAGATAAAAGTTCCCTCACATCAAGGAGGTTCTGAACAAAGGGTGGTTAAGCCAAGAAAACTGCAGACAGGTATTTCCAGCTTTTCTTGTATCATTTTCTTTATGAAAAATGCTTCTTTATTTTGCTGGCAATGATTTTCCACAACAATGGAACAGTCATAATCAGATATAAACACAAACTGCATATTAAGTGCAAATACAGATGATTCTTGGACTAATCACTACTCAAATTACTAACCTCTGTATTTGTCATCAAACGTTGACAGTCTGTGTTTATTTGTACCAGGCTTTTGAATGTTTTTTTTTAATGACATCAAAAGCATAAAGTAAAAATAGAGCAGATAGGACTGTATCAAATTTAACATTTTTATAAATTAAGGGACACAATCAAGACAGGCTTGTTTTTTTAGGATGGGAAAAAATAATTACAAACATATTTAAGAAGATAATATGTCTCAGTTAGGGTTTTACTACTGTGAACAGACGCCATGCCCAAGGCAACTCTTATAAGGACATTTAATTGGGGCTTATGGGTTCCAGGGTTCAGTCCATTATTACAAAGGTCGGAGCACAGTAGCATCCAGGCAGGCATGGTTCAGGAGGAGCTGAGATTTCTACATCTTCATCTGAAGTCCACTAGGAGAAGACTGGCTTCCAGAAAGCTAAGACAAAGGTGTTAAAGCCCACACTCACTGTGTCACACCTCCTCCAACAAGGCCACACCTCCTAATAGTGCTACTCCCTGGGCCAAGCATATATAAACCATCACATACTAGTATTCAGGAAGAGTGTGTGTGTTTGTGTGTATGTGGGGAGAGAAAGGGGGATATTTATAGATATCTATACACAAAATAGATATGAGTGTATATAGAGAGAGTTAGTTACGGCATCAATATCTAAGCATAGATATGTGCATGTACATACCCTACAACACAACAACAAAATTCAACTATCCTAGCCAGGTATATCACTGAATGTCCTAAAGTCCATCACCTAGGAGACAGAGGCAGGAGGATCTCTATAAGTTCAAGACCATCCTGATATATACTGCAAGTTGAAGGCCAGACACAGTGACACAATAAGGCCATGCCTCAAAAAATAAAAGAAAACAAAAGATTAAAAAAAAAGATTTAAAAATAAGATACAAGATTTAAAAAAAGACAAGAGTGGATCACATACTATGCAATTTTTTTCATATAAAATTCCACAATAAGTAAAGCTGTAGTGATGAAAGACTAGGTGTTTCTGGGAAATAGGTTGGGGGTGGGGTAGAAGAGCTAAGGGATACAGGGTTTTTTTCTGCTCTCTCTCTCTCTCTCTCTCTCTCTCTCTCTCTCTCTCTCTCTCACTGTGTGTGTGTGTGTGTGTGTGTGTGTGTGTGTGTGTGTGTGTGAGAGAGAGAGAGAGAGAGAGAGAGAGAGAGAGAGAGAGAGAGAGAGAATTCCAGAGTTACCTATTAACAACAGTTTTACAACTCATATGAATGATGAGTACATTAAGAGCCACAGGATGCTATGGTAATTTTTTAAAAGAGCTTTAGATACTTAGTGATTGACGTAATGCTGTCACTTATACAGTCTCGGACGCACACCAGACTCTGAAGCGATTCCAAGCCTTTCAAACAATGGGACATATTACAAAGTCTCTCCTAAAGATATCTTAATTATTTTCTTTAAGCCATTTCACTCGACTCCCCAGGAAGCTGCAGACAACAGATGCAGCATTAATAATGTTATGCTGAGAACAATGGCATAATGCCAGAAAACTTCAATGATAAAAATATGAAATTCCCTTCCTGGAGACTCCGTATGCATTGCAAAAACAACTCTATGGATCTTTCAGCCTGAATAAGATGTTTTGACACCTTATCTCAGCATCTAAAATTAAAACTACATCTTCAATTTGCATTAAAAACTTAGTGTTTCATCTGGGTTAAACTCAGATAAGAAGATAGTAGGAAGGCAATTAGCTACAAGAACACTTATTTCACGGTTGATTCTTCCTCACACTTGAAAAAAAAAGTCGAATAATTTGTATCTATCTTCCAATAAGATGATAACCGTTTTGAAGGTATAGTTATACTTTAATGATATTTTGAGCAGGAAAGGGAAGCTAGCATTTTCACTAAGAGAATAGCAAGCATTACAGCTCAATAAATATTTTATAATAATCATACTTGAGAAAATTTCAAACTGTACTTTCTAACTCAATTGTCTGATTTATAAGTCTATTCACAACATGTATTTTCTATTAATATTAAAAGTCAAGGATGTTAAGAGGCTTCTTACTGTATCAAAGGTGGTTATGTGTGTCAGCCCAAAAGGGGTTTATGCATACTGTATCATGCTTTTCTGGCTGCAATCATCATAGAATCAATGTAGGGAGAACCTGAAGCTTACATATGGCAGTCCTGGTGCAGAACTTAATATCGATGCTTTATTTCCTTGCTGGCCCTGCTTATCCAGTTTGCTTTCAACTTGCCTTTATCTTCATTACACTCCATCTTCACTGACCACACAGGAAGAAGACTCCCTTGCCTTTAACACTTTACGCTATGGGCACTGCATTCTCTTCCCAGCCTTCTACATGGCTCCAGCCCTCTAGCCGAAAACACGGGCTGCAGATAAGAGTGGTCGGGGTGAGCAGACATAGTGGGAACATCCAGGCAAACAGACCCACAGAAGGAGCCTCAGAGGAAACGCTCATTGAGCAAAGTACCAAAGGGTGCCCTTCTGAATGACAGAGTGGCTTGGATTTCCACCTACTTAGCCACACCCATGAACAATGAAGGTGATGAGGAAGTTTAGCACACTTGGGCTCTGATACAGAGTATCAGTCACACCCAAGCCACAGCTATGCTTAAACTGCCTGTGTTTGCTTATCTATTTTCAGGTTCAAGGCAGCATCGTTATTCTACTATTATTGAAGTCTGGATATGTCTCAGAAATAGGAAAAAAATCTAATAATTTCCTACATGTAGCACATTATCTTGAAAGGTGGTGAGACAATTTTCAGTGCTGCCCAGTCACCCTGGGTGTTCGTTAAAGTCCTCAGGCAGCGTGGTGTGCGCTGATATTAATGGGACACAGTTTCGGCAGCTCTACAAAGCCAGTGTGGATGCTGATTGTAAATTGTGCATGATAAAACACACAGGAAGCCCTGCACACTTTACTTATGTAGCAGGAAGAAATTTCTAAAAGAGCTCCTGAAACACTGCCTAGCTTCTAAAGGAAAGAAACACCCCTTGTTCAACTGGAAAATTTAATGCTGGCATACTCAGAGTTCAAAAATCAAGGCGTAGAAGGTCTCCCAAAAATAAACACTAAGGGTCAGTGAGATGGCACCGTGTTTATAAGACCTTACTGCCAAGCCTGGGGACCTGAGTTCAACCCCAACACCCACAGCTACTGCAAGCTGTCTTCTGTTTCCCACACATGTGCTATGATATACCACACACATACACACACACATACACACATACATACATATAGAGAAACATGGACACGCGCGCACACACACAGAGACATACCACATAGACATACCACACATACACATACGCAGACACACAAGGACACACAAAGACACACCACACACACACACACACTAAAAGGCTGCTGCTCAGAACACTGAGAGTATCATACCACATGCAAGAAGCCCAGGATAAGACAAAAACTCACAGTGCATTTTCTACTGAGAATATATTATATCTGAAGCATCATAAAGTCCAGGTCTCCTTTTAGACCATCATGTGTTGATAAGTATTTCTATTCATTTATTCCTAATACCCAAACAGGCCCCAAAGATGGATAATATGGTCCCACATTTTTATATCAACAAATCAAGATTCACGTATACTAATCTGTCTTATATTACACAGCTACTAAACGATAAACCAAAGATTTAGGGAGATAAACCAAAATTTAAACCATATATTTGTTAATAATAAGTAGTTTATCACCTCTTGCCAATAAACAGTAGGGTGATTTTAATGCATCAAAAATTTTAAATCAATATGATCTCACAATGACATTTTGTTTAATGCTATGCCTGCTTACATATGTAATGGTTTATTCTTTCTAACAAATGTGCCGGTTAATTATGACAGATTGTGATCTGGGTTAGCTAGCTAATTATATGTAATGAACATGCTCACACAGTGGGAGAATCTACTGCCTTAGTGCTGTGTAGACATTTCTACTCTTTGAAAGCTGAGACCAATGTCTTGGCATTCTGAGCACTTAGCAGCTAGGTCCAAGCCTAATATAAACACTCAGTAAATGTGCTGAGTGAAGATAAAAGGTAAATAAATCAACGGCGTGAAGGAAATGTCTGGTGGAGGCGAGCAGGAGGGCTGTGGAGGAGGGCTGAGGGTGGGGGCACGCTGCTGTATTTGCTCTGGGGCATCCCACTCTGTGAAACCACGCAGGGGACCAGGGTCCCTTTCCTTGCTTGAGTTCAGGCAGTGGGGCAAGGGCAGGAAGAGTAAAAGAGAGGTCAGAAATGAGAGAAGGCCTCAGCAGGGGAGCTGCGTGGCTAAGTCACACCCCCATCCTCAGGGGAGCTCCGGCGGGAGTGCGGTATCCAGGAAGGGGGCGGGGGAGGAGGCAGGCAGCAAGGGGGTCTCCACCTAGCTTTCAAAGAACCAAGAAGTCAAACTGAGAGAAAAAAGAATTTAGCCTTCACTTCCACGGGTCTTCTGTCTCCCTTTGAACAGGACTTTAGAAAAGAAAAGGCAAGGTTGAAAAGGAGCACAAAAGAAAGTCAGAGGCATGCCTGGAGAGCTGAAGCACCTGGAAGAGGTGGTGCAAATCAGTCAGTGCAAGTGGCAGGGCCTACTCCGCGGGGGCTTCTGGAAGCTGGTCTGCTGACGCTGCTAATTGTCCCCAGGACAGCAGTCAAAGAAATTTAATGATGCACCTTCCTCCTGCATGCCTGATTCATACTTGCACCTTCTTTCTGGAATACTGCCATTTGTCCCATCACGACCATAAGGCCGTCCTTTCACATCCGGCCTTTCCTAAGCACTGGAATGCTGCTTCACCAGATAGCACTTGCACACTCTGTTCACCTCCTCAACGGGCATTTATCACATGCTTATCACGGGCCAGATGGAAATATGCTAATGAAAATATAGATCCAAGTGTCTATAGGAATGGAGCTTCCACTCCACTATAGCACATTACATGTCAAATTTGAATTGTTATACTGCATAGTGCATATTTGATAAGCCTCTTATTTAACTTATTGTAATAAGCAGGCATCATGTTGTTTGCATCTTTGAGTTCCCATCTCACCTAAGTGCATTTTGCACAGTGAGCACTACTTTTAATACACACACACACACACACACACACACACACACACAAAGGAAAAGAGGAGGGAAAGGCAGAGAGAGAGAAAGAGAGACAGACACAGTATAGGAAATCTGTAGTTTCATAAAGTACTAGAATATAATGCATTTTAGAAACTTTTGTGACCTTCGTATTTGGCCCACATTTCCCTATTTAAACAATATATTCTAGAGATGACATTGCGGGAATATAAATAACTCAGGCAGAGGAGAGAATTCAGCGTCTGTTTCTAATGTAGTAAACATGACACAATAAGAACTTTAAAGCAATATTATGAATCTTCCATTTTACATAGAGATGTTTATAAAAGAAATCTAGGGAGGAAGGAAACATTCTGAAATCAGTAACTGGACGAGTCCAATTTAATTCCCCTGGAAAACTAAGGAAGTGCCACAGAGTGGTTCTTAAGCTTCTGCTCATTTTGAAATCTAATATCAATTTTTAATAACTTCAATTGATGAAGTAATTCCTCATGAGCCTTTAACTTCCCAAACACTCGTGGACCATGATGAAAACCAGGTTCTGATGACTAATCAGCTTATCTGTATCCATACAACTCTGAATGCCAGTGCTCATTAAAGACACTGTACCAATCACGTGCTATCCTTTAAACTAGGGAACAACAAAAAAGACTTTTTCAATTATAGATCAGTACCTTCTCCAGGACAGATGAACTCATTTCCATGAGCCAACTATTTCTTTCTTTTTTTCCTGCTTTTAATTTCCTCTTTCATTTAGCAAATATTTATTTTTATAAGCCTCAGAAAATTGCATCTGAAAGCAGGCAAGGTATAAATAATAAATATTCTTTATAATTTGATTCCACACTCACCACAAACCATTGACAACATTCCTTAAATAGAATGATCTGTGGTGCAAGGATGCCTGCGTCCTTTCCAAGAACTCAGAAACTGGATAGGTTCAGTCAGTCATCAATCCAGCCTGAAGCTGGAGCCATTTCTAATCCCGTTTCATGTCTATCTAGGCTGGGTCATGAGCTTGGATGTGGAAATCCATAAGCAGACAAGGGTGGTGTGCCTAGAGACATGGTGGGACAAGAGCAGCACGCAGCTCTCTAGACACAATGCCACGCAAGTCCTCCACTGGCCCAGGAAAGCCAACCGGGACAACCTTCTAGGGTTTCATGTGATCCCAGCATATTCCAATGCACCATGCTGCAAGTTATTTCTCAAAAGCCATTTAAAAAAAAAAAAAAAAACCTGGAAGGAAGAAAAGTGAGTAAGGTGACCTCTGTAAATAGGGAAGGGCTTTTTAAACTCTACTCCTTAGGTATTGTGAAAAATGTGGCTCCTGCAAGCTTCAGCGAAGAGTTGCTGTTAATATGTAATGCAGTTTGCGGCACTGGACTGGAAGACAAAACTACTTGACCTTAGCATTCTTCAAGGATAATCTATACCGTACAGAATCATAAATAAAGGGGCTGGGGTACTACTACATACTGCACATGCTTACCCTAATTTACCAGACAACAGGCCTCGCACATCCTCTTAAAAAAAAATTCTAGATCTCTGATCAGAAATAAACTTCATTCATTTTTCATGCTGACATTTCTTTCTATCAATGAGACAATGTTACAAAATTGAAGGAGAATGACAGCAAATGCCTAAGACAGTGAACACAGCCAGTTAAGTCTCTTCTGATGTGTGGGCTAGGCATGAGACAGGCGTCTTTACAGCTCTGTACCAGCTGCGCATGCTCTCCAGAGCACAGCCACAAACACTACCGGTGGGGCTAAGTGGGCATGCCACTGTGGGCATGAGGATTCAGTGTTAAAACAGGATCTAGGAAGTCTCCCTACAACACTTCCCATCCTTACCTTGAACCCAATTCCCAACACATCTCCCTCCACAATGCCCTGAAGGCAAGCTGTGCTGCTCCCTTAGCATTACAGTGTCCTAAGGGCTGATTGAAAGCAAGTTCGGATTTTACAACATTTCCTGTTTCCTTGTCAAAGTGATGTTTCTATATTCAAGTGCTGTGGTAATGAAAAAGACATCAGCATATTGTTGTGTCTCATAGCGGTTACTTCTCAAAATGCCCCTTCATTTGAAAACACAAATTTAAAATTTTATTCAATGATGAGAACTTTTGCAACCCACAGATGTTGGAGAAGGGATGTGTTGAGGGCCGTGAGACTGTGCGGAATCCCATGCCTCTAGACACCACTGTTCTAATCAACGTTTAAAGAGGGCCAATGATCCCAGAGGGCTTAAGAATAATTTCAAGAGGTGGATGAGGATATAGGCAACTGCGATCTCATGATGCAAGCTAAGAGAAGAAGAGAATCTGTAGACAGATACTCCAAACAAACAAATGAATAGATATGAAAATAATAATCACGACAGTTCTACTTCTAGAGACAATCATTTATTATGGGGAAATGGGGTAGGAGCCACAGGTTTACTAAAATAAAGTAAAATTCTAGGTCAAAATTTTACTAGGTCACCACTCCATACTATATAAAATATTTTATTAAACTAGCCTTGATATATGATGAATGTATAGATTTAAAGTGTAGAGCTGGCTATGTATAAGAGAGAATGCACATATATGTAAGTAAATATGTGCATATATGTGCCTGTGAACGCCAGAGGTTTTCGCCTAATATCTTCCACAGTCATTCACCACCTTATCTTTTATTTATTTTATTTTTTATGTGTATGGCTGTTTGCCTGTATGTATACCTGTGCCCCATGTACATGGTTAGAGGGCTATGAGACTGGGCGGAATCACATGCCTCTAGAGATCACTGCTCTAATCAAAGTTTAGAGGAAACCACAAAGTTCTAATACCAAGGAACTGGAGTTACAAACAGTCGTTAGTCACCATGTGGAGTCTGGGAAGGGAACATGGGCCTTCTGGAAGATCAGCCAGTACACTTTTGAGACAGCGTCTCTCATTGAACTCAGTGCTCATCAATCAGCTAGACTGACTAGCAGTGGGTCTCTCCCTGCTCCCTTTCCAGAGCTAAGATCACAGATACTCAGAACAACGCCCATCATGACTTAGGTGCTGGAATCTCAACTTAGGTGCTCAGGCTTGCAGGGCACACACCTTACCCACTGAGCCATCTCCTCCACCCTGGTCCAGTTCTAGCATACATATACTCTTGGAAAGGTGCTGGTATGACGATGACTTTGTGTGTTATTCCCCAGACTAAAACCCCCTTGTTAATTAGTCCTTAAAGTACCACCCACGGTACTATGAACTAGGCTGCATTTTCTACAGTTTTCTGTAAACAGAATTATTCAGGGTAGATGACAGAATGATGACCACCAAAGGACATGCCTAAAATCTAAGTTTTGGGACCTATGTATAGCACCTTGCTTGGAAAAAAAAGGCTGTTTTTAGATAAAGTCTCTTAAGATAAGCATATTATCATTGAAGATCTGGATGTGCCCTAAACCTGTGTCCACACAAGTCATCCTAAAGAGTGTCGGTATTAGAAGTAAGACACACAGAGAAGGGACCAGTGGGAGGCCAGGCTAGGATGGATTCACAGCACAGAACACTGCTGGAACTAGGCAAGGAATAGCAATGGCCACCAGACGTGGCCAGGAACTACCGTGAATAGACAGCCTACCAACAGCTCTGGAACTGTGCAGGAACTAAAAGCTAATCTTTTAAGACACTAAGTTTGTACTTAGTTTTCTTTTTAAGGCAGCCACAAAACACTAATATATAAACTTTTTTTTTCCTGAAAAGAAACTCTCAATGACATTCAAGTGTGTGTGTCTTTAACATCTGCTGATATTTTCTCCAACACCAGCTTAGTTTTGCTCAACATAATTATTTTGAGATTCATCCTGGCTGACGCTTATGCCCTGTTTACTGCTGGGTAGTAGTATCTCTTGTCTTTGGAAGGTTGCAGAGGTGGGTAGAGACAGGGTCTTTTCAGGTAGTCCTGGCAAGTAGTACTATTTCGATAGGTAGATACATTAGGGGGTGTTTACTCACTTACTGTTAGTAAACATTTAAATACCTTCTAGTTTGAGACATTCTGAATCAAGTAGCTATGAATATAATATGCTTATATTTCCTTATGTACCTACTTGTGAAATGGCTGACTCATAAAGTAGGGGCGTGTTTATCTAAGGAACTGTTTTTCATTCCTAGCAGCAATATTTCAGATTTTAAAGATCACTGCAAAACAACTATTATAATGAACCTGCCAGTGATTCTGGCAGCACATGCCCTGTTGTCTTGCATGATTACAGCCTTGATATTCATATCAACCTCTGAATGCCATGACCCCATCCACCCAGGGCCAGCAAACTACAGTTTGAGACTGTCAACTCCTCTGAACAACAGTATATTTGCTGTACCTACAAGCAATTTTCTTCTTATAAAAACACAATGGTTTAATTGTGAAAATTAAAGACATTTTCATACCATCATTATTCAGCATCTAAATATCAAATTAGCATATGCGCGGATTATATTATCTTAAGGTGTTTGGTTTTACAAACAAAAAAGTTTCAGACTTGGGGTGCGTTTAACAGGGCTCCAGCCATTTCTACAGCCAACTCTCCCCTGCTGCCCTCTGTGTGCAGCATGTGAAGGGGCTTTCAGCAGTGCTGTCAGGGAAGTTTTCCGTTTTTTATATGAAATAAACATGTTTATGTATCTTACCGTGATACGAGTTTGTTGTCATCTGTAATAAGTGGTCAAATTATATCTTGTGCTGAAGAACTGTTTTAAAATGGGTACATTTATGACTTACCATCAGTGAACCTATCAAGTGCATACTTCTCTTACCTGGAGTTACTGGCAAGTGAAAGTTTTTAAGAAACCAAGATCTACAAAAGGAAAAACCATGATGGTGCTGCAAATGACAAACAAGCCCCAGTCAGGAGGCAGCGGTCATCCAACTGCGCACTCAGGCTCACAGAAAGACTGTGGCATCCACTGGGAACACCGGAGGGCCCTGTTTTCTGCTGTGCCACAGAAGCCTGTCGGTCTACTGCTCAAGACCGAGAAAGAATTTACTAGAAATGTAGGTAATTAGCTGTGGGATTAGGTTGCTAGACAGCTATCTGAATTTAAAACTATGTCATTTGAACTAAATCGGTATTCACACTACTTTTTGAAACATCTACCTGGTAAGCCTGTGGGGTCAGGGGTCTGTGTAGGTGAGGGCACATTTTCAAAGGTTAGGGGGAAACCTGCAAAAGTCGGTTCTTTCCTGATGGTCCGTGGGACTGAACTTGGGTCATGAGGCTTGGTTGTAATTTACCCAATGAGCCACCTTAGTTAGGGTCTGAGTCTTTGCCTCTCTCTCTAAAGCAGTCTCTGTCTCTGTCTCTGTCTCTGTCTCTCTGTCTCTGTCTCTCTCTCTCCCTCTAACACTCTTTGCACCAGAACTGACTTTATTATTTAAATTCTTTTTTCTCCTTAAAGTTGAAACATCCCATAAGTGTTGGGCATGGGCGGGGCATGGAACAAGTCCACTGGGTACTGAGCACTGTTAAATGTTCTTATTTCCCTAGAAGGTCATTCAGTAACACTTTCCTCTTACACCCATAAAAATTAGAAAAAATGTAAAAACAGAAAAAACCATGGTCACTGAGGTTTCAAGCTACAATATGGTTTTTCAGAAGTGAAATTTAACAAAACTATGTCTTTCACAACCAAAATCATTGTACAATTTTACCTTAACTCAACCACCTGGAGCAAATAATTTAAGTTCCTTTCCCAAGCAGATAGAAGTTAATGATTGCCTTTTACTTTGGATCAGAGCTGGCAGCTCTAAGATGATGTGTCACACACACAGAAAAAAAAGTTCCCTGTTCCCCATTTAATCCTTAATCCAAAGTTTCCCTTTCCTTCCCTTTATTACCAGGGAGAGTGATGTTGACATGAGGCTCAAGCTGTTGGTCCTCACTCCTCCACTACGAATATGTAACAGGGAAAGCCTGGGAGTTTAGCTGAGAAGCCTGGGCTTCAAGCAGGCTCTCCCCGTGCCAATTACTAGAGATGCTCATTTACATATAAATAGCTCAGAATTCCAACACAAACCGGCTTGAAACAGGGAATCAAGTCCTTCAGAAAAACAAGGATTAGGTGCATTTCAATTTAATTTTAAGGTGTTTGCAACAAGCATTTATTCAAGTATATAAAAGAAAAAGAGTCAATTTTTATTATAGAAAGCAACATCTTTTTAAATTACTGAAATTATCCCCATACTGCTCTTAGTCAAGGTTTCTGATTGGATTATATAGGGAGGAGCCTCTTAGGGCAGGGCAGCCCAGCCCCTGAGCTGAAAAGTTCCAGGCTGGGGTAGTAGGGTTTGCCAGGTAGGGATTGCGGGATGCTGGGAGGACCTGGCGGCCAGGTCTGCTTTAGTATTTAAGATATGTACCTCTGTCCTTAGTCCAGATGTCTGAAACCAGTTTCTTTTAGCATACTGCTACTGGTTTGTCAGGAAAACAGGTTTGAAGTTATTTATAGAGTTTTGGTATGATGTTAGATATATCTACATATATAGATGATATGTCAATATCACTCTCCCTGGTAATATATATATAATGTGTGTGTGTATATATATATATATATATATATATATACATACACATATACATAGATAGATATATTCACACACACACACACACACACACACACACACACACACACACACACCTAGCTAGGGCCTTCTAAAAGCCATAAATAAAACAAGGAATGTTTTGTACCATCATTTACTCTTATCTTGAGTATAATGTACTTTAAATCCTGTCTTTGTCTTGAACTCAAGGTCATTATACGCTGAGTGTAACATAAGAGGTCTCTAACAGCTAAACTCATCACTAGGTCTCCATTTCGTCTTTAGTCCTATGGCTCTTACAGAGCCATTTCAGCTTCCACTGGTGTTCCCCAACTAGAATGGACAGAACACATAAACAAGTCAACAACAAACTGGTGAACAGGACCAGGAGGACAGTGACACACATAGAGTAAAAAGGGCTGGTTTGGTTCCTGAAATTAATATTGGCAGTATTTTATATTTTACAAACTATGTCTCAAGCGGTTTCTCTTTGTAAATATCACTTATTTTGAATTTCCCAGATTAAAAAAAAAAAAAAAACAAAAATTTCTTAAAAATTAGAATTGTATGGAGTGGAGAAAAAGGGAAGGAAGCAGAGAAGAATAAAGAAAGGTAGAGGGAGGAAAAGGAGAAGGCAGAAGAGGAGCAAAAAGAAGAGAGGAGAAGGAAAAGCCAGACACGAACCGGATGCTGGTATTCTGTGAGGAAAGCCTCTGTCCCTAGTACAGTGAGGTTATCAAGCTTGTTTGTTGAAAGCAATATCTTTGCTTTGTGGGTTAAGATCATTTTCTACTTGGAGCTTGTTCTGCTGCATAAAAGGCAGACTTAGGATATGGTTGTCCTGTGAGCTCACATTGTCGTGGTTTAAGTAGATTAAGTGCATGTATGCCAAACACAGTGTGAGAGATGAACACTAAATAGTCACGTATCCAGTGGTGATTCTTTGAGCTCTACCACATTTGCTCTCGATAGCTCTCATTGGCCTATATGATAAAAAACAAAACAAAACAAAACAGAAAATCAACTCAGATTTTACAATCAAAAAATAAAAGTCTCCATGTTTGCTACTAGATTTTAGTGCACTTTGTAACTCTCATTCTAGGCAAACATCAGAGCAAAGCCTATGGTGAGTTCTGTGCTTGTCCATGTGTTGGTATTTATTGGTGTTATTCATAGTACATGCACATGGGGAGGCCAAACTAGGACAGTGTGCCCTCCTCTGTCACCTTACCTCCCTCCCACAGTATGACCAGCATCCTACTGAGCCAGAAGAAGCTTGCTGTTTTGGCTAAGTTGGCTCTTGGGAGCCTGTCTCTGGTCCCCAGTGTTGGGTTACAGACACACATAGCCATGATTGCAGGCAATGTGAAGACAAGTCCTCATGTTTACAAAGCAAGCATTCTTACCCAGGGAGCCATCTATCCAGTCGCTGATGAAATTTTTATGCAGTATAAAAACAATCATTGACTGCAATGCAGTGATATAATGATCTGTGAAACCACTTAGTATTAAATAGGTCAGCAAAAAGAGACTCAGAGAAAACACCACCACCACCCATGCTGTATTTCAGTATGGGCCTCCTTATTTGAGAAGTAGACTCCCTGAAAAGCACTAATGTTGCCAAAATACTAAGCTTCTATTTGGTATTCCTTGATTTGTTTTGTTAAGGAGGCTTCCATATTAAGGAGGAATAAATGGCATGTATTGCATTTAGAATAGGCAAAACATGAGCCGAGGGAGATGTGAAAACAAAGCTGGAATCTAAGAGGATTCTTTAGAGCCGGGCAATGGTGGCGCACGCCTGTAATCCCAGTACTTGGGAGGCAAAGGCAGGCGGATTTCTCAGTTCGAGGTCAGCCTGGTCTACAGAGTGAGTTCCAGGACAGCCGGAACTAAACAGAGAAACCCTGTCTCAAAAAAAAAAAAAAAAAAGAGGATTCTTTAGATGTCACTGGAATCTATAGCTTTATCTTAGAGAAATCTGCAGTGGGACTAGTTAGTTATGATATACCATGCATTGATTAAAACAATACAATCCCCAGAGTTAATACCCACCCCTGGGAAAGATAACTATAAAGATACTAGGAAATAATTTGAGGCCCAAGTATTTAGAGTATGGACACATGTTTTTCCTAAACTGTCACAGTTGCCAAACAATTGTGATCAAAAGGCCATGCATTTCATGATTTCTCAGGACATTTTAAACCCATGACCTTGATTTAGATTATAGTAATGTCTAGGGATGGTACTGACTTCATAATCTTCAAGAGATGGGTGCTAGGCAGGGCGTGCAGAGAATACCAGAGGGCGGGGATCTGGCATCTGCTAGCTGGGAGCCTGACATGAGAGGAGGGGGCCTGCAGTGGACTCTCAGGAGCAGTGGAGTCCTCGAAGGAGCAGGGCTCTCAAACAAGACAGGGAAAGGTCAAGGGACTTATTTACATCAGGCTAATCCTCAGTCACCAACAGAATACAGGCACCTCTCTCCCTGTACCAGGGGCTTTAACCCTGAAGGAATTAACTCCTTTCTGAGATATGTTTTTATGACACATATATATGAAGTTATCTATATTCCTAAGAAAACCAAGCAGCCGAAATGGCCCTCTCAGTGCCTAGTCTGCTACAAATGACCAAAGGTCTTTTTTTTTTTTTTTTAAATGATCAAGAAACAAAAGCCATGTATACATTTTAGGTCTACAACTCTGGAAGAAGATAAAATGTTACTTATACTTAAAATATAGGTATTTGGGATATTTGACCTTCCAGCCCATCACCACTCCAGTTACAATTTTAGCCACTACAAATCAGTGTTACATTTCTGAGGCCACTGAAGGAGAGAACATGGTATTCTTGATTTAAAAACCCCAAACCAGAAACCTCACTGTTAAGCAAACATAAGAACTTTATTTTTGTTATTGATTGCGTGATTTTAGTGAAGTGAATACGTGGCAGGGAAAGCATGAGAACACATCTGGGAATTACTAACATACGTGATAGCATCAAAGCATCTGGTCAACTGCAGTTAAGAAACAACACGAAAGAAATGGAATGTAAAACATCTTCACAGCATTTGAATCTTTTTATACGAGGCTTAGGCTATAAAGTGGAGTCCTCACGGGGGACCAAGCACCAACAGGAATTCCATCTATGTGCTTACGGCCTGCAGTGCCAGGTCAGAGCAGCCAGCATTGACAGCATGAGTGCTTCCTGGCAGGTTATCAGGCCGATGCAGTGCCACTGAAACAGGGAACAGAAAGGCAGATACTCTAAGAGTTCTGTGACAGACTCAGAAACCACACACAGCCCCAACACTCCGATCACCAGAAATGCATGCCCAAATCCACACTTCCTTCCACAGAGCTGGACTCCAGCTGATTCCAGCTAATCACTGAAGAAGGAAGTCTGGCTCCTGCCCCTGAGGACAATCAACTCCAGGAGCCAATGGAGACGGAGGAGCGGGGTCCAGGACTGGATTTACTGCATCTGATCACCAATGTAAAATTAGATCCTGGAAGTAATTACCCTCTATCAGTCTCTTTATATGTTCTCTCCACCTTCTAAAATGAAAGAAAAAAATGAGAAGGGGGTGGGGAATCTGCTTGAAATTCCATTTTTTTCTCTCTCATTACATTTTTTTTCTACCTTCCCACAGTACTTGGTTGTATTAAAAGTATTTTCCCAAGTTTTCCTTCTTTTGTGTGGAAAGTGTAGAGCGAAAGGATTCCCCTGAAGATATTACAGGCAAGATCAACTCTGAGTCTACTAAAACAGCATTGTGGTTTCTAAGGACATCTCATTAGTTACTGTTGCTGGTGCTCCAGCCCAGAGAATCCCAGGGACTGGGACTGGCCTGCTTGAATATTGAAGGATGATAGAAATGTATTGGCTTCCTAATATGAGTAGAGATGATTGCTTCTGAATACTTTATTCACTACACTGTCAGGCAAAAATGGATGGTGAGAGCATATAAAGCCACACACACTTGCTCACATACACACTCAAATACACACACGCACACACACACTGAACACATACACAAACTCAGACACACTCATGCACACTGAAACCATAAACACATTTACACACATTCAACACTCATACTCATTCACACATCGATACACACACCCACACTCACACACTCTCACATGCACACACTAAAACACACACACACAAACCACACACTCACACATACTACACTATCTGGTGAATTGGTGATATGAAGGGAGCCAGGTTTAGCATTGCTGGAGAGGGTAGAGGTAACTAAGGAAAGATGATCAGATCCATTCACATGGTAACAGAATTGAGTGGGTGATGGTATGACTTGCACAAATGTATATCTTCAAATTAGTAATCAATACATAGTTTTGTTTGTTCTGTTAGATGAAGGTGTCCTTAAGTCACATCTCAGCAGCAGTGACTGTATCTAGCACCAGGTTGCCAGATAGATACTAAAATCATCCTCTAAAAAGAACCTTTTTAGAGTCTTTGCAAGATTGGTTGATGTGAGGACAAAGCAAGAGAACAGAAAAGATGAGAACAGAACATTTTTTCAGGATCAAATGCTAAGAAAATGCTACAGGAAAGTAGTAGTGGGGAATGGGCAGGAAAAGAAATCCTACAGTAATGTCAATGTCAAAGGGATATCAAATCAACCTAAAGCACTCTTAGCCACTAAGTTGAAAAGATTTTGGGCATCAAAGTTAATCACTATTGGACAATAAAATAAATGCTCAGAGGTGTAAACATTAATGTAGCATATAAACTAATGGGAAAGAACATGCAAACTTCCAAGGCAGAATTTAAATTAAAGAAGATCAAATTGTTGATCTTCTGCCCTCCCAAAGGAAAACTGTCTATTTCTTAAGTATACACAGCTCACAGTGACTAACCTCCAAAGAATATAGAACAGAAAAGAGAAAACCACACAAAGCCTGGTGGACTATCTATTCGGATGATCAATATGAACTCTAAGGGTTTGATAAACCCTGTTGATATTACGAGTTTGTAAAAAGACAAGCTCTATGGACTTCACCAAACTAAATATAAAAAAATAAAAAACAAAAAATTACTCTGTAATACTCCACAATAACCATAAGCCAAACACAAGAAAAAATTCAATATAGTGTTATTCTCCAAAGTCTATATACACAAACAAACATATCTTGCTGACACATCTTATTGTCTCTATTTCTCTGGAGGATGAAGGGGGATGAAGAAAGAAAAGGATAGAGGTGGGAAAGAAAATGAATGATATATAAAGCTTCAAAATATTTGTATTTTCTAAATACTAACTAAAAATAACTAATAACTAAAAATATCAGATGAGAGAAATTAAAGATCTATATGAGTGAAAATATATTCCTTGTTCACAGATAGGCAGACTCAAGATTGTCAAGAATTAATTTTTTTCTAAGTCTGTACTGTTGGCTAAGCTGCAGTCTTATCACAGAAACTTGTTTTATGGATATCAACACTGATTCTAGAGTTCATGTGGGAAGAATAGAAGGTCAAAAATAGCCAATAAAGTATAGGAGAACAGAGTCCACAAACAATCACTATGAATTCAGTACTATCTGAATTCAGGTGGTACTATGAACCTACAGAACTTTGGGTACTTCAAAAGGGACAAATAGCTAGGAAGAACAGAATAAGGAGCAAACATATAACCAAATAAAAATCACTAATCAATGGCAATATAGCAGAGGCAATCCAATGCAGTAAGAATAGTCATTTCAACAAAGGACACATGTACTATTAGAAAGCTACTTTAAAAAAAGAAACAATTCTAGAAAAAAAGTTTATAAAACCATCATGTCTAATTTTATGTCTCTTAACACAAGCTAGTGTCATCTGAGAGGAGGGAACCTCAACTGAGAAAAATGCCTTGGAAAGTTTGGGGTCTCCAGGTGAGCTTGTATGGCATTTTCTTAATTAGTGTTTGATGGTGGAGGGCCCAACCTATTGTGGGTAGTGCCATCCCTGGGCTGGTGGTTCTGGGTTCTATGGGTGGGAACTGGGAAAGGGGAAAGCCTTTGGAATGTAAACATAGAATATAGAAAATAAAAAAAATAAATAAATATTTTTAAAATATTAAAATAAAATAAAATAAAAAACACCATAAACAAGAAAATAAATAAATAAATAAGGCTGCTATGAAAAAAAAAAAAAAACAGGCTGAACAAGGAGTAAGTCAGTAAGCAGCACCCCTCCATGTCTCCTGCCTCTGGGTCCTGCCATGTTTGACTTCCTATCCCAATCTCCTTTGATGGTAAACAATGCATGGAAGTATACGCCAAATAAACCCTCTCTTCCCCAAGTTGCTTTAGTTGAACTGTTTCTTTTTTTTGTCGCAGTGGAAACCTTAACTAAGGCAAAAACTGTAAAGCTCTGAACGATAATACAGAAGAACGAACGGCTCGGTGAGCTTGGGTCAGATGATAAGGTTCTAGGTAAAACACTCATAGAAAAGTCATTTGAAAAAATTGAGATGAACTCGATTATAATTTTAAAAATATGCTGTATAAAAACATTTTAAGGACAAGAAAAA
This sequence comes from Apodemus agrarius, assembly GCA_964023405.1. Taxonomy (NCBI): domain Eukaryota; kingdom Metazoa; phylum Chordata; class Mammalia; order Rodentia; family Muridae; genus Apodemus; species Apodemus agrarius. The sequence goes on from OZ030011.1 coordinate 82,519,736, forward strand.
AGACAAAACAAGTATTTTGAGATAAACTATTTATGAAATATCTATCTAAAAAATATGCAACATTGCTAAAACTCAGCAATAAGAAAAAAATGATAAAAAGATGAGTAAGAAAGTCTGAAGAATCTCCAAAAAAGCCACACTGATGGCTAATAAAGAGAAAACAATAAACATCATGTCATTAAATAATTGTAAACATGAGGAATTTGTAGTGCAGTAACTCAACTCTATGTGGCACTGTAAAGGGAGAGATGTATCATAGATCTTTGAAGACTAAAGAGAATATATAACAGGAAAACTTAGAGAAAATTATGCATTGTAGTTTATAATAAGATTGTTGAGTTACCAACTCAGATAAATTTACTATGTATCAAATTAAAACATGACTATGTTAATATAACTTAATAATAAGGGGAAAATGAGCAGGTAGAGGCAGTAAGCATCGTACAGATGGGAACTGTAAGTTCCACTCAGCTTTTCTTTAAATGCAACACTACTACGAAATAAGCCTGTACTATATACCTCTAAAATTCTTTCATCCATGATATTATATCTAGAGGATGATAAATTCTAAAATCTATTATGTTGCATGAAACAGATGAGAAATTTAAAGAAGATATTTAAGACATAGAAATCATTCTCAATGGGGTTATTTTGAAAGACCTTCAAAGAGTAAAACTTTGAGTAGGATCTTGGAATGTGGTATTTAGAAAACAAAAGAATCACTAATTATTAATGTGAAATTTGTTTCAAACAAAATTAGATTTCTTTACAGTGATCGTGGTCCTAGCATCTGAACCCAGGGTCTTGTACATACAAGGAAGCACCCCACCACTGAATTAAATTACCACCTGCCCTTTTGATTCAATATGACTTCAAGATATGGGATGCTATTTTGAAAACTGTGACTTATTTTATGGCTCTGAACTGAAATTGCTCTTCATGAAATAGGTGTTTTGATAAAGTCACTGGTGACTTTAAGCATATGACTGTATGCAGATGTACACATTTAGTTTTGAAGCAGTTTTGTACTTTCTCTATTCCATAAGGTAATCATACTGTCTGCATGAAGTAACCTGTCTACTTTAGATGTTCTAATCCATGTACCCTATTCCATTCCAGTACCTGTGAATTAGCTGTCAAGTACCATGAGACATGTTGCTGTCTGACAAGTCAAAATTTCCAGGAAAAGACAGTAGTGGGAAATAAGGAGGATATTTATCAGTAGAATATGACTTGCTACACAGCTTGGCAAAGTATACTAGAAATAATATTCCTTATAAATGCACAAATAAAAATGTAGCATGTACATACCCTAGACATTTCTATACTGGTCATTGGACGGGACCTCCAGTGCAATACTGAACTGTAGCTAACAGATACTCAAAGTCAACACAATGAATACTTCTGTTTTTTAGAGTCAAATAAACATTGTATAATCTTGTACATTACTCTGTGCAATGAGTATCTGTTGACTGCTGATATTTATCACCTCGCTCTCTTTCACACTCACCCTCTCTCTGTCTCTCTGTCTCAAGATTGATTTGTTTTATAAATGGCACTGTCTTCAGACACACCAGAAGACAGCATCTGATCTCATTACAGATGGTTGTGAGCCACCATGCAGTTGCTGGGAATTGAACTCAGGACCTGCTGAAAGAGCAGTCAGTGCTCTTAACCATGGAGCCATCTCTCCAGCCCCTATCAAGGTTCTCTTCTGAGCTTGTGAAAAATGCCTTTTGTTCCCAGTTTGCTAAGGCATCTGTATCAGAAAGGAGCGCTAAGTGTGGTTAGGTGCTGGCTCTGCAGTTGCTAAGATGGTCATGCTTCTTCAGGTGCCACTCAGTAATTATGGGAAAGTGTTGAGTATTTTAACACCCAACAAACTTTGTGTTTTTGGAATAACCTATATGTACCTAAGATACATAACTATTTTAATAGCTTAGTAGGTTTGATTTGCTAATGTCTCATTAAAAATTTCCATCTATGTTTATGAAGAAGGGTAAAACTGTTTTTTGAAACTCCTGTTTTAATTTCTTTTTACTCAAAAGAGCAACACTATGATGAAGATTTTTGTCCCCCTCCAAAACTCCATATGCATAGGGAAAAATGACAACGTTAATAAACTTGGATCAATAAGAAAAGGGGGAAAAAAGCACTACAAGCCAAATCTGAAACTTACAGGCTGAATTTATTAGAGACACTGATGAGGATGGGGCCAGATTAGTCAAAACATTTTTGGAAAACACACAGCTGCACAATTTTTACTACCTGATTTCAAAATGTATACTTTAAAGTAACTGCTAGGGGTGCCCAGCCCCAGCTAATAAATCCCCAACAAAACCCTTACACCTAAGACTTAGCGAATGACCAAAAAGAGGGGCAATAGCCAGAGGACCAGAAGTGATTTTGTGTCTTGTATATGTGAGGGTGAAAAGTAAACCCGTGAAAGCTCAAACTATAGAAGGCTAAAGGAGACCTGCACGAGGGTAAGCCTGGTCGGCATGCTAACAAGCACTGCAGAAACCTCACGGGCCATATCCCTTCCTGAAAGCAATAAAAACTGCTGAGAGATGAATTATCCCAAAAGAAATATCCCCTAATTGATTATCTAATAATATTCGGTCAGTCCTAAAACATACATGTGTATATGCCCAACACTATAAACTTATCAAGTTATATTTACATACTTATTTGTGTATATTGTATAATAATATGTAATATATATTAAAAAGAGGCCATGGATCTGAAGGGAGCAGGGTGTGTGGGTGATGGAAAAGACTGGAGGGAGGAGGAGGAGTTGATGTCAATACAGTACACATATATGAAATTGAAAAACACATTAAAATGTAATGTGACAGTAATATAAAGATTAATCAACCAAAATATAACCCAAAATAGATACATATATGTATTAATTCATATTTTATAAAATTGGCAAGCTAATTGTCTAAAGTCATTATAATCGTCCCAGTACTTAAGCCTATTTATGCAGAGAAAAGACCACAGACAACTTTTTTGATTGTATAAAAATTAACTCAAGTGCTGGCGAGGATGTGGAGAAAGAGGAACACTCCTCCACTGTTGGTGGGATTGCAAAATGGTAAAACCACTCTGGAAATCAGTGTGGCGGTTCCTCAGAAAATTGGGCATGTCACTTCCAGAGGACCCTGGCATACCACTCCTGGGCATATACCCAGAGGATTCCCCTGCATACAATAAAGACACATGCTCCACTATGTTTATAGCAGCCTTGTTTATAATAGCCAGAAATTGGAAGGAGCCCAGATATCCCTCAAAAGAGGAATGGATACAGAAAATGTGGTATATTTATACAATGGAGTACTACTCAGCAATTAAAAATAATGAACTCATGCAATTTGTAGGTAAATGGTTAGATCTGGAAAATATCATCCTAAGTGAGCTAACCCAATCACAAAAGAATACACATGAAATGCAATCACTGATAAGTGGATATTAATGAGCCCAGAAGCCCTAAATGCTCAAGGCACAATTAGCAAGTCAAATGACTCCCAAGAAGAAGAAAGGAGAGGACCCTGGGCCTGTAAAGATTGGATCCAGTTTTGTAGACCCAGAACAGAGAAATCGTCGGGGGGGGGGGGATGATTGGGGAATAGCTGGGGGGGGAGAGGAATTATGGGACATATGGGGGGGGTACTGGGAAAGGGGAAAGCCTTTGGAATGTAAACATAGAATATAGAAAATAAAAATTAAATAAAAAAATTAACTCAAAATGATCATAGGCTTAAATGCAAAATTTAGAACTATAAAATTCTGGAAGAACTCTTTTTTTTTTTTTTTTTTTTTTTGGACAGGGTTTCTCTGTGTAGCCCTGGCTGTCCTGGAACTCACTCTGTAGACCAGGCTGGCCTCGAACTCAGAAATCCTCCTGCCTCTGCCTCCAAAGTGCTAGGATTAAAGGCGTGCACCACCACCGCCCGGCTCTGGAAGAACTCTTAGAAAGAAAAATCATTGTTAGTTCATCAGTAGGACTTCAAAAATCAAAACTGGAAATGAAATTGGTGCACTGTACTTCACCTAAGAGTAAGCACTGCTTTTTCTGAAAACTAGTCAAGAAAATTAAAAGTTAAGTATCTGAAAATAATTATGAGACACATAGCTGATAAAGATGTGTAATTAGAACATGATAAAGAATCAACTCTAAAACCAGAAGACTAGAAAGAGAAAAATATGTCTTTTTTATGTGAGCAAAGAATTTAAATAGGAATTTTTGCAAAGAATCTATACAAGAGTTAGCACCCAGAAAGGATACAACAGTTCTTAAGAAAGAGCAAAATTAAATTACATTAGGGTGTCACCACTTACATACAGGAATTAAAATAACTGGGACAGACCAGTGCTAATGTCAGAAGCTTTGAACAGCAACTTAAATTCTTATGCATAACTGATGGAGTTGTAAAACAATACAACCACTTAGGACTTGCAATTCCTTGTCAATTCACTTATGATTCAGAAGTTGTGTACCTAAATACAACATATGGGGAATATAGAAACTGAATGCTAATATTGAAAGCAATATTATTTACAATAGCTCAAAATTAGAAACAACCAAAGGTCTGCCGATAGCGTAACACAGAAACAAGGTAGCATACCTCTATTATAGACTACACCCAGAAGAGAACAATGCAAACTGTGGTCAATGCAATAAAATGATTAATCCCAAAAGGCACTGATTATCAAAGAAGCCTGACATGGTGGTGCGCATCTCTATCCCACCTATGTGGGAAGCTGAGACAGGAGGGTGGCTTTGGTTTGGGGGTTCTGGGTTCCCGTGTGCTCTGCTGAGTAGGTATCCACACACTAAGTTTAGCATCAATATGGCCATCACCTGGGACTGTAGAACCATCACATTGCATAAGTAGGGGTTAACCAGCCCAAATCAGGAACAGAGCACATGAAATTCCTATTTATTACTACAAACTTCAAAACACAATGGCAGCAAGCATATGAGAAGGGGGTAATGGTGAAGAAGTGTGGGCACAGTTCACGGGTAAGGAGAGTGCTTTTGATGTTGATTTTGGAACAATTTATAGACCTATATACTTTGAATGGTTCACATTTTTGCATAAATATATTGTATTTTATGAAATAAAATACAGGAGGGGAGAATAGTATCTGGGGAATTAAAATTCAAGGTAGCAATTTCATATTCAGTTTTGAGTAGCACATATGATATATGGGATCTAAATTGCAATGATGCGTTGTGCCCTAAAGGTAATGAGGATCCGAGCAAGTGCTGCATCCTAATTGAACTGGAGGTGTATTTCATAACTCTCTTCCCATACGTTTATTTATTCATCCATTCTCCCATATACCTGGACCAGCTATTGGTCTAACATTATTTAAATTCAACAGCTAAATATGCTTAAGTACTTTATGTCATTCCTTACTTCATGTATGAACTTGAAAAAACCACAAAGATATTAATATATTTAGGACTAACTGGTTATTCATCCTGTCACCCAAGTGTAACAATTTTTAATACGAGACTTCTAGTACTAAAAACATATGCATGGAGGCAAATGAAGAAGAGCTAGTCACCCCAGGAGGAATATGTCCAGACACTAAGTGTTAGGGTGGATGTGAACTTGGAAATGCATCAACTTCTAATAGGCTTTTTAGCTAGTTTATTGATATAATGGTAGCATTAGAAATCAATATATTCTCTAGATAGAAATAATACTATTAGATCAAACTAACATGGATTTAATTCATTTCTCTGATTATTCTACAAGGAAGGAAGACACAAAATGGTAGAAAGACACAAAGACAAAGAGGGAGAGAGAGAGTGGGCAGGCAAGAAAGACATGAATCGTAGAGAGAGCACTGTCCTGTGAAATGACAATATTTGAGATTTAAATTTGTGCCACAGAATTTACTCTACTGTGGTTTAAGCCTAGTAATTTTTATACAACACTGGGAATGAACATGGACTGTACAATATTAGACATTTATTTTATCTGCACAGTAGCAAATTCTATCTGATCCTCTGAGAAACTTAGCTGCTTCCAATCCTAGCCTGGGATAACAAGCTAATAAACATGAAAGCAAAGCACTTCCTAGAAGCTAACACCTAGTACTTAGTAGGGGATCAGCAAATAATGTAAAAGAAAAACAAAATAGACAGATTATTAATTAAAGTTCACTAGGAAACACAAAGAAAAGCTATGAATGTACCCAACATATTCTTCACTGTAGATCCTGTATACTTAGAATATTTTTGCAACCATTTTATTAGTAAAGTCAATAAGAAATATTAAAAGGAGCCAAAGGACATTAATTCAGGATCAAAGTGAACCCCATTCCAAAAGGTCAGTTTCTCCAAGCCTAGGAAAATATTCAGTTTTATTTAGACCTACTGAAAATACTTGATTCTACAACTTGACATGATTTTTGACTAGTCAGGGGTGTAACATGGATTTCTTTACATAAAGGCAAGGGACAAGGGCAATATGCTACTAGTAAACCTCGACAGATCCTTCTACGCAAATTTATATTCAGTCAACTAAAGGGAAAAGGTAAATATGCATTTTTAAAGCCAGCAAGAAACATACACAACACATATCTCTAAATAAAAATATAGACAATATGAGGTAGTAGCTAATCACAGAGGACTTCACAGGTGGGGTTATGTGGTTAGAATGAAGCCTTGAATGACAGAAAAAAATAATAAGAAGTAATAGCTTTGATTATGAGAAAGTAGTCATACACAGGTGACCATGCAGCCAAAGTTCTTGCCTCATAGTACTTATGGTGAGATTACTACTGATAGTAAGAATTTGGGGAATTATGGGTACACATTATGATAAGGCACTGAAAATTACTGACTTTCCTTCTTATCAGCAAAAGGAAAATCACAGAATTTTATATTTAATACATGATATTGTATATATTATATATAAACACTATATATCACATATACATATGATATACATACATTGTCATCACAAAGCCTGTAACTATTTGCATCTCTCAACATAGCAAAACTTTCAACCTCTTTTACGTGGACTCGCCTGATTGCCAAAGAACTGCTTATTCCAGCTAGCTGTTTTTCTGACCTCAGTTTCGCAATTAGGAAAAGAGAATGGTGACAGTTTACTAATTAAGATTACTGTGAAGGTCAGTGAGTTAATAACCATAAAGTGCTTAAGTCAGAGCCTAGCACACAGGAGTTTTGGAGATTTCATTCATTATCATGACTGGGTTTCATTATAAATACTTCTTTATTATTCCCTCTGTTCTAATAATCTCAATTTTAAATGGGAGATTTTAGAACAAGAAAACTATAGAACAAATACAAGAAACAAATTTCTCCATGCAGCTGATTGCTGACCATAAGGCTATTTCATTAAGGTCAAGGTTGGCTTTTACCGAGCCCTTCCCCTTCAGGAAGTAGGCAAACTGACCTGGGAAGCACCGTGAGCTGGTTCTAGTTCAGCTTTAAAAGGGCCACCCTGTTAGCCTCAGATGAGTTTCCCCTCGGGTTTCAGCAAACTTAACCCTAACCTAAGGAATTTCCATCTAGGACCACTAACACTTTTAAAACGTTTCTAATAAGCTAAGCTAACAAATTCTTTAGTGATATTTGATGTATCTATAAGCATGAAGCATTAGGAGTGTTGACACTAAACTTGGTCTTAGATTTGAGGCACTGCTCTGTGGGGAAGAGACTTGCCTCCAAGCCTGGCAACCTAACTTCCGTCTTCAGGACCAACGAGGAAGAAGAGAACTGACTCCATGAGCGTGCTCCCTGATCTCCACCCGTGTGCCATCAGGGACACGCACACTCACAAATATACACACATGCAATAAACAAGATGTTAAAGCAATCTTTAAAATTTATCTCTGGACACCAGACTTAATAACAGGTATCAGGGCCTATAGGAGCAGGCCCTTTGCCCACTCATTTGCTCATGCAGAAACTTCACAATTGGGGGCGGGAATTCAACAAGTAAATACTAAATAAGCATGCCCCAGACCCCCGCGCACAAACAGCGGGCACACTGGACGCAGTGAGCGGCTGGAATCAGGTGCGTGGCCAGAGTTATAGCTTAGCCTAGCTCTGCAGCAGATCCGGGCACAGAAAGATCAGCTGCGGGTGCAGACTAGCAGCCGGGACCAGCTCTCCGAGCGGACTAGCAGCGAGGGGCCACCGGGCCGCCTCGGGGCACAGCTCGGCACTCTAGCAGCTGGAGTCAGGGACCTGGACTCAGCGAGCATAGTCCAGCACAGACAAGCTGCCAGAAGGGATCTGTCTCCTGGGGACAGGCGTGCTGTGCTTTCAGCAGGGCGCCATCTACAATAAGACCAACTAGTGCCAGAGATAAAGAGATGGCAAAAGGCAAACGTAGGAACGTTATTAACAGAAATCAAGGCAATATGGCACCATCTGAACCCAATTCGCCAACCACAGCAAGTCCAGGATACCCCAGCACACCAGAAAAACAAGAGTTAGATATAAAAGCACAGGTCATGATGCTCCTAGAGGAACACAAAAAACACATAAACAAATCTCTTAAAGAAATGCAGGGGAACATCAATAGAGTAGAAGCTCTTACAATCCAAACACAAAAAACACTTAAAGAACTCCAGGAGAATATGGGCCATCAGACAGAAACCAATAAAGAGGAAGTGAGAAAATCAGTTAAAGAAATGCAGGAGAACTTGAAACAACAGGCAGAAGTCATGAAAGAGGGAGCACAAAAATATATTAAAGAATTACATGAAAACACAAACAAACAAATGATGGAACTGAGCAAAACCATCCAAGATCTGAACACAGAGGTAGAAACAACTAAGAAATCACAAAAGGAGGCAACCTTGGAGATAGAAAACCTTGGGAAGAAAACAGGGGTCGTAGATGCAAACATAAACAACAGAATGCAAGAGATAGAAATAAGAATCTCCGATGCTGAAGATAACATAGTAACCATTGACTCCACAGTCAAAGAAAATGCAAAATCCAAAAGGCTTGTAACCCAAAACATCCAGGAAACCCAGAAGCAATTGGGAATTCAATTTATGTTACGCATTTTTTTTTTTTTTTTTCGAGACAGGGTTTCTCTGTGTAGCCCTGGCTGTCCTGGAACTCACTCTGTAGACCAGGCTGGCCTCGAACTCAGAAATCCACCTGCCTCTGCCTCCCAAGTGCTGGGATTAAAGGCATGCGCCACCACTGCCCGGCTTATGTTACGCATTTTTTAAAATACTACTACTTCATTAAAAAGCTTCTCAGTTTCATCATGTATTCTCGTGAAAGACTTTTTTTAATTTTTCTTTTTTATTTATTTATTATTATTTTTTTTACAAACCTGATGACTTCAGTTTCAGTAGCTCCCGCTGAGTCAGTAAGAGACTTCACATGCTCAGAATGGGTGTTGCTTGTGTTCCTAATGAATTCACTCAGCTTCTAAACCTAGCCGTGACATCAGAACTTATTGCCCTGAGAGGTCTGCAATTAACAGAAATGATTTTGACTTATTAATGTTTTCAAGTGATTTGTTTCACAACAGAGTAAGGACCCACATGTACTAAATGTCAAGGGTCAATAACGAGGAGCAGGCAGCCCGAGGAGAGATCTGGCTTTTAGCTAGCAATACTGCTGTATTGGATCATTCAGACTGAAAATAAAAATTTTACAAGGAAAAACTTAATTACCATTCTGTCACTGTTACCCTGCTCTGCTATAAGCTGGCGTTCTCCATCAGGCTGTGAGGTGCTTCAATATTTAAAACCGCAACATGTCCTTAAACTAACATACACAGTAGGGAGCATTGATCTGATGATTTATGTTTTCACATTTACAGAAGTCCAAAGGTTTTCAAGGCAGCTGTAAAGACATACTCTTTCTGAAGTGGGGGGAGGGGTTCACAATTCTGAAATCTCACAAATGAGATTGACGATACATTCAGAAGGGAAAGGGGGAAATGGAGAGTACAAGAGATTCATGGGAAATTACTGAGGCCAAGAGTAGAAGTTACGTATTTAATGAATGGGACATGTACGGCTTCAAAGCCCACTAACACAAAATTAGTAAGATAGTATTTTCTGTATCAGGTCAAATAATACCAAACTAAGGCTGCTTTGTAGTAAGTCCTACCTACAGCTCATCTTGTGAAGAGGGGGCCATTTTAATATCTGGTCTATTCTTACTTAGCAAGGTAGCTGATGGAAAAGTGAAATAACATTTACAGTACAAATAAACCCAGTTGTCTTTGCTTCAGGGCTGGGAGTTATTATTCAAGTATTTACTTTCTGGGTTTGCACATCTATTGAGATTTACATAATAGAATATTGGCCTTTTCAAATATCAGACAAGCAGGTCAACTTTACTAAAACAATTTAAGGTAATTAATTAAATGGAATTTTAAATTATCTAATAAAGGGGTAATGAAAAGTTAGAAGCCACTTAGATGAAGAAAACACAGACAATGGGATGCAAGGGCTTATCTACTTCCGGATGACAGGCTAAGGATGCTGCTTTGTGAAGAAATGAAAGGACTGGGGTGGTGGCGTCAGAATGTATATTTTCCTTGCTTCTGTGCATATAATGTATCTATAAAAAAATTCTCACAAAAATAAAATACCAAATAAAATCTCTCCCATTGGGATGCCTGAGACTGTTTTAGAGTGGGAATATCTCAATATCACCTGTACTGGTAATGAAGAGCCTTGATTTAAAGTTAAAACGTGTTGCCATCAATGAATAAGGTATGGTGGCATCTGGTAAAAGAGCCTGGCTCTACCTAAACACGTGTACAGAATGAAGGATACAATTCTTATTTTATTTTATGAAAGCTAAACGTTACTCCAGCTCCTGGGGAGTGAGGGTGACAGGACAGACAGGCAGGTGGATGATAAGCCGTGCAGCAGCAGAAGAGGGTTAGCATGGCTGCCTGACTTGGGGGCTTGTGAACACTTCTCTCCTGATAAGAGGCAGTACAAGACAGATAGGCTGAGGTACTCAGATCTGCCCTTTTTACCTGCTAGGGGCCATCTTCCCGATCGGGGAGGTCGGCCCAGATCTTGGGTAGGATGCCTAGTTCCATGAAACCACCTATAGTCCAGATCGTTGTACTTGAGCATTCACACTGGTCTAGTGCCAGCAACCCACAAAGAGGAGCTCTATTATGGTCAGTGAAAGGAACGCTGGACCACCAACCCACAAAGAGAGTGAGACGCCAATACCAGCACTTTTGATACTCAATGAAAGCAGAATAAACATCAAGAGAGCATATTAAAATGCTAATGAGATCAAGACATTTGGGAAGGAGGTTGCTATGAACATTCTCAAAGTATAAATCACAGTTAAAATCAAACTTGCTGGGAGAGTTCTTACCAACATTATGTTTTTTTTTTCTGTGACCTAACAGATTACAAAGTACAGGGCTCAGAACCCTGGAATTCAAATACAGAATGTTTTCATTCCGTGTTGTAATCCACGATTAAAAGGTTTTCTTTCCTTCTAGATGTGACTTATCTCTCAAAGAGATAATTTGCTATATAGCATCATGAAGACAGCCTGGATCTTGAATCTCATAGTTTTGTTTATTATACTTTTTATTTTTGAGATTATAATATATCTTTTCTCCCTTCCCTGTCCTTTCTCTAAACCCTCCCATACACTCCTTGCTCTCTTTCAAATTCATGTCCTTTTTTTTTCATTAAGTGTTGTTAAACACACACACACACACACACACACACACACACACGCGCGCGCGCGCGCGCGCGCGCGCGTGTGTGTGTGTGTGTGTGTGTGTGTGTGTGTGTGTATAAAAATTCCTGAATACAACCTGCTTAGTCTGGATAATGTTGCTCATATGTATATTTTCAGGACTGATCATTGGTTTTGTATAAGCAATTGAGTGGATCTTCACTGGGGAAGATTATTTCCCCTGCTTAGTATTCCTTAGTTGCCTGTAGTTCTTTGTGTAGGGTTGGGGCTTTGAGATTACCCCCACCCCCATCTATTTGACATGTCTATTGATGTCCTTGTTCAGATGGTTAAGCAGTGATATTGGTGAGACTTTATGGGTGTGGCTTCTGACATTCCTAGGAGACCGTCTCTCAGCCAACTTCCTGATCCTCCGGCTCTCACATTCTTTAGACATCATCTTCCCTAATGTTCCCTGAGCCTTAGGTGAAAGAGCTGCTTTCTATATTTATCATAATTTTCTTATAAGAGGTCATAGCATCTGTTCCAGCCTTCAAATCAGAATGTCCATTCCATTTCAGATGTGAAAATTATAAAATCCTGAATTTTAAAACTTAAGTTTCATTATTTATTTATATGTCAATTAAGTAACAATTGGGATGAAAACATTTAATTAATTAAAAAATAAAATAGGAAATACTTCTTTAAATATAGCATAAGCCAATCTATTAATCCTTACAATGAATATAGATATCACACCTATGAAACCTTAAGGATTGCAGTTCTAATGCAGTTGTGAGGTGCTTTAATAGGTTGATATTATTTGAAAGTAAAATGTAAATAGATTAATTCATAAAGTTCACAATCATTAGGTCAGCAAGCTTTCTCATTTGTATACCTCTGTCAAAACACATTCGTGAATGAAGCTGTGTGAGGAGATTTCTGAGAGCTTGTGAGAAAACTCCAAGTAAACATGCCAAGAGTCGTAAGCTCTGTTCCTCCATCAAATGGGGTTGTTGTAGGAATGTGCTTCCAAGGCCGTCCCAGGTGCAGTAAATGAGAAAGGGTTTGCTTCACATTGTCCATTGCTGCTTATTTTTCTTTGTCAAAACTGCTTCCAAGCCTGGATTGCCCTTGTGACTGTATACAGCTTGGAACTCATGGGAACTCTGCACATGATCTTGCTTAATGCTAGGAATATTCTTAGAATATAAGTTGTCTGATGTCCTGAATAAAGCTGGCTATTGCACAACTCTCTAGTCTCCCAGATTTCGGCTCTACCCAGGCTCTACCCTCCCACATTCATACTGCCAACCAGAATAGTAAAATACCTCTTTACATATTAGGCTAATATAACAAGATGGTAATGATTAAATGAAACATAATAACCTATGAATTGTTATTATCTGAAGACTTCATAAGATTACGAACTTATAAAGTATGTCAAGCACCTCGCTGTTCACTTTTTCATGTGCAGATTTTACTGCTCGAAACATTTTCCCATCTCTTGACATATATTGTTGATTACAATTACACCCCACAGCATATCTAGCGAATTCTACATGTGCAGACCTTAACGAAAGGGGACAGTTATCAAAATAGATGAGCTTTTCCCCATGAATGTGAAATCAAACCATGGTTCTTAAAACTATTACATTTGAAAAGAATCTAACATTTCTCTTAAACAATTGAATATTTTAAAGAGTTGTGAGTTAACTAGATATAATTTAAAGGTTAAGAACTGTTAAGTTACATAGAATAGAAAAAAGCCAACAAACAAGGAACAAAAAACAAAACAAACACAGAAAAAAAAGTGAAAATTTAATGCACACAATTAGTTTTTATTCTTAGTGAAACAATGAAACAATCAGTTTGAATCATTTTTGTCTTCTGAGATTAACAGAATGCATTTCATTAAGCAACTATTGCAAATGAAATAGTCAACAAAACTTATCTAACATTTGATTAGTATCCTGAAATGCGATTTATATTAAAATTCTATAATTAAGGCATCTCTGTGGGTTCTTAATTTTTGGATAAGTTGTTCAAAACCACCATACAAGACAAATACACAAGAATAGAGTATGCATATTATATCAGGTTTTAATGATCAGAAAGTAATGTTAATGTCATTAATTCCCTTGATCCTTCCTTGAAGGAAAACATCCAAGTCCATCTCTTTAGACGCTTTCAACTACAAATGAACAATGTCATTATGTATGGGTAGCTGCTGTGAATTATGATTCACAGCTGGTATTTGGTATGATAAACCTAGAAGATAATCCTGCTTAGAGATTAGTGCTTAATTCCTATGCCCATGTACCTCCTAAGGAAATTTAAATTATTGTTTTCCTGGGGCTCATAAGTTTTTGACTTCCCTTTACTGAAAATATCTCTATGTGCCTTCAAGGTAAAATATCCTAAACTAAAATTAGCTGAGTTGTGGTCAAAGAATCAGCTTAAAGGCAGCAATAAAATCCACTGGATTTGTTCACGGCGTATATAAGAAGTATGTGTAAAGAGAAACACTAAGCATGTACTTGTGCCTCCTAAAAATGTAGCCCATTTGATGCCACTCAATCTCCTCCAATTATCGTATTAGGTAGTGATGATCTCATAAGTACCAGGCACAGTGGCTTTTTCTAATCCATGTTCTTGACACACTGCATTGGCAAGCATGGGTCCAGCCGCACTTGGTAAGTTTGTCTCTCCTTGGCTTCCCAGTGCTCATCTGCTAGGATCACTCACTTTCAGGCATTGGTCTGGATTATGTTCCTTCCTGCAGTCATTTAAGTGCTGTAAGAGCCCAGGGCCCCACCCTGAGAAACTCCTTTCCCTATTATATTTTTACCCATATTGTCAAGGCTCACACATATATCTATAGGCACATCAACTCTGAGCCATTTACAGCACCAGATTTGACTGTATTCTACAGGCTGCATCTGAAACTAGGGCAAAAACCCCAGCTGTTCCACATACAGTGTTCTAGAAAGAACAGTAACTTCAGTTTAGTTAGTGTTAAGAGAACAGTCTGGAACCAGGATGACTAAGATAAACCCCAAGTCCACTAGCAATGTAAACGTCGGTGAGTCATCCATTTAACGCATCTATGCTTCAGATTCCTGCTCTATAAGATAGGATCAATATAATAAATAAATAAATAAATGTTATAATATTGATTTATAAGGCTACACTGAGGGCACGTGAACATGAACTGTGCCTTGGCATATAGCAGCTGCTAAGTAAAGTATTATTTAAGGAAGTAATTTCATTAAATACTCTATGGAGAATTTTAGTGGTGATCACTAATGCTCCTACAATACCCATTTCCTCCAAATAACACCGTCTATCCTAAGACATGGATAGTTGACATCTCAATTGGGATCTCAGTACTTTTATTCCTTTAATCCATGATGCTCTTTTCTTGACCTATCTATGGCCTAGCATTCCAAGAGCAGGAAAAATAATAAAAAGGTGAAGGATGGCTAGGTGACTTGAAAGGGCAAAAGTCCTGTTTTGTTCATTATGACCCTAGACTTCCAGTGTGCCTGAACAACAGCCATTTCCTTAATGAAAAAATAAATGTCAAGTTAATGGAACAAATGAATTCAAGTTCTTTTGCAAACTCCTTTGACTTCATTTGCATTAGAAAAACCAAGTGTAGTCAGATGACTAGCTTTTCAGAGAGAAACACCTGTGAGTGAACACATATAGACTTTGGTCACCGGTCCTTACAATACATAGTAATCCCTATATAACATAACTCCAACTACATATACTATTTGTATGGTGTTAGGCATTGTATGTAATCTAAATATCATATAATGTATATGAGAGGGCTTGTATAGGTTTTGCCTCAACTGCCCCATGTAACAAAAAGAGTTTGAAGAACCATGGCTTTTGATATTCAACCCTAGTAGAGGAAGCAATCCCCGTAGTTACTTTGATGGCTTGTTTTTTGTCAACCTGACACTGGATATAGTCATTTTGGAATATGGAACCCTCACTAAAAACAAAAAATAAACAAACAAACAAACAAAAACCAAAAAAACAAAAAAAAAACAAAAAACCAACCCCATTAGACTGACCTGTGGACAAAACCATTGTGTATTTACTTGGTTGATGACTGGTGTGGTGGGGGGGGGCAGAACCCAGCCAATTGTGGGTGGTGCTACTCTTGAGCTTGTCATCCTTGGTGTTACAGAAAAGCAGGCTGAGCAAGCAAAGGGAAACAAGCCAGTAAGCAGCACTCTTCTGTGACCTTTGCCTCAGAGGGCTTCCAGGTTCGTGCCATAATTACCTTGGAGGATGGACTGCGAACTGTAAAATAAAAATGAGCCCTCTCTTCCTAAAGCTGCTTTGGTCAAGGTCTTTAGCACAACCATAGAAACCCTAAGAAAACTACTAAAGGGTGGCTCTGCTATAACTCCACCCAGTCACACTCCTGAAATTCCTACCAATACCTACTGATTTCTCAACAGCCAGGGAGTGTCAAGAACAATCTATTACACTTTCCTTTAACTTATAATATGAAAATCCAATAACCAAAATAATTACATAAGAACCTTACTTAAGGACTCTTAGGACACACCCTGCAATTTGATTTTTAATACCGACATGAAAATAATGAAAAGCCTTCAGTACAGCTGGATGATGAAACAGTGAAATTAACTAAGGAGCCCATGGTTTTAGAATCAGCAGCTTTTGCCATGAATTACCAGGTTTTTAGTATCTTACTTTCTTGCCCCCTCCTCCAAGTATTAACTTAACTATGTGGTACCCAAACATGCCTTTAAGAAAATATATGTAAATACTGTGAGCTTAATATGAACTTTTTTGAAAAAGCATAAATGGAATGGTAAAAAGTTGTGCTTGGATACTTGGAAAAACTAGTATTAGTTTTTTGTTTGTTTGTTTGTTTGTTTGTTTCGTTTGGTTTTTCGAGACAGGGTTTCTCTGTGTAGTCCTGGTTGTCCTGGAACTCACTCTGTAGACCAGGCTGGCCTCGAACTCAGAAATCCACCTGCCTCTGCCTCCCAAGTACTGGGATTAAAGGCGTGCGCCACCACTGCCCGGCTAGTATTAGTTTTTTTTTATTCAAACTTGATATATGTTTTTATTTTGTCTTGTTTTGAGTGGATTTGTGTATGAACAATGTGTCCTTTGTGTTTGTTTTGGGGTCTAAAAGCAGAAATCCTCTGTGGTTTTCCATCTGCTATTTCTACAAAGATATAATGAAGTCTGAATTGATTTGAGAAAGTTAAGAAGGAACCACAGAAGACAACACTTTTAATTACTAAATGTGAGATGAACCTCAGAGGGGACAGGGATGTTAAACGGGAGTCATCAGTTAAGCTTGAAACATGAGAGAATAAGTAATAAATTTGCCACATCCTTTGTCAGGCTGGATAGAAGGATGCTGGGCAATGCACATTCCTGGGCTGAGATGAAACTCAGTGATATTGCACTGTCTATCTGTCCATGGGCATGGATTTGAGTCTCATTTTAAAAAAAAGAAAGAAAAGAAAGGAAGAAGAAAAGAAGGGAGGAAGGCAAGGAGGTAGAGTGGCAGCAATCTAAGTGGTGTTGATTCTTCACAACATTAATAAAACAGCTATTTATTCTCCAACTTAATTCTTGCTACTTCAGTATCAACCAGCACATATTTGACCAAGCAACTCCATTCTTTGGACCAACTATACTAGAGTGGTCTTGTTTACTTACAATTTTACTAGAGTTGCCTTAGGTACTTTCCAAGCTATGGTGTCTCTTTAGCATCTTTGTAGGAAACAGCAGTAGAGTTCCATCTTCACACAGTATTGAGTCCAGAAAATGAAGCCGGTATTGCCTTTTATCTCTACAGACATAGAATCTAACATCAAGCACACTCTGTAATATAGGACAATTTTTCTGAACATATCAACTGTTAGCAACTGACTAAACGATGGAACAATGAGAGTAGAAAATGATCTCAGACAAAGGAAATTAAAAAAAAGTATGACTCAGGAACAAACACTGAGGATGAAATGTGATGTATTCTTGCTCTATCAACAAGAAAATTTCTATACATGGATGTGTGCTAAGTGAAATACCAAAGGAAAATCGTTTTAAAGGTGGCATGAATAACAAGGATAATTGGTGCCTTAGGACACTACTTGCTTATAATTTATGCTTATTCTTAATGTATTTATATACTGGCTTATATTAGTCAACTTAAAAAATCCATGAAAAAGAAAGTTAATGTAGGCTAAATCTGAGGTAGGAATCAATGAGATAATAGTAGATTTGTATATAAATCAGTTAATAAAGCTCTGCCAGGAAAAAAAGTTTCCAAACAAGCTCATGAATCCATTCTATAGTTTCAAGTACAAAAGACTACTTGTGATAAAACAAGGCAAAACCCTTGTTTTTCCAGACTTTTCTTCCATCCTTTATGATCTATACTTTCTCTCCCTCAACTCTCTCTCTAGAATTCATACAAGAAAGGGAGGACAGTGGTTTTCTACCAGAGTGATGACAGAACAGAAAGGGAGCCCTTGGACAGGGATGCAGGAAGCCAGGGAGGTCAGAGGGGAAATGGGGCCATGTCTCTGGTAGAGACTCCAGAGCCCACATCACTGTAGCTCACAGAGACTTAAGACAGACTTCTGATGGATACTAAGAAAGGATGGCTAATGTAATAGCAAGTGATAACAGCAAGAAGAAACATAAGTCAGAATACGAACTGAAATTTCAAGAGACAGTTTTAGAGACTATTGATAAGTGGGAAGACCAATAAAATAAAAAATTGGGGGGGGGGATGGGACTTGGTAGAGAAAAACAGTAAGAATTATATGATCAAAATTATTTTAAAAATAAAGATATTTTAAAAACAAAAATCAAATAAATTTATAGACTAAAAGATAAGTTGTAGGCAGAGATTAGAAAATGTGTGCTAGTGACAAAGAACCAGTTGGATTTATGAAAATCAAATATAAATTGTCACTGAAATAAACATAATGGATTGTATGAACAAATGTCAAACTAACTTCACTAAGAGAAGGAATTGGCCAATTTTCATAAAGAGACTTGAGACAGCTATGTTGGTATATGGCTACCATCCTAGAACATAGGATGTAAAGGCAGGAGAATTAACATGATTTCAACTAAAGACAGTGCTATATAGCAAGGCTGTTAGAAATGAGAGAGAGAGAGAGAGAGAGAGAGAGAGAGAGAGAGAGAGAGAGAGAGAGAGAGAGAGAGACACAGAGAGAGAGAGAGAGAGAGAGAGAGAGAGAGAGAGAGACAGAGACAGAGAGAGGCAGAGAGAGACAGAGACACAGGAAGAGACACACAGAGAGAAAGAAAGAAAGAATCAGAATGATTCTGTGTTGCTTAATTTGTCAATTTGCCAGAACAAAGGAATTCTAGATAGCAGACAAGAAGTGAAAGATTGCTTTTGGGTATGCCTGAGTGTTTTGAGAGTAGATCAGCATGGTAATATGTGGAAAATATGGGAAAGATCACATTCAGCATGTTCAAAGAGCTGGAATGCCAAAAGAACAAACAAGTAGAAAAGTGGGGCATGATGTTATTGTTGCTGCTGTTGTTCTTCTCCATGTTCTTCTTCCTCCTTTTGGTCATTCTTCTAAGGAGCTTGATTTTCCTCCTGTCCTCAGACATCAGAACCTCTGGCTCTTCACACATTCAACACACACATTCATTACCGAGATTTTCAAGCCTGAGCTATCATAATGAAATTATTATACCAGTAGCTTCTTTGGCTGTGAAGACTTCAATGGGTGCAGCCATGTTAATAAGCATCCTAGGCCTTCTGGTTTTGGATCTCTATCATGAGAGTTTTTAATCTCCATAAATCATGGAGTCAGTTCTCCTAATCAATTATCTCTCATATGCCCATCTATATATTCATATGAATTATGTATACATATATCTAAATCCTACTGATTCTATCTCTCCAGAGAACTGTAACTAATATGGCTCCCAGGAAGACAATGAAATTGAAAATATGGAGGAATGGTTGAAGAACACAAAAGAGAAACCAAGAGGCTCCAACATAAACCCAGGAAAACTGAGGAAACTGAGGGAAAAAACAATGTGCGGATAAGTATACACTTGAAAACCAGGCAGGAAAACAATAAATGCATCTGTAGAGCTATCCCAAGGCAGTAGGACTATATAAAGATAAAGAAAGAATAGTAAGTGAGAAAGACAACAGCAACAGCAACAACAACAGAAGTACAGTAGAACGACAACTACAATGGCTGAAGATTTCTCACCAGCAGCAGATTATAGAAGAACGCGGTTGAATGCTTTCTCCAAACTGTAAAGCAGAGAATTCTACAGGAGTTCAGCTATGACAAAAGCGTGAGATGAATGAACAATGAATGTAATCACTACAACCTAGCGAAGCTTCGTCTCCAGGGTCTCTCACTCCCACAGGTACCACACACAATCCAGGAAGTGTGAAAGCATAGCCAATAGGTCTTTATAGTAGTGTGTCTAGAGTCCCCTAAATGGAAGATTCTACATCTCTAAGGCTCCTATAATATTCAGACCTTTACTTCCATCCTAGAAAAATATTCAACCCCGATCTGTTCTTAAAAGAAGTTATTAAAATTGTTTAAGCTGCAGGCTTTGTAATTTGGTTAGATTTCACTTTAGCAAAAAAAGACAAGTGATTCTAGTAAAGGGTCGGATATATAATTAACTGTAGATTCTGGCAAATGTTTTGAGAAGCTTATCTGAGTATAAAGAGTGTAAAAATAAGTAAATCTTGCATGAATATGTGTCTTAAAGATTCTAGTTGATAGTACTGTGGGTCATTCAGGGACATGATCAGCTTCATCAGCAAGAAGATATCAGATGTGGAAAATTACCGGGCTGAAAAGCCTCAGTTAATAGTTGGTGTGGCAGAAATCTGATACATACTTAGATGGGGTAGCTATTAATTGAATCTTTTATAATTCAGCAGTAATGGAGAACCGTTACTTTTATAATGAGATTCCTGGCTCTGTACGTTTTCTCTTAGGGCTCACTGATAGAGAGCTTCAGAGTAAGGCTCGGGATCAACTGCTGGGGGTGCCTCTTACGTCCTTCGCATGGCAAGGCAGGCTCCTAGATGACCGGGACCATAGAGAATGACAGACAATGGAAGCCATGCTGAAGTAAGCCTAACCCTTCAGATAATTGATTTGCCACCTAGCCAGGACCCAGAACATGTATCTGAACCAAGAAAAGAAATAGTGCTGTGTTACAATAAGGGCAGTACACAGTTCTGCCTCGGGACAAGAAAGAAACGTGCTGAGTTTAATGTCAGAGTGGCCAGCAGCAGAGCAAGTGCTCATTGCTGAGTAAGTTACTTTCCCAAGCAGCAGCATCCAAAGAAAGAAAAATAGATAGCTGGCACCGTGCCCCTACCACCACCTTAGCATTTGTCATAATAAATTGGGACAGCCTGTGAGGTCCTTGAGCCAGAGATGATGTCCTATTCATAAATTACATCCCCCAAAATTAGTACATCACAGTGGTAGTGACATGCGTGGCAATAATAAAGGCTAGGAATCTCTGAATAGGATGGTAAAGAAGGGTATGGTTGATGACTACAGTATAGTCAACTGACGACTGAATCTGCATCAAACAGATATTTTCTAGGCTAATTCTAGGGAGGACCTATAAATGCTTATAATGGTTATAGGCACAAAACAATAGTACTTCAAGAAACTGCATGTACATAAGTGAAACTGTGAAAATGACTGGAATTAATTGTCTCTGTCAATTGGCCATAAGAATCACTGACAAGCCAAGAGACCACTCATGTTCTGTAATCTACTGAGATAAGATATATAATATCTGTTCACTGACATATTTAAGCAAATACTAGGCAAATTAAGTCAGGAACCTACATGTTTTAAAACTATTTAATAATTGACCAGTGGCAAACTAAGGTATCTGGTCAGCTTTATTAAAGCATCCATGGCTCTACCATTTGAGTCTCTCCAAGGCATTGTTTAACCATCCTAGATGCCTGGTAACATTATCTAGGAATAGTGCATGAAATTTCCCTAACAGCTCCAATTTGACTGGCATGAGGTGGGGCATAGGTATTTGTAAGAGATTCCCAGGTTATCATAAAGTATTGATTCTTACAATTTCAGTTTACCAAATTTCCTAGGACCCTCTAAGGGATTCCAGGACCCCAGACACTTCTCTGGGAGGGAAGGTCGGGAATCAGCATTCCTTGACCCTAAGGCTCAGCGTGCTGACAAGCTGGCAAGCTTGCCTACTAAACCCCGATGTTCCAGTGAACCTCACTGCCAAACCGTTCATTCATTAAAGACCTCTCTGACACCTCTAACCTGAGCCGTGAGGATGCTACAGACTGGAGTTCAGAAGACCTGAAAAAAGACTTCCCTCCTCTTTTCCACTCACTCACTCATCTTACAGAAATATCTTTAGTGGACTTCAAAATGGGGACAACACAGCTTTTGTATGAAGAGTTTTCCTCACTGTCTCTGAGAAGTGACAGTTTGGGTAAAATAGGCATATTTAAGCACTTTACTATTACATATCTTATCTATAAATAACAATTATTCAATCTGAAAAGTTGATTTTGGGCTGGAGAGATGGCTCAGCAGTTAAGAGCACTGATTGCTCTTCCAGTGGTCTTGTGTTCAATTCCCAGCAACCACATGGTAGCTCACAGCCATCTGTAATGGGATCCAATGCCCTCTTCTGCTGTGTCTGAAGACAGCGACAGTGTACCCACATAAATGAAATAAATAAATTTTTAAAAAGTTGATTCTGATTGATACTTGTTTCTATGTGAATTTTTTATTTTATTTTATTTTTACTATTTCAAAGACAGTGTTCATGCAAGGAAAGATAAAGGACCCAGGGAGAAGACAGCCATTAGCAGAGAGGTTAAGAGAAGGAAAAAGAGACTGAAATACAAGCTTAATTGACTTTATAGTTGTCACTGATTTCAGTTACAGTACTGCATTAGAGTTGACAGTAAAATAATCCATATGTCCCAAAAGTCCGTCCTCTATAAAATATTGTCCTCAGAAGAAAGGGTGACATATGCAAATACTACTTCTACGTTGTCGGTTCTATGGATCAAACTGTGTTAAACTATCACATTCTTACTTTAAATATACACTGTTGTGTCTGACAGTCAAATCCTGTAAGGCAAGTTTCACTACTATCAACCTAAAGATTCAACTCTGTTTAAGTCTCAGATATTGATTTACATGATACTTTTAAACTGTGAATGAGTATTAAGACTTCAGTCTATAGTTAAGTGATATTTTGATCCCTTTAATGTTCTAGATAACTAATCACTCTTTATAAAAAGTTTGATCATTACTTTCGAACATCTAGTTTGTAAGATATACCAGTACAGTTCTGTATTACTTAGTGATTTTTCTCCATATATGAAGACTAATGTGATGACAGCACATTAAGGTCTCACTCATCCTGTTCATCTAAAGCCACAATGCAGAGGAATTTTAATCCAGCATCGTGACTGCCCTGACAAGGGGTCACATCCAAAGACAGGATCCAGCTGGAATGCGGACATCCCTGGATTAGAGAATGGTCTGGCTGGAATACAGATATGCCCTTTTTTACACACCTCTAATCCCTACCAATGTAGAAAACGGTTGGTTTGTCGAAGGAGGCAGCCATGTTTGAAGGTGATGTCTAAATTAAGGGCAGACAAAGTGAGGAATCAGAGAAAGCTTTGGCAGAATGAGTCAGGATAAGATACACCTGACTCACACAAGATCAGCAGAAAAAGGGAAGTTAGTTAAGAACTGGGAGAGAGAATAACATGTGTGTGGGGTGTGTGTGTGTGTGTGTGTGTGTGTGTGTGTGTGTGTGTGTATCAATTTTACCAGGACATTTTTGCAGAGTCAGGTTACAGAGAGAACAAGACAGAAAGAGCCAGAGAATAAGGAGACAGGAGATCAGAATATTAGAACATATTGCCAAAGAACATAAGGCCAGGCAGAGCAAATCAGTCAGATGCCTAGAGAAGCTAGAGTGAATCAGTAAACTAGAAAGAGGCTTATACAGAGGCTAGAAGCTTCTAGGCCAAGGCCTTGGGGTGGTGCGAACCAAGAAGGAAATGCCCTGGGCTCAGCCCAAGCCCTGTGTTTGCACAGTTTAGGTTTGGCGCTCATGTCGTCACGTCATCTGAGGAAAAGTGACAGTTACACCTCAAGTCTATGAACAACCACGAACCATTTGTCAAGAACTACTACAATAAAAAACAAATAAATGAATTTTTTAAATAAAAAAAAAGAAAGAAAGGAAAAAGCTACAGGTTAGATTCCCTGTAGGACTTACATGGAAGCCAACCAGGAGCAGTCCTGTAATGCAGAGCACAGTCTGAGAACATAAAGGGACGGAGCAGAGCTGGAAAGCCAGACCCTTGGAGAGACTGCACTGATGGACGTGCCCCTCCCCTCAGAAGGAGGGGTCCAAACAACACGCGTGCTCGAGCACACTGGGCACGAGGTTTGTGTTTATAAATATATAGAAGTGAGGTCCACTGAAGGTGATTCCCAACTTCCTTCTCCATGTACTAATGTGAGGAAGACTGAGTACTCTGTATCCCATGTGGGCAGGGACAGTGGAAGGGGGAAGAAACAAGATCCCAAATTCTAATATCCATGCAATTCCAATAGCATGCCTTAAGTAAGGTCCCTGTTCTTCAGCAGGTTCCCTTTTAGAAACGGGGAATATAATAAACATTCAAATAGTTAGATTCCTACAGGGAATCTAACCTGTAGCTTTTTCCTTTCTTTTTTTTTTTTTTTAAATTCATTTATTTGTTTGTTTTTTATTGTAGTAGTTCTTGACAAATGGTTCGTGATTGTTCATAGACTTGAGGTGTAACTGTCACTTTTCCTCAGATGACGTGACGACATGAGCGCCAAACCTGGACTGCTTCTTCAGATACCCCATTCCCACCCCCATCCCGTGTGTGTGTGTGTGTGTGTGTGTGTGTGTGTGTACAGAAAGCAACACTGGGTATCACTTTCAAACATTCTCCAATTTATTTTCCATTTTAATTTTTTAAAAACATAATGTAAATGTATTCTTTAAAAATTCATACATGAGAACAATGTATTTTGGTCACATCTACCCCCAGCTCCACACTTGTAGGGGAAGGTGCTGATACTAAGGTCTGGTTCCCTAACTGGTTCTTTATTTTGTCAATAAAGAACGCCAGGAGCCAATTGCTGGGTGGAAGGTACGGATGAGACTTTCGGGTACTCGGAGGGAAAGGGAGACACGGGAAAGGGAGAGGCTTTTCTGCCGTGCTCTGGAACAAGGAGCACACAGTAATCGTTGTAAGATCTCAGCGCAGCTAGAGCCTGCAGCCCGGGTGCAGGCGGACTGCCAGGGATGTTTGCTATGGGGTGATGGGAACAGGCAACTGAGTTCGGGGTGAAAGGAGAGGGGGAGATAGCGGGTCGATAAAGTCACATTTTCCAGGCAGGAGATTCTGCACCCAGCAATTGTGCCAGGAAAGGCAAGCTGTAAAGCGACAGAGTGTGGGTTTATTATACGGGATTCAAAGGTCTCGGTGGGGCCGGGAGCATGACCCCTCCTGGGCAAGGGTGCATGGGAGTGAGCTGGTGGAGCATTCTACTTCTAAAGGCAGGGAGAGAGATAGAGAGAGAGAGAGAGAGAGAGAGAGAGAGAGAGAGAGAGAGAGAGAGAGAGAGAGAGAGAGAGAGAGAGAACCAGGTCAGTGCTGGTGGCTTGGCAGAGCTACGCCTAGAGGGACAAAAGCGAGCAGGGAGAGACTCCAGAGCCTGGTTGCAGCTCCTGAGCCAGGGCGGTAGGACAGCCCGGTTCTAAAACTGCTTGCGACACACACTCTTTCTCCTCTAGTACCTCCCCCCATTATTCTAATCTTTATGCCCTTATTTTTTAATTAATAACCCACTGAGTCCAAACAGCGCTTCCCATATGCACATGAGTATAAGGTCATTCCGTGCAGTATGGTGTGTGTATGTCTGTGTGTGCATGTATATACGGGCCACAGCCCCGGAGCAAACCAACTATCCCAGCTGCCTTCACCCGCCAATAGCTCCTCAGACAGGGCTGGCGCTCTGTGATCGCCTCCTGCCATCCATGCTAAAACCTTCACTGTGTGGGATCTCCGAGGCACCCACAGGTACCTCATGTGAGCACATGAATGTGACAGCCCCGCCAAGCCCTGACACTACTGAGCAGCAATCCACTCCAACCTCTGGGGCTTGTAACAATCTTCCTGATGTCTTCAACATTCTTATCGTTATACTCATAAATTATCGCACATCTCAACGCCCATGAATAGTTTCATTTTGTAGTGGATAGTGGAAAATGAAGATACCCACAGCCTGCCAAAGTACAGAGGGGTAACTTTGAAAGGCTGAAGCCTAGATATACCTGTACTGCATTTAGATTTTATTTATTTACTTAATTATTAACAATTTATTTTAGATTTTTCATGACAGGGTCCTGTGTAGCCCTGGCTATCCTGTTGCCCACTCTATAGAACAGACAGGCCTTGAACTCAGAGGTCGCCCTGCATATCTGCCTCCTGAGTACTGAGACTAAAGCTGTGTGCCACCCCTATCCAGCATCTCTATTTTATTTGTTGAGACAGGCTCTCCTTCGCAGAGCCTGCACCTCACCTCCAGCTCACTGGTTGTAAGATCACTGGCTTAGCTGGCCAGCTTGTCTTAGGGATCGGCAGTCTCTGTGTGTACGGCGTTGGGATTACAGGACCTCCGGGCTGTTCCTATTCCATGCCTTTCACGTGGGTTCTAAGGGACTGGACCCAGGTCTTCATGCTTACCCAGCAAGCACTGCAGGCCAGACCGTCTCCCCAGCCCATCGAAGCCTCTCCCATTTCATCCCAAGATTATCATTCAGTAGGCACTAAAATGCTGTTTAGGAAGAGAACTTTACAGCTAGTTCACTGGATCTCAAGTTGTAACTCTCTCTCTCTCTCTCTCTCTCTCTCTCTCTCTCTCTCTCTCTCAAACTTTAGGGGAATATTTTTAAACCAGTGAGCTCAATTCTAGCTCTAAAATAGGGTGGATGAATATACTCCTAGGATTTTGAAGAATAAAAGCAACCAAAATAAAATAAGATGTCTGGGTAATAGTAAAAGAGAAAAATATTCTACAGATAGATAAACACACACACACACACACACACACACACACACACACACACACACAGTTGCACAGATACACATATATTGTTCCCCTTATATAAATATCTCCAGTCTTTAGGTCCAGGAGTTTTATAAACCAGGAACCTTTTTTAGCCTTCCCAGGCAGGTTGCCTGTCTTTTTAAAGTAACCTTAAAAGGGTTGTGAATTATCTATTTTGTATAGACCTCCAGTCTATTTTGGTAACTTAAGTTTCAGTTTTGTGGGTGACTCAGCGATGATCCTAATTACTAACTACTGATGCCAGTGTAAAAAAATAATCCGTTTTGGGTTCAGCCCCATTTTGTGTTGGGGATGTATGCTATGCTTTCAAACACATTTTTTATATCCACAAGATGTATCTGTGTTTTCCAGAGGGTAAGTCTAAAGGAAATTATAACTGGGCCATTTGAAAAACACAAGAAACACTCCAGTTGTTTTGATCACCAGGCTCTTGTCAGGAAACAACTTCAGTGAAAACTGAGTGAGCTGATGATCCGAAGAAAGATTAATAAATGAAAAGCCGACCTAAGAGTAACTGAAAGTAAAGAAGCATCCTTCCCTCCATCGTCCAGCAAGGCACGGCCTGGAATAGGCCTTTGAAAAATGTCTTTTATACATTCCCCCTATTTACAGAATGGGCTCACATGACGGCTCAGGTCTATACTGTCAGCACTTTCCCTAAAACCACAATTTGTTTTCCTTTTATGCCAAAAAATCTTATTTTATTTCTGAGGCTTCTGGGTATTTACCCTTGAGAGCCTGGGAAAGTCTCCAGGGAGGCCAGTAAGTGCATCCAGTGAATAGAACGCAGGACAAAGAAGCCTGAGCAGACCAGTCTCAGCTCTGAGCCTCGGAAGGGTCTCTGTCTATTTTTATTATCATCAGAAGATGCTGCTAACAGGTTTTGAAGTTCTCTAATAAAAATGCTTTATAAATACCAGCCTGTTTATATGGGAATCAAATTCCTCAGAGAATCAGTGTAGCTGTAACTTTCAAACTTGAAAACCTCCTGGGGAAAAATATTTGGCAATGTCTACCTTTTAGATTGCACGCTGGTTAAAATGAGAAGACCCACTCTAACAGTAGGTAGGCACAGTAGGCACAATAAAGACCTTTCCAAGCATTCAGATATTGAAGCATCTTATTTAACATATTAGGCTGTACTACTAAAAAAATGATTGATTACATCATATTTGCATGTCTTTTAGAAAAGCCACCAAAAGCTCCAGTCAACAGCACGATCAACAGCCTGTACAGGAAGGACACAGGGGCTGCCCAGGCTCTTCCCTTCTCTTCTGGCAGTGCACAGGCCTCTCCAGCTCTAGGTCATTCCGTATTTCCACGTCCTAATAGGCCTCTGTTTTCTTCTACCAACATGCACTCTCATACAGGCTCAGATTTAACTCTATCGTGGCATAGACAATACAACACACTTAGAAAGAACTGCAAGAACTGTATCATGGCCGGGCAGTGGTGGCACACGCCTTTAATCCCAGCACTCGGGAAGCAGAGGCAGGTGGATTTCTGAGTTCCAGGCCAGCCTGGTTTACAGAGTGAGTTCCAGGACAGCC
Source organism: Apodemus agrarius (assembly GCA_964023405.1). NCBI lineage: Eukaryota > Metazoa > Chordata > Mammalia > Rodentia > Muridae > Apodemus > Apodemus agrarius. The sequence continues at coordinate 82,548,223 of OZ030011.1, forward strand.
AGGGCTACACAGAGAAACCCGGTCTCGAAAAACAAAACAAAAACAGAAACAAAACAAGAACCATATCACGGACAGAAATTCAACTCAGGTCCAAAGACCTCAATCAGCATTTTAATAAATAAGTGTATCTGTACTTTGTTAAATCTGCAAGTTTCAACAGGAGAGAACAATATCAGATTACAAAATAATAAAATCTTTAATTGCAAAAAATTAATCATTTATATTTTAATGAATATTAATCAAGGCCTTTATGCTAGTGAGGTGTAGTACTCTAGAAAAAAGCAACTCAGTTTCAGAGAGAAATTAGATTTACATAAATCGTTACTACGAGAAGACTCAGTGATGTTATAATTTGCAATCAAGTGGGGGGAAATGGGTCACCAGGGAACATAGCCCATCGGTGTGCTAAATTCTTTAAAACTGCCGTCATCTTGTGAAAGCATATTTTTAAAGACTGAATTTAAAAATAATCCTACTTGATATAGTTTAATGTGGAGGGGTTTAAAAATTCATCTATACATCACTCTTCAAAGAACTTGCCTCAGAGACAGAAGATTTTTGAATCATTTCTGTTGTTTTGACTTTTTGAATGTCCCTTTCTCTCTTTCAGCTATTTTTTAACCAGGATAAGAGCTTTCCTGTCTTGAAGACATTTAAAAATACTTCATTTTGAAGAAACTATCAAAGGGACATCAACTGGCACATATGCTTGGCATCAGGGCACACCAAATGGCCCAATTAAACCATTTGCAGTCTTTGCAAGACACAATTTAAATGTACCCGAGAAATGTCAACTGGTTTCTCATGCAAAATTATCTTTACCAATGAGCTATGCCTTAGGAACTGAGCACATAAATCCCTGTAGAAATCCAGTTTGTGTCAGACACACACTGGAGCTGATACTCAGCCTCAGAAGAGGCAGGCTTGGCTATTGAACTAAAACACCTCTGGAAAAAGGTATGGAAGACGAATCTGACCCTCTACTCCCCGTCCCAAACTGGAATGTGATTCCCCATGCCAATCTCTAAAATAAAGGAAACAAGGAAACTTCCTAGCTAGCTTTTTCCTCTCTCCACGAACAAGTCTTCCCCAATGTGGACATGGTTCCTAAAAGTTGTTTCTTGGCTAATATATCATGGAAATTTCTCATAAAAATATTTAACATTTAATATTCCTAGGAAGCTAGCACACATATGAAAGGGAGCGGCATAAATGACAACTTTGATCACATTTTTCTGTAGAACAACGACAGCTCCTGAAACTGCACTTAGTGAATGTGAGCTTTGTGATCCTGGGCTTCAGGCTAAACCTTGAGGTCAGAGACCCAGCCAGGGCGATGCTCATTTGCTCCTTTAGATCTGATGAAATGTCACCTCTATTCAGAAAGAGACAGAAACTAATTAACATCTATAAAAGCTTGCTGCTGTTATATGGACACAAAGATATTATAAAGTACTCTTATCCATGAAGAATGCTTTCAGTTGCATATGCATATACACACATACACATGTACATAGACAGATATTTGCATAGGTATAAGTCACTACAGAATGAATGATAACTCAAGTTTTACTGTCTCGGATCTTCAGGAGACTTCTCAAAAATCACAATAGAAAGATTCGATGTAACTAGCACTTGTACTTTTTACAAGAGGCAGAATCTAATCGAGTAAAACATGCAATGCCTTAAATTTCCATGAGCACTTGGATTTGTCTTCTTTTTCTGTTCCACGGCTAAGTCAATGAAAATGCAGCTCGTTGAAAGTCTGAAGCTAAATGCCTGCTAATTCGGACTACCAGTCCAGCCAGACATCTTTGCTATCATGAGTTCAAATGAAAGACAGTAAACTACATCTTCCAAATCTTGATACCAGGACTGTACTGAAGTCATTATAACATTTAAATGATATGATTTTACAATAAAATTATAAGATAATTTTAGACTTATTTTTTAAATGTCATAGGTAGTCTGTCTGAAATAATTTAAAGTTCAGATTTCAAAGAGCCAATAATATTTACGACAGAAAAAAAAAGCAGATAAAAGAAGAGTCCTTGGCATTTATAGGACGTAGGCTTCTTTAGTTGACTATGCCATGAAATGTGTATGGAGTGGGATCTTAGTTCCTCCGTGTGGCCGAGCTGGCTCTGAGGCTCACTAGGATGTATATGAGCTCTGTGAGCAGCACCCTCAGAAATGTGCTAATGAAGGAATGATTAACCTAAGACAGGTCATGTCTCTGTTTCCCTTCTTCTTTTCCTGTTGCTCTGAGGCATGGAGACCCCCCCCACACACACACACACACTACCTTAAGAGAATGAGAGAGCATCAATAACACCTTCTTAAACTTGATAGGCTTCACACGAAGCCAACATTAACCTCAGGAATTAAGCTATGGAGTAAAGAAAACGGGCTAGGACAAGGTGTTGTCCTTAAATGTAAATAGATGAAAGTACAATCAAAAGATGGTAGATCTTCATAGTATAAGCTTAAAAATTGTATTCGAAAGTTATAAAAATGAGAACTAAGGAAAAACACCTTAAATATACATGACTTAGTTTGTCTCCTAATGTTCTGGGCCACCTGTCTCTACTATGATGCTTGAGAAGCCGCAGTCAGTTCAGCGTGTGAAAACCCAGGAAGTTATCTAGGGCATTGTAACTTTCTCTGCATCAGTCTTGGGAGGAATAACCACGTTAAAACAATCTCTTGGCATGCTCCTTCTTTGGGACCTCTTGCTCACAACATAGCAGTAGTAACCAGCAGTAACTCAGACAAGTAGCATGGGTCCACCAACTGCAAGACAGTTAAGTGTCTTGCTGAGATTATTTATTTGTACTAATTTTTCTCACATAGAAATCAGCATTTCTCTGTGTCTTACAGGGAATATTACATGCTCCCTATGACGATAGTCCACATGACTCAGGTACTAGTTACCGCTTACAAACTTATCTTCTCTGATAGATCATGAGAGTGACGCTGTCACATCACTGTCTCTGTTCTCCCAGGGCTAAAAGTTGTAAGTAGTGGCTGGATCACTCAGGACCATTAGTAAATGTACATGTATGTATGTTCATGTCCATATCCATATACGTATTCATATATGTATATATGTGAATATGCACACAAACAGCCATATTTCCTGTTTAATTTCTGATGTCCATATGGAATTAGCAGTAACTACTATTCGAAATTTTGGCATGAGTCTACAAAGCAAATTCTGCAAAAGAGTATATTTTGACATCTTCTCAATATCATGTTAGTAGCTTCAGCTGGCTAAAATTATATACTCTATATGCCATTCAGGGTGTGCCTGTGTTGCTTTATAGCATATGGTAACAAATTTAAAGCTAAATATCCAATGATGAAATGAAGAGAGGGAGGAAGGGAAGGAGACAGAGAGAGAGGGAGAGAGAGAGAGAGAGAGAGAGAGAGAGAGAGAGAGAGAGAGAGAGACTTTTCATGTCAGAATCCAAATTTTGTGAAAGTAGCCAACACTGTCTCATTAGCTGGTAAGCTAATGGAAATGTTGCCAGCGTTTCTCTCAGTGTCTAGAAAACACAGCCTGGAATGTGCCAAGACTTCACTGATTTATTTTCATAAACAGCAGTGCAATAAACCCAAGAAAGCCAAAAAAGCAAATTTTAAAAAAGTAAATATTCATTTGCTATCAAGATAGACACAACCTCTTTATCCAAGCCTCTTACCGACAATTCAGGACTGTGTGAACTAGTCAGTCATTTATCACGACTGCATTTACAGGCAGTCCCACAATCCCAGCGTCCACACGCCCTCAGCTCTGCACTGCGGTGGCTCTAATACTAGTCACATCATTTCACCCGTGTACCTTGTTATTCTCTGACCTTTTAGGGAAGTCTGGAATATGAATCGACGAGACAAAAGTAATACTCAAGAATTCCTCTTTTTCTTCCCCAGAATATCTGAACACAACCTTCAGCTTCATGTTTCATATTGTTTAAATGGAATCAAACAATAAAGCATCCTGGAGGGTGCCTAGCTGGGCATTTGAGTCCTGACTCCAACACTAGGTCCTGGGAAGAATCCGGCTAAGTTACCTTGCCTCTCCAAATCTCAGTGTCAAACCTTTATAGGGAAGTAACAGTACTTTTTCATGACATCTCAAAGAACAACTAAATAAATGCATGTAAAATACTAGATGGAGAGCTCAATAGAAGTCACTAAAAGCTGTTGTTATCCATCTGAATGCATACTTACTTAGACGTTCGTAGCTAGGGAAAATGGTTCTATTTTCCCCAGCTTTCTGTCCTTATTTGTATTGTTTTTCCAGAGACTGTCTTAAAAGTTTAGGTATCCCACTGAGGTAGTTACTCTCACATCCTTTTAGAAACCTGGTATCGATCGAGTGAGGGTCCACGTCTCCATATTCAGTGATATTTAATGCGTGATAAAAGAAAAGGAAGTCCTGGAAGACAAGACTCTGCTCTCATGCTTCCGGGTGCATTCCTAAAATGCGTAACCGTGGGTGTTCAGCCTAGTTCTGTAATCTTCCAGAAAGGGGAGGCGTTCCGGGCAATAACTGTCCTGTTGGATAGCTTCTAGAGCCAACTATGATTTCAGTGGGGAGCATGGCAGTCAGTGGGTTAAATCAAGAGATCCAATTCAGAGCATATACACTAGCGATTCTTGTGGGCTACTGAAAAGTGGCCAGCAAGTCAGTAAAGGCCAGGAAAAAAAAAACACAGAGTGAATGATGCAGTCTTTTCGGAAGCGGCTCAGTCTGTGGGAAGCTGGGATTAGGAGGGTCTTTGAGCGCTGGAAAGGATAAAGCGGAAGGATATGAAGTCGCTAGAACAGAGATGGCAGCAAGTGATCTAAGCAGAGGTCTGTGGGGAGAGCGGAGAGTGGTGCTCCCTTCCTCCTTGTCCCTCACGGTCCTCCTCTGTGCCTCCGCTCACACTGGCCTCCAAAAGTATTATTGCACGCCCGCAGGCTCTTCTGTGAGGCAACGCCATAGCACGTCAATGCCTGAGCGCTCAGGCAGACCTCTCAGAGGTGTTCTGGGTGCTACACTAACTCATTTAAACTCCCAGTTTCCAAAATGCCTTCCCTGTCCATTTGAAAACACAGACTGAAAATTTTCACTTAGTTGCGTGAAATCCTTTTAGTACTTTTATTGATACTCTCATTAAAATCTAGTTTCTTCTGAAGTACCCTTTCCTTGCAGTGTGCTAGCTCCAGGAATATTCTTGTTCTGAGTCTTCACACCAAGCTCCTTCCTGACTCAGGAAACACTATTCCTTTTTCATGGAATGCTCTCCTGCTGCTACAAAATCATTTTCCAGCTGGGACCTTTCCAACTAAACATCTCAGTTTTAAAATTATCTCCTTCCGGATTCACTAGATCCCCACAGTATCCTCCAACTCTATCTTCTTTCTCTTGAACGATTTTCTATACTTTGGAGCCATTCTAATGTGGGTATATGTGCGTGTGTGCGTGTGTGGGGGGTATGGGCAGTGTACGGGGAGAGCAGTATGTGTGTGTGATGTGCGTGGATGTGTGTGTGTGTGCTGTATGTGCATGTATAAGTGTGGTGTACATATGTGGCATGTGTGTATGTATGTAATATGTGTGTGTATGTATGTGGTATGTGTGTACATAAGTGGTATACGTGTGCATATGGGTGTGGTGTGTATGTATGTGTGTGTATGTGTGGGTTCTGTTTGTGTGGGTGTGCATGTGTATATGTATGGGGTGTAAGTAGTATGTATATTTATATATGTGTGAGGTGTGTATGGTGTGCGTACATACATGTACATGTGCATAGCTTGCTTTTGTCTGTCTCTTGTTATGCTGCAGACTCTTCAGAGGCAGGGGCTACATCTCTACTAAGGTAAAAAGACAAAGCTAGTAAATTACTAATTTTAAAATAGAAATTATAACTTTGATAGGATTAAGGACACACTTTAAACTGGCAGAGACCATCGTCCAGGTACCATACCCGCTGACCCACAAGTTACTCTTAAGACTAAAGCATTTAACAGCAAATTTATATCCCTCCAGTTATATTCTCTTTTTCTCTCTAGATAAATATGTTTATGTAGGGCATATGCACACGTGTGTATGTGTTAGTGTATGGGAAGAGGCCAGAGGTGGCTGTGAAATGTCATCTTCTATTGATCTCCATCTTACCCTTTGAAACAACGTCTCTAGTGAAGCTGGAGCTTACTGACTGGATAGACTGGCTAGCTCGTGAGTCCAGGGGCGGGGTCCGCTTTCTCCTGCCTCCTCACACAGATATTACAGGTTTGTATCATTAAGCCTGGCTTCTTACTTGCGTGTTGGGGTACAAACTGAACATTGTACAGTGAGCAATTTAATGAATTTCTCCAGTCTGGTTATTTTCTGCTATGTGTTAAAGAATTTAGCCCTGTTACCACCATTAAGTCTGAGCTTTTGCCTTTGGCTTCTGAGAGATGCATGTGCTCTTGGAATGTCGCTGCTCTCCCAGAGTCCTAAGGTATTGCTGGAGAGTCTAACAATATGATTTAGGGTGAGAGCCTGCCGCATTAGAAAAACAGTTGTGGCTTAGAAAGGGGCTTTGGGCGACACGATATCAGACAACCTAGTGACTAAGATCAACCACGTGGGCAGTCAATCAAGTGTATCTATGCCCGTATATTCAAGCCCCATACAAACAATGAGCATTGTGACTGAGGAAGCCCCTCTGGGTGACAAACTCCATGTTTAAATGTTCAGTGTGTAGGAAACAAAAGTGTCCTGTCTTCACAGGAAAAGCTAACAGACATATCACATGAGCTCTTTCCAGATCTCCTCTGGGTACTTCTTCTAGTGGCCAGATTTTATTTGCATATTTCCATATACTAAACCATACCTCTGAGAATACTGGTTTCAATGTGATATTACTGGTCGTTAAAAAAATATTGAACTAGGAGGGTTTTGGAAACCACCACAAAAAAGCTGTTGGTATGGCAGGCAAAAGAGCTTCTTACTGTCCTCTCTGAACATGTCATGGGCTTAAACTTCCAACTTTTCTTTATGTTGGAAGTCTCTTTGATAGTGGAGAGTAATATTTCATCTTTTTTTTTAAGTAGAAGGAAAAAAGTTGTTTAACATTGTATAATAAATAAGTAATTAAAGTGAGATTTGAATCTGTTTGTCAAATAGAGCACATGTTCTTTCTATTATAATAAGTAGGGGAAAGTTGATGAAGGAATTAAAAAGAAAAGGCAAATAGAAAAGAATCTTTAAAATGCATAGTGTCAGGCAGTGGTAGCATATGACTTTAATCCCAGCATTTAGGAGGCAGAGGCAGGTGGATCTCTGATATCAAAGCCAGACTGGTCTACAGAGCAATTTCTAGGTTAGCCAGGGAAAAACATAGAAACCCTGCCTCAAACACACACACACACACACACACACACACACACACACACACACACGAACGAAGGCCAAGAGACTTTAAAAAAAAAAACAAACAACCAGGCTGAGGCAGGAGAAATGGCTCAGTGGTTGCCCTTTCAAGAGATCTGGGTTCAATCCCAAGAAACAATATGGCAGCTCACAACTTTCTACAACATTAGTTCTAGAAGATCTAACACCTCTCACAGACGTACACACAGTCAAAACAGCAATTCATATAAACTAACAAGAAAATAAAAAAGAAAAAGATGAGTATATTTAAAAACTGAAAAATGTTAAAAATAGTGATCTGATATGTGGATCCTTGAATTATATCCATGTGATATGAGGATATTTGAAATATGAGGCTTCAACTACATAAAAGAACAATACATAAAATAGAAAACTATGCACTGGAGGTTAACGTATGCATGTTTCATCGTCTCATGCATGATAACCTAGCACATATATAGAGACCACAGACAATAAAAAAATGAGAAGAAAAAAAATATATATATATAAAGAATGATGGCTAAATTTATTTCATGAATCACAAATAATTTCACACAACGAAACTTGTGACTGATGGGCAGCATTTTTCATTGTTGAAAACAAACATTTCACAATAAATTTTGGCAGAGAAAAATGAATTCCATATGCAATAATTTTTCACATGTCCAAGTTGATATAAATTAATATGTAAAAAACACCAAGAAAAATTATTGATTTTAGTATTTCGATGAATCTATATGCCACCTCAATTTGTCAAATTTATGCATATTTTGAAAAAAAACCCAAAACACTGCTTCCCAGTTATATGAGTAAAACATCAAAATGCACAACAGATGGACTTTGAAAGGTTGGCAAAGATTCTCTAATCAAGTGAAACTGTCTTTCAGGAAGATATCAACCAATGAACTATGACAATGTCACTTTTTAAAATAATTGTAATATTACATATATAAAATGTAGGCAAATGAAACAGAATGCTTAGGGCCATTATGCACAAATTTGAAGGCTCCTCTTTTGGGGTCTCTTTGTTTTGATTTGATTTAATTATAGACTGGGTCTCACTCTATAATTCTGGCTGGCCTAGAACTTAATATAACAGCCCAGGCTATGATCAACTCATGGCAATCCTCTTATCTCACCCCCTTGACCCCCAGAAAGGGACTGTAGGTATGAGCCACCACCCCATACTTGGAAGGCTCCCTTTAATTTCTAAGTACAATTTAAACTCATATAGTAATAATGGTAAAAGAGCCATCCATTCTCTGAACTTTAAACTTCCCAGGAGAAACCATAAGGTCATTCTGCTTTTTGAAAAGACATTTCTGGTCTCCAATCCAAGTCCCCTTTGTCATCTTGTCCATCGAAATAATGCTCCAATGAGGAGCTGAAGTCATTGAACTCTTTGCCAGTAAAAATGAAAGAGCAATTCTTTGAAACATTTGGGGCTGGTTCTCAGCCACAGGGGAATGCTGGGTACCCAATGAAGGGGCTGCAACACCAGTTAAGTGGACTTCATTTTTGATTCCTTTTGCAGTCTAAAGAAGCTCATTGTTTTGATTTTAAATGATGCTATATTTAAGTTGAGCAAACTTAAGTAGATCTGATTAAGCAAACAGACTCCTTGTTACTGGATATAGTTGCTGGGCATGAAGAAGTTCATTTTGAATCAGTTGGACAAACTGCTCTGATCAGTTAGCAATGTCTGTCACAATCTGCAGTAGAAATGCTGCGTCACAACTCAGATCTAGGCATTGGCTATGACACAAGTTTTACTTAAAGTAGTTTACATTTTTGTCAGATATGCAGGGCTAAGTGTAAAATAACAATGGAAAATGTCTACTAGGGTGTAAAGTCCAAAGAACCTTTCATTAATGAAAGAAAGCTATCCATTTAGTCAACTAACCTGGACTCTTGAGGCTTTCTGAGATGGAACCACCAAACAAAAAACATACACAGGCTGGACCTAGGCCTTCCCGTACATATGTAGCAGAGGTGCAACTTGGTCTTCATGTGGGTCCAGAATAACTGGAGTGGGTGGAAGGAAGCTATCCCCAAATCTGCTGTCTCTACATGGGTTATGTTCTTCTAGCTGGGCTGCCTTGTCTGGCCGCAGTGGGAGAAGGTGTGCCTAGCCTTACAGAGTGCCAGGGTACTTACAAGTACAGACTTGGTGTGCCAGTGTTGGAGGACACCCAGTGAGCCCCCACCTGTTCAGAAGAGAAGGGGAGGGGGTAGGGAGAAAGGATTGTGGGAGGGGATGACAAGGAGGGTGGCAGTGGGCAGAATATAAAGTGAATAAGTAAAATAAAAAAATTAAAATTACAATATTAAAAAAAGCAAGAGTGATTAATAAGAATTAAAGTTGTTTTTGCAAACTAGGGTTTACAAGAAAAACTACAAATAATCCTTACCAACTAAACACTAATTTCCTAAAATGCTTTTCTCTCGTGAGCTTTGATTACAAAAACACTGGGGAACCCAAAATTTTCTACCACAGCACAATGGCTGTGCTAGCAGTGACTTTGACGCCACATACATGATACTTGAATTGCATCTTAAGCATGTGAAAATACTGCCTTACTGCTATTTGTTGCATCTAAAAGCAGATATATATTCACATTACATTTACATAATTTAGAAAAGTTATCTTTTTGATATGTTGACAAATTTGTTGTTTAAATTTCAAAAGCCAACTATAACTATAAAAACATATATTTACTTTTAACAAAAGATAGGTTTTATGATACTCCTTGTTTTTAGCATATAAGCCTCTTCTAAGTCAACAAATAAGACCAACCCACTTTAAAAAATGGGCAACAGACTTGAACAAACATTTCTCCAAAGATAAATAGCCAATAAGCATATGAAAAGATTCTCAACATAATTAGTCATTAGAGAAATGCAAATTAAAACGATGAGATGCCACTTCACACCCACTAGAATAATTAGAATTTTAAAAAGCAAGAGCAACAACAACAGAAGAAAACTACACTCATATATAGTTGGGGGAGGGGCGACATAAAGTAGTGTAGGCAGTTTCGAAAACAGTTTAGTAGTTTCTCACCAAGTTAAACATCCTATTACCACCTGTTCTGGCTTGAATCTAGAATGTCCCCAGGGCTAGAAAGGTTTGGTGGCCAGACAGTCTTTTCAGATCATCCACTGACGCAGTAGCAATGTGACAGCATTACTGGTGACTGTAGAACCGAATGAGATATGGTGTCACTGGGAGAATTAGGGCACCAGGACCTAAGCTTCTCTGAGTCCTGCTGCCCCGAGCTGAGGACCTTCCTCTCCTCCACAGCACCCTCCCTCCACGTTCTTTTTTCTCTACACAGTCCAGAAACAGAGTCAGGTAATCAGGTAAGGAAATCTCTGTCAGGTGAGCCCAGAAGCTCTGAATACCCAAGACACAACTCACATATCAAATCACTCCCAAGAAGAAGGAAGGAGAGGGCCCTGGCCCTGGAAAGGCTTGATGCAGCATTGTAGGGGATTACCAGGAGAGAGAAGTGGGAGGGGGGTGATTGGGGAATGGGCGGAGGGAGGAGGGCTTATGTGACTTATAGGGAGAGGGGAACCGGGAAAGGGAAAATCATTTGGAATGTAAACAAAGAATATAGAAAATAATAATAATAATAAAAGAAATAGTTTTTCTCAGTTATGTGTCATAGGAAATAGTAATTCTTTCATCATTAATTCCATCCCTAAGCATACATCTACCCACACCAGAAACCAGCCATGTAAGCAGCTGGTTGCTTAACATATTCAGCAGCATTGTTCACAAAAGCCAGAAGGTGGAAAACAAGCCCAGGGTCTATCAGTGGGCGAATGCTTAAATAATATATGATACAAGCGAAATCAATTCAGTTACCAAAGGCATGAAATACTGATCTATGCAGTCATGGGGATGAGGCTAATAAACACTACCCGTAGTGAAAAGACCCAGACACAAAGCGGCATATATGTATGATTTTATCCCCACAAAATTTCCAGAACAGGCCAAGTCTTAGAAATAGAGAGCAGATGAGTGGTTGCCAAGGGCCAGAAGGAAAGCAGGACGGTAATGTGGGGTTCCCTTAGGTGTGATGAGAATATCTTGAGACTTAATGTGTGTGAAGAGTACACAAATCTATGACATTACCAGGTCCCGCTGAAGTTGTACACAGTACACTTAAAACAACCATTTGTCAAGAGATTTTTATTTCAAGATTTAAAGTTTATGACAGACTTCTGAAGACTCTGTCATGGCAAATAACTATTCATAACAAAGGAAGTATGAGGTCATGAGAAGTAAGTGAAGGATTTTTAAAGAAAATACTTTATACTGGCCAAGTCTGGGCCAATTTAAGAATAATAATGAATAACATCACTAACTTCCATTCATTGGGGGAGATTAATAATCCAGTACTACATGTACTAAACAAAGGTGGATAGAAAAAGCTATTCCTGAGTGTGAGATTACAGTGAGGAAAGGAATTAGGAAACTAGTTTTACAGCCATAATAGAAGTGATTCAGACAGGACCCATGGGTAGATATCAGATGACTGCATGGGTTAACATTACTGTGTATGTTATGTATGCAGATAAAAATATTATAACAAGATTATCAATAGAATATTTATATGAAGTTAATTGCTTAATATTTTTAAAAAATTAGCTGTATCATGGGAAAATGTAGAAGACAACACCTTTTACTTCCACAATTGTCACTGGAGCAATAATAATACCTCCCTCCCTGCTATGATATATTTGCATCAATATTAAAATGTACAGGTTCCATTCAGAGGAAACACATTCATCAGAAAAAGCCTTCAGTTGAGTGTGAAGAAGTAGATGTGTGGATAAAGGCTCTGGCTGCCAAGCTTAGTACTTTGTGTTTGATGGTGGAAGGCAGACGTGAGTGTGTCGAGTTGTGCTTGGACCTCCTCATACATGCAGTGGCATGTGCCCTTCACTCTCCACTAACAGAGCAGAAGACAATTCACTACAAAAGCTACACTAAGAGACACTGTACACATTTTATAAAGTCAATACGATCTGCATGGCTAAAAGCTAAATATGTTCTAGTCCAAAGTATTTTAAAGAGGCCTGAAAACATGCCCCTGGGTCGGATCCTCCACTAGGACAAAGGGGTGGCTATACAGAACAACATAAAAACAGCTGATAAAATTTGAATATAAAATATAATTTAGAAGATAGTATTATACCAGTGTTCAACACTAAGTTTGATTGTTGTGCCTAGTCTGCTTAAAAAACTGTCTTAGAAATCACCTAGCAAAAAGATGCATCATAACTATAGCTGACTTTTAGATAAATCATCATCGACAGGAAATAAGATAATATTAGGGTGAACATATAGAGAACTGTATTTCTAAGTGCATACACATAGAGAGGAAGGGAGAACCACGCAGATGTATCAAAGTGTAATCAACTGCTGAGCATGCTCTAATTGAGACTTTCTTATTTCTTTCTTGTAACTTTTCTACAAGGTTGAAAATGTTCAAAACTAAACATTAATTAAAAGATTATCTCTAAGATAGGCCTTTCACATCCCCCCATTTAGCCTTCATTACTGCATATAGCTGTGACATGTTTTCATCCAATGATGGCCAAGTTTCTCCTAAGAAGTAGGACAAAGGAAAGGGACAGTCCTGTCCCCTTTGTATGTTCTGTCTTCCACACAAGAGTTCCCTACAGCGTCACCATCTGTGTAATGCTGAGGCCATGTTTTTTAAGAGTCTAAGTTATTTGGGCATCTACCATGCCACTTGAGAACTATCTTTCATTATTTGTCATCTGTTAAAATAGAGGGGACTTGTCAATGTTTTCTTAGCTGTGTTACCAATTAAGCAGCAGAACCCAGCCACTCAGCAAGATAATACTTATTTATAATGGTCTGTATACCAGCTTCCTGGAGTAATTAACCTCTGGCTTCTTTAAAGTGAAACTAAAGAAATTTTCTGTTTGTGATAAATTGGTGTGTGTGTGTGTGTGTGTGTGTGTGTGTGTGTGTGTGTGTGTGTTTTCTGTGTTGTGTATTTACTGGCAAGCTCTCTCTGTTAACTGTTCAAGCTCTGATAGTCAGTTCTTCAAATGGTAATTACATTTCTGTAGAAAACACTTCCTGGATTATCCATCTTTATTCAGTGATTTTGACTGTTGGACCACAGACTCAGAAAACAAGAGCTAGAAATAATCTGAGAGACGTCCAGTTTTGTACTCTTATTTAAAAAAAAAAAAAAAAAGCCCAGAAAGGTAAGTGCTTCATCCAAACAAACACAGGAAGCTGAGATTAGAAACAGAATGACTCAGTCATTGATCCCATGACATGACCTATAAACTTTCTACCTAGCATAATAATGCTGCATCAAGTAGTTGGGCATCCTTTGGGCTGAGTATCAGTTTTAAGTATTTGAGAGAACCTGCAGAACACTAATTTGCTTTTCATAAGCATTATATTCGCAATATATTTTCAAAGCCAGATTTATTTCCAAAAATGCTGGGAATGCTTTATTTCTTGAGATTTAGAAGAAACCCCAGTTAATCTTGGGCCGATGTAAAATATAAAATAGATGGGCACACTAGGCCTATCTTTAGCCTTCTCATTTTTGGACACATTTCTGCTTAGATGTTTGTTCCTCTGCCAACTAAGAATTCTCTGAACAATATTTAGATTCCTTTGGAAAACGGAAGTTGGCTCAGAGTGTTCTCGTCAGCACAGACCTGCTGGGTGCTGCTCTAATGTTCTTGTTAATGGGGCTAGATTACAGTACAAGAGGGTGACAGAGTCCCAATTTTTCCTAAAATGTGTTTTTAACTTCTGGAAACATTTGAACACTATTTTTTTCTTCACTTCTTGTTCTAGCCAAGACTGGAATCAAATATCAGATTTTAGCTATAAGGGTAGATTTGCAGAGATCTGGGCTATGATCAAAAACAGAAATGCCAAAAAATCATCAGACAAAATCTATTTCTATAGAATATTTAAGAATAAAGAGATCTGGGGCAATTTCCTGTATAGAACTGACAGCTGAGAACCTTTCAACAGAATTCTAGAGCTCAAAGATCAGTGGGAGAGGACGTTTGCAGCAGGACAGGCAGGACAATGCTGGAACCTGGAGTTTGGTCAGTTTCTCTGTCACACTGGCAGAGAAACTTCAGGGTCACCTAAAATAAAGTTTGTTTACAGACTCTCAAAAGTTCTATTTATATGTGTCATAAAAATAATCTGTAGTTGTCGAATTAGATGGCCGGTATTCTGATTTCATACTCCAAATTGTAGGAATATCTAAAATGTACAGTTTCTCCCTTCTTTTTGAAACCAACACTTGACCAGGCTTCCCCATCACTCAGAACCTCTGGGCTTTTGTTCTGTGCTCGTGGCTCTTTCGTCCTCCTCTCCTAGCCTGTCTCTCCACTGCGGTCATATTCTTGGAAGTTAATCTGTATACTCTTTCTTCAGTTCACTCATCTAAAGACATACAGATGACTTCTAAACTCATACCAACTCTGAACTCTGTGTTGAATATTGAACATGAGATTTAGGCTAAAAGTAACCTAGAATTTAAAACACTATTTTAAACTACATATAGGTGGAAAAGGAGACCTCACTTTTGCATATCAGCAAATTGTCCTCCTTCTTACAGGGTAACTGTTGTAAAGTTAGTAAAAGAAATTCTCTTGTACAACTGAGGTTTGATCTAATCTGATAGTTTAAGAGATTCCAATAATATCTATTTGTCTCTTAAATTAGAAAAAAAAAAGTTAATTCTTCAAATGCCATCTGGTTCAGTATTCAAGAAAAGGGGCCCATTGTCTTCACTATGATTTTCTGTGTGGACCAGCTCCTCAAAATTCAAACTTTGTGTGGATGAGTAACATCAATGTCTCCTGTGATGCTGTCAGAGATCCAAAATGTTGTTAACCTCCATCTAGGTCTACTGAAGCAGACTCTGGAAGTGAGTAAAAAACCACTGGAGAGCTGGCATCTACTGAGTGGGAGCTTGGTACTGCTTGCCCTGCTGATATTCGCTGCTACAGTCTACGGCTGAAACGAGCCGTAGGATTTTGTAGGATTTTTGTTTTGTTTGACTGTTCTTGGAGTTCTGACTTCCACTGCTCTGCACAGACTGCTCATCCTTTTTCAGCAGTACAGGACTCAGCTCACCTTTCGCTGGCATCAAATTCCTGAAAGATGAAATTGCCTTCCACTCAGTCTGAAGCTCAGGAACCAGACCAAGCTCTGCAATAGGGACACGCCTCGTGTCCCCTCAACTTGCCCTCTGTGGCTCAGGAAAGATAAATCCCTGGGATTACATTGCAGTACTTGGGCTGAGTCTGTGGTGTGGTCAGATTGTTCCATCATGGTGTAAAAACAACAGAAGAGTAAAGAGATACTTTATGAGATATCTAAAGAATGGTAGTGTTCAGTGCCCCTGCTCATGTCTGAGTTAAACTATCAGGCGACTTCAGAGGAAGCCTCTCCAGTGACCTCATTCTCAGTTCTTCTTTTTCCTCTTCCAAAAGTACAAAGTAAAAGGCTTTTCTTTTCTTTCCACTATGCCTTGTTTGTCTTCTTTCCGATTTCAGCTAGGCCTTAACACTTGAATGGGTTCCTCTTCCAACTAGGGGAAATTGCATGAGCTGACTCACTGTGGCTCAGACAGAACCAAGGAATCTTATCTCCAGACAAAACCATAACTTGCTGTATTTGGTGAGGGAACACACACCATAGGGCTTTTGTATTAGGTGCTTCATCTGCATGTTGCATAATTTTACGTCTGAAAAACAGCTGAATATTATATGATCTGATCTACTTCTTAGGGTTTCTTTTGTTACAAATTATAATGTGCCTTTAGAGAAATAGATAAACAGATCTGAGGGGATAATGGTGTATGTGTGTATGTGTGTGTGTGTGTGTGTGTGTGTGTGTGTGCATGTGCATTACACAGTTGATAAAAACATCAAACCATTTAAAACATTTTCTTATCTCTCTCTAATTCTACTCATTACCCACCTGCATAAACTCACTACCTAGGTACCAGAACCATCCACCACAAGGTGAAATTCCTGTCCAAACCATCCACTTTCTATATTCCATAAAATCCATCAGGAGTCTTCTCAGGTCTGGATGCAAAGCATCTTTGGCAGGTTGACAAAATGGCTCCATTGATAAAGGTACTTGCTGCTCAGGCTTGATAACCTGAATTTGACTCCCGGAAATCACATAAAAGTGGATCACGAACTGACTCAACAAAGTTCTGTTGTGACCTCAATATATTTTCTAAGGCATGGAAGCATCCCTCACACACATATTAACAAATAATAGGTATCTTTGAAACCCTAGCATTTCTTACCATTTATTCAGCTACAATGATCTATCATCAGTATGTACTTCTCCCCAACTACTGCCCTCCTTCTACCAATTCTCCAAATACCAGGAAATCATAACTTAAGACAACAACAAAGATACATATAGGGTTAGAGAGTTGGCTCTGAGGTTAAGGCTGGGTCTGTCCTAAAAGACCTGAGTTCAGTTCCCAGCACATATATGGTAACCCATGAAAACATAACTCCAGAACCTAAATGTCTTCTCTCATACTCTCTTCAAGTCTCCAGACATTTTCACTTTGATGGAAAACACACTGACTGCCCATTACAATTAAAGACCGTTTCATTCCTATGACTTGCAGCACCACAGGAGACTTATGTCTGGCCATTTCTTAGAACTTCTCACATCCAGTGTGTTCCTGGTATTCTCAGAAGCCTTTTTATCCTCAGCATATGCCAAACTAACTTTTGGAATCATTTATCTGAAAGTGTATAATTGACTATATATTTCTCCACCTACTATATCTCCCAACAAATACAATTTCAGGTCAGTGAACATGTTTTCTTTTCATTAGACTTTATATTCCCAGCAATAAGAGCAACAACTGGAGAGGACTTGGATGTATTTTTTACTTACTATTTTTGGTTTATCAAAATAGCATTTCTCAGTATAGCCTTGGCTGACCTGAAACTTGATTTGTAGACCAGGCTACCCTCAAACTCAGATATCTACCTGCCTCTGCATCTGTCTCTCTGCCTCTGTCTCTGCTTCTGCCTCTGCCCCTGCCCCTGCCCCTGCCCCACCCCTGTCCCTGCCTCTGCCTCGTCCTCCTGAGTGCTTGGATTAAAGGCATGTGCTGCCTCACCTGGCTTGAATGTGTGAAATGAATTAATGCTTCCATGAAGGAATGAATCCAACTATGAAAATGTGAACGAATGAATGCTGGAAAGAACATTGAAGAAAGGAGACACATGTAAACCTAGAACTGGCTTTTAAGAAAGCCATCTTGAAGTGTGAACCAAGAATGTTAATGGTGGGGATGGTTAGATAGGTTGACTGGTAAAGGCACCTGCCGCCCTGCCTGGTAACCTGAGTGCCATTGCTGAGACCCAGCAGTGGAAGGAGAGAACCCATTACCTTCAAACTGCCCACTGACCTCCACATATGAGTCATGACAAGCATGTACATCCACACACAAACAAATGTAATAATTTAAAAAATATATAATCTTACTATGTGTACATCTTTTGATATAGAAAACACTCATGGTGATCTTTATCAGGCCATTATTTAGAAATCAGCAGTTGTACAGAATATTAGTAAATCATTTTATATGACAAATATCTGCCCAACATTTCAGTAGTGAATGATTTATATGGCACTAGTGTATGTACTTCACATAGTGAAAATACTTTTCTTTTCATGACACACTTTTTTTAAAGAGCAGAATATTTTCTTTTGTGCTAGAACAAATCACGTGCCAGGACAATGTATAGTGAATTGTAAATCATGTTTCTTTCCCGTCTTTAAATTTTTCAAAAATTTCTATAACATACCCATGCTATTATTGGGCTTCTTAGAAGCTGCTCTCATTTACTAAAATAAATGGAAGCAAAGCCAATGTTTCCTTGAATTAAATATGGCTTCTTAAGAAATAAAATACTTTAGAATGGACACTTATGCTTACTTTAATTGAGAATGCTTTAATTTTTCTCATATTTTTATCTGCCCTAGGAAAGTAAATTTTGACTTGGGGCTTTAATGGGATGTTACAAATCACATGTGACACTTGTGCAAACATACTAACAGATAACTATTTCCAACAATTCTAACTGCATGTCTAACTTCACAAATATAGATAGGTAGAACAGGTTGTACAATACCCATACACACACACACACACACACACACACACACACACACAATTTCCAAAGGAATTGCAGATGATTTAAAAGACATCAGAAACTTAGAATTTGTTAACTGAATGTTAAATAGAAACTTGCTGTTTCTATTGTTTAGCAATTAAATCAAGTTATGGATTGGTCAGTTCTAAATTGTGAGTTGTCTGTATTTTTTCCTATTAAACAATTTAGCTCAATTTTCTCTTTCTCAATGAATAGTATGTCTCAGCTATGGTGTATTGAGTACCAAATATATGAAAATGAAACGATACTGACCTCTGACAAAACTTGACAATGCAGCCCACAAGGAATCTAGTGCATGTTCAGTTTGAAAGCAGAAACTTCCAAAGCCCCAGCATTTGACAAATGTTGTCAGCAACCAGGGCATGTAAACGGCTAAGCACACAATCCACACAAGCAGTCTGCAGGCACAGCAGAGGAGAAACAGCTGCCAGCTTCAGGCTGCTCACTGCTAAACGAGTGGAAGGCTCGTAATCAGAACTACTGAGGATATTATTGATAGGATAAGCATTTGTGTACTTTCCTATGAATAAACGTCCTTTTGTTCGTGGATTCAAAGGGCCTTTGAGTGATGTTAGGCATTCCTCATTTAATGCTAGAAAAACAACAACAACAACAACAACAACAACAACAACAACAAAACTTAATTTATCATTCCTGACTTAGTTTACTTATCTGCTGTTGTGATAAAACACTGAGTAAAAGCAACTTGGGCAGGAAAGGATGTATTTTAGCTTACTATAGTCTACCATCAAATGAAGCCAGAGGAGGAGCTTAAGGCAGGAAACCGGAGGAGGGATCTGAAGCAGAGAACACTGCAAGCTTACTGGCTTGCAGGGCTCACTCACTCCTTTTCTGATACTCTGTAAGGCCAGCTGCCCTGGGCTGTCTCCACCAGCAGTGGGACTGGCATCCCCACCTTCAACATTAATCAAGACAGGTGTCTGCAGGCCAGGCTAGTGGAGAAGATACCTCAGCTGAAGGTCCTTCTTCCCAGGGGACTCCAGCTTAAGTTGACAAACTTCCAGTAACTGGCATACTTAGTCAATTCTACTAAGTTTGGCATTTTAAAAATTGTTCTGGTCTAACCATTTACCTACAAATTGCATGAATTCATTATTTTTAATTGCTGAGTAGTATTCCATTGTATAAATATACCACATTTTCTGTATCCATTCCTCCTTTGAGGGATATTTGGGCTTCTTCCAATTTCTGGCTATTATAAACAAGGCTGCTATAAACATAGTGGAGCATGTGTCTTTATTGTAGGCAGGGGAATCCTCTGGGTATATGCCCAGGAGTGGTATGCCAGGGTCCTCTGGAAGTGACATGCTCAATTTTCTGATGAACTGCCAAACTGATTTCCAGAGCGGTTTTACCATTTTGCAATCCCACCAACAGTGGAGGAGTGTTCCTCTTTCTCCACATCCTCGCCAACACTTGTTGTCTCTTGAGTTTTTAATCATCCTGAGTGAGCTAACCCAATCACAAAAGAATACACATGAAATGCAATCACTGATAAGTGGATATTAATGAGCCCAGAAGCCCTAAATACTCAAGGCACAATTAGCAAGTCAAATGATTTCCAAGAAGAAGAAAGGAGAGGACCCTGGGCCTGTAAAGATTGGATCCAGTTTTGTAGAGAAACCGTGGAGGGAAGGGGGAATGATTGGGGAATAGTTGGGGGGGAGAGGAATTATGGGACATAGGGAGGGGGGGAACTGGGAAAGGGGAAAGCCTTTGGAATGTAAACATAGAATATAGAAAATAAAAATTAAAAAAAAATTGTTCTGACAGGAATCTGCAAAGGGTATAGGGCTGATGTGATGGCTCATGAGGTCAAGGTGCTTAGGCCAACCCTGGCAATCTTGAATTTAATACGTAGGACCTACATGATTGACAGAGAGAAGTGGTTCATTCAGGTTCTTCTCTGACCTTCAAACATGTTTTGGAATGTGGTATGTGTACACACACACACACACACACACACACACACAAAATTGAGTATAATAAAATTACAGGTTTTGAAAAAGGAATATATTTAAACTTCATCTATTTAAACTTCATGATTATTAAAATTTTATAAATGGCTAAAAGAAAAAAGAATCTGAAAATAAACCAACAAGCAAATCCCTCCAACTTCATTTTCACCTCAGGCTGCCTTGAACTCATGATTCTCTTTCTTCTACTACAGAGAGCTGGGATTATAGATAACTGTCACACACGGGGATTAAAAAAATGAGGCTTTCTAGCACAGCGCTTGGCTTTTCATATTTATTAAGCTTATTCTATTGATCTGTAAGAATCAAAAAAAAAAAAAAAAAGGAGAAAGGACAGAAACTGTGGTGGCACTTAAATGCTTCCAGGTTTGAGCTTCCTTAGCATCATTACCCAACACTGACGCTCCAGAGACTTGAGGAGCGCAAGCGCACGGCGACCATCTGCAGCACAGAGCAAGAGCTCAGGCCAAGGGTCCAAAGATCTCATTCCATCATGAGCTCCTGTGCCAAGAGGTCACCTCACTGTCATGACTGTTGAATAAATAGTGAAATAGCAAACCTCGTACAAAAGCTATTAATCTATCCATGCGGATGAATCAACCTGTTTGCCTAGCTGCTATTTGCTGCAAACAGTATGGGAGCTGTCTCCTCTGGAAACAATCCTATTTCTCCTCAGGATGGGTTTCATGATAGCACTTTAACCATCTCTAGTGGGATGGTAAGTGGCAATGTGAAAACATGGGTAGGGGAAAGACAGAAAGAGAAGGCTGAATTCAGAGTCCTAAAAATCTCTCCTTTGAGATTTGCATAGGAAAAGAAAAAGTCACTTCCTGTGAGTTGGGAGCTGGAGAGCGGAGGAAGCTCCCTGAAGCAGTGTCCTCTCCTCTGCGTCCACTCTGCATGCTGATCCCCAAGCACCAGGTACTGGTTCTCAGACCTCCTCGGTATCTAACAGGGACAATTTGGAGGCTCTCAGCTGCAGTCCGACTCAGAGCATGTGTTTGTCTATGGGACACATAGCACCACACCATTTCCTTACAGAGACAACAGATTAAGTCTACGCTAATATGAGCCTTGGTCTTTTGCCCTTCCCACGTTATAAGACACAGTTCTCAGTGAGGCTCCAACAAGAATGGGGATTAAGAACAGGTCAGGAGAGAATCTCCTTTGCTTATTTTGCTTATGTGGGCAGGCAAAGAAATCTGCTTTTTTTAACACTCAAATGACCTGGAATGCAGCAAAAAAATAAAAAATTAAAAAAATAAAATAAATGCACCTTCTGTCTCCTGGAACGTTATCATGGTGCGTCACTTTGTGAATGCTTGCCGGGATTTTCAAATAGTTTTTGTTCCCTCATTTCTGTCTTGGCTACATAATGCTGTGCTCATGGTTTGATCACCAGACTTCAAATGAGACACCCATTCAGAGCATGTTCAGACAAAACGAGTGGTTTCCTTAGTAATGGGAGCTGTGCGGGAGCCTCGGACGGTCAGCGCCTGGGCTCCGGGAGCACACATGAGCCTCTGGTGGGCACAGTGCGTCCGCAGAGCACCCGAAGCCTCACTCATCCGATGCCCTGAACGTCCCTGGCATGGCTGGTAAAGCACTAACTTAAGTAACTGTTAGGGAAGGGTAAAGGTGTACGAAGTACTCTTAACAGTGAGGGTAAATTTGTTCATTTTCCATATCTCGTCTATGGAATGGAAAGAAAGCCGTGTGATCACCCAAAAAGACATATGTTGTTCTTTTGTTTGATGATATGTCAGACATTTCCTTACCTCAAGAAATGAAGCTTGCCTTAATCTGTTTCTGTCTACGCTTAAAGGTTGCTTCCGATTCTATAGTTTTCTACATAGCAATTGCCTTAAGCAAGAGAACTTTGAAGTTCTGTTGTTAAACAGGGCGCAGATTTTGCCTGTGTATAGTCTCATACATGCAAATATATATGGAGCTATGTATTGCAAATGTATACCAATACTAAAAGGATATGTATAGCAAATGTATACCAGTACTAAAAGGATATGTGTGTATTATACATTTGCTTAGTATCAGAACAATTGGAGAGTTACAAAAAGAGCTGCTTTCTCTCCTGAATAAAATAACTAACATTTGGCTTTAATATCCTCAGGCTGAAGAGATGGCTCATTGGGTAATGTGCTGGCTTTGTAAGCATGATGACCTGAATTTGGACCTTTAGCAATCATGTAAAAGCTGGACATGATGGAGGGTCAGTAATTTTAATGATAAAGTAGAGGTGCATGGAAACAGGAAGATTCCCAGCTAGTCTAGTCAAACGGGTGACACCCTGGAGTACACACAGATACACATGTACAATATGAAAGTGATAAAGACACTTGATGTCCCCTCTATCCACCACAAACAAGGACAAACACTTGTGTGCACATCAACTGACCCAGCACACATGTGATCAAGTACATTTGCATGCACCACCACACAACAAATAATAAAAATTGGATTAAATACTGATCATTAAAGGCAGTCAAACACAGAGAACTACCATGAAATAAAATTTATGAAAATAATTTGAAAATTATTTGATTTAGAATAATGCTTGCCTTTGAGGATAATTGTTTACAGATATCTTTTTGTCTACAATCTGATTCAGAGGTTAGGAATATGGACAATATTTTGAGGTAAGGAAAGTGCAGCATAACCAAATTATGTTAGCATTGTACTGTGAATTTATGGCTTAATCTGGATACAAACCAGAACAATAGAAAACCAAAGGACAATGAATAATAATAATAATAATAATAATAATAATAATAATACCAAACACATGTGAAGCAGCATAGAAGGGGGACAGAGAAGACACTGTCAGGGCACTGAGTGGAATCCGACTGATGTTCCGGCGGCATGCTACACTAGCTCCATGACAGCAAGAGGGAAACACCCTCAGCCTCCTCTTCGCGAAAACACAAAGTTCCTGGACGCATCACAGCACTGGAGCAGAGCTTAATGTGCGCAGTGCTTGCCAGGCACCAGCATCTTACATGCGACTGGATGCAACGACAATTTATTATTATTCTAGGCATTTTTATCATTTCAGCATGTATAATTTCTCTATTTGCATACCAATACATGTTTCAAATTATGATCTCTCCCATTGTGTTGTGTGGATAGCTGAAGAAAAGTCATGTATACTTCCCTGAACAACAGAAACAATAACTATAATAATAAAAGAATAGCAATACTATGCTTGCTATCACACACAATTATACATCAGCATTCTTGTAGCTATAACAATTTTTTCCATTTCCTAAAAATATCAAACAAATAAACAAAACAGAACAAAACACCAAAACACTGTAATTTTTTTCCTCATTGCTCTTTTTCACCTCTTCACCTGCTTACATAACTAATCCTCAGCCCAGCAGCACATGGCTTATAGCAGTCTTGCACAAGCATCAAAGTCTACCCGAGCTCATGTGTAAGCTCACTACACTGTACAATCAAGGTTTAAAGACTAATTCTGCTATGCTTAGGAATAATTCCTTTCTTCTCCGTCAAACCTCTACTTCAATTTTTTCCTCCTGTTTATTGAGTGTTTATTGAGAAGTATGTTGAGATAATTACTCTGTGATACAGGACCAGAAGCAAAGCACACCAAACTCAATTTCCCACAATAGAGAACAAATTTTCCAGAAGAAGAAATCAACGAAAGATTAAAGAGAAAACAGTGAGGGACGGTCATGCTAACAGGATGTGCATGCCTGAGTGTTCTACAGGAAGACAGATGAGTGTGGAAGAGACAGCAGGAGGGGAGTCAGGGGGCAGTCACAGCACCTGAGCGAGATTCAGGAGCAGCTGGGAGCAAAATTTCACTAACAGAATAAATGCAGGATTTGAGAGGAGGGCCAGGGACTTCTTTATGTAACTTGGCAGAGATAGTTCAAGAGAATTGCTAAGCAAAGGAGGAAAAGCCAATTCAAAGGAGCTCTAAAAGGTCAGTTTTACACACATTAAATACGAGGTACATGGAGGACATATAACCAGAGATATTTGTCAGAGACTTGGACACAGGTCTATGTAGGTGGACAGACAGAAACCGTTTGCAGGATCAGTGATGTGAGAGTGATAGGACACATGGAGAAGGGTCACAGTGTCTATGACAACATGTAATATGACAACAGCTCAGGAACAAAGGTAGGAAGTGTAAGAGCCAGATGACAGGGGAAGGCTCTGGAGGTGAGTGTACGAACGGGTACAAGAACCAAGGTCAGGGAGCACCGACGCTATTCCAGAGAGGAATCTCAGAATCACTCATTATTGCGGAAACCTGATTTGAAACAAGTAAACAGAAACCTTAAAAAGTACCTAACAATGATGGTGTGACGGTAGCAAATGACAGCTATTGTGAAAAACTTATTAAAGGCGGGTTGGGATGGAAAGACAGGACAGGATTAAGGACTTCAGTGGGGATTGTTATCATTTAACTGTGAGTGGAAAAATAAGCACCTACGTGGATTTTATAGAAGTATACAAATTGCCGGGTGGTGTGGCCAACAAAACTGACAGATACAAATTCTTCACAATACAAAAGTAGATGATTTTGAAGGATCCAGAGATTGACAGTGAGAAACTCATGCTCTGATACTAAAAAGAGGATTTAGCAACAAGTCTGAATAAGGGTTTATTAGTGAATCTGGGTGGTCAAATTTAGGAGAGTCATTGACAGTGATCTGATTCTGATAATGTAAGTTCCGATGGTCAATGATTGAGGAGGAGCTAAAGAGACTGCTAAAGTTGGGAATCTTCAGAAAGAGCAGAGGATGGCTGAGGCACATGTCGGAGCCCAGCAGCACTGATTAGGGTATGCTCTGTGGCGGGCAGAACAGGTGCCACCAGGTGACTCCTCAACACACAGCACCCCATTCCTTCCCCAGGAACAGAGAACAAAGATCACAGTGCTACTCAGTGGTTCTCTGTGGACAAGCGCAGCAGAGGACTAGGCCAGGAGAATCAAAGGGCCTAGTCAGCTTAGAAGATTGACTTTGGTGAGTAGGGACGACAGAGCAGAGGACATTCAGGTGCAGAGGAAGAACCGGCTTCAGAAGAGGTGAGCATTTGCCCTGTCAAAAACGTAGGCATAGAGGAAGAGCTCTAAATTACCCAGATGGATGGAAGTTATGGTTAAAAGCACAACACAGAGGCTTATTACCTGAGGTCGATTAGTCCCCGGCACTGTAAGACAAAACTGGTGTCTGAGAAGTTGGGTGTCCAAAGGAAAGAAGGGGGACAGAGGAAACATAAAGGGGGATTCCCTTCATTTAAGGAGATTAGTAATTGCTGTGATTCAAACTTAAAAATTGCAGTCTCTAAAGTTTAATAGCTGGGGCTGGAGAGATGGCTCAGTGGTTAAGAGCACCATCTGCTTTTCCAGAGGTCCTGAGTTCAATTCCCAGCAACAACATGGTGGCTCACAACCCTCTGTAATGGGATCTGATGCCCTCTTCTCATGTGTCTGAAGACACCAACAGTATGCTCACATGCATAAAATAAATAAATTTTAACAGCAATCACTTAAGTGCAAAAAATTCCTGTTGGCCAGCCCTCAAGTCTGATTCCACTGGGAACCAGTCAAGCAATGGCAAAGGAGAAAAGTAAGGAGTAAGGCTGGACTGGGACAGGAAAGCCACAAGAAATGCCAGAACATAGCAGTCATTCCTACACATGTGTACTTGCAAGCATAAGAAACACCAGCCTTAGATAACAGAATGAAGGGACTCCAAGACCAACCACTCCCAGAGATTACATTTGAGTTAAGGCATACATACAAGAATATGTGGGAAACGGGTGAAAAAATAGTGAAATTTGTACACAAGTAGTGGAAAATAGGAAAATAATTGGGAGCCTACCTGCAGTTCTAGGAGAATATATTACGATTTTAAGATGGAGATAATTTGATGAACCACAGCTAAGTTCACCAATGGACCAGTACAGCAGAGATGTCTCATTTCTGCCTGGAGTCAGTGGCTTTCTTCCTGGAAAACACATTTCCTCCAGTAAAAGGACTGGGTCTAAATGATGAATGGAAATATACCTGGAGAACTAGGCTTCCTGAACTTTCTATCAAGTAAGAAAGAGAATTGTGTGGCAATAATAATAGTCACTTTCTGTCTCTTCTATCTAATGGAACTCATGTAACAATGGCATAAAAATAAAATATTAATGGAAATTCAAACAACTGCTTAATTTCTAGATGCAGTATGACTATGGGCCTAACTATCTTATGCACAAAAATGTTTGCTTGCATTTCCTGGATATCACTGCACTGACCTGACCTCTTACTTGGACGAGAATAGTTTTCATTACTCTACCTTTACATAATAATAATAATAATAATAATAATAATAATAATAATAATAATAGGGAAAAGAAAATTCCAACAAAGTTTGCATGAGAAAATCTAACTATAAGAAAGGTTATTTCAAGTTATCTTGGTTCATAATTTTTGCCTAGTATTTATATGAACTTAAGTGTCATCTTGGTTATTAGGTTTTAATTATTATTAAGAAGTTTCATGAATCTCAATACAGTTAGAAGTTCTCAACTGCATTTATGAAGTGCTAAGCAAAAGGATGGAAAAGAGGAAGTGGTAAACAAGGAAGACGGACAAGTCAAGAAAATATATGCTCCTCTCTCATCATAGGATGTTCTGTTGTGAATAATCTCATGTACTTAATGTCACCAAGCTGACAAAATTTGTCCTGACTGCTGTAGCAAATGACTACTGTAGTTAATAATCATTAATATATAAACTGTATTGTCGAACATAAACAGCACAGGGAATCTATATTTTGCCCTCAAGTTGCTCACTGTCTGAGAGCAGATCATATATAACCTGAAAAGCATGTTGAAGCAAGACAAACAGCCATAACATTTTTTGAACATAATAAACACTACCTTTTCCCCCTCGAGACAGGGTATCTCTGTGTAGTCCTGGCTGTCCTGCAGCTCTCTCTGTAGATCAGACTGGCTTTGAACTCAGAGATCCACCCACCTTTCCTCCTGAGTGCTGGAATTAAAGGTGTCTACCGCTACTACCCATCCTAACTTTCAGTGAGCGGATCAGGGTCTTTTAAATTAGAATGAACATTTTTAGCAGATGTTTTGTAGGGAAACTACTGGCTTCATAACATAAATAAACCCTAAGAATGCAAAGTGTGAGGCTGGTGATATCTCTCAGAGGTTCAAAGCTCTTGTTACTCTTTCATAGAACATGGGTTCTGCTTCGAGCATGCCTTTGATGGTTGACATCTCTCCATAGCCAAGCCTCCCTGTGAATACCATACATCCATGCAGGCCGAGTGATCATTCACAAACTAAATAAATAATTCTAATTAAAAAAATTAAAAAACAAACAATACAAAGTTCAGTAAGTGACCATGAATGAGAGGGCTGCATGCTCTGAGAGATGAGTATGTTAGAAATAAGGACTAGGCAGCAGAAAGGAGAACGACTCAGTCACGGTGGCACAGTGGCTCCGTGTCACCTGCTACTGCTGAAGTACGCTAGTGAACAACTGTGCAACACTATGTATGCTCAACCAAGTCTGCACTTGCTTGAAGCTAACTAGCTAATGTTGTCATTTGTGTGTTCAAGTACATTTATGATCATGTGTGCATATGTGAGGGTGGTAGGCATGTGGGTACATGCGCATACATGTGGAGGCCAAAAAAATCAACCTCCAGGGTCCTGTGTTAGTCTTCAGGTACTGTCTTCATGTTATAAAATGTGTGGTAGTGTTTGGCATTGCCTTAGAACTCACCAAGTTAGCTAAGATAGCTGGGCAGTAAACCCTAGAAATCTGCCTGCCTCTGCCTCCCCAAAGACAACTGCAAAAGCATGCCCGTGTTGGCTGTTGCTGTTTTAATATGGACTCTGAGGATTGAACTTGGGTCTTCATTCATGTGCCACAGCACTTAATTACCCCAGTGATCCCATGCTCTAACAGGGGAGAGGAGATGGCACAGCTCATGAACAAACAGCTAAGTTTTACCAAGGTACACGGTCAAAAAGTTGTCGTTATTATTGTTTTTCTGCTAATGTGATTTAATTACACATGGATATAACTGAATATTGTTAAAAAGTATAAATGTTATATGAAGCAATGCAGTTCCAAAGAAGAATTTATATATTATTTTTAAATAATAGCTATATTTTATACATAGAAAAGCAATTGACTATATAACAGTTGAACACATTTTTTTTTCAAAAAAAAAGGTACAGAAAAAGAAATACCACCATTTATTCCATTGATTCGATTTTTAGCTTTTTAGTATTATTATTCTTCAGTTATTTCTGCACAATGTACATACTATGGGCCAATATTATTCACATTATCTTTCTTTCATTTCATTTTAGTTTATTTTAAGACAAAGGTCCTAGCATATTCCACAGGCTGGGCCAAACCTCCTGGGTTCCAGAAAATCTGTTTCGCTCTCTGGAGAAGCTGACACTTGAGCCATGTGCCAGAGGGCACACCCACCTGCTGTAGTTAATCATGTTTTATAACCCGGGATCATACCATGTACACGTAGGTGCTCCCAGCCCTCCCTGACAGCAGCTAGGCACTTTGTTATAATAGTATTTTAAGCCCAGCTAGTGAAAAAGTCAGTCTTCTGAGGGAAAAGAACTAAGACAGACCGATACAGAAGAAGAAAACTTTTAAACCTGAATGAAAACAAAAGTGCAAAGGTAAAGGGCAGGAGTGGAGAAGAAAGCAAGAAGAAAGAGCTTGCCTCCCTGACATCTCACGACTTCCTGGTTTGTGCTGTAAGCCTACCTGAGTGATATAAACGGACTTCCTTTCTTCAAATGAAGTGAAAACGTCGTTGAAAATAACAGCTAAGTAAAGACCTCATCGTTCAGTCCGTTTCCTTTCCGTCTCTGGCCTGTCTGTTGTGTGAGTCTAAACCTGTGCCTGCTGGGTGCTCTCTTGTGTTGTGTGTCCTTTGGTTGTTGCTGGGTTTTTTTTGTTTTGTTTTGTTTTGTTTTGTTTTGTTTTGTTTTGTTTTGTTTTGTTTTGTTTAATTATCACATGAGGAGAAAAAAAATCTCTTATTTTACCTGCAATTCTACAAGCTAAAACTCCTTAGAGAAGGAAAAGAGAACTGATCCAACATGACTTAGGGCAACACAGAAACACCTGAGGAATGTTCCGTCTTAAGCCATGCTCCCAGAGGATTTACCTTTCAGCGTTAGTCTACAGTGGACCAAATCCCTGGAGACTTTCTTAAGAACGGGTCAGTCCGCTATCACCAGCCACTTATGCATGCACGTGTAGTTCTCTGGATGTAGGAGTAGATGAGCACACATTTCTGACTGGACACCTGCATCCCTTTCAGCTTTATTTCTCAAATCCTGACAGTCATAAAACTCTGTCACCAACAATGAACAACAGAACAATACAAAACCATCCACTGTCTAATGTATAAAATTCATTCCTTTTCTTAAAAATAGTAATTTATTTTTGGCTTCCCCTGTTGCTGACTACACTGAATTGGTTGACAAAGCTATCAATCAAGCATTCATTCATTTTACAGATGAATGTTGAGTGCCCTGTGCAGTAGAAAGAATACGGGTTGTGTAAGCAGACAGAACTTATTTTAAATTTTGTACCCTTCATTTAATAGTTTGGAGACACTGGACAAATAAAGACCTCTTGTCCAAGTTTTTGTATTGTCTACTGGGGATAAAAATACCTGTTCTGCCAATACCAGGTTTAAACTTGTAAAGCAAACCCAGGCTACACTAGAATTCAACAACTGTTTTCTTGCTTTTACTATCTTATGGAGGGAGCATAAAGACATAATAAGGCATATACCCACCTTTCTGAGAATATTACAAACTACAATGGAAAAAAGGGTAAATGTATAGAAATAATTGAGAAGAGAAGTGCTGAGTTGTTGAAGAAATGAAGGATGTCTGTGTGTCAAGAAGCGGTCTTGGCCACTAGTGAATCACAGCTGAAGTGACCTGCTCAGGAACAGACAGACAGAGCGTCAGGGAACGGATACAGAGAGGGAAGGGAGAGCCTGCCACAGAGTAATGACGGTGCTGATGGGGAGTGGGGACCAGGGCACTAATGAGAACAGCAGCTCGCGTGCCTGAGAATGACACAAGCCAAGTCCAGACCTCTGTCTTAACTACATTTTATGCAACTGCTGAGGCTCCTTCTAAGCATCAGCTATTTTAATCCTCAGAGGAATCCTAAGAGGAAAATGATATGCCAAGATGCTACTTAAGCGTCACTCCATGGATGACACTTCACAGAGATGATACTTCCTTCACGCAATGCCCAGGTCACAGATCAGCGAGCAGGTAAAGACTCAGAGCCAACCACTTGGCCCTGACCCGACAGGCTGCTCACTGTCCCAACTCCTTCTCTCAGAGGAAAAACAGCACAGGCCGATAAATAAATCCTAGGATTCAATGACTGCAAAGATGTCTCCAATTAACAACTCCAGCTTCTAAATCCACGAAACGTCCATCCTAAGCTCTTCTAAAACAGTGATGAAGGCAGGATGCTTCAAGCAGCACAATTTAAGGATGAATTGTTCACTCGAATTTAACTTTCTTGCAGGTCATTTTAATTATATGAAATACTCATGTGAGTCATAGTGATGACTACTATAATAGAGGTACATAATATCGATAAAATGTACACTTTGTTATGTAGTGAGTTTGCAATGGAAAATTCTTATCACTATGACCATACTACAAGGGAAACACAGAAAGAAAGAAGGGGAGAAAAAGAAGAGAGCAGGAAAGAGCACAGAAGAAGGAGCAAAGAGAAAAAGCACACTTGTCAAACATCCACGATGACCGGGGACAGAGCTGAGGCACCCTGCCTCTGGCTCTCTCGGGGCAGCTCTGTGTAACAGTCAAACGTGTTTCTTGACTTTCTACAACACTGGTTCTCAACCTTCCCAAGGTGGGGACCCTTTAAGATGGTTCCTTTTGCTGCTACTTCATAAATGTAACTTTGCTACTGTTATGAACTATAATGTAAATATCTAATCGGCACAATATTGAACACAGGACCCCTGTGAAAGGGTCATTTAACCCCCAAAGGGACCATAATCCACAAGTTGAGGACAGTTTTTATAGATCATTCGAATATCATACTGTGGTTGTTTTCTGATGACTACAATCAATTTTAGGACATCTAATACTCTTCAATCCTTAGTGATCCACAGCGGGACATCCTCATGTGGTCTTTCAACATAGAGGCGTACCTAATAATACTGCATTGAGTGACTGTCTTCCCTGGCCAGCTAAGAAATCCCCAAACACACTTTGATTCCAATCTGATGATAATTTTAGCAGAAGGACACCTACAGCGAAAGACAGTTCTCATCTTCATTTATGGCCAGAGTTATTCTCTCCCCTCTATGATAAAAACTCATTTCTAATGCCCCATGATAGCACATTTAAAGACAAGTGCAATATAATTTTGATTTGTTATGTACTTACGTTCAAAGAGTAATCACATTTCTTACAATTGAAAATACAGTAGACATTTGGTAAAAACAGTTTTCTAGGAATATATATATATATATATATATATTAGTTTTGAATATTTGCAATCCTAATTAATTATAACACCATTTTTATGAACTTATAAATACATTTGGACTTAAGTACTTAAATACATATGATTATTAACTTTATTTTTTAATGATTTTTTTCCTGCCATTACAGACAGTTGTGTCTGTCATGTAGGTTCTGGGAATTGAACCCAGGTCCTCTGGAAGAGCAGTCAGTGCTCTTAACCAGTTGAGTCATCTCTCTAGTCCCCTATTAGCTTTATTTTTAACAGTTATTTTTAACATGTTTGAGCCTCACAACTTATCTTCATGAGAGCATATTGTAATCAATACACTATAATAATCAACAGATTATAGGACTTGTTGATTATGTCGTTAATAACAATCAGAATAAAGTGCTTAAGGAATCAGTATAATATAAAAGGATTTTTTTCCAAATAGTTGTTACAATTATAGCACAATTCTCCATCTCTATACTCTAAAAATATTTAAGATGAGTAGAAGAGTTCAGTCTGTTTCAAGTGAAGAATGTAAAATTAGGCTATGACAAGTTGTATGAGGCGTTCTCCGATGTCGCAGCCCAGCCCCCTTCATCTTCCCACCCCTCTGAGAGGATGCTCAAGAACCTGCAAGTGTCTGGTACGAGGATAACACTCAGAAGTAGGTGTCATTTGGCCAATGAAGAAGCCACTTTTGTTTAGCATTTAAAAAAAAAAAGATGAGAGTTATCAATTATATATTAAAATAACCATATTCCAAAGAACACCTACAATACCAGCATTCAAATTGCCTAGGCAGAAGGTGAAGGCCCTGACTATATCCACAAATTAATCAATACAAAAACAAAAAAACAAAAAACAAAAAACCTAAAGCATTCATAGATTTTGTTTTTTGTAGAGAAAACTACAACATGAAAGAGTTTGGTGGTCAAAAGACAATGTTAGTGAGGTTAGACTACCAGGCATTTGGTCATGACACAGAACACTGGTTTAAGTCTCTTCAATCAACACCTTAAGAAACAATTAAGTGGGAATGCTTTCCCTTTTCCTTGCTATCCCCCCTCCCCCAGCAAACCTAATAAATGCCATTTCCTTTTCCTCCACTAGAGGGCAGTGTATCAAAGCCAGGGGAGACCCAGATAAGGCAGCTTTGGACCTGTTGAAAATTGATCCCTTGTTCCCCTCCTCTCAGGAGGTCTCTCCAGTATACTGTCTGTAAAACACATCCTCACATTCTTCTACTTCTCATAGTGCTTCTGGATCTGAACACATGACCATACTGGCATGGCTTCTAGTCTAAACATTCAAAGTGTTTCACCTAAGATTCCTATTGAAAACATTTTCCTAGTTAGGTAGCCATTCAGAGTTGATAGCCTTAAGTACAAAAAGAGATAATTTAAGTGTTCAGTCTATTGTAGAGGAGAGCATCCCTGAGTTATAAATCACGCATCTGAGACACATACCCGGGCATGCACACATATATGTACATATGGATACAGGCACAAGCAATGCCACATACCACACATATCCAATGTGTGCTATCAGAGTTACTAAACCATGTATAGAGAAGCAGTTATAATTGGAAAAGTTTATTTTGTAAATGCTTCTCCTTACATACCATTGTTGGGAGTATTGGAGAAGCAAATATTTGCTGTAACTTTAAAATATGCTCAGTGCAGATAAGAAATGTCATTGTAAAACCTAAGCAAACAAGCAAACAAAAAAAAAACACACGCGGAAAAAAAGCATCAACAAGAAAAAAAGGGAGGGAGGGAGGGAGGGAAGAAGGGAGGGAGGGAGGGAGGGAGGGAGAGAGAGAGAGAGAGAGAGAGAGAGAGAGAGAGACTGTTAACTGCATGCACATTAACTGCATGCACGCAGGCGGCTTTAAGTAGGATCTGCGGGGAACGAGCGGACAGGGGAGCTGCACACTGCTCTCCTTAAATGTAAAGCCACTGCTGAACTTCACAGACAGGGCGTCAGAGTCGCTATCAAGTATTTTTAATATTAGGAAACCCTTGTTCGTGAGTGTTTCCTGTCTGTTCTCAGAGGAAAAGAAAAACAAAACAAAACAAAAAAAAAACCAAAAAAACAAACCAAGGGGGGGAAAAAAAAAGAAAAGGGGGGAAAAAGCCCCACAATTTCTCCAAATGACTGATAACACCCCAAATGGGAAAACTTGTTGAAAAGCGATGCACATTGCTCCAAACGGAAACAAAAAGGAAAGAAAATGATTCGGAGGAAAAATCTGCAAGCCCGTTTCATTTATTTGTACCCTAAGCAGCGCTGTCATAGGACAGACAGGCTGCTTCAGCCAACCAGGCGGGAGCAGCTGCGAGGGCTCCGTCTTGGCAGTCTGAAGCGATTGGCTCCTCTCTGGGGAGTGGAGGCTGTTCGGTTATTAATGACCGCCGAGCAGGCAGCACCATGTCAGTGTGACAACTGATCTGGTGAACGATGCACCACTAACCACCATGGAAACGGGGAGGAATAAAGCCAGCTAGCAGGATCTCTCGTCACTGGCTTGAGAGCCTCAGCCTGCTGCCGCCGGAGAGAGTTCCAGTCAAAAGCAGGAATCCTAGCTGCAGGCTCCTGCCTTCCTTTATATTTTAGAAAAAGAGAGAGAGAGAGAGAGATACCATTGCTTGCATGTGTGCATATCTATAGTATGTAAGTGTGTATACTTTATTACACACACATATGCACCTATTTATACTGGTAAGAAGACAGCCATGTGATTATCTCAGCCAAGGAACTGAGCGAGCAGGGACACGGGAGGAGGGCTAGCCCTGCATCTGCTAAGGCAAGGTAAGTTTAAAATATACCTGTCTATTTAAATGTTCCCTATTTCGTGTTTTCGTTGGTTCCCGAGTTTTTACACATCGATTCTCCTTTGATGGTTTCCCCTTGTCTGAATTCTAAGGGCATTTTTCTTTGCATTTCACTTTTGAGTGAACATGCAAACCCCGCTGGCTCTGTGTGTGCCGGGCTGTGTTCGTGGATTCTCAAGCAGGCATTTTACTAGCTTGAATGCCCATCAGAGGATGTGAGTGGGAGAGAAAAAGCAGTGCCTGGGGAGGAGAGAGAGGAGGGAGAGAGAAGAGAAGGGGACTGAGGGAGAGAGAAGCGAACAGAACGACCAAAAGAGAAGCAGGAAGAGAGAGGAAGGAGACAGAGAGGCTGGGAGAGAAGGCAGAGAGAGAGAGAGAGAGAGAGAGAGAGAGAGAGAGAGAGAGAGAGAGAGAGAGAGAGACACTGAGAGATGGGTGAGAGGGAGATGGAAAAATTGGGGTCCCCCCCACAGTTCTTGTAATGAAAAGCAGATCACTCGTGTTTCTCTGTTCTGAAGCCAATGAGGCGTTGTTTCCCCCGGCCCCAGGGGATGCAGATTAAGGTGAATGCTGTTGTGTGTCAGGAGTGAAGGGCACCGGGCAGAGGAGCAGAATGAGCATATCACAAACAGTTATTGAATTTCTGCCAGGCTACATCTTACCGATTGTGGTAAATGACTTCCCTTTAATAACATCCCATCCCCTCACTGCTCTGAAGGGACAGGGCTTTGAAGCGGCTGATTGCTGATGCAGCCGGAGAAGCTACCGTGCCAGGGAAAAGGAGAGTTCTAGTCGCCTTTGGTAATTAACAGGATCGCAGTAGGATGGCTTCAAAGTACATTTCCTATTTGTGCAGATCGTTTGCTCAGACAGACTGTCATATTCCCTTCGCTCTTACTGGGCCGGGTGGCTTAACTCAGCTCTAATTTATTCATTTTTTAACAATATGTCCTTGTTTCTGTGCCTCTAATCTTAGTGAAAGCAGGCTATGACCATGAGTGAGAATCTCCCTAGCTTAGCGAAAAGGAGGCGGTATGGCAAAGAGAAAAATAAGTACAAATTTAAAATACTTAGCAGGGAAACAGTGTGCCCTGCTACGACAAATCTTACTTGTGGCCCGAGTTCCTCAGCTTGGGTTCCAGAAGCAACGCCTTTGAGGCAGAATTACTGTCAGTCAACCGGGAGCATCCATGCCGTGATGATTCATGGGATACTCTGTGGACCGATTTTTACTTCTAATCTTGTAAGAGGAAGCCAGCTACTTAGAATATGCTTTCAAAACGACACCCCCAATTGAGGACAGCTGTGGAAATCCTCGCTGCCCCTGCTAATGGGTCCTGTGGAGACATTCAAACAAACCCAGTGTTCATATTTCATCCGCGGGCGCTCGCTCCTCTCCTCCCTTAGTTCAACTCACAGCTCTTGGCGTCGGCTTTGAAAGTGGGTGCTAGTCTTTTCCCAAACTGATTTCAGACTCCCTGGTTTCCTGGTCTGTCACAGATGCCAGAACAGAAAGACAGTAAGCAGCCACTTAGACCCTGCCACCTTCCCATCAATGTGTCAAAAAATGAGTCAGTTTACAATATGTAACGGAAGGAGTCAATTAATTCCAGCGACCTTTGTAAACGGCGACAATAAAGCAGTCTGACACTCTGCCGCTGCCTTCGATTTTCCCTCTGTGAAATGAACAAGTTTCAGGAAAGGGTTCCTGCTCCGAGTGAGAAATGAAAGGAGCTGAAGCATTAGCTAGAGATATTGGCAGCCTGGCTCGCGCCGCCTCCAACGCCACATGCAATCTATACAAAAAAACACAATGATTTATTGCTGGGAGGAAAGCTGTTGCATGTGCTTGTCTCCTATTCATTAGAAGTGCTGCTGTTGAAACAGATTGGATCCGTTATTTTGAGGGAGCACCTAACTTCCTGAGCTCTCGAGAGGGAGGACCAGCAGCAGGAGCTCGGCTCTTCATCTCAGACGCCTGTAATGTAGCATTGCGGTGTGGGTGTCAGCTTTTGCCCAGACCCTTTCCTGGGAAAGTTTTCATACCAAACACAAACACATACATCCTTAAATCTTACCCAGCCTAATTTTAAATTACAACCAATAACAGCTAAGAACGGCGGATTCCCTCTTAACCTTCCAGAGGTTCTTGTACATATTTTGTATATCAGCAGTACCCACTTGGATCTGAAAAATACTGGCACTCCAGGCCCTGGGTGGTGTCCGGATGTGCCAGCAAGTTTGGTGATATGGAAACCCACCCGTGCTGGGTTATGGACACACAGGCATGTCTAGGAGATATGACCACCCATGCTCTCAGCAGTTATGAAACAGAATTGGAAATGATAGCTTTGTAGCAAGCCGCAAAGGGCCGTCTCTCCAGGGTGCTGCTTGTCACAGGCAAAGTGCTAAGTTAGAATGCTGGTGAGCAGGTGGACTCTTTCTCTGATGGCTGCAGTTGTTGCTGCTGTTAATGGTTTAATAAAGTGGATCACCTGCTTTCTAGGGCAGCAGTTTAGGGATGATGAAAAGGTAATCAATTTACGAAACACTAATGTACTTACTGATTCTTTGTCCCTGTTTTTTACACTTCCTGCTTCTGTCCCCAAATCGGTTTGAAGTTGTAATTTTCCCTTACCCTTATGTTTCCCCTCTCCCTGGTGTAAAGTTACTGTTAAACATAATATTGGTACCCACTGCAAGCTAAGGTAGTGGATCAGAAAGGTTTGTAACCAAAGAGATGTTTTAAGTAAAATGTTAGTGCTAAGCTAGTGGATCTGAAGTTCATTAAAGGGAAGCTACAAGCATTTTCAAAAGTGTGCCCCTACTTCAAACCTAAGTAACTGTGCCCCCAAAAACAAGTGAATAAAAAATATATGGTTCTAACCTATCTTAAGGAACAATGTCTGTGGATCACAGAATATAGTCTATGTGGCTTTAGTTTTGAGTGCTGAGCTATTTATGAATTGTTTCTCCAATATATGAAAACAAACAGCAATAAACACTGAACACATCTATAAAACTAATCTACACTGTCAACAGGAAGCTGTGGGACTGCCTACACAAGGAACACTTAGGAAACTGTCCCTGGGAACCATCTGTACACAGGACAGCATAGACTCCCACCCCTCATGTAAAGTGTGTCGAGGATGGGGAACATGATGACATCCAATCCTCTGCTCACGATGTAAAAGGAAATAAAATTCCAGCATGAAAAAGTAGGTGTGACCAGTGGATAAGAATAATAATGCTAATGCGGAGAATAAATAAAAATGTTTCCCTTTAACTGACAGAAGGAGTTCAGAATCTCCAAAGATACTGTTTGTAAGTCAATCAGTGCAAGATTAGCGAGGAGAGTGTAACAGTCAGCTCAAAGCTTAGTGAAGTACAGTATCTACCTGGTCACTTACCATATTTGAATAAATGTGAAGCTTGCACACACCTGTTCGCCATCATTTTCATTCATCTTTAGACCATAAAGAAGGCCTATTGTTTCTAAAGAGGCCATTAAATATTTTTACACAATTATACAGCCTCAGCACTGGAGAATAAAACATGGTATCCTCATAGACTAACTGCATATTAGAATAAAAGGCAATTCCCCCAATATGTTCGTTTGAGATGTGAAGAGGCCCAGAGAGTTTAACATGTTTATTAGTATGGTGAAATAAAATGTCATTAGATCTTAAATTTGCTTAGCTATTTACTAGAGAGTTCTAGAGAAGAAACCCTTTGTATGTTTGTTCCATTATTCAAGTTGGCTTCCCCTGACTCATAGAAAGATGCAGATTATACACCATTTAAAAGGTGTTCATCAGGATAATAAAGTATTATAGAAAGAGAAGTCACCATTGGATAACAGTGATTATTTCAAGTGCACAACACAGAGGCATTTCCACCCCCAGTTCTCATTCATATGCAGTCCGCTACACTCTAAGGTGAGTCATACACTTTAGAGTGCTGCCCAGATGCTCAGAATCTTAGGAAGAACAACAGCCACCCTTGGCCCAGAGATGCAGTCGTTAATTGGAAGCTCTACATTTCCCTAAGAATCTACATTATTTTTGTCTCAAATATTTCAAGACACACAACATTGCCCTGTCCCCGCTCACCGTCCTTTCTCACACACTCCATGCCTGGCCTGTAAATGCCAGCAGAAAACAATCTACCTCCTCTTCCCAATTCTGAACTACTGTTTTTATTTTAGGAGTGGCTGCCCTCATAAGCGATACCCTTTCTCTACTTTTACAGCTCAGCTTTTTTTCCTTTTGTAAAATTTATCTCTGTTTCTAAAATGTTCTCTAAAGTTTAATTAACATGATAGTAATTAACAGACCCAGAAACTTTGGGGAAATCAAGAAGGATATTAAAAATGCATAGCAACACAGTGATGCTGGGTAATTGTTTAAAGCTTTATTGCTCACAAACCATCTTGTCCCTCTCACCAACCTGGAAGGCCAGGCATGATAATTCTCCCAAGCGAGGTCTTGTTAGGGAAGAGACAGTGTTGACATGGGGGGAGCCAAGGTTTGGGGTGAGCGGGCAGCAGGAGAGCCATAGTCACTGCCGAGTCGGACGCCACCTTTCTCTTTTGCTGACTCCCTCTCTGGACCTGAGCCTTCCCAGTCTTATGTCTTCCACATGGTGTCAAGAGAGATCTCCATTGATTTCTGCAAACTAAAATCTACATCTCTTAATTGAAATTACAGGTTAGAAGTGCCCTGCCCATGCTAAATAGGAAAAACAACCACTTATACTGATGATGCATGCCTGGGTGTGGGGTCATCCAGTGGGGCTTAGACAGCCCATTAAGGATCATGTCCCTTCAAAAAAAACCTGCCATTTTTCCATATGGGAGGAAGTGGATGACACTAGAGACAATGGGGAGGATTTGATCAAAGCACATGACATGCCTGTACTACGTATGTATTCACCTGACACACCTGTACTATGTATGTATCAACCTTTAGAAAGAACTACTCTAAGGCATTCATTCTCCCTCCTCCTCTGATTGTCTGTGTGACATTCGATGAATGGCAGGAGTCTCAGAAACTGTATTAATGGGGTAATACACTACTCAGGGTCTTCTCTAGATTACCAAAATTTAAGATGCAAGTTCTCAGGTCTAGAAGATCCACCAGCCTGAACACCAGTGAAAATAAACAGAGAAGCTACTGCTTGAGTATCTCCTTCCTGGTTAGTCAACCACAAGGAGGAATTGACATACAACAATCCAGAAATGTTACTACTTAAGGATATAAACTGCTAAATTTGCAAAATGGTGAAAATAAAATGCCAACCAAATTAGCTGACAAAACATTTCTTAGTCCAAAAGCCTAAGTGATATTGTTTTGAACTTTTAAAAGTAATGTTGTTTTTTAAATGAATGATATTATCCCAACTTTAAAAAGTCAAAGGAACCAAACCAATCAAACACCACCACCACTACCACCACCACCACCACCACCACCATCACCAAATAACAACAAAGAAAAAGAACCCCATGTGTGCTGTCAGGCTGTAGCTCTAGCAAGCAGAGCAGCCCGTAGTTCAGAGCAGCTCCGGTCAGGGAGGCTCAGGCGTCAGGAACTTTTGCCTGTCCACACCACACAGGCACACTAAAGCAGTAAAGAAAGAGTTTTGGGTCAGTACTCAGTTCTCTTTGTGCAGAGGCTGAAACCATTAGGACCAATGTCCCCGTGGACACAGGAAGGGAAGCTGTATTTTTCGGCTTGTACAAGCGAGGAACCCAGACATGCTCAGACTGGGCACAGACATGCTCCTAGGACTGTGCTCACAAGTGCGCCAGAGCTGGGCAAGAGCTCAGAAAGCCTCAGATGCACAGCAGTTATGAATAACGAAAATGATGAATGTTTTGGTGATAGAAAATATGTAAGGGGCTTCATTTACCACAGTAGAAGGGATGGGATTAGGCTTACACATTTTTCTAAAAGTATTAAATTAATAAAGAAACCCTAATTAATTTAGTAAATTCATGCCTTAAAATATTTTTTCTATAATACAATACAGTCTCTTGACAAAAATTGAGGCAGTAAATTATACTGTAAACAAACTTGTAAGTTTACTCAGGTTAGGAAAAAAAATAGGTATTGAAACCAAACATATATTATCACCATATAACACATACTTGTCCTTATAACTTTAGAATATTCATTCTCCTTTTGCTACATTCATATGCCTAAGGAATCCAGCCTAGGAGAGCTTCCTGACAGAGCTCACGGGCTCTACTTCATTCTATTTTTATCAAAAGTCAGCCTCAAAAACTCCGAGCACTAAATATGTTCTGCAGAGTATTCAACACCTGCAGGACGCAGGGGAGCACAGTGACCTTTGCTGGAATTTCAGTACGTGCTGGAATCGCTTCCATATACAGCTAGGAGGATGGCTTTCTAATTCTTGTGAAGGGCAAGGGGGTGATGGCCTTACACTGCAGGTGCCTAAGGCACTGAGAGCAAAAATACAGAGTAGGAAAAGGGTCCACCTTACGATGCTCCATCACCAAGGAGAAAGGGCAGAGGGAAGGAAAGAGAACACCACGTGAGTATCCTACATGGAACAGGAATATATCCAAAGCCCACACAGACCTGGAGAGTTCTGGGTGTAGTTGTTTTTTTTTTTTTTGCATGAAAAAATATATAAAATGTCATTATAAGATATGAGCTTAGATTGTATTCATCCAACAAGTCAATTTGCTGTGTGAATATCTAAATGCATTCACTTCCCGAATATATCGTTTATATTTGTTCCTCTGACTGCAGTTTATCATGCACACATTTTTTACACACACTAAAGCTGCTCAGAGAGTATCACAGGTGATGCTTAGCCACCTCTTCATAAATCAGTGAGCCTGTTGCCAAAATAGCATTCCCTTAATCAGTTACTTTGTTTTTAAGGAGCAAAAAATTGCACTTTCCTTTCAAAGTCCCATTTTTCATTTACACTATGCTGTTACTGAATGAAATGGTCAAAGAAATGAAGAATTAAAATAAATAGTATGGCATAAATTATGTGACCAGAAAAAGCCTTAAGTTCAAACCACATTACCTGTCTTAGAATGCCCTCTATTCTACTGTTGAGGCA
Organism: Apodemus agrarius; assembly: GCA_964023405.1. Lineage (NCBI taxonomy): Eukaryota > Metazoa > Chordata > Mammalia > Rodentia > Muridae > Apodemus > Apodemus agrarius. The sequence goes on from OZ030011.1 coordinate 82,590,397, forward strand.
ATGGTAGTGATATTAGCCATTTTCTTTGTCAGTACCATCCATTGTGTGACAAACACTGTGGCCAAGTCCTTACTTAGTGCTCACAGCAGCCACATGAAGGACTATTATGAGTTCCATGTTATAAATGGGTAAAACAAGCCCCAGAAGAGAAAAGCAATATAGCGATTAAAGGCAGAACAGGAAAAGGAGCATAAGTATGTGTGGCTCTACAAACCATGCGCCTGTGCCATCTAGGTCAGCCCTGCCTCCCAAGGATGCAGCAAGTCTGACTCGCCCTCCTGGACTCAGGGTGCTCAGCAAACTGCACCGCGCATCATCCCCTCCCCCACTCAAGCCAAGAAGCTCTCTGCTGCACTGGTCCACTTGTTCTTCTTTCTCCCATGAGTAGAGCAGTGCTTTACTTATCTATAGTTAACTGTTGACGTGCACTAGATTGTCTGGACTGAGTTTTATAATTCAGCTCACAAAGAACAAGTGCACTTCAGCTCATAAGACATCTATCTCCCTTTACATTTTTTATAAGTAGAATTCAACATGCTTCATCGCCTGAGGTCGCATAGCATAATAATGGCACGAAGGAGAAAATGCATGCCTCCAATTTCAGTATAGATTGATAATAATCCCATGAAAGATCTAAGCTCGATCTGTTGACACTCAGTTCTCATGCAGTCTTTCTTAGTCAAGAAAATTGAAAATGTCTGAATAACACCACTGTAGCAGGAGCACCAATTTTCAATGAAACTCATTGATCCGGTCCAGGATCAATAACTTCCCAGCTCTACAGAGTTAATTGATGGAAGCTCTATCAGTTGGTTTTCAAAGTGAACTCTGGGCCAAACCTAAACTTCATCAGAAAACATCTACACTGGCTCTTTCTAAAACTTCTGAGTTTCTCACTATGTCCCTACTGAAGGCTAGCAAGGGAAGCCTTCGACTCTACGTCCTACACACAAAAGGAAAATGAGAAATTGATATAAAAATGTTTCCAAGCAGAGTTGGTACAGTGAGAAAAACCACTTGCCACCAAACAAGACTACCTGAATTCCATCCCTAAAATCTACTTGGTAGAAGGAAGACAACTGATCCTCATGATTTTTTTTCATCTGAGGCTTTCATCAGTGTCTTTCATCTAAGACACTGACTACACATATAGTGTCTTAAGAACATGGAAATATATTTTAAATTATAACTAGTTACACACACACAAAAAAAAGAAATTCAAGTATCTAAAATGTTCGATTCTAAAGCAATAAAAATGGTCAAATGCAACATTATCACCCAGCTAAAAGCACATAAAGGACGTGTATATATTAAAATTATTATACTCTTTGGCCTTTTCTTTGAGTCTGGGTGTGCCCGTGAGTGTGCTGCACATGAGGGAGTCGGGGTCAAGCCTGTTGGAATCAGTTCTCTCCTTTCAGCGCATGGCTCTCAGGGTTGGCAGCAAGCTTCTAGACCCTCACCCCAACTCATCTTGCTTGCTCAACATGAACAATTTTTAATTAAAAACTTAATAACATATATCCTGCTACTTCTTGGATTTATTTATAACGATAAAGAAAGGCAGGGAGGAAGAGAGAGCCTTGTTAGCACTGACTCACCACAGCGTGTCCTGAACTCTGGTTAAGCTCTGTATTCGCCTCAGCTCTCCATGAGGGAGCTGAGGCGCCACGTGGATTAACAACTTTCCAAATGTATTCAGTGGCAAAGGGCCTGACTTCCACCCTTTACACTGATGGCAAAACCCACACTAGGAAGAAGGACGCAGTTGTTCCATGCCAATGGCAGTTTTAGGAAAAGGCTGATGTTTCTTCTTTGAGAAGCACTTTTCACAGACATTCCCAACAATAGGCTCAAGGTCTTCCGTTCTTACACAAAGATCCTACACCATATTTCGTCAATCTGTATCATTTGCCACACGGTATGACTTGAGAGTACCTTCTTATTTCATGAGTAACAAACACTTAGTATAGGGCAATTGATTAAAAGTTTCCACTTAAATATATTTATTATTGTGTACAATCAGACAAGTGTAATATACAGCAAGAGAATCATGGTTGAATTACAGAGTAACATGAATTTCTAAGATTTCTATCACGTTTTAGACAACAGAAGTTGGATTTAAAATAACTAAAATTTTCTTGACCATAAAAATCTTACGAATTGCATAAGAGACCAATTCCTAACATCATTTTACTCCTAAGATATGACTCAGTTTGGAAAATACTGCCAATTTTGTATTAGTTTCTCTATACTTTGAATATCTGGAAAAGACAAAGAGCACTTCTAAGTTTAAATATGTTCCATAGCATTTCCAAGATCTAGAACAGCAACTCTTCGCCTGGACCAACACCAATTCTTTTCCCACACTAGAGGCACTAATGCATGCAGCTGTGAACCTCACTTAAGCATCAGGCTTTCCATTACACACCATTATACCTAAATCTATAGCAACGTGCTGCGTGTATTTATACTGGGTAGTGACTTCTAGGTATCTTTGAAGGCAGAGATATTCTAAGACAAGACACTACTTAGTCACTAATTGAAAAATGAGATTGCATTCTGGTAAACAAGTATGAATACACTCATATAGACAATAAGTGGCACATGTATCACAGCAAATAGGGTTGAATATTTTTATCCATGCTGATCTGCATAAAATTCCCTTGATAACTTTATTAAAATGTAGAATTTCACAAACTCGGAGAGTAAGACCCCAGAAACTGTAATGAATTTCTGCAAAAAAATTCTTAAGCATTAAATAGCTAAATATCAGCCTTTGCTGCTCTATTGTACGCCAAGTAAAGATTTTTCATTCTCTGAAACTTGCTTAAATTTATACAGAAATACCATGTTATACTTTTCCCAAAATTATAGATTGACAAGAGGGTATGACTAAATGGATTACAGGTTTTATTATTTTGATACATCCCAGCAAGTGAATTTAGTCAACTTGTAATAAGACAAGACCTCGGTTAACGTGATCTTGCTCTGTTCTTCCTTGTCTGGTGGATGAAGTCTTCCTTTCTTGGCCCTCAGATGAAGTCTACCAGGAGCTGGATGTCCTTTGCCTGTGTGTCTGTGCATCCCCCATTTTAAATATTCTATGACAGTCCAACTGTAATTCTACTGAGCGCTATTTAAGTGCCACCAAACCAATGAGTAAATTCTGTACTGTCTGGAGATTTGATTTCAAAAGTCATTAAATACAGGACCAGTATTCATATAACAAAATCCACAAACTGGGATAGACTAAACAGACATTAAACTACTTGCTCAAACTGACCCTATTATTTAAAGGAGCAACAGGCACCCAAAGAAACCAGGTGATTCAAAACCCTTGCTTATCAAGTCTTTTACCAGATGTAAGGATGAAATTTCACAAAGTATAGATCACATCCTCTCTTTACTAAGCCCTACAGAGAAACTCTGTAGGACATCTCCAAGAAATGTCCCTTAGCAGGACTTTCTCACCTGCTTGAGCCTGGCAGATGCTTACACAACAGCACAGAGTCACCTTTTATGATGCTTCTTTAGATTGGCATTTTATTGATAGTACACATTACTCTGCATTGAGCTTATTAACATCCTAGGTTTGGGATTTTGAATTTGTGTCCTAACATGGTTTTAGAAGTGGAGATGTGGTGTCAACAGTGGCAGGGGAAAAGCTACTTGAGTGGCATTTACCTCTGACTTCCAGAAGTTTTTATTATTAAGCCAGGAAAAGGAAACAAAAGAGTGAGAAATTACTTTATGGAAGTTCACACATAAATAATACAACTATGGAAACAGCACAGATTTCACATTTCTATAAAGAAAGCCTAGAATAAAATGATTTCTTCGTATGACTCTAAGAGGATTCTCTATTCCTGTTCGACATTCCACCTTATACAGCGTTGCTATACCCAATACAAGGCTTCCAAGCTCAGGCCCTATAACGACAATGTTGGCGATGATAAGTATCATTGCAATTTTCAAAAGAAAGCACAGGTGGAGATATTGAGCACATAAGACTCTGGCCACAGTATTTTCTAAATTGCTGATGCTAACATGATCTGTGAGACTACCCAGGGTATGCTCGCCACAGGGATGGGTTTCATTCCTCCCCCATTTGTCCTCTCATTGGCACTTCTTGGAAATACTAAAAAGACAAGCAACATTCACATCAATATTAACAACTTCTGCAAGACTTTTGTCTTCTATACTAGTAAGCATGCACGCACACCTGCGTACTTTCAAATGTATGTAAACACTGGATACTTTTAAAACATCTGCACACCTTTAAGGGTTATACAACTTGCTATGCTAAGCTATGACTGGTGTCTTTTACTTATTATTGTCTTTTAACAGAAAACAGTACTACACCAGGCTGTAATAGTAATTTACATAGAAATAATAAGGAAAAAAGGTCTACCAGGCAAGTGAATTCTGCATGCTTTTCTGACAATCAAAAGAAAGAAAGAAAGAAAGAAAGAAAGAAAGAAAGAAAGAGAAAGAAAGAAAGAAAGGAAAAGAAAAACCAGAGGCAAATGCCATCCAAGTAGCTCTCCCTTTGTGATGCCATTTATAACCACCACATTTCCACCACTAAGCCAAATGTAAGGTATAATGGATTCCAATGGAATAGCAATATCATGGAAGTAATGTTATTTTGATAATGATTGGTACTCGTGATGACTTCCTGCTTCAGGATGAATTTGTATTGAGACTTTATACATTTAGTTTTTGCAGTATTTCTATATGACTAGTACAATTATCCTTTAACAGTTAAGGAGAAAGTGACACGTAATGGCAGGAAAGGAAGAGTCTGTGTTTGATTCCTAAACTACTAGACTAGTTCTACTGCATACTATTCTGAGAGGACAGGAGAGCAAAGGAGGAAAAGATGAGAACTGTATTTACTAATTAAGAAATTTTAGAGGTGAATATAGAACAAAGTGGGGCAGAGAGAAGCACTACCCATCCGTCGAAGACCTGTTTGAGGAAAAAGCGACATCATTCTCACACTCGTATCTATCTCTGGGGTCAGAATTACACCCACGCAATCTTTTGTAAAGTCCAATTTTCTGGAGAAATGATCCCTCTGTCCAGGGATCACTTCCTTCCTATCTGCATGGATTTGAGCTGTTTGTTTGGTTCTTGTTTTCAGAAGGGCAATTATAAAAGCTCAGCTGGAAAGGAGAAAATAGTCAGATGGCGTGATCTCCTCAGCCGCCGTCCACTCCCGTTCCCACAGCCAGAGCTCTGCATCCACAGTCAGCATCGTCCCAGAGGCCGACCGGCTATCATCTTATTTTCATGTTTTTGTTAAGCAATGTCCTCACTTCGGTTGCTTGACTCAGGTTTATATTTTCCTGTTTAATGTGCTTATGCTATCACCGTATCAACTATAAGAAAGGATGGGAGAAGATAAATGAAGTGAGTGAGTACAGTTGACAGTAGTCATGAGAAATCACGCTGGATACCAGAAAAGTCTCCCCGGTTCTGCATTACTTAGTCTGCCCTGTTGCTGGTTTTAGGAGAAAGTCCCAAAGATAGGCTTTGACATAAAATGATGTGTGAGGCTGTTAGGAGGGATGATTAGTGGGGTACTTAACTAGGGGAACATAGAGATGAGACGTTTGTGGGTTCCTAGTAAACTGTGTCTCGTTTATTCTAGCTTTAAACACGTGTAGATATAAACTTCTCATTCCATTACAGCATGAACAGAATTGATTCAAAATGTGAAGGTCATAACTTCTCAGACATTTCAATGTATAAAAAAACGAGAGAGAGAGAGAGAGAGAGAGAGAGAGAGAGAGAGAGAGAAAGAGAGAGAGAGAGATGGAGACAGTCTTATACATGTAAAAGGTAAGGGAGGGGGATAGAAGGAGAAGTTTAATATCGATCCCAGTGTACTAAATGGGCCCTAGACTGCGTGGGGGCAAAGGAGAACCTATAACAGTTCAGGAATCTCCAGGCCAGAGCTAAGCCCGCTTCTGCAGCATAGGTCTCACTGAGGGAAAAATGTCTCTATACATGTAGATTATAAAAACATGCTCACTTAAAAGGACTTGAAGTTGAATCTTCCTCATAAACTTAAGAATTGATATACCAATATGCTGAAGAATTGCAAACAGATGTCAAATAACCTTCCTTTTGCAATAACAGCATTTCTGCTTATCTGACATCTAGTTATTCCAGTTAACATCATATACGGAACTCAGAAATCACACAGCGGAAGAATGAAATACTGATACATGACGGCATACTGAAAGTGCATGAGAATGAGGTGCCACAAATGCACACAAATTGACCAAACGAGGCTGCATATGTTACAGCCTCCATGAGAACACAACTCATTCATTGACTGACAATTTGCATCAGGTCCGCTTGCTTATTCTGCAAATCACAAAAATGGGTTGCTGTGGCAACTGCCACATGCTATTTAGCTTGCTGTTGGGAAATGTCTCTTGGAGTACTTCTGAAGAAACAAATACAACATGCTTTGTATTGTTCCTCCCACCCCAGGGAAACAAATCTCCTGACAGGAGGCTTATTTTTTTTAAAGTTTCAAAAATTGGACTGTTTTTGTCTTCTTCATTTACATTATCTGTAACACATACTGATTGGAAAAGGGAAAAGAAAAAATCTATTATCAAAATGCTACTTGCCGGTATCCCTAATTTTATCAACACTGCTCTGATAGCTATATTAATTCCTGCAATACACTTATTACATTCAGGGACAACACTCGCGACAAGTGTATGGCTCAATTCTTAATGCACCAGCAAAAGCCAGTTTATTTTCTTGCTAGGTCAGAAACACAAGCAAGTAAGATACCATTAGTAGTCTGAGAAGCATTCTTGACCTCACAATTACTCCTGTTTTTTCATAAGCAGACCACACAGGACCTTATGACATGTCACACCCATGTCAGCACACAGCAGGGCAAGCAACTTACTGTCTTTAGAATACTCATTCCTAATCCACTTCTTACACAGAACCCCCAAACCAGGAGGCAAAGTATCTGAAACAGTTCAGGCCTCTGTATTAGTTCTCCTGCTTGCTTTTGTTTGTTTTATTTTATATGTTCTTATCCATCTGTTTGTCTGACAAAAAATCTTGTTATAAAACTCCGAGAAGATTCTTTCCACTTGGCTCCCAAGAGCTGGGATTTCAGGCCTCCACTACTGCCTGTGGCCCTGTGACAATTGTGACAACTTTTGTCGACCTCTTCAGGCGCTAGTCTGACAAGCACAGAAGTGTCTCCTCTCTCCACCACTACTGCTGCAGGGGGTTGTCGAGGACTCCCTAGCAGGAGGGCTGGGGAGACCATATTTTCAGTTAGAGATGCAACAGGCCAAGGATGAGGAAAATACATCTGCTAGAAGACACCTGGGCATTATAAATAATGCTATAATAACAGGAATCAAAGTGGGTGCGAAAAATAATTCACATGCTGGGTGTAGCTGTAAATTGCACTTTCAGACCTACAGAGATGGACACCTGGATTGTGTGGCGATTGTTGTGAGCTGGGCCATTATTTCAGACAGAAGAAGTGAATTCAACACAGACATGGATCTCCCCCACCTTTCCTTGGGCACCAATAAAGAACAATCAATTTAAAAATAATTGGAGAAATTTGTGTTTTGCTCAGAAGAGTAAAAGAAAACATTCATTCAATAGTACCACACAGAATCGTTTGCTTAATAGCATTTCTAATATGTTATGCATTTATTCAATCTACTTCCTCCTATATTAAAATGCAAAAAACAATTACTCTGAATGTAAATCCTAGAAAACAATCAAAGTTTCTATTAAATCAGGGAAGAGACAGTTAAGCTGAAATGTGATTTGCAGATGCTCATAAATAGACAATACTTGGAACTTTTCTCGCTAGGATGTGAAAAGAAGGGCTCCTAGAAGTGAGGACTCCTCCTTCTTCCTCTTCTCCTTCCCTCCCCTTTCTACCGATCTTAATCAGCCAGTGTTTGAAGAGGCACTTCATTTGATTTCTAATAACTCAAACTCTGCAACTATGTGAAACGACTTTCTGCTATACATCAGCCCTGTGACAGGTACAAACTCCCTTTCAATAGTTTATTATAAATAGTTTACATTCAACTGATCATTCAGAAAAATATTGTCATTTCAACCTTCTTGATCCTTTATTTCTTAAAAAACTCTGTGTGTGTGTGTGTGTGTGTGTGTGTGTGTGTGTGTGTGCACAAACTAAGCATATTTGAGGAAAGACAACTAAACATAAAGCAATGAATAAAAGAATCCATGCATGGGTAACAAGCATTTTACATTTTAGTGTGCAAATGGAATTTTGGAAATCCACGTGCTTTAATTGGGGTGCTGCTGCAGCAATAATCTTAAATACGAGTTTCAATAAATGTGTTTTCATGCTCTGATTAAATGTCAAGGCCACAGATTTGCTATTTCACATCCAGTGAGCAATAATTTCATTGGATAATAATGAACTCCCAAAGATTTATTTGAAACACTCAACTGCCCATTACAAAGCTCTGATTCATCACAATATCTTCAACTCTGCTGATAGTGTCTCTGCACCTAGGACACAAGGCACACACTTTGAAGTGCACTTTCCTCCTGTCCTACGTGCAGTGCCAGCTGATTGAACACTGGCCATATTTGCATAATCCTACTCACAGGAGATAGCATTTGAACTTGCATGCATTTTTTTTCCTTCACAAAATATATGTGCATGTCATTAGCGGGGTGTTCTTCTTCTCTGAAGTTCACTGAGTGTCACTTTCTGCCGTCACTGAAGATGCAGCTTCACAGGTTGTCAGTGTAACCACTATTTTCCATTCGATCACTATGGGCTGGAGTCAGCGAGGTCTGGCCTCCAGCCACGTCAGGCCAGCCTTCTGGAGAGCCCTCATCACTTACATTCAATTATCTGCGTGGTGGTTATTACTTCATTGTTGTTACGGCACTTTCCATTATTTTGTAAAAAAATATTTAAGCACTTTAAGACATTAAGAACATATTATGTCCCAATTTACATGGTTCCCTCTGTTGTCAAACTACAGAGGCCACAGTTTAAGACTCTGCATGCCTTATGTCTCCATCACTGTGCTATTGCCATACATACAACATAAAACCAACTGACAGCCACACCTTCATTGAGAAAGATAGACCAATAAGCATTCTTTCCTTTGGTTCCCACACAGAGTACTTACTGGAGACCTTCCACAGGAGAGGCAATGTTGGAGGGTTTTAAAAGATTGTTTTTTTTTTTTTCAACAGTTTGCATTTAATTACAACTCCTTACATGATCGTATTTTCATGTGGGTTTTGCTCTAGTGTTGTAGTGTCCTGAAATAAAATACATGCATACTGATGTCTCATTTGCTAAGTTTGTATGCTCATTCAGCAACCCACTCAGCCACAGTGACTGAGTGAGACCAGAAAGGTAAAATGCCTTCTCGAGCAGTGTTTTAAAATGTCTATCATCCTAATGTATAACTGAGAAAAAAATGAAATCCACTCACTCACTCAGCCATTCATTGACTCATTTGGCAGCGACCGAGCGACAGTGCCCATACTGCCAAGCCTGGTGACCTGAGTCCCGTCACTGGGGCTCACATAATAGAGAGAGTGTGACCCAACTCGACAAGTTCCCTCTCACTTCCACAGGGTGCCGTGGTGGGCACATTTCCATGTGTGTGTAGGTATGTGCACACACACATACACACACGAAATAAATAATAAATTCATGTAATGATATATAGAATATTGAAACAGCAAAAAATTGGAAACTACTAAAGAGCTAATATTCTAGCAGGAATAATGAGAAGCCAAAAAGAAAAAAGAAAAAAAAAAGAAAAAGCAAACACAATATTTCTAAAAGCCTTGACTATTATTCAAATACAATGGCAACTTGTCATAAATGGAGATCTCAATAAGGAAATCTACAAAGAAGGAATCACAAAGTAAAAGAATTAAAGCCAAAAAAAAATTTTAGAGCATTTTGGCTTTTTTGTTGATTGGATATTTTCTTTATTTATATTTCAAATGTTTTCAAGGTTCCAGGTCTCCCCTTTGGAAACCCCCATCCCATCCCCCCTCCCCCTGCCTCTATAAGCATCTCCGCCCCCCCCACCCACTCCTGTCCTCCCGCCCTACACTGGGGCATCAAAGACCCTCAGGCCCAAGGGCCTCTCCTCCGACTGATGACCAATAAGGCCATCCTCTGCCACATATGTGGCCAGAGCCATGGGTCTAAAGCCAAAATTTTATAAATGTCCTTCAACATCAATGTGTTCACTGTCGTGTAATAATCTATTAGTTTTACTTCCTCGGGTTTGTGAGAAAGTAATGTTTGGTTAATGCCACTGTGTAAAGAAGAAAAGCATGCTCCATGCACACGGACAGATATAGACATGAAGGTACTCACTAGGCTGGTCAACTAAAGACCTATTTGTGGCCAACACAGCTCTGTGCAGCATGAGTTATGCTAAAGATGGCTGGTAATGGTTACAGGGTCTGGAATAAAACTAAGATGGTGCTATTTAGTAGACTCTTAAACTGGAAGCACCATATTAAATCTTTCTAAACCTCTCTTTGTCACCTGAGAAACGGGTGTAGTTTTACAGGATTGTGGTAGGACTTACACAAAGTCTTGGATGGAGGCTGAACTGAAGTGTTATGAAGTAGCCCGCTAGTAGTTTGACCATTGGTGTTATTTTTGCTATTTGTTGTTAGAATTGAAAAAAAAATAAGGGCCTTTAAAAGAATCTTTAAGACCAGAGCTATAGGGAATCCTGGAAGAATGAGTAAAGTATCAAATCCCTATATGTCCATGGACACTGGAATTAATCCAAAATGCAAAAATGAAATACCATTTGTAATCTAAACCTTACACAATTGAGAGAAATTGCAAAACTCAGAACAGCTGGAATTTTAACTTCACATTTCCATTATTCTGAGTGTAATTACTTCTCATACATGATGTTTGACCAAAGCAGTATTATACCCTTTAAGGAAATCCAAGCATCAGAAATGATGAAATATAACTATTTCAAATATAAAAGACACAAACATACATATATACATATATACATGCATGTTTAGGCAGAGGCCTCAGAGCTCATGTGCAGAGGTCAGGGAGTCACTCCCAAGAGTCAGGTCTCCTTTCACCACGTGTGTCTTGTCCATCAAACTCAGGTAGTCAGGTGTGGTGGTCAGTGCCTTCCTGTGAACTCTCTCAAAGGCCTAATATTTTCAATAATATGAACCTCATATTTAGTAATTCCTCATTGAGTAATATGAGTTGTCTATTGTAGGAGAATTTTACAAATGAAATAAAAGTACTTTATAAAATAATTATATTTGGTCACAGTGTAAATGGCATAGTTAAGTGAACCAGATTGAAAGGAATTGGGATGTCAGGTCATATGACGATGAAGGGAAAAATTCTTCTCATCATTCCAATGTAAAATTCAAATACTACATAAGAAAGTTTAAAATCCTGTATGAAACTACGCTATTGCATAGTGAAGAACTTTCTTTGATGTAAAGGGATGCTCTGAATTGAAATTCCAAATTATTTTAAGACAATTTCTAAGACATTCCTCTAAAAAGGTGGTTTCTAGTTTTCACTTGATCTGTATATGAGATGAGAGCCAGGATTCAAAGACAAGTGGATGCAAACGCATGTGCTTGTTTCCACAGACACCTTTCTCTACTAAGAATTAAGAATGCATTTTTATGAATGGTCCAGTCATGCCCAACTTGGAAGGAAGATTGTAGTTTGAAGTCCATGAATGAAATGAGAAATAAATAATGAAGTTCGATAGGCCCAGAAAGTATCAGAAACAAACTCTGTCTGTTCTTTGAGACACTTTCGATGTTTAAGCAGTGGAAGAGGGCTTTTTTTTTTTCTTTTTCTTTTAAACATTTGCAAAGCCTTGATTTCAGTCACAAATACCATAAATAAAAGAGAGGATAATCCAACAAAAGGTATGAGGTGATCTGACATAGGCATATCCCAATGCAGGTATTAGAGGCACAATCAGTGCAGAAAGGAATGTCTACTCAGTAAGATGTACAAACACGCATCCAGACACAAAAGCTGGATCTGTGCGTTGCTTAAAAGATTACTTCTGAAACTCAAAGCTGTAATTCAGGAAGCTTTTCTGAAGCCTCCAATTGAGTTTGTGTTTTTCTATTTTAAAGCCCTGTTTGCAGTCCCTGGACAAAAATACAGCGAAGCTGCTTTAAGCAAATTGTCAAGAGTAGAATGAGAAAACCATGGAACAGGAGGGGAATTTGGCACAAGTTTTAAACTAAAACACAAACTGTTTCATGTTCATTATAAGGAATTAAGAATCTGGAGCACTTCTGTGTGGCTTCCTGCCTCAGGTTGAGAAACAAAAAAGCACCATCCATCACTGACCTCACATCAGTCAGAGGATGACCACCTGACAGTGTGGTCCTGCAGTCTTTCCTACATCATTTGAGGAAAGGATTTGACCACAAGATCTGATTATTATTTGACTGCCTTTCAAAGCATAGTTTGTTTTCTTAAGTTTCACCAATAACATTGATAAGCTTCACTTTTGTTTGTTTTATTTAGGAATGGGTATATGGTTTCAAGCATGACCACGTGGCACTGGGAAGTCATTAGAGGGCTCGTTCTTAGAAAGGATCTCTCTTCTCTCAGCAGTACTTAGTTGTAGTTCTTTGTCCATGGGTGGGGTTCCCATGAAATTTTCCCCTTTCACATCACCATGTCCAAAAGCAACAGTAAATGGCCTCAGCAGGCCTTGTGTGGGGGTGGGGGTGGGGGTGGTGGTGGTGGTGGTGGTGGTGGTGGTGTGTGTGTGTGTGTGTGTGTGTGTGTGTGTGTGTGTGAAAGTGTATGTGTGCAATGTGTATGTGTGTGTATGTGTATGTCTGTGTGTGTCTCTGTGTGTGAGAGACACAGAGACACAGAGACACAGAGAGGCGGTCAAAGCGATAGATAGAGAAACAGAAAGACAGAGAGACACAGAGAACAATGACAACTAAGGAAAGAGAGACCATGATTTAAAAAAAGAGCAATAAAAAAGTAATGAGTAACAAAATTCTATTATATTTGGGACAAATCTGAAAATCCCAGGGCCTATACACTCTGAGTTATTGTTAAATAATTCTAAAATTTGGCCTTGAGATATCTGTGATACCATCACAAATTAACTAAGCATCCACCTCTGACCACAGAATGTGATTGGCCTCCTACACAGAGGTTTCCTTCCCCTCTTCACAGGCCACTGACCTTTTATTTCTTCCAAATGAGTTTATCAAAGAAAAAAATCTGAGGGTATCTTTTGGTTATCATCTATTTTGGTGTAGCTGATAAAACAGAAGCCTTTCATAGTGGAAATCAAGATAAAATAAAATTTGGGGGAGGGGAGCTATACACATACTCATTTCTCTTGCTCACATAGACACACACAGACATGCATACACATACACACACACACACACACACACACACACACACATACACACACACTAGTTAAAAAATAATCCCAGGGTTAAAATATAATTAAGCAGGAACTTGCCTAGTATATAAAGAGGCAGAGATTCAGTTCTTAACACACACAATTTCAAAACTTCTAAAACTCTATATTTGTTCAGGTCATAAGAATCATTTCAAAGGTTACTTGTGTCCCTAGAGAAACTATTTCTATGGTAGAGCTTGAAAAACATGTTTAAGATGTAAAAAGAAAGAAAGAAAGAAAGAAAGAAAGAAAGAAAGAAAGAAAGAAAGAAAGAAATCAGACAATTATATTGTAATTTTAAATATTTGATATTTATTAAAATAATTTCATTAGTTATTTTAAAAACAGAGAATCTAAAAGTGAGAAATTTTAGCATACAACCCCTCAGAAACTATTCAAACATTTTATATTATATATTCACAAAGGTTTACACTGAAATAGTTTTGAATGGATTTAAGGTTATTGTAAAAATCATATAATTATAGAGCTTGAAGGTAATTAATTATGCAAATAAAATCACGAGGGGTTGCAAGGTCTTCTCCGTTTTAAATGTATATTCATAATATTCTGTGACTAGTGTGTTTGTAAATTTAACAAAGAGCATCATCCACATAGATCTATGATTCAATTACAACCTTCGGCAAGATTTCATCCTTGTCTCCCAATTCAAAATACGGGATAACGGCATTTTAGTCTGAGATGAGTGAAGGCCAGGGAGAAGCCACAAAGGAGCCTTTCCCTAAGGAGGATACACTCGGGCTACACAAATGCTAAATAAGGGGGGCATAAAGGGTTAAGTTTAAAAGGGCTATCAATATTCACAGATTCTCAAGTAATACTAAACAGTGTAGTTCTGATGCAAATTGTAGACTTCTTAAGTATATGGAGAGAAAAAAATTCAAGCACAATAAGAAAGTTTGTGGTTTAGAATGCCAAGTGTTCTGCTAATTTTGCTCAAAAATCATTTTCACATATAATATACTAATTAAGTGCTTGGTTGAGCAAAAATAAATATACATAAGAATTCTTTTCATAATATTAATACTAATAATAATAGATAATCTGGGATGGTCCAGAAATCATAGAACCAGCGATAACAGTCCTAGGCTTCTGGCTGCATCTCTCACTCTCTACAGCTAGTCCTAAGAAGCAGCCTTCCCCATAAGGGCAACTCTTCATTCTGGAAGGCTCTGGAATCCACACAGTATTAACAATCCATTTGGAAAATTTAGACTGAAATACTCTTTTTCTGTATTAAACGAAAGCTCAGAGAGTAATCTGATTGGTTGAGATGCACAACAAAATGACCCCGAGGAACCAGACAGTTCCCATCTCACCTGTTTTCATTGGAATAAAAGTGTTCTGATCAGAGAGCATCCAACCAAAAATAGCAACAACCACCAACTCGGTGAGCCTGTGCAGGGACCACACACATGTCTGAGAAAACAGGCCGGTGAATGGTGCTATCTGAGTAACAATTGGCCACGAAGAGGATGTCAGTAGTTGATAAACATTTGGAGGCTGGATGAAGAGCCTGGTACCCACGGCTGGGTTCATACCAAGGCACCTACACCCAGGCTGTTTGCCTCCTTCATTTGATGACTGAGGTGACATACTCCTTTCCATTTATCACCATCTAGATATAAGCATGAAATGAAATACTAATAGTGGTAGACAACTAATTTGGAATAATGGCAGACAACTAATTTGGTGGCCTTTAAAGGCTATTATGAGTAAAATGCACTGATCCTAACTTGTTAATGGTGCAGGGTAAGAGTACTGAATGCAAACATGATAGAATAAAGAATTCAAAGTTTAAACTGGGATAAATGAGTTAGCACCTAGACAATTATCAAACACCTTAAGAACATTTTTATTTACAGAATAGTATCTTACATATATAAACTTGGAATGTGAAGAGATCTCAAATATCATGTAATCCAATTTCTTTGCTTAAAAAAATGGGTAATTTGCAGCACAAGAGAAAGGGTATTCTGTCCATAGTCACCACATCTTTTATAATCCAGTGCCATATTTCTTTATGCAAAGTAAGAGTTATTTAACTTTTTCAATGAACAGGTCAATATTTTAATGGCAAATATTTGAAATAGTCACTTTTGTAAAAACTGATAAACAAGTTCAGGTAACTGGGTTTGAGAGACTAGAAAATAAATATTTCTCAAATAAAAAGAAAGGTTTTTTTTTTTGAAATCTGTATAGTTAAACTCAACGATTCTTTAGGGTTATGAATCCTTCAATTAGAAGTAAAGAGAGGCTGAATCTTACAACAAGAGACTCTAAAATCAGATAATAAAAGAATGGATTCAGAGATCTTTATACAAATGAACTTGGATAGCAAATTTGTTATAGAAGAAAGGGGAAAGCTGGGTTTTAATGTAACCATGGCAACTTTCTATCGTCACCAATTTTTCCCCTGGAGTCAAGTATCAAAATGTTTCTCTTCCACATGGTACAGCCTTTATAACGCACATAATGAGGTACAAGCGAAGGAACACTTTGCTCTTGCGCTTCTGAATTGTAAAGCTTCATTGAAAAGACAGGATTTTTAAAATTTGTCTTGTCCACCTGTTTCTCCCCTATCTTAAAGAAACATTCTATTATAAACGGTATAAAAGACCTGGTAACATTTCAGTTACTCCTGCTACACAGACAGCGTACTTTCCTCAGTACACACACAGACCATTTCACATGGCTTTAGTGTAAATCACATGACTGCGCAGTATACTCTTTACCGACTCCACCCACTGAGAACTTTGCAAGGAGATATAGGGTCAGACTTGTGGTCAACTTTCCATGTCTACAGGACTGCCTTCCTCAAGGAGCTGATCAGTCAGGGACTGGCCAATGATGGGACACAGACAAAGAGGGGTCAGGACAGGGCTCTCTCCATGAAAAGAGCCCACATGCAATCCCATCTAGATGTTTTCTCTTTGATTCTGATCAAAAGTATACTGAAAAGAAATCTCAGCCATGATAAGTGCCCACAGGCGTTAACAAATATGATTTCTTCCAGTTAACTAAATGGGGATGCTTCAGGCTGTCAGTGTTCCATATAAAACATTTTACGGCTATTGCTCTCCTGCAGGCAAAATCTGCATGGGGAGGCAACTGGAGAAACTAAATAAGCTGTAAGAAACATTTAGGGAGCACAAAAGAACACATACATTATGGAAAACAAATGCTTCTTAAATTAAAAATAAAAAACAAAGGGACTTGATTCAGGCCACAAAGAGGCTTATGGTAGCTAAAAAACTATAATAAATATATCTTATTAAATTTTTCACTTTTAAAAAGGAAGTGATATATACGGTGAAATGAAAATGCACTATCTGGTATAGTATGGACCCAAAAATATTGACACAAGGGTAGATGGATATTCACATGAAAAGGAGAACGCACAATGAGCTGATTGTCAGGGCCATTCCCATCCTGTGAGAGCATCCTGAGAACTACCATGGGTTAAGATAAAGTATTCCATTTCTAATGACATTTCACTATCGTCTGAACTTTCCAAGTACTCAATTTCAGTTTATCTAGCTTTAACATATGAGTATGTGGTCTTCAAGATTAAAAAATGATGTTTTAAAATAGTTCTCTATGAAAATAAACAAAAGTGACTGAGAAGAAGAAAAGTGAATACACTGAGTTCCCAGTGCCTGATCTCACTAAAACGTCACTCACCTACAGGCCGCACTCTGCGCTGAGTAAGGGTATCGGCATGCTGCTAAATTACCACAGTGTAAGGAAGGAGAGAAATTCTGTCTGCACATTAAGCGTTTTTTTATGCATTCATCAATCAATTCATAATACCTACTCCTAAAGTCGTTAAGCCTCAAGTCAAAATACAGATTTTTCCCTGAAGGATTTCCCTGAAATCCTTGATAAATGATGGAATACAGGACATTATTAAGGTATATTTGCCATGATCTAGTTCACATTTTCCTAAATTTGAAATACTTCTCCAAAAGTCTTTATCTTTTATTCTGTGTGATCAAAACCTATCAACCACAGCTAGAAACCTGGGCCCTGGGAAGAGAGGTGAGGATATCTTTTGAAATTCTGAGAAATTTACTTAAACTGCATTTAAGCTGGTCAACTTATTTTTAGTTGTGCAATGGGTTATTTTTAAACTTCTTGTACCAATGTATAGGAAAAGGGAGAAAGCTCCTTTAAAATCAACTATGTATCCCAAATCTACAATGGCCACTAGCGGGTGAAACTAAGTGGTGAAGCTAATGCATAAGTTGAAAAAATGGCTGTAACTTCTCTCGCTTTCAAGTGGTCATAATTTCTCATGTTCAAGTAGATGTTTCATAGAGAAAAGTGAAATTACTTAGGGAAAATTGCTTTGAAAGTGTGATGATGCATCTTTTATCTACTACTTTCTCATTATTGTTTATTGTTGACTATTTTAATCATTTTTTAATATTATGTTAATCATTGTTTGATTTGCTATCATTCAATACAAACTGTGGAAAGACATGCTTGTAAATTATTAATCATCAAATTATTAACTAAATTCTGATCAACCAATTAAGTGTATTAATATAATCAAATAAATTGAGTTGAACAATGATCCTAATCATAATAATCTTTTGCTCTAGCAAGAATAATCAAACCATTAAGTATCTAGCAAAAGAATAATCAGTCAGTACATAGCTATTCATAATTTAATAACTAACATATCTACTGTTTACTACTAATAATCTCATTTTCATTAGACTCTTAAAGAAATGTAAAGAAAATGATATCTGAATAATTCAGATATCAGCTGGAAAGGAAAAGCCTCCATCCAAGGCACTTGGGTCCGGGGTAGACCAGGGGCTGGGTTACTGGGGTTCAGCCTCTACTGTACTGTGTCCTGGAGCAGGAAAGGAAGCCTTCATTGCCATGACTGTGATACCCATGAGCCCTAGTCTAACTTTGCTGCCTCTGAGCCTGTACTCATAAGCTACAGATAAATGATTTATTTATACATAAGGTGATAACTTCATTATTACATAAAAATATAGCTAATATGCAGTTTGAATATGTGGTCAAATAAATACAAATGAGAGGAGTTACATTTATTGAAGGTTCGAAAATAAACAAGTCAGAATGCTTCAATTCTATGTAAGCTGATGGAAATGTACATTTAGTCATGAGACCCTTTCACTGACAGGTCTGTTTTTCTAATGGAGCAATGGTACTTGCTGTACAGTAGCCCCAGGAGTTGCAATCTTTCCCTCGATCACATTTCTTGTAATAAATAAGATAATACTGCTGCTTTGTATAATAGTTCCATGTGAGTTTAGTTTGTGTGAGTCACACCTTCATCGTGCCTTGTTTTGGCAAAAGGAATTTTCTAAACTTCAAAATCTGAAGATGATAGTTTTAACAAATCTAACCAAAAAAAAAAAACTTCCGCTACACTAAATGTTTATTTTCTTTTAATTTTTATTTTCTATATTCTATGTTTACATTCCAAAGGCTTTCCCCTTTCCCAGTTCCCCCCTCCCTATGTCCCATAATTCCTCTCCTCCCCAACTATTCCCCAATTATTCCCCCTCCCCCCACGGTTTCTCTACAAAACTGGATCCAATCTTTACACTAAATGTTTATTAAAATTTCCTCTTCATTTCTAGTCATGTGGGCAGGGAAAGAGTTGAACACATAAGTGGGGGAAACTGTGGTCCTAATCATATCCTATTGTTTATTAGCCAAATGTTCTTAGGCAGGTGAGACCTCCAGCGGGAGAGATTTTAATACTGTAAGGTTTCAGGTCCTGTTCATTAAAAGAAGTGCACGGCTATGCAAGTGTATCACTACTCTACTTTGCGAGGCCATTGGTAACATAAACAATTGCTGATAAGAAGACTTGTAAGCTGGGAGGCGTTAGGAAGTAAGACAGTAATACTGCTTTTCTGCCTCAGGACTGTGCAAGTAGCCTGTGCTAATAGCTGCTAGGGAATACCTAACAGCAGTTCCCGCGGACGGAAGACAAAGTCGATATTCTGTAGTTTACTCTGCATTCACACAGTCTTTCCAGATACCTGCTCAAACAAATTTTGAGATTGTACATCACTATAAGAATACTTCTTTTTGAAAGCCTTCTGGAAAAACCTAGTTCAAACTCTTGTCTTAAAGTTATGGCTATGCAATGGATGGAATGAAATCAGAAAAATATTCTAGTTAAACATAAGCATAAATGTTCAAAGACACCCATCAAGATGATGTCCATATAAAAATTTACATTCTTCTATTAATCATGTCATTTAATAATACACCTTCCAGTTAACTTGCAGGACATAGGCTGCTCTTCACACGGCTGGTGAAAGCAGATATAACCAATGAAATGGCAGAAGTCATATCTCCTTCACTCTCAGCTGAGTGATTTAGGAAGACATGAAGAGTGTACTTTGGACTTTCTTCCTAGGCTTTTACTTCATCCTGGACAAAAGAGTTTCCATACTGGTTTTCTTCAGTTGCCAGTTCTGTGGGCTTCTCTCTGGACTCTCGCTTGCATGTACTTAAACCAGCTATTAACTAATGCCTTTACTTCATGACTGGAGTTCACTATGGAAAGTGATAATATCCAAGTGATCTTATTCTCTATTGGCTATTAACCCAATAACTAAAACATAGAAGTTGCTTAATAAATCTCACTAAATTACAAACGAATGAACCACAAATATAGTAGGTCAAAGGTTCTCAACTTCTGTAAAATATTTAGCTACAAAGAGTTTGTGTAAGTAGTAAGATAAATACGCATATGAGAAGTTGAATTTATTCATGTTTATAAATGAACAATTCAGATTGTTTTTATTGTCTGTAAAATTATGGAAAAATACATTTCCTCACAATCATTCACCGGCATACTCTAAACATTTTGTGAGTTTGTGCTACATTCCAGTTACCAAGGTGAGGAACTGGAGATCAAAAGAAAAATAAATCTCATGTTCCCGAGGAGGTGTGACTGAAAGCACAAAATGCTGGGCAGCGAGAGGGAGAAGTTCTATGAAAGGCAGGCTTCCCGGAGGACAGGCTTGAAGGATGAAAACAATTCAGAGGGCTTTGACTCTAGGCAAGTTAATAGTTAACTGAAAAAAAAATCACAACTCAATATCAGATAAAATCACATTTCTGAGTGTTAAAGGGAAGAGACAAGGTAGCTGTAAATGTAAACTGTGATTCATAATTCTTAGAAATAAATATTTCTTTATTTTAAAAGAGTAATATTTCTACCTCTCTATGAGAACATTTGCCACTTACGTTTTTGTGAATGGATACTTATGTGTATTATTGAAATTTCGACCATCTTCATCCAATTATGTCATTGTAACCATCGATACTGAGAGGCAATAAGCCCAAAATGAAGAGTCTAGCCACCTCTGACTCTCTAAAGCACGTGAAGAGAGAGGAGGCAGCTCACCAGCAATGCGGTGGATGATGCACAGTAGTGCGTCCTCTTAAACCGTAATGCGCTTTGGAACTTCTTACTTTTTTTTGACAAAAAAAAATATGCCTATGTCCATTTAAAGAAAGAATATCCACTTTAGGGATGCAAGACAGTTGTTTTTATTGCTAGTTACTGATGGGATGTAAATTATTCTCAATGATAAACAATCAAATGTTCATCTTATGTTAACTTTATACAAGTACATCTATAGTAAGGTAGATTAGCCTCCAATTTTTGAAACTCTCAAATCATTTGCTCCCAAGCGCTGACTATAAGGTGTAAAAGGAGCTATAGGCTCACTATTTGATTATAGTAAAACAGTGTTATTCGTTTAGACCATACATCAAAACCCACCATGCCCTCAAAGCTGTTGTCCTTTTTCACTATAGGTCATTCATAAAGACAGAAAAAAATTAAGTAAAGCTAGAGATATAAACAAAGTTTTGAAACAACTGAAAAATTCTGGGAGGATATTTATCATACTGAATGAAACTTCAGTCCTCGGAAGGTCAAATTTCTTGATCTACCTAATGTCAGAGCCAACAATGAGGACAATGTCATGGAAATGTACTAAAATAACGGTAAATGCTAGTAATATTTATATATGGGAAGTAATTATATGTAGTTAAATATTATTGTGGATTTTCCTCTTGAACTAATTTTTTCTCTCCTTTTAATTGCACTTAGAATAATGCTTCTACATCTGCAAGGACTGGACAAGCATGGGATTTGAATCGCAGACTTCCAAATAAATGAATTGCTCCATATCCTATGACCATCTATACATACACCATCTTCAAAGAGTCCATCAATACTCTATCACTGAAGAGACAGCAAGCATCTTTTCTCCACTATGCATGCAATTTTTGGAAAATACCTGTGTGGCTCTCATAAGTATTTCCATGAAGAAAACACCTACAGTCCGATGGTGTTCATCATTTGACAAATGCAAATACTTCCCTCATCAGTCAGCTCCTACTGAACTTACTGGCGGTGACTGGAATCCTTGATTAAGGGCCTGTTAACTTCCTAAAGACAAAAGCTAAGATGAAGGACACGCCACTCCAAGTCCATGTGCTACTTGGCCTAGCTATCACTACACTAGTACAAGCTGTAGATAAAAAAGTGGATTGCCCCCAATTATGTACATGTGAGATCAGGCCTTGGTTTACCCCCAGATCCACCTATATGGAAGCATCTACAGTGGACTGTAATGATTTAGGGCTTTTAAACTTCCCAACCAGATTGCCTGCAGACACACAGATTCTGCTCCTACAGACTAACAATATTGCAAGAATTGAACATTCCACAGACTTTCCAGTAAACCTTACTGGCCTGGACTTATCTCAAAACAATCTATCTTCGGTCACTAATATTAATGTACAAAAGATGTCTCAGCTTCTCTCTGTGTACCTAGAGGAAAACAAGCTAACTGAGCTGCCTGAAAAGTGTCTATATGGACTGAGCAACTTGCAAGAACTCTACATTAATCACAACCTGCTCTCGAACATTTCTCCCGGAGCCTTTATCGGCCTACATAACCTTCTCCGACTTCATCTCAACTCAAACAGACTGCAGATGATCAACAGTAAGTGGTTTGATGCTCTTCCCAATCTCGAGATTCTGATGCTTGGGGACAATCCCATCATCAGAATCAAGGACATGAACTTTCAGCCTCTTCTCAAGCTTCGCAGCCTGGTTATAGCTGGCATAAACCTCACGGAAATACCAGACGATGCCTTGGTTGGACTGGAAAACCTAGAAAGCATCTCCTTTTACGATAACAGGCTTAATAAAGTACCCCAGGTTGCTCTTCAAAAAGCTGTCAACCTCAAGTTTTTGGATCTAAATAAAAATCCTATTAACAGAATACGAAGGGGTGATTTTAGCAACATGCTACACTTGAAGGAGTTGGGGATAAACAATATGCCTGAACTTGTCTCCATTGACAGTCTCGCTGTGGATAACTTGCCGGATTTGCGAAAAATAGAAGCTACCAACAACCCCAGATTGTCTTACATTCACCCTAATGCATTTTTCAGACTCCCAAAGCTAGAATCTCTCATGCTAAACAGCAACGCCCTCAGTGCCCTCTACCAAGGTACCGTAGAGTCTTTGCCAAACCTCAAGGAAATCAGCATACACAGCAATCCCATTCGGTGTGACTGTGTAATCCGCTGGATTAACATGAACAAAACCAACATTCGGTTTATGGAACCAGATTCTCTGTTCTGTGTGGACCCGCCCGAATTCCAAGGGCAGAATGTGCGGCAAGTGCATTTCAGGGATATGATGGAAATCTGCCTCCCTCTCATAGCTCCTGAGAGTTTTCCTTCTAACCTGGATGTAGACGTTGACAGCTATGTGTCGCTTCACTGCAGAGCCACTGCAGAACCCCAGCCTGAAATCTACTGGATCACACCTTCTGGTAAAAAGTTATTGCCAAATACTCTGAGAGAGAAGTTCTATGTTCACTCTGAAGGCACGCTAGACATCAGAGGCATAACCCCAAAGGAGGGTGGGTTGTACACCTGCATAGCAACTAACCTAGTTGGTGCTGACTTGAAGTCTATTATGATCAAAGTCGGAGGTTCTGTTCCCCAGGATAATGATGGGTCATTAAATATTAAAATAAGAGATATCCAGGCCAATTCTGTTCTGGTGTCTTGGAAAGCGAGCTCTAAAATTCTCAAATCCAGCGTGAAGTGGACAGCCTTTGTCAAGACTGAAGACTCTCATGCTGCCCAAAGTGCTCGAATACCATCTGATGTCAAGGTATATAATCTCACGCATCTGAAACCCTCCACCGAGTACAAAATTTGTATTGATATTCCCACCATCTATCAGAAAAGCAGAAAGCAATGTGTGAATGTCACCACGAAAAGTCTGGAGCGTGATGGAAGAGAATATGGAAAGAGTCACACAGTGTTTATGGCCTGCGTTGGAGGCCTCCTGGGGATCATTGGTGTAATGTGTCTTTTCAGCTGTGTCTCACAAGAAGGGAACTGTGAGGGTGAACACAACTATGCTGTGAATCACTGTCACAAACCAGCCTTGGCATTCAGTGAGCTTTACCCTCCTCTAATCAACCTCTGGGAGTCCAGCAAAGAAAACCGGGCATCGTTGGAAGTCAAGGCAACTGCTATCGGTGTGCCGACAAATATATCCTAAACCAACCAACCAAACCTACTTCAAAGAAAAGCTGGAGATTGCGGTAGTGCTTAAAAATCAACAACAACAAAAAAATAGGCAGAGGAATGTCACTTTCTGGAAGGAAGATTTAGCATCGCCAATGCTGCCCCTGGCCAAGGGAAAGGGGTGAAAGTTCGGCATTTTAATTGACTGGCTTCAAAGGGTACTGTGGCAACCAAATAAAACAATTCCATTTTCTAGAACTTTCATGTAACTTTTATGTCAGGACTGCAGTTAACGTGAACATTTCTGTATTTTTTTTAAGTATAGAAGAGTAGTTGAACTGAGCAATACCTCCTCCTGTGTTGTATCACACATATTAGCCACGAGTTTTTGCAGTGACCAGTAAACTTGAATTGACACGTGGTATAATGGGAAGGACAAATTCTGTAGCGTAGACACAGTGAGTATGTGGACCTATTTTATAAGGAAAAATACATTTTGGATTAAAATCAATTGCTTTTGTCTTGTTTTTGTTTCTAAATAAAGAATAATTTCTGGGAAATATCATCTGATTAGAAGTCATTTAAATACCAATGTTTTTTAAAGGTGTTTTTTAAGATTGGGTTTGGAAACCACATTTTTCTGATACACAAAATGGATTTTAGACAGCACTTTATCAATATTAAAAGATTATAAAATTATATTTAACACTTTAAGTATTAATTAAAATAAATCATCCAGGAAATTATAAATTCATTTAAAGATTTTTTTTTTGAAACAAGAAGCTCTGGAAGAGGATTTAATTATTAGGTTCAAATGACACAAATCCAATATTGAAGTAAGTCAAATCCTAATTTTAATAATTAATCGCTCAGTTGGAAGTGGCTACTATGCAAAAACTTTTGCCATTTCAGGACGCATACTTATCTAAGCATATTTGAGCTTCAGTGATTTAACAAATAATTTAATAATCTGCTCCACCACAAACACAGTAAGGTAATCACATGTCCCACTTTAATAGCAAGGCTTTAGAATTTTAATATAAAGTATGAATATGCAGCAAAACTTGATGAGGTTCAACTTTTGAACCTCTAACA
The DNA here is from genome assembly GCA_964023405.1 of Apodemus agrarius. Classification (NCBI taxonomy): domain Eukaryota; kingdom Metazoa; phylum Chordata; class Mammalia; order Rodentia; family Muridae; genus Apodemus; species Apodemus agrarius. The sequence goes on from OZ030011.1 coordinate 82,615,590, forward strand.
GATTTTTTTCTATCCAATATAAAAAAATGTGATCCAAATGATTCCAGTGTTCACTGTACAATAAAATGCAGTTTAGGTTTAGAAAAAGCATCTATTTATGCAAACGAGACTGACTTTAAACTTGCTATATAGCACATGGTGGCTTTGAACTCATGATTCCCAGCCAGAACCCCTTATAAACAAAGTTACAGGTATATGTTACTGATAAAAAATGTCAGAAAACAGTTTCATTAACTAAGATAAATTCTGAAGGTGATTTAGAGTAAAACACATTAATAAAAAGCAATCAACTAAGACTGAACAAAAAGTGTCTAAAAACACATGTTCAAATGATTTCACATTATAAAAATAAAAATACCATTTTGAAATCCTTTACAGGAAGTTAAAGAACTTTACTTGAAATATTAACAAAAACTAGGGAGACTGAGAGTTTTAACCATTTTATAAATAAAAATGGTTCTACAAAAACAAGTTCATATTTTTTTACACAAAGAAACGTTCTTAATTTTAAATATCAACGTTAAATAATAAGTCAGTTTTAATAGGCAAATTGCTTTTCTCTCCAGCTAGAAGCTTCCATATTAATAATGACTGTGCTGTTCCTAATCAAGTGTTTAACATTTTACAGTGGCGGAGCACATATTGTCAGCACGTCACCAGCCTGTAAGCATTCCCAGCATGGCAGCCATATCAATTTATTTGTTGATATTAGACATTTCTTTTGTGTTAGCATTGACAGTTTCTAATTAAATCCTAGCTGGTTTTGACAATGTGGAAGGTAATTGCTAGGAACTCTTTAAAATGAAAAGACAAGCTGTGTTAATTTCAACAAAACCAAAATATGGAACTTGTTAATTCAATGTGTTTCCCAAGAACAGATTTTACAACCTGATGAATCACTATCACACAGAAGCTGACATTAGAATTTATCAGTAAGACATGCTCATATATCATGAGAGATCTCATGAAAGGTTCCAGCACACGGACAGAGCCTTTTGAGGCTTGGCTATTTATCAAAAATTTAAGAGCTGAAATATGACCTATTAGGATGCAGTTATTGTATAGGTCAGCAAGATATTGAGCATGTATTTTGTGTTTCTTTTAAATTTACTTTCATGAGGGACCATCACAGCCACATCTAAAGCTTATAATACATTTCCAGCTACAAATGTCCTTTGAAAATTGTTAATGAGACCAATTAATAAGTAAGTAGCAGAAGAAGGCATATAAATAATTTTTTTGGATTTGGTTTTTCGAGACAGGGTTTCTCTGTATAGCCCTGGCTGTCCTGGAACTCACTCTGTAGACCAGGCTGGCCTCAAACTCAGAAATCCACCTGCCTCTGCCTCCCAGAGTGCTAGGATTACAGGCGTGCACCACCACCGCCCGGCCATAAATAATTTTTTGATATCAATAAATCAATGCAGGTTCTTAAAACATGCTGTGATTTTGTTTAAGTTTTATTCTAATTCATCAGCAAAGAAAGGAATTCTGCTTCAGTAAAGAGAATGATACTTAATATTCCCTATACAAGCTCCTAAACAATCACAAAATTAAATGAGCACTAGTCAAATGATTGACACATAATTTACAGTTGAATTTTATCATATGGAATCACCTGTTGTGGTGAAGTTTACCTAAGAATTCTGAAGCTTATACTGTTACAAATGTCCACTGATGTACTTATCTTTATGGAAAAAAACAACCTCATACAAAAGTTATTTAGAAGAAAAGAGTCTCACAAATTTTAGAACAGACTAATTCCATAGTTTTGAAAAAGAAGCATGTCAAAACAACACAAAGAATAGTCATGATTGTGTAATGAAGTTTTGACTACCAATACACTGCCTATACAGAACTGGTGGCATTACACGAAGGTGAAAATCTCCTACTAACTAGTGATATCCTGGCTGTCCTTAATATCACAGTATAATACCTTAAGTATGCTCAGATGCTGATGCAAATGAACTTCATGTGTTGTCAGTTGAATCAACGTGCAAACATAAAATTATAGATAGTACATGATTTTGAAGGATAATAAATGACTGAATAGTTGACTATTACACTATGCTTTTATCATCACGATAGAGTGTAATCCTTCTACTTATTAGAAAATTAACAATAAATCGTGTGGCATGCTATGATGGTGACAGCTTCATACGTCCCCTGCTTATTGTGTCTCCTGAGTACATCAAGTAGTGGACCTGCACTATTAATTGGTAGAAGTGCACTCTGCAATGCCCGCATGGCAGTGACATCAACTCAGCATACATTTTTACAGTGTAGCTTACCATCAAGTGATGTATGGTTACACTGAAAAACAACGAAGACAAAAACTATCAACAAAGTCATGTTACCGTCTATATAGTAAACTATTAAAGTTTTGAAATACTAATAGTTTGCATAGAAAGGAGTGAAATTTCGAGATCTCTACCTCCATCACACACACAAACACACACACACACACACACACACACACACACACACACATATATATCCCTTAACACAGAGAGTTATATTCTTCATTTTCTCTATCAAGTTTTCACAAATATTTATTAACTGTAATACTTGGGGACAAAAGCCTGAGTTTTTAATTTATACATACTCACACTCAGAAATCACAGAACTTTTAAGCTCAAAATAACTTATAGAAATATGTTGACATAGGAGCTTATTAAAGATGTATTACTGATTTTATTCTCTGTATTACTATAAACATTACCATCTTCAAAATGATTAAATAAAAAATCTTATCTACTTCCCACGGATGTTTCTCTAAGCCGATACATACACACACACACACACACACACACACACACACACACATATATATATATATATATATATACATACACACACACACACATATATTTAACTAAGGTATGGTCATTCAAGCAAATGAGAAGTTAAATTCAAGAAGATAAAATTTAGCACTGACAAAATGCTTATATCTCTTACAAGGAGAGTCACCTGGCTCTTAAAAGATTTTCTCTCACTAACTCTTAAATATATTCAAAACTACAGTATCTGTTAATTACACAGTTAATAATAAAACAGCAAAAGTTAAAGTTATAAGTCTGCTAAGAAAGGGCAAGTTTCCAACAAAAGTTCCCTGAAAGCAGGAAATCCTCTAATTGCATTTATTGCCACCAGAATCATTTTGCTCTTCATTCCGAGGTTGGTTTATCTAGATAATATAAAATAATCAATAGGAACTAATTTCTGTCCTAGAATTTCCATGATATAATATCATAGTTTCCATTTCATTTCCATACCATTTTCAAAGATAATGATATTTTAGATGTCACAATACCTTATGTGTTTGTGTTTATCTTTTCTAACTAATGTATCTTCAAAAATCATAGCATTATGTGACCATGGTTAAGAAGCATACTCTAATTAGGAACACGCAACCTCTAATTAAAACATACAGGATAGTGTCTGAGATTATCAATTTAAAAATCCAGTTGGGCTGTAGCATTTAGTAATCTACAAATAATAAAGTAAGTGTGAAGTAAAACTTGACCTTCCTAATCTACACATTGAGAGGTAATATAAATACCTCCCTAGTATTTGAGATATCTTCCTCTCCAAGGAAGAAGAGATAGAATTTGTTCTTAAACTCTCAGAAGTGACATTGTTAAAATAATGTAACCAAGCATACCAAAATGTTTTTTTCAAAAGTATATGAAACAATATCAAGACTGAATTAAGGTCAGAAACTTACAGTAAATGTATCTTTAAATGTTACAAAGAAAAAAATACAGGCAATAAGAAGGGAAATTTTCTATCTACAAAATAACTTAAAGGTACTAGCCATCTCATTCCTGTTTGCTATTCGAGTGGATCAATAAAGCATCATTTTAATACTTGATGTTTCATAGAAAAGCACTTATTTTTTAAGGATTCCAAAATATATTCTCATTATATAATATGAGCAAATCAATTCAGATCCTCAGATCTATGTGAGCAATAAATTACAGCCTCATAGACTTTCAAAAGGCATAAAAGGAAGAAATAGAAGACTCACTTCTTTCTGAAAGTAATATTTTTATTCATATAACCAATAAAAATTAAGTAATTTTAGCATAAAAAAGGAGCTATATTACATATTGTGTGAGGCATGGGGAACTGGGTTTCCTTCTAATGGATCATGTGAGTCGCAATCCATTTTGTTCCTGAAGCAACTAGTTAATTGCTTCATACATTTTCCTGTAACCCAAAATGCCACTTCAATAATGTTACCAATATTTGGAACAATACACATTCATATTAACTTAGAAGAAAGAAAAAATCCAAAGAAACTTTTACCAACACTGAATGTCAGATTCAAAATTGGCAATGATTTTTTATGATGGCATACCAGGCTTAAAATAAAGAACATGAGATAAATAAACTTCCTAACTAGGAGCCAAACATATGATAGACACTTCCTTCTCCCTCTCTTGCTTGCTCTCTCTCAGAAAGACCATTTAGCCTCGTTTATATACAATTAAGCAATCTATGGTGTATCTAATCACTCATGGAATGCCAAGAAATGCAGTATTAATATTTCTACATTACAACCAATCTTACCATGTAAGTATGAATATAGTCAAAGAAGTTAAGTAGTTTTTTTTTTACCCCAAAATAAAATAAGAATCATAAACACAGAAGGATAGGAGATCATGAGCAACAACAGCGCCCAAGTCTATCTGAGTGCCCACAGCCTGGGGACGTTGTAGGGGACCCAGACAATCTATCAACATGTAGAGACATAGGAATGGAGTGCAATGGTGCAGCGCTTGGCTAGCACAGACCAGGGCCCAATCAGAAGATGCCTTCTAGGCTGGAGTGTCTGGAGGTGGTTTGTAATCTGAGACTTGGAAAGCAAATTTCGCTGGTGACTGACCATCCTGTGCTCACAGCGAGAAGGCCTGTGAGACAGATATGCTTGGTGGATGAGAATGCTACTTAGGATGGAATAACTGGAATAACTTTAATTATTATTATCATCTAACCAACTCCATCAGTACGCTCTTTACAAATATTCCAATCTCAGCTTTGCACCAGGACTTGGGGACAACATTCGATGGATTTCTTTGGCCTCTTGCAAAGCAATACTTATTTTTAAGGGCAAGGAAGAAATAAAAGTCTATGTATATTATTATAAATAAAATTTTAATAAGCATATTTGCCAAGTACCCAGTACGTACACAGCGAGAGCCTACTGAGGTAGTTTTCTGTCTGAAATCATTCCCATATCCATCTGATAGCTCTCATCTCTCAAGCACGCCTCTCAGAATTCTACTCACTGCGAGTGCGGGATGGTCAGTCACCAGCTAAATATGCTTTCCAAGACTCAGATTACAACTGCCTCTAAAACAGTCTAGCTTAGAAAGCACTTTCTGTTTAAAAAAATAAAATAAAATAAAATAATGCTGAGAAAAGGAAAAAAGGCTCTTCCTGCTTTGTGTCAGCAGGCAGATTCTGTGACTACCTTTGCTACTCCAGTCAAGGAAAACTGCAAAACCTGCAGCTTAAAGTCGGAAGCCACTGCGCCCTGGCAGCCTGCCATTGCTACCAAGCTATTGTCTACTGTAACCACCAGGCTCTCCAGAGAGCACAGTTAGGAACTACATGTTAAAGTTCGAGAGAGCATGCTATTATTTAATGTGGCTCAGATGACACATCATTTTATGATAGGTGGAACAGCAAAAAGTTAAATAGAAATCAGCATGTCCATGTGATTCGAGCCTGGAGGTGTCCATTGAATAGAAACCTATCCAAAATTGCCAGTCAAAGACATGAAGTGGCTGTTTAAAACAAGTATTATCATAAATAAAGACATCCCATTATATTAAGCTGGGACGGGAGAATAATTTTACATATATAAAGTTTCTAAGCATTCAGTAATGACTTACTACAAATGCTTGAAAGTTACTATGCTCAGAACCTCTCTCATTCACAATGGCTTCTCTGAACCGCTTCTCTGGGTTATTATTGTTACATTTCAAGTGAATTGTGTGTATTGTGGAGCTCCTTATAAGTAACAGCAGCATGGTATAAAGCTTTGCTTGTAAACTGTCATCATCAGTAGGGTTCACTGTGGCATTTCAAATATGCTCAGCTTTGCCTGATCTCCCCCACATCCACCACGCAAAGATTTTAAGCAATGAGACTAATCATGGCCCGTGTCACCTGCCGATGTATTTTATTCATTCGCTATTTACTGGGATATAATGTACTAGAAACCATATCAAATATACATTCAGAGTGATATCATAGCAAATACTTTGGCATCCAAAAAAAACCAAACAAACAAACAAACAAACAAACAAAAACAGTGAACAAGGAGACACTAACAAATTAATCTGAAAAGTTCAAAACAAAAATAATACCATAATAATTTTAAAAGACACAGGAACAGGTAATATGTATTTAGGAGTACACAGCATTCTAAAGGCACCTCAAGCTCTGCAAACTCACACTGCTTTATGTAATCACCTAACTAGAGAACCAAGTAGATTAGACAGACTTGAAAGTAACAACAGGCTTGAGTATTTAAAAACCATCAGAATTAGGAGCAAATGGGACAGAGTTGGAAAGCTGGAAAGAGGGCTGGAGAGAAGAGCACCGATTGCTCTTCTAGAGGTCCTGAGTTTAATTCCCAGAAACCACGTGGTGGTTTGCAACCATCTGTAATGGGGTCTGCTGCCCTCTTCTGGTGTGTTTGAAGACAGCCACAGTGTACTCATATAAATAAAAATAAATAAATCTAAAAGAGAAAGAAAGAGAGGTGGGAAAAAGCAGGAAAGAGAATGACTCAACTTCAGACAAAGTTAGGTCCAAGCCATGTTTATGCGGTGCTATATTGTAGAAACTGTCATTCCAGGGACCAACGATCAGAATTAAAACTGCCATGACTACTTCATAAAGGTACGAAATCCTTCTTAGGCTTTTCCTAATCTGATACCACATAAACCCATGCCTACATGTACATCCTTAGGTCAGTATAAATCATCTTCCATGCCAGGATGGTCTAGTATTTCAAGGAAAACTGATTTCAGACTTCTTTTCAGATCACAACCCATTTGAAAATATATGAGAGCCAAAATGTCACTGTGGCTCTCCACTGTCTCTACAGAGGCAAGTAAGTGAAAAGGAGCCTAGGAATTCTGGGTAATTTTGTACATAAAAACTCAAACGTAATGCAAATTTATGGCATATGGCTTTGTGTGAAAGGCTGACAACACTAATTTTCAGTTCTTTAGTAATATTTCTTTTGAAAACTTTCTTGAGGATTTTCACATGAAGCAAAGGACAAAATTCTAAACAAATAAACAATAACAACAACAACAAAAACCAAATCTGATAAAGTAAATAAACTTTCCTAAATATTTAAATCATGATATCTGAGTATTCTGTACCAGGAGCCAGCTCTTGAATTTCCTGAAGAATACATCAACTCACCACAACTCGCAGATATGTTCCATCTGCTAAGGTAAGGTGACAAAAGAGTCCCATGGCCTGTCAGACAACATATAAAGACAACAACAGACCATGTATTCCTTTATAAGAGGAAATTTGGCCCAACATGAGGCAATATTGCTCAGGTCAACAGAACTCCTTGGAACACCAGGCAGAATATGTACAAGTTACTTGTCACAAAATGTCATCTCATTAAAACAAAAGTCTAGGCTTAACCACACTGAAGTCAGATCCTATAAAATAGGCTCTGTCAAAATACATGTGCTCTATAAGACAATGGTCTATGTAACTGGGGTGTCCAGGAGCTTTTGAGATGCGGGCAGCACTAGAATATATAAATCTCCTGCCTCCATCATGTATACTTTGGAACTACAGGTATTGGCACTGCCCGTCCTTGGTGATGATCTTGAAAACAGTAAAATCTTCAAGTTATGACATTAATGAGTTCCATAATGAGTTCCACAGGCAAGAAGGACTTTGTAAGATGTTGTTTTCATATAGTTGCACAGGAGATTTGATTACACTAGCCATGTCAACTACCTCCTTAGTGAAGCCAGAAAAACACCATGATCGCACTTTGATTATTTATATCTATTGGAAAGGAATATTCTATTAGATTACACCATCAGATAAATTCACAAGCTCAATGGATCATTATATTGCTACTAAATAAGCACTAACAGTCATGAGGCCCCTTCTCAGTGACAAGATCCCAATAATCAATATTGGTCTATATTTGAAATAGTCAACCCTATGTTCTTAAACACTAGGGGCGGGGAGGAGGTTCTCTTGAACTTGAAATCCCAAGTTTAATAATATAATGTCACATTATTTTTTAAAAATAGATATTATTTAAAGCCCAGGCATAATGAAATAGACCTTTAATCTAAGTACTTGGGAGGCAGAGGAAGGAAGATCTATATAAGTTCCAGGCCAGCCTGAAACAGAGCAAATTCTAGATAAGCCATACACATATAGTAAGATGCTGTCTAAAAGTATTTTAAAATACAAAATAGTTTCAGTATTATTGGACCTTAGTATGTTGTTACAAAAGTACAAGATAGTTGTAAAATTAAGTACAAGAAAGAAATCTCCAGCCCAATATCGGCTTATAGAAGCCTGCCAATCTAGAATTCTAGCTTTTCAGAAAGTGCTGGCAATTATTTGTGATAAAGGGAGATTACCCGTGGAAATAAAAATGAGTACATTAGTAGAAAACAATATGAATTGTCCAGAAATAGTCACTTTTACAAAAACTATAAGATCCAGTCGTGCCTGGTACTCACTGAAAGGAAACCAACTCAAGCTTCAAGAAAGAAGCAGGCATAGCTCTCTTACTGCAGCACCATCCACCAGGGACGAGCCCCAGGCAGCGGGGGTGCGGCTCCGCAACTCAAGAATGGATTTGGAATCACACGCTATACATACATCAGATGCTATTATTCCCCTAACAAGAAAATGCAGGAAATGGATGGAATCAGGTCATAACGTAAAGTGAGATATCTGAGACACACCAGTTTCATGTGCTTTTTTGTTTTTGTTTGTTTGTTTGTTTTGTTTTTCATACCTGAAAAGTAGGATTTCTTTTAAAGGCATCCTACAAATAGTAGCAGAGGGACTACCAAAAAAGGTTCAGGTGGCTAGGGGAAAGGTAAAAGGAGAGGGCTAAAAAAAAGGTAGTTGAGATGGCAGAAATTATGAAAGTATGTGTGTATTAGATGTGTATATAAATATTCAAGGTGCAATCAAAATACAGCAATTATACTTTTCAAATTTGATATTCTGCCTTTGAAAAAATGTGTAATACTGTCTCTTTCCACTATTTCAACACAAATTAAAGCTAGTCACATTTTCTGAGTGGCATACAAGTCATCCAATTTCAGAATGTATGGAGGCCCTAGTGCTCACACGTCACCCCCTGTCCAGCCCCCAAAGCCTGAGTGCTGTGAGCAGCGGAGGTGTCACTCCCTGTATAGGCCCCAAAGCCCGAGTGCTGTGAGCAGCGGAGGTTACCCTGCCCTCAGGGGTCCCTCCACAGACTTCAGCCTGCTGCATCCATCTATGGATAAACATTTTTCCTTTCTCATAGTAGTCTGAGGTATTAGTCTTCTCAAATCTTAATTTGTTCCTTTTAGAGCAAAACACACTGTACCCACAGGGCAGCCCTATAAATTGCTGCTTATGCTCTCTTCTCCCTAACTTGTCTTTGTGACACATGAAACAAACCCCAAGCCTTAAAGCAGCTGATGACTTCTGGATGTAATCCAGATCTCAGGCATGTCTTAAAATAAGCCCGAAACTCGATACAATCCACCAAGCCTCCTTATCGGCAGCTTTTTCTTCTGGAGGAGCCCCGTCATCTATAATCTTGCACTATTTTCGAGGTAAGCAAGACAATTCTAGAGAGTCAAGAGTGTTTGATTATGCCTGACGTCACACAGTATGGCTAACATCAGTTTCACTCGCACTAGAATACAGCAAACGCTAAGCATCGGCATAGCCTTTGGTGTGAGGAAAATTTATTCCAGCTCTATGAGGAAGATGTTTTCAAGGGCCATATTCTAGCTAGTAAGTGAGAGTCTCAGAGAAGGAAGTCAAAGAAGCCGCACAGAGCAGTAGAAACAAGCCTTGATCCACAGTAGGGAGAGGGTTTCCTCTTCATACAAAGCAAATGAACAGGTGTTTCCTCCTCGACACCAGTGGCAATCCTTAACATCTGCCACTTGTCACCCGCTTTCCCCAGTTAAAGTCTCCTCCTTTTCTCAATCCTTCTTATAAAGCCTGTGAGGGAAGAGGGGTGGGGCACGGGGCGGCGGGGGGGGGGGGTTATGGGGGGACAGGGGGGGGGCTGGAAGGAAGACAGAGAGGAGAAAATGGTATGATTATATTGTAATCAATAATAAAATAAATTTAAATTTTCTCATTTGTATTGATGGCAAATTAATACAAATTTGTCTAGACAAAGCCACTGAGGGAGGCACAGAATGCTACTGTGGTATCCTGACCAGCACCGCCAAAGGACTATTATTCTTTGCTTGGTTTTGAGTTTTGCTGTGGATTAAGACATGGTACTGAGAATAGTAGACTCTAATACTAAACTTACTAAGAGAAGATGCAGAATTCCAATAGAAACCTTGCTTTATTGACCAAATGCTTCCTCAAGTGAAGCCTGACACACACCAAGGCCTGAAAGAATAAGCAGTTCCGCCTCCTGCATGCCGTGGCCACTGGAGAGGGGGCCACTGGAGAGGGGGGCCACTGGAGAGGGGGGCCACTGGAGAGGGGGCCACTGGAGAGGGGGGCCACAGGAGAGGGGGCCACTGGAGAGGGGGGGCCACAGGAGAGGGGGGCACAGGAGAGGGGGCCACTGGAGAGGGGGGCCACTGGAGAGGGGGCCACTGGAGAGGGGGCCACTGGAGAGGGGGGGCACAGGAGAGGGGGAGACTGAAAAAAATGTGTCTGGTGACTACACTCCCTGTGTGTTTTATTATTAAACCTGCTGACTCTCCAAATTCACAATGAAGAGTAAGGATTTCTGGGAAGGAGAATATAAATTAGAATAATTAAAGCTTAAATTTGTTTTGACATTTGACTTGTAAACATTTTAAATCTATGTCCTACATTAAATAAACATAGCACATTGCAACCCACATACATTTCACAAAATAATCTATCTTTATTCTACACAAGGAATGCTAATATTTTCTGCCACTACACTCCCCATGACATTGTCTCTATCTCTCTGTCTCTCTGTGTCTCTGTCTATGTGTCTGTCTTTCTCTGTTTCTCTCTGTCTCTCTCTGTCTCTCTCTCTCTCTCTCTCTCCCTCCCCCCTCTCTCTCTCTGTCTCTCTCTCTCTCTCTCTCTCTCTCTCCCTCTCCTTCATTTCCCCACCCCCATATGTGTCCCTGTGTGTTAAGTCTACCGTCATGTCAGAGTAACGGGTTTCATTAACAGTTAAGACATCATGACGGCAAATAGAACACAGTGAGCATCTATCATTACAATTACGGTAAGAAATAAACCCAAGCTCAGGAATCAGTGGTGGAATGGCCATTTGGATATTTTTATTTCAATTAATTCAAAGGGTAATGTTTTTATTAACCTCAGCAAAGATAAGAGAAACTAGAAGAGAGGCCATGGCACAGCAGTTGTGAGGAGGATAGAAAAGGAAAGGGAGTGGGAACGTGTCCTACCAGACCTTGTGAGCTGGGAATAGCTCAGTGCTTGCTGTGCCCGCATGAGGACTTGCATTTGAGCAAGCCTTCTGTGAGGTGTCCATCAGAAAAGACAATGTAGACACACGTTTAAGCCGACAGAATGCCTTTATTAGCCAGCCAGTAATTACACAAGATGGTCAAGACCCAAGTGTAGTTACAGGACTATCAATTAATTAATTGATTAATTGATTAATCAATTAATTAATTATCTTATTTATCTAATTTTTGTATATGAATGTTCTATCTGTATATATACCTACACACAAGAAGAGACTTTGCCATCACAAATATTATATACTAGTCCTGTTCTTGTGAACAAAAGGAGATACAATGTCTGAAAAGACATGAAATGTGTGACATAGTTCTCTGACTCAGTGGTGGGTCCCTCCATGTGAAACACATGGACAAAAGCCCAGGAGGGTGGCACACATGATACAATAGGCCAAGGGATGATGCCTATCCCTGATGATAGAAAGCAGTATGGCTCTAGGCTGTACTGTGGTACTCAAGACAGCACACAATCTAGAAATTATAAACTGTGATTTTTCTAGAATTTAATATTTTTAGAAAGGGGTTGACCAAGAATGAATGAAAACCTGTTAAGCAAACCCCAAGATGAGAAAGAATTCATGTACAAATACACCTGCACCAAAGTTTAGCTTATAGTTAGGAATGGTAACAATTGTTATTAATAATAATTAATAATACAAATACAATATACTTAAGGATTGTTTAAAACATATGACCACTTCTAAAAATTTTCAATTTATTAATTTAATATGACAGATGTCTACAGGAAACCAAAACCATGGAAAGTAAGGCCAGGAATAAAGAGAAACTGGTGTATAGTTTTCTACAGGACACAATTCAACTTATGATATGCAACTATAAATTTGAAAACATGAAGTATCAATTATTGATACACAGACCTAATCAAATTAATAAATTCCATAAACGTGAAGAGGGTCAGTTACATTTCTAGTAGCAAAGGGCTTATTGGAACAATAACAGACTTCCTGCACGCAGGTTCTCTGATACAATTCATACTATTAAAACAAAGCATGATAATTTTAAGAAGGTCACATTCCATACCCAAGTTAAAATAACTAGCACACCGGGAAATCCACTGAGATGCCTTGTACCATGCCCTCACCTGTAAGAATGAAGAAGTTTGCTACTTGCTGACGATTCACCGCCAACTGCATGACCGTGGCCAACCAGCATGACGTCACGATTTGCTGACCCACAAAGTGAGGCTCGCACGCAGCACACGCATGCATCCCTGCTTCCTGTACTTCGGGCACTATTTTTTCTATTTTATGCTTTCAGACCACATTACTCAATGTAAGAAAAGGCAAATCTTATCAAGTTTATAAGCCAAGAAGTTGTGCAAATGATATGGAAAAATAATTTGCTTGGATAGGTTAAGATCGTAAATCACGACATTAGGGCTCCTCATGATGAAGGCACACATTTGAAGGCAATTTAGTTTCTGAAAAGCACTGCGGGGCCAGCAGCTTTACCAAAATGTTATAAAAACAAGTATTTTTGTGGGGATTGACAATGAATGAATTGAGGAACTCTACTTCTAAAAAGGCATCCCCTTAACTGTATTCATCCGCCTGAATATAGACAAACTCACTGCGACTTTGTCAAGTCCTCCTCTAAAGTACAGAATGGTATTATTCCCTTCATTTTTGTCCATGTATTTAGAGAATGTGGCTAATGTCAGATTGCCTAGAGTAATCTGAATGCTTCTCTCCACTGGAAGAAATAAGTTCCCCTTCCTGCTGCTTCTGTCTGCTCAGCACTGGCACAGGGTGACAGTCTCATAAAGTGCAAAGGCACTCACTCCCAGAGGCTTGGCAACCCTCCAGCACTGACATTTTATGCCCTATGTGAACACAGGGCCACAGGGTCAGAGTGAGAAGGGGGATTCTATGCCGGGCAGATGTGGTAGCTGCTTTTTTATTACATGGTGCTGCAATCCACTGGCGCTTAACCCATTCTAAACTTCATACGCATCTACTGAGAACTAACCCAGCAGTTGCTCTAAAGGAAGTGTAACTTATAAGTAAAACCCTATAAAATGACCCACCCCATGAATAAAAGCAGAAAAAAAAAGTGAGCATGTAGCTAGGAAAAGAAAGATGAGAGATCGCATTTTTCTAAATGCATTCACTCCCTTTTTAGATTTTCATTCTGCCTAAGTAATATTTGTTTCTCATGAACCAAAAAATATAGCTACTTGGTTTGGCAGTGAAGAATACCTCAAATTATTTGCTTGCTAGCCTGAAATAAATAGTGTAGGATTCATAAGCCTTTGTTAAATCCAACTTACTTGTAAAAATTGTTTAAGGCAACAATTGCCTGCATCTTTATTTCTCAAAGGAAAAAAATAACAACAATGAAAATAATAAGATCACAGTTACAGAAGAAGATACCATACCACTGTATATAATCGAGTCCCAAAGACTTTTAAACTTCTCTCCATTACAGCTACACTTAGTACTCATCGGGCTGCTGTGAAAATAAATGAATAGCGTACAGGGATGTACACTTGATAACCAAACATTTCACCAACACACATGATAAGAATAAAACTTTTTATCCTTACCTTATTTATAACTGAGAAAAAAAGCCAGAATGAAGCTAGAAAAAAAACAAAACAGCCAAACAAAAGCAAAACCCCTGAACTAGCAGCACTCAGGGGCAGGAAGTTTGAGGCCAGGCTGGTCTACAGAGTTATGTCCAAGAATACCAGGACTAGACAGGGAAACGCTGCCTCAAAACAAACAAACTAACAAACAATCCAAATATTAATATACACATCGGTAATCTCAAGCATCTAAATGGCACAAGTCCTCACAGGCAAAATTCACAAGCATCCCTGTGAATGGCAGGAAGCAGCACCAACGGCCAGAGAGTGGACACAGTTGACTTTTCTTTGTTCTCTATGAATTTCCCAAGAAATTAAAATGCTAGACATTTTAATGAAAAGATGGGAAGATTATGCAATTTTCCTGCATGAATTTAGAAAAATTTCTATGGGCGTGTTATAGGGACTGTTTGGTTTTCTTTGATTTGTTTTTCTAAAAGATGACATAAAAATAGCATCTACTGGTTTTGTAAAATTAATTAATAAATTCCCATTTCCTCAAGTAGAATAACACATCATCTTCTGAATTAAGATACTATTTTGAACTTATAAAGTAAAACAACCATGAAGTATTTTTGCCTATTGGAAATTTGGTTCAACTTACACTTCTATTAAAAGCAAAATAAGGATTATTCTTTTTATGGTAATATGTTCTAAGCAATGAGTATCAACAAAGAAGGTTATGCCTATAACCACCCAAAGACTTTCCACTAACTCTTCTACCAAGCCAGGTACATGTAAAGTTCAGTTTCCTACTTAGGTTATAGTCTCTGAGCTCCATGAATAGGGATGCAAGAAGAAAGAGAGAATGTATTAAAGAAGAAGGGGAGTGGGATAGGAGAGAATGTGGGAGGAGAGAAAACAGAGAAGGGGGTAAAAGGAGAGGGAAGAAGCACTGGGGAGAGGAGAGGAGAGAATGCCAACCCCAAACACTGAGAGTCAAGACCTGTTAAAAGGAACCAAAGACACTGCTGGGACAAGAGGAAAGGATGGGGGGGAGGGAGGGGGTTCAAGGGGACCTCGGAGGAAATGGCTTCCTGCCCCTTTGAAGGAATGGACTACTCTTCAAGGTGAAAGAATAAAAATGAAGAGAGAGGAGAGGGGAGAGGTGTGGCATAAAACAGCAACTGTCTGGCTGATGTGAACCCTTGGCAAGAATCACAGAGTTCAGAGCCCTGGTGAGCCAATGCTAGAGCTTTCCCATGTACACACTTAGTCTCCAGGATTCCAATATCTAAACGACATTCAAAGTCCCTACATACCTTTCAAAACACTAGATTTCATTTACTATTAGAGCTGCAGTTGTACAAACAATAAAAAATTGAAATGCAAACTATGAGAAACCTAAAAAAGATAATTGGATAGAATTTAAAAGTTTGCAAGGCCAAGCCATTTTGGCCAGATGGCTTTTTGCAATTTTGGAAATATCAAAACTCATAAATGTCACGGAGTGTAAGAACTCAGAACATTCCCATCTGCCTAACAACAACAACAGAAAATGATTGTTCCACATTTGTGCTGACAACGCTTCCATATTTTTTCTCTCAGAGATTACAATTGTTTGGTCTCTTGAGAAGAAAAATCTTCTTATCTCCTAAAAGGGCAATTATGCAACCACTTTGGTGCAAATCAAATAAAAACTGTTTACCTCCAAGAGAAATACTGAAAGCGTATCAGAATTGTCCCTTCTAACTGAGATGATCTTTACCTACACATGACTCTGAATAATACTGGGCATGAGGGAGAGCCAGAAAGAAACACATTAACACTTGAACAATTCCTTTTCCCCCTAAGGCTATCGTCTGATTTGATCGCTGATTTTAAACAATTAACTTGTATTTGTATTTCTCAGAAACAAAGAATTTTATTCACGTCTATACTGCCACATCTACATTTCCCTTCCAATCATAAAACAGATAATTCTATCACTACTGTGTAAAATAAATATTAATAAGACATTGTGTATTATTAGAGTGGATTCACATAGTATGCCATAATTGCATTTATTTTGTGTCATTTTGTTTTCCTAGCAGACTACTGAAGTTTCTTTACAATTTAAGTTCCAAGTCTATGGTACAAATCTCAAAACATCTCTCTCGGCTACTACAGTTTCCCATCCACATTCTCATCACTGCAGGCCCACCGGGCTTTTAAAAACACATTAAAGAGTCTTCAAGGATATCAACTGATACATGACTCAACTGAATATGGTGGACCAAGACCTACCTGTGGGCCCTGCTGAAATATTAGAATGAAGGACACACACACATCAAAAGCCACAAGACACAGAGGACCATCACTGGGAGTAAATCTGAATGTTTATCAAGAACAGAAAAATTGTGACTGCCATAGAAAATGGCAATAAACCACAACTACCTTCAGTTTTCCAAGTGAAAGATATAGATTTCTTTTAATATAAACATGTTTTACTGTCTCCAAAATTTAGGGGAAAGGGAGTTTTTCAGTTTCAGAAGCATATGGGTCACCTGCTAAACTACTGACTATAAAAAGGTCTTTATTTTAACAAGCTGCTAGGTGATATCAGAGACTTTGGACTTAGAAACACAGTCTGATCACCAAGGCTTTAGCCTGTATCACTTGCCTTTGTTATAGGAAGTGTAGAGTAGGGAGGAGACCTTGTCACACGTGGACAGTGCCCATCTGGCATACGTTTTGGAGCACGTGTTCCACTAATAGAGAAGTGAAATGTCATTCCGAAGGAATTCATTTGGCATTTCAAGACAAATCTCTCAAAGCAGCTCACTGCTACTTGGGCACACACTTGACCAGTATTATTTGCCAGAGAAGCTGCCCCTCATAAGGTCACACAGAGGGCCAGGAAAGCTCACTTCATGTAAGTCTCGGGGTTTCTCAGGAGCAGTTCATTTCAGTTCTGAAACTCCTCACAATGCAATCTCCATAATCCAAGAGTTCAGTCTTAAACAATACTGCCCTCCCTTGAAAGACAGCCTCAAGTAGGATCTCAGGTAACTCTCATTTCTGACCACCTTCTAATGATGGGCTACTGGTGAGAGATTTCATGGGAATGATACTAAATACTTGAGGCTGGAGTTTTGCTATAAAGAAATACAGACTAAATGAATGAAGGTTGAACAGATATCATATGGTTAAAATGAAAAGTCTCCAATCACTTGGCTGTCATTTTCCAACATGATTAACCATATTCCACCAACACTTGTCAGTAAAAGTTTGGAAGGGAACTGATAGCTCATTAATATCACTCCATATCTACCTGAAATCCAAGACAAAGAACTAACAAATTATTCTCCGAAAGTTTGCATTTACTGTTTGGTCCTTGCCTTGGATACTTCCGGAAGAGTAAAATGGACCCATAAGTTAGGGCACTTGCTGCCAATCCTGAAATCCTAAGCTTGATTTCTAAGACCAACAACATCAAAGAAGAGAACTAACTCCCCAAAATTGTTCTCTAACTTCTACACATGCACCAAAATACCCATCACACACACACACACACACACACACACACACACACACACACACATGGGGAGAGGGAGGCAGGGGAGGATATATACACATAAGTAAAATGTAATAAATGTATCACATTTAATAAAAACTGAAACTATTGCCAGTTCATAAGTTAAAATAAAGATAGGAACACCGGAGCTTGGGTTGATTACATTTGTGTTAAAATCTAGAACTCCAGTCTAGTTTTTAATACCTCTACCATCACTTTGTTCTATATGTTATTACTTCTTTTTACCTAAATTCTCTTGTTTGTAAACTTGAAGAACTAATTACCAGCTCAACCATCGAGAACACAGACTTCTGGGTTTATTTGTATTATCTTTTAGGACTTGGATATTAGTTTGAAGTTAAACCAAAATTCTAATTCAGACTTAAATTTTGCATTAAACTGCCTCAAAGATATATGTGTATATGTATGTATATATATATATATATGTATATATATATATGTATATATATACATATATATACAATATATAATATATATTCAGTTATCCTTCACCAGTCTTTCTTTTTTCCAGGTCTAGTGATTATAGTTTGACAGCATACAGCTTATTTGAAATAAAAGTAAAATAACATAAAAACTCTTGCTGTTTCACAGTAGCAGAAGCAGAGCAAATGTCTGTATAAATTCCACAAATTCAATCAACCGATACACGTTGGCGGGAAAAAAAATCAGAAAAAGTTCAACTTGCTGACTTAATTTCAATATTTTTTCTTTCCTGAGCAGACCACTGCAATTAACATCTATTGTGAATTTACAAGGATTTGGTTAGAAAATAATTCATGTTAAACAGAGGTTCACAACATCATTAAAAGAGACTGAGAAAGTGGGCCAGTGTGCGTGAGAGCATAAACCATAGAGGTCATGTGTGTTAATGAGAAAAAGAGCATTTATTAGCTTTCAATTTAAAATATAAAGCCCTTTCTCTCAACAGTTTAAAGTGGGACAGTGCTCCCTACCTGAGGACAGAGAAAAGTGGTGCCCTCAATTAGATGAACAACACTCCTGGCCCCAAACTTCTATTGTTGTCACTGAAATTCATCATGGAAATTGTATTTTTACATCCTGACATCTATGTTGCTCTGCCCAAGAACCTTACGAACATAGCTGAGCATGCACTGTGGCCTGTAGAACAAAACTGTATTTTTTTTAAAGTTTCAGATACATAATACTTATTTTTACATGGTAGCCAAACTGGTAGAGTATGTATAAAGTGAGATCTATAAACTAAGGAAATGTTCCGTCTGAAAAGCTAAAAGATAGTAGATCATGTTACTTCAAAAAATAGAACTAATACCCTACCCACTTCAGATGAAAAAGCAAATAGTTACTTCTTAGCAATTTATTTTCCTTTGCTTCCACGTTTCTGTTACACTGATTATAAATGAAGGTGTGAACAAGGCTTTCACAATGGATGAGCTCTACAGAGAGTGAGGTTCAACGTCATCTGGACCATGTGTGAGTGGCCATCGACGGTGCTGTCCGCAGTGACGAGGTGCATTCTCGTCACACACAGTGGCTGCAGCAGTGTGTCTGAGCCCCAGAAAGAAACCCGTCCAAACATGGTGCGGCCGAGCGGCTCAGAAGCACGCTCTCGCCTCCGGTCAGTGCTCCAGGGGACCTGTAAACCCATTCCTCACTGCATCCTTTTCTACTCCAGGGCCACAATTAATATACTTCAGTGCTGCAAGTAAGACTCGCTGACAAAACTAACAAAAAGTCCACCTTGTCAGGTGATCCTACTGACAAAGCTAACCCACGTGCATGTACATGATGACATCTACACTTGCTGAAGATGTGAAGATGCGAAAATATGAGCACAAGGCGTGCTATGTGGGCCGTTTGCTCTTCTGTCCAGTAGTGTCATGCTGCGCCTGCATCTCCCTGATAACTATGAGTTTCTTTGCCTGCAGTATGTCTAAGTCAGTTCATGATGCAGTCATGATCAAGACCGCTACTCACAAGGCAGCTTATAATTGAAAGCCACTTAAGACTTGAGCTTTAGAGTTGGAAGAGTCTTTTGAGGGATAAACATTTCTTCTATGGCCCAGGAGATCACAGATCCTTTCCTCAGTGTTCCTGTCTTCCCATATTCAGTATTTTTTTCAGAATGTAAAAATTTAATTTGTGAGGGGTGTGTGTGTGTGTGTGTGTGTGTGTGTGTGTGTGAGAGAGAGAGAGAGAGAGAGAGAGAGAGAGAGAGAGAGCTAGAACTGGACATTAGAAGAGTCAGTACTCTCCTCCCATCTTGTGGGTCTCAGGCATTGAACACAGGGCATCAGCCTTGGTGGAAGGCATGCCTACTCACTGAGCCACTTATATGGGCCTGTTCCTTCTTACTATATAAAAATGTTTACTGTTACTTATCTGAGGATTGATAAAGTACAATCTACCAAGGAAACTTACAGGAGAGGTTCTGGGAGACTGGCCATGTAAATGAACATTAGGCCAAGAAGGGAACCTCTGAATGGGATTACTTTGGAAGAATTTTTCCTCCAAAGAAAATAGAACCTCTTGCTTATTTAGTCAAAGACATGCCCCTCACTCACTGCCACATTGGGTTCTCTTCTTCCTGAATCACACTGGGCAAACAATGAGGAGCAAAATCCAAGCCCGAATGGAACATAGAGTCTTGCAGAGGAGAACGTTATTAACCAAACTGTCACCGAGAGAAGCCCAGTGTGATGTCATGAGCTCAAAGGAGAGACCTGGGCTAAATGAATAGCTTTAAAAAGCAGCATCAACATGAAAGTACGATTAAGCCATAGAGCAGATGGGATCATTGAAAACAATCCTTTTTGCAGAGCATTTTTATGTATTAATATTGCATAGAAATATTATTTCTTTGGTCAAATAATTCAATTTTAACAACATTGACATTGGAAAAGTCTCATCAAAAGCAAAGGGGAAAAGAAAAGTAGGCCTGTTTTACTTCCAGGGGAACGTGAAATGGAACTCTGAATTGTGTCAGCTTGGTAGAAGCCCTGTATGACAGGTTGTAATTATAAACATGTCACAGATGGCAAATACCCATTGTGTGAACAATAAGGAAGTCCCGCTGGGTGTATATATGGATCATTTAAACCATTAAAACCAGTGACTACCAAATAAAATGCTATAGGAATGGTGTGTCCTATAGATGAATCATTAGGGGAGTTGTCTCGCTTGCTCTCAGGGCATCAAGTGAGCACAGGCTGAATGCTGAGTCTGGTAATGACAAACACTTATTAAAGGGGTTGTTAGAATCATGAGCCAGTTCTCATTAAAGAGCACAATACTGTGAAGCAAAATCTGGAATAGGTGGAGAACTGATCTATAAAACACAAGGGCAATCAAAGATACATTAATATTAATAAGTAAAAGATACCATTCCAAAAGATCACTTGGAAAAATATGGCTTTGAGGCAAATGGAAGGGGCTCTGTGGACATATGGTCTCATGCATCATTCAAAGCACACTTTGAGAAGACAATTTAAACGTGGAAGCTCCAGAAAGCCTGACATAGGAGACGCTAAATGAACACCAGCAAAAAGTAATATTAATTTTACTGGTGAAGAAATAAATTAGTGGAAAAGTTACGCGATGTACTCATAGGTAAGTACAACTAAAGCATTTTGGACAGACAGATACCAACAGATGCAGGGCACTGTGATACCGCCATGCTTCTCAGCTGGGGCCTTTGAAAGCACTTGTGGCAAAGACTGGACTGAGACAGGAAGAGGAGGCTGAGGTGGTCAGAACATCTCTCAGCCTCAATCATATCCTCGTGCACACCTTCGAGGCAGGAGTAAGATTGACCAGAAGCCTGGACACAGAACTGACTTGAGCACTGGCACGCTGCCTCCAGCAACTGCTGCGTCGGGGTTCTTGTTCTGTGGAACCAGTTTCTCTCTCCTAGTCTCACCAGTTTTTTTTTTCTGAAAATAATAAAGTTCTGATATATTTGAACATTCAAGAACTTTGAAAGCATCATGCTAAATGGCAACTCACAAGAGGCTAAATAAACACTGCACGATTCTTTCCATGTTAAACAGTAAAAACAGAAAAGCCATAGAAACACAGTAAAGGATATTAGTGCTTACTAGGAATAGACAAAGAATGGGTAGACTACTAAATGTACAGAGTTTCTTTATGGGGGAATTAAAAATCTGCATTTCTCTATAGAGTATGTTTGTACAAAGTGGAAAGATACACATCAATGACTTGTAGACTTTATTAAAGACATAATGTGTAAATTATATCTCAATAAATTTATTTTAAAAATACGTAATGACAAGTTTTATCTTTGGAAAAAGTACTAAAGACATATTAATCTGAAATAATTGCAATAATGTTTATTTTTTAAGCTTTACACAATCCATTTTGCATATTTATTTTTCTTTCATATTTGCTAATTCTAGGAATGACTTCTAGGAGGCCAGGTAATGGGATGTTTATTGGCACATGTTTATATTAATTTATAATCAAATGTTTTTATTTTTGTAGCAAAGACATAAGCGTTCTAGATGCTTCGTAAGGACAACTCACTGAATTCCCTAAACTTCCCCCATCAGGTCAGCTCTTTACTAACTCCAGAGGAAACACTAGAGGTAACATATCTAGACCAAGGTCACTTGTGATGGAGATGCAATTTGGATTTAAAGAGGCTGTCTCCATAGTCCACAGTGTTACCTACCTGCTAGATGATGAAAATAGTGAAAAATATAAAAAACATATTACAAGAAATCCAAGAAGTAGGTATGTTGAAGACACCACGAATATGTTGCCCCGAGAAGATATAGAAAGCACTAACCCCAAGTTCTTCACAATCTAAAGAAAATCTTCCAGCTTAGACTACAGTTTCCAGCTACAACCTTTTGCTACATGTCAGCTTAGATAGAAAAGATATGCTGCGGAATGCTGCCAAAGAATCACTGTTGTAGACAAAGATAAACTGCAAGTGTCGGAGATAGGTCTTATAGCCCAATATTTATCTAACATGTACAAGGTCCTGATTTACTTGATCCCCAAATTGAAAAAGCAAAGAATTAAATGTTTTCTATGAAATATAAGGCCAGAAAAAGATATTATATTTAAATATAAAAAAGTCAAAATTTATACATAGATGCATATAAAAGCTAATAAAATGTTAGGGATTTCTTTATAATATCTCTACGAAAACAGAAGAGATTGTTTTGTGTCCAAGATAGGTTTTTGTGTGTGATACATTGCACACACAACTGGTCAACTTCCACTTAAAAACAACCACACAACTTCTAGCTGTTCTCATAGGCCATAAAGAAATACAGCAAATGCCAATGTCCAGATACCAAATACAGACAGAATTTCATATTATCTTTTATTATCAATGAATTTTCAGAATCAGTTTTGTTTTCTTTCTGTTATACCTAGCCTTACTATACAATTATTCTGAGAAAATTCAGAATCTCATTCATGACCCTAAAACTATACAGAATCCAGTGTAAACTTTCCATAGCTATCCATACTTCCCAAGATACACACCATCTCTATCTGATCTGTCCCTTCTTAGCATACATCCAAACAATCTCTTATTTTCTCAAACGTCTCCAAGACCTGGGACATGTTCTCATTCCGGTCTGCCAATTAGGGTGCCCTCATGTTGCCTCCCTGAGAAGATTCCTGTTCTGTCACAGGACAATGTATGTTCAGTGTTAAAGAGGACGGGTACTGCCTGATACACGTAACAAACATGTAACAAATCTGCAATCATGTAACAAACCGTCCACCTTATTAATACAGACTTCAATCACGTTTCCAAGTGAGTGCTTGGGACTAAGTCTGGCAGACCTCTATTTAATTCACCTGGTAACTGAGCTGGCTTTTGTGTTTTAAACACAGAACAAAGCCAGCTGAGAAAAGGTAATTTGGGTAATTTCTATGCTTAGTTTTACCACCAAACCTTCACCGTCTTCATTTGTTACATAATTTTGCACTCTTAACGTAAAAATGTGCCTACATAAATATGCATCATTATCTACAGACATGTGTGAAATATATTTTACTTTATAGAAGAAAACAAGTTCACTGTTTGTTTGTTTGTTTTCTCTCAGAAAAAAAAAAAGAGCGTAATCTCTTATGTCACCCTGCTAATTTTTCTGAGGCATGCTTTTTCTCTCTGGTCTCTGAGCAGATTATTTCCGGCTATCTGCTCTTGTGCATGGCATGCAAATATGACCAACTGTGCCATTTCATTAGACACAATCCATTCCAGATGCCTGGAGAGCCTGTCAGTACTGAGGACGTCACTCTTCAGGAAAAGCTGTGAGCTGCCTGAGCGCCTCTGTGCCGGCCTCTGTGAGGGCCTGGGTGCTGTCGAGAAAACTGCTACTCGGACTATTGAGCAAGCTCCAGAATGGCTCCTTAAAAACCCAGTCACTTAAACTCATGACAGTGTGGGCAGAAGAAATATGATCTTGAAGTTTTGAAGAAGCGATACAATACATACACAGAGAAGCAGCCTTTATGCTCAGAGAATCATTCCCACTTGTATTTACCAAAAATAAATCTCTAAAAATAAAAAAAAAAACAGACCTTCTATAAACACCTGAAAATAGAAATGAATTTTATCAATCTGTACAATGCCAAGGCCATTTGCCAGAGTATGTAAACACACAATGTTTAGTGAATATATCTGTCTTAAACTAGAAATTTACAGAGGAAAGGCCTCAGTTTTACTGATAGCAATTTGTGGTGACCCATTCTATTTTCATTCATAGTCATTGCAATGTATAGAAAAGTCTATCAATCAGATTATCTGAAATATAAGGCATATAGAAACAGGCTCCAGGACAATACAGAGATGTAATCAGCAAAATTCAAAACCTGAGAAACTTTCTTCTCTATAACTAACCCAATTTCCTTAATAAGAAATTGTAAGCAGAAATAGAGAAAAACAAAGAGAGATAGAGAAACAGGAGATTTTAAAATATATTTGGATAACAAAAATAAAGGTGTAATATATAAGTGTCTATTATGAATTACAAGTCTTCCTTGATCTTTGGGAGATATGATTCAAGAATCCTAAAAGATCCCTAAAACCATAAATAATATCAAACCATATATAACAGATTCTTTACTAAATTTGCATGCCTAAATTTTAACTACTAGTCATAGAATGAGATCAACAACAGCAATAACAACTTAGAACCATTGTAACAAAATGCTGGCATTATACTGCAGGTATTACATACTGTTCTTTATGGTCATTAATATCTAAAGCAAAGGCAACTTAAAGCAAACATGGAGACACTGAGATGATCAACCTGGTGACTGGCCGAGGAGTGATAAATGACGGACTATCTGGAGTGTGGGTATGCTGGGCAGAGACGCAAGGGATGGGATTGCGTCACAATATTCAAAATACTATGCGATTCAAAAATCATAAATTGTTAGACATTTTATATAATAAACTATTTTAATCTTCCCTCTACTAGTCACCAGACTACAGTGGATAACTGAAAGAGCAAAAGAATTTAACAAATTAATTCCATTTAAGACTCTTAAAGTCCACATATTTCCTTCCTGTTGAGCTCTTAGCCTTACCAATCTGTCTCTCCTACTTTCAGCATGTTGTCTTCTAGGTTATGGTCCCTTTCTGCCACTCCCACTTCAGCATTGCCCATGCTTGCTCCTCCCTGTGGGCACATCTCCATTACTACACACATCACTATACAGTGCTGTGTTTGCTTCTCAGACTGGCAACTTCCTCAGAGAAAGCACATGGGAGCAGTAAAGCTTTATCTACTTTGTCAGTACAATAAAAATAAAACCAGTAGCTACAAAGATTCAGGGTGATTTCTTTGTCACCCTCCCTAATAAACGAGATTAATAAATAAAATTACCTCACCTCAGCCCATGAAACTCCCAAAAAAGCCACAGATATGTTCTGCATGCTGTACGCACAAGTTGGTACATCCTTATCTGTATGCACAAAACATTATTTCATCTTCTCCACCTCCAAAACTTCAAAAGATACCTGTCCCTATTTTATTTTCTATATTTCCCTCTTCTCAGGCCCTTTTCTTAAATGATTGACTAGCTACTCTGGATAGTGAGTCAACAAGTTAGGGATGAATGCTGTTACTGCTAGTACTCAAGACTCAACATACTGCCAAGGAAAAGCGTAGTCAGCAAGATCAGAGCAGAGAAAAGTAGTTCACATGAGAAAATGGGTGGATGGATGGAAGGATGCCTGGTTATCGAGCTCCAATGTGACCATTTTTACCTGAGGTCTTTGGGTACCAAAAAGAAAGGAATGCCAAATGTGTACAAAAAAGTACTCTCTTTAAAACAGCACAATGTTTGGAAATTATGACTCAGCATTTATAAGCTCATTCTCCAACATGTAAAGAATGCTCTTATCAAAACAACATAAAAAGTCATCTTGACTTTATAAATATTAAAGCAGATGAATTTACAGGGACTCAATATTCTATCCCTAAAAAATAATGGAAGGCTTGCCTTCTCTCAAGGTGGTACACACTCCAATAACTGGCATTGCTACACACAGAATTGGGGTAGGACTGCAGTCTGATTTACAACACAGCCGGTGACTATCCCAACTTTTTCAAAAGCAATCTTGACTCTCTAACCTTGTGAACTGCTAAATGATGTTTTGATTTACAGTATATACTAAACTATGCCTAAGTGTTCTTGCTAAGGGTGGAATTAAGCCAATTTATATACTAACTCATTCCTGACTAGCAAAAATCAGTAGCTTCCGCAGCCATGAGATTTCACTTTATTAATGCTTATCTGTGAAACATGCAACATTTAAGATTGCAAATGAAAAAGGATTGAGCTCCTGAAAACTATATATCAAGTAAAGAAAAAATAAACTTCCTTTTCATGAGAACCATATATTTTCTTTATGGTACTTACACTAAGCATACAAACCTGTGAAAGTTACCAAGTCTAGGACACTATAAAAATCAATTTTTCATTGAATGACTGCTCGTAGGCATTCAGCACGAATGATTACCTCATCAAATACTGGAGAGTTTTTTTCCTAACTGTGCACCGCATTGTACCAAACCTGGTTAGATGAAGCAGAAGCAAATTCATATTTCCTAACACTTATTTGAAGGCTTTGGAGTAGAAACTGCACTGCAGATCATCCTCCCGTTTCATCAAATTATTCTCCCAGTCAGGTTCTTCCTAACGAGGGCTGCGTGCATCACTGCTGCTGCTTCTTATGAAGAAAGAACAGAATCCCCACTAATTTCACAGTACGATGATTCATTCATTACCTAATCTTGTTTCCTAGTCTATTAAAATCAAAGATGCATATGCCCTGTTGTACCACGCTATTATATCTAATTGTTAGCTAAAAAAAATGTTTAAAATGAAATCAAACTATTCCAAAATACCTGTAATAGACATTTCTAAAGCCCTGTTCCCTCATCTTTTGACTCTTCTTGCACCATTGACTGATTGCCAGCTCATTTCTTTTAAAGTCTCGCAGGAAACACAAATAATGGTGAATATCTAAGATTTCAATTCTGTGTGTTCTACATGCATTTTGCATTTTCATAAGTGAGACATGCAGGCATCACATGAACAATGGAAGTTTATTTTTAAAAACAAACAAGAAAAGTAACAGCATAAAGCCCAAATTTCTGCATGAAATATCTTTGCCGATTAAGACTGTTACATTTGGCAAATCAAAACAACCCTGAGATTCCACCTCACACCAGTCAGAATGGCTAAGATTAAAAACTCAAGAGACAACAAGTGCTGGCAAGGATGTGGAGAAAGAGGAACACTCCTCCACTGTTGGTGGGATTGCAAAATGGTAAAACCGCTCTGGAAATCAGTTTGGCGGTTCCTCAGAAAATTGGGCATGTCACTTCCAGAGGACCCTGGCATACCACTCCTGGGCATATACCCAGAGGATTCCCCTGCATGCAATAAGGACACATGCTCCACTATGTTTATAGCAGCCTTGCTTATAATAGCCAGAAATTGGAAGGAGCCCAAATATCCCTCAAAGGAGGAATGGATACAGAAAATGTGGTATATTTATACAATGGAATACTACTCAGCAATTAAAAATAATGAATTCATGCAATTTGTAGGTAAATGGTTAGACCTGGAAAATATCATCCTGAGTGAATTAACCCAATCACAAAAGAATGCACATGAAATGCAATCACTGATAAGTGGATATTAATGAGCCCAGAAGCCCTAAATACTCAAGACACAAATAGCAAGTCAAATGATTCCCAAGAAGAAGAAAGGAGAGGACCCTGGGCCTGTAAAGATTGCATCCAGTTTAGTAAAGAAACCGAGGGGGGAGGGGGAATGATTGGGGAACAGTTGGGGGGGGAGAGGAACTATGGGAACTATGGTGGGTGGGAACTGGGAAAGGGGAAAGCCTTTGGAATGTAAACATAGAATATAGAAAATAAAAAAAAATAGACTACAACAATAAAAAAGAAAAAAAAGACTGTTACATTTGAATATTAATTTCAGAAAGAAAATAAAATTGATAAAATTGTTATGATATATTTATGCAGGCAACAGAATTGTAACCTCTAAGAAAGAATTTTAACCAAAATATAGAACCTTCATTCTGGAACTTAAGTTGCTTTGCACTGAGGAGAGTCAACGCTATCCTTCGTAGCATTTTGAGTTTACATTACACACTAGAGACTGGAGTAACATGGAAATTGACAGGGATTCATTATTACTAACACCTATATTGGAAGAGGGAGATTCAGAGAGAGAGAGAGAGAGAGAGAGAGAGAGAGAGAGAGAGGTAATCACTCTTCATCACCAGAATCTGGGTATATGCTTTTTCTTGCTTCTGAATTTGTAATATTTCCTCAAAATCATTACAATGTGGCCTGTGAGTAGAAATGGAGTTATGAGCCTGAGCATGACACTGAAGTTCAATATGAGCAGAACCTTAAATCTACTTGGATGCCGTCATGGTGAAACCATTAATGAAAACCCTCTAACTACAATGCAAACAAGGAGCTAAGACATATGCACTGTAAAAGAAAGTTAATTCACCCTATTCTTGGTTTTATTGGTTGTCGTCTTCTTCTTCTTCTTCTTCTTCTTCTTCTTCTTCTTCTTCTTCTTCTTCTTCTTCTTCTTCTTCTTCTTCTTCTTCTCCTTCTTCTCCTTCTCCTCCTCCTCCTCCTCCTTCCTCTTCCTCTTCCTATACTTCCTCCTCCTCCTCTCCCTCCTGCTCCTCCTCTTCCTCATCTTTCTCCTCTTTTATTCTTCTATGTAGTTCAAAATGTTTGGCCAAATGAAATGGGAATTTATAGTAGATAAAAACAGTCGTCTCTTTGAACCTTCACCTAAATCACCTGAAACACCAGCATGATCAGGAAGGATTCTTTCACTACAAAAGCCTTATAAGCTATTCTGTCTCCTCTCCACATACTTCCTTCTTCTTCCTGTAAAGTATGCACTCATCATTACAATCCATACATTCTTGATGTTGAACTAATAGAGGCTATATTATTTTTACCTTTCCAATGGTATTTGGCACAACTTGAAATATATACAGTTTAACCACAGAGAATACACTCACAAATAGCAGTCTAGGATACTGCCCCTCACCATCCTGCGCCTTCCCATGTCACTGTTTCTCTTCCAGGTTAACACACTCAGGCAACAAGCAGTACTCCAGATGAACTTTGCTGGTTCCAAAATATACCTCTGTGACTTATTTACATTGTTTGGATCATGAGTTTGTTTGTTTCTTTGTTTTTGCATTGCTCTACAGAGCTTAAGTGTATATCACCAATTTATTAATATGGTAATATTATTACTACATTATCACTAAACCAATATTTCAAGAGTTCTTATTCGGCATGATTAAAAAGCATGTTCTTAGAGACATACCTGAATACATTATTTTGCTGAGTGCATACCTATGATAGGATCCTGTGTCAGAAGAGATGCTTAAGGCTGACTTTGGACTGACTGACAAAACTTCCAAAGTGAATACACAATCATTTATGAGGCTCAGCTACTCCGCTCCATATTTTCTTTAAGTATTTTAAAGGACTTTATTAGTAGTAAATACTTTAGTCATGAGGGGTGTTAGGAATATGGAACTTCTGTGCTTAGACTTGACTTCCCATAGGTAGCGAATAT
This sequence comes from Apodemus agrarius, assembly GCA_964023405.1. NCBI lineage: Eukaryota > Metazoa > Chordata > Mammalia > Rodentia > Muridae > Apodemus > Apodemus agrarius. The sequence goes on from OZ030011.1 coordinate 82,645,588, forward strand.
GCTTGCGTCTACTCCATACACATTATTTTGTTGTTATGGATTAGTAGTTCTTGTGTTGTTTTTTTTTTTTTCTTCAGACAAAATCTTGTGTAGCCTGGGCAAACTCAAACTCTGTTACCAAAAATGACTTTCAACCTCAGTTACATTTCTGACCCCACTAGCAAGGTGCTGGGATTACAGGTGGGGTCAATCATGCTCAGTTTGTGAAGTGATGAAAATCAAACCCAGGACCTAATGTATGCTAGGAAGCTCTACCCCCAGCTCGGCTCCATCATCAGCTCAGAGGTAGTAGTTCTTTATTCAAAAATTGAACTCTCCTTAGCCTTTGCTCACTGCATCGTGCATTTCCAAATGACTATTAACTGGAAGTATTTGTTCCACAGGGCACATTTGCACCCACAACTACATACTGTTAATGCAGTGTTTAGCTCATGTAGTGAGCATTATGGTGGTGTTAGGGTTAGTTTAATCTTCTTAGGTTGACCTGGTTGGTCTTCAGCTCATGCCACATTCGCCTGGTCAGATGGTTGCACAAATTCCTCCTGAATTTAAATTGAGCCAATACTGATTTTATAATTAGCTTACATGGTTAACACAAAGACAACCAATGATCACAGGGTTACCATCATACCAATAATCATCCCTTTGGTTTTCATTAGTTTCAAACTTTGGGCAAATCTTCTGGCCAATGTTTTTTTCTGGTCTCTCCATGGCTTTGATGCTACTGTTACTGTCATCTTTACTTTTTCTTTTTTTAATTCCTTAAGCTATTTACAAAGAAATAGAAATTTATTTTTGTACCTTAGGATGCTACCCTTCTATCCATTAATAATAGTTCTTATTTATCTGGAAGAATACTGTAAAGCATTTTGCATTTGAGATTTAGGTCTATAAAGACTTTTTAACTAATGGATCTTACTCAACATATGCAAATACTTAGATATTCTACCTCTCCTTATGTGAAGTGTCAGAGATGGAGTTTTTCGGGAAATCTAAAATTTAAATATTGTGTTTTCCTTCATATAATCCTTTCAGAAAATGTCCCATGCTGGTAATGTATATCATGAACTTTCCTATCTATCATGCTAGGAGTTCATAAATTTTTTCTTACAAAAATTTACTTTTGTTTTTGTAACATTTCTTGGCTTTTTTAAAGATTTATTTTACTTTTTATGTTCATGTGAGTATACACCATATGTATGGCGATCCTTGCAAAGGCCAGAAATGTCAGATCACCTAGAGCTGGAGTCTGAAGTAGTTGTAAGCCATCTAAAGAAGGTGAGGGGATTAACCTCCTAGCTTCTGGAAGAATAATATGCACCTTTCACTACTAAGCTTTTTCTACTCAGCCCCTATGTGATTAATATTTTTTATTGGATATATTCTATATTTACATTTCATTTCCCTTTTTTTGTTTCCCCACCCCCCTAAAATCCCACATGCCCTTTTCCCTCCCCCTGCTCCCTCATCCACCCCTTTCCACTTCCCTGTTCTGGTATTGCCCTACACTGATGCTTTGATCCTTTCCAGCATTAGTGTCCATTCCTTTCTTCTTTAATTCCTCATTATTTGATTCCATTAATTTCCTTGCATGCAATTTGCTGTACTTTATTATCATCCCCATAATATCATTTTGGCATGGCACTTTTCAGTAGAAACTTTTTACAGATGTTTAATTTTCTGATGATTAGTCAATATCTCATCTCTTTTGTTGTGGGCATAAATCATCATTAGTTGAAAATATGTGTTTGGCACTGCCAATATCTAGAATGCCATTTGCTTTTGCAATACAATGATGTGGGCATGACTAGAACACTTCCAGTGCGTTTTAGACATGAAGAAGTGGGTGAATATTTGTTTTAAATGATCTTCGGGGATGCATATAGTGACTGTTACTTTGATTGACAAGACTGAAAGATTATATCAGGATATCCCTGATGTGTCTACAGGGGCAGGCTAGAGCTGGTGTTCTCTTTGTTTCTAGCCCCCATGACTGAATAGATCTGGTTTTCCAGGCCCTTCCCACCACAAGAACCTAAAACTCCTCAAGCTGTGAGTCTAAGCATCCACTTCCTCCACAGCTTCTTTTCCTTTGTATCCTGAAATGTTTGGTGGTGTACACATAGGGGAATATCAGACAGTATGTATCTAATGTCCAACACAACCACTATTTGCTGTGTAATTTTATTCAACATGCTTACTAGCTTTGGAACTGAGTTTACTTATCTATAAAGTAGGGAAATTTCACATTTCTTCACATATTTTGAAGTTAGGCAAGATATTGGTGGCCTAGATCCTAGCCCTTTACAATCTCCAAATAATGATTAAACTTAGCTATACCTATTCGCTATCAAAACATACAATATATGCATACCACGCAGTTTCTTTCTATTGCTTATAAGCAAAGATAAATATAAAAATAACATGTTACAATAACAATGCTGTGGTACAGTTATAGTTAATATCTGAAATATGAAAACGCATGAATTTTTTTTTTTTTTGGTAAGCCTGCTCCACAACTGGATGAAATCATGTTCTTTTTTTTTTTTTTTCTATATTCTTTGTTTACATTCCAAATGATTTCCCCTTTCCTGGTTCCCCCCCTCTCCATAAGTCCCATAAGCCCTCTTCCCTCCACCCATTCCCCATCAAACCCCTCCCACTTCTCTGTCCTGGTAATCCCTTACAATGCTGCATCAAGCCTTTTCATGACCAGGGCATTAACTGGACTTTTTCTGAGTTTATTTCTCCCTCGGGACCAGATGAAAAGTCTGTGGCCTAAGGAATTTACTTTACCCATTTTTGGCCTTCCTTCCCAGGACCTGACATATAGTAAGGAAATAGTAACTCCTAAAGACACAAAAGATAAAATGAGTTTTATGAAAAATAAAGAGGAAGCAGAAATTTACACTTCAACACCCTGACCTTTACAGAATTCCTAACTGAATGGACAGGAAATATGTGTTCAGCACCGAGGGTCAAGCCACTGCAGTGTCTGATGACGGATGCTAACCGCAGAAGCCACACAATTTAATCCAGGCATCGGCTTTTCAAATACCGTGATTGTGATTTATTCTAATTATAGGAGCAATTCTTAATCATTTTGAATAAATCTGGAAAATGCTTGTTTCCAAACAATAAAAAATTTTAAACACATTCCTTCCATCGAGAGATAATTCATCCAATATTAAGATGAGTGTTTTAATAAAATTCTTCTCATATAAGATGACACTATAAATCTATTTATGGTTATGGTTTTATTTTATATATTTAAACTTACATCTTATCTTTAAAACCATTATTAAATTATAGCAAATCTTTAACAGTTACAGGTAGCTGTACTAGTTGTGATGTAATTTTTAAAAATATTAATCATCACATTTTGAGAGTTACACTGTTTCCCACATTTTATCATTAGAAATAAATGTAATACTACTATTTTTGAAGTAATATTAATATATATTTTATAAGTGCATGAAACAGATTTCTAAAAGTGAATGCTGTTGTCCATATATAACACAAAGTCCTTTTTGAAACAACTAAACTATTTCATTATTCCTAGATATATCTCACATACAAAGAGAACTATAGATAAAATCAAACAAATTTCTTTTAAATACAGAAGATAATATTGTAATATTATACTTTTGCACATGTAGGATAATCAAAGCACAAAATATAATCTTTCCCTAAGAAGAGTTTGAATTCATATTATGAGCATGCTGTCAAAACGAACATAGCCCTAAAGCACGAAAAACATAAGAAACTCATTCATAAAAATTAATATTTTATAAGTATTTACATAACAATGGTCACAAATGGATAGAAACCATTTGTTTTTCATTGAAAGTAATGAAAGAAATGTTCCCTGTTCTTCAAGCATCGCTAAGCGCTATTCTTACGATAAGAATTTCATCCTTGGCCAGATCTACCTTCTATTCAAATTAATCCTGAAGCATACTGTAAAGTCCTAGGGGTTTTGAACACTCAAACTTACTGATAAGAACTACACAAATTAGCAATGGAAAGAACACCACCTGTTGCATATGGGAATTATTTGCCCCTGAGGGAGGAGTAAACTGTGCCTGCAGAACAATTACTTCAAAGCATCTATGTCACTAAATTCTGCCTGGTGAATCTAAAATCTTCTGCAACTAATTGTGAAAAACTAAAAGCCTTAGCACTTATTAAGAGATAGTCTTGTGTATATTGTAAGGTAGGGGTGGAGGGAGAAGGGATGTGTTTATAACATTTCAGTTTCAAAATAGCACGATATTATAAAACTGTGAGGGTCAACTTAAAAAAAAAACTATAATTCACAGTAAATGTCATTCTGAGACATTGTTATTGTACAATTTTACTAACCTAGTCTGCTACACGGAAACACAAGCAGGGGCAGATTTAGCCTTAATGATAACATCATTGCTGCCGTACCACCCACCAAAAAATTTTATGTCAGTTTCTTGGCACAAAAGTGCACTCGGTTCTGATAGTCTATTTGTAAAATGAATATTCTGTAACATCTTTTTTTTACTATTTATGGGGTAAAAATTATGCTGTGTAGAATCAAAGTATAACTAACAAGTAAATTTATTCCAGTATTTCCAACTTTTAAAAGAGTTCTGTTTATATGTATAAGTAAACAGAGTATACATATAAATAATTTCCAAAGGATGTTGCATACAGAGCAAAGGAACACCAATGACAATCAAACAAAATACACAAAGGTGGCTTTTTACACTGTATAGCATAATCCATCATCCATCGTAACACTTGCAGCTTAACGCTGTGCATGGAAAGTAGCAGCAATTAAGTCTCGAGCTAATTATGTGCTTTTACAATTACTGAGTAATTTTAGAATAAAAAACTGCTATGAAATGCAAATTGAATATCCACTCAAAATTCTCGTTTTTCAAATCACACATCTTTTCGGTTATTTTTGAACGTGGCCACATCCATGGATGCCACAAAATCCTGTGACAGACAGAGTTCCTAAATAGGTGACAAGTTCCACTCTGCTCACACTTTCCACAACCCAACACCATAGTCCCTGGAGGATGATTTGGATGAGGAGCAGAATTATCCATTCCAACTTTTTCAAGTTAGCAAAAAGAAGAACAAAGAAATTGTTCTTTACCATAATATTCTAGTTCCCTGTTCCAAATTGTCCAGCCCATTCACAAGATCCTTTCCAACTATCTTGAATTAACAAACAGAAGAGGAGAGAAACAGTTCTGTGTGATTAGGTGTTCTTTACTCTATCCAGGCATTCATAAGACATGTCGAATCGGGCAGTGAGACAGGCCTAACTTTTCTCTAACAGTATGACTGGTAGATACATCTAAACTGAGACTATCACTGAAATAAGCACTGTTCAAACTGAATGGAGATTCTTCCTCTCTAGGCAGACTGTTAATGTTTAAGTATGTACTACATGGAACATTGCCATGAACTTCTAAATTATATGGTTGAATTGTGATTGTGACATGTACATACTTGGTCTGCTGAGAATGTCTACACTAGGCTGTTGAGTTTCGATTGTAAAATGCACATAGTTGGCTCCCATGTTTGAACACTTAGGCCCTAGCTGGCAGCTGTTTGGCACCGTCTACACCTTCAGACGGTGTAGACAAGTCCCACCCGTGGTTCACTCCATGCTTCCTGAGTGTACAGAGCGACCATCCAGCCTCTCATTCCTGCCGCCATGGCCACCCTGTCATGGCAGACTTCCTTTCTAGAATCATAAACCTACATGAAGCCTTCGTCCCTTAAACCGCATTTGCCAGGGTATTTTATCGCAATGATAAAAAGTCACAGTGACGGGATGGCAGGAAATGACCACTGCCTTCCAGCTTACAGCATTCCTGGCAGTGCTGCATTAAGAACAGGAACTCTGCTCCGGTCAACATCCTCTCCGGTTAAAACTCAATCTGGTTTCTACCTCCATTTTTAGATCCTGGATGGTTATGATTTGGTTCATATGCTCTCCCGGAAGAAACCGAAGCCTCTCCTAAGATTTCTTTTTAATATCTCCAAATTAAGAAAAGGCACGAGCAGCAAAAATAAACACTTTAAACAAAAGAAGAAAAGAGAAAAGAAATCACCTGTGAAGCAGGCAAAGTGCCCACAGCAGGCACTCAGGAGTCCTGATACTTTGACTTTCAGCTAGTTTTCCAACAGAAAGAAAGTGCAAGAAACATGTAACTTTGACTTTTTTAACAGTAACATTAATGTTTTGAAAAAAAAGTTTGAGAATAATTTAATACTATGACTTCAGAAGTAATCAATATACAAGCTATTAAGGAAGTTTCTAACATGCTATATTTATTTGTTCACACTCTGCATATCTCAGTGCATGCCAGCTGTGTTTCGGGTGTGACACAGAAAATGCAACTTAGACCTCTGCCTCTTCACCTTAAATAACAGGATTTGTAAAGGGTATTTTCAGGCTCTGTTTGTAAGATTTTAATTGTGATGAAAATAATCAGCGATGATGTGATGCTAAATACTGCCTCATCTCACAAAATATGAGTGTCTCAAATAAATCAGAGCTAAGTATCTCCAATGAATAGAACAGCAAACTAAGGAAAAATCGCATTTACAATTTTGAAGTCATGCCATAATTATTTTTACATTATACATTGGTTAAACTGTTTTCAAAGAAAATACTGTCAAGCAAAATGTTCAGTAGTATTGCCATATATGGGAAAATGACAAATCACTTACAAATTTTAAAGTGGTATTTTTATTTGGGTTTTTTTTTTCTAATGCAATGTCGGTAATCTTGGGTTATAGCTTCTAAGCATTTTGTGCTGACAGATTTGACTCATATGTTTTGGGCTAAATAAAGTACTCTCCAGACAAATGAATGAACTGCTAATCATGAATAGCCCAATGAGCTGCATACTATTTCTGATATCCTGAGTACCAAGAGTTTGAGAGAGGAAAGACAAATTAAAAGGAGGATTGAAGTTCAATATGGGAAGAACAACATATAAAGAAGTATGTAGAAAAGAGAGCCTGGTGTGTAGGGTAGTGATAGAACTCTTGCCTGACACGTAAGTCCCTGAGTTCAATGCTGTGAAGGAGTTGGGGATGGTAGGATCATATAATCTGGGAATCAAATGTATTTTGAGAACTGATATGGTAATAATAATAATAACAATAATAATAATCGACATCATCTAAATTGAAGAACATTCATTAAAACAGAAATTTAATGAAAAATAAGCATTCAAATAAATTTATATAGAGATTTATATATAGAATTATATAAACAATATTATTTTAAAAATTTTTCACAAAGACAACAAATTGAAAGATTTTAATCAACATTTTTTTTAGGTTTCTTTTAACCAGGCATTTCAATATTGTTTTCTATAGAGTAAGAGAAAAGGAAGTAGATTGCAGAGGGATATTCTTCTTCTGTGAAGTCTATGTAACTGGGACATCAAAAAGAGAAATAAAACAGAAAATGTGCTTTCTCACTACTGTACGTATATTGAGGTATATTGAACCAAATATTAAAAGTCAACTTTGGTGACATAAAACCACGTTTCTAGTGCTAAGGTCAACTTTTAGCAATGTAAGGGAGATATATACCCATGAAATCGCAACAAAATGTTTGCAGTGGAAGATTGATACACTGACAACACCAACTGGCATGCCAATGGAGAGAAGTGAAATTCCAAGGCCTCACACTCAGAGGAAGAACTGCAGGAAACTAGTGACCGGGTGGCTTATTTCCAAACTTGTTTAAAAAAAAAATGGGGCAACAGTTGACTGTTGGTAAAGGGAAGCAAGATTGTACAGTAGAAAAGACTACAGGATATTCAAATCTCAAACCAAAAAAATCTTCAAAATGTATCTCTCTCAAAAGTCACATGGCATGAACAAATAGAGATAAATGCCAATTTGCTAGAAATGAACTGATTTTAGGACAATCATTAATTTTAGTTGTTTCTTTTTAGTAAAAGAAATAAAACACTAGCATTTTTGATACCCAAAAAACAATTCATTCATTTTAGTTGAAAATATTTTTGTTAAAGGCTGAGCATGAGGCACACACCTTTATTCCCAGCACTCAGAAGGCAGAGACATGTGGATCTTTAGACCAGCTGGGCCTACAGAGAGAGTTCCAGGACAATCAGGACTACACAGAGAGACACGGTCTTAAAATTAGAGAGAGAGAGAAAGAGAGAGAGAGAGAGAGAGAGAGAGAGAGAGAGAGAGAGAGAGAGAGAGGAGAGACACTTATGATAGATCTTTTTGAAGACATCATCATAAAACACAATGTATACTTCCAGCAAAAGCCTCTATACTTTAAAGTTTATGGCAAGATAATACTTTATATTGTATTCTGAGGCTCTCTCGTGTGTTTGTGTATGTGTGTGTGTGCATGTGTATTGCTATTCATGTTAAACAGTTACTAAAATATCAACCTTCAGTTCAAAGAATGGTCTAGTGTTCTCACTGCAATATTGAAATTAATCTTAGATCAAACCAATAAAACCAGTGAGTATAAATCCAAATTAAAGAAATCTCAGTAGCTATTATGTTTATTAGGAGACAGGTTTTCTGTTTTCTTAAATGTATAAATATGCATCTTTTCTGTGATTTCCACACATCTCTAAAGATTAGAACAGCACTGAACTCTATTTATTAGATCATTTCAAGAAACATTAATTTTATGTAAGGCAAAGGACACTGTCAATAGGACAAAACGGCAACCAACAAATTGGGAAAAGATCTTTACCAACCCTACATCCAACAGAGGACTAATATCCAATATATACGAAGAACTCAAGAAGTTAGACTCTAGAGAGCCAAATAACCCTATTAAAAATGGGGCACAGAGCTAAACAAAGAATTTTTATCTGAGGACTATTAAATAGCTGAGAAGCACCTAAAGAAATGTTCAACATCCTTAGTCACCAGGGAAATGCAAATCGAAATAAGCCTGAGAATCTACCTCACACCAGTCAGAATGGCTAAGATTAAAAACTCAGGAGACAGCAGGTGTTGGAGAGGATGTGGAGAAAGAGGAACACTCCTCCACTGCTGGTGAGATTGCAAGTTGGTACAACCACTGGAAATCAGTCTGGCGGTTCTTCAGAAAACTGGGCATGACACTTCCGAGGACCCTGTTATACCACTCCTGGGCATATACCCAGAGGATTTCCCAGCATGTAATAAAGATACATGCTCCACTATGTTCATAGCAGCCTTATTTATAATAGCCAGAAGCTGGAAAGAACCCAGATGTCCCTCAATGGAGGAATGGATACAGAAAATGTGGTATATTTACACAATGGAATACTACTCAGCTATTAAAAACAATGAATTCATGAAATTCTTAGGCAAGTGGGTAGAACTGGAAAATATCATGCTAAGTGAGGAAACCCAATCACAAAAGAACACACGTGGTATGCACTCACTGATAAGTGGATATTAGTCCAGAAGCTTGGAATACCTAAGACATAATTCACATATCAAATGATGCTCAAATAAAAGGAAGAACAAATTATGGATACTCTGGTCCTTCTTAGAAGGGGGAACAAAATAGTCACAGAAGGAGATTCAAAGTGTGGAACAGAGTCTGAGGGAAAGACCATCCAGAGACTGCCCCACCTGAGGATCCATCCCATATATAGTTACAAAACCCAGACACTATTTTGATGCCCACAAGTACTTGCTGACCAGAGCCAGATATAGCTGTCACCTGGGAGGCTCTGCTAGTGCATGACAAATACAGAGGGGTGCACTCTCAGCCAGCCATTGAACTGAGCACAGGGTCCCCAATGGAGGAGCTAGAGAAAGGACCCAAGGAGCTGAAGGGGCTTGCAGTGCCACAGGAGGAACAATGATATGAGCCACCCACAGTACTCCCAGAGCTCCCAGAGTTCCCAGGGACAAAAACATCAACCAAAGAGTACACACGTAGTTACCCATGGCTCCAGAAACATAGGCAGCAGAGTATGGTTTTGTTAGACACCAAAGCGAGGAGAGGCCCCTGGTCCTGGAAAGGCTTGATGCAGCAGTGTAGGGGAATACCAGGACAGGGAAGCACAAGGGGGTTGATTGGAGAACGAGGAGAGGGGGAAGGAGAGATCGCTTATGGGACTTTCAGTGGTGAGGGGCAACCAGGAAGGGGAAATCATTTGAAATGTAAATAAAGAATATATCTAATTTTAAAAAAAAAGAAACATTAAGTTCAAGTGAACACTTGTGTGATAAAGAAGTCTGGAATAATTAATGGAGGGAAATCCAGCATCTTAAAATGCTGTCAGTACAAAATAAATAAGCTAATATCTGCATGTATGTGTGCATGTGTACTAGAGTTAGCCAATGTTGCCTGCTTAGTTAATAAAGAGCATAACACAATGGAGATTTGTGTATTACCTGTCTTGTTAAGTTGTTTTTCCCTGTTTGAAGGTCATAGAAGATGCCAGCTCTTGAGAAGAGCTTTTCTTACTAACTACATAGTCTCTGAGCCCACGGCTAAAAAAAAGTCCAGCTCTGCTGGTATTCCCACGCCTAGCTGGCTCCTCTGAGCTCTCTTCATGACTAATACTTATTTTGGCCTTTAAAAAATGGAAAAGCCCTCAGCGTACACTATTTCTCACACCTTCACCCTGCACTAGCACTGAAACTAGAGCAAATACCAGCGTTCTTTCTGTTTTTCTGTTATCTAGAAGACACATTCCTTTTTTTTTTTTTTTTTTTTGAGACAGGGTTTCTCTTTGTAGCTCTGACTGTCCTGGAACTCACTCTGTAGACCAGGCTAGCCTCAAACTCACTAATCTGCCTGCCTCTGCCTTCCAAATGCTGGGATTAAAGGCACTGGCAACCACTCTCGGGTTATAAAGACACATTCCTAACAGGACACACACCACAACATGCACACCCCCTCTCACTCCTGTGCCCCTCTCAAATAGCTTCCTTGTTCTAGCTCAGAACCTAGGACAAACATCTAAACCCTAAACCTTAGTGGTCCTTTATAAAGGTGGCTATTATAAACTCTCACTCTGCCTTTTGAGATGCAAATTTACCCTCGTGGTGAGTTAGTTATTCAGGAATGCTGACCTTCAGTGAAATCACTTCTTCCCAGTGGCTGGGAGGAGAAAGGGCCTAATTTCCAGGGATACCTTGTTCTAAGGAATATCAATGCCTTCTGTTCTGAGGACAGGTGAGGTTGATGCTGTGTCTCCCATGTAATCATGTTATCATGTTTATACACTATTTAACAAGCCAGATAGATGATCCTGGACACATAGGCCATTAGTAGACGCACACACCTTTTCCTTAGTATAGCTCAGCCTCTAAAATGTAATGATGCTTACTACAGGAAAATTGACTACTTCATAAGGGAGTAGACCTGTACCCACTTCCCTGTTACTGAATAAAATCTCTAATATTCCAGCCAGTGTCTGGATCACACTTTGACACTCTACAAAAGATCAGGAACTTTTTAACTTTCAGTTTTCCAAAATCTAATCATGATCCTGTCATCTCTATGGCAATGCTTGGTCCTAGGACAAGAATACCTAAGGGCCCTTGTAAGTTGGCGTCAATGGGGAAGGGAACTGCAACAGTTGTGGTCATCTGATTGCTTGTTTGACTGTAGTGTGGCAGGCCAGGAGAGGGGAATTACATTTGCCTGCTTTACAACCAGATAGACCTGGGACTCAGCTCTAACTTAGCATTAGAATCCCATAAGGTGTCAGGACTGTAATTCCAGTAAGTAGTCATTATAAAAACAATTGCTCACATACAATCAGCAGATATATGATACGAAGGGAAATTTTCACTCAGAAGATAGTAATAAATTCATCCCCAAAGAGACCATACAATCTCAGGTGTTACAATTATTAATCACATCTAAGAGCGCTTGCTTGGTCTCTTGGTTATAATTTTAAAATGACAAGGAAAAATAGCAATTAGTATCTTTTATTATCTCACTTAAGCCCTATGAGTAAGGCAATTAATAATGAAAGAATTATTATCTCTATTTTATAGATTAAGAAACTGAAGCTTATAGGCCATTTCATGTCATCATACTAGAATATCATAAAGTAGATAAATTTTAAGAGATAGGTTTATTTATCTCTTAGGTTCTAGAATTTTGGAAGTTTAAATTCAGTGAACCATACCCTGCAGCAACCGTAAGACTGTTACATGCTGACAGAGGGTACTTGATGGTCAGGATGCACTTAGGAAGAGAGAAGGGGGGGGTAATATATTTGATTTCTTTAGAATGAAATCCAGGCCTTAAACAATCTTCGAACTTACTATATTTTTCTAAGGGTTTGGATTCTTCCCACCCTGCTAAGCTTGAAAATAAACTTTATTACATTATTCATACTACCTGCAATCATAGTAAATTACACACTACTAAATTAGAGAGGGAAAGGCAGGTATCTTTAAAATTCTTAACTGCTGAGCCACCTCATGAGGCAGGCATCTTTAAACAGCCAAGGACTATGTAGGATTTAATAGACTTGTCTAGAAGTGACTCAATGACCCTGAGGTGCTCCAACATTTGGGCTATTTCTATCATGTTTTATGTGTGCCAATACCCTCAGGTTGCTGTAAGAAAGTCCTACAAAACTAGGGTCAATATCCTCAGAAATACATTCTTAGGCTCAGAGGCTGGAGATAAAAACTAGGGTACAAGCATGGCTGTACGTCTTCCAAAAATGCTTAAGAAAAGCCCTTCCTTCTTTCCAACTTCTGCTGGCCCTGTACATCTACTAGCATGTGACCATAAGGATCATTCACGCTTGGGCACTTTCTCATCCCGTCATCTCCTTTATGTGGCTCCTCTCTGTATCTTCTTGTAAAAACACTTGTGTGACTGGCAGCTCTCCTGGGAAGATGTTTTTACCTGAGACTTTTAAAATATATCCACACAGTGTCCTTTTTCAAATGAGACTGCAGTTGCTTGTTAAGAGGCAGGCATGTTTTGTGATGGGACGCCATCCAGTTCATTCTATTATGAGAAAATCTAAATAAATGATAGATGGATGGATAGATGGATAGATAGATAGATAGATAGATAGATAGATAGATAGGCAGACAGAGACACACACACATACACACATACATACACAGATGATAGATATACAGATACAAAGATAGTGAATAGGTAAATAAATTGGAAAGCTAACATAATCACATGCCCATTCAAAGCTGACCAGTAGATATCACCTTCCATTTAGTCTTACCTCTGTTCACCACTTTACTATATTCTCAATCCAGTCACATCACAAATTACATCTATCCCCCTTCAGCATGTCTTCCTATATTTTATTACATATAATAAATAAATCAGAAAGTTGAGCTTTCTTCACTATTACCACCCTTCTGTGCCTCAAATATTACTTACTGGTTTCCTTCTTGGTTCATGAACCAGATGTTACCATGACCAATCAATGATTTGTGCTAATAAAAATGAACAAACATCTCACTGTTCCCAAGACCTGGGTGGCTTACTGATATTTCAACCTAATACTGCTAAGTCTCTATGCTCAAATTACAGGACTATATTAACTCTGGTGAAGCTTGGATCAACACCCAGTATGAGAAGACCAGCAGACAGAATTACATAACTCCGAACCCTTCTCTAAAAAGGATCCTACAATTCATCTTTCCTTATCAAGAATGTGTTCCTATAATACCTATCTTACACTTTATTCTGTAAAATCTCTCTGAGAATGTAGGACCATATGCACACAAGGGTAATTACTCCTTATTCATAATACCCATCAATACAATATTTGCACAGAGAAAATAACACTGACCTCAAATACTTGAGCTAATATCCTCAGATCTTCCTCCTGAGCCACAGGGTACAGACAGTAAGAATTCTTTCATAAACTGGAATAATTTTTTCACTAACTACCCTATTTCCACTTTGTGGTAAAGAGTCTCATTTTGTAGTCTAGGCTGGTCCGGAACTATGGTAAACCTCCTGACTGAGCCTCCCAAGTTCTGGGATACTGGTATGAGCCACCATACCTAGTTGTTTTTCTGATTATTTTGCAGACCTGTGCTTGCAACCCAGTCCACTTATGTTTGATGCTCTCTATGCAATGGAAAGAAAATAAATTTCTACTTATTTTTGCATAAAAATAATTTTCATTCTTAAAAATTCTCTTAGGGAATATTTAAATAACCCTGGCTATACAAGGGTTATCATTTAAAACATGATTTTTATGTTGAATTTTATTTAGGTAAAAATAGGCTTGATCTTGGTAAACTGTTTGAGTACAGAGTTAGTACCAAAACAAACAAACAAATAAACAAACACCTCACAAAATTACAAAAATGATTTAGTGATGTGTGATTGGTTTTTACTTGAGGACATTAAGTTCCTGAAAAGCCCATACCTTTGCTTTTATTTGAGCATTCTAAACTCATTTGGCTGGGAAACCAAACTCCCCATGGTCCTATTAAGTATGTTGCTAAGCAAGCCATCTAGTAGTATCTATAAATAGGAGGTTGGGCGGTGAGCCAGTTTTATGAGCTGAGAGGAGGTCAGTGTATGCTAAACCAGCACATCATTAAGAGAACGGTGTCTTGCTGCACCAGTTCACATTTCTTTTTGGGCAAACATACTCATGTACTGACCTATGCCAAATTTATTTCACTTGTTTTCCCTTACCTCTGATGCATCTCCCATGTTCATAGATTCTACTTAATGACTTCTTTACTTGAAAACCAGCCCTGAAATGATCTTAAGATCTATGTGCAGGCTTCTTAAGCTCAACTGCTCAGCGTTTTCCTGGCCTTTCCGTGCCTTCTTAAATATGGGAAAGAATTTGTCATGACTGAATACCATGGTCTCTAAAACTGACACTAAAAGCAAAGTTACTATGGCTTTTTAAATGAGTTCTAAATCAACAGCTACTGAATTAAATCTGCATTGATTTATTGAGGCAAACCCAAAATTAAATTACAAACGAGAGTGCTTAAAAACCAGAAATGTTTGTGCCTCTCTGGTAGCTAGAAATCTGAAACCAAGGTGTCTCTGAGGCTGCTTTCTTCTGTGGGTTGTTCAGGAGAATCTGTCACTTACTTTTCTTCATCTAGGAGATTTTTGGAAATCTTTGATATTCCTTTCATTGAAGTAGCATAATCCTAATCTTCAGATGACACCCTCCCTGTGTCTTCATCTCATTTTCTAAATATTCATTTTTTATAAGGATATAGTCATACTGGATTAAGGCTTATATTTATAACCTCATGTTAACTCCCGAGCAAAGGCATGTTCACAGGTACTAATGGTCTGTACACCAGCATGTTTCTAAATAGAATTCAACTATAAGACACCATTCTCTTAGCACAAACACTGCAACACTGCGTAGGCAAGTGACGTTTCCCTCTGCTCATCAGGCCTAATGATTCCACTCTTCTGTGGACCCCTTTCGTTTGTGATACTTTTTCCAGCTGGAACTTTCTGTATTAGCTTTGAAAAGTAAGCCAATCTGGGTTCATAAAAGAAATATAAATGCACATGTTTTTAAATGAGTTATACGAACACAAATATTGTTGTTAAAACATATTTATAAGCTAGTTTGTATTTTGGAACATGTTACAGATGAGCATTTAGAAGCAGAAAAAAAAGGAAAGGAAAAAGAAAACAGGTTTTGTTCTTTGATAGTGTATGCAAGTTTTATTCCCTCAGGAGGCACAATAACAAAGGGAAGAAATCAAAGAGAACTTCTAATCAGAAAATATGGGTGTGCAGCACACAGATGGATTGGTAAGACTCTAAGGTCAATATGGAAAGAGAATTTGCTTCTCCAGTTACTCCAGAGAATCACAGAAGGCACAGAACCTCTGGACAATGAGCAAAAGCATGCCCGCTACAAACAAGAGGTCGAAAGAAGACTTGGAAAATTCAACATGATGCAACAATTCAGGACAAGGCCCTTAAGAATTAAGGTGCATAGTGCTCATTTCCAGTAGGAATAAATAGCATTAGACATGCACACACAGAGAGACAGAGCAGTGATGGTATGGGCAAGCTGTCTTCAAGAGGCAATCAATCAAACACACACTGGTGTATATAACGAAAGTTTAAAGTTTCCTGGGTTCTTCACCCCAAGTCTCTCCTGCTTTTCTGCACTAAGAAGTTTTCACAGGGAAACATAAACTGAAGATGCTTTTATCCCACAGCTCTGCCATCTCCCAACATCTCAGGCTCTTCAAGGCAATACAGGCTTCACCTTCACAGCTTCACACAATGGCCTCTCAGGGCCTCCCTATAGGGATACCCCTGACACAGGCCTCGCCTCAGCAGCTTTTCTTAGCCACAGAGGAGGATCCCACCATGCCTTTCTTCTATCCTTGACTCTACAGCCAGAGACACATGGCCAAAGCTGCCAAGCTCTTCTGCTTTCTTAGGCTGGAACTTGATTTCCTCCTTCAGATACATGAGCTTTCTGTTTTAGATGGTTCCCTTCACTCCTTAATCCTTTCTTTAATTCCTTTTCACAGCTTGGAAGCTTATTGGAGGGGGAGGGGGCTTGCCCTGAGGTCACTCGCTAATCCCTTTATTACATTAAGCATCACATTTTAAAAAACTTTTTATTTATTTGAGCACTAAACTTAGTTCCATTACACTTTCTAGTGCTCCTTTTCTCCTCAAACTGTACCTTATGTGTTTCTCTTTGCCAAGCTTTCTTCTTTTAATTATAGATGTGCATAAGACTGTTCAGTAATAATTACATTACAAAGTTAATACCAGGCTGTTTAGAAATTTCCTCTGACAACACCATTAATATAAAATACTTCAATTTAGCATCAGGCAGATTGTTTGGGAAAAGGTGAGAAGGAGCCACATTCTTCCCCAAAATATCACAAAAACAGTCTATAGGCCACTTATTGATACTCTTCTCTTTGGAAACCACTTGAGCTGGGGTATCATAATCTATATTGCTTTCCGCACCACTGTCTTCCATGCTGTATGGCCCCGTAAGTCCTGATTTAATCATTCAACAGCTTTGCTAATCCAAATTCCCAAAGTCCACATTCTGCCAATAAGCAATGGTCAGGCTCCTCACAGAAATACCCTACTCCTGATACCAACTTCTGTCTTATTCAGTGTGCTAGTGATTGCTGTGAAGAGATACCATGGCCATGGCAACTCTTATAATGGAAAATATTTAACTGGGGCTTGCTTACACTTACAGTGTTTTAGTTCATGATCAGCACTGCAGAAAGCATAGCAGCACACAGGTAGACACGGTGCAGGAGAAGGAACTAAGAAAACTTCATGCAGATCCGCAGGCAGCAGGAAGGGCTTAAGCCCTTAACACCTCAAATCTGACCCCACCTTGACATAGGACCCCCAACATGACACACTTCCTCAAACAAGGCCACACCTACTCCAACAAGACCACACCTCCTAATCCCACTCAAGTAGCATCACCCCCTTTTTGACCAAGAATTCAAATATATGAGCTTCTGAGGGGAATTCTTATTCAAACCACCACAGGCTGATACATCTTACCATGCAACCTGGCAGGGCTGACTTTGAATTTATAAATCTTCCTGCCTTAAGTACCTTAGCACAGTAGTTACAGGTATATACCATGACACCAGGCTAGTGATTTTGAATTTATATAAAAATATATATTAAAAAATTAAGTGTTTTGAACTATTTAATTATATGTAATGGGTCCATTTCTGTCATCTCTGAGGAATCAGTTTAAAACAATGAATCCAATTTGATTGTTCTAACAAACATTTTTGCATTACTAGCCTAAAGAGACAAATGTGCATATAAAGCACATATGCACACAAACATACACAGACATGCCATATGGTGTATATTTATTCTTAAAATTACTGTGAATTAAACTGTCTCATGTGGACTTCTAAGTATTCTAGTACCTTAGAATATTAGGAACTTATAGGGAAGAAGAAAAGCAGTATTTCTAATCAATTTTTAAAAGGAAAATTATATTTGAGCCTCCTGATTTTATAAATACCCTAACACCCATTTTAAATACTTGTCTATGCAGGCTAGAGACATAGGCAGAAGCATGAAGAGACAACCTACAGAATGTAAACTACTCAAAGCTTCCTCCTCACGACTCCCAAGATTTAATAATTTTCTGCCTCCAACTCAAAAGAGAACATGGCCAATCAAATATTTATGAAACCATGTTTTATAAACTTGGATATTTAAAGACTTATCATGTTGAAAGTAAAAGTATCTGAGGAAAACATGAGTCTAAAATGCTGAAAGAAATTACCAACTTCCTAATCAGATGGGATGTGCTAAGGATACTCCTCAGTATGCTCCCAGAGAAAAGCCTCATGGGAATTTTCCCTTTAAAGTATAATTCTTCTGATTCCAATGGGAGAAAATCTTTCAGATATCAAGCCCTGAGAGCAAACAAAACATAACTGAAAACAGTGTAGTCTGAAAGGAGAATATCACCTCATCCCAAGGAATAGAAACTTGGAACCCAGATGAGAGTGTTATACGGAAGCTGGGAGTCGGGGCCTAGGGGAACTAGAGATCACTGGCACGCCTGGATGGCCATATTGGAACTTGGCCCCCTCCTTTCTCTTTTTTCTTCCAGATCCCCTGAGGGAATCAGTTCTGCTCTTCCATAACTCACTAAGTCCATGATGTTCTATGGCATCCCAGGTCCAGAAACAACAGAATCAACTGAGGATGGATTGAAAGTGTTGAACCCCTAAGCAAAAACAAATCTTGATTTTTAAGTTGGTTTCCCCAGGAATTTTGTTATAATGACAGAGATTAACACAGATATAAAATAGCAAGCAAAGTATAATGCTTAGGTAATCAGGTAAAGACAGGGCTGGATAACAGAACAACAATAATTTAAAATATCAGCAGGTGAAAAAGAATAGGCTATTGCAGACTTGGTGAACACTAAGTAACAGTGGGCATCTCTTCTCTGTTTTAGCAGAAAATGCTATCAATCTCAGTTCACTTTGGAAAATATTCTGAAATAGAAGGGCACTCTTGAAACAAAATTATGTGATAGGGTGTGGACTCCCAAACAGATATCACTCAGCTTGTAGTTCTTTGTAGATTAAAGAAAATTTACCAACTTACTACATTGTCAAATTACATACTGGATTCAACAGTGATTTGCTCTGGTAGTTGGACTGTAGTAATGCAGTTCTCTGTGGCTATTTCTTCAGTGTGGAATTGTATACATCATGTTATAACAGACTTTAAAGAGATATACACTTTTATATATTTTTATTTGTTCTTTGAAAATTTCAGGCCCGGTGGTGGTGTCGCACGCCTTTAATCCCAGCACTTGGGAGGCGGAGGCAGGTGGATTCCTGAGTTCGAGGCCAGCCTGGTCTACAGAGTGAGTTCCAGGACAGCCAGGGCTACACAGAGAAACCCTGTCTCGAAAAAACCAAAAAAGAAAGAAAGAAAGAAAGAAAGAAAGAAAGAAAGAAAGAAAGAAAGAAAGGAAGGAAGGAAGGAAGGAAGGAAGGAAGGAAGAAAGAAAGAAAGAAAGAAAGAAAGAAAAAAGAAAATTTCATGCATGTTCACAATTCACTTCTATCATATCCACCCCTCCTCCCCTTCTCCAGCTCCCCCTCCAGGTCCCCCTCCAGGTCCCACTCCCAACTTCACACCTTCGTCTTCATCTTCTTTGGTTTTTTAAATAACTCATGGAGTCCAATTAGCATTGTCCCTTTGTATAATATAGGTCAAGACCATTACATGGGTAACCTGTAAGGGTAAACATCCCTAAAGAAAACTTCATCTCCCTTGCACAGAAGCCATCAGCTGTCAGTAGCAGCTCCTTAGTTGGTGGTTAGCGCCTCTCCCTGATTGCTGCTGGAGAGTTGACTACCTTGAATTTGAGCAGGTATTGCACAGGCAATTACAGGGGCTGTGAGTTCTGGAGTGAAGGACAT
The DNA here is from genome assembly GCA_964023405.1 of Apodemus agrarius. NCBI lineage: Eukaryota > Metazoa > Chordata > Mammalia > Rodentia > Muridae > Apodemus > Apodemus agrarius. Next base: position 82,665,517 of record OZ030011.1, read on the forward strand.
TCTATTAAATTAATGAAAATCAACTGGAAATTGACAAACTGACAGAGAATTCAGGAAAGCTCTGGAAAATCCACTGTGTTGGTAATCTATGCAGCAAAGACTAACTAGACCCTGGCTGGGGCCCTTTATTGTCACAGATGTTACAGACAAATGAACTGCAGATGAAGTCAAGAATCCTAGCAAATAACAGAGTGTTTCTGGCATAAATGTGCCAGGAGTCCCCAGTTGCCTAGAAATAGGACTTTACCTCAACGTATTTAACATTACTACCACCGTGCTACAGTCACAGAAAGGTCTTAAAAAACTTCAATTCTCTCTTTCCCGCTGTCGCATGATTAGACGACAGCTCCTGAAAACTGAATCCCTAGACAATAGGAGACCATTTGCCAGATGGTGCATTTTACTGATAAATTTTTAGAAAGTGATTTTTAAAACACACAGACCTAAAAACAGCTTCACTACATGAATTAAAAGTGTGCTTATTTAGACATCCCAAGTTAATCACTGATGCAAAACAGGAAAAAGACCACTGTTTACTGGGGAACCATCAGGAATGCATTGGCTAGAGGGTGCTCGCTTAGTTTTTTTTCTCAATTATATTTATTCATGCTTTATTTAACCAAAATTAAGACATACTAGACATTCCAAAATGCCATAATAAATAATCCCTCCATTTCTGAGTATGAGACTCTTATACCTACATGAATAATTAACTTGTCCAAGGCCAGGAAGCACACCCACCGGGATTTAAAGTGCCTAAAGGCACTGACATTACATTTGTCTCCTCTAAGTATCCAACATTCCAAATAATGCCTAAAACCTAATAAAAATCAGTGACTAATTTGGCCAAACACACACCTCTTAAAGTCACTTTAACCATAAAAAGAATGATAGGACAACCAATTCTGTCAGCCCATACAAGAGAATCTGACCATAATCCAGGCTTATTATATCATAAATGAAATATAAACAGAAATTCTGCAAGGTGTGCCTTCCCCTCTTCCATATCATTTGACACACTAACTATAGTGATTTAGAAACTATAGTGATTTAGGAAATGAACTTACTAACCCCTTGTGTAAGTTCCTACTAGTCTCACACGTGATTTTCCAGGGGGAGCACCATTTAACTTAACCAGAAGCTTCTTTAAGTATGTAGAGGGCACCATGGTACCTCAGCAAAAAGTGTGACATCACAGTTCAACTCCTGGCTTTGTAATATGCTACCTACAGAACAAGTAGATACATCACACTCAGCCTCACCTTAGATACATCATCTACAAATTGACAGTATATGAATCACATGGTTATTAATACATGAAGACATAGGTGTGACATGAACATTAAGCATACTTGTTATTGGGGTTCTATGATAAGCACAGCTGCGGCATGTTCGCCTTACTATTCAGACCATTTCCAAATAATAGAAGACAAATTCATAGAAGACAGATTGCACATACCTACAGAGGGATTAATATCATGATCGATTGTAAGAACTGGGTTCCACCTTATAGAGTAACATACTACCTGTGAGCAGCCACACTGAGAATGTGAACTCCAGAGTCAATATGGTCACTGTTGAGAATGCTTGCTGGCCATCAATGAGAGCACATGGGCTCTCTACATACTGCTAGGTTAGTGGCGATGACTGTGGTGGGGTGAGGTTCATGAGAACGTCCTTTATCTCATCTTCAGTAAGGGCTGAGCTGTAATTCGACTCCCTAAACAGAACTTCTTCCTAAAATGTTGAGCACACTATCTGATCGAGGCAGGAGTGAAACATGATCCATCTAGGAAATGTTAATAACATTACTCAAGAATAACCACTCATGGGGCAATACCTACAAAATGTCCAAAAAATATCTGAAAAAGAGATAAGGTTGCTATGACATTTAAAACAAGTAACTGTCATTCTCTGTCATTTCATAATTTTATTGCCACCTAAAAAAGAAATAATGGATTTCCAAGTACAATTTAAGATATTGTCCTTCAAGTGAGTTAAATAAACTGGAACTCTATTAAGACCCTTCAACCCTCTTAATACTGATGATAAACATAAACCTTTGATAAATATGAACTTCCCAAAGGCACAATGTGTATGGAAGGACATCCTTTAGTATTCACTACCTGCATATATAAAGGGGAATTATTCACAAGTGTGTGCATGCGTGTGTGTGTGTGTGTGTGTGTGTGTGTGCGCGCGCGCGTGCGGATGGATGGATGTTTAAACAAAGCACAGGGCTTTGTCCTCAGCTTCACACAGGTAAAACTGCAATCGAAGGTTTACTGCTGACAACCATGCAAATGGATAATATTCATGACTGAAAAACATTGAGTCATTCCAGACAGTTAACCTCATTGCATGCTTTAAAACAGGAGAAACAACAAAGGCATTACAAATCAGAAAGCTAAGACAAAGAGTTGATAACTTCCGTAGCTGGTCTGGTTAAGCTACTCTCTGACTACTATTTCTATGTATGTCACTCCTTCCTACACACACACACACACACACACACACACACACACACAAATGCCTACCACTTAGAACCAATGCCTGTAGTCATTATTGTTTTATCTTTGCAACGACTCTCTCACCCAATGCAAAAATGTACTGCTTAATTTCAAAGCTCGGAGTTCTTACAGGAAACACACGGCCTAAATCTTTTGGCCCTTGTTTGCTTATTTTTAAATTTCATCATTACATTTTCCCTGCTTCAAAAAATTCTATTACTGTATGAAAAACTATTAACCAGCCTCCTATTGACTCTAGTAAAACAATTATTGGAAAAAGCACATAGCCTCATAAAGTATGTGCATGGAAACAAATAAAATCCTTTCTTGGCACAGGTACACAAACTCAAATTGCCAAGGGAAAATCAGAAAGATATTCTGAAATCAATACTTGTGCAATAAATGGTCACAGAGAAATACTAAAGGCCAGGGAGGAACACATACATTAAAGGAGTTTCTTACAGTCATAGACACTGCAATAAAGAAGAAAATGCCAACAAACCAGAGATAAAATACGTTCTTGCTGGAAGATAAAGCATATGCTTGGTACTTAATAATTTCTTTTTATCATAAAGAACCATTACATTAAAGTAAACACTGAATGCTACTAAATTAAAAGTATTTTTATATGTATCAGAAATTAAGTGGATAATAAGAAGAAAGGACAGCTGGATTTTAGAGTCCTCAGGACATGCATCCCAAGGCCTAGTCAGTGGGGTTATGTCTGAGTACAGAGTACACTAATACAATTTTAATTTACCGTCTGACTCCTCTAGAACATGAGTCAACAGACAGTCAAGAAACAGCGTTAATTCTAGCAGAAGTCAGCACTCACAGAAACCTGCCTAGGCTACATTTAACGAAAGATTGTATCCTGTGATATACTTTGCCACTTGGTAGCACACTTGGGCTTGATGATGCCCTAGTTTCTACCCCCAGGGCTGTAGAAAAGCACTGGAAGAAGAGGCACCTTTCTCCACATAAAGTACTGGCATATGCTACCTGTCCTGAACAGTTTTTGGTCAATTCAGGGGAAACTGAATAAGACAGACATGTCCACATGTCTGAGATGTAACATAAAACCTGTTTTAAAATGTTACAATGTTTAAAAATTAATGATTATTTTATTAAGCAACAGAAATAAAAGTTGTAATTTAAAATAAAAAATTAAATGAAATAAGCTGTGATAGCTCAGATCTCTAATCCCAGGAGCTTAAGGGGTCGAGGCAGGAGGATCACATGAATCCAACATCAACCTGGTCTACACACTGGGTTTTAGTCAGCATGAAATACAAAGTGAGACCATGAGATTTTAGGACTATATATGAGATTATTATATGCAAAGCCACTAGCATACCTCCTGTTAAGTCTAGGAAAATCACTATTGAAAAAACACAGTACAATAAAATCTAAGCATAGAAACAAATGAAAAATTAAACTATTGGACTCCTTGCAAAAAAACAAAAACAAAAAACAAAAAAAAAACCCACACAAATTAATAAAAAGAAATGGACTAGTGAAACCATCTCATGGGGAAAAAATCAATAATTTGAACAAAATCTATAATAAATAAAGAGACTAGAGCAGCAATCAAACCCTCTCACCAAAAAAGGTTAAAAATGTGGACATCCAAATTTTACCCAACTATAGAAAGAATAAGTACCAAGACTTTCCAAAATCTTCCAAAGTTGAAGAGGGGAGTACACACCTTAGACCGATCATATTGCATCAAACTATATAGGAAGATTAGTGGAGCTGATAATTAAGAAGGTTAGAGGTCTTGACAATGGACCACCTGAGTGAAATGAGGTCTTGGCCACAGCAATGCATAAGAGTGAGCTTGTAAGAACATGTTGACACCCCACTGATCAATGCCCAGTTTTCCAGCATCCACCATTAAATGCCATGGCAAGAGGCCTCAATGGAAAGCTAATATGAGGCCCTAAGACCTTTAAGACATCAGAGTCATGAGCCATAAGAAGCTTCTTTTCACTATAACTACCAAAGCTGACATATTCTGCCAGCAGCATAGAAAACAGACCAAAAACTATATAAGCAAACCTCACCAAAGAGTGTCACACTAATAGTAAAGATCAAAATGAACACCATGACCAAAGGTGATTTCATGAGAAGAATAAAGAAGAGAGCCAGGAAGGCCTTTGTCACAGGCAGCACAGCAACCCCGAAAACCTGACAAGGAGAGGGGAAGGAAAAAAACTAGCAAACTTTAATCCTCAAGAGCAAAAACAAGTAAAATCATAATAACAAAGTCTTTTCAATAGTAATCCTAGATGAAATGCCATTAGTTTATCAATTAAAAGATAACGACGAAATGACTGCATTGAAGAAAATCAAAACAACAACAACAAAAACAAACGGCAAGATCCAATTATCTGTTATCTTCAAGAAACACACAAAGATGGAAAAGACCTCTAAAAATTGAAAGTCAAAGGAGAGTTCAGAGCCAACTAATCACATAAAACAGCTGGCGAGATGGCAAGTGTGCACGTGAAGGGACCACACCAGGCTTCGGAGACGAGAAGTTTATCAGGCCCATCCATAGGGAACTACTCCATACAGGGTAGAATCAGCTCACGACGAGAAAAATACTGATGCAGAGTCAAGTTACATCTGGGACTTGAGGAAGACCAACAGAGTTGACAAATTCCAGGCCAAAATAAAATGAAGACAAAGAAGACCCAATTAATAGAATTAGAGCTGATAGGTAAATTCTTCCAACAGATTACAATGAATTCTAAGAAATCCCTGGGGACATTTTGAGAATGTATATTCCAAAAATGTAGGAAACAAAGAAGAAATGGATAAACTCCTTAAGTCATGCAACCTCACATAACTCAATGTAATTGAATCGGGAAAAAGGGGGAGCAAAATACTCACTGGAGCAAATATGGAGACAAAGTGTGGAGCAGAGACTGAAGGAAATGGCCATCCAGAGACTGCCCCACACCTGGGGATCCATCCCAGATACAGTCACCAAACCCAGATCCTATTGCTGATGCCAACAAGTGCTTGCTGACAGGAGCCCGATATAGCCGTCTCCTGAGAGGCTCTGCCAGTGCCTGACAAACACAGAAGTTGATGCTCGCAGCCAACCAATGAATTGAGCACAGGGTCCCCAGTGGAGGAGCTAAAGAAAGGACCCAAGGAGCTGAAGGGGTTTGCAACTGCATAGGAAGAACAACAATATCAACAACCAGACCCTTTCAGCTGCCAGGGACTAAACCACTAACCAAACAAAACACACAGAGAGACCCATGGCTCCAGCTGCATATGTAGCAGAGGATGCCCTTGTAGGTCATCAATGGAAAGAGAGGCCCTTGGTCTTGTGAAGGCTCCATGCTCCAGTGTAGGGGAATGCCAGAGCAGATAGGTAGAGTGGGTGGATGGGTGGGGGAGCACCCTCATAGAAGCAGGAGGAGGAGGATGGGATAGGGGATTTTTGAAGGGGAAACCAGGAAAGGGAATAACATTTGAAATGAAAATTAAAAAAATACAATAATAAAAAAATTATTTAGAAAACAAAAACAACAAGAAAAAAGTATAAATAACTTAAACTCAGAAATGAAAAGGTTCACCTAGAAGAACATCCAAGAACTAGACAGTTGTATGTGGGATGTGTGCTTCATTTAATGAATTAAGAGTAGGAATATTGTATATTGAAGTTTGTATAATGTTTCAACCTTTGAAAAATAGGATTCTACAAAAGAAATTGAATATGTAAAATAATATATTATGAGGCTTAGTTAATGCTACAGTAAAGAGAAGATAGTTTCTATAAACAACAAATATTTTACTGTTATTTTTGTGTAATTATACTGCTATACCTTATCTTATAGCATACCATATCATCTTATGTATTTTCACAATATGTAGACCTATTTATACATAATTGAAAATATATATGACCTGATGTTATTACAATCATAACACTTTCATTACTAGTAGACAACTCACATACACATTTACTATTCTCATAATATGATGTCTTAAGACCACTGAGCCCAGTTTCCCCTTAACAATTATAAAGCAGACTCTCAACATGGCTTTCACATGTAAAGCCATCTTTTTCCTATGGATCTTATGAACCAAGTTTCTAAAGGAGAGTCTCATACTCGTGCTATAATTTCTACCATTCTCACATTTTCTTATGTATGTTTGTTTAAAATATTGCAAGATATGTGAATGGCTATCCCACCTACCTCACTCATAACATTTCATGGCCCTATTTACTTCAGAATTTTTCAATAAACATTTTATAGATCGGTAAAATGCCCAACTATAGAGTGGTTTACAAAGATGTAGAGAAGATAAAACTCCAGTGTTGCATGTGCCCAGGGCTTGTTGCACAGGCTTCTCAACTATCTGCAAGCATAGCACTGAATCCAAACTCAGATGATCAAGAGGAAACATAACAGAATACTGGGCTGCCCCAAAACACTCAATTGAGTTTCCCAGTTTTGAAAGTAGACCCTTAAACAAATGCAGATGTTTTATAGAATACTAAACAAACGGCCTTCATTATTTAACCTAGTTGACTGCCACAAACAATAAGAAAATCTGCCCATAACTCTTTTCAACAACATGATAAAAGTTAAAGTAAAAATAAAGAGCACTAATGCTTATAGCGTTGCTTTCACATCTCTGATGCCCTCTTACAGCTAAAACTAATAGTAATTTGTGTTGTAGTTAATCTGTCACTTCAGATATGTTCAAATGTTGCTTACATATAAAACAAGTATTGAGTATAATTTTGATTTCAAACGACTTAAGAATAAACATTTCAGTATACAGCCATATCTTACTTCAATATAAAGCAGGCAGCATAGAATATTTATAAAAAAGAAAAACTCCCTTTAGAAAATTTGATGAGTATGGAATTGATACATAATATTGCACAATTCTTTTCCCTTCCTCATCCGGCCCTCAGTCATAGCAATTCTGTGTGGGCATGATGTACACATCAGGACCAGCTACTCAGTATCTGGAGTTAATAGACCCTGGAACAACCCTGGCATGACAAATACAATACTAACACCAAAGAACTGAAATCAGTGTTTAGTTTACATTTCAGTCACTGCCAGGCATTTATCACTTTTTTTTTTTTTAATTTTTGAGGTTATAATTACATGATGTCCCCCAGCCCTTTCCTCCCTCCAACCCCTCACATTTACACATGTCCCATTGTTACTTTATTTGTCCGGTTAGAAGGAAGGAAGTCAGATTCAGTTCCAAAGTCTGAAACAGGACTCGATTTGAGAAGCTAGGCTGCCTCTAAGCCAGACACCCCTAACCTCTACCATGTGTGGCATGAAAAGAAGCTGGAGAGCCTTGTGGATACAGACAGTTTGGAGTACAGGATGTGTCCATTTCTGCATCAAGTAAAAGGAGTTGGGAGAGGCAACAGCTGGACGAAAAAGAAAACTAGAAAGGAGAACACAAGACAAAAAGATGGAGTTAAAAGAAATTCAATCTTCAGAAAAGGTATCTCTGGGGTGGGGCGTATAGATGGGAGTCTGATGGAATCTAGGGCAGTAAAGACTTCAAACGATGGCTTACAAATAGGAAAATAAAGAGCTTATATTACAGACATATCCAATGGATTTAGAAATGGTGAGAGAAATGTGGAAGAGAGAAGAACTCAGGCTAGTTTGTAAATGGTTTAGATTCTTTCAAGTGCTTCTATAAATGGAAGTCTGTAAAACAGAAATTCACTAATCAAATCAACCTTAATCTCAGCTGTGGCGTGAATGCTGAATAGAGTGAGAATGTTCACTTAAATTGGTATCTTGCCATATTGTGCATACTTTTATATTAGCAGTTATTCTAAATAACAATATAAAGTATAACTTATATAAATTTGTTCATGACATTGTTTCTAAATGCATCCTAGACATTTGTGATTGAGTATGAGCCAAAAAAGTAAAGAAAAGAAATTATATTTTGCTTAATCCTGTGCTGTATACAGAAAGAAAGACATGTTATTTCAAGTAAGGAATAATATATAACACTGAGATTCCTTGAAATGTATGTGGAAATTATGTCACTAAAACAGCTCCAGGAAACTATTTTGATATATGCTAATGTAGTCTCTTATAAGAGATATTAGTCATATACTCAAATTCAGTGCTGATTACAAAATAGAAATATGCTGGAAATTCCATAAAGATCAAACTAATTAAGATACTTAATTGCCTCTGACTAATTATGGAAATTGGCAGGCTCAGCAAGGAAGGAGGCTTTTTAAGAAGAGTTTGTATTTTAGGCAGTCGCTTCCTCAGCTTCCTTTCACGGGAAGCCACTCATGTACTCTCATAGTGCAAGCCTTGTCCATGGAGAGTTATAAAGGGAAATCACCACATATGCATTCAGAGCTTAAGTGGGACAAGCAGAAGCGATGTGCTCAGACTGACTGCCAGAAGTTGGGCTGGTACTTTCCTGAGCAGCTACACTGCACAGTTTCTAATTAGCATGGCTTCACTCATAAGATTTTTGTTATTGTTGTTGCTAAAAGAGCAATTCCTTTTACACGGTGTATTTATAGCCCATCCTGGGCCTTTAACTGAAAGGCACAAAATGCCTCACTTAAGAAAATGCAAGTGCCTGTGAGATGAGACAAAAGTTCAGTCACAGAAGAAAGAGCGTGGACTCTGGGATTTCAGAGCCAGGCCTGCCGCTTACTATGTGAGCCTGCTAAAATAACGTTGGAAGTTCCTCCAGTTCTCTTGATCACATTTTTAGCATTTTTTAGAAGGGAGCCTATTTTCGCATCTTGCCACACTAACAGGGAAAATGCAAGATGTCTACTTATTTGTAGAAATTAAAGGTACCCAAAAGTAATAACGATTCTGCATTATAATCAGTGAAGGACAGTTTTCTCACATTTTGGCAATTCACTATACTTAGAAGAAATAGCCATGAAGAAAAACTCCAAGATTGCCCCAGTGTCTTCCTGGGTCAGATCATAATTTTGTGTTAGGAATCAAAGAAAAATAAAGAAGAAGATAGGAGAAGTGAATCAAAGAGTTAATAATATTTTGATCTTTAACCTGCCCCAAATATAGTACTATCTTTATATAAAATGAAACCCCAAAAGATTCCATTGTTTATATTAGCTTTATTGTACATGATAGAATTTGTCCAAGCTTCCAAATACTACATATATTGATAATGTGAAATTTTTAAAATGATCACAAATAATCCATTTTTCTGTACTGCTGAATCCTGCAGGGCCATGTGGAAGGGCTGGTGTGACATGGTCTTCCCCTACCTCAGAGCCAGCAGGGCGTGGGCCTGCACAAGTGTAGCACCAGGCTTGTTCATATTATGTACATGTAACTGGGAAAGGGGAAAGCCTTTGGAATGTAAACATAGAATATAGAAAATTAAAATTAAAAAAATATATTTTTTCTATATATATTTTCTCTATACATTTACTATATAGACATTTTACTTCATGTTCCTCCTTTGGGAAATATTCTCTCTGCCAAGGTTATTGGGCAATGTCCTCTTTGTCAAGGTTAAAGACTCCTTGATAATCAAGAGAAATCAAAAGTTCTGGAGGCAAGGGTGTGTCTATGTTCTTAACAAAAATGTCCTTCAGGACAACCCTTAAGGTTGTGAGATAGAACTCTAAAAACATGAGTTCAAGAATGTATAATTTATCACCTATGCAATATGTAATATGCATATATGTAATATGTAATATGAATTATATAAGGTGCATCACAGACCTAAAAAAATAAAGGCAGTTGTCAGCTTGTCAGAAAGATATTAAGGAAAGAGATAAGGAGATTTGGGGTGCCGTTATCACAGGACAAGATCACACCCAGCCAAGTATACTGTTTGTGCTTATAAAGACAGGAAGATTCCTGAGTTCAAGGTCATCCTGGGACAAAGGGAGTTTAGGCCCAAACATGGTGGGAATGGTAATTACTCAGAGCTGGTTCCCACCTGGCTAAGCTTATTGTCTGTGCTTACAAAGGCATGCAGATCTCTGAATTCACTTAAAATGTTAAGAAAAATGTGCTTGCTATCTTTTCCTAAGAGTCAAGGGGCTAAGGTCAAAAAATGCTAACTGGGGGAATAATAAGAAGTGAACACTGGTTTGCAGAAACTTTGTAATTTTATGAGGTCCCATTTGTCGATTCTTGATCTTAGAGCATAAGCTATTGGTGTTCTGTTCAGGAACTTTTCCCCTGTGCCCAAGTCCTCCAGGGTCTTCCCAAGTTTCTTTTCTAATAGTTTCAGTGTGTCTGGTTTTATGTGGAGGTCCTTGATCCACTTGGAGTTGATCTTAGTACAAAGAGATAAGAGTGGGTCAATTCGCATTCTTCTGCATGTTGACCTCCAGTTGAACCAGCACCATTTGTTGAAAAGGCTATCTTTATTCCACCGGATGGTTGTGGCTCCTTTATCAAAGATCAAGTGACCATAAGTCTGTGGGTTAATTTCTGGGTCTTCAATCCTGTTCCATTGATCTGCTTTCCTGTTGCTATACCAATACCATGCAGTTTTTAACACAATTGCTCTGTAGTACTGCTTGAGGTCAGGGATATTGATTCCCCCAGAAGTCCTTTTATTGTTGAGAATAGTTTTAGCTATCCTGGGTTTTTTGTTGCTCCAGATGAATTTGAGAATTGCTCTTTCTAGATCTATGAAGAATTGAGTTGGGATTTTGATGGGGATTGCATTGAATCTGTATATTGCTTTTGGCAAGATGGCCATTTTTACTATATTGATCCTGCCAATCCAGGAGCAAGAAATATTTTTCCATCTTCTGAAGTCTTCTTCGATTTCTTTCTTCAAGGACACTGTCAGAAGGACAAAACGGCAACCAGCAAAGTGGGAAAAGATCTTCACCAACTCCACATCCGACAGAGGGCTAATATCCAATATATACAAAGAACTCAAGAAGTTAGACCCCAAAGAAGCAAATAACCCTATCAAAAAATAGGGCACAGAGCTAAACAAAGAATTTTCACCAGAAGAAATTCGGATGGCCGAGAAACACCTTAAAAGATGTTCAACATCATTAGTCATCAGGGAAATACAAATCAAAACAACCCTGAGATTCCACCTCACACCAGCCAGAATGGCTAAGATTAAAAACTCAAGAGACAACAAGTGCTGGCGAGGATGTGGAGAAAGAGGAACACTCCTCCACTGTTGGTGGGATTGCAAAATGGTAAAACCGCTCTGGAAATCAGTTTGGCGGTTCCTCAGAAAATTGGGCATATCACTTCCAGAGGACCCTGGCATACCACTCCTGGGCATATACCCAGAGGATTCCCCTGCATGCAATAAGGACACATGCTCCACTATGTTTATAGCAGCCTTGTTTATAATAGCCAGAAATTGGAAGGAGCCCAAATATCCCTCAAAGGAGGAATGGATACAGAAAATGTGGTATATTTATACAATGGAATACTACTCAGCAATTAAAAATAATGAATTCATGCAATTTGTAGGTAAATGGTTAGACCTGGAAAATATCATCCTGAGTGAATTAACCCAATCACAAAAGAATGCACATGAAATGCAATCACTGATAAGTGGATATTAATGAGCCCAGAAGCCCTAAATACTCAAGACACAAATAGCAAGTCAAATGATTCCCAAGAAGAAGAAAGGAGAGGACCCTGGGCCTGTAAAGATTGCATCCAGTTTAGTAAAGAAACCGAGGGGGGAGGGGGAATGATTGGGGAACAGTTGGGGGGGGAGAGGAACTATGGGAACTATGGTGGGTGGGAACTGGGAAAGGGGAAAGCCTTTGGAATTTAAACATAGAACATAGAAAATAAAAATTAAAAAAAAAGATTGGCATGAAAATAAAAAAAAAAAGAAGTGAACACTGGGTGGACAACTAAATTAATATATAAATAAAAGTTTGGACTTTGGTCTGTGAGAGTTGACAGGTGATGATAAGAAAGCTGTTTCCGGCAGAACACTGGCTGTTTGCTTATACCCACAATTTGGTTTTGAGTCTTTCTTTTTACTGTTCCTGAACACTCCTTCCTCAGAACCCCTACCCAAGCTGAGTATGGACCAAGCCCTCCTGCTAGTACTGATGCCAGATGAGGCAGTCCTCTGCTAAATTTGTAGCAGGAGCCGTGGACGAGCCCATGCGTCCCTGGGAGCTCTGAGGGGCCCAGATAGTTGATATTGTTGTTCTTCCTATGGGGTTCAATCCCTTTCAGCTCCTTTAGCCCTTTTCCCCTAACTCTTCCATTGGGGTCCCCAGACTCAGTCCAATGGTTGGCTGTGAGTATCTGCATCTGTCTTAGTCAGGCGCTGGCAGAACCTCTCAGAGGGCAGCCATTCCAGGCTTCTGTCTGCAAGCACATCTTGGCATCAGCAATAGTGTCAGTTTTGGTGACTACAAATGGAATGGATCACACGGTACGGCTGGATGGCCTTTCCTTTAGCTTCTGCTCCAGTTTTGTCTCTGCATTTCCTTTAGACAGGGACAATTCTGGGTTAAAATTTTTTAGGTGGGTGAATGGCTCCATCCCTCCACTGGGGGTCATATCTATCTAATGGAGGTGGTCTCTTAGGGTTCTTCCTTCCCTTTGTTGGGTAGTTCAGATAATATCATTCCCACTGGGTCCTGGGAAGCTCTTGTTCTGGCTTCTGGGACTTTCTAGTGGTTCTCTCAAGTTCCCCACCTCCCACTGGTACTTATTTCTATTCATCCTCCTGGCCCTTTGAACTTCTCTCTTGTCTCTTCCCATACTTGGTCCTGCCCTCCCTTTCACTCCCTCACCTAGATCCTTCCCTCCCTCTACCTTCCAGATTACTTTGTCCCCCCTTCTAAGTGTGTTTGGCCTTCATTCTTGTTAAGTTTTATATGGTCTGTGTGTTGTATCATGGACATTCTGGGCTTTTGAGCTAATAATCACATATCAGTGAGTATATACCATGTATGTCATTTTATGTCTTGGTTATCTATGTCATGATAATATTTTCTAGTTCCATCCATCCACTTTGCCTACAAAGTTTGTGAAGTTGTCGTTCTTAATAGCTGAGCAGTAGTCCACTGTGTTAATGTACCACATTCCCTGTATCCATTCTGTTGTTGAGGGACATCTGGTTGTTTCTAACTTCTAAGGCTACTATGAACATAGTGGAGCGTGTTTTCTTGTGGTGTAGTAGAGCATCTTTTAGGTATATGCCCAGGAGTAGTATAGCTGGGTCTTCAGGTATAACTATTTCCAATTTTCTGAGGCGCTGCCAGATTGATTTCCAGAATAGTAGTAGCAGCAGCTTGCAATCCCACCACCATATTCTATTAAACTCCATTTACTCTCTCAGTCCCCGAGAACATCAGTGGCTCTTTCCTCTGTGGAGCTCCTGGTCTCACTCCTGCTGTAGATCCTCAAAAGCACATGCAGCATGCAGGACCATGGAGCCAGCTCTTCCCTTGCTGCCTATGGCGTCAACACATCAACAAGAAGAATGCTAGAGGGCTAAGCGTAGCCTGGCTCCTGGCCTTAACCTGAACCAGACCCTGGACACTGTCACTTAAAGATTACTCAGAATGACCCCTGCTGCTAAGAAATGCATGGATTCATATGGGGAGCAGAGAAAACCTGAACTGAGGAACATTCATTCCGTGTAAAGAAGCTCCCGTTTCCAAATCCCCCCATACCCCTAGTTTACCCACAATAGCATGTATACGAAATTTGTAGTCAGTAAATGTAATAAGGTTTTAATCCAATAAAAGTGTTAATAAAAATGCCCTATCAACAAGAGTATATTAAAGCAATAAATCACTTCCAAAATGGCTATGGGGTTGCTTTGTCTTTTAAGCGGTGTTATTAATGATCAGTATATGGATGCCAGAGGATGGAAGCAGTTGAAGACACTGCTATCACTCCATCACTCGCACTAGAAGGAGAAGTGTCAGTGAACTTCAAGGCTGTTCTAATGGCCCAGTCCATTGCCAGGTGGCACTGACCATCGCCCAAGAAGATTTCTCAACGTCCTTTAAAGCTAAGCAATAAGACACTTAAACACAAACAGTCAAGGTAGCTTTGCCGTGAGTCTTTCTGAGCTTTGTGTATTAATTTCTAACGTTTTTTTTTTCTTCTAACGGTCTTAACGCTATGTGTGCAAATGAGTCCCTGTACAAGCACCTAAGACATAAGAGCAATCACGTTTCCTTCCTTCACAGGCCCTCTGCTTCTATGTCTGACAATGTTCATGGCATTTAGCAATGAGAAATGAAATAAACCAAAAGTGGATATCCAAAATCCAAAAGCTGGATATCAAAAGCCATGAGACCAAGGGCGTGTGGGAAACCTACAAGTTTGAGGCTTATTATTTCAAACATGTTACTTCTAAAGGAGCAAAACTGAACACAAAGACATTGCCGATATAACAGAAATTTTCCATTTCTGTAAAACACAAAATAAAGTAGCCAGCAGGCAAAGCAGAGCTGTGGCTATATGTTTTGTTTGCTGTAACCTTCATTACAGTGTATCTAATCATTCCAAATAAAATAACGTGCAAAAAACTAACCTTGCTTAGCTTTTTTCAGCCTAAATACTATGACTTCAGAACCAATACAATACTACTTTTCACATATATGTTTCCATTATCTTCTATGAGATAAGTTTACATTAAATACTACTGCAAAAGGCAGCTGTTTATTAATGGATTAAATGCATTGTTAGGAAATACATATACAAGCTTTTAAATATTTTACTAAACATTCTATTTAATTGTCATAATTTTTAACAATACACATTTTTTGTTTTAAAAAATATCTGATTTTTCCAGGTGAGTTCATGTTGCAAAGAAAGAATGTACTTAGTTTTTGTAAATAAAACAGCAAAGAGGGCATATATATCATCTTCCCAACCAAAGCAACTGCATCCACAGGACAACCACCTCCATCTGCCGAATTTGGTCTTCCTAATTTCTCTCTACTGGCCAATAATGCAGACTTTCAGTCCTGGAAGCTCCTAGGACCATAGCTCAACTGTGATTGCTCAGGCTGATTCATGACTTAGCTCATCAAGAACATGGGAATCCATGAAGGGTAACACATAAGCAGCAGATAATACTCAAATTACATATATATAATGTGCGTGTGTATATTAAATTTGGGCTATCTGGTTTTATATAAAAATTTCCTATTTTCTAGTTTTACACTTCCTTATCTCCTCCACATCATACAAAGTAGTCTATTCAGCTTGGAGAGAATTGGCATTGGGGTCTCTTTTGCTGCTTATATGAATGTAACTTAGTACAGAGGGAAAGAGCCTTCAAGAGCGTGAGTACCACACAGATGTGTTTGCATTGACATAACCCCAATCCGCATGCCATGTGACACAGAGAAGATGAGCGGAATAGACAGGTGGTGTTCTTCTGGCAACCTAGACCCTAGCAAGTCACTTCCTTCCTTTAATGAACAAGGAACTTACCATTCCATCCAAAGATCATAAGAATAAAGGTAACTCTCACAGACAACTTATGTTAAGTCCTGAAGCCTGGTGATCTGCCCACCAGGCTAGCTCTGTCTGAACCAGCTAAAACTAATCCTGCTTCCTAGCAAGGGTGTCCTCATATTCGAGACAGTATCCCCCCAAGCTCAGGCTTAAACATATATTCAAACTCTGATTTTCAATAGTATTAGAGCATGAATTTAACTTCTTTATCACTACTAAATTATAGTCTAACACCACCCAAGAAGCCAGTTGGGAGTGAAACACACTCTATGCCTCGAACTCTGTGTATGCTCAATAAAAATCTGTTGAATGAATAGACAATATTATACAGGTTTTTTTTTTCTTTTTCTTTTTGTCTAAAATCACCACCATAGCAAGCATTTTAGAAGAATTTATTGTGTAGCAGGTGTTATTTTAAGTGCTTTACACACATCAAATGATTCTCTCCACAAGAACCACATGGGATATCATCAGAGTTAGCGACTGGAACATGGAGATTTTGAATAATCTGCCCCCAAATTATTTAGGCAACAACTGGAAATCTTGGAATCAAATCCAGGCAGTCTGGCTGAGGCCTTAAATGCTTCCTGTATACCAGGACAACTTAGGGTTATCACTATATTGATGCTCTAGACTCTAAATGGGAAAAATGAAGGTGTTTTGTTGTTTTTTTTTTTTTTTTTTTTTTATGGCGATGAAGGATAGAGGAGGCCTAGTTGATTAACACCTTGCCAAAGGAGCTACAACCAAGAAGCCAGGAGCTGCCTGGCAGGGCCTCTCACTCTGAAGGACCAGAAGCACATCCAGCTTGCGTCCCCCCCTTCCAGCCTTCAGGGCTCTCTCTGCTGCTGGCACCTCACCAGTATGGCTATACTTCTTCACTGATCTAATGAAGACTTAAAAAGGGCTATGCCCCATACATTTCAGAGCAATTTCTAAAGTTGCACTTAGTTCTGGTTGCTCTTTAAAAACTACCACAGGCTGGGTGGCTTATATACAAGGGCAATTTATTTTTGTTGGTCCTGGAACTAGCCAACTGAGATGGTGCTAGCAGGGTTGTACTCTGGCGAGGACCCTCCACTCACCTCTCAGAGACAAAAGAGGGCAAGATGCTTCTCTGGAGACCTTTCATGAGGGTACTAATCCCATACACAGAGCCCCAACATTCATGACTTAATTTCCCCTTAACGGTGTGAGCCCTGAACCGTCATATACATGGTAAAAATGTCAGTATATGAATTTAAGGAAAACACAATCATCCAGTTGACAATAGTTTGCACGAAGACTCTACAATAGTTAAATCCTGTCATTTATAAAAAATAAGCATTTTCCTTGAAAGGCTAGGAGTGCCTGTGTCTGTTTGAAACTGATTTTCTGGTACCAATGTACCATGGAAAGGGACTTGTAGGGAGAGTAGCCACTTGACAAGGTTGGTGAATGATAAGCCCCCAAGGGAGAAACATACATCATTAAAAGACCTTAGCTTGTTATTTCACTATAAATCCTGTAAAATAGCCGTTCCTTTATCAATAGTAAGATTATCTACTTAGTAAGATACTTTGAGGCAAGGGACCTCATTTCAAAAAGCTGTCTTCATGAAAAGACCAGGCTGCACCTATGAAAACAGCTTAGACTCAAGCCATCGAGCAGTAAGCTCCATTCCCAGGACATCGGCCAGCTCCATTAATCATGCTGACCAGGAGCCTGGCCAAGACGAAACTTCGCTCAAGTAGCAAATAGTAGCAAGCTGTGGAGAACAGCCTAGATACCCCAATAACTGGTGTGTTACCCAGAAGCAATGAGAAGGCTCATGTGCCCTTGTGATCCTGGTCTTTCTCAGTCAAGGCGCTACAGAACTCCTGTGCTTACAACCAGAGGTTATGGTAAAAGTAACCAAAACAGTTGCCTCTGTGCTCTTTGAGGCCTGAGAAGCCTCTATGTCAATTTCAACAATGGGAAGACACCAGTACTTCTGCATGAGCCCCCTTAAAGAAAAGAAAGGACGGAAGGAAGGGAGGAAGGAAGGAAGGAAGGAAGGAAGGAAGGAAGGAAGGAAGGAAGGAAGGAGAAAGATATAGTATGAGGGCTAGCAAAAAAATGAAATCACCATGGCATTTAAAAAAACTGCACTAATACTTAATAATACTTAATAAATATGACAGAGTTATTTTCTCCTGAGATTTCCTCTAATGCTTCTAGTCCCTGTTCAAAGATTTCTCTTGGAATTCCCTATCATGGATAACCTAAATACAGAAAGGAATCAAAGCAATAAAGACATACTGGTTCGCGAGCTTCAAACCCTACAGATGCTGAGCTGATTACGGCATCTTTCTGAGAAGAAATGGGAAAAGATGAAGGTGGATTTACCAGACAGAAGAGCTTCCGAGAGCTGCCTTTCCTCAGCTTCCTGCCCTCACTGGCTCCACCTCCAGGAATTCTTCATCTCCATCTACCCAGGGAGGGGGAAGAGGCGAGTTTGGAGGTGGGAAGACCGACTTTGTGCTTTTAAATGAAAAGCTTGTCTCTAATAATTTATGTGTCTTTTAAAAGTTTGGGGACTCGAGGTCAAGGTTCACACATGCAGGGCAAACACTATACCATAGATTCACACATCATCTATCTTTACCTCTCTTGGTTTAAATATGTGTGCATGCAACTTGTTTTTCTAAATCAACCCAAGAAATTCTCTGTGGGTGCAATATGTGTGTGTTTGTGGAGCGGTCTTAAGTGTATTCAGGTGGATTGCTAATGTGTATGCTAATGAAATAATTTCAGACCTATTATCAGTGGAAATTAGCATGGCCAGGTGTCACTGCATCAGATTCAGTGGTAGAGGCTGTCTTTAGATACATGCCTCAAAGCATTGTCTCGTTCCCATTTTTTTTTTTTTTTTTTTATTCACTGAATGAGGCGTCTGGTCAGCTGCTGACGGTGCTGAGGGCTGAGCTGACAGCTGTGTGCTCCATCATTCCCTCTCATTTCCAGTCAGTAGGGCAGTTATGATTTTTTATTCCCTCATGCTCTGTAACTGCTTGCTCTATTTTTCATGCTGTAAGGTAAACAATGACATCTTAGCAAAAATGAGCCTTTTTTCTTTCTCTGATTCTACTAGTCTTCCAGGCTTCAACTTAAAATTAAAGCCAGTGTAACCAAAACACAAAAATTTGTATTATACAGCTTCGTCAGCTATCACAAATATGCTTCTATGATTTTCAATGGTGAAATATTTATTTTGCCCAAAATACATCATTAGGATTTAGTTAAGTATCTCCCTCTTCTTTGCTATGGTAAAACAAATGAAAAGGCCTGATGGTATAAAATAGCGGGTAAAATGGCTCAAAAGAAGAAGGGAGTTTTGTGTGTCACTCTTAGTTCAAATTTCCTCCCAAGCTCATCTGGCTTTCATTAATTTTTAAGGCATCACACGAAATACTGGGTTTCGTTTCATCATTTTCATACACCTGTCATTCTATTATTTTCAATTGTTTTCCTCCCCTGGGTGCCCTGCCTCCATTGGCTAGTTTTCTTCCTCCATCCTGAATATCTTCATCTTAATTTGTAATACACCTTATGTGTGTTACTAATAACAAGAGACCTTGCACAACAGTTTCTAGAGCCTTGGTTTTCTCAAGAAGCCTGACTTCAAACCCCACGCTCTCCATTAGAGGGAGCTTCCTGGTGCTGGATATTAAACAAGATCAACAAGGGTATAGGATGATACATGTGTAAAAAGGTGTTTATGCATATCATCATGTAATGTCCATAAATTCTGTGACCACTGTGATCAACAGTTTGACTCAACAATGCTTGAAACTGGGAAAAGAGTCCAGTGTCACATGTTTTCTTATTTAAATAAGAACACATGATAAACATCTACTGCTACATATCCATTTCCTGTCCTTTTAAAGGACAAATGAGCTGGTCACTGTGTATTTGGATTGGCAGATAGGGACGCATCACAAAGGCAGCAAACAATGAGAGGCCCAGAAGCACAACCCAGCTCTCAGTATGACTGAGGGTCAACCAGTCTTCAGTATAACATGGTTATGAGGCTCAGACAATTTACAGGACATTACTTTGTATTTTGAGTGACATTATTTAAAACAAAACAAAACTATTCTGTCGAGTATTTCTTCCCCAGATGACAGATAAGAAAGCCAAGGCAAACACTGATGAACTGCTTTGCTTAGCCTCACAGCACAATTTCAATTTCACTACAGCATGCAAAATGCATTCGTTACCTCAGTCACATTTGCTAACAGGGAACTTCCTGAGCATAGCGAAAAATCTGTAGGAAGATGAAATGCTGCTTTCCGATGTGTGTTTGTGCACATGCATACACTTACACATAAGCATGAGTGTACAAGCACACACACACACACACACACACACACACACACACAGAGTCAGTCACTGACTGCGTGATTCTACTTCTAAACAAACTGTAGTTTTTGTAGTGTAGTTTTAAAAGGAAAATCCTGGAGGCAAGTACCTGTATACCCTCCCTGCTGAACGTGAAGGAGTTAGGACAGGAATATGATACCCTGGGAAGGTAAGGTACTTCTGGCATTTTGTACTCTTAGGCGTGTCTTAGGAATAGTTGATGCCTACCAAAAAATAGACAGTTCCAAAAGAAGTGCATTGTTCAGCAACGTAAGCAAATGTTCTTGAAAGGATTCCCCACTCAATGGAGAAACCCGTCCTCTCCACCCTTCCACCTTAATCCACTTCTGCAGAGGAAGGCTACTTGCTTCTCTATCTATAGCCCAGCACTGTGCAGCAGAGGCAGGTAAGCGAGACCCTTTGCAAGGAGGGAAGTGGCCACCAAGGACTGACCACAGGTCGCTGCAGAAGTTGAGGATTATCCTGTCCTTGGTAACACCTCACTTTGGCTGACCAACTATGTGAACAAGTCATGAGGTAACTTAGACTTACACAGAATCCAACCAAGACAGGATAAAACGGAGAATTTCTTTAACTTTCATCCACTACAACTATAATCTGATAAGACTCTGACGTACCATTATCCTCAGACTGCTCAACAACAAAGCCGAAACATTTTAAACTGCTTTAAAATAAAAATTATTTTTAAAATAAAGATGCGAGGCACCCAATACTTCAATAAAGTTGTTTCATGTTCTCACTTTTAAAAGCATCATGTGTAAGCGACTTTCAATGTTTTGTTTTTGTTTCCAATTGCTAGGGCCTGGCTTGTACTTTGGTATGCCAACTAAGAAACTCAGGGCTGACAAGAGAGCTCAGGGGGTGAAGGCACAGGCTGCCAACAGTGACCGTCTGGATTCAGTCTGAGTCCCGCAGGGTAGAAGGAGAGAAGCAAGGCCCACAAGTTGTCTTCTGACTTCCACACATGCTTACACACATATCCACATATGACAAGAACAACCGGAAACTTATGAGGCCTTAAGCAAGTCTGTACCATCAGTCCCATTTCCTTTATGTTTACTTTACCTAACGGAACCTAATATATGATATCTAATCTTAATAAAACTAATTCAGTTTGCTAGTAGGTACATGATAACAAAGGCCCTCTTGTCAGCCCTGAGTTTCTTGGAATCCAGCAAGCTCTAAGTTCAGAGCACCCTACTCCACTCAGACAGGGCTGTTAGTCCAGAAGTCCTGGGAACCTGGGGCCGGAGCTTCTGCTTGGGCACTTAATCAAGGAGAGCTTACAAACTCCAAGATCATGCAAAGTGTATGTAGTTAAGACCAGGCATAGAACTGGAGGAATGACAAACGGTTTTGCTTTTTTTTGTTGTTGTTGTTAATGTGTATACATGGGTATTTTCATGTGTGTATATGTGTATGTGTGTATGTATACAAGTGTCTATCTAGGAAGAGCAAGAGAGGACATAGAATTCTCTCCATTCAAGCTGTTACTCATGGTTGGTCTATGAGACAAACAACAACACAGACTATTGCTGTGGCCTGTGGTTGACTCCCAGAACTTGAAAGTAAGATTATTGCTGAAGATCCATTGACTGCACATGTCGGACTCAGGGCTTGCTTAGAGGAGTCAAGCTGTGACTGACCCGGAAGCTTACACAGCATCAGGAGGTGCTGTGTAAGCTGCCACAGCAGAGAAGGCAATCTTACACAGCTGTGAAGCCGATGAACCACAGGCCAGCCAGAGGAGGCAGCACCACTGGTGCAGGAGTGGCACTATCGTCACGGTGGTAACCAACGGCACATTTCATACTGCCTGCTGTCAAATAGAATCAGTTTTATTAAGATTAACTATCTAACTGCTGGGAAGCTCAAATACCAAGTGCTATACAGAGAGCTTGGCACGGATCTTTTCACTATAGCTCGTCAATGAACACTTGGTAGACTTCCAGCCTCCTTGTATATTTTGTACTTCTTTTCATGTTACAGTAAAAGTTTATCTAACACCCAGTTCACCCACTGAAGTCATCAATATCCAGACCCTCATATTTGTTCTGCTTCAAGGGCAGCCTCTGGGAAGGATTCCACAGAGCTGCTGCAGAGTCCACCTTCCTTTTTGCCTCTACATCTCCTATGACAACATGGGCCATAACTATTTGCTTTTAATGTTTCCATCCTTTCAGTTACTATAATCTTCATCCATAGAGGAATTTCATCTTACTTACCAATATAGTCCCTGCCTGGCATAAGGTCTAACATGCAAGTACTCGGTACATGTTAGTCAGTGTATTTACCTTGCCACAATCACAGAAGTACACATTCAGCCGGTAAAAATGTTAGTCACCATTTGCTTCTAAATGAAAGTGTAGCATTCAAAAATGATATGTTTCTTTAATAAATTTTTAATAAATACCAGCTGTGAAAGACACAGAATTACTATAATATTCAAGCTTAGAGACCTTAAAAAATCAATTACAAAGAACATACCTGCCTTCTTCTAGCCAGATCACAGTTTTAATTATACTTAACATGCAGGTACTAAATTGCCAGTTTGGTTTTCTATATACTTAAATATGCAAATACCTTGAAGCAAAAGAAATTTTTATTATCATTTTCATGGATTATTTTCCATATGCGGAAATCTATCAATTATGTGTATGGGTATAACAAAAGCAAAAATAATGTATCCTAGTAAATTATTGGAAAAAAGCTCAATTATTTCAAAACAACAATTAAAATTGTCATGCTTGGTATATTATTTAATATACTAGTTCTTAAAGCACTAATATATATTATTATATAGAATTTACATGACAAGCATATTATAGAGGCAGAGGCAATGGATTTTGTGACTTGCATCTATCTGTACTTATAAAGAATTATGACATTTTATTACTGCATCTGTTGGATTAATGCCATTTAAATTTAGAGTAATTTAAATTTAAAATAATAAAGACAGTGCAAAGCTAAATCCCATCTTTGGAAGATACATGAGAGGCCAGAAATAAATTTTCTCTCAAAGCTTATCAGTTATATTTCAATTGATGCCAGCTTCCATGAGCTCATCACACCCTTCACTGACATTATCAGTTTCATCCGAAAACTAATTTCATAAAAGCATAAAGTAGCAGAGAATAAAAATGAGACTGGTTGAAACAATTAGAAATGACTCTTCCAGGAGGAATCAACATGTTCAAAACAAAGAGTCAAAATTCAGTACACATTTTAATTACATCTTTTTGTCATATGAATTTTATTTCTACAAATCACAAATATTGTTACGAATTTATTATGAACAAAGTTCTTCTTCAGGGAAGTCTTATGTATGTTCACATTTTGGTTTTCAATGTAACTATTCTATGAGAGTGTTCTGACAAGTATGGATAATGATTCCAAAATCTATATTATTTCCACATTACTGTGTAATTGTCACTTTTTTTTTCCCACAGATGAAGGGATGAGATGAGAGCCGTACCCAACCTGTGTGCATACATGGCTTGGGCTAAGGCCAGAGTGTTTCTCTGTTCTAACTATTGCTAGGTCTAGGCCTGGAAGCATTTAACCTCCACACAATGTAATCTTCCAAGCTGATTCAACCCAGTTTCTCTCCCCTTCTGCCTGAATTGCTCTGAATTGGCCTCACGCTTTGGTAGTGTGCCCTAATCTTCTAGCTCCTTCTCATTCTCTCACTCATTCTGTCTTCCCTTGTATCTAAATTGTTCTCTCTGCAACCTGTCTCTGTAAACCTGCCATACATACACACTACCTCTTTTTCTCTCTTGCTGCTCCTAAGTAGCCTATCTTTCCTGTGCTACTTTCGTGTGAGGTGGTCATATCCGATCACTGACTCATTCTTTCAAATCTTCCTCCGATTCTTCACTTTGTCTGTCATGACAGCAAGTAGATGTCATGTTCAAATAGGCCTGCTTCCTTCCACACACTGATCTTACCCTCAACCGTTCGGGATTACAGATGTGTACTAAGGGAGTGACTGCATTTCAGCCAGGACATACTGTAATCCAGGGCCTGTGTGCATTCCTGCAGGATGATATAGACCTAAACAGTGGTGAGCTGGGATCCACTGGACAGCGGCCATGCTGTACAATACTGTACAAATAACACTCAGAAATTACAATTGGAAATTTATTAAAACAAATATAAAAGGGTCTCCCAGGGCTTCCACAAACCTATAAATCTGAGTAAAGTTGCAAAATGTTCCCAACAATAAAAAAATATCAAGATAATCATTTGCATTAAAGTCAAAGGTTGCAGAGGAACAACATGCTTTAAGACGGGCGCCTTTTATATCACACAAGCAAGCAGAGGCATAGCCATGGACAAGCAAGTTACAATCAAACTGGAAAGTCAGTCTGGAAGAAAACAGTTCAAAAAGGCAGCCCATGAAGTACCACAAGTTTTAGCTAAAACAATGTGATGTTTTCCCTAATGATTTCTAACAGTATTCATCAAGAAGACTGGATTTTCATTCAGAGGAGGCCAGAGAGATGCCTGAAGACAGAGCCCATCTCACAGGCAGGACAAATTCAGGTTGAAGGTTTTGTGGCTGGGTTGCTGTCCCAGTCCTACCACTTGAAACCTTGCCTGCTTAAAGAAGATGGCCAGTTCAGGCTTAGTTTCCCCATCACTAGGACCCACTTGCTGGGGTCACCCTCAGATTCCAATTAGTTTGCACTAAGTTTCCACATCAACTCCCAGATGCCTGCCAGTTCCCACTGTCTCTCAACAATTCTTTCCCTGCACTTCCCCAACTCATCTCTCCTGTCCCGGCCCCGCTCATTCCCAGTCCATCCACAGAATCAAATTCCCCTACCCTGGGAGAGCCCTGCTTCTCCCACTCCACCGCACCCCCCAACACCCAGAGCCCTCCTCTTTAACTAACCTCTCTGAGTCTGTACATTTTATCTTGATTATCATTTACTTAACGCCTAATATCCACTTAAAATTGAATACATACCATATTTATCCTCCTGGTCTGGGTGACTTCACTCAGGATGATTTTTTTTTTCTAGTACCATCTGTTTTCCTGCAAACATTTATTTTTTTATCCATTCTTTAGTTGAGGGACACTAGGTTATTTCAAATTTCTTGCCATTATGAATAAAGCCACAATGAACATAGCTGAACAAGTCTCCTTGTAGCAGAATAGAACAGCTTTCGGGCATATGCCTAAGAGCAGTATATTAGTGCCTTGTGGTAGATAGAGTTGTAATTTTCTCTGGAACCTCCATATTGATTCCCACAGTGGTTGTACAATTTTGCACTTCTACAAACAATGGAGGAGTGATGCTCTTGTTCCATATCCTAGCCAGTGTGAACTATTACTTGTGTTATTGATCTTAGTCATTCTGAGGGGTAGAAGATGGAATCTCAAAGCAGTTTTGATTTGCATTTCCCTGATGGCCAAGGATGTTGAATGCTTCTTTAAGTGTTTCTCAGACATTTAATATTCCCCTATTTAGAATTCTGTGTTTAAATTTGTATCCCATTTTTATAATTAGGTTATTCTCTTGTTCTCTTGCTATCCAGGGGATTTTTTTTTTTAGTTCATTATATATTTTGGATATTAGTTCTTTATCAGACATATGGTTAGCAAAACCTTTTTATCATTTTGTAGCCTATGACTAAGTCTGAATGATGGTGTCCTTTTCTGCACAAAAGCTTTTCAGTTCCATTTATAAACTGCTGATATTAGTGTCTGCTCTATGCGTGTTCTGTTCAGAAAGCTGTCTCCTATTTCACTGTATTCCAGGCTGTTTCCTATTTTCTCTTATATCAGGCTTAATGTATCTAGTTTTATGTTGAGGTCTTTGATCCACTAGAACTTGAGTTTTGAGCGGGCTGATAGATATGAATTTATTTATGTTCTTCTACATGAAGATACCTAGTTTAACCAGCACCATTTGTTGATGATGCTTTCTTTTTTGCAGTGTGGATTTTTGTCTTTATTAAATATCCACTGTTATGAAAATCATCAAAAATCATTAAGCATGTAGATTTATATCTGGGTCTTTGATCCACTGATCACCATATCTACTTCTATGCTAATACCACCATGTGGTTTTTATTATTATAGCTCTGTAGTAGAACTTGAAATCAGGGAGGGTAGTTTTAATGTTCTTTTAGTCTTCAAGATTGTTTTAGCTATGCAGTGTCTTTTATTTTTCCATATAAAGTTGAGATTTGTCTTTCAAGGTCAGTAAAGAATTGTGTTAGAATTTTGATGGACATTGCACTGAATCTGTAGATTGCTTTTCGTAGGATGGCCATTTTTAACTATGTTAATCCTACTGACCTGTGAGCATGGGAGATCTTTTAATCTTCTGATAACTTCTTCAATTTCTTTCTTAAAATACTTGGAGATATTATCTTACGAAGACTTACATTTGCTTGGTTTGAGTTACTCTCAAATTACTTTATATTGCTTGTAGCTATTGTAAAGGGCTTTGTTTCACTGGTTCCTTTCTCAGTTCATTTCTCATTTGTAAATAAAAAGGGCTACTGATTTTTCGAGAACATTATACATTTTAACTTATATTCAATTATCTCACTGTATCCCATAACTACATGCAATTATAGTGTCAGCTATAAATAAATACAACAGCAATATTTTAAATTCTTCACCAAGTTTCCATAAATTTTCTCTGGAATTTATGATATCTTGAAGAAATGACATATTATTTTACACAACCAGTTTCCCAGAAATACTGAAAATGCTGATGATCTCTCACATGAAACAACCAATTGTTTAGAAAAGAATTCAGTATTCATGGGAAAACATTTCCAAGAAAGAGATATTTTGTTACAAAAATGTTTCTATATATTTTAAGGGGTAATCAAAGATAAAAATAAGAGAAACAGACTTTTACAAACCAAAACAGAATCTGCCAGTCATTTAAAAAGAAAACAACAACAAAAACCCTTAAATGTGAATACCAATTCCAAGAAACCTTAAAAGTATGATTAGCTATAAGAATTTGAAAACTAATAATGCTTTTGAAATGCAGCAAAAGTCAAATTTTACTCAGTGTTATAGGTCTTTCAAATGTCAAATAAGTTGATTTCTATAGTCTAAATATTAATTTAAAGTGTCTTAAATAATTTTATTTCTCTAAAAATTTATCTTGATGCCAAGCAAATGTTTTCAAATACATAGGCTCTTCACACTTTGAAATTATTACATATTAATAGGGATTCAAAAGCAAAGTTCTACCCACATTATCTAGCAAAGGAAAAAGCACCAATTGCATATAACTTAGAAATTAGCAGACAGGTGACATCGCCTAAAGGAATTCAGACTACACTACAAACTAAACGTGAGGACATTTAGATTTTAATTATCACCTTTCCCCAAGCATTCCAAGGATGACATTCCCATGACACGTTGTCATGAGAATATAATTACTGTGGGAAAATGAAGAGGGCCTTTCTTCTATCAAATTTAAACAGAAAATGTTCCTTCTAGTGTGCACAACATGGCTGGAAGTCGGGCTTGGCAGGCTGCCCCTAAACTTGGTACCAGACCTCCCCCCACCCCCATCACAGGAGTAACATGTAAGTCTGAAGGGCACTTATTAGCAAGTTTCTGGCTTCAAGAGCCCATTAAGGGAAGAATTTAGGAAGGGTTTCTCTCTCTCTCTCTCTCTCTCTCTCTCTCTCTCTCTCTCTCTCTCTCTCTCTCTCCCTCCCTTTCTCTTTCTACCCACCTCTGCCTCTCTCTTCATTGCTCCCCTCCCTCTCCCTCCCTCCCTCTCTCCCTCCCTCCCTCCCTCCCTCCCTCCCTCCCTCCCTCCCTCCCTCCCTCCCTCCCTCCCTCTCTCTCTCTCCCTCCCTCCCTCCCTCCCTCCCTCCCTTTCTCTTTCTACCCACCTCTGCCTCTCTCTCTTCATTGCTCCCCTCCCTCTCCCTCCCTCCCTCCATCACTCCCTCCCTCTTTGCCCCCTCCCTCCCATCTCCCGCCTCTGGATTTTCTAACCTCATAGCAGTAAATGTGCAGACTAACAAAATGAACTCACAACACCTAATGACTATGACAGTCGCAGGCTTCTTATTCAGCATTCATTCCACCTCACACAGATGCCGTGCACAATGTGGAAATATGGACAGCTAAGATGTAAAACGGTCCCAAAGGTGCTACTGTGAAGAGTTCAAAACTATGGGCGAAAGAAAGAAAAGCCCGTGGCAAGCAGCAGCCACGCCGCCATGCTGTAAACCTGTCTCGGTTAAGTTTACGGAGCAATAGCAGGATGCGCCGCGGCCATTAGAAGCAGCGTCGGCTGCATCTTCTCACTGTTAGGAAGGGACTGAGACTAGTGAATAATTTACTACTGTCATTAATCTGACCGGGCTGTGTCATTTTCAAAAGCTGCACACTCTGCTAAAGCAAAAAAACTCTTTATCTTGTAACATGAATAGATGTCCACTCGGAATCATGTTCAAACTGCCAACTTCATTTTGGTTGGCATCTTAGGTGACATAGAGTGGTACCAGTTTTATCTCTAAGTGATCCAGTCCCTTCAGGAAACTGGGTGTAGTTTTAATAAAATGAGACTCATAAGTTTTTATTACATTTATAATGAATGCTTTTCAGTTTTATAGGCTCTTTGAAGGAGCAATTTAGTTTCTCTATTAAAACATGACTTTATATCCTCCACGACTCTCAGGTTTCAATTTTACATTGCTACCACCCTCAGTATAAATGAAGATATTGAAGTTTTAATAAAGTATAGAGTTATTTTTACTGACATGTGTGGGATATGAGTTTACAAATCACGAGGGAAAGCTAACTAAAGCCTTTTCTCAGGACGGTCATTCTATGTCTTTGCATCATAGGAAGCTGACAAAAGGTCACATCAACATATGTACATGTTTGGGTATTAATAAACCAGGATTGATGATATTATCTTCTAGGGAGACTAAAATACTTTAAATATCATATTGGCACAATAAAGAAGTAATATTGCTATTTAACAAAAGGATGTTTAGGCAGTTTCTTTCTTATCCCTAGTACAACCATAAAAGTTTTCAGACATACTGGACTGACTAATTTCGTGAAGGCAAACCCAACAGCAGGAATTAGCAGTGGGACATTTTTGCTTACTTTCTCCACTAAAGAATCTATACCTATAACATCTTATTTACAAAACTGGAATTTAAAAGTGGCTGTGGTATGCTCTTTTCCTAAAAAGAATTATTTCCTGAAAAAACAGAAAGACATATAGAAAGACATTGTGATATAGTTATACTAAATAATAGACACAATAAATATCTGTAACCTTAATAGATAATTCAATGGAATAACAACAACAAGTTGGTCTGATAAAAGTATTGTATTCAAAAACAAATTTTTTGTATGTCTGTCTCACACTAAGACAAATCAGATTCTGTTCTTGCAGGTTTGGAAACAATTCTTTCTCTTTTCTTCTTTAAAAACTGTTTTATTACATCATTTTTATTTTATATTTATTGAATTTTTTCAAGACAGGGTTTCTCTGTGTAGCCTGGGCTATCCTAGAACTTGCTCTGTAGACCACAATGACCTTGAGCTCACAGAGATCTGTATATGTCTGCCTCCTGAGGGAAGGGATTAAACATATGTGCAACCACTTCCCATCATTGTGTTTTTTTTTTTCTTGAAAGAACCCAGATGCCCCTCAATGGAGGAATGGATACAGAAAATGTGGTATATTTACACAATGGAATACTACTCAGCAATTAAAAAAATAAATTCATGAAATTTTTAGGCAACTGGTTGGAACTGGAAAATATCATCCTAAGTGAGGTAACTCAATCACAAAAGAACACACATGGAATGCAGTCACTGATAAGTGGATATTAGCCCAGAAAAATTCACATATCAAATCATTCCCAAGAAGAAGGAAGGAGAGGACCCTGGTCCTGGAAAGACTTGATGCAGCATTGTAAGGGATTACCAGGACAGAGAAGTGGGAGGGGGTTGATTGGGGAATGGGTGGAGGGAAGAGGGCTTATGGGACTTATGGGAAGTGGGGAACCAGGAAAGGGGAAATCATTTGGAATGTAAACAAAGAATATAGAAAATTTTAAAGCACCGGGCGTGGTGGCACACGCCTGTAATCCCAGCACTTGGGAGGCAGAGGCAGGCAGATTTCTGAGTTCGAGGCCAGTCTGGTCTACAGAGTGAGTTCCAGGACAGCCAGGACTACACAGAGAAACCTTGTTTTGAGAAACAAACAAAAAAAAGAAAGAAAAGAAAAGAAAAGAAAAAGAAAAAGAAAAAGAAAAAGAAAAAAAAGAAAATTTTAAAAAAGTCAAAAAAAGAAAGAAAAGATGATTTTAAATAATATAATTTACAATATGCAATTGGATAATTTAAATAATATTTAAATACAATTTAAATAAATAAAGTCTGATTACTGTCTCCCCCAACTCTTCTAAGATCCTCTCCACCTCCCCTACCATCTGAACCCACACCCTTTCTGTCTGTTTAGATACAAAATGTTTATCTAAAAAATAATAATAAAATAAGATAACAAACAAACCAGAAGAAGAAAAAACAAACAGAACAAAGAAAGAAAAATAGCCAAAGAAAATGCACAAAACCCACAAATACATGCTCAGACACACACATTTATGCACACAGGATTTGGGGAACGAATCTTATCTATTACTCTAAAGAGTATAGAAAGTACTTCAGTGTTATAAATATCTGCTTAGAAGGCAAAGTACATACTATGCTTTAAATTGACATCCAAAGTGTTCACAAATTTAGTAACTATAATAAAATTGAGTGTATTTTCAACAACCAACATATTCCATATCAAAGCCACATGCAATCTCTTCAATTGAAAGAAGCAACTCCTGGAATTTGAGGAGAATTATTATATACTTGTCAATGCTCACACACGTGCCTCTAAGCATTCTATGTTGAAACCTCTTGACTCAATACTATTAGGAGGTGGGACTTTTAGGATATGTAGGGCACTGAGAGCTTCCCTCTCTAAACTATCAAAAGAACATCTCAGGAGCTTGGTGGTCCTTCCATCCAGTGTAGATACAGTGAGAAAATCTGCTTTACCAGTGTCTTGCTTTTAGATTTCATTGTGGACTTCTTTCACACTATGAGGAAACACATTTCCACTGTTTTTGAAGAAGCCTACCAAATTTTGTTATGCCAACACAGGTATGAGCCTCTCCATGAAAAAAGCCAATTCAAACCTCAAGAAGTACAATTTTCATTCCAATAACATATTACTAGAATTGGGGTAAAGACATAGTTTCTAGTCTAAAGAAGATTCACAATCAAGAAGCTATTTTGAGCCAAAAGAAGTACCCCATTTCCTCTGATATTAGGTTATTAATTTCTCCTCCCCACGGTTGGTAGAAAAAGTCAGTGTATATAAAGCCCATTGATAGACAGCAAATATGTAGTGAAGGGGCTTTAACTGAAGTGCTGGCCCCAGAGTCTACCTTAACAAAGTCTGTGAAGAGGGTCAAGAATCAAAAATGACTGCACATGGCCTGCACTCACAGCTTCCCGTTTGGGAGAACGCGGTGCTACAAAAGTACCCGCCTTTCTCTACCAGAGGCAGATCATTTAAGCTGATCTACTCCACACAAGCCCAACAGGCCAAAGATGAGTGTCCTCGCTGTCAGTTTCTCCCGTGAACCCAGCCGGCGATCCAAGTGCCTCCACTTTGTTGCAGGTTGCTGTACTCTAATGATCGACAGTAAAGAGGATATGTAGAACTGACTCTTCACAGAGACTGGCTGCAACAGTGCTAAAAGGTAACATCAAAAGGAGACATTACCCGAGTGAGAAGGGGGCTTGGAGAAATGGACTACTTCTCATTAGGAATGGGATACAGGGATAATGAGCGATTCTACTCTATGAACTCAGGTTGACCCAATACTGCTTGATTAGTAGAGTAGAACCCGGGCTAAGCGTGCATGGGATGTTGTGGATCTGTAGAAAGACAGCCTCCTGAAATCCAGTTTGGAACATGGAGGATAAAACCAAGCAAGCAAAGAAAAGAAATCCACAGGTGTCCACCGTGTTGGGAAGGTAAGGGCAGTGCAGACAGCAGGCACAGTAGACTCTCAGCTCTAGCTATAAACACAGTATTTATAGGGATGGAGTCTGGCCTCCACAAGCAGTTCATTTGTCACCTTGGAAAGCAAAACTAAAAGTTAAGTCCTCCTAAGTTAGGACTGACCATTCGGATGCTAATATCAGACAAATGAAAGGTCTGGTGTGCAAAAGAACATGGATTTCATTTAAGATAAATTGGTTCCTGAAAGAAATGATGCCACAGAAAGAATAATATTGCTAAACAAAGCACTGTTTACCTTATTCATCCAGTGAATATTTATGAAACACAAACTATGTCTCAGCCACTGTTTGAGGCACTAGGAATCACCATAAACCAAACAGATATGAGTACTGCTCTTGTGGGAGCTCTATTATACCATAAAAGATGGGAATAAATAAACAAGAAAAATACACAATGCATTAGAAGAGCCAGAGGCACTTTCAAGAAAAATTTTTAAAAGATAGGAAGAACACAATTATTGGGAAAAGTATTATTTAAATAAAAGCCACAAAATACAAAGCAAATGTTTTGCTTTTGTTTTTTAAAGCTAGAGTGTTTGGAAAGAGTAGGTAGGATTATATACAAAACAAAATCCATTTTAATGAAATCTAATGAAACAATTAAACTAAAGGAATTGGACTCCCAGTGCCATTTATCCTGCCTGTGTAGCAGGCAGATAGTTGGTAAAATATTTTGCTCTGGTTCTCTACCTTACATTTCAAAAAGTGAGAGATAGAAGTTTGATACAAAGAGCAATTTTAAAACTAGTGTGCAGTATAGTCAGTGGGAAAGCAATCTAATACGACAAAAGAGATCACAAAATATTTAAGAAAAACCACTGAAACCTACCAGTACACTCCCGGGAATGGACTCTAGGTCCTAAGACCATTATGACAGTTGCCCTTGTATGACCTTAGGCAGGAGGAGGTTTAAAATGGCTGCTTTAAAAGTACAAAAGGCCTCACTCCGGAACTGCTGAGTAGAGGAGACTCACAGATCAGTCACGCTCTTAAAGTTGAAGCAGCACAAACCACACTCAGAAAGAAAATAAATCTCACTTGAGAAAAACCATCTATCACCTTTTATAGGATCTGCATTTTAAAACACTGTTCTAAAATAATACCATTTCTCTAGTGGATGAGAAATTATCATGTCCTGTCCAAGAGTTTTTCAGTGACTTGAGACAAATTCTACTGTGAGTAGCTTTGAAAATACTTTCAAAGCCCAGAGCACTCACTGATGCAAATGTCTCAGGAGAGGCATCTGCCTTTAAAATGCAATTTGCAATTCCCTTCTGATAAAAATAAATTACAATATGAACCTTACGGCATAAAACAATAATCTTTTTTTTTAGTTTGTAGTAAACCCCAGAGAATATAATCTCCTCAGTATTACAGCATACCCCCCAAAACATCTTTGATCATAATATAGTATTCCTTTTCATTTTAATGCATGCTACATATTCAAATATCTTTATTTGGTGATGTAGTGTCTACAAATACCTAAAAAATCTGTATATAAAAGTATTAGAATGATGAAAATTCTATACATCTATATTATTGCAAGTAATCCATACTATTTTCACTGTTTATATTATTAAAAACTGAATTTTTTTTTTTTTTTTAAAACTGAATTTTGGCAAACAGCTGCATGCTTGAGGGATTTTCAGAGCCAACCATGATGCTGATACCTTCACAGAAGTCACTCAGCCTTTGGCCTGAACTGTACATTTCACTCTTCCCATATTAAGGATTAAGACTACAGCATTTGGAGGATTTAAATAAGTAAGGATCACAGCAGAAGACGTTGCATTCAAGACTTCATAACCCCAGGATTAACTGCTATAACCACTTCAGGAGAAAAACAAATTAGGTCAGAATTATATAAACTGATGCTATTTTCCTTCAAAATAAAATAATATTATATGATTTTAATGTCTTCCATAGAAAAAATAGCACATCAGGCTTAATTGTTTTATGGAATATGTATCAGAATATTCAGAGACTTTTGTAATTTAGTTGCAGAAATAATAAGATATACACGTTGAATATCTTGGTACAGTAAAGAAGTAATTTAAAAAGTAAAACCTAAAAATGAGTGAAAAAAGCCTAATTTGTTTCTATTTTTTTCTCACTCCAAATTACTACATTGTGACTACTGTCTTCCAGAAAGACACCTGACTTGGTGTTCTGAAAGATAAAGAATGAAATGTAAAGAAAAACTTTTAAAATTAGAAGAAACAAAGCAAACAAAAGTCCTGTAAGCAAAAGAGGGATATAGAAAAGGAGATTTAAGTCAGTTATTAAACAGACGACTTCTGAGTATCTCTGCAGGCCAGGAACAAGGCAGGGAAGAAAAGCAAAAGATTAAATCAAAGTTTTGATCTTTGAAGAAGTCCTCGGGAAAGAGGAGAGGGGCCATAAAAGCGAATGGACACGCCAGCTATTAAGTGGCCCCTATAAAACAGGTGTGCATAAGGACAGGCGCCTCAGCGGAGCCTCGGAGTAAAAGCCCTAATGGCGTGTTGAGAAAACAGTTTTAATTTTTAAAAAGCCTGTTAGCTCACTCTAGGTGTTTCCATGGCTCTGCGGATGAATACTGAGGGTCGTCCAATGCTGGCGTGTCTGCGTGGGGACTGCCCGTACTTGCCCTGGGCAGTCCACTGATGTAGATGCAAGGAGCCAGGCCTCAGGAGCGTAGGCTTGTTAGAGTTCTCTCATTATACACTTTCTACACATGCTTACACAAAGAAAGGAGACAGGGAGGGAGGGAGGGAGGGAGGGAAGGAGGGGGGAGGGGGCAGAGGGAGGGAGGGAGGGAGGGAGGGAAGGAGGGGGGAGGGGGCAGAGGGAGGGAGGGAGGGAGGGAGGGAGGGAGGGAGGGAGGGAGGGAGGGAGGGAGGGAAAACATTAAAAATAACCGTGCCTATGTCTGGGGAGCTAGCTCAGTCGATAAAATGCTTGCCTTGAAACATGAGGAGCTGATATTGACCTCCAAAATCCAAATGGAAAAAATGGGCTGTGTGGCTGTGTTTTCAGGGGATGTCTGTCCAATTCCCAGCACCCACTTATCCTCAACATGTCTGTAATCCCACTCCCAGGGAGTATCATGCCCTCTCCTAGGCTTAGTAGACACTTCACACATACGGTGCACAGACATATACAGTCAAAGTACCCATACACATAAAATAAACTTACAATAACAAGTTTTGTTTTTGTTTTTGTTTAAGATTTTATTTTATGTATGTGTGTACACTGTAGCTATCTTCAGACACACTAGAAGAGGGCATCAGATCCCATTACAGATGTTTGGGGGACACCATGTTGTTGGTGGGAATTGAACCAGGACCTCTGGAAGAGCAGTAAGAGCCATCTCTCCAACCCAAAAGAACAG
The DNA here is from genome assembly GCA_964023405.1 of Apodemus agrarius. Lineage (NCBI taxonomy): Eukaryota > Metazoa > Chordata > Mammalia > Rodentia > Muridae > Apodemus > Apodemus agrarius. Next base: position 82,701,385 of record OZ030011.1, read on the forward strand.
TTTTTTTGGTTTTTTATTTTGTTTTTGTTTTTTGTTTTTTTAAATTATTTTACATTGCCTGAAATGACACCCATTCACCCTTGTCTTCTGGCCTCCTAATACAAAATGGACACACATGCATACATCCACAGCCATACATATGCACACAATCATACATGACCCCCAGGCGCGTGCACACACACACATACACACACACACACACACACACACACACACACAGAGAGAGAGAGAGAGAGAGAGAGAGAGAGAGAGAGAGAGAGAATTTTCAAACCCTTTGAACTAAAATAACTACGTATCCACCTCCTTGCTTAAAAAAAAAAAATCCTTTCCTTGTCTTGGTTTTCATTTTAACATTATAGTAGGTAGATTTTGAGATATGACTAGAGTATGATTATACTGTAGAAAGAGTGAAATGTTTTCAGACTAAATCAGATCTTATCCATCGCCTTACCTTGCTCCTATTTCTACAATTAGAAACTCCAGGAGCTGGGACGTTAACTAAACAGCGCTCATCCTTGTAGCGGCTCTCCGGCTAACACTGGGGTGCCGCCGCTGGATACCAGGTAAGGAGCTTGTGACTCTACCCGGAAGTGGAAGAAGGGGGTCGGGGTGAAGAAAGCTAAAATAAGAAGGGAAAACCCTGCATCCTCTCATGGCAAAAGGCAGACGGCCCCAACAAAGCCCGAGCCACTCCACTTGGGAGGCCATCGATTGATTTCATTCCTGTAGACTCCAGCCTGATGTCAGTCCCTAAACACCATTTGCCAGCAATACGGTTTCAGCGTGCAACTGGAGGGCACATTCAGACCACGGTATGGACCACATGAGTCTAGCCCTCCAAAGTGTGCTCGGTCACTCGTGGCTTCTAGTTCCTGCAAGGATGCCATATTTGCTATATCGATTTTGCCATACAATATCCGCAGGTTTTCCATGGAGTTGTTACGGAGCCAATATTCCAGCTCCTAGCATGTGGGAAGTGAGTCCTGCTGAAGACTCCAGGATAGTATAGACCAGTCAACCACATGTCATTCTTCCTGTCTTCCATTGTTACTATTTTTAATTTGATTTACAACAAAATTTGCCAACTAGCCATTTTAGTACACATACACACAAAAATGTGCTTGTGCACCTGTGAACACACATGTTCAGGCATATACATACATATACACACACAGGCACTCATACGCATAAAGGCACATGCACACAAACATACGCTTACATGTGCACGTACATTAAGTAGTAAGTCACAAAACAGCATAGGAACTTTACACATGTAGAAGAAAATGAAATCAGAGACCGTAGGTAATCAGGTCTCCGCTACTGCTGCTCTGGTGCTGTGTAGTCCCACACAGAGTTGCTCAGAGGAGCCCCAAAAGCAGCTGAGGCTGTGCATTAAGGAGGGCTTATTTGATTCCCAGTGGAAAGAGACCGGCTGGGGCAAGGTCAAGTGCTATTACATAACCAACATGGTGAGAGTGGCAGGAGGCCTCAACTTCCTGTGCTAGTCCACGCACGCCATGCCAGGGACGCCAGACAATGGACTTCTTCCCAAAGACACATCCGCTTGCTTTAAATCTACATCAAATACCATCTTCTTTGGGAGGAGATAGGGCACACATTCCTCCAGGCCTCGTGTTGCTATGAGTAAACACCAACGGTATTCTGGCGCATCCTTTTTAGAACAGAAGATGCTGTGTGCTTTAAGGGAAGCCTGCCTCCTCTGCGTCCACCCAGAGAAAGGGAGGCGTGCTAATTTTAATATTCCTCTTAGCCACACCGCTTAGCTTTCCAGATCAGAGCCACTGAAACCCAGGCAAGTTTACTACCTTACTATTAGTTCCACAAACTCTGCATCCTAAGAACATTTGGGGTATACTGACCCAGTGAGTTGACTCTGACCTGAGGTTTCTAAAGTGACTATAGCTCACTCTCATCTCCTAAGCAAGAGAACAATAAAACGGAACAGAATAAAGAGCATGGCAAACAATGGGGCTCACTGAGGGGGATTATTTTTCCTTAGGTGGTGTTACTCTCAGGCTCCAGATGATTGCGCCAAGCAGATGCTGCAAATGAGCACATAAAGAAATACCAGCAATTTCGGCACAACCACTCTCAAGTTGTATCTAAATAAAAAGTAATTTTTGTACAAGAAAAACTTTGTAATTTTTTGTTAAGCTCAAAAGAATTAATATCGGGGCTAAACCTCTTTTTGGGGGGAGATGTTACATAATGTGAATATCTCTAAAGAGCTCCCACTGAGCCTCCTTACTTAGCATGGGTCGTCTGAAATACATCATTAGACAAGTCCCTGCCCTGGGCGGCGGTGAACTTAAAGTATCATCACCAATTCTTAGAGCAGATCCTGAGTGTGTGCAAAGCAACTGGCATTGTGGTCCTGGCCTGCCTCAGTTACACAGCTCGGCCCACCTCTATGGAGGTGGTCTATATGACTGTTCACTCAGAGATGACATGGACTTCACAGACCCACAACGATTGAAGCACTAGACACAAGGAACTCAGTCCTGCTTCTGTAACAAAGAAAGAGCTCAGCAAATTCTTGGCATTGATACACTGCCTTCTAAGCTGATGACTGACACATAACTCAAATGTGGGTTGCACGACTTAAAAGCAACCACTTGTATTCTACCTATTACTCCCAGGTCAGAAGAAATCCTTATCAAACAATTAATAGCCTCCTTGATCCTTGACTTAATTCACACACACACACACACACACACACACACACACACACACACTTTTCTTTCTTTCTTTTTTATGAAGAAGCAATGGCTTCAGAATCCATTGTAAGGTTTCACATTGTCTGTATTACTCAAAGACTCAGAGCAAAACATCTATTGTGACCTCATCAAATGCACTGGGAGTAGAACAAGAGACTCTAAGAAAAGGAGAGATAAAGTAAACATTTCACTGATATCATCTTATTTGATATTTTAATAAGAGGGGCAATATAAATGATGAAAGCAAGAAGGATTTTTGTCTCTCGCATGCAGAGCTTGTTATTGGTTAGAACTCTAAAATCAAAGCCAGCCCTTAATTAATAACTACTCTGATACTTACTCACTTGATTATGCTCTGGCCCAGAGAACTGACATTTTCCTGGCAGGTTATGAAATGTTTGTTAAAGCTATGAAGACTAATTATATAAGCCTTCTTTCAGAAGTCCACAAAGGGTGGAGAAGTGCTGGAAAATTAGCTCCCTTCTGCCAAAGGGAGAGGTCTATAAACAAGTAAGAGTGGAGTTGATGAAAGATGCACAAGTGAGTGGTTCACAGGTCACAGGAAAGGGGGGTGAGCACAGAACACAGACGGAAGTGAAAAGGCCTCAGTGCCATCCTTTGGGTCTTTGTAACAAAATGTCATTAACATATTTACTCCTTTCTCTTCAATGGGGCTGGCTATAGCTGAAGCTTCACAGTTGCTAATATGTTATCATTACTCAAATAATTAGACTTATGAGCAATAGATTTTTTTTAATTAGCTATCTCAAAGCAAGCACCATTATAATCATCTAATTATCCTGGGAGGCAGCTTATGTTCGAAGGCTTGAAACATTCATTGCATTCCTTCCATGGGCGCTAGTTCCATGTTTATAGTTTAAGACCATTTATGACAGTATAGTGATGAAACAAAAAAAGCACAATTTATTTATTTCTTCAGAAATATGAAAGTAATTTTCATTAATTAAATTTATATTCAAAAATTGATGTGTAGTTTCAACTGATAAAAGTGGCAAAATGCATATTAATTTTCGATTTATTCACATACAAAGAAAGCTTAAATTATTTCTTAGCCTTGAGGCCAAACATTTAGATATATTCAGTCAACAAAATTGCTTATGTAGGTAAATAATTACCACTTTTCTAAAGATAAAATGCCCCCCTCCCCTGCTAGAACATGGTTAATTCAGACTGTAAGAGCAAATGTCTTCCTCAAACACAGTTGTTGAAACGAGTCTCTAAGGAGCATATCCATATAATTAACAATATTTACCAGAATTTTAACTTCTTTTGTACAAATTATGGTGCGACCTTTGTCAACATCAAAGGCTGGCATATAAGTACAAGAGAAGACTTACAGATGAACCTGAGGATTAGAATCAGGAAAAGCCAATGACTAAAGGTTGTGACACTCCAGGCCCAGAGAACCAATAATGGAGGAATGATGACTTCAAGGCTTTACTCCTGGTCTATGAGGCCAAACCACATCAAGTGAAATCAAACAGAAGTCCTATGAGGCCTCCTTGAGAGGCAGTGACTGCAGTCTAAAGCAAAAATAAAATAAAACTAAAAACAGAAGAAACTAGAAAAAGACAGATGAAAATGAAAGTGATGAGATCAGAGCTGGGGACAAGGATGGAAATACAGATCTTAAAACTTTTAGCACATTGTTACTAGTACAATCCATGGCAGGATGAATAATGAAAAGAAGGTGAAAAGGGAAAACAGAGATAGTGGAGTGCTGGCACTGTACCTTGCCTGGGCAGCTTAGTAGAACCCTGGAGAGTGAGTGGGCTGTGGGGTGAGCTAAGGATAGCAGGCTCTGCTTCCGGTCCGCTCAGGGTGGTGTCAGTGAGTGATAGATTCCCCTCCCTTTTGCCCTTGCCACCTGCTGGGGTCATGATGGCAGAACAGCTGGCCCTTCTCCTGACCTGATGCAGCAAGCAGGAGAGCAGCCCATGCACCTCACCTGGGCAGCACGGGAGAGCTGACCCTGGAAGCTGTGGTGCAGATGAGCTGGCCCTGAGGGCGTGATGGGAGAGCTGGCTCTGTCTCTTGTCGGCTATGCAGTGGTGCAGATGAGAGACAGATGTCCTTCTCCCCACCCTTGTCCTTCGTCATCTATGACACGGTCCCGGGGTCATGAGAACGGGAGAACTGTCCCTCAACAGGTTTACCATTCAGGAAATTGGGCCCTGCACCTGGACTGGACAGCAAAGTAAAGTTGGCCCAAGTTGTGAGGGTTGTAGATGAACCAACTCCAAGGATATGAGAGCAGAGGCTCTGTCCCAGCCCCTCGCCTGCTGCAGTATTCAGGAGCGCAGACCAGCACAGTAGAGCTAGCCCGTCATGGTGTGGGCAAGCATGAGCAGACAGTCATGGTGTGGGTGAGCACGAGCCGGGCAGGCAGGAGAGCTTGCCTAGGTGGTGTGAGTGTGTGAACACTGGTAGACTTATCAGCTCTGATACCGCTCAGGCCCAGATCCATAGTTTTGGATCTGCCTGTCCCAACATCTACCCCACTGATGAATTGCTGGAAAGGGTAAAAGAGCCAGTCCTGCAGATATGAAACTATAGGATCTCCGTTACACAGGGTAGCAACAGAATATCCCAGAAGAGTACCAGTAAAGTTTCAGTACTGAGAGTGTAGCAGAGACTTCGTAACAGACCAAGAATTCATTGCTATGAACATTCCAAGCAAAGAAGTGTGAACAAAAGTGTGAACAAACAAAAGGTTCACACTACAAGACACTCTGTGGCACACTACAGCTTTCAGGATGAGTTTTTCCCCTTTGTGGAGGGTATTGCAAGGGTGGGTAGGAGAAGAGATGAGTGAGTTTAGGATGCATGATGTAAAATTCACAAAGAACTAATAAGTCAAAAGAAAGGAAGGAAGGAAGGAAGGAAGGAAGGAAGGAAGGAAGGAAGGAAGGAAGGAAGAAAGCTGAAACCCTGATAAATCTTGCTCCCCTCCAGTTCACATTATGAAGAAACATAGACTATGATAAAAAGATTGTGGTGGTTTGAATAAAAATAGCCCCATAGTCTATTTACATGCTTAGGGAGTGATATTAGGTGTGCTCCTGTAGGAGCCGGTGTGGTCGTCTTGGAGGAATTGTATCACTGGGGCTGGGCTTTGGGGCTGCAGATGGCCAGATCTGCAACCAGATCCTGCTGTCTGCAGACTGGGATGCAGAGCTCTCAGCTACTCTCCAGGACCAAGCCTGCCTGCATGCCACCATACTTCCTGCCACGACCACAATGGGCCAAACCCCAGATCGGTAAGCCAGCCCCAGTCGAATGCTTTCCTTTATAAGAGCTGCCATGGGCGTGGTGTCTTTTTACAGCACTAGAAACCCCAGATAAGACGATACCCCCCCCAAAAAAAATTTGCATCCTCAGGTTTCATCTCCATCTTCCCGACCACACTCATTCACATTCACTTTCATTCTCAGTCCTCCACGTCCTCCCTCACTGCAACATTACAGCGATGGCTTTGTCTGAGAACTGTATCAGGAAGTTAATTCCACTTCATAAAATGATATGGCACCAATTTTCCATTAGAAAGTAAACAATTTTGTTTAATTGTGTTGCTTCTGCCAACATAAAAATACAAAAGTTTAATAAATATGCAGGTAAACAAAATTATGCTAATGTTTCAACTATAATAAAATAAAACTATTACTCCAAGTGCAGATTGGTTTGAAAGATGAGAGCAAGGCTAAAAGTACAAGCTGACCCCCAGGCGGGGCTGAACACGATGGTTCCCCCATCATCCAGCACCCTCCATCCTTTGTCCCTCCCATCATCCAGCACCCTCCATCCTGTGTCCCTCACCCCCCATCATCCGGCACCCTCCATCCTGTGTCCCTCACCCCCCATCATCCAGCACCCTCCATCCTGTGTCCCTCACCCCCCATCATCCGGCACCCTCCATCCTGTGTCCCTCACCCCCCATCATCCAGCACCCTCCATCCTGTGTCCCTCACCCCCATCATCCAGCACCCTCCATCCTGTGTCCCTCACCCCCATCATCCAGCACCCTCCATCCTGTGTCCCTCACCCCCCATCATCCAGCACCCTCCATCCTGTGTCCCTCACCCCCCATCATCCGGCACCCTCCATCCTGTGTCCCTCACCCCCCATCATCCGGCACCCTCCATCCTGTGTCCCTCACCCTCCATCATCCAGCACCCTCCATCCTGTGTCCCTCACCCCCCATCATCCGGCACCCTCCATCCTGTGTCCCTCACCCCCCATCATCCAGCACCCTCCATCCTGTGTCCCTCACCCCCCATCATCCAGCACCCTCCATCCTGTGTCCCTCACCCCCCCCCCATCATCCGGCACCCTCCATCCTTTGGGCCCTGGTCATTGCCTAATGCTACCCCCCCCCCGCAGCATTCTTGGGGGTACTACCCTCCACCTTCATGTGTACTGAGGATTTTCTGTCTCTGCACTCAAAGCTGCTGAGGACAGAGCCAAGTACGATCCTTGAACCTCTGTCCACCGTGGCTGCTCCAAATCTGGGCCAGAGGATGAAAGTCAATGGGCTTTATCCCCCTTGGGATTTCATAAATACTCACCGGGAGAAGGTCACTGTCTTAATTCAGAAATGTGCTTGGCACGTAGGAGGGAAATAATACACAGGGAGCACAGCAGAGAAACAAAGGAGGGTTGTGGGGAGAGCAGCAGGGGTCCTGGAGACTGGGGTGCTGAGCCCACTCCCCAAGTCCTCCACACTCCCTCATTCTGTGCTTTCAGATGGTTAGCTAAAACAGTGTGTTTGGTGTGAGTTCCTGATCTACAAATACCTTCTAAACTGGCCTGTGTATAGGTGTGCAACGTGATGTACTTCCGGTTGCTGGGCTCCTCCGAGCCAGAGATGGGTGGAACAGACCAGAAGAGGAAAGAGAAACCAAGGGTCTATTTTGATGCCTGCTATGGCTGCATCAGAACATATTCACTCAACCCATCTGAAAACTGGGCATAATTATCTGTGAATAAAATCACCACAGGCAGTCCGCTAACAGCCAACTCATGGCCTAAGGCTAAAAATGACTTCTGACTAGTTAAACACCTATGGACAAACATTTCTGAAGAGGAAAGTAGAAACCAGATTTTTAAGGTGAAGTGAATTCATCAACTTGTTTCTCATCTTTAGAATTTTTTAACCTGGGCTTTCTGGACAAGCGCTATAAAATAGAAGATGTTTAGACAAAAATCAAATCAAAAGTACACAGACTAAGTCAAAATTTGAAAGGCACTGTCAAGGAACTGGGGTGGAAGTCCGTGGTGGACTATGTGCTTAACTTGTGTAGCACTTGTATCTGGGATACAAGTCCTAGTATCAAAGGTGGACAGAGACTATTGTCATGAAAGAAAATGATATGTGAAAAGGCATCACGAGTTTTATTATACATACATTTAAGGTTTTTATCATGTGCAAGTTGTGTGAGAAAAGGGCATTGCGTCCCCTGCAGCTGGAGCTGCAGGCAACTGTGTGAGCGGCCAGCTGTGGAGGTGGGAACCAAACTGCACTGCTCTCTCCGAAGAGCGTGGGATAACCTGAAAGCCTCCAGCCAACATCAAAGTGTGAATGAAAATAAATACAGATCTGACCCCTTTACTGCCAGCAGCCTGAAAATTCCATGTTCAGGCAAAGCACCTCTTCTCTTATTGACATTTCTTTCAGGGAGCCACTGAAATCCCAGAGAAAGCTAGTCAGAGCGCTTTGAACATTGTTCTATCCCGATTGAGTTACTATCCAAGGACAGATGCGGTAGACCACCTAAGTCACTTAGACCTCACTCAGCTGAACATGCTGAGGCTGCCAGAACTCCTTTCTTCCCACAGTTTCCTCTCTCTTTATATGCCAGCTGGCGTGAGGAAGGGAATGCACAGCGATTCTGGTAAAGGGTTGATCAGTTTGATGGCCCATGACAATAGTGTTTATTGAGCACTTCTTAGGTTTCAGGCTGTAGGGAATAACTTTATTTTGAAGAAATTATTTTGTAAAATGCCATCACCTTTCTCTATTGAATATCCACAATCTACTCCCAAGGTATTTGGTTAGGTTGGTTATTTAAGAAACTCCATAGGAAACATGACACTAGGTACACTGTATTAAAAAACTCACTACAACGAAAATGGAATCAGTACAATGGAATACTACTCCGCTATTAAAAATAAGGACAACATGGATTTTGCAGGCAAATGGATGGAACTAGAAAATTTCTTCCTGAGTGAGGTGACCCAGACCCCAAAGGACATGCATTGTATATACTCACTGATAAGTGGATATTAACCAAAAAGTTCAGAACACCCATGATACAACTCACGGACCATATGAAGCTTGGCAAGAAGGAAAGCCCAGCTGTGGATGCTTCGATCCCACTTAGAAGGAGGAACAAAATAATCAGAGGAGGCAGAGGGAAGGAGAGACTGGGTGGGAGAGCAGAGGGAGGACGGGGCCAGGACCAGGTATGGGGGAAAACAGGAGGCCAGAGAATGGATAGAAATATACAGTAATGTTGGGTGGGGGACAGGGGAGACTCTAGAAAGTCCTAGACACCAGGAACATGAGAGGGTCCCAGGACCCAATGGGGGATGACCTTAGGCAAAATGCCCAACAGTGGGGTGATGAAACCTGAAGAGATTATCTCCAGTAGATAGACATGGCCTCCAGTTGAGGGATGGGGCCACCAACCATCTCACAATTTTTGACCCAGAATTGTTCTGTTCTAAAGGAAACGCAGGGACAAAAATGGAGCAGAGACCGAAGGAAAGGCCATTCAGAGACCACCGGAACATGAGATCTATCCCATGCACAGGCACCAAACCCTGACACTATTGCTGATGCTATATGGTACACTTGTAGACAGGAGCATAGCATGGCTGTCCTCTGACAGGCTCTACCAGCACCTGACTGAGAAAGATGCAGGTATTTACAGACAACCATTGGACTGAACCTGGGGACCCCTACTGAAAAGTTAGGGGAACGACTGAAAGAGCTGAAGGGGATTGCAACCCCATAGGAGGAAAGACAGGATCAACTAACCAGACCCCTCAGAGTTCCCAGAGATTAAGCCCCCAACCAAAGAGCATGCATGGATGGTCTGTGGCACCTGCTACATATGTAGCAGAGGACTGCCTTATATGGCCTCAGTGGGAGGAGATGAGTTTGGTCCTGTGGAAGCTTGAAGCCCTAGAGAAGGGGGATGATAAAGGTGAGGGGGGAGTGGGTAAGTGGGTGGGGGAGTACCCCCTTAGAGGTGAACAGGAGAGGGGATGGGATGGGGGTGGTTCATGGAGGAGGATAACATTTGAAATGTAAATAAATGAAATAATTAATAAAAAACTAAAAATAAATCAGTAGTGATTCCCTTTTCGTGGTGCCTGTGCTTTAATAACAGTGTTAGAGTGTTGACTTAGCCTAATGAGCAGTCATTTTCCCAAATGTATAGTACGGTCTTCAATCTCATTGAAGTAAATTAGATGGCAGTGTATGGCCCCTGCACCATCCAGCACTTAAAGTCCAGCTAGCCGTAGGTATACTGTCATTTGCTCAGTAAAAATCCGAGTCATATCCACAGGAGCCGAAACAGGCTTTGGGGGTAGTGCCTGCACAAGGAGGGTTGCGGGGGATGAATTATTTATATGTGTTAGGCGGAGACATCACTGAAAAATACAAATTGCATTCTTCCCCTTGGAAGCACAAACAGAAAGAGAAACAAAGAGAAGTTCTGTTAAAGCTGGCTTCTTGCATCCCCACGTGCCAAGCACCACCGTGAGCGGAGGACTAACTCGCTTGGACATCTAGGTGTCACTTCGCTGCAATCCTGGATTGCCTTGGTGGCTGTGCTCAGTTAGTGTAATGTGGCTGTAGTTGTCTCTCCTTGGGATATGTTTATCTATCGGAGGGCGGGGAGTTCATTTCCCGTGACACATTTCCTGGAGAGGCCCTTGTGTGTTCTTCTACCATGTCGCTCTGCCCAAAGCTCAGTGGCTTCTAAATTACCAAGCCCTAACCCACAGACCTAGGCTTGCATCTCAGCCTTCAAACTCCGCTATTGCGTTGCTGGCCTGGCCAGGCTGCCTACCAAACAAATACTACCTATTCCTCCCAGATGGAAACTAGGAGATGGCCCTTCTGGTTCCTCGAGAGATACATTTACTGCACACAATAGGCGAAATGGCTGGAGCACGCTAGTCTAACTTCCAAGTAGCACGCATGCTTCCCTGCCTCCATTTCCTTCTCATTCCCTTCAATAGTAAAGGAAGATTATGCACACAAAGCAATGAATCTTTCGCAAATAGATACGTGAAGGAGAGATGTCTGTCAATATTCAGTGGTGCCTCAGAAGGAAACATTGGCAAAACACTCCTTTTCACCTTTCTTTAGAATCTTCGCGTCTCAGATTCTTTCATCCTTCCAAATAGAAAGCTGACGCTGGCTCTTCCCGGTGATTGTTGAAGTCAGTCTTTTGTTCCTTCTGCACTTCTCTTCTGAAAATGTGTTCATCAGCTTGTCAGGCAGCATGCTGGAATCTGTGCTCAATCTTCCCATTCTCTCTCGGCTGAAATTTTCTCCCATCCCTTAATCATTTCCTATCTTGATTACTATAATTTCTCCTTTATTGTCCTCTTGAAATTCATACCAGTTAAGTCAGGAGTGGCCAGAATATGCAGCTAAAATAACATTTCCTTCCCCAAGTCTCTCACTCTTCTACAAATGCCTCTGACTGGATCTCACACAATCCCCGTTCACCTTCATAGCGCTGCAGGTGCTGTGCTGTAATTACCTTCTCTGTCATGCCACTACGGTGTCACACATCACCAATTTTGTCATCTCACCTTCCTCTCAGGAGTCCTGGACAGACATTCCTTGAGATGTTCTTTCATGAAGGATATCATTTCGGATTTTTCCTGTCAAGGTGGAAAACTGCATGTGTATTTTTCTCTCGTCTCTCTGACCAACCTATGTTCCATAGTAGCTTTGAAATTTAATCTCTGGGACATAATTTCTAATAAACTGAAATTTATAAGAAAATAGTTTCTCAGACTCTAACAACTTTTGAGCAAATGATGAGACGTTGAATTCTATCATCTAAGGCAATAAAAATGCAAATTTCAGAAAACTATATAATCAAAGGAGGATCATTTCGGGCAATAAACCATTCAACTTCAGCAGGTTTGGCTTTATGGCTTCATATCATCATTCTGAAAAGTTTTTATAGGAAAAGTGAGCATGTCTGACCAGCGGAGGAACAGATGAAAAGCCATTTTGTCACTTGGATACAGATGACTTGCTTTGTATAAATATTTAAAGTAAAACCTCAAGTGGCAGCCTGGTTTCCTCTTTGTAAGCCAGGCCAGGCCTCAGCATTTGAGAGGCAGAGTCAGGGGGATCTCTGTGAGTCTGAGGCCACCCAGGTCCATAGAGTAAGACTCTGTTTCAAATAATAATTTCTCTAAAAAAAACAAACACAGATATCCAAAATATTCTATGTTCTCTCTCTCTCTCTCTCTCTCTCTCTCTCTCTCTCTCTCTCTCTCTCTCTCTCTCTCCCCCCAAAGACACACACACACACACACACACACACTAACACTCATACTTTCCTTTGTGTGGGTACATTTAACAGCTATCATGGTGAGGAATGTAATTTTCTGCAAACTACAGAAAGCTTTTGTTCTAAATCTAGTTTCCTTTTGATGTTAGGACAGCAGTCTAACTAGAAAAAGATCACTTTTGGAAACTCTCAAGGTACAGTAATGTAAGACCTTCCAATAGGCTCCAGGAATACAACTCCTAATAGTGATTGTACTAACATGAAGACACCAAATACTTTCCACAATTCAGAATAGAAAAGATATCATTTACCTTAGGCAAAATAACCCCATTCCCAGAATTGAGAGCAGGCTGCAGAAAGAGACTGAGGACACTCATTGCACAGGGAGGAAAGAGGGGTAGAGAGGCATGCACCTGTGCAGTGCCCAGCTATCCAGGGCACAGTACTCAGTACCCAGCTAACCAGTGCAGTGCCCAGCTAACCAGGGCACAGTATACAGTGCCCAGCTATCCAGGGCACAGTACTCAGTGCCCAGCTAACCAGGGCAGTGCCCAGCTATCCAGGGCACAGTACTCAGTACCCAGCTAACCAGTGCAGTGCCCAGCTATCCAGGGCACAGTACTCAGTGCCAAGCTAACCAGTGCAGTGCCCAGCTAACCATTTTCAGTGTACTGCGGTGAGGCACCACCAGACCACCCTATTCCATTTAAAAGTTTCTCCTGTTATAAAGAACAAAATTGGATCTTGTATACCATGTATACTCATACTAAAGGCTAAAGAATAACCACCATGAACAAGTCTAATGTAGAGAAGAAAAGCTATTAGCAATCAACTTCTCTAAATGTCTCTGAAATGCTAGTTTTAATTTTAAAAAATTGGATATAACAGTGTTCTGAAGTTGCAGTTCTGCCTTGAGTTGTACAGAGCTGAAGGGTGTGTGTGCACTTTAACCCACAGTGGACCTCAAAGGACTTTTGAGGGCACAGAATTTGAATCCTAAATATAATTTAAAGACACTTTTCTTTATTCATGGTTATCCATGTGTAATGTTTCATCTACTGTCTATGATCCTAGTAAATAATGCCACAGTAGAAACCAATTCCAAGCTGAACCCTAAGTCACTGCTCTTCCTCTTAAACTTTCTGCAAGAGAGAGCAGCCAGGCTTGGTTAACACACACATTATAGGTCCGACCAATTTCTGTGCACATGTTTACAGGCTTTTCAATCCTTATAAATGTCACATTTTTACGAAAATAAACATCTCCTCCTCAGAATGGGGTGCAAATCAAGAATGCCTGTACCTATGCTACGGGATGATATACTTGCTACACTTGGTAAAATAGAGGTGCAAACTTAGAGCATATTTTTATGAGTTCTTTTCATTACAGTGTTAAAGAGAACTAAACCAAGAGACTACCAAGATTTTTTTTTTTTTTACTGCTCCTTGTATGGTCATAAAAGAAATCACAAAAATGTCCCAGGATATCTACTCAAGCTGGAGCTGTGATATTTTTATTAACCCAGCATAATCTCTACTTACTGAAGATCTTCTATTAACCTATGTGAAACACAGGAGATTTGAATAATTATTGGTTCAACAGTTGTTTCTGATTAACTATTTTAGGCTAACTAGTTGTTAGGCCAATGTTATGTATGCCAATGTTGCTCACTTAGGTTGCAACAATAACAATGAAAATGTCTTTGCTGTGAATGATTCTATTATACCTTCCCAATTAGTCCTATCATACCACATGTCTTTCTATAAAGCTAAAGCAGAACAGACCAACAAGGGAAGTGAGCTTCTCTCAACTCCAAGTGGATCAAGGACCTCCACATTAAACCAGACATACTAAAATTAATAGAAAAGAAACTGGGGAAGACCCTTGAGGACATTGGCTCAGGGGGAAAGTTTCTGAACAGAACACTAATAGCTTATGCTCTAAGATCAAGAATAGACAAATGGGACCTCATAAAATTACAAAGTTTCTGTAAGGCAAAAGATACTGTCAAAAGGACAAATCGGCAACCAACAAATAGGGAAAAGATTTTCACCAACCCTACATCTGACAGAGGGCTAATATCCAATGTATACAAAGAACTCAAGAAGTTAGAGCCCAGAAAAACAAATAACCCTATCAAAAAGTGGGGTACAGAGCTAAACAAAGACTTTTCACCTGAAGAAATTTGGGTGGCTGAGAAACACCTTAAAAAATGTTCAACATCATTAGTCATTAGAGAAATGCAAATCAAAACAACCCTGAGATTTCACCTCACACCTGTCAGAATGGCTAAGATTAAAAACTCAGGAAACAGCAGGTGTTGGCGAGGATGTGGAGAAAGAGGAACACTCCTCCACTGCTGGTTGGACTGCAAGCTGGTACAACCACTCTGGAAATCAGTCTGGCAGTTCCTTAGAAAACTGGACACGATACTTCCAGAGGACCCAGCCATACCACTCCTGGGCATATACCCAGAAGATTCCTCAGCATGCAATAAGGATACATGCTCCACTATGTTCATAGCAGCCTTATTTATAATAGCCAGAAGCTGGAAAGAACCCAGATGTCCCTCAACAGAAGAATGGATACAAAAAAATGTGGGATATATATACACAATGGAGTAGTATTCAGCCATTAGAAACAATGAATTCATGAAATTCTTAGGGAAATGGATGGAGCTGGAGAACATCATACTAAGTCATCATACCCAGTCTAAAAAGAATACCCATGATATGCACTCACTGATAAGTGGATATTAGCCTAGAATCCTGGGACACCAAAGACACTATCCACATACCAAATGATGTCCGACAAGAAGGAAGGAGTGGACCCTGATTCTGCAAAGTCTCAAAGCATCAGTGTAAGGGAATACCAGAACAGGGAAGTGGGAAAGGGTATATGGGGGAACACGGGGAGGGAAAAGGGTATGTGGGACCTTTGGGGGGCAGGGAACCAGAAAAAGGGAAATGAAATGTAAATATAGAATATATCCAATAAAAAAATCTAATAAAATTCTGCACTAAAAAAAGATAGCTTTAATTATAAACTATGTCATATATATTACAACTTATATAAAATTAAAATATTGCTTTTCATACTGGTTAGACAAAAAACACTGGAGTAGGGATTTAGAACAAATTTTAGAATAAATTCCACAATATGTATAAGCATGCTAGAGATCTAGTGAAGACAGTTAAGTAGTTCAAAGGCCTTGGGAGAGAATGAGGCTGTGGTGGAGATACTAGTAGGAATCTAAAGCCTAAGAACTAGGAGGATCCTGCGAGGAGAAGGATCATGGTTCTCCCACCAGGACACATGGTGTGGCAAACAGACCCCCTATGCTTTTTGCTCTTTTCAGCCTTCAAAGATTAGATCATGTCTAGTCACACTCCAATGGGTCATTTGATGATTAAACTCATGGTCTCAAAGACCTCATCCAGGAAAAGCCTCGCTAACACACATTAAAAAAAAAAAAAAAAAAAAAAAAAAAAAAGACTGTTTAACCAGGTAACTGTGCAAATCAAGTTGACACAAAGTTTAACCAATACCAATGCATAATCAAATATTATTCCAAAACCTAAACAAATGTAACAAAAATGACTAAAGCTTTAAACATCGTGCCATAAAAGATAAAGAAGTCTATTCCAGTGCTGCAAGCCACATTGCACTGAAGATTATGGTCACGTGCCATAAGACTATTAAATAACATCAAAGCTATATGACTTTGAAAGCATTACTCTTATCTATAGATGTTATGACAGACCAAAAGGAAAAAGTCTAGTATAATCTATAGCAAAATGTTAGGGGAAAAGACTTCAAAGAGTAGCAGGTTTCAAGATCAGTCAATGACAATCACAGAAAAAAAATTTGGAAGTAAATTTTTTTTAAAAAAAAATAATTTATACACAACAGATACATCAAAATATGGTGCCAAAAATATATAGGTAAACATGTTTTGAGAAAAATATAAAACATTAGATCTACATAGTTGTGCTGTATTTACCAATACAAAACTGTGTTATGGAGACAGCAAACTTGAGGGATTATAACAACATACAATAACTGCAAAAAGGCAGATTCACACCATTTAAAAATATGTCTCTGAAACTGATGGGTAGAGTAAGAATCCTGGAATCGCCCAGATAATTTTTATAGTACAATGTGCAGCACATAAAATGTTCTCCCATTCAACACTAAAACTATCATTATTAAAGCAATTTGGTACTAGAGCAGAGGCTGACAGCTAGACTAACCAGTCAGATGGAAGAGAAAGATGCCTGCGTCGACTGGACACGGGGCAGAACAGAGGTGGGTAAATGAGAGTGGAACTTAGTCCCTACTTGACAGCAGTAGAATGCATGCTCCCTGACCCTTTCCACAGCTTAACGCTTCTGATTTTTGACTTAATGGCATGTAAATTCCAGATTCATTAGGCTTAAATATCAAAAGCAAAAAGTAGAAAAATGTAACTTTTTCCAGTTGAAGAATCTCTGTACCAATAAAAACTATCTAATGAGCCTCAACAAGAAAGACAGGCGTTGCTAAACTGAAATTTAATTTCTCTAGGACAATCCACACAAGAAAAAGTAAATGAGCAAAAGTAGGATAAGTCACAGATAGGTTAGTTTCAAAACAACGACTATCACATGACCATTATCCATCATATAAAAAAGTCACATATAAGTCAACAAACATTTCAGCTTAATAAATAAAATGAAAAATGGAAGGAAAACAGAAGAACATGTCTCAGAGGCAAAGGAGCATTCGGCTCTTCTAATTTTGCGGCATCAGAGAACAAAGAAAAACAACAACAACAACAAAACAGAAAGTTATAAATCCTGGAGAACATACTGAGGTCAATGAAATCTGACAACCCAATAATAGCAGGTTTGTTGAGATGACCTGAAGCTGAAACGTACTCTGTAGTGTGTATAAAACACTGAAGCCATTTTTGAGAACATTTTGGTGTATTTAGTAAAGCAAAGCAACTTATTCCACCTATAGATGCATGCCCCAAAGGAACCGCTGTCCATGTAGTCTTGGAAGTAAGTAATACAATGACTCTGAAGACATCATTCCTTACAGAGATAATTGAAAGAATCCTAAAAAGCAGTCAGTGGTAGAACACGTACATGAATCAGTGCACAATATACATTGTACATCAAGATCAGAGTTGTGATAATAAGGACAACTGCAAAATCAATGGTGAAAACACTCACAAAATAAGACTGAACTTTTTTAATTAATAAATGACCATATGCTAATACCTAAACCACAAAAAGATCCAACAAAGAAAGAGAACTACAGGCCAATTTCTCTTATGAATATAGATGCAAAAATACTAAATAAAATTCTTGCTAACCGAATCCAAGAGCACATCAAAACGATCATCCACCATGATCAAGTAGGCTTCATCCCAGGGATGCAGGGATGGTTCAATATACGGAAATCCATCAATGTAATCCACTACATAAACAAACTGAAAGAAAAAAACCACATGGTCATCTCATTAGATGCTGAAAAAGCATTCGACAAAATTCAGCATCCTTTCATGCTAAAAGTCTTGGAAAGAGCAGGAATTCAAGGCCCATACCTAAACATAGTAAAAGCAATCTACAGCAAACCAGTAGCCAACATCAAAATAAATGGAGAGAAACTTGAAGCATTCCCACTAAAATCAGGGACTAGACAAGGCTGCCCTCTCTCTCCATATCTTTTCAATATAGTACTTGAAGTTCTAGCAAGAGCAATTAGACAACATAAGGAAGTCAAAGGGATACAAATTGGAAAGGAAGAAGTGAAACTATCATTTGCAGATGATATGATAGTTTACCTAAGCGACCCAAAAAACTCCACCAGAGAACTTCTACAGCTGATAAACAACTTCAGCAAAGTGGCAGGTTATAAAATTAACTCAAGCAAGTCAGTGGCCTTCTTGTACTCAAAGGACAAGCAGGCAGAGAAAGAAATTAGGGAAATAACACCCTTCACAATAGCCACAAACAACATAAAGTATCTTGGCGTAACTCTAACCAAACAAGCGAAAGATCTGTACAACAGGAACTTCAAGTCCTTGAAGAAAGAAATCGAAGAAGACCTCAGAAGATGGAAAAATATTTCTTGCTCCTGGATTGGCAGGATCAATATAGTAAAAATGGCCATCTTGCCAAAAGCAATATACAGATTCAATGCGATCCCCATCAAAATCCCAACTCAATTCTTCATAGATCTAGAAAGAGCAATTCTCAAATTCATCTGGAGCAACAAAAAACCCAGGATAGCTAAAACTATTCTCAACAATAAAAGGACTTCTGGGGGAATCAATATCCCTGACTTCAAGCAGTACTACAGAGCAATTGTGTTAAAAACTGCATGGTATTGGTACAGCAACAGACAGGATCAATGGAATAGGATTGAAGACCCAGAAATGAACCCTCAGACTTATGGTCACTTGATCTTTGATAAAGGAGCCACAACCATCCGATGGAATAAAGATAGCCTTTTCAACAAATGGTGCTGGTTCAACTGGAAGTCAACATGCAGAAGAATGCGAATTGACCCACTCTTATCTCTTTGCACTAAGATCAACTCCAAGTGGATCAAGGACCTCCACATAAAACCAGACACACTGAAACTATTAGAAAAGAAACTTGGGAAGACCCTGGAGGACTTGGGCACAGGGGAAAAGTTCCTGAACAGAACACCAATAGCTTATGCTCTAAGATCAAGAATCGACAAATGGGACCTCATAAAATTACAAAGTTTCTGCAAAGCAAAGGACACTGTCAGAATGACAAAACGGCAACCAACAACGTGGGAAAAGATCTTCACCAACTCCACATCTGACAGAGGGCTAATATCCAATATGTACAAAGAACTCAAGAAGTTAGACAGCAAAGAAACAAATAACCCTATCAAAAAATGGGGCAGAGAGCTAAACAAAGAATTTTCACCAGAAGAAATTCGGATGGCCGAGAAACACCTTAAAAGACATCATTAGTCATCAGGGAAATGCAAATCAAAACAACCCTGAGATTCCACCTCACACCAGTCAGAATGGCTAAGATTAAAAACTCAAGAGACAACAAGTGCTGGCGAGGATGTGGAGAAAGAGGAACACTCCTCCACTGTTGGTGGGATTGCAAAATGGTAAAACCGCTCTGGAAATCAGTTTGGCGGTTCCTCAGAAAATTGGGCATGTCGCTTCCAGAGGACCCTGGCATACCACTCCTGGGCATATACCCAGAGGATTCCCCTGCATGCAATAAGGACACATACTCCACTATGTTTATAGCAGCCTTGTTTATAATAGCCAGAAATTGGAAGGAGCCCAAATATCCCTCAAAGGAGGAATGGATACAGAAAATGTGGTATATTTATACAATGGAATACTACTCAGCAATTAAAAATAATGAATTCATGCAATTTGTAGGTAAATGGTTAGACCTGGAAAATATCATCCTGAGTGAATTAACCCAATCACAAAAGAATGCACATGAAATGCAATCACTGATAAGTGGATATTAATGAGCCCAGAAGCCCTAAATACTCAAGACACAAATAGCAAGTCAAATAATTCCCAAGAAGAAGAAAGGAGAGGATCCTGGGCCTGTAAAGATTGCATCCAGTTTAGTAAAGAAACCGAGGGGGGAGGGGGAATGATTGGGGAACAGTTGGGTGGGGGAGAGGAACTATGGGAACTATGGTGGGTGGGAACTGGGAAAGGGGAAAGCCTTTGAAATGTAAACATAGAATATAGAAAATAAAAAAATAAAAAAAAATAAATGACCATATGTATCAACAATAATTCATATACACCAATGTATGATAATCCATATATATCAATTTTAAATTGATGTTCAAAGTATAAAAATGTGCACTAATGAATAATAAATTAAAATTAACAATTGATTCCTCACATGGTAGGCACAGCCTTGACAAAGGATATGCAGGGCACTTTGATAATCTTTGTTTTGTTTCATGGCTCTGAAAAGAAACACACCAAAACACTAAGATGTGCTGAAGCTGAATATGGCTGCATGCACATTTGTTATTTCTCAATATCGTTTTCAGAGTTTAAAATATTTCTAAAATGCTAAGAAAAATATGTTTAAAAGTCTAATTACATGAACACTAGAAAGCTCAGTTCAACCCTCTGGAGCATGAAGGTCTATAGTGACATATAAAATGTCAATATTTAATTAATTTTTACAATGTGTAAACAGCCCTTGCTATTGCAAACTCTCTGAAACCCCTTTCAGTAATTTACTCCATATGTTTCAGCCTTTTATATTATTAATCCCAGCATATGATTATCAGATTAGTCAGTCAACTCTCCTTCCTAACATGCTTAATTACCCAGCAAATCTGCCTTCCCTGAATTGTTTTGCCTTAGACTGGCATTAAGTTGTTTCCTGTAATTCTCCTTGCAGCTAACATTTCATATCGGGGTTGGATGATATTAATTTGAGTTAAAAAGGTATTAACCCTCCTGGTTATAACAGAATCCTGGGCCTTTGCCACACCCCTTTGAGTGGCTGATTTTTCGTCAACGCTAGTGTTTTGTTTTGTTTTGTTTTGTTTTGTTTTGTTTTGTTTTGTTTTAAGTAAAGAGGCTGTGTAGGAACGCAGGGTTTGATGAGAGAGAATGACAGAATTCTGCTGCACGGACTGGGGAGGAAAGTCTTGACTTTCTTTTAAGTTTTAGCAAGGAGGCGTGCTGTCCAGTTCAGCAAACTAGAGCTGGAGAACAGAGCACTTGAGCTCCTCTGTCACTCACACGGCCCCTGTGTGGCCGGCAACCGCCTTCACTCTCAACCTGCATTTACTCATGTAGAGATAATGACACTCTCCTGACACCTGACAGGGCTGGTATGACCTGAAAGAGAGAACACTCCTGAAAGTGCACAGAGAACGAGCAGGCAACAGTCTGACACTTTGTAACACTGAGGAACATACCAGTAAAATGAAAACCCCCACATTCTCTGAAAAGTATTTGATTAGAGAAAATTAATTTAGTGGGTGTGGAAAACTGTGTGCGCAACTTAATGCATCTATCGTGGGAGAGATAGGGGGAGAAACTAAACATCAGACAATGACACAGCAGAAGGAATCTTATTGAAAGTGGGAGCAGAGAAAGTTGAAGCAAGGTACTTGGAGTTAATACCTTTCAAAATTGTTCATGAGGTAAAGAGAAAGGTGACTGCACTTTGAATATAAAAATCAACATGGCACTAGCTGAAGGGGGTAGAAATCCAGTGCATGTTGCTGCTTTCCTTAAAACAGTGGTTCAGACCGTGCGCTCAGTGGACCCTGGGATGCCTGAGAGACTTGGAGAAACCTATGAGGGCAGGTTACCATCAGTTATACGGAGTCATCACCTGCCTGCTTGTCTATGTTGATGCCTGCACAGGTACTGCACAACATCAAGAAAAGACCTGCAAGTGCCTTAGCACAGCCTAGGACCTCAGCACAAATGGATGCCAATGTGCTTTCTGCTGCTATTGATACTGTTAAAGCAGGCCAATGAACAAAAGCAAAAATACTGATTTCACCTACTAATGTTCTCGCCATGTGACAACGGAAACCCTTACTTTATCTACTGCAGCAAATGCTGAGGAGGCCTCTTTGTTTTAAGTAATAGAACTGCACCTATTGCCATTAGCAGCAGACGCATTTCTCACAAAACATCATTTTAGTTGAAGGAACAGCAAACAAATGATGATTATTTAAAGTTGGGCTTGAAGCAGATATTTTTGCAAAAATGAATAATATGAAACTTTCAAGGGAAAGCATTCGTCATCAAGAACGGCACTAACGTTTGACACAAAGTTAGAAATTTGACAAGTATCTATCGCTAGGACAACCGTCTGGAAAACTTATAAACAATACTATAAAGTTTCCTACTACAATGACTCCTCATCAGTTAAAAATGGATCTGTTAATGCTCGATAATGAAGAGATCAAAGGGAAAGTCAGCTTTGCATCGCTATCACAAATCACATGTGCGACAAAGGAGTGATCTCATCCACAGTTCTGAGGTTTCAGCCTCTGTGTGGGTGGCTTAACTCTATAGTTTTAAGGCCCCATGAGAGCAAAATATTATGGCAGAAAGCATGCAATAGAGCAATACTGCATAACCCATAATGACCATGCAGGAAATTGTATGTTGTGTTAGGGGGTGGGTTCTGGAACAGTATATTCCATGGCACACGGTTAAAGACCCACTAGCTATCACTTAGAAAAACAGTACATTCAGGTATTAATCCACTGATGAAAGCACTGTGCTCATGATCTGATCACCTCTCCTCGGTGCCACAGATGAGAACCAAGCCTTTAGCACATGTGTCTTCTTCCGGACCCATCATATGAAGTCATACACAATAATGATGCTAAGATTTTCAAAATCCATATAATGCAATAAATCAGCATTTTCTAAATAACCATTAGCTGATATCATGATATTATACATCAAGGTCAAAATTCAAGGTCTATGACACACCAAAAAATTTTAAAGCAACAAAACTGATAAAATAAAATGTTAAAAGTTGTCAGTGTAATTTCAGATTCCACATGACATATGATTTTTAACAATTCCTATTTTCCGTTATAATACCAAAACCATATGTACATTATTAAAATATTTCTTTAATTTTTGACCAATGTGGTGAAATACAATCAAAGCAGAAAACAGACAAGAGGTAGAGAAAGGACATTATAAACTCCATGTCAATTAACAGCTCAGTTAACTTGGGTACAAATGTGTTCTTCATACTCCATAGTTCCTATTTGGACAAGAGATATCCATGAAAAGACTTTGCCTAATAAATATACACTCCTTCTTTCCAGTACTTCTTGTTCTATAACGATCTAGCTGCAATCTCGCTTGCTTAAGCATTTAATTCGCAATAGATCCTCATCAAACCACAAGAGCTTACAAAGGATCACTGGCTGCTTCCACAGTGTACTCTATGACTTTCTGGTAAAGGAGGATAGACTTGAACATTGTACTGGAAACATTATACATATAGTTCTATTTTCAAATGGCATAACTAGAACTAAGAAATTATTATGTAAGGAATTTTTAAGTGTGTCAAAATCAACATAAACAGCAAAAACTGGGTTAATGAATTTTGAACTTTGGTTCATTTCTCAAGGAGGTCATAATTCAGGGGTACTTTAGTTTCTGTTCTCATCAACTGTGTTCTTCTAGAAAACAAGCTGGAAGGAATTAGAGATAATACAGAGGAGCATGCTGGGCTATAATAAAGAGAGAAATGTAGGAAGTGTAGAGTGTAAAAACAAGTCATAGGAGACAGGGAAAGACGAGGCGGGGGGGAATGCAGGTGCGTGGAGGATGCTATACCTGGTGAAAAGACAAGGGAATTAGATACAGAAAAAGATTTTAGGTGAGAGGAAGATGAACACAAAGAATATGCTAAGGTGGGAAAAAAACGTGAAAAGAGCTGAACAACTGTCCCTGGGTGGCCACAGATCCCACTGCAAGCAGAGGGAAGGCCACACACTACAGCAGCCATCATTATGGCCAGCACACGCCTTCCACATGTCCCATCGTCCTTGTAACGCTGCTTCCTGATCTCCTTCCAGTTTTGTTTCTGTGGCTCCTCAGATAACTCCTTTGAGACGACAAACTTCTGTCTCCAGTCAAAAGATGACACCCCCCCCAAATATCAATAAACAAAGAAGCAAAAGGACATTACAGAGGGTTCTTGTTTCCTATTAGGCTGAGTATGCAAACACCAGTTACTTCTATAGAAACCCAGTGGAAAACTGTAGCCACAGAAACCAGTTCTGTATGTAGTCATATCCAGTCCCAAGGGGTGACGCTGAAACAAAATCTCAAGGTATACATGTGCCCACAAAAAGGCCCTGCCTATAAAGGAAACCAGAGGAAAAACGCTTAATAACGCAATTCTTGTAGTCTCTATAAGACAAAGACAAACTACTAATAGTTCAGGCTAACAGTAAGAAGCAAATGCTTACCCGCTACCTGTGTCTAAAGCATGCTTATCAAATAAAATGTACTTTTATACTTAATGATGTATCCAACAAAGTAGTTTTGAAAATAGATTTCTAAAAATGTTACATGTAGCCTATTTTAACGTTAATCAAAAGTAGAATTTATACTATATCAGGTGAATCAATACACTGGGATGATAACTAAAATACAGTGACTTATTATAGTTGTCATTTTGGAGAACCAACATGACATGCTTTGATTTCAACAACATGTAGATATTTCTGCATTACTTCCACTAAAACCTAGCCCAAGGCCACATAAATCTATCAGAAATAATATCTGGACAGCCTTTGGGAAGAGAAGCCAGGAATACCCTCATTAAGAACAGTGTCTGCTGTTGAAATTTTTTTTATCATTTATATTGAGGAAAAAATCCTTTCTGGAACACAAAATAATTCTCTTCCTTTAAATTCATAGAAAATTCCACAAGATCTTCCACAAGACCAGCCAACAAGTAAAAGCCACAGATATAAATGGCTGTGCTCTAAGAGGAATGTACAGGTGAAATGCACTGGGACGCACATACACACACACACACACACACACACACACACACAAGTGGGTAATTGGACAAGGTTGCTTCTAACCATTTGCACTGGGAAAAAGATAGGTTATGGAAACAAATCAAACACACACACACACACACACACACACACACACACACACAAATTCTTTTGTTTATTACTCCCAAAAGAGCCTAAAACTCAAAAGTTGTTCAAATTTGGAATTACTCTTGGAAGTCAGAAAATACTGGGATCCAAGGAAGAACCAAGATAAGGACATGGTAGGCCTTGGGCTCAGGAGGCCAAAACCAAAGGAGTCCTTCATGCCATATCCTTTGTATGCAGTAGAGAGAAAACAGATGTAGAACGTGATGGCGATCATAGTTGCCCACCCCCTCCCATCTGAGCACATACTGGAGGAATTTGTTGCATTTTGTGTATTTCCTCTGTTAGACAATGACATTCATGCCCCTGAAATTATCTGAAATTCTTAAGCATTTTATAATTACTTACAAAAAATCAAGCAATTAAATATAGTATCTGTTCTAATGAGAGAACAAACACCAGTCAGCTTGGTAAATGACAATAATTATATATATATATATATATATATATACATATATACATATATATACATATATATATATACACATACACATATATACCTATATATGTATATGTGTAAATATATTGAAAATGAGTATATGTAAAAGTAAAGGATAAGACAATTTATGTCTTTCAAAATAAACTAAAAACATCATACTGAAACAAAAAAAGCAAGCCAGGATTGAGTAGACAGCCAGAATAAAGTATTTGCTATGAGGAGAGGAGGACCTGAATTATGGTCCCCAGCATCCAGGGAAAGAAAGCAGGCACCGTGGCAGGTGTATACCAGTGCAGGTATAGAGCAGAGAAAGGCAGGTAAGATACCAGTGGCCAGGCCCAGGGCTTCAAAGGTGAGCCCCAGACCCCAATGACAGACTCTGCCTCAAAACCCATGGCAGACACAATATCAAGTTTAGAGCTGGGTAGTATTCCATTTTACACATATCCTAAATAATTATGATGAGTTCATCTGCTGATGGACAGCTAATTTCATTCCAATTCTTTCTACAGTAAATAAAGCAGCAATGAATATATAACTGCAAATTTATTTGTGGCAGAGTATGGAGTTCACTGAGTATATGATCAGGAATGAAATACCTAGGTCATGGAGGCTAGAGAGATGGCTCAGTGGTTAGGAAGACTGACTGTTCTTCTAGAGGTCCTGAGTTCAATTCCCAGCAACCCAGGAGTGGTATGACAGGGTTCTCTGGAAGTGTCATGCCCAATTTTCGGAGGAACTGCCAGGCTGATTTCCACAGCAACAGCGTACTTACATAAAATAAATATTTCTTTAAAAAAAAAAACTGTATGCCACTCCTGGGCATATACCCAAAGGATTCCCCGGCATGCAATAAAGACACATGCTCCACTATGTTCATAGCAGCCTTATTTATAATAGCCAGAAGCTGGAAAGAACCCAGATGTCCCTCAATGGAGGAATGAATACAGAAAATGTGGTATATTTACACAATGGAATACTACTCAGCAATTAAAAACAATGAATTCATGAAATTCTTAGGCAAATGGGTGGAACTGGAAAATATCATCCTAAGTGAGGTAACCCAATCACAAAAGAACACACATGGAATGCAGTCACTGATAAGTGGATATTAGCCCAGAAGCTCTGAATACCCAAGACACAACTCACATATCAAATCATTCCCAAGAAGGAAGGAGAGGGCCCTGGTCCTGGAAAGGCTTGATGCAGCAATGTAGGGGATTGCCAGGACAGAGAAGTGGGAGGGGGTTGATTGGGGAACTGGCGGAGGGAAGAGGACTTATGGGACTTAGGGGAGGTGGGAACCGGGAAAGGGAAAATCATTTTGAGTGTAAACAAAGAATATACAAAATAAAATAAAATAAAATAAAATAAAATAAAATAAAATAAAATAAAATAAAATAAAATAAAATAAAAATACCTGGGTCATGCGTTAGTTTTACTTTCAATCCTTTGAGAAATACATATAGATTCCCACAATCAGTGCAAAGAAAACTGAATTTAAGGGATGAGCAGTATGGTGCTCAATTGTGTAATACAAAAGGAAAAAAAAAAAACCAAGTAAATAATGGTGTGTTCTCACTCTTAGCAACAGATGCATTTATGTAAGCGAGTTCACATGTGGGTATAGTATAACATTAAGAAAAGAGAACAAGAAATGCAATGGGATGAGGATGCAGTAATGGACATTAGCTATGAAAGAATATAAGGCTAGTTGTTTCCGCAGGTCTAATTCTGCGTGGAATTGTGTTTGTTTGTTTGTTTGTTTGTTTGTTTGTTTCAGTAGGTGGATAGGTGGATGGTTTAGTGGTGGATAAACACAGGAAACATATTTGATGTTGAAAATACAGTATTGAATGTGAAGCTTCATAGCTTTTTGTTCTGAATTCCTGGTCTAATTGTATGATGTCCCTAAGTTATATAGAAGAGATTTGGTTAATTTTGGTCTGTGGTATTTTATTTATTTCAAAAGTTTTTTTTAATAATCAAGTTAAAAGTAATTCTGAGGAAAAACGAAAAGAAAATGCAATGACAAAAAAAAACCCACTAAATTTCCTTTGACATTCTATTATACTACACTAAGTGTGCGCGTGCGCACCAGCCTGCTCTTATGCGCAGCGCCTGTACGGTGAGCGTGGAAGTCAGAGACGATGCTCTTTCCTCTGACTCGGGTGTTACAGGCAGTTCAGGCTGGTGTATTAGAACCACGCCGGTGTCCTCTGCAAGAAACACAAGCCCTTGTCATTGCTCAGCCATCTCTCCAGCCCCCATGGTGATTATGGACAAAAAAACAAAAACAAAAACAAATGAATGAATGAATGAATGAATGAATGAATGAACAAAGCCCTTCTAAACCGCAAGACAAAGTTTAGAATAGCAAGAAATAAATATGAGTGAATTAAAATTTTATTAGATCTGTGTATGAAAAATCACAATCTGGTGATCAAGGTAGCTGCTTTTTCTTTCCAATGACATGTGCCAGGGTTTCCCGTAGGCAGAGAAATCTTGAATGCTTCATCCCTCCCAAAAGTTACGGCAATAATTCACTCTGGGTTCCCCAAACACATCCTTTCCCATCTCTCAGTTAATGGTAGGCTTAGCTGCCCACTTTACAGGGGTTGATGTAGTAACAATTTTAATGGTATCTTAATGAAATAGAAATGTAAATTTGGTGAAAGTCAATGTGAATGAATTTTTTTTTATCTCATGAAAACTATTTTTAAACTTTCCCTAAACGTCCCTAACTGTGGAGTCCTTCTCAGTGAAAAGCCAAAGAGTATAGAAGTGAGGGTTTGTAAGCCTTGACTAAACTCTCTGTGCTACATTTTCTCAGCCTCTGATGTAACTCCAAGCCAGGTCCTAGATAGTGCAGTATAGGCTTATATATGGTTTGCTTTCAGATTTATGGAACAACGGGGGTTTTGTAAGCTGTTATAAATTCCCAGCTATACTCTCAGAAGCTCTCTCTGTAGTTCACTAAATAGGAAACAAACAATAATGAGCTGCTGATGCAACAGTGGCTTTATTTGTTATGATGATGTAGAACAAGAAATGTGTGCCTCGGGACTTGGTGATAATCAGGAAAATGGGGCCATCAATGCTCTGTCACTGGGCCATCTCGCCACAGTCAACTTAATAAAAGTGAAGGACAATGCCTTGCCCTATAAATAATCCATTTCTTCACCCCTCAGGTAGCTGTTGATTTCTGGTATCAAATCTGACACTCTCAGTGTCTTCCATATCCACACTGCACAGGAATTTGAAGACTAAAGAGAGGTAAAGAGGAAGAAATGAAGAAGGGAAATCAGTGAGACTAAGTATTTTTTTTCCTTCTTTGTCTTTATTTTATCAAAGTTCTGATGATGATGACATTAATATAATCATAAAGGAGTTGTAAAAAGCCAGCAAGACTTAAATAAATAAATCTCACAGTACTTTGAAAATAAATAAATATATACAGGAAAATACAAGCTGCATTTTATAGGAAGTTTAGGCTGACGTGGTATCGCAGTCACTCACCTGGGTGTTCCGGCATGGGTTTACTGACCAGCATGCAGGTGCCAGGCCTTGTGCGCCGTGCCTTGAAGACACCGCAATGCTATGACAGCTCCTATCTTAGGACGTTCAGTGTATTGAATGGGCATAAGAGTAAGAAACCATAATTAAACACTAAAGCCAATAAATGTTAGGTGACAAACTGAGATGCCCTCTAAATAAAAGTAGCACTAGCAAAGGAACCCGTCTTTGGCTAAGGTTACTAAAGAAGGAAGATAAGGAAAAATTCTGGGAAAATTAAATACTAGAACTGAGAACTACAAAGTAGGTATGAAGTAACCAGAGGGCGTAAGATCTACTTCATTGAAGAAAATGTAATACAGATACCCTCACAGGCTCTGGTACTTGAATACTTAATACCCAATGCTCAGCACTGTTTGTGGAGGTTATACAACATTTAGGAGGCAGGGCAGATTGGAGAAAGACAGCCACAGGGATTTGGGACTTGAGGCTTTATAATTGGAGTGCATCTGTTCACTCTAGACTTGGCATGTACAGGAAGTGTAACAACTCAATTTCCAGTTTCCGGCACGATGGCCTTTCTTGTCTGCCATGTCTTTCCACCATGATAGACTGCAGTTCTGGAACTGGGAGCCAACCAGACTCTCTTATTTAAGTTACATTTGTTGACACATTTTATCACAGAAATGAGGAAGCAACTAAGACAATTGAGAACTAAACATTCTCATGCCAATCTTCAGTTCGCAATGCAGAATTTCAGAGAAGTTAGACTGAAAAAGAATACAACCATAATTTGTTACAGTAACATGGGCTACAGTTTGAGATATTGAAATACACCAGGACTTGAACAAATCACAAGTGAAACTTATGTGTTCTGCCAGGAGGTAATTTAGGGTCAAATACATAGGTCATATTATTAGGTCAAGGATACCCATATTCCCACCACCTGAGACAATAATACTTGTATACAAATAAAAATCAATATGTAAAAATGCCTCTCACTTCACATATCAAACTGACCAACTATTCTTTAAGACCGTGAGTCAATAATGGGCAAGGGGACAATGACATACTGTCCAGCTCTGCTTCAGAGAACTCGGTAAAAAAAGATATTGACTTTGGTAGTGGTTTTCTAGAACACATTAATCAACAGGATGAGCTTTATCTAAAGAACAATAGCTTAAATATGTGTGTATATATGTATACAAAAGAGGATATGCCTAATATCGAAATCAAGAATGACGCAAATGCTCCCGTTGCCTTTGGTCTGTCTGGGGAAGGACTTGATAACTGTTTCCATTTTCTAAGTTGCTATGGTACAGTATTTCAACATTCGACATTATGAGTTTCATACTACTATCATTAATTCAGAGTCAACACTGAACACCAATTCATATTTTCTGTAACGTGAAGGTGCAAAGTGGGAAAAACTCATCTACTCAAATTACTTTACTCTGCTTTTGCTCTAAAAAGAAATACATATATATTGTAATTTTTTTGGTCTTCTTAGATTCTTTAAAATAGCGTTCCCTATAAATATTTATATGGGTTCTCTACCAAATACCTACCAAGAAAAGTGCTGCCTAATCATCCTCCCAAGCTGGCAGGATGTAACTTCCCAGCAAGGCCTGTGCTTATTCCTTCTGGACTAGGCCGTGGCCTCCCCGCCACACTCTGCTCCCTTCTCTCACTCCACCAGTCCATGTGTTTACTATGTCTTTGTCAACACTGTGTAAGGCCCACAAGGAAACATAGCCACGCCCATTTATCTACTCAAAGCAACACACAGACTATGAATTTAGTAAATGTTTGTTGTCTTGTGATGAATAAATAACAGCTCAGTAGCCATCATAAAAGGATGTGAGGTGGTGAGCAGGCGGGGATATGCATTGTAGTTACCGTGAAACTGGTCTGCAGGTGTTGGCCCTTCAAAAATAACCAAAGGACAGTTTTTAAAGGTTCTCAAGGAATATCATACAACTGCCAAGCATAGTGCTTTTTTATAATGAATGTTGCCAAATTTCAGTGTGCTATTTTCTAAAGCAGTCTAAATCTATTTTCTGAAGTCGACCTAAAACTCTCAGGACAATTCCAAATGAAAAACACAGGGGAGAAGACTCAAAAATAAAAACTCATATTAAAACAAGATTACTTTCATACATACAAGGATTCAATATCACGAATAATGGAAAGGAAATGTCAATAAATACAGATTGGATGAAGACATCCAGTACTTTCACAAGTATTTGTTCACTATTTTCAGTGCAGGCAACACAAATGACAATTTAACAAAAACTCTTTTCTAAGGAACTTCAGGGAAAATTCAGGGTATACAATTTTATCAACATATTTATACCTAGGAGAAATGAAAAATATGTGTAACCAAAATTCATCATGTTAAGTAATTATTAATAAAGACCAGTAAAACAACGATTTTTCTACTGAAGTACACATATTGTTAAAGAATAATTCACTGTGTTGATTATTTGGGGGAGACATTGTAAAAAGAAATCTCAGGAGTTAAACCTATAAGGAGCCCAGGTGTAAAAGCTATGTGACTCCAGAGATGGACTGGATAGGCTGGTCCAGAACTGAGCAAGTCTGACTCTGAAATACACACCAGTCCAAAACAATACAGACCTTTCATTTTGTCAACCCGTCTTGGGCAGTAGGCCTTAAACTTTGGAATAAAGCAGAAGAAAGGAAACAGTAAGTAGGAAGAGATTGTATTAGCTCCTCTACCCACTTGTTATCTTCAAAGCCTGGGCCATTCTGGAGCCAGCTTCAGAATGCCACACCAATATGAGAAGGTGCCTTTTGCTCAGGGAAAGACATTTAAAAAGTCCCTACAAGGATTTTCTGCCGGCCTCCTGATTCTAATTTACATGCTGTGTAAAAGTGTGTGCACAGTTTTGAGTACTCTGTAATGATACTCTGATTCTGTCCCAGATCCTGGTTTTAGCTTCCTCAACGGACACAACTCTGTGATTTTAGTCCCACCTGTTTAGGCTGTCCAATGGCTCCACCAAATAAAAGACTCCTTGGCAATAATATCAACCCTTTCATTTCTGTATTTTCCTTGGGAACACTGATGCTAGATAAATACACATTTTATGCAATAGTGTAGACATATCCAAAGTGGGAAGTAAGTTAATCACCTTCAAAAATAAGTAATTCGTTGTCAGAATAACAGATTGAAAATATATTCTTTATGAAGACAGCTCATGACTCTTTGTTATTTGATTCTTAAAACACCATTTTTTGTTTTTGTTTCATAAATCATATACTGCATGTAATCCTCTCAGTTATACCTGACTCAAAACAATGTCTTGTACTTAAAAGTATCATTTGAGGAAATAGCCATGTTTAGTCAATGTTATTTAACTTATTCTACACAAATCTCTTTACAGAAGCAATCTTGAGAGTTGAATAAATTTTAAAAGGTAGTCACAACCAAAATAGGCTTTCCAAAAATTTGATGAATAAAAATATCAACAAAAGTATTTTTTGCAGGAATTAGAAAGCATTGATTTATGAAATATGAGACTGAAAATTTAAGAAAAACAAGTTATATATTTGATTAATATCAGAACAGCATTTTAGTGCTACTTGGTACCAGCATCCATATCATAAGCTTACTAACAGAAGACAATTCTTCTGAAGTCAGTATTAGATGAAATAGCTCAAATACTAGCTACCCAAATCCCAAATATGCTTTACCTTCAATAAATAAAACCTAATTAAATCCCAAGGGCAGGAATCAAGAAATTTACATTTTTGGACATAATTCCAAAATATGATTCACTTTGTACTTGATCTTTCAAATTAAATTCTATGTTAACTCTGAGCTAAAATTTACCCTTGCAGGCAGAACTTATTTGGAAAAATACAGAATAAGGAACCCACTAACTAGCTAGTAGGTTTAATGCAGTGTAACAAGGAGCACACTAACTAGCTAGTAGGTTTAGTGCAGTGTGAGTGACATCATAATAGGATCAGTACTATAGCACACTGGTTACCTGCGTCCCACAGTATGGATGTGTTATTCAGATCAAAATACATTCTAAGGTTTTTCATTATTTTATGTTTGGTATAATAACTATTTAGGAGTGTTTTGTACAGATCATTCTGTTATTGAATTGTAATACCATTAAACTTAAATAAGTTTGTATGCTGCACAACACTTTAATCTGACGGAGTTACTGTTGTACATGCAAAATGTGGTCAGACTTGTTAAATGCCCTATGTGCTTAAACATAATATATTCAACTATAGTCAATGTAGTATTATATAATTCCAGTTAGACCAGATTATGAATATCTTTAATTTAGTATATATTCTTTGTAGCTTCTTGTAGGAAGCCACATTCACCATTACAAGATGGCGCCCATTTCCTGTGATGAATCAGCAATGTGCTGTTGTTTACTCCACTCCGCGCCCTACTGTGCATGCTTGGGTAGAGGTTTGGCGGGTCGCAGCTCGGACCCAGAGCATACTAATGAGGCATCGTGGTGTGCACCAATCAGGTAGAAACACATCCTGCCTAGGCTTATTTAAGATGCACCGCTCTTCCCTTCTTGGTCTTTCGCCTCTACAATCAACCCCGCAATAAACGTCTGTGGAAGGATCCTGACTGGTGCTGAAACCCTGGAACCTTTACATCAACGGCCTGCGAAGACCCCTCGAAAGTTTCTTCTGAGGAGGATCCAGAACCACATGACGGGGGTAAGCGACAAAGAAAAGAATCCTGAATAAACTGCTCTGAGAAGGACTTGCATATGTCTAACGCAGTTCAGAACTCTTTGCAGTCAGGTAGCCGGCTGGTAAGTCCCAGGTAAGGGGGAACCAATTCAAGTCTCCGGGAAGGAGCAATAAAGTCCTCGATAAAGAGGCTAAAAAGGAAAAGCGAAAGTATGGGTAACTCTACTTTGTAGCCAATTGTTGTGGCTCTAAGGGAGCTGTTAAAGGGAAAGAAATTAGAGTTGAAAAGGAGTATAAAGCAGTTGAAAAGATTTGTTAAGAAGAAAGGAACTGTGGAAAAATGAGAAAAGGAAAATGGATTTCAAAACTCCTGGGGACAAGGGGAAACATGGAGACGTCCTGTTTCCTCTATGGACCCCAATGGCGATATTCTTAGTACTGGTACAAGTGTTCTTCCCTCTCTGTGTATTGTTTGACTGTTGGTGCATCAATCTGTCTATGTGTGTCTGTTCTTGTTTTGTGGCTCGAGTGACTGTTGCTCTGCTTTATGTAAAAAAAAAAAAAAAACAAAAAAAACAAAAACAAAAACAAAAAAGGTAAAAACTTTATTTGCTGGAAGTCCATCTCTTGATCCAGTGTCAGTTTACACAGCAGAGGCTGATTTAAGTTGCTCTGCAATTAGCTAGGAGTCAAGCACAGCTGGAGAAAAGCTGCTTTTAAAAAGGGCCAGCAGCTGCTTAAGTTCTAGGACAAGAAGGCTAAGAAGGCTGATGGTTATTTCTCCTTTTGGGTACAAAGTGCTTTTTCTCTTGAATTACAGCTAGAAAACAATTGTTTGGTTCAAATTTATAAGATTCATGTAGTTTCATTTTGGGTTCTGATTGGTCTTAAAGGTATAAATATGTTTTACATGTTTTGACTATAGAGTATTGGCTTAAAAGTTATTGGGTATGATTAAAAATTATTACATTGCTAACAAAAAGAGAATTTAAAACTGGTAACTCAGTGCTGGAGTTATCTTAAACGAAAACACGTGGCATGACCCAACCCAGGAAAAACAGGCCTTTAAAGATACTTCTAAATTGAACTTTGTAATGTAAAAATAATGCATTTGCCATTGATTTTTAAAGAGAATAAATTGTTTAAAATTGGGTTTTACTTTCCAAAACTGTAGTTATACTCTAATATTGCAAGAGAAAAAATTATGGTTAACAACTGCCAGTGTACCATAGACTAAAGTTTGGAGTCTGATCTAAGGCTTACAATTCTTAACTCATTCATATTTTGAAATTAAGATGATTTCAAGAGTAAGTTAAAAACACCTGTGGCCAG
Source organism: Apodemus agrarius (assembly GCA_964023405.1). Classification (NCBI taxonomy): domain Eukaryota; kingdom Metazoa; phylum Chordata; class Mammalia; order Rodentia; family Muridae; genus Apodemus; species Apodemus agrarius. Next base: position 82,736,391 of record OZ030011.1, read on the forward strand.
TATAGGCCTGTTGCCACTTTTTCACAAGCTTTATTAAATACAGTGGTAGAAACAAAATTTAACTCCCCAAGATTGAAAAAGAGATCTCAATGGGAATTTATTTGGTATCAAACAGGCTACTTTTAAACTGTTTGAAAAATCTGTAGAAATGACTACTAAAAACAGCTAGTAGAATTTTTCTGGGAACCTTCTACTTTCAGGTTCCTTTTATTATTCAACCCTTATACAATGGGGTCCAGTTGTAGGCTACTGCCCTGCAGGACAGGTGAGTGTTGAGCCTGGCCTTGGCCAATAGGCTCAGATTAGATAATAATTTACAGTTGAATAAATGAAAGGCTTAGAGCTGCCTCAGTGGAGACTTGTGAGGCACTGCTTTTATCTTGCAATTCCCACCTAGGAAGTTTCAGGCCAATGTTAATGCCCACCTAAAAGGTGGCATAATGATCCTTAATCAAAGAATTGATTTGGTGCAGGAACAAGTTGATACACTTTGGCAGATTGCTCATATATTTAAAGGTATCCAGCAACAATTGATTCACCGACAACACCCATTTTTTATTACCCACACATTCCATGTCCCAGCGGAGACCCTGCGCCTCCGTTTCTCAATTAGTCGAGCAGAGGCTCATAATATTGTTCTCCAATGCTCTAATTGTGTTGACTTCTTATCTATGCCTCATGTTGAGATTAACCCATGGGGCCTACATCCCCTTCAAATGTGGCAAAGGGATGTTATTCATATTTCCTCTTTTGGTAAGCTTCAATATACACATGTCTCTGTGGACACAAGTTCCGGCGTGATATGCGCCACCCCTTTGTCAGGAGAGAAGGCTGCTCATGTCATTCAACATTGTCTTGAAGCCTGGAGCATGTGGGGTATCCCACATGTTTTAAATACAGATAATGGTCCTGCCTACACTTCTACAAAGTTCTCACAATTTTGCCAGCATACGGGAATTACCCATATCACTGGTTTGCCCTATAATACCCAAGGTCAGGGCATGGTTGAGAGGGCTCATCGTATGCTTAAACAATATATTACAAAACAAAAAGGGGGAATTGAGGGCTTATCACCCTCCTCCCCTAGAACCATTATATCCATAGCACTTCTAACATTGAATTTTTTAAAATCTGGACACTCAAGGCCGTTCTGCTGCTGAACGTCATGGCCAATGGCCAGCTCCACCAAAAGAGATGGTAAAATGGAAGGATGTGCTGGTTAACAAATGGAGAGGCCCGGATCCTGTTCTAATAAGATCCAGGGGAGCTATCTGTGTTTTTCCACAGAGTGAAGACAATCCTATCTGGGTACCTGCAAGACTAACTCGCGCAGTACACACCGAAGAAGAGACACTGGACAGCCGAGTTGGAAAAATTGCAGCTACAACTTCAAAATCAAATTGTTGTCCTCAACAGAACGCGAGCTGACTCCATTACCTTTGGAAATTTCACTTCTTGGCTTACCTCTGCATTTTCATACTTTAAAGAGTGGGCAGGAGTTTGTCTTTTTGGTGCCCTAATATGCTGTGGAGGAGTGTTTCTGCTATGGTTGTTGTGCAAGCTACGTGCCCAACAAAAATGCGACAAGGTGGTGTTTACACAGGCACTCGCTGCATTGGAAAATGGTGCTTCCCCTGAAGCATGACTGTCCATGCGTAAGAATTAGTTTTATTCATGCAGAAGTCAGCCCTTGAACCCCGAGTCCTTGAAAGGACATTGCACCGGGATGGGTGACATGCTGTTTGCCACAGCCCTTGCACCTCACAGAGACTATCTCATTGCACGTGAGAGGGTGTTGGTCATGAGTTCACTTATGGATTGTCTCGAACCCTGATGGTCCAACAAGAACCTGATGGTTGATCGGCAGCCCTAGGCCTGGTTTCTTATAAAACAAAAAAGGGGGAGTTGTAGGAAGCCACATTCACCATTACAAGATGGCGCCCATTTCCTGTGATGAATCAGCAATGTGCTGTTGTTTACTCCACTCCGCGCCCTACTGTGCATGGGCAGGTAGAGATTTGGCGGGTCACAGCTCAGACCCGGAGCAGCTTCTGACAATTGTATATCAATTTTTAAGAGGGAACACATCAACAAAAATTGGATTTGAGCACTGTTCTTTGAAAATCTGCTGGGTAATGCTCCACTATTTGATGCCATGATTACTTACATAAATGTTTAGTCTTTGTATATTTCTGATGTACTAAACATATTTTTGTGAGGACGAATCATTCCAGGATGTTGGCTGTCACTGATGGTCTGAACCCATAGCTTGCTCCCTGCTCTCCATTCTTTCTCTCTATTATTTCTCACTTTTATTCTGTTTACAATTAATTGTACAGCTAATAATATTTTATTTCTGAGTTCGTGGCCAGCCTGGTCTACAAAGTGAGTTCCAGAACAGCCAGGGCTACACAGAGAAACCCTGTCTCGGAAAAAAAAAAAATCATGCTTGGTAGGAATTACAGTATTTCCATCTTTTACTTCCTTTGGTCTCTCTCATTCAGACTCTAACTGCACATCTTTTGAGGCACTCACAGGTGAGAGATGTGTCATTTAATATTTCATTTCTATGTATTTCATTGCTTATTTTCTACTTGTTGTGAGACCCGGTCTGTGCCTTTTCGTAGAAGTCATTTCCGCCAGCTCGTCTCCGTTAACACTGCTCACGACTTGGGACATGCGTGTGTTGTGATGAGCACACTTGAGCTCTACGCAGAGCACAGCTGCGTCACTTCACAACACTACAAGTGTGCTTTTAGGCTTCACTGGGAAGAGCTGCCAGGCTTCTCCTCGAGAGTGGGTTTTGTTCCCCAGCAGGAGTGAGAGGCAAGGTTTCCCTCTAATCACCTAAGTTCTCATGAAGTCTGAAGGTTTCTAGCCCCTAAGTGAAACACAGAACAATCAGTCTGTCAGATCTGAGGATTTTTCCCTAGGTTATTTCTGAGTAATTTGTTTCCTGGCCTTCTGGGGTGTTGTTGTTGTTGTTGTTGTTGTTGTTGTTGTTGTTGCTTTGTTTGTTGTTGTTTTGGTTTGGTTTGGTTTTTGGTTTTCTTTTCTTTTCTTACACGTAAATAAGTGCTCTGTTGAAAGCTTTTAGGTAGCATCTTCAGATCGCTGTAGATGTGTATTTGTAGCTGTCCCTCCAGTATCTGCCCTACAACTCTAAATACCCAGAACCCTGGGATTCCCAAATCAGTCTTGTTGACCCTGAAAAACTCCCAGACTTCCCCTGAGTTCTCCTCTCTATCTGAACACTCTAAAACTTTTCAGGGAAATGAACTAGCATGATTATTAAGGGTTTTTTGTTTTGTTGTTTTGTTTTGTTTTTTGTTTTGTTTTTTTCTGTTCTTAAAGGGCCACTTTCCTGGACCAACTGGCACACACGGTCTGAGAGTCACTCTGTATCATATAGTCAATTTTTGGTTGATTCAACCAGGAAGAGAATTCAGTCCCCATAAAGCTATCTGGGGCTGAATTATTCTAATATACAACTGTCCCTCTCAAGTCATAGACACAAGATCTGAGTAACTACAACTGAGAACTGATGATACTTTAAAATAGACCAAGGGAAGAAAAGAGAATTCACAACAAAAGAAACTAAATATCCAACTTAAGAGAATTGTTTTTGCCTCCAAGCATAATGTCTACACCATAGCACACACAAAGTAAATGCTATGTACTGAGTAAATAAACATTACAGGAGCTCAGAAATACTTCTTTATACTAAGGAAATTGGAAAGGGTACCATATTAATAGAAATGGGAAAATAATGCAACCCTGAGCCTTACAAGATGAATAATTCCGTTTGATATCCTACAAGAATATTTCATAAAGGTATAAGTGACATTTCTCATCCCAACTCCCCAGAAGACTTTGCTCATGCTACACTTCATGACGCAGTGATACAGCATCATTAATTGGTACTTAACTTCCGCTAAATAAGATGCGTAACAACTGTTATACAATGTATTTCCCTTTAAAACATTTTTCTGTAATCACTTTGTTTATACAGTTTTAAAAACTTAGGCATGATGAAAGAGTTATAAAATTAGATAATTTTTCAAATATAAAATGAAACATAAAACTCATATTTCATATGTCATTTCTCATCATTTTAAATTTTAATCAGAAATTTTAAGTTATAAAATCATAGAGCTTCTATGTCTTTAATATTTTTTGAGATGGGTTTTTATCCCATATCCCAGGTTGCTCGCTCTTGTCTATACTTGGAAAGTGCTAAGAATGTAGGTATGTACTAACATACTTGAGCTAACTTTTTTTTTCTATTCAGAATGATTTCTATCATGATTCAGTGGGTTCACTTACTCCAATTTTCTAGTTAAGATTCACAGGCCTTATTCAGATAATAATAAAATATAAGCAGTCCTCTTGCCTCATGAATTCTGAACTGAAACAACCTTGAAATTATATCACAGCTCTGCCTATTACTCATCTTCACAAACTTCTGTTTCGGAATCCTAACATGGCGACAACCATACCTATCAAAGGAGGAGGTGGGAAAGATTAATGAGAGAATCCATGCAAGGCAGCTGGCACAGCACCTGGAGCTGCGTTTTTCACCGTATTACAGTTGATATTATTCATCTAGAGAGAACTCTGGAGAAGATGATGGACTCTCAAGCAGGACTAATTTTCTATGACCTAACACGAAGGCTTTGTCTTCAGCAACGCCAAGCTCCAACCTCCAGGCTGCCCTAACATTACTGATGGAGTGACATGGCTGAGAGTGGCTGGCTTTTAGAGTAATCCGAAAACAATCTCTTCGTCCATAGAGGTACAATAGAAAGAGAACCAATCATGGCTAGAGGGACCTGGGGCTTAAGGCTTCAGGCTGTGAAACCAATCGACTTTAATCCCTACTCTATAGTTTTTCTTCTTTTTCTTTTTGTTTCCTACTCCTTTACTCCTGTCCCACCCCCCATCCCCCCACCCCCACACACACACCTCTTTCTTTTTGAATTTTGAGACAGGATTGCACTGTGCAGTTCAAGACAGGTATGATCTCAAGTCTGGCCTCCCAAGCTTCCACTTGGGACTTCAGGAAAGTGTCACTATGTCTAGGCCACTAGTTTCCTTCTGTTAGGCAGGTTATCAAATTCACCCTATAAATGAAGGCAATAATCATTATATATGTTGTTAAGACTCACTGGTTTAATGTTAAATATCAAAGCACTCATGCACTCAGAAACTGCCAATATAGGACAGGAAGTGCACTTGAAGGGGGAAGGAGAGGCGGCTAGCATAACAGAGCAAGAGGGAGAGATTCTAATGTGAGTCAAGAGAAGGAATTATCAAAATCTATTTTATTATTCCTCCTACCTAATGATATCAAAGGAAGGTTTCAGGATAATAAAAATCTCTTAGAAAGTTACATGAGCATTTGTGGAAATGGATTCTAAGGCATGAACCAAACTAAAGGCTGACCCAAAGTAGAAAGGTAAAATGCTTTTAGCTTTTAACATTTTCAATAATTTTAACAGAGTATAGGACAGCCAACTGTTAAAATCACTTGTGGCCTTCAAAAGGCCCTGAACAATAATTTTCACAACTAGGAAAAACATGACAGAGCTGTATTTCAGTGTTATTCTGAAAACTAAAGAGAATAAGATGAAGGTGATAACCATGATTGTCATAATTGCAGACTATTCCTGGGGTGTCAAAATATAAAAATCAAGATGCCCCCCAGCTGCCTGAGGATGAAAAGTATTACCACTGTTGCTACGTTCAAAGTAACAATGCTGCAAGCTTTTCTGTCTCAGTCTTATGGAGCTGCTATATTTATTGTAACATCACCTTCCTTATGTATAAATGTGGACTAATTGCCTGTTATGAGACCACTTTAATGACTGGTTCAAATTACAACCGTGGTCAACATTATTATCCAAAGATCAATTTGTTCTCCAAACTATGAGCTGTCAGTGAATTGTACTGATTCTACCTAAACTCACATCTCTCATTTTCATTACATAAATGTTACATGCAAGAGTGAAAATGGTCAGATCTAAAAGTTGATAGTCAACCTACCGGACTTTCATGTCAACAAAAGGTAATGGGTAAATTACAAACCAGTCCACTTTTCAGAGTGATTTCCACAAACATTCAATACACTTTAATCCTTTCACCAATAATGATACAACAAAACATGCAAACATTTTCGTTATTTTGTTTTTTTGTTTTTAAGATTTATGTATGTGAGTACACTGTCACTGTCTTCAGACACACCAGATGAGGGCATCCGGTCTTATTGAAGATGGTTTTAAGCCACCATGTGGGTGCTGAGAATTGAACTCTGGACGTCTGGAAGAGCAGTCAGTGCTCTTAACTGCTGAGCTGTCTTTCCAGTCCCAAAGCATACAAACTTTATACTTTCTTGATCAAATACATCCTACTTACCAAACTCCAGAAAGAAACACTAATAATATTCTCTGTTAGAACAAGGCTTAGGGCATAGGCCTACTTGGTGGTGATAGAACACAGAGGAAGTGAGAATGCGGAATATCACGAAAGATCAGCTCTTTCTGCAATTTCAGTCTCATGATCATCTCCGAAGCCCAGAATATGAAATCTTTCCCAAGATTTTCTTAACAGCTGATGTTTTACTGTCAAGCCCTATCAATTTGGCAAGTTGGATGAGAGCTTTAATCACTAGAGAAAATGGTGGAGGGAAATGAGCCAAATCAACTGATTTCGGCTTGATAGTCTATTAATCTTCACAGTGAGTAAGCACGAAGTGTTCTTTCTAAATGTAATTAAGTAATATGTTGTCGTTTCTTCTTATTTGAAAAGGAAGGGCCATGTCTATAATATATTACACCTTTGTCTTAAGGATGAGCAGAAGAATAGTTACTAAGGTAATATTTGCAATTATCACTTTATTTTTGTTTTTGTTTTTGTTTTACCATAATCAGTGTTTTAGTAAAGATTAATAAATGCAATTCTAAAAACTTTCTGATAGTGGCTTTAGGAAAACACAGCTTATCAATAATATAGAATGTTTCCTTCAGGATACAGAATAACTGCCATGTTTCCATTTCGTCTTGTCAAAAATCAATGTCATGCTGGGCTTTAACGCATGGCTACTTGCCAGCTACCCTGAACGTGACTGAAGCTCATCGCTCCTTCCAAACCCACTCTAGAAGAGTAAATACCTGGACTGGCCTAAGATTGTGACTGCAGTCAAATGTGCACTCTAAGCAGGTACTGGAACATAAGAAAAAGCAGGTACATTTTGCACATAAGAAAAAGAGGTTATCTATTAGTATTAAAAATGCTTACAGCAGAACCAAGCTTTAAGGGACAGACACGCCAGTCAATTATTAGTTACATATTCACACCTGTTGTCTGTAATGTTTCAAAGCCTCTAGGTGTGAGATTAGTCAAGGCAAATAAATTGAAGGAGGACCAGCTGCAGAAGCTGATTTTGTTCTCCTATGGTAATTAAAAGGAAAGCATGGACCATGTGCTGTGTCTATGACAGTCTCATTATTTCATGTCAGGGATAGTTCCATTTTCTTTGAACAGATTTGTGTTACTGTCAAGTCTCTTATAAAGGCAAGTGTTCATGGGTCTGGGCTATTGACCTAATTTTTACTGGTTGTCTGTCCAATTACTTTTGTTAAATTTCTCCATGAAGCATAACAGTCTAATGCTAGAAAAATTAAACAATATCATTTTCCTTCCAAACACTCGAATCTCTGCCATAATGTCCTGTTTATTAGCATCGCCTTACACAACAGACTTAATGAGGCTACATGTCTGTCTTTAAAAGACAGGGGTGCTACATACACCACGGGGCTTCAAATTGTGACACAGTAAAAATTAATGGGCACACTGGACACAGGGACAGTGAGTGCCAGGACTGCTGTTCTTGACACTCTCAGAAAACCTGTTTCCATGTCTAAATCGTACTTTCTTGTTCATATTTTGCTTTGCAGCTACACACAGATATGCCTGCAAACTCTGGCCCTAAAATTTAGCTGCGTGATTAGGAGGTAACCTTTAACATTTCAAAGTTTTGAGAACTCACAACAATAAAAGGGTATAAAAGTTTACCTCAATTTAAAGACATATGTCATGGCCAAAATGTCTGCCAAAAAAATTTAAAACCTTTAAAAAAATTAAAACCAAGGCCAGGTATTATGGAGCATGCCTTTGGTCTTAGAACTCGGAAGGCAGAAGCAGTCAAATCTCTCTCTGAGTTTGAGGCCAGCCTGGTCTAAAAAGTGAGCTCCAGGACAACCAAGACTATGTAAGGAGACACTGTCTAATTAATTAATCAATTAGCTTATTAATTAATTAAAACAAAACCAATCTAATCTACTTAGCAAGAAACAACTTCTGCCTCAAAATGTTTTTTGTTGATACTGAATAACCGACTGCACTCCTTATAGCATTAGTTAAGGGGCACGTGTTTAGATTCTTTTTCTCTTCTATAAGTGTCAAGTACGTACTTAGTACTCATAAAGTATAAAGCATATACTTTCCTACCAGGGAGGGAAATAACAGATTTTCTATGTCTCTAGATGATTTATGAAACTGAATCACACAAAACAAAATGAAGTAAATACACTTTAATGGGAAAAATGTATTTTACAGTCACTGAAAAGAGGTATTTACAGGTATTGCTAAGATAGCTGCAGCCTCTAGCAAAAACATGTTGTTAAATTTTAAAATGTCCAAAACATTATATGTGAAAATGATGATTCACCTGACCCAGCCATGGAAAATGCCCTTAACCAATCTATAAAATAGGTTTTCTTTCCAGATCATGAAGAATTATTCACTGAGAGGGATGTATCATAGAGCTGAGTTTTTTTTTTTAATGGAGCCTAAAATGAAAAGAATAATTCAGAAAATAGAATATTGGTTTCCTGTACCATAAACTTTTGCTGAATGTGCTTTAGGGGAGCAGAGACAGAAACAGGAGAGCAGAGGGAGGAACAGGGCTGTGCACGCTCTGCTGTCAGCCAGCACAGCAATCAATCAGGCCCTTTTAGACGCGGCTTTTCACACAGCTGAAGCACATCGGGCCAGGAGAGGGAAACCCGTCTCTTCCCAGTTTATTTATGACAGAGCCGGCCTAACTGAAGTCCAATTTGTTTGTGGAACTGTAGTCATTCTGATTCAACTAAACAACAAATGAATCTGCTGTTCCTCACTCCAACTCTGGGGCATGAGAAAACAAAGGGGAACGATATTTCAAGCAGCCAGGGGTGCAGTTAGGGGCACAGAGGGAAGGCAGCTTTCCCAGGGGTGGAAACTCCCCCAGGATAACAAGGCACAATTCATTAACCTGAGCCAGCCCTGGGTGTCTGTCAACTGTATTTCTCCCAGTGAGTCTTTCTGGCCACACAAATGAGCCTGCTGAAAGCCTTTCTATGGCCCCTCAGCTCTGCAGCCTCCTGCACCACTGAGCTCCAGGGTCCTGTATGACTTCTCTAAGTGGGCCTCCAACTCAACCAAGACCAACATGAATTTCGCATATTGTTGTTACTACATGGCAAAATTTGGGAGACCAAAACCAGGAATATATTATGACAGCCAGTAGAAGAGAAAGATGATAAATAGTCCTCTACTAATTAATGAGCACCACATTATTGCTACTGCCTGGTGCTCGGTTAATGAATGTGTCTTGATTTGTTAGGTTTCCTAAGTAGTATCTAGCAAAAACAAAAAGTAGATCTTAACCTATGCTCTGTCACCCATTTCTACACTTTAATGGAGACCGAAACATATACTTTATTCTTTTCACCCCCCCCCAAAATAATGAGTGCCATTTAAACATACAACTGAACGTTTTGAAAGATAAAACTGGCCTGTATATTATTGCTCATTTGATCATCTCCCGGTAGTTATTATTCTGCATGAACATGCATATATTATCCTTCAAATTATGAAATATTTATTTTGTTAAAAGTTCTATATCACTAGCAATCACTTCTCTACACCTCCTGTGGAATGAAAAGCTGTGGCTATAGCTTCCTACTCTTTTTTTTTTTTTGATATTTTTTTTTATTTTCTATATTCTTTGTTTACATCCCAAAGGCTTTCCCCTTTCCCAGTTCCCCCCTCACCATATGTCCCATAAGTCCTCTTCCCTCAGCCCAATCCCCACCCCCCCCCCATTTCTCTGTTCTGATACTCTCTTACAAAACTGGATCCAGTCTTTTCAGGACCAGGGTCCTTTCCTTCCTTCTTCTTGGGAATCTTTGGATTTGCTAATTGTGAGCTTCCCACTCTTTAAGGAATGCAGAGTTGAATAAATGTACATTGTTGGAGTTACAGTCTTGCATGGATTAGTTATCTCAACAATACCCATAAAGTCATTATGTATTGAACTGCATTTCTTCATGACAGGAAAGTGTCATACATCTGAAAAATGAAAGATTTGATCTCACATTCCTATTTCTTATTGCTTTCACTAAGTGTTTACAAAATACTTCCATGGACTTGAAGACATCTGATGGAGGGAGGTACTGTACGTCTTTCTTACATCTAAAAATACAATGCTGTATTGTCAGCTCATCCTCCGTGAATTTTGAAATTTTTTTTCTCATGCTCTGGAGTTGGAGTGAATCGTAATTGAATCTGAAGTGTCTCTAATTTCTCGTTTATGAGAGTCCTGTCTGTAGGGCTACCTAATAATCTCTCTTAAGAAAAAATCCTTCTATCCATGGAAGTCACAGGACATACAGATTGAGTCAGCTCAGGGGAGGACTCAGTCCTTACTCCAGTCATTTGAGAACTGTGTGAGCGCAGACCAGTGGCACATTGGAAAGGAAGGTCCAGTGGAGACAAGGCCACAGGGAGTGTGGGCATATACTCTCGCCCACCCAAGCACACGAGTGTGTGTACGTGGAGGCTACTTATTAGAAATACGCCAATGCAAAAGAACTAACCTGGGCAGTATAATTTCTACAAACATAAACGACAATGGGAGAAAACAACACCCTGCCTGGCATCATGAATGAATCTGAAATAACTCTCACAGTTTCAGAAGAGAAACTCTAAGGACATAGCCACAGGGAAGGGGGACAGAAGCCAGGAGTGAACAGGAGTTGGGGGGGGGAAGCAATGGAAGCCTCCAGTGACTCTGCAACTCACGTCCTAAATCAGGCTCCAAGCCGACACAAAAGCAGGGCTTTCGAGCACTTAAATATCAATTCTATTTTTGAGAACTTGTGAAAAGAAAAGCCTATTTATGATTAGTAAAGCTGGCACGATATGCAGATAATTATTCAGAGATACATTTCTGTGTCGTTTTAGATGTGTGCACTTATTTTTTTTAGGACTCAAGCATTAAAAAATGGTGTTTCTATCCTACCACAAATGTATAACTTTTGCTGAAAACTGTTTTAAAAATGACTAAGATCAAAAATGGACAATGTCACTATTCATAAAAGTAATATTCAGTTATTGTGTATGTGCAATAATTGATGTAAAAGTAAAAAGGGCATAATGGGATATTTTTCAAACTTTCATGAATTTTGCCTGGTGTTATTTCTATTAATGCTTCCAATTTTATCAAGGTACAAAAGGCGGTGGGGAAAAGAAGAGAGGTGTTGTGATAAAAAATAATAACAAAAGTCTCAGAGTTTTATGGAGGTTAAAAAATATTATTCCTATACTCAAACAGGATGAGCTCTCCAGGCAATCAAACATTCAAAAGTAGGCTAAAAAGGAAGCTGGGGGGTGATTCTGTTTGTCTACAGGAGACAGTTAATAAGAGAGTTAGGAAAAGCCAAACATCCAAAGAGGGGAACCCTTAGAAGAACTTTAGACAGGGGATTCTAAACTATGTTTCAGAAAGACTTTATAAACTAATTGGGGTCAAAGTTTGTTATCAAAGGATTACAAAATACTTCTAAGTGTGTGCCAAGGCTCTAAAAACCTGTTACAAACGACTTGGCAGTGAGAGAATTTCACGAAGAAAAATGCTTACAAAAGCCAGACAGGCCATGTAATTAAGTGAAGACTCAGTGAGCTGAGTGTGATAGCTCAGAGTGAGAGCTCAGCCCAATAGAGCAGGCCCCCTGCAGAGGTATCTGCCGCAGCCTGTTTTGGAACACAGGCCACACACGAGTCTTGGGTGAAATAAATAGATATTTTATAGAAAAAGTAACCACATCATTGTTTTCTAAGACACCGAAGTATCCCCTTCCCAAAACAACTGCTGAAGGTACCTAACCCCAGACAGCAAGAGCACTGACAATTGATTAAGACATTTAAATTGTAACAGGTTCCCTCTGACTCGAGCCAATCAACTTGTCCACATCCTCAGAACCACCATCCCAATGCCACCAACCCCATCCTTGAAGGGATTCAGCAATGTTAAAGCCTTACAAAACTTACCTCCGTAGTACATTAACTGGTTCTTTGAAGCTGGATTCTGGTTTTCGCCTTATGTTCTGTAAAATGGTTGGTACTAAGTGCTCTAAAACAGCCCCAATCTATTGATATACACAATTATGCAAAGGAAAAAATACATATCCATATGCTAACAAAAATGAATTATGTTTGCTATCACCCATCAATTTCCTGTCTGGTACATAGGAAAAGAAAACAGAAAAATGTTTCATAGGTGAGATGTGCCTCTAAAATAGAATATTTCACTACCTAATAATGTGCTCAAAATAATAATTTTCAACATTAGAATAGAATGTTACAATCTCTAAAACCTAGTCTTTGCCTTTAGAATGTATGTATAAACATTCTAAAGGCAAAAAGTAAAAATCTCAAGTTACATAAAACTGCCTATCAAGTACATACAGCAAAAGAATTAACTTCATAAGAAGAATATATAAATACATGTGTTTATATGTATATACACATACACGCAATGCTTATAGATATTTCTTCTGAACAAAAAATCTATAAAAGCAAAAATTTTCCCAGCAAATATATAAATAAGCTAAAACAAAGAAATAGGATACTGAAATATGTGCATTATTCATCATTCGATACTTAGAAATCAGCAAACTCCACCTTAAATCAACAGTCCATGTTAACATATCAAGTATGTCTAGATATCAGCTCTTACAGCAATTCCAGCACCTTCCCAACCTATACAACCACCTCTGGGAACACATGTTTACAATGTTCCTTCCCATTCAAAGGCGGCACCAATCCTGAGAGACTAATGTCTCCCTTGTGAAAAGCACTACAAATACCACGGCTAAAGGAAATTAATAACACACACCTCAAATTAAATGCCACCGTTTACATAAAGCCATACTACATCCAGAAATGTGCTGTGGGCACCACAGAGAACTTGAAAGCAACATAGCACAAAAGACAGAAGCTTAGAGTCCAGGAGAAAAAGAGGGGCCCTGTCTCTGTGCTGCTTCACAACTTCAAAAGACTCACAAAAGGGTTTAACAGAGAAGCTTCCAGCATCAACATCAATGATAATAATTCATGAAGGTTCTGTTAATTTTATAATTACTATTACATTACATATTCAAATTTATCATTCTATATGATCCACCGAAATGGTAAATATATGACATTTTGCCCTAATAAAATCATGTGAGTAGTCTTACATAAAAATTTTCAAGTGAGGAAAATGAAGGCCAGGAAAATAAGTGATCTATCCAAGATCTAAAAGAGGAAGGATCCAGACAGGTGTGGAAGGACTGGAACCCGGTGCTGCAAAGCTTTCACCATGAGCTGTGACGACGAAAAGGGACAGTTCTGGAGTGGCTAGTGTCCTGGGTGTCCTTCCTCGGAATTACTGCTCAAACCGAAGGCCTTAATGGAACATAGGAATACCCTGCAAGAAGCAGGGTTCTAGCTGCAAGCTGCTCCAAACCATGCAGTAACGCCTATAAACCAGGTTATCTGTGATCCTATTGTCTGAAGCCCAATTACCCAGCAGTATTTCTGGAAACATTAAGTGTCTTTCTTTTCCTCAACATCTTAGAAATTTCCAACAAACAGTGCATTCTAAAGCGTCCCACTTAATTAATTATGAAAAATTTACTTGTCCCAAATGAAAATGGAACCGAAAGCTTTCTACCAAGCACGACATGTGGTCTCTCTGGTATGTGAGCTTATTTTTAAGTGAAACAGAAGAATTAATGGCTTTATTTAAATACTATTCTAACAAACCCATTAAAAATCATCCATTCCTTCTCCTTGTTTTAAAGTACTGTGTTAATTATCTTTATGCATATAGAAATATTTATGTAACAAGTTACCCAGTTAGAAAATGGCATATGTAAATTCTGAACTGCTTTCCATCCAAGCAGAGAGAGCAGCCATGCTGTCAACTGATGCACATGTGAACACCCAGCTTTAACGTGAAAAGATTGTCAGAATCTAATATTTAAACACCACTCTCATGATGTGCAAAATTCTTATGTGGAAGAAAGGAACATTCCTAACACTAGCATTCCATACACTAACATTCCTAACACGGACTTGGTTACAGTGGGCCTCTAGAGATACATTTAACTCCATTGTGTGGTAATATCATGTGTTATCTTTTATCCCTTATTTTAGCCTGGAAACCAATTCTAAATGATTATATCAAGGAAACATCCAATTGAAGGAGAATTCGGCAGTGAACTGTATTCCACAATTATAGATAACCAATATCATTTTGAAAAAGATGTTTGCAGCTTCTTATGTTCACCAGAGACATTTGCAACACATCCACTGTTCATATAGTACATTGTTTCGTGAAGGAAACATTTATTTAAGACACAAGGGTATTTTGTCTTTCTTTGTTCTGTTTTGCTTAATATCCAATATAAACATAAAACAGAGAATCCCTAAAGGAATTCCAGGTGTCTCTTCAATAATTCAACTCTTTATCTGGAATTGTCACATTACATTTTTACATACATGAATTCTCTCAGTCTGAAGTTTTCGAATTATGTGCACTCTAAGACGATCTGTTTGTCCTCTCTAGAAGGAACTCAAGAGCAAGCAGCAATCCCTGAATTTTGTGAATATTGTCCTTACAGATTGTCAATGCAGATGATAAATAATCTTAGGGGATACTCCAATCAACACAACTTGTGTAATTGCATCCCAGATGCGATGCGTACCAACTCATGATCTTTTGGTAAAAATGGTTGTTACAGTAAGACCTTACTACAACCCAACTAGAAGCAAACAAAGCTTGCATCCTTGTTTCTGTGAGGGAAAAAGCCAACCAAGATTTAATTTGGTTGGCAGTGTTCCACAGGGTTCTAACAGACTCACTGAAATCTATCAACCAGAGAGAGGGGTGAGGAGCTGTCTCAGTAAAAAAGAAAAGGATGAATAGCCCACATCACATATGACCATGTATGATTCCTCAGTTACTTCATATTACCTGAGACTCAGCCCAAACCATCATGCCACAGGATGGATTGATTCACATCGCTCATTACTAAATTAAACATTTTCTGCTCTCACTGCATCTCATTAAACATGCTGCCGCAAGTTTGAATAACTCAGGGCTTTCACTTGCACAGTCACCCATTCTGTTATTGTTTACAGCAACCTAATTTGGCATATAATAATTCGGGCAGCATTAGCTTCATATTACAACGAAGTATTAATTTTTAATATAATTGCATTCTTTCATCCAATAATAGCTAGTCTGTGGGGATCGTACTCGAGTGATTCTTCAATTATTATACAAGGAAAATTCTTCTAATATTTTGAACTTCTCTTCGCCCTACTGATTCATTTCACAATAAATTAAAAACTCATTAGGAGCTTATTTAAACTAGCTTATTTGCCTAAACAATACAGTGAATGATTACATTGGCACAAAACACATGGCCTATACATCTTTTAAAATCCCTTTTTCAAAGAGTGAGTGGTTTGATAATTAACGCATGTTTTCCTAGCAAAATGACATGTGATTACAGAAGCCTACAACTTCACAAGGCAGTTAAAAATATCCTTCAAACATGAATAGAACGATAATAAAGTGATAAATAAATTAAATATTATTTTAAATTAATAAAACATTTATTTTAATTAATTAATTAAAATAAAAAATTAAATAATAATTGTCATGCCTTTATGTTTCTATCATAAATCTGAATGAGGAGATAGAAGTCACTACAAATCAACAAACATGCCATCCTTCAAATGTGGGTGGCCACGAAGTAGAACAGACATATTTAAGAAGATAAAAGATGATACAGCTCAAATGTGTAGATCCAAGTTATAATATGAAATGTATTAAAAGGTTGAAGGAAGGCATTTAATCATTAATTAACTTTTACTGTTTAGTTATGTTTGCACAGGCATATATAATGATTTTCTATTTATATAAGTTTCATTCAAAATATGGGTTTCTACATGAAAACCATGTTTTAAATTCTCTGTTTTAAAACTCAGTATGTTGAAATTGAATTTTTCAACATTTATGTTTGTGGTCAGTAATGGATAATTAAATTAGAAAAATAATTGGATGAACTGTGTTCTGAATTCTCCAATGCTGGAAATGAGCAATGCAGAATTGGGAAGAATGTAAGTCACTCATTCATACATCTGATTGAGAAATATTATGTTAACTGAATAACAGAAGCAATTGAAGTTCTTGTGTAGCCTCGCCTAGGACATGAAAGGCCCCATTCTAAGAATATTTTTCTAAAAATATAATTCCATATTTTGGAAAAGTATGTCCAAAAATATCTAAACATAATGAATAATGTGACTCTGAAATGTGAAAAGTGGGCCTGGAGAGATGGCTCAGAGGTTAAAAGTGCTGAATGCTCTTCCACAGGTCCTGAGTCCAATTCCCAGCATCCACATGGTGAATCACAAGCATCTGTAATGGGAACGGATGCCCTCTTGTGGTATACATAAAGATAGCATACTCATACACATAAAACAAATAAATAAATCATTAAGAAAATATGAAAGAATTAGCTATTTCTCCATAAAATATACAAAGAAAAGATTAGTCTGTCAAAGAATATGCAACAGATGTTATAAGTTACAGAAATGAAATGTGTAAGGTACATGAAACTGAATATAGCATTGTAGTTACAAAAAAGAAAATGACCTGAGAATATAGTGCTGATTTTTATTTTGCCACATAAAGATTCTCAGGTTTAACAAAGGAATATAATACTTAAATTAATATATCAGTGTGTCACTTTAAATGTAACTCATATTGATCCCGATTATCAAGTAATTGTAAAAGAGGGTAAGAATTATGACATTTAAAATTATAAACTGCCATATTTGTACTCAACAAGAAATATTCTAGGAAGTCAAAAGTAGTGAAAAATCCTCCCTTTCCTTGTTAACACTAGACACTGGGTATAATGTAACAAATCCATGGTCCAGAAAATTTGCTATTAATGTCTTTAAGTTGGCCTAGTTAATGCCATGACAAGAATTTAATTATGGCCAATTTCTCCAGAGCCTTTAAGCATGGAAAAGAGACAAGCTTCATTGGGAAACCTCCCCTTCAATGTTTAGCACTTCAGGAGACGTACACTTAAGAGCGTTCCCTAGTACTGACATAGCCTCCTACCAGGCTGGATCCCATGGGAACACCAACCTAATTGATCCTCTTTTTCTATAGCAATAGAAGACCTGGTTAAGGAGATGCTCTTGCCCTGTAAAACTGAATTAAAGCTAATTGTTTTAAAGCTACCGACTATCTAAATATATTCATCAGTTTAGGGATTCATTTAGACATTCTGAGAATGATAAGGAACATAATTTCAAATGCTATTAGAGATACAAAATGAATACATCTCAAAAATCTTGGCGTTTATCACCAGGAATATTCCATTTAATCCCAGAGACAGAGGCAAGTAATACCCCTCAAAATCTGAGGCCAGACAGTTCCACATAGCAAGCTCCAGGTCACACAAAGCTACATAGTAAGACCCTGTCTCAACAAAAGCCAAAAAAGAGGTCAGGGCTAGCTAGACAGTAGGTTCAGTGGTTAGGAGTACTAGCTGCTCATCCAGAGGACCCAGGCTTGATCTGCAGATCCCAAATTGTGACACACGACTCCCTCTAACTCCATTCCCAGGTGACCTGAAACCTGGCATCGCTGGACTCCACCGGTAGTGTGTGCATGTGCTGCACAGATATGCAAGCAAAGCATTCATACACTTAAAACAGAAAATAAAGAAAAAAATTTAAAACAGAATCATGGAGTGTGCTAAGTAAGTATAAAATACTCGGGCATAATTATTACATAACATTTAAGTGATGGATCAGAGGTATTAAATTGGATTCTATAGGCAAACATTAATCCGGACTAAGGAGGGGGAAAAAGACATCATCTGTTAGCTTTAAGCTAAATCACTAAGAAACTAGTTACATACATGATACAGACAGTTCAGTCACAAATATCCAAGAACAAAATCCATGAAAACTTTGAGAAGGAAGGCAAAGAATCCAAGTGAGAAAGAGAACACGAGGAGGTTAGGAAGGGAGGGAGGGCGGGGTGCAAATGTCTGAAAGGGAAATGTGCATTTCATTCCTGGGGCTCTGGGAAGTCACTGAGTGTGTGTAAGCCAGAGAGACACATGACTACAAATGGCTTTTAGAAAGAGCACTAGAAACAGAGGACAGTTTTCTGGCCTTCATCCTGCCTATACAATTTGCCTGTCTGTATTGTTCTTGAGCATGGTGGGGTTCCAGGCAAGGGTTTGCCAAACTAATATTTTTACACTTCATTCCCAAACCTGAAAACATCATATAGCAGGAGAAGACATTCAATCGGTGGCCATGAGAGACAATGATTGTCATCATGCACTCCTGGAAAAACTTCCCAAAAAGTGATTGTTAGTGGGCTGAGAAGGGATGCATTGGCAGCAGTGAGATATTCCACAGGAAAGTGGAGGGCAGGGGGGAAGCAGAGTGCAGAGAAGGATCCTAAAGCAAAGAGAAGGGGAAGATAAAGGAGGCTGTGTCTAGTCCAAGGGAATTTCAGTTTGAAACGTTCAACATGAAGGAGCACCGTGACGGGGGGTGAAGTAAAGGTGGCTGTGTATGAAGCCAAGGACTGTGGTAGTGCAGTTGAGGCAGGAGTTTTCCTTCCAGGTCTGGTAAGTCAGGGTAACAGTGACTGGTCAGTCTATGAGGAATGCTGGACCAATGTGAGACAGCAGACAGAGGGCTACAGAGCACCCAAGAAAGAGAACTGTAGAAAATAGAGCACTCCTGAAAAGAATTTCACCTGATCTGCATGAGAGGCGTGAAGGTGCCTTGAGCCACACCAGGGATGGACAGATCGCACACCACAGAAACACTGCCCAGAAGAAGTTATCCTCTGGTCAGGAAGGTTTCTTTCCCCCTAGGGACCCAAACTAAGGACTGGGCAGTCAGGGCTGATCCTAACAGCAGCTCTCAACTGATTATGAACAATCAGACAGACCGGAAGCAGAGTGACTAGCCGCAGGGAGAGCTGATGATGAACTTAGCACAAGGCAAATTCAACTAGTAAGCAAGGAGGCTGCCTACCACCCCAATACCAGGGTCTCTATGCAGCAGGGATTTCTAGACTATGGGCACTCTAAATGAAGTAGTTCCTGACATTGGTAAATGTGGCCATGTGGTAAAGCAAAAGCTAAACCTCCCAGGGATTGGTTGACAGCAGTGTGGAATGGTTAGCCATAAACCAAAGGGTGAAGACACTACATCCTAAGTAGAAATATTACTTTCAAATCTTTTAAAACTACAACTCCTATATAATCACAGGGCTATTTGTTAAAAGCAGGCTTGTTTACAGAACACTAGAAACTATCAAGGTGGTAAGGTTTAGTGAGCTGGGGGTAATCTAAAGAGACAGATAAAGGCTCTCAAAATGTTACTTATTTTAAGGGGAAAGTTTTAAAGCAGATTCATTTCCACATGCCTCACCTGAGGCCAGATTCAGATATAAATTCAAAGGAGGGCAGTCTCTCTCCAGCTGTCTCTGAGCATAGAATAGGCTGTATCACTGGATACTTCTTCCAGTTTGGATGCTCCATTAAATACTTTTATCTCTGTTTTGACTTCATTTTACTGAGTAGTTTATTGAACCCCAACTGAAACTCCAACTCTTGGTTCAGATCTTTGATTCTCAGTGGAATCTGATAAATATCCTTCAGTTTGGTACATCAAACCATTCTGGGAAAGCTATACTGTGCCCAAAGCTGTGCCAATACAAGGAAGATTAATGGGCTTGGTAAGAAGGTTTGGTTAAGGACACTTGTTCTTGTAGAGGACCCATGTTCGATTCCCACCACCCACATGATAGCTCACAATCATCCACACCTCCAGTTCCAGTTTCTCCAATGCCTTCCTCTGACTTCCTAGGGCACCAGAAATGCATGTGGTACATAAATGTACATGCAAGCAAAACATCCATATATATTTTAAAAACATTTACAAAACAAAACCAAAAAATTAAAAGACCAATTCTTATCTTGAAAAAGCTAATAGGATTGGTTAGGAAAGGATGAATCAGAAGAATCTTCATGGAAGGAATGTGACCTGAGACAAAAGCCCCAAAGCACAAAACAGTGAGTGAAGACCAAGAGGAAAAATCAATATAGAGCATTCAATGACCCAGAGAGGGCCGGCTCTGAACGCACTGAAGAGTCCACACTAGTGCAGGAGGGGTGGGAGTGGGGTAAATTACTAGATGCCTTTCAACTATGAATGAAGGCGCCCACTGGTGTGAAATGATACCTGAGGGAAATCACCATTTCCAGGAATCCAAGAAAACAGAAAAGAAATGTAGGGTTTTGCAGGCATTAGGGGAGTGAAGCCTCTATCAATAGGGAGGCAGTTCATTAACTAGTCAGGGAGACCTTCCTTCCCTTTAAAATTTTAACAGCTGTCTCATGAACACATTTTTTTCCTCTTAGTGATGACTACCATCCAAACTATCGTAAACATATGCATGCATACATTTGATTTTACTTGTTTAAATTGTTGTCTACCTTCCTTCACTATAAATAAGGTTCCTGAGGGTAGGGAATTCAGTCCATTTTGTTTCCCTCCACAACTGGGGACCACTATCATTTAAAAATGTGAATATATCAATGTGAGCCAAATGCTTAAAATCTAATGAGATATCAGGATCACAACATTAAGGATGCCCTTTCTGAGTCATGGAGAGACTATTATTACAAACGAGCTTTAGGGCAGGATTAGAGGGTCAAGGCTCTATCTCCAGGTCTGTTCTTAATGACTTTTATCAGTTGAGACAAGTCATTTTTCTTCTATAGACTAAATTCTGTTCATCTGGAAAGCCAACATGAACAGGGATTTTGATTAGGAAAATTTAGGTATTTTGAAAGGGCAAGAGAAATATAATTATCAAGTATAGAATAAATTATAAAATTGCTGAGATATAATCAATGCCAGTATTTGAGCAAAGCCTAGTTTGTTATTATTCAACACGCACACTCCAGTTGGGCAGCATTACAGCTTCTGACCTGCAGGGGGAAGGAAGATCTGGCCATCTGCTACATTGCTAGAAGCACTGGTCTCCAGAGGTCACTTACTGTGATTATAAACATGTCCTCAAAGGAAACAGTGACTCTGTGCCCCCTGGGGCCAGAAGCTCTGGTTCCCTTGCTGATTTACTGGTCAACTTCTTAGCAGGAGACTCTTAACCTTGATCTACCTCTTTAACCCAATCTTTAACACATTTCAGAAGAGCTGTGTTTTTTCTCTCTTAACCTTTTAGATTACATTTTTCTACAGTCTATTCTCCAGGGATAGTATTACTTATCATCCACAAAGGTGTTAGCTAGGTTAATTAAAATATGATTCCAAGATAGGCAGCAAATTGAAATGCTAAAACATGATAATTCCCACATGTCTATGAGTTCATGAGCCATTGTATAAAAATGGTGTCAGTCCATTCTTTAAAACATGACAAAGAGCCTTCCTCAAAGCATAGTTAAGGAAATGCTGGCCTATTCATGCCTACCTTTTATCTATTTAAGTGCACTTATGCAAGGAATTTGGATTGGCATAAATTGGCAACAACCCAGCATTATAAAACAAGCAGAACAGTCACTTAAATATTTGCTTTAAAAAAAGAACTGTTTTTGAGATTATAGTACATCATTTCCCCTTTCCCTTTCCACTCTCCAAATCCTCTACATATTACCCACCTATAAAAATTCACAACCTTCTTCATTAATTGTTACATACATACATATATACATACATACATACATGTGCAGGTGTATGTATATGTGTATTCCTAAATGCATAAATAAAACCTGCTCTGTCTGTAAAACATTACTTGTATGTATGTCTTTTCAGGGCTATCTGGTATTGGATTTTGATTTAGTGAAGCTCTGTGGATCATTTGTCAGAATCATCAGCTCTATGTTACAATGATGTGTCAAATTCTATCCAATAGAGATCTTTCACCTCCAGTCCCTCTGACACTCTATTTTAAAAAGCTATTATCTATGAAAGAAGTAAGGAGTGAGGATGCAGGGGGTCATAACGAGAACTCAAGAACACTGGGTGTTGGGGAGCTACAAAGTTGCAGAAAGGAGGGACATGCCTAGGACATCCCCCATTCCACTGCCTTCACTGTGCTGGGGGCGGGCTTCCAGTAAGCGCTTTTAGAGTCTTGGTGATAGCATTGGGAAAGCACAAGGGGAAAAGGAAAACTTACTGGCTCCACATTCAATTTAAACAAGAAAACAGGAATGAAAACTCTACCTCTGGTGAAAAGCTGTGCAGAACCTTCCCATTTCCGCACACTATCCCCTTTGCAGGGCCGTGCCCAGCAGGCACCTGCACACTGGCTCACCTCTTCATTGTGTTTAAAGCAGACAGAGCAAGGCCCAGTGACCTCAAAGGGGACAAAGGGCGGTCATAGGATGGACAGCACCCAGGGCTCTGACTATGCTACTCCTATGTTCCAAACTGTGTGAGATCACATGCCCAGTCATGATTTTATATAATATGAAATGTCAGGGCACAACCTGGGTAAGATGGGGGTTTCAATGAAAGACTCCCATTGAATGCAGAGTCTGTCCAATTTAGAAATCCCTTCATTTGATTTATTTCTTTGTCACACAAATATTCACCATTTTCAGGTTTTGGCATTATTACATTGTCTCTTTGTGCTCAAGTACTACCTAAGCATAGGAAATGCAAGCCATAGGAGAAATATGTGCATGGAGAGCAGAACACACAGAAGGCATGTTGAGGGAAATGAGGTGTATACCATCAGGGCAAGCCACAAGAACTCAAATAAGTGTAAAAATCTATAAAGTAATAAAAAAATACAAAAGAGTGTGCGTTTGAAAGATAGTATGACATGTCCTCAGAGACAGTACCTCATATTTCATTATAGCTTAAAAAGAAAGAGATGAATACAGAATTTTGTTCTCTATGTGTATGGCTCTAATACAGTTTTAATTCATGGTAGCATATACTAGACTTTTATAAAAACAATCAATGTTTGCATCATGAAAGAAGTAATAAATTTACCCAAATACAGAAGTATGTAGTGAAGTGTATGTAGCCTGCTCTCAAAGAAGACTAACAGAATATGAAGTTACCATATATCAATGCTATGCCAAGATGCATAGTCAAAATATCCTCAGAAATTAACCTCAAGCTCCACCATCCAGGGCAAAGTGCCCTTGCTCTGTGAAGAAGCACATCCCATAATCTGCTCTGGAACACTCACCTCCTTATGCTGGCTGACTCCTTGTCCCAGAAGACACAGCTCAGGTACCTTCTGCTGTTGTTTGCATGTTACTAATGTGTGGGATCCCCAATTCTTTTTATTTCATCTCCTTCCCCCTGCCCATCTCTGCTCTGAGAATCAACGGCTTGCTTTTCCCAGTGCCTATGATGTAGCTGCCAATTAAACTGGAGTGGGTTTGGGAACAGAAGTATACATATGAGGAGGTTAATTTACCTCAAAAAAAAAAAAAGGAACTGTAATTTTATTCAAAAATGTTTCAAATGGATGTGCCATAGCATAGAGTTTATTATGTGAAAATTCTTTATTACCTGCCTCCCATTATGAAAATTTTCAGGGATGACTGAAATGAACCTGTCCTACTGATTTGCTTTTCATTTTTCAATAACGCTCAATATTAGTCTTGAGCATTATAACTGGATAGAATCCCAGGATTAAAGAGTAGAAATGCAATCAATTTGCCTTGAATATTGTATCTAGCAACTTGAATTCATTTTCTGAAGATATAAATAATTAATTAGCTCATCTGTTAATCAGAAATAATAATACATAAGTTTCTCTTTTCAAACTATGTGAAGCAAAGGAAAGAAAGCTTCATATTATGATGTGAACAACTTAGCTATCAAAACGAACAGCAAAAACCTTACTAAGTAGCCCCCTACTCTGTAGAAAGTGTCCTCTATGGTGAATTGTTTAACTGAAGTAACTTCTATATAATACTTACATTTCAATAAATTATAGACTGTAAGCTGAACCTAAAAAGAAACCAATCTAATGAAAGCACAATATATTTGCTAATTTTCCTCACATAGTTTTGTTCTTAAAAGTATCTAAATATGAAACAAATGGGCTTTGATTCAACATATTAAATTGGCACTTCTGAAAGGGTCACTTACTTTAAATGAACAATGCAAACTAGAGTAGTGTCTAGTCTTAGGCTCATAGATTCTAGGCAGAAAGAATGGAAAACTTTCCATCTATTCAAGGGCCATTTGTATATCCTTGAGAGTCTCTGTAAATTTTCCAGGGTACCAAAAACCTATCTTTAAAAAAATATTGAAAAAGAACCACTACTTAGCAAGTGTTCCGTTCCAACACTTAGAAGTCTCTCCGGGTCTTCTCTATGGCTGTATCTAGCTAATTGGCCCAAACCTGCCAACCCTGCCTGAATAAAAGTAGAAACAGATTAGGAAGGATCATCTTGGGCTTGTCCTACAGAGCAGTACCAACCTTTTTTGATAAGGTCACTTAGCCCTTCAATTTGGACCCAGGAGACCCAGACCACAAGCAATACTTCCACTGGCAAAAAAAAAAAAAAAAAATCATCTTATGGTTTTCTCAGGTGCTAACTGTCCTGACCAGGCTCTGTAAGTATTCATGTTTTGATGCAGTTGCCTTGTGACAGATTCACATAAATTGCAGCTTTCCAAACCATCCAAAACTGACTCTCGGTGCTATCTGAACACAAAATACACAGGATTTCTAAATACCAACTAAATAAAACTGAAAGTGGAATAAAGATAAAACTCTTATATTATGCCTAATAAAAAGGACCTGCCTGAATCTCAGTGATTAGCCGCACTCTCCTTTAACCATCCATCCTATTTCAAAATGTTACTTATACAGAATACATATATATGATATATACTATAGAATATATCATTATAAATTATATAAATTATAATTATATAAATGATATACCTTATATATTTTATAATATACATCATACATATTATATATATATCATATATATAGAATACATTATAGAACATATTATATATATATATATATATATATTATATCTGCCAACAGTATTTGTTGTGCTATCCATTGCTCATATAGACTCTTTTATTAATGAGAATGTAAAGAATCTGTTCCCTAAAATTTATGTGTTGATCGTGCTTCAAGATTCTTTCTATTGTTCTTCACAGAGCTTACGCATATTTTTAGTTTCTGTTCATCTATCCATTTCTTCAAATGAATCTACTGTGTAATAACAAAATGCTAGATTTTGAGAATACATTAATAAATAAGAATTACTGTTGCCCTTTTAAAGGAACACCTTACGTTTTAATACAGAAGTAGATACTGAGATGCTGTAGAAGATTATTTAACTGATATAGGTATTCGACAGAACAATAATGGAATCTTGAGAGATTATATCTTAAATTGGAATAGAAAGAACATTATAAGCAAAAGAAACTCCTTGAACAAAACCCATAATTACCATTTAGCAGAGGTTTTGTAGGGGAGAAAATATTTCTCAGCAATGTTAAACCACAAGCTATGAAGCTTCGTGGACTGGGGAAGAAAGGCATAAGTCAAACACAAGACATGTTATTTCATCTACTCACAGTCTAAGTATGAGCTCATAGCTTCACGAAGAAGAATTAGAAATCTACATATAATACAGAAGGTCAAAGGAAGAGGTAGAGGGTCAGAAAAATCCCATCATACATGGGGGCTAGGTGATCAGGAGATTCCTCTTCGAGGCTCCCAGGAGGAGCAGGTCCACTGTTGTGGGGCTCTGAGGAGGAGGGCGGGGCACTTTGGGAGGGAGCCTCACTAAAGGGGGATGAGCTCCAGACAACAGAGGCCGGGGTTACGAGCAGTCAACACTGGTGGGAAGACAATACCAAAACCACCGAGCTGTGTGGACCAGTCCAGCACTAGTGAGAATATGTGGCTAATATACAAGAGGCACAAAGAGAAGCATACGGGAGGATGCCAAGGCCTGAGTCCTGGCTTCATTCACAACAAAGTACATTCTCCACTAACTAACATGTGTGTTGAATTTTTGGAAAATTGGTAACACATTAGAGTTCCCCCAGCCAACACATAATTGTCTAAGTTTCTTTCCAAGAAGAAAACACATTTCTTTATCTTTTCCTTTATTTACTCTGTGTCAATACCACCCCCAAATTACTATATCACACTTGGGTATAGTCACACCTGTTTTCTTCTGGGGGAAAAGTCAATATACTGGTGCAAGTCAAAATACAATATAGTAGCTATCTTTAAATGTAAAATCTGTGACAATATTAAACAATTCCTACAGGAGAAATATACAAGCCTCTGTTCTAACAGGAATACTTTTTTAAAAAATAAAAAGTCATCATTGCATAATAGAAAACATTAAAACTTTCATTAGAAGGAAGGTTAAGATGAGTCTTAAATAAGATGCACTCATACTAAGAATTTTTTACAGTAACTAGAGAATTTTAATTATCTTACTTCACTTGAACCCCTCTAAAAACCTTATTGCAAGTAATTTAGGCTGATGAATGTAGTCAATAAAGATCAGCCTCGACTTTAACACTCCTCCCTCAAAGCTTTGTCCCTCTTGTGGTTTTTCCAATAGGCTATTGTTAGATTCATTTACAGTAAAATAATTACCAGTTCCCTAAGCAAGACACATAGCAAGTTATCTATTGTCCCTCGGAGGACTGTTGGATTGTTCTTAACAAGCATTCTAAATTACATTGGCAACTTTATTGCAATTAACAAACAGACAGGAATCACCAAGCCAGTTATATCTCAAAAGAGAGAAGGTTTCCAAAGTACTCTGCTATGGTTGTTTTCTGAACAACCACTTCCATAACCCTGAATTCAGAGACAAGTCTTAAAGCAAACAGGAACATGTCCTAAGAGTAGGGAAATGAAGAGTGGCTGGGTTTGCTACTTCCAATATGCTACTTAGCAATATGCTAAGTCAGAGGGTCTCAGCCTGTGGATGGGCAAACAACCCTTTTACAGGTGTCGCCTGAGACCATCAGCACATGCAGATATCTATATGACAATTCATAATAGTAGCAAATAATAGTTATGAAGTAGCAACAAAAATAAGTTTAGGGTTGGGGGCCACCACAACATGAGAAACCGTGTTACAAGGCCACAGCGTTAGGAAGGCTGCTCTAAGGGTTCAGAGTCTTAACACAGCACACACATGAAAAGATCTGGCATTCCATATCAGGAAATGAAGCATGCACAGTTGATCATCTACAGCTCTGTGCTGCATTGCCCAGTCTTCAGTCCCAAAGAGGATGGCCAACTCTTCCTGTCGGCTTCCTTCATGTTCTAATCTTGAGATGCTGACCTCTACGTCAAAGCTGCTGAGGGTCAAGCCTGTCTAAAGTTGTTTATTTAAAAAAAAAACACTTTGCATAGTCACGGGATCCCATGGAGGCTCAGAGAGGATTTGCTCACAGGACCTTAAGGAACACAAGCCAGTGCCTGTGAGCCAGTAACACTAATGGGCACTAACAGGAACCGGGGATTGGGGATGATGACACAGACATTACCTAACGGCAGCTTCTCTGCAAACTGCAGAAGGAAAGCACTCATGTAAATTGTTCTACCAACAAACACAAACATTCCCAAGAGGAATACACATCTTAAAAAGGATGTTTCTGCGCTATATAGGATTACTGGTGGCTTAGGCTACATTATTGTTCTCTTATGGAATCTTTATCCTGGATTTAATTTTTTCAATTACTCTATACACTTAATAGTTATGAGAGATTGGTGGATAGAAATAAGTAACTATATTTAAAATGGAATAATTCAACTTCTGATTTGAATAAAACAGAGAGATCTTCCCTCATCAGTAGTATGTGTGTGCTGTATGTGTACTGTGTGGTATATGTGTATATGATATCATAAATTGTACACAAGGTAACATAATTAGCATATATAGGATATATTGCTTCTCCCCATTCATATCATATACCAAATACGGAACATGAGTAAGCGCGCAAACACACAGTTGGCACACACGATGCACAATGTTTCTCTCATAATTTGTGGCATGAAAAGACTGTAGGTAAGCAGACAGGCCTGTATGCACTGCCAGCCGCCATGGTTCCGGAGGCTCCGCCCACTCTACCTCACCATCTCGCAGCCCCAGGCCATATGTCTTTCATAATTAACACATGTTTGTTGCAAATTTTTCAACCAAAATTATTTTAAAAATAAAGTGACTTGAATTGGCACCGTTCAGAGAAAGCCGTGGTAAACGCTCCAGTAACAATATTCCGGCCCCCTTCCTAGGTTTACACACAAACATGTATATGCTGCTCAGGCAGGCACATGCTAATAACACGAGTTATATGTTTGTATTACATCTCCAACAGAAGCCTTTTCATCTTTAAGCTGCAAATGTGAAGATGAAAAAGGAAAACCTAATAAGGTTCATTCATAACATTTTATCATTTTTCCACCTCTCATGCGATGTTCCTGCTTTGGTATATGAATAAGAGATTCTCACAGTAACAACTATTTCCTTGAAATCGATGTCTATATTGACCTCAGAATTCAGATTTAAAACTCTAAGTCCCATCCAAATTTCAGGATAACTTCTGTTCTTAAGAGATTTATAAATCATCCTTGCTAACAGTATGCTAACAAGTCATTGAAACAAATTCCTATGAAAATGAAATATTTTCCCTAATTCTTAAGAAATTAAAAACATGGAAAAGAAGCTGAACTCCCTGAGTCATCAATGGACCTGGAGGTCTAGGAGCAGCCTGCTGGGGAAAGGCCCCTCGCTGTGCTGCCTTTAAAGTCACAGCCGTTCAAAAGGAGTGCTGTATCCAATTTTACTGTGGAGGGTACAGTGTGTTATAGCAGAGGCTACAAGTATTAATGTGTAAATGAGACTTTGACAATTGGGTAGAATTTATGAAATATCAGAATGGGAATAAAGTCAGTACTAGTTAGCATCATGTTAGACTTGCAAAAACATGGCAGGCACTATGGCTAAGTCTCAGACCCACACACGAAGATTTGTTATCTAGTCCTCACTCCTGGGAATTTTATGTGTGACTTTGCCATTAACTTAAGATACTGATATTGGATCTTCTGGTCTCTAAATCCAAAGGCGAGCCTTCAGAAGGGGAAGAGAAATAATCCCAAAGACAAAGATCATAGCCCCGTGAAGATGGGCTGAGATGAGAAAGCTCCCAGAACGTCAACCAGCAGTGAGTGCCAACTGCTGCTACAAACAGCGATACTAGAAAGCAAGAAATTCTCAGTCTCCAGAGAGAACTAAGCCTCAGACTCTGGTGACACGCTTCCAGCCTCCAGCACTATAATGAAACTCAAATTCTGTTGTTTTAGAAAGCCCAGTTAGCAGTCTTCTGCAACTGTAACCAGCAGAAATGAAAAAGGCCATCAGCTACCTAATAGTTAGAAGGTGAAGCTTGTATACCAATCATTTTAACTGATTTGTTCACTTAATCCTGTGTAATAAATAACAACCCTAAGACTTAGAAATATCATCTCCATTTTCAGGTGAGGAAACTAAGGCACAAGAAGCATCTGACCTAAGATCACACAGCAAAAACCTGCCAAAGATCTGGTCACAAGAAAATAGGAGGCAACTGGGGCTTAAGCCCTTATTATTATACCATTTCTTCACTGAAGAACAAAAAACGCTATGGATTGCATGGGAAAATTACTATTTACATAAAGAGAGTAGCTGATGTACACAATAAAAAAAAAACAGGACTATGTCCACGATGCACCATTAAGTCAGCAATTATTTCAGATTTTAGTATTTTATCAAGCTCGTTGGCTCTGTCTCTATCATGTCTCAAAAGCACTCACTTTTGTCCATTTTAATCACTCTATCCTTACACAAAGCTGCCAGCCAATGTATTACCATCCCTCGTAGCCTACATCTATTCTTGCCTACTCAAACTGGCATCTCTATATAAAGAAATGCCAAGAGGCACCTTAAAACATGAATCATTTCACACCCCTCAATATATTTAATGATACCATGTGATCATGAGATAAAATGAAACTTGTTATTTTGCCAAGTCTTTCTATTATCTGGTTTCCTCTTCAAGATCCTCTTGTATCATATGCTCATCCTCACGGACTCCTTGGTTCACTGGCCTACTATCTGCTTCACAAGCATGGCCTGTGTCTCTGGGCCTTTGCCTTTGAGTTAACTCGACATTTTTGGGGTCTCTGCTCAACGACATCTGCTTAGAGAGGATTCTCCTCATCACGTACCTTAGGTGTCAATCATTGTATTAACTCCCATAGCACTTTTCAGAATGTTTTCACATTTACACACACAATGTTTACAGTGCTCACCTTCATGCACCCATCTCCTGTAAATGCAACACAGAATGGAAGGTCCAAGAGGACAAATGCATTCTCTAATCTGACTTCCACTGAACAGAGACTGGTCAATAGTGCATACTCTGGGAATATCTGTCTCAGGCTTTGAAGGAAATAGCATGATGAATAATTGTGTTTTGGGAAAGAAACTTGAGAAATAATATTAACTTTAAAAAAAAGGCCAAAGGCAATTGTGAGGCTATGAACATGAAGGAGTTGTGAGTATCCTAAGGCTTGGAAGCCTGTGACTGACAGAGGAGAGCAGCAGTAAATGACTGCGATTCTGAAACCTGAAGACGAGAAACAGCACAGCACGGAAGGATTTTCAAATATGGAAAGAAAAAGACAGTTCAAGCCATGCAGCTCTGGCTACATGAAGAAATCCCAGGGCATTTGGTGCTCAGACGTCATATGACTTATAGCAGTTTATGCTACAGCCGTTCATCAAGAAACACTGTGTAGTAACCAGAACAGATACTCAGGAGGCTTGTTAGACCTCATGGAAAGCATCCTCACTGTAACCAAAAAGACTGCCAATGCTAGCTCCTCCTAAACTAAGAAAATATATTATTTTGTCCATGTTTATCAGAAAGAAATCTGGACTGAGCAGGTACAGAGGCATGCTATATTTGAGAATTACAGAAATGGCGGTACTGTGCTTCAAGGCACAGAAAGAAAATCACATCAACCAAGGTGAAAACCACAGTCAGAACAGTCAGTAGCTTTCCTATGAAAATAACAAAGACTTTCAAAGAGGCCTCAGAGACAGGAGGACAACTGGTTGTTTTATAGGTACCATGGAATGAATTAAGCTCTAACAAACTATGCTGCATAGTTCTCTCCACCTCTTCCCCCGTACATGTATGCGTGTGTGCGTGCACGCATGTGTATTATCCCTGAATGTGCACTATGCCTACAGATGTAGAGGCCAGATGTGAACACTTTACATAAGAAGTCTTCCTGAACTTGGACCTTCCAATGAGCTAGGCTGGCTGGCCAGTAAATCTGCAAGATCTACCATCTCTTCCAACCCAGCGCCGAGGTCTCAGATATGCATCATTGCATCTGGATTTAGGATGTGGGAGTTGGGGGATGCAAATTCAGATTCTCATGATTACATGGCAACTCTTTACCCACTAAGACATCTCCCAGACCCCTAAGTAGTTAATGTTGTTTTAAACTTTCAGTACCTCAAGTATAATACCAAGAATTATTCAACATTGTGTCTAACGTAGAAAACATGTGACAGTTGCTGACTTTCAATATTTCAAGCATTATGTTATACACTGGACAAACCACCACGAATAAAGCGCAGCTGCAGAGCATTTATTGGAGTCGTTGGCTAACAAGGAAAGGAACTGACACATAAAGACCACAGAGAAAAAGCAGGACAAGTTAACTTCTGTAAGGAAAGCACAAGGAGCACCCACTGCTCTGGTCTCCAGTGAAAATGGCAAGAAGTTATTAAGAAGAATATATAAATAAAACATCTTTTTTCCTGTAGAAAAAAAAAAACAAAATGCAGACATACCTGATCAAAAGAATCAACGGGAAAGCCTTAGAAAGAGCATCAGTATACACTATTTTAACAACATCTGTTCCTGTGCTCTGCATTTCCAGCTCCCAAAGGTAAACAAAGATGTCTATAAAACACACAGACCAATGCACCAAGATATGGCAATCATAAGCACATATGAAGTCACTAATGAAGTACTAAATACAATGAACAAAAACAGGGAAAGGGAAGAGAAAAATAGCTAATTCAGCAGTAAACATGGAGATTTCAATACTTTTTTTTTTTTTTTTGGTTTTTCGAGACAGGGTTTCTCTGTGTAGTCCTGGCTGTCCTGGAACTAGCTCTGTAGACCAGGCTGGCCTCGAACTCAGAAATCCGCCTGCCTCTGCCTCCCAAGTGCTGGGATTAAAGGCGTGCGCCACCACCGCCCGGCTAATACTTTATTTTCTATAATAGATGAAACAACTAGACAGAAGACCAACAGAAAGATAGATTTGATCAGTTCTGTCCACTAAACAACCTAAGGATATAAATAAGACACTGATCCAGTAACAATTAAACATAAGGATTTTTTTCAAGCTCATGGTGAACATTCTCCAAGACAGATCATGTGCAGTACTATAAAATAAACTTCAGTAAAGTCAAGACATAAGTAATATAACACATGTTCTCTAGTCACAATAAATAAAATTCAACATTAATAACAGGAAAGATTTTGGGAATTCACAAGAAGCAGAAATTAACGCACTTCTCAATAACCAATGGATATAAGAAATAATATAGAATACTGTGATTAAAACATTGTGATTAACATGAGAACACGAGCATCGAGCAGCTGAATGAGCACAGAGACAGATACCAAATCTAGAAATGCAAGAACACCTGTAGCGCTGAGAAAGCACCACATGGAGTGAGAATTAATGCCTCGACTCAACTCAATAAATATATGCTGGAGAAATGACATAGCACTTGCTATGAGGACTTGAATTCATATTCCCTGGACCCATATAAATCCAAGGCATAGAAGTATATGTCACTTTCCCAGACTCAGTAACCAGCTTAGTCATGCTGAGGTAGTAAGATCCAGATTCAGTTTAAGATTCTATCTCAAAGAATAAGATGGAGAATAACATAGAAAGGCACAAAACATTGACCTATGGCATCTTTGTGCACACATACATGAACATACACATATGCATACACACAAAAATATGAACATGCATTTATGTTCATCATTATGTGAGGCTACAGGAAGAAGAGACTGAAATATATAAAGGTGGAGCCTACTGGTCCGGGATAATGTTAAAGTAAATGGTATACTATGGAACAACAAACAAGTCTTCATGGCTATAGCAAAAGCCGCATGGTTGTAGAATAATGGAAGAGGAACATGGCACCAGAAAGAAATTCTATGATATCAGGTATGCAGAAGAATATTATCTAAGACATCTGCACTATTAAAGTTATGAAAAGATGACATAAGACTTACATTTTTATATCATACTTTATCAGAAATAGTCAAGTATTTCATCATTTTCCCTTGAAATACTTAACTTGAATCATGCAATCAGCTAAGCTACCCTGTGATTCGCATAACCCTGCCTCCGCTACTGGCACAAACCCTGGGAATACTCCAGAAATCTTTGAAATTGGCTCCTGTTTTGCACAAATGGTGCAAAATCTCTTGACATATTTTGCTCATAAACTAAAGAATTATTCTCTTATTCTTTAAATTCAGTTAGTCTTGCTGGACAGTTAACATAATTGAACAAATTAGAATGGAATCTTGTTTCCTTACCGTTAAATGCCACCAAGGGAGATGATAACACAATCTCCTCTGCCTCCATGAAGCATTTTCTATAGCAACAGTGCCAGCAGTGCCAAGCACAGAAGGAGAATAAATAAGACAGCAGAATCTTTGCTGCGTGTAGGAAAATAAAGCATATCCCCATGTCAAGACTATAACAGATCTTTAAAAACTGTGCTCAACATTAAACTTTATCTTAGCTATACTAGAAAACATTGCAATAACATGAAACCATAGTTATATAGAAGTCTGTGCACAAATTGAACCTGACATCATAAAGCCCTACTACTGCACATGGAAAAAACATAGCCCATCCATTCTAAAATACAAAATGACACATGCCCTTTTATGTGTTTCCTTTTACACATGAAAAACATAAAGCCTGCTAAAACAGGATGATATTGAACCTATTCTGCAATAATAAGCAGTCCAAAATAGCTACTGTACAAACAACTATTTTGAGACAGAGTAGCAAAAACAAAAATGAAAAAATACACAAAACAAACAAACAAACAAAAAACATTAAAACCACAGCAGAGCAGAAAAGAGCACACAGTTAAAACAGAATTCCTATTTGACTGTATCATATGTGCTTTCATGATTTTCCAAAGCTGGATATGGTGAAAACAAAAGCAGTTCAAGGATATGATCAAGGTTGTCTAGTACATGGAAATACCACAGGAATCAGCCTGGGATCTGTAGGAAAGCACTAGAACAGCAGCTCTGTTGTGCTAGTTAGGCCAAAAAAGCTAAGGTATAAAAAGAGAGGAAGGGAATGGGGATGTAAAGGTTTCTCTGTGTACAATGACAAGATGATAGCTAAGGAAAATAAAATTCAAGATTCTTGAAAATTTAACAATTTTGAAGAACTTACAGAAAAAAAGGCTGACTTTGATTAAGAATAGCAAGCATTGTGAGAGACTAATCCTAGGGCATTAAACTGTCTGTAGATCAGAAAGACAGTGGACACTGAGAGCAATAGAAAACGTCACAGATACGGTGTGACTGAGGAAAGACAGAGTGGTCACAGGGATTGCAAAGAGCAGTGGTGAAGCCGGGATGGGTGGCCCATGTATCAGTGGAGACGGATCTACAGAGAAGATTGTAAACAATGTGAAAACCAAAATCTTCTAGAAACACAAAGCTGGGCAGAGGAGACACAACAGAAAAATTCTTTCCCTGTTTCATGATTAAGTGTAAGAACAGAAGTGGTCTCTACGAACATGGTTTTTAAGCAGTATTCAAGACCAGTGTGGAAAAGGTATAGAGCAACCACAAAGGCAGGAGTGTAAAGTGGATTGTATATTTAAACATCAAGCCATATACTTGCCAAACTGGCCATATCTTACCTATGATTACAAAAGAGTTATTATAGAAAACCAACACCATTGATTACTCTAAAATAAAGAAAAATTTATCTAGCTTCAGGAATAATATGTCTTCTGTACTAACGATTGTCTGAACTGAAATGTCATTAAAATTTCCTAGAGGTCTTGTTAAAATACAGATTCAGACTGAATAGGCCAGAAATTAGAATTTGACATAACATTTCTGGATTTCCATGAACTTCTCAGGAACACTGCCAATGACACTATGCAGAGTGCTGTAGAGTCACTGGAGCCCGAGTTCCAGTAGACTCAAATGTGCACCGTGCACATCCTCCAAAGAGAAAGATTTTCCTAATTATAATGAGCATAGAAATCTCTTTGGAATTATGATATAAATTTAGATTGTGGCTCATTAGGTCTAAAGGAGAGTAAGAACAGAAGTTGTCCAGCCCTGTGACTGCTGCCGCTCACAGAGATAACTGAACAGCAAGGCATCATAGAGTACACAGTTAAACCAAAGCTTGGCTAGCACAGTTCACACTGACGATGCACGATTCCCGTCATCAAAAATTAACAAGATAAAAAAGTACAGACTCAAGAGCTTTTCACTACATATTTTTTCAAAACACGAAAATATTTTCCACAAAACACAATAAAAAAGGTAAAGTTTGTGCCTAATTACATAGCACATTGAGAAACCATTTCTATAAAATAAACTTAAATTGGAATTTCTAGATATTGCCTACTTTTGTAAAAATCAGTAGATTACTGGATATCTAGTAGCAATAAATCAAGCAACCATCTTTCAAAAGGAAACAAAGCAATGTAAGAATTTGGAAGTGTGGGGGTTTTTTTTGGTTTTTTGTTTTGGGGGGCTTTTTGTTTGTTTTTGCTTGCTAGATATTTTCAGAGGTGTATGGAATTTCTTCTAAGCTGCAAAATAATAGAAAAATAAAACAAAGAGTTGTAACATTTAGTGATTTTTTAGCTCAATTTTATATGTAAACAAAATGTGAAATTAATCAAACATTTCTTCAAGCCACTGAAGTCAAATAGACATAAGAAGTAGAGAAAAATACCTATAGAATCTATAGGAACAAATTACATGACTAAGCTTTTTGAATGGGTGGAGAAACATCTACTCGAGTTTCACACAAGATTTATTAGAACAATATAATAAGAGATGAAAATGTTTAAAAATATAACCATTAGGCAAGGGATCTACTTAACATTGTTTAATGTAACCAGTATATAGGCTCTGTCACCCCAAATCAGTAAGATAAAATAAGGTCAAAAAATCCATTAAAAAAAAAAGAACATAAATACTTGCTAACAACTGTTGCTTAATTTATATTGGTCACAAATGGCTAATTAATTTAGGAAGAAGAATAAAGGCAATTACAAATAGAAAATTCTGTGATTAAAAAGAGTTTAAACATTTAAACAAATGTTCCCCTGAGCCCCTATCTAGTACAGTGCTTATTTAACATGTTGGTAAATAATTCCAGAGGGCAGTCTCTCTAGCTCAGTCATGATGATGAGCTCTGTGAACAGTAGGTCCAAGGGACCTCTCATATTGTAAAACCATGCATCTTTTATTGTGGGACAACAAAAAAGACACAAAGGTTTCAAGCCTCTGAAGGTGTCTAAAAAATTGTAGTCCCTGGTCTTCTTTCAGTCCTTTTAAATCTTTTTAGATCTTTTAGTTTTCATGGAAAGAGGGAAATGCAAGCTGATGCAGTCAGTGAAAAGAGGCCATGGGTTCAGAATCCCAAGCTACAGTGAGTCTGCTGAGCTGTCGTGGGGGCTTCAGGGGAATAACAACACCAGGAAGGATGAGAGGGAATTTGCATAATCAGTGCAGCAATAAGGTACTTTTAGGGAAAGAAAGCAGCTTACTCTATGGCACAGAAAACCGTGGACAGTAAGAATAAGAGACAAAGCTGTAAAGGCAGGCAATGTTCAATGGCACAACATAATGATTGATCTCAGTCACATGGTCATCTAAATAAGAACAAGTGCAAGAAAATAAAGAAAAATAAAACGATCAGAAATCACTATAAAACTATTGGGACTTATTCCTTGGTACAACACTAACTACACTTGAGGAGGTCCAAAGGCAAGTTTGTAAATGATCAGATAAGAAATAAAAGGGGTTAATATCATTAATACAAATTACAAAGACTTATGTAAGTTTGGAGTGGACATTAACCCCCCCCCCTTACAGCAGCCATAAGAGCAACGAGGGATATATGGAAGGACTAGGAGGGAGGAAAGGGGTACACATCATTGCTATTATTATCATTTATAATCCTAAAATATTAACATTACTAGCTTAAAGAGGAAGTCTTAAATAT
Source organism: Apodemus agrarius (assembly GCA_964023405.1). NCBI lineage: Eukaryota > Metazoa > Chordata > Mammalia > Rodentia > Muridae > Apodemus > Apodemus agrarius. The sequence goes on from OZ030011.1 coordinate 82,774,204, forward strand.
TTTTTAAAAGATTTATTTATTTATTTTGCGTATTTGAGCACACTGTAGCTGACACACCAGAAGAGGGCATTGGATCCCATTACAGATGGTTGTGAGCCACCATGTGGTTGCTGGGAATTGAACTCATGACCTCTGGAAGAGCAGCCAGTGCTCTTAACCCAGAGCCATCTCTCCATCCCTGAAAGTCTTGAATGTTAATGGCAAATATTATTTTGAATCAAATAGAATTATCTAATTGTGTAGCAGTCCATTTTTCTGCTTTAAAACTCAATCTCACCAAAGCAGGATTCTTCTGATATAACATCCTCACCAACCAGAATTTATTTCTTGTTACCCAATACTTCCACACTAATTGAAAACACTTAACACATCTCTCCAAACTGAAAATCACTTTCCTAGAATATGGGACCAAATATTTATACATTGCATACCTAGAACATCCACTTTCTATACATGCACATTTACTTAGCACAAAAAATTTGTGAGGAGAAAATAAAATGTTTTGCCTAATACTTCAGCACAATAATAAACAGGAGACATGAGGCTACCGAGATGATCATATACTTGTTCTTGGGACTCAAAAGCAGCTGTAACTGCAATTCCAGGAGCCCAATTCCTTCTATTGGCCTCCATAAGCACTGTACACACGTGCTATGCATACAAAAAAGCGAGCACACACACACATACACATAAACAAAAATGAATTTTAAATCTTTTTAAAGAAACAAAAGACATGATCTCTGCCCGGGGGACTTTGTACCTGGTAGAATTAGAAAACAAATCACTACAAAATAAAATCAAGGAAAAGATTCAAGAGAAGCACTGTTGCTACTGTGCATTTATTCTGGCCTTTCAAGGGAGCTTTGATAGCTTAAAAGAAGTAAAGTGTGGCTAACAAATCGAATTGTCAAAAAGACGCCTATGAAGGGATCAGGTGATGAAAAACTGGTTTAAAAAAAAAGAAATAGATGTAACCAAGGTAACTTATAAAACTTCAGAGGTAAAAGCATTTAGAGACTGATAGTGAAAGCAGTAGACAGATCTGTGCAAGTGCCTGGGCGAAGAGCAACTTTCTAGACTATGGAGAGTTTGGAAATTTTATTCTGTGGGTTCTCTTAAAAACTATGCAATTTGTGGATGGTCCACTTACCTACATAATTATTATGATAATAATAAAGTGACTACTGATTAACCATGGCTGAATTAAGACAATGACACAAACTCACAATTCAACTCGGAAAAAAGCAATCCTCAGGAAGCCAAAGCCCTGCCATCAGATAACCTGACTTGGAAAAGATATAACCAGAGTAAGGACAGTTGGATTGTGTATTCTTCATTAATAAGCACAAATACTAATTATTATAACCAAATGTTTTAAGAAAAAGAGTGTTAAAAGTTTGATATTATAGTGTTCATATAAAACACTAGTATAGATATTATAGATAGTTGTATTATAGGCGTTATAGATCTATTGTTAATTGAGAACATCACACTCACTAACTAAACAAGAACACTACCTAAACAAGAGTGCTGCTCATACTACTCCATGGAGACACAGATTGCATGCAGTTAGCAGCTCTGTTATAGACTGAAGGCCAGATTTCTCTTAGATTTGTCTTGGGCCCTCTAAAATGCCAACTGGTGTATGACTTGGAACCTGATCAGCATAAGTTCAGGATGCATAATTTTCAAAGTAGACATTCCCAATTCTGTGAAAGACTGGTGGGCATGTTAACCAGAAAGTACAATATCCAGTATTTCAAGATCTCTTTCACGATAAGCTGGTTGCATAGGTTCCGGTGACGTTGGTAATGACAGAGCATGTATGTGCACAAGTACACACAAGTGCTCATGTACAAACACACTCATGACCATGGTGCATGTACATGTGCTAGTAAACTGTACTGTGCCTGCACTTACAGAGGCCAAATGAAAATACCCAGTGTCGTCTTCTATCAAAATCTGCCTTATTCCTTTAACAGGGAATCTCGCTGAACCTTTAGCTTGTCATTCAAGCTCGGCTGGCTAGGCAGCAAACACCATCTTTGCTCTCCAAGCTGGGCTTACAGGTACATGCCTAGCTTTTGCATAGATGCTGGGATTCAAATTCAGTTACTCACGCTTGCCTAACATGTTACTTGACTCTGTGCCCTGTCACAGAATTTAATCTTTAAGGCAAGAGTGATATATTCACATTATTCTTTCAATAGTTCAAGGTCATAAGAATTACAAGACTGATTCTGAAAATGTTAGGAAATAAATACAAGATATTCTGTAGAGTCGGAAAGAATCTATGAAATTTCCAGTGGTTTCATTTAAAGTCAAAGTATGCCTGTCTCTTTTATCCTTGGTTGTCATCAGCGTAGCACTTAATTGTTCTGTACTCTTAAGAGAATTTTGATATTAGTACAGCTACAGGATTTATACAAATGTCTTTGTATTCAAATTTAATTAGTGAATATAATAACTGTCAGTGCAGTTAAATCTCTTTAAATATCCCTGTACTCAAAAATAATGCCCTGAAGTCTCACTTTGCTTGAATCACATGAATCTCCAGGCTATATTATATATTTAAACATCTGTCTTTCTTTAACCTGCTGCTACAATGAAGAAAACAAAGCTCAGTTCAACCACCACCCGAGCTCAGATAAGAGGTGCCTTATCATTCTTAATTTTGTTTAAAAGAGCTTTTCTTCTAATACAAAGGTCATGCTATTGACCTGCCATCAGGGATCAAGTGTATTAAGTAGTCTTTCTAAGAAGAAGGCTGTTGATCCTTTACACCCCATTGCCTAGTGCCATTTGCAAAGCTCACTCATTATGCAACGCTCAATATGAAGCAAGATGAAAATGACAAGGAATCCTCTTAATATATAGAGGGCACATGACATGGGCTTGTTAAGTTCTAGTATACTTCTACAGCATAGGCATGTCTTAAATGTCTTCCAAGGTGTTGCTAAAATAGAATAAATGAATTTAATCTCCTATGCTTTGTTGGTACCAGGGATTAGCAACCTTAGGAAAGTAGTATGTGTCAAGTATATAACCCAGACAAGCTAAGGAGCAAGAAGGTAGAATCCCCAAATAGTCAACACAGAAAAATTGAGGAGGCATAGATATGTGAGGCTTTTCTGACAAACCTATTCCAGTTGAACTGCCAAGTCCAAGAAATTGCCTTCTTATGCTTCTTTTTCCCAACTGTACTACTCAATAATTTCTTATCTCTCTCACTGCCCAGAGCATATGATTAACGGGCATCTCTCTCTTTACCAAACACTGTTGGGAAGAAAGATGGAACTCAGCCCCCATCATCATCTATAGGAGGGGCTTCTCTGCATTTCCTATCAATGCCACCTTAATTAGAAGCCATCCCTCCCTCGAAACACAGATAATACCTGTAAGTACAAAAATGGATATTATCTCAAGATTGAAGAAAGGCAAAGGGGGAGGTAATTACATATCACACTTTGGGGAAATTTGTCCAATATAAACAAATTGATTAATTATATCATTTCCTTTCCTTTCTTCCCTCCAAACCCTCCTGCATAACTTACCTTGCTCTTTTTCAAATTCATGACCTCCTTTTTATCAATTGTTATTGCGCGCGCGCGCGCGCACACACACACACACACACACACACACACACACACACATTCCTGAATATAGTCTGCTCAATTGGCATAACTTACTTGTATGTATGTTTTCAGGGCTAACCACTTGGTATTGGACACCAATTGCTGCGCTCTTAGTCGGGGAGATTATTTCTCTCACTCTCAGTATTTCTTCGTTGCTTAGAGTTCTTTGTGTAGAGGTGAGGCCTCATGGTCTCTCCCATCTTCTTTGACATGTCTATTTAGTGTTCTTCCATATTCAGTTTATGTTAAGGCAGTTGGTGATACTTCATAAATGCAGCTTTTGACACTATTAGAGACAAACCTTCACAGCAAACTCCCAGATCCTTTTTTTTTTCTTTCTTTTTTTTTTTGTAACAACTCAGCCCTACTTTTAACAACTTAGAATGAAGGTATCTAGAAAGTATTTACTTTTAATCAGAAAAGTTTTCTAAAAATTGCTTGTCTTATATTCTGCCTAATGTCTATTCTGCATGTAGTCTGAACCTTGCAAGTCCATACACAATACATAAGAGTGGCTATCAGAGGCTAGAAAGAGGGAGGGGAGGAGAAAGGAGAAATTAATCAAAGGGTAAAAACACAGAGATGGGAGGAAGAAGCCTGAATTAACTATTGTATATAATGGCTACCATAATAAATAAAGATGCACTGTGTATGTTAAAACAATTAAAAGACTGAATTTTAAATATCTCATCATAAACACACACACACACACACACACACACACACACTCACATACACCCCACAAAAGTATACAAGTGTAATGGATTTGTTAGTTACCCTGCAGAGATATATATCAAAACATCAAATTGAATCCCACAAATACATGGCTATGACTTGTCGATGACAAGTAAAATGTCAATAAAGGCAAAAGCTCTACTGAGCTACCAGCTACTAATGTGATTTGAAAAACTCTCATGCCATGAAGAAAGAACAGCTGCCAACATCACACAGATAAGTTTTGCCAAATATTGCAAAAAAAAAAAAGGAAAGGAATGAAGAAAGAAAGAAAGAAAGAAAGAAAGAAAGAAAGAAAGAAAGAAAGAAAGAAAGAAAGAAAACCAGCCACATTCTCAATGCTGTGAAAAGATGTCCTCTTGGGCATTACACATAGCCTCTGTCTCTCAGAGTTCTGTGAATTTGAAAACTGTAATTAAGTCCCTATTCAGACTTCACTTCTCTGGGCTACATAAACCCAGTCCTTTATACTTCCAGTACAGAACAGAGTTCTCAAGCCTTTTAATAATTCCTGCTGGATTCCTCTGGATCTTCTCCAAACTCTACACAATAAAGGCATGACTTGGGCTCAAAGAGAAAAAGGAATTGCTCAGCAGTAACTTAATGTTATGCCCCAACATTTTTGCTATTTGTTCCGTCATCCTGTTTGTTACCTGTGCATACCACAGAGTTATGGTGTCTTCACATCGAACGTTCTTCAAAGGTCACGTTTGAATTGCAATCTTTTGATGATTTGCAGAGTTAAAGATTCCTATCTTGGCTTGAAGACATGGAAACACTGTGTTACACTTGAAAATAAGACACCAGGCAAAGGATTGTAACTAGAGAGTAGTAATCAGAACTCACTTCCAAAACTTCCCAGGATGAGCCAAAAATAACATGTCAGACACTGGTACATTTAATTTTCAGTTCATCCATCATCTAGTTTCAGGACTGTAGCAAACACTGAAGTTTCTAACAAAATAATACTAGTTATCAGGGTGCCCATGGGAAACTAAATCAGTTATCATGAGAAAAGTGCTATGTATATATGCTCTGGAATAAATTTTTTAAGATCTATTTATGTATTGATGTGTATGAGTGATCCACCTACATGTATATCTGAATACAAGAGGAAGGCATCAGATTATATTATAGATGGCTGTGAGTGACCAAGTGGTTGCTAGGAATCGAACTCAGGTCTTCTGGAAGAGCAGTCAATGTACTTAATGGCTGAGCCATCTCTACAGAGCAGGCTCTGAAGTAATTTTGATGTGTATTCATGAAAGAACCATTCCGGTTACTTTTTAACTGCCTTTCACAGTGTGGTGCTAGGCTAAGAAGGCGTGTCTGAGGAGGAAAGACTGGCCGTATTAACAGTGCACCACAAGACTGAACTTGTAGCTTGCACCTTAGCAGCTGTGGGTTTTCTGGCAGGACAAGGAAATGCAAAACAGAATGCATTTGATGCTGCACATGTGAGAGGTGCAGGGACATCTGTGCAACCATGGACAAGTGTGCTAGAAGCCATGGAAGCTGGAAGCCAGTACTTCCCCCCATGAGTATTGGTTGAGCATTACATTAAAAGAGTCTGAACATACAGAGTTATCATTTTGCTTCATAAAGAATAGCATGCTCATTCAAATATAATCAAAACATTAATGCTTTTTTATTTCCTGTGAAAATAATTTTATTCTAGTATTTTAAAGAAAAATATATAAGACTCAAAGACACCATGTATTTCAGTGATAGCAAATTGTTTTTTTCCTATTTTTAAATGAATTCAAAGTTGAAAAGGGCAGTAAGTTAAAAATGTATTTTCTCTAATGACATCTCTAACACTTGACCTTGTGTTGAGCCACAAACCAAAAGCCAACCCAAAGAACTATAAAAAACACTTCTATTGAACACAAGATCAATAAATAGGCTTCAAAATTGGTGATTGACAATAGCATAATTCTATTCCCAATTTTAAAAGATTGAGCAACAATGTGATTTACAAAACAAAACAACTTTCGGCTTGTTATATTCTTTTGTTGTTGTTGTTTTTGTTTTGTTTTGTTTTGTTTTGTTTTTTTCTGAGACAGGGTTTCTCTGTATAGCCCTGGCTGTCCTGGAACTAACTCTGTAGACTAGACTGGCCTCGAACTCAGAAATCTGCTTGCCTCTACCTCCCAAGTGCTGGGATTAAAGGTGTGCGCCACCACCGCCGCCCGGCTTTAATTTATTTTTTTATTTTTTTATTTTATGTATTTACTAGTGCTCTCTTCAGACACACCAGAAGAGGGCATCAGATCCCATTACAGATGGTTGTGAGCCACCATGTGGTTGCTGGGAATTGAACTCAGGACCTCTGGAAGAGCAGTCAGTGCCCTTAACCTCTGAGCCATCTCACCAGCGGCTTGTTATATTCTATGCAACACAGCAGTGAAGAAATTGTTTACACTGTGAATAAATAATCACAGCTTGGACCTAAGTCGTTCACCATAGGACATGTTCCTGAGTTTGTCACAGATGCTCATCAGAAAAGATGGGAAGACTGGAGCTTAGGAGGAAAGGACAGTCCTGCTCTGAGTACAAAACTAAAACCAATATTCAGGAATACTTAAATTGCTACAACAATCTTAAACTACCTCAACTGTTGTCCTGACCAGCATTTCCTTAACTAGGGCGTGAGAGAACAGAAGACCATGAATAGTATAACAGAATAAATGTTTTTAGAGGCCACTGTTCTAAGCCTTTGTCACCCTAAAACTAATTATGGAGGGAGAAAACATTAATATCCTCAAGAATATTCAGAGATGGTGTAGCTTTCCTGACCACACTTTTACATGAAGTAACTCAAAGATAGGCTGGCTGGCTTCCCAAACCCATGGTCACACAGCTGAATTCAGAGCAAACCCAGAACAAACGCACAGGCATGCTAAAAGTGCAATCATTGAAAAATATATTATAAGGGACACCTCACTCTGGGAATGGACAAGGATTGTGTCATTACCAGCTAGCAGAAACAGGCAGAAATCTGAACTGCACTGGTCTAGCCAAGATGAGCAGCCTTTGTTTGTCCTGACAAAGTAATGTCTACCAAATAAACACTGGGGATTTACTTTGTTCAACACAACATTTTTTAAGGAAGGCAGAACAACTTGAACTTTCAAGTAAAGCTAAAATAAGTCTGTATATCTATGCTCTAATTGTTTCCTTTAAAAAAAATAGTCTTTTAAATGCTGGGCTACCAGGGAAAGAAGAGGCACCACAACAAAGAAACCAGCAGGATTCCATTAATAGTTCAAAAAGAAAATACTGGGTATTTTCTGCATCTGTTTCCTAGTTGAGGAAGGATGCAAACAAAATTGCTGAAAATGCAAAACAGGGCTCCTCAGGTGGCAGTGATATGTACTGCATTCTTTATAGAATTAATAACTAATATTCACAGTCAAAGACTTTAGCAAGGAACTAAAACCCAGAGAACGTCTGTTTCACAGGTCAGTGAGCATTCCACTGATCGCATCAGTATTTGTAACGCCAACTATGCGTTACACCCAACAACTTTCAACCAGTAAGAAAATGAAAAATATTTTTGTTTATGAAGTTTTTATGTAAATTTCAGGGGGCTATTCTGAAGCCTTATGATTCGAAATATTTATTCAATGTAAATATATGTATATATATGTATATATGTTTGTGTGTGTGACGTTTCAATGCACACATTACAGCATCTTGTATAACATGTATAATACGATAGCTTTGTCCTTTACAGGAAACATTTAAGATGTGACCTGTAATAAGATACTGAAGTTATCACTTAGTGCAACATTCTCTTCAAACATATTTACCACAAGTATCACACAATATTTGTAGCCATATTAGATAATTAGTTTCACACAATTTGGCACTTAATTACATGTATTAATATCTAATTTTTCAGAGATCATCAATTCAGGATCATGAATTGGCCTAAAATTAAAAATTGAAAGGGAATAAAAAGTTGAAGATCCACCCCATATACAGTTACAAAACCCAGACAGTTACTGATGCCCACAAGTGCTGGCTGCCTGTCACCTGGGAAGCTCTGCATGAGAAACACAGAGGAGACACTCTCAGGCAGCCATTGCACTGAGCACAGGGTCCCCAGATGAGGACTAGAGAAAGGACCCAAGGAGCTGAAGGGGTTTGCAATGCCATAGGAGGAACAACAATATGAGCCACCCAGTACCCCCAGAGCTCCCAGGAACAAAACCATCAACCAAAGAGTACACATGGTGTTACTCATGGCTCCAGACACATAGACAGCAGAGGATGGCCTTGTTAGACACCAAAGGGAGGAGAAGCCCTTGGTTATGGAAAGACTTGATGCTGTAGTGGAGAGGAATACCAGGACAGGGAAGCTGGGGGAGTGTTGATTGGAGAACAGGGGGAGGGGAGATGGCTTATGGGATTTTCGGGGTGGGGGGAGAACCAGGAAAGGAGACATTTGAAATGTAAATAAAGAATATATCTAATAAAAAAAGTTGATCAAATGGAGAATATGAGCCCTTCACACTCAACCTCCATATTCATAAATCCCACACAATTTAAACATTAAAATAAGGGCTTCCTGGCCCATGAAAAATTAAAATAATTAAAAAAGAAGTCATAACAGTTCCATAGGCATGAACTCTAAAAACATGAAGGCAAATATTCACTTAGAAGTAAAAAATGAAAAAACCTTCATATTATATAGTTAGTCCTGACATGAAGACATAATAAAGGAAACAGAATCTTTGGCAGCAGGGAAGAGCGTGCGATATACACAGTCATTATAGAGAACAAACTGCAGAATTAGTGCACACGTGACCATTCAGAGACTCCTGCTCAAACATGGAGCCATGCATGCAAATATTCATCACTGTTGTCAAGGCTATGATATAAAAAACATATTATATCATAATATAATATGTTTATTATCATATCATAATATGTTTATTATATCATAATAGGTTAAACAACAAAAATACAACTGTATGAGAAAACAGTAATGCAAAACAATCTCTAAAATATGTATCCTGCATCCATGATATCCAATGAAAGAAAATCTCAACCAGTGAATAAGGAAGTATTGGAAAAGATGTAGAAAACAAAACAAACAGAAAACAAAGTCCCAATCAACTCTAGGAAAAACTATTCAAATTGAAATTCCCTGGACTTAGGCAACACAGTTTCTGCATTATCCTTTCCGCTTTTAGGGAATTACACGGTTCCTGCTGCTCAGTATGTCTTCCAACCACTGAAGAATACCACAGATGTCTCCACTCTGGCTTTTGTTATGGTTTAGAAGTGAACTGCCCCTTAAGGCGCAGAGTAACACTTGGTCTCTAGAGGGTGACAACTTTGGGGTTGTGAAATCTTTACCGCACGACTATAAATGAGCAGCTAGAAGAGATTCTCTAGGACAAACTCAGGTTTCCAGCCTAAGGTTTTTGGTTCCCAATCACTGAACAGTGTGGTTAGCTCGACACCTTGCAGACGAAATGACCTACAACCTCTCAGCTGTGAGCCAAGACAAATCCTTCCTTTCTGTCGAGCATTTAGGACCAACAACGAGAAAAGTACCCGCCAGGCTTCGGACATGTAAAACCCGTCATGGATAAGTTCACATGGGAGAATAAGTTTTCATATGTCTGTGTGACTCCTGAGGAGTTCCACTGCGTGGTTACACAGCCCATGCTCATACTTGTAAGAGCTTGTCACCCTTTATTTCCACAGTGTCTGTAATATGTAACAACCCCACCAGCCTGCTAGAAGCAATCCAGTTCCTTCACAAATCGCCAGTGCTTACTATTGTTACTTTCTTATTCATTCTGCTGGTTCACACTGATGGTTTCCCGCACGCTGAGCTTCTGGGAGGACTAAAGGGGATGGGCATGCTTTCATGTGATGTTGCCAGATGTGCATCCTCCCTATGTGAAAAGGTGTAGCTTTTGTCATCTTAACTGGGTGGCTTGGGGTTTTCTATTTTTTGTAGTTTTGAAAGTTGTTTGTATATTCCTGACACTAGTTTGCTGTTGCTTGGGGTTAGAGATGCTCTCACAATCCACTGAGGAGTTTATCCTGTTGTTCCCTGGAAGATTTATTCTTTTGTGCCTGCACTTAAATCAATGGTGTATTTGCAGTGTTCTTTGTAGAAACTATGAGGCTTAGGTCAAGGCTGACATGTTCTTCTCCTCTTTAAAGCCATCTAAGATTTCCCAGCCATATGAAAATTGCATCACAGGGCAAAAATTATGTCAGAATAGAGCAGCAGAACTAGAGGTACTGTGATGGTGACAGGTATGGGAGCATGTCCATGGCAGACAAAGGAGCAGACCACCACAGGACACATCACCCTGTCACTGCCTCATAAGCCCATCACATGGAGCTGCTGCCCTTACCAGACCAGCTACCTGCTAGCCTCACACTGCTTGCCTGCTGGGGAGGTAGGACAGCAAGGGGCCAAAACATGAGTGTTGTGCCCAGGTCAACCTGATATACAGCAGCCTGGATCTCACACGGGTCTAGCCTAGGACACACTGGGTATGACACAATCACTCTGACTGAGCCACAACAAAATATCAAGAAGAATGGTTCATTTTCTGGGTCAAGTCTCATGAAAGACATGTGGGATCTGTGCTGTCCCCAGAAACCATGTTGATGTCCACGATCAACATGGCGGACTCCCGGCAGCTATGAGCAGGGAAATTTCTTTGGCAGGGCTATCAATTAATGCTGACCCCCCCCAATTGAGCTGTATGCAGACTCATAGGACCGAGAATAGGAGACATTGAAGAGGACCAGGCCAATCTCCCCCAAACCTGTCCTCCGGTCACCCCCAGCAAAATGGTCCTAACATGAAGCAATTGAAAGAGAGTCCATAGACATTGTGATAAAGATGCTGAAGTTCTGCTCTTTAAAGTATTTGGATTCTGATGGAGGGGTGGAGATGGATGCAATGGTCTTTAAAAGGATGGCCACTGGGGCGTTTGACCATGCTCCAATGAGTACATGGAAAACACAAATTGGACTCGGTGGTCTTAGGTTTTCTTTTTTCTTTTTTGTTCTTCAGGGGAGGGAGGAGCACAAGGGTGGGCTGGTAGACCTGAGAGAAATTGAAAGTGACTGTGATAGGGCTCATTGTATGAAATACCCAAACAGTGAAAATATTATGTGGGAGAAAATAAAATAAAAAATATTTTTTATTTCAAAAAACTTATACCACAAACCAGAAACCCATAGGCACACAGAACCTGATATGAGCCAGTCTCAGCCGCATCTTCCAGTCTGCTTCTTACAGCATCATCAGTCTTCCTTTTACTTGCTGAGCAGGACAGGGGCTTCAATAAATGTTCGTGCCCAAGATTATGACAAGCTCCATTCATAGTCATTACCTCGTCACTCAGATGTCGCCTCTTTAAAAGGGGTCTGACTACCAATTTATCATATCATTCCACATCAGTATTCTGGATAACAGAGGGCACATACGTTACAAAAACAAGTTCTTATATATTTACCTGTTCTTGAGTTACATTCGGGAACTCCAGAATGAAAAAAATACATAAAGCCCATATGAAGAGGTACCTTGGCCATTGTGATAATTATTATAGACTCAGTACCAAGAACTCTGTGAACACAATATTCACAAAACAAATTATAAAAGGATACTTATGAAGACTATTGTGAACAGCTAATGTGTGAACAACAAAATAATCAATATCTATTACATCAACAACTTTTCTAAGATATACAAAACAAATGTGACTCTGTGTGTCTGCATATGTGTAAGTATTCAGTCTTTGAAACATCTCTAAAAGGAGGTATTACTACCCCCATTTAAAGTGATGAAATTAAGGCACATAAACATTAAATAATTTAAAGCTACTAACTACGAGAAAAACTAAAATTCATTTTCGCTCTCTTTATCTTCTCTCTCCCTCTCTTTCCCTCCCCTATCCCTTCTTCCTTTTGTCCCTTCCTTCTTCCTTCTTCCCTTTCTTTTCCTATTCTCTATCTCTCCAGTTATGGAAATTAGGCAAAAATCTTAATGTTATTGCATTTAATGTGATTACTTCAAATTCTGCCTTCAAAGGAAATGTTACTAGGGCAGCATGGCATAGTGTAGCTCATAAGGATGTATTCTTAATACAAATCATTACTAAGCCATTGCTGGAGCTATGCTATCCCTAGCTTTAACCTAGGTCCCAAAGGCCTGAATTCCATAAAAGGATATCCAGTAAGTGTTATGGTCAAGTATATTAATTGCCTCAAGACAGACCATTACCCTTGCTAATTTGTGCCATCATTGAAACTAAACAGTGAGTGATAACTTTATAAGCAATTATCTGTGGCTTTGAAACTTCACAGATATCCAAATGTTTCAAACCTCAAGTGCAGTTCTAGTGTATATTTCCCTCTATATTTTTTTATCTGACAATCCTCAAAGGACAATATTTGCTATTTAAAAGTAATTTTGTTCATATAAACTAACAAATATTGATAAAACACAAAGAAGCTTGTCTTCTCAACTGTCCTTTAAGGTGGAAATCATAACAAAAGCCACACTCCTTTGCAGGCGTCATATGAGCCATTTTTTGAGTATACTGTTTTTAAATGAAGACACAATCTCAGGGACCAATGAGTTTATGACTTATATACAACCAACAGTATGGTAGCCTCTGACTTTGATTATTTAAGTCTAACATGATTCTAATCTCTTGAGAGTATTTTGAGTCTCATTTCTGAGACCATGATGGTGCAGAATGAAGACATCCATTGTTGTATTCCCTGAGACACATTTCATGTTTGTGAGGATATCACATGAAGCAGAGTCCACTTGTCCATGAAAGCACATCAACTCCATTTGTCTGATGATACAGAAAGGTAAATTTTCAAAACTGAGTCAGCCATGTTTGAATACCAAGCACCCAAAGACATGGGCTTTATAACTTCTTTGTGCACCTGTTAAAAAGGACACACAAAAGCCAATCTCAGCACCTTTCCTGGGAACACTGGGGATTTCATCAGTGCTTTCTGAAGAGACTTCACCATGCTGTGAGGAAACTAAAAAAAACATGAAGAAAGGAACACAGTTCAGGGAACAACTATTTAGAACCACAAGTCCCGCATGAGCTGGAGCCTGAACAGAGAATACACTGACTTCTCTCACAGCCAGTTCCATAAGCAATGAAAGAACAAGAAAGTTTATCTCATACATTAAGCAAAAGGTTATTGCACTGGGAAGAGAATGAATTCCCATATACCATTAACTTCATACACTAAAATGAATTGAAGAAACTAATTATTCAGATACAGAGAATGGCCTTTGGGAAACATGGTTGCTTAAAAGGATTTAATAGTCCGAGCGTGTGCAGATTATTATCATGAATTAAAGTAATGAGAGGATGAAGATATTAGGAAGAAAGAGAGGCTGTGCTGAAATGCTAGCCTTGCCTCTCCTGTCACACTGGAAAACCAATGTCCAAATACAGAATGCAGCAAAGCTTTGCCAGCAAAAGACTAATGAGTTCTTATGGCACTTGCTTCCAAAGCAAAATTATTCAAAGACTGGTATAGAGGGGTGAGAGAATAAATGTAAATATTGTTTTCCAAATGGCCACAGAGCAACATCTAGATAATGATAAAATCTGGGAAAAGGGAATTACCTGCCCATTAATGTTCTAAATCAAGAGAACTTCTACATTAATCTTTTAAGTGTACTAAAAGGAGAAATATGAACAAAAATATTACACACACACACACACATTTTTGAAAAACTGCTCTTGAAGAATGATCCTCTTGATATCTTCCAAAAGGAAACAAAAAAATAATAATAGGACTCTAAAAGCATTGCTGTTTGAAAGCTACCTCATGGGCAAAGTGTTTCCTGATACCTATTTTAATTAAGAAAACCCTTGAAAAGAAAGACATAAAAAACATAGACATATTAATCTCCTTGTATATTGAGGACATTGAGAATGACAAGGGGAGGAGAAAGCAGTCACAGAATAGCATAAACAGAGCAGGGAACACATAGGAAGACTGGCATGTTGCAGTGGAAAATGATAGAACTAGAACACAGATTTAGACATTGGGATAGCATATATTGTTATGATGACTTTGGTGGCTCATACAAGAAAAACTGACAAAGTTACACTCCAGCATCAGCTTTCAGAACCACTAAAGTCACATGGGTGCCTGTGGTTGGTTCTCCAGCCATTGGTCCTTTATAAGAAATTTTCCATCACTGTCCTGGGCTAGAGATTAGTGATGTCCTATTCATGAATGTGCTTTATTCAAAACTTGACAAAGAAAGAAGTGAAACAGCCTATACCAATACTGGGCATATACCCAAATCAGGTTCCAACATATATCAAGGACACATGCTCTACTATGTTCATAGAAACCTTATTTATAATAGCCAGAAGCTGGAAACAACTCAGATGTCCCTCAACAGAAGAATGGATACAGAAAATGTGGTACATTTACACAATGGAATACTACTCAGCTATTAAAAATGATGACTTCATGAAATTTGCAGGCAAATGGATGGAATTAGAAAATATCATCCTGAGTGAGGTAACCCAGACCCCAAAGGACATACATGGTATGTACTTACTGATAAGTGGATATTAGCCCAAAAGCTCAGAATAGCCATAATACAACACACAGACCATCTGAAGTTGAAGAAGGAAAGTCAAAGAGTGGATGTTTCATTCCCACTCAGAATGGGGAACAAAATAATCACTGGAGGTACCAGGAGGATTCTGGGTGGGAAAGGGTAGGAGAGGAGAAAAGAAGGGCAGGTTCATGTATGGAAAGAGACAGGAGAGAAGTTCAGAAGGCCAGTAGAATGAATAGAAATACGTAGCAGTATGGGGTAGGGAATGGGACTGGAGGACATCACTAGAAAGTATTAGACACTAGGGCTGTGAGAGGCTCCCAGGACCCAATGAGGATGACATTACCTAAAATGCCCAACAGCAGGGAGATAGAACCTAAGGAGACCACCTCCAGTAGATAGACATGGCCCCCAGTAGAGAAATGAGACCACTCACCAGTCTAAAAAATTTTAACCCAGAATTGTCCCTGTCTAAAAGAAATGCAGGTTGGTACATATTATTGTTCCTCCTGTGGAGCTGCAAACCTCTTCAGCTCATGGGTCCTCTCTCTTGCTACTTCTGTGGGAGCCTGGGTTCATTCTATTCATTGGCTGTGAGCCATGGGTATTTACCTCTGCAGAAGGAACAATAATATGTACCAAACAGTATCCCAGAGCTCCCAGGGACTAAATCACCAACCACGGATCACACATGGAGGGTCACACGGCTCCAACTACATATGTAGCCGAAGATGACCATTCAGACATCAATGAGAGGAGAGGCCATTGGTCTTGTGAAGGTTCGATTGCCCAGAATAGGGGAATGCAAGTCAGGAAATGGGGGGTGAGTAGGGGGAGGGGGGAAGGGATAGGGTTTTTTTGGTGGGGTAATGTGGAAAAGGGTTAATATTTGAAATGTAAACAAAACAAATATCAAATTTAAAAGAAGAGAAAAAAAGAAATGCAGGGACAAAAATGAAGCACAGGCTGAAAGAAAGGCCATCCAGAGACTGCCCCACCTTGGTATCTATTCCATCTGCAGACACCAAACCACAACACTACTGCTGATGCCAAAATGTGCTTATAGGTAGGAGTCTGGTATGGCTGTCCTCTGAGAGGCTCTGCCAGCACCTAAGACACATGCAGATACTCAGAGCCAACAACTGGACTGTACTTTGGGACCCCAATGGAAGGGGAAAGGGAAGGACTGAAGGGGCTGAAGAGGACTGCAACCCCACAGAAAGAACAACATCAACTAGCTGGACCCAAAATCCAGAGACTAAAACATCAACCAAAGAGTATGTATGTAGATGGGTCCATGGTTCCCACTACATATATACCAGAGGACTGCCTCATCTGTCATCAATGGAAGGGGAGGCTCTTGGTCCTGTAGAGGTTTGTTTTCCCAGGGAAGGGAAACGCTAGAGGGTTGAGGCGGAAGTAGGTGGGTGAGTGGGAGGGTGGCAAAGCACCCTCTTAGTGGCAAAGTGGAGGGATAATGGGATGGGGGAGTTGCAGAGGGAAGACCAGGAAGGGAAACAACATTTGAAATGTAAATAAACTAATCAATAAAAAAAAGAGGCAGAAGATTGGGGGCAAGACATCATAAGTTTCAAACATGTGATATGTCTTTACATATCATGTAAAATAAGATGCCCAGAATTGTACATATAATTTGGCATTATCCAAAAAAAAGTTAAAAATCACTCACATGGAAAACATATACAAATTATCCTTTCATTTTTTATTCTTATCTATATTTCTAAATCTTCCATATACACAACATTTTTAAGCAAATTTTTTTACAGAGTCACAGATTTTAAGAACAATCAATCTGTTCTGTATATAATAGGATTGACACTTGTCCTTCTTAACTTGTCTAAAATTACAGAACACACAAGGCAGGGAACTAACCCTCATAGTAGCAACAGGCATAGGGTAATATGATGCGTCTGTGTAACTCGTCAGGTCTGGCAAGTGCTTCACTGTGGGAGGGCATAGGGATGAGGTGAGGCTATGCCCCGGTTTAAGGGATGGGGTAATATACAGAGTCTCTGTATCATTCACTGTATTTTTCTACAAACCTAAAGTTATTCAAAACAAAGTGATTTATTAAATCTAGGACAGGTTTGACTCACTCACTACGCTATTTTCTAGGCCTATTCACTTATCTGTAATGTGATGGTTTCATGTTTCTTTGAAGATGAATAGAATTCCACAGTGCAAATGTTCCATTTGTTCATTATCCATTCGTCACTTGAAGGACACTTAGGCTGTTTTCACTTCCTAGCTATTGACTGAGCAATGGTCTTTGGAGTAGGATGTTGAGTCCTTTGGGCATATGCCAAGGCATAGTATAGCTGTCACATGTGGTGATTTATTTGTATCATTTTGAAGATTTTCCACAATGGTTTCCATAATGGCTATTCCAGTGTACAATCCCACCAATGACTGAGGGCTTCCCTTTCCCAGGCTCCACCCCACCTCATGCTACTGCTTGTTCTGTTGGTCTTTGCAGTTCTGACTGAGGTCAGGAGAATTCTCACAGTTGTTTTATTTGCATTTCCCTAGTTGCTAGAGAAGACTAACACTGTTTAGCTATCTCTCAGTCACTTTTTTTCTTTTTGTTTGTTCAGGAGCAAGGCCCATCTTTCTCAAATATTAGGTGGCTTAAGGTACATGTACTCATACAAGGGTCTGCTATTTTATCCATTTGTCTATATGCCTGTTTTTGTACCAGTACCATACTGTTTTATTACTGGGGCTCTGTAATATATCTTGAGATCTAGAATGGCAATCCCTCTAGCACTATTTATTTTTCTTGTTCAGACTGTTTAGGTTATGTGGGGTCTTTTGTAATCCCATAAGAATTTTAGGATGTTTTTCTATTTCTATGAAGAGTGAAATAGGAATTTTGGTTGGGATTGAATTGAGTGTGCAAATACAGAAAATGGGAGGGAGGAGGACAAACTGACAGTAAGTATGTCTCAAAAAGTCATAAGGATATACTATTAAATATTCACCTGAAAATATCTAAATATACATAAATATGTGAATAAATATACACATATCGTTTAAATGAAACTTTCCATGTGGGCTGACAACGTTCCCCAAGAGCCATAGACCATCTAACAAAAACTCCAATACTGGGTACAAGAAGCTCTCTTTTGGGTTGTTGTCTGATTGTTCAAAAAACTCCCAAAGCATTGGATGACATTGCTATTACATTTGGTTGTCCTCCAGAGGTGGAAGGTAAGTATTGAATGCTGAAGGCACCATGCACTTCAGACACGAGTCCCAGAGGCCTCTCTTCTGGGACTGGCTTGAGGTACCTGCCTTAGTCAGGGTTTCTATTGCTGTGAAAAGACAAAAAGAAGAGGGCAACTCTTCTAAAGGAAAGCATTTAATCAGGGCTGAAAGCATTTAATCAGTGCTGGAGTATGGATAGGAGTCCATTATCATTGTGGAGGAAAGCCTGGTAGAAGGCAGATAGATATCATGCTGGAGAGGAAACTAAGAGTTCTTTCTACACATTTTGATCCCAAGAGAAGCACTATGTGTCACTGAGCCTTGGCTTAAGCATCTGAGGCTTCAATGCTTGCCCCCACAGTGACACACTTCCTCCAACAAAGGCATGCCTACTCCAACAGGACCACATCCCATAATAGTGCTATTTCCTACGGGCCAAGCATTCAAACACATGAGCCTATAGGGATTATTTCTATTCAAACCATCATAAGACCAGAAGGTGCCATACAGCCATCTAAAAGAAGAAAGCAAGCAATAGTTCTACCCAGTTATGATGTCTATGAGCTTCAAAAAATTATCATCAGGGCAATGATAAGGATCCAATAGCGGCACACATACCTTGGCAGTAACTAAAAGCACAGATTGAACTTAAGACCCCCACTCAAAGAGAGGAAGTCAGAACTGGATTCTGGAAACCTACCCAAGTTCCCATAGTTAGTAAAGCGATGCATCTCCTAGGAGAACCTACAGCAGCTACTTTACTAAAGCAGCATAATTCCTAAGTACACTCTAAGCATCTGTCCTTATATCCACAGTTAAGTATAGCCCTCACCCCACATGAAGGAAGCTTCTCTTTGCAACAGATGGATGCCATTACAGAAGACCACAGATAATTAAAATGCAGAGTTCTGGAGCCCAGTCTCAATGCACACATCTATGACACAACTCCTGCACTGAGGCCTGGGGAGCACAGATGAAGAGGGAGCAGAAAGATTATAAAAACTAGGGGAACAGAAAGTATCTGTGGGCTTTAATGTCAGACGCTACATGATCCATAAAGTCTCACCATAATGACTGCCTAACTATGAGCTGAACAAGGATGACTTCAAATGACAGGGTGATGTGGACAAGGAGAAGCCAAACCTGAACCCTACGTAAAGAGCTACAGGCAACTAAGGAAGGCTGAGAGGAGAAACAGTCCTCACCAGAGTCAAGAAGACCAACTGGTTTCCCAATAGAGGAGGCAGTATTTATATAGTTAAAAATAAGGACACAGAAATACAGGTACATGTGCACACACACATATGCATATACACAACACCATCACCACCAACAACAACAATTAATTTTTAAAAAGGGCCATGAATTCAAAAGAGAACAAGGTTGAGTATAGAGGAGAGGACAGAGAGGAATAGAGAAATTAGGCAATTATAATCACAATAATTTTTAATTTAATTTCTAGAAATATTAGCTACCTTTTATTTATTCTATATGGGATCACACTATCATAGTGTGTGTGTGTGTGTGTGTGTGTGTGTGTGTGTGTGTGTCTGTGTCTGTGTTTGTGTGTGTGCTTGTGTTCATTATATAAAATAAATTACTAAATGGGATATTGACTGTTTGTAAGAAAATACTGTAGTATAACCAATATTGAAGAGCACTTCAACCTATTAACCTTTTTGTAACTTTATACTTGGGCTGGTTCTAGAAAAATCAAGATATTAGCAGAATTAAGCTTGCTATCCTCAGCAAAAGAAAAAGAAAAAAATCTATTGAGTATATTGTGACAAAATGTTACAATCTGAAAATATCACAGTGCAGTTTATGAATTCATAAATATATAAGGGCAAATTAAATTTAAAATAATAAAGTATCATCTGATTTAAAAGAAAACTGTCATCCTGAATTTTCCTTATTTTTCATTTATGCTTATAGACTTCAGCTCTCATTATTAAAAACAACTTATCTGTTGTCTAAGCAATTTGTTAGTTATAAGAAATATTTTTCAATTTATTTTCTTCTTAGTTTATTATTTCAGTTCACTTTTCACATGAACGTGATGTAAAAATAGGGCAAAAAGGAATAAGCATAATTTTAAATTTTATTTTAAATTATAGTACAAAAATGGTAAATAATTTATTAACAAGAATTATATTGTCAATATATCTCACAACCTCAGGTTGTTAAATTTTAACGTTTGTTACAAAACATTTCTTGAAACAATAAGTTGAAATTTCTATGAAGACTAAAATCATTGGAAAGTATAATGTCATATACAATAATATTTACTGACTTAAGATAATCCCTTTGCATCACTAGCTCTTGAGATTCCTAGATTTTTAACCTCATTCAACCTGCCTTCTTTCTTTTCCTATTGTTACTGCTTCTTACAAATTGCTCTCTTATTTGTAACGTCCTTATAAACAGTCCCATCAATACAACTTTTACTGTTTTATGAGAAATTATTTTGTGTTGTTAACTTTAAGTTACTGTTAAATATAAAAAGTAAAAATGAGGTTTGAGAATGAGAGGCCAATGCAGAGTCTAACTGAGCCCTGGAGGAAACGACACAGGCTGCTGCTTCAAACAAGTACCACAATGGAGCGCCTCTGCCTTCCGGGATCGCTACACTAGGCTTCCCAGCCTCCTTTGCATTCATTCCTCTAAAATGCACTTTGTTGAAGCAGACATTAGAAAAGGAAGCTAACCCCTGACACTGCCCAGAGGGCCAGGAGCCAGAGGCGCGATTAGCCCAGAAACCCACAATAGATGCAAGCAATGAACAGGAAAAATAAAAGGCAACGAAATGACTCCTAACGACATTCCGCTATGTTCAAGACTGGCATCTAGCCCAATTGTCATCAGAGGCTTCACCCAGCAACTGAGAGAAACAGGTGCAGCTGGGAGAGTCCTGCAGAAGATGGGGAGGAAGGACTGTAGGAGCCAGAGGGGTCAAGGACTCTATAAGAAAACCCACAAAATTAACCAACCAGAGCTCACAGAGGCTGACAAAGATTAAACTGCTAACCAGTGAGCCTGCATGGAACTGACCAAGACCCTCCACGTATGTTACATGTGTGCAAATTGAACTTCTTTGCGGGCTCCTAACAGTGGGAGCAGAAGCTGTCTCTGGCTTTATTTTCCATTTGGGAACCCTTTCCTCCTACTGGGTGGCCTTGTCTAGCCTTACAAGAAGAGGGGGTGCCTAGTCTTATTGCAACTTGGTATGCCATTGCTGGTTGATATCCATGAGGCCAGTCCTTCTCTGAAGACAGATAGATGAGGAGTGGATATGGAGTGGGAGACTGTGGAGAAGGTACAGAGTGAGAGGAGAGGGGAGGGGAGCAGACAGGAGGGGAGGGGCAGGGAGGGGGCAGGGAGGGGACAGGGAGGGGGAGGGGGAGGGGAGGAAAGGGGAGGGGAGGGGGAGGGGAGGAAAGGGGAGGGGAGGGGAAAAAACTGTGGTCAGGGTACAAAATAAGTAAAAAAAATTTTAAAAGAAAGGACAAAGACACACACTAAAAAGTACCCATGCCGATCTAGATATGATAGTGCACCTGCTTCACAGTGAGAAATGTTACTCTGATAATCACATTTCATGAACATATGAATGTTAAATCAATGTTTAAGGGCAAACAAAAAGTCTAAAAGCTAGAGCAGCATGCTATTTCATACAAACAAAAGAAAAGGAGAGTCTTGTGGGCTAAAAGGATCTGGGAGTTCAGTGGCAGTCTGTGCTGTAGGCAGGAAACAGAAGAAAGTGGTCACCAAAGGTTACTTCATCTTTCAGCAGCCTGCTGTGACACAGCATTTATAACATTAGGAAAAATAAGGAATACATTAGGAGAAACAAAAGTAAAAACTCTAGAAAGACAAGTATTAAGATACACAGTTGGTGAACTGCTACAGATCTAAAACGCTCAGCCTCTCCTGACCAATCTCACTCCAACGACGTCATCATACAGTAGAAAGGACATGGAGGAAACAACGTGTCAGAAACTGTGGCATGTGTCATTATGATGTGAAAATTCTCAAGAGAAAACTTCAGAGGAAAAAAAATCTTCTTTAATGATGATTTCACTTGGCCTAAAACTCATAAGAAAACCCTTCAGCTCCACAAACTGTCTCCCATTTGCTGAGAACCATTCTTCTGTGCCAGCTTAAAATAAGCAGGGATTACACAAGTCCCATGTGCCGTCCTAATGGGAAAGAAGGAAGAACAAGTACAAGATGGTATTTACCCAACTGTGTGAAGATACTGGTTACAACAAGAATCAGCTTCAGCTGAGCTTCTTATGTTTGTTTTGCTAAATATAAACTAGATGATCATTAAATGAACTGCTGATTTGTAAATTAAAGCACAGAGTCCTACCTGCAAATAATTTGAGAAACAGTCATTTTTCAAAATCTCATATTATTGCCATAATTTGTGTTTGAGATTGTAGATAAAAAGGAAAGAACTACAGAACACTTTCTACAGCTGTCATGGTCAAGTAGCAATTATTTGTATTATTTATAGTTCTGAGTCAACTGAAATAGTACATTTGTAAATGCCATAGTAAGATTTTACATCTAACAGCTAATGAAGATCACTACAAAAACCTCAAGTCTTTCAGATGTAATCAAACCTTCGAATTATTTGCCCTATCTAGTTAAGCATTCTAAATAAATGGCATTGGACCAGTTGGGAGAATGGAGGAAAATATGTGAGAATAATTGTGAGGGGGGTGCTTTTTTTTTTTTTTTTTTGAGACACAATATCTCTGTGTAGCACTGGCTGTCCTGGACCGTGCTCTGTAAACCAGGTTGGCCTCAAACTGAGATCTGCCTGCCTCTGCCTCCCAAGTGCTGGGGATTAAAGGTATGTCGATCAAAATATGGTCATTTCACTGGTCAGAGAATTAATGCTTCTTTGTACACATTCAGCCTCCTTTTTCCATTATATAAGAGGTTTTGATTTTCTCACACAGTATATAAAAAGATTATGGTTAAAATATAGTGAGGCAAATACATCAAAAGAAAACAAATATTCATTTGTTAAAAGTCATCATGTTATAGAAATTTATTGAGAGTACAGATTCTGTTCATGGTTCATGGTTTGGTTCACAAATGCTTTCTATACCATAAGTTCAACAAATAGAATTTTATAGATATGTATTTAAAGGGGAAAAAGACCATGTGTCAATTTTCATTAACATATAGGTAAAATTTTACATATTCCTCTAATAAGAATGTAGAGAGCAAATTATAATACTATTAGGATCTATATCCAATGATAAAATGAATGTTATGGAAATACACATTGATCATTATCTCCATAATTAATAGTGCCTCTCAGCCACTTCTCCCATCCTCTGGCAAAGTAAGTTAGACCAGATCCACTCTTCCAAATCTATAGTCTAAGGAAAGGCTTCTTTGTTCCTATAGCTTCTGACCAGTGCCTTGGTGAAGCCCAGTTGGGATTACTATGTTCTCAGTGTCCATTTTAATAGACATATCTGTACTAAGATTAAGAAATAAAATTAGTCTACAGACACTAAGGAAAATATAGAGATCTATGAAAAATAAAGGAGAAAAGTAGCTAATGAAAATACCTTTCATTTTGGTCTGGAATATCTTTTATGTATGTTTGCCTATTTCATTATAATACTTTTTTGAAAGTCTGACTTCTTATTAGCATCCCTGTTACATTATCACCTAAATTCTGTACATATGTCAAACTGACACATACTCACTAGAAGAACTAGAAGTTGGGCCAGGCCTTGGTGGGACACATCTTTAATCCTAGTCTCTGGAGGCAGATGTAGGCAGATCTCTGATTTCAAGGCCAGCCTGGTCTATAGACTGAGTACTAGGAGAGCTAGAGCCACACAGAGGACAAGCCTATCTCAAAAAAAAAATAGATAGGTATGTATATAGATAAAGAGAGAAAGGAAGGAAGGAAGGAAGGAAGGAAGGAAGGAAGGAAGGAAGGAAGGAACGGAGGAAGGAAGGAACGGAGGAAGGAAGGAAGGAAGGAAGGAAGGAAGGAAGGAAGGAAGGAAGGACGGACTAGAAGTTGCCTAAGGTATATTAAGAAAAATATCTAAAAGGTATTAAGATGAATACCACCTACACAAAACTTAAGAATCAGTACACTGTTTTCAAGGTGGCTTCCCCTAAGCCAGCACTGGCTTTGTTATAATCAAAAGCAATTACTTGTGACACCAATACAGTACACAAAGAATGCGGTACTTCTCATGTACAATCAATATTTTGTTTCAAAATATCCTCTCATTAATATAGAAAAATGTCCAAAGCACAGCACAAGAAATAAAAACTGTTCTTGACATGTAGTGGGCTAAGGGGTCTTCCCTTAGCTTCTCACGGATGCAGTGTGTTCCTACTGATAATTTATCTGATTTCTTCATTAGTCTGTGAGGCCCTAGAACACATACTTCATCGTTTCTCAACTGATAAAAGGAATAGTGTAACAGGTAACAACTACACAAGAGGGTAGAAAGACCAGCAGCACCCGGGAAAGACTGTGGAAGACAGAGACTCTAACTATCCTGTAGAGATGGGAAAGGATCTGAAAACTGGAACAGAATTATAACGGGGAGGTTGACAGTAACAGAATTATGGGACACACAAAGAGACAAAAGTGTTAGATGCGTTCAAAGCACAGACTGGCATCCCTAGATGATTGATCAAAGACGCCTCAACAAAGAGATGATCGGATGAAAAGGCTGTGAGAAGAGATGTTATGAAGGCAAGAATATATTTCACTGGATCCACAGTCAAAAAATAAAATTGCTTATTATGATCAAAATGTAGAATATATGGAGACAAACAAAAGGATGCTGGGGACAGCCTGCCTGTCATGGATTTTGCTAGGGTAGAGTGTTTGTTTTGTTCTTCAATTGCATAAGAAAAACTTTAAATGCTTAAAGCTGACCCTATCCACAGGTCATCAGATTCCTGACGTTTGTGAAGTTAATATTTCACTACCTCCCCAAACCAGCCTAAATTTAATAAAGCTTGGAAAATGCCAAAAAAAAAAAGTTCAAAGAATCATTATAAATTCTACATATTCCCCAAATTTGCTTTTACTTTCAAAAAATATTAACTAGGTAGTTATATTTTTAAAATCTTCACTTTTCCTGTCTATAAACACAAAGTATGTCAAATAAGTATTAACAAAACAAAGAACACCAGCCCTTAATGCAGTCCTTATACTCACCAAGCCATGGGGATTAGAAAACTAGAAGTCAGACTCAGACTCTCACTTATTATGCCTCATGGCCAAGTGACCATCCACAGAACCAGAGAGGCAAAGAAACAAGGAGGGCTCAAAGTGAGGGTGCTTGCTCTCCACAGGAAGGGTAAATAAAATAGATTTTGCCGTGAGTGGAGTGAGGATGGCTGAGGATGGAAATAGTAGCAGACATGGGGAGAGCTGGGAGACAGCACTGGAGCTGTAGGTATGGGGAGGTGTAGAAACCTAGAGTGACCCTACTGAAGACTCCTATAGTGGGGATATGAAACCCAGAGGACACCCAGATCATTTACACCAAAGAGCTGAACGCACTAACAATATGATATTGTGGGTATGGTATGGCATGGGCAGTCAGCTCTGGGAACAATTGAATGACATATTTATATGGAAAACAATGTGCAGGAACCAGAAAAGTGGCTCAGTAGTAGCCAGAAGTCAGCCACTCTCCGTTTGGATCTGCACTGTAATTACCTTCAAATTTGTTCTCACTTGATAAGCAAAGAAGAAAATAAATGTCTCCCATCATCATAATAATAAAACTCACCATTCAGCTTAATTGGAGACTATTTTAGTCTGTGATAATCGAAGTAAGGACTGACAACATCTACAGTAAGGCATACATAAAGGATTGCTTACACTTGGAGACTTTCTGAAGACTCGGTTGTACTCACGCCATACTCAAGAGACACTGACTGCATTCCTTTCTTAAGCTCTCCTCATCCAAAGGATTGACAGGCAGTACCAAGTCTGAACCCTGGTGTTTTATAACCTAAAAGTTCTAAACTTCTCAAAGGCACTAAAAGCCGCCTTTGTACAAGTTCTACTTACTGTGCTACATACTGTGGAGTTTTGAGATATACTCCAAATGTGATACAATGTTAACTCCACAGCGGCTTAAGATTCAGAGTATAACAGGCCCAAGCAAGACACCTTCTGGCGAGATGGCTCAGGTTGGAGTAGGAGGTGAAAGAAGCTGAGTCAGAACAAAGTGGTAATCACAGCGGGCTCCCGAAATTCTCCTCACTCACCAGCCCATAGACTCGAATGTTCTGAACACCACTCCACAAAAAAATAGAATAACCTATTTTAGGAGGAAAGAATATATTCTATGGTGATGAGTGCTATTCTAGGAAGGGAAAAGTTTTCATTTCCAATGGTGGCAATTTAAAATTTTTATTTTCCTAGAATGCTAAGACAGCATATAGCATAAGGGAAAAATAAAATAAATCAAAGGAAGACCAGGATGCTCTCTAAAATAGACTCCAGAGTACAATACTCAAAGCTTATTAGAGGATAATTAATGTCTAAACTTTCAGGTGCTATAATCTATAGGAGCTGATCATACAAAGTAACTTCTAGTTTTCTCTTGTATTTTTAACTTTACTACAATTCACTTGAATTTCTTACCCTATTGTTAATGATTTATTGTATATTTCAATGCAAAGATCGTTTCTAATAAATGTCTTTATCTCTAAACTACCCATCCTGGAAAACCATTATTTAAAGACAGAAGACAATTCGCTGATCACGTCATAGATCATGTGAGGAAATCATACCAGGGCTATATGTACCCTGATGGGTGACAAAAAAAGCTGGCTAAGCTGTCATCCAGGACAAAAACTAGTTATGTAAAGTGAACACAGGTGACGGCGCCTTCCACTACCCCATTCCTTCTGTCAAAGCATCTTCAGCTGTGCCTTTCCCTCCCAGCCCAGAACTCAGGGGAGCACCCAGGCTTCCCCACGGTCACCATGGGTCCAAAGTCTTGGCAACATGACTAGATGACTCAGTTGTCTCCAACTGCCTCCCTGAGCACTTGCTAAGTCCGCATTACTCCTGTTCCTTTCCTCATCCTTTGACATGCTCAGTTGTTTTGTTCCTCTCCCTGACCACAGAAACCTTTGCATCTGGAAACAACTCCTTTTTTTTTTTTTCTTTTTTTTTTTTTTTTTAGCACAGCAGTTGGAATAAATATTATCTTCAGCACACGCTTGCTGAAGAAACAAATGGTCAGAAAGAGAAATGGAAGAATATGCAAACCTATGCTTCTTGAAAACCACAAAAGCCACCAAAATGTGTATGAGCTGAGAAATAAGTGCTCCCAAAGTCAGACCAGAGAAGCAGTAAGAACTTGTCAGAAACCCTGTGGACCTGTGGACCTGCCGGGAGGCGGCGACATTTACTGGTGAGGATCACGCTTGCCTTTGTACCTGACTTAATACAAAAGAACCATGAGTCAATGCTCAACGGATTTAAGCCAGTTCCCAATTGGTTCAGTGTTAGCAGATTACAACATCCTGGCAAAAAAAAAAAAAAAAAAAAAAAAAAAAGTATGCAAAATCCTGCTTCATTACACAACAGCTGCCATTGCCAGGTCAGCTAAATAAATGACAATAATGAAAGACTATCTTTAATCCACTTGGTTTTCTACAACGTTTATGTATACTAAGGAAGAGTTCATACATGAGAGGCTGCATTAGTTTTCCTAAGTAAAATGCAAGTAGTCTCAAAAAATCTACAAAACTCTTCCTTTCTACATAAGTGGTCTTTGATGTTGAGATTCTTAGATATCTATAATACATCAAGAAGTAATCTTTTAAAGGGAGGCAGGGAGCCTTTAAATGGAAAATTACAGTTATATTCCTTAATGCAAAGCTTTGGAGTTATTACTGTAACTATGTCCATAGTCTCTGCATTCCTAGGTCGTTGAATGTAGATACCCAAATGGGGATTCAGTTTAAGAACTCTCTTAACAGACTCACATTCAAAGCTTAAAATGAGGAGGAACTCTGTAATTAGTGCTTAATTTAATTAAAAGGTGCAGAACTATAGAGTGATTAGTACAGAAACACTCACCATGCCCTTTGAAAGGTCTGTGAAATGCTGGCTTACTTTCATCCTTGCTTTGTGAAATGCTGGCTTACTTTTTCATCCTTGCCTTTGTGACTGTCATATACATTAAAATACCTCAAGTGATAATATAAATCCTTCAACCTAAATTACTGCAAGTTAAATACCAATGAATCTTAAATCTGAATTATAATGTGGTCTTTGTCACCACATTAATTAAAGTACTTACTTTCTCTTTTAAACTTTCATAATTTCTGCAGCATATAGGAATTAATGTAAGATGATAGTTTCCGATATGTATAGTCTTGGCTGCGAAATTACCCACTATGATTCTAGGGCTTGACATCTGTGTAACTATTGATAAATAAAAGACAATCCCACAAACCTCTTCATTCCTAAACCTTGGTACATGAACACAGCAGAAGTCATACCGCCGGTGAGGGCTTATTAATGATGAGCTGGCCACGACTGACTAAGGCAGGATTTTAGTTTACATGGTTACAATAAACTGAAACTTCACACAAACGTAATTCCAGCACACACTGGGCAGGCAGAAGCATTGCAGCAAATCAATCAAATGCAAAAGCAGGAGCAATAACCAAGAGTTTTGACTTAAGATACTCAAACTTGAATCAACAGAGAATAATGTCCACTTAACAAAAAAGTAGGGCTCTACATGTCCAGAGAGTTGCTGGTGTACGCAAACAATCAGGAACACATTAAAATAGCATGCTGATAATTGATACATAAATACACCAATGATGCTCCGTTTCCACAATGGAACAACTAAAACAACTTCAATAATTAATGATACTTTAAATAAGAAAAAAAAAACTTTTCACCTAAAAATTCAAAGCAAATTACTATACAGCTAATGTTTGCTTGTGATGAAAGTTCTTTTCAAATAAGACCCACAGAATGAAATTCTAACATCACCAATTTTATAGAAACAAATTAAGCAAGGTAGGATGGAGTGTGACTCTGATTGGAGAACTTGGGAGACTGAGGCAGGGGGACAGAGTAGGCTACATATTATATTCCAGGACAGTCATACATACATACATACATACATACATATATATATATGTATATATATATATATATATATATACACACACACACATACTTTACAATAGGATATATATTTTACTATATATATTTATCCTATTGTAAAAATAAAATAAGAAGGAGGAGGAAGAAGATGAGGAGGAATAAAATAAAATTTAAAAAGAAATGGAAGGCCTTAAATGTTTGGTCTAAAAGACTATAAAAATAAAATGAAATTAATAACCTGGTTCTATGAAACACTCGGTAAAACAAAGTGTGAGTCCACATACGGGTAAGAGGGAGTATAGCGAGCCGGGCGCTCAATGGCAGAGGAGAATACTGAGAGATGGCAGATCAGAAAGGGAAAGTGAAACGCAGGAAGAAGGAGAACTTCAAATGTCTAGAAATGAATTCAGATTATAAATGAGATAAACATTCATTTAATCAAACTGACCTGAAGGAACCAGAATGCCATTGAGAAAATTCCCTTAAAAACAAACAACACCATCAACCATGATGGGCAGTTCCTCCCAAGTGTTACCATAAAAGGAAACAAGTCTCCTAAAACATAGAGATCTAAAACCTGACGACATCTGAGAAACCTCTAAGCACTTGCAAAGCCAGTTGCAGGTTAGGATAATGAAACACATCTGAGGTTAGGTCTAATTCATATTTATATGTAATTTCTTAAGTGAAACAGTAACTATCTATTTGTTTAAAAGACAGATATAGTCATTTTCAGTAGTAAAAATCCCACCTCTGCCAACTATCTTTTATTTTATAGTATATGCCTGTGTTTTGTGTGGTGTGTGTGTGTGTGTGTGTGTGTGTGTGTGTGTGTGTGTGTGTGAGAGAGAGAGAGAGAGAGAGAGAGAGAGAGAGATCAATAAAAGATGAAATAAAACTCCAAAGACAAGTCCCATCCTAGAGTGTGGTTTTCATTACCAAAAATGGTCTGTAGCAACTGCCTGGCATTCAGTTCCTTTCACAGTATGGGTTTTTTTTTTTTTTAAATACTACATGACTATGGTAAGTCTGTCACATCCATAAAAACATTAACTGAAATTAATATGCAAATCACGCCTGTGTGGGAGTCACTTCACTAATTTCAGTTCTCTGAAATGATTTTGCTACGCTTATACTTTTGTTCATGCCATACCATAACAAATACAATGGTTACTGCATATTGTTTTACTGGCACAAAACCCAATAATAGGTAAATCAACAGAAAATTTAGCTCAGACCATATTCTGAAATTCCCTATATTTTCATAGAGTTGTATTTTTTAGCTAATTATGATAGCCTGTTTAATATTTTTCATTTCTACTTTTACAATCATATTGGTTAACAGTGAAAACTTCAGAAAATGATTTTTAAACACCATATTACAGGGAAACTTCTAAAAAAAATCTAGTATCTGAAAGTTATAAGTACTAACTGTTACATTTTTGTATATTTTAATTCAATTTTCTTGCACATAGATATAAAAATACATAACTAAAAACCTGAAGGAATAAATGTAGTTACTCAATCTAGTTACTATATATGTTCATACTATAGGAGTCTTGACATGTCAGTATGCACATTGCACATGAAAACTTGAGTGTACACTTTTGAAAATCAGTTGTACCTGACAAAATATAGTTATTCTATTGTGTCTTACAGTCCAGGCTTTTATTTTATGTTTATCATTTTAAACCATTCTCTAGTGAAACCCTTCATAAAATTAGATCTGTATGGCCTTTTCATACTTCCTTTAAATTTTTCTTGTAGCAAAAATACTAAATCAAAGAAGATATACCATAATGTAAACTATGTACCTTCATCAAAGTTTGAAGCATTTTATATGCCTGCAAGAGTTAAACTTCCAGTCCCTGGAGCCCATTACATATGTCTTAGCACTGTCAATGTGGCAGATCAAAATGGCATCTCACAGGTGATTCATTTGCATTTCCGTATTGGAGAGGTTCAACCATCATGAAATTTTAGTGTAGTAATAATATGCTGGCATTCTAATTTAAAATTGTAATGCAGTTTAGCCTGTAACTGAATTGGGAGCAATGGTAATACTTATATTATTGCCTAAGCCATACACAGTAAAGCATCCTGTACTTACATGATTCACAGGACTGTTTTTAAGTTAGATTCTCTAAAATCACCTAATCCAAATTAGAGTAATTTTTTCTGTCATTTGTCATTGTTTTGAATTCTATATAAAATAACAATTAACAGTATTTATACACTTTAAACATCTTGAAAGCAGAAAGTTTATTATCTCAATAAAAATGTTATCCATATGCAATAGTTAAATTTGAAAAAAATAAGATACTTAGTAAATTTAATAAAACACTTTCATGAAAAAGGCATAGAGTTGGACAGCAGTGTATGAGGAGGGGCTCAAGTCCCTAAGTTATCTACATATGCAATCAAAATAAAATGATGTACTTTCTGGCACTTGATAGGAAAGTGCTCTCTTCTGTCTCTTCTCTCTCTCTCTCTCTCTCTCTCTCTCTCTCTCTCTCTCTCTCTCTGCCTGTGTGTGTGTGTGTGTGTGTGTGTGTGTGTGTGTGTGTATGCGTGTGTGGTCTGCCAGGAGGGTTGCTGTGTAAGTGTGTGTGTTTGGTGAGGGTGTGTGTTGTCAAGGTGTGTACAATATAACATTTGTGCATGGTTGATGGGAATGTAAAATGATGGAGCAGCTACAGAGACAATATGAAGTTTCCCAAGAAAGTTAGTTTTCAAAGATTATCATTTCTGGTAACAATGTCATCTCTAGATAGTTGCCCAAAATAACTGAAATGAGATGCATAATTAACTATTCATATGCATATTATCTGAAGCATTACTCATAATAGCACATTTAGAAAATCGACTTAAATGTCAATCAGATGAATGAATAAAGAAAATGTGGTAAATAAATAGAAATATTATTCAACACTAAAATAAAAGAAAATCCTGGCACATGCCACAATGTGGAAGAACCTGAAAGATATTGTTCACGACTCCTCTGACACTGGCATCGAATGCAGTCAGTCACAGAGTAGAAGGTGGAATGGTTATTACTATAGACTGGGGAGAAGGAGAAGTGTGTACTTGTGCAACTGGGTGAACATTAAGTCGGTCAAGAAAGCTGTTGTACAGCACTGAGCTCATAGGGACAATACCGTAGTGCAAACTGCCTACGGTACTGTAAGGATGTTTGAAAAACAGTCCAAAAGCAATCTGATTTCACTTTCAATTGAAAAAATAAATTTGTATTTCTTGAAAATATAATAGCATAAATCAAAGAGCAATGTACAAAGAAAAAGGAGAGGGAAGGCAGAGGGGACAGTATGAGGGCTGGTCCCTACAGCAGGAGGACAGAGAGGACAGCGAAAGGGCTTAGTACAGTACATGTGGTTTGTGAGAACATCCACAATCAACTGTTTCACCTGTTCTGCCAGGGAACATCCACTAGAAGAGACTCACTTGCTGTCTTCTCCACCAGACAGACAGCACTGGATTTTTAACTTAAAAGCTCCGTTGTTAGAGCCTTGTGGCCCTTGGTCCTGATGGTGGCAAGGAGTAACACAAACGATAAGACATTTTCGGTGAAAACTAAAGCCTACAGAGTCGGACAATATGGAGAATTCCTGTTAGTCTAAATGGTGAAAACATGGTCACAAGCACATGGGCGACAATGTTCCTATTCTGTACTGTAACTACACATGCTTAAATGAATTTTGATTTTTGGTCACATGCTGCTGTCCAAACGTTTAACTTGTTAACACCAAAATGACAATATTTGGAAGACATAAAATGAGAAAAAAAAACCCTATTTTCTGGATTGTGGGGGGGGTAGGATAAATATTTAAGACATTAAGATATTAAGACTAAATTATATACAGACAAATACATATTGTTGTGTAAATGAAATGATTTATGAAAATTTAGGAAGGTTATCCCATACACAGAAATTGATAAAATATCATTTTTTCTTTAATCTTACTCATAGGGTAATTAATCATCAACAATGTTGAATTCCCAGTGACTTTAGTTTCTTGAACCTTACCCTTTTTACAGTGAAGTTCCCCACACGTGGGAATTTTCTGATTCTTAGTACATAGGTTATGAAATGCCCTCTCCCAACCCAGTGTCTCATAGACTCTGGGCCCTCCGAGCGCTGCTCACTTTGAGTAAGTGCAGCAACCACACAGGAATAGTCACAGTTGTGTAGGGCAGCCCTTAGGAGGACTTCAAAAATGGGCCATCTGATCTTTGAATTCTGAAGACTCAATTTTATCTCTATTTTTACTTTTTTCTGTAGAGCACATGTCTCTCTTTTGTCTTAAAATAGTCTTTTCCCATAAACACATCTCATATTTGTTGGAGAAAGACAAATAATGCCTATAATATTGAACTATTCCATACTAACTAATTTTGCTTGAAGCATTCAAAATATTATTTATAATTTATTCATTTTCACATACTAAATTTGAAAATACTGGGGATGCAATACCTCACTGCCAGCAGGCACAACCAACCTTTTGACACTGTGACTTACTGGTGTCATCTACAAAGTTCACGCTTAACAGCTGCAAAAAATACAAAACACAAAACTGTTTTGTGCACATTGATGACTTTCTGTTGGGCCACCTTCCGATCTATTCTGAGGTTTGTATGGACTTCTGGCAAGCTGCAGGCTGAGAGATGTATATGGGGCTGAAGACGTGGCTCCATGGTGAAGTGCCTGGCTAATATTCAACAGGTTCTCTGTTCAATTACTAGCTGTGCAATTTTTTGAAATAATGGCCCATATCCACAAAGTAACAACTAGCAATGATTCATCAAATACAATGAAATGAAGGTAGAGAAGTAACATTACAGCAGCTACCAAATTACTTTAATTCCTTACTGGAAAATAAAAGGGAATACAATGAATATTCAGAAAACATCAATAATACCATAAAAGAGTATTTAACAAAACTAAGTTAAATTGTGGTGCATAGAGATTAAGAAATGCTAAACCTGGATCTTAAGAAAAAATTCACAATGAAATTGTTGTATTTCAATACTGTAGTTATACACAGTACAACTCCAGTACCTCGCAGAGCTAGAGATGGTGGCCAGGCACTTCTGGCCGAGTATACACCACAGATGTGGTGAACTGAGTACCTACACATAGCACAAATGGGCATCGGGGCAATGAGATACA
Organism: Apodemus agrarius; assembly: GCA_964023405.1. Lineage (NCBI taxonomy): Eukaryota > Metazoa > Chordata > Mammalia > Rodentia > Muridae > Apodemus > Apodemus agrarius. The sequence continues at coordinate 82,808,760 of OZ030011.1, forward strand.
GTACAAGGTATCCTGAGCTGGTACTTTCAATATTTTATATATGGTGCTTTTTAAAGAGTCATCATTCAAACACAACTAGTATAAAGAATAAATCTGATCAATATTACCTCTTAAGTTTTATGGAAAACAGAATCTGTCCTCAATTCACTGCCTCATGTAACCTGCTTTGGGAGGGCCTACATTCAACAAAGATGTTCAGGGTTTGTGTAAATGTGTCACCATAAGGACATGGTTTCCATGCCTTCGCTAGGATGACTTCACACCCCCTGTACATCTGCAGAACAACTGTGCCTGGATCCATCTACTTTATGACATTCCAGAAGACTGGCATATCTCTTCAGCATTTGCAAACACACAATAAAGAAGTCAATAAACAAAATGAACAGAAAAATTTGACCCACAAACATGTTGCTTCTGGATGAAGAAGAAAAGCATTTTAAACAGATTCCTGAGGTTAGAAGCAAGGATGTAAACTCACTACATGTTAATTTAAAAGTTGATGTTATCCCCACAGAACAGTTAAGCCAAAATAAATGCACAGCAGAAAGGTTGAAGCTATTGCTTGGGGAAGAACTCCAAACATGGAGAATGTTAGAATTTTCAGACTTCTAATGTAAATAAAGAATATATCTTACTAATTAAAAAAAATACAAGAAAGTTGAGCTGAAAAAAAAGTTGTTCTTAATTTTTCAAAGAAATTTTAATTTCATTGTGAAAATGAGGGTTTATCTATACAACTCATCACATTATTTTTGGAGGGCAATAAAATAAGAAATATAAGAATCAAGTTAATAAAACTGTGATAGACAGGAACTAGCCACATTTCTTCAGTTTTTTGTTTGTTTGGTTTGATTTGGTTTGGTTTGGTTTTTGTCATTAGGCTGGAAAGATAAAAGATAACTGCCAAGGACACTCATGGCCACTAGGTCATAATAGAACTAATGAAAGCACAACACTCCCATCTTACTCAGGATTCTGTATGTGTTGTTTTTTTTTTTTTTGGGGGGGGGGGTAGAGTACCATAGAAATTCATCTCCCAGGGAGTCCTCCACAAGCACTTAAAAGTTATTCTGAAAATTGTCAATGCAGCTGGAGTTCTTTTCAACTCAGCTGCAGGTTACAAAAAAATATTACAGATGCTTCAAAATAGATGTAATACAGGAAACATAATTTAAACAGTATTACTGCAATTATGACGTGCTATTGAGAAACCCACAGTAGCTAGATTGGGGGCTGGCGCTCGGAATCATAATTAGAAATGCATGTATGTGATTATGTGCAGTTTTCCCTAGTAGGGCAGTTACTATCCCTCCTGGCTCCTTATTGGTACAGAAATTATTTTAGAGACCACAATTTCTAAAAGCATTGCAAAGACCTCTAGAAACAGGTTCTGTAATAATAATCCACGATGAAGCAGACTCAGAATGAATTTATAAAGGTCAGGTGTGCTGCGTCTTAAGGTAACCACTGGATACCATGTATAATAGATGTACATGCCCATGGGTGGGAAGTTCATAATGCAGAGGGGCAAAACACTAAGTATAGCTTGCATCTGTATATCTTGGGAAGGGATGTGGATATTTACTTGACATTAACCAGTAAAATAACTGGTGCATCACATTCGAAAGCAAGAAACTTCACCATGCCCTTGGACTCACTAACCACGCACAGTTGTGACAAACATTATAGCAGCCAACAATACATCATTCTTAAAAGGAAGATCATTGTTTTATTGTTTAGCTCCAGAAAACACACAAGGACACTAGCCATTCATAACAGAGAGACAAAGTCATTTGAATTTTACATTAATAAGGCCTTGGTAAGGTTGCAAAAGCTCTTCTTTTCCGAGCTGCTCAGAATGTGTCTCATAAAGTCTGTGGAGAGTTAGATACTTTCTCATCTATTGTGAAGCTGTCATATACAGTCACATATATCAGAATTTGAATTTCATTAATAAGCAAAACAGAAGACACTTATGTTCTTGCAGCACATTATTTGACAAGGCCACACTGACAGAGTGGGCTTTAGGCTTCCGAGGCCACAGCTGTAATATAAATCCAAAACTCTCTCAATATTTGGGGAATAAAATCAGAAGAGGATAAGACAATGTGACTAGAGAACAGGGAACCTCAAAACCTCAGCTTTCTTCCAAGTACAAAAGGAAATGCCAAAATCAGTCTTCTTTCTCAAATACCTATCACTGCCTTTAAGAAGACAAAGGGACATTCAGAAGAAACAACCCTAAACAGAGAAGGCGGCAGCATGCCACGGCCCAGCCTGAAGCTCCTTCTAGAAAGGGAAGGTTGACTTTAGGCATGAGCCACTAAAGACTAAGCAGATAAATCAGAAGAAGGGACTTGGAAAGCCCTGGATGACACAGTAATCAGAAAACATCACTATGGAGTGGGGAAAAGGTTAAAATAAGAGGAGAATTTTTAAATTTGTTATTTTAAATTTTATTATTTGAGATTAAAATAAAAATAATTCCCTCATTTTCTCTCTTCAACTCCATAGCTCCCCACAACTTCACAACTAAGCAGGATTAGGCCTGGTTAGTACTTGGATGGAACAAGAAATTTCTTTATTTGTTTATTTATTTATTTATTTATTTATTTACATACATTTCAAGTGTTATCTCCTTACCCATTCCCTGCCCCCAAAACCCTAATCCCATCCCCCTTCCCCTGCTTCTATGAGGGACTGAAGGAGTTTGCAACCCCATAGAAAGAACAACAGTACCAACCAACCAGACCCCCCAGAGCTCCCAGGGACTAAGCCACCAACCAAGGAGTACACATGGCTCCAGCTGCATATGTAGCAGAGGATGTCCCTGTCAGGCATCACTGGGAGGAGAGGCCCTTGGTCCTATGAAGGTTTAACAGATGCCCCGTGTAGGAGAATTGAGGGCAGGGAGGTGGGAATGGGTTGGTGGTGGGTGGAGGAGAAATTTCTTTAGCAACCAGACATTAGAAATGTAAAAAAAAAAAAAAAAAAAGACATTAAGAGTATGTAGGAGAGAAAGAACTTTAAAAAGGAACAAGCATATGGCCATTGAAAAGTTATGTCATCCAGTACGGGAAGAGCAAAGCCATGCTGGCCAGCCACGAGGCCACAGCCTTCCTGTTCTCACACACATCAGGAAAGAATATGGCCTTGCTGGAAAAAGAAAACAAAATAAAAAACAAAGAAACAAACAAACAAAAGGTATAATGTAAACAGTAAAGTGAGACTGAAAGCTCAAGCAACTGTGCTGATAAATATTTAATTCACCAAAAGCAGAAGTTAGAGCAAAGTAATGCCATTCAAATCTAAACTGTCCACAAGCCAAAACAAAAAAACAAAAAAAAAGGGAAGAAATAAGATAAGAGGTTATTAAAATTCAGAAAGTAACAGAAGTGCAAAATCACATTAAAAACAGAAACAGGAGTCCATGATTTCGAAAGGGAGAAAAAAGCCATTAAAGGAAATTCAGAAAAGAATACTAGAAAAACAGCAGCTGTCAACCAAGTGAATAAAACGGAGTAGAGGAAAAGTTAAAGGGCCAGAAGAGAAAGGATTCGCAAGGAAGAAAGAGCAAGGAAGGATGGCCCAGCTCATGTTTTAACTAAGAAAGAAAAGGATTTCCCAAAGGAAACACATTAGATGAACTGACTGCAGGCATACAGCTCTAACCTAGTAAACTATTCAAAACGAGGAAGGGACAAATATCTACAAAATAAAAGATTCCTCTAAGAATCATAGAAAACGACCTACAATAATGACCTCAAGAGAAATGTTTACAGCACAAATAACAGATGAAAGGCCAACAGTACACAGATGCCCGCACTGCCGTAGGAGTAAGTAAATGTTGAGTGGAGCGAGCAGCACAAGCTCCAATCCCAGCGCTCTCAGGCACAGGCAGGTGCAGCACTGCAGTGTGAGGCCAGCCTGGTCCAACAGCAAGATCAAGACTGACCATGGTTACACATGAAACAAAGCAAACACACACACCAAGATAGGTGTGTGGTTAACATGTAGTCCATACATGAAATATATAAATAAAACCAGGAAAGGCTGTCCAACACCACGAAAACTTAAATACAAATAAAAATCCATATATTCTTAACATTTTACAAATGAATTTACAAATCTATTCATTTATTCTCTTTCTTTCTCTCCCCCTCTCTGCATGTGTATGTTGGGGGGATGTTAACTGAAACAAAACCTATGCATTCACGTGCTAGGCAAAAGCTCTACTACTGAGATATATATCCCCAGCCTACAACATTTAAGTAACTTTCTGATACCAAGTGCTAATCCCATCTAACTTTGATTAGAACATAAAATAATAATTTGTCATAAAGCAACATTACTAAGACCTATTAAAATCTGCAATTTTAGTTGCACTTATATATCTAGAGCTTACTCATATATGACAATGACGAAAACATTCAAGAATGTTTACTGAAATGCTGTTTATATCAGTCATAATGGAGGAAAGTTATACTTCCATCACATAAGCATTAAAAGAATGGAGAGCTATAGAAACAGCAAGAAGAGTCTTTTACTATAACCTGTGAATGGTGGCCTTTACTGTTAATTTTTTAAAGGTACATATAAAAGTAAAAACAGTTTGATCCCTACAAAAAAAAAGTCAGAAATATATTTCTATTTAGAGACAGAGGTTAGAAATGCATACATACATATATACATAGGTCTATAATGTATAATAGATAGATAGGTGTAGGTAGTACACAGATGAGAGATACTTAATAGATACATAAAAAATTAGCATCTAAAATGGCATACAGCAAATGATTATGAAGTATGATCTGTAATTGTTTTAAAGGAAACCAACACCATTGAACTTTGAAAATAAATGTACAATTTTTGTTTGAATTTGAACATCAAAAATGGACTCATATATAATCATACATTTTGTCTTACTTCTAAAGTAAATGATAAGAAAATGGCATGTTTTGTAATGCTTTCGATGGTTTTAGAATAACATATGATCCATTTTTCAGTCTGAGCTGTACTTCTTAGTTTTGAAATGCCCTTGATTTTAAGGACTTCTCAATACTACATTTCAATTCAAATATTCTTTTTTATGCTGAATCTTCTGTAGTTTATCTTATCTACAAGAGCAATTCAATTTCAAAAGCATTTTCAAATTCCTGAATTCCTAATATGCCCTTTTCATACCTACATACCCAGGACAGACCCCATGTGACTTTGGAGTGTCTTGTGTAAGGGAAGTTATTTTTTCACTTATCGCCAGCAAACCAAACACTCCCGTTTTAAGCATCATACCTACCCACTTCATTAATGTCACTAAAAATCCATTCATCCTACACTGTTGATCAAAAGTTGGTGAACTTCTTGGAAACTGTTTTCTTCAACTCTTTTTTTTTTTTTTTTCAGAATTTTGGATGAACATTCTCTGAAAGTGGTAAGTTTAAGTAGACTACCAAATCAAGCCTTGACTGGATAAAAACAAGCAAATAAGCAAAAATGCTAACAACTTCAGATCACCAGCCTCAGCTGCACTCCAGCCTGCTTGACCTACACATTTCAAATTGATATTTGATTTTGTCATGAGCTGCTGAATAGTAATAGTGTAGCCCTGTGTGAATAGGCGTCTGTAGAAATTTTGTAGCACTTTCCTGACCAGAGAGTATTCTAACACACTGAGTTGTTAAGCAAATGAAATCAGCATTTAAAAAAGAAAGAACATGAATGTTGCTTTGCAAGTCTTCTGAAGTCAATGAAAATTATTTAGGCATATCCAATGGTAATTACAGTATAATCACTTTTTAATAAAGATATTTTGTTTCCCATGGCTATGTATCACAAAATTAAGGTATAATATAAAATATAAAATTGGATGGATGGACAAAAGGATGGAAGGATGGATGGACAAAAAGCAAGTGGACAAATGGGAGTGAACCAGACATTCAGCACAAACAATTATGACCTCAAAATAGTCAAACCTAAAGTGTCTTAGTTACCCGAAACACTCAGAGAGATGGCAAGACTGAGGTCAAGGGCATGATTCAGTGCATAAAAGCCCTTGTTGCCAACCTGAGGCCTGGAGCTAAACCCAGAACCCACATGCAAGGGGAGGGTGTTGGGAGCACATCTGTAACACAGCCCTCCTCAGAGGGAGGAGTGCAGGGGCAGGAGAAGGAGCTCAGAAGCCAGCTACCTCAGTACAAGCTGCAGGTGTACACCGGGAAGCAACAGGAGGGACCCAGCAAGCAGAAGGTGAGCACAAAGTCCTGGAAGCTGTTGTACCTCAGGGCAGACACGACACACATATACCCAACACATCTAGCTTTGTCCCATACAGACAGCAAAACTAGAGGCAAAGGGGGAGGAGCAGCAGGAGCAAGTGCTGCGGGAGGAAGAGAAAGAAATGTCAATACCATGTGCCACTGCAAGCAGACTGTGCTTTGTAACCAAAGCAGAGAGAGAAGCAGCTTCTGCATCAGCAAACCCTCAGCACAGTCCTGCCATGAGAAGGACACTGTGAGATTCATGAGGGACACGCAGGGTTAGAGAAGATCACTACCACACATAATCTGGAGGGTCAAGGCATATATTCGCAAGGATGTATACACTGGAGGACAGCATGTGCTGTGTTAGGGTGAAACAAACAAACAAACAAACAAACAAAGTTGGAAAAAAGGTAGATGCCATAAGAAGCTCTTTAGAGAGTAGGCAAGTCCCAAGTTGTGACACCCAAGACAGAGTTCTGTAATCGAGAGACAGAGGCAGAGACAATAGCTGTTGGGCAAAGAGGAGCTAAGCACCACAGAGCTGAGAGGTAAAAATGTATTGATATCTGACTCCACAGCCTTCTGTGCATAGCGCGCCAGGAGAGAGTGATCTCCCAGAAGCTCTCTCACTTCTGAGCTCAGAGGTGAGATCTCCACCTAATCTCTGGAGGGGACCAGCTAAGAGCACACAGGGCCTAAGTGAGGCAGCTGGGACAGAAGTCTTCCTGCTGCCATTGGCAGCAGGGAGCCAGGAGACTCCACAGCCTTCTGTGCATAGCCCACCAGGAGAGAGAGAGATCTCCCAGCAGTGCTTTCACTTTTGAGCTCAGAGGAGTAAGAACACAGGCTTACAGGCCTACAGGAGGAATAAACTGAAGCCAGAGACAACAATACCAACTAGCACCAGACGGCAAAAGGCAAGCACAAGGACCCAACCAACAGAAACCAAGGCCACATGGCAACATCAGAACCCAGTCCCACCACAGCAAGTCCCGGATATCCCAACACACGAGAAAAGCAAGGGTTGGATTTAAAATCATATCTCATGATGCGGATAGAGAGCGTCAAGAAAGGCTTAAATAACTCCCTTAAAGAAATACAGGAGAACATCGGTCAAGAGGTAAAAGCCCTTAAAGAGGAAACACAAAAATCCCTTAAAGAAATACAGGAGGTCATGGGTCAATAGCCAGAAGCCCTTAAAGAAGAAACACAAAAATCCCTTAAAGAATTACAGGAAAACACAAACAATCAAGTGAAAGAACTGAACAAAACCATCCAGGATCTAAGAGTGGAAGTAGAGACAATAAAGAAATCACTAAGTGAGTTATCTCTGGAGATAGAAAACCTTGGAAAGAATCATAGATGCAAGCATCAACAGAACACAAGAGATCGAAGAAAGAACCTCAGGTGCTAAAGATACCATAGAAAACATTGACTCAACAGTCAAAGAAAATGCAAATTGCATAAAGCTGGTAACCAAAAAATATCCAGGAACTCCAGGACACAATGAGAAGACCAAACCTAAGGGTTATAGGTATAGAAGAGAGCAAGGATTTACATCTTAAAGGCCCAGTAAATGTCTTCAACAAAATTGTAGAAGAAAACGTCCCTAACCTAGAGAAAGAGATGCCCATGAACATACAAGAAGCCTTCAGAACTCCAAACAGACTGGACCAGAATAGAAAGCCTTCCCAGCACATAAAAATCAAGACACCAAATTCACTAAAGAAAGAAAGAATATTAAAAGCAGTAAGGGGGAAAAGGGCAAGTAACTTATAAAGGCAGACCTATCAGAATCACACCAGACTTCTCACCAGAGACGATGAAAGCTAGAAGATCCTGGGCAGACCTCATACAGACCCTAAGAGAACACAAATACCAGCCCAGGCTACTATACCCAGCAAAATTCCATGATAAAACCAAATTTACACAATATCTGTCCACAAATCCACCCCTACAAAGGATAATTGATGGAAAATGCCAACACAAGGAGATACACTATACCCTAGAAAATCAAGAAAGTAATCTTCTTCCAACAAACCCAAAAGAATATACTCACACAAACATAAAAATAACATCAAAAATAACAGAAAGCAACAATCACCTATTCCCTAATATCTCTTAACAATGGACTTAACTCCCCAATAAAAAGACATGGACTAACGAAATATTTCTCATGTAAATCTTATATTTTATCAGAAATTGTTTGTAATTCCCTTTTTAATTAATTTAGTAATGTTTTTATGTCTACCATTTTATCTGCATTATTTTTCATAATTTTTTTCAATTTTAATATGTCTTTCAATACACTTCCTCTATTTTATCAGAAATGTTTTCAATGTAAATCTTTGATTTTATCACAAATGTTTCTAATTCCATCTTCAATTAACTTAGAGTTTTTATGGCTACCATTTTTATGTAAAATTTTCCATGAAATAGTCAATTTTAATGTGTTTGTCTGTTTCTTGAATTTTACCAGAAATATTTTCCATGTAAATCTTCAATGTTATCTGAAAATGTTTATAATTCCACCTTCAATCAACTTAGAATTATCTTTATTCTACCTATATAATTTCCATGATAATCTTTAATTTTAACATGTTTTCCTATATATTTCAATTTTACCAAAATGTTTTCCATGTAAATCTTCAAGTTTATCAGAAGATGTTTATAATTCCACTTTCAATCAACTTAGGAATACTTTTATACTTACCATTATTATATCTATATAAAATTTTCCATGATAATCTTCAATTAAACTTATTTTTCTACAATTTTATCAGAAATATTTTCCACGTAAATCTTCAATTCTATCATAAAATGTTTCTATCCCATATTTCAATTAATTTAGCAATGTTTATATGTCTACCACTTTACTCTTTAATTTTCCATGAAAATTGTCAATTTTAACGTGTTTATCTGAAATATTTTCCATGTAAATCTTTAATTTTATCCTAAAGTGTTTTTACTTCCCTTTAAAAAAAAAGAAAGAAAGAAGCAAAGTGCACAGAGATGTGGGTTCTCTTTATCACATTTACCTCCATCTTTTTTCATGACTATCAATTTTTAAAAATAATTTAGGAAAGGCTACGTCCATCTACACCATCAACCTCCTGGTCCAGTAAATTGGTTTCAGAGATAAGTTGGAGCCAGGTATTATGACTCATCAATTAACTGGGTGAAAAGAATTAATGGATATGCCATGAATCAAACAATCATCTGTCGTAAAAAGCCACTTAAAAAGTTAAAGTGATCAATTCTATTTATTTTAATAATTAAGTCATCTTAGGATCTCACAGCACACTTGGGAAGAAAGGAAAACTAATTATTCTTTATGCTCAGGCTTTCAAACACTAGGGCTAATCTCTGTTGTAATGCCACCAATTTTATGAAGGATTACTGTCCTTATTTTATGAACAAAGAAAACCAGGCTTGAAATGCAGAGCATCTTTTAGTGAGAAAGAACTAGAATGGGGCGTGTGGGGAAGTGGGTGTGTACCTGTGCTTCATGATCTTTAGATGGCAATAAGCTTTCCTGAAGATAAACCTAGTCAATGTGGCCATTTGTTTTCAGGCTCTAGAGTATTATCCCACAGGTCAACGGCTACATTTTTATTTTTGATCCCAGAGCAGTACAGGTGAGCTCCCTGGGTTTTATTTGTATAAACGATTCTTCCTTCAAACTAAATTACTGTAAAAACACTTACCACAAAGGAAATTGCTAACAAAATCATTATCTACCTCGGTACAAGCTAATGTGATTACTTTCAGGAAACAGAAGCAACTGAATTACATAATAGAAATATTAGCTTAAAGGGTCACTGGATGTCAGAATGCATCATTTTCCAAAAGGGTCCTGAGACACTATTCATCAGAATTATACTGCTTAGAACACCAAGTCCAACACCATGACTCAGCAAATGCCTCTCTCCCTCGGTTCTTTCAGCTCCAGCCATGTAGTTCATACCAGGGCTACAAGTTCTTCTCTTTCTGAGACATCTCCCTTCTCTTACAAGGAAGAAGAAAAGACATAGGCCCACCTGAGTTGCTCCTTATTAGCAAACAAAGCCTCTGCTTCAGCATGCATCCAATCACTTCCATTAATATATAGAAACATGCCCAGATGTTAGCTAGAGTGGGGCCAGCCTAGACCCACAACCTCATCTAAGCGAGACAAAAACTAAGAAGCAATCCAGGGAGAGCATTTTCCCAATCATCAGGACAGACGCAGTGATGAGAACAAACAGGGACTGCTCTCTGCTCTCGGCCAGACAGAAGCTCTTCAGTGCAACTGAACAAGGAAATGAAAAACAATGGTTGTCATTCACCAGTTTCATCTAAACACACTTAAACTAACATTTTCTCGCATACATGCATGGTCAAGAAATTTGCAGGGAAAACCTGAGTTACTCATTGGTCATTCTGCAATACAATAAAATACTTCACAAACACTAGACATAACATTCAAAAATATGTCAAATCAGCATACTTGTTTTTTAAAAGAACCATGGGACCACCATGATATACATCCTTAAACTGAGCACTGTGGAGATGAAGGCAGATCTATCTCTGTGACACGGAGGTCAGCCGGTCGACATAGAAAGTTGAAGACCACCCAGAATGACAGAATGAATCCAGTCTAGAAAAATAAGACTTTTAAAGAAACTACAACAACTGGAAAGAACATAATATACCCTCAAAAGGCAAATTGAGATTAGCAAGCAAATATGATTGTCAAAAGAAGTATTGATCCTGTACAAGATACTGATATTTTACCAGATTATTAATAAATTATAGATTAATAATTGCCATTCACTATAGAATCTCATATGTACGATCTACTGTCTGTAACATATTAGACATTCAAAAGACCCTTGAAATGAGAAACAATAGAAAGAAAATCTAGATGTCAAAAGAATTTAAATCTGAATGTTTTCTTTGTTGAAACTCAAGAGTAGCATGTGGTAGACTGGAACCGAGCTAAGCTGGTTACATGCTCACCTAGTATGCACTAGACAAGTCTTCGGTCCAATCCCCAACACCACATACAATGACTAAAATTCTGGTACTCAGGGGGTGGAGGCAGGAGAATCAGAAATCTAAAGTCACCCTTGGTTACATAAAAACATGTCTCAAAAAAGAAAAAAAACGTACGTTTTAGTAGTATATATGAGACAGAGTAAATTATAACAATTTAAATTTCCATGAACTCTTGGGATTTTTCCCCCTCTACAATAGAGCTTTTCCTCTCTGGTATCACAGCTACAAGATAATATAGTTTGCATTAAGTGTATCAAAAAGAAAAAACTCTGGAATTAAAGAAACATAGACATTCTAATTTATTTAAAAATAAATTATATCTTTTTTAGGTTTTAAGTGTTTAAATGTGTATTTCAGCCTATAAGAATTGCTGCAAATCACATCCCCAACATTAAGCACACTTACTATGGAGAATGAAGTAGAGTAGAACACAAACACACAGGAACCTCTTGAGCTGAGGCTCCCAGAATTAAACAAACAGCGGCTCTGATCCTACAATGATGCCAGGCACTGGTATACTCCAGAAAGTTTATACAAGCACAGGGAATCTCATGCGCTATTTCTATTGCTAAAAACTAGAAACAATCTAAAATGTCTATCAACAAGAAGAAATAAATATTGTGATGCAGCTATACAAGAGAATAGTGCATAGCAATTACAGTAACATCAGCTACAGAAAGCAGAAATAACATTCAAGTACACAAAGAGATTGAAAGAAACCAGACACAACAGAATACTTACTATGTGATTCAATTTATACATATTTCAAAGCGGTAAAACTATTCTGTGGAGAGATGGATCATCTGGATACTACAGTAACAGGAAGAGAAAATGAAGAAGCCCGGCTCTTCATCCTGATCAATGAGGTGGTTATGGAGGTCCTGTTTTGGAAAATTTAGCAAGCTGTATGTAAGCTTAGGGTATGTACATGGTTCTATTTGCAAGTTGCAATTTTAATTTAAAATTTTCACATACAACATTAAGTGCTGCAAAGAATCTTTTTAATGCTACTTTCTGAAACAGTAGATTCTATATTACTGTTCCAAACAAAATTCTTTCTGATGATAGCTGTTCTAAGTAGTTATGTGATTTCTTCTGTAATCTAACCTCTCAGTGATAACTCTAGTGTCTAACAAATCTCAGATGTTCTGAGGAAAGCTTTTAAAAGACCCTAATAGAGAAGGCCCTCATCTGAAGATTTTAATATGCTTTATTCAAATAACAAGTATTTTACTGTGAATCTAGTAAGAAAGAAACAGTGTTATGGTTATGAAAAGAATAAATAATATACAGTAAATACACTGAAGGGAAGAATAAATGAAAATCAATGTAAATGTTAGTTTATAACACACACACACACACACACACACACACACACACACACACAAACAAATGAGACTTTCAACCTGTCTGAACAAGCACACCTGAACACACATAAATACAAAAGGGGAAGTAACCAGAAATAACTATTTCATTATGCTCAGAAGTAGAACTATTCTCAGGATTAACTCTTCCATGTAAAGCTTCATGAATAAATCTTGATAATATATGAAATATTTACGCATATGCTGAGACCACAAAGGATAGAGCTGGAACCAGAAAGCCAGACTCCTTGAAGAAAAGGATTAGCCTGGCATTTAAGAAAGAGCTTTAGGTAACCAGAACCATTTTTGAAGTGTTAGAAGAGAGATTTGATGTTGGATTTTAAAGTCGAAAAATAATTTCAGAAGCAGGATCACTTTGATTTACAAGATCCTTCCAGATATTTATTCTATGAATAGGAATTAGTAACTGAGGATTTTTAAATATACTAACATATTATATATTTTAAACTGTTTGTTGATTTCACATATATACAAAGATGATAAAGGTCATAAAAATCTTATCCTGGAAATCTGACTTTTGAATTCTGATGCTGCCTTGTAGTGCTTTACAGCACTAGGACAGTAAGACATACATGTTGATACCAGATGAAATTTTAGATTTCTGTCTAAAGTACAGCAGTCTGTTTCTACTTTAAATATGTTAGTTTTTGCTGTGTTTTTAAGAATATTAAATTGTTATGTAATTGTAAGCAATCATTCACCTTCTCAAACAGAAAAATATACCAAAACTCCAGAATTACATGACTTATTAATCTCATTATTTTTCTAGAATAAAAACTACCCAAACCCAGAAAACCACTGAAACATATACGTGCTCAACTTAGCAAAAATTCAAACAAGGGAACACAATAGCAATGGGACTCTGAGCCATTGTTTATACTCTTCCTAGAGGTTTCAAATTGGGGCTCATCCATTAAGCCCAGCCAAGCAGAAAATTCTTGCAAGTGCTCATTATACATGACAGACTTTTCCAGAATACCTCAACAGATACTGAGTGATTGTATCCATTTTAGATTCATCATGTTCTCCAAGTTATAAATACTGTTTTCACTCTAAAATGAAGAGTTATATCTACCTATGGCCGTGGAAGGGGCAACATGACATGATTTCCATCCCTGGAAAAAAGAGCCAGTAGGGTGTGAGCCGGAGTAAGTGTTTAAAAATGTGTGTGTGTGTGTGTGTGTGTGTGTGTGTGTGTGTGTATAACTTGTATATATAACTTCATGTTCTTCATTCAGGAACTATTCTCCCTGCCAAGGTTATAGGGAATGTTCTCTTTACCAAGGTTAATGACTACATAATAATTAGAAACAGCATAAATCTAGGAGTCAAGGATGTGTCTATGTCTCAGCAAAATGGTAAATGCTGAGACCTTTAGGATAGCCCTTAAGCTGTGGGAAAGAATTATGCAAACATGAGTTCAAAAATATATAATTTCTCAACTATGCAAAATATAAGACTGCAATATAACTATATAATAACCTTCAGAGATCTAAAAGAACAGAGGCTGCTGCACTATGAGCCAGCTTGGAGACCACAGGGCAAGATGCCACCCAGCTGTTTCTTGTTTATGCTTACAAAGACAGTCAGATTTCTGAGTTCAAAGACAGCCTGGGACAGAGGGAGTTTAGGCCCAGGCCAAGGTATTATAGGAATGATAATTTCAGGGTGGGGTCCCATCCGGCTAGCTTACTGCCTGTACTTAACAATGGCAGTAAGATCTCTGAATTCTTTTGCAATGTTAAAACAAAAAATATGCTTACTGTCTCTTTCAATGAATCAAGAGAGAATGTCCAAGAAATACATTACAACACAAGCCTTCTCGAGAGCAAGGCAGCAATAATTGGTTGCTGGAGTCACATTTAGAAGAACCTCCTCTCTCAAGAGCTAATCTCTAGCCCAAAGCATCCTCCTGAAAGGACCAGCTATGAAGATCTCATCTTCCAGTGCACTGCCACAGTGGGGACCAGGCTTTCAATGCATGGGTTCTGGGGAGCAAACTACATCCAACCGGAAACTGAGGTGTTTCCTGCGACTTGAAGGGGCCAGGTAAAGAAGACTCAAGTCTTGAAGATGTTACTTTACTATTCTAAGCTATATATTTCTGTTCTGTAAAGAAGGGAAGCTTCACTATCCCATCAGGTGATATACCTATAACCTTATTGATCAAACCAAACCATTAGGAATAGCCTCTATCTTTTTTTTTCTCTCTCTCTCTACCCATTTAACTACCACCAGCACAGCTAAAATGACTGTATAGGTATCTCCAAAAAGGCATTTCAATCCATTTTCTCTCTGCTTCTTAGTGCATAACTTCTATTTTTGCTTCCATCCATTTCCTTTCTGCATAGAGGAGTCAGATAGTCATTCTGCTATCATTCTGCTTAGGATCACTGGCAGGCTTGCCACCACCCTGCTAATGATCACTGCCTTGAAAACCTCAGCCTGCTCCCATCTTCGGCTCTGCCCTTGTGAAGCACCAGTCTCAGGGCTGGTCCCACCTGCTCCTTTCTGCCATGCCTGGCCTTTTGGTAGGGCTGCTGCCCTCTGTTTCCAAGGGGTATCTCCTGAGAGTCTTTTCCTGAATGCCATACCTAAAATGAGCACCCAGTCTGCATCCCTGCTACCACAATGATCATTACGTCTTGCTCTTCGGTATATTCCAAAGCTGGTGCACACTGAGCAGACTAAAGTCGCCAGTCTGGAAAGGAGCACCGAAACAGGGAAAGGCCACCAAGGTGTGACAGGTGCATACTAATTGGGCATTAACAGGTTCATTATCTTCCTGTATTTCATCTTCAACAAACTAAAATATCAGAAGAGTTGTCCGTAGGTAAAGTATTCACACACTAAGTCAGAAACTGATACATCTATTCATAAACAGCCAATTATCTTAGGAAAAACAGAAGATCAAAGAGGAAGAGAAGATAAAGTACTTAAATATATTGAAAATTGAGAACAAGTCTGTAGTTATAAAGTGTTATCCAAAAGCATCATAGGCCTACCAAAAACAGGGACAGTCTTTAGAAATGAGGCAAAAACCTTTTAGTCCCCAAAACCCAGGGGCTTACCTCAGGGGTATAATAGGAGTAATGCTGACAAGTACAAGAGATAGCAGTAAAACTAAACCTGATGATTTCATATTTCAAATATGGTTTCCCCTAGTATTTTCCTGAAGAGACACATCAAGCATAAAAATTGGAGATTTCACAATCCATCACTCAGGAAGTTCCATACATTTTAAGAATCCAATCAATTCCTGTTAACAAAGGCTCAGATTTCTAGCCGTGCAGTATTACTAATTTAAGGTTAAGGTTGGGTAAAAACAGCCCAGTGGATGGACTCTCTGGCAGCTCTTTCCAGTTGTACTTCATTAGGAGGCACAATGCACTCGGCTCCTTTCATGTTGGTCACCTGAGGCACAATTTGTGAGCCAGTACTGTGCAATAGCAGCTGTTTGCAATAAGCCCCAGGTTGCAGGCACATTACACTGTCTCCTGGGGTTTACAGGATGTTGATTCCTAAAGGCCAGATTTAACACTTTGGGGAAGAATAAAAGACAGCAAGTACTAGAGAGGGAGAAATAAGGCATGGTATTTGATTATTTCAGAATGGCAACACATTACAGGAATCAGCTACCACAGTAACTGTGATCTGTACATGGCCCAGGTGGAATATGATGGCAAATAACTTACAAAAATTGAGTTGACTTGTAGAACATGAGAGGAGGCACCATGGAGATGAGGTGATTTAGCTCTGGATAGTGGTTCACGTCTAACTCTATTTAAAGCACTAACATCCGGACCAAAACCCATAGCTGTAGACAACATGCCTTTCACTGGAATACCTTTTACAGCAAACAGCACAGTTGAAGGATTCTTCAAATTGAGGAAAATTTTACCTCCTCTCATTCTCCCACAGAAGCAGAATATATCAAACTCATCATCTGGATCCCGAAAATATTTGCCTCTCAATTTTCCTATCCAGATTAAATACCTGTAATATATTAGACTGTACTACCTATTGTAAGACATTTTCTGCCATTTCAATTACCACTATTCTCCTGCTGCTTTAGACACGTCAGTAAGGCAGACAAAGCCAAACACAAGCACATATGTATAGGGCCATTACATGTCTTATTAAGCTAATTCCTACAGAAGAAAAGTAGCACCACCTAGTAAATTAGATTCCTGGGGATTCCTGGATAGAAATCACCAGCTAGAAGCATATACTGACACTAATAAGGTGAGGGATTGAAGCCAGATTAACTCAGAAGCCTGCAATCTAACCTCTGCCCTTGAGGATTTCAGGAGAAATCTGGCCACAATGGGAGAGAATCCCAGCAAGGGATGTGAACAGCTGTTACATCTAAACTGTATTTAATATACAAATTGAACCTTTATATTCTATGTGATGAACATGTAAACTATAATTTTTAACTGAAAAAAGCAGAGCAAGGAAGACAAAATTGAAACTGAAGCTCTCCAAAGCTATAGAAAGCATAAACTTAGATTTTTGAGGACAATGCATTTTTAAGTGGTAGAATTACACTTAAGCCAAGTGAAATTTTTAAAAGATCCATCTATAAACAGATGTGAATATTCAGAAAGCTATGCTGAAGCCTGGAACCAGTGAAGTAGGTCATCACAGTGAAATGAGCAATCTTATTCTTCTTATATTAGTGGTGAGAGACAGAATGGTAGACGGTTGTGTTACTTTTCCTAGATACACATGAACAAATGTCTGCTCATCCTTGATACGGTGCTAATAACAGACCAAAGTAATGATTCTATCTATCTCAGTTAGAGATTCTATTGCTGCAACAAAAACACCATGACCTGATGCATAGTTGTTGGGAAATAGAACCCTTAGAAGTACTTAGATCATAAGTTCTCTATTATACTTAATGTACTAATGCTGTTATCATGGGAACAGCTTATGATTGAATGGGTTCCTTACGGGACATTCTTGTGTTTGCTGGTTTTGCTTTGTTAAGATGTTTATCTTCCTAATGACTAGTGATGAACATTTTTTAAGGTGTTTCTCAGCCATCCGAATTTCTTCAGGTGAAAAGTCTCTGTTTAGCTCTGTACCCCATTTTTGGATAGGGTTATTTGGTTTTCTGGGGTCTAACCTCTTGAGTTCTTTGTATACATTGGAGATTAGCCCTCTGTTGGATGTGGGGTTGGTGAAGATTTTTTCCCAATTTGTTGGTTGCCGATTTATCCTTTTGACAGTGTCTTTTGCCTTACAGAAACTTTGTAGTTTTATGAGGTCCCATTTGTCTATTCTTGTTCTTAGAGTATAAGCAATTGGTGTTCTGTTCAGGAATTTTTCCCCTGAGCCGATGTCTTCAAGGGTCTTCCCCAGTTTCTTTTCTATTAGTTTTAGTGTGTCTGGTTTTATGTGGAGATCCTTGATCCACTTGGAGTTGAGTTTAGTGCAAGGAGATAAGAGTGGATCAATTCTCATTCTTCTGCATGTTGACTTCCAGTTGAGCCAGCACCATCTGTTGAAAAGGCTATCTTTTTTCCACTGGATGTTTTCAGCTCCTTTGTCGAAGATCAATTGGCCATAGATGTGTGGGTTCAATTCTGGGTCTTCGATCCTATTCCATTGATCCGCTTCCCTGTCACTGAACCAATACCATGCAGTTTTTAATACCACTGCTCTGTAATATTGCTTGAGGTCCGGGATATTGATTCCCCCAGAAGTTCTTTTCCTGTTGATGATAGTTTTAGCTATCCTGGGTTTTTTGTTATTCCAGATGAATTTGAGAATTGCTCTTTCTAGCTCTATGAAGAACTGAGTTGGGATTTTGATGGGGATTGCATTGAATCTGTATATTGCTTTGGGCAAGATTGCCATTTTGACTATATTAGTCCTGCCAACCCACGAGCATGGAAGATTTTCCCATTTTCTGATGTCTTCTTCAATTTCCCTCTTCAGAGACCTGAAATTTTTGTCGTATAAATCTTTCACATGTTTGGTTAGCGTCACTCCAAGATACTTTATATCATTTGTGGCTATTGTGAAGGGTGTCATTTCCCTAATTTCTTTCTCGGCCTGCTTATCCTTCGTGTATAGGAAGGCTACTGATTTACTTGAGTTGATTTTATAGCCAGCCACTTTGCTGAAGTTGTTTATCAGTTGCAGGAGTTCTCTGGTGGAGGTTTTTGGGTCACTTAAGTAAACTATCATATCATCTGCAAATAGTGATAGTTTGACTTCTTCCTTTCCGATTTGTATCCCTTTGACTTCCCTCTGTTGTCGAATTGCTCACTAGTCATTAGGGAAATGCAAATTAAAACAACCCTGAGATTTCACCTCACACCAGTCAGAATGGCTAAGATTAAAAACTCAGAAGACATCAGGTGTTGGCGAGGATGTGGAGAAAGAGGAACACTCCTCCACTGCTGGTGGGAATGCAAGCTGGTACAACCACTCTGGAAATCAGTATGGCGGTTCCTCAGAAAACTGGGCGTGATACTTCCGGAGGACCCAGCCATACCACTCCTGGGAATATACCCAGAAGATTCACCAGCATGCAATAAGGATACATGCTCCACTATGTTCATAGCAGCCTTATATATAATAGCCAGAAGCTGGAAAGAACCCAGATGTCCCTCAACAGAGGAATGGATACAAAAAATGTGGTATATATACACAATGGAGTACTATTCAGCCAGTAGAAACAATGAATTCATGAAATTCTTAGAGAAATGGATGGAGCTGGAGAACGTCATACTAAGTGAGGTGACCCAGTCTCAAAAGAATACCCATGGTATACAGTCACTGATAAGTGGATATTAGCCTAGAAGCTTGGAACACCAAAGACACAAATCACATATCAAGTGATGTCTCACAAGAAGAAAGGAGTGGACACTGGTGCTAGAATGGACCAAAACATCATTGTGGGAGAGTACAAGAACAGTAAAGTGGGAGGGGGTGGATGCGGGAGCAGGGGGAGGGAAAAGGACATGTGGGACCTTTGGGGGTGGGGAACCAGAAAAAGGGAAATGAATTGTAAATATAGAATATATACAATAAAAAAAAAAGAATTGAAAAATGTGACCTCATCAATCTGAAATGCTGCTGTGACACAGTCAATAGGACAAATCAGCAACTTACAGATTGGGAAAAATCTTCACTAACAACACATCCAATAGAGGGCTAATATCCAAAATATACAAAAAAAAAAAAAAGATGTTTATCTTCTCTCCACTCCCTGTCATCTTTCTCTCCAACTTATAGCCCCACCCTTTGGCCCTTTGGCCCTTCTTCACAGACTGAGGCAGGAGAAAGGCCCTCACAAAGGGCCAGCCCTAGGCTTCACAGCTTCTTGATCAAATTTAGTTCCTTTATAAATATCTAAACCTAGGGATTATTAATAGGAACACAAGAAGTAATGGGAGAGTCAGCAAAACATTCTAACCCTTTAAAAGAATGGCAGTGAAGAAACTTAGGCAGAATGTGTGCTGCACAGACTTATGTTGTTGGGTACACAAGCTAATGACAGGTAAGAAAGATAAGTAAATTGTAGTAACAGTGAGGGGTTCAGAGTCAAAGTGATTAGTGTTACCTGAGTAAAATAAATCTTTAATCTACAGGGTCAGAAATGGAACTCATGTTTGATTCTAAGGCCTCTTCCCTAACCGCTGCCCAGAATAACTGTAGGGAACAGCTGGCCAAAGCAAAGGAGAAACCAGGGGCATCTGAGGCCCATGGCAAACAGAGCAGAAGGAAGGGAAAGCACACAGAGAGCAGGGAACTACTCATCCCTGCCTACTGAGGCAGGACAGAAACAAGGACGGATGCCGAGGTGGGCCAGCATAGGAAAGCAAGCGAGATGCTCTCCTGTTAACCTGTGAGCAGGCAACAAGCAGAGAAAGATAGAGAGTGAGAAGTGGGGCTTAAGACAATGACAAAAATGTAGGTAACACTGGTTGGGGAGAAAGGGCAATGAGTTTCTAATACATTTCAGGCCCCGTCTGGCTAGGTACCACCTGTGGGAACTCTTCCCACTTTCCTCTCTGTTAAGTAAAATTTCTACCTCTCATACAGCACTTGATTAAATGACTTCACTGAACAATTTCTTATAAATTATGTATATATTAATGTCCCCCACTAGATCACACTTTGCCCAATGCTAACTTCTCAGTCTTTCCCTGAACACAGTTAGGATTTACTTTTTTTTCCTTAAATGGAAAGAACCAGCTATAAACCCATCCAATTGTTCTCTAATACTCTTCTATCTCCATTTTAATACAGCATAAATGAAATATCTTCTTAATGTATAGTAAACTAAATAACAGAAGATGATAAAATGTTTAATAGCAAATGATAATATGATTCTCCCACAAATTAAGGTCATTTCTCTCATGAGTTTTGAAAAATATTCTTCAATCACAATATTGATGGTCTTCTGGGAAGGTAACACCTAACTCATAGGTCTAGCCTGGTCTACTTAGATAATTATTTCTGTTACATCCTCCTTGACGTGGACATCCAAGCATTTTGTTAACTAAAAGAAAAGAATTTCCTCTATTGTCTTTCTGTGGTGCCTACCTCGAAGTTATAAGGAAATTCCTAGAAGGAAATTCAAAAGAATATTTTCTTCATCAAAACTTCTTTCAAATCTATTTCTTTCCTTAGTAGACTGAGTTCTGTGTGTACTGGTTAATACTTTATAGGCTAGGACAGACATGCCAAACACATCAGAGGGTTTCATTTCCAGATAGAGTTTCCTGGAGATTTTCCATGATGAAGCAAGAATATATGATGTTACAGCACATGACCAGAGCAGAAGAGCTTCCAGAGGCGCACTGCGGCAGAACACAGGATTTTCATTTCAATTCTACTTTCCTCTAAGTTTTTGGTGAAACAACAAATTAAATGAAATTTATTGCTAATATTAATAACAATAAATCATCTGACATAAATGAGCACTTATGCTTGGCTGCTGCTTTTAGGTATTGAGAAGGTAATCAAAATGAATGAAATATAATTACCAGACTCTATGAATTTTTCATGAAAGTCACAGCAGTTTAGAATGTTGAATTAGACTACTGCAAATGCTATTAATTAATTTACTCAGGTGACTTGCCTTTTAAATTTCAACTGCTAATGTTGGGGGATTTTTTTTTTCTTCTGAACTTAAGGCCTATACACAAATTATTTCTTGATTTTCATGGAGTTCTATGAGCCATAATTATGCAGATGCTGAAATATCAGGTATTATCATTTAACTGCAGAAGAAGTACGGTGGTCCTGTGAGGGGACCAGGATGGAGTCATTGGCTAAAGGAAAGAGAGAGCACTCCACACAGCGACAGGAAGCTATGGGGGAAAATACAGGCCAGGAAACACAGGATTCTTCCAGCTCTCTACTAGCCAGCCTGAAGGCAGCCTTCTGACTCAACCTCCCCATCCTCTTTTGTTACAGTCTTCTTGATGTGTAAGTCAAAAAGAATGTCTCTTTTCTAACACAAAAAAAATTCAGAATTCCTGTGTTTCGCCCATCAAAACCACAACTCATATCTCAACCAAATAAGCTAAAGACAGTATTTAGCCTATGATGACATGACCTACTTAATAGGCAAGACAATACAATTACTATAACATTATAATAAACTATAGAACATTAAGTGTACATACAGATGCATTAAAATCCAACCTGTCTTCTATAGTTACTGATGTATTATGTTAACAAAAATTATAAGGCTGTGAATCCCTTCAATGCAAGGGTCATATTAGTTTTGTAAGAGGGTAGAGGATAGAAGTCATTCCTCAACAGAGAGAGTACAAGGAGTTTACTAATTTTTGAAATTGTACACACCCTTAGTAACAACAGTAGAGTTTATCAAAAGAGCCTTATTGATCAAAAAGAAGCTTTGCTAGACCTAAGTTTTAAAGATTTTATTATTTTCTTTTCAACAGAGTATTTTCAGTATATAAAAGCAGTCCTTAATATATTTTTTCTCCCCATTCTGACTGGTGTGAGGTGAAATCTTAGGGTTGTTTTGATTTGCATTTCTCTGATGACTAATGATGTTGAATATTTTTTAAGGTATTTTTCAGCCATCCAAATTTCTTCAGGTGAAAAGTCTTTGTTTAGCTCTGTACCCCATTTTTGGATAGGGTTATTTGGTTTTCTGGGGTCTAACTTCATGAGTTCTTTGTATACATTGGATATTAGCCCTCTGTCGGGTGTGGGGTTGGTGAAGATCTTTTCCCAATTTGTTGGTTGCCGATTTGTCATTTTGACAGTGTCTTTTGCCTTACAGAAACGTAATTTTTTGAGGTCCCATTTGTCTATTCTTGATCTTAGAGCATAAGCAATTGGTGTTCTGTTCAGGAATTTTCCCCCAGAGCCAATGTCCTCAAGGGTCTTTCCCAGTTTCTTTTCTATTAGTTTTAGTGTGTCTGATTTTATGTGGAGGTCCTTGATCCACTTGGAGTTGAGCTTAGTGCAAGTAGATAAGAGTGGATCAATTCTCATTCTTCTGCATGTTGACCTCCAGTTGAGCCAGTACCATTTGTTGAAAAGGCTATCTTTTTTCCACTGGATGTTTTCAGCTCCTTTGTCAAAGATCAATTGGCCACAGATGTATGGGTTCAATTTTGTGAAAACTCAGGAGACATCAGGTGTTGGCGAGGATGTGGAGAAAGAGGAACATTTCTCCACTGCTGGTGAGACTGCAAGCTGGTATCACCACTCTGGAAATCAGTCTGGTAGTTCCTCAGAAAACTGGACATGATACTTCCGGAGGACCCAGCCATACCACTCCTGGCCATATACCCAGAAGATTCCCCAGCATGCAATAAGGATACATGCTCCACTATGTTCATAGCAGCCTTATTTATAATAGCCAGAAGCTGGAAAGAACCCAGATGTCCCTCAATGGAGGAATGGATAAAAAAAATGTGGTATATATGCACAATGGAGTACTATTCAGCCAGTAGAAACAATGAATTCATGAAATTCTTAGAGAAATGGATGGAGCTGGAGAACATCATACTAAGTGAGGTAACCCAGTCTCAAAAGAATACTCATGGTATGCACTCACTGATAAGTGAATATTAGCCTAGACTCTTGGGACACCAAAGGCACAATCCACATACCAAATGATATCTGACAAGAAGGAAGGAGTGGACACTGGTGCTGGAAAGGATCAAAACATCAATGTAGGGGAATACCAGAACAGGGAAGTGGGAAGGGGTGGATGGGGGAACAGGGGGAGGGAAAATGGCATGTGGGGCCTTTGGGGGATGGGGAACCAGAAAAAGGGAAATGAAATATAAATATAGAATATATCCAATAAAAGTTAAAAATATATTTTTTCTCAGAATAAAAGATTCAAAACAGTGACTTCACATTAACCACAAAGATTTTGCATGTCATCCATTTTGATCTATTTTTAATTGTGCCTAATACCCTAATACCTTCAAATAGTTTCCATTTGCTTAGACCAGAACAATGAGGACTAATTTTTGAGGATAATGTGAAAAATGGACTGTGCATTTTGAATCATTACATTTAATATTATTAGGTTAGATGGTCAACTATTACATTGTAAGAGGTAAAAGTATAACCAGACTTGATGAGGAAATCACAATCCTAAAACTTTTAGCCACAAGCTGCCATTGATTTTGATGTAAAACTAGAAACTCAATATATATTTCCTCAATTCACTGCTGTCGTGATACACCAGAGAAATGGTATCTGTGATCTCCTTCAACACAAGAACAGGTAGCAACTCTCCCATGCTTTATTGTACTGTAGACAATTCCTGATTCACCATGTGAACTGGTGAAACTGGACCAATCAGCATCATTGTATCACCAAGATCTACTATTGTTCTTGACCAAAATCTTTATGATTTGACCACATAAAATTTCAAATGAGTGTTAAGAGAAAAATTATTCAAGGAGTGGCTATAATAACATAGTCTATAAAGAGAAAAGCTACACACTTCCTTTACTGGATCTAATTGTCTCTAATAATCTCTAATTATTTGTGTTAAACTGCAAAGCATGCATTCCAGATGAATATACCAGGCATATTATTCATCTCAATTTTACGTGGCTGGGCCATGTATTGAAAGTCTATCACTTTAGATATTTTGCCTATATGTTTCTGGACAGCTGCAAGACAGAACCTCAATACTTCTTGTTTGATTTATTAATAGAAAATTGGACCTGATTGGATTACAACATCTCATTGAAATGATATTTGTTGACTTGAACATCAGTTTCACTTCAAAGCAATGGCACTTGACAGGGAATATTGTATTTCCTTTTCTGCACCGTTTTTTAAAAACGGCTTTTGATATCAACCTATGTTCCATTAAGAACACAAGAATATCCATAATACTGAGATATATGAGTAAAAGCATCAATTCCAGCCAACAGACACACTTTAAAATCATGACACAATCACAAGAAGCATAAAAGCAACTGGAATATTAATGCTTGCTAGGATAGGGGTAAAAATTGTTATTTTAAAAATCTTATACATAAAATACAAAGCTGGCAATAATAAAGACATGTATACTAACAAAAAATATTAAAAAACAGAGAACACAGAAGCTATGACACAGGGAACACATAATACTTGATTAGTTCAAAGATGTTGGGGAAAGGTGGGCTTATTACATATCTGTATCTGTGACAGGTAACATGGTCAACTTGATTACGTTTAAAATCACCTAAGAAACAAAACCCTGAGACAGGTGCAGCTGGGAACACAGAGAATACCTGAGTTTAAGATAACTTGAGACACAGTCTGCCTGGGACACAGTCCGCCAGGGCCCCACCTGCACCCAGGAGCTTGGCAGCACCACAGCCTTCTGTACACCTGTTCTTCCAGGGCCCATCTGCTCTGCAGGGACTCCCACGGTTAGAGGTGAAGTCACCATCTTCACTCCTGCGACTGAATAGGCTGCTACAGTCAGGAAAGAAGAGAACACCCAAGTGTAGGATCACTTGGGACTCAGCCTGCCAGGGCCCAACTGCACTCAGGAGTGGGGCAGCCCCACAGCACTCTGTGCCAAGGGAAATCCTGGCAACCAGGGGTGCTGAGATAGACTTGCAGGCACACAGGAGGGACAAGCACCAGCCAGTGACAGCAGGACCAACTAACACCAGAGATAACGAGATGGAAAAAGGCAAACTTGGGAATGTTACAAACAGAAATCAAGGCAATATGGAACCATCAGAACCTAATTCTCCCACAACAGCAAGTCCTGGATACCCCAGCACAAAAGAAAAGCAATATTTGGATTTTAAATCACAGCTCATGACGCTGTTAGAAGGCTTCAAGGAGGACATAAATAACTCCCTTAAAGAAATACAGGAGAACACAAGTAAACAGGGAGAAGTCCTTAATGAGCTACAGGAAAACACAACAAAACAGGTGAAGGAATTGAACAAAACCATCCAAGATTTAAAAATAGAGGTAGAAACAATAAAGAAATCACAAAGGGAAATAACTCTGGACATAGAAAACCTAGGAAAGAAGTCAGGAGTCATAGATTCAAGGATCAACAATGGAATACAAGAGAGAAGAATCTCAGATGCAGAAGAAACCATAGAAATCATTGACACAATAATCAAAGAAAATGCAAAAAGCTACAGGAAAACAAACATCCAGGAAATCCAGGAAACAATGAAAAGACCACACTCTAAGGATTAGAGGTATAGAAGAGAGTGAAGATTTCCAAATTAAAGGGCCAGTAAATTTCTTCAACAAAATTATAGAAGAAAACTTCCCTAACCTAAGGAAAGAGATGCCCATGAACATACAAGAAGCCTACAGAACTCCAAATAATGTTGACCAGAAAGGAAATTCCTCCAACCACATAATAATTAAAACACAAAATGTCTAAACAAAGAAAGAATATTAAAAGCAGTAAGGGAAAAATGTCAAGTAACATATAACGGTAGACCTATCAGAATTACACCAGACTTCTCACCAGAGACTTTGAAAGCCAGAAGAGCCTGGACAGAAGTCTTACACTAAGGGAACACAAATGTCAACACAGACTGCTGTATTGAGCAAATCTCTCAATTATCATAGATGAAGAAATCAAGGTATTCCATGACAAAAACAAATTTACACAGTATCTTTCCACAAATCCAGCCCTTCAAAGGATAATGAATGGAAAACACCAACAAAAGGAGGGAAACTACACACTAAAAAAACAAGAAATAAATCTTTGAAGAAACCCAAAAGAAGATAACCACACAAACATAAAAATTACATCAAAAATAGTAGGAAGCAACAATCACTATTTCTTAATATCTCAACATCAATGGTCTCAATTCCCCAATAAAAAGACATAGACTAACAGACTGGATACATAAACAGGACCCAAAATTTTGCTGCATACAGGAAATGCATCTCAGTGTCAAATGCAGATACTACCTCAGAGTAAAGGGCTAAAAAACAATTTTCCAAGCAAATGGTCCCAGGAAACAAGCTGAAGTAGCCATTCTAATATCTAATAAAATAGACGTTCAACCAAAAGTCATCAAAAAAGACACAGAAGGACACTTTATACTCATGAAAGGAAAAATCTACCAGGAAGAACTCTCAATTTTGAACAGCTATGCTCCAAATAAAAGGGAATGCTTATTCAGAAAAAAAACTTTATTAAAGCTTAAAACACAAATTGCACCTCACACAATACACAGAAATACATCCATGTACTCCACTACATAAACAAACTCAAAGAAAAAAAAAAACACATGGTCTTTCCTTAGATGCTGAAAAAGCATTTCTCAAAAGGCAGCATCCTTTCAGGTTTTAAAGGGCTTGGAAGGAACAAGAATTCAAGGCCCATACCTAAACATAGTAAAAGCAAAATACAGCAAACAAGTAGCCAACATCAAACTAAATGGAGAGAAACTTGAAGCAATCTCACTAAAATCAGGGACTAGACAAGGCTGCCCTCTCTCTCCATATTTATACAAAATAGTACTGGAAGTTCTAGCTTGAGCAATTAGACAACAAAAAAGGTCAAAGGGGTACAAACTGGAAAGGAAGAAGTCAAATTATCACTATTTGCAGACGATGTGATATTATACTTAAGTGACCCAAAAAACTCCACCAGAGAACTCCTACAGCTGATAAGCAACTTCAGCAAAGTGGCCGAATATAAAATTAACTCAAACAAATCAGTAGCTTTCTTATACTCAAAGGACAAACAGGCTGAGAAAGAAATTAGGGAAATAGTCACAAACAAGATAAAGTATTTTGGTTCTAACCAAACAAGTGAAAGATCTGTATGACAAGAACCTCAAATCTCTCTGAAGGAAGAAATCAAAGAAGACTTCCAAAGATGGAAAGATCTCCCATGCTCATGGATTGGCAGGATTAATGTAGTAAAAATGGCCATCTTGCCAAAAAGCAATCGACAGATTCAATGCAATCCCCATCAAAGTCCCAACTCAATAATTCATAGAGTTAGAAAGAGCAATTCTGCCAGGCATGGTGGCGCACTCCTGCAATCCCAGCACTTGGGAGGCAGAGGCAGGTGGATTTCTGAGTTCCAGGCCAGCCTGGTCTACAGAGTGAGTTCCAGGACAGCCAGGACTACACAGAGAAATCCTGTCTCAAAAAACCATAAAAAAAAAAAAAAAGAGCAATTCTCAAATTCATCTGGAATAACAAAAAACCGAGCATAGCTAAAACTATTCTCAACAATAAAAGAACTTCTGGGGGAATCAATATCCTGGATCTCAAGCAGTACTACAGAGCAATAGTGTTTAAAACTGCATGGTATTGGTACAGTGACAGGCAAGTAGATCAATGGAACCAAAGACCCAGAAATGAACCCACACACCTATGATCACGTGATCTTTGACAAAGGAACTAAAACAATCCAGTCGAAAAAAGATAGCCTTTTCAACAAATGATGCTGGTTCAATAGGAGGTCAGCATGAAGAAGAATGCAAATCAATCCATTCTTATCTCCTTGTTCGAAGCTCAAGTCCAAGTGGATCAAAGACCTCCACATAAAACCAGATACACTGAAACTAACAGAAAAGAAACTAGGGAAGAGCCTTGAGCACATGGGTGGAAAATTTCCTGAACAGAACACCAATAACTCATACTCTAAGATCAAGAATTGACAAATGGGCCCTCATAAAATTACAAAGTTTCTGTAAGGCAAAGGACACTGTCAATAGGACAAAAGGGCAACCAACAAATTGGGAAAAGATGTTTACCAACCCTACATCTGACAGAGGATTAATATCCAAGATATACAAAAAACTCAAGAAGGTAGACTCCAGAGAGCTAAATAACCCTATTAAAAAAATGGGGTACAGAGCTAAACAAAGAATTTTCACCTGAGGAATATTGACTAGCTGAGAAGCACCTAAAGAAATGTTCAACATCCTTAGTCATCAGGGAAATGCAAAACAACTCTGAGATTTCACCTCATACCAGTCAGAATGGCTAAAACCAAAAACTCAGGAGACACCAGGTGCTAGTGAGGATGTGGAGAAAGAGGAACACTCCTCCACTGCTGGTGGGATTGCAAGCTGGTAAAACCTCTCTGGAAATCAGTTTGGCAGTTCCTCAGAAAACTGGACATGATACTACTGGAAGACCCTGTTATATCACTCCTGGGCATATACCCAGAGGATTTCCTAGCATGTAATAAGGTCACATGCTCCACTATGTTCATAGCAGCCCTATCTATAATAGCCAGAAGCTGGAAAGAACCCAGATTTCCCTCAACGGAGGGATGGATACAGAAAATGTAGTATATTTACACAATGGAATACTACTCAGCAATTAAAAACAATGAATTCATGAAATTCTTTGGCAAACAGGTGGAACTAGAAAATATCATCCTGAGTGAGGTAACCTAATCACAAAAGAACACACATGACATGCACTCTCTGATAAGTGGATATTAGTCCAGAAGCTTGGAATACCCAAGACACAAATCACATATCAAATGATGCCCAAGAAGAAGGAAGAACAAAGTTTGGATACTCTGGAAAGAACCCAGATGTCCCTCAATGGAGGAATAGATAAAAAAAAATGTGGTATACACAATGGAATACTATTCAGCCATTAGAAACAATGAATTCATGAAATTCTTAGAGAAATGGATGGAGCTGGAGAATATCATACTAAATGAGGTAACCCAGTCTCAAAAGAATACCCATGGTATGCACTCACTGGATATTAGCCTAGACACTTGGGACACCAAAGACACAATTCACATACCAAATGATGTTCGACAAGAAGAAAGGAGTGGACACTGGTGCTGGAAAGGACCAAAGCATCAGTGTGGGGGAATACCAGAACAGGGAAGTGGGAAGGGGTGGATGAGGGAGCAGGGGGAGGGAAAAGAGCATGTGGGACCTTTGGGGGGCAGGGAAACAGAAAAGGGGAAATGAAATGTAAATATAGAATATATCCAAGAAAAAAAAAGAAAAAAAACAGAAGGGGGAACAAAATATCTACAGAAAGAGATAACAGAGACAAAGTGTGGTGCAGAGACTGAGGGAAAGATCATCCCGAGACTACCCCACCTAGTGATCCATCCCA
Source organism: Apodemus agrarius (assembly GCA_964023405.1). Classification (NCBI taxonomy): domain Eukaryota; kingdom Metazoa; phylum Chordata; class Mammalia; order Rodentia; family Muridae; genus Apodemus; species Apodemus agrarius. Next base: position 82,839,016 of record OZ030011.1, read on the forward strand.
TATACACTTACAAAACGCAGACACTATTATCAATGCCCACAAGTACTTGCTGACTGGAGCCAGATATAGTTGTCACCTGGGAGGTTCTGCTAGTGCATGGCAAATACAGAGGGGGACACTCTCTGCCAGCCATTGAACGAAGCACAGGGTCCCCAGTAGGGTAGCTAGAAAAAGGACGAAGGAGCTGAAGGGGTTTGCAGTGCCATAGGAGGAACAATGATATGAGCCACCCAATACTCCCAGAGCTCCCAGAGACAAATACATCAACCAGATAGTACACATGGTGTTACCCATGGCTCCAGACACATAGGCAGCAGAGGACGGCCTTGTTATACACCAATGGGAGAAGAGGCCCCTGGTTCTGGAAAGGTTTGATGCCTCAGTGTAAGCGAATACCAGGACAGGGAAGCAGGAGGGGGTTGATTGGGGAACAGGGAATGGAAGATGGCTTATGGGACTTTCGGGTGGGGGGACCAAGAAATGGGAAATCATTTTAAATGTAAATAAAGAATACATCTAATAAGAAAGAGAGAGAGACAGAGACAGAGAGACAGAAAGAAAGAAAGAAAGAAAGAAAGAGAGAGAGAGAGAGAGAGAGAAAGAAAGAAAGAAAGAAAGAAAGAAAGAAAGAAAGAAAGAAAGAAAGAAAGAAAGCCCTGGGAAAATGTGTAAATATTTCCAGAAACAATTAACTGATACAGAGTACCCAACCTGAATGAGGGATGCATCATCCCAACAGCTAAAGTCATGAAGCAAAAAAAGGAAAAAAAATTGCAGAAGAGTAATTTCCATCTCTTTCCTTCCTGACTGAAGATACAGAGTCACACTATGTCATCTTCGTGCCACTGCAGAGAGCAGAACTTAGACCAGTACATCTTCTATGATGGATTGTACCATTACACTGTGGGCCTTCAATGATGGACTGTACCATTACCCTGAGAAACTTCCATGATAATTATACCATTACATTGTGAGCCTTCTTTGACAGACTGTACCATTACACTGTGAGCCTTCCTTGACGGGCTGTACCATTACACTGTGAGCCTTCCATGACAGACTGTACAATTACCCTGTGAGCCTTCCATGATGGACTGTACCATTACACTGTGAGCCTTCCATGATGGACTATACCATTACCCTGAGAACCTTCCTTGACGGACTGTACCATTACATTGTGAGACTTCCATGACAGACTGTACAATTACCCTGTGAGCCTTCTATGATGGACTGTACCATTAACCTGTGAGCCTTCTATGATAGAGTGTATCATTACCCTATGAGCCTACCATGATAGAGTATACCATTACCCTGTGAGCCACAATGAACATTCCCCTCCTGACATTGCTTTCTCTGAGTCTTTGGTCACAATAAGAAAAGTAATTAATATATATAGAAATGTATTCATCTTAATCTTGACAAAGAAAAATAATGATCTTTTCAACCATTTCATAATTCTTGAACAAGCTTCCACAAACAGGAAGGAAAAAAAGCAAGCTGTGTACATTTCCTTCAGATGTCCCGTGTGTTATCTGTAACAGAACTAAAACTTACTTGTTCATCTATACAATTATCCTCCTATATCAAGTACTTCATAAGAAAAGTATCTTACAACAGACATGCACACTATGCCTACTCCTGACATGTTCAGATGAATTCAACACTACTTTAATTTTATCAATGAAGAAAATGTAACTCAGAAAATTTGAAAACTCTACACAAACTCCTTCAGCCATCAATTAAATTCCAGTCTCTATCATTTGTTCTTCATCCTCCTATCCACGATCAGTGAAATCAATGGTTCTAAATCTCTTTGGCTTTCATTGGTAAAACACAAATCTCTGCTCAAATTTCCACACAGACTACCATCATAACCACCATGTCTCAATCTATAGGGGAAAGGAGACTATATGACGATCATCTTGTCTACAGAACCTTGCTCCTAATCTCCTCTATTCAAGGCAACACTTACAGTTAGAAATATACCAACTCACTTGGTAGTTAATTTCTTTCCAATCTATTATTTTAAATAAATAATAAATTCATGCACTGTTAATCCTCTGAGTTTCACGTTAACATCTTGAATTCTATTTTATCTCACATAGTGTTAACTCAAACTCTTGATTGTAGCATCCTGTGTGAAACTTACCATACAAGACTATCATTCTTGTGATATCTTTATTGTATTATTTTTCTCTTCAATCTAGTTTTCTGCAAAACAGGTTACAGGTATTGAAATAACATATAAATATTATGAAAAATAAGCAAAAGTTTCTTTGGACTTTGAAAATACAATTTAATATATAAAATGCTATTATAATTCCATAATATTCATAATTAAATATATCATAGCTTACATATGATATATAATATAATATTACATAATTTATCTTTTGGAGCATACTTTTTAACATATAAATCTGGCTATTTCCCCCTCTTTTCTACTCTGCTGGAAACATTTGAATTGCAGATATTGCTACTGACATGATTTCCAGGAAGTTATGATGGCAAGGTTATACTCACTAACTTGCAGTTTTAAGAGCTGGTACTGTTTAGAAAGAGGTAGAATACAGACTAACTTGTATCCAAATTGAATATGTCATTTCACTTATAAATATGTGCATAAGAATCTCAAATAAAATCTAAATAAATTAAGCCAAATACTTAAGATATTCCCTCCAGATAAACCAGAATGTATTCCAGAATGAAGGTAAATATGAAAATACATATTAAGATAACATACTTTCCATATTTGGTAAACTATGACTATAAGCCTATTACTATGTTGAAAAATAACTATTATCAAAAGGCTAAAGTAGTTTAAGTCTAATTTTTCCCTAAGATAAACAGCAACAATAACAGACCTCTTAACAACTCTAAATCAAGAAAACATTAATTCCAGTTGAATAACTCAGACAAATATTGTATTTAATGATAACTAATATTCCCAGAGTACAGGATGTCCTCATTGAAGGACAAAATATGAGATTAAGAAGAAAGGAAATTTTGATGAAGAAAGAAAGTGAACTGAAAAGGATAAAAAAGAACCTTCAGAAATGTGCTCAGAATCTCAATCCAAAAGAATTGTTTTTCTACTGTTCTAGTTTGCTTTTTGTTGTTGTGATACAACCTTGACCAAAACCAGCTTGTGAGGAAAGGACTCATTTCATCTTATTCTTTATAGTCCATCATCATTATCAAGGAAGGTCAAGGCAGGAACTCAAGACATAGTTCCCTGAAGGAACTGAAAGCTAATGTCATGGAAGAGCACTGCTTACAGGCATGCTTCCTGCTGACTTCCTAGGGAAGCTCTGCCTTCAGATATGCTTCCTCCTGACTTCCTGGAAGAGCTCTGCTTACAGGCATGCTTCCTCCTGCCTTCCTGGAAGAGCTCTGCTTACAGGCATGCTTCCTCCTGCCTTCCTGGAAGAGCTCTGCCTTCAGATATGCTTCCTCCTGACTTCCTGGAAGAGTTCTGCTTACAGGCATGCGCCCTCCTGACTTTCTTAGCCATTTTCTCAGACAACTCAAGCCCACCTGCCTATATATGGCAATGAAAACAGTATGTTGAGCATTCCTACATAAATTAGCAATTAAAATCCCCCTCAGATATAAACACAGCCCAAGTTGTTTGAGGCAATACCCCAATTAGGGTTCACAGGTATTTTTCCCTTGTGTCCCGTTGACAAAAACTACTGAACACCTAGCACAACTATACACAGGTACAACTTCAGTCAAATTTTCTGACCCACAACTGTTCCTGTCTAAAAGAACTGCAGGGACAAAAATGGAGAAGAGACTGAAGGAAAGGCAGTCCAATGACCAGCCCAACTTGGGTGCCATCTCATGGGGAATGGGGTGGGGTGCACCAAGGCCTAACACTATTACTGAAGCCATGATGCACTTACAAATGGGAGTTTGGCATGACTGCCCTCTGAGAGGTCCTGCCAGCAGCTGACAGATCTGAAGTCAGGGACCCCTATGGTTGAATTGGGGAAAGGACTGAAGAAGCTAAAGGGGAGAGTGATCCCATAGGAAGACCAGCAGTCTCAACTAACCCAGAACCCAGGGAGCTCCGAGAGACTGAGCCTCCAACCAAGAGTATATACAGAGCAGTCCTAGAGCCCTGGTGCATGCATGTGTGCACACAGTGTGTGTGTGTGTGTGTGTGTGTGTGTGTGTGTGTGTGTGTGTGTGTGTGTGCTGCCCGGTCTGCCCTCAGTGGAAGAAGATATGCTTAATCCTGGAGATACTTGAGGCCCCAGGGAAGAAGGAGGCCTGGTGCAGGGGAAGTACCCTCTCAGAGGCAAGGGGGAGGAGGAACAGAATGAGAAACTGTGGTGGGGGGACTAAGGGGAGGCAATGACTGGAATGTAAATTAATAATTTAAAGTAAATAATATTTTTAAAAGGTAGTATGGCTATAGACATTTTAAAAAATGTTTTTAAAAGACCGCAACTGGATGTGGAGAAAGGAAAACACTTTCTTGGTGCAATTACATACTGGTACAGCCCTGGAAATCAATGTGTAGAGTCCTCAAAAGGTAAAAAAAAGATTTACCACATAATTCAACTAACCTACTCCAAACCATATACCCAAAGGACTCTATGTCCTGATGCAGATAGTTGCTTATCCATGTTTATTACTGCTCGCTGAAAGCTAGGAAAAGAAAACAGCCTAGATGACTATTAACTGAAGAAAGGATAATACAAATATATACACATAACAAAATTATATTCAAATGTAAAGTGAAAAGAAATCACAAGTTAAAGAAGAAACTGGAAATAATTATACTGAGTAAGGTAATCCAGACCCAAAGTGATAAAAATCATTTGTACTCTCTCATATGTGGATCTTAGCTTTTAACCATTAGATCTGTGTGTTTCATATGTGTTGAAGCCAGGAACTTGAAAGTGTCTAGTAGGAGTAGGGAAATTTTCAGGGGGAGGGGATATAGCAAAACACCAATGATATGAAAGTGGGAATAGGAAATGGGAAAGGATGGAGAGAGGAGGGTAAAGAACAGGGTTAGGGGAGACATATCTAATACCAAGGATGTTTGAAAATGCTATATGGAAAGCTACTGTTATATAAGCGTGTGTGTGTGTGTGTGTGTGTGTGTGTGTGTGTGTGTGTGTGTGTGATGGGGGAGGGCGGTGCTTTTCATTCCTGGATCCAAAACTCTTGGGTGGATGCAGAGGAGGCATATACCCACAGGGAGCATAGAGTCAATTTTTAAAACTTACCACTTCGATAAAGTTAGTTGTAGAAGGAATTATCAATATTTGTAAGTGATTGTTAAATGAGGGGCAAAGTGACAAATCAGAAAAAAAATTGACAGAATAAGTCAAGCAAAGCTTGTACCCAACTCTCATGAAGACAGAAAACAGAGGAATGCAGGGGAGGGTGGAAGAGAGGGAGGGAGGGAGGGAGACAGAAAAAGACAGAGAGAGACAGAAACAATTTCACAGAGACAGGTTAAAAGTGAAGACAGAATGAGACAGAGAATAAGGAGCCAGAAGATTAAAACAAATTGTCAGGGATAGTTTGGTGCCAATTAGAGCAATTTAGTGAGAAGCCAAGAGAAGACAGTGAATCAGTCAGCTTGGAGAAGAGTTTGAGCTAGAACAGCTAAGTTGGGTCAGCCAGCTAGAGTTTAGAAAGAGCGAGAAGAAGTGAGTTTATTCAGCAGTAAGTCTACAAGATGACAGTAATAGCTGGGGAATAAAGTTACTTTTACATATGCCTATTGGGGCAACAGTGTCACAAATGTTGTGGGGAAGAAAAAACTGGGTTCTGGTTAGACTTATGGCTATATCACAAGATGGAACTCACACCATATACTATCAACCTAGCAAAGAACTTGTCACTGGAAATGTCACAGACACCAGTGGAAAATGTAATCTGTTATTTTGCTAAATTGACATAGTATTAAACTGCTTTCTAAATACTTATCTTTATATATCAATGCAACACCCAGTCTTTATTTTAAAAAAAAAGTGTCTTTTTGCAGTGCACAATAGCTAATATAGAGAGTCACAACTGGTCAGAAAGCAGAGTGTAAGGGTTGGTAGAGGCCCTGGCCCTAAATGTGATGTCATGGTATCTGTAGCACACTTCCTCCAACCCTCAATCCTAAGCTTTTAGAAGAAAGGGAAGAAAGATGTTAAGAGTCAGAGGTTAGGAAGGCCTGCCTTCTGAGCATGACAGGGCCATTGTATTCATTAACTCATAGCAGCAGTGGTTGCTTATGTTAACTATACACAAAATCGATTCCAGATTGGAGGGAAGGGAGAATTACAAAGACCCACTCACTAGGCAGAGCTGTGAGTTTACATCCCCATCTGAAGGCTGCTAGTGGAAGACTGACTTCCAGGTAGCTAGAGTGAGGATATTAAGCCCACACCCACAGTGACACACCTACTCCAACAAGGCCACACCTTCTAATCTTGACACTCCCTGGGCCAAGCATATACAAACCACCACAAAAGCAAAACTAATTATTAGAAAAACTTAACTTTCTAGATCAGTTGGAATAAAACTCTTGGCTAAAATATAAAAAAGGCATATAGACATTTCTATAGGCATTTTATGAGGAGGATTTTAGGAGCATTTATTTAGGTACAAAAAGAGAATTATCAACTGTAACAATTTACTTCCCAACTATGAAGTCTTGTAGCCAAGGGATTAATCACTAAACTAATCTAGTGATGGTATTGGCTTTTGTTTGTTTGTTATTTTCATTAAATATACACAACTGTGTCTCTTTAGTCACACTGTCAAGACATAAAAGACATTTTAAAAACCTTTTTTTTAAATACCACATAGCAATGATCCCTTGGAGGCAGCAACTTTAGATAGTGCTTAAACAATGATTTTTTTCCCTACAATAACAATTTTCTTTAAATTCATTTACAAAACCCCACCACACAGCATGAAGCATAATTTCCTGGTAAGCAACAATAAAGCAGAATTAACTATCCTCAAATGACTATGAAATTAAGTCAGCCATATCAGATTAAGATGACCATAAATGCAGTTAAAAACATGTTAATTTACACAGCCCCCTAACCATGTTTAATTGCCACATAAAAAATCCTAAATGCATTCCCTATCCTGGCTGTTCTGTCCTTTTACAAGCAGAATAGTGTCAACTGAATAAACTTGTTTTCCCTAAACTGTTTTTACTTCACTCATCTTACTGGAGCATTCATAAGCCCTAGCCATAGTGCCTAAATATTTTTATTAAACTATGTAATTAATCCATCAAACTGACTTTCATGAGATAAGCAATGCCTCAATATTTACCCTTAAGCAATGTGAGTCATCAAGACAAATGTAAATACATATACTGAACATATGTGGATATATATACATATAAATACTATTGTGCATCGCTTCTTGGTACATTTGACCCTGTGGGACATATCTGTCTTCCCAAAAACAGAGCATCTAGAGACAACGGAGGGTGGTAGTCAGCATCTGGAATTACTGCTGTAATCCCTGTTGCTCTGTGTCCACTTAAACAACTCCATATGAACTGATCTTGGCAAGACACAAATACCCCTAAGCTTTTGAGGATAGGACCTCTTAAAATTTCTCAACACTCTTCACCAGATGTGGACTACACGATTCCCTGAGCTATCAGTTATTCCTCTTCTAGTGTCAGGAAGCATACCACAGCTTGTTGTTGCTGTCTGGTTGCCTTACTATTTGCGGACTGAGAACTGTAGATGGCCAGTGTGTTTCATACAGCTTCCTTCCTGAACTCTCTCATGTCATGACCTATACCAGTTTTAGCTGTGTTTTGTTCTACCCTTTATCCCCACTCCTGAAAACCAAGAAACTATCAACTGCAAATAAATTATTTACTTCACTGGTTCCTATATTGTCCCTCAATGGCTAAGGAAAAGATCTTTTTGGATCCCATATTACATACAATCTTCAAAACAGAGCGATATATACAACAGAAGAAACCAGTTCTGACTTGCCCAGGGAAACACTAATGAGGCATCAAATTTTTTTGGCCTCCTTAATAACACAAGTATCTTTTGGTTTCTATAACTACCAAGCTTCATCAGAAGATGGAAACTCAAAAGCACTTAAGACTCTTAGCAAAGTAGAGATGATCTGGGTGGACATATTTCAGAATACCCAAAGTATTCATATTGAAAGTTTCATCTAAGTCACGAAGTTGCCATTATCTCCAAGAAAACCCTACAGATATTAAATTTCTATAGTATGTACACCACAAGTAAAGTAAAGTGGCTGCAGCAGTGTGGCCAGTCTTATCTTACAAAGACCAACAAAGGTGTTTGGAATTGACAGAAAGATATAGTATCTTCTATATTGAGAGACATATATAACATTAAAAACAAAAACCAAGACTTTTTTTTTTAAGGCAGAGATAATGGCTGTCAGCACTTTATTAGATGTCATTTTAGCTCTTTTATCCTGCGAGTGCATACTGGCTCCCTCAAGTCCAAGTCAGTTACATTTCTCAATGAATACTCATATAGTGACAAAAATCTAAGCTAGAAAGTTGATTTTCTGGTCTCCTTGACAGCTAGCCTTAGTAGAGGAGCTGGCATTTTCCAAGCAGATGCACCAACATGACTTGGAAGGCAGCGTTAACGAAGTGAGGCAAAGGTCAGCTGCAGTTCCCCTGACGGTTCTACCTTCCAAACAAAGAGAATTTTGATTGTCTATGGCACAAGTCCCAATATCCAAGTCCTACATTGATAGGTGTCAAAAGCTAGGACCAGAGCATCCATAAAACCACTGTAAACCATGCCATAATAGTAGGCCTAGACCCAGTAGTTAGGAGAGGGATGTGTATGTTCCTTAAATGCTACAAAAACTGCAGATTTGCTGGCTGCCATCCTCTGTACTAAGCTGCCCTTCTGCCTGACAGAAATGTGTCCTTTGGAAACAGCAAGACATAAATGAGTTGTGCTTGGATCTCTATGCATTCTAGAGTCTCTTAGTTTCACAAGATCATGCTTAATCAAACTGATAAGGATCCATGGGCTACAACCATGGTCCAGATGTTATGAGCACTTCTTGTCCTTTGAAGAAGGACTGGAGTTCAAATCTCAGCAGCCACATTAGGTAGCATGTGGCCACCTGTAACTCCAGCTCCTGAAAATCTGAAACCGTCTTTTGGCCTACATGGATACTGGCTCACATCTAAAATAAAAATAAAATAAATCATTAAAGACTCCAACTAATACATTGAGAATGACTATTAAAGATGAGCAAACAAAACAGGAAATTGAAGGAAGTAAAGAAGAGGAGAAAGATGGTTAGAGATATTGACTTATGAAATAACTGTTCTTTCCTAAGGTTTAGGTTTCATTGGTGATAATTGGGTAAATGACGTGTTGAGTCTTTCAAAGCAGCAGGCTTCATGACATAGTAGAAAGACTGTGGTGATCTCCAGGGATGATTCCAGGGCTCAAGCACACATCTCCATAAGAACAAACTGTCTTCATATCCTCCAAGCAGAACAATACAACACAGCAGACAGTATGAAGGCAGACATGGGAATCTAGCTGGTCCTACCACAATAGACTTTAAAAAAAATTTATATGGATATAAAGCTTTGCCTCCCTTCTTACTAAACATATTTATTTGGTAAACATTTTTCATCAAAAAATCTATTTGTACTAACATAAGAAGATTTATTAGGCTGGGCAGTGGTGGCACACGCCTTTAATCCCAGCACTTGGGAGGCAGAGGCAAGTGGATTTTTGAGTTCAAGGCCAGCCTGGTCTACAGAGTGAGTTCCAGGACAGCCAGGGCTATACAGAGAAACCCTGTCTCAAAAAAATCAAATCCAAAAAACCAAAAAAAAGGTTTATTAGTCTCATTTGAAATCATAATATTTTTAAATGTTCTGAATTTATCTTTCTCCAGGTAAATATTGGCAAGACACATAAACAGAAGCTCTTCTAAGCCTTCAATCTGTATGAATAAACCATGTTGTTCTCAGCCCTCCATATACATACAGGCTATTGCATGCATATGGAAAAACACTTTTGAGTTTGTCCACACATACACACATACACATAGATAATAAAATTTAAAAAACATATATAATAGCAAAGAGCTATAACTGTCGGAATTCTTCAATAAACAAAAAGTGTAGTTTAAAAGACCAAGTTTTCCACACACATAAATACTGGGGAGCCTTTCTAATTGCTGCAGTAGGAAGAACAATGTATTGAATAAATAGATTTAAATACCACTTTCTCAACTTATTAGCTGTGTGGGCATCTGGTGCCTATTATTCTCCCCACTACCAATGGGACAAACTCAACAGCAAGCATATTAAAACTGAAATTATTGTATTTTGCAAGCAATTCACCATCACTTAATTACTTGGGATTATATGGGGTAATTTCTGTGTAATTATATACACTTGCTAATTCAATCACTGGGGAGGATATTCAGCAGCTAACTTAGTACCACATTTTCTTGCTGCAGTTGCCATGTAACTGCACATGAGTAAACCAAACACAGGACTCCTTAAGAAACACTTTCTAATTCAGTTCATAACTGTCAAGCTATGTGCACTTAGCTGGGTGGATATATGAACATCTCAAAACAACACAAAACAAAACAAAAAACAGATCCTTGTGCAAATGCCTGTGTTGATAAAAGAAAGATGTTTCTCGTTGTTGTTGTTGTGGAATGCTAGTTTGCCTTGGAATACTCTCCCCGCTGTCATAAGACATGCTCAGAAGCAGAAGAAGGAATAGTTAGAGGGGAAGTGCAGTTCGTAGTGAGTGTGTGAAGTGGGGATTGGTCGGAGGGCTTAGGGGTAGATGTGGGAAGCAGCACAATCAACACGCATTACATAGCTATATGAGATTATCAGTTTTTAAGAGATTACAAGAAACTGAGGTCAGACTCTACACACCTATTTGAAAGCTGAGCATTAGATTCTCTTACTGAAAAGAAACAGCAAGATCCCAGAGGTGCATTGACCAACCACTAGTACACAGGTTCGGTGAGCGACCCTTCTCAAAATAATAATGTTCTCAAGGGGTTGGGGAAAGAGATGAACAAGCTGTTAAGGCTAGGCTCACACATAGTGTGTCAAAAAGCTTTTCTAAACAAGAGAAAGGTTATGTGATATCAATTTCTAACCTCAAGTCCCCAACCTTAAACACACACACACACACACACACACACACACAGCAGCAACACACACACACACACACACACACACACAGCAGCAGCAGCAGCAGCATCTTAATTTGTTGTAATTACTTTTTTGCCAAGGTCATATCTGGTGTAACAAAATTTCTAGTATTAAAATTCTAAAATATCAGGAAGAAACTTTAAGAAGTAAGACAGATTTTTAAATTCGAAGGTCTTGGCCTTTCCTCTGCTGAGCATTTGAAACTTAATGCAGTATAAAATTGATATGCCAAAGTATCCTTTGCACAGCCATGTGTTTCCTTACCTTCTAGGACTGCATGAAGGATGCATGAGGTAATGCCCTGAACCTGCTCAGGGTCTGCAATGCCATCTGCCAACCTAGATAGTTCAACTCTAGAAACATTTTCATGCTTGCATGTATCAAAAGTGCCATGTGACAGAGCCTGCTCCCCTCCCTTACAACTGCACATCTCGGGCTGCCCTAGAGCAGTCTCTGCCTTTCCTACTAACCATTGCCAAGCCTGCCATTCACCCAAGTGCTACGCATAAAGCCTACTACAGGATGCCATAAATGTTCCTTTGGCACCTTTTCTAACCTGTTTATTTCTGGTAGCCACGACCATGTAAAATTTAAGGAAAGTATTTCATAGCTCTCATAATATGCTATAATTCAGATCCTGCCTAGTCCTCGAGCTTGTGTATCTACATAGGAAGTAGTCCCTAAGCCCAGACTTCCTCAAAACAGCTTACTGAGCTGCCATCCTTTGTCTTGCTAAGCCAAGGTATTCACCGGCTATTCAGACACCTATAGCCCTCGGTCCCAGGTGAGGCTCATGAATTATTAATGAGGCTAAGTGGAAAACAAGTCCAGGCCTTCCCAACATAGGAGACTGTAAGGTATGGTCATGTAAATTATCCCTGCTTAGCTAGCTACATCTTTTACTATGTTAATGTCAAGCATTTGTCTACCGAGTGCAGAGATTTGCTCGGAGCAGACAAGACCTGAGACTTAGAAGAAAGTTAGTCAGTGAAGAAGATGAGTTTAGTCTAAAAAGCAGAGTTTCCAGGGCCGGGCATTGCCCGGCCCTGAAGAGAGCTTCTTAGTTGGTGGGGACATGAGTTTGCTAGTGAGAGAATGGGTTAGGCTAGAGAGAAAAGATTCCCAGAGTCAGGCAAGATCCCTGGCTCTGAGGAAAGCTTGCTAGTTCAGAGAAGAATCTTGCTAACTTAGGCAAGATCTCTAGCTTAGACAGAAATGGCTTAGAAGGTTTTAGCTTATAACCTAAGGGCGCTACCTATGTAAGCTAGCGTGCCTCATTTTTATTATGTAATTGTCAGAATCTGATGCTCTGAGTAGGGAGCCATAAAACAGGGCTCCTCATTAGAGGAAATATAGATATTTCTATAATATAAAGTATCCTGCGTCTGTGTCGTCATTCTCGCCGATTCGTGCCTTCCTGACCCCGGGATCTTGGTTTTCCCTGCAACCGAACTCCACGAGGAGCTACGGCTTGCAAAAGGCTGCAACCAAAGCTGCCAAGAGCAGCCGCGGTCTGCGACACCCAAGGAATACTGTGATTATTGTGCAAAGGCTACAAGCAAAGTAGAGAAAACGGTGGCATTATAGGTTATGTAGGCAACATCCTCATTGAGATAGAAGGAGTGTGGAAAAAGAGGCAGACTGAATGTAAGAACCAGAGAATGGGAGCGCATGGGGCGGGGCACTAATGGTGTGGAACACTGACTCTCAGTCAGGATACATGAGCGCTGACCCTTGAAGTCACAGCTGTTGTCATTCACGTGCCAAGGATTTCTACAAGATTGAGCCTGTCCACATGCTGTGACAGCTGTTGTGGTCTCCATGCCTCCCAGAAAATTTATAACCAAATAAAGGGCGATGGGGGGTGAGATATTTTGTACAGTGGTATAGCCATTGGTAACAGACATATGCCCCAGTAATCAAGTTCCATCCACTTCTGTAAACAACCCTAATGGAAACTCAGTGGGTTACAAAACAAACAAACAAAAACCATGAAAAAATATGAACGACTCATGAAGAAGAAGGGTTAGCAGGAAGCAGGAGAAAGAGAAAGTGGGGAAATGAACATGACTGGAACACACTGAGATGTTATAATAAAACCATTATTGTATAAATGTAAACTTCAGAAACAGACAAAACTTTAAAAAAAGACAAAAACCTTAATAAAAGGAACTTGCTAAAGATGAAAAAGCACAACCAAATGCTTTAAAAACCATTATTTTATCATCTGTGGGGACAGACTACCAAGAGCTCAAACACAGCTTTTAAAGTCATTCCTTTAAAAATAAACAAATACATAAAATAACCACGACCTCTAGAAAAATGGTTGATTCTCTTCATTGAGCAGAGAAAGTACAGAAGTGGTATATACTAACTTAGACTTATTATTCCAGAGAAGAAGGAAATTTTCAAAGAGTAATACTTGTCGCAAACATTCACAATCATAAACCACTGGGAAAGGGTATCAATAAACAAATTGAACTAAGAACAAAATACTCAAGAGAGTGGCTGTCGAGGCTACCTGGAGAGTGTGGCAGAGGTGCTGATGGTGCTCTGTGCAGCCAGCTTCAAATAAATGCATTATCCCTTTTCCTAAGGGCAGAATGCATGATCTCCAAAACTTCCTAAAGATTATGCAGTAATGACAGGGGGCAAGGAAGGGAGAGAGAGGGAAGAGATAGAACAAGAACTGTATTTTTCAGGTATATTGGCATTGCAAAAGGTGGCAAAGAAGGATTAAGAATTGTCACAGATTACAGGCTGAGAGAGACTAAGGAAGCAGGATGATCAAATACAACATATAACACCACACAGTGGTTCTCCATCCATGGGTCACCACCCTTGGGACAACACTCTGTGAAAATTATTTACATTATGATTCATAACAGTAGCAAGATTGCAGTTATAAAGTAACAACAAAAATAATTTTAGGGTTGGGATCACCAAAAAGTTAGGAACTATATTGACAGGTCACAGCATAAGGGAGGAATACACTACAAAGAAACCAAACTTTATGAAGGTCACATTGAGTGCAATGACAAACTCAAGCATGGATGCTAGATTACATACCATTTTATCACCATGGAATTCACTGATGTTGCAAACTACTGTATGGTAATTGTGTAAACATATTCTTTACGCTTAGGAAATCACAATGGAATATTTAGAGAGAAATGAAAGCACTATCTGTAATTCTCAAAAGCTCCTGAGAAAAGAATACCTGTGAATATATAATTTCCCTACATATCTCCATTCTGTTTATTTCATCATTTTCTCAGTTTATATGTACAAATACATAATATATAGTGTACATAAAGTATACACAAATATAGAGGGGGAAGAAAGAAGAGAGATAAATCTGTTTTCAGAGATTATAGGTATTCTAAATACCAGCCTCACCACTCTAAATTTGAAATTATCTCAAAATGCAAAGTAAAAAAGCATTAGAGGGTAATAAACAGTCTCTCTCCTGTGAGCGAAGCAGAGGACCACATGGGGAAAACATACCCAGATAATGTGAGTCATTGACAATGTTCTCAGACACACGACGATTTACCTTTGAGTCTGCATTGTGATAACATATATACTGAGCATCTTGTGGCAAGTGTAAATAAAAAACTACAGTAGGAAAGAGAATAAAGAAAAGAGAATGTAAATTGCTATGATAACAGTGTCAAAAGTATAGCAATTTGAAAAGTTCTCACAATGCTAGCACAGCAGAGCAAAGCCTAGAATTTCTGGAGTGATAATTGCCAGTTCGCTTTGATTGTGCTAAATTAAATGCATAATGTAGTTCTAGAGCAGGCTATTCAGCACTTAGTTATCTCCATTCTTTATCACTTCCATATTAATTTTCCTCCTCAACAGAAGAGCTTTCTTTTTCAAAATCGAAAGCACACAGTTAACAAGAGTTAATACAATGAATTATATCACATGTATTCCTCACTAAAGCACCAGACAGCATTCTAATAGTCTTTAGGGTTTTAGGAACTCTTATGTCAAAAGGGTTACTTGTGAAAACCGTATTTTGTTAAGCTTTCTTACCTAACATGTGGTAGTCTGAATAGGTTTGGGCACAATAGAGTCGTGTGTTTGAATGTTGAGACATAGGAACGGCAGTATAAAGAGATGTGGCCCTGGTGGAGTAGATATGGCCCGGTAGGAAGAAGTGCATAACTGTGTAGGTGGGTTTTGGGGTCTCCTATGCTCAGGCTTCAATCAGTGTAGAAACAGAGCCTCCTCCTAGCTGTCTACAAAAGACAGTTCACTTCAGGTTACCTTTGCATCAAAATGTAGAACTCTCAGCTCCTTCTTCAGTACATGCTTCGATGCTTCCTGCCATGATGATAATGGACTAAACTTCTGAAACTGCAAGCCAGTCCCAATTAAATGTTTACATTTATAACAGTTCCCTTGGTCATGGTGTCTCTTCACAGCAATGGAAACCCTAAGACGCCTCTCGAAACCTAAGATCTGATCACAAAGGCTTCTTGAAGTGAAAATAAAAGTTTAAAACCAGGTACTGCTTTAAATACAGTCCCTTAGGTCACTAGATGAGCAACAAATTAGAGCTATGGTTGCCATTTGGTATAAAAATGAAAGGAAAAAAAAGGTTATCCTAAAAATAAAGTCACGTGTTGCTCTGTTCCTTTATCTTTTTAACCATTCATGAACAATGGAGTACTGCTAAGAAATTAAAATGCTGCCAGAGACAAGAGAATATATAAACAAAAAGTTAAAATGTTTTCTATCTACATACACACAAAGTGTTGCATACTTTAAAGACCCAGGGAATACTACTGCTCTAGTTCCAGCCTGCTGCTACGATAACCAACTCTATGACCAAAGCAACATGAGGAAGGAAGGGGCTTATTTCAGGTTACTCTTCCAGGTCACAATCCATCAACCATGGACAAACACTCTTCACTGGTCAGTCTCTGGCTTGCTGCATAGATCAGGCATCACTAGTATTTAATACAGCCCAGGACCACTGGCTAAGGAATGATAATATCTACAGGACACATGGCCTTCCTATATCAGTTAATAATCAAGACAATGCCCCCACAGACATGCTCCCAAGCCAGTATAATCTAGGCAATTCTTCAGTTGAGGTTTCCTCTTTACAGGTAACTCTAGGTTATGTCAAGTGACAATAAAAAAACTAACCAGGATACAACCAGCAACCAGCACAGAGGAGAGAGCCAGCACAACCTGCATACAGAGATGATCGGGGACACAGAGCTACATACCCAAATACAACTGCAAGAGAGTGGGTCTTGGCCGCCATCTTTGCTCCTGTGACTGTGTAACAGATTGGCAGACAGTTTTCACCAGTGTAGACTTGGGACACACTGCACCAGGACTACACCTGCACCCAGGAACTCAGCAGCGCCATAGCAATTTGT
Organism: Apodemus agrarius; assembly: GCA_964023405.1. NCBI lineage: Eukaryota > Metazoa > Chordata > Mammalia > Rodentia > Muridae > Apodemus > Apodemus agrarius. The sequence goes on from OZ030011.1 coordinate 82,855,627, forward strand.
GCCAGGAAATGCAGGTCACCCAGGGTTGCTGAGATAGGCCTGAAGGCACACAGGAGGGCAAGCTCTAGCCAGTGACACCAGGTCCAACTAACACCAGAGATAATTAGATGGCAAAAAGCAAACGGGGGAACAGAAATCAAGGCAATATGGCACCATCAGAACCCAAGTGGTGTTCTCCCACAACAGCAAGTCCTAGATAACCCAACACACCAGGAAATCAAGATTTGGATTTAAAATCATAGGTCATGATGCTGATGGAGGGCTTCAGGGAGGGCTTCAAGAAGGACATAAGTAATTCCCTTAAAGAAATACAGGACAACACAAGTAAACAGGGAGAAGCCCTTGAAGAACTAAGGGAAAACGTAACAAAAGAGGTGAAGGAATTAAACAAAGCCATCTAGGATCTAAAAAAGGAGGTAGAAACAATAATGAAACCACAAAGGGAGACAACTCAGGACATAGAAAGCCTAGGAAAGAAGTCAAGATTCATGGATCCAAGTATCAACAACAGAATACAAGAAATAGAAGAGAGAATCTCAGATGCAGAAGATACCATACAAAGCATTAACAATCAAAGAAAATGTAAAATGCAAAAAGCTCCTGACCCAAAACATCCAGGAAATCTAGGATGAAATGAGAAAACCAAACCTAAGGATCATAGGTATAGAAGAGAGTGAAGATTTCCAACTTAAAGGGCCAGTAAATGTCCTCAACAAAATTATAGAAGAAAACTTCCCTAACCCAAAGAAAGAGATGCCCATGAACATACATGAAGGCTACAGAACTCCAAATAAATTGGCCCAGAAAGGAAATTCCTCCTGTCACATAATAATTAAAACACCAAATGTACTAAACAAATTAAGAATATTAAAAGCAGTAAGGGGAAAAGTCAAGTAACATATAAAGGTAGACCTATCAGAATTACACCGGATTTCTCACCAGAGACTATGAAAGCCAGAAGAGTCTGGGCATATGTCATGCAGACCCCATGAGAACACAAATGCCAACCCAAACTGCTATATCCAGCAAATATCTCAATTACCATAAATGGAGAAAGCAAGGTTTTTCATGATAAAAACAAATATACACAGTATCTTTCCACAAATCCAGCCCTTCAAAGGATAATGAATGGAAAACACCAACAAAGGGAGGAAAACTACACACAAAAAAAACAAGAAAGTAAACTTCTTTCAACAAACCCAAAAGAAGATAACAACAGAAACAGAAAAATTACATCAAAAATAGCAGGAAGTAACAATCACTATTCCTTAATATCTCTTAACATTAATGGACTCAATTCCCCAATAAAAAGACATAGACTAACAGGCTGGATACATAAACATAATCCAACATTTTTCTGCATACAGAAAACGCATCTCAGTGTCAAAGACACTCACTCTGAGAAAAAGGCTGGAAAACAGTTCTCCAAGAAAACGGTCCTACGAAACAAGCTGGAGTAGCCATTTTAATATCTGATAAAATAGACATTCAACCAAAAGTCATCAAAAAAGACACAGAAGGACACTTTATACTCATCAAAGGAAAAATCTACCAGGAAGAACTCTCAATTTTGAACATCTATGCCTCATATACAAGGGCACCAACATTCCTAAAGGAAACCTTACTAAAGCTTGAAGCACACATTGCACCCCACACAATAATTGTGGGAGACTTAAACACCTCATTTTCTTCAACCCACAGATCAGGGAAATACACACTAAACAGAGTCACAGTGAAACTAACAGAAGTTTTGGACTAAATGGATTTAATAGATATCTATAGAACATTTCATCCTAAATCAAAAGAATATACCATCTTCTCAGTACCTCACGGTACCTTCTCCAAAATTGACCATGAAACAGACCTCAACAGATATAAGACGATTGAACTAATTCCAGGCCTCCTATCAGCTCACTATGGAATAAGGGTAGTTTTCAATAGCAACAAAAACAAGAGAAAGCCCACATATACATGGAAGCTGAACAATGCTCTAATCAATGATACCTTGGTCAAGGAAGAAATAAGGAAAGAAATCAAAGTCTTTTTAGAATTTAATGAAAATGAAGGCACAACATACCCAAATTTAAGGAACACAATGAAAGCAGTGCTAAGAGGAAAACTCAAAGCTCTGAGGGCCTACAAAAAGAAACTGGAAAGAGCATACACTAGCAGCTTAACTGCACACCTGAAAGCTATAGAACAAAAAGAAGCTAATACACCCAAGAGGAGTAGAAGGCAGGAAATCCTCAAACTCAGGGCTGAAATCAACCAAATTGAAATTAAAAAGAACTATACAAAGAATCAACAAGAGCAGGAGCTGCATCTTTAAGAAAATCAACAAGATAGATAATCCTTTAGCCAGACTAACCAGAGGGTACAGAGACAGAATCCAAATTAACAAAATCAGAAATGAAAAGGGTGAAATAACAAAAGAAACTGAGGAAATTCAAAAATTATCATATCCTACTACAAAAGTCCATATTCAACACAATTGGAAAATCTGGATGAAATGGACAATTTCCTAGACAGATACCAACTACCAAAATTTAATCAGGATCAGATAGACCCATCTAAACGGTCCCATAACCCCTAAAGAAATAGAAGTGGTCATTGACAGTATCCCAACCAAAAAAAGCACAGGACCAGATGGGTTTAGTTCAGAATTCTATCAGACATTCAAAGGAGACAAAATACCAATAATCTTCAAACTATTACACAAAATAGAAACAGAAAGAACATTACCCAACGGATTCTATGAAGCGACAATTTCGCTGATACCAAAACCACACAAAGATCCAACAAAAAAGAGAACCTTAGACCAATTTATCTTGTGAATACCAATGCAAAAATACTCAATAAAATTCTTGCCAACCGAATGCAAGAACACATCAAAACGATCATTCCCCATGATCAAGAAAGCTTCATCCCAGGGATGCAGGGATGGTTCACTATATGAAAATCCATCAATGTAATCAACTACATGAACAAACTGAAAAAAAAAACTACCTGGTCATTTCATTAGATGCTGAAAAAACATTTGATAAAATTCAGCATCCTTTCATGTTAAAGGTCTTGGAAAGAACAGGAATTCAAGGCCCATACCTACACATAGTAAAAGAAAAATACAACAAACCTTAGCCAACATCAAACTAAATGGAGAGAAACTTGAAGCAATCCCACTAAAATCAAGGACTAGACAGGCTGCCGTCTCCATATTTATTCAATATAGTACTTAAAGTTCTAGCCAGAGCAATTAGACAACAAAAGGAGGTCAAAGGGATACAAATTGGAAAGGAAGAAGTCAAACTATCATTATTTGCAGATGGTATAACATACTTAAGCAATCCAAAAAACTCCACCAGAGAATTCCTACAGCTGATAAACAACTTCAGCAAAGTGGCTGGATATAAAATTAACTCAAGCAAATCAGTAGACTTCCTATACTCAAAGGATAAACAGGCTGAGGAAAAAAAAAATAGGGAAATGACACCTTTCACAATAGCCACAAAAAATATAAAGTATTTTGGTGTGACTCTAACCAAACAAGTGGAAGATCTGTATGACATGAACTTCAGGTCTTTGAAGAAAGAAATGGAAGAAGACCTCAGAAGATGGAAAAATCTTTCATGCTCTTGGATTGGCAGGATTAATGTAGTAAAAATGGCCATCTTGCCAAATGCAATCTACATATTCAATGCAATTCCCCATCAAAACCCCAAATCAATTCTTCATAGAATTAGAAAGAGCAATTCTCAAATTCATCTGGAACAACAAAAAACCCAGGATAGCTAAAACTATTCACAACGATAAAAGGACTTCTGGGGGAATCAGTATCCCAGACCTCATGCAGTACTACAGAGCAATTGTGTTAAAAACTGCATGGTATTAGTACAGTGACAGGCAGGTAGATCAATGGAATAGAATTGAATACCTAGAAATGAACCCACACACCTATGGTCACTTGATCTTTGATAAAGGAGCTACAACCATCCAGTGGATAAAAGATAGCCTTTTCAACAAATGGTGCTGGTTCAACTGGAGGTCAGCATGCAAAAGAACGCAAATTGATCCATTCTTATCTCCTTGTACTAAGCTCAAGTCCAAGTGGATCAAGAACCTCCACGTAAAACCAGACACACTGAAACTAATAGAAAAGAAACTAGGGAAGACCCTTGAGGACATGGGCACAGGGGAAAATTTCCTGAACAGGACACCAATAGCTTATGCTCTAAAATCAAGAATTGACAAATGGGACCTCATAAAACTACAAAGGTTCTGTAAGGCAAAGGACATTGTCAAAAAGACAAATCGTCAACCAACAAATTGGGAAAAGATCTTTACCAACACCACATCTGACAGAGGGCTTATATCCAAGATATACAAAGAACTCAAGAAGGTAGACTCCAGAGAGCCAAATATCCCCCTTAAAAATGGGGTACTGAGTTAAACAAAGAATTTTCACCTGAGGAATACCAAATGGCTGAGAAGCACCTAAAGAAATGTTCAACATCCTTAGTCATCAGGGAAATGCAAATCAAAACAACTCTAAGATTTCACCTCACACCAGTCAGAATGCTTAAGATCAAAAACTCAGGAGATAGCAGGTGCTGGGCAAGGATGTGGAGAAAGAGGAGCACTCCTCCACTCCTGGTGGGGCTGCAAGCTGGTACTACCACTCTGGAAATCAGTTTGGTGGTTCCTCAGAAAACTGGACATGATACTTCCAGAGGAGCCCGCTATACCATTCCTGGGCATATACCCAGAGGATTCCCCAGCATGTAATAAGGATACATGCTCCACTATGTTCATAGCAGCCTTATTTATAATAGCCAGAAGCTGGAAAGAACCCAGATGTCCCTCAACGGAGGAATGGATACAGAAAATGTGGTATATACACACAATGGAGTACTATTCAGCCATTAAAAACAATGAATTCATGAAATTCTTAGACAAATGGATGGAGCAGTAGAACATCATTCTAAGGGAGGTAACCCAGTCTCAAAAGAACACTCATGGAATGCACTCACTGATAAATGGATATTAGCCTAGAAGCTTGGAATACCCAAGACACAATTCACATATCAATTGATGCCCAAGAAGAAGGAAGGAGTGGCCCCTGGTCCTGGAAAGGCTCAGTGCAGCAGTGTAGGGGAATACCAGGACAGGAAAGTGGGAAGGGGTAGATTGGGGAACAGGGGGAGGGAAGAGGGCTTATGGACTTTCAGGGAGGGGGGAATCCAGAAAAGGGAAAATTCACTTGAAATGAAAATAAAGAATATATCTAATAAAAGAAGAAGAAAAAAGAAACTAACCAAGACAACATGTAGAAGAGCGGGTCATTTGCATATAAAATGCATTTATCTAGCATAAGATCATCGCCGGATGGACTAAAAAGATCAAGACCCACAGCTCCTCACTGTCTATCTCATATTACTCAATAGTTCCACTCTAATTTTTTTTCTCATTATACCATCTAGGTGGAAGTATGAACCATTGTTTTCCAATTATGGAAACAGGCTGAGTAAAGGCTGCTTAGAACCTCCAGAAAGCTGAGGTTCCCGGGTAGTTCTAAGAAAATTCGAATGGGATCTAAGCCCAGCACAGCAGACACATGTCCTTAGGATATGGTGTATCAGGGAATATCTGACAAAGCAAACTCAGGATCAGCCTAGAACTATTTGTATGTGTGTATGTGATTGTGTGTGTGTGTGTGTGTCTGTGTGTGTGTGTGTGTGTGTGTGTGTGTGACTGTGTGTGTGTCTGTGTGTGTGTGTGTGTGTGTGTGTGTGTGTGTGTGTGACTGTGTGTGTGTATTTATGCATGCTCAGCTCACCCAGACCTTGCAGCTACCTGGTGCTCGCCTGTACTAAGAACAGCTCTATACTTTCTGTCCAATCCTATGACCATTCTTCCTCCCACATTTTGCAAGAAATCCCTCTCCTGCTTCTAAACTGACTAAGCCTTTGCTAGAAACAGAAGTAATAATAAGAAGTGTGTGTAGTGAAATATACAGATGTGGGCTAGGCATGGTGGTGTACATCTTTAACCTAGCACTCAGAAGGCAGCAGAAAATGGATCTCTGTGGATTCAAGGCTAGCCTGGTCAGCATAACAACTTCCAGATAGGTCAAGGCTAAGCAGAGAGAGACCAGTCTTTTAAAAATATAAAATGATACAAGACAATAAGATTACACAATTGCAGTGACTTCTACTCTTTATCATTTGTTTGGTATTTGAAAAGATAATAGCTGATGTATTTTAAAGATCTAGAATCTTGTCCTGTCCAGCCTTCATATAATTTGGCTTCAATATCTGAAGTATAGATTTACTCTAGTGTGTTCTATCTCCTCCTCTCTCTATATATCACTCTCTACTCTCTTCCTCTCTTTTCTTTCTCCTCTTCCCTCTCCCTTTTCTCCTTCCTTCCCTCTCTCTCTCCATAATAAAAGATGAGATAATTTGAGCACCAAAGTGTTTTTTTAATTTACATGATGTTATGTTTTATAGAAGACATTACTGATCCAATAATTGAATGGTTGAACCAATAATATAGACCCTTTTCAAATCTTCACTGCATGTCTGACCACTGGATAGAGTACTCTTCTCTATCTTTAGGTATACTAGTTTACATACAAATACAAATTCTAATAAGACAAATAAACAGAAATAAAACCTCTCAGACTGCTACCCTACTGGAGTGACACTGCACATCTCACAAGATTGAGATATAAGAAATAAATTGGTTTGAAATCTTATTGCACATCAAGTATCATTTCATGTATAAGATCCACTGGCAAAGCAATACATCTGCTAAAGGCTTTAATGTTTTGCAATATGCCAATATTCTTCTCAAATGTGTTTCCCTCATGTTTTCAAATGCATAAAATGCTAGCTTTATGTAAAAGTCTCAAGTAAAAAAATAGTAAATAATTCCTTCTGAAAATTTGTTGGTTATTTAACAGACATATTTTGCTACATGTGCATAAAATTGACTAGTGTACTTTCTAAAAATACATTCATAAAAGTACTGGGGTTTCAACTCTTCTTTCTAAGAAATACATTCATAAGAGTACTGGGGGTTCAATTTTCTTACAAGATCTAAAATTACTAGCATCAAAGTCAGCCAGAGGATGTTAAATTAGCATTAGCCACTGACTGGTGAGAATGAAAAACCAGTGGGTGGTCACAGCATAAGGTCAGAAGAAAGTTCAGTATGGAAGCCAGGACATCTACAGGAAAGTGCTACTAATCATTCATTAAAAAGTTAATAGTGAAGCTGCTCTCAAAAAGCCACTTACACTAAAACTAACATTATAAATACATCTCTAAGAATGGTGATTATTTAATATTAGCATTTATCAAGCAATAACCATATCTGAAAGGCTGTGGTATTTTACTCTCTTTATAAAAGTTGTATCTCCTAGACCCAAGCTTGAAGATACTATTAATGATTACCCCCTCAAAGCAATTAAAAGTCACAGTGAGCCGGGCGTGGTGGCGCACGCCTTTAATCCCAGCACTTGGGAGGCAGAGGCAGGTGGATTTCTGAGTTCGAGGCCAGCCTGGTCTACAGAGTGAGTTCCAGGACAGCCAGGGCTACACAGAGAAACCCTGTCTCGAAAAACCAAAAAAAATAAAAATAAAAAATAAAAAGTCACAGTGAATTCCATCTACCACAGAAGTCATTATACTGAAGTCTTAGACAGCAAAGAATAATACAAACTGGTCCCTGGTCTTCAGCACTCACAGCCATGAAAACTGACTCAATATAATGTGAAACATGCTAGAAAAGAATTGTGTCTAGTTCTAGCTAGGAAGGAAGCAATTAATTTTGTTTAGAAGCAGAGGAACTGCTACAGAGAAAAGATGATGTATTAAACCTTTGTAATGGCTTCTAAATATGAAGACTAACAGTCATATACAAATTAGACTTCATAGTTAGGAAGATGTGAGTTCCAGGTCAATTCCCAGGTGGTCACAAAGAATTCAGCAAGGTGTTTGAAAGCAACGATCCAGTCGTACTTCTGCAATCCTACTTCCACTAGCAATCCTACCACTACAATTACTTCTGCCATTACTAACTCACACTAAGCAACAGTCCGATTCACTGGCTTTCAGCTTCCCAGTCCTTGAAGGGAGTTAGTGCTCCTTAATTTTCCCTCTGATTCTTACATGAGTCTCTATTTGATACTAAATCATAAAAGTATATGTAATTGTTGGTGGTTTACATTTAGCCAATATTCATAAAGAAACGGCGGAGGGTCAAGAATTTTCTAGGCATGTAGAGTACATCAGTGAACAAAACAGATAAAAATAAATAACCAGTCCATAGAGAGCACAAAGGAAATATCTATTGAAAACATTTAAATATTCTATTGTCTGCATCCTTAAACATTATTTCCCTTTTAGAAAATCATGAGTAAATTTCCAAATAACCCCTGCATAGGAGAATAAAATCTAGAGAAGAACTTCACACTCAACAGTGAGGTTCCTCAGCTTAACGAAAAGGTGGCCCATTAATGAGATTCCCTCAAAACCAATCAGAAGATAGTCATCACTGCCTCCTTAGACTTTCTTGAGGACTAAGACAGAACCAGGTAAGTTTTATTTAATGATGAATAAAATCTATACAAAATCAGAAATTATTAACATGAAAACTCATAATCTTGAATGTTTTTCAGATATTGTTTCTATATCTAGTAATTTTCAGTCTTGGCAGACTATTTTATGTATGATACCTGTGGTTTATTATTCTATAGGCATTATAAGACATCGACTCTTTCAGGTACCTCAGTAACAGAAATACATTCAGAACACATCACAAAAAGGGAGGGGTTACTGAAGGAATACATAATAAGTTGAGGAAGAAAGGGACCCCTCTGCTCTGAGAACACAGAGCCTAGAGATATCACATGCGAGATTTGCGCCTCCCTTGCTTTGACTTTTCTAGATCTGCCTCTCTCCTTTACTAACCTACTAGTTCCCAGGATTCCTTCTCCCATGGGCTCATGGCGTGATTCTCTGTGCAGCCGCCTGAGCCTCTTCCCTATGGCAGCTTGCCTTCATGTGCATCCTTCTGCATCCATCCATTTGTTGCCTTCCTCTCTTCCATACACTGGGCTTCTCATGAAACCCCATTAGGATCATTCTTTATTTGCAATGTTCAAAAGAAAACCAAAGCCTTGGGAACATATGCATAATGCATCATTCCAAAGAGGACTAAACATGATATATACCATGATGTTTTTTACAGAAGAAGAAACCCCACATTAATTCTTTTATTGAATTGGACAGAAAGAACACTATGACATTCATCACAACACAGATAATGCATGCAAAGACTGAAGTCAAAAGCAACTCCAATAAGGATAGGTCATGTCTTCAAAGATACAGAAGGCAAATGATCACTAGTAAATAAATATGGCATACACTAGAAATTCACCATTCTGAAGGGTGTGAAGAATGGATGTTATCTGTTGCAGAATACATAAGTCAAGCTTACAACTAAAACAAACCACACTGTACAAACACTTTTTCTTTTAAATATATATATAGTGTGTGCATGTACATCAATATTTTAGGACTAGAAGTTCCATGGCACATGTACACACAATTTTGGCCAGAAGACAATTTTGTGGAGTCAGTTTTCTCCTTGTATTTTTACTTTAGTTCCAAGTACAAAACGCAGTCATGAGGCTAGTGGGCCAGGAGAACTTACACACAGAGCTATCTAACCAATGCCGCAAACACTATTTTTAAGGTGGCACGGATAAACTGCAAGCAGCATCCTTGAATTTCCCTAGTCAGCCATAATTTGTACTCTCCAAGCTATGAAACCCATAATATATGCATACAGGGTCACAAAGAAAGAGAGAGAGAGTTATCACCTTGGCCAACAGTTCCCAAAGTTTCAGCATTCCATCTTAGCCAAGAAACAGTCACAACTGCATTTTTCTACTAAGCTATGCAATGAAAACTGCAAGCAAACTACCAACCAATAAACAAAACAGAGGAGAAACTGAAATAAAAATGCTTTGTGTTAAATAGGTTTGTCTTTAAAACAGAAACAGTGGAGTTACCTGAAAGGGCTTCTCTTTTCCTGTCCTCTTGAAGGTATAGAAGAACACATGTCCCTCTTCTCTCCACACAGCAGATGCAACTCACTGTCCTTGCATAATGACCAAGTAACACCCCCCCAAAAGGAAGATGAAATCAGGGAAGGTAGAAAAAAAGAATAAAAGTGGGGATCTAGTGCCAGGGCAAGGGGCACTGAACGCCTGCTGTCTACCCACCCTAATTCTGGTCTTTTCAATATGTCTGTTAGCAAGAATCTTGTTCCGAATTTTCAGTGAGACAGCATGTCCTGTAATTTCTAGACCTCTATCAGAACAAATCAAGTAATGTTCGGTGAGCTCCAGAGAGCATGAAATCTTTCCAGGATCTACACAGCCACACTATGAGCCTAACTCATACCCCCTACCCCACATACACAACACTGAGAGCCTACCCCCAAACACACACACACACACACACACACACACACACACACACACACACAACACACACACACAGAGAGAGAGAGAGAGAGAGAGAGAGAGAGAGAGAGAGAGAACAACACTCACACTCTTACAGTGTCTACTGTCTGCATCACATGGTACCCTTTACTTCATCAGACTCTGAGGAACCTAAGTCATCCCATATTCCCCACACTGCTCTACCAGCAGTGGCAACCATACCAGGAACACCCAACCTTCAAAACTGTATTCTGTCCATAGCTATTTGCAAGGATCTAATATACTACTCATTCTACTTGTAAGCCTCACAAGAGCAGATTCCTGTTTTGTTTAACCCTGGTGCTCTGGTAGAGGGAAGGCACTCAGAAAGTTTTTCTTCAATGAAAAAATACCCATGAGCTGGTTGGTGAGGGGAAAAGTAGGGAGGGATAGGTGGTTTTCCTGTCTTAATTTGTGTCCATTTCTTAGAAGGAGGTAGGAAATCCATACTGGACTCATGTAAAATATAATATCCAAAAATGCAAACATCACCAAAACTTTGTGTATCAATCCTGCTCAAACTCTTGCTCTAAATACAGCAATATTGGCCTCTGTGTGCATGACTTTAAAAAAAAACACTTTACATATAAAATATAAACAATTATTGGCAAGCCAATAAATTTCTAAACATAATTGTCTTCTAATTACTAACAAAATGCGTTTAATAGTTCACAATGCATTTCTTAGAATCACACACACCCCACACTCATCTTAATGAGCATATGTTTTCTCTCTATAATATAGGCAATCTTAAAGCTGTAAAACATTCAAGCATTCTGATTTCTGAAGTGTTAAAAACTTATGAATTCTCCCCTCTACAGGAGTTGAAAGAATCTTTTCATGCAGCAGTACACAGAGTCGGGCATGACAATGTCTACCTGCGGTCCTGGCTCTCAGAAGACAGACAGAGAACCAGCAAGTCCAGGTCATCCTCACCTATAGAAGCAACCTGGAAGTCAGCCTGAGCTCCATGAGAACCAGTACCAAAATAATAATTATAATAAAGCACATAAAATATTATAACAACTTATTGATAACTGCCAAAACTTAGGCGGAACTAAGATATTCTTTGATGAATAAACTGTAGCACATCTATATAACAAAATATTGTCCAGTAATAAAAATAAATATCAATCAAGCCACAGTTGACATAGAATAATCTTAAATGTTAAGTAAAAGACCATATTCTGCATGACCCCAATGGCATGATATTCTTGAGGAGGCAAGGCTGCAGAAACAGCAGAAAGCGCAGTCCCTTACAGAAGGCTGTGTTCTACATGACACTAGAGTAGCACTGTCAAGATGCACTTGTCTGGATTTATAAAATGAACAAAGAGCAAAAGATGAACTAAGTCCCATCTCGTAGAAAATGAAGTGGTTAAGAGAAGGGCTGAAATCGCAGGAAGAAATTTAAGCTGGAAAAATCATGTGATCCCTTCCTGGTCTACCCAGGATGTAAAGAACACAGTGCAGGGAGGATGGTTACAAACATTCAACTTACTAACAACCAAACAAGATGGAAAAAACATTGTGAGAAAAAAAAACCCAGTCGCCTTCATTTTCCTATTTCAAATGCTACAGATCATAGATCATAGATTTTCAAGTGTCCATAAGTCTACATATCTAAGATGAATAGTAGACCTGGAAAAAGGCAAAAAACACTGATTGATTCTGTCGTATTTTCTTATTAAGCAATTCTCTCAAAAAGTGTAGGGACACTAAAAGGGACATAATTGTAGAGAAAGAGTGAAGAAAAAGAATGATCACATGCAGCTCACAGAAGAGCGCCTAGAAGAATATTTCCTAAGTCTAGCTGCAAGCCTATCAAGGACTATCTATGAAAAAGGGAATTAGAGACGATCAAAGGTTAACGTCATGGAGGAGGGCTGGACTGGCACAGGGGAAAGTGGACAGGTGTCATTTCTGGGCAGAGCTGTTTTTATATCTGGGTGCAATGTTTGTAAACACACTGCAAATGCCAAGCAGTAAAACGCAGAAATCCACCTAATAAGAGAGAACTGCATTCAGCACTACTAAGGGGATGAGCACAGAGGCTACGCAAAGGGCACCTGCATCTTGGTGACTCAAAGTGATGGGGCCACCACTCATAATGCTGCCAGTGGTGGGGATTTTAATTTGCCTCTTTATCTTGGCAGTTTGGGTTGTAAGCTTTGCTAATGGTTATAAATTATGATCAGACACACACACACACAGGATTAGGACCTCCAGGAAAATGCCTTCAAGGGCAGACAGAGTGCCACGGGTGGAGAAGTTCTCATATCGCACAGGCAAGCATGACGATTTGTTTCCACGGGTTGATGCCAAATTAATTCCTTCTTTTTGTTGCATAGAGGAGCTCATAAATTCTGGTTGCTCTGCCCCCTGAGCATGAATGGCAAATCCTTGGAAGTGGACCAGAAAGGTAAATAAATGAATTTTTAAGTTAAGAAGCTCACTTATGACAAGGATAACTTGAGCTTTAGAAGAGTCTTTTGGACCAAATCAAAGTTACAAAGCACCCCTGTCCTTAGATTCACTTTTGAGTAAAAATTAGAGAGACATTTATGAGAGTACACTGTGTTTTCTACTCCAGTTTATCTAAAACTGCTCTAAAAATAGGGACTATTTATTAGAAATTAATTGTGAGCTTTGCAATGATTACCAACACTGGCATTTCCTCTGGGAGTTGGTCAGTATAAGCAAACTCTTTTATAGAAAAAGAAATGGTAGGAGAGGGTTGGGGACAGAAAAGAAAGACTAAATTCTGTCAGGGCTAGACTTACTCTGGCCGTTCCTATGTTCGTTTTCAGTAATAACTCCATCAGGTTATAAAAAAGGCCAAAATCTTTACCATAAAGACTTCAAATTATTTAAGAGAAGCTGCTCTGACCTACGCAAGCCTGAGTCAGGGTTTGAAACGCTCACACGCTCCAGCTAGTGTCACAGGTGTCTAGGAATGAACACTGAGCAAGGCAAATGGGAAACCTGTGGACAATGTATTTGCATAAATCAAGTCGACACTCCAGTAATAAATTCACATCTGACCCATTTACCTTTCCTGTATTGATCATTCTGTAGCTGTTAAGGTCAGGGGCTAAGGCAATGACAGTCAACACTTTGAAAGGAAAGAATAATATCCCCAAAGACTGACAAAAGAAGAAGAAAAAATAACACTAGAAAGACCAAAAACTGTAGGTTATAAAATCCAAAATTAGAAAATATGGCAGGACTCAACAGTTGTACAATGTGAGTTTTTCCAGTCTTGTCTGTCATTATCCTTACATATGCCAAGCACATTGGTGAAGCAATACTGCCAGGCTATTTGCATATTTTGCAAGAATTCAGGCAAGAGAGCCATCTATACAAATCATATTTCATAAGTATCCAGGCAAGAAAACCATCCAGATAAATCCCAAAGGACAGTGAGATCTTGAAAGGCAAACAAGGAGAGACATAAGCACAAAAGCTTGGGTCATATTACAAAGGGAACAGGCCCTGAATGCATAAGGCTTACCAGTTTAACAGTGTTCTTCCCTCCTAGTTTAGCACCCAAGTGAAAACTGTAAGTGTATAGAAACATCCAATGTGTTCCTGTATGACTCACAGCTATTACAAAGTTCAACAAACTTCTTAAATAAAATCAGATAAAATAACTACCACTAAGGCAAGGCAACACTTTCACATCAGATATATTGAAAGATGATGTCATGACCTAAGGAGAAGACTTGAGTACTTTCTAATAAATGCTTACAATATCTAACAGCATACAGGCTCTTGCTAAGCAGAGATAGGAGCTTCTCATGAAGAGAACCATACAGAATGACTAACTTAGAAGAACCCTAAAATAGAAACAGTGACTGAGGACTTATCTATTTGTATACCGATATACATATTTGCCAAGCATAATAAATAAACTTGAGTGTTGTACAGATCAATAAGTCAGATCAAAAAATACAAGGTTCTGAGTATGAACAAAAACTCAAAAAAAAAAAAAAAAAAAAAAAAAGACTGTGTCTACAGAACCTGATTAAAATTTCAGTGCTATGGAGAGACTAATGATGCAGGTCCAGAGGGTAATTACCTTAGCCTGGGCTAATTCTAGCCTCTGGAACAGTCATTCCATGCCCATCTCTGTGTCAGTGTCAGAGCACAGTCCAAGAATGGAGTCATGCTGGGAATTCTGAGTACTTGTGAAAAAAAAACTCCAAGATTTGCATCTTGTAACCTCAGTTTCTTCAAAGCTCAGACTTGTTCTGGGAATGTGTTTTCTTGCTGGTCCCAGATATAGTGGATAGGAGTGAGCTTACCTCAGCTGCTGCTGTTCATGTGTCTCTATGGAAAAACAAGGTTTGGGCCAAGTGTAGCTTGTCCTTGTGATTGTACACACTTTACTCAGGTACTCTTTTTAACCCTCAAAGTAAAAATTGTCTCACGCTCTGGAAAGTTGCCTATTGTGTGGGACTTCAGCCTGTCTCAGTTTTCTTCCCAGCGATCTGATGTTCATGGCACCAGTAAGGGCTGAACACACACCAGAACCAGCTTCTCGTGAGTGATACATTAAAAGCATTGCAAACTATTACTTAGCAGACTACTAACGTTCACCAATCCAAAAGCTAAGAACCAAAAGTTTGAGGACCAACCAAAGTATTTTAAACTATCCTTGGCTTATGGCTTTCTTTGTTCTGTAAAATAATTAGAATATTCTGAAACTGCTCCCATGTTGGACTATGGAACTTGCGGTCACCTCAATCTGTGTTCTAAGCCATGGTCATTCAATACTCTTCCAGAATAAATTATAACTTATTCCCTTTAGGATGACAGCTGTAGTTTTTCCATTGACATGAGGATCATATTTTTTTAAAGATATATCCAAAAATAGCAACAGCAATGCTTTGAGACAGGAAGACACTTGTACCCAGGATAATACTTAATATTGAGTATTGATTATTACACTTACTTTCAGAACTGTTCTGTGAGGTATTTTTGTCACGGTCATCTAAGGCACTGGGTAGTTGTAATCACGAAATCTGAGCTCTTAAGTCAGTCCTCTCTGTTGCAAATTAACACTACTAAATAATGTTTCTATAGTTCATGATGATTTTAATGATTTACTGAAGAACTAAACTGAGTAATACTCAATCATATTAACAAATTGATATTTACAAAAATTCTGTAAGCAACAAATCAGTGTTTTTGTTCATTAGCACAAAATACTATCAAGCCTGTATTTATTAGTTTTTGATGCACGAAAGAGTATAATATCAACTGTTTCTGAACTATGATAAAAGTTAATGCAAATATATTCAAGGCAACAACTGATAGACTGTGATCTCTACAAATACAAGTCAGTGGGCACTCTCATTTATAGTTATTTTGCATAAGAAATAGGTACACAATTCCATAATAATATAAATTATATCATAATTACTACACTGTTACAATAGATCTTTCCAGACTTATGGATATTTAATTAAAATGATATTTATCAGAAAGTTAATGAGACCATTTTGAAATCCATTTACTGAAAGGCTAATGAGACAGTAGAATGCAATCTGCTTATTAGCTGAACAAGATATGCAACATCTGTACACAGTAAGAGAAGACCATAAGTGCCCATAAAATATCACCAAGAATCTCCCATAACCCTTGCTACAGTAAAAATCCCCCATTGGAGCTAAGAAAGACCAACCACACACAGCACCATTTTCCACTGCAATGTACAAAATGAACTTCAAGTGATATTCAGAATGTACATTCTACTCAAGAGATTCCCTTGAGTGCATAGATTACATATCCATTATGAAACATGATAGTTACGTGATATATATTTAAATGCAAGCCATTTTTAAATTGCAAACTAGGTCAAGCTGTTTACATTGTAGAAGAGTATCTTGTAACATTATATCTTAGAACAAACTCATATTTGATTACTATACTATAGAAAAACACAGTATTTCACTGAGACAAAAAAAAATCCCCTTATTATATGAATATAGGACCCACATAGAAAGGAAAGAAGAAATATCATTCATTTTCTCAACTCATGATAATAATATGAAAAATTACAACACTGCTAGCATAAAGATCAGAAAATTACAGATATCAAAATGATACACAAAACCAAATTCTAGATAAAAATGATCAAAATATATGCCAATTATTAGCTTAGAAAATATACACGAGGTTGTTTAAAGATGAATAAAACTAGCCTGTCAGTTCCAGCATAGAATTTTTATTAAATAACTATTGCAGTCAACTTTCTAACTTATGCAGTCAACTTTCTCACTAGATGTCTCCTATCATGAATAACAGAATTTATACACTAGCGTGAATTTAGATAAAAATAAAAAAAAATAGATATTTAAAAGTGTGCGTGCTGGGAGGCAGAGATGATGGTGGCTGAAGGAAGAAAGCACTTGCTGCACACGTGCAAGAGCACGGGAAAGCCATGCCGGCATAACCTGTGCGCCAAGCACAGAGACAGAGGCCGGCAGGATTTTCAATTCAGGCTGGCTGGCTAAACTAGCCTGAGCTAGAGAGCTTGGGGTTCTTCACCCTTACCTTAATACATTAAAAATGGGGAATAACCCACTAGGATACTCAGTGTCAGTTTTCAGGCATACACATGTGCACACACATCCACATATACAGTGTCAAGTGCACACGCATATATATATACACATACACTGGATCACACACACATGCGCATACACACTGACTGACACACAGGCTCACATACACATACACACAAACACACACACACACACACACACACACACACACACACACACACACACAAACTGGCTGACAAGCTGGCTCAGCAGATAAAATGTGTTCCTCAGACCCAAGCAATTGAATCCCATCTCTGCAACCTACTTACAGGCAGAGTGCAAGAATTAAAAGTTAAAGAAGAAAGCTGATTCCACAAAGTTGCTCTCTCCAGTCACACTGTGTGTTGCATGCATGCACACACAGGCCCACACACACATATACACACTCACTACTCATAATCATATTAAAATATTTTAAGAATGATAATATGTTGCAAAAGGCAACTCTCTCCTACAGTTATTTAATAGAATGAATTATCTAAATAAAATCATGATAGTAAAAACAGCATCATCAAATGATTTTTTCCTATATATGGCTACAAAATGCTATCTACAGAGTATGACACAGCCATTGCAACTATGATCTTACAAGAACTGCTGCTACCTGGACTGAGCCTGCACAGGACTGGGCCTATCAAAAAGTCAGTAATGTATCAGTGAAAGGCTTGCAGGACCCAACCTTTCCCACTGAATTATTGTCTTAGCAGTAGACAAATCACAGTCTTCAGTTGTCTACCTATTGGTGAGCTCACCAGACTCCAAAGGATAATTTTAAACCCAAGGTCACAAAGATGCCCATGGTTAAACTCAGCCAGTCTCCAAAATCCTCAGAGACGTCTGGGGTGGAGACAAGAAGACAGTGGGGGTGAGAGTAAAATGAATGGGTTATATACTTAAAGAAAAAGGGTTAAAGATCAAATTTAATATGTTATTAAAATGAGAAAATGTATTTTTCAGCATAAATTAGTAGTTATTTAATTACTAACTTACTAGAGTAAGGAATTTGAAGGCACTCTAGAGAACTGTGTCTTTTGTCAACACTGACCCCAAAGTATATTTATTATTTGTCCTATTGATGACCTGCCACAACAGTTTTAAACACTTATCGATCTGCACTTTCTATACTGAAAATCAGATTATATTAAATATGGTTAATCTGCAATAGTAGATATAGATGCATTGGCTCCTACAATGCGCTCCAGATGATAGATAACTATCTATTGTAAAAATATGAGTGATCTAGTTATCAGATCGTCTTCATCCAGGCTGACAGCAACATTTGGAGTAGACCAATGCATAACTGTACACCTCTGTGCAATGGACAGACTAAAGCCACAGCTCAGAGTTTGTCTTTTAAATCTTTAGTGTCTTGAAATTTAACTTCTTGAGTTAATACACAGCTATTAAAAAGCAGCAGACTGATAATCAATACCTTTACTAATGGCTATTCCCCAGGCTCCATTAAATATAAGTACCAGAGTTATGCAAGATGGAAAATACCCAATTAGGCTTTCCTGAACCAATTTAGCTTGTCCAGCTATTGAATATTTTGACAATAAATATATAAACACTCTTGAGTTTGAGAGAGAAAAATCAGTTCTTTAATTAGCAATAAAGTAGACTAGAAATGAGCCATCTGGCTTATCTCTGACATACACTGTGAATACACCGTGTTATGAAAAAAAAATAACAAACAAATCACGCATAAGCTGCTAACCTCAGAGAAAAACTTAATTTCAGCTCCCTTCACAGAAAGCAACAGAACCTGTTTCTCTTGACTTTATGCAAAAAACATAAAGTCAAAATTTTCTCACTGCTGTCTGTCTGCCATGTTGCCAGAATGAAGGAATAAATCTGAACTCCTTCTTAAGATGTAAATAGATCTGAGAATAAAGAAGGCCACGTGTTTATCCAGAGGCTCAGATTCAGGCAGCCAACACTACAGTACCACCACACAAACTGTTATAGCTGGTTAACTGGGATGATTAAATCCTAAGCTCAGACTCGTAGCTATTCAGGACGAGTCTTTCAACAGATATATACCAACATCCATGTTGCACAAGGTGCCATTACAAGTGCAATAACAGACTTACCTAGGAGTTTTGCAAACTGTGGTTGATAATTGTGTAATCCATAGAATCAGTACAGATCATGTCAGCATTTCAATAATGTAAATTTAATATATAATATAGAACACAAAGATTTATCTTGTGAAATACAAAACCATTTACTAAACAGAGAGCAGACCAGTCTTGTAGAGCAATCCACACCAATAGAGTGGTTCAGTCCTATGGAGCGATCCAGGCAGGAGGTCTCAACTGTACCCATGCTTACAGTCACTTAGCAGGAACAGAAGGAATATGCTGAGTGAGGCAAAGAAGTTTTGGGGGGGAGGTCCAGCCTTCAGGCTGGGACTGCAGTAAGAAATCCGCTGAGTAATGGGCAGACATCTTCCAGTCACCGGATCAGACTATGCACAGGTTAAGTGTGCTCCCAGCAGATTTCTAAGAATTAAGTTAGGTTCACATTAGAAACTAGAGTGTCAAGAGTGAAGTTAATCACCCAAGATCTGAACGGGTGTGGCACAGGGTAGAGAAGAGCCAACACCGTAATTACATAGTTCCAGGAACTTGATTGATTCTTACAATAAAGGTTCTGAAGCTAAGAGCAGACATTCAATGAAGTAAGGAAAAGCAACCTTTAGGCTTTTTCTTTGCTCAGTGACTTACCATCACTATGCTATAACACACACACACACACACACACACACACACACACACACAGTAAAGTAAAAATAATAAAAACAACAAAAATTATTTTCAATACAAAAATTGGAAGCACAGAATAGAGGAATGAAATGTGGGGAGCAGAGGTCGCCTATATCCCGTGCACATACAGAATAGAGGGTATATGAGAGTCACTCACTTGCTCTACAGCCACTAAATCATCCCATGCCTTGGCAAGAGACCCAGTTGTCATGGCGTCATCTCCACCATTTCTAGGGCAAGACCTAGCCCTCCAGGCATGGGCTGAAGAGGCTTTTCTTTGACTTAAAGCAATCAGAAGGCTAGATTTGTAGTTTAAGCCAGGGTTCTTGCTAACATGTGAGGAAATCAATTCAACAGCACTAAAGGTAAGACGGACAGAAGCAAGGCCATCAGCCCCTTTGGTGCTCTCGGTTGTCCTGTTATCTCCCCATACATCTGACAGGAGTGGCACTGAGCCTTCTTGGGCTGGGAAGCCTACTTAAGCCACTAAACTGCATCAAATGGTGCAATGTGTCCCACTGTACATGTCAGAATCTGAGAACCACAGAGCACTTGCCCTGCCGTGAAGTCTCACAGCAATTAAGTGTAGTCCAGAACTACATACCCTGTGGGGCAGGAAGAATAAGTGGAAAACACTAAGCCCTCTTTAAAAATTCCATCTGGGTGTGGTGGTGCACACCTATAATCCTGGCACTTAGGAAGTAGAGGTAAGAGACTTCCTCATTCAGAAACCTGCAACAAGTTAAAATTAACGGTAAGGTTTCAGAGCCTCCTCCTTGTGTGCGCGCGTGTGCGTGTGTGTGTGTGTGTGTGTGTGTGTGTGTGTGTGTGTGTGTGTGTGTGTTGAGGCAGGGCCGTGTTATATAATTCATGCTATCCTTTAATTCACATTCCTTCTTCTGTCTCTGAGTGCTATGATTACCAGCATGCCCTGCTTTCTGCCCCTTTCTTCAGACCTGTTTTTCTTGGACTCATGCTCAGGAAGTCCTCGCTCCTACCATTCACATGCTCAAGATTGATTCCATCTCTATGTCATCTTCTCACAGGAGTCTTTCCTGACACATACAGTCACATTTCCACGCCACTGTCCCATCTGTGCTTTCACGCGGTACTTGCATGTCTATTAAGTTCTCCATTATAACTATTTAGTTAGTTGTGACTCCTCTAGCAAATCAGACAAGGTCTCATTTCCAGACATCAGCATCCTGTCAAGGTTGGTCCCTGCTCCATGTCACAAATTTTGCTTCTCCAACATTCTGTATGACAGCAGGGGGACCAAGAGCACTTGCCAGAACTGTTCCTTTATCAGAAGAGAAAAGGAAGATGACTCAAATGGCTTGAGTGTAATGGATAAACAACTGGAACTGACTGGACTGCCCAGACAAGAACCCAGAGAACAAAGTTCTGAATCTTGCCAGTGGCCAGAAACTACCTCTTCTAAGCATATAACAAAGAGAAGATCCTCCATGAGCAGGAAAGAAGAAGCCACCAAGCACATATAGTACCAAGGTTAGGAACAGAGCTCAACAGGTGCAGGTGCCCTTCATATTAAAGAGATGACTTAACATGTAGCTAAAAATGGATTAAATTAGATACACAAATTGGGGCTCAAAGGATGATTCAGCAGCTTGGAGCACAAACCGTTATTGCAGACGACCCAGGTTTGATTCCCTGCACACATATCAGATGGTCCAGGGGTATCCATCGCCTCTGACTTCTGCAGGCATCGGCATGAATGAGCACATTCCCACATAAATTTCCATTATAAATTGGAAATACATCTTCAAAAGAGAAAGGCATGAATCATAGATAATGAATACATAACATTAAGGATGACAAAGTACATTGTAAAGTACTTTACTAAGTAGTAGTCTTTCTAAATATTACCATTGTACACTGGAAGAAATACCATCACAGAAATTGGGTGAATTCTGAAAGACTTCATGTATCAACAAATGCTGAATTTGTTAATACTGTGTTAAACTCACTGGCATTCAGAGGGCTTTCCATCACTACTAGAATTTTGGTTCTATTTTTTTTTTTTTGAGGTAAGATAAATAATATAGTAAGTAAAATGTATAATGTAAAATAGGTCTAACTCAGACTTTGGACAAGTGGCCACCTTGTCTTTTTAGACAGTGTCACCAGAACCTGTGACATGATAATTAAGCTAGGCTGCCAGGCCAGCCATCCGGGGACCATGTCACCGCACCCTGGTGCTGCTGGGCTTACAAGTATTTACCCCAACTGGCTTTTTACATGGGTACTGAGGATCAAGTCCACTTCCTCGCAATTTACAGTCAAATACACTACTAAATGAGCTAGCTCCCAGGACTTTTTATTCTTATATTTAAAAGAAAATATTCAAGCCAGGCGTGTGGCGCACGCCTGTAATCCCAGCACTTGGGAGGCAGAGGCAGGTGGATTTCTGAGTTCGAGGCCAGCCTAGTCTACAGAGTGAGTTCCAGGACAGCCGGAACTACACAGAGAAACACTGTCTCAAAAAACCAAAAAAAAAAAAAAAAAAAAAAAAAGAAAAGAAAAAAGAAAGAAAGAAAGAAAGAAAGAAAGGAAGGAAGGAAGGAAGGAAGGAAGAAAGAAAAGGAAAGGAAAGGAAAGGAAAGGAAAGGAAAGGAAAGGAAAGGAAAGGAAAGGAAAGGAAAGGAAAGGAAAGGAAAGGAAAGGAAAGAAAAGAAAGAAAAGAAAAGAAAAGAAAAGAAAAGAAAAGAAAAGAAAAGAAAAGAAAAGAAAAGAAAAAAACAAAGAAAATATTCTAAGTGTCTCATTGTGATTTCTATCATATAAAATTCATTTCAGGCCACTGAGTGCCTTCGGTGTCACAAGAGAGATGATTTATTTGCATAAAGAGCTTTCTAAGAGAAGGGGAAAAAGAAATTTCTGCTTCTATAACAAAATCACTATTTTCATCTACAGCAGCACTTTTCTAGAGAAATATCTGCACAACTCAATTAATTACCACCTTGCACCACACCGGTGAGAGGCAAGACTAGGTTGATAAAAGTGACATTTAAAAAGCGGAGGTCTGACCCATGTCTGTAAGAGTGTAAGACATGCAGACAAGTGTATTCTGAATAAATAAATGGTCCCTATTTTATTATTCTATACCTTCACAGGATGTACCGTGGGCTTTAATATAATTTCTCTTTCTATAATTATTCATTCATTCTTTCATTCATTCATTCAATTGAGCATTAACTGAATCCCTAGAGGAAGCCAAATAATTCATTGTTATTTTCCATTTGAAATGGAACATTTATGTATACATATGTAATAAACATAATATAAATATATTGGCTTCTTATATATATATTTATTATATATCAAATAAATTTATTATGTATTATATAAATGTATACATGAAATACATCAAGTATACACATTGCCCTTATGTAATACCCTTTAGGGACCAGTTCTAAGTTGGTTAAGTATGTACTTTCTGTGTCTATGGTCTAGTGAAGGTGTACATAGGAAAAAGGCAGACAGGAAGATGGAAATGATAGAGGGGAAATAAAGTTGCATTAGATGGAAAGAATCAACAATTCAGGAGGAATGTAAACATCTCAGTGTAAGAATAGCGTGAACGTGACTTCCTTCTCTTGGAGAGGAGCGAGAGTCACAGCTCAGCACCACTGTCCAAAGGCCAGGTGTTCCTAGGGTTCACTGGAGCCTGTGAACAACCAAGAGCTACTCTTTTTTTTTTTTCATTTTTTCATTGGTTATTTTATTTATTTACATTTCAAATGTTATCCCCCTTCCAAGTTTCCTCCATAAGCCCCTATTTTCTCCTCCCTTCACCTGCTTCTATGAGGGTGCTCCCCCACCCGCCCACCTACTCCTGCCTCAGCACCCCAGCATTCTGCTATCCTGGATCATCAAGCCTCCCCAGGACCAAGGGGCTCCCCTCCCACTGATGCCAGATAAGGCAATCCTCTGCTACATATACACCTGGAGCCATGGGTAACCGCCCCTCCCCCGTGTATGATTTGGTTGGTGGTTTAGTCCCCGGGAGCTTTGGGATGTCTGGTTGGTTGATACTGTTGTTCTTCAAAATACTGTACACCACAGATTGTAATTGACAAGTAAGTATATTGTACCCGGGAGCAAAAACTTAGACATAAAACAACTGCTGATCCACAAATAAAGAGTACAACAACCTTCTTATACTTCCCCCTCCAAAAAAAAAAAGACAAAAAGAGAAGATTTAACCAAGATAACACAAGAAATTTTTCTCAAACTAAAACTGTAAATTTGGTTTTTGCTTTAATGTTATAGCATTTATTCAAAAACAGCACAAGAATCCCCATATCTATAGGTTATCCTGCAAAGAGAGAAAATACTATTATTTATATTTCTTGTTCAAACACTCTAAGAATAAAAGAACTGTTTTTCAGAAATGACAAGGCTCCTGCAGACAGCATTCACACATGGCATTTGAGGCTTTCTTGTGACATAAAGTGCAGAGTGCTTTGAGGGTGGTTACAGATACAACAACACAGAAAAGGCTTTTAACTCTGGCTCATTTCCTCTGACCACCATGCCTCCATCCTAAATTATAACCTCTCAGAGCTACAGATCCTTTAGAGGTAGCTTTTAAACCTGTTTCCCATGGTATCATCACAGAATAGAAACACTTTGTTACTCAAAATAAAAGCCCAAAACCATTGGACACAATAACTGTTCTCATTATTGCAAACCAATAAACAAGGCTCAACAAAGAAACTGTTTTATACTAATAGCTCTTACTTATCAAGCTGCAAAGAAATAAACACAAAAGAAACCAAGGAAAATGTGCTTTAATGATATAGATAATTAATCAGATACTACCTCTAAAGTCAGAAATGGTTAGGACATTCTGGTATGTTGCAATGATGTTTCAAAAGGAGTCTTATGCGAAACAATAAAATTCTGCTGTTTCATATGGAATTATATTTGTTTTATAAAACTAAAAAAAAAAAAAAAAAAGAATCGAGCAATCCCAATTTTAGCTTGACACTGTCTTTGTTGACATATCCCATACCAGACATTAGTTGATAATCAAGACACTTTTCTAGTTCATACAGCACTTGATATTAAAAGAAAAATAATGAAGGGGATGGAAAACCTGGAGTCCTTCTCATCGTTTGACACTAAGGGGTTATCTGGAGTGTCCAGAAAGTCAGGACAAATATTCAAGCAGTTGACTGGAGGCAGCAGGGCAGAGCCAAAAAGTATACTTTGGCTAGAAATGATGGCACCAAGGGCAAAGTGTTTGTGTAAAGACCTTCATTCCCAGAACACACGTAAAAGCTGGGCTTAGCAGCTCACTTCTGTAACCCTAGTGCTCCTATGGTGAGATGGGAAGTAGAGACAGGAGAGTCCCCAGAAGCTTATGGGCCAGCTAGCCAATAAACAAGAGGCCCTGTCTCAAACAAGGCAGAGGGCAAAGCCTGATATGAAGGGTGTCCCTGACTCTACAAGTTCACTGTGTCATGTGTGCAGCCATACTCACACACATACAAAGGCATAATAACAACACACACATCTGGACACACAAAAAATATCTCTTAAGGTACACTGTTTCTTGCCCAGCAGTTAAGGACCAACACAACACAAATTCAATGGGACCTTTTATAAGGAAGGTTTGGTTTCCTTAATGATTTTTGTTTTAATCTCACAATGCTTTGTCTGGGATTTTTTTCCTTACAAACCTTTCACTTATACACAGTTTCTAATTTTATTTTTATAGGGTTTCTGTGTATAAACGGGTCAGAATCTGTGTTTCTCTTGTGCTTTTTCTTTGGCTCCTCTCTCGCTTGCTTGCTTGTTTTCCTCCATTTGTAGCTCTGTCCTATTCTGGTTTGTTTTTATTTTTACTATCAGTAGTTTTAGATGCCTTTTTGTTTTCCAGTGACAGAGAGAAATAAAAGGTGTAGATTTGGTTGGGTGGGGAATTAGAGAGGCTCTGGGAAGAGTTGGGAGAGGCAAAAACTACAATCGGAAAATATTGTATAAAAAAAAAACTTTACATTTTTTTTAAAACAGAAAAGGTTACAAATGAAACTCAGTTGATAGATTACTTGTAGAATGCACAAAGCCTTGGATTCATTCTCACCATTGCATAAATTAGATGAGCGCTCCTGCATTCCCAATCAAGAAGTCCAGGCAGGAGGATCAAAAGTACTAAGTCATCGTTGGCCACACAGTAATAGCAACAACAGCAACAAACATAAACTGAGGATGCTGGAAACCAGAGTTTCCAGTGTTGGTGAAGTATAAAGAGCCAGAACCTGGTGGAGTACAAACTTAATCCCAGAAGAGGCAAGCCTATCTCCATGAGTTCAAGACCAATCTGGTCCATCTACATAGAGAGCTCTAGCCCAGCCAGGGGTAAATATTGAGATGTTGTCTCAGGAGGGAAAGGAGGGGTAGACCCTGTTGTTTCTGGATAGAATTAAATGTATCACTAGATATGCCTCCAGCAGGAAGACAGGGCATCAAACGAGGGAGAGGGGGGCCATCCCACAGTCACAACTCTGACCCATAATTGTGTCTCTCTGAAAGAATTACAGGAATGGAAATGGAGAAGAGCCTGAGGAAAAGAAGGTCCAGAGACAGACCCAAAGTGGGATCCAGCTCAAGGGGAGGTCCCAAGACCTGACACTAATTTTTTTTATTTTTTATTCGATATATTCTTTATTTACATTTCAAATGATTTCCCCTTTCCTGGATCCCCCCCCTCCCTGAAAGTCCCATAAGCTCTCTTCCCTCCCCCTGTTCCCCAATCAACCCCTTCCTTGACACTATTACTGAGGCTCTGGAGTGCTCACAGAAAGGGACTGAGCATGACCGCACTCCAGAAGACCCGACAAGCAGCTGAGTCAGATGCAGATATTTGCACGTAACCAATGGACAGAAGCAGCTGATGCCTGTGGTTGAATTAGGGAAGGCTGAAAGAAGCTGAGGAGAAGGGCAATCCTGTAGGAGGACCAGCAGTCTCATTTAATCAGGCCCCCGAGATCTCTCAAATACTGGACCACCAAACAGGCAGCATACACCAGCTGATATGAGGCCCTCAACACACATACAGCAGAGGACTGTGTTCATCCAGAGATGATGTACCTAACCCTCAAGAGACTGTAGGCCCCAGGGAGTTGAGAGGTCAGAGGGTGGGAGTGGGTGGGAGATGGCAACATCCACGTGGCGACAGGGGAGTGGGGAGGAGGTTATGGGATGTGTAACAGTCAGAGGGTAGACGAGGAGGGGAGAAAATATGGAGTGTAAAAAAATTAATTAATAAAAAAGAAACATTTCTCATACTTATATGAAAAATGTGAATTTTTGCATCTCCCAGACTTGTTCATCAAAAAACATCAATAAGTGAAGATAATCAGGAGATCAGGGCATCCCTATGGCCTGGATACAGTTTCTAAGCATCATTATCCATGGACAGGAACCATGCAGGTTGGTGGTTTCAAGACTAGGACAAGATATGTCTAAATACCCTTTTCCCTGGCAAACTGACATGACATCACTGCCTTGAACATCCACCAAAACTATGTAACTGAAAAATAGGTTTTAGGGAAGCCATATAAACTGAACTAGAGAAATAACTGAAATGTGTTCTTTATAACCGTCAAATCATTAAAGACATTTAATGATGTCTTTAGAAAAGACTAAAGAACCGCTCTGGGTAGACGCAGGCCAAAGAGCCAGGGCAGGCAAAACCTATGGCTGGATTCTAGACCCTCCACAGACATCACAACAGCTGGGCAGCTGGACAGGGGGTGGTGAGTTGGTTCGAAGGAGTAGCTGATGGTATGGTGTCCATATTAGCATCCTATTCTCTGGCTATACTGAAGTGATATGAAACAAGGTCCTTGTTTTTCAGAAACAGTCAATGAACATCTTAAGGGAATACTGGGGCTTCGTATCTGCAACTTACTCTGGAGGAAAACGTCAAAGTAATCATTCTGGAAGGTGAGTAGAGTGGGGAAAGAGAACAAGAAAGAGGGAAGCAGACGGAGTACGGTGAGGATAAGGCCACTGAGGGAAAGTAACAGAGGGTGAGCAGAAAATGTGGCCCTCTGTCTTACTCAGGAGATGTGATGAACAGACCAAATAACTGCCCAGTAAAGTTATATGAAAAACAACATTTGGCCTTAAATGGTCATATATTATTAAATAAAACCTTAATTTCTTTCTTTTCTTTTTTTTTTTTTTTTTTTTCTTTTTGGACTTCAAGACAAAGTCCCTCACTCTCTAGCCCAGGCTGGCTTGGGAGGCACTGGAGAGTCAGTCCATGCAGCCTGTAAACTCACAAAAATGCTGCCTCAGCCTCTCATGGGCTGAGACTAGGGGCATGAGCCACCACAGCTGACAAAACCCCTAACTTTCTGTGAAGAGCCACAGTCTGCTTTGACTTAAAAATAAAAGAAAGAAAGAAAGAAAGAAAGAAACACAGCTGTGGATAGAGGCAAAGTACAGCCTATTGAATTCCCAAAGCACTCGAATGAAATAAGGGTCCTGAAGGGTATCGATATGTCTAAAAATGTAAACTGTTAAAACTTAAAAAATAGTTGGCTAATTAATGGTGAGATTACAGTGGAAATTTAAAATTCGTAAGGATGCTGCTGCAGGAAACATCTGATAGTCAGACGAAAAAGTCCTACAAGGAATGACTGACCTTGGTTGTCAAGCTGACACATCTGGGAAAAGGAAACCGCATTTAAGGAACTGAATCATCAGATTAGCCTGCGGGCGTATCTACAGAGCACTGTCTTCAGAGCTGTTTGATGCAGGCAGGTCCAGCCTGTGGTGGGCAGTGCCACCCTCAGGCAGATCAGGCTGGGATGGATAAGAAAGGAAGCTGAGGAGCAGGCTATGGCACCGAGACAGAGCAGCGTTCTGCTGTGGTCTCTGCTTCAATCCTGAGTCCTGCCCCCTGCCTCAAACGCCTGTGCTAGCTTCCACCGGCTATAGACTGCAACCGTGAGTGGAAGTAAACCTTTTAAGCTGGCTGCAGTCACTGTTGTATCATCGCAACAGAAAGCAAATGAGGACCCTCTCTAATCCAGAGCCCAGAGCCCCAGGACAGGCAGAATGGCATCTCCCTGCCCGCGCGTGGAGCGGGAGTGGTGTCCAGGCTCATGAAATCACTTCTCTGTGTTCGCCGTTCTCGTCTCACACTGTGCATCCTGCCTCTGGTCAGCTGGTTGATCTGGGACAGGTCCTAGAGCCATACTAATCCTAGAGCCACCCTCATGCTTGGCCAGACCCAGGTAGCCCCAGATCTCCTCTGCTTGGTCATTTGCCTCTGTCCTCCCCTTCCCCAGAAAGAACAATGGTCATGTGATGTGTGGCCCAAACTTCCAGCTCAGAATCTGCTTCCCGGGAACTCACCCTGGCACATAGCAACTGGAGCTCAATGGAAAGACAGTCTGCGGTACCCCCTTGAGTAGGCAACTTTATTTCTGACACATAGGACACCCACGAGCTTGTTTCAGGTGAATTCTATCTCTTACGCTGATCCATTTACCTTCTCCTGCTGCGTGGCAGAGGAACTGTATTCTCCCCTTTCCATGTAGCCGAATATAAAGAGTAATCATTATTTAAACAACAGATTTCCCTCTTAGGGTCCATTAGCTCCTGCTGCTCGTCCCTGTAGTGAAATTGAAATATAACAAAACGATTTCCATGGCAATAGATAATAATCTGGTATATGTGCATTTCTGACTTAGCGATGGAACAGAACAAGAGGAGATTGTGGGGCTGCGGCAGGGCTAAATTTCAATTTCCATGTGTATATATTTTTTGCCCTTACATTTTAAAATGAGGGAAAAGCAAATGCAGACACACACACACACACACACACACACACACACACACACACACACACAGTGGACAACTATGAAGGATGAAACTAAATTCAAACACAAATGAAAAGAAAGAGAATAGCAGTCAGCTTGTAACAATACTCCTACCATAAATATATACGCCACTAACACCACTCCTACCTTACAAACTGCCCAGTCCCACATTTTTAATTATCAATATATCCCATGTATTTCTTGTATATGACCAATAAAAAAATCAAAGATGTTAATGGTCTAAGGTATCGCTAGAAAGCATAAGAATCGGGGACTAGAGGGTTTGGTGGACACTGGGAGGGGACCTCCCACTGGACAGCCTCTCTGACAGGGTCTCACACACCATGAAAATGCAGGCTGTCACTCTTAGGCCCCGCCCTGTGCAGGCCAGTCTCTTCTACCCTAAGCTCCATGGTCACCTATCATGCTTTGCGCTCTCACAGGGCACCATGTTCATGTTGCCATAATTTATGATTTAACCACATTGTCCAGAAACTGATGTTTTCAGTAAATGAGCACTAAGGGGAAACTCCTTCCAGTAAAGAAAAGAGAATCTCTAGCCTGGGTGGATAAGGTCAACAGCTAAGGGATCGCCGCTCAGGAAGACAGGCCATTTAGCATGGCCAAAACATAAATACGCTTTTCTGGTTCTCTGGCCTTCTTTCTCAAAGGGCCATATGGCAGACTCAAACCACGTGGCTCCGCCTCTTTACTCTTCCATTCCTCTTCTGAGCCCCTGGTGAGATTCAGGGATTACCTGCCCTGAGTGTTTTCATTTAAACTCTTTATATATATATTCTATATTTTTTGTTTACATTCCAAAGGCTTTCCCCTTTCCAGTGGAGTCCATTCTTAAATTATTACTGAGATTAAGAACCCAGGAGAGGATCCTGATTTTCCCAATATCATCTGGTAACCATAAAGATACTCTTGCAAATTCCAGTAACAATAGCATGAGTGTGTTTTCTTGAGTGTGAAGTTCCACAAACCCTCTGGCTGGTTTTTTGAGCTCTCAATTGCACAGGTACAGTTAATTAAATTATTGGTAAGTCTCCTACTTCTGACCCTTCCCCGGGAGTTGAGGACAGAGCTCAAAGTTCCAAACTCTCAATCAGCTTCTTAAAGGTCCAATAAGAGTGGCCTCAGGACAAAAGATTCTAGGTCCGTTGGCACTCTGAAAAATCCCACGAGTTTTATGAGTTCTGGACCAAGAATACAAAGAACTTTACAAACCACAAAGACTGAAATGGCTTTCTTTGATAATTCAATACATAGATATCTTTGTTCCTATTTTCTACTTTTCCAATGGCTTCTTTATCTATATTACCAGTTACTAGAGACCCAGTCCATGCACCTACTCTCTTCCCTATTGCTTCTTATGTAAAACAAACAAACACACAAACCCTCCCGTTTCTCCTTCCCTTTATTCCTCCTCCTAGTTTATCCTAGGCAATAGGCAGAATTGAAATCATTAAGAAATTGTCGGCTGTATTTACTGTCTGCTGTGCCATCCATACCTGTACAATTAAGCTAGAAAGAGAAAGGCAGCTTCCGCATCGCAGGGAAGAGCGTCCCTCGGGAAGAGCAGGTTGACTTCCTGCGCTGTCCTCCCCTGGGTGCCAGCTGAGGATCACTCATTTGTGCCTTACTTACATTTATCTATAAAATCCTCAGTTTTACCATTCCCACTGCCATACGTATAAATTTGTAACCTACTGTACGAGACCATCAGAAATTAGCCTGTTCCTAGATAAAATGCTGTCCCTTAGCAGCAAATGTGTCTTATGGTAACTGAAAAAGTAGAATCTCCTACTTGAAAAAGTAGGAGATTCTAGCCCATCAAATTCAAACAACAAAAACATTCAGATTAGGTATATTATTGACAATTTTAACATATTTTTAAATCTGGTGTATTATCAAGTGTTAACATGCACATCAGCATCTAACATCCGTTTGTCTATCAGAAATACAGAATCAGTATTCCCCTCTCTTGCAGTAAAAAAAAAAAAATAATAGGGACTAAAGAGATGGCCTGACAGTTAAGAACACTATGTACTGTTGTAAAGGACCCAAGATTCAAATCCCAGAACCCACAAGGTGGCTCCCAGCCATCAGTAAATCCAATCCCAATGCATCCAGCATATTCTTCTGCACTCCAAGGGAACTGACCACAGAGCATTAATTAAAAGTCAATTTACCTCAGAAGTCCTTCCTGGGCTTTGGCTCTCAGCTAGATAGACACCTCTTCACTTTCCAGGCCATCTTTACGAATGTGCTTTCTACCCTTTTCTTATGTTTCATCTTCTGACTTGATGATAAATCTCTCTATCTGATTTTTGTTTCTACAACTGTGGTAAACACAAGGACCAAAAGCAACATATGGAGGAAGGGGTTAAAGGTTACATATAGTCCATCATTAGGGATGCAGAAACTCAAAGCAGGAACCGTGAGGCAGGAACTGAAGCCGAGACCACGGAAGAGTGTTGCTAGCTGGTTTGTTGCCCAAGGCTTGCTCATCCTGCTTTCTCATACCCAGAGACAAATGCTCGGAGGGGGCACAGCTTCCAGCGGGCTGAGTTCCCCCTGCCACATTGTATAGTAATCGGAAAATGCACCCAGAGATTTGGCTACAGGCGATCTAATGTAGGCGTTTTCTCAATTGATGTTCTCTTCCCAGATGACTCTAGCTCAGCAGTTCGCAACCTGTGTGCTGCAACACATTTGGAAAT
Source organism: Apodemus agrarius (assembly GCA_964023405.1). Lineage (NCBI taxonomy): Eukaryota > Metazoa > Chordata > Mammalia > Rodentia > Muridae > Apodemus > Apodemus agrarius. The sequence continues at coordinate 82,888,153 of OZ030011.1, forward strand.
GGGTCAAACAACCCTTTCACCTGGATCACCCAAACACCATCTGTACACACATATTACAATACGATTCATGACAGAAGCAAAATTACAGTTATGAAGTTAAACTGTAAACTTAAAAATAGTTTTAAGGTTGGGGATGACCACAGGAATGGTATTAGGAAGGTTGAGAAGCACTGCTCCAGCTTGATTCTAAGTGGGTCGGGGGAGGGGCGGGTAGGCTATGTCTCTCGGCTTAATCATAAGATTCTCAAACGTGGACTCTACTGGAACGATCATTTTGTCCCCACCACTTAGCTCTCAGAGAATTTATAAGTAATTTCTACCTACACGGATATACCCAAGTTTACAACTAAAAACTTCTAGTTTCTTTCAGGTCTGCTAATGAGTGATGGTTGCAATAGTGAACAAGGTACTTCATTTTTAAAGCCCTATCTTCGATTAAGAAGGAGTAGTTTATTGGAGAGATGATCAATTAAAAGCATTTAATCTCAGACTTCTGATGTGCTAGAAACTGTCCTCATAACCAAGGTGTCTTGCCTACTACTTGATGATAATCCTCTTCCCACCATTTTGGGTCTCCGATCCTTGGAAATTCTAATGTAACCTACTGTTCATTTAAAATGTCCTTGACTGTTCTTTGGAACTTTTTAGGTGTACAATCATCTGACTTTTTGTTTGTTTGTTTTGTTTTATATTGTTAGTATGAAAAGCAATACCTTTTATTTCATTGTTCCTTCAAATAACACTAACTGCATTTCGACAATATTCATGGTTAACAGGAAGATGGCAATAATGTATGCGTAGACATCAAGGACGAGCAGGAAGCTGATACCCTGCCCTGTTTCCCCCATCACATCATTAGATATGACTACAATTCTACTTGACAATAAATGCATCTTTAAAATTTCTTCGCATCCTTTTTAAATTTTGCAACCCCTATAGTTTCCATAGTTATCAACAGAGCTTAGTTGGGTTGTTTTTCTTTGTTTCTTTGTTTTTTATGCTTGCTTTTTCTTTATTTCTCTGTTTCTTGAGATGAACGAATTACTTGATGTGTATTCAATGCCCTTGAACATAAAAGCTTCCTGCCTTCACCTTCCCAGTGATAAGATTTCACCCCTTCACACTCTACTGGATTTATTGGGGTGCTAGAAAATTACACCCAGGGCTTCACGCATAGCAGGCACATACCACAGACTGAGCTGTATACTCAGCCCAAAATATTTGCAGAATTTTAAAATCTTTTTTTTTTTGAGGGATATTTGCTTTATTTTTTTAAGGATTTAATGTCAAGAAGAGATTATCTTATAAAGTCTTAAAAGTTTTAACCTGTTCTAAATATAATCTATTGTTATGGGTGAAAAATTAAATCTGTAAAATAAAACACAATTTTGATTTGCTGGTGAATGTTTACACTTGAATGCTAAGGCTGTTATTTTTACTCAACAAATATTCTCTAATTGTCAACCTATAATAAGTGTTCTGGAGGAAGCAAAGGCAATTAAAACTAATTTTCTACCTCTAAAGAGTATACACATTAGTAAGAAAGAGATTTATGCTTAGCTAAAAATACAAAGACAAATAAAATGATTTTTAAAAGAGAAATGCTGTTGTTACACAAAAGAATTATAGTATTATAATAAAATATAAATAAGTAAAAGTGATCAAAGCCATAATGGATACTTGCCTAAATTTCACCATATTTCTTATACTAATTAGTGAAAAATGACCAAATCCCATCCTGTCCAATGATACATTAGACATGACTGTCCCTGTCATGTTCCTGGAATACAGGCTGTGTGTGTGTGTGTGTGTGTGTGTGTGTGTGTGTGTGTGTGTGTTGGTGAGCCAATGTTTGCTGGTTATCAGGCCCAGCAAGTGCTGGTCAAGACAAATGAGAAAAGTGCCATCATGTTACGCTGCACGCGCACACATTAAATTATGGTCTAGTAGCTCCCACAAGGTCAAGTCAATGTCAAGCAGCAGAATTCAGAAAACCACAGATGACTGCTAAAGCAAGGTAAGAGGCTCCATCATTCCATTATGCTAAATAATAGCTTAGAAAAACAAAGCTTCTCTGAGAGCTTTCTCATTACCACATTCACAGTTTAATGAGAATAACAGTTCAGAAAGCAACTGCATTCACCTTTCCGCGTCACCCATGTTCAAACGTGACTAAGAAAAGTGTCTGCTCTGAAACTCTTCAGACACCATTATGGCCCCTGGAACCAAGTTGCCTTATTCCTCTCTTCAGGCTTATCCATATGACTACATGGAATAGCCCCTTCCTGAGAATCACTTCAGAATTCACTTTTAACAAAGGCAAACAAAAAGCTCACAAGATAGCCTTCATATGTTCTGTATCTACATACCCAACTTACTTCCTGTTAGCTTCACAGAAGGAACATCCTGTCCAGTGACACACCCATACAGTTCCACAGACACACCTGTGAGTTCTACATCCACATCCAAAACTCCAGTTTAACCCAGGTATGGCTGCCTTTGAGAATTCCTTCCTAGTCATCTAAATCCAGTCCACTACCTTCCTTATTATAGCCATGGTTCTTGCTGCCAATGCTTAATTTCTTCCCTTTTTGTCAAACTTCATGCATGTATACATTGTATTTCTAACATATGCACCACTATTTTAAGGCACTAGAAGCTATTTTCATACCAGATTACAAATTTTAAAACCAGATGATTTGCCAATTTATTTTGTAAATTCTATAATACTTAAGATACTTAAGAAATAACTTAAATTCTGCATATAGAATCACCGTTAAAGTGCAAAATCAGATATGCCACTTTGAAATTTTCTGAATGGCTTACATACATGCTTTCAACCTACAAACAATTTAATGCAAACTCAGAAGAACCACAAATACATCTGCTATTCCAAGAGGCTAACATAGATGTTGATCCTAAGAACCTATGATAGCCACTGCCCTTGCTTACAGCACTTTGTCTGCTTGGGTACAAAATCAATAGCCTTCTACATCCGTACCCCTCAGTGTGTAGGCTGAGTACTTTGGAAAACAAAGGATATAATTGTTCAGTGAAGATAATTAAGACACTAAGGAACCAAGTTCAGTGCACACAATTGTAAATGGCTGCCACTAAGAACTGGGGTGTCAAGGGTGCTCAGTTGAATTACTGAGAGTCTTGTAGCAGAGAGGATTTGCACAGCCCCTGCTGTAGTGACAATGAAAAATTTTATTTCCTAATGATCTCATTTAAAACACATTAGATTTGACAGACTATAAATGCATTCAAATACAATAGCACATGAGGAATACTAATTATGGCTGCCTTCTTTCACAAATAACAAATGACTTTTGAACACACCTCTGAAAAGTTTTAAGTGCCTTTTTGAACTCTCTTTCCATTTAGATGTTATACTCAAGAGTAAATGGAGACACAAACACTTGGCTATTTTGATGAGATGGAAGGAGTCTGCCATTGGTGCATAAACACTGGGATTTGGAGAAGACCAACACTTCATTCAGAGTGGCCCCATACTCTAAAAATAAAATTTATTCTAAATTTTCACATTTGACAAAGACAGTATTTCAAATAGCAGCCCATAATTCCCTAAAGTAGTGATGTCAATTGGTATTTCTTAAATTAATTCAGTGACCTATGATAATGTGAGTTCTTGATACATAATGTCTGTCAGTAGGCAATGCAAAATTTTCAGACCCACTCCTGGTGTCTGAACTCCAAAGAGCAACCACATACAGACACACACACACACACACACACACACACACACACACTTACACATATGCATGTATATATATTTATATGTGTGTATATGTGTATATGTATATATATACATATATATATACATATATATATATATACATATATATATATATGAGAGTTTCTTAATTCCTACTTCACATCACATCTGTTAGGTATGGTGATATAAGAATAAACATTAAACTAGCCACATAGGTTGTCCAAACAGCTCCACAAATGAAATACAGATGTAATCAAGATTCCTAGAAATATCTAAACGCTCATCTGTCTGCACTAAAACAGAGAACTACAAAATGCCACTCACCAACAATGGCTGAGTTGGTTTCATGTACACATACACAGCTGACTTTTAGTCTTATAAGAAAATGTGCAGTGGTATTCCTTCACAAAGATTTCAGAGACCTCAAGAGACGGGAACTCTCAAGTTTCCTCTGAACTCTTCCCTTTACATTGTGCCAAGTATGTAGATATCAGCAACAGATACAGAACATGAATATTTAGACACAAAAAGCACATTTGAACAAAAGGACACAAATCAGATGACTCCTCAATGAAGCACATTGGAAACCCCACCTAAACACTGTGACTAGAATTTCACATTCAAATGTCTAATGAGTTGGGAGCATTTTACACAATATGTCTGCTAAGTACAGAAAGTGGTTGTTACATATTCAGAGAACTTCCATGAGAGGGACTAGAATATTTCCTGTCTGAGGCTTTATGCAAATGATTAGGTGCTTAAAAACATAGGCAAAGTGGGGGAAAACACAAATGGTAAACTCTCCACACTCTTGAGTTCCCAGCCTTGTATCCATTAGTCATAATAAAACAAACATTCAACCCTGATGACTTGCTTCATCTCAGATTTATGGCTGGGTTCTCCTAATATTCATGATCTCTAGGTATAAATGTACCTTAGGACCAAGCTAGGGTTTGGATCTCCTCTCTCTGTAGGCACGGTCAAAGTCACAGGTGTAAACTAGTGTATGCAGGTCAAATCCAGCCCATGATCTAGAAGATTCTGTAACTAGCTTTTTAAGGTCCTCTTAATTACTATCTAGAGCTCCATTCACAACAGATAGTCACAACTCAATAGTCTCAATTTTATTGTTAATGTTTTCGGATCCTTTCTCAGAAAAGCCATGCCACCTCCCAGGTGAGTTCTCTTAAATTAACAACTTCAAGGACAACTTATATTCTGACAATTCCCCAACTGCTGTCTTGAGTCCTGCATTTGACTGTGTTCCAAACTGTCAAGGCACAGCCATTCTTGAAGATCTAATAGACACACAAATCTAACACATCTAAAACAGAAAATCTAATTTCCTCTCACCCTTCCACTATTATGCCTCTGGAATTTCAATTCACACAGTTGCCTTTGTTCATTTACTTTGGCCAAAAACTTGAGAATGTCCCTTGACTTGTCCCTTATTCACAGTTTCCATACCAATTTTTTAAAAAAAAAAGTAGAAAGAAACAAACAGTATCTTCAAAATACATATAGAGGTCCCAGCCACTTTGTAGTTGTTGTTTTCCAACTCAGGTCCCGCCATTTCTCACCCACACTTACTGTGAAAGCCTCTCATTGACCCCTTGGTCTGTCCTGTGCCCTTGTTCGCTTTGTTGCTAGCATGAGCACAGAGCTCTGCTTCTGACACTTCAAAGGCTTGGCAGGGTTGGCTCTGTCATATTGCCCTTCACCGTTCTCTAGTTCACCAGCTCTGCTCCCTCCACATGTGCCCCCTTGTTGTCTAAAGAATAAATCTCTTCATTCACCTTTGTGTCTGAAATACTCTTCCTGCAAATATCTAATTGGTCCATTTTCTCATATTATCCAAGCATCAATTCAAATGACACTCCAAGTTAGAGGTCTTCCTCACTCACTCTCTACTTCAATAACTTCAATCTACATCTTGCTACTGTTGGATCCATGGAAATGGGTATGGCTTAGCATTCACTGTGAGTTAAGCTCTCGGATCACATCCAATGGGAAGAAGGAATCAAGAGAGGATCAAGAGAGGGAGAAGCTGGAGCAAATGCACATCAAAGAGATTTGGACACAGAAATTTTAGAGGGGAAAGGTTCAGAAATGTTCCCACTGAGAAAGGTGGCTAGGACTTTGAACCCAAGTGTGAATGGTAGTAGATTCAGCATATCATCAGAGAACAGTGAGACTTTGGGAAGAATATGTGCTTGGGGAAAAAAGGGGGAGAGCAAGCTCACACACCAGCCCACCTCATACACACAGTAAAATAGTCAGAATCAAAACAAAATGCCTAATGTTAGCAAAGATGTAGAAAAATAGAACCATCAGACACTGAGGGAGGAATGCAAAATGCCTTGGGAAACAGTTTGGCAGTTTCCTCATAAGTTAAACATTAATTTATCTTCAAACTCAGCATCTACACACCTACCCAAGAGAAATAAAAACATATGCTTGAGAAAATTTTATAAAAGAATATGGGTAACACTACTATTCAGGATAGATACATTAAAACCTGAAACAAAACTATCAAATAATGTGTGTGTTAATAAAATCAGATACATTTATAAGCATGAATACTATCCATCCCTAAAAAGGGACAAATCCTAGATACACCATGGCTAAATCTCAAAAACAGTCCAATTATTACAACACTCAAGACCATTACTCTGTGCTTACAGGGTTATTTGCTGTCTCTTTAAGCCAGTAGATCTCAGGGTTCCTAATGCTGTGACCCTATAAAACAGTTCCTCATGTTGTGGTGACCCACAGCCAGAAAATTATTTTTGCTGCTATTTCATAACTGTAATGTCACTACCGTTATGAATTATAATGTAAATATTTGATAGGAACGGTATCTGATATGCGACTTCCAAAGGGGCCGCAACCCACAAAGCCTGAGAGTCACTGCTCTAAACAAAATGTCTAGAAAGGCCAAATCTAATGAAGCAATGAGCCACTAGCTGTCTGAGACTGAGGTCAACCAAGAGAACCCAGAACGTCATGGAGATGATGAAAATATGCTGAGTTCTAGGCCAGTCTGTCTACAGACTGAGTTTCAGGACAGTCTGAGCAACATAGAGAAACCATGTCTAAAAGATGATCAGTTAAGTTTCTCTTTACCATGACATAATAATCATGATGTGATGATAGCTAGTCGATGAGTTTCCTGGGGGTGAAAAATTTTAATGCTTGTGTATAATCTTCCTCCTGAGCCTATGGAACAGAAGCTATTTGTCCTGTTTTGCGATCTGGAAGAACAGGAAGTTAGATGGCATACCCACAAGTTGCATACCTAAACGTATTATGGGCATTCAACTTCTGCTCAAAGTACATCATCCCACTACCAGATGCATAGGATACGATCTACCCTCCATTACTAGAAATCAGGAGATTATGTTAAATACATGCAAGTACAGAAAGTTCACCCTAAGTAGGATATAATGAATACTGACAAATGGGTCCCTGATCTGCAGCTCCACTGAGCGTGTCTATCAGCCACTGAAATAGCAATAAATACAATTATTCACTATAAAAAATAAGTCTATGTTTTGCATCGAAGTAAATAAAATTTATCTTTTCTTATCTTAAAAAAAAATAAGTCTATTCAGCAAATGCCATGTGTTGATTACTTTAAAAAGACAAAAGCTAGCCATGATCTAATCTATCCAATGATCATGTTCATAGAGACACAGGACAATCACTTCAGCATCTACAACTTTATCTATTTCTACAAGACACATGAATTAATATACACACAACCACTGAGACGCAAGCTGGCTATAAGGAAGATCTTTCCAAAGTATCACATCAGGAAATTGCAAGTACATCGTTGTGCCTACATCTTCCAGCAACTGAAGAGCAGGTAGGGATGAGGCGATATATGACAGTATACATTATGTTTTTATGTGATGTTTGAATAATAAATTTTGTGTGGCAACAAACTGATATGAATAGGGAATTTGGTGACACTAACTCCTGCAGACCTCCCAGCAAAACACTCAAATTAGAGGTAAGTTTAGACAAGAGAACAGATAAGTGAAGCACCTATTATGAAGCTGATATTTTTGAAAGGAATATAAATGATGACAAGTCAGTGCTCATTCACAACAATGCATTTAACCCATCTAACAAAACACAAGGCACAGACCACAGGGATAGAGGATGCGTTACTGAAATCACATTCACCTTCAATACCTTTGCAGCCTAGGACTGAAAATCCTGCCTCAGCACTTTGTGTTTAAATGATATATCGATGGGAAGCTAGAATAAAATGGTGCTAAGAATATGCCATTTATAACCGAGAATAAATGTTTCTAAGTGCTAACAAGCGTCTGCCAGTTAAAATCACTTTTGTATGAAACATTTTCCCTCAATATTTCCTCTAGCACTCAAGAAATTCTGTAACTCATTTTTTTCCATGCTATAATTAAACAACATTTTTGTGTGTTGGTTAAATGAGTTAATAATGTATATATTTGAGACATTTGTGTAGGGTGGAAGGAGTGAAATTCATGCTCTCAGCTCTTTTAGAGTATGGCACACCCACCTAAAGGGCAATGCATCAAAACTCACAACTCAATGTGGACATCAGTGCGTAGCTACAACTGTGCTGATCAATACACCAAACATCCTGAATGGATTCCCCTAGGTAGCATACAATTACAAATAACCCTCATAATTCAACATGCACTGTGTGTGTGTTCATCCTCCAATGCTTTGCATGTTATTCCAGCATACAGGTGAAATATTAAACTATCCAAATGTTATCTTTACTCTTAAAAACTTTCAGAGCTTTTTAGATATTCTTAAGAGTTTATTATAATATGAAAAACTGCTATTAGCTACATATAAAGAATGTTTGAAGTCTCTAAAAATAAGAACATTCTGTACACCTGTTTCAAGGAGTAAGCGAACTCAACATTCTGAATTAGAGCAATTACATTCATTACAATGAATTTGGTCAGAAAAAATAAATATGCTGAATTTCTGAAGGCGTGCCCTATCCATCCTGTACCATACTAGAAAAGTGGGAAAGATATACACAGGGTTTCCACAATCGAGACAAAAGACAGGAAAGCCTGACGGTTAGGGAAAGGCAGCAAGTCCATCAATCTCTACGACTATCTGGATTCCATCCTGAGATTTAGGAGTCAAATCCAGACTTTTTATTTTTTTAAAAAAGGAGATGAAAAAACCTCATAGAACAAATGAGCTTTTTAAAAAACAGAAAATGTGTGGTCATAGGGTACAGAAGATGGTTGTGACAATGGAAATATATTATTGCAAAAAATTACATGATATGTAAAATGTTCCAATACCACTTGAAAGCACATTGTGATGGGTTATTATTATATATTGCAAACCCTGGAACAAAACACAGAACAACAAAAGGAAGCACCACCAGTAATGAACATAAAATATATTCAATTACAGCTGGATCTTCATACATACAGGTTCCAAACCCACAAATTTAAACACCAGTAACTAAAAATATTTATAAACATTTGAACTAAAATCTCTGGGCTATTTCACTTGCAGCTACCATGTAATGCCATAGCACAGCACCTACTTGCATGGTCCTATCTATTACACGGACTCTGTGGAGAGTTCCAGTGGAGAGGAGGATAAGGTAGACCTCACTCACAGAATCAGCTACAGTACATGACAAAGGTAGAAGGTTTCACAGGCCTACCTGATGTTCCAAGGCAATGGACTTTGAGTTTGTTAATACTGAAATTACTCTTAGAAAACTGAATTATTTTTCTTCTTACAGGAAAAGCTTTAAGGCTTGAAAGAGATTCTTCAAAAGGGTCCTGAATAGAAAACCTGGTGACCATTAAGCGATAACCTAAGGGGGAGGCTCTCTAGACAGTGAGTAATCTCTAGGGGAAAAAAAAAGGTAATATAAAAATGGAAACAACCTTTTTGTTGTTGTTGTTTAGAAAAACTAGATAGTGCCAATAACTTGATATTTAAAAGTTAATCTGCCCCACCTGGGGATCCATCCCATATACAGTTATGAAACCCAGACACTATCGTGGATGCTAAGAAGCGCTTACTGACAGGAGCCTGATATAGCTGTCTCCTGAGAGGCTCTGCCAGAGCCTGACAAATACAGAGGCGGACGCTCATAGCCTACAATTGGACTGAGCACAGGGTCCCTAATGGAGGAGTTAGAGAACAAACTGAAGGAGCTGAACCCACAGGAAGAACAACAGTATCAACCGAACCAACGCCCAGAGCTCTCAGGGACTAAGCCACCAACCAAGGAGTACACATGGCTCCAGCTGCATATGTAGCAGAGGATGCCCCTGTCGGGCATCAGTGGGAGGAGAGACCCTTGGTCCTGTGAAGGGGAATGCAAGGTCAAGGAGGGGAGAGTGGGTGAGTGGGTGTGGAGTAACCTCATAGAAATAGGGAGAGGGAGAATAGGATGGGGGTATGTAGAGGAGAAAACAGGAAAGGGGATAGCATTGGAAATGTAAGTAAATAATTTTTTTTTAAAAAAGTTCATCTGGAGCCATAAATGGTTGAGCACATCTAACTTCCAGCACCGAGCAAGTAGATGTCCAGGCCAGCTCTGGCTGTAGAGAGAAACCATATTAGATGGTCAGAGTCAGCCAGTAAAGAAGACGGGTGAGGGGATAGGGAGCTCAATCTGGGTTCAGTAGGTGGAAATACAGATCTTTGGTCATTGATGTACAAACCGCAGTCCACCCAGCATGGGAAAGCCCTCTGCATCACTGGTTTCCCACTGTGCTACCTCTCCGCCTACATACAAACGCTCCCAAGAGAAACTAGAGCAGTGTTTCTAGTGTGTCCGAGAAATAATGCTTGAACTATACAGTGCTGAAAGCTACTCTGGAAACTCCAACCAAGGAACGCCAACCAGTACAAGCATATGAAATAGTTTTCAATCAACTCCTGGCCAAATCTCAAGTCATTTCTTATTAAGACCATAGTTGAAAATGTATATACAATGACAGGTGTACCAAATTATTTCTTTTCTTTTTTTTTCCTTAATGTTTTTTTTTCCTTTTTTGATGTAGAGCATCTCAGAACATAGTGTTTGTAGAGCATAAATCTGAAACACTCTTACTAGGACTTGTGTGACGTATCTTTCACATATTTCACTCATCAGTAATTCAAACAAAATTATACTGTTATCTACCAGAAAGTCTACCAAATCTCTGCTGAGAAAATGTTATTACAAAGGCACCAATAGACATAGAAGTAATCAAGCACTGGATATCCTATAGATGGAGAAAGTAGGTTAAAACTCTCATGACCAGGTGTAATGTACAATCCGCTAACTACTGTGATGATCCTGTAATCACACATTCTAAGCAGCTGTGATTACAAACTAATGCTTAAATTTGTCCATGCAATTTAATTATTCTTAAACAGGACTCCCCTTAAAATTGCTTAGGTTTCAAGACTCCAACAAATCTTTGATCTTTTTCTAAGGTTGGCAAATTGTGTCTCAAGTAAGCTACACATGCATTAATTAATCACCTTTCATTTCCTTCCTTCGTACTTTATGTGCCATGGAATGCTGGGCATGAAAAGGGTCCCAGGGAGTACACCCCATCTCCTTCCTCTGGGCCTGATCTGGTATCTCTGCAGCCTTCAACACCTGAAGCCTGGTCTCACCAACAGTAGCGCCAGTGTCACTCTGGTGACTGCTTTACACCGAGAGCCTTTTCTGCTTTGTACTAGAGATGTCGGTGAAGTTCTTAACAGAGCTAAGCTGCTGGCTATTCAGACCATGAATACTTTCATATTGAGCAAAGTGCTAGCTTGATAATGCCAATTTATTTGAGAAAATAAAAAGCAAAAAATTTCTGTCACCTAATTGCATTATACAGAGTGTTCTCAATGATATCAACATTTGTAAAACCACCTTTCTGGATTATAAAAATCCACAGACAACATAAATATAAAAACATACAGTAGGCAAATGCCACTTACATAAATATGCTCTGAGTTACATATTATTTATATTTCATTTCATGCTCTATGCACCTCATTAACCCATAGCTCAATCACATAATTTCTCATTCTCATATTGCAGAAATATTCTCAGACTGAAATTATGTCAAATAAACTGTATATCAAATTTCTGAAAGCCATAGGTAGAAATCAAATGAAATTCATATAAATGGCTGAAACTTCACCTGGATTACATTTATTTAATTGCCTAGGCACACTTCTGAAGAGCTTTCCCTCGGTGCTTCCTGTAACCTGTGTAATAATGTTATTCCAGTACTCAAGCGATAACTGGCAGTCAAGGAAAACGCCAACTAATATGAAACTAAAGGTACACTAAACAAATTACAGAACCAAATTTTAGAGCTAGGATATACATACTCCAGTAATTCTATTTCTTTGATTATGTCCTAATATAGTTATTAAAAACAAAGACAAAAGGAAAAATGTTTCTTTATTCTGTGGGAGCTAAGCTATCTTATCATTCTTATTTAAAAACCACTGTGGAATTCATGGGGAAGAAAACGGACTAGCAGTAGCCGATGGTTACTCTTTAAGCAGGTACTGAATTTCCATTTAGCAAAATGAAAAGGTTCTATAAATAGACAGTGGTTATGGCCACACAACAAGGATGTACATAATGTCACTAACTGCACACTGAGAGATGGTCTGGATGGTCCCATGGTTTGGGGGGCTGGATTTGTGGATTCCATTGTTTTATTTGGTGGTAATGGTGATGGCACCAACTGAACTCAGGGTCTCATTCATACTAGGCAAGCTGTCCTAAAATAATTATATTTGTACACTTATATTTATTCCTTCTGGGATTTGGCAAGAATTAAACTGAGTGCATAAATAATGGAAATCTAATACTTTAGTTATCCCTTCAAAAGTCACAGCTAATGAAATGCAGGAGGAAAAAAATCAAGTTTCCACACTCATAGTTCATGTATCTGTTTCTCAATCACTTTGCAAATTAAGAGAAAACATAAAATGGCCCGAAATCACTGGCCAGGAATAGCTATTTTAGAACCAATTTAAAATCTATGGGATTCGAAGGACACAGAGTGGAGCAAGAGAGGGTCTCGCTCTGTAGTCTTGGCTGGCTATGGAACATGGGCTAGTCTTGAAATTACAGCAGTGCTACTGCCTCAGCCTCCTGAGTTTTGGGAATATAGGCATGAGCCACTATATCCAGAACAAGTAAATGATTTTTCTAACCAAAGGGTACTTAAGTATATTGGTAACTACACAGGGCATGACCACTACTGGCTTAAGACAGTGGACAACAATTAGTCCAGGTGTTTCAGTTTAGAAATATTCATCATAAGTTGAATATTAGTTAAGTTTGGGTCATCTACTGTATGTCCTGCCTTACACAACTCATTTTCATATTTTATTGTGTATATTTAAATTTTTGTGTTACATGTACTTACGTGTGTGTGTGTGTGTGTGTGTGTGTGTGTGTGTTGTTTGCACACATGATACCCATGCCTCAGCATGCCAATCAAGATCAGAGACAATCTCTAGGACTCTTGCCTTCCACAAGAAGTAGGTTACAGGGATTGAACTCAGGACATCAGACTGAGCAGCAAGTGCCTTCTCCAGCTGAGCCATCTTGCCAGCACTAAGACGCTTTTATCTGTAAAAGCAACTTCTGATTCAGTAGAGGCTAATGTTCAGACACTCAAGCAGGATCAGAAAAAGAAAAAAACAAACAAACAAAAACCAGTCGTGCTATGCATCACAGGAGTCCTGACATTTAGCACATTTTACAAAACACATTCTCTAAAGTACCTGTTCTCCTTAGCAGGGAAGAGAGGAGCAAGGAGAGAAGAGAACACGGAGGCCAGGGGCTGGGGAGGTGCTATTCTAGCCATCTACTAGTACTCCACTGCAGTTACATACAGAAAGACAGGCCAGAGACTAGAGCAGCTAATAAAATAAGTTGCAAAGAACAGTCTACTATACTGCAAGATTTCAGATGAGGAGCCTTTTTCCTTTACTAAGTGAAATCTAAACTGTAAACTGATACATGACTCAATGTATCTGCAAACTTGTGTCTAATAGCCTTGCATTCATGACATTTACCCACAGTAGTAAAGTCTCTAGGTCCATGCTAATTTCATAGGTTCCAAACATGTTTTTTATTTGAATTAGTTAGAACAATTTCAATATTTCATACTACATATTAGGCATTTTAGCATCAAAGCAAAACATTAGTGATCATCCTATTTTTAGTTTATGACCTCTGAAAAATTTGTACTTATTTGGCTAACAGAGTATAGTGACTTTTACTGACAGGCAAAAAGTTTTCTCAAGTGGCTTCCAGGTTTATATATGCCAATGCCATTCCAGGCCATTACGGAGCCTGATGGAACACTAGCTACATGGACTTCTGACATTCCTTTAAATGCATGCCATTGTTACTTCATGAAGTCCTTCTGACTTTCATTCAGCTAGTGCACTCTCAGGCATCCCAATTGTCACAGCTCAGTGGCACAGCACTGCCCAGCATGCGCGAGACCCTTGGTTGACAGCCTGCCACCATGAGGACAGTCACACCACCCTCGATCTTTCTGGTTTTCACTGCAACATCTCCATGATGAATAATTAAAGATGTTATAGAAAAGTACAGATAGAGGGAAAAAATCAAAACAGTGATTGCGTGTGGGACGTGGGGACAGAGGCCAGTCAGGAAGGGATGGAACACTACTCCTGAGGTAATAATACTGTTCCAGAACAAGGCAGGGCACGTCCAACAAAATCTGGAAAATACTAAATTAAGATTTCTACATATCAAAGTATTTTGTCTAGAAAACATATGCAAGCTTTTACTGGACCATAGTTAATAGCAAACATAGTAAAGACAGTCAGGGTAAAGTTCCTCATGCCTACTTGTCAGATAATGTAAGTACATAACAGTCTGAAGCAGAGTAATTGCATGGGTGCCAAGTCTGGTGTGGCCTTGATGGGGACAGGGCCAGCGGAAGTGGGGCCCCATGAGTGTCAACGGCATGAGGCATGTTTGTATGGTAGGTATTTTACATTTCCCTCTCAAGGACTGACCTCCCCATTAACATTAATGACTCCATGATAATCAGACTGCACCAGCATAGGAGGTGAAGGTGTAGCTCATGTCTCAGCAAATGGTAAATGCTGGGACCTTCAGGACAGCCCTTAAGGTTATGGAAAAGAACTCTAAAAACATGAGTTTAAAATATATAATGTCTCAACTATGCAAAAAATAAGAATGCAATACGAATTATAAGGGGCTTCATGAATCTAAAGGAACAGAGGTAGCTACACTAAGCCAGCTTGTCAGAGGGATACAATGGTTGGCAGATTCCTGAGTTCAAGGTCAGACTGGGACACAGCCAGTCCAGGCTCAGGTGTTGTAAAAATGGTAATTTCAGGACAGGTCCAACTCAGCTAGCTTCTCATCTGTGTGTTTAACAGAGGCAAGCAGATCTCTGAATTCTTTTGCAATATTAAAAGAAAATGTGTGCTTGCTATCTCCTAAGAATTAAGGGGCTGGGGTCACCCAGATGCTGAATCTTAGGATAATTGAAAGGAAACCTGAAGTAAATGACTGGATTGATGAATAAAATAAAAGACTGGGCTTATGATCTGCAGGAGATGAGCCATTCAGAGAGGGATTTTAGACTAGCAAGAGAGATCTGCTTGGAGAACTGTCCCGAGCAGAAGAGAGAGAGAGAGAGAGAGAGAGAGAGAGAGAGACAGAGACAGAGACAGAGACAGAGACAGAGAGACAGAGACAGAGAGAGACAGAGAGAGAGAGAGAGAGAGAGAGAGAGAGAGAGAGAGAGAGAGAGCTGTCTAGAGTTTCTAGAGAAAGCAGATCAGATAAAAAAAGAAATCAGACCAGAAAGCAGGCTGTAAAGCTGTCTCCAGTGGAGCACATGCCTCCAGCCTGGACTCAGGATTTGACTCGACTCCTTTGTTTTCGCTGCTCCCAGAAACCACTCTCCACGCCAAGGCTGGCCCTTGGCGCATGAGCACTTATAAAATGGAAAGATATTTGGTCAAGTACAACTATTATTTATCGTGAAATTCTTTTAATTCTGTATTTACTAACTTCTGTAATAAATATTTTCAATTTTTAAAAAACACTTTCTAAAAGGCATTATAGGAAAGCCCCTGGACTTCAGAGTCACCAACTGAAATGTACTCAAAGATTTCTAATCATGATTTTGGTTACTCCTTATTTGAATATTTCAAGAATTTAGAAATATTGAGCCAAAGAGTTAAACCTGGTTGGTTACACAGTTAATTGTGTATATAATTTATTCACCTTTCATTCCAGGAAAAGTTGTCAGAAACCCTTTGTGTAACAGAAGTATGTAACTGCCACAGGAAAAAAAAAATTAATTGCAGCAATGAGCTATATACATTAAGTGCCAGAGAAATCTGCCAGGCAAAGCATTTTCCAGACCATAAAGAATGGGTAAGACTTTTGGCCAACTGAGATTAAAGGTAAAGAAAGTGGATTCCAAGCAGTAGAAATCTTGTATGCAAGCCTGTGGTGGGCAAAACTGAATTTATGGCTAAGGAAGTAACCCATTCCTATGCTGGTTTCTTTATGGATATAAATTGAGGTTCATCAGAGCTCCCCTTTTGTTACATTACATACAGCTACAAGACTCTGCCATAAATTTAATCATCACTATAATCAAAACTGAACCACAGGTACAGAGAAATAAATAAAAACATATCCATGCTTGATTTTATTATTACTTCTTGGGTTTTTTCGCCAATTTGCCTCCAATTTACTTTGAGAAACGACTGTAAAGTCTTAATAACCTAAAGGGGAACCTACAGAGGCTAGCCAGTAAGTTCAAACAGAGAGGTGCACAGTCCCTTAGCTCAATAGAAAATGCATCAAAGAATTTTCAAAATTGATTAAATTCGTAGTCATTTCAAATATTTGATATCTCTTTTTTCAGACATGTGGCTGGTCCCTTGTCTTGGAGTAGTTTTCCTTTCTAAGCAACTTAAACAACTTCTAGTGTACATTAGTTTATGGAAACACAACTTTCTTATTATGTGCAAACTGTGGTGTGCTGGTCTAAATGAGATGTTCTCTACCTTCTTGGGCATTGAAACACTTGGTCCAAAAATGGCAGTATTGTTAGTGAGGATGAGGAGGTGTTGCCTCATCAGAAGTATGTCACTGGACGTGGGCTGTGCAAGTTTAAAGACTTGTGTCATTTCTCGATAGCTATCTTTGCTCTGTGGTACGGGTTCAAACTGTGAGCCCTCTGCTTCCTGGTCCAGCCTCCATGCCTGCTGCTTGATGGCATACTTCTTCACTACGATGCTCTTCCTGTTCTGGAACATGACCCAAGGAAACTCTTCCTTCTATAAGTGCCTTGGCTGTGCTGTTTTATTACAACTATAGAATGCTTACAATGAGGACAGTGTACACTTCTCCTGCTTACTGTAAAAACTGAATGAGAGCAAATAAAGACAGAAGTACTCAATGATTGGCATTAATAAAAACGGTAACTGATGATATGAGCGGGTGCCCAGACACATCCCATACAACAGCATAGAGGTGCTTTGGGGTCCGGGCTGGGAGCAGAGATGAGACAGAAGTCAGCTTGGCTTTTGAGAGGAGTTCTGAACCCATATCAATCCGTCCCATCATATTACTGACCACTTGTGTGTTCACATAGTTTTCCATTACTTTTCTTTCAAATCCAGGCATCCTACTTCACTGTATATCCAGACTGACACTCCTTATGAAGTCCACTAGCAAACTCCTCAGAGTCCTTTTATCATTTCTCTGAGTGGCTAAGAATAGAAATACATCACTGGACCTTCACCTCAAATAATCCCTTAAAAAAAAAAAAAGACCCAGTGATTGTGTTGGAGCAGGCATTCAGGCTCTGGAAGTTTTTAAATTTGTTTCAAATCATTTCTGCTGGTAATTTCATGTGATCCCTAGGCTCTGAGATAGATAGTTTTGAGAGACTTGTGGATGTGAGAGATCCGGGGAAAGTAATATTCCAATACTTCTTAAGACTAGCAAGATATGAAAAACAAAAAACAGCATACAAATATTTGACAAAAATTAACTGAGGATTTCCACCAGGGAAAACAAAACAAACAAATAATCATGCACTGTGAGGACACAGTCTAAGGTCATGTGAGGGGAACTTGGAGTGCTTGTGAGAAAACGCCAAGAAAACAAGACACAAGTTTTGGGACCTCAGTTTCTTCCAAACACAGAATTGTTGGAATGTGTTTTCATGCTCCTTCCAAGTGTAGCAGACAGGCGTGAGTTTACTTCAGCTCTTGCTATTCATATGCCTCTGTGGAAAAAGATGGTTTTGACAAATGCAGCCTGTCTTTGTGATTGCGTGTAGTTTGAGCTCATGAGAACTTTTCTCAGGTAACTTCGTAACCCTCAGGTAATAAACCGTCTAAGGCACTGAAAAAGCAGCAGACTTCAGTCTGCCTCATTTTGTGGTCCCACTTTCTCAGGTTCAGGCGACCCCAAGCTAGAACTATAAACAATACAATACTGAAGCTGGAGATGGGGACCAATGATAAGAGTAATTTCTGCTTTCCCAGAGGACCTCAGTTCTGTTCCCAGCACCCACATCCAGCAGTTGACACTCTCTGGTAATTCCCACTCCTGAAGATGTGGTACCATTTACTGGTCTCCACAGGCATGCACACACACACATACACACAGCAAGCACACATCTACACAGACACACACATGCATAAAAACAAATTTATTTAAAAGATTTAGAATACCTGATTTGTTTTCTCAATACACATGACTGATACTGTCATAAATGTTTCATAGGAAACTTTATTGCTATATTAAGATACAAAAAAGTGAGAATTTGAATCTGCTTTCGCATGTAATTAAGGAATTGGACTGAATAAATCTCAAACAAGAGGGAACTGTGCTATGGAGTCTGTAAATTCTGGAGTAACTGATAACTGCTATTCACTATTAATCCCCTTATGAATCTCCAAGCTGCGGGTTATACTACACAACTGTTTAACCATTACTGTTAAGTATAAATATAGCCCTGCATGTCACAAAAATATAAACAGTGAACTGTTCTTGTATGCTTTACAAGCAAATACAGAGCATAAAGCTCAGTTTCATTAGGCAGGATCATAGCACTGGCATGTCTTACCATGAAACATGTTCCTGTTAGGTGTTAGATATAGGCCTGTATCTTCCTTCAAAGGGATGCTAACAACATGTGTGTAAAAATCTGAATGTGTTAAGTACTGACTTTAACCTTTTGGTCTTCGTGGACTTCCTCAAATGTAGACTGTACAGCAACGAGGCACACCTGCACACAACAAGGCTCATTCTTGCAGCATACTGTGCATATCTGACCCTTCATGATAATTTTGCTTCTTTGTTTGCTTGCAATATTCTAAGAGAATGATTTTCTTTATTGTTCCCTTATCTCGTATTTCAATCATAGAGAAAATGATAGGGCAATTAGAACACTATTTCACAAATAAATCATTCTGCTTTACTTGGCTGAAACAAAGTAGGTTTTCTGTTTCATATCTTAATGCTAGAGACACAAGCCATAGAAAATGAATACTGAAAATGTCAAAAGAAGTAGAGGTTTCGTGGTCATTTTTAAAAATACTGAAATACAAAGAGAAAACAATTTGATATAAAAATTTTTGAATGACTGAAAGCACCTAGGTGAACATCTACAATCTTAAAACTCCTTTATAAGATGTTTGTGTGTAAAATAAATCTGTCACTCTGAAAATAAATGAGAAACTTCTGGTAAAAGGAATAAAATTTGCATTCAAAATTTTTAATTATTTTGGAAAGGTACTTCTTTCTAAAGAAATGGCCACATACCTAGCAATTTCATCTTCATCCCAGAAATTCCCATACTGCCTTCCTGAGAATCTGCTTTGGTTTAAAACTAGAATAGTGTAAAAAGTATAAAGATAAACCTCCACCCACATCAAATCTGTAAATGCTTCAAAATATATTATTATACATCCACAAACAAATACATGCAGACATGGACATACACACAGAGAGAGACATACAGATACATAGATGGACACACACACACACACACACCTTTATAGTTGTCATGAATCTACCTTCCGTTTTCCACAAATACGTACAAGGCAGTACAACAACTGGGCTTTTATAGAGGCGTGGGGGTGGGGAGCAGTATATAAATAAAACACACAAGAAGAAATATCTACTGAGTACGGACATCTGGTAAAAGAATAGGAAGATAGCTCAGCAGAGAAACTGCTTGCTGCATAAGCTTCTGTAAGGGCGTGGGGAGGGCGGCTGTCAGGGGAGGTCACAGACAGGTAGACCTAGGGCTGGTGGGACAGCCCAACTAGCTAACATGGTGAGTTCTAGGCACATTGCAACACCCTATCACAAAACTAAGATGGAGAAGGGCGTCTGAAATAGATTTATACTTCTGGGAACACACAAACACACACACACACACACACACACACACACACACACACGCATATAAATTTTAGGAATAGATACAGATATAAATGGATAAATGCAGGTCTTCATGCATAAATAATAGGTGCATGTATACATGCTTAAGAAATAAATGAAAGAATATGGTACTTTAAAAAAGCATACAATCGTTTTCATTTCCTCTTTAGATTTAAACTTGAGGTATCCTTGAACTTTATGGGAGGGATACAGGAATCCCAAAGGAGTGTAAGGAAATGCATGCATATTGACACACACATAAAACGTGTTGTATGGGCTAGGGAGGGACTGCATGTGTGAGCAGGCAGACTTCATTCCTATCCTCATATCTAAGGAATGATAAACAACTTCCAGCTATAATGTAAGCAGGAATGGTGGGCTTCCAACAACTATCAAGTGCTTTGCATGCATAATTACAGTGGGGGAGCAACACTGGCCTTCTCAAAGCAGGAGGGCCAAGCTAATATTACCGAGAAAGTATACAGCTTGAATTCAGGATACTCGTTCACCACAAAGCTTTTAGCTCCATTCTAAACAAGTTCAAAATCCCATGGCGTGCTAAATTCATCCAAGCTTGAGATAAAACTAATAACCTAACTGGCCTCTGCCAGGTCTCAGAGCTTACTGTGGATAACACTGTGATCAGAGACACAGAGTTCTGGGCTGACTGTGGATTTTCTTCTGATTTTACCTTGTAAATCATAAAGTCTTGTTTGAGAGCCTGATTTTAATTGGGGGAGCAAAAATTGAGTAACACAGAAAACAATAATACTGGAAACTGATAATGTGGTAAGGACAAGCACTTAGTGTTTCTACTACTGCCATACATTCCCTGGCTAAGCCAAATAGTCTAGATCCACGAAACACAGGGATGAAATTCAAACTGGCAGAGGCTCTATCATTATTCTTCCTTTCCTTGCTATTATGAGAAATGAAAGAATAATTTATAAACTCTTCTTAATATTTATTTATTTACTTACTTATTAATGGGTGTTTTATCTGCAGGTAATTCTTCACAACAAAGCTGACTTAACCCTAGAAACCTTAGCCTAAGACGTAGAATCCTATGATTATCTCTTTACTAAAGAATATGTACGGAGCGATCCTCTTCCCTGGGCCCTGAAGCAACAAACGGGCTCCTTTTGATGAACTCCAGCACCAATCAGGGCCTGTCATCTGAAAAGCAGGGCCTGGGTGACACCCACAAGACTGGATCTGGATTGGCAGTTTGAACCAACAAGCTTCCGGTGTACGGGCTCCGAACTGTCCAGAGCTTGTAAACACACAGCAGGAGCCAGTCAAGGTGCCTGAGGTGAGCAGCAGGATCATACATGCCCAAGGCAGAATAAAAGCACTGAAAGTTGACTGTTAAAAAAAAAAAAAATCAACAGCAGTACCCCTGACTTCATGTTTATGGAAGACCGTCCTTTCACAAAAGAGGGAGAATTTAGTGAAGGATTCAAAGAGTCACGGCTAATCGAACCCCAACCCAGGTGCAGCAGTCAGTGTTTCTTAAATTGAGACTTCAACAGTTAAATGTGCCTTCCAAAGGTAATGGAATTTCAGAGATGATAACTCCCCAAGGATCACTCTGAGCTTTTTACGAACACTTTATCATGGTGGCAAAATGACTGCATAAGCATCTGTATTGTACACATCGGCTTTCGCTTTGAAGAAGGTGGATTCAGAAAACAAATGCACAGCACAAAAGTGACCATAGTACCGGAGGGAATATGCTAGCCGAGAATCAAAAGGCTTAGGACACAGCTTAGAGCACAGCACGGAGCTGTGCACACTTGGTGGGAATGGTGGCCACGCACTTGTTCAGGGGCCACCAGCATGCACGCGCATGGGACAAATGTGGGTACTGTGTGGGGAGGACACTGGAGTTCTTGTCCATTTTACCATTATATAAGGTATAACTGCCTTATAAATTATATAAGGTATAACTTTGCCTTATAAATTATAAAGTCTTGTTTGAGACCTTGATCTTAATTGGGGGAGCAAAAATGAGTAATATGAAAAGAGAAAGTAATAATGTGCTTTTAAAAAAGCAGTTAATATTTCTACTCCTGCACTATATTCACTGGATAAGCTAAATGGTTTATATCCACCACTTGCTGGGAAGAAATTTAAGATAACAAAGACTATAACATTAGTCTTTCCTTCTTATAAGGAGAAATAAGTACAATTTATAACCTTTTCTTTCTTTCTTTCTTTCTTTCTTTCTTTCTTTCTTTCTTTCTTTCTTTCTTTCTTTCTTTTCTGAGACAGGGTTTCTCTGTGTAGCCCTGGCTGTCCTGGAACTCACTCTGTAGACCAGGCTGGCCTCGAACTCAGAGATCTGCCTGCCTCTGCCTCCCAAGAGCTGGGATTACAGGCGTGCGCCACCACCGCCCAGCTAACCTTTTCTTAAGATTTATTTACTTACATGTGTGGATGTCTTATCTGCACTCATGTACATTCCACACGTGTGCCTGGTGCCTATGAGGGGCAGAAGAAGGCACGCTTGCCTGAGATGGGAAGTACAGATGGCAGTGAGCCTCCATGTGGGTGCTGGGTATCTAACTCGGGCCCTCGAGAAGGCTTTCAACTAACGAACAGAATTTAACTAACGACAGAAACAGAGAGGAAGGAATGAAGAAGACAGGAATGGCAGGAAGAAAAACAGGTATATGTTTAGTAAAAGAAAAAAATGTCATTTTTCTGAATATTTTTCCCCTGTGGTTCATTCTGATCCAGATATAGAGCAGCATCTTTGTTTCTTACCTGAGTCAAGGGTCATAACGCTCAACAGTCTAAGAGCGGCTGGGTCCGAATGAGAGAAGAACCAACACAAGCTCACAAGAGAAGTATGTCCCGGTGATGAAGACCAACTGAAGGGCACCTTAATCTACTGCAGAGGTCCTCAGCCTTCCTAACGCTGCGGTCCTTTAATACAGTTCCTCATGCTGTCATGAGCCCCAACCATAAAATTATTTTTGCTGCTACTTCATAACTGTAATTTTGTTACGGCTATGAATTATCATGTGAATATATGATGACACTTATCCAGTGGTCCTAGGTGACCCTGTAAAAAGGTTCATTCCACCCCTTTTCCAAAGGGGTCATCACCCACAGATTGAGGACCACAGTTCTATTTTATTACAAGAAATGGGATTTCAGAGAGGCCTTTTAAGACAGAATGAGCTGTAAGAAAGTATTTAGGTTGGTGAACTATTAGCATGTTTCTGGTAAATATAAAGAGAAGCAAGCTTTGGCTGCTCATCTGCTCAGAAAGAGCCAGTGTTCCTCAGGAACTTGTTATATACTGCAGAGTCAGGAGCAGAGCTCTGCATACACTGACACTGTTATTTTTTTCCCATTATTTTTCCAAGTTCAACCCTGCATGGAACATCTAGTCATAACTTGAAATAAATAACAGTCAAATATTCCCTGATTTTTATTTTAACATGTACTTCAAATTTATGTTTGTACAATAAGAAAACACACTCTAAGACACACACACACACACACACACACAAAGCTGGAAGTCACAAGATACATAACACAGTATTATTTATAACAGCAAAATGCAACAAAAACATAATTTTTAAATAAGGGAATGATCATATAAATTAGGTGATAACAACCTGCCCTTCTGTTGGAAACCATTAATATGACAGGCATGGATTGGTCATGTCTGAGCAGGCAAATGTGCTGCCTGCCAAGCCCAAGGACCTGAGATGAAGCCCCAGGACCCACGTCGTGGGAGGAGAGAAATTAGAACCACAAGTTGTCCTGTATACTTCCACATGTACTGTGATATGGGCACACACACACACACACACACACACACACACACACCTTAAATAAATGTAAATAATGTATATATTAAAGGTTTGCTATATAAAGCCAAATGGCAACATGGGAGTGCTCAAGAAATAAAGGAGAGAGAGAGAGAGAGAGAGAGAGAGAGAGAGAGAGAGAGAGAGAACGGAGGCTAAAAGGAATCTAACACTCTAAAAGAAACCATTCTAACAAAACAATTTAGAACACAAAAACAAAATTGCTCTTACAGATCATCAAAGACTTGGAAGCTTGGTGGATGAAGACGCAGACTGGAAATATGAGCCCTGATAATCAATATGTACATGTATAAAACAATCACAGAGTAACATGCAGATAAAGACAACCCCTTTCTATAATACAACAGTAACACCAAAACTACCCAGTCACCTCTGAGCTGTCAGTTTCTGCTTTTTTATACCAGTAGAATATCTATCAGTAATTATTAAAAGTTTTTCTTAATATGTAGAGATTTAAATATAGTAACTCAGATCATTTTAAACCTTAAATGCTTGACTATACTTGAAACAATGTTATCAAATTAACATTTATATCTTTAACAAAACTTAATTCTTTTCATGAAAATTAATCAATATAGATATTTAAAAAAATCCAACTGCTGGAACACTTTGAAAAAAACTAAAGAGAAAACAAAAACTGTCAGACAGCATCTTTAACAAGTACATATAAAAATAATTCTTAAAAGGTATGTATAAAATAATTTCAACTATTTATCAAGGATTTTACTGCTTTCAACCACCATTTCATTATTTCTCCCCAACCATCTAACCTACACCAGCTGTCTAATTATCACACATCCACTGACGGCTCTTCTCCTATCTTATGTGTGTATTATCTGGCCAACCTGAAGTACCACGGTGCTTTCTCTTTTATTCACTGCCATGTCTCCACAGACAGAGTCCAGATCATACAGATATACACAACCTACACAGCCAAATGTTAGGCTATGTATGTATTATTGTCCCTGTAATAAAAGGCCTGAAATCCCCAGGAGCGATGTGACACTGCTGCTGTCATATGACAACTGGCATTACTTCACTTTAGCTTGTATAATTTTTTTGTGTAATTTTTCCTTAAACTTTATCAAAGCAAAATACTCTTGAACAGACTATAATTAAATTGCTATAATAGAATTTAAGTACTTTTCAACCACAAATGTGAGTATTCTACTATTAAGTACTTATCACTTACTGGGTTCTGAAGACAGTAGTTCAAGTCTTATAGTCTCTATATACATATCTAACATATATATATATATATATATATATATATATATATATATATATATAAAACACACTATGATATACATTAGGGGGTTAGACATAGAAAAATGTTTTCCTACAGATTAAAAATGTTAGTTACTTTGAAGTCATCCACCATTTCCTTTTTGTACATACAAGGGGTGTGAGAAGAAGTAAGCATAGCAGTCAGGAGTCTGTTCCTCACTGTTTACAAACATGCCCCTTTCTACAGCGTGTCTGACAGTCCTCTAGAGAACAAAAGTTCCAGCTTTCATAGCAGTTAAAGCTACAAGTATTCCCTTGGAAATCTAATTTAAGGCAAACAATCTCTTTGTACTGTGTTCCAGACATACTAATGGAAGGCAAAGTCTCTCTTCTCTTAATAAAGCTGGAAGCCAAGCAGGGGACACTGAGGTCAAACCAAGGAACTTCAGATAAGTTATTCTCCTTCCAGGAAACTCTGGTCAAAAAAATCTGTTGGCTATAAAATGACATCCCCCTTTCCCCTTCTGCCCCAACACCCTTAAAATAGAAATGACAGCTCCCCTACCCATCTCCCCAGGCACCTGAAATTAAATATACCAGCTTTCAGAGATGAATACTGAATTCAACAAACACTAATTTCTCTACTAGGTACCAGACACTAAGAGAACAAAGAGAAATCAAAAGAACTCCCTGCTCCTAGAGGAACTCCAGACATAGGCGTATATCACTTGGCTAAGGAAAAGAACGGATACATCTAATAAAAGTGGCAGCAGACAGTGGAATCAGCCCTCCAGGTCCTAGACCAGGAGCTGACTAACTTCACAAAAGTCCCATACCATATCTCAATATGCCCACATCAGCTGGCAATGTATCCCCAAAGCAAGATCCTAACACCTACCCCTACACTGCGCCACTAATCCCCTCCCTTCTGCCATCCCTGTCTCTATCTCTATTGCAGCTCCCAACTCTGAGTGGTTTCAGTTTCTCTCTCTCTCTCTCTCTCTCTCTCTCTCTCTCTCTCTCTCTCTCTCTCTCTCTCTCTCTCTCCCTCCCTCCCTCCCTCCCTCCCTCCCTCCCTCCCTCCCTCCCTCCCTCCCTCCCTCTCTCTCTCTCTCTCTCTCTCTCTCTCCTTCACACGGGTTATCAGATCTCTAAATGTGCACACCCACATCTGATGGCTCAGAGGAAGAGCCTAGCACCATCTCAGAAGAAAGCTCAGGAATACTAGCACCTCAGGGTGGAAACAGAAATCCGGGGGCCCTGAAGGTGACGGGCTCTGGACTACTCATCACGGAGCTATCGGAACCAACGCTTGTAAGTATTCTATGCCCAGCAAGGAACTAGCAGCCACCTGACCATATTCCACGCAACCGAAACCACAATCTTGGTGTATTTCTGTACAGACAATCATAGCCCAAAATTATATCAGTTGTTCGCCTTTTCAAAACTGGTTTCAATCACTGAGGGTAGCCTTAGAGATGGGTGCCCAGACACTTCATCATTTGCAGTTGACTGATTCTCTACACTCTCTACTATTGGATTTACCTCTTCTGTGACCCGCTGCTCCCAATATAAACTTTCATCAGTGCTGGGATATTGCACAAAATAACCCTGAAACCACCCATCAGATCAAGAGTGGCTACAAGGTGTATCTCTAACTTCAATAATAGCCCCTGCTAATGAGAGGACATGTTCCCTGCAAAGTCTGTGTGGAGCTATCTTAAATGCTCACCAGCTACCAACACAAACTCAGTCTGGCTGAAACTCAGGCTGGTGGCAATTTAAAGAGCATGTGCTTTCTGTACATTCTGTAATGGCAAACAAAAATACTGACACAAGTCCTCAAAAGCCCCACACTAGCACATCCTTCAGATCACAGAAAGATGGGATTGTAATATCAAATCTCCCATATAGTTAGTTGATGCTGTACAAGATAAATCCTGTGAACTGAAAACTGACCCAAGCAGGCTTGGACATTAGCATAATTAGCACATAAACAGAACAGACTAAAAGCCCCTATGTTGGCAGGGACACCACCCGGGTGATTGTAGGCCTCAGAATCTTCCAGAAACCCTGGGTTTTCTGTGTGCTTTAAATATGCTGAAGAGTTTTCACTTTGCTTTTCATGTCCAGGACACACATTGTAATCAGTCAGTTAAGTGTATACATACAAAAGCACAGTCTGGCTTTATTTCTTTCGAGATGAGGTTTAAGGGTTCCCACCCCCCTGTTTTTAAAGAGAATAACAGAGCCCACAGAGGAGATTCTCTTGGATTAGAATCAGGAAGGTCTGAAAACTGTCTGGCACTGCATTCTCCATCTTTCCCACTAGGTTAAACTGCTTTCAGACTATGGCGGTGCGCTTTTGGGACAATGCAAGCAAGGGAAGCTCCTCGGTAGACAAGAGCAAAGCAGGGCTTCTCCGATCCAGAAGGAACTGAGTTCCCAGCACACCTGGTAAGCATGCAGCGCTTTAATACAGTCAGGCACACAGAGCACACATGTCCCGAGTCTCCTCAAACAGGTCTTAACACAGAGCACATGAGTGTTGTTTAATATTCTCTCCCAGTCCAAGCTTACCCTCGTTCTGACATGGAATGGGAGAGGATGAAATTACTCAACTGCCAAGTCATTGTGGTTAGCTAAAATACACATGGCTACTCCGCTTTCGGCCTTTTACTTTTAAATGTGGGCATCAGAGTAAATATTATGAGAGTATATTTTCAATTGTTTCTATTCAGCCACAAAGGAAAGAGGTGAGGGGCTAAAATCTGGCTTCTCTGCAGTATAAAAGGAGGAAACGTCCAAGGGCATTGTAGATAGGAAAGCTGAACTATAAAAAATGCAGTGTGTTTACCTTTGGTAGTATCAGTTCTCGAAAGATACAGACGTTTTAATGGATGTTTAATAGAGTCTCATCATCACTCCAGAGACACATTATTGCTCTGCTGTTTTGCTCATTAATATTTTAAATTTATTTTTGTTTACTAAATATAATGTTTCCTTATGTTTTAAAATATACTGTTGATAGACAATACATTATGTTGAAGCTCAGCTAATGCATTGTAAGTGGGTACATGCATGTGGTCAAGTGTTTGTCCATGCATACAAGTCTAGATAATATAAGTTACTGTCACTTCATACCGATTTAAACAGCTCCACTTGCTCATGGGCAGTGGGTCTGGGAGCACTATCATCACAGGACACTGTTATCACTCAGAGATACAGGGAACACTTTCATCTTACGTGTTGATGGCAACCTTCATATATAAATCAAGATAAAGTTCTTTAAAGATCTTATCAGCACCCGCCCTGGCAAATGTATCCTAACTATTCAGACATACATGCTTTAGTGAGATAATCTATATTAGAGTCTGCGCATTCGAAATGGAAAGTCAGGAGCTATTATCTTACCAAGCTGTCAAGATGTGTACACTTTTGTCAAAGTAGGTTTGTCTGTACGGTCTTTGGAAGAGTAGATCAAACTTAGAATTCTCAAAGGAAAACAGGGTTACACAAAATTGCCATAAAATTCCCAAGAAGAATGTGACTCAAATGCAGCCAAAATCCTTGGTAAGGGAGATTTACTTCCAATATATCATCTCTGCCTCAGAACACTGATAACTCACTGCCTACTGTCCTACAACACACTTTATTATTTTCCACTGCTGAATAGAAAAGGACAAAAAAAAAAAAAAACAAATCACAAAAAAAGTCTGAATTTTTTTTAATCTTGAAAAATGCAAGTCTGTTTATTTCCTACTTCTCTGCCAGGGATCTCTCTCAGAAAACCCAACTTCAGGCTCTCCAAAGCTGTAAGAGAAAGGAAAGAAGCCTAAACCAGAGGTTGCTGTGATGCTCCAAACGGACAACCAATCTTTACTCCATTTTACACAGCAGTCTCTCCCAGACCCTCAAGCAACATCCTAACCCCTCACATGTACCTCCTTTCATATTACAGAATTTGCATATCCAATTGGTATCTGTGTCTTCCTGCTAGCAGTAAGCTTCATGAGCTATGAACGAGAACACGCTGTAGACGCTCCGTAGCCCACCGAAGGATCAGCTCCTACTTTACCTATACCAGTCTCCTCAACCAGTGCCACCCAGATAACTTGTTCAATCGCTTCTTCTTCAGTTTGCATATGACTTTGCTCCACTTTGTGTCTTAGTACAAGAGTCCATTGCCATAACCATCAGAGGTGACATAGAGCAGGTCCTCTCCCCATCTGAGTTTCATTTACAGGGTTTCAACTACCTAGTCAGCTGAGGTGCTCAGAAAACTATTTATTCAAATTTCACAAGTGAATAACTCACAAAATTTAAACTGTGTGGCATTCTTGTGAATTCCTTTTCCCAGGGCAGCCACACTGTATATGTCACCTTCCTGTCCAGAATGCCTGTGCTGTGTACTTATTAAACACCTGGAAGCCACCTGGGCTATCAGGTAAAATGACATAGTGCCACACTTATTTTAATAAATAATTTGTCCAAACTGCAGAAGAGTGACAAGACTGCCATTTAATATTCTCTGAAGTGAAGCCATAAAGCAAACTTTTTAATGACCTAATAATGAAAGACAGCAATTGAATACCAAGGACATTAAAATCTATGGTAAAAATGAAGCATCTCTTTCCCAAGTAAAGAAAAAAAGGGATTAATACTAGCTTGGCTGATGCATATCCGAGTACAAAAGTCAAAGGTGTGGCAAAGGGTAAATGCTTAGCTACAAAGGAAAAGCCTGGCCTCAGAGTTCAATACTATCAGAGGATTCAACTATCTACTGGGTATCAGCAAACATATCGCCCATGGAGAGTGAGGACAACCACACCCACCATTTAGCATTTACTAAATTATTAATAATGTATTACTTCTACCTTGACTTTTTTAGTTGAATTGAAATTTTAAAAGTTTTCATAAAAATAGGCATTGTACGTTGACTATGTCTGCCATTTTCCCTGTCTCATTCTCATCCCCCCTCCTCCCATTAGTCCACTTTGTTCTTTAAACACTTTCACTTTGCCTGCAGGTCATATGTACAGGCATAGCTTTATGCATCTATAAGCTGATTTTACATTGTAGCCACAAAAAAATCTCAACACAACCCTTTGTAGAGTGTGTTTCTTCTCCCACGGAATGACATGTGAACAGTCTCCTGCCCTGAATGCCAACCCTATCAATTTACTACCAGAGTTCATTTGATGCTGTCTCTTCTTTTCTACAAATTAACATGGGCGATTTCCTCGATCGACCAGAACTGCCCCCCCACCTTAAAAACTGCAAGCTTGAAACAGATCACATAAGCATTTATAAGTCTGCTGAAGTGCAGTACCCATGTATTTACGTGTACAGCACGAACTTCATACATTTGTGTATTTCACACATCACCAAACCTTGTGAGACAGTTTCATAACAGGGAATTGAAGCTACATAAACACTGGTGATTTGAATCACAAAATTCTCAAGTGACATTTCATTTTCAGTTATGTATAGGAAGAGCAAGTTTCTGTTTAGAAATAGGTAAAACATAAAAATAAGAAGGTTCATATTAATTTAAATCTCAGTGTCAGTGCTTTGTTTTAAATAATGTCATAAACTTTATCACAAAAATTATTTCTAATAAATAAAACCAACATACACCAAATATACAACTAAGGCACATCTACATAGTTATAAAGGTCATCTGGATCAGAAGCTGTACAGCTTCTCATTAAATTTTACACTTCATTATTGAATATATTTTAATTACTAGATGCCTTATTAAAATACCTTTTCCAGGGCTGTGATGGATAGTTTTATGATACAAACTAAAGTTATCTGAAAAGAAGAATCTCAATTTAGAAGATGCCTCCATTGCCTATAGGCAAATCTATGAGACATTTTCTCCATTAGTGATTGACATGGGAGGGCTCCGCCCACTGTGGGCACTGCCATCCCTGGGCAAGTGGTCCTGGAATTATACAAAAGTGAGCTAAGCAAGTGGTTCTTCCTTGGCCCCTGTTTCAGCTCCTGCCTCGGAGTACCTGCCCTGACTTCCCTCCATGAGAGACTGTAATATGGTAGGTAGAAGCCAGATAAACCCTTTCCTCCAATTGTTTTGGTCATGATTCATCACACCAATAATAACCCTAACTAAGACAAAGAATATATGTTTTTTCACTCTCATGTACCCCCTTTATGGGAGAATATTACACATACACAAAGCACACATGGAAATGTACAATCTAATAGTTTTCATTGTAATTATCTAAGCCTGTGTAACCACAGCCAATTTTAGATATCATAACATGAAAACAGGAGCTCCGCAGTCATTACTAGTCTGCCCCCTTTCCTTACTACCTGACAGCCACTTCCCTATTCTGTCTCTATTATCTGTTCTGGATGCCTTTTTAATATTCGTTCCCTAAAAGTAACAACAGGGTCCTTGGCTGCCATCTCCCCTCTGGTAACCAGTATCTGACCTTCCTACCTATAAGATGAACTTATTTAGTCCACATATGAAAGAGATCATGCAGTTTCACTCTGCACCCCATTTATTTAAATAAATTTTATTATAGAGAAATTAAATATATTTCATTATACTCTCCAAAATCATCCATATTATCTCAAATGACAGGATTTCGGTTTTTTAAAGACTGAATAGTATTATATTCGTTGACCATATTTTCTTTATCTATTCATCAATGGACAGACATTTTACTCGATTCTACCATGACAACTGGGAATGGCACAGTTTTCTCTTTAAAATACTGATTTTATATTTTTTATAGAGAGTTAACAAACAACACTAGTAGAGTGTATGGCAGTTCTGTTTGTAGCATTTTAAATAGACTCTAAACTCCCTTCAATAATGACCATTATAAACTCACATTCCCACTTACCAAAATTTGTATGTAATTACAAGTATTATCACATACTCAAAGCAATCTAGTGAAAATGAATGGAACTGGAAACATCAAACTACATAAAATGACTCACAAAGCTACCTTAACCAAAACTGCCTGTTACAGGTTCAAAAACAAACTGACAGGCTAGCTAATGAAAGAAAATGGAGCTAAGAAGTAATTTTCCACAAACATCCCTGGGAAAACTCGATGTCCACATGCAGAAGAACAAACAAAACACATCTTCTCCCTCTCACTGTCCAAAAACAACCCAAACAGACCAAAGACTTCAATAGAAGGCAATAAAATCCTGGCTAAAAACTGGGGAACATGCTTCAAATTCAGTTTATTTCCCACTTTCCCATAACCACACAAGAGGGGCATATAATTCACAGCAAATTAAAGGAAGCAATAAGAAGAACTGAATTCAAGGACCTGAACTCAAATATACCCAACACCATATTGTCTGTTATTTACTTTGTCTTATACTTCTCATTTGAGATGGCTAGAGGGGGAAAAACACTTAACTCCAACCTAAAGATCTGAGTTCAATCCTGGAACCTAGATCATAGATATTTGGTCTGTTTTTAAAAGACTGAATAGTATTATATACATTGACCACACTTTCTTTATCTACTCACAAATTTCTCTCTTACCTACACACACATGCCACGGCATGCACACATGGATAGCTGATAAACAGGCAGACAGACAGACAGACAGACAGACAGACATATACATGAGAAAGAAAAGCAGGAATAAAGGAAGGGAAGAAAAAGG
The DNA here is from genome assembly GCA_964023405.1 of Apodemus agrarius. NCBI lineage: Eukaryota > Metazoa > Chordata > Mammalia > Rodentia > Muridae > Apodemus > Apodemus agrarius. The sequence goes on from OZ030011.1 coordinate 82,921,132, forward strand.
GGAGGGAGCAAGGGAGGGAGGGAGAGAAGAAGGAAAGAATTTTAAGTATTTCAAGGAAATTTTTTCTATTTGTACTATTAGGCTAAGAATGGATTCTTCCATGGCTGACGTAGAACTCGATCCGTAGAAGAGGCTGGACTCACAGATCTGCCCGTCTCTGCCTCCCCAGTGATGGGATTTAGGGTGTGTGCCACCATACATAGCTTTAAGGGTAGATTATTTTGATAAGTCTTTTAGCTCCAATTTTCTAAAGTACATGATAATAAGTGTGAGCTCTTGATTTATTTCCAAGAAAGGACATCCTATGGATTTAATTTCATTTACTAGCCATGTGTGGTTCATAACAAGCAACACTCTAGGATAGCTAGGTGGGGACAGGTGAGATGGCTTAATAGGTAAAAGGTGCTTGCTATGAATGCCTGGCACCCAAAACATGACCCATAAAACTGAAAGACCCAAAAAAAGAGGGCACCCCAGCGCCTCGAAAGACAATCACTCGTGAGAAACAGTCTTGATGCAGCAGCAAGAGGATTTTTATTCCAGAGGCTCTGGGGTTCACAGTCGTACACCATGCAGCTTTTAAAAGTTTACAACAAAGCCCGTGTATCGCAAACCAATTATTTCTTAACATCATGAGCCTGGGCAGTGCTAGCCAATCAATTTGTACCACTCCATAGCTTCTAAGCCAATCTGTTTAAATTATCCAAGCCTGCGCTCCCAGGACCAATCAGTTTCCTGTAGAAGCCAGATAGAAACTAGTTAGCTCATTTCTCATTACCTTATGGGGCCAGGATCAAGTACTCAAGGCCCTTTTGCCTAGTTCCTAACAAAGAGCGGGCTCAAGGAATGTGACCTTACACCTAGTTTCCAACAAAGAGCAGGCTCTGGAATTTAAGGTATTTAGGGCTTCTTAGGAGTGAGAGGCATTTCTAAATTTCTGACTTCTTGGTGTCATTTGAGAGTTAGACTGTATTTTTTATCCTTTCAAAACCACATAAAGGGAGAAAAACAAGACAACCCCAAAAAGCTGTCATCTGACATCCACAAGGGCACATGGTACACAATCAGACACATGCACATACAGACACATACATACAAACATACATACATACACACACACACACACACACACACACACACACACACACACACATACATATAAGCTAATTGGGAGGATAAGGGAGAAAGGAGGGGAGTGGGGATATCTGAATGCAATCCTTCCAACTAAATGTACATAAAATTTGATAAAAGCCTGACAATCTAAACTCTGCACTTTGTCGTGAAAAATACAACATATAAAGAGCTTCCATCCATGTACTTGAGGCGGATTTGAACGTCTTGTGCTGTGCAGCATCCCTATCTGGCTCCACTAGTCCTGAACATTCCATCCTCTCAGCTGTTTTACAAGTCTTCATTTGTTAAGACATGAACTCACCAACCAGCCATTCCTACAGAAACGCAAATAAATTCTACCTACTGGAATGGTGCCCATGTTGTTCTGGTACGGATCAGGCCTGCATCTGTTGCAAGTGCATTGTAATGCACATGACTGTACTTATCTTCATGAATACAATATTACTCTGAGAAGTTTATGCTGTCTTAGCTAACTAATGATCTAACTACAGTCTTTGGGAGCACTTCATTTTATATTTGAACAAAGGCCAATAATAATCTTTCTTTGTTACTTTCCCTTCACAGAAACTGAATTTTAAATTGACTTTTGAGATAATGGCCATCTTTCATAAACACACTTTCTTAAAACTCCCATTATGTTGTCATAAGTCATCCCATTTACTCAAACTAAAATACGGTTGCAGGCTTCAATCAGTCAAAAGGCTATCACTGTGCTGGACATCCAGTGTTTACATCTCACCAGAAAGCAAAGAAAAATACAACCAATCAAATGGGGACACCATGTTCCTTTATTGCCTATGTTTCTTTAGCCTTTTGTATATCATCAAAATCATCATCATCACCACCGCGCACTCCCACTGGTCTTCAACTCTGTCTTTAGGTATGTACAACTTATCTTTACAAGGTCTCGCGTCAGGATTTAGCAATGACTGCTGTGTCTAAAATGTGCATAACTCAAAATGTTGATTTACAATTATATGTATGCATGCAAAACTGCAACAGACTAGAGCAAACCCCATACCTGAGGACCTGCATGCCTATTTTGGTAGCTCAGCAAGTATTTAAGCCCACATAAAGTCCAGGACACAGTCCTCAAGGACAAATATTCTAGAAATTAAAGATGTGCTTCTCGGCCTTTTGGCTAAGATCAAGTGTAGAAATTAAAGATGTATTATATTTCTAATTTAAGATTGGTTAAAAATGAACATATCTGTATTCTTAGGATAAACGAGTCACCATTGGAATAAATGCCAAAAATATATTCCATGATTACAAATTGTGATTTGCTTATAATCAGAAACTGATAACTAGATGAACATCATTTGTTTAACACTGGAGCTTAGATAAACACTGTAGACTGTTAGAAAGTAATCAATCTTAAAACCTGAAAGCTAAAATCTCTGAAGATAAATAATCCTTTAAGATGCCAAACAACAACTGAACCAAGGTTATCTAATCTCTTGCTCTCCACAAGAGTAGTAATCATGACTTGGTCTCCTAGGCAAGAATGACTGCAAGGTATAATGTGGATAGTTTAAAGAAAAATAGTGTGGGGAAGAGAGGCAGGATAACCTCTGTTAGTTGAAGGCCAGCCTGGTCTACAGAGTGAGTTCACAACAGCCAGAGATGCATAGAGAAACTATGACTCAAGAAAAGGGGGGGGGGGAGAAAGAAAAAGAGTAAACCCTAGAATCTACCACCTCACGTGGTATCACAGGTCACAGTGGTGTCACAGGTCATGTGGTGGTGCCATTCCTTTCCTCTTTTCAACCCCAGATTCATTTAAACAGCAATCTCAAGGGGTCTTTTGCCTTTTGAATTTAGAGGAAACAAATGTTTCTCCTTTCCAAGTTAAACAACTAATTGCCTAAGAATCTTATCATTATGGAAATAGCACTTATTGCTAAATATTAATTCATAACTTGGGGCCTTTGATAACATGCTGCACAGTGTTAATTGTGTACCACTGGTCTCTTCAATACTACCCAGCACACAGTGGCAGCCAACAAATGCAGGTCACCTCACCTTGACTGTCATACTCACCTGGATTCGCACAGATGGCCTATGAGATGTAAGTAAAGTAACAGAAATCATTTTTATAATATACATGAAGAAACTGACCCTGCATAAATTACAGCATTGCCAAAAGTCACATAGTTAATAAGTGGCATTGTCAAAACTGACTCTAAGTCCAGAACAGTCCTTATAGATAGATACCCATGACCAAGTTCCTCCTTCCCCGTCTCTTCCCTGCACAAAAGTGGTATTTGTGCTGGACACTGTACTTGCTGAGTTTCTGAAACTAATCAATAGTGAATGAGTTGTTGAAAAGAAAGTCACATTCACATTTGTGCAAATAATACTGTAAGATTCACTACATCAGAAATGACCAGAAAAGTACAGTCAGCCAGCTTTGAGTGGGAGCAGAAAATTTAAGCTTCCTGCCTCTAAAACCCTTCACATGTAAAAGCAGCATAATACACCTGGGCTCTAAAGTTTTGAGGTGTTGTTGTTGTTGTTGTTGTTGTTGTTGTTTTGTTTTGCCTAATTAAAAAACTAATGTTCTCAAAACTTAACAGAGTTTCAGTCTATGAGATCACCCACTTAATTTTGATTTTTAATTATTTTCATAATGTATTGAAATAAAAAGAGGAAACTGTAGCTATAAACCTAACTTGTAGTTAGCCAAGATCATCAGTGCATTAAAGAAATATAAGTATATCCCAATGACAGACTCACGAAGGACATGATCTCTACCAATTGTCAAACTACAGAGTTCTGAGGATCACAGGATCTGTGCAGACAAGCTTCCTCCACAGCCCCTGGAGGGAGGGGCTTTAAAGTGTTGCACTGGCCTGTAACATGCATCATTTATGTACAGTTAACCACACATCTCTCATTACGAATGCCCTAGTTCTCTCCAGAGAATTACTATGAAATCTCCTAATGTCACTAATATGTCCCTTAAAGCAAACATATAAAATACTTTGTGATACATGAGAAATGGTCACCAAGTCCTTTACTTGCTTCAGGACATGGAATATAAATCACACAGTTTCTAAAAGGAACTGTACAACCTCGATATTTTTGTCGAAAAGATTTAACATGAATTTGCCACTTTACCCATGGAAAGCTTTTAGACTATTTAGCATTTTTCAAACTCCAAGATACAAGTTGGTTTGTCAATAAGTATATATAAAAAAAAAAACTGGTCTTTGACCCCTTAGCATACATTATTTCTTCATAAAAACAAAGGTTTTGTGCATATTTATATTAAAAATGCAAATTATTTCCACTAAATCTTTGTCTTTAACTAAAAGTCGTTTCCTATAATCAAAGATCTGACCACCTTTTGACATTAATTTACATAGTATGTACATATATGAACACATGCATGCATGTGGCGTGGGGCACATGTGGAGGGCAGAGAACAGTTGCAGGAGTCCATTCTTTCCTTCCATCACGCGGGTTCCAGGGATCCAACTCAGGACACGGCAAGTTACTATAGAGCCATCTCATGAGTGCAGGTTTTAAGATTATTATTATTATTCCTTCAGTAATATCCATGCTAAGCTTTCTCTTTCACCTCTATAATATAATATCCTAAATCCTAAGGGGAAAGATTCTAAAATAGCAATAAAACTACCCTTTACTCCTACCCTTTGTGTCTTGGCTCTCTGTCCCCTCAAAGGAACAATTTGCTCAGCAGTTTTCCCAAACAGCAACTACTCCTGGCTTTCCCCCCTCCCTCCACTGTCATCCCCCCACCCCCATTCTCTTCAGGATCCACTCCTCCTCCCTGTCATGGCCACCTCTCTGTAACACTCTAACTCTCTCCTTCATCTCTGTCCACATCTACATTTCCAGTTGCCTGCAGAAGGCATCTACTTTTAAGACAGCCTTTCAAAACCTGAAATCTTCACTTTCTCTAAATCTTGCTAACTGCCTGTGTATGCATGTATATTTTGAGAACATCTGATTCCTCCACATAATTCTCACTGATCTGGAATCTTTATCATTTTCCAGTAGTTAGGCCAGAATTATGTTTCTTATTTTACATCATCTAACTGATGAGTTTGTGATATTCTACAATTAAATATTTTAAATACTATTTCTCTGCTGCACAGTGGTTTCTGATTTTTTACAATATGAAAATATCATTTGCTACACGTGTTTTGATTTTCTTCATAGTTAATAATGTGTCCTTAGGCTATCAGTCTAGAAGTAGAACTATAGATCAAAGATATGCACTGCTAAAGGTACTGATTGAAACTGACGAGGTAATTTCCGAAACAGACTGTCACAATACAGGCTCCATGGTCACAAGGTCTTGTTTCACACCTATTCCAGATGCTGGTGAACAAACAATAAAAGTACTAAGTGCTTACTTCATCAAGTAAATGACTCAATCAACCCACTGAAGCTATGAAATATTCCTTTACACAGCTTGTCATAGCTTGACACAAGTCTCCATTAACAGTAACATGCTGCTGCTTTGACTAATGACACAAGAGCAGGCGGCTAAGCAAACATCTAAATTCTCATATCATGTCCCTTTCCCTGTATCTGCAACCAAAATGAGTGACAGACATTTCTAACGTCATTATTTATCTTCATCAATTTCCTATACTAAAATGTCACTTTTCTTTAAAATGTGTCCTTTTTAACCAATTAGAAAAATCACAGGATCTGTAAAAGGAATACAGATGTGGTCACTTCTTGTTTGGGCAACTGCATGCAGAGATTTCATAGGCATCGCCAATGCCACACAGGCTTCCCTGTCCTCTGACTCTTGTTCCTGCCTCATGTTCATCGATGTTCCTTGAGCCTCAGGTCAGGGGGTGTGTTTTAAATGCTGTCTGTTGGGACTGGGCATCACATAGTCTCTTCTTCTCTCTAGTTTGATTGCTTGTGGTCCTCTATAATTGTCTCTAACTGTTGCAGGATATTTCCTGTCCAATCACCTTGGGGAAGCGGAAGGCCTGTGATTGGACAGGAAAGGGGAGGTGGAGCTACAAGTGTGGAGACAGACAGAGGTCGCAGGAGGAGAGGACTAAGAGGGAATGGAGATGGCTTTAGATGTGGACCTGTGTGACATCTACTAGCCAAAATAGCTAATGTGTTATAAGGTTAGAAATATTGGGCTAAAGCTTTATCGCTTTTAATTGGCTCTTCAATTATTGTATTGGCATCTTGTAAATTGTAATATTATTTATACATAACTCTGATTGGCTAACTAACTAAGCAGCAAGAGTCGCAAAAGGCAGGCGGATCTCTGAGTTCAAGGATAGCCAGGGCTACAGTGAGAAACCCTGTCTCAAACACCACCCCCACAAAAAAAGAAGTTTAATGCTAAGTCCAAGAACTGAAGGAAGTGGACCAAGCTACACCAGAAATGAGAAACAGGAGCTCAGTAAGGGAAGGCGCTCACCGCCAAGCCTGAGGATCTGAGTCCAATACCCAGGACGCACCCTGTGTAGAAGGAGAGAATGAACTTTCAAAGTCTGTCCCTGACCACCCATGTACCACACATATAATACATAAAAGATTTTTAAATGCAATTATTAAGACTGAATAAAGAAACATGAAACAAGTTTAAAGCTCGTCAAGTAAAAATTTTAAAACTAGGGGGAAAACAGTACTTTTTTAAATGACTGTTATATTTCTATTAAAGAGATTAATTGTGGGAGATTAAAAAATAATATTTTCCTCTCTTTAAGTGGCAAGAGAAGAAAAGTTAACAAAGAAAAAGTAAACACCTGATCATGTGCAAATTTTCAGTAAGAAAGAGCCTTTCAAACTCTTTCTTTGATATTGTTTGTCTTTGTTCTTAATCCCCATGATTATCATAAATGTCAGAATCAGGAAGCAAGACTGTATACTAAATATTACATTATTTTATTTAATCAAAATTCAAGCTCTTTGGTTTTTTTTCCCACAAGTAATTAATGGCTATCTAACTTTAGAGAAGGCGGAATGCATAAAGCAGAAGATAAAGAGGGAAGAAAAGCACACCACAGCCCATGTGAGTCACATGCACACACGGAAGAAAAGCACAGCACAGCCCATGTGAGTCACATGCACACAGAGAAGAAAAGCACACCACAGCCCATGTCAGCCACATGCACACACGGAAGAAAAGCACAGCACAGCCCATGTCAGCCACATGCACACAGAGAAGAAAAGCACACCACAGCCCATGTGAGTCACATGCACACAGAGAAGAAAAGCACAGCACAGCCCATGTCAGCCACATACACACACGGAAGAAAAACACACCACAGCCCATGTCAGCCGCATGCACACACAGAAGAAAAGCACAGCACAGCCCATGTCAGCCGCATGCACACAGAGAAGAAAAACACACCACAGCCCATGTCAGCCGCATGCACACACGGAAGAAAAACACACCACAGCCCATGTCAGCCGCATGCACACACAGAAGAAAAACACACCACAGCCCATGTCAGCCGCATGCACACACGGAAGAAAAGCACAGCACAGCCCATATCAGCCGCATGCACACACGGAAGAAAAGCACACCACAGCCCATGTCAGCCACATGTCGCCACATGCACACATAGAAAAAGGGAGAGAGGAAAGGGAAAGAGGGAGAGAGAACCGGAAAGCAAGTGGAGGCTGGGAGGCATACATACCACAGAACAGGATCTGAAACTGGTGAAAGGGACCTTAAAAGGCATCTCTATATGTATATATGGCATCAAAATCCATGTACTTTATATGATATAGTATTAAAATAACCCAAATGCATAATTTGTTATACACAAAGATAAATGTCAGAATAAAATCCATGTTGTTTGATTTGCTGATCATGACTTTAAGCCATTTATTCTTAGGCCTGATACTTCAAACTGGGGCTGGCAGTGAAGACTAGTCAAGGCACTGCCCTCCCATCACAGGAATGTCTACGCTCCTGTGCCTTTGCACACCCATTTAGAAAAGACCCAGGAAGTCTGGAGGTAGAATGTGGCAGTCTGACCACATTCCGATGCTAACTTCTCAGACTGCATAAACCGAACAAAGTTAGTTCCCCTCTCCTCCATTTAGAAGGGTTATAGTAAAAGACAAAGAGCTGAAGGGAGAACTGGATACAGTTGTATCTAAACCAACCATTAACTGATGATTCACAGATGCTGGATCTCACAAATTGCAGAACTTAGAGATGAGACTAGTATCTCTGTGTAAAGAATAGAAATTTTTAGGCCCAGTATAATGGCTCACCAAGAAAGGGCACTTGTTACCAACCCTGGGGGGGGGGGTGAGGGGGTGTCAGGAAAGGGGATAACATTTGAAATGTAAATAAATAAAATATCCAGTAAAAAAGAAAGAAAAGAAGGAAGGAAGGAAGGAAGGAAGGAAGGAAGGAAGGAAGGAAAGAAGGAAGGGAGGGAGGAAGGGAGGGAGGAAGGGAGAGAGGGAGGGAGGGAGGGAGGGAGGGAGGGAGGGAGGGAGGGAGGAAGGGAGGAAAGAAGGAAGGAAGGAAGGAAAATGCGACTCCCATACATTGTCCTCAGACCTCTACATGTATGCTATGACAGAAATCTCCGTTTCTGTCTCCCTGTCTCTGTATCTTTGTGTGTCTCTCTCATACACACACACACACACACACACACACACACACTCACTCACACACGTCCATAAAACAAACACATGAATGCTTAAAAATGGAGGCGGAGGAGAACCGCAGTAGAGGGCTCTAGCTAAACAAGCTAGCTCTGTGGAGTAGGGGGCGTGGCAAGTTCAAGCCCAGCCCGGAGTATACAGTGAGACGCTGTCACAAAGCAACAACAAAAGCAGTAGGAGCTTTTAGACTCTGTCAGCATGAAACCAGACAGACTGACACGTCAGCATGAAACCAGACTGACTGACACGCAGATTCAAGAGTGAGTAGGAGAGTCAAGGGCAGGACGCCCTTGTCTCGATCCCGCTCTTGCCCTTTAGAGTTCCTTGTGGTACTGCAATTCCCCCCTGTACACTAGCACTTACCTCACAGGGTTAGCGGTAAGATTAACATAGATCAGATATGGAAAGTGGCTGCAACAATCCTAGAGATACACGAGGCCCTCAAACCTTTCCATTCTAAGATTTCAATTGTATACTTGTCTCAGAAACATATACAGCTGACATTCATTATAAAAGAGATGTTTCTCTGTAGTTGAAGGTTATTTTTTTACTTTTTCTCCTAGTTTACTGAGATATTGATCATATTTAAGCACAATAAATGTTTGATGATGCTTGATGAAGATGAAGAAAATAATATGAGAGGAATCACAGAAAAAGTTAGTCTATCAAATATGATGATCACTCATTACCTTGTTTTTCTGAGATAAGGACAAACATTCTTTACTTAAGTAAAAATATTTCTGTTGACAATTTACCCATTGCTGCTATGACCAGTAGTTCTCATTCAAATTAAGCAATTATATTTTAAACAAACACTCAAGAAATAAAAGCAAAAATCATATCCTTGGCAAAGTTAGTACTACTTTCCAAGAAGTACCATACTCCAAATAATAGCTACCCTCCTCCATGATGGTATGCAGTGGAAGCCTGTTTCCAGTTAAGCACATGATAAGGCTAAATGAACATCAGTGCATCGTAAAGAACTATGTAGACCTGCATCAGGCAGAGTAGTGCTACATGCTCAACATCCTGCCCTCAAAGCAGAGGCAGGAACACCAGAAGTCCAAGGACATGCCTATTTCACCTACTGATACACTGGGCTTGAGGGCAGTGGGGACTATAAAAAACAGAGAGAAGGAGAACTAGCCAGATTTAGAAAGACAACATTGCATATTTTATTTTATATGTGGAATTTAGATTTAAATATGTAAGTGCAATAATATATAATAAATACAATGTGTGTGTGTGTGTGTGTGTGTGTGTGTGTGTGTGTGCAATGAAAAGAGGGAATGATGAGAAACAAAATGTAGAGGTGAGTTTTGCTACTCTGCTTTGGCTCCCTGCCAGTCATGCTCTTCTAGCCAAAAACCCAGCAACTCTTTGGATCCAAGAATGAAACACACACACACACACACACACACACACACTCACACACACACTAGTGTATTTTAATATGCCCATCCATGTCTCAAGCCCAAGCCTAGGCAGTTCTAATCCTCTACCTACCACCCCAGACCCAATTGGGGGAGTGGCCAGTGGTCACTGAACTGAATTCTTACATGGTTCCTTGGTTCTCTCTCCTGCAGCTCTAAATCTGATCCAGTCTGTATCTCCTCCTCTCTCTCATGTTTTATCCCATGCAAATCTAAGGATCCCCCAAATTCCTTTGCCCAGCTATTGGCTGCTGGCATCTTTATTGCTCAATCAAAACCAACTGGAGACAAGGACCTTCAGCATTTGAACACAGAGATCCCCGATTAAATCAAAGCATTAGAAGGAGTCCCCAACGGGATGAAGCAATCTAAAGGGCAGAACGGGAAACAAGGCTAATGCTGCACAGTCACGAAAGAAGAAAGTGGGAGCAACAAGCTTGGGGGAGGAGAGAATGGGGGCTTGTTTGGGAAAGAATAAAAACAATGTACAATGATATATATGAATGAAAATGACACAGTAAACTCTATTTCTTTGTACGCTAATTTAAAAAAAATGAGAAAGAACGATTGAAATGAAATATGAGTTCCGAGAAACAAAGAGAGATGAAGTGAAAATATAAAGGAACAGGAAACAGTAATGCTTTCACACCTCTACTAGAGCTACTAAGAGGATTACTCTCTAGTTTCCATCAGAGGATCTACTATTTTCCTGTAAAAGTCTGTTGAGTAGAGGCTAACCAAGATAGTTCTCTATCTTAGCTTCCAAGCATAGAAAGCATACCTGTAAACAATGAGTACACCAGTCATTGATAGAGGGAGCTTATCAACTCTTGCTTCCCAGGGACTAAAGCATCCACACAAGGTATGTTTTACAGAAAGCAAGATATACGCTTGCTAACTGTTACAGGTGTTATATAAACACTCCAATTTATTACTATGTAGAGGGAACCCTGCAGGTCATACTAACTGCACCTGATATCTTAGTCCCTTCAATGTTTGACAAGGATCCTAAAATTGCACCACTGCAAATATTTTGAGGTCTTACTGGTTTTTATAGAAGAGTAAAATATTAAAGGGGGTGTTTAATATTAAAAATCAGACACTGAACTAGGACTTTTATGCAGTACAGGAAGATGGCAAAAGCCAACAGAAGTTCCAAGCGGGAACATCAGGAGTGACTCAAATGAATTAAAGACAGATCATTGTGGTACCTAAACTACAGCACCACAAACATGAGAAGTAGAATATTCAATAGACATATTGTAGATGAACGCCCAAAGACTATCTACTAGGATATAAAACTCGAGGATTTAAAGGTAAAGCCTCTAAACTAGATTTCTGACTGAGCATATTGTGTTAAGAACTGTGATGACCAGAGGGTTCAAATCCAGTATGAGTGAGACAGCTGGGCTGAGCTGGAGGAACCTACAGTGTTTCAGCATGCAGGGTTATCAAGCACGCAGCCAGAAAATACAGGCCAGGAGCCTCGGGGGAACGTCAAGAAGGTAAGAAGGTCAAGGCCTTGGGCAAAGGCAAAAGGGAAGAGCAAGAAGCAGTGAGGAAAGCAGACAGAGCCCTGAGGGAGCACAGGAAGAAAAGCCAGCCATAGCAGGGACAAAGAAATATAAAAGAGAAAAATCTCCCAATAGCAATTTCTGCTAAAAGACCACTTCCGTGTCATATGGTAGCCAATAGACTTATCAATGAGGAGGTCTGGGAATTATGGAATTATTCCAAGAAGTGACAGACTATTAAAGATAGAACAACTCAGATTTTAACAGGCTGATAGAGTAAACAATGCCAGGCACTGAGAAGATTCACAAGCCACTCCTGCCAGATGTTTAGAAGTAAAATTCAGTTTTAAGTCATGACAAATCATACAGAACTCAGACTACTACATTCCTAGATAGGAGAAACAGAGCAACTAAAGGTCTCTCTCTAAAATCTCTAGATGTGTTTATCTCCCGGATATGATGGTACAAGAACTTCAGCCACAAACCCAAAGCCCCTTTGAGGGACAGAGACCTTCAGGGGCCTTGCTGGGCTGTATGGATTTACAGCAGATACAGTTAGCATTTCAAATTTTAAAAAATGAAACAGTATGCATGTTTTTAAAAATAAACCATATGTATAACTGACTTTGAATATGTTGTGTTAAATAAAATACCTAAAGTTAAGTTTTGTTTTGCTTTGTTTTTACATTATTCATGTAAATTCTCTAGTAGAACTAGAGAATTCACAACTATCTAGATGACTGACTACATAACAGGAAATAAATACTAGGCTGTTAAAAAAAAAAAAACAACAACAGTATTCTGAAGCATTCATCAGAGCCCAATCTATCACATTATAGAAAGGTTACCAGGCCAATTTAACGATTTTGCCATTTAATAAACTAATGTCCTACCTGATCAAGTAGCTCACTCAGGTCACCTCGGGAGTTAGAAACAAACTGAAGACTTGAACCTAGACTATGAGATTTTCATCTTTGATTTTACCTCCAGGAAAATCAGTTAAAAAAAAAAAAAAGGATGCTTCTATTTTAAAATACAGTATTAATTCAACTCACATACAGCTGGGTCTAAGCTGCATTTAATAAAATTTCTTGCAAAAGGCAAAACCCTAAACACTTTAAAATTACCTCAATTAACATAGTTCTTTGGTTCACCAATCTGTAACTAAATGCTGAAGGTTTTAGTGTATAGGAGTTCACGGTTTGTTTTTATTTTCACTAGGGGTATGTACAACCCTACCCAACTCTACACTAACTTTAAAGATAATAATAATTATTCATAAAAGCATTTACCTTTTAAAAAGGGAGTCATGGTATCTTCCTGCCTGTTGACTGTCTTGCACAATACATTAAGGTGCTATGTAGATTACTGGAAGAAAAATGTCATCAACTGTCTTACCCAGTGGTGAACACTGCAAACTATAACAAGTGGGGGGAGGGTACCCACCAGTGTGATAGTGAATTACAAATTGCTTTCTCGTTGGATTTAAGGTCTGCTCCCCAATTAAAAAAACAACATATTACTGATACTATAAATATGGCCTAGAACCCATGGCGAAAAGCTCTTAGGCCCTAGGGGGGTCAATGAACTACTCTCATTCTGCTAACTGTCCCAGTATCAAACATCCCTCATAACTCATGTCACTATGCACCTAGATTACTGGAGCCCTCAGACCTCTTCACAAAGTTTCTTTGTACAGCACATGATACAATACAGAAGCTCACAAAGTACACAGAGTAATTCTGCTGCATGCTCATCCACAAATAAGATATCTATGTCATACCCCCTTCCCAAAGCTCAGGGAACATCAGGGAAGAGAAAGCTGAAAGACTAGAAGTCAGGGGTTCGAGAAGATGGATCAAAGCAGTAATTTCTTGTTTGTTCACTTTTTTTTAAAATTAGATTTTCTTGATTTTACATTTCTAATGTTATTCCCTTTCCTGGTTTCCCCTCTAAAAATACCCTTTCCAATCCCCCCTCCCCCTGCTCACCAACCCACCTACTCCCATTTCCCTGTCCTGGCATTCCCCTACACTGGGGCATTGTGCCTTCTCAGGACCAAAGGCCTCTCTTCCCTTTGATGTCCAAGGCCATTCTCTGCTACATATGCAGCTGGAGCCATGGGTCCCTCCATGACTCTTTGGCTGGTAGTTTAGTCCCTGGGAGCTCTGGGGGTACTGGTTGGTTCATATTCCTCCTATGGGGCTGCAAGCTCCTTCAGCTCCTCAAAGCAGTAATTTTGAGCATGACTCATGAACTGGACCACTGCCCTAGTGAACTGACTGCAATGTGTTTGTCTGCATAAAAAAAAAAAATGCACAAGGTCAAGTCATACAACAATTCAGTATGGGAATGGGAGGGGCACATGAACCCCAGCTCCTGGCTACGGGGCGATTGACTGTTTATGGCTTCTGGGAGCCAAAGAGACTATTTTCTCTAGTGCTGAGGCCCCTAGTAGGTGGAGCACACACAAGTGGATGGCTCTACAGTAGCAGTTCTCGACCTTTGGGTTGCCACCCCTTTGAGGTCAAAGGACTATTTCACAAGGATTACCTAAGATCATTGGAAAACATAAATATTTACATTACAATTCATGACAGTAGCAAAATTACAGTTATAAAGTGGCAACCAAAATAACCTTGTGTGTGTGTGTGTGGGGGGGTCATCACAGCACAAGGAACTGTGTGAAAGAGCTACAGCATCATGAAGGTTGAAAACCACTGCTCTACATGTATGTGTGGTCATAACTAATAGGAGTTTGTGACTTATTTTTTTAAAAAATCAGGAATTAGGAAGGGATGGGAAGGTTAATGGTGGACAGAAAGAAGCCAGCAACGGAGTGGGGCTGAATGTGATGAAAACACATTGTATGGAATTATCAAGAAAAATAAAAATGTTAAATTATCATACCCATCTGGAGGTGACGTGAATTTGACTTTTGAATTAGCAGCATGAAATAAGAAACAACAATATGAAGAGAGTAGTACTGATGACTATTACCAAAGTACATAACCCACATGTACCCAAGGATCTATGGAAGGGACAGCAGACACATGCACCCAAGGGTCTAGGGAAACCTGCTATTTAGTATGATTTTAGAAGCCTAGGAGAATGGTCCAATGAAACCCCCTGCATACATCTCCTTCATGTGCCAGTTCAAATGATGCCCATTTTAGATTAGTCTATACATTAAACCATTGCATAAAAAAAAATGTGAATACTTTATCTGGAAGAATTCAGATAATTCGCTTGTCTTCTGTTACCATCTGCCATTTGGCTGTGACAACTAAGATGTAATGATGCTCATTAGTATAATATTCATAAAAAGACAAAAATTACAAAGGTGAAAGTAAAGCTACTATATAATAGACTGCATTTCAAATTCTGGCAAGATTTCATGCCCTACCTAATTCAACAAAGCTTTGAAAGTCTCACTGAAGCATTATGATGTACATCAACCACAAAATCAGGTTCACCCACTATAACCAACAGAAATTTGAATTTACCTACAAAGTCTTCAATACTGTAACTTACTAAAAATCTAATTATTCTTTCCTTTTAAAACAACTATAACAAACAGATAGACAGACAGACAGACAGAGGCAGATAGATAGATAGATAGATAGATAGATAGATAGATAGATAGATAGATAGACAGATAGATGAGAGAGAGGGAGGGAGGGAGAGAAGGAGGGAGAGGGAGAAGGAGGGGAGGAGACAGAGAGAGAGAGAGAGAAGCAAGTCAAGAATGGTAATACATGCCTAGAGTCCCAACTCAGGAGGCTGAAACAACAGTATCCAGGATCAAGGTCATCCTTGAACTATAATGGAAAGACGCTGTCTCAAAAATAAGTTAATCAATCCATTAACAATAAGTAAGGAATGAAATTCTTTTCGCTAACTCCCCAAATTAAACTGAGCCACACCCATTCTTTCAGCTGTTCAAACTGGTTTGTTAGGTTAATTAATAAGCTAATTGTGAGAGTTCTTTCTTTTCTAGAGCTACCATTCTCAAATACAGTGCTAACACAATGAATAAAGGTTTTCTCATTAGATATGCACATTTCACTGTGCACATATACTCAGCATATCTCTAATGGATGAAACTATCACTGGTATTCCAAAATGGCAGTGTTGGTAACAAAACAGTAATTCTGCTTTGCTCTCGCACCTACACCTTCACGTGGTGAGAGGCTGCTGGGCAAGCTTAGTGACCAGAATCAGATGTGTGCAGGGCGGCCGCATCTCACAGGATGTTTTCCTCTGCCTTGCTCTCTGTGGTCCTTCACTTCTATGAGGCAGTATGTGTACCCATTCCAGAGTTATTGCACTCTGGACTCCTATTATGACAGCCTGCCCCCTACCTGTTGCTACTTCCCTGATATAGAGCCAGGTATGTATTAAAGCTGAGCCTCAATGTACCTATAAAAGAGTTGGCTTGGAGCTTGGAGGTTGGTTTCCATTTTGCATACTTGTAATTTGTCCTTCTCAGCTTATGAGAGAGGAGAGGATCAGTACTGTCCTTCCGCTCAGTGCCGAAGAACGCAGCTTGATGGTAAAGGCAACCACTGTGCCCGCTATGCTAGCTACTGAGAGTCATGGCCGTATGCACATCAACCTGCTTCATGTGAAGAATCATTGACAGCTAATGGTGATTCAATGCACACACATGAATCGTAGATTCAATACCAATGTTCTAGAAAATAAGTACCAAAATGGTATTTGCTAGGCCTTTAACATGGCCTATAATTTGGTAGAAAGGGTTATGATTAACTCAGCATCACAAAGAGATAAAGCTGCTAAATCCAATCACAGTATTTCAGTTTCACTACCAGTGAAAATCTGACTCTTTGCATTCCTCTGGCACAAGCTAGTGTGAGGTTGAGATAATGTTATGCCTACAGGACACTTAGCTTAGATTCCTGGGAGACCTACAAAACTGTGAACCACTTTGTCCATGTGACTATTCACTCCTGACACACATTTTGACGTGCACCAACTTTTATATTGTCTTGAAGAACTCTGGTGAAGTATGGACCCTTCTCTAAAATCCAACTTCACTTCAATCTGCTCTTCCTTCAGCTTCCCTATTTCCATTAACTCGCTTATTTCAGTATTCAGCAATAGTTTGTCTGATCATCCCAAGTTCAGGCATCAGGTTCTCCTCTGCTTTGACCACATAACACACATGATCAGAGACAATACCTGGCAGGCGCTCTATTGTGACACCTGACATTAGGCACATTATGGTGCTAAACAGATGGAAACTGAAACGTACTTCTGAGGTAGCCAGATTGACTAGTATTGGGTGGGGGGGATCATTTGTAGTGATTGCACATTAATAACTGCATCATATAACTATTGCCTTCAGAGTTGATTTCAAGTTAGCCAAGGCCCAATTAACTGTGGAACTGGGAAGCGGTGTTGTGCACAGTCGTGGGAGCCAGTACTAGCCAGTACAAGCTGCAGCACGCTTGACACAACTGCCAACCCAGTGAGCTTCAAACTTCCCTACTCACACTCCTACCAGCCACAGTCCTGATGAGTTTTAAAAAGTGTCCATTTTAAACCTTATCTTATTCAGCACATTGTACCCAACAGAATAGTAAGTTCCATGAAGGGACAGACTTAGTCCATGTTCTCTGCTGTTGTATTGACACTGCACAAAACAGACACGTGGAAAATATTTGCTTGAAGAACTGTCAATATTTTTAAATATAACAAAACAATATATTATGTATAGTAAAATATATAAGCTGAGATGGAGCATAAAATAAGTTTAACTTGTATCTATGACAACTGAAAATAATCAATATAGAGAAAAAAGATTTTCAAGTTAAAGGATACTGTATTAGTCTGGGTTCTCTAGAGTCACAGATCGTATGGGCAGTCTCTATGTAGTTAGGGAATTTGTCGATGACTTACAGTCTGTAGTCCAACTCCCCAACAGTAGTCAGCAGCAGCTGTGGATGGAAGTCCAAGGATCTTGTAGTTGCTCAGTCCCACGAAGCAAGCCGGCAAGGAAGAATGAGTCTTCCTTCTTTCAATGTCCTTATATATGTCTCCAGTAGAAGGTGTAGCCCAGATTAAAGGTGTACACCTTTAATCCCAGATGAACTTGAAATCTGGGATTAAAGGTGTATGTCTCCACACCTTTAATCCCAGATGACCTTGAGCTGGAATCCATGCTTCAAGATCTCCATGCTAAGTCCAGGTCAGAAACTTATATCTCTGAGTCTCCAGATTAGGATCATAGGTGAGCCTTCCAATTCTAGATTGTAGTTCAATCCACATATAGTCAAGTTGACAACCAGGAATAGCCACTACAGATACTATGGAAGATAGCAGCTACAATCCTTTATTTCACTGACGATGAAATTGTGGCTGGGGGTGGAGTACTGCCCTACAGTGCTCATGCAGTGTGAGCAAGGCACTGGGTTCAAGTCCCAGTACCCTAAAAGGAAAACTGATCTGCGGATGTTAGCTGAGAAACTGATTAGCACATGATGCCTTAGTGACCAAGAGAGCCCAGCAGCTGGCCTCCAATACATGGTCCAGTCTTTCTGACTGCACAGTGGCCCCTTGAGTTATTAGCTATTTGAGTCCGTCTGTAGCAACGCTGCTAATATTAGGGAAAAAAGCCTTCATACTGCCTTAGAGTGTTAATGTACAACATTGGACTACATTTGATGTAATGTCTAACAAAAGACAAGTAAGGCTAATTATAAGAATATCAGTGACAAAAGAAAGGTTACAATTAGAGGAAATATTTCTTTATATATCAGATGACCTTTTCCTTAACATAGCATTATAAGCGAAGACTGAATTCTAATTAATGCCATCTTTAATTCTGAAGTTACCCTGGAATTTAATTATCCTAGTACTTTTCTTCCTAACTCATCAATAGGTCAGTGGTCATATATAATATTTGATATTGATTCTGGAAATAATTTCTAAAACCTTCCCATCATTTAAAGTTCACAAGAACATAAGGTTCAAATTACGAAAAAAATGGCCAAAAATCTATTTGCATAATTTTAGTATTAGAATAACCATGTACATGTGGACTACTTAAATAACTTAAATAACTATAAGGACAAAATAAATCTTTCTTTTGGCCATACTTTCTTTTTAAGCTAACTTTTTAATTAGCCTGATCTGAGACATACTTTGATGAACTCTGGTCTGCTGTGCTGAATCTCTCTTAAGGACCCATCAAGCCGACAGTCCTGAGCAGTGAGCCTATACCCAACAGGGGAGGAAAATGAACTCAAATTTAAGAACTGATCGGTAACTCAGGGAAATCCAAAGCACAAGACATCCTTTTCTCGATTTCAATATTTGTTGCCAGTTGAAACTATAATATGACAAATTACGTTGGAGAATGAGACCCCCTCACAAACGAGAGACATAACCGTCTCCATTTTAGAGCAAAAGTGAATATATTCAGAGAGAATTATGGGACAATGAGTTCATTAGCCAATACTCTGCTAACACCTACGGCAAGGTTTCTGATTCCTTTCCCAGTATGATCTTATTATTTCCCAATTATCCATATTGCTTTTCTTTTTTCTTTTTCTTTTCTTGTTTATTAAACTAAAATTCAGCCTAGCAGTTTAACTAACCTTCCATTTGAAAGCATTAAGTACGCCCTCCCCCTTTGCTGATAATAGGCCTTTCTTTATTAAATGATTTCTCTCCATGATTTATTACAAATCTTTTTGCCAAATTTGGATCCATACTGTGAATAACAATGCTTACCTCCCTTTACTCAGTGAGCATGCTGCCACTGTGACCAAAGCTTCCCCACTACTTCTTCATGTTCCAATTGCTCTTTAAAGATCCTCTCAGAGAATGATGGATGTTTAATAAACCAGGAATGTTTTAATGACTCTTATTTAGCGATGTGAGAAAATGTATGTGAGACAGACTAGTCACACTGAATTGTTTCCTACTGGATGGCTGGGACTTTTCAGCATGCCAAGTACACAGATCTTTGCCATGTAACGTCTGACCGTTAAAAGCACAGAAAGCAGAATTATAATTAGCATATCCATTGCCAAACCAAACTGAGCCAGCATCTCCATCAGCAATTTTAACATCCATATGTGTTTTAATAAAGTGAAGCCTACAGCCGTGCCATCTGTAAATATTAATGCAGCCTCTAAATTTGAGTAAATCTGTCACTATATTATGCAAAAGAGAACAGTCCATAATACGGGTCACTGAAGCTTCTCATTAATGGAAATAAACATTTCTTAAAGGTATATTCCTTCCCTTTCGGAGAGAGATATTTTCTCCTGAGCTCCAAAGCTCCAATAAACTTTGGTGTCTCCTGCTCTAAACCCTCCCTCTTTCTTATCAGCCATAGGCACGTTTTCTAGCAACCATCACTTGCACTCAGAAACACACAGGGCCTTTTCCTAAAAGGAAAAGAGAAATGGGGGGGGGGTGGTACCTACTGGCCTTGGATCACATAAATCCACCTGCAAGCTTAGTGTTAAGATTCCTTCCACATTTTCAAGGTATAAACTATGAAACAGAATATATACTGAGGCACCACTCTTGAAAGAACAAGTGGACAGTATGTTTGCTGGTGAGAAATGCATCTCAAGTTGACCAGAAAAATAGTAGTAACTACAAGACAGAACAAAACTATAAACGTTCTGATGGCGTGGCCCCTAAGAGGCCAACCGCACTCTCATAGACGACCCCATAAGCACAAATGTATAGGCAGCATGAACTGGGAAAACTTCCTTCCCCTGCATCCTTATGACTTGGTGCTCTGAGGTTCACATCCCCTGCATCTTTATATCTTGGTGCTCTGAGGTTCACATCCTTATGTCTTGGTGCTCTGAGGTTCACATCCCCTGCATCTTTATATCTTGGTGCTCTGAGGTTCACATCCTTACGTCTTGGTGCTCTGAGGTTCACATCCCCTGCATCTTTATATCTTGGTGCTCTGAGGTTCACATCCTTATGTCTTGGTGCTCTGAGGTTCTCATCTCCTGCATCCTTACATCTTGGTGCTGAGATTCACATCTTGAAAGTCATCACATTTTGACTTGTTCTGTAAATAAAGTCCTTCAGGACAACTTGGCTTGCACTTAGGGCCTCTCTCTTACGTGGAAGGGTATTTCTAATATAATCAAAATCTGTTTAAAAGACTTTTTTAAATTTTAATATTTTCAAGAAGCCATAAAGTTCTTTCCTGCATTCTGTGAGGTAAAACATCTGTTATTTTGTTTGTTTGTTTGTTTCAATAATATGTACCATTGTTAACTTTTGAACTATTTTGATATTGAGTATAATATATACCCTAACATATATCCTGAAACATTGAAACATATACACTAACATACACACACACACACACACACACACACACACACACACAAACTCATGTGTGTATGTGTGTGTACCCACTCATGCATGGGTGTATGTATACCCACAAGCATGTGTGTGTGCCCATTCATGTGTGTCTGTGCATATGAGTGTGTATGTATGCCCACATGTGTGTGTATATACCAACATATACCCCAAAAATGTGGTGTTAATTATTTGTATCCTGATAAAAACTTATTTAATCTGTGAGTTGGGTCTTTCTCTGGGACTCTAACAGGGTGAGGGCGGCTTTCAGACTACTGCCATAGCTAAAGCAGCCACTGGAAACCCATTTCTGTTGCCCTCCACATATGATCTATACACTTTCTATTGCACATCCCACAATTATTCCTATCACACCACTATTCTAACAGGGCTTAGACGATAGTTTTCATTTGTAGAAACCTTGAATTATAATTTTCTGATAAATTATTCATTCTTTCATCATTTTTAAATGTATTGGTTAATGTATTGATTATAATTGCATAATAGTGCATATCTAACCACTATACTACATGTACTACATACACAATCATCTCTATTATTTACTGTTTGGTTTAGTTCCTCCTCCCCCGGGATCCTGTTTTGATATACAACATTAAAAGCCAGATATTGAGCTAAAAGATATTCAAAAACTGTATATAACAGCTGCTTTTTCTAGCAGTGACAATTAAAATGAAGGCAGATCACCTTAAAATTGGAATGGAACTCATCAAAGATTACATTTCAATTTAATAACTTAAAGTCTCTGTTTAGTTTTTCTAACTGCTAAGACAGTCATTCATGAGTTCCAATTTAAAAACGTGAATTATTTCGTCTATCCCCTACTTAATTTCTGAATTCTATTTTGTGGTTTTTCTAGCCCAATAAAATTGTCAAAAATTGTTCCCAGAATCTAACTGGCTTCCTAGCTTGATAGCCTGTGCTACCTATGTGATAGCCTGTGTTACTCAGCAACTAAGAAGACCAAAGGGAAAAGATAGCAAACACCTCAATGTGTTTCGTTCACTCTCACATCTATATCAGTTGTGTATATTCAAATACCTTTCGACAACCCTACAATGAAGTACCTCATTTTTCTAAAAATGGACTTAGTTTAAAATATGCTAGCATAATAAAGCCAGAGGTAGAAGTCATGTCTTTACTGATCTTAGTAGCCTACCTTTATATAAACTTCATATCGTACTATTGACTTCAAAAGTACTTAGGATAAATTTGTATGCCTATGGCTTCAACGATGCTTCCTGCATGTTACTTAAGCTACTTATTATTTGAAAACCATAATAATTTCTGTTCATATTATTACTAATTCAAATTACTTCTCCCAAGATGCAGGAAAGATAGCTAAGCACTTGCAGCTCTTGTAAAGAACTGGAATTCAGGTCCTACAACCAATAACCAACAGATCACAGCCTCCAGTAACTCCAGTTCCAAAAATATCTAGCACTTTCTTTTGGCCTCAAAACACACACACACACACACACACACACACACACACACACGCGCGCGCATGCATACGCGCACAGAAATCTTTTACAATATGCTGTTTGCCAATGTCCCTTCCATGTAATGCGCAGTGTGCACTCAGAGCCCCTCTTTAATGCTGTCTCGCATGTGGCCTTTGTTTTCCATTTTCAGTCAAGTACCAGTGTCCTTGCGAATTGTACCGCTCCACCATGCAGACAGAACCAGTGATAATGTAAGTACGCAGTATCTCATAGAAGGCTGCCTGCTGATACAAGCTCCTTTTGTGACAACTTTTATTTATCTCTCGTAAGACGCAGTGTTTATGAAACGGGATGAACAGTGGCTACAGATAGCTCCTATAGCCACATTACCATAAAAATCTCAACAACTCAGAATTGAAATATATGTTCATTGAAACATTTTGAAGTTATAATTTGTCTCTGAGCTAAGAAAATGTTTTATTGCATAATTAATTAAATGTATAAGCATTGTATGGGCAGTTTATCCTACTCAAGGAAACAAATTGCTATTAAGACTTGCTTTACAGACAGTGATTTTGTATGCACATGAACATTTTTTTTAAATCAGTTAAATCTATACCAAATAACAGCAACAATACAAGTCACTTTGATTTTCTAAAAAAAAAAAAAATTATCATTAGCAAGTATACATAGTAATGAACATAAATTACTATGGGTAATGTAAAGTGGCAAGAACTAATTTTTTTTAAAGTCAAGTGAGATGCAGGGGATTCAATATCATAGCAATTTACTTTCACAACAATTAAAAAAGAGAAAGAAAGAACCAACCAAACAAATAAACTTCTGCCCTTTACCTTACTAACAGTATTGCTCTGTGAGCTGTAGTCTTTCTGTGTGGACAAAATTACCTACAAAATCAGAAACAATATTTGGTTTATGCAAAAATTCAGAATGATCACCAAAAGGTAGGGCAGATAAATATATGCAATTATAATTTCCCAGTTCAACCGGCAACTGGCTTTTAATGCAATTATAGGTCATTATTCAGGACTATCACTGCTCTGGGCATTTGTTTAGAAGCATGACTTTCCTTTTTTAGCAAACTTCAATTAATTTCCCATGGTAGGTCACAGGACCTTTAATGATTTATAAGAACTTAACACACAAAAACATGAAAACCTTTTATCTCTTTTTGTCTCCCCCCAAAGGCTCTCTCTATTTCATCTGTTTTTACAGTTCAAATCTCTGTAAATCTGCTCATATTTGCTGCAGAAGATGTCACCACCTTGGCCATCTGTCAGAATGTGACAGAGTTTAACACGTCACAAGCCAGCTGCTGAAGTTATTTCTACATTCTATCCTCATAAGAAATGTCCCAGGGCTATTAATAAATAGGCTACATTTTAGGATTCTTTGTATAGGAATTTTGCTTTAGAAACGGGAATAAGGAGAGCCGTGCACATACCGGAATCTGTGTGGCGTCTTTGGTAAGAACTGTGCCGCTGATCGGCTACACCACGGCTACGCATGCACAGAGGCACTGCGATGCTTAAATATGACGCTTAAATGGATGATAACCTTTGGCCTGTTGTTTACTTACTCTATCCTTAAGCAAATGATTTACACTCTGTAGACCTCAGTGCCCTCATCTATAAATTGGTTATAATACTATTACCCTTTTGCATTATCTTTCAAATGTGGATCGTTATAACGTAAAAGAGAAATATCTCCTCTTGGCCTCGATTTGGAACACCAAGTTCTCAGCAGGTGCAGCTGTTTGGAGAAACTTGGGAAAGTGGCCCCAGGAGGGACCGCTCTTGTGGTGTAATCGACAAGCCTTACTTCTAGTCTGTTTTCTGCTGCCTGTCCCACCCACATCCGCTGTGAACAAGCTCAGACTGCCTCGCCCCCAAGTTCTAGTTGCCACATTTTCCCTGCCATGATGGATCCTCGCAAATCTTGGGCCAAATTACATCCTTCCTCCCGTAAGCTGCTTCTCCGGGCACCTCATCAGAGCAGTGAGAAAGAAAACAAATATAATTCAGCACAATGAATACTGAATGCTTATTTCAGGGACTGAATATAGTAAGAGGCCAACACTCTAACAGTGCGGCTCGACTTGGGGCCATTCTCCGCAGTGCCTGGGATTTAGCTATTGGAGAGCCAGCCTGTGCTTCGCAGCATCGCCGCTCCTGGTCCACCTCAGAATGATGGCAAACGGAGTCACCTGAGGCATGCTCCAGGGCAACGGTAGCTTGTGATGGCAAAGGCGGAAACCTAGCTTTGTCCAAATAGAAATAGAATAAATATCTTGGGCAATTTTTAAATGTTCTACATAAAAAAGAGAAAATGAACAAGTGGGACGAACTGGAATAATGTATTGATTTGCCTAGAAGTTTCCAACTATTATTATTTACACAAATGGCAGTGGGCCCACTCAATACTCCATGCTACATGGACTCAGACAGTACAGGTCAGCATCATGTGAACCGAAAGTCAAAATTCTCACTCTCCAGCTCCTGTGACACGTGCTTGCTTGGAATTCCATGATGCTCAAAAACAAATACCTCTAGATAGTAGTAGGAGATGGAAAGGAAAGTCAGCAAACTTTGTGGAGTAATTTAGAGACGAATGCGAGCACGTTGAGGGGCCCCTCACACTG
Source organism: Apodemus agrarius (assembly GCA_964023405.1). Lineage (NCBI taxonomy): Eukaryota > Metazoa > Chordata > Mammalia > Rodentia > Muridae > Apodemus > Apodemus agrarius. Next base: position 82,946,351 of record OZ030011.1, read on the forward strand.
GCCTTCTCGTCCAGGACTTTACCGCAGCAGGTGAAACCCAGCCGTTCTTCCTTCCTGTCTGTCCCCGCTGTACTCTTCAGCCTTTCCCTGGTTTACACCTGGTTTCCTAGCAGCTATGGATTTAGTTTACTTTTAGAAGCCATAGATTCTCTTAGTCACTATCCGAGCTTGTGGAATGAAGGAATGAATGAATGAATGAATGAACGAACGAACGAATGAATGCCCCGAGCCTCTACTCGGCGTCCCTCCACTTCCCTCCTCCCTGCAGCCATGCTGCCTGCTCTGCCGAGTCTCCATCTCGCTTAGCTGTCACCACTGCTGTGGCTTCCTCAGCAACTCCTACCGCCATGTCAACGCCGACTGGCCTTGAATATTGTCGTGGTTGAGCATCACTCTGAACATAACTCATCAGTAGCCCTCGACGGTGTTAATTTCATAAGAGACAAAAATGACTAAGGAATATCCACAGGCAAGAAAAGACCACAGAGAAATGAAAAATAAAATGAAGATGCATTGGCCCAGGGGATCTAAAAAGAGGATTCATTAAGAGGCTTTCAAATGACTACGGTAGATAGTTAAAAATATTACACCACTGTTGATCCCCTAGTTTCAGTACCTGTGCTATTACTTTGATTGTGTAAGATTTTCTATGCAGTAGAGGAGGGAGAAGACACCTTATACTATTTTTACAAGCTTTCTTTAGGTCTAGTGTTATTTCAGAATAAAACCTTTAAAAATTATTGTGATTATTGAAGATTTATTATAAAGCATCTCTATCCCATTGTACATGCTAGGTGACATATTCTTTCGGAGAAACTGAGATTCTTATGTTAATCCTATTGCAGTAAGGCCATCACACAGGTTAATAAAAAGTCAATTCCAAGGTATAGAAAATCCACCTTAAGCACTACTATTAGACTGGAAATCCATTAAGAGAGTACAGTGCCACCTACATACATTCAGTAATACTAAGGACTTAATAATGGCAAATGATACTATGCCTAGCATTTCATGTGACTCAGTAAATATTCCTTTTGAGTTAACATACCTGAATAATATGCTTAAACAATAACTCTACTAGGATAACTATTCAAAGAGAAAAAGACCGGAAAAGATTTAAAAAAAAAAAAAAAAAAGCTGTAAGGAGGCAGACTCCAGGGCATACCCGCTCCCCCCTTACTCCTGCCTCACGGAGACAGCACCGCTCAACACACTCAACCAAACCTCACGTGGGACAAGTCTGTCTGCCCTACTATGTGATGTGAATTTGCTCTTATACATGGTAAGCAGCGAAAGTATTTCATTCTGATGCAAAAGGTACTTTACTCACATGTGATTTTTGTCCCCAATCATTAATGCTTTCCTCATTACTAACAGCAGCAAAAGGCCAAGTACAAGCAAGCTCAGGAGGAGTCAAGGCCATCCAGTCGGCCCTTCTCAATGAAGCAGTATCACCGAGTTAACCCTGTTCTTTCTTCACACACACACACACACACACACACACACACACACGCACACACTATTACTATTGGTGCATTTTGCACAGAACTTACACCCTTTTCTACTTTCAACCTCTAATAGCTAACAGCTCCAGCACTGTGTCCTCGAGGACTTCAGTCCTATCATTTATCATCTAACAACAGCCTACAGCCTACCCTCATCTTTTTGGCTTTAAATATAAACCATCATTCACAGTTCTGTATTCATTAGATACTTTGTATCTTTTAAGTTGTACTATAGATATATATTACAGATAGATAGATAGATAGATAGATAGATAGATAGATAGATAGATAGACAGACTATCAGACAGACAGGATATATATATATATATATATATATATATATATACATATGTATATATATATGTATATATATACATATGTATATATATATATATATATATATATATATATAAATATAAATTGTAGATACCCAATATTGACCTCTGGCCTCCACATGCATGGGCATATACATACACATAATCACATACACATACAAATGAACATGTATACACATATCCATACAGACAAATCTCCAGAAATACAAATGTAATATACTTACAATGCTATCTTCCACACATTCTGAATATATGAAAGATTGTGTTGGAATTTTTTTAAATAAAACATACTTGCCTCCAGAGATTATTTGTGTATTGATGAGATTTGTTAACAATAATTTGTAAATAAAATGACAAAGTATATTTTATATGCCTTTTAGAATGAACGAGTAAATATTCATTTCCATATTCATTGTACATGTTTTGAAAAGAGAGCATGCTCTGATGTAGCAGTGAAAAATCACCTGTTAAAATTAGCATATTAGTGCTTTTGCTAAGGAAGCAATGTTGCATGGCATGGATTACATATATCGGTGAAAGTTTATCACCCCAACATCAGTCTTTTTAAAGGAAGCCGTCTATAAATCGTATGAAAATATAAGGACAAATGTCTAGAAAACACTTTGGTCATAAAACTAGACAGAAAAATACCATAATACAAAATAGCTTTTATAGTACATCCTCAAGCTAAAGAATTGACTGCCAAACTCAGATTCTTTCCTAAACACAGCCAACAGTATCACATAATAATTATTTTTGTTCAATTACATGATGCCACACTAAGCATTCTTCTACATAAATGAGTCCTGCTTAGTGACAGGGCATACTAAATAGTGTCTGTCATCTCTACAGGACAAAGACATAGTACATAACTTAGTCATTCAAAATTCACTTCTGCAGTGTCAATAATTTAACAATCCCAATCTGAATATAAATGTTCACTTAAATTGACTTATATAATACATATCAATCAGTTTAACGTTTACCTAAAAAAGCTGTGTTTTCCTTTAGAAATAAATCATTTTATGTCAGGATATGTTTATGAACTCACAATCCTGAATTTCAAGGAGCCATCTCAGTGTTTGTTTGTTTGTTTGTTTGTTTTTTATTCGAATTCCCTATTCAAATTCGCCTGCTATCTAGTCAGCATGTTTTCTTAGGGGGAGAAAACTGCGTTGCTGTCCACTTGTAATGTGACATCTTTCACTTGGGTGGGTGTCCTCTTCATCGACAACTGAGTGAGGATGTAAACTTGTCAAACCGAAGGCATAAGAACAGCCTGCACATGATAAGTTTATCCCAGGAGGAGGGCCTTATCAGGAGGTAGCAGAGACAGTGCACTGGACTGAACCACAATCCAAAGAGTAGATCAACGCTAAAGAAAATTCTCAGAACCACAGAAGCATTTAATTCCCACCCCTGGCAGGCTGCCATCAGAACTCCACTCAAATGTATTTATTTCATTAGCTATAACCAGATGTAGGTAACGGGTTTTCAAATGAACCTTGGTAAGAGCAGTCTCAAAGGAGACACACTTACAGAATATCTATGTCCAGAGGCAAGCTCATCCACAGGTAAGGACGAGCAAGTTGATCCTGGATTTTTCTATGAATTAAAATTACCATCCAACAAGAAAGATTGCAGTCCCGCTCATGAATAAAGAATAACTGGGACCTTGAAAGATTCTCAATAGTAGGTCTTATTGTCACAAAAAATAAGCAACAATAACTCTACTATGTCAGTTGCTGCCCCACGCACTGATTTCTGTAACAGACTAGAACAACTGCAGCCAAGAGAAACCAGGCAAGCTCTGCCAGTCTTCTCTGTGTAGATTTATTTTTAAAAACAAACAAAGTCTCTAAGCTACACCACCACTCAAGCATGTGCAGGAGTGTGCCCTGTGTCACTGTGCCAGCTATGCACACCTTGACATTCATTTTCTAACACACTTGGGGTACAACTTCGATCCACACCCACTATCATATTTTACAGAGAAACAGCGCCATCTTTTGATGCCAAACAAAAGCCCAGAATACTAGTTTTTCAAACCTTTTTTTTTTTTCAGGTAAATTCACAACATACACAACAACTGTCTTTGGATTTTATGTCATGTTTATCATCTTCTAAGAATGTTCCCATTCCAAAATTCATAAACAGCACAGAAGATTGCTTTCCAAGGTGCAAATTTGTAAAATATTGCAAACTCACATCAAAAGCATCGACTTTGGATCAATAATATAATTTCTAATCACTATTTTATTAAACAAAATTTACCAATTATGTCATTCAACTGATATTCATTAAATAATTTTTTTTCTGTCATTGCTTTTAGAAATCAGGTGCTGCCCTAGCTGCACAGTGACTCAGCCCCTGCAGACACGGTGTTACCAGTCACCACCAAATGTGGCCTGCATACTCTGGGAAGGTCTCTGCCATCAGATGGATCTCTCTCCCTCTCTCTGTCTGTCTCCCTCTCCCTCTCCCTCTCCTCCCTCTCCCTCTCCCTCTCCCTCTCCCTCTCCCTCTCCCTCTCCCTCTCCCTCTCCCTCTCCCTCTCCCTCTCCCTCTCCCTCTCCCTCTCCCTCTCCCTCTCTGTCTCTCTCGCTTTCCCACTCTGCCTCTCTCTGTCTCTCTCACTCTTTCTCTATCTCTTGCTCTCCTGCTCTGTCTCTTTGTCTCTGTCTCTCCTTCTCTCTCTCTCTCTCTCTCTCTCTCTCTCTCTCTCTCCCTCCCTCCCTCCCTCCCTCCCTCCCTCCCTCCCTCCCTCCCTCCCTCTCTCTCTCTCTCTCTCTCTCTCTCTCTCTCTCTCTCTCATCTCCATCCGGAGACATCCTTTCTCTCCCTGCCTCTTATGTGATCTCAGTAGCACTCCTTGGCCCTCACTGATCAGGTATTTGTGCTACATGAACCCTAACAATTGTTATATCTCAATATTGATCATATTTAAGATTCACTCATTAATATCATAATTAGACAAACAGTACCAGCAGTAAATAATCAGCTAAGTCCAGAAAAACACAAAAACAAACACAGGAAGTTTCTGAATTACTTACACCAATGACACAATGTCACCACGCTGTACTTCGAAATTTCTCACTTTCCAGTGGTTCAAAAGTACCACATCTGAGGACTGGCTTCCCCCAGGATTCAAAGACGGCTACAAAATAAGAAGAGATACATCTATCACTTGTAATATTTTTCAGTCTTTATGATGTAATGTACTTCACAGCTTGAGAATAATTCAATAAAAAAAAATCCTACTATTTTCCAGTTCTAAAGTAAGAACAAATACGTTTTCAGACAGGCTAAATAGGATTCTTCCAAAACAAAATGAAAAATAGTGGTGATGATGATGATGATGATGATGATGATGATGATGATACCACCAATACTTATTTGCAAAGGAAATATGTATGCTTGAAATGAAATATTTACCAAATTCTAGTAAAGAGGTACATGAAACTTTATGAAGAACAAAAACTCATGCAAAGAGAGACTTGATTGTCCCGGGATAACATTCTGGTGGGACCCACTCCCAATCGCCGTTCCATATGGAAAGAGAGGAAATTATGCAGTGTCAACCAGCAAAACCTCTGTATGAAGCATACTCCCTTTCCAAGAGCATGTACAGGTGCTGGTCTCAGTCTGTCCTAGAATTCAGACAAGGCTGGTTGTGCTGAGGATGAATGAGGGGATAACTGGGAAGCACTGCGTTCGCCGAGCCACAAAACTTTCAGCCGTGGCCCACGGAACCGACATAGCTGCTATTTGAATGGGGCAACAAATAGTCAAGGAATAACAAGTCCATGATGGAAGGGGGGGAACAAAGAATGAGAACGACGACGAGGAGGGCGTTTTCACGACTACGAAAAATGCAAGTGTGAGAAGCAGCAATTTCTGTGAAGACAGAACGGACTCCCAATAGCCGAGGCTGTTTGTTTCACTGAAAACTGACAAGAGACAGCAAAAGGAGACACAGCCAAGCCATGGGCAAGGAAAAGGAGCAAGGGCCAGGCAGCCACATGTATGGAAACAACAGGGACAAGCAGTTTAAGGTTCCTCAGAACCAAGGGCTGTGGAGATGGTTTGTGGATAAGCGCTTGCTGCATCTGCCGAGTAACCTGGATTCAGAGCCCGGCATCTACATAAAGCGCACGGCTTCAGCTGCTGGAACCCCTGCTCGTGGGAGGTAAAGGAGGCAGTCCCCCTGAACTTAGTGATCAGCCATCACAGGCAAAGAAGTGAGCTCCAGGTTCAATGGTAGTTTCAACCTTGGAAACATGAGGTAGATATGTATCCATAGATGGGAGTATGGTTGGCCAACCAGGGGCCACACTCGAAAAGAAAACTCTCTCTTTAACAGCTATCAATTGCAATAGTTCCTCAGCTGGGGTGGGACTTATGCTCACCTCCATAATGAAATTCTGTCTGGCTTTAGCTTGAGCAGGTATGTAAACAATACAAACTGGACTTGATGGATTAAAAATAAATCAACAACAAAAAAATAAAAAGGATCCAAAGTTGGGTAAGTAGGGAAGGGAGAGGTAGATCTAGAAGAAGCTGTTGGAAGGTTGATTGTGATAAATTCAACCTTCAGCTGAATTCCCCCCAAACCTGAGCGTTTTTTAGGCCTTAATCTCTCAGTGAGTAGAACTGTCCTTATGGAAAAGGTCCCACGCACTTTGCAACCTCCATCAATAGAATGTATGTTTACGCTTATTACCAATGCTTCTTCCCTAGTCCCTTCCCCCGAGTGCTGTTTATCGTTGTTAGAATTCCTCCTTACAGAGAAGGTCACAGGAGATTGCTATGGCAATGTACTTTGCAAGAGAGTTCCAATGCAGCCATCCCTGAAGCTCTGTTGGGATAACTGTCATGCAGAGACTTTTGCCCAAAGTCATACTGTACTTGAATGTGTAAGAAAAATGAACTGAGAGGTTGGACTAGGAAAGTTTTTGACCCAGAGGCTGTTGAAGTGGTGGTGTTTCCACAGACCCCTGACACAAAATTTTTAAAAACCTAATTCTAAAAGGCCTCTCCCTTTCTAAAATAAGTTTTTATTTTAAATAAAATTTTAAAATTAAAATTAAACAGCAATTTTAAAAAATGGCCAGGTGCAGTGGCACATGCTTTTAATCCCACCATTTGAGAGGCAACAGCAGATGGATCTCTATATTTAAAGCTGATTTACATAGTGAGTTCAGACCAGCCAGGGCCACACAGTGAGACCCAGATTTAAATTTTTTTAAAAAGTGGTGGAAAGCAATTGAGGAAGATGGCCAGTGTCCATTAGTCTACACTCTCTCTCTCACACACACACACACACACACACACACACACACACTTATGTACACCACAAACATATGGGTATAAGTATACAAACACACAAACATGACACAGACAGACACACAAGAAAACATAGAACAAGTCCTAGAACTGCTACTAGGTTTCCTTTAAAGCTTATGTGGGCAAAGATGTAGTGATTGTAACGACCATATTTTTTTGACTCTCTAGGTTTGTATGGACTCTCCAGATGTTAGTGATGTCTTTATTTCGGGTCCCCAAGCCACATGGTGTTCCTTTTTTGTCTCCTCATAGTAGTTCTCAGACTAATACATCACCATATTTCTAGCAAAGTCACCATGTAACTTACAATACATATACACTAACATGTATCTCACCTCCAACTCTGAAATATTCTATTGCTTTCCAGACATGTGATCGTGAGCAAGTTACTCAACTTCATCATGCCTTGCTAAACTAGTAAAATGATTGATAAATTCTATTAATCAAACTAGTATCTAATTAATAAGAAAAGGTGATCAATGTCTGCTAAGCATTTACCATGCATTGCTATATAAGACAGCCAGTCATTCTGATGCTTAAAGTGTTCAAGGCACGAAGAGCTCTTAAGAGAAATCACTCCTTCTGTTATTTTTGCTATGTAGCAACAGCTAGCCAGGAACTCAGAGGTCTCCCTGCCTCTGCCTCTAGGTGTGCTAGAATTAAAGGTGTTCATCACCATGCTGAGATAATTCTTCAAAGAGAATGTATCAGCTCCTGGCCCATAGTTACCATCTCAATAATTTCTGTTATTGATATAGTCTACATGAAAATCTTAATTATACATTTGTTTGTATGCTTTCCCAGTTCCCTCTTTGCTCTACCCCTAAACAAGAACAGAGTGCACACAGTGAGAAAACTCTAAGGAGACTGACTTGGCCATAGTGTTATGGAAAAGAGCACTTGTCCCAACAATAGGTTGAAAATCCAGAACTGGGGATCAGTTTAGGGGATAAAGTGCTTGCCCTGAAAGCATGAAGACTAGAGTTCAGGTCCCCACAATCCATTTCAAAGCAGGGTGAGTGTGCCATCCCTCTGCAATCCCAGCATTTGAGAAACAGAGAGGGTACTCTGAGCCAAACAGAGTAGCCAGAGTAGCCAGAATCAGTGCCTCTGGGTCCAGGGAGAAACCTGGCCTATACACACACACATTACTGAGGTAGTCAGAATCATGTACCACCTATGTGCTGTGAGAGCTGAGTACTCTCAAGTCACTTTCTTTTCCATGCTAAATCTAAAATGGATCACACTGCAACACTCAGCATACTGAAACAGACTTTCTATTCATCTTGCTGGTCTTTGCAAATAAGCAACATTTTCTTTTATTGTGACCCCCCTTGGTAAATTTACACTCTAAAACCAGCAATAATTATTTGAGCTCTGCTCTAAACCTGTGGTAACTTGAATAAGAATGCCCCCATCCCCCCAACCCCCTACCCCCCTAGCCCCCCACCCCCCACCCCCACCCCACTCCCGTGTGCTCATAGATTTGAATGCTTGGTTACCACAGAGTGGCATCTTTTTAAAGTTATTAGGAGGTATGGCATTTGGGGGATGGGGGTGGCATTGTTGGAGGACATGTGTTACTAGGGGTTAGCTTTGAGATTTCAGAAACTCAAACCAGGCTCAGTGGTACTCTCTCTCCCTCTCTTTCTCCCTCCCTTCCTTCCTCCCTCCCTCCTCCCTCTCTCCATAACTTCTGTTAGCTTCACTGTCTCTGTTTAGTTTATGTTTCCATGATCTGTCCGTTGATGAGAGTGGGGTGGACAGATCATGGAAATCTAAACATTTCAAATGCCTGAGTAAGTAAGAACTTTTATGTCTTATCAAGTTGGCCAGTGTCATCATTGGTAAAGAAGTTCAACGTGCCTTGCCATTACCCACAGTGCAATACTGGCAGCTATGGCAGAAAAAGTACACATCGTATTCATTTAGGAACTACAGTAACACTTATAAACACAGATTGGCCACCATTAAGAAAACCCTTCTTGAATTGAATAACTGTACCTTTCAAGTTAAAAATGATATAGTTCAGCACAGAGGTGAGATCTTCACCTTCTCTCTGGAGGGGACCCAGCTAGGAGCACACAAGGCCTAAGATCAGTGGAGCAGCTGGGACAGAAGTCTTCCCTCCTCCATTTGCACCAGGGAACCAGGAAACTCCACAGCCTTCTGTGTATAGCCAACCAGGAGAGAATGATCTCACAGCAGTGCTTTCACTTCTGAGCTCAGAGGAGTAAGGACACAAACTTATAGGCCTACAGGAGAAACAAACTACAGCCAGAGACAACAATACCAACTAGCACCAGAGATAACCAGATGGCAAAAGGCAAGCACAAGAACCTTAACAACAGGCCACATGGCAACATCAGAACCCAGTTCTCCCACCACAGCAAGTCCTAAATACGCCAACACCAGAAAAGCAAGAATTGGATTTAAAATCGTATCTCATGATGCTGACAGAGTGCTTCAAAAAAAGACTTAATAACTCCCTTAAAGAAATACAGGAGAGCATCAGTCAACAAGTAAAAGACCTTAAAGAGGAAACACAAAAATTGGTCAAAGAAATACAGGAGATCATGGGTCAACAGGCAGAAGATCTTAAAGAAGAAACACAAAAATCCCCTAAAGAATTACAGGAAAACAAAATCAAGTGAAGGAACTGAACAAAACCATCCAGAATCTAAAAGTGGAAGTAGAAACAATAAAGAAATCACAAAGGGAGTCATCTCTGAAGATAGAAAACCTTGGAAAGAATTCAGGAGTCATAGATGCAAGCACCAACAACAGAATACAAGAGATAGAAGAAGGAACCTCAGGTGCTGAAGATGCCATAGAAAAACAGTGACTCAACAGTCAAAGAAAATGCAAAATGCATAAAGCTGGTAACCCAAAACATCCAGGAACTCCAGAACAAAATGAGAAGACGAAACCTAAGTTTGTCTAAGGTATAGAAGAGAGCGAGGATTTCCAACTTAAAGGGCTGGTAAATATCTTCAAAAAAATAATTATAGAAGAAAACGTCCCTAACCTAGAAAAAGAGATGCCCATGAACATACAAGAAGCCTTCAGAACTCCAAACAGACTGAACCAGAACAGAAACTCCTCCCTGCACATAATAATCAAAACACCAAATTCACTAAACAAAGAAAGAATATTAAAAGCAGTAAGGGAAAAAGGGCAAGTAACTTATAAAGACAGACCCATCAGAAGCACACCAGACTTCTCACGACAGACCATAAAAGCTAGAAGATCCTGGGCAGACCTCATACAAACCCTAAGAGAACACAAATGCCAACCCAGGCTAGTATACCCAGCAAAACTTTCAATCATCATTGATGGAGAAACCAAGATATTCCATGATAAAACCAAATTTTCACAGTATTTATCCACAAATTCAGCCCTACAAAGGATAACAGATGGAAAACGCCAACACAAGGAGGAAGACTACACCCTAGAAAAAGCAAGAAAGTAATCTTCCAAAAAAACCAAAAGATACCCACAAAAACATAAAAATAACATCAAGAATAACAGGAAGCAACAATCACTATTCCTCAATATTTCTTAACAATTGACTCAACTCCCCAATAAAAAGACATAGACTAATAGAAATATTTCTCATGTAAATCTTCAATTTTATCAGAAAATATTTGTAATTCCATTAAACTAAATTTAATTAATTTAGTAATTTTTATGTCTACCATTTTATCTGCATTATTTTTCATGATAATCTTCAATTTTAATATGTCTTTCTATATACTTTCTCTCTTTTATCAGAAACGTTTTCAATGTAAATCTTTGATTTTATCACAAATGTTTCTAATTCCACCTTCAATTAATTTAGAAAGAGACTTTATATCTACCATTTTATATGTAAAATTTTCCATGAAATAGTCAATTTTAACGTGTTGGTCTATATATTTCTTGAATTTTACCAGAAATATTTTTCATGTAAATCCTCAATTTTATCTGAAAATGTTTATAATTCCACCTTCAATCAACTTAGAATATCTTTATGCCTATCATTTTATCTATATAATTTCCATGATAATTTTTAATTTTAACATGTTTTTCTATATATTTCTTCAATTTTTCAGAAATATTTCCCATGTAAATCTTCAGATTACAGTTTATCAGAAAATGTTTATAATTCCACTTTCAATCAACTTAGGAATACTTTTATGACTACCATTATTATATTTATATAAAATTATCCATGATAATCTTCAAATCTAACATGTTTTTCTACATTTTTCTACAATTTTTTTGTTGTTGTTGTTGGTTTTTCGAGATAGGGTTTCTCTGTGTAGTCCTGGCTGTCCTGGAACTCACTCTGTAGACCAGGTTGGCCTCGAACTCAGAAATCCGCCTGCTCTGTCTCCCAAGTGCTGGGATTACAGGCGTGCACCACCATGCCCGGCCATTTTTCTGCAATTTTATAAGAAATATTTTCCACATAAATCTTCACTTCTATCATAAAATGTTTCTATTTCATATTTCAATTAATTTAGCAATGTTTTTTATGTGTACCACTTTACTCTTTAATTTTCCACAAAAATTGTCAATTTTAACGTGTTTTTCTATGTATCTCTTCTATTTTATCTGAAGTATTTTCCATGTAAATCTTTAATTTTATCATAAAGTGTTTTTATTTCCCTTTTCAATAAAAAAAGAAAAAAATGATATAGTTCCTTATACTCAAATGCAAAAGTGTGTTAAACAGAAAAAACTTTCTGACTTCTCTAAAACTACTTACAGAAATAATAATTCAGTAACTTCAAAATGAAGATTTTTACACGGAAAATTAAGAACATCTAAATTGGTTGATGCTATTTTACAAAAATTAGTAAACCACATCATTACGTAGAAATTTTACATTTAGCTTTCCTTTGGGGAATGGCACTGTGTGCTTCAGACAGAACAAGCAATCATTCCTAATCAAAGAAGTTATAAAAAGAAAGTCTAAATTAAGTCATAAACTTTCATAATTTGATTTGACAAGACAGTCTACATTTCCTTGTCATGTGGTAAACATTTTAAATCCTACATTTCTAGAAACTGTCTCAAAATTATGAACAATTTCAAAAACTAAAGTTTAAAAAAAAACAAAAACCCTTAAGATTGTAGGTGTATCTACCTATATCTCAGACACGTGAGATATGTGTGTTCTGACTTTCCTGCCAGCACTGGATAGTCCTGGGAATCAGGGCAAAGATAATAGTAATCATTAGGATTCCTACAGAAGAATCCCAGGGTCTGCTCTTCTTCCTATCCTAGCCTCAAAAATCTGCATTTTCACATTCAGTTTATCTGACTGTCCTGCCCTGAACCACTAAGGTTAAAAACTATACTTGGCGTGCAAGGGGCATATAGCTCAGTCAAATTGCACATAGCTGACATATCAAAGACCCTGAGGTCAGTATCAAACATTATCAGGTAGTGAATAACCAGGAGTCTTCTGAATAGGTCTTGCACTGAAGATAGAAAGCCTTTTTTGTTGTTGTTGTTTTCTTAACTATTGGCTCCATTTCCACACTAGCCATACCCAGAAAATTGTTCAACTTTTCTTTTTTTGTTGTTTTTTGTTTTGTTTTTGGGTTTGGGGGGTTTTGTTTGTTTGTTTGTTTTTTGGGGTTTTTTTGTTTTTGTTTTTGTTTTGTTTTGTTTTTGAGACAGTGTTTACTCTGTGTAGCCCTGGCTGTCCTGGAACTCACTCTGTAGACCAGGCTGGCCTTGAACTTAGAAATCCACCTGCCTCTGCCTCCTAAGTGCTGGGATTAAAGGTGTGCGCCACCACTGCCCAGCTTATTCAACTTTTCTAAGCCTCATTTCTTCATGTATAAAATAAGGAATGCTTGGCATAGGGTTGCATGACAAAGAGGCAATCCACAAAATCTCACAACAGTTCAAGATACAGTGTAGCAGCCAACCAGTGAGATGCTAATGGAGCTAACAGTAGACCAAAGCAGAGCAAAGCCAAGCGCCATACTCCACAAGAGTCAAGACACAAACTAAGCCTTACATATTGCTTGGCACATTTTTATTTTAAAGACTAAATTCAAAGTTTCATGTCAGAAAATTTTAAAATTCTTTCTTAAAAAAACTGGTGGATATCTCTTCACTTTGTTTAAGCAGAAAAATGCTAGCATCCTTTTATTTGGGGCCTTATTTGTTCAATTTGGAATTAATCCAAACATGCTTAGGATGTAAAATATGATAAATATCTATGCAAATGTTCTTAGGATCTGGAAGATGGACCAGCAGCTAAAGAGTTTATAGCACAAAACAAAATGACCAGCATGATACCCAGATCCTATATAAATGGGGAACTGTACTAGGTCCCCTGTGATTCCCACCCCTGCGGGTAGAGACAGGGAATCACCAGCCTTATCCCAGAACTCTGGGTTTGAATGGGTTTGAAACCTTGCCTCAAGAAATCAGACAGAAGAGCACCTTAGGAATATTCTCAGCATCAAGCCTGGGTACACATGCAAACACATACATGTGTACCTACACACATGCTGACATATACACACATGTAAACAAAAAGAAGAAATATGAATAGCTAATAACTCATTAGTCAAAAATATTCTACCCGTTAGGTTTTGTGTTTCCATTTTTTTTTTTAAAGTAAAGTTTAATGACTTATTTTTATCTCATGTGCACTGGTCTTTTTTTCTGCATGTATGTCTGTGTCAGATCCTCTGGAGTTACAGCCATATGGGTGCCAGGAATTGAACCCAGCTCCTCTGGAAGAGCAGCTAGTGCTCTTAACCACTAAGCCATCTCTCCAGCCACACATTTTCATTTTGTAATTATCCATACATAAAAGAACATATACCAAAATTCTAAGTCATTTGGCAGGGAGTGTGGTGGGAGATGCTTGTAATCAGGAAGGCTGAGAAAGGATGGCTATGAAAGAGAGAGTCACAGCTGTAGTTTACAAAAGTGTGGTCGTCCCAGTCCCACCCCCCTTCACGTGCAGATGAACTTAGTGCCTCCTCTCATCACTGTTTTAAGGTTTTTTATTATTTTTAATTTTTAATTATCTTATTATTTACATCATAATTGTTGCCCCTTCCCAAAGTTCTTCAACCTATTCTCCCCTTTGCTTCTGAAGGGGTGCCCCCCCATCCCCGGGAATCCCCCTTCCCTGGGGCATCAAATCTCTACAAGATTAGGTTCATCTTCTCCCATTGAGGACATATAAGGCAGTCCTCTACTACATATGTGCCTGGGACCTCGGACCAGCCAGTGTATGCTTTTTGGTTGGTGGCTTAGTCTCTGGGAGCTCTGAGCATTAGTTGATACTGTCGGTTTTCCTATGGGGCTGCCATCCCCTTCAGCTCCTTCAATCCTTCCCCTAACTCTTCCATAGGGGTCCAATGGTTGGCTACAAGCATCTGCATCTGTCTCAGTCAGCTGCTGGTAGAGGCTCTCAGAGGACAGCCATGCTAGGCTCCTGTCTGCAAGCACAACATGGCATCAGTCAGGGTTTGGTGCCTGTCCATGGGATGGATCCCAATTTGGGCCGGTCACTGGATGGCCTTTCCTTCAGTCTCTGTTCCATGTTGGGGGCTACATTTCCTTTAGACAGGAACAATTCTGGATCAAACATTTTGAAGGTGGGTTGATTACTCCATTTCTCCACTGGATTCCCTGTACATCTACTGGAGGTGATCTCTTCAGGTTCCATTTCCCCACTGTTGGGCATTTCAGCTAAGGTCACTCCCTCTGAGTCCTGGAAATCTCTCATATCCCAGGTCCCTGGGACTTTCTAGAGGTTCCTGCCTCCACCCCCATCCCCAGAAGCTGCATATTTCCATTCATTCTCCTGGTTCTCTGGGCTTCTCTCCTGTCTCCTCCCACATACCTGATCCTGTCTCCCTTTACCCCTCCCTCTCACCTCTCCCACTCATGTTCCTCCCTCCCTCTGCCTCCCCTGATTATTTTGTTTCCCCTTCTAAGTGGGATTGAAGCATCCTTACTTGGGCCTGCCTTCTTGTTAAACTTCTTAAGGTCTATGGGTTGAATCACATAGGTATTCTATACTTTTTGGCTAATATCTATTTATCAGTGAATACTCAGAAAAACTAATTGCACACTTTGCTTTGCTCTAAGCACTATATAAATAGTCAAAAATCAGCATACCTCAACAGATGGTAATAAACTATCAAGGCTAGCAGATATAGAACCTATTTTTTAAGAAAATATAACACAGTATTAGAATTTCATGTTTATCTCTGATCTAAAGCTATGTTGAAGGATATTTATTCCTCAAAGAAATAAATATTATTTGTAGAGTAACTGTACTTGACCTTGACTTCTGTCCAAGTTTAAATCATAACCATTTTAAGGAAATATGTTTTGTTTTATGAAAATAAAATGTCTCTATGGAATGAAAGTTTTAATGCATTTCCTTGTAAGGTTTTAACTGAAGCTTTTAATTAGCAACTGACCCTCATCCACTTTTTTATAATCTATCTTATGCATGTTTTATTTAAAAAGAAAAAAAATCCCAGGCTACAATTCACCACCTACTGTCTACCAACAGAGTCTGGCTGCAGCATCTTTGACACTGATGCTGTTAAATTTTCCAGCCTACAGAGAGCACGACCCACACTAGCTGCCTACGATGGACAAGAATTTAAATATAAGACTTTCCACTTCTAAATGAGACAGTTCCTAAGAGCAAGTATGGAAATCAGCAGCTGCCCTCAGACAGTGTGGAGAACCGTGATTGCCAGGAGATTACTGGGGGAAACTATGAGTTAAGAAAATAATAATAGTTCTTTGTATACATTGGAGATTAGCCCTCTGTCGGATGTGGGGTTGGTGAAGATTTTTTCCCAATTTGTTAGTTGCCGATTTATCCTTTTGACAGTGTCTTTTGCCTTACAGAAACTTTGTAGTTTTATGAGGTCCCATTTGTCTATTCTTGTTCTTAGAGTATAAGCAATTGGTGTTCTGTTCAGGAATTTTTCCCCTGAGCCGATGTCTTCAAGGGTCTTCCCCAGTTTCTTTTCTATTAGTTTTAGTGTGTCTGGTTTTATGTGGAGATCCTTGATCCACTTGGAGTTGAGTTTAGTGCAAGGAGATAAGAGTGGATCAATTCTCATTCTTCTGCATGTTGACTTCCAGTTGAGCCAGCACCATCTGTTGAAAAGGCTATCTTTTCAACTCAAGAGGTTAGACCCCAGAAAACCAAATAACCCTATCCAAAAATGGGGTACAGAGCTAAACAGAGACTTTTCACCTGAAGAAATTCAGATGGCTGAGAAACATCTTAAAAAATGTTCAACATCACTAGTCATTAGGGAAATGCAAATTAAAACAACCCTGAGATTTCACCTCACACCAGTCAGAATGGCTAAGATTAAAAACTCAGAAGACATCAGGTGTTGGCGAGGATGTGGAGAAAGAGGAACACTCCTCCACTGCTGGTGGGAATGCAAGCTGGTACAACCACTCTGGAAATCAGTATGGCGGTTCCTCAGAAAACTGGGCGTGATACTTCCGGAGGACCCAGCCATACCACTCCTGGGAATATACCCAGAAGATTCACCAGCATGCAATAAGGATACATGCTCCACTATGTTCATAGCAGCCTTATATATAATAGCCAGAAGCTGGAAAGAACCCAGATGTCCCTCAACAGAGGAATGGATACAAAAAATGTGGTATATATACACAATGGAGTACTATTCAGCCATTAGAAACAATGAATTCATGAAATTCTTAGAGAAATGGATGGAGCTGGAGAATGTCATACTAAGTGAGGTGACCCAGTCTCAAAAGAATACCCATGGTATACAGTCACTGATAAGTGGATATTAGCCTAGAAGCTTGGAACACCAAAGACACAAATCACATATCAAGTGATGTCTCACAAGAAGAAAGGAGTGGACACTGGTGCTAGAATGGACCAAAACATCATTGTGGGAGAGTACAAGAACAGTAAAGTGGGAGGGGGTGGATGCGGGAGCAGGGGGAGGGAAAAGGTCATGTGGGACCTTTGGGGGTGGGGACCCAGAAAAAGGGAAATGAATTGTAAATATAGAATATATACAATAAAAAAAAGAAAAAAAGAAAATAATAATAGCAATGAAGGATCTGACACTACCATTTGCTTAAAACCTTTAAGGCTGCACTATTTACCAGGAAGTAAGAAGTACAACTAAAGTTAAAGGATAGGCAGTTCCAGGGTAAGACAGTGAGCAAATGTATACACACACGGCTGGCAAAAAAGCTCAGGAGAGGAAGCCACTTGCTCTGCAGGCCTGTGACCTAAGTCAACCCAGGAACCTACTGAGAAAGAAGAAAATTGACTCCCAAAAGTTGTCCTCTGATCTCCATATGTACACGATGGCAAATGCACACAAATATGTACTTGCATATAAACATATGTACATACAATAATGATAAATACCTAAGAATAGCATTACCAAGAAGGTAAAGACTTCAACAATGAAAACTAAAACACCAAAGAACATTCAAATGGTGCTAGAAGATAGAATATCTCCTGTGCTCGTGGATTGGCAGGATAAACATTGAGAAAATATCCATATTACCAAAAGTAATCCACAAATGCAATATAATT
The DNA here is from genome assembly GCA_964023405.1 of Apodemus agrarius. Classification (NCBI taxonomy): domain Eukaryota; kingdom Metazoa; phylum Chordata; class Mammalia; order Rodentia; family Muridae; genus Apodemus; species Apodemus agrarius. The sequence goes on from OZ030011.1 coordinate 82,964,134, forward strand.
CCCATCAACAGTCCAATGATATTCTTCCCCAGAAGAAAGTAGAATCATAAAATCATAGGAAGACCAAAAAGTAAGAATTATACTACATTTGAATTTGTACTACATATCCATAGTAACAAAAAGTGTGGCCCTTCCACAAACATGGTCACATAAATCAATAAGTCACACAGAGGACACCAAAACAAACTCACCCAGTTACAAACACCTAACTTTGGGCAAAGGTTCTGTGAACACATGTTGAAGAAAGGGACTTCGAGGGACTGAGCAGATAAATCAGCCTTCCTTGCAGAGAACTAGAGGCCAGTTCCCACCACTCACACTAGGAGGCCCTCAACTGTGCTGAGCTATAGCCCCAGGGCATCTGATGGCCCCCACTCTGCACCCACACACACCTACATACAGACACACATAATTTAAATAAAATAACTATTTACTTTTTTTTTTTAAGAAAGGCATCTTTTTAAGAACTAATGTTGAGAGACATGATATCCACGTATAGAAGACAGAAACTAGAACAGTAGCTCTCACTCTGGGCAAAATGAGTTCAAAATTATATTAAGATCAATGTCTTAATATAAAACCTGAAATCTTGAAGCTGCTACAGGTAAACATACACTTCATGATACAGTAATGGGCAATGATTTTCTGACAAAAAGGACTATATAAAACTGAAAGGCTTCTGTACAGCAAGTGAAATATTTACCAGCACAGAGATTGCTTATAGGAAAAAAATGCCACCTATTTTACTACAGGGGATTAATATTCAGAATACAGAAACGATTCTATTTTAAACATAATAAATAATCTAGTCAATAAGTGCATAAAAGAAGTGAATTCTTCATTTGAAGAATGGACAACAAACAAATAAACAAACCCAAATCAGTAAATAAATGACATCTTATTTGATCACAGAAATGCATATGCACAGTTTTGATATGATAACCGTTAAGGGGATTTTATCTTACTCCAGTCAAATGGATATTTTCAAATAACTTTGGTGAGGATGAAGAGAAAAAGAAAACCTTATATACTTGGTTTGATTGTAAAGTTATCCAGTTACTGTAGAAACAGCAGTACAGAAGTAACATACATACACACACACACACACACACACACACACCACAACATACACACACACACACACACACACACACACACAATTATAAGACCCAACCATACCAATCCTGGGTATATACCTGAGGGAATCGCACAGAGATGTCTACACTTCTTCATTATTCACTCACTAGCCACAATAGTCAAATATGTAATCAGGATAATGACTGTTAATAAATGAACAGGTAAAGAAAACATGGTGATCATAGAGTTGGGTATTACATAACAAGAAGGAAGAATGAAATCATTTGCAAGAAATCATATGGGAAAGTATAGTATCCTGATTGGTGAAAGAATTTAGAAACCATCAAATGCTTTCACTCATAAGCGGTTTACAATTTTTAAGAGACGTGAAACTTCTAGAAGAGATGTTGTTCGGTATTTAGAAAGAGGAAGCAGGTGGGAGCAGGGGATTGAAAGTTAATGCAGTGGTTGGACTGAGAATGTACCATAGGCTCAGACATTTGAACACTCGGTCTGAGTTGTAGGAGATGTTTAGGGAGGCTGAGGTGGTCCAGACTTGCTGGCAGAAGCACACTGGGGAGGTCTTTAGACTAAATGCCTCTCATCACTTGCGGCTCATTTCCTCTTCGGGCTGACATTTGAAGATGAGTGTGTTCAGCTTCCTGTCCCTGCCATCAAGCCTGCGGTGTGCTGCCAGGCTTCCGCACCAGGCTGGATTATTATTCCTCTGGAGGCCTGCGCCCAAATGAACTCTGCCTTCAAATAATGTTTTCTTGGTCAGGGTGCTTGTCAAAGCAATAGAAAGTAACTAACGCAGAAAATAATGAAGTTAATAGATCAAAGCACATGATATATATACATATGACATTACAAAGAAATCTACAGTCTTTAAATTTAGGATTGGGGTTTTGTTTAATTGTTTGTTTTTTGGATGCAGCCTTTGGAAAAACATGTACAAAATATCATTTTTCCCTTTGCTCTTCAGAAGTCTCTAGAGTTTTCAGATCCATCTTATGGGAATATATAACAAAATAAACTATAAATTTACCCAGGTCTTAACAAACTTCTTACATAAAACACACTTATAACTAATGTCCCTTAAACTTGACCATGTACAGTGACTCGCCATATAATTCAAAAACAGATGGCAAAAGAGAGATAATTCAGCAGTTAAGAGCACTTTCTGCTCTGGCAAAGGACCTGGATTTTGTTCCCAGCATCCACATGAGGTAGCACACAAGCACCTGTAACTCCAGTTCCTGAGGATCTAGCACCCTTTCCCGGCTTCCGTGCATAACACACAGATGGCACACATACACACATATACATAGAGGAAGTAAAATACTCATATGCTTAAAGGAAAATAATAAATACTTTTCAAATAGTTTTTTTTTTAACTTTAGGGCTCTAAGCCCAGTAAAATGGAAAAGCAAGCAAACAAAAATAAAATGAACAAAACTCAAGTCACTTGTACATTCCATTGGAATACAAAAAGAAATCCAAATAACAAAACATCGTAAGAAATTTATATTTCAGAAGAGGCATGGATCTGGAGAAGTCACCATTGGGGGAACTGGTAGGAACAGCAGGAGGGAAGAAGACTGCAGTCAGGAGGGAGAGTATGAGAGAAGAAGGAGGGGGGAGGAGGAGAAGAAGCAGAGAGACAGAGGGGTGAGGTGGGTAAACATGTGTACTTATTAGGTCCTGGCTACACCTGACCTTATCCCATGCACAATAATGAGCTCCGCACACGTCCTCCAAGCGTCTGGAAGTCATCACCAGTGGAGCATCTCTTTGGAAGATGAAGCTCCCAACGTCAGTCCTCCAGGCCGTCAGCTCCTGCCTGACTAGTCATTCCCTGCTAAGCAGACAGACCTACTGACCTGCCCCTGCTCAAAAGTGTGTAGACCTTGGCCATGTCCCACGGCAGCTGAAGAGAGCTATGTTCCTCACATGACTACAGAAAAGCTGCTGCCTTTGCTGTATGGGAAACAAGACAAAACAATTTGAGGGTTCTTTCATGTCGACATGCACCCTGAGAAAACAAGGTGTTCCCAGGCATTGTGCTCAGTAATTGAGTCAAACAAATATCTATAGATATTTTCATCAGAAAGAGGGTTGGGAGCCTTTTATAAAAACACACTTGTTGTCTGCAAGGCTTAATGATACTTGTCTTTCATCCCAATACTCAGGAAGAGGAGGCAAGCAGGTGGGTTCCAGACCTGCGAGAGCTGCATAGCGATAGTGCAGCCCGGGCAGGGAAGGGGAAACGTTATGGAGTCACTTTCCTTCATTGACTTATTTGCTTGTGCTTCTTCAGCACTCTCCACTTAAAACCAGAGTGCTGATGTGATATCCATGAAAATGGCACCCACGGGCTCATAGATTTGTATACTTGGTCATCAGGGAGTGGCACTATCTGCCAGGATTAAGAGGCAGTGTGTCAGTGTGTCACTGGGGAGTAGGTTGTGAGGCTCCATTCCTAGCCCAGAGTCTCCTTCTTACTGCTGCTTGCTGATACAGATATGGAACTCTGAGCTCTTTCTCCAGCACCATGTCTGCCTGGGTGCTACCATGCTCCCTGTCATGATGACAATGGGCCAACCCTCTGAAACTGTAAGCCAGCCTTCAGTTAAATGCTTTCTTTTCTAAGAATTGGCGTGGCCCCAGAAGGGTTTGTTTGTTTGTTGTTTATTATTTGTTTTCTTTTGCGGGGGAGGTTGTAAGGCCAGAGAGCAAATATGGAGGGACAGGGAGATGAACGGCAGTCTTTACAAACCAAAAAAGAAACAAGAAAAAAAAGAGTTATGGTCACGGTGTATTTTCACGGAAAGACTGCACTGACCACTGACTAAGGAGAGATGATTTTCCTCCAGTCAGTAGTGTATAAAATTTCATTCCCATTAAAATAACCATAATTTTTTAATCATCATTTCTTAATTTTCCTTTTTAAAAGGATTGGAGGGACATCAGGATGGCTTAGTGCAGAAGAGAACTTGCTGCCAAGTCTGGCAAGCTGAGTTCGACCGCATGGTGGAAACAGACAACCAATGTTGCCAAGTTGTCCTCTGACCGCCACATGCCTACCACAGAAAGCACACACACGCGCACGCACGCACACACACGCACACGCGCACACACACACAAACACAAACACACACACACTCATGCACGCACATCAGTACATAAATGTAAGAAATGTTTATTTTTTAAAATAAGTATTGGGATAAAGTAAATATGTACAGTAAAGGTAGACATATGTCACATTAGCTTAATTTAGAGACTTGCAAATTTTTCCTTCTGCTGATCTGAATTAATTGTATATTCTATTATAGAGTGAAGCATAATGTTTGACAGGCACTTTCATGTATTATAGATAAGAATAAAAATGTTTACAAATTCTATACAACTGTCGGGTACCATGAATGCTACTCTTGATGGAGGTCAGTTCCAGCTCGGGGTTATGTACGTCCTATTTTTCAAATGCACAATGTCTTCAGCAACAGGGACTGGCCTGCAAATGCTGGGGAGCGACCAAGAGAAATAACAAGAGTCTGTACTAGTGTGAAAGTCTTTCGACAATCCTGACCCACAGTACAAAAGAGTGCTTCTTATGCCTAGTATCAATGTTATTTTTATTATTATTATTATTGACTTGGAAATAGAGAACTTACTGTTTTCTATTAGCAAATATTAGATGTGCTTTGTTAGAAAATGTATCAAACATTTCTTAGGAAAAGTACTGAACAAGAAAATTGGAAAATTGCAGGGAAAACAAACTGTGAAAAGAAGGCAAACAGATATATTATCTGGATAAAAACAACCTGGAGTATGATGAATGGTCAAGGATGAAAGTTAACTAAGTCTGTTTCTATCTCTTGTTTCCAAAGGGATGCAGATTTTTTTTATTGGATATATTCTATATTTACATTTCATTTCCGTTTTCCTGGTTCCCCGCCCCGCAAAGGTCCCATATGCCCTTTGACCTCCCCCTGTTCCCCCATCGACCCCTTCCCACTTCCCTGTTCTGGTATTCCCTTACATTGATGCTTTGAGCCTTTCCAGAACCACGGTCCACTCCTTCCTTGTTTTCTGACATCATTTGGTATATGAATTGTGTCTTTGGTGTCCCAAGAGTCTAGGCTAATATCCACTTATCAGTGAGTGCATACCATGGAGATTCTTTTGAGACTGGGTTACCTCACTTTGTATGATGTTCTCCAGCTCCATCCATTTCTCTAAGAATTTCATGAATTCATTGTTTCTATGGCTGAATAGTACTCCATTGTGTATATGTAGCATATTTCTAGTATCCATTCTTCCATTGAGGGACATGTGGGTTCTTTCCAGCTTCTGGCTATTATAAATAAGGCTGCTATGAACATAGTGGAACATGTTTCCTGATTGCATGCTGGGGAATCTTCTGAGTATATGCCCAGGAGTGGTATACCTGGGTGCACCAGAAGGATCATGTCCAGTTTTCTGAGGTACTTCCAGACTGATTTCCTGAGTGGTTGTACCAGCTTGCATTCCCACCAGCAGTGGAGGAGTGTTCCTCTTTCTCCACATCCTCGCCAACACCTGCTGTTTCCTGAGTTTGTAATCTTAACCACTCTGACTGGTGTGAGTTGAAATCTCAGGGTTGTTTTGATTTGCATTTCCCTAATGACTAATGATGTTGAACATTTCTGAAGGTGTTTCACAGACATCCGAATTTCTACAGGTGAAAAGTTTTTGTTTAGTTCTGTACCCCATTTTTTGATAGGGTTATTTGGTTTTCTGGGGTCTAACAGCTTGAGTTCTTTGTATACATTGGATATTAGCCCTCTGTCAGATGTAGGGTTGGTGAAGATCTTTTCCCAATTTGTTGGTTGCAAATTTGTCATTTTGACAGTGTCTTTTTCCTTACAGAAACATTGTAATTTTATGAGGTCACATTTGTCTATTCTTGATCTTAGCGCATAAGCTATTGGTGTTCTGTTCAGGAACTTTCCCCTGAGCCATTGTCCTCAGGGGTTTTCCCCAGTTTCTTTCCTATTAATTTTAGTGTGTCTAGTTTTATGTGGAGGTCCTTGATCCACTTGGAGTTGAGCTTAGTACAAGAAGATAAGAGTGGATCAATTCTCATTCTTCTGCATGTTGACCTCCAGTTGAGCCAGCACCATTTGTTGAAAAGGCTATCTTTTTTCCACTGGAGGTTTTCAGCTCCTTTGTCGAAGATCAATTGGCCATATATGTGTGGGTTCTTCAATCCTATTCCATTGATCCACCTCCCTGTCACTGTACCAATACCATGCAGTTTTTAACATGACTGCTCTGTAGTATTGCTTGAGATCCTGGATACTGATTCCCCCAGAAGTTCTTTTACTGTTGATGATAGTTTTAGCTATACTGGGTTTGTTGTTATTCCAGATGAATTTGAGAATTGCTCTTTCTAACTCTATGAAGAACTGAGTTGGCATTTTGATGGGGATTGCATTGAAACTGTATATTGCTTTTGGCAAAATTGCCATTTGACCTATATTAATCCTGACAACCCTCGAGCATGGAAGATTTTTCTATTTTCTGAGGGCTTCTTCAATTTCCTTCTTAGAAGACCTGAAGTTTTTGTCATATAAATCTTTCACTTGTTTGGTTAGAGTCACACCAAGATACTTTATATTGTTTGTGGCTATTGTGAAGGGTGTCATTTCCCTAATTTCTTTCTCAGCCTGATATCCTTTGAGTAAAGGAAGACTACTGATTTGCTTGAGCTGATTTTATAACCAGCCACTTTGCTGAAGTTGTTTATCAGTTGCAGGAGTTTTCTGGTGGAGTTATTTGGGTCACTTAAGTATACTATCATATCATCTGCGAATAGTGATAGTTTGACTTCTTCCTTTCCAATTTGCATCCCTTTGACTTCCTTCTGTTGTTGAATTGCTCTAGCTAGTACCTCAAGTATTATATTGAAAAGATATGGTGAGAGGGGGCAGCCTTGTCTAGTCCCTGATTTTAGTGGGATTGCTTCAAGTTTCTCTCCATTTAATATGATGTTGGCTACTGGTCTGCTGTAAATTGCTTTTACTATGTTTAGGTAGGGGCCTTGAATTCCTGTTCTTTCCAAGACTTTTAGCATGAAAGGATGCTGAATTTTGTCAAATGCTTTTTCAGCATCCAATGAGATGACCATGTGGTTTTTTTCCTTTGAGTTTATGTAGTGGATTACGTTGATGGATTTCGATATATGAATCATCCCTGCATCCCTGGGATGAAGCCTACTTCATCATGGTGAATGATCATTTTGATGTGTTCTTGGATTCTGTTGGCAAGAATTTTATTGAGTATTTTTGCATCGATGTTCATAAGGGAGATTGCTCTGAAGTTCTCTTTCTTAGTTGGATCTTTGTGCGGTTTGGGTATCAGGGTAATTGTGGCTTTGAAGGATGAGTTGGGTGGTGTTCCTTCTGGTTCCATTTTGTGGAATAGTTTGAAGAGTATTGGTATTAGGTCTTGTTTGAAGGTCTGATAGAATTCTGCACTAAAACCATCTGGTCCTGTGCTTTTTTTGGTTGGAAGACTTTCGATGACCCCTTCTATTTCTTTGGGGGTTATGGGACTGTTTAGATGATCTATTTGATCCTGATTTAATTCTGGTATTTGGTATCTGTCTAGGAAATTGTCCATTTCCTCTAGATTCTCCAGTTGTGTTGAGTGTCCTTTTGTAGAAGGATCTGAAAAATTTTTGAATTTCCTCAGTTTCTGTTGTTATATCCCCCTTTTCATTTCTAACTTTGTTAATTTGAATACTGTCTCTGTGCCGTTTGGTAAGTCTGGCTAAGGGTTTGTCTATCTTGATTTTCTCAAAGAACCAGTTCCTGGTTTTGTTGATTCTTTGTATAGTTCTCTTTGTTTCAACTTGATTGATTTTAGCCCAGAGTTTGATGATTTCCTGTCTTCTACTCCTCCTAGGTGAAATAGCTTCTTTTTGTTCCAGAGCTTTCAGGTGAGCCCTTAAGTTGCTTATATATGCTCTCTTCTGTTTCTTTTTGGAGGCACTCAGGGCTATGAGTTTTCCTCTTAGCACTGCTTTCATTGTGTCCCATAGATTTGAGTATGTTGTACCTTCTTTTCATTAAATTCTAAAAAGTCTTTGATTTCTTTATTTCTTCCTTGACTTGGGTATCATTGAGTAGAATATTGTTCAGCCTCCACATGTATGAGGATTTTCTGCTGTTTTTGTTGCTATTTAAGACTACTCTTACTCCATGGTGATCCGATAGGAGGCATGGGATTAGTTCAATCTTCTTATATTTGTTGAGATCTGTCTTGTGACCAATTATATGGTCGATTTTGGAGAAGGTACCTTGAAGTGCTGAGAAAAATGTATAGTCTTTTGCTTTAGAATGAAATGTTCTCTATATATCTGTTAAGTCCAATTGGTTCAAATCGTCAATGAGTTTCCCTGTGTTCCTGTTTAGTTTCTGTTTTCCTGATCGGTCCATTGAGGATAGTGGAGTGTTGAGGTCCCCCACAATTATTGTCTTAGGTGCAATGTGTGCTTTGAGCTTTAGTAAAGTTTCTTTTACGAATGAGGGTGCCCTTGCATTTGAAGCATAGATGTTTAGAATTGTGAGTTCTTCTTGGTGGATTCTTCTTTGACCAGCAAGAAGTGACCTTCTGTGTCTCTTTTGATGACTTTAGGATGAAAGTCAATTTTATCTGATATTAGAATGGCTATTCCAGCTTGCTTCCTGAGACCATTTGCTTGTAAAATTGTCTTCCAGCCTTTTACTCTAAGGTAGTGTTTGTCTTTGACCCTGAGATGTGTTTCCTGTATGCAACAAAATGTAGGGTCCTGTTTCCATATCCAGTCTGTTAGTCTATGCCATTTTTATTGGGGAATTGAGTCCATTGATGTAAAGAGATATTAAGGAATAGTGATTGTTTCTTCTTGTCATTTTTGATGTTATTTTTGTTTTTGAGTGATTATCTTCTTTTGAGTTTGATAGAAGAAGGTTACTATCTTGCTTTTTCCAGGGTGTAGTTTCCCTCCTTGTATTGGAGTTTTCCTCCTATTATCCTTTGTAGGGCTGGGTTAGTGGAATGATATTGTGTAAATTTGGTCTTGTCATGGAATATTTTGATTTCTCCATCTATGGTGATTGAGAGTTTTGCTGGGTATAGTAGTCTTGGCTGACATTTGTGTTCTCTTAGATTCTGCATGAGATCCGCTCAGGATCTTCTAGTTTTCATGGTCTCTGGTGAGAAGTCTGGTATGATTCTGATAGGTCTTCCTTTATATGTTACTTGGCCTTTTTCTCTTACTGCCTTTAATATTCTTTTTTTGTTTAGTACGTTTGGGGTTTTGATTATTATGTGACAGCAGGTATTTATGTTCTGGTCCAGTCTGTTTGGAGTTCTGTAAGCTTCTTGTATATTCATGGGCATCTCTCTCTTTAGGTTAGGGAAGTTTTCTTCCATAATTTTGTTGAAGATATTTGCTGGCCCTTTAAATTTTAGATCTATCCCTATAATCCTTAGGTTTGGTCTTCTCATTGTGTCTGGGATTTCCTGGATGTTTTGGGTTACAAGCCTTTTGGATTTTGTATTTTCTTTGACTGAGGAGTCAATGGTTCCTATGGTATCTTCAGCATCTGAAATTCTTACTTCTATCTCTCGTATTCTGTTGTTGACATTTGCATCTTTGACCCCTGATTTCTTCCCAAGGTTTTCTATCTCCAAAGTTGTCTCCCTTTGTGATTTATTAGTTGTTTCTACCTCTGTGTTTAGATCTTGGATGGTTTTACTCAGTTCCTTCATTTGTTTGTTTGTGTTTTCTTGCAGTTCTTTAAGAGATTTTTGTGTTTCCTCTTTCATGACTTCTGCCTGTTTACTCAACTTCTCCTGCATTTCTTTAAGTGATTTTTTTTCATTTCCTCTTTATTGGCTTCTGTCTATTGATCCATATTCTCCTGGAATTCTCTAAGTGATTTTTGTATTTGCATTGTAAGGGCTTCTACCCTATTCATGATCCCCTGCATTTCTTTAAGAGATTTGTTTATGTCCTTTTTTGTGTTCCTCTAGCAGCATCATGACCAGTGCTTTTAGATCCAACTCTTGTTTTTCTGGTGTGTTTGGGTATCTAGGACTTGCTGTGGTTGGCAAATTGGTTTCAGATGCTGCCATAATGCCTTGATTTCTGTTAGTAACATTCCTACGTTTGCCTTTTACCATCTGTTTATCTCTGGAGTTATTTGTTCTTGTTGTTACTGGTTGGTGTTTGAAGCTCCTGTGAGCCTGGCCTTTGGCGCTGCTGTTATAGAGGGCATCCGTGCTCCTGAGGTAGAGCCTGGAAGGTTTCGGCTACTGGGCTCCGATTTCCGAATTCCCTCCTCAGCTCTGCTAGACTGGGCCCAAGTCTGCCCCTTACCTTGCTGCTGGACGCGCAATTGGCCTCCCACCATCTCCTCCTATCCTGCCTAGTTGCCAGCTCTTAAGAATCAGATCTTTTTTTCCACCATCTGGGTTCATCTGTTAGATCTTTATGGTGACCTGGGCTCCTCTGTTGATTCTCTATGGTGACCTGTTCAGGCCACCATCTCCAAGATAGTGGCGGGTCTTGGGGCTCTGCCTAACTGCAGGATTCTCTGCAGGACCGTAGCTTCCCTGGTTGGACTGCTGGAGCCTAGATGGTGGTGCTCTCAGTCCACAGGGCTCTGTCTGGTTAGCTGTCTGTGGTGCCCTGAGGCAAGATGTTGGCCTCCAGCTGTACTCCAGACACAGACCCACGAGCAAGTTGGTGCCCGCGCAGGTCGGTGCAGAGACCGCCCGCCAAGCTGCTCTGCCTCTGGGTGCAGGCAAGAGCCTGATGGGGTAGTTGATGTTAGGCTAGGGCTCTGTCCACGCACCTGGTCCCAGCTGCTAGCCATCCGCAGTGACCCGAGGCAAGATAGGGATGCAGATCTTAACTGTGCAATGTAACAATCTATAATCATTTCTATTAACAGTCTATAGCATTCCCAATCTATAAATATTGTCTGTGTACCACTGATACATGCAGCCTTTACACCTCATTATGGAAACTTCTCTTTGTAGCATTCTGAGACCAGTAAAGAAAATAACAGATTGTGGGGCCTAGTCACAATGATTATATCTACAAACACTTGCACATCTTGGTCTCACAAGACTTTGAGGACAACTGTAAGAGTGAGAGGATCAGAGTATTTGCCAATGTCTTATCAACCTGATCTTCCACACGTTAGATGAGCAAGCTGCCAGTAACGGGCATGCTGAACTACATGGGAAGAGGCCTGTAAGGCCTCCAGCCTACCTGGATAACTATAGACAAATGAGAGACAAATGAGAGATGTTGGGAATGGTAGCAGTGTCCTTCCTTAGAGAAGAGCACACTACTGTCCACTGGCAAATGCTAATCCTTGAAACATATGTATAGGTAACATTATCTGGACTGAACAGGTTATATTTATGAATATATGTGTATATATAAGTACATATAACTACAATAACAATTAATGGAAAGAGAGGTCATAAATTTGAAGGATAGCAATAGGGGTTTATTGGGGGGCTTGGTGAGAAAAGGGGGAAGAAAGAAATGTACTAGCTATACTCTTATTAGAGTTTTAAACAATCTGTAAAACCTAGTCTTTATAGGTTTTTAAAGAAAGGAGAAACTACTTGAACTTTCTGTTCAATGGAGAAGAACTATCCAGGAATTTTGCATCTTATTGTCTTTATCAGGCATGATGGGTATTAAAAATGTTGTATCAGTGCAAAACAAAAAAACAAACAGAACAAAACAAAAACAAAAAAAATCTCTGTACAAGCTGATCTGCACAGAGGTAATGTGTTTAAAGATTTATCCAATCTTATCCTTAGACCAAGGAATGTCATATTTAACAAGTTTCCCTGAGAAACTCAAAATGCATACAAAGGTATTCGTTATACATTAATTACAGTAAAAATTTATAGCAACTTCAATAATAGTAGTACACATTATCTACATGGAATACATCCCAGTGCCCTCAGTGACACTGTAACCTTAGATAAAAGCAAACTATCTTTCTCTATGCATACACAAACTAAGGGGTTTTTTTCCCTACACATACATAACTATGACAGCCTGATTTATAAGTCAGGAATAATGAAAGGATAACAGTAATGAAACAGAACAATATAATAAAAGTTACATAAAGGCAGTATCTCGCAATATGTCAGAGACTACACTTCCTGTTTCTGCAGTGCTGCTATGAAATGGAACAAGGCCTGTGTGACAAGACGTGAGGTAACAAGACCAAGCACCACAGTGACTCACTGGGCCTCTGTTAATACTGTAGAGATCAGAAGGAAGAGCACTGACAGAAACATGCTGCCGCCTACCAGGTGATTAAACTATAATTTAATAGCTGTTAAATTATGTGGTCTATGGATACAAAAACTAATTAACAATCCCATTGCAGAAAAATATACAGAATTCAGCAGATAAGAGCAAAAATGTGATTAAATAAACATGTTGGTATGATGGGACTTAGAAAACGGAAGAGGAGGGCAAACAGAGAGAACGGGAGAAGAGACGGAAAGGCAGAGTCAACAACAGAAGACAGGGAAGGGGTGGAGAGAGAGAGAACTGAGAAGACAAAGAAGGAGAAACTTTACAACAGCTCGGAAAAGCAGGTTTTGAGTTCTGAAGTTTTAGCTTCAATCTGTGTAATTGTCAGTGCAGTATTTACTCTCTGTTCCTGTGTCTTCAACTGTAAAACAGTACCTTTATCATACAGCTGAGAGATATTAAATTGCTACTATATTGCAATGACTAGAATACTGTTAGCAATCAATGCTTTTAACTATTCCTGGGTAGAATAACAAAAGAACTAACTGCGGAAAGTGGAATAGATTTTTGGTGCGTTTATTTTTTCTATCATTTCTAAGTTTTTAACCAATCAATATACAATATTTTATGAAGGACAAGAAATGAGTTGTCATTAAGGGGTGAACTTTTCTTACATATTTCTAAAGTTTATCTTCCTTTTATCAATCTTTTATTGTTTAGACAGCCCCTCAATTCTCCTCCCTGTAACTCTGGGGTCTGGGTTAGTTAAGTCTGCTGTTCTTCCTATGGGGTCGCTCTCCCTTTCAGCTTCTTCAATCCTTCCCCTAATTCAACCACAGGGGTCCCAGACCTCAGGCCAATGGTTGGGTGTAAGTATCTGCATCTGTCTCAGTCAGCTGCTGGTAGGGCCTCTCTGAGGACAGCCATGCCGAGGCCCCTGGCACATGTGTAGCAGAGATCTACCTGGTTTGGCCTCAGTGGGAGAAGATGCACCTAATCCTTGAGAGCCTTGAGGCCCCAGGGAAGAGGGAGGCCTGACTGGGGGAGAGCATCCTCTCAGAGGCAAGGGGGAGAAGGAATGGAAGGAGGAACTGTAGGAGGGGGATTGAGGGGGAAACGACTGAAGTGTAAGTAAATAATATAATTTAAATTTAAAAAGAGTTCAACTCTAACATTGTATATGATTTAATAACTATAAAACTCTATTTATGTGGCTGGAGAACTGGCTCAGGGGTTAGAAGTCAGTGTTCTTGTTAAGGACAAAAGTTACGCAGCACCCAGGCCAGGCAGCTCAAAACTGCCTACAAGGGGAGCTGATGCCTGGGACCTCTGTGGGCAGTTATATTCACCTGCACACAACACACACACACACACACACACACACACACACACACACAACTATGCATAATTTAAAAATAATAAAAGTCGATCTGTTTTATAAATATATGTGTGTTATTTCATAGCTACAAGTACAGGGTTAATATTCTGGTTTATAGTTTCAATTATTCATAACAAGTAACAGATCATGTACAATTAATGAAATGTAAAAGTTATATAAATATATATTTTATACATTAACAAGTTAAAAACTTACAAAAGTGTGTAATAAAAGCTCAACTCAGTGAAAGGCTTTTTCTTTCATGCAAAGAAAAAACTACTTTCTCTACCATACATACTCCTTGACATATAAGTGTCCACAAAAAGGGTAACAAAAAAAGTAACAAAAAAGAATGATTTCAAATAATAAGGTATTTGAAAAGCTCTGTTTTTAATGTGTATAAAACACATTAAATAAGTTGGTATGCATGTCTCTCTATGCACGGTATGCATGCCTGGTGCTTGTTGTAGAAGCCAGAAGGATTACCTAGAACTGGGGTTACAGATGGTCGAGGGGTCCCCTGGGAGCACTGAGAATCAAACCCAGTGTCCTCTGAAAGCCCAGCTGGAGCTCTTAACCACTAAGCCATTTCTCCAGGCCCTGAAAAGGTTCTTTAGATAACTGTGCCAGAAGTAAATCACTCCAAAATGCCCAGTTTTCCAATGTGTACAACAGTGTAACAATTTATTCATAAGGGTACCTGTAAATTTGTAGCCATTTGTAGCCTCCCAGAAGCCTTGTGTTCATATAGTATCAATTAAAGGTTAATAAAATTAAAGTGTAGGTCAAAGAAAGAAAGAAAGACAGACAAACAGACAATAGATTTTAGAGCCTTTGCTTCCTTTCATTGAATTTGATACTGCCTTATATAAAAGTAAAATTTTTAACTCCAGCTTCCAGGGGCATCAATAGAAAATTTGATTTGTGGCTCCCTTAAGTTGCATAGAGCCAACCTAGCAGAATTAAGGGGTTCAACGGTGCTGGAAACAAGCTACTTATTAAAATGAATTGTTAAGCTTTGCTGCAGATGAGAAAGAACAAAAGAACTATAGGTCTTATATTACTCATCCTACAGCTACAAAACAAAGTACTCCAAAAAATGAAAGAAAAGCCACAATTCTGCAGTCTCGCGTGCGCTGGCCTAGCTGAGCAACTCAGCTGCAGAAGGACCAGCCTTTCCTGTAGGCCTCCATCAAGCCCCAGTTTGCTATTCTATCTGCTAAAGGATATCAATTGGCCAAGCCAAGAAAAAGTGTGGGGGAGACTGTACAGAGCCATTGTACCAAGAACCATGAATCAGAGGGGTCGGGGCAACTGGAAGGACAGCAAACGAACAATCTACCAGCACTGTGCTGGTAGACCTGATGACTCACAGCCCTCCCACCTGAAACGGTTTCAAAGAACCCCCAAGGCTGAGCCTTCGACAGAGGAGCAAAGTTCTTCTTCTGCAATAGGCATCAGGGTAAAGGCAACGATTCCAGGGTATGGCTTGGGTTTGATTCATTTAGAAACGGACACTCGTGACATAAAAACACAAATGGCTTAAAAAAAAAAAGAAAAAGAAAACAATGGAATAAAGAAGAGAAGTCATTTGTTCAGAAAATCCAGCACTGTACGTATGTCGGCCTCTTATGCAAAGAATGCTCCTCTTCCTGGAATGACTCCGCCACGTATAAATCATGGTCTGCCCCTGGGCTTCTCCCTAGGAGACCACATCCTTGTTTTCTTTTTAATGAAATGGTTTTTGTCACAGTATGTTGGAGACCATAGGCTCCCTTTTAAACTGTTTCTTTTAATACCAGATAATTTAACTCCCTTAAAACTTCATAGATTTCCTATTAATTTGGGTTCATGACAGTCAATACAAAACTATATCAATAATTTTTTTAAAGTATACCTACCTGTCTTTTAGAAGTGCCAGGTTGTGGTGACTCAAGGTCTTGAGAGTGTTAGACTCTCTTGCATCTAACTAAAAAAAAGTATGAAGCTCTGCCTCACTCTTTTGAGGTCTTAAAGCATTTTCCAGCCTAAACCTTTTCTTACTCTGGGAATGTTTTTGCCCACTTAGAAACTAGAAATGGACCAGGGTTTAATATTCTAACCTATAAAGTCTTGGACACTCTGTATTCTCTTTCATTTGCAATTCATTTCTCTGGTTGCAAACCTTAGACAAAAATGCAGAAAAGAAACTGACAGTTTGAACTCTCCTCCCAGAAGCCCTCTCAGCCCAATCTATAGGTTTGTTGGTTTGCACATCTCAAAGTCCCTGAAATGACAGTTTAAGAGGCTCCAGTAACGTGGACGAGGGCGACCTGCATTCCTGGTTTCCATTAAAGTTGCTTGCCAGTTAACAAACTCTACCAAATCCCCCCACTTTTCCAACCCAGAAAAGCAGTTACCGGGCCTCAGAACTAACATCGCCTGTTTGAGGAGTGGCAGAGCCTCACTAAAACCTGCAGGTTCGCTCAGTTATCTACTACTTTGTAGCAAATCACTGCAAAACTGAGTCCTCCGTGGACAGCCAAGTTACTGTCTGCAATTCAGCATTTGGGACCACAGTTGGCCGGGACATCCCATACAGGCATCCCTGGAGGTCACTCATCTGGCTGGGATCCTCTGCGAGCAAGAACAGCTGAACAGCCCAAACTGGCCTCATGGACATATCAGGCTCTCAGTGAGGCTTGCTGGCCAGGATCTCAATAATGTTCCAGCGTCCCCTCCGGTGGAACAGCCTGAGTTCTTACACACTTTTAGTTCAGAATGTTCACCAGGCTTCTACTTGAGTAATATCTGCTGACGCCTCATTGGTCAAAGCAAGTCACTTGGCATTAAAATCGGTGAGGTATTAGAGGAAGAGCACTACACAAACCAGAGAGAGACGCCTGAGCCGCTGAGAAGCCATTTCTGTAAAACTCAGCATGACCCCGTCCTAAGGGGACGGGCCATTCCCTCAAATGACACTGGTGGTCAAGCTTCCTGCTCACCCCTTGACAATGACACAAACTGCTCAGTGCTAGGAGCACTTGTCCAGCATGTGTGGAGCTCTGGGCTCATTCCGAGCAACACAAAAAGAAAAAGAAAAAAAAGAAAGAAAGTTACAGTAACGACAGTCTTTTTTTAAAACAAAGACAAGAATATTTACCAGCAAAAATAAAAGATAACTATTAAAAACAAATATTATACACTGAATAAACTGTTCACTTTTAAAATAAAGTGAATAGAAAATGCAAAACAAGACAAAAGAAAAAGTAAAGATCTGAAAGTACTGAGAAAATTTTCAAAGGACATGTTTATAAATTGATATAAATATATGAGAGAGAACAGCATGCTAAAATTGGCACAAGGAGGTAATGTGTAAGAGAGCGGGGGGAGGAGCTGGAGAAATGGCTCAGTGGTTCACAGCAGTTGTTCCTCTTGTTGAGGACTGAGGATGAAAGACTGAGCCCCAGCATCCGCATAGTGGCTCTTGACCATCAGTCCTGTTCTAGGTGATCCAGTGCCCTCTTCTCTCCCAAATACATACACAGAAATTAAAATAAACCAAATGGACATATCTTAGAAGGTCCAAAAGGAAGAAGTTAAGTATTAGCAAAAACAATTAGAACCTGTTATACAAAGGCAAGTAGAAAAACTCTAACAATTGCAGCTGTCCAGAAAAGAAAAAAATAAAAAAAAAAAAACTTAACCATTAGTATTTATAAAAGTTGTCACAATAAATATCCAAAAGTACTCAGAAAATGATTCTAATTTCATAGGGCTGGGGTAAGACTCATGAATCATAATTAATAAATACACAAGGTGATGGTAACAGAAAAAGGTCCAAGAATCACATTGACTTCAAAAGGAAACTTTTAGACCAAGAACAGACAATGGGCCTCCAGATCCTTAACACTGCCTTTAAGGCCTAAGTCCCTATGACAGGTCCATACTTATAATTTCATAATCAAAGGCAAACATGAAACAGCTCAATGTAAGCTGCTTCATTGGGGCAGGCCTCCCTCCAGCCGTAAGGCAGCATTTTTCAAACTGTAGGTCATGCCCAATGAATGAGTCATAGAATCAATTTAACGGGTTGCAAGCATAACTGAAAATATCAGAGGGCATTGCACATAATTGAAGGTAATTATCTTTTAAGTATTGTTATGTGGCACTTTTGTGTCAGTTGTGCATAGGTGTGTGTAGTACAAAGGATAATACTTAGCATGAGTCATGGGTAAAAGGGCTGAATATCTCTGCCATAAAGAACATGGTAAGTTCATCATGGAGCAAAATGAGTTTTCAGAATGGTGAAAAAAAACACCCTCAAAGTCTAAGAAAAAAATGAGTAATGAATATTTAGCATATTTCTGTAGTTTAATTATTCAAGCACATTAATGCTTCAAAGAACAAATTTAATATGCATTTATTCAGTATGTGAATGGATAGATGAGAAGAAAATAGCCTTTTTTGAGAAACTTATAAAGTACAGTTAGTAATAATCTATGAAATAACGAACATAACAGAAAAGAATTTCTAATATGGGTGAAAGATAATTGTAACTTGAGGTTAGTTTTAAAAGAACCATGAAAAAAAAAGTGAAGAAGGTACTGAGTTCTGTTATATATCAAATTTAGCGAACTGCTTTTTGAAGAGAACCCCAAAATCTCAGTGTCTAACACAGCAATGAATTTCTCCCATAATCATGCAGAAACTTATGTACATATATGCCCATGTGCTTGTCTGCTGTACTGTAATATTCAAACAGAGGTCTAGACTAAAATCACACCACATAATTTCTGTAGTCTAAGACGGTAGGGACACTATAAGCCTGCAATAGAAAGTATTTTGAATTCTGAATTTTCATCTTTTCTTGAACAAGTGATCCATGGTATGATAATTTCTACAAATTGGGTGGTGCAGCTCCAGTCAGCAGGATGGATCTGAAGGGTAAGAAGATGTCTGATTTTTTTTCCCTCGCAGGAAAGACCACCCTTTCCAGGACTATCAGACTACAGACAGGAAAACCTAAACCCAAAGTATGCCTTTGATATGTAAGCTTAGCCAGAGCCTCAGAGACAGAATTCCGGTGTTGTAATCACTCCGAAGGTGACCAGGACACTAGAGACCACTCCTAGGTTAGCAGATTAGCAGGTCTTAGGCCTGGTCTTCTTTGTCCTTCCACAACACCCCAGGGAAAGCCAGATGCTTTACTCTGGCTCGGGTCTTCTGCCTTCGGACCACTCTGAGGTCTTTCCCTGAGGGCCAGTGTGTGGACTCACCTCGCACCTCCAGCCATGTAAGCACAACCTTTTTTGGCCACTAACAGAACACAGACATCTGTGGCAGCCAGAAACCTCAAAGAGCACCCAGAGGAGAATGAGCACAGTGTCACAGAGGTGTTAATGGGCCACAGAAGGGATGGGGCCTGATTCCCAACCACTTTTTATTGGTCAGAGTCCAGTCATGTGATATTGGGTTCTCTAAGAAGGCACACCCATTGTAATTATCTCTGATAGGAGATACAAACCCACAGAACTGCTAGGGAAGGCAGAAGTATTTATAGCCTTAGGCCAAAACAGAGGATTTACACTCCCTAGTGTTCTTCTTTCTCTCTAAAATAAAAACATTGGACAATAAAGAAATACAGGAAGAAGGTAGGTAGGGAAGAACACAGACTCAGAGGCTAGGAGCCTGAGGACTTGGCCTGAGAATCAACCACAGAGACATCCCTGGGGGGTTGTTGTTTGCACATAAGCAAGATGAGGCAATGGAGAATCCTGTGTGCAGAGTCACTAAAAAATAAAGTCTACTAAAGGACTGGGGATCGGGTCGGAAAACAAACAGAACCCCTGTCGTTCTGACAGTCATCATCTTAATCTAATCAAACTAATCCCCACTTCAACTCTACAGGGTCTGCAGAGCTCAGCAAAGAGGTACGGCAAGCTGGCCCTTCAGGAGCCCTCTCCAGCGGGGAAGCAGGGTACAGAGATGAGCTCTAACTGGTCAGCAGACCTTTTTCTGAGAGGGCTCATGGACTAGGTACTTGCTAGTTTCTTAAAAACTGAGTAATAATGAACCATTCTACGACAAGGTACATGCATCAGAAAAGTACATAGAAGGACTAAATGTGAAAGGGGCATTATTTATGCAACTACTATCACAGTGTTCAATAACACGAACAATAGCAATGATTGTGCATATGTATGCGCGCGCGCACATACAAACACACACACACACACACACACACACACACACACAAATAGTGAGATAGTAAAAACTAGTGTCTAGGTAGAACGCATGGTCGTATCTGCACTACAATGTGTGGACATCTTCAATTACCTCAATAAATTTTTCCAGATAGGAAGAGGGGGGGGGTCTCACTAAATACAAACTATTTGAATTCTCTGTTATTGTCAGGTTACAGAACTACATAAAAACCTGTAACATCTTAACTTCAGGAGGAATTTCGGTGCCAAAGGTAATCGGGGAAGAACATACACAAGGCAAAACCCCACAAAATATTCTGGCACTAAACACTGGCTTCTTTGGACATCAGCCTCGGACAGGGTTTGGGGGGAAGGGGGAGCGTGTGGAGCACAGAGGAGTGGGGTCTGCATGGAAGAAGAACTATGCCAGGTGCTCCCCAACATCTCAAAAGTACAAATCCAGCAGGAAGTCCCAAACACCACCAGAAACACTGGCATATAAATCACAATACATCTCTTTCTTTCAGAGTCTGTAGCCAGCTTCTATGAATATCAGAAAAACAATTATGAATAAAACTATGACTACTGAGTCTTATAAAGCCCTCTGTGTTTAAATTTTTTTAAGTAGAGATTTGAGAGAGAAAAAAAAGGGTCTCTTTGCTTACTTTTTTGACAGGACTTTCAATTTTTAGTTCAGCAAGAAGTAAGATAATGACTACAGACCTAGGAAGGAGCCTAAGAGGTTGATTACAAGTCAGTTTCTTCAGGCTCGTACATAGGTAGCTGAAAATCAAGATAATTTCAAACCAATGAACATGTATTATTGATGAATAAAGACCTAGGTGCTGAATTAACTATTTTCCCTCATATTCCAAATTTTTTTAATCATTTTACATAAATCTCTCTCTGACGTCTGAGCTGGAAAGATGGAAGAATGCAATGGTGATTTCGACGGTTCTTCCCTCTGGCAATGCAAAACAGGAAAAAGGGACTGGGTGCTCTATAAAAATTATATGGCAATTATAGCAAAAACAAGATGATGGTACTCAAAATGACTTCACTCCCTTACTTTATAAAGCCTTAAATCTTAATTTTAAAAGTGGAAAGCACACACCTGCTATCAGAACCAATGACCCTCCTGTAGGCATTCTCGTTCAAATAAAATCTAAAACTTTGGTGTGAGGTCATTAAACTATTCCTAGGGCACCCTTTTGCTCTAAAAGCCTTGGTAAGTCATTGAAGTTCTAATTTGCATAATTGCATTCCACCTACATAAATTCCCTCCTTAGTTTCAACTATATTCAATATCAGTCTTCGTTTCCTGAATTAAATTAATGTTGTGTAATATGGTGCTTCCATATGAAAAAAAACATGCATCTACTTCCATAGGTAACCTTTCAACAAGCAGGAGAAGTGATTCATGGACACTACAGGGAATAACAGGTCACCATGAATAATCATTAACCAGTAATTGGTCCCCACAATCATTATGTGCTGAGCATTGCTAAGGGGATGTCGGATCCAAATGACTGTATTTACAGAGCTTTGAAAAAAGAGTCCAGTATGTCATAAACTGAACACTGTTTTCAATTGAACCACTGTGTCATAATAGTTTCATATATGACTTACTTTCACCTAACCAGACTCTCTCCCTGTTTGATAATCCTTATCCTTCTAGTCAGACAGTTATGAGTTAGAAACTAATACTAGAAAACCTTAGCTAAGAAAAGAACTACTAAGGAGAGTTTTAAATGTAGATAATTATTTCTCAAAGATGAAATACTAAAAACAAGTTGCCCTACTGCACTTCAGACAATAAGAGTTTGTGAAAGACCAAAAGCATTCTTATAACAAAATTTACTTGTCAAAGTAAATATTTGGGATTGCCATAGCACTATCCCAGAAAGCAAAAAGACTAGGAGTACAAATCTCTTTAATTAGATTTTATGTTTCAGCCTCAGGGTTTTCTTAAATAATGTATCTACAAGTTACAAAGTGACTTGAAGACAGGCCACAGGCCACACTAAGGTGACAAAAGAATTGGTCTTGAGTATCTGAAAATTAAAGACACCCAAAACAGAGGCAATATTTCAGCTTCCATTCTCTCACAAGTTTGTCAATCTTGGTCTATAAAAAAATAAGGATTATTTCTTGGTAGGCTCAAAGGGAAATAACTTTTTAAGTGACCTCTAACACTAAGCATGTATCTTGGGAGTCCTGGTGGCTGTAGGAGATACTTAAGTTAAAAAAAAATATCTTCTATTTCCCAGATGTAATTGTCTGATGTAAGGAGCCATTCTAAGCTACACGACCACAAATGCTCAGCCCTGAGATGGCTGTTGCAGGGTTGTGAGATTGTTAAACAAAAGCCTTTCCCACGAACTAATGGCACAGAAGACTCCAGGAACAGACCAGCCATAAAAGATAAGGGGTATCCCTGGACAATCTCCACCAAGCCCTGAGCCATCTGGTCTGGCATCATCCTGTCTTCCTCCCCTAGATAAGTCGCCTTCCTTTCTCACCAGTCGCCTCTGCTCTCACCGCCTGAATGCCTTAATTAAGAACTGGAGTGCAAGCATCTCACAGTGCTCCTATCTCACCTTCTTTCATCTGCTGAACCAGGAACTGGCTGAAGCAATAAACTGGCTGATTATTTAGATACCAGACCTCCTTACAGGAACCAGTTAATTGATAAACTGGCCTTCAACCTAAGTGTCCTTATCCCTCATCCCAAGACATCCCATTTGACTGTTTCAAGATTTACTGCCTTTGTCTCACTTCCCCTTCTTACTGCTTGCCTATAAGCCATTGCTTTCCAAATATTAAAACAGACTCTGACTAAAGCTTATTGCACGCAGGGTCTCATTCTCTCCTCGCCCCCCATGATCCCTAGGTAGCACCTCTCTGGGGACCCTGGAATAACTGGACCTGCTGGTCGGGAACAGTCTTCTAGGAGGCTTACTGCTGAATAAGCTGACCCTTTCTAGTTCATTTTGACCCCTGGCTGGCTGGCTCAACTCAACTGTTCTAGATCAAACTCCTCTCCAAGCTGACTGATTCAATCTGGCTTCTTTTAGCTTCTCACTGAATTGCTCTGCTTGGCCTCAAACTAACTCTCACAATTTGTTCTAATCTTCTGGCTCCTTCTTATTCTCTAGCTTCAACTGCCTCTGCTGATCTTCATTGAAGTGTATGAACCCACAAACGAACTCAACTCCCTTGCACTTAACTTCCAGCTCACTTTGTTTCAACTCACTGACAAACTCAACTCTCTCCCTGTGCTGCTCGTAAATAGCTATTCTCCTGAGAGCTGGGTATATCCTCTCTCTGACTCATTCTGCCAGAACTTTTTCTGATTCATCACTTTGTCTACCCTTCAATTATGCGTGATTGTTTGAAATTAAAGCTCTTTACTAACAGTGTGTCTGTATTCCAGCCAGGGGGCTTAAAGGTGCATGACATGTATTCATTCATTCCAGCTGGATCACACAGACCTAGGCCTTTGGATATGTTCCCTCGCCAGAACAGCTATGTTGCTCAATTAAAATTTCTCTACACTTTGTAACTGACAATATTCCCATCTTCTTTAGCTTCCTGAAGGTAAGAATTTGCTTCCACTGGTTGACTTTGAATATGGCAATGTGTCTGTCTTTAAACAATAGAATCTGTTGGGTAAAGAAATGGTTCAAAAGTTAAAAGTGCTGGATGAGCTTCCAAAGGATCCAGATTTGAGCTCAAACACCTATATGGTGGTTCACAACTGTGTGTGACTCCAGTTCCAGGACACCTCTTGCCCAACTTCTGGCATCTCAGAGCACCAGGCATGGATATGGTATATACACATTAAACAGAATATGTATAAAAGAACCAAAATTATGAACCACAGCTTTTAAGGGTTCTAAGTATTTCTTTTCATCCTTTTGTGTCTTGCTATCATCCATGAGAAGAGCAGATCCCTTATACAGCCACTATATCTTGAAGGACACTGAACTAAACCAACCCACATCCCATAATGATTATATTCAACTCTGAGACACATGAGAGTCAAGAACATTAAATAGGTCGAAAACATTTTGACATCAAAATACAGTAGCCAAAAATAAAATGGTGTAGGCCAGAGTCCTTGTTATATTTCTCTTTAGCACTCCACTTGGATGCTAAAGTGTTTCTTTCATCTTGAACTTCCTCATTGCAATACATCATTGAGGGAAGTCTGGGCAGGAACTCAACCAGAGGCAGGAACTAAAGCAGAGACCATGAGGATGTCTGTTTACTGGCTTGTTCAACCTGCTTTCTTATAGAACTCAGAACCCCAAGACCAGGGGTGGTACCACCCACAATAGGCTGGGACCTTCTGCATAAATCATTACTAGGAAATGCCCCACAAACTTGCCTACAAGCCAATGCAATGGAAGCATTTTCTCATTTGAAATTCCCTCTTCTCAGATGACCATAAGTCAAAATGATGAAAAACAAACCAAAATGACCAGTGAGCTAGCTCAGCAGGTAAAAATATTTGCTTCCAAGCCTGACATCCTGAGCTTGAGTCCAAAGACACATGGTGAAACAAGACAACAAACTCTACTATGTTGTCCTTGGACCTCTACAAGTACACTGTAGCACATGTGTGCCCTACACACACATGCACACATACACACGTGTGCACACACAGAGAGATAAATAATTGTAATTTTAGATAAATAAAAATAAGTAAACAAAAAGCATAAGGAATGATTTTCAGATAACCCTCTGATCCAAATTAAAAGTTCCACATTGATGTGCTAAAAATCAACAACTTGCAATTTCTAGATATATAAATACTGACAAAATATCTGTCTGACAAATGAACACCTTCTACTGTGGCTATGTCTATCCATCATGCTATATTAGTAAGTCTTGAACTGCCTCTATTAAAGTAAAAGCTTCACAGAGGCAGAATCTGTGTCTGATTCATTATCACACATTGTATCTATCACAGTGCTCTATACTTAAAAGCTATTTGACAAATGACTGTATTCCAATACCATTACCAGTGCCTTTCAATATTGTCTATATCCAAAAATATTTCCTGAGACAAAATTAATCATATATCTGAAAATACAGAAATAATTAAATATTATAATTCTCCTACTTTATATATGTCATTAGATATCACTAAATCATACTTAAACTTTTTCAGAGCAGAAATTACAATAATGAGACTTGGAGATTAATTGAGCTCTTTGTTGTTGTTGTTGTTGTTTTGTTTTGTTTGTTTTGCTGTCTCAAAAAGCTTTATTTTTACTTGGTCCAAAACTTGAGAGGCTCCAGAGTGGTTACGAAGCTGCTGGTGGCTTGAGGGGTTCCTTCAGGTGGAGGTTCCTCGGCGGGCTAGTGGAGAGCAGGGGGGAGCCCCTTTAAGGCACAGAGGCCTCTTAGTCGTGCTTGAGGGTGAGGCGCTCAAAAAGATAGTAGCCCAGAGCTGCCTGGGGCTTGCCGGTCTGCGCTGGTGGTCCGGCCACCCTGTGGAGGTTGGTCAGGTGGTTGCCCATCTTCTTGATCAGCTGTACCTCCTTATCCAGGAAGTGGCTTTCCAAGAAGTCACAGAGATGGGGGTCTGTGCGGGCTGACCCCAGAGCATGCAGATCCAAAAGGGCCTGGTTCAGGCTCTTCTCCTGAGCTAAGGCGGCTTCCATGGCCTCCTGAGTCTTACCCCATTCATCTTGAGATGGTTTCTGCACATTCTGGAAGAGGGCACGGCCCCCGCGGTCATTCTGCAAGTTAAGGAGACGCTTGGTGCCTTCGTGCTTCTCCTCGGCCAATTCGCGGAAGTGGCCTATGCCGTCCAGAGCCAGGTCATCCTGATCGAAAAAGAAGCCCAGAGAGAGGTAGGTATAGGAGGCCCGCAGGTGCAAGTTGACCAGGCGGTTCACGACAGCTTCCACTTCGGTGGAATAGTTCTGACTAATCTGAAAGGCCATGGCTGATCCGGAGTATGGGGCTGACCGCGAAGACGGTGCAGACTGGTCCTAGGAGCCGAAGGCGGCGAGGATATGGTCCCGGAGGCTGCAGCTGGAGAGACTTGTAAGGCGGCTGGAAGCTAAAGTGGGAGTCCCCGGGTCTGTTCGGTCCAAACACTGTTGAAGCAAGACACAGATCCACGGGCCCTCCAAGGCGTTGCTCTCAATTAAGCTCTTTTCAAAACAAAACAACAAAGTACCTGTCTTAGGGTTTCTATTGCTGGGAAGAGACACTATGACCGTGGCAACTAATTTTTTTAATTAATTAATTTATTTATTTATTTATTTATTTATTTATTCACTTTACCACCCAATATCAACCCTTTCTCTCCTCCCATTACCCCCTCAGGCAAATCCCCTCCATTAAACCTTCCCCTTCTCTTTTGAAAACACCAACCCCTGAGCTCTACCTCTTAACCCTCAATTCCTCCACCCCTCCCACCCACCTACCTCTAACCCCAACCCCATGCACATCAAGTCCCTGTGGGACTATACACATCCTCTCCCAAGTAGGCCAGACAGGCACTCCATTCTGGGGCCATGAGAGCCACCAGACGGCAGACAACAGGCTCAGGGACAGCTCCTGCTCCCGTCGTTGGGGGACCTACATGAGACCAACCGCTCATCTGTTACATATGTGCAGGGGGCCTAGGTCCAGACCATGCTTTCTCTTTGATTAGCGATTCAGACTCTAGAAGGCCCCCAATGGTCCAGGTTAGTTGACTCTGGTGGTCTTCCTGTGGAGTCCCTGTCCTCTTTGAGTCCCTTAACCCTTCTCCCAACTTTTCCATAAGACTCCCCATGCTCCATCTATTGTTGGGTGCAGGTCTCTATCACTTTCCATTAGCTGCTGGGAGGAGCCTCTCAGAGGACAGTTATGCTGGCTTCCTGTCTGCAAGCATAACATAGTATCATTAATAGTATAGGGGACTGGTTCTTACCCATGGGATATGTCTCAATTTGGGGCATTCATTGGTAACCCACTACCTAAGTCTCTGCTCTGCCTTTGTCCCTGCACATCTTGTAGGAAGGAAACATTTTGGATCAAAGGTTTTGTGGGTGGTTGCTGTCCTTATCCCTCCACTAGAAGTCCTGTCTGGCTACAGGAAGTGGCTAATGTAGGATCCATATACCCACTGCTAGGAGTCTCAGCTAGAGTTGCCCACATAGACCCTCTGGGGATTCCCACCATCCCAGGTCTCAAGTGAATGCTAGAGATTGTCACCACCACTACCACCACCACCACCACCACCACCACCACCACCCATCTCCCTTCTCTCTCCCTTGCTCTCCCGACCACCTTTCCCCAGCACTGCTTGCCTGCCCATCCCTTCTTCCTCCCAGTTATCACCCTCTATCAACCTCAAATATCTACTTTTTTCCCTTCAGAGAAAGGTTTAATCATCCTCCCTTGGGCACTCCTTGTTATTTAGCTTCTTTGGGTCTGTTGATTATAGCATGACTATACTGTATTTTATGGCTAATATCCACTTATAAATGAGTATATACCAGGTATGTCTTTTTAGGTCAGGTTACCTCACTCAGGATATTTTCTAGTTCCATTTATTTGCCTGCAAAATTCACGATGTCCTTTTTAATATATGTGAATGAACCACATTTTCTTTATCCATTCTTCAGTTGAAGGACATCTAGGGCATTTACAGATTCTGGCTCTTACAAATAAAACTGCTAAGAATATAGCTGAGCAAGTGTCCATGTGGGATGGTGGACCATTTGCTGGGTATACTCCCAAGAGTGAAATAGCTAGGTCTTGAGGTAGAGCTATCCCCAATCTTCTGAGAAACCACCAAATTGATCCAGAGGGGTTGTACAAGTTTTCACCCCCACCAGCAGTGGAGGAGTGATCCCCTTGCTCTACAACCTCATCACCATGTGCTGTCCTTTGAGGGGTTTTTTGTTGTTTTGTTCTTTTTTAATTGTAGCCATTCTAATAGGTTTAAGGTAGAAGCTCAGAGTTGTTTGGATTTGTATTTCTCTGATGACTAAGGACCTTGAACAATTCTTTGGGTATGTCTTAGTCAGGGTTTTACTGCTGTGAACAGACACCATGACCAATGCAAGTTTTATAAAAGACAACATTTAAATGGGGCTGGCTTACAGGCTCAGAGGTTCAGTCCATTGTCATCAAGGCAGAAACATGACAGCATCCAGGCAGATATGGTGCAGGAGGAGCTGAGAGTTCTATATCTTCATCTGAAGGCAGCTAGTAGAAGACTGACTTCCAGGCGGCTAGGGTGAAGGTCTTAAACCCACACCCACAATGACACACCTACTCCAACAAAGCCACACCTCCTAATAGGTTCACTTCCTGGGCCAATCATATATGAACCATCACATTCCACTCCCTGGCCACCATAGGCTTGTTCAAGCATGAGTCTATGGGGGCCATAGTTAAACATAGCATAATGCAAAATACATTTAGTCAAACTTCAAAAGTCCCTGTAGTCTATAGCAGTCTCAACAGTGTTAAAAGTCCAAAGTTCAAGGTCTCTTTTGAGATTCATCCAATCACTTAACTGTAATCCCCCAAGCAAGACAGGAAACCAGCTGGGAAAAGTCCAAACTGCATCTCCATATCTGATGGCAAAGCTGTCTTCAGATATCCAACTCCTCTTTCATCTTTGTTGACTTCAACAAGGTTCTTTCTCCTGGGTTTGTTCCACTCCCTGCTAGCAGCTTTCCTTGGCAGGCATCCTGTGGCTCTGGCATCTTTAACATCGTGGGTACCCCAAGTCAATTTCAGCTTCACAGCTTCTTGTCCAAAGTCTGAGATCTACACATGATCTTCTGTGTATCTCCAAAGAGCTGGTGCCACTTCTCCGGCTCTGCCCATTGTAGCACTCTAAGTTCAGATTGATCCACTCCACTGCCACTACTGTTCTTAGTGGTCATCCCATGGTAATGGCATCTCCAATATGCTAGGGTCTTCCACTGCAACTATACTTCACCAAAGCCTCTCATAGGCTCTCTTCATGGTACCAAGTCTCAACTTCTTTGCATGACCCCTTCAGTCCTGGGCTGTCAATTACAACTGAGGGTACACTTTCACCAGTGGCCTTCCATGGCCTCTCACAGTACCAAGCCTCAGCTGTTCTTCATGATGCCTTCATGCCTTCAAAACCAGTACCACCTGGATGATTCTTACATGTTACCAAGTACAGCTGCAGCATGAGGTATCTCTGGAATACAGCTTCTTTGTGCTCTCAGAAAACACTTTCCATATTTCATCTCAGTGATGCTAGTCTTTTCTTTTTTTTTTTCTTTTTTTTTTTTTTTTTGGTTTTTCAAGACAGGGTTTCTCTGTGTAGTCCTGGCTGTCCTGGAACTCATTCTGTAGACCAGGCTGGCCTCGAACTCAGAAATCCGCCTGCCTCTGCCTCCCAAGTGCTGGGATTACAGGCGTGCGCCACCACGCCCAGCTGCTAGTCTTTTCTTAATCACCACTAATTTCTCAGCTCCAGCTAACCAGCATCAATTGTCCCAGTAGTCTCCTTCTCTTGACTATAAAGCCAGAGACACATGGCTGAATCTGCTGAGTTCTGCTGCTTGCAGGAGCTGCCCCCCCCTCCTTGTTCTATTACATTATCACTAGCTTCCTTTATCCCAGGCTCCTTCACTGCCTAAATTGGCTGCCCTGAATCTTGCTCCTTAGACTGACTTTGAACTCAAAGAGATCTGCATGCCTGTCACCTAAGCACTGGGATTAAAGGTGTGGTCCACCAAGCCTGGATTAAAGTTTTTCTTCACCTGGAATTTGCTACGTTCTAGGCTGGCCTTGAACTCAGAGATCTGCTTATCTTTGCCTCCTGGGATTAAAGGCTTGTACGACCATACCTAGACCTAAAGTTAACTGGGTGAATCTTGCCACCAAGGTCACCACTCCTTTAATTCAATTTAATATCCTTGAATTCAGCTCTATATTTACTCAAACTATATATTTTGTACTTTTCCTTTCTCAGCTTGCTATGTTTGTTCAAAATTCTCTTCATCAGACTTAACCAGAGAACAAAGTCTTTGTTGGGCTTTTTTGAGACTTCCTTTGCAGATGCAGTTAATATAAATCTCTTTACCTTAGCCTTGGTCAGCCTCTTCAGACAATGGCAAAAAGCAGCCATGTTCTTCACCAAAACATCACAAAAACAGTCTCTCAGCCACATATTAAAGTTCTTCTCCACTGAAACCTCTTGGGCCAGCAGGCCTAAACAGTTCAAATGACCCTCAGCACCACTGTCTTCCATATTCCGACTAGTCTGGCCCATTAAGCCCCACTTAAAGAATTCCGTGGCTTTCCAAATCCAAAGTCCCAAAATCCACATTCTTCCGAACAAAAGCATGGCCATGCTATCACAGCAATACCCCAGTCCCTGGTACCAACTTCTGTCTCTGGGAGCTCCGTGAGCCCTACTTAGTTGTTCTCCTGGTATCCTCCACCTCTCTGGCTCCTACAATCAATCCTTCCTCCCCATCTTCCATGGAGTTCCCTAAGCTCTGTCTAATGTCTGGCTATGGGTTAAGACCAATTCTTAAAGCCACTCTTTGACACCACTAATAGGCACAGTATATTTGATCTTGTCACTCACAAACCACATTATGGTCCTCCATGAGACTGTCTGTGCCTGAGCACCTCTGAAGTACTCTCTCCAAAGAACTGCAAGGTTTGCTCCAGTCCTCCAGCCAGTGTCTGCTCAGGTGAGAACATAACAGATCTTTGTACTTCAACCTATTTAAAATGTCCTTCTGCTCCACCCATCGCCTCAATGTGCTTAGGTAGTTCTTTTCATCACTTGGAACAGTATGCACTTATTTGGGATTCTGTGTCCCTTCTGTAAAATTTCCATGTCATGAGAAAAGGGGGCCCTGTTTCTTTCATTTGCTTCTCTAGTCCCAGTGCTGTGAAGGTACCTGACACATTGTAAGTGTTCAGTGACTATTGTGGATGAATGAATGAGTGGGTGAGTAAGAGTTGAGTATAAGAATGACATCATCAATCACTCCCTACTCTGTAAAGCAAGCCCTGAAAAGCCCTGTGGAGATCACTCACCGGTGGATCTTGTATTAATCTGGGTTCTCTAGAGTAACAGAATGTATGGGCAGTCTCTATGTAGTTAGGGAATTTGTCGATGACTTACAGTCTGTAGTCCAACTCCACAACAATAGTCAGCAGCAGCTGTGGATGAAAGTCCAAGGATCTTGCAGTTGCTCAGTCCCACGAGGCAAGCCGGCAAGGAAGAATGAGTCTTCCTTCTTTCAATGTCCTTATATATGTCTTGAGTAGAAGGTGTAGCCCAGATTAAAGGTGTGTGTATCCATGCCTTTAATCCCAGATGATCTTGAACTAGAATCCATAGCCATAATCTGGTATTAAAGGTGTATGTCTCCATGCCTTTAATCCCAGATGATCTTAAACTTGAATCCACAGCCACCATGCTTCAAGATCTCCATGCTAAACCCAGGTGAAAAACTTATATCTCTGAGCCTCCAGATTAGGATCATAGGTAAGCCTTCCAATTCTAGATTGTAGTTCATTCCAGATAAAGTCAAGTTGACAACCAGGAATAGCCACTACAGGGTACTTTGCAGCCATTTGAGATTCCACTCTTGAGAATTCTCTGTTTAGCTCTATACCCCATTTTTTAATTGGATTATTTGAATTGTTCACATCTAACTTCTTGAGTTCTTTATATATTTTTAATTTTAGCCCTCTGTTAGTGTTAATGAAATTAGTGTTAGTGAGGATCTTTTCTCAATCTGTAGACTCTCCTTTTGTCCAAATAAAAATGTCCTTTGACTTACAGATGCTTTTCATGTTCATTGGGTGCCATTTATGAATTCTTGATCATAGTACCCAAGCTATTGGTATTTTGTTCAGTAAATTGTCTCCTGTACCAATAAGTTCAAGGCTATTCCCCACTTTATGTTCTATTACATTTAGTCTATTTGGTTTTATATTGAGGGCTTTGATCCACTTGGACTTAAGTTTTGTGCAGGGTGATAAATATGGATTTATTTGCATCCTTCTATATTCAGACAACTTAGACTAGCATGTACTGAAGATGCTCTCCCTTTTCCATTGTATGGTTTTGGCTTCATTGTCAATAAGTAAGTGTCCAGCTGGGCAGTAGTGGTGCACGCCTTTAATCCCAACACTTGGGAGGCAGAGGCAGGTGGATTTCTGAGTTCAAGGCCAGCATGGTCTACAGAGTGAGTTCAGGACAGCCAGGGCTACAGAGAAACCCTGTCTCAAAAAATAAAAAACAAACAAACAAAAAAACCCAACAACAACAAAGAACACTGGCTGTGCTTACCATCTGTGAATATACTTTGAATTCTTCCTTTCCAATTTGTACCCCCTTGATCTTCTTAAGTTGTCTTATTGCTCTAGGTAGAACTTAAGGTACTATAATGAAGACAGGAAAAGAATGAACAGCCTGAACATGTCCCCAGTTTTAGTAGAAATGATTTAATTTGATATTGACTATCAACTTGCCATATATTGCCTGTATTTTGTTTAGGTGTGCACCTTGCATTCCTGCTTTCTCAAAGATTTTTATCATGAAGGGGCATTGGAATTTGTCAAATGCTTTTTCAGCATTTAGTGAAATGATCATGGGATATTTTTTTCCTTCATTTTGTTTATATAGTAGATTATGTTCATGGATTTTCATATATTGAACCACCCCTGCATCCTTAGGATAAAACCTACTTGGTCATGGTGGATGATGTCTTTGATATGTTCTTGGATTCTGTTTGTGAGTATTTTATTGATTTTTCTTGTACCAGTGTTCATAAAAGAATATGGTCTGAAATTCTCTGTAGCTGCCTGCAGCTACTTTGAACTGGGTTTTTGGAACAGAAGCTGAGGGATGGATGGGGAAGCCGCAAAAAGAACGAAAGCCAGGACAATAGTTTACTGGTCGAGGCCAAAGTTTAATGGAGGTCTGACAATTTAACAGTTTGGGCGAGCCCCTCCTCCTAGACTCCTGCAAGAGTTCCAGGAACTGATCTGGCTGTTCCTTGGGTGTTGGCTCCCCTGCCCAGGCAGCTGGGCGGGTCACCTGCTTAATTCAGGAATTTGTAGACCTGGAGGAAAAATGAACTTCGCCTTCACTCTAAGCACTCCACCCTAGGTGGAGCAGCATCCAGAATAGCACAGGAATACCCCGCTCAACAAAGGCTGGGAGAAGTTCACCTTGATCAATGTCAAGTTCCTACCAGGTGGCATGACACACCGTTATGGCTCTGTACAATTCTCTTTCTTTGTTGAGTCTTTGTGTGGTTTAGATATCAGTTTAGCAACATTCGTTCTGTTTCTATTTTGTGGAATAGTTTAAGGATTATTGGAGCATTAGCTCTTCTTGGAAAGTCTGATAGAATTATGAACTAAAACCATCAGGCTCAGGGTTGCTTCTATTTTCTTAAGCATCATAGGACTATTCAGATAGTTTACCTGATCTTGATTTAATTTTTGCAATTGGTATGTATCAAAAAAACCATCATTTCATTTAGATTTTCCAATTTTGTGGAGTGCATGCTTTTGAAGTAAGATCTAATGATTCTTTTAGTTTCCTCAGTGTCTGTTGTTATATCTCCTGTTTCATTTCTGTTTTGTTAATTTGGATAATGTTTCTCTAGATCTTCATTAATTTGGCTAAGGGTTTTGTCTATCTTGTTGATTTTCTCAAATAATCAGCTCTTGGTTTTGTTGATTCTTTGTATTTTTCTCTCTGTTTCCAATTGATTGATGTCAGCCTTGAGTTTGATTATATCCTGTTGTCTACTCCTCCTGGACCTGTTTGCTTCTTGCATTTGTTGTTGTTATTTTTCCTAGAGCCATCAGGTGTAGTATGGGAATTCTCCAATTTCTTTATGAGGGTAGTTAGTGCTATATCACTGCTATCATAGTGTCCCATAAGTTTGGGTATATTGTGCCCTCATTTTCATTGAAATCTAGAAAGTCTTTAATTTCTTTCTGTATTTCTCCCCTGACCCATGGGCCTTGAGCAAAGAGTTGTTCACTTTCCACGAATATGTAGGCTTTCTGTTGTTTCTGTTGTTGTTCAAGTCCAGCTTTAATCCATGGTGATCTAGTAAGATGCATAGAGTTATTTCAATCTTCTTGTATCTTCTGAGGATTGTTTTGTGACCAAATATATGTTAACGTTGGAAAAGATTCCATGAGGTGTTGTAAAGAAGGTGTATGCTTTTGTGTTTGGGTGATATGTTCTATAGATATTTGTTAGGTCCATTTGAATCATAACCTCTGTTATGTTATTTCTCTGTTTAGTTTCTGTCTGGATGAACTGTCAGTTGGTGAGAGTAGGGTGTTAAGGTCTCCCACTATTAATGTGTTGGGTTCAATGAGTGATTTAAGCTTTAGTAATGATTCTTTTATAAATGTGGATGCTCTTTGAGGCATATATGTTCAGAATTCAGAATGTCCTCTTGATGGATTTTTCCTTTGATGAGTATGAAGTGTTCTTACCTGTCTCTTTTGATAGCTTTTGGTTGAAAGTCTATTTTATGAGGTATTAGAATGGCTACTCCAGCTTGTTTCTTTGGTCTGTTTGCTTGGAAAACCTTTTTCCAGTCCTTTATACAGAGATAATGACTCTTTGTTGCTGTGTTTCTTGTATACAACAGAATAATGGATTCTGTTTACATAGCCATTCTCTTAGCCTGTGTCTTTTTACAGAGTAATTGAGTCCATTGGTGTTGTACTGGCTGGTTTTATTTGTCAACTTGACACAGGCTGGAGTTATCACAGAGAAAAGAGCTTCAGTTGAGGAAATGCCTCCATGAGAACCAGCTGTAAGACATTTTCTCAATTAGTAATCAAGAGGGGAGGGGCCATTGTGGGTGGTGCCATCCCTAGGCTGTTAGTCTTGGGTTCTGTAAGAAAGCAAACTGAGCAAGCCAGGGGAAGCAAACCAGTAAGAAACATCCCTCCATGGCCTCTGCATCAGCTCCTGTGTCCTGACCTGCTTGAGTTCCAGTCCTGACCTCCTTTGGTGATGAACAGCAATTTGGAAATGTAAGCTGAATAAACCCTTTCTTCCCCAACTTGTTTCTTGGTCATGATGTTTGTGCAGCAATAGAAACCCTGACTAAGACAGATGTTGAGAGGTATTAATGACCAATTATTGTTACTTCCTGTTATATTGGAAGTTGGTAGTGGTTGAATGTGTGTGCATATGTGTATTTCTGTTCTATTAATGGTGTGATTTTTTTTGTTTTGTTTTTGTTTTCTTGACTATAGTTAGCATTATCATTGTGTTGGAATTTCCCTTCTAGTATCCTCTGTAGGGGTAAGTTCATGGAAAGATGTTTAAATTTGGTTTCATCATGAAATATCTTGGTTTCCTTATCTATGTTAATTGAAATTTTTGCTCAGTATGCTATGGGCTGACATCTGTAGTCAATTAGGGTCTGCACAATCTCTGCCCAGGCCCTTTGAGCTTTTAGAGTCTGAGAAATCAGGTATAATTCTGACAGTATGCCTTTATATGTTACTTAGCCTTGTTCTCTTGCTGCTATTAAAATTTTCTTTGTTCTGAATACTTAGTGCTTTGATTATTATTTTGTGGGAGAAATTTCTTTTTTGGTCCAATCTCTTTGGTGTTGTGTAAGCTTGTTGTACCTATAGGCATCTCTTTACTTAAGCTAGGAAAAGTCTCTTCTATGATTTTGTTGAAGATGTTTTCTGGGCCTTTGAGCTGGGAGCCTTCTCCTTCCTCTATTCCTATTATTCTTAGGTTTGGTCTTTTCATGGTGTAATTAAATTTCCTAGATGTCCTGCAACATGTGCTTTTTAGATTTAGCATTTTTTGACTGATATATTGACTTCTTCAATCATATCTTCTACACCTGACACTCTCTTCTGTCTCCAATATTCTGTTGTTGATGCTTGTGTCTGTAGTTCCTGTTCTCTTTCCTAGAGTCTCCATCTCCAGGATTGCCTGAAGTTGTTTTCTTTATTACTTCTATTTCCATTTTTAGGTCTTGGACAGTTTTGTTCATATCCTTCACCTGTTTGAATTTTCCTGTATTTATTTATATTTATTTGCTTCCTCTCTTAATGCCTCTACCTGTTTTGAATGTATTTTCCTGTAGTTCAAGGGAACTTATTTATGTCCTCTTTACAGGCCTCTATCATCTCTTTATGATGAGATTTAAGATCCTCTTCTTGTGCTTCAGTTTCTTTTGGATATCCAGGATTTGTTGTAGCAGGATAGCTGGGCTCTTGCCATATTGCCCTCAGTCTTCTTGATTGTGTTATTACTCTCTTCTTTAGGTATCTGGTTTTCCCTGGTATTGGCTAGATGATCCTGAAGGCAACAGGACTTCTCCAGAAGGTGTGGTAAGCTATGGACCAGACAATTGAAGTCAGGGTACCCGACTCTCCTGGCTATGCCTCAGACAGACCCCGCTCTGCAGGCTGTGGATCCGACTCTGCAGGCTGTATCCTTAGTGGACCCAACTGAGATAGCAGGCAAATAAAACTAGGATAGGACTGATCAGGCAGGGTTCTAAGTTTATTAATATTGGGGGTCCCCAAAAGATTCCATGGGGAAACAGGATGCTTTTTGGCTCCAGCAAAACTCCTCCAGACTGAAGAGTGAGCTCAGAACTAGTGAATGGGGCTCAGGGAACCTCGAACCACACACACACATCAACAACTCTTACAAAGAAAATCATTTAATTGGGGCAGGCTTACAGTTCAGAGATTTAGTCCATTGTTAACATAGTGGGAAGCAGTGTAGCACACAGGCAGATGCTGTGCTAGAGAAGGAGCTGAGAGTTCTACATTTGGATCCCAGGCATCAGGAAAAGAATAAGACACTGGACCTGGCTTGAGCAACTAAGACCTTAAAGGCCCACTCTCAGTGACACACTTCCTCCAACAAGACCACATCTCCCAATAGTGCCACCTCCTAATAGGCCTATGAGGCTTATTTTCATTCAAACCAACACAGTACCTTATACCAGATTTCTAAAACTAGTGATTTACACTATATTAATTCCAAAAGGCACCCATTTGTCAATGAACATTATTATGCAGAATCAGTGGTTAGGTGAGCCGCCTCAGAACTGATGCACACAAACATGTAGCAGAGATGTATCATGTGTCAAGCCTTAAGGGAATAAACCAGGGAGGGGGGAGTGTCACACATAGACTCCTATCAGTCTCAAGAGTAGCACAGCTCTGTCTGAGTCTCTGGTTTATCCTCTGCCCTGACCCATACTACAGGCTAATTTCTTCCATCCTTCCCTATCAGTCAGCTGACCTTTAATGCCTTTGTCATTTGCTTTCTTCTGTCTTTGCTGTGTTTTTCTTTCTTGTCTTAATTTCTCTGTTCCCCCCCCCCTTCATATTTGTAAACTTTAATACAAGGACACCTTGGCAATCCAGAGTTCCCTTCTTCATGGAACCATCCAAAGCCTTAAACCAGATGAGAGTTTCAGGCCTCAACCAAACTCATGATAGTTTCTAATAAGATATACCAAGACATGTATAGATTCCCCACAACTAGAGAAATGTAAAGGCATGATTTTATTCTAATCTTGAAAAACCTGCTGAACCCCAGGATGTAGGCCTGTTCAGTTCTTCACAGCTGTGTCTAAAACTAAAGTCTTCAAATATAGTAGAGCGTTACTATTTAGTCATCAAACTTATTCGATGTAAGTTTATGCTCAAACAGTTTTAGGTATGACTTAGTGGTATCTAATGTACCAGCAAATTAAATAATCTGTTAACTTCAGTTAGTCTGAAATTCAGAAGATATGGAACCAGATGTATTCTCCTGTCTTTCCAGAGTGGGCCTGAAGACAGGGTCCATTCCACTAGAAAATGTCACCTGTACATCACTCTCAATAGTCATAGAATAATGTGACCTAAATGCATGCTCTGGCCAGTTGTGGTCACACATATCTTTAATTCTAGCACCTGGAAGACAGAGGCAAGCCTGATCTACATAGTGGGCCCCAGGATTCACAGCCAGAGCTCCAGAAAATCTGTTAAAACAAAAAGTGCTGATTCTCTTACATATCACTCAATCAAGCAACAGGTAAAGACTGTGCAATTATCCAAAGCTAGATCAATTTATAATACCCTGATGGCCAAAGCTAAACTACTATATGTGTGTGTGTGTGTGTGTGTATGTATGTATGTATGTATGTATGTATGTATGTATGTATATATACATACATACACATATTTGGTAGAACCTGAGTCAATCACAGTCTTCCCCTACCCTTAGCTATTTCTAGCTGAAATTATAAGGAACAGTGGTGTTTCTCAGTTGGCGATAGAGCTGGGCATTTTAAAGCAGGAGAGTGGCCAGCACTCCTTGTGTCCTCCTATGGATGGCAGAAAAAGCCATCCATGTGAAAGAACTGAGCAAAGAGGTAAAGAGAAGCAGAACTGAGCATCAGAGGGAAGGCTGAGCGCAGGACTCTACCTGCCACCGGTTCCAGTTCTCCATAACAGCTGCCATGCTGCTGCTCCTCACATGGCTGCATACTAAGCCCTCCAATGAGTTTGCAGACCTAGGTGAGTTCAAGCTGTTTTCCTATAACCTGTAACCAGGAGGATTTGACACTCTGTACCAGACAAATTCCAAGGTAATATATTTGACTTGTTAGGAGTAGACCTAGGAATAACAGAGGCATTATTAATGCATCTGCAGATTCAAGTACATCTTTGCACACCTACCAGTAGGGAATGACATGACTTAACACTTTCTCCCTTGCCTTCCTCACTAGCAATCTTCTAAAATATTGTTAGATCCAAAGTAAGGTGTTCTTGAGTTGTATTAAAAAAAAAAAATCCCTTCTATTGATAATAGTAGTTATGTAGCAAAAGAGCAGTAAGGACATTGAAGAAAATCATTATTAATCTGATTGTTACTGAGAGATCCTAGGGCTCCAAAAAGGGATTTGGTAGGCTGTGGAGACACCAGCTTTAATTTGAAATTATAAATCTGACTCAAAAGCTCTACAAAGCAAATCTACAATGTTATCCTGAGGACTAATGCTAAAACAAGGCTGCTAGGAATTGGAAACTGAAGAAATAAGCAAAACAAAGACAGAGCCTTCTTAAATGCATTAGGCTGTATTTATAAACAAAGGCATATGCCTATAAGCAATATTCTTCGTTTGTTGATGTGTCCCTGCAATAAAATATTCTTTGCATTCAAATCAGTAGCCCAGTTTACTTTGAGCTGGTGACCTGCTGTGGAAGGAACCTGGTAAGCATAGTCTGAGGTCAAGATCAACTGACCAAGAGGAGGGGGGCCCCTCAAATGATAAAAGCCAACCTAGCTGTCCCATTGACTTCCCTCAGAGGCCACTACTTAACAGTCTCCTGACCTTCCTTGCCTCCCTGACTCACACACTGAGGAAAGAGTCTGATTTTCAGCACTATAATTATGATGAAGTACATCCATCCTTATTCCCTAAAACTGGTGCTTTAATTAGCTCTAAGAAAAACAAAAGGAAAAAACTGACTGGATTACTCTGCATAATCATAATCTCTAGAAAGTCTAGATATTCAATTTATGTATTTGTTTTTACAGAGCTATTCAGCACAATGCATGAACTTGAAACATGCTAATGTCAACCAAGAAAATCCTGTTCTAACGTGCAAGTGCTGCCTAGCTGCATAAGCCTCTTCACATAATTAGCTTGTAAACAATATTCCTTAATAAGATCTCCTCTAAGCTATTCCACAAAGGGATTTGTACTCAATTTTTGGAAATCTCCACTTCAAAGTTCTTCTATAAACTGCATTTAATATTTTTTTTCTTTTCTTTTCTTTTCTTTTCTTTTCTTTTCTTTTCTTTTCTTTTTTTTTTTTTTTTTTTTTTTTGATTTTTTTCGAGACAGGGTTTCTCTGTATAGCCCTGGCTGTCCTGGAACTCACTCTGTAGACCAGGCTGGCCTCGACCTCAGAAATCCGCCTGCCTCTGCCTCCCAGAGTGCTGGGATTACAGGCGCATTTAGTATTTCTAATCAGAGTGGGTTGACAAGATAACTAAGTAGATAAAAATGCTTGCTGAGCTAGCCTGGCTCAAGAATTCAACCTGAAGCACAAATGAACCCATATTCTCCAAAATTATCTTCTGACCTTTCCATGTGCACTATAGAATGTACACTTGAACACACTCACACGATGATTAAAATACTTTAAATGTATTTAAATCAACAACTCACTCACAGAGCATACTAGAACGCCTGAAACCAGTTTCCCAGACTTTCCTACAAACTAAAACTATGTGTTAATGAGTAACTGAATCTCACCTAAACAAATCCCGCAACTGTACTATAATTTTCGTCTTTTTTGTTGGTGGTAGGTTTTTTGTTATTTTTTGGGTGTTTTTTTTTTTTTTGGTTTATTTTGTTTTGTTTTTTGTTTGTTTGTTTGTTTGAAACAGGGTTTCTTTGTGTAGCCCTGGCTATCCTGATAACTTGGCTGATACTTGGGCTCTCTGTAAACTTGGCTGGTCTTGAACTCACAAAGACCTACCTGCCTCTGCCTCTCAATTGCTGGGATTAAAGGTACGCACCACCACCACCACCCAACTAATTTTGTCTTAAAAAGTTGTTTAAATGTAGTCATAGTCACAGAAAATGATGCATTTAGGAAATTTTCTTTAAGTCTCCATTTATAATTCACAGAAAAATCAAAGTACACAGACCCAGAGATGTACTCAATAGTTTATTCTTATCACCTCTACTCTGATTATAATTGTCGTGTATCAAAGACCTTTTAAAGAAACTTGATAAGGTAAAAATTTAGTTTCAGTGGTTTTTGAAACCTTTCAGGCCATAGCACAAAAACACTAAGCTGAGCTCCTGTCTCTGGTGCTAGAGAAAGGACTCAGCCCTGCTTTCCAGGAGAGAGCTCAACCCCTTCTCACCTGCATAGACGCTCCCTCCACTCGGGCCACGCATGCCACCCGATCCAAGAAAGTGACTGCCACAGGCACCGCCACGAAGAAGCCTTTGCAAAAGGCCTTCAAGCATCTTCTCACCCAGCCTTGTGACTGTGCCATACCGAGATGCACCAAGACAACAGGCAGAAAATGAGCCTAGAGAAAAGAGATAAGCAAAACCATCAAAACCACACAGGCAAACTAAGAACTGTCTGTTCCGGGGCAGAGCCCTCGCATAACGTCCACAAGGCCCTGGGTTCGCTCAACATCATAAAAGAAATGAAAATTTAGCTAAAGAATTGCAACCCTGTTTCTTAGCATATTCCAAGGCCACACCTAAAACTATTAGGTAAGTCTGTTTTGAGTCCTAAATGGGAAATGCATGGATTCAATTATGTCTTTTCAGCTTCTCTATGTAAGAAATGTTAGTGGAAAAGTTACAAAAAACTAACTATTCCAAAAGCAAATCCTTTTCTGTAGCTCTAACAGTACAGAAGCGTAATCTTATTTTCCTAATAGAAGTATAGTGAGACACGTGTTTAATGCCTTCCGAGGGTATTTTAAATTCCGAGTGTCCCCTTAAGAGCAGTATCATGCCCTGCTGGCTTTCTTCCCCGAGTTATCCACCAAGCGAGGCTTCCGTTCTCCACTCCCTGAGCCTCTCCCCCTTCCCTGCACCTTTACCCGAGTGCACCCGCACCTATCTGGCACCCACTACAGAGACCAGACTCACATCACACAGCAGTGGTGACTGTGAAGAACAAGATGTCAGACCCAGCAAAGACGCTGTGCAGACTGACTCAGCTGCCCACTGGCTTTCCAGCCAGGTGTTCTTTGACCTTCATACTCACCCTGCTGTGAGTATAATGCATTTCCAAAGCACATGACGATTTCCCATTTCTGTGACACTCTGGGACTTGGCAAACAAGGTCAGGCCGAAGTGGGGAACAGAATTCATAAAGTGGCAGCCGCCTGAGACGTCATAAATATTCTACCCACTGAACACCTAAACCTTCACTTCCTTCACCTGCTAGGACTTGGAGGGTCCTAGCATCCAACCCTCAAATGGGTTGGATTTGATCTCAGCGCCTGACCTCCCCCCCACCCCCCAGATTCTGCCCTTCACTGGGTACTAAATTAAAGGAGAGGGGAGGGGAGGGGAGGGGAGGGGAGGGGAGGGGAGGGGAGGGGAGGGGAGAAGAGAGGAAAGGAAAGGGGGAAAAAGGGAAGAAAAGAAATCTAACTCTTTACTTAACCTGTGTAGTTATTGGCCTAAAGAAGCAATATTTGGCACTGTAAAATTTGGTTAATATTAGAAACAAAAGTAGTCATCTCAAGCTATAAAATGAAAAGTATGAAGATTGACAAGTAACAAAATAAAAAGGTCCTATGCCCCCTAGCATCCTGAAGGCAGCTTGGCTGTCTCGCACCGCATTCACCCAGGAATATACCACTTCCTAGCATTTAAAACTGCTGCTGGAAGTCAAGCCCTAAGACTGCTAGGAAGTCTGGGATAGCCAGGGCAGAAATCTCTGCAGAAGCATTCAATATGCATGCATCCTTCTGCGGGGCCTGTAACCACAGTCAGCTTTACTAGGAAACCAGAGATGCCCCCTCAGTGCCTCACACAATGAAAAATAATATAATAAAGGATCAAAAGATGCCATCCTGTTAGACCAAAAAGAAGCAGTCGAGTAAATAAGAAAGCCCCTGGATAAAAAAGATAAATTACATTTGTTCACTGTTGTATTTACACATGATCCATGCACAAGTCAGAACCAGAAAAGGAAGAAGATGGGAGAGCCACAGAGAACTTTTTTCTTTCTATCTTTTTTTTTTAAAATAATCATGAAAGTCCTTCAACTGAAAACTTGAAAAATTAGCTTGTTTCCCTAGAAACTTAAGGTTTCAGGTCCTCTCGAGAGTAGATCCAGAAGGTGTGAGAAACGCAGTTAGACCAAGTATCTGCTAGAAAAGCACGGTAAAATTTAATTTGGGCTTTTTTTTTTAAATCTTTTCTATTCCTTTCTTTTTTTTCTTTTTCTTTTTTCTTTCATTTTTTTTTTTAAGCTCCCAAAAGCTACACATACACAGCAATGCTGGAATGATATTCATATCATAGAAATGACGACAAAAACTATGCGAGAAAACAACACGTATTTGGGTGTATATATATATATATATATATACCCACACGTGTGTGTGTGTGTGTGTGTGTGTGTGTGTCTTTTTTTTTTTTTTTTTTTTTTTTTTGGTTTTTCGAGACAGGGTTTCTCTGTGTAGCCCTGGCTGTCCTGGAACTCACTCTGTAGACCAGGCTGGCCTTGAACTCAGAAATCCGCCTGCCTCTGCCTCCCAAGTGCTGGGATTACAGGCATGCGCCACCACACCCAGCTGTGTGTGTCTTTGTATTTTGGACCCCACAGTATCATGCTTTAGATGGTTGGCCCGAGCCCACAGGGCTGTTTTGAGAAGACTGTAGAAGGAAAAATGAAAATAAAGGGAGGAGGCAGAAAGGAGAAATAAGCTTTAAAAAGAAAAACAAGACAAAATACTGTAATGAGTAAATGCATTATATGCATGCATGAAAATGTCAGAAGGAAACCCATTATTACATATTAATTAGTATATACTAAAAAAGAACATTTAAAAACCAGAAATGTGATAGCTAAATTCTTCCCAGATACTTATATGCCTGGATTTTCTTTGGAGAATTATATAATTTTAAAGGAAAACCTTAAGATCTGTTGGGAACCGACAAGCTTAGCTCAACGCCCCCAGCTGGGCTGTTTGCACAGGTTTCCTGAGAGCAAAACATCCATCCTGTGGCTTAGCTTGATTCCTGCTTTCCTGCTCGGTGTGA
This sequence comes from Apodemus agrarius, assembly GCA_964023405.1. Lineage (NCBI taxonomy): Eukaryota > Metazoa > Chordata > Mammalia > Rodentia > Muridae > Apodemus > Apodemus agrarius. The sequence goes on from OZ030011.1 coordinate 83,007,919, forward strand.
TAGGGACTTCCCAGATGCCTGACCTATGGCTATAATTGTGTTTTCCTGTTCCCTTCCCTGGCCTCCCGTATATATGGTGCTGGTCTCCCAGTAAAGCTTCGGCATTCTCCTTACAGAATGTCTGTGTTTCTATGCCCGGTACTCGGCACTGTGGCGGCTCGAGCGCTGTCAAAGAGCCAGGTTAATTTTGTAAGTAATTGTATGTGTGAGACTGGAGGATGTGCACACACATGAAGTGCCTCTGAGACCAGAGGAATCGAAACCACTGAAACTGGAGCTACAAGTGTTTGGGAGCCACCGGAGGGGAGTGCGGGGAACTGAGCCCAGGTCCTCTGCTGGAGCAGTGTGTGCTCCTAACCTCAGAGCCATCTCTCTAGTCCCTGAACGATATAATTTAACCATTGCATATGAGGCAAGAAAAGGGGCTTTTGAAGAAAGAACGTTGCCTCATATTTGGCAAAAACTGATGGGCTCACAGATCCACTTGTTAAGTCTAGTGCAGTACTTCATTTCAACTTGAGGGAATTTTTCCTTTGTGAGATTGCTAGAGACTTGTGCATTGAGAGCCCACTGCTTTCCAGACTACAACAGAACAAAACATTCTCCAGAGTTATCCACCTATGGCAATAGCTTCCAAACCCTGACCACATTCAAATGAAGAAACCCTGTTTCCAACCCAGTACTCCTCACACATATGCACATTTATACAAACTCCCACACTAAAGAAAGAAGCAAGTGAAAAACCACAAAATAGCACCTATCCAAAGTCTGTTATATGTCATTAAAAAAAAAAGCCTATTACTTGGGCACAGTGGTGGTCTACAGGGTGAGTGCCAGTCTAGACAGGGGTACATAATAAAAATCCTGTTCCAAAACAAAAATAACTGTTAAGTACAAATCAAGAAATTGTTTTCTGTCATCTACCCAAGGATCTTTTCCTCCATCTCCACCTAAACTGAAATATGAATATCCTAATAACTCCCCTTTAAACCCTTCACCATATGACAAGGGAGAAACTACCTTTAATGAACTGGTTCCTGTGTAATGACTATAACTGTCATTATGACAGAGGTGTGTATATGTGCATGCATGGTAAAAAATGAAGAGCAGTAAGGATTTTTTGCAGCTTTCAGTATATATTGTGTGATCCTGACATCCGCCCTAACCTGTAATCCTTTACATCACACTGAAATAAATGTAACTGCAGACTAACTTTAGAAATGAGCAATTTAAAATCATTTTTCATCCCAACTCATCCACCAGCTGTAATCTTAAATTTATGAATGAACTCCTACATCTAGTTCCAAAGGGAGGGTCTGGCCCAGGATGCTGAAGGTTGCTCCTATGAGCATCTCCTCCTGGGAGGAGGAACTACATCAATGAGATAGGAAGTCCATTTGACACAGTTCATTCACTCAGACCCATCTTTAATATGAGCCCTTAATACAACTAATTTCTCTTCAGTAATATGTTTCGTCTGTAATCATGTATTAACTCCCTTTATAGACATCCACAATATACATAATAATCTTAACAGACTTACCAATGGCCCAGAATGGTCGTCCATATGATTTAATAATAAAATAATTTTGACTTTTTTAAATTTTATTTTATTCTTAAGATTCAACTTTATGTTAGGGATATTTTGCCTGTGTGTGTGTGTGTGAGTGTGTGTGTGTGAGTGTGTGTGTGTGCGCGCGCCTGGTACCTAAGGTCAAAAAAGCACTAGGTCCCCAGAACTGCAGGGTGGCTGGGTTTGTTTGTTGGCTTGTTTTTCTCTCGTTCTTTCTTTCTTTCTTTCTTTCTTTCTTTCTTTCTTTCTTTCTTCCTTCCTTCCTTTCTTTCTTTCTTTCTTTCTTTCTTTCCCTTTCTTTCTTTCTTTCTTTCTTTCTTTCTTTCTTTCTTTCTCTTTTTCTCTTTCTAAGATAGAGTCTCACTGTGTAGCTCTGGCTACTCTGGAACTCACTCTATAGACGAGACTGTCCTCGAACTCACAGAGATCCCCCTGCCTCTGCCTCCGAAGTATCAGGATTAAAAGCACTTGATGCCACTGCATCAAGTCCCGCATACTCCGGTACAGCTTAGCTTCATTCAAATGGAGGAAATGGCTTTTCCTCAACTTCAGACGCCATTAGCTCAGTCTCTTTGAAAACACGACTAGCTGGAGCTGCTTTGGGGTCTTTTCTATTTTTAAAGGTTCTTTTACTGCATGATTTGCAGTGTATGTTAGTTGCTCTTTGGGGGCTGTGAAAGAATACTCTGAGGAAGTTTTATAGGAGGAAGAGCTGGCTGCCTTTGGCTCACAGTTTAAGAAGGTTCGTGGACTTCTTCACAGGACTGCCGCTATCTTCCACACAATAAAGCCAGAGCAAGGATTCTTCAGTGAAGGGACTGTCAGAAGCACGAGGGAAGCACGCCCACCTGAGGGCATTCAGACAGTGCCCCAAGCCAAAGGAGAGGGGGAAAGTAAGATGACCTTGTAAAGGAACTGAGAGGTTGATGTTTCCAGATGCTCTGAGGGGAGGTTCAGTACAGTCCTGTCTTCTCTGATGGACGAAGGGCCATATGTCTCATGAAAATAAAATACTGTTAAAAGACTGCAGCTACCAAACTCAGAGGGAACCACACAGATGAAGAAATGAGCACTGCATTTCTATTTCCATGCACTGGTGCTACCTCCATGGCTTTGGAATTGACCTGATTGGGTCAACAAGGGAATGAAGGACACACACAGAGACTCAGATAAACAGAAAAGCTGAGTTTGGATGGACTGTGCATCCTGATGGAGACATACCAGCAGGAGCCCAGAATTCAGAGCAATACTTTTATACAAGTGAGTGTGAAAGAGGCTGAATTATTGTCTATAGCCAAAAGAGGAGGCAGATCTAGATAATCTTGTAGGGTTCTTTATGGGGGTAGCCTCAAGCAGTGAACATCTGGGAGGAGGAAGCTGTGGCTGACACTTTCTGCCCTTTGTCAACATCTGCTCAGGGACCAGGAAAGGCCTTCCCATCTCCCTGAGACAAGCCCAGGGACCAGGGAAGGCCTTGCTATCTCCCTGAGACAGGCCCAGGGACCAGGGAAGGCCTTGCTATCTCCCTGAGACAGGCCCAGGGACCAGGGAAGGCCTTGCCATCTCCCTGAGACAGGCCCAGGGACCAGGGAAGGCCTTGCTACCTCCCTGAGACAGGCCCAGGGACCAGGGAAGGCCTTGCTACCTCCCTGAGACAGGCCCAGGGACCAGGGAAGGCCTTCCAATCTCCCTGAGACAGGCCCAGGGACCAGGGAAGGCCTTGCTATCTCCCTGAGACAGGCCCAGGGACCAGGGAAGGCCTTCCCATCTCCCTGAGACAGGCCCAGGTAGAGCTTTGTCATACCAAGAATCTAAGGCACTGGGGTCCTGTGCAGGGCAGTGCTCATGACATCTGCTCCCCGAATCCCTCACTCCAGACCCCCTTTTTCTTAAATGCTCAGGTGCAGCTTAGCATCTAGTCTAGTGAAAGCCCTTCATAGTCTGTGGAGTTTAACAGAAAAGAGACAGAACCAAAATACTGGTTCTTGGCCAGGGTTACTCAGATCATACTACTCAAAAACATGAAAACCCTGAAAATTAGTCAGCCCTTCCCTCAGCCACGGGCCTTTCTCTCTCCAGGCTGCCTATAAACATGAGCCCTGAAGTCTGGGTACAATTAGCTCCTCAGGACCCGGGCAAATATTAGCAACAATGGTTTCCTATCCCTTTGTAGGGAAATTCTCTCCGTGCCCTTAAGGAAAGGATATTAGTTTGTTGGTAAGTTTGCAAGATAGTGTAATTGATTGCCAGTCCCTTCATAGCCCAAGAGACAGGTCTTCACGGCTAGACTCCACCCCGGATCTGATCTGATGGAGCCTGCCTTTTTGTGAGAAAACAGCCTTGGATCTATTGAGTCACAAGTCAGACTCCACAAACAAAAAGGAAAAAAAGGGGGCGGGGGTGGACTTTCAGGCCACTGAGCCCAGCAGCAATCCTCCTTTTTCTTCCCCAAACCCACTACTCACTCCTCTGGACATACCCGCAAAACAGTCTGAAAAACAACGATGCTGCAATGTTCTCACCCCACCCCCAAGACTCCTCAAAAACCTGTTGAGAAGTGGGGACATATGACTACTAGCTCCCGTATTCCTAATGTCCTGTGGCTCATACTGATGCATAGAATATGCTCGACTCAACTTTATGTGAGCACTTCTTGTGGGAACACCCCTTTGCCTGGCCACTGTGAATAGACAAGTTCCCTATCTGGTGCCACTTGCTGTAACCTGCACTGCGTAGGGACTGCCCTAACTGGGGGCACAGAGAATGAAGACATGACGGACGCACATTCAGAAAGCTGGGGCCCAGTGGGCCAAGCACTGTGATGGGGACACACCGATGGCACCAGCCAGGAAACTCCGGCACTGGGGTCTTGGGCCTGGCCATACTCGTGTCAACAATACCCAGGACTTCATCCGCTCCCATACATACCAAACCGAAATGTTAAAGTTCTATGACACTGCCATTTTGGTAAGATTTATCATTTTTTCCTTACCTACATGCACTGCCAAAGATTCATCCCAATGACATCTGTAGATTTTTATTCATATTTTAAATGCTGACAACTACCAAATTAATGACTACCTAGTGCCTGCTTCCTCTCCAAAACAAACTTTAAACAATAACAAGACAGCACTAAAATAACCCACATAAAAAGGAAAATTGTTTTTCAGCTACCTCGTTTGAGTAGTAATGTAAGAAAGTGACGAAGGTTAAAGCTTTGCTTCTGAGAAAATTATTGCTTAAGAAGTGAGCACACCTGGTTCATTGCTGAAGTACTTAAACTGAAAATAATTTTAAATAAGCTTTCAGATTCAGGTGAAATTGTATTTACCAGCTGGTAGTCAGCAGCTGTAAGTGAAGGCTTCTCAGTGAGGCCAACCTCAGCCATATAAGCACCCACTATCAACGCCGCCGCCACCTCTGTAACAACTTGTTATTTGATAATGCATGAATTCATCTAAAATACTTCTTGAGTCTACTTACATTTCAACCTGTACAAAGTGACCAGTCATGTAACCAGAGCACCACAAGTAATAAAAATAGGTGCCAAGCCATCCCAATTATAAACACTGTAAAAGTTGTATAGAGTCTGACGGTAAGAGGAAAGCAATAAGCACCATAGATACAACTTAACTTATAATCTGATCAGTCATAGTAGCACTTTAAATACAACTTATAATCTGGTCAGTCATAGTAGCATTTTAAAAGGAGGGAAAAAATATCAAACTCTCAATATCAGACATTTTTTAAAAGGTATACATGAATACTGCCATGCAATTCCAAAATCATTCGAAACACACACATGCACACACACAAAGACATGTGTGCCCATATATACTGGTCACCATATTTGCATAAGAAAGGTAAGTAAAGGCTGCCTTTGGGTGATCCAATGAAAGAGATACAGTAAGAATAAAATAGACTATATACCAAAGAGCTTAAGGAATGTACAAAGGAAGTAAAAGATACAGGGAAAGGACAGGCTAGCCCAAAAATGTAAGCCGAACCCAGCTTGAGCTGCTTGGTTCCACAGCGAGGACATGAAGCAGAGAGTCGGTCAGACAGTCCTACACACACACACACACACACACACACGACTACAGCCCTCCCAAGACCCAGCTCCAGCTGAGGGGTCTTGAAAAAACAGGACAGCAGTAGAGAGAGCCCACTCTGTCATTCTAGATGACTGGGAGCCATGAGTTGACAATGTCCTAATAGAGATCCTGCTGTTGGGTCAAGGGGCCTCAATTTAACCTAGCCACAGCAGAGGGAAGGTCCGGAAAGGCAACTGTAGAGAGCAGGAGGTCTGCATCCTGACGCACCAGATGATGCAGGCTGCAGGAGGCTCAGATCAATCAAGGGAGTCACAAGGAAAGGCTCTACCCTCCAAAGCAAGGGCAGACCTCATCAAAGGAGAAGCACCCTGGAGCTAAAAGCTCTCTTCCTCTCCTCATAAAGCCACCAGAATTCAATCCTGGGTACGGGGTGACAGATGACATTATCGAAACTTATTCTCACTGCCAAACACCAAGAGTGCACCCACTTACTACCTCACAATAGACACTGTCTTTCTGCATGAGTGGGGGGTGCATAAACCTTATTCCAATCATAGCATGCAGTAAGAATGCAGCTACCTAGGGATAGAGTTCAGTGGCAATGTGTTACCACACACAAGGCCCTGGCTTTAACACATAGCACTGCACACAAAATGCTTTTATTAATATATACATCAATATATATATATATATATATATATATATATATATATATATCTGACATGGCATTTTTCACTTGAAAATTCTCAAAATGTCTAAGTGCAAAGAGATTTTCAAAAATGAAAACGAATAGAAATATAATAAAGTTAGCTATACCAAATGCTGCACTTGGCAAAGAGACTCACTCTTTGGGAAGCTGATTAAATAGTCCTTTACCTTTACTTAACATCGCATGCTTAATACAGAAAATGTTAAGTCTTTACTGTTAAACTGACATATATCTAGATACTAAGACACTGACATACTCAATTTTGAGTCAGAAATATTTAAAAGCAAACTATGTTTGAAGCTATGCTTTAAACTAACTGGCAAAAATAAAAATTTGCCAGAAAGCAAATAGGAGGTAGAGACACATAAACGCTTCCTGAGTCCAGGCTAGGGGCAATCTTCAACTTGCCCACTCTGCCCTCAGCAGCAGTGAAAGTGCAGAACCCTCCCCGCCCGCCTGGGTGGGTCTGGACATGTTAAATAGAAGCTGCATCAGCAGAGAAGAACCAAAACTTGCAGGTTCAGTGAAAACCTTGTTTCAGAAAACAAGGGGAGCATGACCAAGTGAGAGAGCCAAAGCCAGCTCCTTCTGCACACACGTGCACACACGTGCACACACATGCAGGGTCAGACTGTTCATTATAAAATCTCCATAACTCTTCTATATGTTTAACTCTTTCACTAAAATGGTAGAAATAAAATACAAGTAAATTACATTTAATAAATATTTTGAACAGGAAGAAAACATTTATTAGAGAAAAAATATATTTGGGGTAGTGAGAACAGCGGATGGCAGTCCTTTTAGAAACCACATAAAACAAAATCCATAACATTTCACTGAGCCCTCTGAGAACTGGCTCAAACCAGCCTCAACATAAGACAGCCTCATCCTTGACATATTTACAACAAAAGCACCATCTCCAATTTCAGCAGCTACAATGCTATAGATTCCGAAAAACAATTTATCATAAAAATTAGTAGGGCTGTCAGTAGCTTTTTAGAGAATGAAAAAAAAATCCAATTAAATGATAACCATTAGCAAAGAAAAGCTTGGTAAACCTTACATTTCAATAACCCACAAGTTTGAATTTCAACGCTGTTCTATCTTTCTCTAATTTAATGCAGAAAGAATAACACAGAGGCAAAAGGCAATGCGGACTTCAACCCAACGACGCGGCAGCTTGACTATAGGAAGGGAGGCCAGCCGGTGTTTCCCCACAGCCCAAGCAAAGCGACTGGAGGAGTTTGGACTAATTTCCTCATGAATGTATTTATTCACAAAGCTACATTTTTAATTAGGAAAGAATATTACTTCACACTATTAGAAATACTTATAAGAAAATGGTGCATTATTTATTATTTGGGTCATATTAAAATGTGCTTTATAAAAACAAAACTTGTAATGAAAACAATCACTCGTCTCAAGTTAAAAAGAAAAAAAAATCAACAATTAAAAAAAAAAAAAAACAACCAAGAAACAGGGCTAGCAAACGTCTCAGGAGACAAAAAAGCTAGTTGACCTGAGTTCAAACCCCAGGAGCCCACAAAGGGAAGGAAGGAACACACTCCCTACAAATTGTACCCTAACCTCAACTCCTATGCTGTGGTATGTGACCCTCCACACACAAATAAGCAGGTAAATAAATGTAATTTTAAAAATGAAAGAAATAAGATTACAAGAAGGAAAAAAAGATAAGACAATAGTCAGAACCTAGAAAGGTCAGACACAAGATGAACAGGCTCAGGCGGTGTGAGCGCAAGGGAAACAGCAGGCAGGCACGCAGCTAGTGTTCAGGGGTTCTTAAAGAGCTTTTCCTCCTCACCTACCTCACACTCTCGCAGCTGGGGCTCCTGGATATTTGTCACAGCAAGCAACTGAGGCTATTTTGGGTGCAAGGGGTTCATTAGGGATCAACAGTGGGTACAGCAATCTTTTTGTCTGTGTTTGTTTTGTTTTGGAAGATCTTGTCTCTAGGGATGGAGAGACAGCAAGTGAAAACTTATCGTGCAAATAGGAGGAGCAGAGTTCAGATCTTCAGAACCCTTGTAAAAGCCGGACAGGCAGAGCAGCCTTCATGGGCAGGAAGGAGAGAGGGCAGCTCTTGGGTGAACTGTCTCCTCTGAGGAGAAGGAACAATGAGATCTGAGTTCATCGAGAGAGTCTGCTTCAATACATGAAGTGAAGAGAAACTAATATATCCATTGTCAACCATGGATAGTAAGTACCCCATGTACCCACATGTCCAACTGCACACACATGTATGCATACACAAGTAAACACTCATGTTCTATACACACTTATGCACATGTGGTCTGTGCGCGCGCGCACGCGCGCGCGCGCACACACACACACACACACACACACACACATTCCAGGTTGTCATAATCCTATACTGATTCATACTCTTGATGCTTAAAAAATGTTACTTGCTTTATTAGACTAAAATTGTCTAAAAGTATATATAATGTATCAATTCAAGTTTTGAAGGAGAAATATGTGGAGGGTTGGATCAGTGTTTTGGGTGGAGTTTTGGGGGAAGGCTTCTCAAATCCCAGACCACAGACGCAACTGAGACATAAGTGTTTCCCAAACAAGGAGGGACTGAAAAATGTCATGAAATTTGCAAAGTTTCAACAGGCTGGGACTGCTAGGACTTTTCATAAAATCAGAAATATCGAAATGAGAAACACAAACTCCTGCAGCAGGGAAGGACATTAGGGTTCTGATTAGTCTGTCAAAAAGAAAACCTGTCCAAAGCATGGTTGGAAGGTTTGGAAAGGTGCCCACAGCCCATCCATGGCAGCTGCAGGTCTGCGGGGAGCTCACCCAGCAGTGGGCAGACTCAGTACTGGATAGAGATGCAAGCCAAAGGAAAAGATTTATGCAATTTAAGACAAAAGGAAAAGAAAAAAATAATTAAAATTTTAAAACCTCCTTTGTTGTGTGCCTCAGATGACCGGGGTGCTGTTAACATCAAAATACAAATGCGCGGCACCTGCATCCCAGGCATGACATACTGAAATGACAGCGAAGTCCAAGGTGGAAATAAAAGTTAAATAAATAAATCAGTAAACAAACACAGCCAAGAGGCCACAGTACAAAGAAGCTCGTTCAGGCTGTGAGGCCTGAGGACCCAGGCAGATGGAGCACAGCACTAGTCAGACTCAAGTGCACAGAAAGGCCAAGGATTCTAATGAGCCTCTGATGAGCCCCGGAGCGTATGGGGCTGGGACACTAGTGGGACTGGTCCCCACATGAATGCCCTCCTCTGACTGGTGCATACTTGCGCATACAGTAGAAGATACGGTTCAAGAGAACTGAGAAACTGTTTTTGAAACCTGTGAAAATTTAAATAGGCAATGTCCTTAAGTTACTATGTCTATGTATCTGTCCATCAACATAGACAGAATGACTTGTGGAAGCACAAAACAGTGCCAAGCAAGTTTTAGGAATGCTTTTAAAAGGCATTCACAGTAAAACACAATGATCCCAACTATGTAATACCAAAATGTATGAGAAGTTGAAGACAACATAAAATATTACCAAACTATTAATATTTATTAATTTTAATATTAATTTCCATACATTTTTTTTGAGATCTGACCACTAAGATACAATGGCTTTCCACACAGTAGAATATAGCAGCCTCAGGCATTTTACCAGTGTAATGGAAGACTCTCTTCGTATAGGGGATAGAGAGATGACTCTGCTGTTAAGAGTGCTGTTTTTTTCAGAGGACCCAAATTTATATATTAAAGCAAAATTGATATTACAGTTTCTGTTCCAACAGATATTACTTTCTTGCAAATTCACTCATATTCCAGAAAGCAATGCTGGTGCAACATGAAAATCAAGTTGGTTTAAATAAAACCTTCCCCTCACAGAGAGGCTTGCTTACCATCCAGGACAGACTTTCCCCCATCAGAGGGGATGTCTCTTAGTGGCTGCAGGATTTCCTACTATTCACCCACTGAAGGGAGCTGATGGTGCTGATAAAGAAATGCGGTCTCAGCCCTGTCCGCAAAATAAAGGAAATTGATACAGCGGTCTGGAACAGATTTTTCCCAGATCTATTTTTTATTATTTTGAATTATGTGTCTGTCTGTCCTCTCTTTCTCCCTCATATGCGCGTGCGCGTGCGCGTGCGTGTGCGTGTGCGTGTGCGTGTGCGTGTGTGTGTGTGTGTGTGTGTGTGTGTATTTATGCCACCTCTCCAGTCTCAGTCTGGAGCTGATTTTGGATAAAATCAGTCTGTGTTAAAAGTGGATGATTTTACAACTGACAACTAAGTACAACCAGGGTTTAAGGCCAAGACTTACGGTTATGTTGGGTACAAATGTCTATGGACACACCGTCCTTGCTTGTTTCTGTGTTGGTTGTTGGTGGTGGTGGTTTGGTTTGGTTTGGTTTTTTGAACCTATTCTGTTTTATTAGGTCTATTTATAAAAACTCTACCAATTTCTAATTATCTGTTCTAAGCTCTATTTTCCTATGAGCCCTATAATTTGAACAACATGATTTTTAAAAATAAAGGATTTTCAGGAATGCACATAAGGCATTAGTAGTAGAAATTCTTCTATTTTTCTGAATTAAAAAAAAAAAGACATGAAAAGGAAAATTCCTAGGGAAGAGATAACAAAGAAAACGAGACTTTTACTACATTTAGCTTCACTGAGAAATTGTAGGGAAAAATACCAAATGCAGGCAAAAACATTCTCACTAATTAACTCACCCCACACAGTTGAGTATCCACGACTCATATGTAAAAAGTGTCATCTTACACACTTCAAATCTAAACAAGAGAATTAATCACTTAGCAACTGTGAGGGTGGAGGACTGATCCAAATGAGCTTTGAACAGAGTACTTCTCCCAGGTAGGATTCCAGAGAAGAGAAATGCACACAATGAAGACAATCATGTGGAAACTCCATTAGATACACTGCAGCGTGAACGAAATGGGTAAAGGTATCAGGTGGGACCTTAAGTGTTCACTGTGAACAAAAAGGACACCAGAAGGTCAAAGAAGCGGGATGTGAGGGAAGAGTGTGTCTCACACACAGTCCCGAGGCGTGAACGTCTGTCCTCCACAGCCATTGACTGTAGCACAGGAACATGAAGGCACAACAGGACCCTTGGATATCATATTCTGCAGCCGAGAAAATGAGAGTTCAGGAAAAAGACGGTAGCACTTGACAGGAGCACCGGCTCCTTCCTGCTTGAAGCTGTTCCCCCTGAGCACATACATGACTTACAGCGGAGAGTAAGCGCACACAACTGAGATTAAGCTAGCTCATTTGGTCTCGACAGTATGGAAGACAGGGAGAGGCAGCCTCAAATGGTAAACTAGATAATACTAATTTCATTTACCTTAAGTAATCTGTGGCCAAAAACTGTATTATAAGCCATGTTGTGAAGAAGAGTTTCAGTAGAAAAGAGAAGAGGCTGCTAGAGTAATGAGGGGGTGAAATACGCAAAATTCATTGCATGCATGTATGAAGCTAACAAAAATTACTGAAAATTATAAGCTAAAATAAAAATATAAGTAAAATGATACTCAAGATATTTAAAAATAAATCCCTTTACGCTCACGCTTTAGAAGTTCTCTTTGTAGCCTCAAAGAATCTTTTCAATTCATAAAATGTGATTTTATACTAATTGTTAAAGAATAACAGTGAAGCAGACTTAGGTTTTTTTGTTTGTTTGTTTGTTTTTTGTTTTTCGAGACAGGGTTTCTCTGTGTAGTCCTGGCTGTCCTGGAACTCACTCTGTAGACCAGGCTGGCCTCAAACTTGGTCTCTGCCTCCCAAGTGCTGGGATTAAAGGCGTGCGCCACCATCGCCTGGCCTGCAGACTTAGTTTTTAATTGTTCTCTACCACTCCATACCCACCTGAACGACCTTAAGACGAGTCATAAAACAGAAAGCTCACAAATTTCAAGACTGTATGACAATGTACACGGTCACACTGGACATGCTTCCACCTGCCCCTCGGTCTTCAGGACCCACTCCTGTAACAACAGTGAGCATCCGCTGGCTGCCTGACAGATACTAGACAGCGTCTGTGCTGGAAGAATGTGGACACGTCTGGGTACAGATACCCAGTGTTACACGTTGTAGCTTTGAAACAGTCTAGCCTTGAGATAAGTGAGGAGGCCACAGAAATTTAAAAAAAAAAAATCTGATGTCATAGGAAAATACACTCTACCTATTCTCCTCTCTTCTATGGTCCTTAGACATTCAAACAACGTATGGTCCTGTATCATTCAAAGAGGTATGCATGGGTCAGCATGGTCTTCGCCCCGGTGGCCTTCTGAAGAGATACAACTCATGTGGGCTCCCTCCACTGCTGGCCTTCACCTCCCCGTTCCTCTAGGAGGAGCCCCCACTCGGCTCTAATGCCAGATGATCGGGTCCTGGTCTCACCATATCTGCCCTTTCAGTGCCACACCGTATACCCCACCCTCTTGTCTTCTCGCCAAATCACCTTTCCTACTTCTCTTCATCTTGGCTCTTATGCATCCTGCAGGTTAGCACAGGCAACAGTGGATCCAGCAATCCAGTGCTCTGTAAGTCTGAGGTTGACGCCCCCCCTCTGGACATCCTATACCTCTTCCAGCATAGTATTTGTCGCATCTTCTTTTCTCACCTTTATCTTCTGTCAACTGCACACTCTTGAGAGCACAGACTCTTTGACTGTGATACTGCAATATCTTGTCCTTAAATGTCCAATGTTTACTGTGCTTTGATTAAGGAAATAAAATGCTTGCTGTAATTTATTACCAGTTTCTTTAATTACTTTATAAGTTGACCTCATAATTTCTTGTCCGTATAATCTATCTAAAATCAATTTTTGAATGTGATAGATGTTATAGATATATCATGGGGATGTGGGGAGGGGTGGGGGGGAGAAGGTTGCCTAAGCTGGTACTGCGTCTCTTCCTTCTCCGAGGTGCCTGAGAAACTGTTGGCCATGAGGACAGGGGAAACAGCAGCGGCAGGAAGGGTCAGGCAGCTGTGAGTACGATGGAGACAAGTCTACTTTGTCATTCCAGGGATATGGTATGTAAGGGCTTTCTAGGAGTGGGGGCGGGGGAGGCTTAATGGGTCACAGCATCGAGTGAGAAGGAAGAGGTGACTGGTTATAGCGCAGCTCCTCATTATCACAGGAGCAAGAAGCCTGAGCAGGACATGTGTACTGAGTTATGCAGCCTGGCAGAGAGCTCTGTATAAGGTCACTTTTCAGACCTGGCCAGACATCCGTGTTCAAGGACACTTGCCAAACAAAGCCAGGCAGAGACAGGGAAGTCCTGCTAAGGAGGGGAGGCCTCCACTTTGTGCTGAGCTCAGAGAGCCATCCGGCCATGAGGAACTACGACCTTAATAGCAGGGTTCTCCAACAAGGTACTAAGTTTAACTCTTTTTAAGTGATGTAGGTTCAGTTTTGTATTTGGGGTTCCATTTTGTTTGTATTTTGGCTTGGGTATCCTTTTAAGATAGGGTCATGTTATATAGCTTATTTTGGTTTCCCTAAAAGGTTTTGTTACTGTTTTCTTTGGCTTTGTTTTGATTTCTAAGTATTTTTTTTTGGTTTTTTTTTTGTTTTGTTTTGTTTTGTTTTGTTTTTTTGAGACAGGGTTTCTCTGTGTAGCCCTGGCTGTCCTGGAACTCACTCTGTAGACCAGGCTGGCCTCGAACTCAGAAATTCACCTGCCTCTGCCTCCCAAGTGCTAGGATTAAAGGCATGTGCCACCACCGCCCGGATTTCTAAGTATTTTTATTTTCATGCTTGCATGTACATTTGTTTCTGTCTGTCTGTCTTTGTGAACATATGCAACATGTGAGGATACTCACAGAGGCCAGAGAGGAGTCACAGGCAGTGGAGTCCCTCTCCCTCCTCCCACCACACAGGTGCTGGGAACAGATGTCAGATCTTCTGTGAGAGCAGGAAGCTCTCTCAACTCTAAGGCATCTCTTCTGGCTGTGGTATAAGTTTTGGTCTCTTGGTTGGGTTGTTTTTAGAAGTGGTTCCACTCTGTAGCCCAGGCTGGCCTTAAACTCACTGTGTAACCCAAGCTGGTCTCAAATAACCAGTGATCCTCCTGCTGTGGCCTCTTAAATTCTGAAATAAAGGAAACGGACCACCATCCCTGAGAAGAAAAGGTAATGATTTCTAACCGAGAGAAAGTATCCAAAGAGTCCCTGATCCTCAAGGGCTGAGGGAAACAGGCATAAAATAGGCGGAGCCTGAACCCATTACCAGCGACAGCAGCTACTCTGCCTTTATCTGTCAGTTTGTTTATTTTTAAAGGATGTAATTCTAAGGAAGACTCTGTCAGAGATTCACTAAATACAAATAGGAAAAGGAAAGAGAGAAGTTAAATCCTCTGCTTTAACAACAAAAAAAAAAGATCAGCAGTGGATGGCGGTTTGTAGTGTGAAATTCACATCCTAATATCGCTCATATTTCTCGATTACACTAAATTCATCCCTGTCAGGTTTATGGGTCTGTATTTGTGATAAAATGAGAAATATCATTTGAATGCAGAAATATCCTAGCAGAGGGAAAAGATCCTAGGTCCCAAGGAATATATTTATGCCCTCAAGCAGCTACCTCTAAAGGTACTTACCTTAATATACTTAACGCCATTGTTTATACGCCAGTCTTCAAGTTAATGATTCATAATGTATAATGCCAAAAAAATCTAATTGAGCAACCTCCTGTCAATGCCAGCTGCAGCTGTCTTATATGTTGCAGACGGATCTCGCAGACAGATACCCCATTTCCCTTGAACTATTCCTTAGTAAAAAAGGCCACCTTAGATGGAAAAAGATCCACCCAACTCACATTCAGCGGGAAGTTTTAGCTACTTGGTAATCAAGAAACACCAAGGGAACAGGCAAGGGAAACTAGGAATGGCTCGTCACTCAACCTTCAGAGGACCACACATGGACTCAGTGTGCTGGGGGACGCACTGAAGGGTGATGAGCAGAGATGGAGTTCCCAGAATTCCCTTTGCCAACCTGTACATTACAACAGTGTTGAGGAATGAAAGTCACAGAAGTGCCTGGCCCAGGCCCAGCTCTGCCGTGTCACAGGTAGGCGGATCCGAAACCTTCAGGGCTGAACACACAGAACTAGGAGGTCTGAGCTGAAAAGCCACCAACCTAGCTGTCTTCCCTGGGAAATCTCACAAGGCTTCTCCCTGGCAGTGCCCTCCTACCTCTCTAGCTCCTCAGACACCCTCTAACTACACCGGTGTCTGACAAACAGCATTGCTAGTTATCATCTTATAGTGACATACCTTCCCTCATAACCACATAACTCACTCCTCTATGTTCTAACATTCTTAGAATTTCCCTAAGCATTTTCAGGCTCTATAATAAAATTATAAATGTATCCTAACTGCTTATTTAATTGTAGCAAAGGTTTTTATTATTACCCATTTGCAGTATCGATAAAAAAGCCAGCTTGGTAAGACTGTGCATTAAACGACAGACATTCCTTTCAATGACAGCCAGAAGAATAAGGAAGAAAGTGAAGGAACTGATTATGTTACACTGCAAGCCAACAACCTCCCTGATACCAGTAATGATAACGGTAATGCTTGCATGAGTCATTTCTAGACAGGGTGCTCCATTACTCCTAGGTTACTCCTTTCCCTCCTCCCACAGTCAGCACAACATTAGAACTAGGGAAGGCTTAGATTCACGTATCAGCTACGCCAAGGAGTAGGCAAATGACGTCATCTTGCTCATACGTTGCAGGTAAGAACAGCCCTCCCTCTGGACCAAGTAGCCTGTCTTCCATGATGTCCCACAGCAGCACAATGTCTAATGACTGCTGCAAGCTCAATACACTCAAAAGTTACACTCACCATAATATAACATGACACTGTTACATTATTTGCTCAGATCTTTAGAGGACACACAAAGTGTCTGACTACATCCCATGGGTACCAGGATTACAAGGGACAGATCCCCTGGCACTGGAACGATAGAGTGTTGTAAACCAACATGTGGGCATGTGAGCTGAATTCAGTCCTCTGGCGAAGCTTCTATTACACTCCTGTTTTCAGTAACAAGTACAATTCTATTTATCAAAAAAGCACCAATATTAAACAAAACTTAATTATCTTCGTAGTAGCCATCAAAAGATTATTTTCATCCTAACAGCCCTAAGAATAATTCTTTCATTTCACCCACTTTGTACGAAACTTATTTTTATTATCTCATCAATATCAAATGATACCAGGATTACAATGGCAGTTACAATAAATGGCTTAGAAAGAAAACCCAGTAATTTTTTGATATATGAGGTAGATAAAAATATATGTATCATCTATAAATTTGAATCAATTTAAATTAATACCTATCACCTTTGAATAGTGAAGTTGTTCAGAACCTATTGTAGCTTTGTTCTGAAAAAAAAAAAAAAAAAAAAAACTTTCATCCAAAGACCTTTCCTAGCTGAGTAACTGATTAGTTTTAAACTGGTTATTTTACTTCTCAATGCCAAGCAAAATCAGTCATAACAAAATCACAGATGAAAATCAGTTATAAAAGCTATAGATGAAGCCAGAGGCTGGAGAGACAGCTCGGAGGTCCAGAGCATTTGCCATTCTTCCGGACCAACTCCCATGTTGGTTTACAACAACCTATAATCCCAGTTCCAAGGAATCTGATGCATGCACCAAGCATGCAAATGGTGTGTGTGTATATATATATATATATATATATAAATACATATATACATATATACATGTATATGTATATATATACATATATGTATATATATACATATATATATACACACACATATATACGTATATATGTGTGTGTGTGTTTGTGTGTGTATACATATATATAAAATATGCAAACAAAACATTCATACATGTAAAAAATAATTCAAAAAATTTAGCTGGTGGCAGTGGTGGCACTTGGAGACAGAGGCTGGATGATCTGAGTTCAAGGCCAACCTCGTCTACAAGGCAAGGGCCAGGACAGCCAGGGCTACACGGAAAAACAACAACACAAACAAACAAAAGAGGTAGACGAAGCTAGCAGAATCCTCCGGGAAATACTTAACATTTAATTTTTTTTTATTGGTCAAAATTATATCAATACTTTGCTATATTTTGTCTGTTCTCATCAGCACAAACAGTGCATAGTCATATGAATTGTGGCAAATGATAGTGAGGATTGTTTTCAGTTTTCATGAAAATAGTAAACAAAATCAGTCTCCAGAACTATGGCTAAAGCTACAGACCCTAAAGAAAGTCTTAACTAAAAGAGAGAGAGAGAGAGAGAGAGAGAGAGAGAGAGACAGAGACAGAGACAGAGACAGAGACAGAGAGTAAGTTGTAAAAACGATTTAATTGTGAAACTGATGAAACAAACATTTCAGATTTGTATAGAATATTTAGTAATATCTATAATATTCTACCACATTATTAAAGATAGTAAAACAAAATATATGTCATTCTAAGTATCTCATTTAAATGCTACACTGAACCAAGGTATGAGTCCATGCACAGCCTGTGGCCTGTTTAAGCACTGTGCCAGGCACCTCCCAGGCAGGCAGCACCCCACTAGCTGTTGGGCAGAGTGAAAGCAACAGTGTCATGGATGACACTGAGACAGCACAGATCACCGGCTCTGTAAGGTAAGGGTTCAAGTGTGCCCAAGCAAGGAGAGCGCAGTAACACAGGGGATCCATCGAGGGATCCTCACGCACCATCGAGTGGTAGAGAATGTACTCTGGGTTGTCTGTGGATTTGGGAAGGGCAGAAGGCCCTCCCCATGCTGCCCTTCCTGTCTTCTCAATGACCTCCTAGACTTGGAAGTTTTAGTCTGAAACAAAAGAAGGCCAAAAGGCATGCCAAAGCACTGTGCCCTTTGCAATTTCCCTTTTCCATTTATTACCTGGACCTTTAAGCACTCAAGTAGGAGCCTGAAAGAGTCAACAATATGTACAAAATATAAAATTAGAAGTGCCAGAAAGCAACGTGACCTTTCAAGTACAACACTTCCTGCAATCATTTCGTTAATACTGGGAAAACATTTTACAGTGTTCAAAGCATAATCTTCGTGTATAATATTTTCAGCAAATATAAAAGCAAATACTGTGCAAAGTACTTGAAAATCAACCCTCCTTTGAAATGCAAACTGCAATTAAGTTTAAACTACTACTGCTTCTGCAGTGCTTTACATTACATTTAAACATTTAAAACCACATTAATATGCTCTACTTTTCAAATACAGTGCTACCCTAACTGCCACCAAACCACCCTGTCACCTATTACAACCAGCAGGTCCTACTTATAACAAACTGATGTTCAACTTGGTCATAACAATTGGAGAACAAAAACTTGTACTGTTAGGCTAAGGCGACCACTTGGTAATGGAGTACTTGCTTGCATAGTGTTGGGGGTGGGGAGGACATAACTATAAAACACACAAACACAAACACATACATACACACCAAATAAATAAATAAATAAATAAATAAAATAATTAACCAGTTAAATGTGTGTTTTGGCCTCTCTGTAACACTCCTAATCTCAAGGCACTAGTCCTAAACAACACGTTTTTCTAACCTGTCAGACTTTTAGGCAAAAACATTCTAAACATGTGCTAATAAGATGGTTAGCAGTTAAAGGCACTTGTCACCAAGCCTGATGACCAAAGTTAGATCCCCAGACCTCACATGGGAGAAAAAAAACCCTCAAGTTTTCCTCAGAGCTCCCTAAGTATGCCATGACACGCAGGCACACACATGCAAACAGAAATAAATAAATGTAAATTTTAAAAGTATTCTAAATAATAATAAAAAGTTGTCAACAATACTGCCATTATGTTAATTTTTTATGAAAGTATGCCCTAGTTTGCTTTCTTCTGATGAGACGGAACTGACCAAAACCAACTTCGGACAACCCTGAGGTAACTGAGTGCACACGAGGCAGTCAGGACAAGAGCAGGCCTGCTGCTTCATGCTTGCTCTCAAAGGCTTGTTCACCCTGCCCAGGACCACTCCAGAGTACTCTACACAGGGGGCTGGGCCTGTTCCGCATCAGTCATCAATCAAGAAAATGTCCCATAGACATGTCCACAGACCCAATTCCTCTACTGAGGTTCCCTCCGCTCAGGGGACTCTCGTTTACACAAAGCCTGCACACAAGTGTGTGTGTGTGTGTGTGTGTGTGTGTGTGTATAGTTTACTTTTGTATCTAAATTATTCATTTCATGATTGCAAAGAACTGTTAGTAGATGCCAAACTTTGGCCAAAACTAAGCTTTCTGTGCCATAAGCTCTTAAAAATACTTGAGATATCTTTCCCCTTTGAGTATTTCTAGTAGAGGCTGATTTGCCGAACAAAAGATTCACCAGACCATCCATTTCCCAGCAGGAGACAAAAATTAGCAACACAACTGAGCTCAGAATGTCCTCTCTCTCTCTCTCTCTCTCTCTCTCTCTCTCTCTCTCTCTCTCTCTCTCTCTCTCTCTCCCTCTCTGCCTAGCCCTCTCATTGTCACTCTCCTCCCCTCTCTCTTTCTCCTCTTCCTCCCTCCCTCCCTCAGTGGACAGTTTACAACATTGAGAAAACTAAACAAACACAAGTAACTACTTAGGAACGCTGTCCATGAACATTAATAAGGTTTCGGCGTGACCATCCTAAAGGTCACTAACTATTAGTAACTGCCCTTATTTGGTTTATGTTGATGTCATTAAGACTGTAACCAAAAGCAACTTGGAAAGGAAAATGTTAATTTTATTTCCACATGTCAAGTCACAGCCCATTGAGGGAGGGAAGCCAGAGCAAGAGCCTGGAGGCAGAAACTGAAGAAGCCACGGAGGAACAGCCAGGACCCAGGGATGACACTGCTCACCATGGGCTGGGCCTTCCCCATCAATCCTCAATCAAAAAACAAAACAAAACAAAAACAAAAACAAAAAACACCTTACAGCCTGCCAACAGGCCAATCAGATGAGGACACTTTCTCATCTGAGGTTCTACCAACTTTGATAACTCAAGCTTGTATCAGGTTGACAAAAACAACCAAGACAGTAACGTTTATGATCGTCCCATGAGCTTACCGACCAGTAGTATATGTGCATGTATATGCAAGTTCTTTGCCTATCTTTAGATGCCTTTGTTGTTATTGAATTGTAGAAATGTTTTTGCATTATTTTGGTTTGTTTTAGACAGGGTCTCAACTGTCGCCCTGGTTTGCCTGGAAATCACTGTGTAAACCCGATTGGCTTTGGATTTTTATATGTTCTTGATACTGACCTTATCAGATATATAAGCCTGAGTTCTTTTATAATTTTTTTCTAGATCCCAATTTCCTCAGAGGTGGCTATAAGTAGTACAGATATATATTTTGAGTTGAATGTTTCTCCTTTTTAAAAGGTTTTGAAAAATAATATTGTGCTGTGGGTCTGAACTTGCCTCCCCAGGACAAGGATGCTGAGCGCGGTCACCTGGCAGGTGACATAGCTCGGCATCAGATTCTACAAAGAAGGAAGTTGATGCAAGTTAGTAACCAGCACCAGGGGTCAGAGCCAGACAGCCGGGCGTGACAGACGGGAGTCAGTCCTGCCAAAAACAAGAAACAAAAAACAAAACGATTAAACAAACAAACAAAACCACCAGCTCAGAAGACATCTGTTTAAAAGAAATAAGGTGGAAACAGAGGAAGACACCTGAAGCAGACCTCTGTCTTCCACAGGCACATTAGAAAGCACACCCACACATTTTTAAACAAATGGTCACAGGCTATGGTGCTATTCAGGAAAACTATAGGTAGCTATAAGGCAGGACCCCGCTGAAGGAAGTAGGTCACTGTAGGCATGCTTTTTTTAATGGGGATGTGGGTCCCACAACCATTTTGCTCTGCCGGCTGGTTGGTTGGCCAATCTGTTGGTTGGTTAGAAAGAAGGTCTCATTCTGTAGCCCTGATTGTCCTGGAACTCTCTATGTAGACCAGACTAGCCTTAAACTCATAGATCCAGCTGCCTCCGCCTCCGCCTCCGCCTCCGCCTCCGCCTCCGCCTCCGCCTCCGCCTCCGCCTCCGCCTCCGCCTCCGCCTCCGCCTCCGCCTCCGCCTCCGCCCTCTACCATGCTCCCATTTCCATGGCATTCTGCCTCATCACAGCCCCAAATGCAATCCAGTAAGAACTAAAAACTAAAACTGTGAGCCCAGACCTTTCATCGTTTTAAAGTGTTTCTTGGGTATTCTGCTATGGTGAAGAAAGACTAAGACACAGATACATTTGAGAACATCCCAAATCAGATGCACAGTGGAAAAGTGGTACTTCATTCCATTCCTCTGCTCTAGGTACCAAGCTCTTGGTACCACAGGTATTTTCCATGTTCTTAAAATTCCCTTAAGAGTCCTGGGTATGATAGCACATGCCTTTAATCCTAGCACTCGGGAGGCAGAGGTAGATGAATCTCTGAGTTTGAGGCCAATCTGATCCACAGAACAGGTTTCAGGACAGTAAGTGCTACACAGAGAAAGTCTGTGGAAAAACAAAAACAAAAAGAGAAGAAAAGGAAAAAAAGAAAAGAAAAAGAGAGAAGTATTTTAGGCATATACAAGAAAATGCTTATATTCTTTTCTAAAATAGTTACCTGGTATCCACTGTGTACATTATCTTTTTTGCTTAATAATGTATCTTGAAGACATTTTGGTATATTAACAACCTTCATTTACTACATATGCCACTATACCTACTATAATTTATTGACCAACTTTCCTAAGATAGAGATCTGTTTCCAATTGATACCAAGACTAACCAGACAGAGAAGATGGCTCAGAAGTTAGGCACCCACATGGTAGCCCACAACCATCTGCAAATCTAGTTTGAAAGGTTTTGATGTCCTCATCTGGCCTGCACCAGCACTAAATGCATGTTGTGTGTAGATATACATATAGGCAAAACACCCATACATATAAAATAAAATTTAAAAAGAACATCCTTAAGTATATATTATTTCACATACTAGACTTTTAGGATACAGTCTAGAACAAGAACCAAGCAGTGTGTGCATTTCATTTTGTTAACTCTTTCAGCCCAGGTCCCCAGGCCCCACTGCAATGACGGCAAAGCCTACATCCTGATACCCTTGATAAAACACTATACTCTCAAAATGTTCCGTTATAAATTAGCTGTCAAAAAGTAGTCTTACTGACACTGTATTTTCAAATTCTATTATGAGCTGTCCATATTTGTCACACTTTGTGCCATTTCCTCCATAATCACTGGGCTTTTCTCCTAATGACTTGTTACTCTCATATAGTTATGAAATCCCCTCCCCCTCCCCCCACCTTTCCCATGCAGCATCTTTACACGGCTAAGTGTTAATTTCCTTTTTGGGTGTCTGACCACCTGTCACTTTCTAACCCAGTCATCATAATGAAAACAACCACTCTGCTCATAACTGAGTTTCCTGAGCAGGACACCTTTTATCCCCCTCTGCGTTCCACCGGATGCTATGCACTTTTTAGATCAATCTTCCTAACACTGGCCACATGGGTTTCTAGGCAAAACTTCTCCCTAAGTCCTCCAATTACACTTTCCCTAGTGCTTAAGAGTCTCCTCAGGCTACATTATTTATCAAAGCTAGGGCTAACATTTACATTATCTTTATTTCTCAAAGACATCTCAACACACACTGAAAGCTTACTCACAGATCTTAACACTGAAGAAGAAAGGCAGTCCCCTGTGTGTTTGTTCCAACAATGTTATTTTGGATATTTCTTCATGATTCCAACAGTTAACTCAAGTCGTGCTGTCTTCCCCATTACTCAAGACTCACCTTTATTCAACTCTACCTAGTGAGATACCTTTGTATCTTACAAAGTTATACAATTAAGTAAATTTAATGGATTTTATGCTACAGTAGCATATAGCAAGGAGAATTGAGAGTGTATTGATCAAGTTTTGATCAAGATTTTGAAAATGAAACAAAGACCAAAGTAGGAGGATTCCACTGCCTCTAAGTCTAGCTGAAGTACAGAGTGTGGAGGCTGAAGTGAGAAGGAAAAGGCCAGAGGTCAAGAAAGGGAGGAGGGAGAGGTCACGGAGCCTGGCTGGATCTTATGATAAGTGAAGGGCAGCCGGAAACGACAGAACCATGCCAAGCAATGGAGTGAACTGCTCTGAAGGAACCTCACGAAAACCACTGACCACAACCTTGAGCTGAAATAGCATACAAATGTCCATCTTAACCAAATATCAAATCTAGTCTTGCCTAGTCAATGAACTACTGTAAACCACTACAGCATGAAAGGCAGAAGACAATAATGTGGGGTTTTTTTTTCTACTTCTTTGTCTGAGGGCATGAAATAATTGTTTCATTTTTTTTACTTTTATTTATTTTATATTATTCATTTTATATGTAGGAGTGTTTTGTTTACATGCATGCCTGCTGCTCACAGAGGCTAGAAAATGGCACTGGATACCATGGGACTAGAGTTACCATGGTTATGGCCAACATGTAGGTACAGAGATCTGAACCCAGGGCCTCTGGAAGAGCAGCTAGGGCTCTTAACTGCCAAATCACTTCCTAAGCCCTCCATTCAACTTTCAGCAGTCTTATCAACTTAAAGATAAGACCACTAACCATACAAAATCATAGCTGACTCTTGGAAAAGCCAAGCAGAGCCGGAGGCAGAAGCAAGTTGATCTGTATGAGTCTAAGGTCAGCCTGGTTTGCACAGGAAGTACTTGGCCAGCTAGAGCTACCCAGTGAGACTGTCTTTAAAAAAACAAAATCCAAAATGATCTGTAAGCCTTCACCTGGTACCATCCACTCAATTTTACTCTGACTTCCCATTCTATGTAAGAATCAAATCCCTTTTTTATATTATCTGAAAGTCCTGGTCTTGAACACCATTGAAATTTTCATGAAATATTAGCACCAGTGATTTTCTTCAAATTTTGCCAGAGAACCCAGCTGCAGGAACAGAATATTTTTTTCAGCTCCTAGCTCTATCCTTTCTCTATGGTGACTTTCTTCAGCTGCTACAAAGAAATTTTTTATCAAATAAATGTGTCCAAAATGAAGAGTTGTTCGGCTATGTGCTTCTCTAGACAGTCATCAAATCCTCTCCTCCACATTCTCAGCATGGCGCCAGGTAACACCTTGAGGAATTGTCTGCATCCTTTCCACTTCTTTCGGATTGCCAATGTCTACGATAAGGGTTAGTGATTGAATATTCTGATATCTTTTGCCATAGGATGTTCCACTGTTCAGTCTTAAACCTAGGATATATTTTGAAAATAATGGGGAAAAGGCCCTTCAGATTACTAGACATACATAAGCTGACATTCAATATAATGAAAATGCCAATGGTGCTGACAAGAGATGGTATTTACACACTTATCTGAAATGGTTGTGCATTTTCAGATTGTAAAGCAAAAAAGTTTGTTCTAACTTAATACATTTTGTCACTGACCAGTCTACGTATTTTAAAGCAGAGGAACTTTTTGATTGAAACCAGAACTGTGTTTACTGTATTTCTTGCCTGGGGAATTCAACTACACAGGTTATTTTTATTACCTTCCCCAGAATCTCTCTACCTGACTCCACTTTGCTCTAGAGATTTCAACTACACAGAGGCTGGTCATGAGGACTTGAGAATGCAGCCTTTTCCTTCCAGAAACAGAAAATAAAATGATGTGTCTTTGAGTCCATACAGAATGTAGCAACATAATTCATGTTCTTGAAAAGAAAGCGAACATCTCAAGCTGACAAATGGGTAATAAATAAGATTAGGAGGAAAGCACACGGGCGAAACCCAGGAAGACTCAAGCAGGCTCAACCGGTGAGACATACCCAGGAAGGAATGCATCCTTATTTTTCTCACATATTGCTAAAGAACCAACTTTTCTGCTTTTTAAAAATCAGTTATCTATAAAACTAAAGATTTTTTCTTTTTAAAACAGATGTATTTATTTTATGTATATAATTGTTTTGTCTACATACATGCCTGTACACCAGAAATGGGAATCCAATCCCATGGGACTACAGTTATAGATAATTGACAGTCGCCACGTGGATGCTGGGAATGAACCTAGGACCTCTGGAAGACCAGCAAATGCTCCTAACATCTGAGTAACTTCTCCAGCCCTAATTCTTCATATTAATCACAAATTAAAAACCATACAAAGAGTTCCAGTGGTTTGTTAAAATAATCTCTGATGTGTGTTGGCTCCATATTCCCAAAAGGAAAGTGAAGTTCAGACAGAAACAGTTCCTTGATATGCATTGCTGATGGCAGAGAGATTGAGGAAGTTTCATAACCCAATCTACATTCTGGATCTTGAAATGATGGTGGTGGTGGTGATGGTGGTGATGATGATGATGATGATGACAAAAACAGTAACAAAATAGATTTAATGCCCATTTTAAGCTTTATTATAAATTTTTTATTTAAAGAATGTTTACAGTATTAACGTAAGACAGTCATATATACTGTGACCTCAAATATCTACTGTATGATGGAGATCACAGGACTTCTTTTACACAAGAGCAACAGACGTTATTAAGAGCAAACGATATGGGCCAGCAGGATGGTCCAGTGAGTAAAGTCACTTTCTGAAGCATGATGACCTCAGTTTGAGACCTAGGATCTACACAGTAAAAGGAGAAAGTTGATTCCTGTAAATTGTCCTTTGACATGTGTAGTGTATACATACAATGTGGGAAGCAGTATCAAAACTAGGTTAAAAAAAAAGGATGCAAAACCTGAGACCCAAAAATCAGTTAATGCATAAGGAGGTCTCCTCCTTCAACAGGATCGAAAAAGGTTTTATTTAAACTTCAGCCAGTTAAAACGTAAATGGTTAATATGGGTAGTACATATGTACACATGGGTGCACACCAATACTTGTGTACAAACAAAATGAATGTTTAAAATATTTAAATTGTAAGGCGTTCAAATTTCCCTTACACAACAATACTAACTTATTTAACCAAACTAAATAGTCATTAATTATTTGAACTCGACACTAATAAGGTTCTTACTGAAGCAACCACTAAATAAATATATTCCTTGGAAAACATCAAGCGATTCTGTAAACAATCTGTTGCACAGAACAAGGTAAAAGGCAAAGAGAATGGGCTGACCACTGTAAGATTCCGGCCCCAGGATATTCTGGCAAATGAAGCCTCTCAGAGGAACACAAGTTCCCCAGACTGAGCAGGGGAGAAGAAATGAAGAGAGAGAACACGGGGATTCTAGAGCATGTGGTACGATCATGACAGAGGGATGGCATATTCGTCTAAGCCCACAGAATGCACCCAGCCAAGAGAATACCTTAAGCAGTGTAGCCTGGATGAACTAAGGTATCAAATTAGATTCCTAACAGTCCCGCACACAGTACTCTCGTGGGGTCCATTGATATGCAGGAGGCTGGGCATATGGAAGGGAAGAAAAATACAAGAAAACTGAGCACCTCCTGTTAATTCTTTTGTGAACCTTAGACAACTCTGAAAAAAAATAAACTGCTTTTTAAAAAACTAAAACATGGACTGGTAAGATGGTTCCACAGTTAAAGACGGTTTCTGCTTTCATAAATGACCAAGGTTTGGTTCTAGCACCTACATGGTGCCTCACAACCATCCATAACTCCAGCTGCAAGGGATTGAACATTCTCTTCTGACCTACAAGGACATCAGGCATGCCAGTGGTATAAAAACATACATGTGGGCAAAACATAATGCACAGAAAATAATTTTTTTGAAAATGCAACAGTGGCAAACATTTCTTTTATTTATTTATTTATTTATTTATTTATTTATTTATTTTTCCTTCCCTGGCCTTCTACTACGATTTAGTAAAGGACAACTTAGACATCCACCTTATCCTTCAGAGGAACTCCTTTGCACATACCCAGTGCTCCCTGTCATGTCCCCTGTGGCCCCTCTAGCCTGCCCATCCTCCAAAGACAGGAAAGAAGCTGGGTATTGAGATGCGGAAGACAGATCAGTCATGGCAAAGGAAGAAAAGGATTCCTAGAATAGGAAATCAGGAAAATCTGCCAGAGTAAAGCAAAGAAAGAATCCCAAATTGCTCTAAGTTTGTTATTGATATATAAGACAGGAAAATCACACAGCACAAAATTATTGAAATATATATATGATAACATTACAAACAAATTTCATCTTTAGATGGACATTCACATTTTTAATAAACATAGTGTTAAAACTGCAACTCAGTGGTGATTGTCTTTACTATGTGACCTCAAGCTACAAAACAAAACAATTTTATCAAAGATGATCACAACTGGTACATTAAAATAAAAAAGTTATTTGTGTCAAAATGTCACCACAAAGACCTATTTCACACACAAAAAAAAAAGTGGAAGAAAATTACAAAGATTAAGTTTTTATGATTTATTACATGGAAGAAAGTTATATACTCTTCTCTCTTGGGGGTATTTTTAGTTGAAAAAGGCAGTGTAAGGATCACTGAGAGTCTCAAATCACATGGGTTTGACTCTTGGGGGTATGTGGATTTGCCTATTTGCTTGCTTAGGAGGCCAGGATAATCAGTCTAAAGCTCTGAGTTATTTGAGAGGGGTAAAAGGCTCCACTGTCAAATCAGGGACCTCGGAAAGACAGGCATGATGATAAATCTGGCAGAAGCTACCACCACTGTCGAAGCAAAATACTCTCCACCTCATCTAGAATCTCAGTGGAGTCTGGGGGAGAGCAGCAGTCTACAGCTGTTCCGTGAGTATTGCTCAGGAATGAGTAAATCCAAAGCACTGGGTTAAACATGCCAGAGGCACACACTAGGAGAGAGGAAGCCGTCGGCCTTCCTTAAGGAGCTGCTGGCCTATGGGGCTGGAGATTGCTCAGGGGCTTGGGTGTTTTACCTAGCATGCTCAGGGCCTGAATCCCCAGCTCCACAGGAACCCACAACGGAGAACCGGTGGCAGAGATTACAAGCAGACTCAAGGCCACCCGAGCTGCATGAGACCTTGTCTTTACAGTTCCTTTCCGAGATGTCGGCAAAGAAATATAATACAGAGAAAAGAGAGAAAATACCAAAAGAGAGGCAAAAGACAAACAAACAAAACCTAAACACCACGAGTTTTCAAAGACAGATCCTATAGGATAAGATATAAGAAAAAACTTTGGTAACCAATAGGTCCCTGTTACCACCAATGTTGGTAGTTCTGGTTTGCTCCAATTCTACATATAACTTCTAGACCAAGGGACAAGAAAACCTTGATTAAAACCTTTTTCTTCAAGCCGGGTGTGGTGGTGCATGCCTGTAATCCCAGCACTTGGGAGGCAGAGGCAGGCAGACTTCTGAGTTCAAGGCCAGCCTGGTCTACAGAGTGAGTTCCAGGACAGCCAGGTCTACACAGAGAAACCCTGTCTCGGGGAAAAAAACAAAAAACAAAAAAAAAAAAACAAAAACTTTTTCTTCAAACTGACCATTGATGGGAAGGATTTCTTTTTTTTTTTTTTTTTCTTTTTTTTCTTTTTTTGGTTTTTTGAGACAGGGTTTCTCTGTGTAGTCCTGGCTGTCCTGGAACTCACTCTGTAGACCAGGCTGGCCTCGAACTCAGAAATCCGCCTGCCTCTGCCTCCCAAGTGCTGGGATTACAGGCGTACGCCACCACGCCCGGCTAGATGGGAAGGATTTCTTATAAAAATTATATAGAAGATAAGGATAGAGTAAAAAAATAATTGGAAGAGGAGAAGCAGAGGGAAGAATAGGAACAAGAGGAGGGAGAAGAAGAAGGGGAGGGGGAAAAGTCTAACTAAGCGAAGGAGCTGTAAAATATACATGACACAAAGCAAAATAATTTCAATTCCATGCAGCCCACAATTTATTGGCCAAAGGGAAGAGTATCACTTAGAACACTCTCTTGCTGTTTCAATGGTTTACAAAGGACTCTCACATACATTCTCACCTGAGCCCTCAATGCCATCCTATGCCAGGCTGGGGCTGTTAAAAGTCTCATACAGCCAAACCCGAAGAGATGATATCCAACAAGCCTTGCCTCGTTCCAATGTGTAGTTTCTCTTTCATGTGAAAGCGCAGCTGGTCTATGAGGCCAACCGAATATCTAAAAACGATGAATCAGTCATAAAAACAACTACCCTTCCCATGGTAGTACGCTGGCTCTGGGGGAAGCTGGCTCCCATGGTATGAAGACAGCCCAGGGAACTTGCCAGCACTAACTTGCCAGCCATATGCGCAGGTCACCTTGGAAATGACTCAGGCTCAGCCATGCTCCAATAATTTTAGCTCCAGCTGGCATCTGACAGCAATTCCATGAGACAATGAGACGTAGAGCAACTGCTTCAAGCCACTAAATTTCTGATATGTTATAAAGCAACAGAAAACAAATGCATCATCTAAGAGAAATCAAACTAGAACTAAAAATTTCCTCCCTATTAGCAAGCTTTCATAGGGCCAGAAGGTGCTACGCAGGCTGCTAGTAGAGAAAATTTACCAATGGTCTTTTCCCACAATGAGCACTATGAACCACAACGCTAACCTACCAGCAAGATGCTCCCACTGGTGTAACCATGGCTCAACTGCGAGGGGAGGAACCAACCATTCTTGGACCAGCTTTGAAACCCGATCCGCAGGTGAGACCACATGCCTGAATCTATAAACCTGGCCAAAACTTCAAGGCTGGGGAGATCACAGGCCTGGAGCAGAACTCACTACTGTGGCTCAGGTAAACTGACATGACAACAAACTAGATTCTAAACACTTAGTTATACCGTATACAAATGCTTTTCTCCCCTCTTCCTTAACCAGTAAACATGCGGTTAGAATTAGTAAATCAAGATATAAATGTGAATAAGGGATCTACAGGGAAGAGAAGGGGATAATCAGAGTGAGAGCCAGACGGGGAGGGGGGGCAGAGGGGGTGACGGTAGAATATACTATATACATGTATGAAACTGACAAAAATCAAAGTCTAATAAAAAATAATAGTTTAGTGTGTTGGATGCTCAGTATGGAACAGACATGAAGGACAAGGACAAATTCACCATTAATGCCCACATGAACGTTGAACAATGCTGGTATTTGTGCTAGCTAGATCTGTATCAGCTCTACACAAACCACAGTCATCTGACAGGAGGAAGTCTCAATTTAGAAATGACTCCATAAGATAGGGCTGTGGGCCAGCCAGTGGCCTAGCTGTGGGCCAGCATATCCTTACTGATTGATGAGAGAAGACCCAGTCCATTGTGGGTGGTGACATCCCTAGGCTGGTGGTCCTGAGTTCTATAAGAAAGCAGGCTGAGAAAGCCATGAGGAGCAAGCCAGTAAGCAGCACCCCTCCACAGCCTCTGCATCAGCTCCTGCTCCAGGTTCCTGCCATGTTTGATTTTTTTTTTATTTGTCTTGACTTCCTTCAGTGATGAACAATGCTGTGGAAGTGTAAGCCAAATAAACTTTTTCATCCCCAAGTTTCTTTCATTGTGGTGTTTCATCATAGCAAGAGTAACCCTTACTAAGGCTTATTAAGTACATATTAAGGTAGTCTTGAAGATGGTCTCGATGAGCAAATTATGGAGTTCAAATAACACAAGATGAAAATTTTTGATTACTGCATGTCACTTGTTGTAATGTGTATATTAAAAATTGGTGCCAGGCAGTGGTGGCGCATGCCTTTAATCCCAGCACTTGGGAGGCAGAGGCAGGCGGATTTCTGAGTTTGAGGCCAGCCTGGTCTACAGAGTGAGTTCCAGGACAGCCAGGGCTACACAGAGAAACCCTGTCTCGAAAAACCAAAAAAAAAAAAAAAGTAACAAAGCTTATTTTAATAAATAAATAATATTACATCTCAAAAAAGAAAAAGAAAACTAAAGCACTTTTACATATGACATGGTTCAGAAAACCCAACCTCCTATCATGGAGGTGCAAGCAGAGAAGAAGCAGGTGGAGGAAGAGAAGAGGAAGAAGAGAGGAGGAGAAGGGGAGGAGTAGAAAGAGAGAAGGTGGAGGAGGAAAATGAGGGGGAATAAGAGGGAGAAGGAAGAGGGAATAAGGAAGGAAGGAAGGAAGGAAGGAAGGAAGGAAGGAAGGAAGGAAGGAAGGAAATGAAGAATCCGGTGCTCTCTAAAAACCGCGGGAAGGAGTAGGCGGACATACTCAAGTTGGTTGTCATTCAGAAAAAAGCATGATGTCCAGGAGGCATACAATTAAACTTTCATATCATCCTTTCTCTGGGCTCCCTCCTCCCAGCATAAACACTCACTCTCTCTCTTAAAAATTTAAAAAAACAAAAACAAAAACAAACAAACAAACAAAAAACCCAAAGCATTGGTGACCATTCTTGAGAACAGGTGAGGAGCCATGCAGAAGTCTCAGTGCAGCCAGCATCTGTACATGGTGGAAGTTTCCTTTCTTCGGCTGCACACTCTGAGGAGGGACTGCTGAGTTCAATGGTAATTCTATTTTTAACTTATTTAGAACATCATGTTGTTTCAAAGATCGCTATACATGTTCCCTTTCTCACATCTTGGCCAATGCTCTTAGCTAAGCAGCCATCCTAATGTATGTGAACACATGAAAAAAACCTAAGCATTTGCTAACATGGAAATGTATAAAGAGTGGTATAAATATACAATGAAATATTATATTATTCAGTGTGCGTTTAGAAGAGAAGGAGAGGGTGTATTCTACTTTCGTAGAATACATGTGTATCCCCACCCATCATGAGGCTGAGGCAAAGTGATCATGAGTTTAAGGTTAGGCCACATGGCTGGACCCTGTCTCCAAAACAAAAGAGAAAGAAAAAAAACCCTCCTGTCATTTGCCATATTATGGTTGAATATCTGGGTTAAGCCATTATGTTAAATGAAATAAGCCAGAAATAGAAAGAAAAAAGTGTTCCGTTATGCATGATCTCATTTACACGAGAAATCTTATAAAAACACAGAGAGGAAAAACAACAATGTTAACAGTGGAGCAGGATATAAATCGGGAGATGTAAGCCAAAAAGTAAAAAGTAGCAGATAAAAAGGGCATGTGGGACCTTTGGGGGGCAGGGAACCAGAAAAATGGAAATGAAATATAAATATAGAATATATCCAATAAAAATGCACAAAAAATAAATAAAAATAATAAAAAAAGAAAAAAGTAGCAGATAACTAATATAAACAAGTTTACATCCAATGTTCAGCCTAAGGACTGAAGTTTAGAACTGTATTGTTCTGGGTATTTTTGCTCAATGGGTACGTTTTAACAGGTCTCTTGACCTCTCTGTCCACTCCTTTTTAGCATCCTTGCATTTTTATTGGCTGGACCATTAGTTTCAATGCAGCCTAATTCCTACTATACTCAACTATTTTTCATATATCTATATATATACATATACATATATATGTGTATATATATATATATACACATATATATATACATATATATGAAACATACACACACACACACACACATCCTCTGAACACTTTTCTCCTTTCCTGTGTTCAGTTTTACTCTCCACATGGCAAGAACTCAAAGCTTTCTCTGGTTGCCTCACTCTCCTGTGGTATTCCAGGTCCCTATGTATAAGTTACCTTCTAAGCACCTTCAGCTCAGCAGCTATGCACCCATACACCCTCTAACCAATACACTCTGAAAGCACATCTCTTCATTCACTGGAGGCAGATCTCTGTAAATTCGAGGCCAACATGATCTATATATGAGTTCCAGGACAACCAGAACTACATAATGAGACTCCTTCTCCAAAAAAAGGGGGGGGGGAGATCCCAACAAAACCACTCACAAAAGAGGCTAGCAAAAACATGGCTCTTTCTGTGACTCCCACTACCCCTCCCCCCACAAAAAAAGTTCTCATTAAGGTGTGTCCTTGGACTGAGCAAAAGACTGTCTCCTTCCCCTATCAGCTCACCACTGCTCCCCTCTATAGATGTTCTCCAAATCCTTTCTCAGATCCCCACCTCCACCCCACCCCACCCCACCCCACCCCCACCACCAATCCCATGGGAAGCTGCTCCTACTGGAGCTGCAAGTCCTGGCTATGGGGTTAGCCTGGATGTAAGCAAGGAGAGGAATCTCTGTTCTTTTGGTCACAGCCCGGAAGACAAGTGTAACCACTAATATCCAACCATCTATTTCCTGGCGGTCACTATGCTACTTACGATCACTGGATCTCACAGCAACTGTGAGCAATTATCCCACCTTACAGGTGAGGCACTGTGCCCCAGCTCACACAGCCCACCCTCAAAGCCAAAAGGACAGGCCTCCAACATTTGGAGATGTCCCTCAGTGTCAACATGGAAGAGGTGTTTTAGTCATGCAGGACTATCGGAATACAATTCTTCTCCAAAATACTACTACGCGTGTCAGTTAGACCAGCTTTTAAAATGTGAGCTGAAACCCCAGAGATACATCAAAAACAAAAAAACAAAAAACAAAAAAACAAAAACACCCAAAAAACTGGGAAGGGTGCTGTGGGGCATAGCACCAAGGGACAGAACAGCTCACACAAACAAAATTCCAAAAACAAATAAACCTTAGCAGCAGTAAAAAGGTTTCCGAGTGCCCAATGACCAAAGTTAATTAAAAATGAATTGAAGGCGTTTCTTGCAGAGCTCACTAACTCTGCATCACGAGACTTCATTTTGCACTGGACGTGGGGTCACACCATGCAACACAGAGTGTCACCTGAAACACCACAGCTCACCTTGGAGACTACTTGAAGTTACGAGCTGCAGTGTTTTTCCTGTACATGCAAAGTTTTCTGCTCTCATAGAAACATAATAGCTTTTTTAAAAAAATGTGGGGTTTTGAGACAGGATTCCTCTAAGTAGCCCTGGCTGTCCTAGAACTGGCTCAACAACATGGAAACTCACAGAGATCCACCTGGCACTGCCTCCTGAGAGCTAGGAGGAAAGGGGTGCGCCACTACGGCTAGGCCATAATAGCGTAATTAAGAAAAACAAAAGCTTCAGGACATGATACTTCCGGAGGACCCAGCCATACCACTCCTGGGCATATACCCAGAAGATTCCCCAGCATGCAATAAGGATACATGCTCCACTATGTTCATAGCAGCCTTATTTATAATATAGCCAGAAGCTGGAAAGAACCCAGATGTCCCTCAACGGAATACAAAAAATGGATACAGAAAATGTGGTACATAGACACAATAGAATACTATTCAGCCATTAGAAACAATGAATTCATGAAATTCTTAGACAAATGGATGGAGCTGGAGAACATCATACTAAGTGAGGTAACCCAGTCTCAAAAGAATACCCATGGTATGCAGTCACTGATAAGTGGATATTAGTATAGAATCTTGGGACACCAAAGACACAATCCACATACCAAATGGTGTCCGACAAGAAGAAAGGAGTGGACACTGGTTCTGGAAAGGCTCAAAGGATCAGTGTAGGGGAATACCAGAACAGGAAAGCGGGAAAGGGTGGATGGGGGAACATGGGGGTGGAGTGGGGGGGTGGGGGGGAGGGCATGTGGGACCTTTGGGGGACAGGGAACCAGAAAAGGGGAAATGAAATGTAAATACAGAATATATCCAATAAAAAAAATAAGCTTTAATATTTTCCAACCATCATTCTTCAAAAGTACCGAATCAGTGGTTCTGTCACTATACTATGTTAAATAGCTCATGTTTTGTTTTGTTTGTCAAGGCAGGATTTCTCTGTTTAGCCCTGGTTGTCCTATAACTTGCTATGTGGACCAGTCTGGCCTCAGGATCTCCCTGCCTCTGTCTCCTAAGTGCTAGAATTAAAGATGTGCACCACCATGACCAGGCCTAGAAGAGTTGATTTTAAAAATTACTGTTTGAGTTGCTGACTTGAATTTCATCCAACATAATCAAACAAAATTTTGGCTTGGGGTTGGAATAGAATTTCCAACAATTTCTAATGGTCCTAAGCATGTTTTTGTCTTTTTTTTTAAACTATATATTTATTTATTTGAATCAGCATTCTTGGCATTAATGATTATAAAATCAGAATATGGATGGACCCACTATGGGAAGTGCTGAAGATGTTCTAAGTCCTGAAGCATCTTGTCTCCAGGCAAGATTTAATTCTGTATGCAAATAAATGAGAACATCTATTTCATTACCATGCAAATTTTCTTCTGTAATAAATGGTGAAGGCATTCATATACCAAACAACTATTCTTAAATGAATTGCTTTATGATTTATTATAAGTACATGTTTGATTTACACACCTACTTTACATACCCTATATGCCAAGGGTTTTTTAAAAATTTATTAGACAAAAGAGAATAAATGGAAAAATTTAAGAATCTCTAAGCATACACATCATCTCTAATAGCATATGATGGGCTTGAAAGGCTTTGGTACTTTCATATGGAAAACCAAATGCTGCTTGTTATTCTTTTTCTATAAACTAAGTTGTTAACGTGTAAGAAAGTAGACTTGAAAGTGGATTTTTAACTTGGAGGCAGAATTTCTGAGTTCAAGGCCAGCCTACTATACAGATCAAGTTCTTGGACAGTCAGGACAAGTTCCAAGACAGAGATACACAAAAAAAATTTGTCTCAAAGAAAGAAAGGGGGGGCAGAGAAGAAACTTTACTTTTTAAAACATAGCAAGATCCTTTTTTTAAATTAAAAAAAAAAGTCTGATTTAGACCAGGCTAGCCTAGAACTCAAAATGAGCCTGTCTCTACCTCTGCTTCCTTTGTGCTTGGGATTACAGGCATGAACCAGGACATTCAGCTCAATAAGTTCTAAAGTGTGGTTTTTGCTTTCTTTAAAAATATTTTTCTTCTGCAAAAACTTAGTGTAAAAACTCACCATGAACAGGAAGTTTTTCCCCTTGTTAACGTGTAAGAACAATGACTCTAGAAGACACCTGTGGGAAATGTGCCTCTATGACCAGGTGCTGTCATTTGAATAAAATGTCACCCTGGGCCCAGTAGACCAGAGCTTTTAATAGAAATGCCACAGGCTGCAGCACGACAGCTGATATGTCTATAATCTACTGACAAAGTGCACTCCTTAGCAACTCGAAACCAGATGTCTGCTGTGAAGTCGAGAGTCTGTGGACTTGTCTTTCTCAGCTCCAAATCAAGTATTAGATGCACTAAATACACAGCTTAGCTATATATCAGACTCACAACTTAGCAAAATCATGACAGTTTGGACATGAAGCATCAGCATTTGTATTATAATGCTTATAAACCAAAAAATGTTTCTGGAAAAGAAATCCTACGCTAAATGTGGTAGCCTGTCTGTCTCACTTTGTGAATGGTGTCAGATGGAGACCCTTTCTCTTGTCTTTCAAGCTGACACTCTTTAGGCAGGCCTGTATGGAATGATCTGACACGGGAAAATCAAGCCACACCAGGTGTGAATCCTTGTTTCAGAAATTCTGGGGTCAGATGTAGCAGGTTATTCGCTGTGAAAATCCATAAATCAGGGAGACTTGGTGCTTATGGGAAAATGGGTTCTAGGCTGCCTGGCACTATTCTAAGGATGATCCATAAATGATGGGCCAAGCCGGAAATAGGTGGCTCGGGAGTTAAGAGCACTGGCTGCTCTTCCCGGGGAGTACATAGCAGTGTGAATACAGGGCAGCTAACAAGCTGTCTGTAACTCCAGTTCCAGGGGATCCAAACCCCACCTAAAGACACGCAGGCCAAACACCAATGCACGCAAAATTAAGCACATTTAAAAAGGAAATAAAGGAAATAGCGGGCAATCAGACAGGGAGATGGGACAGCGAGGAGACACAGGCATTGCTTTGTCCAGTCTTCGTTTTTAGGTCCTCCTTGTTCTATTTAGATAGCGTCAAATCAGGCAGCACGAAGGCTGTACTTGGTCCCAAGTGGCAGAGCTAATAAAATAAAAACTAGGATCCAAGGCTGCAGCTAAGAGTGCAGAAACTATGCCAAACACGGCGGCACATCCCTACCACCCCAGCACTCGGGAGGCTGAAGCAGGAAGAGTCCCAAGCCAAGACCCTCCTGTTGCAAAGTCGGCTATGGGAGGCTGGGTTGAGGCTCTGTTGTAATGTTTCGGGGGGAGGGCCTGGGTTTGACCTTCAGCACCTCAGAAAAACAGACTATAAAAGGGTCTGATCCATGAGGATTTTAGGGAAGAGTCAGAAAAGGAAGAAAGCTACAATTTTACCAAGTAATGGCAACGTGTTTATTACATTGTATATGTCTCATACAGATAAGTAAATACCTCAGCTGTATGCCTAATTAACGTGGAGCTGTGGATTTCATGTCTAAAAGGTAAATACAAATATATTACTAAAGTTGCAAGATGCATGGTTTTTTCTTTCACACTCCTATAAGTGTTAATCCTAAGTAACTTGGTTTTGGCCTTAGCCTCTTCTCCTGTAAAGACATGGGGTTAAATGCACAGAACCCCACGGGCGTTTCAGGGTTTACCCTCCTAAGTACATCGCCCTTAGCTGCCTCCCTGTCTTCTCAAACTAAGCCTTCTTACAGAACAACTCAGAAACTTTCTCTCATCTAGATATTGTGCCCAAACTATGCACCTATTGTGCTGGAAAATGACTGTAACGACAATCCTCCACAGCTAGTCACCCAAGTTTATTTCCGACTCTCCCAGAAAAGTGGAATGGCAGCACTGCCCCCCCACCCCACCCCCCAACACAGCACTACTGATCTGTAAGCCACCAAGACAGCAGCGGACGGAAGTTCTCTAACACTTTCATATAATTAATTACTCAGAATTTCCACAGAACCCGTGGAAAGGCCCATTCCCAAAACAGGACATCTTCAACAGTCTCATTCTCCACGTACTGTTTTGTTTATGAATTTTTGTTGGTTTGTTTGTTTGTTTGTTCCTTGTTTTTTGAGACAGGCCCTCATTTGTATCCCTGGCTGGCCTGGAGCTCCCTATATAGACCAGGCTGGCCTCGAAGTCACAGTATATGGTCCCATGTGCTCCCCAGACCCCCTCACTGTTGGCAGACTAAAATGTAAAGATCCCTGGAGGGGTAACTACCAAGCAAAGCCAGGATTACCTAGGCCTCTACTGTCTCAGAAACTACTGAATGCTACCTAGGAAGACAAGGGACCAGAGAGGAACTATAGCATCAATGTGCCAGGTTAAAGAGGGTCTGAAAGGAAATGAGTTTTCTGTCTGGTGACTAAAACGCTACTAAACTTCCAGTCGACTCTGCTTCTGAGACGGGAAGTAAGGCTTGAGCTTGGGACAAGTGACCTTTGAAGGGGGGTATCCAGTTCCTGATAAAAAGTGGAATTTGGACCCAAGTTGCCTAGAGCAGTTTCCCCACTGGTTAAAAAAAAAAAAAAGAGGCCTGGCTCCTTCCGCCCCTGAGTGATACTTACTTACCCTTTCTCCCGCTCTTCCTCGGTGAGAAGGGGTAAGTGGTAATATTGTACCCTCGCCCAATTTGGCCAAAATCCTAAAAGTAAAAAATGACAAGAGACAGGTTCTTTAAAATCCCGTGGCTCCAACCTGAGCAGCTCCCACCAGCTGCCCACCACACCGGGAGCAGTGCTCCCTCCAGGCCGCTCTGTGGGTACCCCAGAGCGGGGAGAAGAGGTCGGCTACCCTCCCGGATCGGGGTTCGGGTTCCCTAACTGAGGGAGACAGGAGGACGAACTGAGCGGACAGCCGCGCGGCCTCACTGGAACACGCGCACGCACGCATGCTCGCTACGGTCGCGCGGATAGCGGCCGAGCGGCTCCCCGCCTCCCAGCAACGCCCACTTGACTGAGGACAAGCCGAAGAGACCCTGCCGGGTACACAGAGGGTCTGCCTGAGCCCACCCGTGTGCCAAGCCGCCCAAAACCCGCCGCCCCACTCCCCGCGCACCCGCCGCGCAGCTCAACCCAGGAGAAGTCCCCGCGGCATGCCCCGCCCTCCGCAGCGGCACGCCCCGCCCTCCGCCGCCGCTCGCCCCGCCCTCCGCCGCCCGCTCGCCCATTCCGGACCCCCGACTTGGCGGCGGCAGGAGACTCCACCTCTTACGGAAGTCCCGCCCCCGAAACGCGACTCAAGGTGGATCGGCCTCTAGAAATAGGGTTACATCCGATCAAGGGGCGGTAGTGAACCGCCTGGCAGTCGCAAGTATTAGAAGCTTTAGGTCAAAGCCCAGCATAGCTAAGAGGGCAAGGCAAAGCTGCCAGTCACCGGGAAACTATCTTCAGCTTCTCCCTTAGTTATAGGTCAGAAACCTAAACTGGACCTCTCCTTTTGTTGTTCTTTTGTTTTTCTTTACACGTGGGAAACTTCCATTTTGCTTCCTCTAGTAAGCCAAAAGAAGCAATTCAGAACAGTTTTTTGCTTCGGAGAAATTAGGTGATTTTTTTTTTTATATATACTTAAGCTTTTGCCCTTTAATTGTACAAAGTCTTAACTGTGTTATTACAACCTAGAAAAACTGTGTAACTAATGGAAACCTAAACAGACATCAAAAATTAATTCACTTTTTCTACCCCTCCCCAATTGTATCTTTATCTTTTCTTGCTTTATCCTTCCAGATAGTGCTGAATTACCATTCTCAAGTTTAAGTAGTGCAGAAAGTATGAGATGGAATGAACATAGATGAACATTAAAGATGGGGCTAGGGTAGTGTTGTACAGGAATGTAAATAAACTTTCAAAAAGAGTTGCTAAGTGGGGCCTGACTTTGTACTGAGATATACCAATGTACATTGATATACCAATGATATTTAAGAAGCCAAAGTAACCCGAAAAGCTTTCAACCCCCCTCTCCCCCATAATTGTTAGGCATTCTAGAAATGGGGACTTAAGAACAATGATACTATTCTAAATGAAACATGGTATATGCACTGTTAAACCCACAGATGCATAACAAAACCCAGTGAGCCCTACTCTCTGAGTTTGGGTGATAACAGTGTGACAATGTAGGTTCATGGATTTTAATCTGTACTCTATTAAAAGTATTCCTCTGACATACATGTGGCTTTGGAGGCTTACTGCCTCAGTTTACTAACCTAAGCCTAGACATTGAAGTTTCTAGCCTCCATCCAACCTAATATAGGCCCAGAATATTTTCAAATTCTGAGATAAACTGCAGAATAAGCTCACCATTTCTACGTCTTTCTGAGCTCTGGCTGGCTGGTTCAGTTCAGCTGTTCTGGCTCATACTCGTCTCAGTACCAAGTGATTCAATCTGGTTTATCTTGGCTTCTCCTGAATGAACTACTCTACCTGGCCTCATACTAACTTGGCAGTGTGTTATGATCTTCTGGTTCCTTCTCATTCTCCGGCTCCTTCTGTCTTCACTTGTGTCTAACCTAGTCTCTCTCTGGACCTGTGTCTGTACAACTGTCCAACTTAAACTGCCTTCTTCCTCTTTGCCCTGCTCTCTTAAGTAGCTTCCCTTTCCTCTCTTTTCTCATGAGAATTTGGCATATCCCACTGTGTCAAATCTTTCTCTGGTGTGTCACTTTGTCTGCCACTCGACTAGACATCACTTTTAGACATGGGTGCTTTTTCCCACAAGCTAACTTTACCTTCACTGTTTGGGATTAAAGTTCTGTACTAAGAGTGCATTTCCATTCCAGCCAGAGGAATTAAAGGTGTGTGCTAAGGGCTGAGAACAACTAGAAATGGGATTTTTCAGTAAATAACACAATCTTGGGATCCACAGTGTAATAAAGTATCCTACCCTAGTACTGTGTCTCAGGATGTTAATAGGAAGGTGATACGTGCACGGGGGTAGGGGGGGATATGTGAGTATCCTGGAATGTGTGGACATCCTGAGATATGTGGAAATTCTGTCCGTTCTGTTCAATTTTGCTCTCCACCTAAAACTGCTCCTTAAAAGTAAAATTATAAAGCCAGGCGTGGTGACGCACGCCTGTAATCCCAGCACTTGGGAGACAGAGGCAGGCAGATTTCTGAGTTCGAGGCCAGCCTGGTCTACAGAGTGAGTTCCAGGACAGCCAGGGCTTCACAGAGAAACCCTGTCTCAAAAAAAATAAAAATAAAAATAAAATAAAATTATATTACTAAAAAGGAGCTAAGATAAAGGGTCTGAAATCTGTTTATTCTTCAAGGTCATTACATTTGAAGTTCAAATATTGGCACCAGTGCCATCAAAGGACATACATCATATATTCTTAACTTAGGTACACATTTGAATTATGGTTACAAATCATATTAATGTTCAATGGGATATTTAACCAACATTAACTTGAAGTAATTAGGCTTAAAAATTCTATGGATCATTTCCTAGTCCACAAATAAAAGTAGGGTAAAAGTAGTTTCACCTGCTACAGTATGGTGGGTAACCGCAAAACGAGAAGAATGAAGATCTGAGCTCAGGAAATGGAGAATCAGAGATGGCTCCTGAGACTCATGGTTTGTGAATGTAAATGTTGATTTTATTTCCTCAGATGAGAGGATGAAATGAGAGTCATGCCCAAGCTTTATGGCTTGTTTCTATCTAACTCTCCCTAGGCCTAGACCTGGAAGCTTCTGGCCTCCATACAATCTAACCTTCCACA
The DNA here is from genome assembly GCA_964023405.1 of Apodemus agrarius. NCBI lineage: Eukaryota > Metazoa > Chordata > Mammalia > Rodentia > Muridae > Apodemus > Apodemus agrarius. The sequence goes on from OZ030011.1 coordinate 83,049,753, forward strand.
AGTCTGGACCTTGAAGGCCTCAGCTTCCAGCCTCCATCTGATAACCTGTACCTAAAATAACTCAGCCTCCATGACTTACTGATGAATAAATTCACTCTTTCTAGCTCTTTCTGAGCTCTTGCTGGATGGTCCAATCTGACTGATTCAAATTGGCTTCTCTTGGCTTCTGACTGAATTGTGCTGCTCTGAAAGCCTTCCTGTGAACTCCACAAACTGAAGTACTATGAACTCAGCTGCTCTGCTCTGAACTGATCTCAATGGCACTCAAATGAACTGCACTCACGGTACTGAGCTGAACTGAACCAAACTGAACTGAACTCTCTCCCTATGCATCGAGAGTTGGGCGTATCCTACCTCTTGACTCATTCTGTCTAATCTGTCTCAATTAGAGGTCATTGTTTGGAAGTATATACTAAAGATGTGTCTGTATTCCAGCCAGAGGGATTACAGGTGTGTGACATGTCTGTATTCCAGCCAGATCATATCTTTGGATTTGATTCTTTACCAGAGCAGTCATGATGATGGATTAAAATTCCTCTACAAGTGACCATGTGCCGTGAGGGGTTAGGGTTAGAGCTCACCTTGTGCTGTGTTCCGCTGATCTTAGTAGGTCAGGACAGAAAATGAAGTTAATGCCTACGTGGCACAGCAGAGAAGGACCTGAGTAAATCCAAAAGGGCTCAAGGACCGATTTTGAAAATATACTAGAGAGAAGATATGGGACATGAGAAATTTTCCTTGTAACATTAGAAACAACATAAAATATCTGGCTATACAGGCAGCAGTTACCCAGGCCTCAGTGTGAATGATATCAAGCCATATAGCAGAGACTATAAAAGGAAATAGAAGAAAATAAACATAGAGCATGCTACAAATCATTATCAAAGGAAAGTGATGACCCCACAAATACACACACACACTTATATCTACTAATATCTACTTTACTTTAAATCAGTACCCATATCTGTTCCATATAAACTAAGGAATGTGGAATTAAGAGCAATCACGTTGAAAGACATAATCACTGAGTATTCATCATATACCACTTCCATAGCTGACTGGTAGGAATGCCCAAGTTATAAGGGGCCCACAGCCAGCAGGTGCATGTGCTATGAGTTCATGGTATGATACGATATGATATGAGTCCATGCCATCCTTTGACGATGGCATTTGGCAATCTTTCTCCTATCTTCTGGCTCTTACAATCTTTCTGCCTCCTCTTCAGAGATGGTCTCTAAGCCTTAGGCGTGTGGTGTATGTTTGCTTAGTCCTCAACCGCCATTTATTCTTTGCTTCTTGTACAGCCGTGAGTCTCTATATGCACCTTCATTCACTTCAAGGAGAGGCTTCCTGGTTTAAGGGCCTTCATCTTTGAGTATAAACATAGATATGCACAAGTTGGTTTGATGGTCTATCAGTTTAACCAAGCAGCTCTAAGGTAACAGTATAGGGCCCAAAATCTGTTCAGTAATTATTTTGTGCAGGATTTACAGCATTAGAAGATATCATCATCTTCATCATCATCACCATCACCATCATCGTCATCATCATCATCACCATCATCATCATCATCATCATGTAGAGCACCACCACAGCTTGTGTGGAGAAAAGGGGAGTGGGGGAAAAACCACACCAGAACTCTCAGTCTCTGGCAAGGCAGACGTGGGAGACTGTCCTGTGACCCCCACAGGCCTCCGCAAAGCTGACTGGATACCATGGAAGAGCTGAGAATAGGGAAGCCCTGGGGGCAGCTTGGTCAGCCCCAGGGCAGATAGAGAAAGGGGGTGGGGGGTAAAGGGGGTGGGAGGAAGGTGTGCTGGGGTGCTTCCTGAGAGGGCAAGTCCTTGGTCCGGTCTGTCGGCTAGAAACACTGGGAGGCAATCCATTTTTTTTTCCTATGGCTTCACTGTAGAAGAGTAGGATGAGAGAGAGAAGGGAGAGAAGTAGAAGCTGGCCATGGCCAAATGGAGAGAGGGGGAAGAGAATGGAGAGAGAGGAGAGTAAGCAGACAAGAGACAGAACAAGAGAGCAACAGAGAGAGAGAGAGAGAGAGAGAGAGAGGAGAGGAGAGGGCAAACAGCTCCTCTTATAGTGGGGCTACCTGGCTGTTGCCAGGTAACTGTGGAGCCCGGCAAACCTGGCTATAGCAAGGTAACTGTGGGGATGGAGCCCAGCCAGAATACCAGGGGGTTGGGGCGTGGCCCTATGCAACTGATGGCCACAGAATTATGGCCGCCGCCATCATCATCATCATCATCATCATCATCATCATCATCATCATCTTGTTCTTATAGAACATGCCCGAATCCAACAAGGAGCAGTTGGTTACCCCATAATAGCCATGCCTTTATTGTACCAATGGGCACATTTGCCTGTCAGATTGCATTGTTTGTTTAATAATGTTTGTGAGTGTATTTCAGTGTTCATGAGAACAGTGCACATGGAGGCCAAGAGAGAGAATCAGAGGCCCCAGAACTACAGTTACAAATGGTCATAAACTGCTAGACATGTCCTAGGAACCCAGTCCTCTCCAAGAGCCGTTCTTAACCACTGAGTCATCTCTCCAGCTACATAGAATTCATAACTGGATAAGACTACTGAGGGCTTCCTTCACCCTCCCTTCCAACTCCCCGCGGCCTGCACAGCACATTCTGACACTGAGAGCGAGCCAGAGGGGAGGATTTTGCCTGCTCAGTTTCCAGTCTGATTTCTCTAATCTTAATAATCTCTCTCTCTCCCTTTCTCTCTCTCTCTCCCTTTCTCTCTCTCTCTCTCCCTCTCTCACAACACACAAATATATATATATACATATACATATACATATACATATACATATACATATACATATACATATACATGTATATGTATATATATATATACACACACAATATATTTTGGGAGGGAGGGTAAAGGAATCAGTGGTCTTATCTCTTATTCCTAGCTCCTCAGACTTCCATCGAGAATTTTTCCAAATACCACTTTGCATTTCACTTTTTAAATGTCTTGCATTCGCACACAAGAGTTTGCTAACATCTGAAGTTATGGTCCTTCACCGAGTGCAAGGTACAACACAAACTTCCAGGCTCATGTCACATCACAGTTCCAAAAGTTTCTCAGAGTTTTGACTGTAACAGTCCTGAGGAAATTGATATGCTTATGTGAACTACTATGAAAACACTCAAGAGTTTATTAATATTCTTCATTTCAAAATTTAGAAATTTCTAATATGAATTATACCATCTGAAAAAAAGTATTAGTATGTAGATAGTAACCTAACCTAATTTTAGATATGATCAGTGGTGTGTATTTCCATAAGTAATATAAAAATGAGTTTAAAAATAAAATCAGAAATTAGAGTTTGATTTGTTACACAAATTTATGTTTCTAATGTTACTCTGGGAAAAATAGATCAATAAGATTTATTATCACTATAAATAACATCTTAAAAGTCAGCCATTTGGATTTCTTTTTAATGCTAGTGTCAAATGATAGAAGCCAGGGCTGGGGAAAAGAATGTCTCATTTCAAGTCTGACACAAGGTAAGCAAGGGCTATCATGTCACAAAACAAGAAATCTACTCAAAGAACAAGTAATTGTAAAGAACACAGAGACTTACATCCTTGACCAAAGGTATAAAAATGTTAATGTCAATTAAAAGAAAGCAGTGGTGGTACATACCTCTAGTCCCAGCACGTTGGATGCAGAGGTTGGTGGATCTCTGTCACTTTGAGCCCAGCCTGATCTACAGAGCCGGGGCTGTTGCACAGAGGAGAAACCATATCTCAAAAAATAAAATAAAATAAAATAAAATAAAATAAAATAAAATAAAATAAAATAAAATAAAATAAAATAAAATAAAAAATAAAATAAAATAAAATAAAATAAACAAAATAAAATAAAGAATTTAGTTATATGAAGCCAGATATAAAATTAATTTCTTTTCTTTCTTTTTGGTATGGTTGGTTGGTTTGGTTGGTTGGTTGGTTGGTTGGTTGGTTGGTTGGTTGTGAGACAGCATATCTTTGTATAGTGCTGGCTGTCCTGGAACTCACTCTGCAGAGCAGGCTGGCCTTGAACTAACTCACAGAGATCTGCCCGCCTCTGCCTCCCAAGCCCTGGGATTAAAGGCATGCACCACCACCTCTTGGCTCTAATATTCATTTCTTAAGATGCTCCAAAGAAGAAAGGCAGAAACAGATAGAGGGGAGAAAGATGGCGAGAAGAGTGACTCCAGCACTGAGCCCACACGTGTATAAGCTTTGGTTTCAGCAAAAGAGTTATGACTTATGTTGCCTCACCTTTTCGAATTGACTTTGATTTCTGGAAACCAAATAGTTGTTCAGGGAAAGCTGTTCTTATTATGGATATGAAAGAAATAATACAATTGGGAAGCCACTATTCAGCAATCCTGTATGTAAAAATAAAGACAATTTAGGAAACTGTCATGCAAGTGTAAAATTATTAGGTGAATGGTTGATGGGGGACTTTATAATTGCAATCCAACTGTCACAGTCTAAGAACTGTGGGATTCCGGGCATTGTCTTTCCTAATCTAAAGCCATATGAAGTATCCCAAACAGCTGTCAAGTATTCTTGCCAAAACAAAAGGGAAAAAGAAAGCAGGATCTAATTAAGACTTATAGCTGACTGCCCACCCCTGGGCTTCCGGGAGACAATGAGGGTAGAGAACCAAGTGCAATAGCAGGTCACAAAGAAAATGAATCCCGCTACATCCCTGCGCTCTACCTGAGGACCGAGCTCCTCGGAGGCAGTTTCAGGCTCAAACCTGACTCAAACGTCACAACTTAAAAAGACTTGGGTAGCACTCATGGGTATTTGACTATGGACAGTATTAGATAGTTCCCAAGAATCACTGAAATTTCATTTAGGTGGAAAAATGGCTTTCCGTGTGCGTTTTAAGTCCATCACTTATGAAGAAAAATTCTGATATATGTGAGGCTGAAAGGACCTTTTCGCTGGTATTTACTTAAAATGCTTCAAGTGGGGGGAATAAAAAGGAAAGAGAAGAAAAGGGAATGAGTGTATGATGTGGCATGAATGTGATAATACATCATGGCAAGAAGTCCTTTGTCCTTCTCCTAGTATTTGTGTGTTTGAAACAAATGTCTGGATTAGCCCACATTTCCTAGAAAACAGTGCCCGAGACAGGAGTGGCAGACAGCTGAGAGTTTAGTGCAGGGAGAGTGGTCCCTTAGGAAACAGCACTGTCGGGGAGAGAGAGAGAGAGAGAGAGAGAGAGAGAGAGAGAGAGAGAGAGAGAGAGAGGAGAAATAATCAAGAAGAGAGAGACTGCGTATTCTGCCTTCTTCTGGGGTCTCGCTTGTCAGTATTTGCTCCATTAAGAAAGGTAACTGTGTGAAGAGAAATGCCGGAGCTGCACAGTAGGAAGAGAGATTCGCACAGAGGGAGTAAGATTTAGTCATTCTTACCACATCATGTTTTAGTGTACTCCTTTAGTTTTTGATATTATATATAATTACACTATGTCCCCTTTTCCACCCTCCAAGCCCTCCCATGTATCCCCCACTTGCTCTTTTTCAAATTCATGGTCTCTTTTTCTTTAATTGTTGTTTTTGGTGGTGGTGGTGGTGGTGGTGGTGGTGGTAGTGGTTTGTGGTGTGTGTGCAACCTGCTCAGATCACGTCTACTTTTACTTACATGTACCATTTGGTATTGGATAACCAGCCGGTATGCTCTTCACTAAAGACTACTTCTCTCACTCTCAGTTCTTTGGTGTGTATCATATTTTACTCAGTCAGTGACTTACAGACTTAGTGAAGATATCTATTCATTTATTCTTTTAATCTCCTTTGACTGGAATAATTACTCTGCGTGATTATGATCTCTCTAGAATAATTCATTTACAGTCATTACACTCTATCTGTATTTGTATCCACATATAGCATCACATACAATAAGTATGCATAATTAGCATGTCGATTAAAAACTATAAACCATAGACATGGGATAAAGCTCGGGTATATTGTTTGCCTATCATGCAGAAAGCTTCTAGGTCTGAGGCCCAGCCTGCATGTGCCAGTGTCTCTTATCTGTAAATCAGCACTTAGAGCTGGAGGTTCTAGGGGGATCAAGAGTTTCAAGGTGAGTTCAAGGTGAGCTCAATTTTGAAAAATTTAAAAATAAGGAAAAAAAGAGGAAGAAAGAAAATAAGTTCATTCAGACCACAATAATGTATAATTAATAAAGATCACAGCCACACAAATGACTACAGAAACTAACTGCAAAAGAATGATCTGCCAGTAGTACTCTGCACGTCTCCACACAGGCTCTGTGTGAAACGTGTGGCTTCTTCTGTTAACAAGCATTTGTAGGAGGGCCTTTGATCTTCCTAGATCATGAGATTATGAGAGGGTTATAACAAACTACTTCAAGGCCATTTCTTTCTTTTTTTTTCTTTTATCAACTTTTCAAATGTTAGTCCCCTTTCCTAGTTTCCCCCCTCTTGGAAACCCCCTAGCCCATCTTCCCTCCCCCTGCTTCTATGGGGGTGTTCCTCCACCCACTCCCACCTCCCCACCCTTGATTCCCCTACACTGGGGCATCTATCAAGTCTTCAGAGGACCAAGGAACTCTCCTCCCATTAATGCCTGACGAGGCCATCCTCTGCTACATATGCAGCTGGAGCCATGTGTACTCTTTGGTTGGTGGCTTAGTCCCTGGGAGGTCTGGGGGTGGTCGGGGGGAGGTTTGGCTGGTTGATATTGTTGTTCTTCTCAAGGCCTATATGTCAAGGCAGTGGTCAGAAAGATCCTCACCACCTCCTGTGTTTCACTTCAGACTTTTCAAGGAACAACTGCAGGTAAGCAGAGTGCAGCGTGCCATTGACACCTTAGCAACAGTTTCCTGTTGTCCTGGTAGCAGTCGTCTGGCCCTTTGGTTTCAGCATCACTTTGTGCGAGGGATACTAGAACTGGACCTTTGGCTGCTATAGCTTTGGGTATAGGGCAAAATAATGTATGTGCTGGATCTCAGAACTGGTAGCTCATTATCCTTTATGGGCTCATCCATCAGCCTTGTCTTACCTTAGAAAATTCTAGGCAGGAAGTCTTGGCTTTGTTTCATCCTACGGTTTCCTTCATTTTCTTGTTGCCCTGTGCACAGCCTGCAGTATGGATAGTCAGTATCCAGTACACAGACTCCTCAAAAGATATAAAAGACTTACATTCACAATTCAGAAACACAAATGCTGTAGAATAATTTTGTTTGACAAATTATTCAGAAAGCCCTCTTTCCACTGTCTTCCCTTCAAAATGATGATAGATTCTTAAACTAGGTTGAAGCTAGACATGGTGTTACAGGCCTGTGAGCTCAGGCCTTGGGGGTCAGACGGCTAGGGCAGGAAGACCACAGGTTCTCAGTCAGTGTGGGCCCCATGGCAAGACTCTACCCATCCCCCCAAAATAAACCAGGTCGGGATTCGAGGTTCAAACCTGGGTGAGAAAGGGGAGGGCAAGATATTATGGGGTTGTGGGGATGTGCTCAGTGTACAAAATATACTTGTATGAGAATTTTCTTGTGTAACACATCGCTATGTACAAAGAATATACAAAGTGAAAATTAATAATAAAACATAAAAACAGTCAGAATGCCTAAAAGGGAAAGACCAACCAAAGGTTCTTGGGGGTGGGGGGATGGGTAGGAGGTTGGAGGGAGAAAAGTCTCAAATCTTCACACATACAAATACGCTCTACACCAGGCTACCATAGCCCCAGCACAAGGGATTTTAGCAAGGCACCTTATTTGTACACATGATTAGACTTTATCCACACTGGCTACCAAACATTTGGAAACTGCTAGAACAAGACTCATCATCAAAGAGCAAGCGTTATGGCTATACCATCCCACAGGGGAGTGAGCTCTTCCTCCTCTACCTTTGATGCCTGGCATGACTAACAATACTGTTTTTGTACAACTTTGCCTTCCACAGTGGCTATACTGAGACAGGAATTCTCTATTGTTTCACAGCAGTATATAATAAAGTAGCAAAAAGCTTGCGGCTGGAGAGATGGCTCAGTGGTTAAGAGCACTGACTGCTCTTCCAGAGGTCCTGAGTTCAATTCCCAGCACCACCTGGTGGCTCACAACCATCTGTAATGAGATCCGATGCCCTCTTCTGGTGTGTCAGTGACTGCAGGAGCAGGAACATAAGGAGGGGGATAGAGACCCTCCCTGGGAACAGAAAGGGGGAGCAAGGCCGCTGAGACTGACCATCCTTTTAGAAGAAGGGTGGGGAGCAGGGAAGCCCATGGCAAAAAGGGTCTCATGCAAACAGGGGGCTTCTTTATCAGGTATTGCCACATGGTGATTCCTAGCACTGGTCCAGGAGGACCCCAGCCTCATAAACTAAACCACTACCCTGTAGTAATTGATGGGGAGATGTGAAGTCTCCTCCTCAGGCCATCCTACTTTATAGGTGGTCCATTCATTCCTGCAAAAGATGGTCTGTTTGTGGGGACAAACAACCAAGACCATCTTAGTATGGGAGACCCTGGCATGCTGGACTTCTGCAGAATAAAAACATGCTTTGCTTTTACATAGTTTGAGTCTGGGTATCCTTCTCCAGTGGAACACAGACCCTTACAGCGTAATGGAATCTAAGTTCTGTTTGAGGTCCTGAGTGGACACAAGACACTCTGATCTGTCCCAAACATTAGACCATTACATACCATTATCCCTTTTCCTAAGTGTTATTGCAGCTGCGCTTTATCATTCTGGCTAACAAAATACCCCTTGGGAAAGCTGGCTCACCTGAAGGCATGCTAATGATATGGGAGGAACAATTATTCCCTTAATGATACCAAATGACATGACATACCAGAGGTCCCTCGCTCCATGAAATCTTTTACAGATCTTTGCCCACTTTCCTAAGCTTTAAAAAAACGTGTAAAATTTATTTTTCCTTCCCCTGCTCCCCAGACACTGACCAAAAGCCTGAGCAGGCTCTTCCTGGCACTCTGGAGTTCCTCCCTGCTCCTGTGAGGTTGCCCCACTTTCTATAGCTGCCTGCTGACACACTCTAAAAGATAAGTCCTCCTCTTCCTCAGTTCCCTCCTCCCAGAAGCTGCTGGGGTTTTCAGCTTGCCTCCCTGTCAGTTTTCTCTCAAGCACTAATGAACTCCTCATGTTTCCTCTCAAGTGCTAATGACCTTTTCTTGGCACTTCCTTCTGAGTCCCCTGTTTAATTTCTGTTTCCTTTGAGAGGGGGAGGTTGGGAACCTCCCCCATCTTCCACCTCATGGAGGAGTTCCTTTGTGTAGCCCTGGCTGTCCAGGAACTCACTCTGTAGACCAGGCCTGCTTCAAATTCAGAGATTTTCACCAGGTGCTGTGCAGCTCTGTGCTGGTACAGGCTCATAATGCACAGAGTTGCTGAACTCAGGAAAAGCTTAGTTTCTTCCTCTGCAGACCTAAGATAGTGATAGTATCTGCTTTGAAGTCTAGTGACAGCATCTGCCTTATAGTCTGTGTGGAAATCAATGAAACGTTTGTAAATATTTTTAGCATAGCTTGGCATATAGTAAATCTTTAGCAACTTAAAGATATCATTATTATGTTACTTGTTGTTCCAAGACAATGAAGAACACATATAGCAAAATTATTCCAGCACAGCTCAGCTTATTTCTGTCAGTCCCCAGCTAATATAAAGACTTGAGGGGAAAATAAATATTTGTCTTGAATCAGTGAGTTTTGGAGTGGTTTGTTACATAGCAGTAGCTGACCAAGAGATCAAGGCTCCTCCCAGTTCTAACATTCTTTAATTCCACAGTGTATACTGAACCTGTTACTCCTTTTGTTTGGAGGCAGATTACCTGCTCTTCTTAACCATGAAACGGAGAGTAAAAGATATCCATTCTCATCACTGCTGCTTGTCTGAGTGTTCGTTCACCATACAGATGCTGCCTTAAGAAACCACGCATTATTATTGATCATAATTCTCATTACTTTAATAGTTCTTTTACAGTTCACAGGCTGTTTCAGAAGGATGGATATTGTCTTGTTTATTACCAGAAAAAAGGAAAACAGTATAGACTACATTGCAAGTGCACAATGCATTTTCAATTAACTTAAAAAGAACTGCTTTATGTTTCCTAAATCACCGAGACATATATTCTTAAGAATTTAAATATTAATCCTTAATTCTCTGTTCCAGGCAATGATAATGGAAACTAGGTAAAGAAAAAACTTCATGGAATTATAGTTCTCTCATTTCTATCTTCAAGCGTTTAGGAGTCTTTGGTCTGTTAAAAATTTTATTTAATTTTGGTTGCTCATACTTTAGCATTATCTTAGTGTATCATGTATTGTATTCTATTTATTTTGTGGTTTCTTTGTTGGGGAAAGGGGTACTAGAATGGGAACACAGAGCCAATCATGTGCTAAGCTAGTGCTTTACAGTGAGATACATGTCCAGTCAACTCTGACTTTTTTCTTTCTTTTTTCTTTTGGGTTTATGCAAGTGTAATGTGTGTCTCTATATGTGATACCACATGTATGTGGGTGCCCATAGAGGAAAGAGCTGGAACTAGAGGTAATTGTAAACTACCTCATGTGGGTGCTGGAAACCAAACTTAGATCCCCTACAAGACCAACAAGTGTTCTAGGCTGAGCCATCTTTCTACCCCTTACTTAGAATTTTTGAATCTAAGTTATGTACAACTAAAATTTAAATAACTCCTGTTTATCTAGGACTGATGATCCATTATTATTTAGCTTTAGTTTATGTTCTCTTATCTCAAAAATTATCTCCTCTATAGAAATAAAACAAAACAATGAAAAAATTCCAAACCGCAAATCACTGAATTTTATGAAAATTCTTAATCCACATATTGTAAGGGGAAGGGCTGATATTACAATTGGATTCTCTAATTGGTTCTTGATTGTGTCAATAAAAAAGGCAAAAAACAAAACAAAACAAAACAAAACAAAACAAAACAAAACAAAAAGGCAAGAGCCAATTGCTGGTAAAAAGGTAAAAAAGGTAGGATTTCCTCATCCCAGAAGGAGATTGTTTTGTCCAGGTTTTGGAACAGGAGGCACATACAATCTCGGAAAATCTTGGGCAGCTGAAAATGGTGGCCTCTGCCACTGGAGGTTGGCTGAAATAGGTTAGCTGATAAGAGCCCAGCAACTGTGCTATCTGGCTAGGTTTAAAATATTAAAACTGCTTAGTGTTTTCCATCCACGGGGCTAAAGTGGGCAGGAGGAGAAAGACAGCACCTGGGGCTGTTGGTGGCGGCTTGACAAAGCTAGCCGGAAGGAATGAGCAAATTGGAAGTAAGGTCCTGGCAGCAGATCTTGAAGCTAAACTGGGAGAGGTGGGGCTGCGGGCAGAGCTCCCAGGAAGGAGAGAGTAAATTAATTATTAATCTACAAGTTAAACTTAATCTTAGAGACAACATACTAAACCAACAAATACATAGTCTGATACTTATTATATAATATACCAATGCACTAATTATGCTAATTAGCATAAGATACAAGTAGTTGTGATACAAATCAGCTATATTGCCTTAGGGAATGTGCTACCCATCAGTACAAACACAGTCCTTGTGCTATCTGATACCATATTCTTTTATTTTCTGGTGTAGACTGGTGGAAACTAGAGCTCTACATGTGTCTGACCAAGTGTAGCTGACAGGAATGCAGGATCCTAACAGGAAACTAAAAGGACTCTAGTATATTTAAGAAAAAAAAAAAACTATTTGAAAAAGTTAAGAATGCTTATATAGGGTTGGAGAGACGGCTCAGTGATTAAGAGCACTGACTGCTCTTCAAGAGGTTGAGTTTAATTCCCAGCAACCACATGGTGGCTCACAACCAGCTATAATGGGATCTGATGCCCTCTTCTGGTGTGTCTGAAGAGAGCTGCAGTGTATTCATATAAATAAAATCTTTTTTAAAAAGAATGCTTATATAAGTAATGAGAAGTCTTTATTTTTTCTTTTAAGATTTATTTATCTTATGTATGTGAGTACATGATGTGAACCACCATGTGGTTGCTGGGAATTGAACTCAGGACCTCTGGAAGAACAGTCAGTACTCTTAACTGCTGAGCTATCTCTCCAGGCCCCCTACTGAGAAGTCTTAAAGCATTGATTTGGACAAAAACATGAGCAATAGAGAAGCCATAATATACGACAGGCAAATTCTGACTGTAGAAAGACCCAGTTAGTATAAGGCTGCCGTCTGTAATGATCACCAGTCTATCATTATACAGTACTTTGGTTTTGCTTAGATTAGTCCAGATTACTTTTACTTCACACACACACACACACACACACACACACACACACATCCTTGCATGTACTTGGAATTTTCTTATTCTTTTTCATAAATGTCCTGTGTGCCTCAATGAGAAAACAAGATGTGAAAACAAGACAGAAATGAGAGCAAAAATACCATTAATTCTTTTTTAACCTTTTATTTTTTGCATGTTTTATTCTTTGGAAGTTTCATACATTTATATAATATGTATTTATCATATCCTTCTACCATTACCTCCCTTACTCCTAGTCCCTGTAGTGTTTCCACTCAACTTTATGTCCTTTAATTAGTGCTACATATACCCATGACGAACCGCAGGGGAGGAATACCCTATCAGCAATAATATCCCGAGAGGAGAATGACTCTTCATCCTTCTGCAGACATCGGCTGCCTGTAGTCTCTTCTGATAGGGGTGGAACATGAACAGCTTGTCCTTTGTCTCCACTGGAATTTTGACGGGTTTGATCTTGGGCAGGTTTTGTGCATATAGCCACAGCTATTGGAAGCCAAAGTCGGGACGTCGTATGGTTTTCCTATGAAGTGCCTCTCACAAATGCATGCATTAACTCTTTGACTCTCCACAGAGTAGTGCTATTTTAGTAATGGTGGGGGTGGGGCTCTAGCTGGAAGAAATGGACCACTAGAGTTATGCCCATGAAGGTTATAGTCACCCCTTTCTTACTGTTCCTCCTCCTCTTCCTCCTTCCTGATCCCAGTCCATGTAACCATCATGTGGTGGTTAACCTCTGCCACATGCTTCTGAAGTCACGATGTTTTGCCTCACCACAGGCTCTGAATCAGTGGAATCAAGGAGCATGAACTGAAACACCTGAAATCATGACGTAAATCCTTTCTCCTTGTTTGTATCAAATATTTCATTGTAATGGTTGGGGGTGGGGGGATGAACATAGAACCCGTTACCCCAAAGTATTTTGAGCTGAAGGAATTTGAGAAAAAAAGAAAAGAAAACAAAGAAAAATGTATCCCTGCTTTCCCCCAACCTATCTGCTCAAACCGCCAAACTTATTAAAGGTTTTCAGATCTATTGACACAGATCACAAGACACCCTGTGAACGTGTTCTCCTTACACCCAAAGGAAAGAAACCAAAGGCACATTGCCAAGATAAGTCTGAACAATGCCAAGCCTTAGTACATTTTCCCTTCTTTACTGTCATTAGACCCATTTATCTACTTCCATAGCTCCGTGACTACTTCTTGATCAAATCTAGCATAAAACCCCACAAATTTAACCTCCATTTTGGAAGGCTTAATTTCCTTACGAAGGTTCTCATGTCACCTAAAACAGATATTGATGTGGGTTTTTTGAGAACAGCTGAGTCTGTATTCGCAGTGAGCTTAACTCAGGGTGCAAAGGTCCTCCCGGACAATCAACCCTGAGTCAATGCTTTCCAAATTTTTTGTCTCATGACCAAGAAGAAATAGACAATGTGGAAAAGAAATAAGCAGAGTGTGCTGGGCGTTGGTGGCACACACCTGTAATCCCAGCACTTGGGAGGCAGAAGCAGGCGGATTTCTGAGTTCGAGGCTGGCCTGGTCTACAGAATGAGTTCCAGGACAGCCAGGGCTACACAGAGAAACCCTGTCTCGAAAACAAATAAAATAAAATAAAATAAAATAAAATAAAATAAAATAAAATAAAATAAAATAAAACAAAACAAAGTAAAATAAAATAAAATAAAATAAAATAAAATAAAATAAAACAAAACAAAGTAAAATAAAATAAAATAAAATAAAAAGAAAAGCTAGGTATGGAGCCACACAACAAAAATCCCAGCACTTGGAAGACCTCTGAGGCAGGACTTCACGGAGTTCAATATCCTTGGCTGCAGCCGGGCGGTGGTGGCGCACGCCTGTAATCCCAGCACTTGGGAGGCAGAGGCAGGCAGATTTCTGAGTTCGAGGCCAGCCTGGTCTACAGAGTAAGTTCCAGGACAGCCAGGGCTACACAGGGAAACCCTGTCTCAGGGAAAAAAAAAAAAAAAACAAAAAAAACAAAAAAAAAAAAAAAAAAAAGAAAAAAACAAAAAAGAAAGAAAGAAAGAAAGAAAGAAAGAAAGAAAGAAAGAAAGAACCAGAGATACGTTGAGGAAATGTAGGAAAAGAACTTCCTAGAACAAGAGAGACTCCAGGGGAGGAAGACCACCATGATGTCCTGACCAGTTTGGCTTTCGTGGGTCGCATGGAGGGAACTGAATAGAGGCTGAGGTTGTCTTTATTGGAATTAATCGATATTTTTTGTTACCTCTTCTACTCTATCTGTCAGTCTCACCCATATGAGGAAATAGAGACATAACAATCACACTCATTCACATTACAATAGCAACTGTTAAAGTTCAATTTTATTTTCTCCCTGCTCCCATTTTACAGTCTTAGTTTTTTTTTTTCCAATAATCGTTGAACATTCAAAACATCCATGTCCTGATTAGAGAGCTACCAAGTTATGGACAGAATAAAAAGTGGACGTGTAAGATCCGAAAGAAAAAAATGGGAGTACTCCAGCACCCCATGCCTCGGAAACCGGCACCCCGAAACACTCACGAGAGACAGACCTGATGCAATTTGCAAGAGGATTTTAATTTCCAGAGCTCTGGGGGTCACAGTCTCCCCAAGCAGGGTAAAAGAACTGAGCCCATGTGGGCTGGCTTGGATGGGCTTTTTATAGGCTTATAACAGAACCCGCCTACCACAAGCTTCTAAGCCAATCAGTTCAAACCATCCGAACCCAAGCTCTCTGAGAAACTATCAGCCTCTCACAGAGGCCGGAGAACTAGTTAAGTCATTTCCACTTACGTGGCCACCATGCACAGGGTCGCGCCCACCCTCCCCCACTGGCAATAGGGGGGACCTAAGCGCCCCTCCCCAGGCAGGAGTTCTGCAGCCCCCGCAGTGATTCTGCCAGCCCCCAGCCGCGCTTGTCCTTGCCACAGCCGCTCTGCGGGACTAGATGGGAAAAGGTGCCAGGGACACTCCCAGAGGTTTGTGGTCGGACCCTGTAGGCAGGTGGGATATGTGCACACTTCCAGGCCAACAAAGTGTGGACTGAACCTCTGCTCCTTTGGGGTCACCCTAGACTCAGGCACGGGGGATTCCTAGTTTACAACCTTATCCTTTCAGAAGCAGCTCTGAGTGAGCAAAGTCTTTAGTGGATGTGTATTCTGACGTGGGAATGACCCATCTTCACCTCCACAGGAAACAGATTAAGCCTTTACCCAGCTTGGCCATACTCCGAAAGGAATCTGAAAACTCTCCTCCATTTGAGTGTTTACGATCAATTGATCAGTGTGTGCAAAGACTAACAAATTCAGCTTCATCTTCCCAGATGGTTACAGCCTGAGACAGCTGCCTGTAGAGACCTCCTACCAAGGCTAGCTAAGCCCTTCCATGCTGCTTTTAATAAACACACCGAGGGGCCAAGTTGTAGTACTGGTAGGCTGCTACCGGGACTCTGCTTCACTGTGTATTGTCTGTCTCTGTCCTTTTTTCATTCCTTCCAGTCAAGCCATGAACGTCACATAGATGACTTGGCTAGCTCATGTTTATAAAAGTAGGGGTATTCCTATGGTCCTTCTTGCTCTGAGTAAAGACACAGAGACCTTTGTATAAAGCTCTGGGCACTATAGCTGACTTTGAGCTATTCTAACCTGGTGACACTAGCCTGGCCCACTTCCCAGCCACATGACCTGTTGTCTCCTGCCATCTTCGCCTAGCACCTTCTACTTCATTTGTATCCTGACGGCAACTCCCCTGGTCCCCTACCTGAGACCCTCTCCCTCTCTCTGGCCTCAGAAGTCCGGCCTTTTCCTTTTCTGCCAAGCTATAGGCTGGCAGCCCTTTATTTTAACCAGTCAGAAGGTGATGGAGTGTTGGGCCTTGTGCTAAGGTTGTATGTACTCTATCATGTTCAGACAGCATTCCTGAGTTTGGCACCAAAGGGAGGACATTTCTTAGCATGGCCTCCTCTTCTCTGCCTGATCTGGGGAGCCTGACCTCCACATCTTCTACCTGAGGAAAGTCACTCAGTCCTCCGCAAAATTAGAGGTTCAGCTTCCTTTTTCCAGATAAGAATATACTCAGCAAGCATCTGAGATTCCTGGAATGCCATTCCCATGCAAATGAGGCATTTCTAAGTGCTTTAAGCTCCAGCGGATGACTTATATTCAACCTGAAAACTCCTTTCCACTTTTCAAGGTTCATATATAGTCCTTGTTCACCTGAATAACGTGTATGCACACAAGCTGTTTCACTGAACATCGTCTTAGAGAGCTTTAACACTGAAGTCCTCAGAGAAGGCCTTCTCCCTGCAGCCGGACTAAGATCCTGCTGCCCCACCTGTTCTGGGCTCCAATGTGCAGCAGTTCCTGGACACCCTGGAGCAGGAAGCAGAACCGGAAACGCATGGAATACAATGTTTTACAAAATACGCAGTCGGTAGATGCTTTACAATACTGACGCTACTGAAGTCTGGGCTGCAACCAGATCTCAGGGTACAGAAATCAGCATTTGAATACAGTGCACGAAGGCGTCCCCTAACACACGATCCACAATGGGTCCTGTCCTTACTGCTTACGGAGAGCTATCTGCTCTGTCCGTATTATTGATGTGGAGTCGAAAACCAGGAGCTAACACCAAAATGTGGCAAGGTAAAAGAATGTATTTTCACCACCCGGTCAAACTTACAGTCTCCTCAGGAGTAGCAGAATAAAGTGACTCTGACTCAGAGTAGTGGGGACGTTTTATCTGCAAGACTTGAGCTTGAGGCTCATAGAAGTGATTTCAAAAGTGGGATTTTTATTTTTATTTTTATTTTTTTTGCAGTTAGTGATTTAGTTAGCTATCAACCAGTTCTAATAACATACTGTGAAATAATTTAAACAGTTTAAGACATGTAAATCCCAAGGCTATAGAGGGAAAAAAAAAAACACTTAGAAACAAAACAAAACAAACACACGAACAAGAGAGAGAGAGAGAGAGAGAGAGAGAGAGAGAGAGAGAGAGAGAGAGGTTGACCTTTAGCTTGAGACATGAGTAGAGAAAAACACCATAGGAACAATGTGTTTAATTAGGAAAAGGAAGAAAAAAATGGAGTCGGCCAACCCTTAATATTACGTGTGCTTTCTGCCCATTCCTCTTTAACCTGTTCTCCTTCATTATGCAACCCTGGTTGGAGTGGTCCTCACTATGCAGGTCAACTGCCCTCAATTCCGGGGATTTTTGCTTTGGTATCAGGAGCTACAGGCACATACTACTGACATTATTAACTTTGTTAATCCATCTTTTGTTATGAGAGCTTCAGCCATGAACCTAATGTTCATCCCACAGATTTGAGGAGGAAAATTACTGACCTAAATCATCATGGCCAAATTAATTAAGGCAAGCAATTAGTTAAAGTAAGATTCTTTTTTTCTTGGTACAAGGTCTGTCTCTCCCTAAAGGCAGGGTTTAAGAGACCAACACTGGACATGGGTAAGATAACAGTTTTTGTTGCTCAGGAATAGGGAGTTTCAAAATGGGGGATTTGTAGACAAATAGGTAGGGTTACAGAAGTTAGTCATAAGGCATGGTTGCAAGGTCGTATAATAAGGTGGTCATATGAACACTTGGTATTAATAACCTTCGAAGAAAAAAAAAAAGCCATGGTCTCTGCTTCCTAAAACAGCCAGTAGAGAACCATTTGTAATTAAGGTTACAGGTAGGGCATAGATTAATCCTTGAGAAACAAATTTAATAATAAGTAGGAATTAATCTAGTTTGTCTTTACTATAATTTTCAAGCCTAAGATAAAGGCAGGCTGGCTTATCACTAGTGTCTATAAGGGGGAAAATGCTTTTTATTCACAATAGCCAAAAGGTAGAAATAACTCATATGTGTATCAATAAAATGGAATAAACAAAATGGGGTGTGTGTTTGTGTGTAGTGAGAGTATTCTTTATGAGAGTGGAAATGTAGTACCAGGAAGCATTCCTGAACCCTGAAAGACCAATCAGGAGCCGATCCAATTCACTCATACACTGGTCTTTATCCATAAGCTCCAGCTTGGGGCCTATTTCACTGCCAACCCCATAGGACAGTTCCGGCAGGGAACCACCCCCCCCCCAACACTCATCGGGACAAGGTTTTATAGAAAATGGCAAGCATCTAATTGGAGGGGCCACTGTAGCCTTTAGCATAGCTGGCTGGTGCTGGGAGCCAAACCATAAACTTAACTTCTGCTTTCCTCCTGATTGGTGGTTGTTAGGCAGGAGCGGGCTTGTAACCTGAAGGTGCAGATCTGTTGGGGGAATAACGTAGAGACTGGTGCTAGACGCTAGACTTGTTATGGGGTAACCTGGAGACACGGGTCTTGGTGGAGGGTAGCCTGGAAACTGGAGCTAGACTCAGGTTTTGTTGGGGGTGGGGGACCTGGAAACTGGATCTAGGTACCTTCCTGTTAGTATACTTGAGTTCAAACTTGGGTCAGGCTCTCTAAGTTGGTGTCTAAACAAAAACAAAAACAAAAACAAAAACAAAAACAAAAACAAAAACAAACAAACAAACAAAAAAGGTCTCTCAGAAAGTAGTCAGGCAGCTTAGAAATAGGTACTTTGATTCTTTTCTCTGGTCAGGAGTAAGAAATGTTCTTGGCCCTGGCCTGACTAAAGACTAGAAAGGGGGCCTGACTCCTCCCTGCCCTGGTTTCCTACTATTATCCCAGTTCAAAGGGTTTGTGAACCCCAAAGACCACCCAGGAGCTGATTTTGATGCAGGAGCATTAGGGTCTTTTTATTCAAGTTCGAGCTTGAGCTCACCGCTAAAGCTATCCCTGATGCAGCCGGATGCAAGGGTGAAGCCCGGTGGCCTCAGTGGACAAGGTTTCATAGGAAATGGTAAGCAAGTGAGGGGGTTTCCGGCCTGGCAAGCATCTGATTGAATGATTATTGTAAACTGACGGAGGCGGGGGGGGGGGGAGGGGAATCACAGTCTAAAAGTACATCTGGAACTATCAGACTAATCTTGACTGGCTGTTGCTAGGGAGTAGCAAGGGAGTAACTCTGAGGTATGGGGCCAGAGGAAAAACTTTGGGGTTCTTCCTGGAACTTGGGCACAGCTTGGGTTCAGCAACAGGTCACGTTCTCAGGCTCTTTTTCTTTTAAAACTGAGGCCAGTCTCAAGATGGTGTCAGTTTGGCCCTCTCACTGCTATCTTTTCCTTTTCGCACAGCTCAAATGAGGGCTTCTGCCTACAGGAAAATGTGATGTTAACAGAGAGTGGGCTAACTAGACTGACTGGCCCACCCATTCATACTTCAACTCAAAACACCTTATCAAGCCCCTCTTGTGTATCCTCAGCAGAAACACACTGTAAGACCCGAAAGAAAAACGGGGGCACCCCAGCACCCCACGCCTCAGAAGCTGTCACCCCAGTCACTCACGAGAAACAGTCTTGATGCAAAAAGCAAGAGGTTTTAATTCCAGAGCCCTGGGGCCACGGCCATCTCCCACGTGGGGTAGAGGACAGTGAACACTGGGGGCAGAAACACGACTGCTTTTATAGATTTACAGCAAAGCCCGCCTATACAAGCCACTCTGTAGCTTCCAAGCCAATCAGTTTAAACCATTCGAGCCCGCGCTCTCTGAGAACCAGTCAGTTTCCTATAGAAGCCGGATGGGACCTGGTTAAGTCATTTCGGCTTACGTGGCCGCCACGCACAGGGTCGAGCCAGGGTTACGCACAGCGTCACATGCGAATTACGTGGGCGCACAGCGTCACAAACGCACGCCTTTAATCCCAGCACTCGGGAGGCAGAGGCAGGAGGATCTCTGAGTTCGAGGCCAGCCTGGTCTACAGAGTGAGTTTCAGGACAGCCAAGGCTACACAGAGAAACCCTGTCTCGAAAAAACAAAAACAAAAAGGAAAGAAAACAAACGTAATTCTCGTTATGCATTTCCTGTTACAGGGCCAGGATTACGTATTCAAAGCCCACCCTCCCCCACTAGCAGTAGGTGTTGGGGACCTGAGCGTCCCCAGGCATGAGCCCCGCAGACCCAGCGGTGATCCTGCCAGCCCCAGCTGTGCTTGTCCTAGCCACAGCCGCTCCGCAGAGTTGAGACAGGAAAAGACGCCAGGGACACTCCCAACCCGAGGCTCGCAGCCAGACTCTGGAGGAAAGAGTGGGCCAAACCTCTGCTCCTTTGGGGTCACCCAAGACCCAGGCACAGGGGATTCCTAGCCTGCAACCTCATCCTTTCAACACCTCTGGGACCTGTTCTTGCTATACAGTAACCTCACTTGTTTTTCTGTTATGCCCCACCTATGAACCTGGAATAAATTCTTTTTTAAAAAATTCAAACACCCCATGGTTCATAAAATTCAACCTTCAAATTCAAGAGAGACAAGAACCTGCAGCCACGCTGGGCGTGGTGGAGCACGCCTGTAATCCCAGCACTTGGGAGGCAGAGGCAGGCGGATTTCTGAGTTCGAGGCCAGCCTGGACTACAGAGTGGGTTCCAGGACAGCCAGGACTACACAGAGAAACCCTGTCTCGAAAAACCAAAAAAAAAAAAAAAAGAACCTGCAGCCACTAAGTGGAAGGTTTTGTGACCCTGGGCATCTTGCACCCTAAGTCCCCAGATAAGTCCACTGGAGAGGATTCTCAAAGACCACCTGCTATTGACTTGCTTCATTCTCAATCCTTTAACAATAACGAAGTTCTTCTGGCTGTGGTGGTACAAGCCTTTAATTCCAGAACTGGGATTAAACAGAGGCAGGTGGGTCTCAGTTCCAGGCTAGCCAAAGCTACGTAGTGAAACTGTGTCTCACAAGAGAAAAAAGTCAAGACAGGTTTTAGCTTGGGCTACAGTGATACCTTGGCACTTAAGAATACTTGCTCTTGGGCTGGAGAGATGGCTCCCAGTTAAGAGCACTGACTTGTTTTTCTGAAGGTCCTGAGTTCAAATCCCAGCAACCACATAGTGGCTCACAACCATCCATAATGAGATCTGATGCCCTCTTCTGGGGAGTCTGAAGATAGCGACAGTGTACTTACATATAATAATAATAATTAAAACAAAAAGAATACTTCGTCTTACAGAGGACCTACATTTTCCATTGCCAGCACACAGACATTCATAGTCCTAGTTCCAGGGGACCCAACAGGCATGCACATGGTGGACATTCATGCAGACAGATAAGACATTTATTCATGTAAAATTAAAATAAATAAATCTAACAATAAATTAGAAAAAAAGTCATACAAGTCTGACAATTCTGACAAATGAAAGAACCTTTAAAGACAGCATGATAAATAGAATAAGGCAGTTTCCAGTTACATATGATACACAAAGCACTAAGTTCACAGAGAGCAAAAATAAAAAGGCTTCAAGGGGAGTTACTTCTGGACCCAGTGTTTTTGCTTTGGTAATAAAAAGTTCTAAAAGTGGACAAAAGACTATTGTACAGCTATATGATTATGTTGGCTGTCTCTAAGTTTCACACACAACTTAGAATGGCAAATTTTGATGCCATGTATATTTTACTACAATTCTAAAAATCTCATTAGTTGGGAGTCAAATAGGATGTGAATTTTTTTTCCCCCAGATATAGATTCTTCAAATTGACTCTCATTATAAAATTCTCTCACCTGGCAGCCGTAGTGCCTGCCTTTAATCACAGCACTGGAGGAGGTAGATGCAGGTGGATCTCTGTGTGTTCGAAGCCAGCCTGGTCCACAGATCTAGTTCCAGGACAGCCAGAACTACAGAGAGAAACCCTGTCTGGAAAAACTAAAATACTTATTTTGTCATTAAATAAATGACAAAATTTTCTCATTAGATCTATTAATTAATTGAACTTTTGAAAGTTTCCCTACTGAACTCAAATGCAGGCATAGCAGAAAATTCAAAACAATGTGGCAACTTTCCCCGAACCCTTTATTCAGTCCTTCCTAAAGTGAAACAAAAAGAAAATGGTTTAATTTTTCTATGGTTTTATCTTTTGTTGGGAAGAAGTTGTTAATAGGTGGGGGGGGGGGATGTGAGTGGGGGTGGGGAGGAGGTAATCTTCCTCATTACAAATAAATTCATGTCTTATCTTTCAACAAAGTTAAATGGACTTAAAAAAAAAAACCTATGGGACTTTTCATAGTCTTTAATATGCTAATGTGTATTTTGAATCTCCACAACAGGATTTAGTAAGCGACATTCCTAAACTTATTTGATCAGGAATTCTTTGTTCTCTTGGAGCCCAATTAATTAACATCTGCCTTTGTACTGTGTCCACAGAAGTTGTGCTACAGACCTACACGCTATGCAGGGGATTCTCTTTATATGGGCTAAGCATACTATGCAAGCAGTAATTACGTTTATTTTATCACAAACTGTTCTAAACTATGTACATGACTTTTTCAACAGTTTTAAAATTTAGAATAATATAGATTAAGGAAGTAAGGACAAAAGAAGCAATTTTGAAAGTAAGGGTTCTTTTTGTTTACTCTCAATTTACAGTTCTTTACCTTCTTAGATAGCATTTAATATTCTGTAACAAAACACTTATTAGTGGGGATCATGCAGCAAACTGTGATGTTGACCTTGTGGAATACAATGTTGAACATCCCTTTGTAGACCATGCTGGCCTCAGACTGAGGGATCCCCCTGCCTCTGCCTTCTGAGAGCCCAGGGATTAAAGACCTGTGCCACCAAGACTAGCACACTTTTTTTTCCTGACAAAAGAATGTTTACTAAATTGAATTCCATCAATACTTTTTTTTTTTTTTTTTGGATGATTTTTTTTCACCTCATATTAGTCAGGGTTCTTTAGAGTCATAGAACTTATGGAATGGCTCTCTCTCTCTCTCTCTCTCTCTCTCTCTCTCTCTCTCTCTGTGTGTGTGTGTGTGTGTGTGTGTGTGTGTGTGTTGTTTGTGTGTGTGTTTGTGTGTGTTTGTGTAAGTTATTAAAATGACTTACAGGCTGTACTCCAACTAATCCAACAATGGCCAGCTGTGTATGCAAAATCCAAGAATCTAGTAGTTGCTCAGTCCATGAGGCTGGATGTCTCTTCTGTATGAGATGGTATACTGGCTGGTTTTGTGTATCAACTTGACACAGGCTGGAGTTATCACAGAGAAAGGAGCTTCAGTTGGAGAAGAGCCTCCATGAGATCCAGCAGTGGGGCATTTTCTCAATTAGTGATCAAGGTGGGAGAGCCCCTTGTGGGTGGTACCATCTCTGGGCTGGTATTCTTGGGTTCTATAAGAGAGCAGGCTGAGCAAGCCAGGGGAACCAAGCCAGTAAGTAACATATTCCCGCTTCCCCCTTCCCCCTCCACCCCATGGCTTCTACATCAGCTCCTGCTTCCTGACCTGCTTGAGTTTCAGTCCTGACTTCCTTTGGTGATGAATAGCTGTGTGGAAGTGTAAGCAGAATAAAATCTTTCCTCCCCAACTTGCTTCTTGGTCATGATGTTTGTATAGGAATAGAAACCCTAAGACAGATGGAATCCCAAAAAAGTAGGCTCCAATGGATGTGCTGGCAAAGTGATGGAAAGCAGGCCAAACACAAATGAAGCCTTCCTTCTTCCATTGTCTTTCTCTGGTCCTCCAGCAGTAGGTATGGCCCAGATTAAAGGTGTGCCTCAAGATCCTGATGAAAGGCTGTTGTCCTGCTGCCTCAGAGGTGTGCACTCCACTTCTGAATTGTACATTTCAGATACAATCAAGCTGACAACAGAGGATAGGCATCACACATACCTTGTCTTCCCACCCCCAACCCCCACTGTTTAGAAAGACAGTCTTATTGTGGATAGCCCAAACTCCGGGGCTCAAGTTACCCTCATCCCTTAGCCTACTTGCAGGCTGAGGCCACAGGGGCATTTTACTAGGTCCCATATTTGAAGCTGATTGGTTGTGTGTGTGTGTGTGTGTGTGTGTGTGTGTGTGTGTGTGTGTTTAATGTGTATTTGCCTGCATGTATACTGTGTACCACATGTGTGCCTGGCGTAGAAGCCAGAAGAAGGTGTCATATCCTCTGGAACTGAAGTTTTGAACAATCCTGTGAACACAGATTTGAACGTGGGCCTTTTTGGACTAGATGCCAGTGCTCTTAAGCCCCAAGCCATCTTCCCAACCCTACTGTGTAATTTAAATTACATCTCATTTCCCTCAGTATTGGACCTTCAATAATATATTTTTGTATTTTTTTTTTTACATATTCTCTTTTTGTTCCCCTTCTTCAGCATTAAGTACAAGAATTTCAGATTAAAGCGACATGCCAGCTTAGAGCCCAGCTCATAATTTCAATATTGGTATTAGTTTTGTTTTTATTGGCAATATGATATGATCAATACTCATAAGTGTAAATTGTCAAGAAAAATGCATTAGAATATTTCAATATCCTATATATATATATGTATATATCATATATGTGTATATGCAGATATATTTTAGCCAGCCTTTTCTCTTTTTCTTTTTCTTTATTTAAAAATTAAATGTTAGCCGGGTGTGGTGGCACACGCCTGTAATCCCAGCACTTGGGAGGCAGAGGCAGGTGGATTTCTGAGTTTGAGGCCAGCCTGGTCTACAGAGTGAGTTCCAGGACAGCCAGGCCTACACAGAGAAACCCTGTCTCAGAAAAAAAAAATTAAAAAAAAAATTAAAAGTTAGTGTCTCCTGGCCTTACTGCCAGGGGTACCACAGGGTTAAGCGTCTTGGAGTTAAACTGGATTACCACACGTTTTTCAGGCTGAGCACACAGGCTGAGATGGGGAAGCACGGAGGCCGTGGACACAGATGCCAATGATGAGAACAGGGGATCAGCTGTGCTCCACCAGGAGAGTTAGTGACGGCCAGCTCGGTTATTGTCCAAAAACAAGATGCAGCCTTGCTTTTGTCCTGACTGGAGGCCCAAAATTAACGGCAGGTTAATTTTAATCCTCCTCTGATCTCTTGTTATCTGCCTTCTCCTTTTACTTAACCTAAATGAGGTTCACTGCCTAGAAGTTACCAAAGCAGAGAAGCCCCTGGGCGCTTCATGGATGGACCCTTTAGTGTCAGTCTCCCCACATCTCACTATAGTTTCTCCTGAAGTCCTATAAACATGGCCCTAGACTAGAAAACTGAGCACCCATTCTCCGGAACCTGCCTTTCCTTCTGTTTTTCTTTTGCACTCTCACCTGTAACCCTACAATTAAAATGCTTTGTAATCTTACCCTCCCATCAGTGGCTATACTTGCCTAAATTCACCCTTCCATTGTCTATTAAATTCATTTTTTCAAGTTTTTGATCCCAAGGACGCAGAATGTCCTAGCTTTGGGTACTGTGGCCCTTGATTTTCCCAGTACCTTAACTGTGCAAAACATATTCACCCAAGTCTAGGAAGCTCCACTATGCCCAAGGACTCTCTTTTCCTCCATTTCATAATTCTGTAGTACAAAGTATAGAATACATGAGGGACGTAAAAGTAAATGAGACTAGAAAAAAATAGATTGAGGTCAGCTCATTAGTACTAACAAGTTTAGACTCTATTCTCTAAGTAATTGGGAGCCGAGGAAAGTTGTTGAGCAGAGGCCATGAACTGTGTTTCAGAACAATTACTCTGGCGGGTCCACAGGGAATAGATGGGCTAGAAAGAAGCAGGGAGGCTAATTAGAATGTCTTAATTGTCTAGTGAGAAATGACAGATACTTGATCGAACAAAAAAGACACCACAAATAGGAAACACATTTCAAAAAAGGAAAAGGTAGCTGAACTCGGTGAGAAGATCGATCAGAGAAGCATTTGGATGCCTAAAAGAGAATGTGTACTGATGGGCCTTAACCTATGGATGTTCGGGGCTCATGTCTGTTTAAAAGCTTATCATTATCGGCGGCAGCTTTTGTAAGTTCTCTTGGCTTTTCTTCTTACTGGTTATAACCTCAGAGCCTAATGTAGGTACAATTGTCCAGAACTGGGACGCACGGCAGTCTTTTGTTGCAATGGAGGCTGATAAAGAAGGCAAGAGACATATCTCTGAGACACTCACTCATAGGGGAACATTTAGAACCCCGAGAATCTGTTTGGATTGGGTTATACATACCTCCCTTTTATAATAATGCACCTGGCAGTGGAACACCTCTTCTTGCAGGTACTATCCACACCTTATCAAATAACACACCTAGCACCTGCAGAACCCCCTAAAACTTTTACCTGCTACATACACTGCACTCCCAGCTCTTAGAAATAGTGTCAGTTTTCCATCCCTAGTAACAACAAAATGTGGACAGTTTCTATTCAAGTGTATCCCCAATGTATCTGGATATGAAGGATACAAAGATTGATCAGGCTTAGACTGGTTTTAGGTACGGTAGGGCAAAACTGTATCCTCAAATAAACTTTTACCCATATGATGATGCAGAATTGGGTATGTATATGATTAAAATCAAATGCATTATGGGAAAGGATATACAGAATAGAAAATGATTAAACAGTATAATCTACCCATTAAAATAGAGAAGTTCCCATGCTACATTTCAAACTCTCCTTTCTCTTGAATCCTCCCCAAAGGAATCCCGAAACAATTTAGAAACCCCTGAGAATTCCCACTCATATGGCTCACTGACAACCTTAACAGTGTGCCTCTCTCTGATTTGTACTACCACTTTCTCCAAATACAGTTATCTCGGTACCTTTGCAAATCCGTGTGAGCCCTTGTATTCAGTTCTTTGGATTTAGAGAATAAGAACCTAGAGGCACCCAACTCAGACTCAGATAACTAGTAATACTTCCATTATCTTAGACTCACGATGGTCCACAACTAGGGAAGCTATTCAGATTATCCTTCTGAAAAACAATTATCATCAAGAAATATACTGGTCACTCGATGGATAATTAATAAGAGCTTGCCACAATAATTGGATAATGATTGCAATGGATTGAATGACATTCTTGCAGATCTCCTGTCCGCTAAATAAAGAAGCAAAGTAGACAAATTATTTGTTTACTATTGAGAGGAACTCATATATACTTCATATAATCAACTTCCTTATTAATGTTGGCCACTCATCTGGGGAAGCTGGAATCTGAGATCCAACAGCAACACACTAAACCGAGGAAGTTTCTCACTTTAATAGATGTTAGAAGTGAAGAGTCTGAGTTTAGAGAGGGGAGGTCTCTGAATTTAGAAGGGAGGGTTCTCTGAATTTATAATATTAGGGCATGGAATAAATAAAATATAGAGCCTCAAAGTATAGAGCTAATCCCATTGTCCCACCATACCATGCTGTTGGTACATGCTACTTAAATCAAGCTGTTTAGGGAAAGTACTATGAAAGCTATAAGATGTGGCTGATTCCTTCTATAAAGGCAGCCTCTGGGATCTAAAATCATATCCAGATCCAGCTTGGGACCATGGCTCAGTGAGTTAAGAGCTTACTGCATAAGAATGGGGACTTGAGTTTGAATCTCCGACACACAGGTAAAAGCTGGGCACAGTGGCACACATCTATGTCCAAAGCACTGTAGGGCTGACACCAAGGACTTGCTTGAGTCCAACTTGCTTGAGCCAACAAGTTCAGATGAAATTGTGAGCTTTGGGTTCCATGAGAGACCGTGTCTAAAAAAAAAAAATCATAAGGTCGAGAATGACAAAAAGAAGACACTCACCATTGACCTCTGACCTCACATGTGCACGCACAGGCAAATGCTCCTACATACTTGGGCAACCCCCCCAACCTGACAGTACCCCCAAATAAAACAGTATCCATCGATGCCTTGGAGGAAGAACTGAGGTCAACAGCAAATTGGAAATATTTAAGGTAGATGAAAATAATGTTTCTGACACATGTATTTCTAAACATTTTGGAGACAATGAGTTATGGTAAAACATGTCTGCTGATATCGTAAAAAAAAAAAAAAACATAAATTTCCATCTGCGTGGGTGCCCACTTTTTGTTGTTTTGTGTGTTGTTAGTTGAACCTAGAGCCCTGTGCATGCTATACACACTCTACCTTAAAGTTACACTCTCCAGCCCTATTAATGTTTTTGACAAGATGGGGACACAGTCAAGTTTTAGGTTATTTCATTGGTAAGTAGTCTCCCTTTTGAAATGGAGCAACCAGATTGAGTTCATGTAAAAAAGGAAAACAGTCTGTGAAGATAAGTAAGGATTATGATTGTTATCAAAGTTATTAAGGGTCAGAGCCTGGGCACTGATGTCTTCAATAAGCCTGGGTTTTCTAATTCCTAAGAAAAGATTGAAGCCTGATTGAATCTGGCTCTTAATTAATTATCACCATTCTTAATAAACCAATTAAACAAACCAGCTATACTGAAGAACAGATCTATGCAATGTGACCACAGTGGATTAGAAGAAGGAACAGAGATCTAGCAATCCCTCCAACTCCATGGTCAGTGTTTTAACCTGAGTAATGTGAAAGAGAAGCTAAGGGAGATAAATGGTAAAGCAGCTGAATAGTTAACAGAGCTGAGTGCTTTCCTCCCATACTGCCTACCTCCAGGTTCTCCTGCATGGCGGACTGCTGTGTGAAAGCTCCTCCTTACAGAAGGGCAAGGTCTATCCTAGCTAGTACCAAGCTTCAGCTTCTCTCTTATCCCAGCACGAGATTCTTAAGGGGCATTCTAATTCTTGAGGTGTCTTGTTTTGGCAATCCTGGTAGTCAGAGTGAGAGACCCAAGTGTCTCTTTTGTCATTCCTCATTCCTTCCAGACAGGTGGGCTACATGATGAGGTCATACTGCATTAGGATGAATCCTGACCCAAGGGTTCATCTTACAAGTGTCAAACGTGAACAAACCCAGAGCTAGTTAAAGTGATAAGGTCATATTCTACTGTTATAAACTTTGCAATTAGAAAAATGAACCAGCATAAGCTCAAACTCCATTTCATTTTAAAGAGAAAGTAGAGAAACCAGAAAGCTGGGGAAACAAAGCATGAGATAGAAATTGGATTGGGTCGTTAGATCAGTGGTAGAGTGCTTGCCAACACAGAGAAGACGGGGAGCAAGGGCAGGAGCGGGGCCACAAAGAGGAAGGAAGGAAGGAGAGATAAAAGGTAGAAGCAGAGAACGAGTTGGTGGGATTGATTCAGAGTTCATGTGAGACCCATCTGAGCTTGCTACCTGGCCCTCACAGAGACTGGGCTATCCTACCCTCTCACAGAGACTGGGCTATCCTACTCTCTCACGGAGACTGGGCCACTGGGGCTCTTTTCTCAGGTGTCAGCAGAAACAAACAGGATATTATTTTAAGAGCCGTTCACTCTCAAGACAGTTAAGGAGACTGACTGAAGTCTTCACTGGGATGAGACCTGGAGTTCCGGAGACTCAGACGGTATTTGTTCAGACTTTAAAGAGGGCGAGGGAGAGGGCAGAGGGACATTTGTCATCTAGTGTCTCTATAGAACACCAGATTGAAGCCTGATTGAACCTGGCTTGCCAGGCTTGGCAGTGGGACCTGCTTTACAAGCTCAGCCATCTCAGGGGCTCACTATTAGTTTTACTTTCACTCTTTTCCATGATGGTGTGACAGGAAAAAGCAATTTACATATGAAGAAAAGCAGCTGGCAGAGGAAGCCTGGAAACCCCTACCACCAGAGGTACATGCCCCCCAGCCCCCTCCCCCACACTAAGGCTTTGAGTCAGCCCTTTCCTAGCTCTCTAACCCATTATCATTCTTGGGAATGTTTTTCTTTTATTTAATCAACTACCTCTATTTCTATCACAATCCCTGTGTCCTTGGTCCAATTCTTGGTTCTTTTTTTTTTTTTTTGAAGATTTATTTATTATTATATAAGTACACTGTAGCTGTCTCTCGTTACAGATGGTTGTGAGCCACCATGTGGTTGCTGGGATTTGAACTCAGGACCTCTGGAAGAGCAGTCGGTGCTCTTAACCACTGAGCCATCTCTCCAGCCCCTTGGTTCTTTTTATATCTAAGAGGAAGCTACAGAGCTACACAAAGAGACAAAACAGAGTCTGAAGAGATAGATAGGCCTTCTAGGTTTTCCTCCAGTGTCTCTTTCCATTTGATTATACATTTGTCTGGTCACATTTCTACATATTTTTCAACAAGCCCAACATTAAACCAGTTTTCCCTGGACCTTTATGTCTTCATGTCTTAAGGCAGTTATGTACATTTGTTATGCTTTTTTTCTTGCTAACCTGTCACTCCTTATAGGGAGGCCAGCTGCAGTCCACTTAATGGGTGAGCAAAACTAGCACACCTTCCCATGGTATTGACCCTGTGGGTTTGAAATGTTGCCTATGAGACACGCGATTGGAGATGCTAAGCAAAAATGAGGATAAAGAATTTAGAACTGAGAATGGAAGGAGGAATAAAGACATTGAAGGAGGAAGGGGAGGCAGATTCCATCGATAATTAGTAACAGGTACAATATACGTTTAGTTAACACATTTGTTTCCTTTACAAACCCCAGTTCTATGCCCAGGTGGAAACAAAAGAAGAAAAGTTAACATCATTGAGGGCTGGTGATTTTAGTCTATAAGGGCCAATGAATATTCGGAGACCAAGTTTGGAAAGAGTCATTAGCAGCGCTTTGATTTCCCATTTGCCTCAGTAGCAAATTTAGTAACACTTTCTAAACTGCACTGTGGATTACTGTCTATTAGTGCTTTGTTTTTTAATAAGAAAACAATAAGCACTAAGCACAGAGTAGCTGTTTTCTGGGTGCTTCTAATATAATTTGTTCATATTGGTCTCGCATTTGTCCCACTATGCTGTCCTTAGCATTTGGTCTCCCCCTCCAAACTGTGAGCTTCTTAGTAGAGTTTTCATATTACCTCCTAGCATGACCCACAGCAGTTAATTAATTTACATAATAGCTCTCTGATGAATTGCAGTAACAACAGTGGTTAAGAGCACAGACTCTAGCGCTAGCTGCCCTGGAGAAATCCCAATTCTACTTCTTATAAACTTTGTGACCATAATCAAATTGGTGAATTCGTCTGTGACTGTGTCTCTATCCCATTACCATAATGTAGAATAATAATCCTCTTGTCTTAGTCAAAATCAGGATAATATTATATGGGTGGCTAAGACAACAAACATATTTCTCATATAGCTCTGGAGACTGTTTAGTCCAAGGTCAAGAAGGCAGCAGAGTCTGTGTTATTCAGTTTATGCTAATTAGCCTCCTTCTTGCTATATCTTTACCTGTAGTGATTTTGTCTTCCTGGTGCCTTCAGTTACAAAGGCACTAATCTCACTCATGTGGGTTCCATCCCCATTACACATTCCTTTAATCCCAGTACTCTGGAGGCAGAAGCAGGTGGATCTCCCCAAGTTTGAGGTCTGCTAGGACTACATAGTGAGTTCCAGGACAGTCAGAACTATAAAGAAACCATGTCTCAAGGAAAAGAAAATTACTTGTTTATAGGCAAAGAAATCCCATAAGAGCAAGAGCCTTGTCCATTGATTTCTCCTCTATCCCATGCTTTACACAGACCTACACACATTAGAGACTAGTCACCCTTTATTAAAGGGATAAATTGATGAGTCATCTATTTTGCCTGCGTAAAATCCAGCTGAAGTCTTTCTCATGCACCTAGCATTGAAATTTGTGGTTCAGAGTTAAAGGAAGCTAAAGTGTAGTAACAATAGCTTTTCAGGCAACCCTTGGAAAGAATGCCGGACTCCCTGGCATTTCTGGGGCTAAATACCTAACATAAGCTAATGCCTCTGCTCCCGTGACCTGCTGTTTCTACAGGGCCCGAGGGAGCAATTCCAATTGCACACCTTCTGTTCTGACTTTGATTTCCTATACTACCTGTTTGTTCTCCAGGGCAATTACACTGTGGGAATAGCTAGTAGCAGTATCTCCTTAGAGAAAGATGGATCCATTCACTGGCGTAAGGTTAAAGGTTATTTCAGGTGAATTTTTCTTGTGTGTGGCTTGTAGAGCTCAAGAGTCAGTGTTAAAGACTTGACTACTTTGAAATCCATCTCTTTATTGGGATACAAGGATTTATGGAGCTTCATAGCATTAAGTTTCAAACTGGGGCTGGAGAGATGGCCCAGTGCTTAAAAGTGAGCAGTGCTCTTACAGAGGATCTGAGTTTGGTTCCTGGCACCCTCCTTCAGGCAGCTCAAAACTGCCTGCAACTCTACTTCCAATGGGAGCAATAGCTTCTAGATTCCTTGGGTGTGCCCAACCCCCAGACTCCAACAGGCTAAGTAGACCTTAAGTGCTTGCCACACTTGGACCTTAACCACCTAGGTGGCATCTTCCCCACCTTTTGGGCACCTGCAATCTCCTACAGGAGCAGACTGCCTGCTGAGCTTGCTTTGCAACATAATCCAGCTGAAACAAAGGATGGGTTTGTGGGCTCTCCCTATATAAATACAGTGCTAAACATTAAACTCTGAGCCTTGATCAGAAACTTTTGTCTGGGCTTCATCCTTTTCTCGCCCCTCCCACCCCCAGTCCTTTATCTTTCCAGCCTCCCTTTCAGGTAACCCACTTTATCCACGGCTGCTGTCCACTTGGCCACATGCACCTACACATATACATATAATGAAAATCTCCTGAAAAAGCATTTCAAAACCTCTGTGTTTAACATAAACATAACATGTAACACGATTTTGTTCCACTATCCTTCCATGTATTTGCCCAGAAAGGACAGAATCCCTGGAGATGTATGTAAATATTTCAAACATTTCTAACTTGCCGTCTTCTGCAGTTCATGGTGCTGCAGTCAGAAAGGAGAGGATCACTTTTCTATTTCCTTAAGGTCACCGAGGACAGACAAGCTCAGGACATACTGTGTTTGTCAGGAATGGTGAGGTGGCAATGACAAATCTGCCCTAGGCTCAGCTCATTTTACTGAAGAATGTGTGTCCCCTTCTGACATTTATCAAAAGAAATTCAATTTCATAAGAAGAAGGATGTCAAATAATAGTCCATTGCTTATACTCATTTTGCTACTGTTAAAAGGGCTGATGGGGGCAAAACAGGGGAAAAGGAAGATGGAAGAGATTGTTATTCTGGCAGGAAACAAGGTGTAAGGTCAGAATAATATACAGAGACTTGAATACATTCATGATTAAATCGCCCAGGTTTTGAGAATCGTTTCAGTGCTCTGTCCTTTGGAATACACATTTCCGTGGTCTTCAGATGCAAGGAATGACGGAGTGGGCTTTTTGTTGTCATTTGGCTGCACTTTTACTGTATCAGGGAGGAAAGTTAATGGAACCTGGCCAAACCCCAAAGCACCAGGAACAATGACATGTACCCTGCGGGCCAGCAATCAATACATCTTATAGCAATGATGAGATTTTTCTCTGGCAGAAAAGGGCATTCTGGATCAAAAAAGTAAACAAAGAAAACCAAAGTTATAAAAGAAGCATTAGAAAAACAGAAGTCGGACTGGAGAGATGGCTCAGTGGTTAAGAGCACCAACTACTTTTCCTAGAGGTCCTGAGTTCAACTCCCAGCAACCACATGGTGGCTCACAACCATCTGTAATGGGATCTGATGCCCTCTTCTGGTGTGTCTGAAGAGAGCAATGGTGTACTCATGTACATAAAAAAAAAAGAAAGAAAGGAAGGGAGGGAGGGAGAGAGAGAGAGAGAGAGAGAGAGAGAGAGAGAAAGAAAGAAAGAAAGAAAGAAAGAAAGAAAGAAAAGCACAAGTCAGATAAAATCAAAGGGGTAA
Organism: Apodemus agrarius; assembly: GCA_964023405.1. NCBI lineage: Eukaryota > Metazoa > Chordata > Mammalia > Rodentia > Muridae > Apodemus > Apodemus agrarius. Next base: position 83,083,716 of record OZ030011.1, read on the forward strand.
TTTTTAAAAGGACAAAGGAAGAAACTGACAAAATGCTGTGGCAAGTGTTTGGCCAGACTGCATAAAAACATGGCATTACAAAATAAATTAAATTTCTCTCTCACGGAGAGGGTTTCTGTAGGACATAAGCAATTAGACTGCTATCTAGGAAAGATTGGAAACCTGATTAATATATCCAAAGTGTAGGGAAGACAGGTTTAACACTAGGAGGTGAGCCACCAACTGCTATGCAAATTGACTTTTCCCAGAATGCTGGATGGTTTCAATCAAGGGCTGAAATAAGCTTTAATTTTTCTCACATGATGTTCTCCAACATCCTCTGCTGAAGAAATCTAGAGAAGTTAACCCAAAATACAGGATGAAACATGTTCTGCTTCTTTGGGAAAAGTCTTCAAGTATCCAGAACTGTGACTGATTGACAGCTTGTGAGACTGATAGAGTCCAGGAATTACCAAGCCCAGTGCTGGCATTTGACTTGACTCAATCCTGTAGTCTACAATTCAAAACCAGCTCATTAAGAGCAGGCAGAATCTGCTAAAAGGCAGATTTCTGTGTAATAGACCACTACCACCACCACCGCCACCACCACCACCACCACCAACAACAACAACAACAACAACAAAAACTGTGCTAAAATTAGTATTAAAAAAAAAAATACCCAGAGCATTTTCCCCACAAGGACTGCACTGTGCTAACTTCAAAGACAGGAAATCAGGAATCCAACAAAAACCTCATCCTTAAATCCAACACCCAAACTTCTGTTTATGCTGAGCTTTTCGGATTTCAAGGTCCTGCAAAGTTATGCATACTATTCAGAGACCTTTGTGGGATCCAGGTCACGATCTTGGATTTGCTTCAAGTTTGGCTCGAAAATTGTGTAGTGATTTTATTCTCGATTGGTGGGATTAACAGCACCTTTCACCAAGTAAATCCAACAGTTCCATTCACGGGTGAGATCTTTCTGCCTCTTGGGGGATGCTAGGAATTGCTATTTTATCTTCTCTGTGGATGGCGTTCTTGAGTCATCTTCACAAGAATCAATCGAGCTTGGAAAATTTGCGTTAGACTACTCAGACACATTTGCGTAAATTCTTTTGAATACAGTATCTGGAATAAATAATAAGAGAAAAATGAAACAAAACAGGCTAATATCCAAGTTGAGCTGTACATTCTACTAACTCTCACAAGTGCTTAGCTAAACACAAAAGCAGTTGTAGACTCTGTGTAGACCAATGGACTTAGGGATGGGTAGGCCATTAACATTTTCTTGATGAGAGATGTCAACCTCCAGCCTTCAGGTCACACTTTGCTGGCCCTGATTCAGGGCATCTTCCCTGTTTCTTCTCATTTTATCCATCCCTTTCCAGGGCCTCAGCACTCCTCTAGTGCAGCAAAGCTGTGCTACTGCCCAGCATATGAAGACTGGAGGGGAATCAGACAGAAGTCTGTGCTAAGTGTCACAGCGGGTAGCCGTGCTGCCAACAATCTGATCCCCCACTCAGTGGCTTGAGTATGCTTTCTCAGTTAGAGATTTGATCATGAAATTCTCCAGCTTAAAATGTTCCACTAACAGCCCAGCCTCTATAGTTTGCAACAACGGGCACATCTATGGTTGACCCAGCTTTCCTCATCTTCTTTATTTTTAAGCTCGTACAGGATAATTGGTTTCCTGTGACAATTCAAATACACACTTGATATACTTTGATCATATTTGTCCAATCAGCACCCCACTACCCCTGATCCCCATCTTCCCTGTGATGCCACACACCACCCCCCTTTTTAAGATTTTTAGATACGAGAGAAAATATATGATCTCTCCCCCCCCAACCCCCCACCCCCTGGCAATGACATTTCATTCATCATCATGACGAAATAGTATTACACACACACACACACACAGACCCACACACACACACAGACCCACACACCCCTTTTTAGAGATTTTTAGATACAAGAGAAAATATATGATCTCTCCCCGCCCCCCCCCCCCCCGCAATGACATGATTTCATTCGTCGTCATGACTGAATAGTATTCTGCACTACCCAGGGACCTTCCATACTGACTTCCACAGTGGTAGACGAATCAACACTCCGCCGGTGCCGTAGCCCTCCTTATCTCTTGCCATCACTTCTCATGACCCAACTACAGAGAGGATTAAAATTTCCAAATGCTCATCCCACCCCTTTCACTCCATCTACTTGCTGCTCGGAGCCTGAAACACCCCTTAGCACCCATGTCCTTGCTAGCAATCAAGGGCTAAAGTTGAGTATTTTATGAGACTTCGTTTCCCAGAGCAAGACTTTAAGGCGCTTCCCGCATACCTGCTTTCTCCCTGGGATCTCTATTGCTTAAGATAAATAGAAAAATTCTGAAAAGTTGAAACTTCATTTTCTTAAAGCATATTTCCTGGCATGTTGAAAATAAGTCATATTGCAATAAATATTTTATTTGGGGGTTTTTACCCCCACCTTTGACCACTTAGTTCTCAAATAAAAGACACAACCTTTATATTTATTATAAGCCTTAAAAGTACTAGAGCTGGCGAGATACCAACCCTCTATGCTATTTTGTCTGCTACTTTGTCAATAATCTCGAAATATCACTTGCCATGTTCCACCTGGGCCGCTGCTATTCCAACATGCCAGCACTCAAGGCCATGTGCTCATGATCCACCTTCCCCCTGGTACCTTTTCCTTTCTTCTTTCTTTGCCTTATCTTGGTGTCTTCCTTAGACCCCAGTGTGGGAACCAAAGCCTCATCTACCTCTCTCCTTCCCAGCTACAAGCTGTAGGCATCTTTATTCAACCAATATTTTTCAGTTAAGGAACAAGGTTTACACAACAAAAGTTGGTTTATTTGGAAATTCTCTTGTATTGTGGCAATTATAACTCGGAATACAGAATTTAACATTACAACACACAGAAACAAACCAAACCTCAACAAAACCATGTGTGGTTATTAAGTGAAGCAGTTAGATAATGAAATAATGAATTAAAATGGCCTTTGGTTCCTTTCCACTATATCCTATAACCGCAGTTGCCCCTCAACTAGAGACTCTTTCTTATTCCCTTTCTCTTCAGAAAGAACTCTTTTCAACAAGTATTCCCTCTACTTCCTTGTCTTCTTTTTGGGTGTGGTCAACTGAGGTTAATTAGAGTTTCTTGTGTGAGCAGGAGTAGGAGATAATTTACTGAAGCAAAGATAATTTATCAGTGGCTATCCCATTGAAGAAAATAATACCTCCACTTAATGAATGTTAATTGCCAATAGCTCCCCAGGAAGGAGGAGTGGGTCTCATGGGCTTCCCTGGATCTGTGGTGCAAAGTTGACAGGGCCAGTCTTGGGCAGCTCTTTTGTAGAGTATTATAGCAGCCCTGAAGTTTGAGGGTTTTTCTGTTTGTGACAGGGTCTCTCTACATAGCTTACATACACCCATATACATGTGAACATACATATACTCACACCACACACAGAAAGAAAATGAAAAAAAAAACTTACCAAGTACCACATTCAAGCTGGTGGTCATGGTGGTACACGTTCTTAATTCCAGAATTCAGGAAGTAAAGTAGATTTTCATTTCAAGATTAGCCTAGATTATTTAGTGAGACTTATCTAAAAATAATATTAATTATCAAGATCATATAATTTAGTTAAAATTTTAGCAAATAGGAAACATTTAATAATATTGGAATTTAGAATTTTTGGCTGTCAGTTTTTAAGTTTAAAGTTATGAGGAAGCCTATTGGCATTCTGTGCAGGGTTTAGAGAACTAAAGGGGTGCAGTGCATAATAAAGAACACATTTAGATATAATAAGGTTCAGAATGAAGCAATTGTTTTATTTTATTTCAATTTACTTATTTTTATTTTATGTTCTTTGATGTTCTGTCATCGTGTGTGTGTGTGTGTGTGTGTGTGTGTGTGTGTGTGTGTTTGTGTGTGTGTGTGTGAAGGTATCAGAACTCCTGGAGCTGAATTTCAGACAATGGTGAGCTATATGTAGGTGATGGAAATTGAATCTGGGTCTTCTGAAAAAGCAGCAAGAGCTCTTAAACTGCTAAGCAATCTCTCTAGCCCCAATAATTTTAAAAATTAAACTTTGAGCTGGAATAAAATTGATTAATTGATGGGTATTTTTTTATCTAGACAGCACAACAGTAGTACCCCAAGATATAGAAATGCTGATTTCAAAAATTTTTTAATTAAGACGTTTTATGTATATGTGTGTTTTGCTCACATGAATGTATGTGCACCATGTGCATTGAAATTACTGGAGCTGGAGTTTCACATGGTTGTGAGTTGCCACATGAATGCTTGGAACTAAACCCAGGTCCTCCGCAAGTACCCTTAACCACTGAAGCATCCCTCCAGCCTCTCTGATTACTAATCTCCATCCTCCATCAGATTCTCAAGCTCTCATTTTTCTGAGGCTCTTTGGGTCTGTAATGAATATGCTTATTTCTGCCTCTTTGGGAAGTATGAATGACGTGGCAGCTGAGGAAAGCTATATTATGTGTATTTACCAGTTCTCCTGGTGCACTGCGAAATGCCGGTGAGTGACAGGGCACAATTATTCACACTGCAGTTTTCTCTGGAAAATGCAAGTTAGCTTGGCTAAAAGTTATAATGAATATGGTGTTTATACTATATTTAGGAGCCATAGTTTCAGATAAATACAGCTGTGTCTTTCTATTTTTTTTGAGGAAAATTGGAAATAATTTTGGTCTCCAAATCCCTTTGTGCTCTTCAAGGTTACCAAGACCTAAAGCACTTAAAACTGCCATTGAGAGGTTTCCCAGAGGGCTTCTGTAGAGTTACAGAGAGTTGGTCTTTCATTTTGTGAAAAGAAAGGTGCTAGAAATGAGCCTGTTGGATATGTTATTTTTGGTGAGATGGAGAGAAAGAGGTGTCAAATCAGAAAAGACGCTTCTTCATCGTCTTTAAGCGGGATGTGTTTGAGAAACTGGAATGTCTGCACAAAGTCCCCTTGCCCGTGACTTATTCCTAGTAAGCTAGTATAGCTCTGCTCTTGCTAATACCAGACAATAGCATCTTGTCCTCAGTCATGAGTTCAGTCATTTTGAATCATTTATTGAGATATAATTCATATGCCGTGCCATGAAACCTTAGCCATTTGAGGCATACAATTCATAGGTCTTTTTTCTTAATTAAAAAATTATTTCATTTGTATGGGTGTTTTGCCTGCATATATGTATGTGTACCAATCGCATGCTAAGCGTATGTGGTGGTCAGAAGAAAGTATTGGATCTCCTGGGACTGGAGTGGGTGCTGGGAACCAAACCTCTGCCAGAACAAGTGAGCTGTCTTGCTGGCCCCAGTACATATAATAGAAAAGCCACACTGCTAGTCAGCTATCACTGCCATTGATTTGGGAGCACATCATCTGAAAATGAAATACTTAGTCCATTAGCAATCATTCAAGATAGATTTGTCAGCTTTGAACGTTTTTCTGTCAAAGGAGTGTTGTTGTCTGTTATCTTTAGTTTTTGGCTTCTCTTCCTAAGCATGTAACATTTTATGATTCCTTGTTGTATGATGTCTCAGTACTTCGTTACTTCTTATCATCAACTGTTACTCACTTATATGCATTTATTTATCAGCTATAAACATTTATTTTGTCTTCACTTTTTAGCTATTATGGATACTGTGTGATACAAATTTATTTGCAAGCCTCTGTGAGGATTTTTATTTCTCTTAGGTATATCCACAGAAATAAAATTTCTATGTTATATGGTAAATTTCTGTTTTGTACTTTCATGGTAATTGTACATTTAATTGCAGACTACTTACCAAAGTGGCTGTACTGTTTTGTATTCCTATCACCAAAGTGTGATGTTTTCAATTGCTCTATGCTTTATCATAAGCCATCCTAATTAATGATGCCAAATATTTTTCAGTGAGTCTATTGACTCATATTTGTTAGATAACTTTCTATTCAAATTTGATGACAACTGTATAACTGAGTTATATGTCATATTTATCATTGAATTGTAAGATTTTTATATTCTAGATACAAGTTTATAGACAATATAGGAATTACAAATATTTTTTCCTATTCCGTATTTTATTGTGTGTATTCTTTGTCTCATCAGCATATTATGTCAGAAATATAGATGAATACTTCATGTCTTTCTACAGTGTTAGAACTGATTGAAAATAAACTCACAAGGAATGGTGGTTTAATTGTTAGAATTCCTTTACCAACACCCTTGGCCATAGTGCGCCATCTCCAAGTGGCACAGGAAGCCAGTTATACACCCAGCAGCCAGCGAGGAGGAGGCAGTCTGCACAACTGGCCCTGCAGATTGGAGGATCCAGTCCAGAGGTCTCTAGTAAGAGCCTACCGGTTTCTGCCTCCAGATCAGGAACACCCACGGCCACAGTGCACCATATCCAAGCAGTGCAGGAAGCCAGCTATACACACCCAGCAGCCAGTGAGGAGGAGGCAGCCAGCACAGCCTGCATCCAGAGCCGATTGGGGCCACAGACTACATACCCAAAATACAACTACAAGAGAGTGGGTCTCGGCCGCCATTTTTGCTTTTGTGACTGTGCAACAGATTGGTAGGCAGTTTTCACCAGAGCAGAGGATCACTTGGGACACACCCCACCAGGACTCCACCTGCACCCAGGAACTCAGCAGCACCACAGCAATTTGTGCCAGGGGAAAGCAGGTCACCCAGGATTGCAGAGATAGGCCTGCAGGCACACAGGAGGGACAAGCTCCAGCCAGTGACAGCAGGCCCAACTAACACCAGAGAAAACCAGATGGCAAAAGGCAAACGTAGGAACTTTGCTAACAGAAATCAAGGCAATATGGCACCATCTGAACCCAATTTTCCCACAATAGAAGTCCTGGATACCCCAATACACCAGGAAAGCAAGATTTGGATTTAAAATCACAGGTCATGATGCTGATGGAGGGCATCATGGAGGGCTTCAAGAAGGACATAAATAATTCCCTTAAAGAAATACAGGGGAACACAAGAAAACAGGGAGAACCCCTGGAAGAACTAAGATAAAACACAACAAAACAGGTGAAGGAATTAAACAAAGCCATCCAGGATCTAAAGAAGGAGGTAGAAACAATAACAAAATCACAAAGGGACACAACTCAGGACATAGAAAACCTAGGAATGAAGTCAGGAGTCATGGATCCAAGTATCAACAACCGAATACAAGAGATAGAAGAGAGAATCTCAAATGCAGAAGATACTTATCTAAATTACCAAAAATGGAGAAACCAATGTTTTTCATGACAAAAACAAATTTACACAGTATCTTTCCACAAATCCAGCCCTTCAAAGGATAATGAATGGAAAACACCAACAAAGAGAGGGAAACTACGCACAAGAAAAAGCAAGAAAGTAATCTTCTTTCAACAAACCCAAAAGAAGATAACCACAGGAACATAAAAATTACATCAAAAACAGCAGGAAGAAACAATCACTATTCCTTAATATCTCTTAACATCAATGGACTCAATTCCCCAATAAAAAGACATAGACTAACAGACTGGATTCGTAAACAAGACACAGCATTTTGCTGCATACAGGAAACTCATCTCAGTGTCAAAGACAAACACTACCTAAGAGTAAAAGGCTGGAAAACAATTCTCCAAGCACATGGTTCCAGGAAACAAGCTGAAGTAGCCATTCTAATATCCAATAAAATAGACTTTCAACCAAAAGTAATCAAAAAAGATACAGAAAGACACTTTATACTCATCAAAGGAAAAATCTACCAGGAAGAACTCTCAATTTTGTACATCTATGCCCCAAATACAAGGGCACAGGCATTCAAAGGAAACCTTATTAAAGCTTAAAGCACACATTGCACCCCATACAATAATTGTAGGGGACTTATCACCCCACTCTCTTCAATGGACAGACAGATCAGGGAAACACAAACTAAACAGAGTCAAAGAGAATCTAACAGAAGTTTTGGACCAAATGGATTTAATAGATATCTATAGAACATTTCATCCTAAATCAAAAGACTATACCTTCTTCTCAGCATCTCATGGAACCTTCTCCAAAATTAACCATATAATTGGTCACAAAACAGACCTCAACAAATATAAGACAATCAAACTAATTCCTTGCCTCCTATCAGATCATTATGGGATAAGGGTGGTCTTCAATAGCAACAAAACAACAAAAAGCCCACATATACATGGAAGCTGAACAGTTCTCTACTCAATGATACCTTGGTCAAGGAAGAAATAAGGAAAGAAATCAAAGTCTTTTTAGAATTTAATGAAAATGAAAGCATAGCATAACCAAATTTATGGGACAAAATGAAAGCAGTGCTAAGAGGAAAACTCATAGCTCTGAGTGCCTATAAAATGAAGCTGGAGAGAGCATACCCTAGCAGTTTAACAGAACACCTGAAAGCTTTAGAACAAAAAGAAGCTAACACACCCAAGAGGAATAGAAGGCAGGAAATCATCAAACTCAGGGCTGAAAGCAACCAAGTTGAAACAAAAAGAACTATACAAAGAATCAACCAAAGCAGGAGCTGGTTCTTTGAGAAAATCAACAAGATAGATAAACCTTTAGCCAGACTAACCTGAGGGCACAGAGACAGTAACCAAATTAACAAAATCAGAAATGAAAAGGGTAAAATAACAACAGAAATTGAGGAAATCCAAAAAATTATCATATCCTACTACAAAAGGCTATAATCTCTACAACTGGAAAATCTGGATGAAATGGACAATTTCCTAGACAGATACCAACTACTAGAATTTAATCAGGATCAGATAGACCAACTAAATGGTCCCATAACCTCTAAAGAAATAGAAGTAGTCACTGACAGTCTCCCAACCAAAAAAAAAAAAAGCACAGGACCGCCAGGCATGGTGGCGCACACCTGTAATCCCAGCACTTGGGAGGCAGAGGCAGGCGGATTTCTGAGTTCGAGGCCAGCCTGGTCTACAGAGTGAGTTCCAGGACAGCCAGGGCTACACAGAGAAACCCTGTCTCAGAAAAAAAAAAAGCACAGGACCAGATGGCTTTAGTGCAGAATTCTATCAGACATTCAAAGGAGACCTAATGCCAATACTCTTGAAACTATTTCAGAAAATAGAAACAGAAGAAATATTACCCAGCTCGTTCTATGAAGCCACAATTTCACTGATACTAAAACCTCACAAAGATCCAACAAAAAAAGAGAACCTTAGACCAATTTCCCTTATGAATATCGATGCAAAAATACTCAATAAAATTCTTGCCAACCGAATACAAGGACACATCAAAATGATCATTCACCATGATCAAGTAGGCATCATCCCAGGGATGTAGGGATGGTTCAATATACAGAAATCCATCAATGTAATCCACTACATAAACAAACTAAAAGAAAAAAAACCACATGGTCATTTCATTAGATGCAGAAAAAGCATTTGATAAAAATCAGCATCATTTCATGTTATAGGTCTTGGAAAGAACAGGAATTCAAGGCCCATACCGAAACATAATAAAAGCAATATACAGTAGCCAACATAAAACTAAATGGAGAGAAATTTGAATCCCACTAAAATCAGGGACTAGACAAGGCTGCCCTCTCTATATATATTTATTCAATATAGTACTTGAAGTTCTAGCTAGAGCAATTAGACAACAAAAGGAAGTCAAAGGGATACACATTGAAAAGGAAGAAAGCAAACTATCACTATTTGCTGATGATATGATAGTATACTTAAGGGGCCCAAAAACCTCCACCAGAGAACTTCTTTTTTTTTTTTTTTTGTTTAAAACACTCATATATTTATATAATGAATTCCAGTCATTTACATCTTCCTATTCCCATTTCTCTGTCCCTTCCCTTTTCCACTGGAGCTCTTCTTCTCAACAAGTGCATCCTCAACTTTTACATTTTCTTTTTCTTTTTTTTATTTTTTTTTATTTTTTTATTTATTTTTTTTGCTTTTTTTTATTTTTTATTTTTTTTATTTTCTATATTCTATGTTTACATTCCAAAGGCTTTCCCCTTTCCCAGTTCCCACCTACCATAGTTCCCATAGTTCCTCTCCCCCCCCCATCTGTTCCCCAATAATTCCCCCTCCCCCCTCGGTTTCTTTACTAAACTGGATGCAATCTTTACAGGCCCAGGGTCCTCTCCTTTCTTCTTCTTGGGAATCATTTGACTTGCTATTTGTGTCTTGAGTATTTAGGGCTTCTGGGCTCATTAATATCCACTTATCAGTGATTGCATTTCATGTGCATTCTTTTGTGATTGGGTTAATTCACTCAGGATGATATTTTCCAGGTCTAACCATTTACCTACAAATTGCATGAATTCATTATTTTTAATTGCTGAGTAGTATTCCACTGTATAAATATACCACATTTTCTGTATCCATTCCTCCTTTGAGGGATATTTGGGCTCCTTCCAATTTCTGGCGATTATAAACAAGGCTGCTATAAACATAGTGGAGCATGTGTCCTTATTGCATGCAGGGGAATCCTCTGGGTATATGCCCAGGAGTGGTATGCCAGGGTCCTCTGGAAGTGAGATGCCCAATTTTCTGAGGAACCGCCAAACTGATTTCCAGAGCGGTTTTACCATTTTGCAATCCCACCAACAGTGGAGGAGTGTTCCTCTTTCTCCACATCCTCACCAGCACTTGTTGTCTCTTGAGTTTTTAATCTTAGCCATTCTGACTGGTGTGAGGTGGAATCTTAGGGTTGTTTTGATTTGCATTTCCCTGATGACTAATGATGTTGAACATCTTTTAAGCTGTTTCTCGGCCATCCGAATTTCTTCTGGTGAAAATTCTTTGTTTAGCTCTGTGCCCCATTTTTTGATAGGGTTATTTGTTTCTTTGCGGTCTAACTTCTTGAGTTCTTTGTATATATTAGATATTAGCCCTCTGTCGGATGTGGAGTTGGTGAAGATCTTTTCCCACTTTGTTGGTTGCCGTTTTGTCCTTCTGACAGTGTCCTTTGCTTTGCAGAAACTTTGTAATTTTATGAGGTCCCATTTGTCGATTCTTGATCTTAGAGCATAAGCTATTGGTGTTCTGTTCAGGAACTTTTCCCCTGTGCCCAAGTCCTCCAGGGTCTTCCCAAGTTTCTTTTCTAATAGTTTCAGTGTGTCTGGTTTTATGTGGAGGTCCTTGATCCACTTGGAGTTGATCTTAGTGCAAAGAGATAAGATTGGATCAATTCGCATTCTTCTGCATGTTGACTTCCAGTTGAACCAGCACCATTTGTTAAAAGGCTATCTTTATTCCAGCGGATGGTTGTGGCTCCTTTATCAAAGATCAAGTGACCATAAGTCTGTGGGTTAACCTCTGGGTCTTCAATCCTGTTCCATTGATCTGCTTGCCTGTTGCTATACCAATACCATGCAGTTTTTAACACAATTGCTCTGTAGTACTGCTTGAGGTCAGGGATATTGATTCCCCCAGAAGTCCTTTTATTGTTGAGAATAGTTTTAGCTATCCTGGGTTTTTTGTTGCTCCAGATGAATTTGAGAATTGCTCTTTCTAGATCTATGAAGAATTGAGTTGGGATTTTGATGGGGATCGCATTGATCTGTATATTGCTTTTGGCAAGATGGCCATTTTTACTATATTGATCCTGCCAATCCAGGAGCAAGAAATATTTTTCCATCTTCTGAGGTCTTCTTCGATTTCTTTCTTCAAGGACTTGAAGTTCCTGTTGTACAGATCTTTCGCTTGTTTGGTTAGAGTTACGCCAAGATACTTTATGTTGTTTGTGGCTATTGTGAAGGGTGTTATTTCCCTAATTTCTTTCTCTGCCTGCTTGTCCTTTGAGTACAAGAAGGCCACTGACTTGCTTGAGTTAATTTTATAACCTGCCACTTTGCTGAAGTTGTTTATCAGCTGTAGAAGTTCTCTGTCCACCAGAGAACTTCTACAACTGATAAACAACTTCAGCAAAGTGGCTGGTTATAAAATAAACTCAAGCAAATCAGTAGCCTTCCTCTACTCAAAGGATAAACAGGCTGAAAAAGAAGTTAGGGAAATGACACCCTTCACAATAGCCACAAACAATATAAAGTATCTTGGTGTGACTCTAATTAAGCAAGTGAAAGATATGTATGACAGGAACTTCAACTCTTTGAAGTAAGAAATTGAAGAAGACTTCAGAAGATGGAAAAATCTTCCAAGCTCTTGGATTGGCAGGATTAAGATAGTAAAAATGGCCATCTTGCCAAAAGCAATCTACAGATTCAATGCAATCCCCATCAAAATCCCAACTCAATTCTTCATAGACTTAGAAAGAGCAATTCTCAAATTCATCTGGAATAACAAAAAACCCAGTATAGCTAAAACTATCCTCAACAGTAAAAGAACTTCTGGGTGTATCAGTATCCCCTACCTCAAGCAGTACTACAGAGCAATTGTGTTAAAAACTGCATGGTATTGGTACAGTTACAGGCAAGTAGATCAATGGAATAGAATTGAAGACCTGGAAGTGAACCCAGAGAATTATGATCTTTGACAAGGGAGATACAACCATCCAGTGGAAAAAAGATAGCCTTTTTAACAAATGGCACTGGTTCAACTGGAGGTCAACATGCAAAAGAATGCAAATTGATCCATTCTTATCTCCTTGTACTAAGCTCAACTCCAAGTGGATCAAGAACCTCCACATAAAACCAGACACACTGAAACTAATAGAAAAGAGACTGGGGAAGACCCTTGAGAACATGGGCCCAGGGGAAATTTTCCTCAACAGAACACCAATAGCTTATGCTCTAAGATCAAGAATTGACAAATGGGATCTCATAAAATTGCAAGTTTCTGTAAGGCAAAGGATATTGTCAAAAGACAAATTGGCAACCAACAAATTGGGAAAATATCTTCACCAGCCCTACATCTGACAGAGGGCTTATATCCATGATATATAAAGAACTCAAGAAGGTAGACTCCAGAAAGCCAAGTAACCCCCCTAAAAATGGGGTACAGAGCTAAACAAAGAATTTTCACCTGAGGAATATTGAATGGCTGAGAAATGCCTAAAGAAAAGTTCAACATCCTCAGTCATCAGGGAAATGCAAATCAAAACAACCCTGAGATTTCACCTCACACCAGTCAGAATGGCTAAGATCAAAAACTCAGGAGAAAACAGGTGTTAGCAAGGATGTGGAGAATGAGGAATACTCCTCCACTGCTGGTGGGGTTGCAAGCTGGTACTACCACTCTGGAAATCAATCTGGCAGTTCCTCAGAAAACTGGGCATGATACTTCTGGAGGACCTCGCTATACCAGTCCTGGGCATATACCCAGAGGATTCCCCAGCATGTAATAAGGATACATGATCCACTATGTTCATAGAAGCCTTATTTATAATAGCCAGAAGTTGGAAAGAACCCAGATGTCCCCCAACAGAGGAATAGATACAGAAAATGTGGTATATATACACAATGGAGTACTATTCAGCCATTAGAAACAATGAATTCATGAAATTCTTAGACAAATGGATGGAGCTGGAGAACATCATCCTAAGTGAGGTAACCCAGTCTCAAGAGAACACTCATGGTATGCACTCACTGATAAGCAGATATTAGCCTAGAAGCTTGGAATACCCAAGTCTGAATTCACATATCAAATGATGCCCAAGAAGGAGTGGCCCCTGTTTCTGGAAAGGCTCAGTGCAGCAGTGTAGGGAAATACCAGAACAGGGAAGTGGGAAGGGTGGATTGGTGAACAGGGGGAGGGAAGAGGACTTATGGGACTTTTGGAGAGGGAGCATCCAGGAAAGGGGAAATCATTTGAAATGTAAATAAAGGATATATCAAATAAAAAAAAAGAATTTCTTTACCACGTAATTCTACTTCCCTTGCTCATCTCAGCCAATGTAAACATGGGTTCTTTTTCCAGCCATAGTTACTAATGTTAATATTCAAATCATATATTACACATCAAAAGTACATCTGTCTAAACATGTATATAAGTAGGTCATAGACTGGCTGCAAAGGGTTTAGGAGGTCCAACAGTGATCAAGATGTTTCAGAGACCTGAAAGATAGAAGTGTCAGAGATTAAAACTGTCTCTGTCAAAAGAAGATAATGAGCTCAAGCTGGATGTTTGCTGGAGACTTGCTGCTACTGCTGAAGAAGCAAGGTGTGGTGGACTCATGGTAGGTCCAAATGGAAGGACAGGCCGATACATGGTTGGCAAATGAAGTAGGCTGTGTTGACAGCAGGCACCACACTGAGCTGAAGGTCCAGAGCTAGAGCTTGCCAATCCCTTTGATATACAAACCAAGTGGTCTGAGGACAGTTTGGAGGGGCTCTCACTATCATAGTGGTAAGTGTCCCCCTCCTTATGTGGTCTAGATGAGAGAGATACACTCTTCCCTTAGTCTGACGTGTCTGGAAAGTTCTGGAGCCATATTTTCCTAATTTGTTTTTAATACAGTCAATTTACTTTGATAAGTTTATAGAGTGGCCTACTTTCTACTTTTAGAGCTAAGTCATTTATCAATCTGCCCTTTATGTATCAGGATGCCCTTCAAGTGTCTACCCAAATGCAGAGTCATCCTCCATCCTCAAAATGGAGTCTCTCAGGGCAAATATTAGACAGAAGACAACTGTTTTATATAGTATGGAGTACTTACAGAAAGGGCAGAGCCTGATTTCTATCATCCACCTGTCTGTCTATTTATCTATCTATCTATCTATCTATCTATCTATCTATCTATCCATCTATCTATCTATCTACCCACCCATCCATATTCACCCACCCACCCAACCTCCCACCTATCCATCCATCCATCTACCTGTCAGTCCGTCCATCCATCCATCCATCCATCCATCCATCCATCCATCCATCCATCAATCCATCTACCTACCTACCTACCTAACTAACTACCTATCTACTTATCCATCCTTCTTTTTTCTTTATTTAAAGACAGGATCTCCAGTCTCAGCCTATCCTCAGACTGGATAAGGATCCAAAGCTCCTTTTGAATCTCAGATCTTCCTCCCTCCCCTTTTCCAGTGCTGGCACTACAAACAGCACCATGCTTATTTTTGTTTTGTTTTGTTTGATTTTTTTTTTTAAAAAACAAAATAAAACATTTTTTCTTCCTTCTTTCCCTCCATTCTCCTCCCCCTTCCCCCTCTCTCTTTCTGTCTTTCTTTTTTGAGGCAGGGTTTCTCTGTGTAATATCCTTGGTTGTCCTGGAATTCACTCTGTAGACCAATCTGGCCTCAAACTCACAGAAATCTGCCTGCCTCTGCCTCCTGAATACTGAAATTAAAGGTGTGAACTACCATGTCCAGCCTCATTTTCTTAAAACAAAACAAAACAAAACAAAACAAAAACCTTTTAATTATTTATCTTAGGGTTTGTCCAATAATCCCTTCTATTTTGGATTCTAAAGCCAGAACCACATGGCCAAAGCAGCGGAGTTCTGCTGCTTCCTGAGGATGGAACATGGCCTCCTTGTTCTATTACATTATCACCAACTTTCTGTTTTCCATCTCTTCACTGACTAAGGTTGACTGTTCTGGAACTTGCTTTGTAGATTGACCTTGAACTCAGAGGTCTGCATGGCTCTGTCTCCTTAATGTTGGGGTCAAAGGAATATACCACCACACCTGGACTTAAGCTTTTCTTCACCTAGAACTTGCTCTGTCCCAGGCTGGCCTTGAACTCAGAAAACTGCTTGCCTTTATCTCCTGGGATTAAAGGTATGTACGACCATGCCTGGGCCAAAGCTTTTTATGGCCACTATGCCTCAAGGTCTGGATCCAAAGCCTATGTCTTCCATTTTTGGATTGTACTTCATTCTGGATTATAAATCCAGGTTTGCATTTTTTATTTCTCTACTTGCTACTTTTCATTAAAACCCTCTTCATAAGAGTGAACTTTAGTAACCACACAAAACAAATTTATACCAGGCTGTTTTTAGACTTCTTTTGTCAAAGCAATTAATTTAAATATCTTCACCTTAGACTCAAACAGACTCCTTGAACAATGGCAAAAAGCAGCCATGTTCTTCACCAAAATATCACAAAAGCAGTCTCTAGGGTCACATATTGAAATTCTTCTCCACTGAACCTTCATTGACCAGGAGTACACAATTCAAGTCACCAATAGCACCAGTGTCCTACTAGGATGGCCCATTAAGTGCCACTTAAAGCATCCCATTGCTTTCCAAAGCCCCAAAATCCACATTTTATTACTGTGAATAGACACCATGACCAAGGCAACTCTTATAAAAGACAACATTTAATTGGGGCTGGCTTACAAGTTCAGAGGCTCAGTCTATTATCATATAGGTGGGAGCATGGCAATGTCCAGGCAGGCATGATGCAGGAGGAGCTGAGAGTTCCACATCTTGATCTGAAGGCAGCCAGGAAAAGACTGATTCTTCTGTACTGGGTGGAGCTTCACAGCCCACTCTCACAGTGACACACTTCCTCCAACAAGGCCACACCTCCTAACAGTACCACTCCCTATGGGCCAAGCATATTCAAACCACCACATTATTATTATTATTATAGTGTGTGTGTGTGTGTGTGTGTGTGTGTGTGTGTGTGTGTTAGGAAGAGACAGTCAAAAGGATGTTAGATCACCTGGATCTGGACTTACAGGCAGTTGTGAGCTCCCTGATGTGGGTGGTCCTGGGAAGCAAACTCCATTCAGTCCTTTGCAAGGACAGTATGTGCACTTCCTTAACTACTGAGTCCTCGCTCCAGCTCCTTGTTTTCTTGATAGTGTCTTAGGAAGTATGTTGTGATAAAGAGCAGATTATCTTAACATTGTGTTACTTGTGTTTTGAGCATCACATCCAAGGCTTACCTCAAACTCACAAAGACTTCTTATACTTTGTTTTGAAATTTGTTAACTATTGATTTTAGGACTTCTTTCATCTATTTTTTTTTTTTACTAGTTTTAAGAAATATGGTCTGAGGAAGGGATACAACTTTATTCTTTTCCATGTGGTTCTATAGTTGCTATATTTGATAATGCTTTTTTTTTTGTTTTGTTTTGTTTTTTTGTTTTTTAAGACTGAGTTTCTCTGTATAGCCCTGGCTGTCCTGGAACTCACTCTGTAGACCAGGCTAGCCTCAAATGCAGAAATATGGGATTAAAGGCATGTGCCACCACTGCCTGGTGATGCTTTTTATCAAATATGACCATATTCTTGTACAGTTTTCAATTTCATGCAACTAATGCTTACAAAATCATGTTGGTAAACTGGCCTGATACCTGGCTTATAGGATTTCAATACTTCCAAGTCAGTGTAGAAGGTTATGTCCTGGCAGCTCAAGAGGTTTTGAATATTTAGGGGACCTAGAAAAGAGACATATTAGCCATATTTACAGGAACTTGGAGGTGAACATGGTAATAAACTTCTTTTTTCGCTTGCCTACCCTTGAAATATCAAATTACTGACTTCAAAGACCCATTTTCAGATATTTCCTAAAGCCTTCCAGTGATTCAGATTTCAGACACATTATATGGAAAATGAATATTCTTGCTGTATCTTTGTAAATAATCATGCTAAATCTGCTAATACTAATTCTATTTGATGATCATGAATAATCTTCATTATAAAAAGGTGAATAATTGATTATAAAAAAGGGAAGAACCTAAGAATTACAGAGAAAATGTGTTTCATTGGACAGTTACACACTGGATACAGAATCTCTGTGTTACAGGATTCCAGTGTTTTACCATTTCACAACTAAAAGAACAGACTTATACATCCTGTTTCATCTGATTAATTTCAATTTAGTTTCCGTCTCACTTATGCAAAAGAAACATTTTTGCATCCTATTAAAAATTCCATTCCTAGGGTAAGAGGATGGCTCAGAAGTTAATAGTGCTTGCTGTTCTTGCAGAGTTCAGTTTTTAGCACTTATGTGGGGCAGTTTATAACTGCCTGTAACTCCAATTCCAAGCATCCGATGTCATTTACACACATATAAGTGTTATTTACACCAACACACAGTAAAAGCAAAAACAAATCTTTTAAAAAGAAGTTGATTCCTTTATACAAATTTTACACTTTGAATTTTTCTTCTAAATATAAAGTATGCTGAAAACTGAAATTGATTTTCTTTTTTCCTGTCAAAAGAAAAGTCATAGTTTTCTCCCTCCCCTGAGCATTATCTTTTAACAGTGAATACCAAATCAGATAAGAGAGGACATGATGTGTTTATAAAAAAGATAAAGAGAAGGGGGTGCATTCTGTGGAGGTGTGGTGAGGTGTCGGGGAAGGGGGTGCCTTGCCTGTCCCATGCAGAGGCATCTCTTCCCCCTGAGGGACCAGCCACACAATGGAATAGAAGAGAATAGAGTTTATTTAGGGTATGGGGAGGGGAGTAAAGAGGGTAATAGAGGCAGAGGAAGGGAGAGAGAGAGAGAGAGAGAGAGAGAGAGAAAGAGAAGGAGGAGAAGGAGGAGAGGGAGGGGGAGGGGGAGGGGGAGAAGGAGAAGAAGAGAAGAGAAGAGAAGAGAAGAGAAGAGAAGAGAAGAGAAGAGAAGAGAAGAGAAGAGAAGAGAAGAGAAGAGAAGAGAAGAGGAGTAGAGGCTGACCATGAGCCTGTAGAAAGGAGGGGGGAGGGAAAGCAAGAGTAAGAAAAAGCAAGAGAGCAAGAGAGAGAGGAGGGGGGTAAGCATCCCCTTTTACAGTGAGTCAGGCACACCTGTTGTGGCCAGGTAACTGTGGGGCAGAGCTTAGACAGAATGCTGACTGCACAGGTTTTTAGATGTGTTTCATTGGACTATTTAAAACTTCAAAACATAGAGTTTGACTTGTCTAAAGTGGTGGGTGCAGGAAATAAAATTGAAATAAAGGTGAGCTGAAAGATGATTACAGGCAAGACAGAACTTAAATGAGCAGAAGCGTCAACTAAAGGTTTAGTCACCGATGCTTGCAAATCCCTACATTTAAGTCACACAAAGGGTGACTTTTCCTTATCTGTACAGCGCAAGCCAGAACACAGACTGTCCTTGCTGGGTTTAAGTACTCATTAACTCTGCAGTTTTTCTTTTAGAAATTCAGTGCTTGAATTGCACATTTGTGATGATGAGGCTTGAGGATGTTTATTTACAGAATTTCTATAGCAGAAAGTATTGACAGTATCCTAAATTTACCAACAGTGCAGGATTTTTAAAGAAAATAGTATATATAATTGATTCATTAAAAAATACAGCAAAAGTGTATGTATACATACTTGTAAAAGCATACATACCTACATAATCACTCTACATAATACATAGCAGTGTGTGTGTTCGCATGCGAGAATATAGGTATATGTAGAAAGGTAAGAATATAGAAGTCTTCTACTTTAGACTTTTATCTTCCATTTTAATGCTAATTTGATAACATATAAAATATAGTAGTAGAATTATACCCATAAGATAATCTATATTTCTAACTTCTAACTTGATGCAGTATCTTTCAGCTATTGTAGTAGGTCACCATATTGTGTGGACAAACTCTTGTTTTTAATGCACAAAGGCAGGTGTCAATAGACAAGAAATGTAGAACTGTAGGTTCTGATGCAAAACAGCATCTCAATTTGACCTATGCAGGATAGGGAGTTTCTTTAACAACTAAAAAGATTTTCTATGAATTTTCTAAGGAGAGATAATTCAGTGGTTAAGAACAGTGGCTCTGCCGGGCAGTGGTGGCGCACGCCTTTGATCCCAACACTCTGGGAGGCAGAGGCAGGCGAATTTCTGAGTTCAAGGCCAGCCTGGTCTACAGAGTGAGTTCCAGGACAGCCAGGACTACACAGAGAAACCCTGTCTCGAAAACAAAACAAAACAAAACAAAACAAAAAATCCCCCAGAAACACAAACAAACAAACAAACCAAAAAAAAAAACAAAACAAAAAACACTGGCTGTGTTTACAGGAGGCCAGGGTTTGATTTAGAGCATACACTTGGTAGCCTGCAAAGGTCTGTAACACCAGTTTCAGAGAACCTCTGACTTATGTGGGTATTGCACAGACAAACATGTGGGGCAAAACACCCATACATAAGATAAAATAAAAAATTTTTAAAAAGATTTTCTATGGGATGGACAATATCCAGACAAGGATCTAACATACATACATACATACATACATACATACAGAGAGAGAGAGAGAGAGAGAGAGAGAGAGAGAGAGAGAGAGCCAATTATGTTATTCATCTAAGCAGCTAGCTAATAGACACCGTTGGATAAGATAAACTTTTGTTTTCTGTTTTAGCCTTTGTTCAGTGCCATCGCAATATACCCGTAGCACAGTATCTAAAACAGAAAGCAAGAGAGCAATCTCATACACAATGGTTATAAAATACAGTAATTGTGAATGAATATAAACAAAACAGTGAAAGACCCCTGCAATTAATATTATAAAACCTGGAAGAAAGACATCGAGGAAGATACAAAACTATTTTGTGAGATAGAACCTTGGGTCTGTGTCATCCAGTTGGCCTGAGGCTTCTGGGCTCAGGTCACACTCCTGTCTTAGCCTTTCAAGTAGCTGAGGTTACAGGTGTGTGTCACTACTAATCCATCTTCCTTTAGAAGGGACTAGATATATTTTGATTAAATATCTATAGAACAGCGACTGTAGTGAATTAATGCTAATATTAGTGCATAGTATATAAATAATCACCTTGTCTCAGTCACAGTACTGTTGCTGTGAAGAGGTACTCTTGGCCAAGACAACTCTTAAGAGAAAGCATCTAACTGGGGGCTTGCTTACAGTTTCAGAGGTTTAGATCATTGTTATTTAGTCGGTGAGCATGGACACAGGAGTGGCAGAAAGGGCTCTGGGAAACTAGTTGAGAGCTCATCCTGACACACAGGCAGAGAGAGACCGAGCCTGGTGTGGGCTTTTGAAACCTCAAAGTGTACCCCAGTGACAGACTTTCTTCCACAGAGCCACCCTTCCTAAGCCTTCTGATCCTGCCACACAGCCCCATTCCCTGGTCACTAAGCATTCAAATATATGAGGCTGTGAGAGCGATTCTTATTCAAGCTACCACAAATTTTAAGTGACTATAACTCAAAAAAGAATTAATAATTCAAATGAAATTTGTGTAGCTTGTTAATATATTGTTGTGGCGTTTACTCATTTCAAATGACTTACACCATTTTTAAAACGGAATAATTTGAAGCAGACCTTTGATGTCTGCTTCTGCACCTGAGGTAGATGTACAAGGTAAAATTTTTTTTTTTTTTTTTTTTTTAGAATTTAGATCTCAATCTGCACTACCCCTGGCTCAGCGCACTAAAATTATTTCTGTCAGTCAGGCTTCCAAGCTGCCCAGTGAGGTAGGTAATGACTACCCTGGTCTAATGAGGGTTAATCTATAGCACCGAGAAAATCACTGACTACAGCTTCCCCAGGGAGTCCAAGGCAGCGTGCAGACTCCTATCTCAGAGGATATAGTTCCACAAAACTTTCAGGACTTAAAACTCTATTCTTTAGAGACTTTTATGTATTCAAAGTAATCCTACAACAACAACACATGTAAATAAATATACAAACCCACCTTAGCCGGTCCAGGCTGCTGTGGCCACCTATTTTCCTGATCCCTGGTTGTCAGATGGTGACTTCTGTGGTCTCAACTCTTTTAGCCATAACAGAAAGGGAATTCTTTTTAAAGTCCTTTAAGATTTTTCAAATTACGTGTATGGGAGTGTGGATATATGCTCATGTTTTGGGTAAATGCGCAGCACAGAGGCCTCAGATCCCCTGGAGCTCGAGTTTCAGGCCGTTGTGAGGCCACCAGTGTTGGCCCAAGGAAGAGAACTTGGGTCCCTGGCAAGCTGAGCCATCTCTCCATCTGTTTTACGAGCATGCCAGCCTCGTTCCTATGGGTTCCACCCTCATGACCTCCACAAAGCCCCACTGCTAACACCCTCATAGTTGGAGTCAGGATTCCAACATATGAATGTTGAGGCAGACCCAAAGCTTACCAAAAGCTCTCATTGAAATTGTGTACGTAGACTAGGTAACATAATGGTTGTTGACAGTTTCAGATTTGTTTGCTGCTTAAGATATGTAATTTCCACTTTCCAATTTGGGCCTGGCACAATGGCTCCCGTCAAGAAGGGCAGAGAGAAGAAGGGCCGTTCTGCCGTCAATGAGGAGGAGGTAGCCATAGAATGCACCAAGCGCATCGGCTCCAAGAAGCCGGCTCCTCGGGCACTCTGAGAAATTCGGAAGTTTGCCATGAAGGAAATGGGAACACCAGATGTCCGCATTGACACCAGGCTCAATAAAGCCGTCTGGACCAAGGAACGTTCCATATCGCATCTGAGTACGTTTGTCCAGAAGAACAGAACGAGGCTGAGGATTCACCAAACAAGTTCTACACATTGGTAACGTAGGTGCCTGTTACCACATTCAAAAATCTCCAGTGGACAATGTGGATGAGAACTAACAAATGTCAAATAAAGTTGCAGAACTGCATATATATATATATCAACAGTTTCCCATTTACCCTAACGCTAAAGCATGTGGAAGTGGGATACTATGGATCAAAACAAAACAAAACAAAACGAAAGAGCAAAACCAAACAAAACGTAGAGGCTGTTCAAACCTTCCACAGCACTGGTGCTACGCTTTGTCCTGTGTGGTCTAATTGCTTAGGGTTAGGCCCTGCACGTGAGTTCAACCTGTGTCTGTAAGCCAGAGACAGAACATTGTAACGGGTCCCTAAAGGCTCTTGGAGATTCTATCTCCCAGGATGTCTAACAAACATTTGTCTGCCTGGAGAGAATCACTGGTTCAGGTACCTTTGAGGCTATAATACTAGATAACCCTTTCTAAATGAAAAATTTCTGAGAAAATATTTTCCCGTTTCCTTGGTTGATCACAACATCTAAATAGTTAAATGCTACCTCTGCTGACACCCTACTTGTCTGCTCCCCTCCCTTTTAGAGAAACTGATTTCTGAATAATTTCTCTTGTACATGCATTTTAAAGGTGTGTAATTAACTGGTAACAGGTTGTTAGGTAGCTGATGAGGTGTGAACCAGCCTCTAATTCGTTTTCTTTATTTACAACTTGCCTTGCACTTGAAGATGACAGTGAGGTGTTTTTTCCTTCCCTGCTTCCTTCACCAGATTAAAAAGTGATTTGTGAAGCCATTTTTAATCCCTCAAATTCCATTAAAAGGGAATATCCAGGGGAGTCTTAATCAAGACATAATAGGCTCTAAAGTGCGATCCCACACTAGCACTCCTACCGTGGCCCCATTTCAGCTGTTTGTTTAGGGTTTGCCTACAGTTAATTGAACTCAGCTCCAACACTGACCTACAACTTCTGAAATAACCTCCTTGTTCGTACCAGCTTTGTTACAAATGTTAATATACTTTTATTATATTAACAGCTAATATACTTTATTGCTTTAGAATTTATCATATAACCCAAAGGCATAATTTATCATAAAATTATTGTGATTGTATTGTCAGTAAAATTGTATGCCTTGCCTTCTTTTTAATAAATTTTAAAAAGTCATTTTGAGAAAAAATTAAAACAGTCATAATTGAATGAGAATTGCTAACACTGCCTTCCCTCACCATGCCCAAAGTCCCCAAACCAACAAGGCTAGAATTCTGTAGATGTAGCCCGAAGCTAAATGTAGATTCCATAAACAACCAGGAGGGAAATTTGGGAACCAGGGAGCATATTGAGTTATTGGATGAATTTGAAATTACAAAAGAAAATAGAAACTATCCCCACATTTTAAAAACCTATAACTGCAAGTTAAGCTACAGAATATGTAAAAATGCTGTGTATAGAACATCCCACAATCCTACTATAGACAGCTACTATGCAGCGAAGCTCAATATTAGTTCCATTTGATTCCTAACTCAGGCAAAGCCCACATCAATACATCTACCTACAACAATGTAGGGACTGGGATAGTTTTCTTCTTAATTTTATATGTCTGTGGGCTTTGCCTGAGTATATATGCATATGTACCAGGTGTGTGTCTGGTACTTTCAGGAATCAAAAGAGTGCATTACCTGCCCTGGAACTAAAGTTAAAGGTAGTTGTGAGCTTCCATAGAACTGGAAATTGAACTTGGGTCCTCTGCAAGAGCACTGAGTCCCCATAACTGCAGAACTACCTCTCTTCTCCAAGGATACCATTTTTGGATATAGATACATTTTTCTCTATGAGCATTTTGTGTGACACTATTTCCGGGAACATAAACAAACATTTACTCACCCCAGACAGGGAACCAATGACAGTCCAAAGTAATGATACTATCACAGTCTATCTTGGTGAACCAATATATTTATTAAGATTATGTATGGGGATATGGGTAAGATGTTACTCACAGGAGCAGAGATGTCTCAGGCAGCTGAATCACTAAGAATTCATGTCAACATGGGTGGTAGTTTATAAAATCTGGTATCCTGGACCTCACTGCATGACTTTCAGGCAGCTCTATAGGTTTGAGCATTTTCCAGACAATTCCCTTGGTCTGGGCTTTTTCTAGGCAGCTCAGCTTGTGTGAGAATATCTCTTAGTATTCCTTATTGCTTATATAAGCTTTGGGAGGGGGGGGCTAGTACATTTGGTCAGTTTTAGGGAGTTCCTGAAACTTTTGAGTTGCTTACTTCCTGAGTCTTAATAGCCTCTCTTTGGTGCATCCTGAATCTTAATGAGCTTCCTTGAAGTGCTGAGTGCTTCCTCTACATTTAGAACATCTTGAGTCTTAATGAGATTTCTCAGAGATGGAACATTTTATCTCAAAAGAAATTGCTACCCACCAGAGCATCAGAGCTGGAAATTGTGGTCATTTTTGTTTGATAATAATACTCGTGCTTATTGAATTCTTTACATTAGTCATGAGTTGTTTTAGGTGCTTTATTTTGTTAACTTGGGGGAATTTTCACAGTGGCTTTATGAATAGCATTATTAGGCTTCTTATTTTATAGACAAAGCCAGTAATGCTTAGTTTCACAGTTAAAACTAACTTGCTCAAAGTTACCCTCTGCTGGGGAAGCTAAAAGCAAAATTGCTTGCTAGCTATAAAACCCCTCGACCACCTAGGAGGAAAAGAAAATAGATTTACTATTGAATAACTGCTAAACCAGAATGTGACTCATTGTAAGCAAGCTATCAAGCATTTGCAAAGACATAAGGAAATCTCATCTTCTTATAAAAGCAAGCAAGTAAAGGACATTACATGCATGTTTTCAAGATGAACAATTTTAGTCTTCAAGTGAACGTACTTAATAGTAATACATGTCACATGTAAGGTTCATCCTAAATGTATGTGGTAATATAGTGTTAGCTTACTGGCCTTATTCAAGGATGCAAAGCTTCTCATCTTTATAAAAGGCAGTGTTGGATCTTGGTGCAAGAAGCTGACTAAAGCTGTGTCCAGACCTTGCTGCAGAAGCTTCCAGATGGACTTTCTGTTTCAGGGAGACGACTCTCAGGAACCTAGAGACCAGCATTTGTGCGCCTTGAAACTAACAAAAGTTTATTTAGTTTCCTAAAGGGTTTATATACACTTCAAAGAAAGGAGAAACTACTTATCTAAAGAGCTTTCTAAGAAAAAAGCCTGGAGGGAAATCTCTTAATGGAGAAGATTAGTATATTTTTATTCTAATTTACCTCTTTTTAAAAAATTGGTGTTCTGGATTGAACAGTTGGGGGTCAAATGCTAACCAGGTGCCTTACCACTAGACACCCGAGCTCCTTCCTTGGTTTTGTTACTTTTGTTAAGGTTAAAAAAAAAAAATACCAACTATGCTTTGAGAAAATAAGGAAACAGTCTATTTTCAGCCAAATGTGGGTCGTCTAAGAGATTTCAGCCCTGGGGGACACCAATTCAAGGTACTCAAGATGTGGACTTTCATAGTTGCAGAACATGTTATTTTCATGTAACTGTGTGTGTGTGTGTGTGTGTGTGTGTGTGTGTGTAGTGTAGTGTAGTGTAGTGTAGTGTATACATGCTACAGAACATGTTACAGAATAGTCACAAGAAAACCGTGAGTCAAGGGGTGGAGCAGGGAAACCTCTTCCGTAGGTTTCAGAGGTTATTTTAAAAGCACTTAGCTTTGGAGTTGATGGAGACTGGAGCTGCTATTACAGAATTGTAACTAAAAGTCATTAGGATGTTAAGTGTGTTATACAGACTGATAGTAAGTGATTACTAAAGCTCACTGAAGATTAGGACTAAAGAGGAGACTCAGAGGTTAAGAGCATTTGTTGCTCTTCCAGGGAATTTGAGTTCACATCAGGTAGCTCACAGTTACCTATAACTGCAGTTCCAAGGGATCCAGTGCCTACACAGGCAGGCACACAGGCACACACAAGCACCCCACGACCACCACACACACACACCATTTAAAAAGTTATGGGAACAATGACATAAAAACTAGGTACATCGTGTTTTTTGAATTCTGAATCTGACAGTTGAAGTGATAACTTTAGACTGGCACATGCACAATTTTAATATATTTAATGGTTCCTGAATTAGGGGTTTAGAATCTAAAGAGACAGCTGAGAAAACTGAAAACAGTGCAAACATTTGTGGTATTTTAACAGATGATTCTTTTCAATAAAAATGCAAATAAATTTTATCTGATATAATAAAAATTGATTTCTACCTTTTAGAAAGATGAGTCTAACGTATTAGATAGTACTGGCTTATAGAATATTAACTGATGCACATCTATTAAGTTTTTTCACCATTTCTAGTAACATTTGTGCTTTGTACTTTTCTTTCCACTTGTTTTAATGTTTTATTTGTCCCTTCATGATTAATGAATGAATTAGAGATCAATTTACACGTTTTATTTTATATTTGCCAAATGTCACAAATAGACCTTTCAGCCACTATCTAGTAACTGTGGACTTTTTACCAGCACCCCAGTTTCCAAATAACGACTCTGAGACATAGTTACTTATTTTAAAATGCCTAGGCCATACCCCTGGGCTTGTTTCCTGACTAGCTTATATAACCCATTCATTCTATTGGATGTGTGCAACACGGCTAGCTACCTCTCCTCAGTTTCTTAGGTCTATCACCTCAGAGTCAGGGTGACCGAACTTCCTGTCCCTGTCTTATTCCCAGAATTCCAATCTCTCTGCCTGATGTCCCAACTAATTGGCCATTCAGCATTTTATTTACAAGTGAATGGCTTTACACACTGCACAAGAGATTATCCCTACAAAGTACTTACAGGGGAAGACTCCTACACTTAAGAAAAAGCCATCCCCTTTGAGAGGCAATTAATATGTGGTCTAATTGCTTTGTTATTGGTTATGTTTGTTTTGCTCCCCCACTGTGATGGTTTGTGGATGTTTGGCCCAGGGAGTGGCACTATTAGGAGATATAGCCTTGTTGGAGTAGGTGTGTCAATGTGGGTGTGGGCTTTAATACCCTCATTCTAGCTGCCTGGAGTCAATATTCTGCTAGCATCCTTCAGATGAAGATATAGAACTCTCAGCTCCTCCTGCATCATTCCTGCCTAGACAACTGCCATTATCCAGCCTTGGTGATAGTGGACTGAACCTCTGAACCAGCCCCAATTAAATATTGTCCTTTATAAGAGTTGCCTTGGTCATGGTGTCTGTTCACAGCAGTAAAACCCTAACTATGACACCCCCTGATTGTGTGACCTTCTCTTCATCTACCTCATTCTGCTATTCTAAGTTCTAACTGCATTTTGTGGGTCACACTGCATTTCAAGACACAATTGGAAAGAAAACAGATAGCCCAGCCCTACTCCACCACTTCTAATCCACTGATATTTGAAAGCAAAGTAGTCTCCATTTGTTGGTTAATGTAGCCTGGTAAATTGTGTTCTTTTCTAGAAAACATTTGGGTGTCTGGCTGTTACAAAATATTGTAACACTTCACTTGAACCACAATGATGTTCAGAAATAGAAGGGACAAAGTAAGATAAAATATGTAATTATTTTAGTTTCTGGAGGGATGAAAAGGAAGGAGTCAGTGACCAGGGACAATGGAGACTCTATGATCCTATGTCTCTTTCTTATTTTTTCAATGATACAAATTGACCATCCTTCTTGTCCTATCAGAAAAGAGGAAATTGGTCTTCCACCTATATCTTTAAACTCATTACCAGTTGCACCCCCCCCAAGCACATCCCACTTCCTGATCTTCCCACCAAGTGACTGGCATATGACCTTCTACTAGTGGTCTTCAACGGGTAAAGGTAAATTTAAGGGAAAATCTGTCCCATTGCATATGGCCCATAGCTTGAAGTCATTAATACAAATGTTCCCAGGCTGTGGCTATATAACTTGTCATAATTACTGTAATTATCACAAAATACGTGGCTAATAAAATGATCTGTTTTCCTCTTCCTCAACAACTCTTTTTTTTTTAGTTATTTTTATTTTCTATATTCTATGTTTACATTTCAAAGGCTTTCCCCTTTCCCAGTTCCCACCCACCATAGTTCCCATAGTTCTTCTCCCCCCCAACTATTCCCCAATCATTCCCCCTCCCCCCTCGGTTTCTTTACTAAACTGGATGCAATCTTTACATGCCCAGGGTCCTCTCCTTTCTTCTTCTTGGGAATCATTTGACTTGCTATTTGTGTCTTGAGTATTTAGTGCTTCTGGGCTCATTAATATCCACTTATCAGTGATTGCATTTCATGTGCATTCTTTTGTGATTGGGTTAGCTCACTCAGGATGATATTTTCCAGGTCTAACCATTTACCTACAAATTGCATGAATTCATTATTTTTAATTGCTGAGTAGTATTCCAATGTATAAATATACCACATTTTCTGTATCCATTCCTCCTTTGAGGGATATTTGGGCTCCTTCCAATTTCTGGCGATTATAAACAAGGCTGCTATAAACATAGTGGAGCATGTGTCTTTATTGCATGTAGGGGAATCCTCTGGGTATATGCCCAGGAGTGGTATGGCAGGGTCCTCTGGAAGTGACATGCCCAATTTTCTGAGGAACCGCCAAACTGATTTCCAGAGTGGTTTTACCATTTTGCAATCCCACCAACAGTGGAGGAGTGTTCCTCTTTCTCCACATCCTCACCAGCACTTGTTGTCTCTTGAGTTTTTAATCTTAGCCATTCTGACTGGTGTGAGGTGGAATCTCAGGGTTGTTTTGATTTGCATTTCCCTGATGACTAATGATGTTGAACATCTCTTAAGGTGTTTCTCGGCCATCCGAATTTCTTCTGGTGAAAATTCTTTGTTTAGCTCTGTGCCCCATTTTTTGATAGGGTTATTTGTTTCTTTGCGGTCTAACTTCTTGAGTTCTTTGTATATATTGGATATTAGCCCTCTGTCGGATGTGGGGTTGGTAAAGATCTTTTCCCACTTTGTTGGTTGCCGTTTTGTCCTTCGGACAGTGTCCTTTGCTTTGCAGAAACTTTGTAATTTTATGAGGTCCCATTTGTCGATTCTTGATCTTAGTGCGTACGCTATTGGTGTTCTGTTCAGGAACTTTTCCCCTGTGCCCAAGTCCTCCAGGGTCTTCCCAAGTTTCTTTTCTAATAGTTTCAGTGTGTCTGGTTTTATGTGGAGGTCCTTGATCCACTTGGAGTTGATCTTAGAGCAAAGAGATAAGAGTGGGTCAATTCGCATTCTTCTGCATGTTGACCTCCAGTTGAACCAGCACCATTTGTTGAAAAGGCTATCTTTATTCCATCGGATGGTTGTGGCTCCTTTATCAAAGATCAAGTGACCATAAGTCTGTGGGTTAATTTCAGGGTCTTCAATCCTGTTCCATTGATCTGTTTGCCTGTTGCTATACCAATACCATGCAGTTTTTAACACAATTGCTCTGTAGTACTGCTTGAAGTCAGGGATATTGATTCCCCCAGAAGTCCTTTTATTGTTGAGAATAGTTTTAGCTATCCTGAGTTTTTTGTTGCTCCAGATGAATTTGAGAATTGCTCTTTCTAGATCTATGAAGAATTGAGTTGGGATTTTGATGGGGATTGCATTGAATCTGTATATTGCTTTTGGCAAGATGGCCATTTTTACTATATTGATCCTGCCAATCCAGGAGCAAGAAATATTTTTCCATCTTCTGAGGTCTTCTTCGATTTCTTTCTTCAGGGACTTGAAGTTCCTGTTGTACAGATCTTTCGCTTGTTTGGTTAGAGTTATGCCAAGATACTTTATGTTGTTTGTGGCTATTGTGAAGGGTGTTATTTCCCTAATTTCTTTCTCTGCCTGCTTGTCCTTTGAGTACAAGAAGGCCACTGACTTGCTTGAGTTAATTTTATAACCTGCCACTTTGCTGAAGTTGTTTATCAGCTGTAGAAGTTCTCTGGTGGAGTTTTTTGGGTCGCTTAGGTAAACTATCATATCGTCTGCAAATAATGATAGTTTCACTTCTTCCTTTCCAATTTGTATCCCTTTGACTCTTGACTTTACAGAAGCAATGAACCAACTGTCCCTAACGCAGCCCTCCCTCTCCAGGTCCTCTGTGCTACTCCACAGCGTGAATGCTATTGTTTCCTCAAACTCTTTCTCTTCTAAATAAAATTTGCTTGTATATCCATCTTTAAATTCTTTTGTTGACCAAGAACATGGATCGAAGGGCCTGAATTCCTCAATAGACTTCCCTTAGGATTCCTTTGAGTCACTTTTATATAAATACTGACCTTACCCTCAACAACCAAAAGTTATTTCTTCAGCTCACAGAAAGCCTTGCCTTTCCACTGAGGCCTTATATGGTGGAAGGAATAAGGGACCTTCTTGGGCATCTTTTATAAAGGTAGTAAACCTTATCCTTCAGGGTTTGTCCTCAGGAACCCATCTTTCAAAGTCCCTGTCTCTGGATTCCATCACCTTGCAGGCAATGGTGTTGAGGGGGAGGGACACACATTAAATTCACAGCCACCATCTGCCTTTGATGAATAATGAACAAACACTGTAGGGCTAACAGAGAAACAATGGATAGATATTTTTAAATATTCGATTAATTAACAGTGCTCAACTTTAGCAGCAAAGCTTTAACTTTGATAGCAGAGATTGGAATGTTAAATACTTTATTAATTAAACTGATCTGGATTCACAGGTTGGGGATGTAGGTCACTGGTGGAGTGCTTGCCTAAGTTATGTAAAATACTGGGTTTGATCTCCAGCCCCTCAAAAAAATTTTTCCCTCCCCTCCAATACTAAATTTAACATAACCACTCAGTTTAAAGCCCTTCACACCATTTCTTGTCATGCTCTATATATGAAGACATTTTTAATTAAATTAGCATACCTTTAGACTTTCATTTTTCACCCATTGGCCTGGCTCATTATTTGAGTTGACACACCAGGAGGAGAGCAACAGACCAAGCAATAGAAATGGCACCGCCCCACTGGCCGACTCCCTATCTCCTCTTAGGATAGCACTAAAATTGGCTAAGCACAGCCGGCTGTGACGGCACACACTTTTTTTTTTTCTTTCAACATAACATTTTTATTGATTCTCTGGGAATTTCACAGAATTCACCCTGACCAACTCACTTCCCAGTCCTCCCATGTCCATCCCACCCTTGGGACCCTCCCAAAAAAAAACACAAAAATACGAATTAAAAAAAAATAAACATCCAATTTGTATTATCTATCTATTCATTGGAGCACGGGGAAACTCTCGGCGGCCTGATCCTTGAATAGAACTGAGTCCTTCTCCTCCAGTGCCCCTGCCAGAAGCCATGAATGGTGGAGAATTGCGCCTCGGCATCCTGATCACACTTTTTAAGGGTTCTCTTTGGTGGCTTCCTGTCTAGGCTGCTACCTTTTGGGGGGAATGGGTTATAGAAGCCTTCCATATCCCTCACTCTTAACTCTGTATCTGGAGTCATTGCTATTACAACAACAACAGCAAAAGGTAACCTCTTTGCTCACAGTCAGTAGGTGTAGGGATCATAGATATCCACCCTGTTTCTGGCAACAGCACAGATCAGAAACGCCAACTCCCCCACCCTCCATCCATGCTCCTCCCCTCCCCCGGCTGCAGTAGGACCACAAACCCAGACAAAGCCCTTGGAGGCATCCTGGATATTAACATGGGTTCAGGCTGCAGCACAGACCATGGACATTCACAGAGCCCTCAGTGTGGCAGCAGGGCCACAGACATTGTCTCAGTTACAGGTTCTATTCCTTGCCAAAACATCATGACCGAGAAGCAAGTTGGGGAGGAAAGGGTCTGTTTAGTTTATACTTCCACGTCACTGTTCATCACCAAAGGAAGTCAGGACTGGAAATCACACAGGGTAAGAACCTGGAGGCAGGAGCTGAGGCAGAGGCCATGAATGGATGTTGCTTATTAGCTTGCTCAGCTTGCTTTCTTATAGAACCCAGGACTACCAGCTCAGGAATGGCACCACCCACAATGGGCCTTCCTACCCTTGATCACTAATTGAGAAAATGCCTTACAGCTGGATCTCATTTCCTCAGGGGAGGCTCCTTTCTCTGTGATAACTCCGGCTTATATCAAGTTGACACACAAAACCAGCCAGTACAGACATCCACCCTGACCTTGGCAGCAGCAGGACCACAGACCCAAACGTGGCCATTGGTGGCATGGTGGACCCAGATGTCACCGTGGCCTCAAGTGGCAGTAAGGCCCACTGACATCAACATGGCTTCAGGAGGCAGTGAAGACCATGGCCACATGGTAACAAGCCATGGCTATCAACGCAGACATGGCCACAGGAACACAGACATGGGGTGGCATGCACTTTTAATCCCAGCATTTTGGAGACAGAGGACGGCAGAACCTGAGTTCGAGGCCATCCTGGTCAACAGTTAATTCCAGGACTGCCTGGGCTATACCAGGAACTTTTGTCTCTGACAGAGCCCTGGACACACCCAGATGCAAATTTCTTAAGCAACAAAGAGCTTAAGATGTTCTTCAGATATAGCCTCCAGGATCCACTGATGGATGGTTTGAAATTGGATCTTCAAGAATGAGTTTGTGAAAAAGCAGCCAGTTCATCCTACCAACCTTCTTATTTAGCAAGCTCACACTCCTTCCTGACGTGTTAACGTTCCATCCTGCACCCTAAGGAACGAAGCACCACTCATGAAAAGGCATGATACAATTCGTTCTATGTCTGCAAATAACCCTAAAACTTCCCCTTATCCATGCATAGGCAGATCTTCCCTTCTCCCTTACCATAAATTCCCCTGAAGCCAGAGACTGTCTTGAACTTTTATTTCATCCTCATGCTGATGGCTGGTCTACAACAAAAAGCATGCTCTTCTGTAAAAACGCAGCAAGTGCTGTTGAGCCAGTCAGTAATGATGTGCGTTGGATCTTGCAGGTTAAGTTCTTGCTTAGTTTCAGCATGTAAGAGACTGGGGAAAGAGCTGCTGGCTAGAACTTCCTAAAGCACACCTCTGCAGTAGAATTAGGAACAAATCTCCACCATTATGTCAGCACCATTTCTGTGGCATCTTGGCTATGCATTAAGGAAATTATTATATTTTCTCTAAGGAAGTCTAGACAATCGTTTAAGTCTATAGCCAATGGGGGACTTCATTTATCTGGGTTTACATGAGAAAGTAGGCACTTGAGGTGTTTTTCTCCCTCCCCTCCTCTCCAGCCCCACCTCTATGCTGCAGATTGCTAAACATGCACTCCATCACTGCAGCCCCAGCTTACCTCTTACTAAATGGAAAGTGCTTCAGAAGGTTTCAAGAGAGGTAGCCTCACTCCTAGCTTTGAAGTCAATCTTATATTCAAAAGATGGTCTTGTTTTAAACAATATGGAATCACTTTGGATGAAAGAAAATTCATTCATTAATTAACAAAATTACCCCCATTGATTTCATGAAGGTCCAAGGCTTGGTTTCCACTGCCATATTAGACTTTAGGCACGTAGAACTGTTACAATGATCATTTGCTCATTAATTTTCAAGAGGAGCAAGGGATAGAATCACAGTGTACTGCCCTTTTGCCCATTCCCAGAGAGAAATACCTTATGTTGTGCATGAGTGTGTGTGTGTGTGTGTGTGTGTGTGTGTGTGTGTGTGAAATGGTAGTGATTATTAAAACTCATATCTCTTCAATATAATACTCTTTACTGGGAAGGGAATCCCACTTTTGAGAGTCTTTAACCTAGTGTTGCAAAGGTATCTGTTAGTATGATGGTTGGCACACAAGCATGAGGACCTGGCAACTCATGTGACAAGCTGGGTGTGGTAATGCCTGCTTGTGATCTCACTGCTGTGGAGACAAAGACACTAAGGTCTTTGGGCTTGAAGGCCAGGCAGCCCAACCTGCAGACCAGTAGAAATCCCATGTCACAAACAAGGCGACGGCTCTTGAGGAACACTCAAGAAGTTGTCCTTCGTTCTCAACATGTATGGACATATACATGCATTTCACAGGCACACATATAGCCACACATGTATACTTAAACCACCTAAACATATATGTGTGCACACAGACACACATAGTGATACACAGAGAAATTCACTCTCTCAACACACATACACACACACACACACACACACACACACACACAACTTCTAATCTATGAGAATAAAACCTCAGAGCTGGGGAGAATAAATTGGAGGATGGGGGTTTGGCAAGGAGAGACGCACAGGGCTGAAATGCACACTGTTCAGAGGCATTAACCTGGATAGTTCATCAAAGGGCTTGATGGGCACTGGAATCTGGAGAAAGGAGGCAGTTGGAGAAAAGAATCCCAGAGCACTTACGGTAAGATTAGTTCACCAACGCCAAATACATTCTGAGCCAAACCAAACCAAACCAAACCAAACCAAACCAAACCAAACCAAACCAAACCAAACAACAACAACAACAACAAAAACCCAGAAACAAAAAAACCTTTTTCAAACTTGTGTTTGACAGGATGGGCCACAGTCTTTACCAAAACGCTCAAAACTAAAGAGTTGGAGAGACAGCTGAGGGGGGTTAAGTACTGGCTATGCAAACCTGAGGACCCGGGTGTGGATTTTCAGTACTCATGTCGGGTGGACAGGTGAGTACCTTTACCCTCAGTTTTGGGAAGGGAGAGAAGGGAGGCAGGAGCATTCTGAGGGCCTGACTGCCTGGCCTGTCTAGGCTAAACAGCAAGCTTCAGGTTCACCGGGAGATTTTGTTTCAAAAATAAAAAGAGAATGGTAGAGGAAGATATTCAAAACTGACCTTTGGCCTCCATGTGGGCGTGTGCACACTTACACACAAGAATCTGTGATTCTTAGTGATTTTTTTATTGTATTTTTAATGCTATTTTATTTATTTATTTACTTATCTATTTATTTCAACAAAGTTTTCTTTTCTGATTTCACTCTTTCAGCAAAACTTTTGTATCCTTGTGGCTCTCGGATACTGTCCTTACATGTATTCTTAAAAAGTCTGTCCTGGTCTGTGTGGATTTTTCAAAGACTGGACCACCAGGGTAACAAAGGCATGGACTAAGCCACAGCTAAGGACAAGAACTCAGCTCAGCTCAGCACATGGAGTGCTGTGGTAGATAGGCATTTAAAGTCTTCAAAATATTTTATCACACCGGCCACCTGCTTTTGCCCAAATGCCAGAGAAGAAAGAAAAAGGAAAGATGAAGGCATTAGAAATACGACGGTGTGCTTGGCATTAGAAATACGGCGGTGTGCTTGGCGCTTGTCATTTATCTCGGCAGCTGAATACCAACGTCAATTCATCTTCTCCCAGGAAGGAGTGTTTGTAAATTGCATCAAAATGATTCTGGACTATCAGGAAGGCTGGTTTCCCTGGACTGCCGGCAGCAGCTAGCACACTCTCATTTGTAATGTCATGTTGCTTTCCTATCATTTAATATGTCAACCAAGGGGGGGGGGAATGACTAGAAACCTGGGCTGTCAGCAGGATGTGATCACATCTCCTGTCGAATGAAGGATTTTGTAAAGGGGAATGATTAATTAGGAGTAAGGGGTGTGCCTTTGTCACCAAAACCTCCTCCTGGTGTTTGGTCAGCTTCTGTTCTGTGGTGACTTTTGTTTTTGTGGGTTCATTATATTTCTTGGGGTTTTCTTGTTTTATTTTGTTTTCGCTGTTGTTTCTTCTTTTGTTTTGAGAGAGAAAGTTCATAAACTTGGCTGGGTAGGGAGGTGGGGAGGGTCTGGGAGGACTCAGAGGATCAGATAGAAGTTTCAAAATACACCATATGAAAAAATTTAATTAAAAATTTCTACCATCCCAGTTATATGTACATGTTCAGATTTTAACGAAAGCATAGTCAAAGTATTTTAATGATTTCAGACCAAATTCAAATTCTATTCTCTTATATAGTTTGGGAAAGCAAGAAATAAATACAAATTCTCTGCAAGACCCTCCAGACCCTGCCACAACTGCTTGAGGAGGAAGAACACAGTTTTTATTAATTTTTAAACAAGCAGATGAGTGTTCCCTTATTTTGCTGTCCAATATGAAAAATGTGTAAGCTAGGTCAAAATATCAATGTAAAATGTTTACAATTCTATCATTATTATATTTCCATATTTAATTAATGGTGTATTCTAAGGCCTAAAGTCTTGAGAATAGAGTAAATATCCACTGTTCAAGCTCTTTAGTCTACTGTTATTTTTACTTCATTTGTTGGCAGATAGAGAAATTTTGAAGAAAGTTTAAGATTTTTCAAAGATTCGTTTATTTTATTATTAGGTTTACTATTTGAGTTGATTGATTGATTGATTTACTGTTTTTTTGTTTTTTGAGACAGGGTTTTTCCCTATAGCTTTGGCTGTCCTGGAACTCCTGTAGACCAGGCTGGCCTTGAACTCACAGAGATCTGCCTATCTGCCTCCTGAGTGCTGGGATTAAAGGTGTGGGCAACCACCACCAAGCCAGATTTGTTTATTCTCTCTCTCTCTCTCTCTCTCTCTCTCTCTCTCTCTCTCTCTCTCTCTCTCTCTCAACCTTTTATTTTAGTTTATTTTTATTGAATATCATCTTCATTTACATTGCCAATGGTAGAACCTTTCCCAATTTCCCCCCTCCTCAAAGACCCCCAATCCCTCCTCCCTCCCCCTGCCTCCATGTATATGCCCCTCTGCCCGACACACTCCCACCTCCCCGCCTCAGTTTCCCTTTGTTGGGACGTCTATAGACCCTTTACCTGACCAAGGAACACTCCTCCCACTGATGCCCAACAAGGCCTTCCTCTGCCACATTTTTGCTGGAATCATATGTACCCCTTGGTTGATGGTTCAGTCCCTGGGAGTCTTGGGGCGTCTGGGTGGCCAAAGTCATTGTTCTTCCCATGGGGCTGTAAACCCCTTCAGCTCCTCTGGACCACCCTCCAGATACTCCATTGGGGACCCCATGCTCAGTCCAATAGTTGGTTGCTAGTTTCTGCCTCTGTATTGGTAAGGCTCTGGCAGGGCCCCTCAGGAGACAACCATAGCATGCTACTTTTGGTATATGCTTCTTGTCATAGTGAATGGGTTTGGTGACTGTTTATAGGATGAATCCCCAGGTAGGGCAGTCTCTGGATGGCCTTAACTTCAGTCTCTGCTCCACACATCGTCTCCCTTATTGCTCCTTATTGCGAGTATTATGTTCCCTTTCTCAAAAGAACCAAAGCACCCTCACTTAAGTCCTCCTTCTTCTTGAGCTTCCTGTGCTGGGTGAATTGTAACTGGTTTATTTTGAGCTTTTGGACTAGCATCCGCTTATTAGTGAGTGCATACCATGTGTGTTCTTTTGTGACTGGGTTACCTTGCTCAGGATGACACTTTCTAGTTCCATCCATTTGCCTAAGAATTTCATTTTTTAATAGCTGGATAGTACTCCATTGTGTATATATACCACAGATTCTGTTTCCATTCCTCTGTTGAGGGACATCTGGGTTCTTTCTAGCTTCTGGCTATTATAAATAAGACAGCTATGAACATA
Source organism: Apodemus agrarius (assembly GCA_964023405.1). Lineage (NCBI taxonomy): Eukaryota > Metazoa > Chordata > Mammalia > Rodentia > Muridae > Apodemus > Apodemus agrarius. The sequence continues at coordinate 83,121,561 of OZ030011.1, forward strand.
GTGGACCATGTGTCCTTATTACATGTAGGAGCACCTATTGGGTATATGCCCAGGAGTGGTATAGCTGGGTCTACAGGTAGTACTATGTCTAATTTTCTGAGAAATCGCCAAACTGATTTCCAGAGTGGTTTTACCAGCTTTCAAACCCACCAACAATGGAGAACTGTTCCTCTTTCCTCTCCAGCATCTGCTGTCCACTGAGTTTTTCATTTTAGCCATTCTGACTGGTGCAAGGTGGAATCTCAGTGTTGTTTTGATTTGCATTTTCCTGATAAATAAGGATGCTGAACATTTCTTTAGGTGCTTTAGAGCCATTTGAGTTTCTTCAGTTTAGAATTCCCTGTTTAGCTCTGTACCCCATTTTTTATTTTCTATATTCTTTGTTTACATTCCAAAGGCTTTCCCCTTTCCCAGTTCCCCCCTCACCATATGTCCCATAAGTCCTCTCCCCCACCCATGCCTATTCCCCAACCACCACCCCCCCCATTTCTCTGTTCTGGTTCTCTCTTACAAAACTGGATCCAGTCTTTTCGGGACCAGGGTCCTCTCCTTCCTTCTTCTTAGGAATCTTTTGATTTGCTAATTGTGCCTTGAGTATTCAGAGCTTCTGAGCTCATTAATATCCACTTATCAGTGATTGCATTTCATGTGTATTCTTTTGTGATTGGGTTAACTCACTTAAATAGGATGATATTTTCCAGATCGAACCATTTGCCTACAAATTGCATGAATTCATTATTTTTAATTGCTGAGTAGTATTCCATTGTTTAAATATACCACATTTTCTGTATCCATTCCTCCTTTGAGGGGTTATTTGATTCCCTGGAGACTAACTTCTTGACTTCTTTGTATATGTTGGATATTAAGCCCTCTATCAGATGTAGGGTTAGTAAAGATCTTTTCCCAATTGCCGTTTTGTCCTATTGACCTTGTCCTTTGCCTTACAGAAGCTTTGCAGTTTTATGAGGTCCCATTTTGTCAATTCTTGTTCTTAAAGCATAAGCCATTGGTGTTCTATTCAGGAAACTTTCCCCTGTGCCCAGTGTTCAAGATTTGTCCCCACTTTCTCCTCTATAAGCTTTGGTGTGTCTAGTTGTATGTGTAGATCCTTGATCCACTTGGACTTGAGCTTTGTACAAGGAGATAAGAATGAGTTGATTTGCATTTTTTTTGCATGCAGACTACCAGTCTTTTTTCCACTGGATGTTTTTAGCTCCTTTATCAAATATCAAGTGACTGTACATGTGTGGGTTCTTTTCTGGGTCTTTAATTCTATTCCATTGATCTTTCTGCCTGTCTGCATACCAACCTCAAATAGTTTTTTTATCATTATCGCTCTGTAGTAGAGCTTGAGGTCAAGGATGGTGATTCCCCCAGAAGATCTTTTGTTGTGGAAAATATTTTTTGCTATCCTGGGTTTTTTGTTATTTCAGATGAATTTGAGAATTGCTCTTTCTAGATCTATGAAGAATTGATTTAAGATTTTGATGGGGATTGCATTGAATCTGTAGATTGTTTTCAGCTAGATGGCCATTTTTACTATATTGATTCTGCCAATCCATGAACATGGGAGATCTTTCCATCTTCTGAGACTTTCTTTGATTTCTTTCTTCAGAGGCTTAAAGTTCTTGTCATACAGATCTCTCACTTGCTTGATGAGAGTCACACCAAGGTATATAATATTTGTGACTATTGTGAAGGGTATCATTTCCCTAATTTATTTCTCATCTTGTTTATCCTTTGAGTAGGGGAAGGCTACTGATTTGCTTGAGTTAATTTTATATCCATCCACTTTGCTGAAGTTGTTTATCAGCTTTAGGAGTTCTCTAGTGGAATTTTTGGGGCCGCTTAAGTATACTATTATATCGTCTACAAATAGTGATAGTTTGACTATCCTTTCCAATTTCTATACCTTTGACCTCTTTTTGCTGCCTGATTGCTCTGGCTAGGACTTCAAGTACTATATTGAATAGATAGGGAGAGAGTGGGCAGCCTTGTCTGGTCCCCAATTTTAGTGGGATTACTTCAAGTTTCTCTCCATTTAGTTTGATGTTGGCTACCGGTTTGCAATATATTGCTTTCACTATGTTTAGGTACTGGCCTTAGATTCCTGATCTCTCCAAGACTTCTATCATGAAGAGATGCTGAATTTTGTCAAAAGCCTTTTCAGCATCTAATGAAATAACCATGTGTTTTTTTTTCCTTTAGTTTGTATATGTAGTGGATTACATTGATGGATTTCTATATATTGAACCATCCTTGCATCCATGGGATGAAGCCTACCTGATCGTGGTGAATTATAGTTTTGATGCTTTCTTGGATTCGGTTGGTCAGGATTTTGTTCAGTATTTTTGCATCAATGTTCATGAGGGAGATTGGTCTGAAGTTCTCCTTCCATGTTTGGTCTTTGTTTGGCTTAGGTATAAGCATTATTGTGGCTTCATAGAATGAGTTGGGTAGTGTTTCTTGAGTTTCTATTTTGTGGAAAAGTTTGAAGAGTATCAGTATTAACTCTCCTTTGAAGATGTGATAGAATTCCCTCCTAACCCATCTGGTCCTGGGCTTTTTTTTGTTTTGTTTTGTTTTGTTTTGTTTTGTTTTGTTTTGTTTTGTGAAAGGAGACTATTAATGACTGCTTCTATTTCCTCAAGGATTATGGGATGATTTAGATGGTTCATCTGATCCTGTTTTATCGTTGGCACCTGGTATATATCTAGAAAGTTGTCCACTTCATTCAGGTTTTCAAACTTTGTTCAGTATAAACTCTTGTAGTAGGATCTGATGATTTTTTGAATTTCCACAGTTTCTGTTATGTCTCCCTTTTCATTTCTAATTTTATGAATTTGGATACTGTCTATGTGCCCTCTGGTTAATCTAGCTAAGGGTTTATCTATCTTGTTGACTTTTTCAAAGAACCAGCTCCTTATTTTGTTGATTCTTTGTATAGTTCTTTTTGTTTCTGTTTGGTTGATTTCGGCTCTAAGTTTGACTATTTCCTGCTGTCTATTCCTCTTGGGGATATTTGCTTCCTTTTGTTCTAGAGCTTTCAAGTGCACTGTCAAGCTATTAGTGTAAGCTCTCTGTATTCCCTTTTTGGAGGCACTCAGAGCTATGAGTTTTCCTCTTAGCACTGCTTTCATTGTGTCCCATAAATTTTGGTATGATGCGTCTTCATTATCATTAAATTCTAAAAAGTCTTTAATTTCTTTCTTTGTTTCTTCCTTGACCAAGTTATCATTGAGAAGAGCATTGTTTAAAGTCCATGTGCATGTATGTGTGTTTTCCATTGCTTTTGTTTGAGCTTAAGATCAGCCTTAGGCTGTGATGATCTGATAAGATACATGGAATAACTTCAATATTTCTTTATTTGTTGAGGCCCGTTTTGTGACCAAGTATATGGTCAGTTTTGGAGAAGGTACCGTGAGGGGCTGAGAAGAAGGTATATTCTTTTGCTTTAGGGTGGAATGTTCTATGAATATCTGTTAGATCCATTTGGTCCATAACTTTAGTTTCACTGTATCTCTCTTTAGTTTCTGATTCCATGATTTGTCCATTTTTGACAGTGGGGTATTGAAGTCTCCCACTATTATTGTGTTGGGTGCAATGTGTGCTTTGAACTTTATTAAAGTTTCTTTTATGAATGTGGGTGGCCTTGCATTCGGAGTATAGATGTTCAGAATTGAGAGTTCATCTTGGTAGACTTTTCCCTTGACCAGTATGAAGTGTCCCTCATCTTTTTTGACAACTTTTGGTTGAAAGTCAATTTTACTGATATAAGAATGGCCACTCCAGCTTGTTTCTTGGAACCATTTGCTTGGAAAATTGTTTTCCAACCTTTAATTCTTAACTAATGACTGTCTTTGTCACTGAGGTGGGTTTCTTGTATGAAGTAAAACGTTGGGTCTTATTTACGTATCCAGTCTGTTAGTCTATGTGTTTTTATAGGGGAATTGAGACCACTGATATTGAGAGATATTAAGGAAAAGTGATTGTTGCTTACTGTTATCTTCATAGTTAAAGGTGACCTTCTGGTTGTGTAGCTATCTTCTATTGGGTTTGATGAAAGATTACTTTAGTGATTTCTTTTTACGGTGTGGTTCTCTGCCTTATGTTGGTATTTTCCACCCATTATCCTTTGCAGAGCTGGATTTGTGGAGAGATACTGTGTAAATTTGCTTTTGTCATGGAATGTCTTGTTTTCTCCATCTATGGTAATTGAAAGTTTTGCTGGGTATAGTAGTCTGGGCTGACATTTATGTTCTCTTAGGGTCTGTATGACATCTTCCCAGGCTCTTCTGGCTTTCATAGTCTCTGGTGAGAAGTCTGGTGTAATTCTGATAGGTCTGCCTTTATATGTTACTTGACCTTTTTCTCTCACTGCTTTTAATATTTTTTCTTTGTTTAGTGCATTTGGTGTTTTGATTATTATATGTCAGGAGGAGTTTCTGTTCTGGTCTGTTCTGTTTGGAGTTCTGTAGGCTTCTTTTATGTTCATATGCATCTCTTTCTTTAGGTTAGGGAAGTTTTCTTCTATAATTTTGTTGAAGATATTTGCTGGCCCTTTGAGTTGTAGATCCTTGCTTTCTTCTTTACCTATCATCCTTAGGTTTGGTCTTCTCATTGTGTCCTGGATTTCCTGGATGTTTTGGGTTACAAGCTTTTTGCATTTTGCATTTTCTTTGACTATTGAGTCAATGTTTTCTATGGCATTTTCAGCTCCTGAGATTCTTTCTTCTATCTCTTGTATTCTGTTGTTGATGTTTGCATCTATGACTCCTGAATTCTTTGCAAGGTTTTCTATCTCCAGAGATGTCTCACTTTGTGATTTCTTTATTGTTTCTACTTCCATTTTTAGATCCCGGATAGTTTTGTTTTGTTCCTTCAGTTGTTTGTGTTTTCCTGAAATTCTTTAGGGGATTTTTGTGTTTCCTCTTTAAGGACTTCTACCTGTTGACCCATGTTCTCTTGTATGTCTCTAAGAGAATTATTTATGTCCTTCTTGAAAGTCTCTATCAGCATCATGAGATGTGATTTTAAATCCAGCTCTTGCTTTTCCAGTGTGTTGGGGTATCCAGGATATGCACTTGTGAGACTACTGTGTTCTCAAGGTGCCATGTTGCCTTGATTTCTGTTGGTAATGATTTTGCGTTTGCCTTTTGCCATCTAGTTTTCTCTGGTGTTAGCTGGCCTTGCTGTCTCTGATTTTGGTTTATCTATCCTGTAAGCCTGTGTATATGTACTCTTGAGACTCTGTTCTCTCTGTGCACACAGGTATGTAGGCTCTCCTGGGAGACCAGCTCTCCTGTGTTCCCAGGCCTCTCCGCACTCCAAATGACCTGTGTGAGACTAGTTCTCTAGGAAATATCAGGAGATGGTGTCTTCATTGTGACAGACCTGGCAAGATTCTGACACAGCAGAAAGGGCAAATGCCCTGAGTGGCTCGTTCTCAATTGCCTTGAGTGGCTGGTTCAAGTGCCTTGAGTGGCTGGTTCTCTAGAAGTATCAGGAGATGGAATCTTGGCTGGAGCAGACCTGGCAAGGTTCTGTCACAGCCAAAAGGGCTGGTGGCGGTGGGAGGGGAGAAGGATTGGAAGGGGACTACTATTCAGAAGGGCAGAGCTTTGGTGGTTGCTGGGTAATGAGTCCTGCCAGACCCCTCATGGCAGTTCTGGGCCTCCCAAGGTAGGGTGGGTGTTCTTACCAACTGGCCTGAGTGGCTGGTTCTCTAGGAAGTATCAGGAGATGGAATCTTCGCTGCAGCAGACCTGGCAAGGTTCTGCACGGCAGAAAGGGCTGGCAGCGATGGTCTACATCATTTTTTTAAATAGGCTTCCCCAGGACCCTAGATCACAGGTTAGCGAGATTTCTGATAATACACAGAAACACTGACATTTGAGGCTAGAAATGTAGAATTCATTCAAGAAATCACTCACCAGTGACCAGACCATTCTGTTTGAGTTCAGTCAAAGCCTGCCTGTAAGAAGCCAATAGACTGATTTTTTGAGAAGGGTGTGACTCTCTCCTAGGACAATCTGATATGCTCTATCAAATTACTCTGGTAAAAAAAGAAAGGTCTCAGCTAATGCTCCCCTAAACAGTACTCCAGCAGCAAAGGGAAGTTTTGTTGTCAGGCTGCAGACATGAAAAAGAGTGATAGAAAAATTGCAGTTTTAGGATTAGTGGGACAAGGAGGTTCCATTCATGGGCCCCGGGTCAGAAGAGCAGTTGTCACTTCCAATTAATTAAGTAGACTGGGTGTTATGACAGAGTTGAGCGACTGTGGGGTGCACACTCAGAGCCAACATTTAAAGTTTAGGTAGGGAGTTGAGGAGATCCGTGATCATGCACGTGTTTAGAATGACACGGCTGTTTCAGGACTAGCCACCCAGCTCAACAAGAGAGCCAAAGGCAGCAAGAACAGCTAACCTGTCAAGGGCCTCCTCTGAGAAACATGAAGCGGACTCTCATCCCTTCCATCCCCAGAAATGCTCTGTCACTTGGGAGAAGTGTTTACTGCCTTCAGTAAGAATCTCCACAAAGAAGAAAAGGCTTTTTTTTTTTAAATCCTTCCCAGGCATGAAGATTTTATTGTGCTTTTATTAGTCTACTTTAAACTTTAAAACCCCTTTTTCTCTTTAGGAGGAGATTGTGCTTTAAATATAAAGTAATACTATTGAATATACAATTTGCTTTTCTTCCCCAAATCCCTTCTTTGCTGCCACAATAAACAAGACCGAAGATAAGCATTTTTCTGTCTTTCAAGCCTGACATTTCTATAGTAACTAAATTTTAGATTAAGGCAAAAAGGGTCCTATACCAATATATTTCAACTACCAGAGCTTTCAGAGATAGTTTATCAGATTAGTCCAAATCCTTGGGAAGGGTTAATGCTTCCTGAGGGAACAAGGCTCCCCAGCCCTAGTAGCTGCCTGGAAAGGGTGGATTTAGGGAAGGTACCATTGTAGATGACAGATATCTGTGGAAGGAAGCTGGAGAGACCCTCCTTCTCCCCCCCCCCAAAAAAAAAAGGTTCAGGCCCCCCTTTCCTCTGTGCTGGCTGTGGAATTCCATGAAGAACTAATGAGGTTAAATGTGACAGACTTTTGCATTTGTCCCAAGAGGCTCCACAATGCTGTCAGTGAGCTGGCTGATTTGGGTTACAAAGTCACAATAACCAGTTTGTGTATGTGCATGGATTTTACTGTCAGCTCTCCAGCAGATGTGCAGCCTGAGAGGACCACCATCTCTGCTACTGTGTTTTTGTTGTGCTTTGGACCAATGGACTTACAAAGTAACAGAAAACCTTACTGTGAGCTGGTTCATCAGATAAAGGTACTTGCCAGTAAGACTAAGGACACAGGTCGATCTCCAGTTGTCCTGTGACCTCCGTGCATATAACCCAGCCTCATAAAAATGTTAATAACTAAAATATTAAAACATATAAAAATTAAAATGTAAAAATATTTTTAAACCCACTCAGACAAAGGCTGGTAAAAACAATCTACACCATAAAATTAAAAAAAAAAACTTAATTCTTGCATGTCCTACTTTACATACATGCAAAATAACACATTTTGAACAGTTTAAAGAAAAGCATAGCTGGGTGGTGGTGGTACACACCTTTAATCCCAACTCTTGGGAGGCAGAGGCAGGCAGATTTCTGAGTTTAAGGTCAGCCTGGCTACACAGAGAAACCCTACCTCAAAAACAAACAAACAAACAAACAAAGAAAAGCACACTATTTTAAGTCACACTATTTTATGTTCTGTCATTGATTTAGTTTTTAAGGTAATCTGTACCCATGCAACATTATATCCCAGGATATTCTGACTTCAAAATATTGAAAATCCATATAATCATCAGTAAAATAAAACTTCATGATAAAATACCAGCATCAAACAAATTAAATATTTTGAAATGTAATTGTTGCACTGAATGAGAAAAGCACTATTGGGAGAAGTTAGAAAGGGCATAGAGCTGTTCAGGAGACCTAAGTAAGTAATTTTGTTAGTATATGTTCTCTTGTCAAATTTTTCTTTTTTTATGTGATTGGTTTCTTTCAAGGAATCTTTAAGCTAAAACTCAGAATGACTAACCATCCCAACAAAAAATTGAAACTGTGAGCTGTGTGGAGTGGATATGGGGGAGGGGGGACATAGGGGAATGGATATAATTAAAATACACTGTATATGCATATGAAAGTTAATAAAAAATATCACGCTTAAAAACAAAACAAACATGGTGATAGTTGGTCCTAATTGAGAGAGCTCTGAATATCAAAGCTTATTTCTAAACGGGTCTGTGAGGTCTTTTCTAAGGATGATTAACAAAGAGGAAGAGCTGATCAGAGTGTGACATCCCACAGGCTGTGCGTCCAGGAGGCCTCGAACAAAGGGGAGCCCACTAGCACAGGTGGACGGTTTCCAGGCTTCCACAGGGAGCAGGTCTGGCTCTACCAGAATGTGCTTCCTTCCTTTCACAAGTCCAGAAACAGTGGAGCTAGTCAATTATAGCCTGTAGCCACTGAAACTCTGGATCCTTTTCTTTAGACGACCCCCAGGCTTTTCGATGAAGAGTCAACACAGCCTCTACCCTCTGCTGTTCTTTCCCCCGCTCTCTGCTGACATCCAAACAGATGATCTAACTTAATTCTATGCTCATCTGCTGTCATCTCAACCCATTATCCTAGCTGGTGAAGAGCCCCAGACATGTAGACATCAGAACTTCTTCTCAAGGTCTGTTCAGATCACCTATAACAAGAGTTGTCTGAGATCCTAGTTGAAAAATTCATGTTCTAGTCCCTCCACAGTCAGATATTCTAAGGCAGAAGCTAATGCAGAGGTTCTGGGATTTAGTTCTAAAAACCATGAATATAAACCAAATATGATTATAGTTGCACCACTCCTGGCCTGCTTCTCCCCTTGGGGTATCCAAGCTCGTTGTGCACTGGGCTGGACTGGAGCGAGTAAAGCTTAGCTGGGGTCGTGGGTTAATACGATTTCAGATGGTGGAAGGCAGGACAAACAGCCTTCTCTGGAGATGGTTCACAGTGAAACAGCTCTCTTTATTGGGGGAAACAAGGACTATATAAACCTTGGGGAGTGTTTTAAAGGTGATTGTATGTCATTGGTTGAGGCTGAGGTGCTGGGTAATGCTTCACTTGCATAACAGGGATTCCAGGTGCTTGCTGGACATGGCCTTATAAGGAGAGAGGGGCTTTAACCTGTAGTCTGGCCACCCGGCCACATGACTACCTGAAGGGTGGTAGACATGGTGGTTGGTTGCAGGGCTGTGTGCACTGGGACGTGCAGGCCCAGAGCAGGGAGGAAGCAGTCCTGCTCCTTCTGGTATCAGGACAAGATGTTTGGGGTTTGGACACATCTCAACCTCACTCTAGTTCTGTACAGGCTCCTCCAGTCACATGGCTTTTTGGGCCCCACAATATGTGTATCATCAAATGTCAAGATAAACCTCGTTATTTTGCACACTAACTGAAAACAATTAATGAAAAGGCATGCCCCTCTCCTGTGTATGCAAAGCGCTTTGGTGATTCTGGTGTACAAGAAACTCCGAGAATCATTTGTGAGTGTTCATTTTTTAACATAAATTTTATCCATGGTTTTAAGTAGAAATAAAACGGCCCATGAATCCAGTCTTGGCATAAAAATGGAAATGTGCAGTAGATGAGTCAAGCAAAGCAGAAAGAAGTAAAAGCTAACCGCCTCGCCACACACCCCATTACCAGCACACACCTGTGCACACATGCGCATAAAACCTCCCCAGACCCTGAATGGCTGCTATTAAGTTCCTTGTTGACTCTCAAAGACTGCCATCATTTATATGCCTGGGCTCGTCCTTTCCCAGAAAGCACATAACACTATGTTTACTTCTGTGCTCTTCTTTTTAAATAAAAATATAACTCCAGCTCTCTCTACTTGGAAAATGTAAGGTTCATCCTTTTATGCTAGCATGCAATAATTCATTTAAGGTAAGCGCTATAGTTTATTTACTACCTTCAATTGTTTATAAAACAGCATTGCCATGGATATCCTTGCCTGTCTGTCGTGGCTGTGCTTCCTTTCAAAGTCCAAGCTCTGTATTAAAATTGTTTGGGTAGCGATATCTACATTTTCTGTCTGAGTTCTCTCTTTAAACTTAGTTTTACAACAATGGAAGGAAAAATTTGCATCAAGGATCGTTCCTATCAGAGAGGCACATTACTAAGTTTGAATTAACTGTAGAAAAAAATAATAAAGCATGATGAACCTGGATGATCCTCCGATGAAGAAAGAAGTAAGATAGAATAAGGTAAACAAAGAAGATCGTGAAGCTGTGGTGGCACACACCTTTAATTCCAGCACTTGGGAGGCAGAGGCATGCAGATCTGTGTGAGTTTGAGGCCTGGCTGGTCTACAGATTGAGTTCCAGGACAGCCAGGGCTACACACAGAGAAATCCTGTCTCAAAAAACAAAACAAAACAAAACAAAACAAAACAAGCAAACAAAAACAAAGTAGAACAAATTTAGTAAAATTCTAGGAAAGCAGAATTAGAAAAGATTCCCAAACCCGAAATGTCACTGGATGGCATCTCAACAGAAGACGGGAATGGAGAAGATGTGACTGGAGTGAATAGTTCACACCTATCACAGTTTCCTGGTATAGAGTTAGTTCATGTACTCATCTACTTGATAGGTAGATGAGTAGGTTGGTAGGTACTGGGTCAGATGTGAGGATCGAAGGAAGACATAGCTCTACACTCATTGAGCTTACTGTTCTGTGGACTTATAGGAATAAAATGATCAATTTCTTTTAAAAAGTAAGAAATAGGAAAATTATATTCCTGAAAACTCTAGGGTGTTTTGAAGAACACATACCTAAGACATAAGGACAGATACTAAATCACTAAAGAAGAGAGACACACTGGTGTTAGAAGTCAGTGTGAAGAAGAAGGAGAAGAAGGAGGAGGAGGAGGAGGAGGAGGAGGAGGAGGAGGAGGAGGAGAAGAAGAAGAAGAAGAAGAAGAAGAAGAAGAAGAAGAAGAAGAAGAAGAAGAGGAAGAAGAAGAAGAAGAAGAAGAAGAAGAAGAAGAAGAAGAAGAAGAAGAAGAAGAAGAAGAAGAAGAAGAAGTAACTGTGAGAATAGTTGATTTAATTGAGATCTCTGCAACAAATTAGGGAGCATAGAATTTGGATACAACTAGTGAGCCCTAACTGACAAACACTTTCTTGCTCATTTTAAAAGAGCTTGGCCAAAATCCTTCTGTAAAAAAGTAGAAAATGGGAATCATGGGAACAGAGGGGATGGGATTTCACAGGAGACAATGCTGGACACTGGGATGAAGGGATGCAGGACCACAACCTCGGATGCTGTCCTGTGAGCCATCTGGAGAAGTCCACAGTTTTGAATGGGAATATAAGAATTTCACATTTAAAGCTGAAAGCTATCCGCTGAGTCGTATGACCTTGCTGCACAGTAGGGTAACCACAGATAGCCATGTAGACTGCGTGATTCAGATAGCTAGAAGAGATGATATTTTGAATATTCTCAGAACAAACAAGTGATAATATTTAACATGAAAGGTGTCTTTATTTCCTCCATTTGGTCATTATACAATGTATACATGTATTGCAATATCAAATTGTGCCCCATAAATAAGTATTATCTTGCATCAATTTAGTTTTTTAAAAAATATATTCTGGAGGCCTGGGGGGTATAATTCAGTGGATAGAGTGCCTGCTTTGCATATGCAGGGCCCTGGGGACAATCCCCAGCACATCCCCACTTCCCCCACATCTTGTCAAGTTGAGTGGAGTTATTAGAGATGGCAAGATCCTGGTGGGCCACATCAACTGTGGCTGTAGACTGGAGAAGAAGGACTCTCCAGAGGCACAGGCAACAGGTTCTAGCCATCGATTCACAAAGAAGAAAGGCAGAGGGAAGAACTGATGCTGTTAGTAGGATTACTGCCTGGGGCAATCAGGGAATGGATATTTCCAAACTTAGTTTCAAATATTCTCCACTAGCACATCAATAAATGCTTTGGGGTGGCGCAGGACTGAAGAATCCAGGACTCTGCATAAACAATGCACACACTCTACCACTAAGCTGCATCCTCAGTTGTTCCCCAGCACACACACACACACACACACACACACACACACACAGAGAGAGAGAGAGAGAGAGAGAGAGAGAGAGAGAGAGAGAGAGAGAGAGAGAGACACGTTGAGGAGGGAAGGGGAGAAAGAATACAAATTATAGCATTCTCTTGACTATTTTGAAAAAAAAAAGTAAGTGCAATGATCATCTTTCCATGTGCAATTTACAACTAAAATGCAAAGGCTCAGTAATAAAACATAATATAAATAAGAGATTTTAACTTGAGTATGGAGGTGCATGCCCAGAACTCTGATAGTGGAGTTGTGAGGGTCAGAAATTTAAGTTCAACCTTAAATTCAAGGTTAGTAAATAATAATAATAATAATAATAATAATAATAATAATAAATACATACATACATACACAAACTAATAAATAAATAAGAAAAATAAGGATAAAATATCTATATCCTACAGGAATGTTCCGGTATGATTGCATAACGAAGCAGTCAGATGTTTCTGCTTGAATGGAAGACTTTTCTAGTGCCTTGATGACAAATGCAGTCAGCATACTGCCAGAAGGTAATGCCACAGTTTGGAAGAGAAAAAAAAATATCATATTTATTTAGTTCTGTGTATATGTGTGCACATTCACATGTATATCACAGTGCTTGTGTGGAGGTCAGAGTGACTTTACAGGGTTTGGGGTAGAATTTCTTTCTCCACTGGATTTCAACAATCAAATAGGTCATCAGGCTTGGTGGCAGGCACCTTTCTCTGCCCTGCCAGCTTGCTGACTCTTACCTAGCTTGAATTTTCAATGAAGGATCGGAGTTTTGAAAGATAGACTAGAAGATACTCACAAAACAAAGGAGCGGAGAAAGAGATCACAGAAAAGGGAGAGACAGCCAGAGGGACCTTGGTTTTTGCTGTGGCCCACTCTGGAGCTGGCGTGGACGGCTGGAGTGCTGTGCTTTGCCTGCTCTGCAGACCATTCTGAAACTTTATCAAAGATTATGGATGTTAATCATCCCAGAGAAACACCTAGCTTCCCGTGGATTTTATTCACATGCATCATTATGAACAAACTTGTTTTCCCATAAACATTGAATAGATCACCTTTAGACTGGCCCTGTCCAAATTATCTCAAACTCCAAAGCAATGTCAAAAACTTAATGAGATTTTATAGAGTTGCATGGGAGAGAATTTTAAGGTAATAAGTAGATATAAATATAGCCTTTTATAAAAATATGCTTCCTTTCATGTAATGCTGGAATTAAAAGAACCAAATACATCATTTAAACCACAGATGTTTTCTTTTTAAATTGCAAAAATGTATTACCTAATAATATTTTGCAGTCAGAGGTTTGCTAATCATCGTTGCTGAAATGATGCATTTAAGTAATATTTTTCAGATAAAAATTCCCTCTCCTACAGTCTCTCGCTCTCTATTTTAATTTAGTCCAAAGTGTCCCATTAGGTTTTCAAAGCCATATCTACCAACTCTTCAATTGTCCATTTGGCTAAAGACCCAGCTCCCAGGAGAGCACATGCTGCTTCCACACGTTTAGAATCTCATAAATATCTGAGATGTCGTTGATGGTTGCTAGGCTGCAGCTGAATTCCCTTTCATCCTATCCCATTATATTATAGTTTAGGCATGTTTGGTGGTTGGGTTTTTTCTTCCTTTTTTGTAATCCCAGGGGAAACACTTTTGATAATTGAACTGTGGTATTTAATGGTACCTGTTCTAAGGCAATGACTTTATGGTATTTCATGCCAGTTCTTTTCATATTGTCAAACAAAAGCATGAATAGGATTCCCGGGCCAGCCATACTACTGACAACGTTAAAAAGCATGAAAATGAATAGGGCCTGAGAGCTGCTGACTTTGGTCCCAATGTGACTCAACTTCAAGACGCTCAGAGGGGAGAGGGTGCCGCAGTAAAGCCACTCGACTGGTAGGCATCTACTGCAGGTAAAATCAGAGTCAACACAGAAACGTTGTAGTAATGTGCTCCTCAGCCTAAGAGGATCCCAAAAGCTCCATTTTGCTATACTATCAACTGTGTGTGGGTATCTAGAACATGGATCTGGAATGTCCATGGATCATGGATGTTAGGAGAACAATAGAATACAAGCCAGAGGCTATGCCCAATCAGTCCTGTTCCGTTAATAAGTTTTACTGAAACAGAGTTGGGCTCACCATGCTTTATCTATATGTTTAAAATGTTTTTACCTCATACTGAGAAGAGAAGTTGCAACAGAGGTTGTGAACACAGCCTGAATTCTCCCTGGCCTTTAATAGTAAATATTCACTCAGCCTTGTTCTAGAATATTAGCTAGTCTCAGAAGGAAAGAATAATTCCCTCTGAATTTGTGTGTCCTCCACACGGAGAAGGATGTTACACATTTGTCAGACCTGCTTTTTCTCCTTGGAATTAAGAGCAGCATGATGGGAAAGATGGAAGCCTGAATGTTCAGCGTGAAAACAGTTACCTAAGCACTCTTCACAAGCCTTGGGAGGGTCATAGCTCTGGAGAGCTGGCACCAAGGATGAAGGAAATGATGTCAGAGGAAATAGATGAATTAGGACTGGCAAGACAGCTCAGTGGGTAAAACTGCTTCCTGCACAAACCTGATGAGCTTAGTCTCTCGAACCCAAAGTATAAGGAAAGAACTGACTCCCACAGGCTTCCCTCTGACTTTGAACAAATGTGTATTGTGGCCTGAACTTACAAGTACTCACATATATCACACACACACACACACACACACACACACACACACTAAACAAAAATAAATTAATGAGGCAGGAGAGATGGCTCGGTATTGTTCTTGCTGAGGACCCAAGGAGTTTGGTTCCTAGTACCTATGACTGGCTACTTACAACTTCCTATAACTCCAGCTACAGGGAATCTGATGCCTCTGGTCTTTATGGGTACCCCCCCCCAACTCATACACATACCTATTGCTTCAGTTATTGTTCTATGACTGTGAAGAGACATCATGACCAAAGCAAAGCAACTCCTAGAAAGCATTTAGTTGGGGGACGAGCTTTCAGCTTCAGAGAGTCAGTCCATTATCATGGTAAGAGACAGGCATAGCACTAGAGCAGTAGCTGAGAGCTTTATATTGTGATCCACTGGCAGCAGGTGAGAAAGGAGACTCTGGGCCTGCCATAGGGTCTGAAACCTCAAAGCTCTCTCCTAGTGACACAGCTCCTTCAATAAGGCCACACCCACTCCAGCAAGGCCACACCTCCTAATCCTTCCAAAGCAGCAGTTTCTCAATCTTCCTAATGCTTTGACCCTTTAATACAGTTCCTCATGTTGTGGTGAACTCAAACCATAAAATTATTTTCATTGCTACTTCATGTAATTCTGTTACTGTTGTGAATCGCAATATAAATATCTGTGTTTCCCAGGGGTCTTAGGAGACCCTTGTGAAAATGCGGAGAACCACTGGTCCAAAAAGTTCACCAAATGTGGACTAGACATTCAAATATATAAGATTGGGGGGGCATTCTATTTGAAACCACCACACCTACCCTACACACACACACACACACACACACACACACACACACAATTTAAAAATTATAGCATAAACTTTATAAAGTAATAAGTACATTTATAATTTTTAAAGGAATGAACTATAATGAGGGATGATTTAAAAAGCCCTTTGAATCAAAGACAAATTCAAAAAATTTCTTTTCCTATTGTGTCAATTGATTTCTATACATTGGGAATACAGAAAGCACTGAAGGATGCTTCTTTATGAATGTATTAACGTTCAGGAAGCAAGGCGTTGCTGGAGCGAAGTCACGTCCCTAGAGGAAGAACATCTGCCTGCATCTTCCACTCACTCATCTGCACTCCTCCCATCATGAAAGGCTCCCATCCTTCTGAGAATAATGGCACGCTTCTAGATGCAGATACTAGAGTCAGACAGATACAGTAGTCAGCAGTAATGTCTTCCAAGTGAGATTAAATGCTGCACTTGAAAGTAGATGAAGAGAATATTTTCACTCTCCCCTGGCTGCTGAGAGCATATTTCTATACCTTACCGACTCAGACTAGAACATTAAAAAAAAAAGGGCAACCTCAAAGTGTCTCAAGATTTTGAGAATATGGCATTAGAGATCCTGTTGGTTAAAATGTACAAATCTGAAATTATGAGAAGATACAAATGGTCCCTGGTGAGCAAATGAATAAAATAAGGTCTGCCAGTATTAGACTGGTCCCCAAGACGCCTCCAGAAAGAAGCCAGTCAGGCGAGTTTGGTTTCTTCCCTTGGCACACTGATGAAGGAGAAGCAATAAACACCATACATCCAGACTTCAGGACACTTCTGATAGCATTTCTCGTGACATTTTTTTTCAGCAGCCTAGTTACACACAGCTTGGATCATAGTGCTGTCAAGGGTTGCCATCAAGAGTAGCTATCAGTGACTTCTTATCACCCTTTGGGCATTTATCAAGTGGTGTCCATCCAGAAGGACTGGTTATAGACTGGAGTTATCCATAGGGTGATGGAAGTGAGAGCAGGTGGAATGAATTTGCTGATAACACCAATCCTAGCAGCTGCGTACACCTGGCAGGACAGGAATAGCTTTCAGTGACCTTGATTAAGTTGGGCTGGTAGCGTGAGATACTCTTAGAGCCAGGACGCCAGGCCAAGACACAGTGGGCAGATTTTCTGTGAAGGGAGGCTTATGGTATATTGCAGTCGAATTTGGTGGTGTTTTATTTTTGACATTTTCTGAAGCACTGTAATTAATTAACAGCCCTCCACGATGCCAAGTGGTTTGAAGCTACTTTATTATACCAGTTTCTAGATTTGCAAAATGAAGACTCAAAGACCTGTCTCACAACATTTTAAAGTTCAAATAACCTTGCAAAGTACTTAATAGATATGTGTTGAGCGTTACTACCCTCTCTCCTTGCTGTTTGTCTGCCCTTGTGGGACCAGCAATGGAGAAAGAAAAGTCCTGATAACCATGCAGAGATGCAAAAGGGAAGAAAAACAAACAAAAAATCCCCTAAAAAAGCAAGCATATTGGCCTTAAGACTTAAAGCATCCTCTGATGTATCACATATTAGTTCTTAATATGGTAGTCATCAATTAGGATAATTGATGGAAGGATGCTTCCGAATTATTACTAGTGGCCATAAGTATGTTAAAGAAACCCGCCTGAGCAGCTATAGAAGGAGAAAAGTCACTTCTGCCTTCGTTTGTTGATTCTGCCGAGGACCAGCCTCCCGTGGTGGCAGCTCAGCAGCTGCCTATTCTCTCTGCCTCGTGAGCTTTCAGAAGGAATGAATGTAGGTTCAGTACAGAATAAAAAAGCAGCAGCAAGTGTTCTGGACCCCTTTGAGGGTTAGCCATTCCTCTAGGAACTAGATGGGAGTAACCGGGCAGGTGCACTACCCGGAACACAGACTGGCCCTGAAGTCCCCCTCTGAGTCTAGACAGGGCAAGTCAGGGTAGTTGGTCCGAAGTTGGATCCTCTTCGTGATAGAAGCCAACAGATGCTGATACTTGAAGCAGTGGGCTGTTGGGCTGAGTGGTGAGAAATCCAGGTGTTACCTTCACTTAATCTCTTTCAAAAGCAAATGACAATATGTCATTAAAGGCAGATGCTCTGGCGAATGAAGATGAGGTGGAATCATCTCTTCTCCAAATTCCTTAAATACAACTGAAGTAAACAAGGACCCACAGCTGTGAACGCCTCGTCCCTCATTCCCACCCAGCCCACTGCTTTGCTTTGCTCATTTTGAGACAGGTCTCACTGGCTTGGAACTCACTATTTAGGCCAGGCTGGTCCTGAACTCACAGAGATCTGCCTGCCTCTGCCTCTGCCTCTGCCTCTGCCTCTGCCTCTGCCTCTGCCTCTGCCTCTGCCTCTGCCTCTGCCTCTGCCTCTGCCTCTGCCTCTGCCTCTGCCTCTGCCTCTGCCTCTGCCTCTGCCTCTGCCTCTGCCTCTGCCTCTGCCCAAAGCTTCCTCTATTGTGTCTGGCCATAGTTCATTGCTTTTACTTCATCCAACTAAATGACTTGGATAGGGGGCCTTACCTAGCACGCATGAAGCCTTGAGTTGGATCACAAGTTGGATCACCCAAATAGAATAAAACAAGACAGGAAAGAAACAGACTAAACACACACACAACACACACAATACACACCACACACAGAGACACACACAGAGGCAGAGACAGAGAGAGAAACATATAATCTTCAGAAGAAAAATTATGTAATTTTTTTTTTTTTACTCAAAATGCTATTTCCCCCCCATCTTGTCCAAATCAAAATCCTACCTTTGCCCTGATTCTCAGGGCCTTGTGTGGTCTAGTCCCGGGAGCGTCTCTGACTCCACCCATCTGTGCTCTCTTACCTCTGACCTCCAACACTTGCCCTCAGAGCCCTTCCCCCTCCTGACAGTCAGGGCATAGTAAGTCCCTCCACAAGTGTCTCTCTGAGCACTCTGCATGAACCTGCACAGACCTACCTGATCTCATCACGCTGCATCCAAAGGAAGGCAACTGCTTTGAGCTGACCCTTAGCCCAAGCCACCTTCTGACTAGGATAGTTTTAGTCATTTGTTGTCTGTTTCTTTCCACTAGCATACACGCTCAACGAAAACTAAGGACCATTTTGGTGGCATTAGCTCTCTTATTTGCTGCTTTATTTTATTTGTGCAGTGACTTGCACAAAAGAACTTAAATTTTTTTTTTTTTAAGATAATGGGAGTTCAGCAGAAAGGTAGATTTGGGAATTTGCCAGAAGCAGGGTAGCTTCATTTATTTTAGGTTTTGACATAAGGTCTGAAGTGTATCCCAAGCTGGTCTTAAATTCATTATGTAGCTAGAGCCAAGGATCACCTTGAACTTCATATCTCCTTACCCCCAAGGCCACAAACCAAGTGCTAGAAATACAGGCCAGGCCTGCACAGCCGTGCCTAACTTATTCAGTACTGCCTTTCCAACACAGGCCCTCCTGCATGTTAAGCAAGCACTCTATCAGCTTAGTCACCTCCTCATCCTTCAAAAAAGTGTTGGTGTGTGAGTGTTCTCCGTTGCCTGTGCTAGAAGCTGCAACCTTTCTTCAGCAGATTGAGCTGAAAGTCGAATTACTTGAAGTTTTTTTTTTTTTTTTTAAATCAACCTACAGAGGGCTTGAGGGATTGTTCGGCAGTTAAGAACCTTGGCTGCTCTTCCAGAGAACCCACGTGGAAGCCCACAACTGTCTGCAGTTCTAATTTGGGGGAATCTGATGACTTCCTTTGGCCTCCACACCACCAGGCGTGTCCATGGTACAAAAGACACGCATGAGAATACTCCAGGAATAAAGAGACAGTAAGTGGAATTATTGGTGAAAGAGCTTGCCCTTCCCTCTGGGCCTGGGCGTCTGATGCTTTTTAAGCACACGACCTACCACGGAGCCACGTGGCCATCTTCTTCCTCGTGAGTTTTTGTGTAGGCTGTTGTTTCTAGAACTTAAAAATGGCTGTGGTGATTTATGCATCTAGAGGAACATAGCGAAGAGCAAGTATACCCGTGGAGGCTTACTTCTTGAGTTGTCATGACTGTAGAGGCATGGCGGAACAAACATTGCAGCATACTTTGACAGACGAGGGGCTCAGAGAAGAGGTATAGTCTGTGTTCCTAGCATCTCCCACTGATTAAAAGAGGCTTTGGCACATTCTGTGTAGTAGAGGAGTTACTCAAAGTTCACTGACTTAAATCGCCCACAAAATGCATCTTCCCAGAATTATCAAAAATACTGTTTAACCAAATGTCTGGCCACTAAGGCTCTGAGAAGAAGTTGACAGATAAAATTAGTTGTCACTTGAAGCTTCCTCCAAATACATACATTCATATGTATGTATGTATACATGTATGTATAAATATACATGTATATGTATATATATGTATATATACATATGTATAGATAATTTACCTGTAATATCCACTATTTATGGGTAGTTGGTTACATTATGGATATGAGTATTAACATAATTACAAATTTGGATATATATTTACAAATGCATTTTTACAAATATATAGGTATTTATCTCACTACATTTTCTATGTAGCTTATATTGACCAATTCTGAGATTACTAATCTCTTTGTGGACTTTACTATGGAACTTGAGATTTCGCCCACTGCTTGTAGTTTTATATATTCCTCTAAGTTCAGAAAAACCAGGCACAGCATTAATGTTCTCTGCATTTCCCAGCCAAGGCCCATACTCTGTTAGACCAACTCTGTCAGAAATGCTGATGGTAGTGAGAGACATGGCTCAGGCTGAGAGCACTTGCCAAGATCCCAGATTTGATCCAGAGCACCCACATGGTAGCCCCACGTTCCTGTATCTGTAACCCCAGTCCCAGGGGACCCAATACCCTCTCTTGTCCTCCAACAGCACTAGGCACACGGTTGGTACCTACACGTACATTCAGGGAAAACACACATACACATGAAACAAAATAAATAAATATGAAAGAAAGAAAGAAAGAAAGAAAGAAAGAAAGAAAGAAAGAAAGAGAAAGAAAGAAAAAGAAAGAAGGAAAGAAAGAAAGAAAGAAAGAAAGAAAGAAAAGTGTTTTATTACAAGATCTTCTATAATCAGGCTAGTTTTTTTTTTTTTTTTTAAGAAAGCATGAAAATAATTAAATACAAATTATTTCATTTGGCTGACTGACAAATTTAGCAATGTTTCTCCAATATAGCAAAAGCCTTTAATGGTGAAAGTAATTTTGACTGTTATTCATCATTTCCCTTTGATCTTAGATGTAGAAAACAAGTCACCCATTTGTCAGTCACCACTTTGCCTGCAACCCCTCATCTCAGGGTTCCTAAAATAAATGAAGAGATGAAGCTTGGAAATTAAAAAGTAATTATTTGGAGGAACCTTTGTGTGACTGCTAATTTTTTTTTAATTTGTTAAATACTTTTTAAAAAAAATTTTATTGGTTATTTTATTTATTTACATTTCAAATGTTAACCCCCTTCCCAGTTTCCCTTCTGCAAACTCCCTATGCCATCCCCCCTCCCCCTGTTTCTATGAGGGTGCTCCCTACCCACCCACCCACTCCTGCCTTAGCATCCCCCTACGCTGGAGCATCAAGCCTTCACAGGACCAAGGATGCCAGATAAGACCATCCTCTGCTACATATGCAGCGGGAGCCATGGGTCACTCACTCCATGTATACTTTTTGGTTGGTGGTGGTTTAGTCCCTGGGAGCTCTGCGGGAGTCTGGTTGATTGATATTGTTGTTCTTCCTATGGGGTTGCAAACTCCTTCAGCCCCTTCAGTCCTTCCTCTAACTCCTCCACTGGGATCCCCATGTTCAGTTTGATGGTTGGCTGCAAGCATCCTCATCTGTATTGGAAGACTCTGACATAGCCTCTCAGGAGAAAGCTATATCAGGCTCCTGTCAGGAAGCACTTCTTGGCATCAGCAATAGTGACTGGGTTTGGTGTCTGTATATAGGATGGATCCCCAGGTAGGGCAGTCTCTGGATGGCCTTTTCTTCAGCCTCTGTTCCACCCTTTGTCCCTGTCTCCATTCAGATAGGAACAATTCTGGGTTAAATTTTTCGAGAAGGGTAGGTGGCCCCATCCGTCAACCGGGGAGTCATCCCTAACTCTCAGTATGGTCTCTACAGGTTCTCTCACTCCTTTGTTGGGTATTTCAGCTAGTGCCACGTGACAGCTAATTTTATCTGTCAACTTCTCTGAGCCTTTAAGACACATATTTGGTCAAACAGTATTCTTGATATTTCTGTGAAGGTACATTCTGCGCGAGATTTAAATTAGTGAACTTTGGGTTGCTTGTCTACTATACATGAAGTGGCAGTGCCTCATTTAATCAGTTGAAGGCGCTAGGAAGATAAACTATATCTCTTCTCTGAGCTCCTGATCTGTCGAACTATACTGCAACATTTGCCCAACCATGCCCCTCCAGTCACGACAATCCATTTCCTAAAGTAAATCTCCATGTATACATTTGCTCCCGGCTAGGTTCCTCTAGACTAGCCTATCACTGCAGCCATTTTTATATTCTATGTTTATCCCCACAAGAAGAAACACACAATACTCATGGAATGTGTGCTTGTATATATGTGTCTAATGGGCAGAAATGGATGTATGTGGTATGTGTACGTGGTGAACATTTACCTTTCTAGCTTCTCAAAGGCATTGCTCTTGAGTAGTAAGCTCTAACACCACATAGTATTCTGTAGCTCATATCTAAAAGATGCGGTATTGTGGGACAAGGTGTATTGCCATTCAATGTGTTGACATATATTTAGAAGCCCATGAAGGCCTGACAATAATGACTAGAATAAACAGTAGCCATTTGAGTACACCTAGTGCCATGGCCTCTTTATTTCTTTTCCCCAGCGCTTGGGTCCATGTTCAACAAAGATTCTTTTTTATCAAGGAAAAAACATGAATAACCCTTTAATAGATTTGATACTGAACATTCTCTTTCTAGCATTGCTTCAGAAAGAATTATCAAACCAGGAGATCAAGAAAATGCCAGCAAGGACAGCAGCTAGCCCATCAGATTGACACTAGCAGCTCTAATTTTACATCTCTATTTTTTTCTCTCAGATCACTGAGGTATTGTAATTCACATATAAACTGGGGTCATCCTGCCCTTTCAGATTAAAATAAAGTTGGAATCCATCCCGGTCATCTGTCCTGTGGGAAGCAAAATGCTTTCCCTGATATTTTTGCAGAGTTTTGAGAGCTCACGTTCCTGTAGACATATGTGCTCAGAGTTCCCCCTTCTACTGTCCTCCTGATTCATATCCAATGATCCTCTGTAATCGGCAGGGTTTCTTCGAGTAGCAAAACCAAATGGGTGGATGATTGGATCACAGTTGTGGAAGCTGAGAAGCTCCCTGCTACATCGCATGCGCGCTGCAGTATTAGGAACATTGTTAATAGTTGCTTAGGTCAAGTCGGATGGTCTTAGAAACACAGGTCCTGATGCAGCACCATCTGAGGACAAAGGTTGGAGAGCCCAGTTCGCTGCATTTCTGTCATCTCTCAGCCATTGAACTGTTCTGGTCTCCATGGGCCCACTGCTGGCCCCATTCACTCATTGAAATGTTAACCTCTTCCAGAAACACTCTCAGAAATATACTCAGAATGCCTGCTTTGACTGTTTTCCCTGCTAATCGGAGTGTCCCTCAGATCAGCCAAAGTGACATCTAAAATGAACCATCACATCCCCGATCATCCCTCCTGTACTTTGCTGTGCACTGACTCAGATGTTGACTATTGTTTCTTCCTCTTGAGAAAATAAGACAGATAAGGAATTGGGACATGTATGAGTTTTTTTTTAATTGAAGACCAAGAAAAGCACAAATCTAAATCATAGCAAATGGACAACTGATAATCAGGCACATGAGCCTCCTGTCTGTCTGTCTGTCTGTCTGTCTCCGTGTCTCTCTGCGTCTGTGTGTCTGTGTGTCTGTCTGCCTGTATCTGGCTCTAGTCACTCGTCATGGCTTCCTTTCCTTTCTTTTCGTGTACTCCCTCTGTACCTTTCCTCCCCCGACCTTCTCCACCTCATTGCCACGTTTCTGTTATTTCTCTTTGGGAGCAGTTCAGCCTTATTGCAGATAACACCCTCAGGGCCTCATCCTCACTCTGAAAGGGATCCTTCACAGCTTTCTAAGTCAGTGGCAACACTGCAGCTGTTAAAATAGATTCTTCATCTGGTATCTGAAAAGGTGACATTGGAAGTTCTGTTTCCTGCTCGCTCTGTGCTTCTGTCTCCCTCTTCTTAAAGCAGATCTCCATGGACCAAACTACGGAAGGATTTCCCATAGTGCTTTGTATGTTCATCCTTTTCTGGACTCCATAAGCATACCCTTCTAAAGAGTAAATGTCTTCCTTAATATCTTGCCATGAAATTCTTATCACTTCAAGGAGATCACCGTGTAAACTTTGTATAATAAGAAGCAATTAAAATGTCTATGTAGATTTATAGATAGACTTTTATTTCCAAAAATATTACTGCTTCTGTGGTTAAAAGTTCTCTGCTTGTGTTATGTAAAATTCTATATCTAAGAAACTAGAAAGTCATGTCTATGTCACATTAGAAAATGGCAGAGACATTAAAATATGGATGGAAGATGCTTGAATGTGAACACCTTTCAGCAGGTGAGGACTATTGGGAAACCCTCATCTGCAACCACTAACAATTACTTGTGGGCACATCCAAAAACCTTAGTTTAATAAGTATCTCAAAATAACTCTTTCTTTGGAGCAAAAAGTACATTTTAGGAAAGGACTTGGTGGAATATTTTACCCAGATGGAACTATTGGTTTTCAGACATTTTGTTTCCTTTATTTTAAGCAGGGAGACATTCCCTTTAAGAGTTTATTGCATACCACTGTTAAAGTGTGCATTGGTTTAATTCATTAGTCTTCCTCACCACTCTCTAAGGTAGCCATCCTCGTCTTTATTTCACTTATGAGACTACTGCAGCTTAAAGGAGTTGATTCGCTCACCCATGATCAAAAGCTGTTGGCACATTCAAGTTTGTCAGACAGGACCCTGGCAAGAACTGTTTGGCACATTAAAACAGCAGCTATAACAGCTTCATGAATGAGGTGTGTTTCTTTGTTAAGATTTGGGCAAGAGTAAGTAACATCATCAAGGGGCAGGGAAGCACACAGGGCTAGGAACAGTGGAACCATATCCCCCAGAGACCTCAGGGACAAAGGGAAGGACACTCAGTAGATCAGTGAGGGACCTGTAGTCATGGGAGGTACCATATGCTACAGAGCTGGAGTTTTAGGTAGAGGAAAGAAGACACTGCCAAACCATTGCCCAAGGGACCAGAGAATGACAGACTAAGTTGTTTGAGCAATTTGTCATTGTTATTTGATTTCTTACAAATACCTCCCATTGGCACAACCTGAAGGCAATGAACAGAAGAAAAAAAAAACCTAGCTGATAATCCATAAATATGAATCTCCTTGGGCAAAGTGGAAAGAGAGTCTAGAGATGATATCAGGACTGTTCAGGATTCCAGGTTTCTCTGCAGAGCCTGAGTCCTTGACTACCACATCACGCCTTGCAGGTAAATTAATGCTTTCCAGAAGACGGGTTCCTCTGTATAAATATGATAGACTGGAAGGAGTAGGAGAGCAGGAGTTAGCAAAGTTACACATTGGGAATTATGTGAAGTGGTTGACACAGAATATAAGCCCCCTGCCCTTTGAACTGAGTACCACAAGCTTCCCGACAACTGGCATAGACTCCTGTGTTGTAATGTTTTCTTAATGGGGAATTGACAGGCAAATGGGGGACTTAGAGAGTAGAACATAAGTGAAATAAGTTGATCATAACAACCTTTTGAAACAAAGACTGTGGTGATTTGAATATACTTGGCTCAGGGAGTGACACTCCTATGAGGTTTGGTCTTGTTGGAATAGATGTGGCCTTGTTGGAAGAAATTAATCAGTGTAATAGGAGACCCTCCACCTAACCACACGGGAGACAGTCTTCTCCTACAGGCCTTCAGATGAAGATGAAGAACTCTCAGATCTCTGTCTTGGTGATAATGGACTGAACCTCTAAACCTGTAAGCCAGTTACAATTGAATGTTGTCCTTACAACAGTTGGCTTAATCACGGTGTCTGTTCACAGCAGTATAATGCTAACTAAGACAGACAGGTGGTCATAAGGTAGTCATAACAACAGGTAGTCATAACAAGAGGTGGTCATAATAACCTTTGAAACAAAGGCATGGTTGCCATTTTCTGGAACGGGCAGTACAGAACCATTTATAGGTAAGATTATAGGTGTGGCACAGCCTAATCCATGAGAAACAGATTTAACCATAAACAGGAATGAAAATGAGCCTAGTTTGTCATTGTAAGATAGCTTTCAAGCCCAAGATGGAAGCAGGGTGGTTCAACAGGATCCAACTGCCTCTGCCTCTAGGTGGCCTTTTTATAATGTGGGTTCTGGGGACCAAACTCAGGTTATTATACTTATATGGCAAGTATTTTATAATTGAGCTATCTCCCAAGCCTTACTTGAAAAGTCTTTAAAAGGAGAAAACAATTAGTTTCAGAAAAGCATAGACAAACCAAGATGTGGTAATTTATGTTACGTTTGTAATCCCAGCACTCAGATGGCTGAGGTAGAGTAGTTCTTAGATTTCAAGGCCACGATGGGTTATACTGTGAGCTCCAGTCAAGCCTGAGCTACAGAGTGAGAGCATACCCCTCAAACTCCCAAACAAATAAAGCAAAAACCAGAAACAGAGCATCATGAAAGGAATGCAATGTATCTGGTATTGGTTTGGGAAAAGGAAAAGTATCTAGAAGGTGAGGACATTTCTTAGTAGATTCCCTCAGGGGGAGGGGGAGGGGGAGGGGGAGGGGGAGGGATGGACATATTCCCCCAGTTTTTTTTCTATATTCTATGTTTACATTCCAAAGGCTTTCCCCTTTCCCAGTTCCCCCCTCCCTATGTCCCATAGTTCCTCTCCACCCCAACTATTCCCCAATCATTCCCCCTCCCCCCACAGTTTCTCTACAAAACTGGATCCAATCTTTCCAGGCCCAGGGTCCTCTCCTTTCTTCTTGGGAATCATTTGACTTGCTAATTGTGCCTTGAGTATTTAGGGCTTCTGGGCTCATTAATATCCACTTATCAGTGATTGCATTTCATGTGTATTCTTTTGTGATTGGGTTAGCTCACTCAGGATGATATTTTCCAGGTCTAACCATTTACCTACAAATTGCATGAATTCATTATTTTTAATTGCTGAGTAGTATTCCATTGTATAAATATACCACATTTTCTGTATCCATTCATCCTTTGAGGGATATTTGGGCTCCTTCCAATTTCTGGCTATTATAAACAAGGCTGCTATAAACATGGTGGAGCATGTGTCTTTATTGTATGCAGGGGAATCCTCTGGGTATATGCCCAGGAGTGGTATGCCAGGGTCCTCTGGAAGGAACATGCCCAATTTTCTGAGGAACCGCCAAACTGATTTCCAGAGCGGTTTTACCATTTTGCAATTCCACCAACAGTGGAGGAGTGTTCCTCTTTCTCCACATTCTCACCAGCATTTGTCATCTCTTGAGTTTTTAATCTTAGCCATTCTGACTGGTGTGAGGTGGAATCTCAGGGTTGTTTTGATTTGCATTTCTCTGATGACTAACGATATTGAACATCTCTTAAGGTGTTTCTCAGCCATCCGAATTTCTTCTGGTGAAAATTCTTTGTTTAGCTCTGTGCCCCATTTTTGATAGGGTTATTTGGTTCTTTGGGGGTCTAACTTCTTGAGTTCTTTGAATATATTGGATATTAGCCCTCTGTCGGATGTGGGGTTGGTGAAGATCTTTTCCCACTTTGTTGGTTGTCGTTTTGTCCTTCTGACAGTGTCCTTTGCCTTGCAGAAACTTTGTAATTTTATGAGGTCCCATTTGTCAATTCTTGATCTTAGTGCATAAGCTATTGGTGTTCTGTTCAGGAACTTTCCCCCTGTGCCTATGTCCTCCAGGGTCTTCCCAAGTTTCTTTCCTAATAGTTTCAGTGTGTCTGGTTTTATGTGGAGGTCCTTGATCCACTTGGAGTTGATCTTAGTGCAAGTTTTAACCCAGTGACAAGCGTGTCAGGTTCGTGATCTACAAATCTGTAGAATAGCTCTTGGTTCTATAAACAGCTCAAGATGTGGTAATTTGTTGTGGTATCTACAGAAAACTAGTACAAGGTTTGTCATCTCTTTGCTTCAAGGTAATGATATTTCCATTTATTAATTTCTGGACTTAGATGGTTGACATTAAAATGCTTAACAGGCCTCAAATATCTGTCACTAAGAGATCTCTTGAGGCTCTAAGGAGAAGCTTTTATAAAACTGCTGATGACTACTTGAGAGTATGTTGATGCCTTACACTGCTCTTTTGTTCTGCTTTTTGCAGTAATTTGACAGCTTGTATTCTTTTTTTTTTTTTAAAAAGAATTTATTTACATATTTTATGTATGCGTATACACTGTTGCTCTCTTCACACACACCAGAGGAGGGCATCAGATCCCATTCAGATGGTTGTGAACCACCATGTGGTTGCTGGGAATTGAACTCAGGACCTCTGGAAGAGTAGCCAGTGCTCTTAACCACTGAGCCATCTCTCCAGCCCCCATCTTATATTCTCACTAAAGCCATTTCAGGCTTCCTTAGATTTTGATCCTCTTTATGGAGAATTCTATGGAAATGTATCCAATATATTCTAGGAACCGAAGAACAAGATGCCCCGGCTAGCTTATCTTAGCTTCTGTTAAACTGACTGCTTGTGCAAACCTCCGCCTCCAGCTAACTGCTTATCTTAGCTTCTGTCAAATTGCTTGCTATGTAAAGGTCCCCATGCAGCTGCTGAGAGAGATACTAGGATGTGGTTTCTCCCTTTAAAAACCAAAACCCTGTGCTCTAGACACTTGCTGTTACACACAGGTCCCAAATATCTGAGTATATAGTCCCAGCTGACTGGAATTCAATTGACTATTAACTGTGTCTGAGTGGTCATCTCTGGTGGGCTCCCTGTGACTATTAACTGTGTCTGAGAGGTCATCTCTGGTGGGCCCTTGATACCTTGTCCCAGAGCAAGTAGAGTAACTTCCAGCCAATTTTAAGTAGAAAAATCAAAACAGAAAAACTCAAACCAAACAAAACACATGATTCCCCACCCCCAAATAATATTTAAGTCAATCTTGGAGGTGCCCCTGTTTATCCAACTCCAAAACCCTGGCTCTCCCTTTTAAGGACAAAGTCTCAAGTCCGCGCTAGAGGACTAGCTCCAGGACTGGCCAGGTCCCAAAGAAGAGATAAGGAGTCCTCAAGGGAGGAGTGACTCAGACATAGTGATGGTGATGATGGATGATCTTGCAGCCTGACTGACTGGCAGTCAGAGTGATTATTTATACAGAACTCAGTAGGCAAAGGTAGATTCATGTTGTTCAAAAACCTAGATCATATCATGTGCTTTAGCTTCCTCTTGGTCACAAGTTTAATTATTATTGATAAACAGTGACAGAACAGAGTTATCTTTTACAAGCACTTTCCCTCCTCAACCCTACAACCCAGCTTTTAAGAACCTAGAGGCATATTTTGCCAAAGCGTGACAGCCCTTTCTCAGGCTGATATAGCTCATGCGCTTTTAAGACATTAGACAGAAAGAAAATCTCTAAGCCAGCCTGGGCAGATTGTCTTGTTCCTAGAGTGTATTAGGAACTTATTATTAATGGTCAGAGTGTTAATTGTCATTAAGCCTGAGAAAACTCTTCAGGCTAAAGCTGCTGAGGTTATTATTTAATTTCTGCCATAATACAATATTTGTATCTTTGTGGAATTTATTTATATGCCTAATCTTGATATTCTTTTGTTCCTTGGTCATATAAAACCACAGTGGCCCTCACGAGCTAACTTTTCTAAGAGGTCATTCTTTTATCATTTATCTGTACCATTCTTTCTCTATCAGTATAAGCCCACATGTAGGGCAGAGATGACTCCAGTCAGCCTAACTTTGTTGTTGTATCTTTACTTCAAGGGGCATACCATATATGGCCCCCAATCTTAGATGCGACACAATTGTTTGAGTATATAGTAAGAAGAGGCTTTTAATCTGATCTGCTACCAACTCCTCTAGCTTGCAAATCTTGTTTACCTTTGTAAGTTTTCTTTGTTCTGATTATCTTGTTCCTGAGTACAGGGACATATATATGTTGCAAGGGTATCTCTGAGTCAGAGCCTTATAAGGACATCTCCGGTGTCTTTATTTGAGTCACAGCCTCCAGGGCATAAGGAAGACCTTCAAGCAGGGTCAGATAAGGGTCTCTCTCTAAAAGGGGGAGGGGTATGCTCAGGACTTTCCTGGGGAAGCTTAGAAGCAGAACTCTTGGGAGAAGTCATACATGATTTATAAGAAATTTCTATCAATCCAATATCCCAAGTTGTACAAATATTAAAAGCCCCCGGTACGCAGTAGTGGAGATCAAGACCAAAAGTGGAAGACGGCGCACAGCAGTGATTGCATCACTCGGCTCAGCTTGGCCAGATCCCTGTCAAGCAGCAATGCCGGCTTTATGACTTTTGCTGTTCCCATTAGATATGGCTGAGCCAAGTCCATATTGTTATTGAACTTGCTTGTATCCAGGGATGACTTTTGTACCCAAGGATGACCTTGAACATGTGTTTCTTCTGCCTCCAGTTCCTGGGTGCTGGGATTAGAGGCATTTACCACCCTTTTCAGTTTGTGCAGTGCTAGAGACTGAACCTAGGACTTCTTGCATGCTAAGGAAGCACACTAGCAATTGAGTTACCTCCCAGGCCACTTCCCTCCCCCCCCCCCCCGCTCTCTCTCTCTCTCTCTCTCTCTCTCTCTCTCTTTTTTTTTTTTTTTTTGGTTTTTCGAGACAGGGTTTCTCTGTGTAGCCCTGGCTGTCCTGGAACTCACTCTGTAGACCAGGCTGGCCTCGAACTCAGAAATCCACCTGCCTCTGCCTCCCAAGTGCTGGGATTAAAGGCGTGTGCCACCACCGCCTGGCCTCCCCCTCTTTTTGAGATGGGGTCTTGTTCTGTACCCCAGGATGATTTTGATCTCACTATGACCCTCCTGTCTCAGTCTCCTAAGTGCTGAGATTCTAAGCGTGAACCACCATTTCCAGCTTCAGTATAAATTTCTACACCCAAATGATTGTTCTCATTGCAAACTTTAAGGTATATGGAATTTTAGATTAATTAGGATTCACCAATAGGTTATAAAATGTTGCTTAAACACCAAATACGGCTTCTTGTAACAACAGATATTATATGACTTGAGTTGATTATTCAAACTCAAGCCATCTGTGCCTGAAGAATGCAAATAATTATCATGAAGGGAATGTAGGGAGACATAAGGTATCCAGGTATTTGAGTAAATTCTCCCTTGTATTGTACATATGTAAAGTCATTCTCAGACCCTTGAGGCTGTTGAAGAGTAATAGCCACAGAAGGGCATTTTCGGTGCTGTGACAACTGCAGAATCTTCAAAGCACCATTTATGCCACTGAAGAAAGTTCATTTCCAGATCGTCCCCTGTTTTGCAAGTAGTGCCACGGAAGGAGGATAGGAACCTGGCTTGGAATTAAGCTGCCTTTGTTATTTTGCCTCAGAAATGACTTGTGAGTTTGAAGTTTCATGATTTTAGATGAAATGAATTTTCAAGTTAGTTAAGGGGTGGCCATATGAGGATGTCTTTTTCCAATCTTACAGAGCACTCACACGCTGAGTGGCTGATTAGAAAAAGGCCACAGGGAGAGGACCAGAGAACCTCCTGCCTTGGGTGGGGATTTGGGTTTTGCCATGGCTGACACCTATTTATTTCTTCTTTGTAGGCGCTTTCCCCAGGGAAGGAAGGGAAGTCTGCCGTTCTGCTAGAGGAACAGAGCAAGCAAGTCTGTAGGTGACTGCTAATTTTCTCTAAAGGTTGGAAGATTTAGATGTCATTTTTCTCTTTTGGAAACTGTGTACCCCTAGCACGGAAACGGACGACTCGAAGCTAACGCGTAAGGGATGTGTATTAGAGAGACCTCCTAAGAACAGCATCTGTTGTTATCCACCCAGACAGACAGACAGCTCAGGCCCTGTTAATTTTCTCACACTCTTGTCATTGAGACCTTTTACTTTAATTCAACATCGAATGCCACAAAACCATGACATTTTAAGACTCTCATTATGACCGGAGCTGTATTTCACTTAAACTCAGTTAAGGCAATTAGATCGTACGCCTCAGCATGCTCCAGGTGGGTAGAGAAGGCACCTCTGTGCTCTGCTCTTCCGGGAGAGCTGGAGGGGGGTGACTCCTAGTCCATGGGGGTGGCTTGGGCCTCCAGGCTCCTCTCTACCTTCTGCTCCACCTCCTTTACACATTAGCTTTCCAAGAGCTCTGTTGTCACTTCCTCACACAACCAAGTCCCCTCCGAATGACTTCCCCTTCTTAGAGCAAAGGAAACTACCTCCCAGATGGTCCCCGCAGAGATGCCGATTGATTTCTAAATCTTTTGCCAAGAAACGTTCCCAAGACAACCCCAGGGAAAGAAGCTGGGATGACCTTGCTTGGTTGACTGCTGTAAGCTAGGTTCCAGTTGTCTAGACCATCTCATCGTTACTCCCAAAGCCACAGAATGGGGGAATCACTCAGGGCCACACAGAGAAAGACTATTGTGGAAACAAGCAATAATCTGTCCTACAGAGTTAGATATTTCTTATGCATTAGACAAACGTAGAGTGGTGGTAACAGGCGTGGATGGCAGAGGTCAAGGATCCTGATTCTACATGGGGCCAGTGGCCTATGATCTTCCTCCATTTTTCCCCCATTCAGCTCCCTTCCTTTCCCACCATCTCTCTATTTTCAGTGCCAGGGCCCCGTTCGAGACCTTCGCTACTGAGCCCAGAAGTGTATGTTTTAAAAGTACCCAGAATAAATAAGATCTGATTCGTTTACTAACCTCAGATTGAGACACTGCAAGAGGGAAATGCCAATAAGCATCTCTGAGAAAAATAACTGACAAATTCTTCTGGAAGACTATTAACAATCATCCGTTTATAGCTTAATACTGTAGTACTGGCTGAGCATTTGCAAGATCTCCTTTGAAATCCCAAAGACACACACACACACACACACACACACACACACACACACATACACACACACACACACATACACACACACACATACACACACACATACACACACACACACACACACACACACTTTTTAAAAAAATTATTTTATTGTTTTAGGTGTATGGATGCTTTGCCTGCATGTATATATGTGCAGCACATAGGTGACCAGTGACCACTGAGGGCAGCAGAGGACATTAGATCTCCTGGAATTGGAGTTATGAGCTGCCGTGTGGGTGCTAGGAATTGAACCTGGATCCTTTGGAAAAGCAGCCAGAGCTCTTAACCACTGAGCCACTTCTCCAGCCCAAATATCACTATAACCAAGTGGATATTACTGCTGATGACCATGTGTACATCCTGCGGTTAGTATAGAAATATTCTTTTTGTTCACTGAAAATGAATTTATTACATATGCTTAATAGTGACACTCTTAGAGCAGCCACTGCAGAGCGGGTAGGTGGTCTCTCAATCTCTCTCCCTCAGTGTGTCCTGGTTACTTCTGGAATCTGCAGATTCTGGGTTTCTACACACTGGTTGCTTCAGAGATGGAAATAAGGAGCTGGCAAGGATCCAGCCCAGGGCATCGATCGATCCAGAAGCAAGAGAAAGGGCCTGGCACACCACTCCCTGAAAGTCTGTCCGGCTTTCCTAGCTAGGATCCATCCGTGGTGCGTGTGTTTGTTTGTTTCTTGGTGCTTTTACATTCTCTGGCTGCACCCTGGCAAAAACAGATAATAGAAGGTATTCTGTGGCTGTAGGTCCTCCTGCAGGGCCAGCAAGGCTCAGAGCAGATCTTCATGGCACCACTGTCATCTTTCAAGGCTCTGCACCTGCTGCAGCTGGCATGGCTGGGCCACTGTCTTGGGCTTATCAATCGGGAATCCGCAGGGTACGGGTATTGCAGGGTACAGCTGTTGTAGGGTTCAGGCGTTGCAGGGTACAGGTGTTGCAGGGTATAGCTGTTGCAGGGTTCAGGTGTAGCCTCACCGTGTGATCTGGTGTTGAACTTCTCTACAGAAGCACTGGTACACATCTTACCTCTGGGCCAGGATCTGGAAGAGAGCCATGCCAATCCAGGATGTGTACATCAGACAAATGCCCTGAGGGGAAGGGACGGCTGCAGAACGAGCAGGTCTATGGCGGCAGAAGCTTGGCAACAGCCAGCCACCTGACAGGCGAACTCCGGTGCCATGGACTTTCCCAGAGTCTCGGACTTGAGTGAGGAGCATGGCCTGCAAGTACAGGTGCCGCTGCACATTCCCATCCTCGAAGATTTCATGATCCTAAAGGAAGCGCTTGGGGTGTAGAGCAAACCAGAAGGGTGTCTCCCCAGGCGCAGGGGGTGTCTCCACAGACACAGGGTTCTGCTCCACAGGCCGCAATTAGGCTGCTCCAGGCTCCCTACCCAGATAGGAATATAATGCAGGGGAGAAGCAACATCACCATGGCCGCTGCAGCCCTTCGGCCACCGTCTGTGTAAATGATTTTTTTTTTTAAATCAGCACATCCTTGAGCCAGAAAAACCCTTATTTTGACCTCTCTCTCTCTCTCTCTCTCTCTCTCTCTCTCTCTCTCAGAGAAACAATATAACCACAAAGCTCAACCTCACACCCGTTATGAAAATCAAAACTATCTACTGTATGACTCTCTCTTTAGGCATTTTTATCTAGCCAATGAGAAATAATGACTGTGGCTCCGGAGACCCTTTCATTGTTCTGAGAGCCCACCCTCTTTCCAGCTTCTCTCTCCAGCCTGGAGTCAAAGATAAGCCAAATTGCATTCTCCACCCACAGGGAATTCCTGAGTAAGAATGCTCAGAAAAAAAAACAAAAACAAAAACAAAAACAAAAACAAAAAACCCCTAGAATCCCCACAGTGCCTCCTCGAGCATCTTGTCAAGACTTATTTTCCCCACCAGGGATCCTCAGTATTCTGTCTCTCCTTTGTTTCAACTTGGCGCGCTTGAGTCACGTGATCCGATTTTGGCGCTCTGTAAGTCTAAGGTTCATCAGTCTAAGTCCAAAAACACAGAACAAGATACCAACAAACACAGAGGAAAACAATCAGCACACAGATAGTTCGACCCTGCCACAGGTGGGCGTCTAGGTCCAGGGACACAGAACAAGACATTAACACACACAGAGAAAACAGATATCAGGTGCTCTTGCACATGCCGCAGGAACCAGATAAATCAGATTTTAGCAAAACTCGTAAAACAAAAACTAAAATACCAATGCGTCCCTGCCACTAGCGCCACAAAAGAACAGAATGGCTGGGCCGTGGCCTCCCTGCCACTGAGCCCAAATGAAGTCTGACCCTCTCTGAACCGACTTCCCACAGAGAGTGCAGAGCATTACTGGGACTGCCTTTGCCACTGTTCCTGGCAACCCCAATGGACCACTATCCAAGATGCAAATCAAAACGAAACCAATTGACTGCTCAGAAAAGGAAAGACACAGAAGACAGAGACAAACTCAGATCAACCAAGGTACCTTCTCGAGACCTCTTCTCCAGCAGTTCCCACAGGAGGTAGTTTCCCGGCTAACGCATTAAATGTAAGACTCGATGGAAATCGGTGCAAAATGCAAGAGGAATTTGTATTAAAACCAGCATGCTGGGGCCGCTCTGCACATGAAGAACAGTAAAATATTCTTAAGCAAACCCGAGGAAGACTGCCTAAATAGGGTCATCAGAGTCATGTTCAAATGTACTTCTAATTCTTTTTTTTTCTTTTTTCTTTTTTCTTTTCTTTTCTTTTCTTTTCTTTTCTTTTTTTTTTTTTTTTTTTTTTTTTTGGTGATTTTTTTCAAGACAGGGTTTCTCTGCATAGCCCTGGCTGTCCTGGAGCTCACTCTGTAGATCAGGCTGGCCCTGAACTCAGAAATCCACCTGCCTCTGCCTCCCAAGTGCTGGGATTAAAGTTGTGCACTACCACTGCCCGGCGTACTTATAATTCTTTACAAAGGCCAGGCAGGCATTTGTCTAGTGTTCTGGTGTCCTACCTCTGGCTTTAGACTTTCTAAGTTGGGATCCAATATCCCTCATTTAGTAGACATGTAAGTCTGGACTACTTCAATGAGCCAGTCTCATTAGGTACAATATAGAGAGTAAAACAATCAGAATAATGCTTGCATCAAAGGTAGGTAGAAAGGAATGAAAGGAGGCATAAGAGATCCTTAGCATAGTAATGACCCTAGACTGACCTCCCAGCCTGTAATAACCAGCACATGAATAAATAAAGCCAGATGATCCTTTTACCCCTTCAACACCAGATCTTTGCATGACTGTTTCCTGTTCCATGCTTATGTCTCTGTATTGATACCAAGAGAGAAAGTATGTGAAATGATAATGTGTCCCCTTATTTCTTCTCAGTCTTCCTCAAAGAGCAAGAGCTCTGTGAATCAAGATACTATAGCCTGGTGTCCACTTTTGGGAACACTTCTTTATTTAAATTACTAGTTTTTTAGGGTGGGGAGATGAAGTGTGTGTGTGTGTGTGTGTGTGTGTGTGTGTATTGCTGAGGGTTAGATCTGGGTATTTGTATATGCTAAGAACCTAATGCACTACTAAGCTACATTCCAAACCAGGATTCTAAGGTGAAAATGCATCCTGTTTGTATCCAAGTTTTCCTTCTCTGATATAAGATAATACACTGACCAAAAACAACTTAGAGGTGAGAAGGGTTTTTTAGTCTTAACTCCCAGGACATAATCCTTGCTTGGGGGAAGTCAGGGTAGGATCTGAATGCAGGAATAGAGGCAAAGACTATGGAGGAATGCTTTCTTATATAGCCCAAACCCAAGTGCCCATGGATGGCACCACCCACAGTGGGTCAGGCCCTTCCACATCAATCAGCAACCAAGAAAATGCCACCACAGTGTTCACGGGGCACTCTGATGGAGGCAGTTCCTCAGTCGAGGGTCCCTTTCCTTAGGTGATTTTAGACTAAGTCCAGTTGAAAAAGAAATAATCAGGAAAGTGTGTGTGTGTGTGTGTGTGTGTGTGTGTGTGTTTTGTTGTTGTTGTTGTTTGTTGCTAATTGAATCCAGACTTCATAAATGCTAGGCAAATACTTTCCCACCGTGTTACAACCTTAGCCCTTCCCCTAAATGGAGGGCATATGTTCTTAGGGTTTCTAAGCAAGGCATTGTCCTTGTAGATATTATGTTAATTTCTATATACAGCTAAATTAATTATAATGAAAAATGTCAAAACGTGATTGCCTTTATCAAATAGTATCAAAATCAGAGTCAATGTGACCAGGAAAAACTGAAAGTCACCATATAACAAGATGATTTTTCCCATTGATATCTTGCTAATTTAAAGAATGACTTTGAAAGCAAAATGTGGTTGTTAAGGTTAGCCAGAACTGCTGGAAACTACTGCACCGATAGAATTATTAGTAGAAGTGGGCTTCATATGTTTCCATGTGCATTTCTTCTGGAAGGAACTTAGCAGGTTGAAACTTTGAACTCTGAGCTAGTGGTGCCCAATACCTTTCCACAATGATGGACTATATATTCTTGCTGTTTACTATTATTAGTCACTAAACACATAGGGCAAATGGGCACTCAAAATGTGGCTAGGGTGACTCAAAAACTAAGTTTTAACTTAATTTAATTTAGTTTAAGGAGGCATGTGTGCTTAAAGTCTAGCATGTTGGACAGTAATACTCTTATTTAGAGTTGATTTTAGCAGGTGGACAAAGTATATAGAGAGTGTCCTGTCCCGCAGGACTCAGTTATTTGTGGGTCTGAGGGGGATCTGGCCTGAAAATTAGAACAGGCAAGATAGAAGAGTGAGACCAAGCAAAATCGTTGTGAAGGTCTGTTTATTGTAACGAGGGCAGGGGGGTTTAAGCAGTAAGGAGGGAGGATGGGGGAAGGTGATAAATCTGAAACAATCAGGTGAAATATCCTCGGAACGCAAGGGTGAGGAAGGTTGGGTAAAGGTCAGTTTACTGACTAGCTAGTTCCTGTATGAGGTTCCGGTGACTAAATATTTAGTCAGTTTATTGTTTAGCTAGTTCCTGGAACAGCGGGTGAGGAATGGTGCTGAGTCAGTTGCATACGTGACTTAGGAGTACCTGAAAGATGGTTGCACTCCAGCCCCTTAATTTGAGTGTTTGTCTCCAACAGAAGAGGATTTCAAGAACTTTATATTGTAAAAAAAAAAAAAATGAATTCTCCGACAATCTCTTATGCTTTTGACTCCAACTTCTTCCTTTCACTATTATCCCATAGTCAGCGAACTGGTTAGCTCCTGGCTTCAAACCTTTACTGCTCCAGTGATGAAAAAGTACAAGACAGTGAGAGCATTACAAACAGAGGGAGGGAGAGACAGACAGACAGACAGACAGATAGACACACAGAGACAGAGAGTGACACAAAGACAGAGAGACAGAAACAGAAACAGACTGACAGAGAGACAGAGACAGAAACAGAGTGACAGAAAGAGTCTGTAGTCTTGAATTTTGTCTGCAAGAGAAAACAAAGGGGAGGGCACTGAAAAGCCAGAGGCTCCTTGATTTATTCCCCACTGTTTCTGTGCATGTGAAGGCAGCAAATCTATCGAGCCTTGTGCCAAGTGGCAGAGAGGCATAAGCTGATCCTTATAATATGGCAGTGGGGGGTGGGTGGGGAAGATGAGACTCTTTATCACTGGAACAGGAGGAGTATCTCTGGAAAGAATGAATGGCATCTAAACTGGAGCCT
Source organism: Apodemus agrarius (assembly GCA_964023405.1). Taxonomy (NCBI): domain Eukaryota; kingdom Metazoa; phylum Chordata; class Mammalia; order Rodentia; family Muridae; genus Apodemus; species Apodemus agrarius. The sequence goes on from OZ030011.1 coordinate 83,160,076, forward strand.
CAAAGTCTGGGTGCAGGAGATGTTGAGGAAGCGAACAGGGGAGAGAGAACAACCTTGTGCTAAGAGGACTTGAGATTGCCACTTGAAAGCGCCTCATTTCAGCAGATTATTTTGCGCTAAATTAGGCAACTGAGAAGCAAATACAGGAAAGGTTTCCTGCTCACTCCTCATTTTCCTAACAGTAGAATATACCTCTGTATGTCTCCCCTCTCTTTTGGGGGAGGATATATCAAAGTTTGTCACCAAAGACAGCTTCAAGCCCTTATTCACACAGAAAGAGACCCCAAGGAACATCTATAGCAAAGTCCAGCTCAGCTGCCTTTCCACAAGTTGCCAAACTTGTGAAATTCTTTTCTTTCTCTCATCACTTCTCTAAAACTGTGCTGTCCTCTGTTGAGATTCAGTATAAGCCTGGATCTAAAGTGACTTCTTTCAGAGTTACGTAGCGGGAGCATTTCCTTCTGTACATGGGAAACAACACACGTCCACTCACCTGTGCTCATTTCTCTTCTGTCTGTCTTAGTTACAAGGATCTCTCCTAGACGTACACATGAAGAATAAAGAGGAAATTAATTTTCCTCCCTTGAAGTACCAGCATCCCATAGGCAAGAAAGAACACGTTGTCAGTGGGCTGCAAATAGTTTAGGTGGAGAATAAAGCACGAGGAAAAACTGGGTTTTTACTCTGCAAGTCAACCTGCAGGGTAAGCACTTGTCAGATAACAGACCCAGGTCTCTTACCCAGGCCAGACACATCTGAGAACAGCAGTCAGAATGTGTAGTCCTTATCAACAGACAGAAACCAAAATAGTGTGAAGTCAAAGCAGCGGCTACTGCTGGAAAATTCCATAGAGGAAAATTTTACTCTTAACTGAAAATACTATACAGAAAAATTAAAATTCTCTCCAAGTGGAATTTTTTAAGTGCTCATTAAATGAATGGTGATAAATGTAGCCTTCAGTCCTGATACCTGTGGGGCCAGTATGGACCGGGGTGTCAGCTGTCACTGGTCAACTGCACAGGCCCTTTGGAGAAGGCAGTTTGGAAATTTATTCACACAGTTTCAAAGATACTCCCATGTACTGATTTATTTCTGGTATTCACATTTTAAGGAAATAATAAAAAACATGAAAGACAATATACGTCTAAAGTGTTCACTGCAATATTAATATATGTTATATTATGAAATAAACAGAGAGCTAAGACTCCTAAATATCATAAGGAAATATTTATGATGCTTATAGCATTTGCAACTGTGTAAAGACCCAGTAATCATGGGGGAAATCAGGCAAATTCAAGTTGCTGCATATTTTCAACACAACTAGATGAAATCTTCAAAGAATCAAGGTTAAGAAACCCAAAGTCACATTGAAGTGACATCACCATTAGTTTTAGTGTGTGATCATTGATTATATTCCCAATTGGAAAAGAAATGCTATAAAGGACATCGTTGAGCTAACTAAGGAAACTGGTATAGACTATAGATTAAATAACAGATCTGTATCAATGATGAACTTCTTGCTGTGTTTGTAGGAGAGAATATCCTTGTTAATAGGAAATACACCAAAACATTTAGTGATAAGGAAATACAAGGAAACACTCTCAGAAAAAAAAAGTTGTTCAGCAATATGGAAAAAGAATGGAGACGATAAGACGTATACACTCATCTTGCAACTTCACTTACACATGCACACTCACAATGATGAAATTAAGTAGGACCGCACCAAGGCAATGAGGGTGTTGTAGTATGGAAGTCACAGCAATTTTCTCTCCCCTCTTTGCCCAATTTTCTGACAGTAATTATGTTTATTTATTTTAATATTTTAAATTATTCTTGTTAGACAGTGCTTTGTATAGAAGCATAATCAAAATGACCTGCCCATTAATGTTTGCTTGGGCTCTATTTCAGCAACACAGGGGAGCAGATGGTACCAATGTACACAAATGACCATGAAATATCAACCTCACTTTTCACAGCAAATCAACCAGGCAAAAACTTGCTACTTGAAGCCATAAGAACATAGACAAGAACGTTCTGATCAATGTCCTCCTCAATGTCCTGACAGAATGACTCAAACTATAAATTGACAACATAGGAATGAAGTAGATTGTGTTCATCTGGCTTATCTCACTGCATAACAGTTTACCTTTAGAAACCTACTTTTAGATGTATTCATTATTATTGGGTGTATGTGGGTATGTTGCGTGTGTGGGTGCAGGCCTATGTATGCTGCAATGTATGTGCGAAGGTCCCAGGAAACCTTTCAGGAATTAGTATTTTTCCTTCTACCTCAGGATCTGGGGATTGAACTCTGATCGTCAGGCCCACCTGCTAAGCCTGAACTCACTGAACCATCTCACCAGCCTTGGAAAACCCATTTTGAGATGGTTTTGTCTTTCTTGGGCAAGCTTTGTTCAGTTAGTCACAGCTGCTGAGCGTTTAAGAGTGTGGTGGCCATGTCATATGCAGAAGTCAGCAGTTCCACAAGACACTCTCACCAGGGTATTACATTATCTCTGCTCCATCTTCCATGATGTTTCCTGAGTGTTGGAGGGGGTGATGCAGATGCCCAGTTTAGCCCTGAATAGTCAATGGTCACTTATTTTCAGCACTCTGTTCAGTTACGGGTCTGGTCTAGCTGACACCTGCGGTTAAGAGAAGCTCCTCTGTCAAAGCAGAGCCACCAAGAATATCAAGGGCCCTCTACAGAACAGCAGCAGCAGTTTCTGTGACCTTATCATGGACCTTTGACCAGGTTTCCAGTGTTAGATATAAAATCCCTGGGCGTGGCAGGCCTCGAACACAATCACAGTGCTGCCACTCCTGCACTAGTCGGCACAGGTCACCTGCAGATTAGGAATGGGCCATGCTGGATGAGACTGCAGATGACAATTGTCCTTTGTCATCTTGCATAGCATGTCCCGGGACTACAAAAACTTAGAAAGGAAGCCTCCAACCCAGTCCAAGTTTGATTTCTCTATACTTCTTGCAACCAAACTGTATGGCCATTATTGTCTTCAGCAATAGGGTCTTACCCATGCAGTTCTGGTGGGTAACCAGTAGACACAATTTTCGATTGTCTCAGGGGCCTTAGGAGCCTCATTGGACACCAATTCACAGGAACATAGCTGATCTCAGGCGCTGAGATTTTCATTTAATAACCTTAGGGCTTCTGGGAATGGATGTATTACCTATGCAAGGTACTATTGTCTAAAGTATTTCTTTTTAATTTTTAAAGTTTTCATGTATGCATTGCATGGTGAACATGGTACTGGCTGGTTTTTTCCATGTATTTATTTATTTATTTATTTATTTGTTACCTTGACACGAGCTAGAGCCATTTTCATTTGGAAAGAGAGATCTTCAATTGAGACAATGCTTCCATAAATTGGGCGTGCAAGCAAGTCTATACTGAATTCTCTTAATTAGAGGTTGATGTGGGAGGTTCCAGGCTATAGCGAGTGAGGCTGCCCCTAGGATTGTGGTCTTAGGTGCTATAAGATAAAGTAGGCTAAAGGAGCCATGCAGAGTAAGCCAGTAAACAGCCCTCCTGCATGGCCTCTGTATCAGCTCCTGCCTCCACATTCCTGCACTGAGCACCTTCCCCAACTTCTCTGGAAGATGAGGAAGAAGAAATAAACTGAAATAAACGCTTTCCTCACAAGTTTCTTCTGGCCAGGGTGTTTATCGCCACAGTAGAAACCTCACTAAGACAAGCACACTCCTCCTCCTGTCTCCTTACCTACCCTGTTTCCTTCTCCTTCTCCCTCCCCTACAAAGTGACTCAACCTATAAATTGGCCACACAGGAACTAGGCAGATAAAGGTCACCCAGCGTAGCTAGCCAACTGGCTATTTATCTTTCGAATGCCTATTTTGAAGTTGGTTTTTAAAAATTTCTAGTTCTGGTGTGAATGATAAAAGCAAGAGAAAGTTTTTCTAGATAACCCAGCCGGTTAAACTGGTCAGTTCTTAAGGGCTTCCGTCTGAAAACAGAGTTAGGGATACATGTGGATAATAAGTCAAAGATGATTTATATTTGAAATACATGTTATTTGAGGTTAGGGTGTGGCTTTTTGGCAGATAGAGCTTAGCTACGAACCCTAGCTTCTGGGATTGGCCCCAGCACTGAAATTAATTACTTATAGGTACCACAATGTTAAAACACGCCTCTCCTCCTCCTCCTATGAGGCTGAGGTAGGAAGATTTCTTGGAGCCTAGGGGTTGCAGGTCAGTTTTTGTCTCTTAAAACATATTGTTTACTACTTAACAATTCTAAAAAATTAGGCATCGTTTCTCTGATATATGCCCTAAGCGTAGTAAGCTGGCAATGACGTCTTTCTAAAAAATAAAAACATGCTAACTTTTTTAAAAAGATGGATACATTTTGAGATAAAGGAGTACCTCCTTCTTAAAACATTTGTTATATATGTGTACTTCCTGGTGTATTATCTTCCTATATCATGTCATATTTTCATAAGCAAATGTAGTTTGTAAGGAAGCCTTAAATCACTAACACAAATTGACGAACATTAGCCATGAATAAGAGATCCCGCATAAATAGATACAGATGAAAACAGCCTTCTCGCCAGCTGCTTAGCGTTGTTCTCCTCATTCTTTATTAAAAAGAGATATTGTCAAGTTCCGGAAAGATGCCCAAGACCTGCGACTAACTAAGATATCTATCTTGGTATAATCAGAAGTTCTCAAAAGGAACAGGAAAAGAAACTTTTTTTTCCATTGTGATTCAATATGTCCTTAATGTAGTTTATGTGGCATTACCTAAAGATATCAGGATATCAATCCTGGCTGAATCACAACCTGATCCCTTCCCACACAATTAATGTGTCCCTCTCATAAATCTATGTTGAACATCAGTCTCTTCATATGGTCTGGCTGGGGATAGGGCTGACAGATGAAATCTTCCTCTGCTAAGTGTTAACCTAGGTTTCATCTTTGGGGAACTCCCAACTGGCCTGTTTTACAATATTTCTGTAAGCTATTTTTACAGGGTAGAGTTCTTGATCCACTGGCCTCTATATCTGTACAGTATTGGGCTTCTGCTCCTTGAAGCCAGATGCATTGATTCCCCTTTGGAATATTTCTTTAACTCAACCTGGCCTCTCAGGGCCTAGCCTTCAGTGTCATCATAGAATGTGGATGGCATCTAGAGTGAGCTGGGTATTAGTGCCAAGGACACTCGCTATTCCTGCAGAAAACCCATTGGTCTTGAGTATGAGAACAGACTTAGCTGGTCCCTCCCCATCTCTGGCTAATGTTTCAAGGCAGCAAGCAGCTACTTACCATGATAAAGATGAGAGTCGCAGACAGGAATGGGGGTAGTGCAAGCCCTTTCTGGGTTTGGGCTTTGAATTGGTAACCTCATAGACATTGTTTGGCCCTAGTTGCCCCCCTAAGGCTATGGATGAAAAATCACTCTGAAAATTCCCACAAGCACCTCAGCCTCAAAGATGTTTGTTTGCTTACTTGTTTCCAGGTGTCAGTGTTTCTCTGTTTCCTAGGATAGCTTTGAACTCTTGAGTTCAAGTGATCCCTTCCTGTGAACCTTTTGAAGAATTTCCACCAAAGTTCTGTGCCCAACTGCACCCACCCACATTCCTCACATCGTTATGGGGTATAGTCAGAGTTAAGAACCAAGAAATAGTAGATAGTGTTATGGGCAGGGCTAGAGATCTGGATATAAAACGAATTGCCAGCATCAACTGCCAAAACTGTTGGGTGGTTTGGGAACAGCAGCCTTCCTGTCAGAGTGCTGCTGGGCTGTATTGTAATCATTTACAAGCTTGAAAGAAGATCACTTAAAATTTTCCTTACAAATTTCCTGTAGGCTTAACAGAACAAGTGTTTGTTAATCATCTTGATCTTCCTGGCTCATATCTACAGAACTGGGGAGGAGTGTCTGGTTCCCTGTCTATCCATTCCTCTGTTTCCCTGTGCTCTTAAAGCTGACATTGTTTTTTCTCCATTTAAAAGGAAGGATGTGGTCTGTGTGTATGCAGAAGTGAGCTGCTCTCTAATTTTGCCCTGTATGATCATTTCTCATTTTCAACTGTCTTAGCTACACAGAACCTAAAGCTGTTACTTAAAACAATATTTATGTAGAGGCTAGACAGAGCATTGGATTCAAATGGGTTTCAAAATGTCATTATAATGTAAAACTTATATAGCATCAGCTGTTCAGAGTTAAACTTAAAAATATCTTTGCATCCTCTGTAGGAGAGCAATTAATTCACAGGAAAAGTCACCCCCATCTTCCTTAAAGCAAGCAGAGGCATTGTGCTGTCATTTGTAATTCTGGCAGAATCAGCACATCTCCTCTCTTCCCACAGGTTAAAGCTCTATCTGCTGACTCTGAGTGACAGGACCAAATGTCATTGCAACCACCGTCACACCGTGCAGACAACTCCTAGCTCTTAAGGCGGCCTTTTCTCTTGCTGGGGTATTGAAAAGCTTAATTCATGTTTGCAAAAACTCTTGAAGGACCTTATATGGAAATCAGTACGTAATTACCAAAGATTACTGTGAATGAAACTGGGAGAAAAGGTGGAAATGCAGTTGGAAAACCTTATGATTTACTTTAAATATCAGGCTTTCACAGTGTTGAGGGAGAAAAGGAGTTACCTTAAGCAGAATGATATATAGTTCAAGGCATTATTAAGTTTCTTGGTTCAGCTTAATTTTCTTTAAATTCATACTAATGGTACTGATGTGGCCAAGTGCACTAAAGTCATTTGTTACAGAAATTAAAATCTATTTTTTGATATCTGTCTCCAACAGAAAGCCTTAGTGTATAAGACGCCTTGCTTTTCTATGAGCTTCAGCCAGAACACATCCAAGCCACGGGATCATAATTGAATTTACTTGAAATCTTTCTCTCTCCACAGAGCTTTTCAGTGCCTTGGAAGAGACACATATTTCCTTTGTTAGATGACTGCTTGGGAAACTTCAGCAATATAGGTTATGTTTTGCATTTTATTAGTTTTTATGTTTTTCTGAAGCAGAACCCTGAACTGAGCTTATTCATCTGAAAGCATAATTTCATAACCATGTAATTTGTCGTCATATTTCTCCCTGGTACATCTTCTGGGACGATGTTAAATTTATTCATCTCATTTCAGGGCTAATGGATTCAAGTTATTATTCTAAGTAATTCATTGAAGCCATTGCTTGTGAATTCTGACTACAGTTTACCTTAGCATTTATTATGGAGCTCTAGGCTTCAATGCCCAGGAGTTGAAGTGTTCATCTCTGAACTGACCTTGTCACTGTAGTGAAAATCTCTTGTGTACTATGTGGAAGCATCACCTGTCAATAAAGAGTTCATGGCCAATGAGCTGGGGCAGGATTAGAAGGCAGGACATCTGGAAGAGAGACAGGAACTCTGGGAGTTAGTCAGGTGTTGGGGAGACTCACCCTGGACTCTGAGGCAGTCAGATGCATGAAACTAAGGTGAGGTATCTACCCTTATGGCAGATTTAGAATAGTTTAAATGGGTTATATGAGTTATGAGCTAGTCAGGGAACAAGATAAAGTTTATGGCCTACACATTTATTCATGAATAAATAAACCTCCAAGTTGTTATTTGGGAATTGGGGTATGGGTGGAAAATCCAGAGGTTACGTCTCAGTTCTCTTACAGGCCTAACCTGCAGGAGTCTGAGTCTTGATCAGTCACAAACCCTTGCCCATGTGATAGAGCAACCTATCTGTGGGGAGATAGCTAAGCTAAGTTGGTACAGGGGTTACTGACATCCCTTAACCAGGAAAGGTTGTCCATTCCAGACTACTCCTATATGGTATAGGGTTGTGACCAGGTGTGAGATCTAAGGTTCAAGCTGGAGGGGGACTAAGGACATAATGTTTTTCAATAACACGGGTAAAATCCTTGTGCTGACACTTTCAGAGTTGGTATTGTTGAAACAAAAGGTAAGATCTAGAGAGCCCAAGTCATCCAACTAGGTCAGGATGATTAGACTGGGATCCAGAGAATCCAGTAGAAGGAAAGACAAAAAGCAAGAGGAAGAACATGTGAGAAGCCAAGTCAAAACCTTAGAATGAGAGCAAATGGTAGCAGTTGGTTTGTTGATATCACAGATCCTCAGTGTTATCTGATTTTTGGTCTCATCTCTGTTTATAACATTTGAACGGCTTAAATATCCTTACTGGTATTAAGTCTCAGAATTCTGAACTTGGAGCAGTATGGCAGACAGCATGGTAGAGGAACGATGTCATCCTTCAGCGCGTTTCCAGGCAGGACCACCTTGACTATTTCTTAGTCATTCATTTATTTAATGAAACATTTTGACTCTCTTTGAAACACTCTCCTTTGGGAAATGCTCTCTCAATTGCAATAGACACAATAAAAACCATCTCTTAACTTCCTGCACGCTTTCTGTCTTTCACAATTCCAAACTCCGCAACATTTCACAGAGGCTCGCTCTTCATATTCCAACTCCCAGGGCCTCACTTTGATTCTCACCCCAGCAAAGGCTGCACTCCAGTCTCAGGATCTGCCTACAATTTACCACAGATACCAAGGGGCAGAAAGAGGTGATATCTTTCTTCACACACCAAAGCGTCACCGTATATAGCCAACATTGCTATAACAGAAGGTTAATAAGAGAAAGCGTACAAAATTTATTTAGTGACAGTTTTGACCCATGAGAGCCTTCAGGAATGAAGGCCCAGAGGTCCAGAGAAAAATGTTTTTATACTGTGTAGAAATGTGGTCCAACAAAAGTATATGATCGGGCGCTGGGAAGTGACAAGGTCCATAAGGTGTCTGAGTAACTGAGTTCAAATTCTTATCCCCATGTGAACAACGGGCATGGAGGTATGTGGCTCTAATCCTAGTACTGGGGAATGAGGAAACAGATCCCTGGAGATCAGTGGCTAGCTAGCTTGGCCAGTTAGTGAGCTCTAGGTTCACTGGGAGTCCCTGTCTCAAAAAATTAGTGTAGAGGGGAGGTGAGATGGTTCAATAGGTCAAGGCACTTGCTATAAGCCTAACAACTGGAGTTTGATTCCCAAAGCCCACAAAGTAGAAGAGAACTAACTTCCGAAAGTTGTCCTCTGACCTCTACACGAGAGCCACAGAACCTCAAACAAACAAACAAACAAATAAATAAATAGGGGAAATTATGTGGGACATTATTGAAGAAGATACTGGACATGACCTACAAACACATGTAATCATATACAAACATGTAAAAACACCACACCCACACATACACACACACACACACATGCTTATGTACACATGTATGTACTTTTGGCCTCTCTAGGGAGCTGTGGGTCAGATGAGGGTTTTCTAGAGAGAAGGGAAAGACAGACCTCTCTCAGTTTTATGGGTTGTTTTGCAGAAAGGAGTTCTAGTTTCTATCACCTATCCCAAAGAAGCTAAATTCTACTTTCTATGACATGCTTTAGGCGAGCACTGTGTGCTCCATACATAAATCATGAGCACAGTCCTTTATTATGAAGGGTCATGTGCTATGCTATATGCATGTTCTACACTCGTATATGACTGCCAACATCACACAGACACGATGGATAATTCCTGTAGTGGTTTGAATAAAAATAGCCCTCATATAGCACATAGGGAGTGGTATTATTTGAAAGGATTAGTACTTGTGGCCTTATTAGAGTAGTTGTAGTCTTTTTAAAGGAAGTGTGCCACTGAGGGTGAGCTTTCAAATGCTCAAGCCCAGCCCAGTCAGTGACTTACTGCTGCCTGCTAATCCAGATGTAGACCTCTCAGAGTCCAGCACCATGTTTGCCTAGACACTTCAGTGTTTCCCACCATGACAATAATAGACTAAACCACTGAACTTCTAAGTCTGCAAGCCAGCCCAAATAAATGCTTTCCTTTCTAAGAATTGCTGTGGTTAGAGTATCTCTTCACAGCAATAGAAACCTTAACTAAGACAGGGATTCACACTGCCGTAGATGGTAGCAGCTATATCACTAGGCGGCAGGAATCCTCCCATTCTGTTAAGTTTCATCTGTTGGCACATCATTGGCCAATGGTGTTAGTGGGTCAAGACTATGAAGTTCTTCCTGAGTCTTCATGTCGCATCTAAAGGTTTCCATTTCACATACAACTTTGAACTGGAAAATGTGCTATTCTTTTCTATACTAGTCTATCTTACACTCTAGGAGTATTCCAGTAGGGCCACTGAAATGGGTGAAGGAGAATATATTACACTCTCCCCCACGCTGTTTTCTAACCTCCTCCCCCTATACTTACCTTAAAATGGAAGCCATGCTGGATTCTGAGCACCATGATGCCTGGCGGGCAAGCAGTTAGCAAATATCAGCTGGAAAGAACATCTGGCTTGATGAATGGGTATAGTGTTAGAGTAGACATCTACAGGAGAACCCACCTCTGTGCCGTTTCCATGGAAATGAGCATCTCGCTGCTATCCCAGTTTGATTGATAGCACTCACCCTTTACAGATAGGAAGCACTAATTGAATGTCAAAGGGACTAAATTGTGAATAGTGAATTGTTTCTTAATTAAAGGGATCGAGCAATTGAATTAAGTGGTCTGTTAATTGTTGAGAATGACCGAGATGAGCCCTGTGAATCCTCACACCTCTGTTTACTCTTCTTGCTCCTGACAGGGCTCTGGAATGAGAAGACACCTGACTTCATTCTTGCCCCTTGTTATTTATCATTCTCCTTTTACTCTACACTTTAGTTCTTTTCCAGCTTCCAGTCTTCAACACATATGATATTTTTTCATATTTTCTGCTATTATGTATGTGGCACTAGTGTCCCATATGCACTGTATTTCATTTCATTAATATATACAAATCACAAATTTTATATTACTATGCTTAGGTTGGGATTGATTCAGCCCATGTGGAAATAGAAGAAAAAAAAAAATAAGCCAGTTTCTCCAGAAACAAAGATTCCTTTACTCAGAACAATGAAGGACAGTGGTCTCTTTGAGAGAACAGAGACTGTGTGGACATGGCACAGGGAACTTGGGAGGGCAGAAGGAGGCTGGGATGGAAGCTCCCATCTGCAGGTCTGTTCTCCTGCAGTCCCAAAGGGGGAGGTATCAACCTCTGTTGGTCTGCTGCCATCAGGAGCTTCCTGGATCCTAATAGTCCACACCACAGGCCTCACCATCATGTCAACGTCCTGTCTGCGGTTTCTCACTTCATCTGAGGCTCTTAGGTCATTAACATTTTTAACTACCCAAAACAATATTCAATATCTGTCTTGATCCAAAGTTCATCTTAAAAATAAGGAGACATTACTGACCTCTCTATCCTGCTAGGAAAGCAGCTTTTCCTGTGCAGAGAGCCTGGTCTCTGGCTGTCTCAAACAATCCTTCCTCTCTGTTAGATCACAAATGTGTCCCCTTTAAGGCACTGGTCACTCTAAAAGTCCAAATCTCACAGCCTAAAGAAACTAAGCCATATACCTACTCCTACCCCATTCCCATTCCTTTTAGCCCTCTCCTTGGGATAGAGACTTAAAAAGCTGTTCTGTGCTATATTTTTTTTTGATAGATCCTAATTTATGATGCTACCCAGTACCTGGCTCCTCCATTCTCCTTACCTCTAGACTATCTCAGACTAAATCACATGGCATATTATTTATTGATCTACTGCTAATGGGAAGGCACCACAACCAAGATAACTTATGAAAGAAAGCTTGCTTACAGTTCCAAAGGGTGACTCCATGACCGTTACGGTGGGGAGCATGACAGCAAGCAGGCAGGTATGGCGCTACAGCAGTAGCTGAGAGCTACATCCTAATCTGTAGGCAGATAGTGTGGGTGGGGAAGAGGGAGAGAGAGCATGGCGTGGGCTTGAAACCTCAAAGGTTACCCCCAGCGACACAGTTCCTGCAACAATGTCACATCTCCTATCAAACAGTTCCACTCCCTGATGACTAAACATTTAAATATACGACCCCATGAGGGTCATTTTTATGGCCAAACCACCACCCAAAGGAAGCATTTCTTTTCTTTTAAGGTCTTACTTTTTTTTTTTTCTTCATAATGTAATTTGCTTTCTAATGCCCTCCTGCCCCAAGGCACATTTTCCTAGTAGAGCTAATTTCTGAAGGCTGTTTAGTTCTCTGCTCCTTTCCTGAACCAATCTGACTCATTCGTCCATCTAACAGCTTCTTGATGACCACCTTTGGGTGAGTTCAAAGGCTGTCTTTAATTGAAGGACGCAGCTAATAAGTACCAGGGTGAATACTAGGAATCATCAATGACTGGAACTGTACTTTGTGTTATCCTTTTAAAATGATTTATTTTTTGAGACAGATTTTTTTTTCTTTCTTTCTTTCTTTTTTTACTGTGGCCCAGGCTCACCTGGTGCTCATGGTGTAGATCACGCTGGCCTTGAACTTTCAGCAACTCTCCTGCCTCTGCGCCTTTAGTGCTTGGATTACAGCCATATGTGTCACCATACCAGGCCTCTTCCGTGTTATTTTGGCTTACCTTCCCCTTGGGTGTCTGGGTTTGCTACTATACTGGTCACTGTCAAACAGGAGGACGCAAATTTTCACTTAACTGTAGCAAGTGACTTTGACTAACATTTAAGTTCTACTCAAGAATCTTCTCTCAAGTGGACTCTAAAAGTCACATGACTGGGATCCGGACCAGACAGTGAGCAGGCACCATTTTTTGTTGTTGTTGTTGTTTTTGTTTTTTTTTGTTTGTTTGTTTGTTTTTTCGGGGCAGGGTTTCTCTGTGTAGCCCTGGCTGTCCTGGAACTCACTCTGTAGACCAGGCTGGCCTCGAACTCAGAAATCTGCCTGCCTCTGCCTCCCAAGTGCTGGGATTACAGGCGTGTGCCACCACGCCCGGCGCACCATTTTTTTTTTTTTTTAATGCTTTATCTCCATTACTCTTCTCAACAACCTTGAGAAACAGTTGCCACACTCCCTATTTGACAGGTGTGAGGATATTGAGGAGAGACTCGATAGCCTGGTAGCTCACCCTACTCAGTACTGCCTCTGGAAGCCTGCTGGAATCTTCTCAGGAGTTGGCATCATGGCTCCGTATCAGGGCAGCTTTGCTTGGAAAATCTTATTTGCTGCACACCTTGGTTTTTGTTTTTTTGTTTTTTTTTTTAATCCCGTTGGCTACGCCAAGGCTCCATCTTAGTGTTGGCTCACTGGGGCCATTTCCCTGGAAATGGCAGATAGCTTTCATCTGCATGCCGGTGCCAAACAGTAAGCAAAAGCCGCATGGTGCTCAGCACCGGAGGATGCTTGGAGACTTGGCAGGAGAAGGTGATTAATTAGAAATGGCTCCCCTGGGCCCTGGAGCAGGAAATCTTTCCCTCGCCTGAAGCTAGCGTTCTGGAACCACTCATGTGTTCTGTCATTTTCCAGCCAACAAAGGCACACCCTAAATTTCCTCCTTTTACTCGTGGCTTTGGGTTTGGTTGGGCCTTTTTTTTTGGGGGGGGGAGATGTCATTAATTTTTTTCTGCTATCCAAGTTTTAAATTTTGAATCCGATTGTGTGAAGATGCTGAAAAACATAATTTCTTTTGTTTATGAAATCGAGAATCCCTATATATCTGAGGTGAAATCAGATAAACTTATGCAAGGATGGGCTATATGAGCTAAATTACTAGATTTTATAACCTATTAAAAATCAAGTTTCATAGAACATATAGCATTTCATCAACTTTTGTGCTTGTGTTTGCTAATTTTAAAATTGTTTGTCTCTTATCAAACAGCTCCTATTGGCCACACAATCCATTTTCAGATTCACTGAGAAAATTCCCAAGTTTGAAGACTCATTAAGAATTAAAAACAAAACAAAACAAAAATAAAAGCAACAACAAAACCAGCTTAGGCTGTTGGTCTTAAGAATCTCATTGTTCAGCTCATCCGTTAGAATTCAATAAGAGTGATTTTTAAATGTACCTATGGCTTTTAAATTTTCTCACTGAAAATGTCTTCCTTTATAGAGAATAAAGCAGGCTCCAGATACAAGTTTACAGAAGACAGAAACTGCTATGAGAAGGCCATGCTCTCTAATGTTCTACAAAGGAAAAAACATTGAAAATTCTCCCTGAAAGAAAATCTTAAACAGTTAAGTGCCAGATACATTTTTTTAAGAAGGAAAAATATGTACATAGTAAAATTATAATTAAAATTCTCCACAGCTGTTTTGTTTCCCAGCCCCAAACTCTTAAACATAATTTAAGAGAAGAACGTTCTGTGACCTTTCACATTCACGGGAGTAACATGGACCTAGAATATTCTATGCTTAGCATTTGCATACTGATTCTTGGTTTGGAAAAAAAAAAGTAGATTTTGGCAATCACATTGATGTGGTCTAAATTACAGACAGTGCTTTGAGAGTTTTGTTCTGCTCAAGTATCCCAACTACAAGCACGTGAAAAGAGAGAGCACAAGTCATATGGCAACCTCAAGAGAATCGCCATTTTAATTGCATTGATCTTACTTCATGAGGTTAAATACAATTGTTCCCCAAGTAATATATCATTTTTATTGAGGTTAATGTTGAGTCAAGATGTAATTTCAGCAGCTTCTTAAAGGTGTTTGATCTGTTTCCCTAGCCACAGGCTGATACTTTACTGTTCACTTGGAATTCCAAACCAGTGCCTTACTCTACTCATTAGAGTTGAATGTACTTTAAGTCAATTCTGTGATTCGAATAGATGTGTGTGATATTTAAAGTAAAAAAAACTTCAGAAAGCTTCCGCCTCTCAACATGGCCAACTTGAAGACAAGTGATTGTTGACCCCGCAGTCTCCGATCCTGTTCTCATTAAGAGTTTTTGACAGTTTTTTGAAAGTTTTGACACTAGAGCTCAGCAGAAGTGACATGAAATGGCCTATGCCTTTGACCCAAAATGTGTCCTGCCTATCTATGGGATGTACAGGGACAAAGATAGAGCAGAGATGAAGGTAATGGCCAACCAGTGTCTGCTCTAAACTGAGACCCAGCCCATGGCCAAGAACCAATCCCTATCACTCTTGATGATACTGTTATGCTTGTAGACAAGGCTCCTCCCAACAGCCAATGGAAAAAGATGCAGAGACTCACAGTCAAATATTAGATGGAGCTCTGGGAGTCTTGTGGAAGAGTTGGGGGAAGGATTGAGGGACTTGAAGGATAGGGACACCACAGGGAGGTCAACACTGTCAACTAACTTGAACCCTTGGTGGCTCCCAGAGACTGAACCACCAACCAAAGAGACCATAGGTTGGACCCAGGCCCCCTTCTCAAACATAGCAGAAGTGCAGCTTGGCCTTTGTACAAGTCCCCCAACAGCTGGAACAGGGGCTGACCCTGAATCTGTTATCTGCTTATGGATCCCATTCCCCTAACTGGGCCACCTTGTCTGGCTTCAGTGAGAGAAGATGCTCCTAGTCCTGCAGTGACTTGATGAGCAGGTGTGTGAGTGAGTGAGTGAGTGTGTGTGTGTGTGTGTGTGTGTGTGTGTGTGAGAGAGAGAGAGAGAGAGAGAGAGAGAGAGAGGTAAGGAGGCTCCTCTTTATCAGATGAGAAGGGAAAGGGGAAATGAGGAGAGGGTCTGTGTGGGAAGGGGGCTGATATTGGAATGTTAAGTGAATAAATAAATAATTTAATAAAAAAAAAACAGCCTATAATGCTAGGACACGAACGACCATGCAACTTGCTTGCTGGGATACTTGTTCTTGGCAGCTGGAGTTTCCATGTAGAAACTCAGCCTTCAAGCGTTCTTCGTGCTTGCTGGGTGGTGGTGACGCACACCTGTAATCCCAGTACTCTGGGAGGCAGAGGCAGGCGGATTTTTGAGTTCTAGGCCAGCCTGGTCTACAGAGTGAGTTCCAGGACAGCCAGGGCTATACAGAGAAACCCTGTCTTGGAAAAAAACAAAAAAACAAACAAACAAACAAACAAAAAGTTCTCCATGCTGGAAAGACTCACACAAGTTTGCCTGCAAACACTCCTAGTCAGAACCTGTTCCCAAACACCTATCAAATGCACCAGGTATGATTGATGAAGCATCAGATGATGTAGTCTTTGAGTTATATCTTCAGCTCCACTGTTCAAAGCTTCCTTTCTTTTTAAGTTCTATTTTATGTGTGTGGGTGTTTCACCTGCCTGTACTGTCTGTGTAGCACCTGCATGTACTGCACTGTGTGCATAGTGCCCAAAGAGGCCAGAAGAAGGCATCAGATACCTGGGAACTAGAGTTACAGATGTTTGTAAGTTGCCATACGGGTATTGGGAATTAAATCCAGATTCTCTGGAAGGGAATTTAGTGATCTTAACTAATGAGCCATCTCTCTGGTCCTTGTTCAAAGTTTCTTAGTTGAGGTCCCAGTATGAAGGAGGTCAGATATGTTATTATGGGTGCCCTATTTGAATTTCTCACCCAGAGAATCCATGAACACAATTAATCATGGCTGGTTTATCTTCTAAGTGGGGTGTGTTTTTGTGTGTGTGTGTGTGTGTGTGTGTGTGTGTGTAGACAGAATCTGATTTTTTTAGTCCTGGCTGACCTGAAACTCACTTTTGTATATCAAGCTTGCCTTGAACTCCCAGAGATCTGCCTGCTTCTTCTTCCCGAGTCCTGGGATTAAAGATGCTCCCTGCCACACCCTATTAACTAGAACACTGATTAGTGACTGAAAAGAGAGTAATTTTCATAATATTTATTAGATGCAAAATAAATATGTTTCATTGCTTTTAGGGCCAGGCACTTGTAGAAGTCTCATAGATTTTGAAGTAAAGTGTTAGAGGAAATGAAAAGAAACATTAGAAGAAGTCGGAGGAGGGAGGCACCTTGCTGGTCTCCATAGAAAGGCAACACCATCACCTGTGGGAGTGCAGAAAAGAGATGGGCCCTAGAGAGCCACTAATGTAGAGAGATTTCTCTCCGAAATGTTTGTGGTTTCCCACGCCAGACACTTCAGATGCCCAAACCTAACCTCCAGTGCGATGGCATTTGGAGTGAAGCCCTTTGAAGGTGATTGCTGCCCTTATATGAAAAATAGCAGAGAGCACAACTCCCCGGACACACAGGTTATATGGCCACACCAAGGTGAAGAGCAGGAGCCTACAGGGCAAGAGAAGACGCCTCAGATGACACCTACCCCCTGGAATGTAGATCTCTTGGGTGTCTCACCTTTAGAGCTGTGAAAAACAAAGACTGTGCTGACATAGCCACCTTCATACATATGCATACATGTACACATACATACATATATAATATACATACGCATATAAACACAGACACACACACACACACACACACACACACACACACACACACATTCCTCAAGGCTACACAGTGACATTTATTATACAAGCACATTGGGTGAGGTTGGGACCAGGTTGGGGCAGGCTCTGTACAGGCAGAGTCAGAGGCCCCCTGAGCTGTCTTTGACATCTGTGCTTGCGTTTGTCTTACTGACGTGGCTGAAGTCCTTGCGGTCCCCACCACCATCCTCAGCGGCCAGACCCTTCTCCTCACGACAGGCCACTTCTGAGCTGGAAGGTATGTTGCCTTTGCTCTCTGCTTTGTTCTCCGTGGTGGTCAGTACCGTGTGCCTGGCCTTTTCCTACAGTTCAGGTTTCACCTCAGCTTCTGCATGGAGACTGAGTTGGGGAGGTAGGATGGGGGAAGAGCCTGGAAATAAACAGGGCTCTACAGACAGGAGACAAGGGGAGACAGACCCTAGGGCCTGCTCATGAGCTAGAAATCTGCATGAGGTCTTGCCTCATTGCATAAACATCTTGCCCATGTACATAGGAGCTGGGCTCTGCTTCATTGATCTGAAAGAAAGAGATGCAGGGAAGCCTGGTTACTCTTCCTGACATTCGGAGAGACTTATTTGGTATTGAAGTTCTCTATCATGGCTGGAGAAGCCTGGTCCATCAGCTTCTGAACCAGGACAAAGTAGGGGTGGGTAGGGGTGCGGGGTTGGGGGGTTGGTGGCTTCACAGCCAGTGAGGTGATTTGTCTGTGGATCTGTGGATTTGTCATCTGGATCTCTTTCCATTTTAGTCAAATATTTCCGTTCTCCCCCTGAGCAGTGTAAGAAAGCTGGGGTCAGGGGAGACCATGATAGAAAGAGTGCTTCATCTAGTAGTCCTAGGGTAGGCAGAGGAGGTTGTGGGGCTACATGTTCATCAGGTCTTCCAGCCTATAATTGTAGATGCTCTCAAAAGAGCACGAATGTGGGTGCCTGCTCTCAGCTGCCACTGGGAAGCAGGGCAGGAGCGATAGGGATGTGTGTGTGTGTGTGTGTGTGTGTGTGTGTGTGTGTATTAAATGTTTATCAATGTAAGAAATAAACATAGCTGATAAAATCCTTCACTGATGCCACCTGTATACAGATTGGAAAAAAGAGTGCTGCTATACCATTGTAAATGAAAATAAATCCAAGGTTGGTCTAGAAAAAAGTAGATAAATGATATTTTCTTCAATGGAATTTAAGTGAACAAGCTACATATATTATAATATCATATATCAACTCAATATCAAAGACAAATGAACTGAGCCAATGAACGGGTTGTAGCTCCAAGGAGTTATCATTTCTTTAAACTTTTCAAACCAAAAATAATGCTGTATCTTATTCTCAGTCATACTCATATGTTGTAACCAGTAGAAAAATTGAGGATATGACAAGTACAAACTTCAGTATGGTAGTGACATTCGGAGGGTTATGTGCCAGGGAGGGGAACTAGGGTCAGAAAAAGCTGATAGTCAGTGTGCATGATTTATTGTTTCATCCCATACATTTTCTGCAGATTGAAGTTATTTCAAAACAAAATGGAAAAATTGAGGCAACATTCCGCCTTAGTAAAAAACAAAACAAAACAAAAACAACAACAACAACAAAAACCTGACCTCTATCAATTGCATACTTAGAACCTTTTCCTCTAGGATGTCACAGCAGTGGAAACATCAATAGATACATCATGGTTCTGAAACAAAGCTAAGGGAAGTGCCAGGACTCCCGCACATATGTTCTATTTCCACTTGTGAAAGCAAAGGACAAATGGTTTTCATTTATTCATCAAACACTTGGAGAGTGTCTACTAAGCCAGCAACCATGAAAAATAAGACATGATCGTGACTTTAGGCGCCAGACTGACTGGCATCATGCTTTTATAGACAATGATTGCACACCTGTGACAAATGCTCGTGGAGGCTTAGACAAGGCTCCTGGGGAACAGAGAATCAAGTGAACCAGCTACAGCTACAAAGAGAGGGTAGAGCATCTGGAAGACTGGAGGAGAGGCCTTTGCAATAAGCAAGGGAGAAGCAGAAGAGAGGGAGGAGTACGCAGTCTCACCCACGGAGTCATGGTCCTGAAAGAACAGCATTTAAGACTTCTTGGAGACCGTGTGTGTGTGTGTGTGTGTGTGTGTGTGTGTGTGTGTGTGTGTGAGAGAGAGAGAGAGAGAGAGAGAGAGAGAGAGAGAGAGAATCCCAAGACTCTAGACCATTAGAAATGAAGAAGAATTCAGGCTCAGGTCCTCAGGTCTCAAATGTATACCATCCCCAGGAATGGATACCATGCAGAGAGCTTTGGAAGCGCAAGCGACACACTTCCATTGGAAAGGAACAGATTATCAATTTTTGAGCATTTTCAAAATCCTATATGTGTATATGGTCCCTAGGTGCATCAGAAGAGATCTCTGTGGGCTTCCAGCTCTCCTCAGTCACCTTGATCTGGTGAGAACCTGTTTCTGCCCTGAGTGAGTGTTTCAGTGGGTTTACTGTTTCCCTGGTCACACTTTGGTTTGTCATTAAATCCTATAACACCAGATCTAAAAAACCCTTCAGCACTTCCCAATTGAAACATCTTATGGGGGAAGGAGGTGAGATTTTTCTCCAGTCACTTCTCTCTCAGTCACCAGCAACCATGTTGGACCCTTGCAAGGTTACAAAGGAGGTAGTTGTAGTCTTGCTTGAATGATACAGGTGTGGTACAAAGCTAGGGTCCCTCCAGCACAGCAGGTGTCCAAAGCTGGACAGATGTCAATGCACATTCTTCTAAGATCCCACGCTAAGGCCGAAAGTCCACTTTTCTCTCACCATACATAGTGAGTTGCTTGTTCATGCCTGCCATTAGAGGAAGTTACAGCCTGAGTTTTCTACTGTGCTCTATTGCATATTTCATGGTTCTCTTGGAGGTCTCTTTTAGGATGATCCCACCAACAGACTGGTGTACAGCAGACTTCTCGCTACAGGCAGAGTAAGGAGCTCAAGGGACATCAAAGGGCTTGGCAAATGTTCTCTGGAATTCAGAGAATGTGGAAATCTCATCTAAAGAGTTTAAAGATCTGTCTCCAGTACTAATTTGAGTCCACTGGAAACAAATACCTTTAGCCGCTAGCATTGGAAGCACAATGTGGAATCCCCCTGCTGCTCCTCATGCAGATTAAGACACAACCTCTTATCTTTAAACTCTTTAGATGAGATTTCCACATTCTCTGAATTCCAGAGAACATTTGCCAAGCCCTTTGATGTCCCTTGAGCTCCTTACTCTGCCTGTAGCGAGAAGTCTGCTGTACACCAGTCTGTTGGTGGTAAACTCACCTACAAAATATCAGCACGACCCAGCACAGCACAGCCCAGCACAGCCCAGCACAGCCCAGCACAGCCCAGCACAGCCCAGCACAGCCTAGCACAGTGCAGCTCAGTACAGCACACCCAGAGCCCTCTCTCTGCCCTATCTATTTTATTCATCTCTTCTTTATCCTCTAGGGAGATGGCGGGTTAATGCTGACAAAATTAGTTTCACATTTTTCTCAGTATGACTTACATGAGTAGTCTGAAAGGAAGCAACTTGTCAAACGATGGCCCTCAGGCCAAATCTTGCCTGCCACCTATTTGGGTAAATAAAATTGTATTGAATATGGAAATACTGTGTCTCCTTTGATGCTACAGTGGCTAGTTGAAACAGAGACTGTATGACCTGCATGCCTAAAATACTTATCATCTGGCTTTTTATAGAAAAAGTTGCCTGACTCCTGTTTCAGAAATGTTCAGTATGGTAGCAACAAACAATGTGTATGTGTACGTACACATACATTAAATTAAAGATGTAGTTTTTGCCCAGTGTAGTGGTTGAATGAAAAAAAGAAATAAGAAAGGAGAACATGTCTACTCCTAGATATGATGGAGGGGAAGGTTTATTGTAGATATGAGGAGGTGCATACCCAGGGACAGAGATACCTGGGAGAGTCCAGAGTGAGCCTGAGTTGGGCCATGTGAGAAGGAAGAGGGGAGATGGAGGAGACCAAGAGGCCAGGAGAGTAAAGGGTAAAAATAAAAATTGCCACAGCTAATAGCCAAAATGGCAGGATTATATATGGAAGAGTTGCAGGGAAAAGGAGGCCCAGCCCCTAGCTGGAGAGTTCAGGGGGTGGGGGAGTATGTAACAGGTAGGGACTGATTGAAGGATGCTGGGTGTGATGATTTGTATATGCTCGTCCCAGCGAGTGGCACTATTAGAAGGTGTGGCCTTGTTGGAGGAAGTGTGTCACTGTGGGGATGACCTTGAAGATCTTCCTCCTAGATGCCTGAGCATGCCCAGTCTGTTCCTGGCTTCCTTGGGATAAAGATGTAGAACCCTCAGCTCCTCCCACACCGTGCCTGCCTGGACGCTGCCATGCCTCTGCTTTGATGACAATGGAATGAACCTCTGAACCTGTAAGCCAGCCCCAATTAAATGTTGTCCTTTATAAGACTTGTCTTGGTCATGGTGTCTGTTCACAACGGTAAAACCCTAAGACACTGGGAGGACCTGGCAGCCACTTTCACTTTGATAGTTAAGTAGGCGCCTCAGCCCTTTGTAGGAGTTGGAGAATTAACAGAGGTCACCCCTGGAGGTTCAGAGGCAGAGGCAAAGGCAGGACAGTGGAATATACGAGTTCACCAGGCTGGAGAGATGGAGCTCTTACTGCTCCTGTGGAGACCCAGAGGGCAGTTCTCAGCACTCCTGCCAGAGGACTCAATACTATCTGTAACTCTAGCTCCAGAGGACCTGAGAGCCTCTTCTGGGCTCTGCCAACTCCTGCACACACCCAAACACAGATCCACACATGCATATACATAATTGAAAATAGGCCTTTCTTTCAAGCATGAGGCAGGCATGAACTGCACAGCAAGATAACGTTCTCAAACCCCAATAAAATACAGATGTTGTTCCTGAGTTCCATTAACATCATAAGTGCTCAAAATCATGTTTGCCCAGAGTTGCTGCCCTGAGAAGCGGGTGTGTTTTCGCCACTGCAGAAGACTGCTGTGCAGAGCCGATGCACAGCACTGCTCCAGTATGCAGCAGCACGTGGTGCTCTAGTGTTCTTGTAGGCCTTTTTGACCTTAACCTGAGTGAACTCTGACGATACCCTACTAGTTTAACACATTCACTATTACATGTAATTCTCACTTAATCCTCTTAAAGACCTTATGAAATAACCATGTATCTATAGATAATGAAATGGAGGCTTCAGAAAGTTTAAAATGCAAACTGTCTCGAGATAACACTTTTATTTAAGAAGCCAGCTTTATGATAGGACATGAGACTGAAGGGACAATATGGGCTAGCATATTAATGCAATAATCTGGGTGATAGAATCTTTTCCTATGGCTAGCACAGCATAGGACCCCAAACTGTGCAGCTTAAGATGACAGGGTTTATTCTCTCACAATTCCTGCAGAGTTGTTCCTCTGGTAAAGATTCTGCCCTTGCTTCTTCTAGCTGTGTGCAGTTGCTGGAGCCCGTGGGCTAGCAGCAAGGCCTCCACATCATCCATTCTTCTCCGTGTGCCTCTATCAAATTCCTCTCTCCTTCTGAAGATACCTCCCACTAACTGGGGTCAACCCTAATACAATGTGGCCCATTTGACCTGACTTACGCCTGCAAAGAGCTTACTTCCAAGTAGGGTCACACAAGTACCTGGGGGTTAGGACCTCAACATACCGTAGTGCGAGACTCGACTCAACCCACGCATAGATGTGAAAACCCATAAAGATGGAAGATGCTAAAGGGACTGGGGAAGGGAATTTCAAGAGCAAATGTGATTGTTCTTTGTTAATATCCATGAGATCGTGAAGCCTGAGAACTTGCACCTTTGTGGCTATCATGGCCAAGAGGAGAAAAACAAACAAACACACACACACACCAAAACCAAAAGAAGTCCCAGGAGGAGAGAAACGGTAGTTTAGGTGCTTACAGGCTGCCTCAATTGGGTTTTGCATTAGAAAACCTGTGGTGGTTGGGATACAGGCGTGGGGATGAGACAGATTAACAGAGATGTAAACCGTGACACTAAGAGCCACAGCTGACTGGTAGAAAAAGAGCTGTCCATGGAAGGAACTAGGACTGTGAACCTAAGAGAGTAAGGATGCCTATAGGGTAGACTGGGGGGAGGGGGAGAAGTCCCAGTATTTTGGGGGCTGAAGGAGGAGTCCCAAACCCTGTTTTACACTTATATTACTCCAGTTAATGGAATAAACCTCCCTGCAGTGGGCAAAGAGATGTCTTGCTGGTGATGGTGTTCTTAGTCAGGGGCAGTCCTTTCTTCCTCCTAAATTGATGCCCGGCTTGGTGGCCAAAGCTGTCTTATGTCTAGGACTCATGAAAGTCGAATACAATTAAATCAATTCCAGGCAGGGCAACGTGGGAGGAGGAAGACTGACAGAGACCTGTGGACTGCTCATGCGTGCTGTGCCACCCCGGACCTGCCCTACAGTGCACAGCACAGGCAGGCTTGCTACCGTTCCATGGATGGGTGGAAGATACCACCCAGAGGCCCACCAGCTGGGTGGCCAGCCTGCAGTTTGAGTATGTGGTGGTCAGATGGGAGAGAAAAAGTAGTAGAGTAGCTTGAACATTATGATAATAGATGGAACCGGAGACTTGAGGGTGGAGAGAAGCAGCCTGTTGGGAGAGACCAGCCCTGCCACCTGGGGCCCTGATGTAGTCCCATTTTGAGCTGCCGCGGAGGCACATGTCTGGGTCCCTGACTACACACAGTGGCAGGGGTTGACGTCCAAGGCTCATATTACCACTGGAGAAGATAGGGATGACCCTGTTTGGGGCAGCCAGTGGGGACCACGTGGATGTCCAGGGGCTGTGCATAATAGGCCCCGCCCTCACTGGATATAGCACTCCGGAGAACTAACTCTATCTCTCACCAGCAGCAACTCTTGGGCGAGTGGGCCCTGCGACCCACCCAAGCAGCACAGTGGAGCTGGGGCTGGTGGCAGGGGTGTGTGTGAGCCTGGAGAGCTGACCCCACCACTCATCTACAGGCACAGAGGTAATGCCCTCCCCATGCCCCATCTCGCCAACCTCAGCAGTTGGGACAGCTACACACAGGCTCATGACCTAAGGAGAGTGGGCTCTGCCCCTTGCCTGGACAGCACAGCAAAGGTGACCCTGCTGTCAGGAGCCCAGGTAAGCCAGCCCGAAGGTTGAGATCGCACAGGTGGTGTGGGTGAGTTTGGGGGGATGCCTTGCCCCCTTGGCCTCTCGTCAGCTGTGTTAGTCCGGAAAGCTGACCTCCAGGGTCACGAAGGGTGGGAGAGCTGTCTCTGCCCCTCGACAGCTATAGCCCTTGGGAGAGTGAGCCCTGCACCTTGCAGGAGCAGCACTCTAGAGCTAGCCCTCATAGTGGGGGCACTGGTGAGCCTGTCCTGAAAGTGAGGGAAAGCTGGTCTTTCCACTTCTCCACAGAGAGATGGCCAAGGGGGTGAAGGGAGGTGCCCTACACTCCCTTACCCCGTGCCACCTGAGGCAGTCAGGAGAGGTGATCCCCGGGGTCCTAAGAGCAGGAGAACAGGCCTGCACCACCCCTAGGTAGCACAGTGGAACTGTCCCTGGCAGAGGATGCACTAGCGAGCGGGCCCTCGTGTCTACAGTGAGCGGGTCCTCGTGTCTGCAGTGAGGTGGCGTGGGTGTAGGGATGGTCCCCTTCCCTCTCCCACCTCCACAACTGCAGTAGCCCGTGTTTGTGTTTTATTTTGGGCGGGGGGGGGGACGTTACAAGGGTGAAGCACAGATTTGAGGGCGTGGGGTACATGATGTGAGACTCACAAGAATCAATAAAAAGTTTTGTTTTTTAAAAAAAGAAAGAAAAAAACCCAGATGGAATAAAAATGTTAACAATGTTGAAATTCAAACAAAGCTGGGAGGATCTTAAGGTCAGTGTAGACTGGGGTACATGCAGGGGACTACTCATGGGGACTCGGTGTATAAAATGAATGCGACTGACTTCCGCCATGAAACTTGTCTGTGGAGGAAGCAGGCCGGAAGGGCTGATAGAAGAGCAAGGGAAATGATTTCTTCTCTGGTCGGTGTTGCTTAAGACGGGGTGTCTGAGCTTACTTAGATGCTGAGGGGGTAGTCGGTAGAGCTGCGTGCGATGATTATGGAACAAATGAGGACTGATGATGTAGCAAACTGAAAAGATATGAGGGACTCATGTACCGATTTCAATGGGAGGAGGGGCACCTCCACCCACCCACCCCCACCCCCACCCCTACCCCCGAGAGCGAGATAGGGAACAGTGGGAAATCTAGGAGGATGGAGCAGACATTTAATGACATTCTTATTTGCTGGTCGTTAGTTTCTTGTCATATATAATGGAAGGTCATCAATAACAATGGATGTAAAGAGTTCCAAGAACTACTCTTTTTTTATGTGAGTTGTAGATTCTTTGATAGTATATTCTTTGAGATTAACATTTTTTATTATCAACCATGAAAGCACAAAAGACTATATAAATCATTTTGACATGATCCTGAAATTCATTACCCAAGTTGTTTTTCTCTCAGAGATTTGCTTTTGAATTTTATTATTATTATTATTATTATTATTATTATTATTATTATTATTATTAATTATTATTATTATGTACAGGGAACTCACTTGAGGGAGGTCCAGCTAGCAATGGTCACCTACAGGTTCCTAAAAGGCCTGGACCTTGGCTTGGACTCTTGTCATCTCATCATTGTTTCTCAGAAATGATTTCACATCAGATAACTTAATGATCTTTCCCCGCTAGAGACTTTTGAAAAATAGGCTCTGTCTTGCTCCAAATCTTTATCACCAAGTGAGATGGAGACATTAAAAGTTACAAATTTGGTAATATAAAAGATGATACAATTATGACATAAAAATATACTGTGGTTAAAAAAAAAGTAGTCCACATAAACAAAAGGAATTTTAAAAGGAATAAATCTGCAGTCCCGAATCCATTGCCAGAAAAGCGTGTGCTCCTATGATTTAGGAAGAGACAGAAAGGGGTTATTGATGGTACTGGATACAAAAATTTATTGTAAAACTGTTCAATATGAAAGGCAAGGTATTAGTGCAAGCAGCTAGTCCAATGGAATAGAACTGACCATGGAAATGAGTCCATTCAAATGTGGAATTATGATGTCATAGTCTCCTCGGACCCCTGGGGAGTGTGTCCTAAGACCCTCAGAGCATCACCATACCCCTTTCATCACCAAAATGCAAGACTATAATAATCCTTTGGGTATTGTCTTAGTTAGGGTTTTATTGCTGTGAACAGACACCATGACCAATGCAAGTTTTATAAAAGACAACATTTAATTGGGGCTGGCTTACAGGCTCAGAGGTTCAGTCCATTGTCATCAAGGCAGAAACATGGCAGCATCCAGGCAGGCTTGGTGCAGGAGGAGCTGGGAGTTCTCTCTCTTCATCTGAAGGCGGCTAGTGGAAGACTAACTTCCAGGCAACTAGGGTGAAGGTCTTAAGCCCACACCCACAGTGACACACCTACTCCAACAAGGCCACACCTCCTAATAGTGCCACTCCCTGGGAAAAGCATATACAAACCATAACAGGTATCATATTTTCTTCTACTCATTCATACTTATGATAAAGTTGAATTTGTAAACTAGCTCCAATAATATATCAACCACGATAACTAATAATATGCCCAGACGTGGTAGCACAAGCCTGAAACTCAGCACACAGGCAGAGGAGGTAGGAGCATGGCCAGGGGTTCAAGAGCAGTTTGGGCTATGTAGGAAGTGCTGGACATATTCAGGGCTACTGCGATCCTATTGCAAACAAAAGAAAACTGAAACCATTAACGAACGAGAGTGATTGCAATTTGCTGTAACAGAAGATGTATGGCTGTGGTCTCTGGCAGCAGAACAGTATTGTGCAGCACGCACCTCTCTTCTTGATATAATAATATAATATTCTTGTGTTGAAAGGAAGTGAGGTGACTGGGGTGGGCACTGTGACAGCATTTGACGACTACGTATGGGCTACTTGAATACCAGCACCACAACACGGTGGCATGTCTCCTAAGTGAGCATCCAGCCAGTTATCTAGGGCAGGTATCCTAGACCAAGGGAAGCCTCCCTTTCTGAGCAGGTGGATCAGGGCACACTTAGAATCATGCATAATGTAAAATTGTTTCTTTGAGACGCTTTTCAGGTAATACTTTTGACTGGGTAAATGAAGCCCCATAAAGCAACACGGTGGATAAGGTGCGCTATTGCCTCTAGCTGACCCAGCACTATACGGGAACAATGGATAGCGCAATGAAAGCAGTCTTGGGGGTGCCAGGGTTGGAGAAAATGCTCAGTTGGGAAAGTGTGAAGACTCAAGTTCGGATCCCCAAGAGGCATATAAATGGCAGGAGGGCATGACAGCCACTTAAAGTCCTAACACACAGAAGTGGGAAGTGGGGACAGAGGACAGTGACACACTGGCTGCTGGACTAGCTGAGCCAAAGGTCTCAGGTTCACGTGAGAGACCCCATCTCAACCAACCGGGTTGAGAGTAATAAGGGAAGATATCCAACGGGAACTTCTGTTTTCCCCGGGCATGTGCACACATGTGCACAAACACATAGATGCACACACCTGTATGCATACATATCACACACATGCACAAAACAAAAGTAAAAGAAGAAAGGAGTATTCAGTGAATGGAAAAGATGGTTATCGAATAAAACATGGAATTATATCTTACCTCCACCATACACAAAAATCCAGGTGAATCAAATATCATACCATGAAGGGGGAACAAATTGTTTTGAATGTAGAGGGAAGGGGAACTCCCTCAAGGTAGGGGAAGATTTCCTAAAACAAACAAAATAAAACAAATCCCCCTGTGAACTACTATGAAAAAGCTTTCTAGATTTGACCACACTAAAATGAAAACCATAATGATCAAAAAGCATTCTAAAGAGACTGGAAAACACAAGTTACAAACTACGGGAGAAATGTGTGATACATTAACGTGACAAGTTAATATGTAAAATATGTAAATTAATCTCATAATCAATAAGAGAAAGCATTTCCAACTCAATAGGAAAAGGCTTAGAGGCATCTCACAGGGAAGATATAAGAACAACCAATAACCAAACAAAACGATGCTTAGCCTCATTAGTAATGAAACAAAAACAAATTAATATCACAGTAAGGTACCATTTTATTCCCATTAGATTGGAAAAACCAATTAGTTTTACAATATTAAGCACAGTGAGAATGTGGAACTACAGGCTTCTTAGCCATTGCTGCTGAGAGTACACAGCGGCAAGAGGACACTGGAAAACAAACTGACATTTTCCAGTAAAGACGAACACCTGCAGACCGCAAGACTAGATACGTATCTCAGAAAGTTTTAGACTTTTATACAAGGAGCAGGTGCAAGAATCTTCATGACAAATTTTAGCAGTGCACCGTTAGAGACAACCCAAGATACATGCTGTCAAGGACATAAATAAATGAAGCCCTGACGAGGAGCAAACTATAGCAATATTCAGGATTGTGGGTCAATATTTAAAACATTGTATAGTGGAAAAGATAACCTCGAGAAAATGATAAGAAGCATGATTCTGTTTATGTGGATTTAGAATACACTAATATATGTCACATATAGGTCACATATACATTAGGCAATGATGAAAACAAAATTGCTAATAGCAGAGAGAGTTGGTGCTGTCAGCAAGTGACACACAATTTACAACAAGGGTATTAGAAATGTTCTGTTTCCCCGAAGAGGACAGGGAAGACCAACAGAGTCAAATCGCCTGGACACGTGGGAGCTCCCAGACACCGAGCCACCAATCAAAGAGCATGCGTAGGCTGGACTTAGGACCCCACATATGTAGCAGATGAGCAGCTTGGTCTTCATGAGGGTCCCCCAACAACTAGAGTGGGGGCTGCCCTTGAACCTGTTGCCTGCCGGTAGATTATGTTTCCCTAACTGGGCTGTCTTGTCTGGCCTCAGAGGAAGAAAATGTACCTAGCCTAACAAAGACTTGGTGTGCCAGGGTGGGTTAATACCCAGTGGGGGCCTCCACCCTCTCAGAGGAGAAGGGGAGGGGCAATGTGAGGGAGGTACTAGGAGGACAAAGGCAGGGCCTTCGATCAGAATAAAATGATTGAATGAATGAATGAATGAATGAATAAATAAATAAATAAATAAATAAATAAATGGAAAATAAATATAGCAAAAAAAAATACCAGAAAATGAAGCAGAAGATGGTGATGGTGGTGGTGGTGGAGGAGGAGGAGGAGAAGACTGGTCCAGCGTGCAATTGTTTATTTTGATTATTGCATAACTTAACAAGTACATGCCATAGACACTTCAGTATATGTGTTTCAGAGCTTAAATACAAGTAAATAAAAAGTGTGCTTATTGTACTGGCTGGTTTTGTGTATTTGGAGTTAATCACAGAGAAAGTGGCCTCCCATGAGGAAAGGCCTACATGAGATCCAGCTGTAAGGCATTTTCTCAATTAATGATCAAGGGTGGGAGGGCCCCTTGTGGGTGGTATCATCCCTGGGCTGGTAGTCCTGGGTTTTGTAAGAAAGCAAGCTGAGCAAGCCAGGGGAAACAAACCAGTAAGTAACATCTCTCCGTGGCCTCTGCATCAGCTCCTGCTTCCAGACCTGCTTGAGTTCCAGTCCTGACTTCCTTTGGTGATGAACATCAATGTGAATGTGTAAGCTGAATAAACCCTTTCCTCCCCAATTTGCTTCTTGGTTATGATGCTTTGTGCAGGAAAAGAAACCCTTGCTAAGACAAACTGTTACCAGCATAGTGGGGCATTCCTGTGACAGCCTGACCATGTTTGGAGGAGTACTGTGGAAGGACTTTGGAACTTTGGCTAGAAGAGCCATTCAGCGTTAAGAGCTTTGTGGGATGTTCTGTAGGAGCTTGGAAGATAATCTTGAGAACTGTGCAAACAATGGAGGCCTGGCTTGTGAAATTTCAGAGGGGAGATTAAAGAGTCTTACTCACAGAGCCGTGGCTATTTTGTGAAGATTCTGTGGTTTTGGTTAGCTGGAGCTGAGGAATCATCTGCGATTAATCATCTGTAGATTACTACTAGAACTACTAAAGTGAAACCTTTGAATTACTGGGATGATTGATGCTAGTTAGCTGAAGCTAAGAAATTAACAGTGGTTGAGAAGAGACCAGCATCACTGAGGTGAAATCTTCTGGGAAGTGTTTCTTGAGAGCACAGAGAAGCTATGTGCCATAGGCAGCCATGGTTGTACCTCCTGTTACCAGACTTGGTAATGTGTAAGAGTCACCCAGGTGGTACTGGTTTTGAAACATGAAGGGTAGCAGCTGATGCTTGGCCCTGTGAGAGGTCAGGACAGGCCATTGGTGAGGTGCAGCCTCACTGGCAGTTGAAGGCCCAGGACCCAAGGGATCATGCAGAGAAGCTGAGGCTTAGCACCAAGAAAAGAGTCTATGAGGGGCTATTTGTAAAAGTGCAGTCCAGCTGCAGCAGAAGACAGGAGTGTTTTGGAGATGGCAGTACCATGAGATGCCCACCAAGACCAGCGGCAACAGTGGAATACAGGCAGCTGGACCCTAGGAGACCAGGTGTGTGCTACAAAATGCAGAGCTGGAGAAGTGACCCAAGCCCTTGGAGGAGCCCAGAAGATCGTGAGTAGATCCTAGACACTAGATGGTTAAAGTTTGATTTTGCTTTTATGCTCTGATATTTTTCCCTCTTGAAGGAAAAGAGTATTTTAGTGGAGCCCACAGTTAAGAGACTTGGAATTGTAAAAAGACTTTGAAATTCAAAAGAGATTGTATATTTTAAAGGGACTGAAATTTTAATATGTAAGAAATGGTAGACTGGGGGGACTTTTAGATCTTAGGAATGAATAAGAAAATAAGAGATGAGGCTTAATAGCAATGTGTTTGTGTGTCAAGTTGACAAGGGGTCAGTTGTTCTGGAAGATTTTGTGTGTCAACTTAAAACAAGTTGGAGTTAATCACAGAGAAAGGGGCCTCCCTTGATGAAAGGCCTCCATGAGATCCAGCTATAAGGCATTTTCTCAATTAGTGATCAAGGGAGGGAAGGCCTTGTGGGTGGTGCTATCCCTGGGCTAGTTCTATCAGAAAGCAAGCTGAGCAAGCAAGGGGGAAAAATCCAGTAAGAAGCACCCCTCCATGGCCCCCCGCCTCAGCTCCTGCCTCCAGGTTCCTACCCTGCGTGATTTCCAGTCCTGAGCTCCTGAAGAGCAATGTGAATGTGTAAGCTGAATAAACCCATTTCTCTCCAACTTGCTGCTTAGTCATGATGCTTTGTGCAGGAATAGAAATCCTGACAAAGACACTTGTACATGTAGGATATAGCCCATAATTTTATTTTATTTTATTTTATTTATTTTCTGTATTCTTTGTTTACGTTCCAAATGATTTTCCCTTTCCCGGTTCTCCCCTCCTGTTAAATCCCCTAAGTCCTCTTCCCTCCTCTAGGTCCCCAATCAATCCCCTCCCACTCCTCTGTCCTGGCAATCCCCTACAATGCTGCATCAAGCCTTTCCAGGACCCGTGCCCTCTCCTTCCTTCTTCTTGGGAATGATTTGATATGTGGGTTGTGTTTGGGGTATTCTGAGCTTCTGAGCTAATATCCACTTATCAGTGACTGCATTCCATGTGTGCTCTTTTGTGAATGAGTTTCCTCACTTACTATGATATTTTCCAGTTCCAACCATTTGCCTAAGAATTTCATGAATTCATTGTTTTTAATTACTGAGTAGTAATCCATTGTGTAAATATACCATATTTTCTGTATCCATTCCTCCATTAAGGGACATCTGGGTTCTTTCCAGCTTCTGGCTATTATAAATAAGGCTGCTATGAACATAGTGGAGCATGAATCCTTATTGCATGCCAGGGAATCCTCTGGGTATATGCCCAGGAGTGGTATGACAGGGTCCTCCGGAAGTGTCATGCCCAGTTTTCTGAGGAACCGCCATACTGATTTCCAGAGTAGTTGTACCAGCTTGCAATCCCGGCAGCAG
This sequence comes from Apodemus agrarius, assembly GCA_964023405.1. NCBI lineage: Eukaryota > Metazoa > Chordata > Mammalia > Rodentia > Muridae > Apodemus > Apodemus agrarius. The sequence continues at coordinate 83,192,387 of OZ030011.1, forward strand.
TGGAGGAGTGTTCCTCTTTCTCCACATCCTTGCCAACACCTGCTGTCTCCTGAGTTTTTAATCTTAGCCATTCTGACTGGTGTGAGGTGAAATCTCAGGGTTGTTTTGATTTGCATTTCCCTAATGACTAATGATATTGAACATTTATTAAGGTGCTTCTCAGCTATTCGAAGTTCTTCAGGTGAAAATTCTGTTTAGCTCTTTACCCCATTTTATCACGGCACATTTCTTGAACACCGTAATTTCACGCAGCCAAGCTGCAATCCAGGCAGAGGCTGTGTGATATTTACTGGGGAACGCCTTGTTTGGCAGGGCTGTTCAAGGTGAATGCCGCTGTGGGCCTCCTTGGCTGCAGATAGAGCTGAGCTGAAATTTCTCATGGCAAGCTGTGTGACCTGTTTCTGACCTGTTCTTTTACTTACAAGATGTCCCTGCCAGCCGGAGGTGCGAGCATCCAGGCGTGATAGTTCACTCAGAGTTTATTCTTTGAGCTACGGTACTGGCCATGATTTACCCTCTGGAGATCCATTGCTTTGCTTTTAATCAGCTGTACAGTTATTACCTAGATACATTAAAGAATTAACCTCCCAACAATATCTATTATTTGTGTAGTTAGCTGGCTTTGGCACTCTGACATGGAAACCATCAGTTAAGTAAAGTTTCAAAGTAAACCTGAGGGGGTCTTACAAGAAGGAAGCAAGATATTAAACTAAAACTGCACTAACAATACCTAGCCCTGTAACATAGTGGTTTCCAAGGACTCTTGAACTACTAGCTTATCATTAACTACAGAGGGACGCGATGACTTTGTGTGTATTCTCTAACGTTCATACCTGATTGATTTTGTATTTCCTTGTGCCAGATACTCATGGTAACCATTCTTTGTATACATTTCCCTGGATACATTTTTTCTTCAGTAATGTAATACCAACTTGTATAAAAATTCCTGCCTCAGAACAGTAAAGTGCATTCAGACGCATTCAGATCTTGTGTGTGTCTGTCTGTCATTCGCCGGACCTGTACCTTCCTGCATACCAAAGACCCTGATTCCCCACAGGAGTGTGTGTTCCGACTGAGTCGGTCCGTGGCACCATTTTTTAACAGGGTTATTTGGTTCTCTGGGGTCTAACTTCTTGAGTTCTTTGTATATATTAGATATTAGCTCTCTGTCAGATGTAGGGTTGGTGAAGATCTTTATCCAATTTGTTGGTTGCCAGTTTGTCCTTTTGACAGTATACTTTGCCTTACAGAAACTTTGTAATTGTATGAGGTCCCATTTGTCAATTCTTGATATCAGAGCATAAGCTATTGGTGTTCTGTTCAGGAATTTTCCCCCTGTGCCCATGTCCTCAAGGGTCTTCCCCACTTTCTTTTCTTTTAGTTTCAGTGTGTCTGGTTTTATATGGAAGTCCTTGATCCACTTGGAGTTGAGCTTAATACAAGGAGATAATGGATCACTTTGCATTCTTCTGCATGTTGACCTCCAATTGAACTGACACCATTTGTTGAAAAGGCTATCTTTTTTCCATTGGATGTTTCAGCTCCTTTGTCAAAGATTAAGTGACCATAGGTGTGTGGGTTCTTTTCTGGGTCTTCAATCCTATTCTGTTGATCCACCTGCCTGTCACTGTACCAATACCATACAGTGCTTAACACTATTGCTCTGTAGTATTGCTTGAGGTCCCGGATACTGATTCCCCCAGAAGTTTTTACTGTTGAGAATAGTTTTAGCTATCCCGAGTTTTTGTTATTCCAGATGAATTTGAGAATTGCTCTTTCTAATTAGAAGAACTGGGTTGGAATTTTGATAGGGATTGTATTAAATCTGTAGATTGCTTTGGGCAAGATGGCCATTTGACTATATTAATCCTGCCAATCCACGAGCATGGAAGATTTTTCCATTTTCTGAGGTCTTCTTCAATTTCCTTCATCAGAGACTTGATGTTCTTGTCATACAGATCTTTCACTTGTTTGGTTAGAGTCACACCAAGATACTTTATATTGCTTGTGGCTATTGTGAAGGGTGTCATTTCCCTAAATTCTTTCTCAGCCTGCTTATCCTTTGAGTATAGGAAGGATACTGATTTCCTTGAGATGATTTTATAACCAGCCACTTTGCTGAAGTTGTTTATCAGCTGTAGGAGTTCTCTGGTGGAGTTTTTTGGGTCACTTAAGTATACTGTCATATCATCTGCAAATAGTGATAGTTTGATTTCTTCCTTTCCAATTTGTATTCCTCTGACATCCTTATGTTGTCTAATTGCTCTAGCTAGTACCTCAAGTACTATATTGACAAGATATGAAGAGAGAGGGCAGCCTTGTTTAGTCCCTGATTTTAGTGGGATTGCTTCAAATTTCTCTCCATTTAGTTTGATGCTGGCTACCAGTTTGCTGTATATTGCTTTTACTATGTTTAGGTATGGGCCTTGAATTCCTGTTCTTTCCAGGACTTTTAGCATGAAAGGATGCTGAATTTTATCAAAAGCTTTCTCAGCGTTTAATGAGATGACCATGTGGTTTTTTTTCTTTGAGTTTGTTTATGTATGGATTACATTGATGGATTTCTATATATTGAACCATCCCTGCATCCCTGGGATGAAGCCTACTTGATCATGGTCAATGATCGTTTTGATGTGCTCTTGGATTTGGTTGGCAAGAATTTTATTGAGTATTTTTGCATGGATGTTCATATAGGAAATTGACCTGAAGTTCTCTTTCTTTGTTGGATCTTTGTATGGTTTGGTATCAGTGTAATTGTGGCTTCGTAGAACGAGTTGGGTAGTGTTCCTTCTGTTTCTATTTTGTGGAATAGTTTGAGGGGTATTGGTGTTAGGTCTTCTTTGAAGGTCTGATAGAATTCTGCACTAAAACCATCTGGTCCTGTGCTTTTTTGGTTGGAAGACTTTCTATGACCCCCGTCTATTTCTTTAGGGGTTATGGAACTGTTTAGCTGATCTATTTGATCCTGATTTAATTTTGGTATTTGGTATCTGTGTAGGAAATTGTTCATTTCCTCCAGATTTTCCAGTTATGTTGAGTATAGGCTTTTGTAGTAGGATCTGATGATTTTTTTAAATTTCCTCTGTTTCTCTTGTTATATCTCCCTTTTCATTTCTTTTTTTCTTTTCTTTTTCTTTTTTTTTTTTCTAGTTTTTTATTGGATATATTCTATATTTACATCTCATTTCCCTTTTTCTGGTTCCCTGCCCCCCAAAGGTCCCACATGCCCTTTTCCCTCCCATCCACCCTTTCCCACTTCCCTGTTCTGGTATTCCCTTACACTGTTGTTTTGAGCCATTCCAGAACCAGGGTCCACTTCTTCCTTCTTGTTGGACATCATTTGGTATGTGGATTGTGTCTTTGGTGTCCTCAGTTTCTGTTGTTATATCTCCCTTTTCATTTCTAATGTTGTTAATTTGGATACTCTCTCTGTGCCTTTGGTTAGTCTGGCTAAGGGTTTATCTATCTTGTTGATTTTTCTCAAAGAACCAGCTCTTGGTCTTGTTGATTCTTCGTGTGGTTCTCTTTGTTTCCACTTGATTGATTTCAGCCCTGAGTTTGATGATTTCCTGTCTTCTACTCCTCCTGGGTGAATTAGCTTCTTTTTGTTCCAGAGCTTTCAGGTGTGCCATTAAGCTGCTAGTGTATGCTCTCTCCTGCTTTCATTGTGTCCCATAGATTTGGGTATGTTGTGCCTTCATTTTCATTAAATTCTAAAAAGTCTTTGATTTTTTTCTTTATTTCTTCTTTGATCAAGGTATCATTGAGTAGAGTATTGTTCAGTTTCCATGTGTATGTGGGCTTTCTGTTTTTGTTGCTATTGAAGACCACTCTTTCTCCATAGTGATCTGATAGGAGGCATGGGATTAGTTTGATCTTATATTTGTTGAGGTATGTCTTGTGACCAATTGATCAATTTTAGAGAAGGTACCATGAAGTGCTGAGAAAAAGGTATATTCTTTTGCTTTAGGATGAAATGTTCTATCTATATGTTAAATCCAATTGGTCCAAAGCTTCAATTAGTTTCACTCTGTCCCTGTTTAGTTTCTGTTTTTTCTGATTGGTCCATTGAGGATAGTGGAGTGTTGAAGTCACCCACAAGTATTGTATTAGGTGCAATGTGTGCTTGGAGCATTAGTAAAGTTTCCTTTACGAATGAGGGGGCCCATGCATTTGGAGCAAAGATAGATGTTCAGAACTGAGAGTTCTTCTTGGTGGATTTTTCCTTTGACCAGCAAGAAGTGTCCTTCTGTGTCTCTTTTGATGACTTTAGGTTGAAAGTCAATTTTATCTGATATTGGAATGGCGACTCTGGCTTGTTTCCTGAGACAATTTGTTTATAAAATTGTCTTCCAGCCTTTTACTCTAAGGTAGGGTTTATCTTTGACACTGAAGTGTGTTTCTTGTATGTAGCAAAATGTAGGGTCCTGTTACCGTATCCAGTCTGTTAGTCTATATCTTTTTATTGGGGAATTGAGTCCATTGATGTTAAGAGATATTAAGGAATAGTGATTATTACTTCCTGTCATTTTTGATGTTATTTTTATATTTGAGTGGTTATCTTCTTTTGGGTTTGATGAAAGAAGGTTACTATCTTGCTTTTTCCAGGGTGTAGTTTCCCTCCTTGTATTGGCGTTTTCCTCCTATTATCCTTTGTAGTGCTGGGTTTGTGGAAAGATATTGTATAAATTTGGTTTTGTCATGGAATATCTTGTTTTCTCCATCTATGGTTATTAAGAGTTTCCTAGGTATAGTAGTCTTGGCTGGCATTTGTATTCTCTTAGAGTCTGCATGAGATCTGCCCAGGATCTTCTAGCTTTCATGATCTCTGGTGAGAAGTCTGGTGTAATTCTGATAGGTCTTCCTTTATATGTTACTTGGCCGTTTTTCTCTTGCTGCCTTTAATATTCTTTCTTTGTTTAGTACACTTTGGGTTTTGATTATTATGTGATGGGAGGTATTTCTATTCTGGTCCAGTCTGTTTGGAGTTCTGTAGGCTTCTTGTATATTCATGGGCATATCTCTCTTTACATTAGGGAAGTTTTCTTCCATAATTTTGTTGAAGATATTTGATGGCCCTTTAAGTTGTAAATCTTCACTCTCATCTATCCCTATAATCCTTAGGTTTGTTCTTCTTATTGTGTCCTGGATTTGCTGGGTGTTTTGTTTTATAAGCATTTTGCATTTTCTTTGACTGTTGATTCAATGTTTTCTATGGTATCTTCAGCATCTGAGGTTCTTTCTTCTATTTCTTGTATTCTGTTGTTGATATTTGCATCTATGGGCCCTGATTTCTTCCCAAGGTTTTCTATCTCCAAAGTTGTCTCCCTTTGCGATTCTTAGTTGTTTCTACTTCTGTTTTTAGATCCTGGATGGTTTTGCTGAATTCCTTCACTTGTTTGCTTGTGTTTTTCTGTAATTCTTTAAAAGATTTTTGTGTTTCCTCTTTCATGACTTCTGCTTGTTGCCCCAAGTTCTCCTGTATTTTTAATGTGATTTTTGCATTTCCTCTTTATTGGTTTCTTTTGACCCATATTCTCCTGAATTTTTTTAAATGATTTTTGTGTTTCCCTTGTAAGGGCTTCTACCTTTTGATCCATTTTTTCCTGTATTTCTTTAAGAGATTTATTTATGTCCTTCTTGTGTTCCTCTAACAGCATCCTGACCAGTGATTTTAAATCCAAATCTTGTTTTTCTGGTGTGTTGGGGTATCTAGGACTTGCTGTTGTTGGAGAATTTGGTTCAGATGCTGCCATATTGCCTTGGTTTCTGTTAGTAACGTTCCTAAGTTTGCTTTTTGCCATCTGGTTATCTCTGGCTTTTGTTGCTCTTGTTGTCACTGGCAGGTGCTTGACCCTCCTGTGAGCCTGTAAGGCTATTTCTGCACCACTAGGTCACTGCATTTTTCCTGGCACAGATTGCTGATGTTCTGCCCTCCTCTTGGATCCTGTTGGAGCCCTGGTGTGTCTTGCCCCAAGCAATGTTATACTCGGGTTGTCTCTGTGAACCTGGTTCTGCCCATCTGCTCTGTCAGAGAGCAAAGATGGTGTATGCTGCAGGGACCTTTTCCAAGTGCTGATCACTCTGTAGGGCAAATGACCCCTGACAGGGCTGGCACACAGACAGCCCGCAGAGCTGCCCAGGCCCTGTGTGCAGGCAGAAGCCTGACAGGCTAAGACCCAAGTGATGTTAGACTAGGGCTATGTCAGCATACCTGATGCTCTCTGTTAGATCTGTCTGGTGTCAGGGAGCCAAGATGCTGGAGAGCACCTTCACCCATAATTTTAAAAAGTCAGAATATGTGCTATTTGTCTTTTCAGTAGCTGGATTATTTGTTAGTCATAATCTCTTCAAGTTTCACTTATTTTGTAATATTTGACAGAAGTTCCTTCTTTCCTATAGCTGAGCAATATTTCACCAAATATAAATATGATGGCACATGATTCTATTTATATGTGGTAACTGAAGTAAACTTAACTAAATAGAAAATAGAGCAGTTGAAAGGGGAGATTCAGAGAATTTCAGCCATGAGAGATGAATTTCTAGGTATGTGTGGAACAGCATTGTACTTATTGTTTTTTTATATATATGTAATTTATTTTATTTAACAATTTATGAAGTTTGTAGCCATTAGCAGTTCCAGTGCAATTTCAGGTGTAATTTGGAATTCAGGAATTTCAGTGGACCTCTGAGTGTATCGGACCTTGTAGGTAAAATACATGCACTGTGAAGGGATCTCTCTAAAATTGACCTCATTGGTTTCATTCTTCACAAACTAACCTGGGCCACTCGACATGGCCTTTATTGTTCCTGATGCTATCTCCTGTTCTCTGTACAGTAAATTCATGACAGTCAGAAGACATTAATTTGGCATACATGGCATCAGGGCCTTCACAGCTACTGTAGATTTTCTCTGCTCCGTCCATCATGTGCTTATAAAATTCTACTTGATCCCAGAGGAACTTTGGCAGTTTCCCCGGTGGATTCTGGGGCACAGGAAGGAATTACTTCTGGCGAGTCATAGCTGCTTTCTGAGCATTGTGCTTATTAATGCTATACTGTCCATAGTGAAGGGTGTTTTTGACAGTGTAGATCTTGTGTTGTTTTTAGCATAGTAAAAACAGAGTCAATAAAATCAGTTTTTTGAAGAAAGGATAAGAGGGGCCAATGAGTTGATTCCATAGGTAAAGGCACTTGCTGCCTAGGTTAGACCAATCTCTGGGTCCCACGTTGTGGAAGAACACACATTCCTGAAACTTGTCCTTTGACCTCTCCATGTGTGTTATGGCACGTGTACCCACTTGTGTATACACACGCTAAATAGATGCAATTTGAACAATAGCTTTAAACAAAGTGTGATTAGGATATGCTAAGTATGTCTAGACTTCAGATCACTGCGGATGATACTCTTTCTCTAGTATCTCTGTTAGATCTGCAGCTGAGCACACTGTGGCAGAGAATGGCAGCTGGAGCTTGATTCAGGAGTGAGTCCTCACCTGTAGGATGTTAAATCAAGTGTTTAGTCTGATGAGGTTCATCAGGTGAGGCTCTTCTCAAACAAGTGAAGAGCTGTCTGTAGAATTGGAGGGCTAAGGTAGCAAGAAGGCCACACCCACTCCAACAAGGCCACACCCACTCCAACAAGACCACACCCACTCCAACAAGGCCACACTTCCTAATAGTGCTGCTGGGAGCCAATTACATTCAAACTACCACATACCTGTATCAGAAACAAAACAAGGGGATTTATCTTATACTTTCACCCAGCTATTTCACAAAACTACGGGCTGTAAGCAGAGTCAATACTGGGAAAGTGATCAGCCACTTGCAGCTGCTTTTCCCCCTCTTCGTTTCTGAACCTTTTTGTGTCTGTAGCCCCATGATCTTTTTATGTTCTTCATGTGTATGCATGCGTGAACATGAGGATGCTGAAGAACTTTAGGTATCTTCCTAAATGGCTCTTCATGCTTTTAAAAAATAAAATTTACCCATTGATTTGGGGTGGGGGCACCGTGCACGCTTGTCACAGTGAGCATGTGGAAGTCAGAGCATGGCTTTTAAGAGTCCGTTCTCTCCTTCTATCATGCAGACACCAGACGTTGAATTTGGGTTGGCAGCCTTGGCACAAGCACCTTTCTGGATGTCTGGATGGTGTCTCTACTTTATAATTAGTATTATTACTTTTATTATCACTATTATTGTTACTATTTTATTATTATTATTATCATTATTATTATTATTATTATTATTATTATTATTTGAGACACGGTTTCCTTCTGGCCTCAAACTCACAGATAATCCATCTGCCTCTGTCCAGCTGAGGGCTAGGATTAAAGGTACATGCCATCACTGTCTGACTCCACATTACTTCTTGAGCTAGGATCTCTTGATAAACCTGGCACTTACTGATTGGCTAGACTAGTGGGTCTGCAAGCCCCAGAAGATCCCACTGTCTCCACTGGGATCATAGGTGTGTCACGGGGCCCAGTCTTTTATCTATGTACTGAGGTTCTAAACTTAGGTACTTATGCTTGTACAATAAGCACTTTATGAATCAAATTGTCTCCACGGCCTTTAAATTTTTCTTTTAGATTTATTTTATGCATGAGTGTTTTGTTCACATGTATGTCAGTGCACCACATACCTTACCTACCTGATGCCTGTGGAGGTCAACATACCATATTGCATACCCTGGAACTGGACAGATTGTTTTTGAGTCAACCAGGGGTCCTCTGCAAGAGCAACAGGTGCCCTTAATTACTGAGCCATCTCTCCAGCTCCGTTAAAATGTGTAGCTCAGGCTGGGGAAAGGAGGTCCAGTGACAGGCCCAAATTGGGATCCCGCTCTAGGGGAGGCCCCAAGGCCTGACACTATTACAGATGCTTTGGTGCTTACAGACAGGAGCCTAGCATGGCTGTCCTCTGAGAGGCCCAACAAGCAGGTAAGAGAGTCAGATGCAGACACACTCAACCAATGGACAGAAGCTGGGCACCCCTGTGGTTGAATTAGAGAAAAGCTGCAAGAAGCCAAGGAGAAGGGTGACCCCATAGGGAGACCAGCAGTCTCAACTAGCCTGGACCCCTGACCAACCAGTCAGCATACAGGAGCGGATATAAGGTGCAGACACACATACAGCAGAGGACTGCTGGCTCTGGTCTCAGTGGGAGAAGATGCACCTAACCCTGGAATGGCATGAGGCCCCAGGGAGTAGGGAGGTCTGGTAGGATGGGGTAGGGAGTGGGGACATCCTCTTGGAGATGGGGGGGGAGGTATGGGGTGAGGAACAGTCAGAGGGCAGACCAGAGACGGGGAGGGGGATAACGACTGAACTATAAAAAAAAAAGATTTAATAATAATAAAAAGTAAAAAAGTGTGTAGCTCAGGCTGGCCTCCAACGATCAACCTTTTCGCCTTTGCTTCTTCAGCACATGCCACTGCTGTGCTGTGTCAGCACAACCAGCTCTTTTTAATGTTCTTAAGGAGCCTGTGGTCTCATTCTTATCTCAGCAGATAAGTGCCCCCGCCCCCCCCCCAAAAAAAGCCTTTTCACCTGTAGTGCCTGTCTCATGGGTAGAGAGTCTTGATTGGCTGAGATTGGATCATGCCATTGGTAGGGCTTCAATATGGTATATTGATCTCCTTGGAGGACTGGAACAGCAAATGGACTTGGCAAAGGCCTTTAATGTTTTCAAACAAATAAATTCAAAGCATTGTAAGAGGGATAAATATGGAGCACACAGCTCAAAGACATGGCATTAATGTTAGCTGAAGTTTTGTCTCTTTCCTTTCTATATCTCAGAAGTTTTGTTTGTTTTTTTATGTGACCTGAAAAGTATATCTTTACTCCTTGTTATGGTAAAAGATAATATTTTAAAGAATTCTGAAGACCTTGAAATATATATATAACTGTAGCTACAGTTGAGTGAGCCCGCGGCTGCAGGCGCCTGTTGCTAGAGTCCCTTGGGACGCCTGGCTTCCGTCTCCCACCTCAATTGCTCTGTTCTCTATTTACCTGCCTTACCTTTGTAGGTTGGTCTAGTTTCTGGGAGTCTTAGTGAGGGTTTCTATTGCTTCAAGAAAGCACCAAGACCAAAGGCAAGTCAGGGAGGAAAGGATTTATTTGGCTTACACTTCCACATCACTGTTCATCACTGAAAAAAGTCAGGACAAGAACTTAGAGCAGAGACCTAGAGCCAGGAGAGGATGCAGAGGTCACGATGGGATGCGGCCTACTGGCTAGCTCAGTCTACTTAACCCAGAATCACCAGCCCAGTGATGGCGCCACCCACAAGGGCTGGACCCTCCCACATCAATCACTAATTCAAATGGCCTCCAGGCTTGCCTACAACCTAATCTTATGGAGGCATTCTCTCAGTTGAGGTCCCCATTTCTCTATGACTAGCCAGCAGACTGGGTAATACAGACCTGCAGCCTGCCTTGGTCACTATCCGAGCCTTAAGACAACGAAATGACTTATTAAAAAAAAATTGTCTTGTTGCCTTTTTGTAAAGGGTAAAAATCAATGGACACAACAAAAGTTCAGCTGTGTCTTGAGTATGACCAAACCCACGTAGGCTCCATTCCAGACTCTCATTCACGTCAGCCACCGGCTGACGAGCCATTGATTGCATCTGCGCAATCGTTTCGCTTTTTCAGCTGTTGTAATGACAAGATTGGCCAAGAGTGTACTTACAAGTCACTTCTTATTTACTCGTTATTCTATAAATAAACAGTGATGACCTAGAAAATGTTAATTCAGCTGAGTTAGACACAGTCCTTACTCAGATCCTTATGAGGTGTAGCTCTGCTTACACAAAGCACACTAACTCATAATTTAAAATGGAAGCCCATGTGTTGGCTGGTAGGCCTTCAACCTATTGGAAATACTGAAAAAAAAAAAAAAAGGCAGGCAGAAGGCCCACATCTTAAATCCCATCCCTTGAGGGGCACAGACAGGCATTTCTCTCTTGAGTTCAAGGCTACTGTGATCTACACAGTGAGCTATACACAGGCCAGTCAGTTATAAGGTCAATCTCTCTCATTCTCAATTAAAACTTGAATAAATTAAAATATAGATTACAGACATAACTGCAGGGCACAGGAGGTTTTTGTAACTCTTTGCTCTTATGTATGGTTTTTAATGTGATAAAATAAGTGACATTTTCCTGGGTAGTTTAAGCATATACTATTATATATGCACTAATTGTATCAGTATGTTCTATATTCGTGTTAACCAAGTTAAGTGGCACATTCACATTGCTACGCAGCCAGCCGTCCTGTCTGTCTCCAGGGCTTTATCATCTCAAATGCTGTTCTCCATCTCTGAGCACACATTTACAACTGTTTTTGTATCGCGGTTGTTCGAAATGAGGTATCTTTCTTAGGAGTTTCCCTAATAATTCCTCCTACTACGTTCAGTGCCATGAGGAGAAAGGGGGATGGGTGGGGACACTTTCAGAATGACAGCATCTCCAAGATTACCACACAATACTGAGGCAGTAAAAACTTTAAAGCTCAACTAAACCGAACACAGCACACACACACACACACCCCTCAGCATTTGTAAAGACTCTTCCTGAGGGCTCTGTCTGCTCACAAAATCGAAGCCATGGGAATGTCTGCACAGATGCCTGCCTTCCTCGGGGGTCACATTTCCTGCACAGTTTAACTGTCATTAAAGTTTTGCTTTTACTGTTGTGGTTAATGCAGAAACGTGCTTGTAGCACTGTGAGTTTTGAGTGGGCCGTGAGCTCCGTGTTGCAGAGAGCAGACCCCTGGAGCTGGGCTGCCAGGACCAAATCCTAAGGGATGACTGAGGTACTCGACTCGTTCACACCCCACTTCCTTTGTAAAACAGGACAGACCCATATGGCTTGAGTATAATCGCCCTCAAAAGTCTATGCATTATAGCCTTGCTGCTAGGGTGTGGAGACTGGAGAAGAGTGTGGGTGAAGACTGTAGAAAATCCTATGGTCACTGAGGATGCACCATTAAGGGGGCTGTGATCCCATACTCCCTGAGTCGATCTCTCTTTGCTTCGTGGCTTGTGATCAAAGTGCTTCCTGTTGTTTGAGTTCATGCTGTGATGGAGGTCTGAAGCCATGACCTGATGTCGGCCTGAGCTCTATCACTGTGTGCCAAAATAAGTTAATTAATTGCCTTGCTATTTTGTGATAAAAAGCTAAATCAGAGATCAGAGCAAATCTTACCTGTAGACCACACTGAGAAGACTGAGAAGAATAAGCAGCCAAAAGTTTTATCTTGGTACTTGTCACAGAGTAACTGTCAACTAACTGTGTTCGATTTAAATCAATTACAATTATAAAGAACAAAAAGATCGAAATGCTCTATGCATTTCTCATTGTAGGCTCTTAGTGAGGCAACCTGAAACTTGTGGAATTTAAGTTTGCAGCTTGATGATGTTCTACTTTATATCTCAGATTTCTAAGGTCACTGTTAGTAAGTTGACATTATGAATTTTAATACTAATGTCAGATCCTTGAGAATTATACTTTTTTCCTTATCATTCTCATTATAAGAAATAAAGAAAAAAGGAAGAGAAATGAAGAGCCTAAAGATGCAATATTTAGTTCTTGGGTTATAATATTAAGGTGTGATTACTTCGCCAAGAACTTACTGAAGCATTTCAAATTTGCTCCCACATAGTGACAAAAGAAAGTTTAAACCAACAAGAATTGTTTAGCATGTTACATCTTTGAAGTCTTTTCTGAGGTAAACTTTGATGTTTTACTTAAACAGCTGCCTCTTCTCAGGCAAGCCTTCACTGGGAATATCTAGACTATCCCAATAGGGTTCAAAGTGGTCCCAAGGCTGAGAAATTGGCTTCATGAGAAAATATAATCTTAAGAGCTCCAAGGTCTAAGTTGATTTTATATGACAAAGCCAATTACAGGCTAGCTGCTCTCTGCTTCTGAGAGCTGGTTTAAAAACTAACATAATTTTATATCATCTTTCTTGGGAACTAAATCCTTTGCTTCTTACATAAGTAAAAGACTTTCTTGACTTCAAAGGGAATTCTGACTACCTTAGAAATGGGTGCAGGTTCCTAACCGTTTCCCCCTTCCACCATCTCCCTTTCTATATTCTTCTTAATTCCTTCATATCTAAAAATTCTGGATAGGTGTAAAAAATTAATGCAGAAGTATAACTTCAGTGCTAGAATGTGTTCATCTCTTTCCTTTGCCTCACATGCTTAATTGATATTTAAGGAAAGTTGATCTGCATGCTTCTGGGAGAACTCACATTGTCATGTGCAATTATGCTACGATGTATTGATACGCATTAAAGAAAAATTACCCAGAGATGTGTTACATAACCATCTCTAGCCCATAGCATTGCCAGAATGAACACATGTACTCTGGTCTTACTCTACTTTAATAGTATATATGGGTCATGTGGAAAGGGAGAGAAGCTAAGACAAGAGCTTCAGCAGTTATAAGGTGTCTTTAAAAAATGACCCGTACAAGAACTCAAGAAGTTAGACCCCAAAGAACCAAATAACCCTATTAAAAATGGAGTACAGAGCTAAACAAAGAATTGTCACCAGAAGAAATTCGGATGGCTGAAAAACACCTTAAGAGATGTTCAACATCATTAGTCATCAGGGAAATACAAATCAAAACAACCCTGAGATTCTACCTCACACCAGTCAGAATGGCTGAGATTAAAAATTCAGGAGACAACAGGTGCTGGTGAGGATATAGAGAAAGAGGAATACTCCTCCACTGTTGGTTGGATTGCAAGATGGAACAACCGCTCTGGAAATCAGTATGGCGGTTCCTCAGAAAATTGGGCATGTCACTTCCAGAGGACCCTGTCATACCACTCCTGGGCATATACCCAGAGGATTCCCCTGCATACAATAAAGACATATGCTCCACTATGTTCATAGCAGCCTTGTTTATAATAGCCAGAAGTTGGAAGGAGCCCAGATATCCCTCAAAGGAGGAATGGATACAGAAAATGTGGTATATATACACAATGGAATACTACTCAGCAATTAAAAATAATGAATTCATGCAATTTGTAGGCAAATGGTTAGATCTGGAAAATATCATCCTAAGCGAGTTAACCCAATCACAAAAGAATACACATGAAATGCAATCACTAATAAGTGGATATTAATGAGCCCAGAAGCCCTAAATACTCAAGGCACAATTAGCAAGTCAAATGATTCCCAAAAAGAAGAAAGGAGAGGACCCTGAAAAGATTGGATCCAGTTTTGTAGGAGAGTACCAGATCAGAGAAATGGGGGGGGGGATTGGGGAATAGTTGAGGGGGGGACTTATGGGACATATGGTGTGTGTGTGGGGAACTGGGAAAGGGAAAAGCTTTTGGAATATAAACAAAGAATATAGAATAAAAAATTTTTTAAAAAATGACCCGTACGTAACCTGCTGGTGCTCCTAACCTGTTCCAAATGAAAATGCTGAATCAGCCTCCTCTATTCTTCCAAGCAGTGAGCAGGAATCAGGCCTGTCTCCTGGCAAGTCAAAACTAATTTCATTCAGTGGATGTAGACAAACATATATTTAAGAAGAAGATCCCTCAAGTAAAGGTCAAGAGATTGCCCCCAAACCAAATTTCGTCTCAGGGAGCAAATTTGAACTCCAGACCCATTTATTTTCACCAGTCTTTTGCTGTACTGAAAATATGCACATCATACTCAGCTTCTGCTTGCTCAGAGATATAGGGCCCTATCTCCTGTCTTAGGGGAGGTTTCTACTGATGTGATAAAACCCCAAGACCAAAAGCAACCTGGGGAGGCAAGGGTTTGTTTCATCTTGCACTTTCAGGTAATAGCCCAGGGAAGTCAGGGCAAGAACCTGGAGGCAGGAACAGGAGCAGGGGCTATGGAGGAACATTGCTTTGCTGGCTTTCTTCTTCTGGCTTGCTCAGTATTTTTTTATACACACCAGACCACCTAGCCAGAGGTCACATCACCCATAACGGGCTGACCCTATATCAGTCATTAATCAAAAAAGAAAACAAAACAGCAACAATTAAAAAAAACCCAAAACAAACCAAACAACCAAAAGCCCTATATACCCATTTTATAGAGGTTGGAAGGCAGGACAGGAACTGATGTCAGGCAGTACAATTGACCCCGTGTCAACTTGACACAAACACATCACTGTTAAGCCACAACCATTTCTTACTCCTCTCCAAGATCTCACATTAAAAACAGGAATAAAATTAAAAGTCCCACGGTCTTTACAAATTCAAACACATTCACATTTAAGTACCTTGAAAATACCCAATCTCTTTTAAAATCAAAGTTCCTCAGTTGTGAGCTCCAGTAAAATACTTTCTTACTTCAAGAGGGGAAAATCAGAACATGGTCACAAATCAGATCAAAACCAAATTCTAACCATTTAGTGTCTGGTTCAACTACTTATGATCTTGCAGACTCCTCCAAAGGGCTTGAGTCACTTCTCCAGTCCTGCCCTTTGTAGCACACAGCTTGTCTTCTAGGCTCTGTCTGACTGGCTCCATTCCATTGCTACTGCTGTTCTTGGTACTCATCCCATGGAACTGGCATCTCCAAAAAACACTGGAGTCTTCTGCTACAACCGGAGTGTACTTTCACCAATAGCCTCTCATAGTCTCTCTTCACGGTACCAAGCCTCAACATTTCTCTGCACAATCCCTTCAATCCTGGGCCTTCACTGATGGCCTCTTACAGTTCCAGTCCTCAGATTCTCTCCATGACCCCTTCATGTCTTCAAAACCAGTACCACCTGGGTAACTCTTATACATTACCAAGTCTAGATGTCAACACAAGATACAACCATGACTGCCTCTCTCAGGAAACACTTTACAGAAGATTTCACCTCAGTGAAGCTAGTCTCATCACTCATAGTTTCTTAGCTCTAGCTAACCCACATCAGTTAGTTCTTTCAGTGATGCAAAGATTTCACTTCGGTGGTGCTAGGTGGTCTCTTGTTAATCACAGTTGACCCTTTCAGACTCAGCTGACCAGAATGACAGATTTTTAATTGAAAACATCAAATTGCCCGAGTCTTTACATTTCCCCCTGAAGTTTCACAGGTCAGGCCTCCATCTTCTGCACATCTCTCAACACTCTTATTTTCCAGCCTCCTAAAGAAAGTCCCACTGAGGTCTCAACATGCAATGGCTTTTCTAGCCCAAAGTTCCAAAGTTCTTTGACAATTCTTGGTCAGATCTGTCACATAAATACTCTACTCCTTATATCAACTTGCCTTAATTATGGTTTCTATTGCTGCAACAAAACTTCATGACCAAAAAGCAAGTTGGGGAGGAAAAGGCTTATATTTACACATTGCTGTGCAAAACCAAAGGAAGTCAGGACAGGAACTCAAGCAGGGCAGGAACCTGGAGGCAGGAGCTGATGCAGAGGCCACGGAGGAGTGCTGTTTACTGTCTTGCTCCCCAATGGCTTGTTCAACCTGCTTTCTTATGGTAATCAGGAATGGCACCATCCACAATGGACTAGACCCTCCTGGGATCACTAATTAAGAGAATGTCTTGCAGCTGGATCTTATGAAGGGATTTTCTCAATTAAGGCTCCTTCCTATCTGGTGTGTGATAGGACCTTCACTGGGCCTTCACTGATGGCCTCTTACAGTTCCAGTCCTCAGATTCTCTTCATGACCCCTTCATGTCTTCAAAACCAGTACCACCTGGGTGACTCTTATACTATTGGAAGGTGTGGCCTTGTTGGAGGAAGTGCGTCACTGGGGTGGACTTGGAGGACTCAGAAGCTGAAGTCTGGCCCACCATGTCAAATTTTGTACCGGCCTGTGGATCCAGATGTAGAACTCTCAGCTCCCTCTCCAACACTATATCTGCCTGTATGCATGTCATCATGCTTTTCATCGTGATGATTATGTACAAAACCTCTGAACTGTAAGTCAGCCTCAAAGTTTCCTTTTTAAGAGTTGCCATGTTCATGTTGTCTTTTCAGAGAGAGAAAGAGAGAGAAACCCTAAGACACCAGGCAAACAACAAACTACCCAAAAAACAAAACCGAGAACTGTGCCCCATTCGAGGTCATGTCTGCCTCTACAGTTGAGATATATCCCATGATTTTCTTAGCTCTCAGTCACCAGTTCATTCTAGGAAAAGTAATGCTAGGTTCAGTTATTTGAGTTGTAGTTTCGAAATTCATTGAGATTAGGAGATCAGAACCAGGATTTTGGAAGCAGTAACTAAAATAAACTTATTAATGATGATCAATTAGGACCAGGTGGACTTCCTGACAGCTGATCTTTACCGGACAATATATGTAAAGGCTTTGTTTAGATAAATAGAGCCAACAGGTTGAGCTCACATCTGTTGTCATTTTTCTTTCTGGGGTGAACAATTCATCTACTGCATATGAAACTCCAGGCCCTGACAAGGCAGGTGTCCCACAGTTGGTCTTACAGAGAATATATACCTCACCTGTCAGATCAGCCAATGATGGGGGCCCATTGATAGCTTGCTGTAGCTCCATGACCCCAAAACATTTTTCAAAACCAATTTGTAAGGACCTAATGATTCTGTTGTTCCTTGAAAGGGAGTAAAGGAAGCTTTTTTTTTTTTTTTAACTTTCTTGATCAGTCAAGTTGTCCTACCAAGGAATTCTGAACTCAGAAATGCTTCTGTAGCTGTGATGGTTGGTGACAGCTATAGTCCCGTGGCATCATGATGGCAGTGACACGAGTGATAAAGACAGAATGGCGGAGCTGCTGCGCCTGACGCAGGCCCCCTCCAGGATTAGGGCGTAAGCTGTAGGGTGTGCAGGCACAAGGCTCACAGCTATATCACTGTGTTTCTGATTCTCAGGACTTGGGTTTAACAAATGAAGCCTCCTCCGTGTGGGTTCCATGATCCCTGCCTCATTTTCTACCAGCAGCTGCCAACCACCACTGCTCTTTTACCCTATAAAAGGCCTACCCCCTCTTCCAGAGTAAAACCATGGGGAGGAAAACATCCACTCTAGGCTTTATGTGTAATTAACTGGGGTTTCTCAGTCCAGCATCTCCTTCAGCACTCACAGCCTGCTGCTCCAGATGCCCTCAGTAAATAAACTGCACAGAAACCTCTTTCTCAGAATGATTTTCTGGATCCGAGAGCTGGGATAGTCATGTCACAAGTGCTTGTCTACAAACAACTGTGGGGACCTAGCCTTGACTGATTTTTGTATCTTAATATTGACGTTACATTTCTATGGGTAAGAGATGCCAATGGTTTTATCATGTACTTCATGATAGTATAGTGTAGGCTACATCTTGCCTGTGGTTGTCATTCTCTAAGTAGCTATATCTATCCTATCAGATAATACACAAAACATGTAGTCAGTCAAGGGCTGCATGCACTAATTGACTGTGGGATGCTGTCTATCTACATCTTTCTGGAGGCTTCTGGCCACCTGGAAGCAGAGAGCAGCAGAATCAAGCACATGTGATATATGAAGAGGGAAGATGAGTGATGTTCCTGGGCTGGCTAGTCTAATGTCAACTTGACACAAGCTAGAGGTGTCTGAACAGAGGGAACCCCAATTGGGAAAATGCCTCCATAAGATCCAGCTGCAAGGCACTTTCTGAATTAGCGATTGATGGGGAAGGCCCAGCCCATTGTTGGTGGTGCCATCCATAGGCTGATGGTCCTGTGTTCTGTAAGAAAGCAGGTGGAGTGAGCCATGGGGATACAGCCAGTAAGCTGCACCCTTCCATAGTCTGTACATCAGCTCCTGCCTCCAGCTTTCTGGCCTGTGTGAGTTCCTTTCCTGACTTCCTTTGATGAAGATCAGTGATATGGAAGTATAAACCAAATAAACCCTTTCCTCCCCAACTTGCTTTTTGGTCATGATGTTTTGGTGTAGCAATAGAAACCCTGACTAAGGCTGCCTTTGGCCATATTTTCCATGTTGGAGGCTGTCCCAGATGACAATGTGAGTGGAGTCTCTGTGACCACCATGGCCAGCATTCGTGGTAGGCAAGAAGATAGTTTGGTTCAGTACAACCCAGTAGCTGCTGTTGATTCAAGCTTTTGGAGTCTGACCTTAAGCTCTTTATTTTAGGCATATTTAAGGACAACACAATTTGGTGAAAGTTTTCCTCATGATAATTAGCTCAATCCCATGTGCACTATAAAGCTTAAGATGTGACTACATTGAAACTTTTTGCAAAGCACAGATAATACCTTTTCATAGAAGTAGGTCCTATGGATTGATCAATAAGGCTCTCAGGGAATATCTAGTGTGATCTTGACCACACAGCACAAAGGTCACCATGCTGTTAACCATGTCCTCTCCCAGGCTCAGGTAGAAACAGGTTATGCACCCTTCCCTTTGAAGGGATAACTCTATGTGTTTAACATTCCTTCTCCCTGTATTTATCTGTGAGCACAAGGTCCTTCATAGCTCCTACAACAATAAAAACTAGAATCTGGATAATATAAACTCAAAAATATCTGCTGCACATAAGGTAGACATAAAATTTACTAGTATTTCAGATAAAATCTTTTGGATTAGGTGACAAAGACCCAATGTCAAGTCAAATCTGCATATCTGATTTGCTGCCACTCTTAAACACGTATGCTTGGTCTGTTTGGTGGGAGATAAGAATTAGATTAATCTGAGTTTTGATGGGAAGACTAATCTTGAAGTATTTTGGGTTTCATATATTTTTATCCATAAATGTACATAAATACACACACACACTTGAAAATAGTCTGTCATGTCAATGTAAGGATATGACAAGTGTCTGATTTATTCCATCTTACCTTACAATTGCTTTTCTCTCTCTCTCTCTTTTTTTTCAGCACAAAAAAACTATCAGGAAGTCTTTGCAAATGGGATTTAATTGTACTGACAAAACTAGCTCTGGTTCTCTCATTGAAAGTGCACATGTGTCACTTAGACTAGGGATCATTCTCTACCATGTAGATACTGTGGACTGAATCTGACAGCAGCCTGCTTTGTACACACAGGTTAGCACAAAGGTACCATGGTGGGTAGTTGGCCCTGCTCTGTGACACACGTAACTTCCATCTCTGATCCTAAAGTCAGTTGTGTAGCATGGGAGGGGGGCTATAATTCAGGGCTCAGAATTGTCAGACATTATGCATGATCACATGGCCATTGCCCTATGTCTAGTCACATGACTGTTTCTAGCTGAAAGGGGAGGCTAGTCTTTGCAATAAAATCCAACACAACCCGAGACAGAATGATAGGAGTGGAGGCCAGTAGTTTAGTCATCTCTTTCTAAGTCAGGGTCAGCTGATGTGGAAAGCATCACAAGCTTTCCCCACCATTATTAAGCCATCATTTCAATGATGTACAAATGATGTTCATTGAGCAAGAAATCACTTTATGTCCATCCTTTACATATAAGGCAAGCGTCAAACACTCAAGAGTATAAGAATTACCAGGGTTTATCATCTCAATGTTGTATTTACTGAGTCTGTGCCAGAGCAGATGACTTAACTTTGTTCATGAAGTTGATTAGGATGAACATGGCCGGGCTACTGTAGAATTTAAAATGATTATTTTGTATGTGCATGGGTGTGTGTGTGTGTGTGTGTGTGTGTGTGTGTGTGTAGAACCACTGAGGGTAAATTTGTTGCCTTTTAGATAATAATTTTAATTATTAAAGTATCCTTCAGGTTGTGGATGAGGACATTTACAATCCCAGCATTTGAGAGCTAAGGGTAAATGTCACTGTATTTCCTCTGATGGAGGGATGAGAGCCATACCTTTCTCCTCCTCATCCTTCTTATCCTCCTCCTCTTACTCCTCCTCCTCAGGATTCTTTTCCATGCACCAGCTTCCGCATTTTTGTCTCAGACCAAGTCTTCCACGGAAGTGGTAGGTGTTCATTATGTTCATATAAGTGGTAGCCTTCATTATGTTTCTGTCCGAACTCCCTGAGAAATCCTGCCGGGGTGCTTACCTCTGATCCAAGCTGGAATGCTGGCACTCTGCTTTCCTTGAAAAGAGTTCACAGATTCAGCTAGACCAGGACCCTGGCAGCCACATGAGCCTCCATTGGTCCACTGCCCCTGGCTTCCTGTCCCTACTCGTGGATCCTGGAAGAGAAGGTACAGTGAAACTACCGAAGCAGAACATGTGTGGGTAGGAAGAAAGATTTATTGAGGAAGCAAACTCCTGGGACTTGGTTGAGGGAGGAGGAAAGCAAAAAAAAAAAAAAAAAAAAAAAAAAAAAAATCAAGAAAAGCCCTGTTAGTTTTAAGAGCACAGGTAGTGGTGGGGTTGTGGTCGTATGCACAAGCCAGAATAATCTAAAAGATAGAGAAGTGGGAAGCTAGGTGTAAGATAGAACTGCCTGGGAACGAGTGTGGGAACTTTGATCTGCTACAGGCTTGCTGAGTTCATCTGAAACTAGATGCTGTAGTCGAAGGTAACGGGCCGTCACTTACAGCCTTCTCATTCTGAATTCAAACATGGATAAACCACATGTTAGCACAGAGATGCCTATAAAATTTGAATTTCTGTGCTTCCTCTCACAGCTAACCAATTGCTCCAAGGCAAGGTTGGGTTAACTTTATGGGAGGTTCCAGTTCTACTCTTCTGGTCTCATTACAAGAAAACTGTCACGTGTTAGCCACAAGTCCTTTGATGCCTTAATGATAAGGCTAGTTACTTGGGTTTTTGAGATACATCCTTTTAACAGTACCATCAAATCCTTGAGGGATAGTTGGTTCTTTTTCTTACATTTTAAAAATTGAACTCTGCAAGGGTATTTATGAACATGTAGTAAGTAGGCTTGTGGTAGTTTTTGAAGGAAAGGATAAAGAGTCAAGGAAACCGGGAAACCCTTAGGTCAGAGTAACAACCACACTTTCTTTTCATAGCCTCGTCTTCTGAGCAGCTTGGAGGAGTGTGGTCTGGCTGTAATTGACAAGGAAAATGGAAGGCTATTTTCTCCCTTTGTAGTCTTGTTGATTAGTGTGATGGTTTGTATATGATTGGCCCAGGAAGTGAACCTATTAGGAGGCGTGGCCTTGTTGGAGTACGTGTGTCGCTGTGGATGTGGGCTTAAGACCCTCCCCCTGGCTGCCCGGAAGTCAGTCTTCCACTAGCAGCCTTCAGATGAAGATGTAGAACTCTCAGCTCCTCCTGTACCATGCCTGCCTGGATGCTGCCATGTTTCTGCCTTGATGACAATGGACTGAACCACTGAGCCTGTAAACCAACCCCAATTAAATGTTGTCTTTTATAAAACTTGCATTGGTCATGGTGTCTGTTCACAGCAGTAAAACCCTAACTAAGACAATTAGCAACAGGACTGATAGCTGTCTTTCCATTTTTTCTGCTGCTTCCCTTGGGGGTGTCCAGGACCTGCTGCACACCATGCAGGGAAAGATAGAGCAGAGTAGAGTTCTGAGTCGTCCCTTGGGGTATCTGGACCCAGATGCACACAGGGCAGGAGAAGATGAATTGAAGTCTGGAACAGGTTGGGCAGCAGGATCCTGGTCCAGTGGTGAACGCCTGAGGATGAGGTCTTCTTGGAAGACTTCAGTGTGCAGTTCTTTTAGAAGACAGTTCTCTTAGACAATAGTCAACGAAACGTCATGAGCTCTTTATTCCTGGTGAGCAAGGACTATATAAACCTTCGAAAGTGGGAAGGGGTTCTTCTTAGGGTGAAATTTCACTGGCTGAGGTTTAAGGTTCTGGGGATACTTTATTTGCCTGGAGAGGCTTTCCAGGAAGTTGAACCTGCAATTTTGCCAAGGATGACATGACATTCCTCAGGTAGAGTGTGGAGGTTGGGCTTGCTACCTAGGGCAGAGAAGAGGAAGCCCTGTGGGAAACTGGAAACGGAGTCCTCCATTTTGCGCAAAGCTCAGGGGTGTTGCCCGGACATGGTAGACTTCGACCTTAAGTAGCAGGGTTTCCCACAGATACTCATGAGTTACATGGGGAAAAATGTCTTAGCACTGAAACTGGCTCCAAATGCGACATCAATGACCTGGGCACCACTCATGGTAGAAATATAAGTGGGATTTGATGTTAAAAACGTAGCCTTTGTTGCTTCTGTGGCCGTCTGCTGCTCAGCACTCTGTCTGATGTGCCCTGTGCCCTGCAGTTAGCCCACAGGTCTGGCACACCAGCTGCTACTTGGATCATTATACTGGATGGCGTCCTCGAGGTTTTAAGACTAAGCTTCCCTAGCCTGCCTTTCTCTTCTTTCTTTCTTTCTTTCTTTCTTTCTTTCTTTCTTTCTTTCTTTCTTTCTTTCTCCCTTCCCTTCTTCTTCTTCTTCTTCTTCTTCTTCTTCTTCTTCTTCTTCTTCTTCTTCTTCTTCTTCTTCTTCTTCTTCTTCTTCTCCTTCTCCTTCTCCTTCTCCTTCTCCTTCTCCTTCTCCTTCTCCTTCTCCTTCTCCTTCTCCTTCTCCTTCTCCTTCTCCTTCTCCTTCTCCTTCTCCTTCTCCTCCTTCTCCTCCTCTCTCTCCCTCCCTCACTCCCTCCCTCCTTCCTTCCTTCCTTCTTTCTAAATCTAAGAAAGATACATTTTCATCTTCATTGCAGTTTTAAATGGGACATCAATAGTTTTTCCCTTGTTATAAATGAAATGCTGGTTAGTCTATGGAAAGGCGCTGGAGTGTGTAGAAAGAACAAAAAAGATGGTGTGAAGAGAGTGTGGACTGCTGTCTAGAGCCCAAGGAATAAACATCTAGATAAATAACAGAGGGGCAACTGAGGAGGAAAGGCATCTGAGGTTGTCTCTCTGTGGCTTGAATCGGTGACCGATTATCCCAGTGACTGTCAGTTCTCTGGTGATAGAAACACTAGAATATGTCACTATTTTCTATTGGACAAGAGGTTTTGAGCTCCATCCAAATGCTTGGCAAACCAAGATTGCTAGGGTGAAGCCTACTGAGGAATCAGAGGAAAGGCTGCTAGAGTAAGCTTGGGGTGGCAGAGAGCTCCTGGGAGTGGGGGCAGAGAGAAGCCAGAAGACCACACCTAGCCTTTTTTTTTTTCCAAGTTTTCTCTAGATTCTAACTTTACAGAGCAGGATAAATATGATGACGGTGTATTTTATTGGTGAAAAGTGATTTTTTTTTCAAATAATAGTGATAGAGCTAAATGTTATTGCCAAGTTGAAGGCATGAGAGGCCGCTCTGGGAACTGACGGGTGAGCGACTATTGTAGTTCCTTGCAGGGCTGTGCTTTGATTTCTGACTTTCACCGCCTTCAAGCTCAGCTGTGGTGCTCACCTAAAGCTGTTCTAACATGATGGTTTACAAAAGCCACCCTCATCCCCAGTTCCTCCTCCTAACTCTGGCTCCTCCTTCATCCCTCCCGTCTTATCTAAGCTTCAGCCTCTACCTGTTCTTCCATCTCTCGGAGTGTCAGAGCCTTTAATGAAGATGGTGACCAACTTCGTCTGCCTCCCATGGCCACTGAACGATGCTGGAGAAAGTCACACAGCTGTACTACTTGGAGCCATTACAGATTCATAATCTTCGATCTCTGCGATGTTTAGGAAGTCTTGTGTGAGCTTAGGAAGTCTGAGCTCTGATACATTTGACACAGGCCTCACAGCTCTCCTAAGACCTTTCCTAGCTCACTGTCATCTCTCTCAGCAAACAAGCTGCCTGCCAATAGAGGTGGCCTCTTTAAGCTTCCTCCATGTCCCTAAGAGATGCTTGTCTCTACTCCGAACTGGGTCTTCCAAAGGAAGAAGCATCTGTCTTCCTTCTCAAGAACCATCCTAATTCTGTCCCCCGAACGTGGTCTCATCTCCAGGAGTCTTCTCACTTTCTACACAAGCCAACCACGTCTCCCAGACACATCCTATTACTCTAGAATCTGCTGGCCACCCTCTGAGTACTAGTTCCCAGGTCTCTGCTTGCACGGGCAATGGAATGGGGTGTCTCTTGCCCACTGTGTCATTTCTGAGTGTTCGTCAAGTCTTTGATAAAAAGTTGCCACCTCCGTGACCTACATCACCCCATTTCACCTCACTTTAGGGTCAGAGTCTGTCTCAGCTTTACCATGGCATCCTCTGTAAGACTTTTCAATTCTCATCATTTATTCGCCTACGCATTCTTTATGTCTTTATACAAATTAATATAGGAAAATTGAAACTCCAGAGAGAATGCCACCCTACAATTCATATACTCTGATTTAATCAATACTATCTTTTGATACATTCTAATATATAATTTCTGAGACTGTATATAATTTGATGATGTGTTTATATGTGCTATTTTACAAATAATTATAAATATTTTACTTAATTAATTTTTACTTTTAAATCATTTTAATTAATTTAAATTTTAAATTAAGTTGATTAAATTTAATTAATATACATATAAACTACAAAAAATAAATAAAATATTTCAAAGTGTTCGATATTTACAAATATACAGATACATAATAATTTTAATAACTATTGATTATCACATTGTATGAGCATCTTATTAAAACTGTTCCCGACTGTTAAATCAGTTAGGGTGTTTCAACTCCTAAAACAATCAGTTTTGCAATGATTAGGCATAAATATCTGTGCTCATTTTTTTTATAAAGATACTTTCTTAGAATAAATTCTTAGCCATGCAGTTGCTCGGTTGAGGAGAATGCTAGATAGTGCTTGGTAGTTATTTTGCCCAAGGCTACACTCCACCGATGCTTTCAGCCTTTGAAAGAACAGATTGGAGAATTAGCTGCTTTCACAAGAGCCCTCGCCACAGTAAGCTTTAGCGGACTGTGCTTTTCTGCTCGGCTTTGCTCATTGGGTGCCCATTTTGCTAGGCAGCCAGTGCCTTGTTAGAGGTCACGTAGAAAAGCCGAAGGTCATTTCAGCCCTTCCCGTAAACACCTGTTGTTTGTGCCCAATGTCCCTGCCCCCTTCTAGAGCTATCAATTCCCTTTAGCACCATGCTCCTAATATTTGAGGCACCTGTCTTGAACAAAATTTTTTGAATGGCATGTAATACCTTTAAGGTAGTAACTTCAAAGAATGTTGGGATTTTCGCTAAAAGCCAATGATAGGAATATTGGAGAAAATAAACTGGCGCCTAGCAGCCGTTAGCAACTCACCAGGGTGGCTTGAGTGTTTTTGACTTGACTTCTACAGCAATCAAGCACTCAAGGCTCAAAGTTCAAGATGAACTCCAGGCTTTTAGCCTAAAACGTCTAAAATCACAGTTGAACAAATCAGGATGGAGAGGAATAAAAATGGATTAAAGGTTACTAAATGATGGAAAGTTACTGCGTCCCACTGTACAGGGGAGGCCACAGTACTAATGAATCCTTTCTGTAAAAGTGCTTTTCTTTTTTAAAGATGATTTCTTTCAGCTTTTGAGATGATGGTATAATCACATCACTCCACTTGCCTTTCCTCTCTTCAAACTCTGCCAAATACCCAGCCTTGCCCTCTTCCAAAGTCATGGCCCCCGTTTTCCTCAATTAAATACTATATATTAATGGTAACATATATACGTCCAACCTGCTGGGTCTGTATAAGGTTATGTGTGTGTGCTTTCAGGACTGGCTATTTGGCACTGGATAACCGGCTGGTGTCCCTTTCGTTCCTTAGCTGCCTGTAGTTCTTTGTGCAGGGTGGAGGCCTGGCCTCGCTACGATGTCCCTTGTCATTCTGTTCAGGTCATGATTAGGCCATCGTGTTGATCAGATTAGGCAGTTGTGGATGTGGCTGTAGCTTCTGACACTCCTAGAAAACACAATTTCTCAGTAAAATTCCCTGGTCGTCTGGTTCTTCCGATGTTTCTGCTCGCTCTCTTCTACAAAGATCGCTGAGCTTCAGGTGTGGGAGGTGCCTGGTACCGCAGGCCCAGCCAGCTACCCAGGGCTGGTGAAGCCAGAGATCTGGGAGGAGAATCTACAAAGCCCACTTCACTAGACCAGCATAGATTCTAATAACATCTAAATAACTGTTCTTTTACTCACAGACAAGTGTAGTTCTCACCCCTCATCAGAGAAACTCCTCTTTGCAACAGAGACCATTACAGAAAACCACGGCCGTGAAATGTTTTCCTCTTTAGAGAAAATATTGAAAGCTGCACTTCCAGCATCGACCTTCGGTCACCAACAGTAGCAGAAGCCAAGGGACCGTGGCTCTCACCTACACGAGGCTTCATTCAGAGTTGGGTTTCTACCTGCTCCACTCCCAGCCTTTGAGATGTCCTGAGGACGCCTATAAAGGAAAGGCCTAGAGGAAGTGGAAAGGAAGTTTCATTTGCACCAGTAAAGATGCTAAGATGTATCTTGCCAAGAGCTGAAATGCATCATAGCATGGGGGGGGGGGAGGGGGAAGAGAGAGAGAGAGAGAGAGAGAGAGAGAGAGAGAGAGAGAGAGAGAGAGAGAGAGTTCCTCCCAGTTAAGGACCATCATGAATCAAAGACAAGAGATTTGTCCAAATTACAGTCTTTATTTTTCTCATTTCAGGCAAAACCATGTTAGCAGCTCCCGATAGGAAGTACTGATGTGCCCAGTCATGTGCCCCGCTCCCTCACAGCTGGAAGCACTCTCTTCTTCCAGTCTCTTGTCTTGTCACAAGCCTCTCCTACTTCCCTCCTCAGGGCCTAACCTCTCCGGGGGGTGGGGGGTGGGGGGGGCACCTCCATCCTTTTCGCCAGACCCTGAGAGACAGTAGGGCCCAAAAGCTCTTTTTCTGACCACTTATCTCTACTCCACAGTCTTCTCTTGTAAGCATCAGTCCAGATGTCCTGATTACAGAGATTCTCAGTGGCACAGAGGGAAGGAAGGAAGGAAGCAGGAAGAGCTAGCCCCTGATCACTTATGCAAACACCCCAGCGGATTATCAAATCGTCCCCAGGAGTGGCAGTTGCCGGCCTCTGCCAAATCCACCCCTCCTGATCCTCAAAAGGGATTTCCTGCCTTCAGAAGACACCTTGACTTGTCTGTCCCTTGGCCTTTTTGTCTTTGCATTTCTGTTACAACTTTAAGAGATATAATGAAAGAAATGTCAGAATGAGATTACATGCTCAAAGAACCCGATGCTTGATCCATGTTGGCAAACTGTTTCAAAGTGATTATCCTGTTTCAGTGCCAAGAGTGCTATCAAAGACTGCGGCTTCTGCTGTGTTCTATCTACAATTCTCTGCTGTCATCTTACACGTTTAGCTCCTGTAATAAACAACAAATGTGAGAATCTTAGTTGTCAACCCGCTTGGATTTGCAATCAACTGACAGCTGAGCATATCGGCCCGAGGTTTTCTTGATCAGTCGACTTGAAGGAGGGAAGGTGTCCTTAACTCCCAAGTGTGGGCCACACCCTCTTGTGGCAGCTCTGATCAAGACAGTAAGCCTTTTGCCTGTTGGATTTCACACTGTGCTGGCTCACTTATCTGCCTCGGGGGCATCTTGCTGCTGTTGCTGCTGCAGCCACCATCCTCCGCTGATTCTAGAATCCAGCTTCTTTGGCCTTTAGGTGTGAATTGAGGAAGGGTGGCTCTCCAGGAATCTTCTATGTCTTCAGCTCAGGAACCAGGCTTTCAGCTTTTCCAATGTGAAGGCAGCCACTGCTAGGGTACATAGGCTGTATCCTGCATGCCAATCTATTAAGCCTCCTTTTCATACATATACATATACATATACATATACATATACATATACATATACATATACATATACATATTATACATACACATACACACATATACATATACATATACATACACATACACATACATATACATATACATATATTATTGACTCTTCCTCTGGAGAAGTCTAATACAGAACGCTGCTTCACTGGTGTTTCATTTTTCTCTGAGTATAGTAATTATTTCTCCACATATGTTCATGAGCCATCGTTTTAAAACTATCTACTTATTTACCTACTGACATTTCGCTCTTTCTTTCCAGTGTTTTCACAGATTCGTAGCAGCCTAGTTACTTTTAGATCACCTTGAGGGTGCTCTTTATAAATTAAGATATTGACATCACCCTACTGAGGGAGGATAGAAGGACATAGAAACTGATGGGGATACAGGAAGGCAGAGGAGTACTCACTCTGGACCGCATACAGAAAAATTCAAGCACAATTGCCATTTGCTCTAAAGGTTGCCGCAATCGTCAATCTGCTTGCGTGTACAGACAGCCTATGATACAGTAACAAAGACCCAGGTCTCAGGCCTGAACACATATATACAACCTTGGGGAGAGTCTTATCCCTGAGAATTTCAAACAGGACTGTTATCTTTATTTACAGTCGCTGTAGCCTAGTTTCCTTTCGCTCTGTGAGCTACACTTTAACCTTCTCACTGTGATCCTGCCAGGTGCCCTCAGGAGCCAGCCTGTCTCCTCATTTACGTTTCTTGGCAACCGTTTGATAATAATAGCTTCAAACTTAGCCAAAATCCTATATATGACGACGGTTGTAGAGATAATCAGATGTGCTCTTGGTGTAACCTCTCTCAGCACCGCTCTCATTACTCCTCAGTCCCCGCTCCTTCCTCCCTTTCTTCTGCGTATGCTTGCCTGTGCACCCACGAGGAGTCCAGCGACAGAGTGTGAATGTCTTCCTTTATCACGCTCGACTTTATGTTTTTGAGATGGGGTGGGGGGGTGTCTCTCACTGAAATGGAAGCTTGCCATTTTTACTAGATTGACGGCTAGCAAGCTCTGGGGGTGCACCTATGTTTGCACCTATCCCACAGTACCCTGCCCCAGAGCTTAGCATAGAGGCATGTGCTGTCACAGCTGGCTTTTTAAACTGTGTGCTAAGGATCTGAACGCTGAGGTATGCATGCTTTGCAGCAAGCGCATTACCTTCTAAGCTATCTTCCTAGCTTCAAAATATCTTTAAATGAAAACAAATTACGTACTTTAAAATGTGTATCATTTGTCTTGCCTGCATGTGTGTAGGAATATCAAAATGCATGTCCAGTGCCAAAGAAGGCTGAAGAGGTTGCTAGATTCCCCTGTGCTGTAATTGGAGAGAGTGGTAAGCCACCAGTGCTAGAAACTGAATCCTAGTCTCTGCAAAAATAGGAAGTGCTCTTAACTGCTGAGTTGTTCAATCCCCAAACCCCCAACACTGCTTGGTAGTGGATGACTGTAAAATTCTCTTCTGTTTAGAAGCCACCTCTCCCAGTGGCTTTAGCTGAGGTCCTTAACCTGTAGGGTCCCAGTGGAACTGGTGAGGGGGGGGGGTGTGAACCTCATGCCGGGTGAGCACACTGAACTACGTGACCCCAGTCCTTCTAACTTTCTTTCCCTATAACAAGAAGAAAGGGAAAGTTCTTTTTGAAATAAAAGTATTTTTTATTTATGTGAATATAAGTCTATATGTCCATGTACATGTATGTGCAGGTACCCATGGAGGCCAGAAAGGGTACTGGATCACTTGGAGCTGGGGTGATACGTATGTGTGAGCCATCTGATGATGTGCTGTGATCTCAACAGCAGACTGCCGATAGACTAAAAAGAGCTCTTAAGGATGAACCATTTCTCCAGCCTCCTTCACGTTCCTCTCTTCCAGGCCTGCATCTTGTCAGGTACCATGTACTTAGTACATTTTTTTCCTCTCTTGGAAGCAAATGACCTGGCACTGTCACAGTCTGAAGCACACTAAGACCTGTGGGTGTTTTCATCAGAGTGAGGAAATCCACACTGTTGACAAAAACAGAACTCACAAACTTAAGACATCTGCAGAGGCATTGTAGAACTTTCTAAACATGCTTTTTCTTGACTGCTTGGTACTGCCTATAAAGAACGGGATGGCCTGTTTGCTAAATCAACACAAAGCACTTCCTAAAATTGGCTGCATATGCTTCCTATGACTGGCTCCAGCACAGGTTTCATTTGGATGGAGAAACTCCCGGACTCGCCCCTCCTCTTTCCTGCCACGCGCACACTCTCCAGTAACACTTGGTTGTAAATTCTGTCTGTGCCTCCCAGAAAGATTGAGCTCCATATTTGTTATATAGTGGAAGAATGTTGGAGACTAACGCCTAAATTAAGGGGCTGGAGTGCAACCATCTCACAGGTGCTTCTAAGTCACATATGCAACTGACTCAGCACCATTCCTCACCTGCTGTTCCAGGAACTGTCTAAACAATAAACTAACTAAACGTTTACTCACTGGAACCTCATACAGGAACTAGCTATTCAGTAAACTGACCTTTACCCAACCTTCCTCACCCTGCATTCTGAGGATATTTCACCTGATTCATCACCTTCCCCCGTTCACCTTTCCTTACCGCTTAAAACTCGCTGTCCTCGTTGACAACGATTTTGCTTGGTCTCGCTCCTCTATCTCACCTGTTCTTCTTTCAGGCTGGATCCCCCTCGGACCCACAAATAACTGAGTCCTGTGGGACGGGACTGAAGAAAAAGTAGAGTGGTAAACGAGTCATGTGGGATATGGCACTTATATCATTATCATTTTTGCACTTTCCTGAAATATATCAATCGTGCATACATATAATTCTATAAAACCAGTAAGAAAGGCAGGAGTCCCTCACATCCCGACTCCAGCAAACTTACATGCCCCAGAGACAATTCTTTTCTTTTTCCCTTTGTCCATTTTTTTAAGAAAGTGTATGTGTGTGTGTCTAGATGTTTATGTGCACATGAGTACAGGTGTCTGCAGAGGCCAGATATGACAATGTCTCTGAAGCTGGAGTTTCAGGTGCTTGTAAACCACCTGTTGTATTAGGAACTTCTACAGATGCAGTATACATTCTTAATGCTAAGTCATCTACAGCAAGAAGTATTTTCTACTGAGCTCCTCCGTTCCTCCTTCCCTCCCTCCCTCCTTCCCTCCCTTCTTCCCTCCCTTCCTTTGCTTGAAGAACATGGTTACCCCTCTGCTTGAGAACCACAGGGAAATGCTGCATCAAGTGCTACCAGACCACTTTAGGTGCTCACTCTCAGGATAGTCCAATGAAACTGAGAGAGAAAATCCTAAGGAGGGAAAGGAATAAGAAAGCTCTTCTATCGCAGAGTCCCGGGGTTGGAGGCAAGCTCAGGGCAAAGAAAGGGCTTCTGTGGAGAGGAGAAGGAGAGACAGGAAGATCCACGTAGGGCTAGTGTCTTGTCTTTTTCTAGGGTCTAGATCATAGATATGGATCTCTAACTCCAGCAGCGTTTTAATTAGAGTAAGGGCAAAGGCCAGCAGACATTCTGGTTTTCTGGATCCAAAGGTCTAGAGTGGACATGTTGACTAAGAAGGGCTTCTCTTTAGAACCTGGAATTCTGCACGCAAGAAAGGCAGGGTTAAAGGATCCAGAAAGACCGACTTTGTCAAAGACATGAACACCGTATCCCCAAAGCTTCATTGTTTTAAAGTCTGGTGGGCTGAGGTGCAGCATCTGAGGATCGTCTAGTGGACTCAGTATGAATAGAGGGATCCCTGGGTCTTCCCAGAAATCTCTCCTGTGGAATAAAATACCACCTCTAAATGTCACCCTGAGCTTTAAGGCTATTTCTTTTCATGTTCCCTGTCACTTCCTTTTATCCGGCCATCAATTTCCTCAGCACAGATTCTGCAAAAGACTTAATTGATTTATTAACATTTTTCAAAGTTTAGGAAATAACAGCAATATTTTCTTCCCACATATTAAATTAGCAGAAAAAAAAAGGAATCCCTCGGAGCAGTATATCATATTAATATTTAATCTTAAAAAAAGATACAAGATATATTGACGATGTTAGGATAGGCTCGCTGGCTGAGGGGAAAAGGCAAACTGTTGGTCGCCAGTGGCTGCTGTTGATATAGGGATAGTCAAGTGACTCTGAGAACAATGAGACCTTTCTATTCTTGGGGTACCAGGGTTCTTGCCTGAGGGTATTATTGCTGTAATAGAACACCATGACTAACAGTTTCATTTTAACAGTTCATCCTCAAAGCAGTGAGGACAGGAACCTGGAGGCAGAAACTGATGTAGAAGTTTCATGGAAGAGTGCTGCTTATTGGCTTGCTCAGCCTGCTTTCTTATAGAACCCAGGACCATCAGCCAAGGGGTGGTACCGCCACAGTGGGTTGGGCCCTTCCCCATTGATCATTAAATAAGAAATGCCCTACGACCAGAATGTATGGAGGCACTGCCTCAACAGAGGAGAGTCCCTCCTTTCAGAGAACTCCAGCTTGTGTCAAGTTGATATAAAACAGTCAGCACAGCTCTGGACAAACATGATGGCCCTCAAAGCCACCAAGAGAGGCGGCGGCTTTCAAGCTCTTGTCTCAAAAATTCAAAGAATGGGATTCACGACCATAGAGGGTGAGTTTGGGAACAAAGTTTAGTATGGACACATGGGTGGAAGCTTAAGGCAGTGGGAAAGAGGGCAGGAGAAAGGCGGAGAAAGTGAGCACAGAGATCCTGTATGGGCAGGCTATCCCGGGAAAGGTGTGTGATGGTTTGTATATGATTGGCCCAGGAAGTGAGACTATTAGGAGGTGTGGCCTTGTTGGAGTAGGTGTGTCACTGTGGGTGTGGGCTTAAGACCTTCACCCTAGTTGCCTGGAAGTCAGTCTTCTCCTAGCAGCCTTCAGATGAAGATGTAGAACTCTCAGCTCCTCCTGTACCATATCTGCCTGGATGCTGCCATGTTTCTGCCTTGATGACAATGGACTGAAACTCTGAGCCTGTAAGCCAACCCCAATTAAATGTTGTCTTTTATAAAACTTGCATTGGTCATGGTGTCTGTTCACAGCAGTAAAACCCTAACTAAGACAGGGTGCTATTGAGCTACTAGTCTTGAGCCTTTTAAAATGACTTATGACATCACTGGGGAAAGGTACAGAAGAATGATGACTAGGCCCAGTTGGCCAACCTAGTGTCTAGGTGCCTCCTCGCAGCTCCAGTCGATGGCACGCAGAGCCTTCATTTAAGCTGCGGTGCTCCTTTAGGAGAGAACAAAGGCCAGGGGCCGGAAGTCCCTTTTGGCATCCCTGACCTCCAGCCAGCACATTCTGGTGTCTCTGTCCTACCTGACCAGTTTCTGTTTCCTGTTCTCCCCGATGTTTTTGAAGAGCTGAATTACTACAGTAGGACAACATTAGGACAGCGGCACAAAAAGGGATATGTCCCTTTGGGGGATTAATTTATCAACATTCAAATATAGGACACCCTATTCTGGAGACCTATCCTTGGTTGGCGTATGACTTATTTTGAATTATTTTGAAAAACAGCAAATATTGAAAAATATCTGAAAACAGTGATATTACCTTTTTGTAAGAGAAATTTATAATCTCTAAAGCAGCGGTTCTCAACCCGTGGGCTAGGATTTCTTTGGGGGTTGAACAACGTTTTCACAAGGGTCACCTAAGACCACTAGAAAACACAGATATTTATACTAGGATTCTTAACAGTAGCAGAATTACAGTTATGAAGTGGCAAAGAAAATCCTTGCATGGTTGGGGGGGGGGCACCAGACCATGAGGAACTAACTGTATTAAAGGTCACAGCATTAGAAAGTTTGAGAACCAGTGCTCTGAAGAAAATTCCCAGTTGTAAGCATGTCTCCCTGTCTGTTCCAGGAAGGACTCTTACCACTCCCAAAGTTGTATTTTAGGGTGACATAGTCTGGTGTCCTGTGTTTGACACCTGCCTTACACCCAGCTGTAAGCATGTCTCCGTGTCTGTTCCAGGAAACAACTCTTACTGTTGGAAGGCAAAGGATTACACTTTGCATACAAACCCGATTCGCTTTTGAGTTTTGGCAGCACTGGGGACAGCAGCATTCTAGGCGAACCCTCGACACTGAGTTAATGTTTGTTCCCCTGCCCCTTGTTCTTGCTTAGTGTGGTTCTTGGTCATCGGCCATCAGCACTGGCTTTCCTATCTCCTTATTTTTGCTATCTTTAGTTGCAGACGCTTACGTCTACACCACTTTCTCGGAGATGCTCATTCATGTTAGTAGCTTTCAGTCTGTTGCTTGTTGGGCTGTCTTTTCTTGTGGACGTTCCTGTTGTATGAGCAAGTTTCCCCCAAAGCTTGTTATGACTAAATATTCTTTTAAAAAAAATTTAAAAAAAAATGGACTTGTTCCTTAATATAGGAAACTCTAAAGGTACCCTCCTTATGTTCCAAAGTAAAAACTTCAAACTCAGGAAGTTCCTGAAACTTAGCAAATGCACAAGGTTCCTCCTTCCCCAAGGTTACATAAACTGTAAGGTCTTCTGAGGAGGCACACAACAGCCGAGGTGTCAGGCTGTTTTTGTAAGTCATGCAGTGAAGTCTAGGCTTACAGCTTCCATGAGCTACGTTGGACTCACGCTGGGTAGACTTCGTTGATGCGGCAGACTCTGCGATATTTCTGCTCCTCTAACTCCTCACCTGCAGGCTTGTAAGGAACCCCAACAACCTCACTGGTTCACCAAGTTGGACTTTGGTGGCCTCTTACTGGTTCCCAATGTCTCCGATGAATAGTGTCATAGAACAGTCCCTGCACAGAACATCAAACATCATGTTCTTGCCTCTTACACAGAAAATTACATGTGAAGTCCAGGATTCCTTTGCCCTTCCAGTTCTAGTCAGAAAGTCATTGTGTGTGTGTGTGTGTGTGTGTGTGTGTGTGTGATTTACCACAAGGAAATAATGCTAAACATGGGACATACTCTGTATAATAGTGATGTTTTATATATATTTATATATATATTTATATATACACTATATATTATATTGTATGTACATATGTATATTGTATGTATAATATATACACACACATGTATAGATATATGTATATGTGTATGTGTGTATAAGGGTATATTTCAAGGTCTGTGATTATAACTATGTTGAAAACATCAATCTTATAGCATATGCCTTAAGAACATGACTTCATATTCTTTTGCTCACTGGCATTAGTCTACTCTCCCAGGTATTTATTGTCCAGCAATGTAATTATTATTAATAAAAGGGACATTCACAATGATCTATAAACTCTTCAAAAAAAAAAAAAGCGACAGTTGAAAGTTTAAGAGTCTCTGAAACTCTCCGCTCAGGATGGAGCCTGGCAGATTCACTGGGAAGTTCTACAAGACACATTCCACATTAATTTTATTTCCCACACTTGTTGCCTTTCTGCAAAGCTTGCTCCTAATGTTTTGTTGTTTAAGTTTTTGGGATAGGGTCTTGTGTAACCCCAGGCTAGCCTGGAAGTTATTCTGTAGCTCAGGCTGACATCAAACTCTCAGTAATCAAACAGTTTAAGATGTCAACTGCCAAATTCTCTTCAGATTTACAGAACTCAGAACACCTGCTCACCTCTGTAATCCCCCCCCCATCCCTTAGTCTTTTAGTTCAGTTTACCAACTAACAAAACACAAATTCATGTTGGGGTTAACCTGCAGAAAAGTAACACTTCTGTCTACAAAGAACTGTGGGAGCCAATCCCAGGGTGAGGTCCACTGAAATCTTCCAGAGAAGGTAGAGGGTCGCATCACACGGGAATAAGCTCAATTTGCAATGTTGTTCAGGTTTGAATGCCAAGTGACTGGGGTCTAGTCTTCCCAGATCACCGTTTTCAAGGAAAGGGATGGTCAGAAGTGGTTTCTGAACAGATAGTCAGGTATCCCTCCCCCCTGGGGCTGTGTGAACTTTCTGACTGGGAGCATGCTAAACTAGCAAGGCACAGTGGAGCTGGGGATGTCAGACAGCTGGCACAGGCAGATGCCAGGATTAGCACACACTCTGGTCCCCGTCTCAGAAGCCCAATCACACTGTTGTCATGAGGGTTGGAGCAAAGGACAGAACAGAGTATTTCCACGCTACCAACAGTGTGCCCATGTGGCCTCTTCTCAGTTCTCCCTAGCCTATTCCTTGGTTTTTCTTTACTCTGTGCTTCCTTGATGTTAGAATACACAGGCTATTCCCACAATGGTTCACCATGAGTGGACACCAGGACTGAGTTTGATCATGATGGAGGAAGCCATCCTTAGGACACGGCCCTCCCCATGCCCCTTATTCCCTGACCTCTAGAGCTCTCCGTGGCTCTGCCCTTCTCAGGATGTAGCTCTGAGGTTAACATCTGATATTCTCTTCTGATGCTAGCCTTTGGGTATTTCCAATGCTTCCTGACCAATTGTCCCGACTGCACTGGCCCTCAGGCTGGGACTCATGCAGACCTCATTCTAGTAACAAACTTCCAGCTTAGACATAAACCAACCCTGAAAGAGGTTAAGTGTGATCTTTATTTAATCTTTATCAAGGTCTTACACAAAACTTCAGAATGTAAATGAAACTGTGTTCCCGCTCCTCTGAGAACTGTCAGGATGACGCTCCCTTCTTTGTGTCAGTGAGCGGGAAACTTGGATCAGTCTGGGAAATGAGCACTCGCCAGTGCACCACGGGCTTGGAGTACATGCTTGACAAGGGAGCTGTGCGTCCTGCTTACCATCGTACGCCTGGGTACAGCTGGGTGTGCGTGATTACAATTAGATGCCTTACGTGGAGGGAATGGCCATATAACTTAATACGTCGATCAAAACAGAACTCCTCAGCACACCCTTATTCTGTAAGTTCATAAAAGGTAGCCCCACACAGTAACCAGGGCCCTTGAGCACCCTCACTTACATACATGCATCGCTATCATGGCTTTGCTTTAAATAAAGTTTAAACACAGTTTAAAAGTCCTCGCTACGCTTGCAAATTTGTGTGCCTCTTTTAACCCTTTGAGTAAGAGCCAAGAATATGAGAACATCCAGCCTAGACCCCTATCATTGGTTTAAAAAAAAAAAACCCAACCCAAAACCCTTTCTCTGTTTTTTCTTGTTTTTATAGAATTAGGACCATATTTCAGTATTCATACATTTTGATATAAACCACCCTGCAATGTGTAAAAATCAAATAAGACAGTGAAACCTGTTATTCTCATTGTTGTCTGCTGTGTAACAATCAACCACAAACCAGACAAAAACCAACTTAGGTAGGAATCTGAGCTATTCAGACTGTAATTATGCAGAGAGTAGAAATACTTGCAGGCTTAGTTATAAGAAAAAGGTTCACAAAGGATCCAAAATGCTGTAGTTAATGGGTTTGGGGGTTTAGCAGGGCAGCAGATTGTTACTGACTTATGCAGATGTAAACCCGCCTCATGAAATTAAAAGACGGACTTCGTTAAGAGACCTTTTTTCAGTCAATGGATTTTTTTTTCAGTGAT
Organism: Apodemus agrarius; assembly: GCA_964023405.1. Lineage (NCBI taxonomy): Eukaryota > Metazoa > Chordata > Mammalia > Rodentia > Muridae > Apodemus > Apodemus agrarius. The sequence continues at coordinate 83,230,501 of OZ030011.1, forward strand.
TATGAAATGTCTTGTCATTTTGTAAAATGGCGGGACAAAGAGCTGGCATGTGGATAGACCATGTCACCATGGCAAGGGCACCAGCCAACCTTCATCTTGTCCACCTGGCAGCTATCAGGTTTGTGTTGAGCTCTGTAATGCAGACGAACTTTGATGGCTCGATTTGCTAAATCGGCTCTGGTTAAACTACTTAGTGTTCAGCTTCCCAGGTAAATGTTATCGTCTCCACAGGATGGTAACTTAAACCATTAACTTTCCAACCTTTGTTCTCTGTGGTATAAATGCTCTGTGTTCAGAGTCCAACAGCAACAGAAATAGGAATGATCAGCAGAGAAGTTTATAGATCTCATGATTATAGGACCAAGAGATTTGTGCAGCCACTATCTTAAGCAAAGCCACACTGATGATCAGAATAAAGGCAGAAACATTAAGATTAATCTGATAACTTTATTTAATATTTACCATTCAGCAGCAATCAACATGAACATCTGAATCTCTTAAAATGTTCTGCTATATAGCTGCTTTAGAAATACACTCACGTGATAAAGTCACCTATTCACTGCCAAAAAAAAAAAAAAAAAAAAAAAAAAAAAGGCTTCAAGAGCAAATAACACTGATTTATTGTGTGCTCAAGCACTAGTCAAGAAATCTACTAAATTACACAGGAAAAGGAAATCAAAGAGGCTTTGTTATCTTATGCATGTCATCTTACTTAAGGGAAAGATTTTACTTCTTTAAAGCAAAAGAAACATGAAGATTCCTACATACATGTATAAGTGTATGTATGTATGTATATATATATATATATATATTTTAGGATGTGATTACAAACACAAAGTGTTATTATCAAATGCAAACGCTAGTTCAAGAAATTTCTAACTGCAAAACCTGCAAGATACAAAGCTAAAATTCATAGGTTCCTTTCCTCAATTATGAATTCTTTCACTAAACATAAATATTTTTACATATATTAATTTTCTGACATTCAAAATTGTAAAGTCAATATGGCAGAATTATTGTTAAAAGCACATATGTACAAATATTTTCCATACATAAAGTATTTGGCATAATTATAACAATCATACTGCATCCACAATTGTTTGCTTTTTACTTTTTTTTTTTACACATAATGGTATCTCTTATTAAAATTAACCAGTTATGTACAAAAATACTTGAACATTTATTATAGAAAACCTCTATAACCAGCCTCAACAGCATATGCCTGCTGAATGGTTTCATTTAGAGAATATAAAAAAGTGGTCACTGCCTTCCAGGTAAGCTAGCAACAAAAACAAACACAACTAAACTAAGATGAGCTTCCCAACAAAAGAGGGAAAATATTTAACAGCGTGGTTTAAAATACAGTTCATATCTATGGTCAATTGAGTGTTATAAACAGTCAGTGAAAGGAAAAGGCAAAGATCAAGAAATACATCACTACATACAAGGTGCTTGTCCACCCTCTACCGCTGCCGCATCGGCACGCCTAGCCTACCGCCACCTAGGATGCTATGTTGCTGTCTCCATGCTAGAATGGTCCACAACCCTCCTCCCCCAGGAAAAGGACCACAGGACGGGCGAGCGGAGACTCTCAGCTCTCCTGGTAAGAAAGGGAGAGTTCGAGAAATTCTCTTATGCGGGATTCAAAGTGAATGCCCTCACCTTTTCAAAGTCCTTTGACCATTCAATCATGTTAATGTATTTTCACTAAGGTTTTGTCTTCCTTCACACTATTGATTCAATACTGTCCTGTATTGATTCCCGAATCCTTGTTAATAGGACACAGTAATTTGTGCCTATTTAAACCTTGAGCACCTGCTCTTTATCAGTGACACGTTTTTGTATAGGAAATCATCCAGTAAGGAAGCACAAAATTCAAGTAAACACTTCTCCTGGGGTCTTTTGCTTAATCTAGTTGATTGGAACTCCGAAAGGGAATTGCACCTTGAAAAGTAATACAGTAGATAGCGTGGTGTCAGGGCACTTAAAGATTTAGCAAACGATTCGCAAAGCAGGCTAAGGATGTAGACAGCTGTCAGACGACAAAGAAGGATTTTGTTTAAAGAACAAAACAACTTCCGGTCCCAATCCTTGCAACCTTTACGTAGATACTCCAACCAACCAGCCTGCTTTAACCTTTAAGTCTGCTCAGGAAGAGAGCTGAAGTCTTCACCTCCATTACCGAAGTCTCAAGAAAGGGCCGTTGTGTTAATCTGTGTACAGACACGATCAGCTTTCTCAGAGTATCAAGTATCCAGAAAAAAAAAAAAAAAAAAGGTATACAACATTATCACACATTCTATTGCTTGACAATATTGTATGGGTTTTAAGATTTAAACTACATAAAAAGTGAACATAAAAAGGTACAAAAGGAGTCTTTTTCACAATTTACCACTCTCAAATGAGAAACGTTTTAATGAGACTCGGCCATACTTCATGTAACGTCTGGCGTTTTTAGATCAGTAACTTTTAATATTGTGCAACATTATATTAATAAGCAAATTTAACTCCATTCATTTAGAGAAAGGTCTGAGTAAGATATTTAAAGTGCCTACGCTAAATGTCTTCTCATCAGACTTATCTTGTAAACGGCAAAGAATTCATCGCAGGTACATAGAAAAGTGACTTATAGCTGAGACACCTTACGGGGCAGGGGCCTGGGCCTGGGGCCAGGCTCAGTCCTACGGGTCCCATTCTCCAGGTGGCTGGACCGCGCAGCCAAGGGCTTGGGGGGCAGAGCAGGTGGCTCAGAGGTGACGGGGATGGAGAGGCTGTGAGGTAGCGGGACAGGGCGCCGCAGAGTCCGCTCGTAGACACTGTAGGGGGGTGGGGTTTTGCTCTCCTTGCGTACAGGCTCCTCCGACCCGCTGAAGCTGGGCACCGGGACTGGGACTGGCACGGGCACGGGCACGGGCACCGGCACCGACTGTTCGTTGGCTTGGTTTTCAAAGCCCGAGGTTTCCGACGTGCTACACCGGCTAAGCGAGGAGATCCCACTGCTGTAGCTGCCGGACAAGACTGGGGAGTTGGAGCTCAGTCCTGGGGAGCTGTACTCCACTGGAGATGGGGTGAAGGACTGCACGGAGCTCTGCTCCCATCAGAGGTGGGGTCATGCGGGAGAAGAGACACAGGTTAGAAATGTTTCTCCAAACCCGTACTTGCCTGACTGGTTCTTTAGGAAGACAAACGTGGATTTATAGGGAAATCTGTAATCCAACAAAGACCCTCTGAGCCCACTGAGATCAGGTAAGCCCTAGGGAGGAGATAAAGACAACCAAAATCTGCCAACCCCGCTAGCCTCCAGGAAGGAGGGAAAATATATCAACTACACCTCCCAGCCTGTGGCAGCTTACGGTAGTCCAAGCTAAGACAAACATCAGATTTAAACATAAGCATTGCTATCGGCAGTCCTGAAAATATACCCCCAGATGCTAATCTGCGGGACCCCAGTCCCATTTACCCAGTTCACCTCACCACCTGCTGGACAAAAAGGTCCTGAGAGTAACCGGCAAGAGGATCTTGGCTACCATCAGTCAGGTCTTAACTTGGGTAAGGCGCGTTGGGGGTGTGGCTTGGCCATGGGTCATGACTGCCAGCTAGGAGGCAGAGGAAGCCAGTGGGACACAATTCCCACCGGAGGAGAATCCCTACACCTGTGTCAGGGAGCCCCTAGACACCGGAGCAAAAGCTGCAAAGTGACAGCATTTGGATTTTTTTTTTTTTTTTTTTTTTTTGGCCTGAGATGTGAGCTGTTTTTTAAAAGCCCAATGTAGTTGCTACATTTTGAAAACAGGAAACTTTCCACATAAAGCCCAGATTTATGGCATTTCGTAAGGACCTAGACACCGCAGAAAGAGCCCACATCTTCTGGAGATGGTCTGGGACAGGCAGGGGCTGCCGCCTTCAGATGGGGTGTGCATACTTGAGTACACCACAGGCCCCCTCCTTCCACACCGCACTTCAGCCCGCCTTCTTCACCCAGGGACAGCCATCTGGCCCTGCCACGATCCGACCCTTACTGCCTCCTAGCCCATGTCCCAGGGAGAAGCCATGAGTAGGCTCTACTGGGAAATGCTGCCTGTGAACATACTCTTTTGGTACATTCAAGCCTTATTGGTTTATTAAAATAAAAAAGCATAGAAAAATAAGAACCTCAAATTTGTTTAGCCAGTGCTTTGTAAACTTATGTGATAACAGATCTTTTTTCCCCTTTCACATATCACCTAATGTCTTTCATGTTCTACAGTGTGCACTTGGGTACTCTAGGCTAATTTTACCTTGATGCCTGCCCCGCTGTGTGTGTGTGTGTGTGTGTGTGTGTGTGTGTGAGAACAGGTATTTGTGGAAGTCTGAAGTCAATTGTGGGCGTCGCCCCTCAGGAGCTACCCACCTCCGTTTCCTAAGACTGGGTTTCCCCTGGCTCGGAGCTGGCCGGTGAGCACCGAGGAACCTCTATTCCCAGCACTGGGCTAAGTGGTGCACGCCACCACGTCTGGATGGGTAATGCATCTGCTTTTTCACTTGGGTGCAGGGTGGCTGGACTTAGGTCCTGTGCTTTCAAGGCAAGCAGTTTATTGACTGAGTTACTTTCTCCAGCCCCTAACCTCTCACTTAAAGCTATAACTGTGCTGGTAGGCACAATTCCTTTCATTGAGTAGGGGCACACAATTAAGCATGGCGAATTGTGAGATCCAGAGTCTCTGACATCTTTTTCAGAAAAGAGATCTCAAATTCCATATAAGACACGTCAGTAAGTTCAGTCTTCTGTAAAGAGTCAGTTCTAATGCATTGGGGGTTTAGGCACACCCCAAATTCTATCAGATAAGACACTGAAGTGCATTCCAATTATAGAGAAGCTTGAAACTTGGGAGCAGTGTGCCCTCTAAAGTAACCTGGGTGTTACAGCACAAGGTGTGATCTCATGATTCATTCTCTCTCTCATTCTCCCCCCTCTCTCCCTCTCTCTCTCTTCCTTTCTCTCCTTCTCTCTGTTCTTCAAGCCTTATTTATAAAGATATGTTACATCTCAAGACTGCTTCTGGGCCAGTATGCAGGTGCCTGCAGGTGCCTTTTAGGACAGCACAGACCAGCTTGCTACCTAGAGCTATTTAATAGGTCCTTGAGCATTTTCCAGTAAGGCTGTCTTTATTCTTTTAGAGTTTAATCTCTCCGACACTTACTGCCTTATTTCTACTCCGCATAATGGAATTGAAAAACACAGGCGATAATCCCATCACAGTGTGTGGGAGCGAGTGCTTTTAAGGGTTTACAGACACAAACATGTAGAAAGAAGTACCACGCTGCCTGCCTTCCGCACATCAGGATGAGGACAAGCGGTGGCTTCCAGAGCAAACACTGTCACGTGGACGTCACGATAACAGGTGCGATGCGGAGTGACAGCAAAACTAGAAAATCATTTGCACTTCCAGCAAAATTTTACATGGGGAATTCTGGCAATGAAAACCAAGCCACACTTTTTTTTTTTTGAGGGTTCCCCCCTCCTCCCGTACCTCCTTTTGGTGTTGTTTCTCTGTTTCCATAGGTAACAATCATGAGCAGCACAGATACAGTGGGTTATAACCTGTCCTGAAGTGTTTGTGCATACTACTTTGTCTTTTCATCTCAGCTAGCTTATCTACACAAAGGACACAGGGTGTGGCAACCTAAATCAACCTGGTATAAACCTATCCAACACTCACTCTAGCTTCCGGTTTGCTCCAGGGGCCTCCCTTCCCAACAGTACCCTTCTCCAGGGTGCTGAAAAGCCTTGCGGCCTGTACATGGGAATGTGGATAGAGGCTGAGTATCAGTCTTTATCTGCATGATGGATTTGTGTGTTTAGAGATGTTAAATAACCTGTATTTACATGTCAAACATGTGACCTTAAGGTGGTTAGCTTGTTTGCCATTTTTTTTCCTATTTTCACCATCATGTCCTCAATAATTCAGTATGTGTTTGCCATGCTGAATATCTTTAAGACAAAGTATTGAGAAAGAAAGTTGATAAAGTCCAAAAACTTCCAGACGAGCATTTAGTAGACCTTGATTACTGGTGTTTTTCAATCTAAGCGTATACATGTGTTTAAAATGTGTTGACTATAGTTTGTTATGTTCTTGTTGCCATGATTTGGAGAACTAAACTGCTCTTACTACTACTACTAATCAACGACAAAATGAGTAATTGCAAACAAAAAAATAACCCACAAGGTGGTCTGTGTTCTTGGCACGTAAATAGAGGCTATTTAACATCCTCAAACATACAAATCACGCCATGAAGATCAAGAATAATATTTAGCCCCTATCCTCATTCAGGGGAATGTTTTCAAGGGGAAAGGCAGGGCTGTTTTCTTGCCCATCCCCCCTTTTTAATGTGTTCTTCATCTTGTCTGTGGGAATGAAAGCACTTTTCATTAGGACGAGGTTTTAGGACAAAGGAACCAGGGCCACTCTTTGGACCCCGTCTAATGACAGGCCTGTACCTTCAATGGTGACCGTCCAGCAGGCGAGGGGGACACTGATGTCGTGTGTCTTGCTGGCGAAGCTGTGCGTGAAGAAAGAGCATTTTAGTTAGGAAAACCCGGAGAGCTGCACAAGCCCTCTCTGTGCACAAACCCAGGCAGATGTTAGTGTGTAAGGATCTCAGCATTTTGGGGAAAAGGAATATGGAGAGGAGAAAGGACACAAACTATCTAGAATAGATTCCTCATAGAAGATAGTGCCACCAAGACACGGGCCAATTAGTGAAAAGTTACTGGTGCACACATGATGCTTTGACTAGAGGCTCCAATGGTCTTTCTTTCCTTTTCTGCTGACAAGGCATCATGCAGTCAGAGCTGGTCTTGAGCTCCACCCAAATCTGAGGATGACAATGAACTCATCGTCTCCTGACCCCGCCTATGTGCTTAGGTTATGTGTCTGTGCGGCCATGCTTGGCGCTCACATCCTTTCTACACGCCCAAGTCCAGATGCCTCTCATCACTCAACTGCTTTGTCTCATAAAACGCTCCTGGTGTCAAGTGCCAGGAGTCCTTGGGAGGTGCCTCCATCTTTGGCCTGAACAGGGATGAGAAGACAAGGCCCCACCCAGGCGGCCTAGAACAGGCCCGTAGAGATGTTCAGTAAACCTTCCCTTTCACCCCGCCTCCCAACATTCCCAGTGCAGACAGAAAGCCTGTCCACGTCAGTACTAATGTCTGTCCGTAGGCCTTCCTTCAGTCCCCTGGGTGGGGACTCTGAGATACCGCCATCATGGCAAGAATGACTTCTGCTTCTCTGGGGTTTTTGGGTCTGACACTAGGGACCCAGCATGTGCGGCCTATGCTCTCTGTCCTTGAGGATCAGATCTTGTTTCTAGAATGTAGCTGCATAGCATCGAAACAGCCTGTGAGCCAGCCGATAGGGTGGGGGCAAGCCGTGCTCCCCACCTCCACACAGCGTGGTTTTGGCGGAGGTGAGCTCTGCTCCTCTCTGATTACCTGCCTCTCTTCCAGCCATCACACTGTGGAGGTTGAGAACTCATTAAAACCTACGGAAAGGCTGAAAGGGAGACAGACAGACAGTTGCACAGCCCCACGACACTGACCACGGATGATGACGTCGGGACAGACCACGAAAGCAATCGGTACAGAAGGGACAACAGCGCTACCGATCTGCTCTGGAGGAGAAGGGTTGGCCAGCTGTGCTGAGCTCTGAGAGACCACAGAGGGTGGTCCATGACCACACTGCAGGGTTGGGCGGTCTCATCTACACAAGCCAGCTCCTACTTCTGTTTCCACATGTTGTGAGTCTGACTAAGAAGTAAATCGTGTATGTACAGAGAAATCAGTCCCCAGTGGGTATTGCATCTGTCACACAGGTCAAGGCCTCCTGTTGTACTTGACTTGGTCTTAGACATGGCGCAGGCTTGGCACTGAGTGCTCATCCTCTGAGCTATGTTTCTGGAAATGCACTTTCTACAAACCTAAAATAGACCTATCAGCTTCCCCTTTTTTTTGTCTCAGATGCCCAGCTAGCATTGATAACATTTATTCCTTTGTAAGAACTATCAATCTTATTTTCCCTTAAAAATGCCTTTCAAGTTCCCATATTCGGGGGCACAACCACGCCATTAACCTCAACTGTCTGAATGTAAACGTATCACCAATGAAATACAAATGATCTGGCTGATGAGCCCTCATTTCCACAATCAGACCAATATACTAATGCAAGATGATCAATAGAATTAAATTATCCCTCGTGCTGTGTAAACATCTCATGGACCCTGCCGAAACTAGTCAAAGGATGAGAAGCTACGATGTAGCACGAGAGGCGGGAATGCTCCTCTAGGAAAACCTGCCAAAAGACACAGCACCACATTTTCTCCGGTTCTCAGGCCAGCTACACCTGGAGAGCTCCAGCAGACACAGGAATGTGCTGCCGAGATCTGGTTACCGGAAAAGGCCGTCAGTTAAAGCTCCTCTTAAAAATGCTCCACACGCAAGTCACCAAGCAAGTGGTACGTGCAGAAGGAAAGCTGGCCTTTTTTTTCCCCAACAGAAACTCACGAAAGAGCCAGCTCTGCTTCCGTCTGTCCGTGTTTCCCTCGGGACCCAGGGCCAGGCTGGAAGTTTCCCCAACCATTTTCAGCACTCAGATGGTTACTGAGCAGAAGAATCCCACAAATGGCCTGGTAAAATGCCTCATTTCAGGAACGGAATCTACCGGCTCAGAAGACCCGAGGCTATCCACACGCTAGGACCGGCTTCGTGAGCCACAGTTACAAGAGACGCAGGTCCACGCCTCCGCCCTTTGAGCCGAACCCCTGCCGGAAACAGCTCTCGGAGCAGCAGATAAGGCAGGGAGGGTGTCAGAGGCACCTCAGAGCCGCTGAGAGTTGGCTTTTGAGCCAGCTGAAACACTGATGTCGCGAAGGATTATAGAAAGCAGCTGAGTTAGCAGAGGTTAGTGCAAGCGAAGGGCACAGAGCAGTGCGCGCTGCCCGCCAAGCACGAGGGGGCTGAACGTGGAGCCGGGAGGAAGACGGCATGCTCAGTCTTCCGAGGGCCTTCTTAGAATGGACTGTTGTCTGACTGTACAGCAGGAGTGCAGGGAAAGGAGGGGCGAACTAGAGGTGGATTTTTTTTACCTTGGACACCAGATGCCTCCCTTTCTCTGAGACATTCAAGGCCAACTGAAAATACTCAATATGCTTATGACAGGAAAGGGATTATTCAAATGCTTCAAATACCCACCAGTCTGTGTGGGCCTTGGAGGGACAGGGGGAGAGATAAGCTTCCCACTGTCCGACATGTTCTTGGCTTCCTTCCCACTGTCCAGGCTCCAGCTGCTAGGGGTGGGGTTCACAGCTGGAAGGGAATAACACAGCTGAAAACACCAGAGCCAGCTTTGCCTTGCAAACGCTCTCGCTGGAGATCTCAGGAGAACGACGTCAGAATTATCCAGAACGTGGTCAAAGAGAAACCTCAAGCAGGAAGCTTCCCCAATACTAAAACCTCTCTCTAATTGGTTACCTAACAGAGCTGACATTTAATTGAGTAACAGCGGGTCTCTCTCTTTCCCTCAAGCTGTCAAATAGGACTACAGATCTCTATGCCAGGGAGTAGCAACCTGCTGAGAATTCCAAATGTGTTTAGATGCTGAAAAATAGATGGGAAATATCATCATCAGCCTATGTGTAGAAATGTCTGAACGAACGGCCATCTAAGGAGGTGGAGAGGCAAAGGGCGCTCTCTGATTTCAACCCTGTGGCGGAAGTACCAAGGACAGGGCTGAGGGTGTCCCATGATCTCCCTGACCGGTGCTGTCAGGAAAGGACCTGTCCCAAATGGGGGGATTAGACTAAATAAGTCCTGAGAAAACAACATGGACTGATGATAGCATCACTGTTACTTTGCAATCCATCTGCTCCAGGCGTCAAGATGTAGGAATATGGACAGCTCTGCTAGGAAGCAGGGCAGGACACATAAGGTTACGAAACACTCCACAATGAAGTTTCTAATAGTAAACCAGCATTCCCGCTGGCTTCCCGTGCAGACACTGCCATCTGATGGACACAGTGAGAATTGCCACGTTTTATTCCTCCAAATTACTGCTTTGATTTAATGGGGTGGAATTATTTTAAACATTTTTTTTTCTCTATTACTTTTATATTTGCTGGGTGGTTTTCTTTAGTAAAGTTGGTAAAAAATAATATCACATCCCTAGCTTCTCCTGATAAAGATCAGTGCTTGACTTACAACATTAAAGCTAATTCCATGCTTTAAAATAATTTTGGCTAGATCCTCGCTAATTTTCTTCTCCCTTTGGGAAGTTTTAACGTTAATGTATCAGTGTACCAAAATGGCAATACAGCCTAGTTCTTAATGGGGGCAATTAAAGTGCACTTTACTGGGACATTTCATTAGTGAGTCTTGATTCATTAGCCTGTGAGACTGCTATTTTTGAGGCCTGACCCTGAGAGACAAATGGGTGACTTTGCAAGTCCCCGCACCCGCAGCGGAGGAAGTGACATTTAATCTGCTCTTCCTGGTCTGTGTGTTGCTAATTGGCTTCTTAGCACTATGCATGCATTTGGTGTGTGCGTCTTATTTGTGTGTGTGCATGACCTTGAGGGCGGCCCCACTCCGTTATGTGGATTACGATGCTTTCACGGTATTTAATTGTACAAGAGCCTGTGAGCTCGCTGAAGATGAGCTTTGTGAAGGAGACGATGGGTGGGGCCTGTGGAGTCAATCTGAGGAGTAGCTGCTTTCATTGTGTGAACTAATGGCCTAATTGGCAACTTTGCTTCAGGAAGAGCAGGCTTTGCCTGGGCTCCCGGGATCATCAGCAGGTCATTATGCAAAGGAGCTCCGAATTTGCTCAGATCTTAGTAGTTTATGGAGAATGGATCATGATAAACTATCTTCCACTAATTGCCTAAAGATCACACTCACCCTGATCATTAACAGTCTAGAGCCCTGCCTGCCACACGGCACACAGAAGACTGGGGAAAATGAGGACAGGACAAACCCTGACACAGTCTAGGACCTGCAAGGGCTGGACGATTGGTACCCACCTTTCTCAGGTGCAGAAAGGTTGGGGTCACTGCGAGGCAAGGCCCCATCTCCAATATGATTAAACAGCATCCTCTGGAAAGGGAGAAGAGTCCATTTTTATGATATAATATGCTGAGATGTGATGCCTTTTAGAAAATGAGATGGTTATCTTTGCTCAAAACATTTTCTATATGGTATAATGAGCCTAGGAACAAATAATTAAACTATATTTAAAGAGAGAAGGGGAACAGAGTCTTAAGTTTTCTGAAAGAAACATAATAAGAAATGGTGTTTTACATTAAATGTAAATGGTAAATAATTACCCATAACAAACATAGGGAAAATTAATAGTATTAGCTGGGTATGATGTTCTTTACAAGCGTATACTGCTAGACTGGCAGTATGACATAAATAAGAATGAAAGGAGAAATATTAATTTAAAAACCTACTACATAGACAAACTATCATGGTTTAAATCCTATAATAGGCAAAAGTGAGCTAATGAATAATCTATAATTTTAGCCTACAAAAATACCGATTTTACATGGCTCTACCTAACTCATAAAAAAGAAAAAGTGGAAATCTACAGCATTATATACATTATTGTAATTTTGGTAACAAATATACTGCTTCAAATTTTACCCAAGGCAGATAACTTGGGACTAATCAAGGAAGCCTTTCAGAGTTTCCCATGCTGGCATATGATCTCTTAGAGCAGATGAAACCAACGGAAATCCCCTTGCAATGCCAGTGACAACGGGAAATAAAATTGGTTAGCTGGTTCAGCCAAACGCACTCAGAAATCATTTCTGCAAGACATCAGTGCTGCGCAGAGGAGGTATCCTGGGCCTTTCGGGAAGATCACACAATCAGCAAAGATAAACCAATCAAGCCAAATCCCACTCGCTCTCATCCAATTCCAGATGCAGCTACAGACTTCTGCCAGGATGGTGTAGAAAAACAGAGAAATTAGCTGGAGCGGAAACAAGTAGTTTTCTCTGCTCTTAAAATTAGTCTCAAATAAACTGTGAAAAACTCAGGGATACAACACGAATCTTCAACTTCGTACCCACCCTCCAATGCACACACATTACCCATGGACTGAGCCTGTGGTCCTGTGCTCGCTCAGGTGTTTTAAAGTGAGGTTTGAGTGACAGGCAGAACCACATCCCCTAGTTCCTATGACATCTGCAGGACACAGCCCCTTTCCTAGTAGTTCACGGAAGATCAATGGGCAAAGGCAAACAGATTGCACCTGCATTCCTGGGGAAAGGAATCAGCTGTAGCTATTCTCAATAACTATGGGCGAACAGGAAGTTCTGGGCAGAAGCAGGAGTCTTCTACGTTAAGTTGTTCCTCCCTCCCAAGACTTCTGTTCCATACACATGCAGACACACACACAGATGGTTCATTCGCTGGCTTTCCCTTGGAATGTTGTAGCAACAATGAAACAGGTTGAGATCAAGGACCAGGAATTCCCTCTCTGTTTCACTGTCAGGGTTGTGACCCAGATATCTCTCTAGAACAGTGGTTCTTAACCTGTGGGTCCTGGTCCTATTGAGGGTCCCATCTGATATCCTGCTCAACCTGTGGGTACCATCAGATATCATGCATGTCAGATATTTACATTATGACTCATAAAATTAGCAAAATTACAGTTATGAATGGTTCATAACAGTAGCAAAATTATAGTTAGGGAATAGCGACTCAATAATTTTATGGTGCGTGTGTGTGGGGGGGGGAGGGGTCACCACAGCATGATGAACTGTATTCAAGGGTCACAGCATTAGGAAGGCTGAGAACCACCGCTCTAGAAGGATGGGTCAGGTGGCACCCCAAACATGGGCAGAGACTGGAGGTGGACTGACTGAGTCTTCTTCCAACTGGCCTTGCCAATGGCTGCTTTTGGCAGGTACTGTCGTGACTCTTGAGAGATTCACACACAATCCCACACTCTCCCCTCTTCTCGCTTCTGATTCGCCCACAGGAGTACCTGCGAAGGCTCCACGGGTGTTGGGTAAATGGCACTGCACGGTCTATCTCTTGGGGACAGGCAAGAGTTTTCTCTGGAATGTTTGTGTTTGTCAGACAACAAAGGTGAAGCTGGGAAGAGAGAGAGAAATTATCAGTGAGCGAGCCAGTGGGGCCTTCGAGAAAACCAGAGTGCTGCGGCAGGCGCCTACAGTATGGGCCACTGAAGCCACGGTTCTTAGGGCCCCGGACAGGGCATCCCCGACACGGCACTGACCTCTGGCACTCGACGGAGCAGAACTGGTCACATTGGGTGAGGCGGAGTGAGTGGAACTCAGGCTTGAGGTAGACGGGCTGGGCTGAGAACACAGGGGGAACTGCTGTCACACGTGGTTAGACGCCTCAGTTCGTGATATTTGAAGCAACACACCAACATTCATTTCGTTTTCAAATTAGCAAAAAAGAAAACCGAAAACCCCAAAGGCCACTGAGAGACAGAGCAGAGTCTCATGGATTCAGACCAACAATGAAGATCGCCTGGATTAAGCAGGCCTGAGATTTCCGCTACTGCTGAAGGAAGGAACATACATGATCAGTTTCAGCTCTAGTCCCTGACCCTATCAGTAGACCTCCCTTCCTGTACTATAAAGAGAAATACTCCTTGTTTTGGGGACATAAATAGGGAAGTGTTTCTGATTTTCATTTTTTTGGTTGATTGTGAGCACGTGTGTGCCGTAGCGTGTGTGTGTGTGTGAGCGCGTATGTGCCTGGCATGCACGTGGCACTCAGAGGACAGCCTGCAGAGAACTTGAGTTGGTTCTCTCCTTCAGCTGTGTGTGTGTCATCGTGCTTGGCGGCAAGTGCCTTACCCACTACGCCATCTTGCTGGCCCTGGTAAGAGTTTCTAAAAGGCACACCTTCTCCTTAGCTTCAAGCCTCTGGTCAAAGCATACACTGGGAGTCACACTGCGGCTGTTTACAAAGACATCGCTAGGTTTATTTTACTACCATAAAATATAATGCTTCAAGACTCCCGTGAGTTCTAAAATACCTTCAGAACTATTCATTTTCTTCCATTTTTTTTATAGAACTATGCAAATTTTATACTGGGGCCTCAGGCCCCAGGGGAACCCATAAAGAGTTACTAGAGAACAGTAGGAGGCAGCTAGAATATGACAACATCCTCCAAGAATCCAGGACCCAGAAAGCAAAGGGCTACCAAGGTCGATCTGGAAGCTAAGCTGGGGCGGCTTGCCTGGGCTTTGTGTTGGTTGCTTATGTTTTCTGAAAGTGATGGGCATTTTGGAGAGAACCATCTTTGTGGATTCCAAAGGCCAACAACGTAATACTGAGAGTTTTTAAGAGGTGGGTCTTTAGGTCAAGATCTTGCTTGAAGGTCTGTTCATGAGCCCAGCGGAATGGATAGACACTCCCAGGATGCAGACAGAAACGGAAATAAACATAAGCAGACAAAAAGCTAATGAAGTACCTGCATGTTAAAGACTTCATCAGAGCTTTCTGACTGCCCTGTAATATTGCTTACTTCAGCGGAGGCCTGTGAGGACAGCGAGGACGAGGAATAGCGGTTGACAGCTGGGTAACTTAACGGGCTGTTTCAGGGGAGGAAGAAAAAAAAAAGCGGCCGTTAACTCAGTGCTGGAACTGTATTTTATCACATGCTGGCACGGCATAAAACCGGAGGGACAAAAAGACACATCCCATTTTGTTTTCTCCTGTTTGCCTCCATATAATCGGATGTTTGGAGTTTATTTATCTCTCATGCTGTCGCTGTTTTACCAGGGGCAGCTGTCTGCAGCTGTCTCGTGGCTTAATTATTTCATTAAGAAATAGAGAATTTGACAAATTGTACCATCAAGGATGAGAGAACCATTCCAGATCATCTTGCGGGGCTGGCAAAATTGTCTGGTAATTCAGAATATGACTTACCTGCGTCTAGGGATTACCCTGGTACCATCTGGACTCATGGAAGCAGGGGCTGAGTTTCTACACACACGAGGGCTTCCATTGGGAAAGTGGACAGGGCTGGCCTGGATACAAGCAGGGAACTCCTGAGGAGGAGGCAAAGGACAGGTTTGATTGGAGCAGCTGATCTATGAGGTGCTTCAGCCTCCCAAACATACGCCCTCAATCAACGTCATGGAATCTACCTAGGGACCAACTGCAAATGCCAGTGGTATTGAGCCTTCTGACACGGACCTTTCATACAGGGTGGGAAACAGCAGGAATGCAACTGTAATATTAGACGCTCCCTGGCAAATGCTGCAGTGTGGCAGGAGAACCAAAAGATGTCACTATTGGATACTTCATCCAGAGACTCTGAGCACGCACCTGTATCCCGAAGCTCGATTTCATCACAAAGAACTGGTCCACCAGTTTTTTGTGAAGGGGTCTCATATCTTGAGGTACGAACTTCTCATGCACGGCTAGTCCAAATTCCAGAATCTGTGCCTTGATAACGACAGAAGGAAGAGCCCGCGTTAGTGACTACTTCTCATGGATGTGGACCGCACAGCATCTCTCACCTGCTACCCCGATGAATGGGAGCAAATATCGCTTTACAGGGAGTCACAGGATCAAACAATTCCTACGTGGGGATTTGAATTTGGATCTGTCCGGACTCCCCAAACTTGACTTTCCTACTTCACCTTGCCTAAGTATCTCCTACCTTTAATGATAACCCTCTTTGGTGGCTATGGGTCCCCACAACCTCTCATCCCCCTTCCTGGGGCGGGGCGGGGAATGGGACAGAAGCTGTTTCCTGTTTGGATGGTCAAACACATTTTTCTCAGGATGACGCCCTCTCCCCCGCAACAGCCTCCCAATCCTGAGCTTTGAAACATATTCTAGGGGAGAAAGGACAGAGGAAAAACAAACAAACAAACAAACAAACAAATAAACAAACAGAGCTGGAACTCTGTAGCAGTTGCTATGCTTTTCATTTTTCTTTAAAACAATTATTCTCCTTTAGTTACTAGAATACACAAGGGATCCTGCTTCAAAGGAAAGGATAAACATTTCCTTTGTTCAGCTATCAATAGAGTGTGATTTCTTGGGTTTGTATGGCAGCGATCTTCTGCACCTCAGTAAGCTGAGATGGGGCCGCAGCATCCTCTCCCCTGGATGCCTACCCCTGCCAACACCTTTCCAAAGAGAAAGGCCTCCTGAAACAAACAGGGAGGAAACAGTGAAGTGTGTCCAACACACAAAGTGGAGAGGCCACCTGTGAGAGGAAGAGATGGGAGGGTCCCAAGAGTTATGACTAACTACAGCAACTGCTGGCCTTCTTCATTTCAAAGAGCTGTTGGGTCACCTTTCATTTGCTCAGGATAATTTTACTTGGGTCATCAGGGAATAGACTCCAGCATGGAGATTAGGAAGCTCATTGCAGGGAGCTTGGCCTGTGGGTCAAGCAGACGCAGGGCTCTACAGATAAAGACGAGACACATAGCAAGCTGGCCAACGCTACCAAGCCCAGCACCTCTTTGGAACTTTGCTGGGCTTTCAAGGCTGGATCCAAATGGCCAGGCTTTATACGTTCCCCCAGTTTTAGAAGTGGGCCGTTGAGAAGACAGTGGCCGTGGGCCAAGAGGCTCTCTACAATTGAGGCAACTCCTGTGAGATCAGGCAGCTGGATATATCTATTGAGGATATCTCTATGCCAACCAGAAGAGGTCCAGGAAGGATGGCGGCCTTTTCAGTCTCACTCCTAATGGTCTCACAGAAATGATGTGTCATGCCCAAGGTTACATGACAGGGGTTTGTTTCAGCTGTTCTATATATAGCAGAGACCTCACAATTCCTGGCCACAGACAGCTCTTTCCATAGGGTTCCATGAACAATACCAGGTATGACATAGCAAAGTCTCTCTGATTTTATTTTCTTGAAAAGAATCTTAACTCTGAGCTACAGTTTAAACTCTGGAGAAAGAACTTATTCAGCCCCCCACCCCCAAAATACATTCTCAGAAGGAGACTGCTTGATGCTCCGATTGATGTTCGGAGCGTCGTTATGAAGTCAAGGTTAAGGTCTTTATGCAGTCCTGCATAATCACACTGGAACTTATCTTTTCTTGTAGGTCAAAGTTCTCTCACCCCACTAGTCCACAGGCCCTTATTATATAGCCCTGTCTCTCTCACCCCGTGTCATCATTTTGTGGATAATATATGCAGAGCATAAATGGACTAAAGCCCATCATAATCTGATCACCTTCCCTTTTAAAAACCACACTTTTTGATTAATTTCATATTATCAAGCAGGAAGAGATGCTTCTGCTCCAGTCTGTCATACATACTCTCTTTCTCAGGGGGAACAAAACCATTTCCCGTTTAACCCAGATTGCCAACTGTTTCGTCTCTATCTGAGGTTTGCAAACCCTTTTCAGGAAACTCCCAACAAGGGCATAGCCAGCAACAGAACACGTATTCTTGCTCTCAGTTCTTGATGGCATTAAATAAAAGCAAACTTCTTCTTTGGAGTAGAAAATGAGGAGTGTGCCTAGTTTGTCCACATAATACACCCTCTACACTGCCAAAACACAATACTGCCACGGAGCAAATTCTATTTATTGTATACTCTTTACTATTACACTTATATAACTACCATATTCATTCATGTCCTTATTCAGGATCTTGAGGTGGCCTGAATTTATCTGAGCATAAACTTTTGAGTGACAGGCTAGCAACAGGTCTACAGAGCAAGTCTTAGGGAGAGACAGTCAAAGAAACTACATGAAATGTTACCAATGGAGAATGACTTTTTAAGTTTGCTCTTGGTTCCAAGTGGGAAGAGATTAGCCAGTTGGGACACATCACAGGTGAATCTGTCCATCTGACTGCCACTTCAGTTAGGCTCTTCATACAAATGGCCCTAGGTGGGTATCTGGCAAGGATGCATAGAGTTAGGCCAGGTAGAATGGTTGTTTCTGCCGTCCTACCTGCTCAAGCATCAGCTCTCTTAACCGTGCAATCTTCTCCCCATCTTCAGGATGACTTAAAATATAGTCTTTGACAAAGAATGCCTAGGAAGAGAAGGGACAGTCAGACTACCCTGGGAGAGTTACCATGGAAGGGAAAGGCACACTTATTAATTATTCTGCTAAGGCTTGGCATATGTAGAGTAATGGCATGATTATGAAACATGTTTGGGGACAGATGGAGTGATTCCTAGCTGTGGGCAGCTGGACACAGGCAAGATTCAGAAAGTCAGAGCATTTCTCATAAGATAAAGAACATATCCAAGTCAATAAACTATAGGCCTTATATTCTAAAATAAATTGTCTTAAGATTCAATGTGGCTAAGACGGTCTTCTGGCTTATTATAAAAAACAGATGAAAAGGTCCGCTTCAAGGATCACCAACCAACCAACCAACCAACACAAGCCTACCCCACAAACGTCTTTGATCAGGCAAATGACTTTAGGTAGACATCTGTTAAACAGTTCCGATCTTCCGAACCCAACACAAATACACTCAAAGTAGCTCCTCATAGAGATGAAATACATGGGCTGCAAAATGGCTGGCTACACATTTGCCCTGGGTTATAGAAGACTGCATTTAGGTGGACTGCAGCCATCTGTCACTGATAAGGGGCCCATGTTTGCACAAAAAAGATCTATAAAACCCGCAGGCATCTCCACTGACAAGTTCCTGTCCGGCAGTCCTCAGTCCTCACCTCTTGATACCTGGAGACCCCACCATTCACTGCGGCATCTATGACTCCATTGAGGCACATGGTCAAGGGGTTGATGTTCTGCATCTGCCTCGTCTGACACTGGCTGATCAGGGTCTTCAGCTGCTGGTTCTTATTCTCTAACACTTCGATGGCATTTTCCAGAGGACTCATTTCTACCTGAAAAGCAAATGAGTGTAAATATCTGCTGACTTTCATGACGTTCAAAACCAAAGAGATAGAGACAGGAGGTGGGGGTGGGGATCAAGACAGACAAAGTAGATAATCCACCTTATGAATCACCTTAGTGCCCCCCCCCACACACCATCAATATCTCTTCTGGGAGCTATCCCATAGCAGAGGAAAAGATGTGAAAGTCAAGTTACCCATTCATCGGTAAGGTGTGAAAACATCAGATAACTCTATCCATTGGTGGGAGTGTGGGAACTGTGCACTCTCTAATAGCACAGCAATAAGCACCCCCTGTTTATGCTCTTCTGGGTGGACCCCGAATAATGACTGTGTCACTCCTCTAGGTACTTATTTGATACAAATCAGCATGAGAAATACAGAGATATATTAGCAGATCTTCTGGTGTCAAAGAGCTTTCAGTCTCATTGGAGAGAGGGGACATATGCCCGTGCAGACCCCATATGCATTTATAACAGCACCATATGGTGGCACAGGGTGGTACACAGTTGGGAGTTACAGAAAACAAGATAATCACATACATTCCAGGATCTATTTCTTGGTGCAGAGCCAAATAGAATCATAATGACTTACTGGGTTGGTACAGGGGACCTAATTGTGTCTGTGATCAAAGTGTTTTCTCCAATATATGGATGGCATTGTGCTGTTAACGCCACTGACATTCTCTCTGAAGAGAAGGCCTTCCAAACTCTTAGTGATGAAGCAATTGGGCTTCCAGGAAGCACACTCAGGCACTTGTTCTTTCAGTTAGAGAAACAAATTAGAATAAAAGGCCACCCGGGCCATCTTAAAGAGACGCTGGGAAATCACAGAGTGACTCAAGTGTATGAAAATGTAGAATAAATACTAATCAAGGATAAATCAAGGAAGGGAAGCCAGAACACATGAAAAATAATTTCAATGTGCACACTCAGCAAAGAACCATTCACAGTTTTGAAACTAGAAAAAAAAGAGGGCAAACAATACAAGAAAAAAAACACTGGGCCAAGGACAGGAACAGCAATTTCAGAGAGAAGTACAGTTAACCAGCCAGTAAATACATGCAAAGGGACTGAGACTTCTACGTGAGGAAACACAAACAACACCATACTATAAACACTATAAAACGCCTCCTACAGTAGAACACATAAATATGGTGATAGCAGATGAGAGTGTGACTGAGCACCAGAGCCCCCTTTCTGCTGTTGGAAGGGTAAACTGTCTCATTCACTTTGGAAAACAGTTGCAGTTTTTCATAGTAAACATGGATCGACCACCTATCTACCTATGTAAATTACATATAATATTATCTAAAGCTTTATCTATCTCATGGTTCAAAAATCCTATTCGTAGGTAGGTGTACATCTGGAAATAAATGGAGCTGGACATGTCTGTCCATGTGCAGCTGGAACCACGTACAAAAATATTTGTAACTGTTCCCCTAATCAGGAATGATATATAGTAATGGGAAGCTTTCTTGTCGTACTTATTAAATTGGGAAAAAAATACCACAAATCACACTGAGTGAATGAAGCGTCTAAACAGGGTGCATACACTTAAGCAAAACTAAGAGGACTGGCTTAGAGAAGCATAGCCAGGAAAGAGCTAAGCCAGGGAATGCATACCACGAACGCCAGGATACCCAGAGAAAGGGCAGGGAACACGCTGCAGTTTGGAGGGGTACGTAAGACGCCCCCACGATGCTCCAGCAGCGATAAACCCTTTAAACAATTTGTGATATTGAACCTTTGTTTCATATGTGCAAAAGCCAAAGCATAAAGGAAAGACTGAGTCTAAACCCCTGTAAGTTGACTAGTCAGTGTCTTCAGCACACAGGACAGAATGCCGACTCCAGAGCGGTGGCTCTCAACCTTCCTAACGCTGTGACCCTTCAGTGCAGCTCCTCATGATGTGGTGACCTCCAGCCAGGACCTTCACTGCTACTTCATAACTGTAATGTCGCTACTGTTATGAACCATGATGTGTGTGTGTGTGTGTGTGTGTGTGTGTGTGTGTGTTCTGATGGTCTTAGTCAATTTCCAAAGGGGTCATGACCCAAAAGTTGCTGCTTAGGGGGGCTGTGGGTGGGGAAGAGCTGCTTTTGAAAGGATACACACTCTCAGACCACAGAAGGAAGGACTTGGAGAGATCAATGACTCAACAGCTGCAAACAGTCAGCCCCGTCACTATGCACTCAAAAGGGATTACAAAAATGTCTATGAGTTGTTTGTATTATAATAAAATAAAAAAAAAATCTTTGGTTTTACAAACACTAATACTATCAATTTAATAATTGTGTGACCATCACATGAGAGTAGAATACATGAACTTCAGAGAATATTTCCAATACGTGTTTGAGACAAAGTATAAATAGTTCACAATGATGGCGGGAACTGAAGACCAGGAAGGAATGGACTATTTGCAAGAGAACCAGAATTGAGTCACTAAAATAGTGCTGCAAACCCTCACCAGCACTCAGTAAACACAAGGAGTGATACACAGGCTGCCACGTCTCCTCATCAGGTCAGAGAGCAAAGAAGGTGTCTGCGAGGAAGACTCCGAGCGGCTGGCCTGTGGCCGCCCACTCCTCCTCCCGAGGAAGAGCTTTGGGGAGGTGAGAGGACACAGGTGGTCAGGCCACTCCTCCCAGCTGGCCAAGCCTTCATTAAACTCACTGAGGGTAACTGCCAGGAGGCAGACTCTAAGACAGTGTCCCTGAGAGGTTTCCAGCTAACCCTCCAGAGAATTACACACAGCGTCTCCTACGACCAAACACTTAAAACCAGGGAGTCCTCTGAACCCCATTTATAGCTTCCGTGTGTGATTCTAAATTGCTACCATTGCTGTGAGAGAGAAAGATGGCAGAAGCTGCTTCAGCCTCGGAAATTCCTCTTTGCCTGAGCATCTGGACCACATTACATTATTAATAAAGCTTGATGCGAGGAAGGAACGTGAGTCATGTCTGATTGGCTGAAAAGTACCATCTCTATAGACAAATAAGGGGAATGCAAGAGGCAACTGACCAGGAGCTCAAGTGCAATCATAGAGCAATTGAAAATAAATAATGAAATTAAGAGGAATAATTTAATAACAATAGCTGCCATGGAGTAACGCAAAACAAACACACTTAAATCTGTGATCTGGTAATAACAGTAGAGCTGAAATCAAACAAACTCAAAGCAGCCTTCCTGTTACTGCCTCGGGATGCTAGGACTAACTCGTTTTAAAAAGAACATTTTATTTCCTTCCCTATATCTCATAGTAATAAAATATTTGATAATGAATATTATTTTATAAAGGTATTGCAATGAATAAGTAAAGACAAATGATAAAATATTAAAATACATTTATTTACCATGAGTGGTGTGTGTGTGTGTGTGTGTGTGTGTGTGTGTGTGTCTGCATGCATACATGCATGCGATGTTGTACACATGGAGGTCATAGAACAACTTGAGAGCGTGGGTTCTCTCCTTCTAACACCTGGGCCCTGGGGACTGAACGCAGGCTTTCAGGCTGAGTGGCAAGCACCTTTACCTACTGAACTCTTACTGGCCCCCAAATATCAGTATCTCAATCCCTAAAAGATCAATAGGTCTGGGGCATGACAACCAATAACCGATTGACAATTATCGTCACTGACATCCCAAGAGAAGAGGAGGGGAGAACAGAAGAAAAGAGAGAGGCATCAAAAAGTCTATGAAGTAGTCTTTCAGAAACAAAACCTTACCATACCTTTAGCTTAACTATCCACTTCCAAGAAATACAGGCCACTGAGAAATATGTTATATGACCTCATTGGATCAAGACATAAGAAAACATTTCAGGGCTAACCACTGCAAATCTTCAACAAAAAAAATATTTTAAAAAACATGCAAGGGGGAAATTTTACATTAAAGGCCTTTGGGCAGCACTGCAAAGAACTAAAATGAATGTCTATCGTCAAAGGAAGAATGAAAAGGGAATCAGACTCTTGGTGAGGCATAAGGGAGCACTAGAAATTGTATATTCATCATGTTATTGTGATTCTTTTATCGGTGATAATGATAGGTTGCTGATAAATACACACAATCAGACAGTTCTGGACGGCACTGTAGGACGCCACATTTGCTATCACGTTATCTGGTGTCATAAGTGGTTAGCAGTGCAGCTAAAACAAAACGGGTTCCTTTTCCAGCGGCCGAACATGACAAGTTAGGACTGCTATACATTCCCTCTATTGCTTTTTGTGCGAAAAAACCAAGTTTCAGAGGGTAACTGCCTCCCATGTCCTCGGAGTGTGAAGTAGGGTCGAAGCAGGAGGCTTCTTACCCAGGCCAGACCCGGAGCCTAAGGCAGCAGCGAAGCACTAGATGGCGCTGTTGGCAGGACTGGAAGAGACTCCCGGGATTCTGGGTAGGGAGATGTGTATGTATAATTTTTGTTGCCTTTGTTCTTTGACAATTTTATACATGTATAATGTGTATCTTGATGACTACAAACAGAACCCTCTCTAACATCCCTCACACCCCTATCACCCCATCCTGCCTTTGAATACATTGCCCTCAGTTTTTCTTTTTATTGGTTTTGTTGTTGTTGTTCTCATCATCATTAAGACCCTCTGAGTTTAACCAGGGTCATCCGTGTGACCATGGCTTTGGAGTCATCCACTGGGCCTAGTGGGCTCCTCCGTAGGCACTCGAATGAAGAATGTCTGTCCCTTCCCTAGAAGCCATTACTAGTTCAGCAGGGAGGGCTGGGGCTCCACGAACCCATTGCTGATCTATGGTTGAATGTTGATAGACCCAGTCTTGGGTGGGCTCATTACGGGAAGCCATAGCTCACACGCACACTGCTGTGCCAGGTCCAGCAGACAGCATTCCACAGCCTTCTCCCCATCTCACCTTCCTCCGCCATGCTCCTTGAGCTGCAGCGGGGTAGGATAAATGTCCTGGTTAGGGCTGAGAGTCCAGCCGTTACTTACAGCCAGCACCTTGCACAGCCCTGGGTTGTGACGGCCAAGCTTCTCTGGTTCTGGCTGGAAGTAGCACTTATACGAGGACATAACCGTAGATATTTAGAGGGCAGCTTGGGAACGTGACAGCTTAGCTAGACAGGAATCAGTTCAGCTCTAGGGCCTAAAACCTCCTCAGGCATGTACTGGGGGGTGGGGCAGGTCTACTGCACTACATATGACTTCCCCCTTGGGGAGGGGGCATAAGATCCACATTGAGATTCCATCTCCCCAGAATCAGAATGGCTACCAGAAAGAACAAACACTGGTTAGGATGTGGCGACAGAGAAACCCTTACTGTTGGCGAGTGTACACTGGCGTTGCCACTATGGACATCAGAGCGGAGGTTCCTCAGAAAACCCTAGAGACAGAAGTACCACGTGACCCACTACTGACCAAATACCCAGCGGATGCTACATCTTACTTCAGAAAAGCACTTGCTCAACCATGCTCATGGCTGCTCTGTTCACAACAGCTAAGTGGGATCAGCCCTGATGGCCGTCCACGGATGAGTGTAGAGTGAGAATGTGTCCATATACACAGGGTATGTCCTTCACCTGTAGAGAAATGTGCAATTAGGAAGTCTGCAGGCGAGTGGATGGAACTAGGGAAAAAGCATACTGACGCTCAGAAAGATACACATTGCGTGTTCTCTCTCACACGTGGAGTCTAGCTTCAAACCTTCAGACCCGTGTGATTAGTCTGAGTACCTGCAGAAGCAGTGAAATAAGATAAAGGCGACTGAGCTGGGGAAATGCCTTAAGGGAGTAGGGAGAGCAACACAGAGATAGGGCTATACAGAGGGGGGATTGTGAGGGCTCAGAGTTTAAGCAGGGATGGGTGTGGGTGGACAGACGGGAGTGGAGAGAGGAAGCTTAACCAATACTAAGATACACAGGATGGTTGGCTCTACTGCTGATCATAGACACACACGGCTTTTTAAGCCAATGTAAAACAGATGTTAAGGAAGGGTTCAAAGAGCTCTATCCCAGTATTTGGCTAGTACTGCTGCCGCACGCTGAGAGTCACTAAACAAACCCCTAGGGTCAGCTATGAAATATCGCCTGTTGATTCGTCGGCCAGAGAAGCTCTACAGGCCTGTGAGACAATACAGGTTTCACCATTCTTCTTGGTGGCCCACCAGAACTGGCTGGTAAGATCCTACAGCTAACGAAAGCTCACCCCATGTAAGGAGCAGAGAAATCAAGTTAGCACTAAGCTGCCTGCCTCTTCCCGGTTGCCTGGTGTTCCTCGGGCCGGAAGGTGTTCTACAAGCCACTGGGGAAAATGTATTTATTAATGAGCTTCCTTAACCATGAACTCTATAATCAAATGAATTTTGAAGCCATCCATTCACCTGCAGAGTCCAGCACTGCAGATATTTCAATTCATTTTTCTGCATCTATTGAGTACCTACTGTGTTCTTGAAGTCCCTCTACAGCAAGCACCAAGCCACTGAGCCAGCAACTCAAATGGATCGTGGATAGTTCCATGTAGCAGGAACAAGAGAAGCACACGGAGGCTGCTGAGAGTGGGCAGCACTCGGGGAAGGCAGTCGCCCAGTTTGACTTGTTATGTGAGAACATAAGATTACATATTCTAAGAAAGTAGGCAGCTGATGCTTGAAAGGCTGTGTTAAGTATTTCTCCCTTTATCATTATTAGCATGGTATTTTTCATGAGTGGGGTGTGTATGTGTGTGTGTTGTTTCCTGGGCTAGGACCATTGGTGAGTCTTCACAGGATTTATCATTCTGGACTGTCTGGATCTGAAAAGACTCTGAATCATTAATGCTGTGTGGGTGACTGGGAACAGTGCTGTGGGTAGAGCTTTTGCCGTTCTGTAGGAAGCATAATGATAAGATTTTCTGAGCACAGTGTGTGGCAGCCTCCCCTCTCCTGTGGAAGGCACTAAGTAAGGTACGCTCTACCAGCAACCAGGGATGGCGGACCCCTGATGCAGACTGCACACAGATATAACTGGACTAACAGTTTCATGAACTGGGTCTAGCTTCCTTAGGGAGCCACATTAATATTTTGGCAATGTAAAATGAAAAACTCATTCAACCCTTAGCTTTGAACATGATAAGCTGGCTGGTCTTTAATGCTGAGAGACTTTTGTAGGAGAAGCCATTCTGGGAAAAAAAAAATTGGGGAGAGCTACTTTTGTTTATCAACAAAGTAAGCCTAAGGTATTGTTTGCATGATAGATTTACAATTGATGCATTTTATTTCAAACCGACTATTAGGTTAATCCAAGGGCTAGACTCAGAGCAAATGGATGTGCAAAAGGAGAAGGAAACGCTCCCGGGAGGCTGGGATACTGTGACTGTCATACTGGAATGCAGTAGAGACAGACACCAGGGGGTAGTTCCAGCCTTGCTGCACTCAGCTACTCTCTCCTATTTCTCTTCGTTTGGGATGGAAGCTGTGGAGGTGCCTGTCGGCCAGAGAATTCTTGAGAGCGTAAGTTATCAGATCCCATAATGGTCCCTTTACCTGAAGCTTTATCCAGGCCTGCTCAGTGTATCTCACTGTCCCTCTCACTGCAGGTCAAAACAGCACTGGCTCCACAGGGACAGATTTTACATAAACTTTATATGAAAGGGCTTCATAGTAGCTTCATTTTTGGAATACCCATGTCACCACTGACATGATGATTGCACAAGAAAACAGGCTGCCCTCTTGGCTTCGGCCTGCCACACGGTAGGCAGTGAAGATGGCAGACCCAGCACAGTTAGGAGAGCTGGCATGCTGGCTGTCACTCCAGAACTCCAACACGTTGCTTTTACATGCTGGAACCACAATTGCTTTAAAGACGTTTTCTGGTTGGTTGAAGCGGGACATCAACGTTTACCTTCCATCAATACCTTAGGGAATGCGGGCAGTCCTGAGGGAGCCCAGGATGGGAAAGAGCACAAGCAGGTAGCAGAGGGCTCAGCGACAGGGACACGGGGACACGGATGATGGTTGGGGCGGCGCTACGCTCGCTCCTTACCACTTCACGCTTCTCCACTTCGAACCAGCGGGAGATGCCAGGCAAGCTCTGGACCAAGTACAGCGATGTTCTTTCCACCCAGAGACTCTGCAAAACAACACAGGGTCAGTTTCTACACCCTCCTGGGCACTGAGTGGTGACAAATCTGAGCGGGTGGTGCTGATCTCCGGCAGCCTCTCTTTGGTCTTCCCCGGAGCACTTGAGGAACAATCCAGTTAGAAATTCTGCACACCGCCTAAACCTCTTCTCTATGCGGAGCAAATGAGCTCCGGCTTCAGAAAGCGAGGGCCAGAATGCAACAGCAAGCTGTATGCAGTCTTGTCCACTGCTTCTCCAAAATATGACTTCAACCTCGTCACTCACTGAGGCCTAGCCACTTTCATTTAGAAGGGGCAACGGTGATCAAGACAAGATCAGGGTAACAGTAACCTGAAGGGCGAGCGGACTATAGAAATACATGACTGGGACCTTGTTTTAAGGTGAAGACTTTTAAGTTTTTGAGGGACTCTTGGCCCACTCAAAGCCACATTCTAATTACCAGAAGGGCTAGGGCTGGCACTGACACCCACACCCAGAGCCTCCTTTCCTCTCCACTGTCATACGTACAGAGCCACCCTGGTGGCTGGTGCTGAGCTGAACTGTGACTCAGAGGCGCCTGTGTGCTTTAAGTCGGACTCCTGAGCAGGAACCAGCTCCTTCAAGGACACATGAAGCACAGCTGCTTTCGGCACGAGCCGGCGCTCGTGACAAGACTTTCCCTTTATCAACCAGTTTCGGAATCTGTATTTTATCATTGCTATTTAGTGTGTTAACAACAGGAACAGGAACATGACAAAATTCCCGGAACTGCACTATTTAGTCAGGCTACAGAGGGGTTAAAAAGAGAGAGAGAGAGAGAGAGAGAGAGAGAGAGAGAGAGAGAGAGAGAGAGAGAGAGAATGCCTTTTCACCAGGGAAGAGCTCCTGAGATGACTACAGAGGAGTCCGCGAGGCAAGAGCTTGAGGGAATCCGATGATGACAGGGAGGCTAGCAGGCAAGAGCTCAGAGGGATGAGAGTGATGCTTACGGTGTGCACAGGGTGCAGGTACTCAGGCCACCGCGGGGGACCAGGATGGCAGCTGAGCCGTAGACAACTGACATGGATTTCACAGAGTGAAGAGTTCACCACCGGGAGGAGAGCGGGGACGGGGGGGGGGGGGCAGCTGGAGGCTGCTCACACAGACTTGGGGCTGCTTGTGAGAGGGCGGGTAGGCAGACCAAGAGGTGGGGAGGGGACGCCAATGAGGCACAGTTTCTAGGGAAAGGGAGCCTAATTTAACTTTACCCACCCTGGTAAGGTAGCTGTATCACTGATCATTAAATTGCTGGCCAGGAGGAAATACGATGGTACAGTAGAAAAAGCAAAAGAAAGGGTGTTGGAAGACATGGGCTCCAGTACTAAGGCTAAAGGCCACGGACGTGTGACGCTGAGCGAGCCAACTGTATGACTCGTGTATCCAGGACTGAGGACCGGAAAGCTCGGCAAGTAGAAAGGGCTGTAGCGTCACTAATAAGGTCTTTAGTTAGCCTTGGAGGAGGAAAGGAGAGTTAGAGATACGGAGAAAGGACTGGAAAATGACTATGGGTCTTTTCGGTAATATCTCAGTGTTGTTTTCCAATGGTCTCTTTAGTGCTCAATCCACAGGGAGAAGAAGGAAGAACCTGAGAAAAGGCCAGTGGGCAGGCTGCTGGGACAGTTGGCTGATTCTAGGATATGTGTGTGTGTGTGTGTGTGTGTGTGTGTGTGTGTGTGTGTGATTATAGCAGTTTGTCATTAGACTTCTGAAGAGATCCACAGTAAATGCACATCAAATCTACCACAAAGACCTATTTTAAAAGTTCGGTCCTCTTGGAACTACAAAGCTTCCACTTCTGCCCCTTGCCTGGTAACCCCTGTAACCCCTGGCAACACTGGGAAACCACTGGGCAAGGATGGGTGTGGGCCAGCATTACGTAAGACGGATAGTGTCAGGAGACACTGTAGCTTGAGTATTTGTTGTAAGGACACTAAGCAACAGAGCCACGGACAGGAATAAGCCCATTTTGCAAAGTTGTTCAGGTTTGAATGCCAAGTGACTGGGGTCTAGTCTTCCCAGATCACGGTTTTCAAGGAATGGGATGGTCAGAAGTGGTTTCTGGATAGATATTCAGGTATCCTTTCCCCAGTGGGGGTGAGGGCAGACAGCCAGGATTAGCACACACTCTGGTCCCCATCTCAGAATCCCAATCACACTTGTTGTCATGAGGACTGGAGCAAAGGACAGAACGGAGCATCTCTATACTACCAACAGCGTGTCCACGTGGCCTCTTCTCGGTTCTCCCTTGCCTATTCCTTTACTCTGTACTTCCTTGATGTTAGAATACCCGAGCTCAAACATGAGTTTGAAGGTTGGTCTAAGCACCACTGGTATTGGGAGTGCCATAGTGAAGTTGATTTCAGGCCCTCCTCCCATATCGACTCAGACTTTCTGAGCTTGGGACCAAAAATCTTCCTGCTTGGACAATGTTTCCCATCACTTGGGTACACTGCGGAGCTGGGGAGTTACTAGGATAAAAGCATTCTAGACCCTCTGTTCCAGTCACGTGACTTTATTCTCAGTTCCTATTTACGAAGAGTCAGAGAGCTCAGTCTAGGAAAGCATTTGAGGAGGCTGTGGGGTACCTTGAATTCATTCTCCTTGTCTTTTGTGCCTTTGTGGAATGGTCTGTCATAGCGAAACTTCCAGATGTGATTCACTTTATAGAAGCTTTTGATGTTGTCCGGAACCCCCTCTCTCTGCAGTACCTCCTGGCTCTCTGGAATGGGAGTCACAGCATATATCTGTAAATCTAAGATTAGAGAGTCAAGGAGGGAACCCGGATTGTCCAATGGCAAGGCAGTCTGGTGTTTCCATTTCAGTTGAAGCCATTTAAAAAACTGCCCCGAAGCTATGAATAACACACATCTAAGCATGCTTCCAACTTCATGATCTTGTTCTAAGAGTTTGATTCTGACAGGACACAGGCTTGGTATTTCTGTAACCTGTGAATTTACAGCTTATATTAACGGGGTTGGGGAGGGACGGCTGGGCTTGGGTTTTCAGAGTCAGAATAACCTGCCTCTTATACATGAGACACTTTCATCTTCAGTTCATTCAAGGCTCTAAAATTCATTTACAACGATATGGAAACCTTCATAAAACTATGACCAAGGGCAGTCATCAGAACGGATGAGGATTTGCACTTGCCAAGGGTTGCTATGACCCCAGCCTTCTGAAGTGTGGCACCCGTTCTCCAAAGCCAGGGATATATAGATAAGTTGAGTGGTGACTTGTACTTCCCACTTTAAATACTATTTTGTTTATATAGTTACTTCCTCTTCAGAGAGACAGAATAAATATTTTTCTTAATTTGCTTCTCTTGCATGTAGGTTCTGCTTTGAAAGTATATCCATAATAGCTACTGGGAATTTACCTCTTTTTCTTTACAACCACTGGTTTCAGATGGATTTAGGAAGAACTGACAGTGACTTAATTGCCTTTGTGTCTGAAACGTACATACTTCCATTTTAATTGTTTATGTTTAGATATGTTTCCATGGGGGGATGTGAATTATATGCCATTATTAAGTCAGAGTCCAGAATATCACAGCCCCAGGATACTGGAGATTAACTCTTTTTTTCTTACTTCCCTCACTCCACAATTAAAGTAGAAAGGGAAGAGGGGGTGGAGAATGTGCCGTCACGAACACAATGCTACCATTTCCTTGAACTGAAGCAATGTCCATAGGAAGTCAGAGGAAAACTGTTCTACGGGAAATCCAGTAAGAAAGAGCTTCAGAAGTGTCCATCTGCAGGCGTGTCAATCAAAAGGGAGAAAATCCCTTACCAGATGTTTATGGCATTTCTTTCCAACTGACTCTGTGATAACAATTAGAACAATTACATTCTGCTCAGAAAGCACCAAGCTAAAACCAGGATGGGGAGGACTAGGACGTCTAAGAGGGGGCAGTGGCCGCAACACTTCGCAGGGCAATGTCCTGCAGCTCACAGCAGGTACCACCCAACCGGCGCCCTTTGGGAACGGATACACTGCGCCTCCGCCTGGAAGATGGTCTCGTCGGGCTGGTTGGCGTGCTGCATGGCGATGGCGTGGGGGAACTCGTTCAGCATCCGCTGTTGGAAGGCCTCCAGTCTTTCGTAGTCATGCCCTCGACACACAAACTCCTTATTCTGGGGGTGCAATCAAAAAAAAGAAATTAGGATTATATAACAAAGAGAAGGAAAATAAAACCACGACTGTCGGAATAGCTGACCGTCTGCTCCATGTCATGACACTGCAACAATGATAAAATAAACCAGAACTGTCTGAAAATATGGCCATGAATAAGCATGCTGGGCAAAGGGCAAAGGGCAAAGGGCAAAGGGCAAAGGGCAAGGGCAAAGGGCTCACTTGCTACTGATTTTCACCAGACCCAATAGCATGCTCTGAATCTCAGGTTCAGTTGCATGGGGACTGATGGGGAGCATCAGAGACAAGATCCAAGCAATGTCTTAATGCCGACTGACACACGCTGAGATGACTTTTATACGATGTACGTCACTCCTACCCATACACATAAGTTTCTGATTTCTAAGAGAACAAAGATTTGCAGTAACTGAAAAATCTACTTTACTGCATTTTATTCTAACGGGCTCTGAGATCAGCTTCATACTTCCATGGAGAGGGCAGGCAGACAGCCCACTAGTCCATTCTAGCCTTCCGAAGGATGGAAGGGCCAAAGGCTGCATCTTGGGCACCTGGCTTCAGTGAGTTCTTTAGCCTGTGGCAAGGGTGTGTACTTCTTTTGTTCTAGTTGCTGTGTAATAATCCACTGTGTAGATAAACTACATTTTTCCTGTTCATCCATCACCTGATCATCCTTGAGGTTTTTTTCCCTTATTTTTGGGATGATATAAACAGTGCTGCCATGAACATTTGGATACATACCTTCATATGAGTGCTTTCAGAGTTCTTAATGACCCAGACGTAGACCTGCCCAGTTATGAGGATCAACGCTTCCCATTTATGGGGAAAATAACTACTTTGATTATACAATTGCTTCAATGTACTAGAATTTTTAAATGCATCCTGCATTAATCAAACAACAAATGGACATGGACATTTTAAATCTTGATATTTATTTTTAATTTGGAATAATAATTAAAAAAAAGACATGGAGGAGCACTCCTTAGGATTCTGAAGCCTGCAGTGTTCCTTAGAAACCAAGAGAGGGCAACCCTTCTCTTTCATCTTGAAGTAAATGATGATTACAGAGAAAAAGGCTATTTCCTAAAAGATCAATGATAGAAACATCAATTTATTATAATTGTTCATTAAACAAACTTGGTCTATTTGGTCAACGTAGTTTTGATGTTTGCTAAGCTTCCTTTATAATTTGTGCTTCCAAGCTACCTGATTTTTAAAAATACATATCTGTAAAGATTGATGTTTAAAAAATGTTACATGCATGTGTGTGTATCTGTGAATGCATGCCACATGTTATATTGGTGCCCGCAGAGGCCAGGAGAAGGTACTGGAGCCAGTGTTAAGGGCAGTTGGGACCTGCTTCACATGGGTGCTGGCAACTCAACTATGGTCCTTCTGGAAGTGCTGTTAACCGGAGCCATCTTTCTCGCCCTGTATGCCCTTCCATTTACAGTAATTACATGGAGTAGATAGGTATCTGTATGCTTGTAACTAAATCAGATTTTAGTTAGTGTTACATGACTGCTTAGTGTGCCTTCAGCACATTTACTGTCAAGGGCCTCTTCCTCTATAACAATATAAAAAGGTATATCAGATGACCAGTTTGGAATAGAGGTAAACATATCAATACTGATGTTAACCAATATATGACATATAATTTAGAAAATATTATTATATTTCCTTCAACCTAAAGGTTATTTTGTTTTCTTCTTACAGCTTAAAGAAACTAGAAGCTTTTGAGGTCCCTACAACTTTTATGTTCTCCAAACACCATACCTTCAATTCACAATGGATTAGCCAAGTCTTGACAATGCTGTGAAAGGAAATGTTTTTTATACTGCAAAATTTTGTATCAAGAGAAGAAGAGACTCTCTTACATCAAAGTCACACATTGCCCTGTTGAGGGAGTTTCTGGTCTCCTATGCTGCTCACTGCACCACTCCACTGAGAGCCAGGCCCCTGTGCTCTTTAAGGGGTACAGACAACTGACCAGGACTAGATGTAGTCTTTTAAATTTAGCAAATCCTCTGCATTTGCCATTATTTTTATCTGGACATGATCTTTTTATCATCTTCAGATAGACCTACCTGCCAAAGCTGTGTGCATTTTTTTAAGTGCCAGACAGATTTTATACAACGCCCACATAGTACTTGAGTACATGGTCATTTTAATCAATAAAAGACAATGTCAACTTGTTGAGTTCCTTTTCCTGTTGGTGTGATAAAGTACCTGACAAAGGCTGCTTGACACACCCTCAGGGCAGGAGGGTTTACTTGGGCTCATAGTTCTAGGGCATAGTCTGTCATGGTGGGGAGTGGGGGTGTCAGCGGCTGGTGACATGTCAGTCCACCCGCATTCAGGAATGAGAGACATGAATGTTCCGGCTAAGGTAGTTTCTTCATTTTTATGCAGGGCATTTCCCAAGGTAATCCATTCGGCATGCTCTTTCACAGGAATGATGAGGCTTACCTCCCAGGTGGGTCCAGATCCTGTCAAGTTAACATCAATGCTAACAGCCTTCATTTATGTGTTCCCCGCGATCTAAATATTTACTTATGTGCTTTGGAAACTTTGAGGTCCATTCTGTCAGTCTATCTACTTATGTAAAATGCAGATAAACTAAAGATGAAGCAATAAACAACAATGTTCTCTTCCTTCTCTGAGTAGACTCGCCTTGCCTGTTCTCATATGTGTTTATAATTGAGGCAAGATTTAGCTCAACACAAATATTTTTATGTTGAGATTTAAAGTTGTAATGCACTCAATTTGGGGTGTGTGTGTGTGTGTGTGTGTGTGTGTGTGTGTGTGTGTGTATGTTTGACACAAGGTCTCAAGTAGCCCTGGTAGGCCTTGAATTCTTGATCATCTTGTCTCTACCTTTTGAGTGCTGAGATTATAGGTACTATGAGTGGGATTTCTTTCTTTCTTTCTTTCTTTCTTTCTTTCTTTCTTTCTTTCTTTCTTTCTCTCTTTCTTCCTTCCTTCCTTTCTTTCTTTCTTTTTTTTTTGGATAGGACTTACTCTGAAGGCTAGGCTAGTCTGGAATTCACCACTGGTCAAAGTAAAGTTGTGGCAATTCTCCTGCCTCAGCCTCCTAAGTGCTGGTATCACATGATTGAGGTGCCACTCTTGGCTCATAAATGGAATAAATAGATTTTATCAGGAATCCAGAGCGTTTCTCCACAGTTTCCCAAGTGAGTAAAGGAACTCATTTAACCAGTGTTTTAAATATGGAGGATGTTTCAGATGGATGTGTCCAATAACACTCTCACATATAAAACACTATGTAGCACAGTGTAAGCAAGAGGGATGATACTAAGTATTTTAGACTGCCTCACAATGTCTTGAAATTACCCTTTGAAGAAACAGTTTATAGTAGCAATAAATCAGATGCCTCTGCTGGGTGATAGTTATCTTTTTATAAAGTCATCAAAAAGGACAAAGAA
The DNA here is from genome assembly GCA_964023405.1 of Apodemus agrarius. NCBI lineage: Eukaryota > Metazoa > Chordata > Mammalia > Rodentia > Muridae > Apodemus > Apodemus agrarius. Next base: position 83,265,082 of record OZ030011.1, read on the forward strand.
CACTTTTTTCATGGCTCTGGAGTAGGATTTTGACTTGACGTGACTCTGTTAATTCCTACTCTGCAACTGTAAGCTCTCTATTACCCTGGTCCATATTCTCTAATTCTAACTGTGGAAATTACACACTGAGTACAACAGTGAATACCACCGAAGGAAAGACATAACCACTGAAGACTGTTCAAAATGTCAATGCAGGAAGAGGTAGACTGGTTTTAAGAAACTGTTCAAGACAAAGCATGCTGTCTCCTTCTCGTTACTTGTCATACAATATCACTAATAGCTTAGTTTTCTTGACTTGCAGGATCTGAGCTGGAAGGATTAAAGCAAATTAGGTAGTGGATAACTTACTCTTAAGAAAAATGGAAACTTTTTCCCATAAAATCCAACTCTGAAGAATTCAGGTTCCAGACGCTGCTGGTCCATGATTTTGTCATACAAAGAGGCTTCCATCATCTGGGAAAGTATAGGGGAAGGTCTGTGAATTCCATTCCACATGTTAGCTATACCGACACAAGAATATACTTGTATTCCCAGGTGAAGCATGTTAATTTCTTTGGAATAGGACTTTCACTTCTTTTTTAATGCTTTCAGGAGAGGATCAGCAAGTCAACTTTGCAAATACATACTGAATACTTCAGTCTTTGTAGGCTACCTGGTTTCCCTGGTACTTCTCAATTTGCCAGGACACAGGCTAGAATTTACTGACCCCTGAAAAGATCAAGGGTTTTATTACATGCTTCTACCAGAGAAGACAATGCCTACAAGTCTATTAAGGAAATGTCCATCATAGATATAGACCAGTTCCAGATAACACAAATAGTTAGAAGCCAAGCCTTTCTGGAGAATTCTTATGCTATGTACACTTGCTTTCCCCTTGCACACAGTAATTGAGGACATGTAGAACGTACAACCTCGTATAGGTGGGACGGGGCTAAATCACCAACCCCACCTAAGGGAGATGTGCAGCACAAAGTGCTGTCTGGGCTAAAAGCTCTTAAGTATGTCTTTGACAATGTTCAAACTAGGTAGCAAACAAAGCTTATGGCTTCCCTTTTGTGGTATTGTTATCCCTGGGGTTTCCAGGGAAAGACTAATATTGTATTTGAAGGCTTCCTCCTCCCCCAGTAACAGCACCCCAAAGAGCAGTTGATATGAAGTGTAATGCGTTGGGTTTATAAAAATCTTAGTGACGATGGCACCCAAGGGCTCTCACTGGTAAACACTGTAACCTCGCTTCTGCTGCAGGGACAGGATGCCAAGAGAAGTTAAATAGCAATGTTTTTATATAAAGCATCAGCATGATGAACAGAAGTTAAGTTTTTTTTCTCCTTCAGTTTTCAAGCTAGGAGAAGTATCATTGGCCTGCTGACATGAAATACTTGGTCAAAAGTATAGGGTCACTTCCCAGCAGGTAAATAAGGTGCTTGTGGTAGTGCAAGGGGACTTTACAAGCTGTTGAAGGTTATGTTATATATCCAATGCCAGCCTCAAAAGTGGAAGGGAATATCATTATCATTTAAATATGTAAGAGCAGAAAAACATATTGGTATCTCTGCATTCATCACAATAAATGCTTGTAACTCCCAAGCATAAGGATTTGTCTGAATCTAAAAGCAAGGAGATACAAACAAATGACTCAAGAATAGGAAATATTAAGATCCTTGACCACCTGGTACTTGGTTTAGTGAGAACAATTTACAAGGGTCCAGAGAGAGTTTATGCAGGATTTGTCCAAGATTTATTTTAACACAAGCCAGCTAACCATTTCTACCAGTTTGTTTTGTAGACCACAGATATGAAGAACTATATATTGTCAGGAAGTTTTTGCATAATTGAGAAGCTCTTCAGTGCAGAGATTTTCCACAATGAACTTAATATCCTGGATTAGATTGTGCATGTCAGATGTGGGATTTTAGAAACGGGTCAAGGGTTCCTCCTTTATATATTAATCAAAAGAACACACAGATCAATTTGTTGTTTTTCTGCATACATGGCTGAGCATGCTTCGGGGAAAATACTTATCTTAGAGAAAGTTTCTGTAAGCTGTATCAAGAGAGTCACAACGCTGATTTCCTATAGCTCTGCTGGGAAGTTAGTCACACAGGGTACCACAGATGATTCACAGACACCCAAGTACTTTACCCTCATCTTGCTCAGGTTCCTGTAGTCATAGTAACTCTCATACTGCTCTGCAATCTTCCGACACAAGATAATGCCATTCTCCCAACACTGCGGACAGAGAGTAGCATGAAAGTAAGCATTCACCATATTTGTGCATCCCTATCCAAAGGTCAGGATAGGGATGCTTTTGGATCATACAGCCTTACTGTCTAAGTCTTTACAACAATCTAAAGTAATAACAATGCCATTTTCAGCATGAAAAAAAAAACCCATTCGATGAACTTGGAACTCATTAAAAATGTTCAGAAAGTTGATGTCAGCTCCTTGTAACATTCACTAACACATGCTGCAAAACCGATATTTTCTTGTGTTGTCATGCTGTGGAAACAACTGTAGCTTCATGATGACCACGTACATGGATGTAGACAGACTCTTAGTGCTCAGGAGGGAATTATCATTAACCTCTAAGGCCTAGTAAGTCAAGTCTAGAAGCCTGGGCTCCTCGTTTGGCTAACCTGCTTACCTGACTGTGAGGGCCATTAGATGCTGGTGAGATTAGTATGCTACTTTTAGAGAAATGTTTACATTTTGTCATCTAGCACACTATCGACCAAGGTTTTTCTTCAAAAGCCCAAACAGTATTTTCAACTTTAAGGCCACACATCCTTTGTCAGTTACTAAATTCATCTGTTATTTTGCACGAAGGCAGTATAGTCACAACTGAGAATGGCTGTCATAATAAGAATCTATGGGCACAAAGGTGAATTTCATATAGTTTTCACCTGCCTCATAGTATTAATAATCTTTTAATCTCTTTCAAACACTTAACATGTAAGAGCTCTTTACATCTATAGGCTGTAGGACTGTGTGTAGTCGTTTATAACCTTGACTAATAGCACAAATTTCTGGGGATGGCCATTGCTGAATCAACCCTGGAGATCAATGCGGTGACATGTCACAGCCAGATCACCCATAGAGACCCACAGCTAGAAAATATGCAGAGTAAGACCTTGCAACACTCAGTCCAAATAGATGTCTCCACCACATACTTCCCTAAAGGCTAAGGAAACCCCGCAGAAGAGGAGGCAGAAAAAGTGTGAGAGCCAGACCGGATGGAGGTCACCAAGGAAACAAGGCCCTCTGAACAACAGGAGAGACACACATGTGAGCTCACAGAGAACGAGGCAGCACACACAGGGCCCACACAGGTCTACACCAGGTGGGGGCCTAGAGCCGAAGAAGTGATGACATGTCCCCAAGCCTAATTCAGAAGTTCTCTCCAGTTGAGAAATGCAATTGAATTTAGCTTTCTCCAAGGGAATCTCACTGGGGAAACAAAACAGTCCTAAGGGCAGGTCACATGCTCAGCAGTAGATAGATGGCCGACAGAAAACAATCCCAATGACAACTTTGCAGGTTCTTGTCTTGTCCTGTTGTCAGGGTTTTCGATTTTTATTTTCTCTTCCTCCTCCTCTCCCCTTTCTCCTTCTCTTCTTTCTCTTTCCCCTTCCTTCCTCTTTCTCTTTCTCTTTCTCTTCTCCCCCCTCCCCACCTTTTAAGCTACAAGTCCTTTGTGTATGACATCCAGTTCTGTGTATTTATGGGACTTCTGAGTGTGTAAACAAATGGGTCTCTGTGCCTATATATGTGTCCTGTGCCTTTTCTTGGGCTCTGTTTCCTCTGTTTATTTGTTTTACACTATTTTCATGTGTTTTTGTTTTAGCATGTGAATAATATAATAATTCCTTAGAAGTCTGTCTGTTTTCTAATGAGAGAAAGAAAGAGGGTGGATCTGGATGGTTGGGGAGGTTGGGAGGAACAAAGAGGAGGAGGAGAGGGAAGGGAAACTATAATCAGGTTGTGTATGTGTACACACACACACACACACACACTCATACACACACACACACTCACTCATACACAATTTTCTAAATTCATACACTCATACATAATTTTCAATAAAGGAAAAAGAAACAGCAGTACAGGTGGGAACACAGGCATCATGCTGGGATTAGTGTAAAGTCCTATCACTGTAGTCAAGTGAATGATAAAGCAGGACGTGAGATAAGCACTATTCACTTGCACCAAATGTTAGGTACACCTAACTGTGTTCTATAGGAAAACGACAGTGACTTGCTGCATTTAACTGTGCTTAACCTTTGTGACTGAGACAAGATATATAAAGCACCCAAAGGTTCAAATCAATAAACACTGCTGTTCAGATTCCTAGTTATTTAAAAAGAAGAGTCACACCCCTTGAGGAGGGACACCCCTTGAGGAGGGACAGGAAGGAAAATGGGGTGACACACAGTAAGTGGGTGAGGTTACTTCAGGATCCTGAGCATTTTGGCTACACGAAGGGCTACACCTTCTTTAAACACATCCAGTCTCCTTCATTTTACCTCAAAAATAAAGGCAGAAATAGAAAGAATGTATTCCAATTTGGGGAGCAGGTGAAGGCAGATAGTAGTTTTTCAGAGAACAATGGCAGAGTATTATGGTCTGCATGTTGTGTTTCCCCAAAATTTGGATGTCCAAATCCTAACTCCTCAGGTGTTTGGACACAGGGCCCCTGGCAGATGGTTAGGTCATAAAAGACTCAGTGTCCTTTAAAAATAGGTTTTCCAGAGTCAACTACTCTTCCATCTTGGGAATACATGGAAAAGATACCTTCCATGAGGAAGTAGGCCTTTACCACACTGAATCCTTTGAGGTTTTGACTTAGCCTTCTCAGCCTCCAAAACAGTGACAAATAAGTAAATCCATTTCACTTGTTTATACGTCATCCAGTGTGTGTGTGTGTGTGTGTGTGTGTGTGTGTGTGTGTATGTGTATACACATGAGCATACACATATGTATTACAGCATGTGTGGGAGTCAGAGGACCCCTTGCAGGAGTCTGTTTTCCACCGTGAGAGTCAGGGTTATTAGCCTCAGGTCATCAGGCTTATTAGTAGGTGCTTACCAAGTGAGTTCCCAGTCTATATAATCTGGTATTGTAGCTATCATGAACTAAGACAATGTCAGTACCCCAAGATTAGTCAAAGGTATAAAGAACTTGTGCCTCATTAAAACAATAGATTCCTCAAACCCATGACAGAGCTACTTAAAGTATCTAGGGGCAGCTGGGCATGGTGGCGCACACCTGTAATCCCAGCACTTGGGAGGCAGAGGCAGGCAGATTTCTGAGTTCGAGGCCAGCCTGGTCTACAGAGTGAGTTCCAGGACAGCCAGGGCTATACAGAGAAACCCTGTCTCAAAAAACAAAAAAACAAACAAACAAAAAAAAACCAAAAAAAACAAAACAAAAAAAAAGTATCCAGGGGCTGCACTTAGACACCTGAACAAGTTCTGGGCGCTTCTAATATTCTCTACAGTGTGGACACCCTGCTGGAAAAGAAAGAAAAATGAGGCACGTGGGTTTCCACTGAGACTTACTTTGCCTCGGTCGAAGTTCTGGATGATGGTGAGGTGCAGGTGCTCCTTGCGCTGCCACTCGGTCTGCATGGGGTAGGTCAGGAACTCCCTGAGGGGCCGATCGGACCACTCCAGCAGCTCATCATACAGCAAGAGGGTGTAGGCAGCTTCTGCAAGTCAAGGAAGAGGGCAAGAAGTCAGCCAGGACCCAAAACCATTTCCTGACAGGCACGGCCCCTGGCCGAGGGATGGGGTCACGTCTAAAGGAAGAACAGGGACAAAAAAAAAATGGAACAAAGACTGAAGGAAGGGCCAACTGGGGACCAGCCCCACGTGGGGATGCATCATGTCTGCAGACACCAAACTCAACACTGTTGCCCCGGTCAAACAGTGCTTTCAGACAGGAACCAAGTGCGGCAGTTCCTGGGGAGGTCCTGCCAGCAACTGACCAGTGCAGATGTGGATGCTTGGAGCCAACCATTAGACTGAGCTCAGGGAACCTGGTGGGGGAGCAGGCAGAAGGACTGGAGGAGCGGAGGGGGATTGCAACCCCATTGGAAGAACAACATAGGCTGGCCTGACCACCCAGTGCTCCCAGAGACTAGACCACCAGCCAAGGATTGTACCTGGAGGGATCCATGGCTCCAGATACATATGGAGCAGAGGACGGTCTTGCCTGACTGTAATGGGAGGGAGGGGAGGCCCTTGGTCCCAGAGAGTTTGATGCCCTAGAGTAGGGGGAATGCTAGAGCAGTGGGGTGGGAGAGTGTGGGTGGGTGGGACCACCCTCATATAGACAAAAGGGAGGGGAATGGGCAGATGTGGGATGGGGGTTGGCGGAGGGGTAACCTGGAAGTGGGATATCATTTGAGATGTAAAAGAATGAAATGATTAAAAAATAATAATAAAAAGAATAGTTCCCCTAACTCAATACTTATTTCTGAACTTAGTAATATCAGGAATACAAGGAGCAAGTTAATTAGTGGTGGCTTCTCAGTGACAGAATCATCAGAGGTCTGGGTTGAACCTTTTGTTTCTATTATTTTCTATCTCTCTCTTCTGTTTTTAGTTCTTGCGTCAATATTCACCTGCTCAGGGCATAATTAACCTGTTCAAGAAAGTTCACGTTATAGCCAGTTCAAAGATGGAGGAGGGCAGACATGCCATTGTTCATAGGGACAAGCCATAAGTATGTCTCTTGGAAACTAGGCGTCTTTCAAAAGCAAGCAAGCAAGCAAGCAAGCAAGCAAGCTAACTAGCTAACTAACTAACTAGCTAACTAACTAACTAACTAACTAGGTAACTAACTAGCTAGCTAGCTAAATGTGCTGGCCAGTTTTATGTCGGCTTGACTCTAGCGCCACATATTTGGGAAGAGTAAACCCCAACTCAGAAAATGCTCCCGCCAGACTAGCATGTGGGCAAGTCTTTGTGGTAATTTTCTTGACTGATAGCTTAATACCGGAGGGTCCGATTCACTATGGGCGGTAATACCCTGGGTGGTGGTTGGATGGTATACGTAGGCAGACTGAGCAAGCCACAGGAACGGGCCAGTAAGCCACACCCCTCCATAGCTTCTGCTTCAGTTTTAGCCTAGTTCAGTTTCTGCCCCAGCTTCTTTCTGTTGATGGTGGACTGTAAGAGAGAGAAATTCTTTCTTCATCAACTTCCTTTTGGTCATTCTTACAGCAAGAGAAGCCCAAAGAAGCTAATGAATTTGCTAATTAAGGAACATTTCCTTTGAATGATAAAGGGCTGTGAATGTGAATCTGGAGCACGGGAGGGTGATTCAAAATGTAGCCAGAATTTAGAAAGGGGCAAAAAAGGTCCCAGCCATGGTGCTCTGAAGACGCCTTGGTAGCTGCACAGCTCCAAGCTCCGCTGCAGAGGAACACAGTGTGATGTACTGTGGGCCAGAGAGAGCCAGGCATGGAAGCCGTCCTCGGTGTGCGTGCCTGGCTACCTGCTGGCTGCTCTCTTGTGAGGATTCAATGTGAGATGGACAGAGAGTTTCCACTAAGTGTGAAAATGGGTGGAAACGGAAACAGTTGAAATCACAGAGGCCGCCATGGGAGACCAAGGCGAATGTGCAAGGATCACAGAACACATTTAGGGACCGTGCCGTAGTGTCTAGCCAACTGTGTTCCCATCTTAGACCATGCGGGTCTATACCAACTGCTCCTAGGGTCTGTTCCTTCAGGCCTGAATAACTCCTATGTTCTACTAATGACCTACTTCCGGGGTCACTTCCCTTATTCTCCTATCCCTTGTTCCTCTCCAGGTGCTGCAGTGCTTGAAAGTTCCTCAGAGAATGATAGAGTTAGTTTCAGGATTAAGAGAACAGAGGCCTGCGTGCTCACAGATGCGCACGGAAGGACACCAGGGGCCCTGATGGTCAGATCCATAGAAAGAGAGAAGGAAAGGAAAGTTAAGGGTTTAATAGGAAAGCATTTCAGTTGGGGAAGCTGAGGAAAGTCCTAGGGTCAGTGGTGATGGCATAAACTGCACACTTAACAATGGTTATGGTAGAAAAGGGCATGTGACATATATTCCCCAAATTAAACAACAACAACAAAAAGTTTCTAACCTCTCTACTTCTTTCCCATACCTTAGCGCAGGTATAGGTGGGTGGTTCCTGGGAAAGTCTGAGAAAGTAGAGATACTGACAGGCGGCCAGAATAAGCTGAGCCATGACTGCTGCTGTCACGGCGAGGTGGCAGGACAAATCACAGCTGCTTTAGGATCTGACTGGGAAGGGGACGATATATAGCTCAGGATGTGTGCATGCTGAGGGTATCGTAGACTGTGCCAATGGAGGAGAAACCTGCACACCTTGCAGGTGTTACACCCACACCACACCCTCCGCAGCTGGTTTTCGATAACTCAAAAGTTACACGTGTTACCGTGGGAGCTGACATGTACGGAAGAGGGATAGATCCCAAGGGACAGAGAGTTTAAAATTCTAAACAGAGTACCACTGCACGGCTGACTACGGGCCGTTCCATGATTTCAGCAAGCGTGGAGAGAGGAAAGCAACATACACAGAGTCAGCACAGAAGGATGGAGGTGAATTGGGAACGCCAGGGGGCCCCACAGAAGGCTGCGGGGAGGTTACGTCATTTCAACAGAGAAAAAGGTTCTCCCAGCAACCTCACTGTCTTCAAGGACACATACAGAAATAAGGACACGAGAGAGAGAAAAACTATGAGGGCCAGGGAGATGACTCAGAGGTAAAAATGCTTAATGTGCAGACCTGGTGACCTGGGTTTGGTTCCTGCAACCACGGGATGGTGGAAGAGAGAGCTGACTCCTAGAATTTCCCCGTGACCTCCACACCCGCATGGCGTGCAGGCACAATAAATAAATACCTTAATTAAAATGTTATATGGGAGAAGCACATATTAATTATGATGTGGGGAACACGGAACTTTGAGTCAATAAAGAAAAAGCACCTATCTCTGATATCTCAGACAGATCTGGACTTTCCTGAAAAACCAAAAGGCATCTGCAGATATGGAATAACTGTTGTCAGCTTATTTTCTCAGTTCTTACTTTTATCAATTTTTAAAGTAAGACAGTTTACTGCATTGTTCTCTCATGATTCAGGCATTATCGGCACTGAAGGAAAAACATCATACCAGGTGTTAAAAGTTAATTGATGAGTACATTCATTAGGGATGCATTTATTTAGGTCTCAGATTTCTCTTCTAGGAGCTGAGAAGACTGAGAAACAAAGAACTCATCCTCAACTGGGAACTAGCTGTCTGTCTAGACACATGCACACAACCATATGTGTGTGTATGTGTGCAGGCACACAACCATATGTGTGTGTATATATGTATGTATGTATTTATGTAATGTTTGTTTGTTCTATGATAACACATATTATATGAAATATAACTGATAAAAACAACATGATAAGTGCTTTAAGATAGAGAATAAGGGGTTGGAAAGATGGCTGGCTTGGTGGTTAAGACTGCTTGCTGCTCTTCCAAAGCAATCTACTTTAGGTTCTAGCACAGACATAAGGCAGTTCACAATTACTTGTGACTCCCGCTCCAGAGAATCCAATATACCCTCTTCTGGCCTCCTCAGGCACTCATACATCTCCATCTCCCTCTCTCCTCTCTCCTCTCTCTCTCTCTCTCTCTCTCCTCTCTCTCTCTCTCTCTCTCTCTCTCTCTCTCTCTCTCTCTCTCTCTCTCTCATACACACACACACACACACACACACACACACACACACACAGAGAGAGGCACACACACTTTTTTTTTTTAAAGGAGAGAGAATGGAGAAAGAGATGGAAAGGTGAGTTTAGCCATGGATACATGATGGTAGGTGTGGAGTTGGTCAGGAAGCTTGAAGGAAAAGAATCCCAGCACAGGAACTACTCTGAGGAGAAAGAATCCATAACCCTCAGCATTTAAGCTGAGGGAGGTTAAAGAGTCCCTGGATAGCATGCAGGCCTCCAGACTATAAACAAATGCTACCGATAGTGGGACCAGCTAGAGGCCTGAGAGGCATGTTAAAATTCTCGAAATGTTACTGAAAGGACTTCTTTACTCACTTAAAGTTCCCTGGAAGAACAGTGGAGCAAAGACCTCAATTTGTCATTCTCAAACTTACAGGAAGGATTTTGGTTAAGATGGAGCAAGCACCTTCCACTCTACTTTTTCCAGTAAGTAAGTCAGTCAGTCAGTCAGTCAGCCAGCCAGCCAGCCAGCCAGTAACCACTTCAACAGAATATGTAGAGGGTCTTGAAAAGTAATTAGGAACAACAAACAAAGCAACCAGGAAAAGCCACCGCTGAGAATGATCGCAATGTGTTCGGCTGCCTAATTTGATTTTCTTCTTTTTATGTCTCCTGTCTCAGACTTTCTGCACATCGGATCAATCACAGCTCCTGGAAGACCTTTTCTCTTACAGAGCTGGGAAAGTGCTTCCAGTGACACAGAGCTCTCTGGCATCCTCCTCATCTTCCAACCTTAGCTTCACAGCCAGAACACTAAGAACTGGGAGTCCTGGGCCACAGGAAGAATGGGAAATTCAAGAGAAAAAGGAGCTCAAGAAAGACCTGTTTATTTTGTATGTGAGGTTTTGGGCTGATCTCTGAGGTACATGTTTGTGGACCAAACCAGACCATCACTGGCATAAGTAACACCATAGGGGAGACCATAACCGAAGACTGAAGACCCGTCTGGTGTGGCACCCATGCAGAGAACTGGAATGCAGTGCCGAGGCTCAAAAATCAGACGTCAGAATCACAACCTCTAGATGGTGGCGCAGGACCTGAGGTTTAAACGTAACAGGACTGATTGCCAAAATTAAAAATAACAATTTTGACAGAATGCTGATTCTCGTAACATAATGTTCAAAAGGTCCAGGATGTAATCTAAAATTACTTGGCATTCAAGAAACCACAGAACTAAATAACTATCCAAGGGAAAAAAAGCAATTAACAGATGCCAACCCCAAGATGACTCAGGTTTTGGAATCTTAGACTAGGAAGCAGCTATTGAAACCATGCTCCATGGAGTGGATGTGGACACTCTTGGGCAACTGAGAAGATGAGCTCTTTGTATAGAAACTGAAGCTATGAGTAGAAAACAACAACATGAAGTTTTAGAATGGAATAGTAACAAAATAAACATTTCGCTGGAAAGACCCAATTCAAGTCAGCTGAGTGAAGATGACAGAAAGCATCACTGGGCTCCACAGACATAACGCAAAGTTAACTAACTGTCCTAAACCATGGACAGAAGAGATGTTGGGGGTGGGGTGGGGATGACAGAGTCACAGGACTCAGGGGACAATGACCAGAGGTCAAATCCTTATTCCATGCAGTCCTAAAAGAAAGGACTGGTATGTAAAATGTATTTTGAGAAGATAATGCCTAAAACCTTTTCAGATTTTTTTGTTTTTGTTTTTGCTTTTTTGTTTTTTTGAGACAGGGTTTCTCTGTATAGCCCTGGCTGTCCTGGAACTCACGCTATAGACCAGGCTGGCCTCGAAATCAGAAACTCGCCCGCCTCTGCCTCCCAAGTGCTGGGATTAAAGGCATACGCCACCACTGCCCCACCCAACTTTTCAGATTTGATGAAGGAAATATGCTTCTAGACCCAAAGAGCTTGGCAAAAACCAAACACATTAAGCTTTAAGAAAACCACGTCTATGTATGTTGCCATCAAACCACCGAAGACCGGATACAAATTCTCAAAAGCAACCAGAAAACACTGTATAATCAGTCATTAAGATTATATACTTCCCACCCCAAACAGGGAGTCCAGGAGGCAAGGACAACACTTTTGAAGTATAGAAATGAAAGAACCGTTTGCTTAGAATTCCAACTACAGCACATGTGTCCTTCAGGGATGAGGGTGTGGTGTGGTGGGGTTCAGGAATGTCCACCAAAGCCCCGGGTGTTAAAGCTTGGTCCTGGGTTCAAGAGACAGCCCAGGAGTTAAGAGTACTTGTTCTTCCAGTAGACCTGACTCCCATTCCCAGCACTCAAGTCAGGCGGATCACAACTGCTTGTAATTCCAGCTTCAGGGGATCTAACATGCTCGTCGTTCTGTGGAGGCTTCCTGCACATGTACGGCACTCACTCACACATATACATAAACATAGAGAATCTTAGAAGCAGCAGCTTGGTGCTTACATCAGTGTTATGGAGAGATGGCTGGAAACTGGAGACATGGGGCTTAGTGGGAAGGTTTAGGTTACCAGCATCATGCATGAAGTGACTGTGAGGCTCCTGTCTTCTTTCTCTGGAGTTACAGCCATACCATGAGCAGTTATGCGTTGCCAGGCACTTTCCCCGCCATTATAAGTCACTTTGCTACACGTCCAGAAGCAACAGAGCCAACTGACAATGGACCAAAACCTTCAACTCCCTGAGCCAAAACAAACCTCTCTTCTTCATAAGTTGATTATCACAGATCCTGTGTACAAAGGGCACTAAAGATATCTTTACATGGAGAACAAGTAAGAGAACGCCACTATCCAATCGCTTAAGTAGTAAAATTCTTCAGGACAAATAAAAATGCAGGGAAACTGAGAACTTCAGGAGTGGAGAGTCATCAAAGTGGCCAGTATCTTAGTAAACAGAGTACTCTTTCTACACACTCTTTAAAATCGGTATGACCATGAAAGGCAAAGGTGCCTGGTACTACCTGAAGGGATTTCCAGTGAGGACAGATTCCACACATATCCCACAAGTCCAGCACAGAGGAGGGCAGCTCTGAAGATCCCGTGTTTAAATTAAGACAGCAAATTGTAAGTGCAAGTGTACTGTAGAGTTAGCTATGTACTCCATAATGCCAAGGGCACTCTCAGAAAAACCATGCAGGGATAGAATAGAAAATACAGCATTAAGAAGCACACGCATAATTAAAATGCAGTTCGAGTTCAGAAGAGAAGCACGCGCATCTTCATCCCTAACTGTGTAAGGAGGAGGAGTTACCATAGCAAAAGCATCAGTGTCTAGCTCGCTTCCCCCGCCTGAGGCCCAAGCATTCTTACCTGTGAAGTTCTGCGCCTTGAGGTGCAGGTCGTAGAGTTTGTGGATGTAGCGGATGTACATCTCCTCCTTGTTCAGCTCAGTCTTGTAGAAGTTCTGTGAGAAAAGAGCACAGACCTGGTGTTTCCTCAGCGTCCAGGCATACACACACCTCCTTTTACTTTGTTCTGGTTCCATGCCTTCCAGTCAAGAGAAGACATGCATTTTTCTGCCCGAGCATTGTCTTAATAATACAACGAGGAGACTAAATGACCGCCACAGATCTTTCAACCTGACGCTGCCTCAAGCATCTGGCAACTAGTGCACAGGCTGGAAACTCTTGGATTATAATCAACGATTCGGATGTCTTCCTCCATTCTCTTATTTGTTTTCTTTTGCTTCTAAGACAGGGTTTTGTATGTAGGTCATGCTGGCCTTGAACTCACAGCCTGATCCTTCCGCCTCAGATTCCATGAGCTAGAATTACCACTGTGCCCAGTCGTTCTCTTGTTAGTCTCCATTATTCTTGTTTTAGCTGTCAAGAGGGTAATCAGCCTATTTAACTAAAATATTAAGGAAATGGAACAGATTACCTGCATATTCAATATGCTGATTGGCAGCAAGGACAGTTTCTTTAATTTCACGGATATCTTTTTCTAAGGAAAGAACTCTCTAGGACATAAAGGAACGATTATGGAGTTTTTCTTGCTAGCTGTGATTGCACATGCCTTTAGTCACAGCAGAAGGCAGAGGTGGGCAAATCGGAGTCTGAAGCCAGCCTGGTCTGTAAAATGAGTTCCTGTTCAGCCAGGGCTATAAAGAGAGACCCTGTTTCAAAAGCAAGCAAACAAACAAACACACACACACATTTTTCTCTTCTGAGTGTTTTGTTTTGTTTGTTTTTGTTTTTTGAGACATGGTCTTAGTATGTAGTCCTGGCTGGCCTGGAATTCATTACTCAAACTCCCAGAGATCCCCCTGCCTCTGCTCCCCCATGCTGGGAATAAAGCATGCCTGGCAGTTTTAATATTTCTTGTTTATGTTTAAAACATAAAACAGAGAATTTTATGTCTGCTTATTATTATGGAATGTTTGTTTGTTTATTTATTTATTTATTTATTTATTTAACAAATCTGAATTTTACTAAAATTCTCTAAAATATTTTACCAAGTTTTACAAAGTCCCAATGTTTACTACCTGGATATAAGCCGCAGGTACATTATGAAATCCCTGCTTCAGACACACGGGCTGATGACTTATCGTTGTTGGATCTGATGCTATTCAGGATATGAAGGACACTGGCTAGTGCTGGGGACGGGGAAAGCTATACACTTACAAGAGTGACGGGTTTCTGAAGCAGAAAATGCCAGGAATCCTATAGGTTTCTATAGCTGATGAGCCAGTCAGCAACCTACTGATCTACACTTAAAGGTGTGTCTGCCCATTATCTGACTGTGTGCATCGTCGAACCCCAGGGCTCTTTACACTGGGTGGGCACTCGCGCTAACTCGCGCATCATTATTTCCAATCCCTAACCCTGGCGCTCTCCCTTGCCTTTCATTTCCTGTAGATCCTGGCAGTCTTTAAAAAGCCAAGTAAACAATGCTGTTCAAACCTCCCTCATTATCATCAAAATCATTTTAATTAGCAAGAACTGTACCATAAACACAATCTAACAGCCCCACAGCAGGTTTTACATTATTAAAGGATGATTTGTTCTAATAGCTTTCTGTTAAGAAGCTTCGTTCTTGCAGAACAAAAATAAGCGATCACTCTGTAAATGAATATTCCTCCTTAAGACAAAAAAAAAAAAAACCAAAAAACCCAAAAAACCCCCGACATCTCTCCAGCTGGCAGATGACAATCTCTCACATATGTCTGCTAAAAAGTATAATACAGAGAACAAAATAATAATTATAATTCCTCCTGTTAGTCATGTCAAATCGTGTGCACTGTCACCAACTGGGGGCTAGGCTCCGACTGCACACCAGCAGTCAGAGGACTCCTGAAGAGGATTTGCTGCCGACCCTCACAGGGAGGTGGTGACGGGAGCCATATTGTCACTAGCAAGCGTCCAAACCTTTCCATTTGGAGTAGGAGCTAAAGAGATTAGCTTCAAAGCGATGAAGTTGGGTTTGAATTAGGATCCTTATGCTGGTTTGCAGTTGGAACAGATTTCAAAATGCTTACCTCCTCCTCTTCATCACACTGCAAAGCTATTGGTGTCAGGTTAAAGGAATTACAACGGGGCCACTGATTTGTGAGGTTTCTCTCTTAGTCCCTCGTAGAAGTCACGAAGGAACACAGGGCAAAGCAGTCATTCTTTTACCAAAGGAAAGGGCCTCTTCTGTTGGACCAGTTGAGGAGATGAGCCGGGGAGGGGGTTGGGGGAGGGACTGCATTAACGTGTTCATCTCCAAAGAGAAGGTGCTTGGGAAAGAGGGTGAGGACGGCAGGGTTCCTTAGGAAACAGGTAAACGGTCCGTCCGCTTTGAGGTTATTAATGAGCCTTTGTGCCTGGGCTGAGGATTCAAATCCCGGTGCTCACAGAGCAGCACATAAGTGTAAAAGGTTGGGGTTCATGATTGAGATGGAAGATAGACAAAAAAAAAAAACCAAAAAACAAAAAACAAAAAAAAAAACAAAACAAAACAAAAAAAACAAAACAAAACAAACAAACAAAAACACTGAGAAGATGGAGGGCTGGACAGAGGGAAGGACTGTGTCAAGCCGACTGTTAGAGGAGGGGTGATGGCTGGCGCAGCGGGTGGGCTGATAGCCAGCTCACTGTCGCTTCTAAGGGAGAGAATTATATAAGTACATCGGTGTGAATAAGATGCACCCTCACAGAGCATGCTTAGGGCTCGCTATTTTTAGGGGCTGGTAATCGAGGTAGAGATGTAACAACTCATTAAAAAATGAGAAGGAAGAAGTGGGCGTGGTCATGAGCTCCGAAGTGAAAAGCAGTACAGCAAAAAATTAGGGCAACAAAAAAGTAGTCGAGTGAAAGTTCAGAGATTTGAAAAGGGACTGAGGGGGGAGGTGGTGAGCCAAAGAAAAGCAGCAGCAGCAGCAGCAGCAGCAGCAGCAGCAGCAGCAGCAAACCTGATGGTCTGAATTCAGGGCAGAACAAAAGTTCAAGGTGCAAAGGTTTCAGGACATAGGGCAAGAATGCTGATGACAGTACACATGCTTACCACAGACAAGGAACCTTCATGTGCTCTCAGAAACACAAGAAAAAGAAACCAGGACATTCACAGGTTCATTCTTCAATTTCAAAAGATGAAGGAAACTTAGCAAAAGCATTAATTCGCCAGATAGCAAAATACAAAAAAAATTAATGTCCAATCCTGGACTATTCTTTTGTGATGCAATTCCATTCTATTTAATAAAAAGGGGGTGGTACTTTTTTTTAAATAATTTTTTGTCAGTCCAGAGTAATTATGGTTTAGACTGTTGGCCATATATCTCCGTCATCTATGTATGCATTGCAATGTAACTCTTTGCAACAGTGCTCTATGAGTCCAATGTGCAGAGGTCAGTGAGTGAGACTTAAGCATACTAAGTCGAAAACTTTCACAAGTTAGAAAACAAGAGCTCAGTAATTGCTATGAAAATGTTCAATAATTGTGAGGAAGATGAGGAAGATGGGCAGACAGGAATAGTCAGCAGAGAAAGGAAGGGGCCTCAATGCCGATACCGTGCTCTTCCTAGAAAAGCATCTAGACTGAGCAAGAAACTTGACAGGGGAGGACAGGGGAGGACAGGGGAGGACAGCGGCGCTCAGCCCTATGCGACGTCACTGAGGCCTGCTCACTGCCACCAGCCATTCTGCAATGCTCTGAACTGAAGATTTTCTGGGCTTCATTCAATCCAGGAGTCCCTATCTTTCTTTTAAAAACACTTTGACATTTTGTAAGAAACACATTGGAACAGCGCATGTGGAAGATTCAAAGCAAACAAAACTTAGCACAGAGGTTAGAAGGGGGGCGGACACGGAGGGGGAGCCAGGGACTGACCAGGAGGCTAACTGTGCAGCCGATCTTCTTGCCATCCACGTCCCCTATTTTCATGCAGTCCCTGTGAACAGAAAGCAGGAGTCACACCGGGAACTTCCTCTCCTGGGGAAAACACAGTTGTTCTTTGGTGTCTGGTGTGGGGGTGGGTGAGGTGTCCGAAGAGATCAGAGACCATTGGATTGTGTGGGTTCAGGGAAAGGGGGCTGGGCCGGAGATCTCTGATGGGACTGGAGGCAGAGCCTGACTCCCAGGTGCAGCAGAAGCTCGACATGGCAAGCACTATGTCCCATGGCACGCAGTATGCCTCTCAATGGACGGGGATTCAGGGAACAGGGGAGAGGTGTAAAACTGCCAGGGAGAAGAGTCTTGTTCTTAAAATAAAAGCCACCATGCATAGAATTGGGACAGCCTGCTCTAAAGGCAAAGTAAATAAAAATAGAAATACATTGTATTCCTTTAAAGGTACATACAGCACACACTGGTACAACCCCCTAGATCTTCATTCTAAAATGTTTGGACCACCGACACTTTTTGAGTGGGTGAGTCTAAAGATAACCAAAGATTTTTCTTTTCTTTTCCTTCTTTCTGTTTTTGAGGACTGTCAAGGACTCTGAGAACTCTTCCAACTCAAGACTTTGAAAGAATTATCAAGAACAGAACTAAACAAACAAGGACACAAACACCAAAGCTAGATGCTGAAACTCCGGAACAAGGCAGTTTGAAGTCCAAGCGCTGATTAGCAATTCTTTGAATGATTAACTCAAAGTGGAATGCTAATTACAGTTCAGCTATTTGGGCTTTTAACTGGGAGGGAGCCTGTCTGGAATCTTGGGATGCAGCTTACCTGTAGTCTAACAACCTCTCCATCAGCCGCGTGACAGTGGCAATTAATGAAACGCCGCTCTCCCTCCATGTTTCCCGCTCAATTTTCTTTAGTAGACTGGAAAAGAAAAAGAACCCAGGGCATTTTCAACATTTATTTTTATCAGTCACCATGGCAACCATTTTTACTTTCATCAGTACCTTAAATGCCTTAGCAACCACTGCAACATCTCACAAGTAGGACAATTTGCAAACAATGTCTTACCTAGGGTAGGGACCAAATAGTGGAATTCTAATCCAGGAAGCATTGACAAAGCAAATCGATTTTCAGATTATCCAAGTCAGAAAATATGAACTCATGCACATAATCATGCTTTCAAATACACAACAAGCACCTCACAGCTCAAAGACATTTCCCCCTAGCTCTCCTGCCAGGCTGACGGAGACTGGTGGCTTGCCACGTTAAAGAACAGCGCGGAAGCGAAACACAGGAGTCCCTCCAAGTTTACTTCCAAGCCAGGAGCTTGCTTTAGTCCCATAAACGCGTTTTCCTACCTCTCAGTGGAATGCATCTTCACCCAAGCAATGCTGCTGCAATGCCACCGCTACAGGAGAATCCTTGTGCAGACGGGATGACGTTTGCGCTCTCTCTCTCCCTTCACTTAACATTTGCCCACTCAATACATGTTGTACTATCTGTGCGCTCACCCAGCGCTTCCATTCACGCTGCCTTTAACCACAGACGCTTTTCTAAGTGGTGGTTACAGCAGATCTGATGACGAGCTCCCGGGCCACAGCCCTCCTCCTACATTTCGCCTAATCCTAAACACCTTGGAGCAGAGGCACTATGTCAACAGAAAACATTAACAGTCATCACGAGGAGAACCCGATTGGCTTTCATCCCCTCTGCAAATTAACACTGCACTTAGGAAAAGTTTCCAGACTGAACGTCCCCCTCAGATAGAGGCACACGGGCGTGGTGGGATCAGCTTCCTTCCTGAGCCCTCTTATTTCAGTGATTATCATTTCTGCTCAAAATCTTTTTTTCTTTTGCACTTGATTTTAAAAAAGGGGAGGGAGGAAACAGCGTATGTGTGTATCTCATAAATACAATGTAAACATGTCAAATCTATATGTACTTGAAAAAAAAAGCAATAAAGAAAAACTGCCTCAGTAAAGGTTTGTTTTGCCTGTGGAGATATATATATATATATATATTCCAGTTTTCTTCCCATTTCCACCTCTTTTTCTTGCCTCGTCATCTCGGTACGCAGTATCCTGTCTGTTCTCCATGTCCGTTGTCTGTCACATCATTTGTTTGCCTGACTGATTTTAAGCACTTATCTAGATTGAAAGTGGGTTTGTCAGAGAGCGATGGCTTATGGGAGGTGTGGGGCTTGCCCTGCCCGATCCTCTAGGGACAGCCTCTTAAGTTTGTTTAAATGCGTTTTCCACTTAGAAACCCCTGAACAGCACCAGTTTAGAGTATACGTCACAAACTGGTACTGAATTAAGTTCTCACATCCCGCCAATCATGGGGGATGCTACAGAGATTTCTCCAACTGACAGCCCACACCCCCATATACTCAGAGGCTAAAACCAAGTAACTCAAGTTAAATAATAATTTTAAAAATAGACAGAGGCTTCATTTATAACTTTCATTAATTCACAGCTTCCTCGGCAGTCAGAAATCAGAGCTACATCATCCTCTCAAAAGAGGCAGAGCTGTGCTCTCTTCAGTGACTCCAGACCAAATGTTAGGACCAAGGTTAGAACCTTGTGCATCTGCATCCTTGGTTGGTTTATTCCTTTTTTGGGGGGATCCTCCCACGCTGCACTTCACCTGATACAACCCAAGGAGGCTACAAGGATAGGAAGCAGTCTTTCTAGATACCTTGGGCGAGACTGGATGGTCTGTACCTACGCTCTAGTGCTGGTAAGGAGTATTCAGAGACCTCATTCCATAAAGTAAGAGACAGTTTCTCACAAGTTTTCTTTCTGGATTTTTCCAATGGTATTCCTCCACCAAATGGACAGCAGGACAGACTACATTCTCGCTTACCATCAAGGAGATGGGGCTGGACAGTGGTGGTTTAGCAAAGAAATATGTGACTCTTGGTGAAGGACTTTGGAATAATTTGGAGTTGTGGAGGACTGGACAGAGTGTAGGGAGGACTGAGATGGACGTCACTTTTCTTTGCAAAGCTAATTGGGTACCTCAGGGCAGTGGGCCAGCTCTGCCGCACCTCCCCAGTGTTAGGACCTCTGTGGCATCCGAGCTCAAGCCAAGCCTGCCCGGGAAGTTGGCCCAAAGGCCAGATCATAAGTTAGGAGGAGCCACTACTGCCGCGGATAGCTCCGAAGCCCGATGTCGGGCATTTCACAGTGTGGTCTATCGGCCAGTTTCAGTGTTTTCAGAAATAGAGAATCCCGCTGATTTAAAAAGCAGAGATAATGAGCACAAATGAAGACACTGTTGGGAGTTAGTGACAGTGAGAGGGATTCTTGGCAAGCACACGACACAGTCTAAGGGCTGATTTGCCAAGCACAACACTCAGAAGCAGTACGTGTCTTCAACACTTCCATCTTCTCAACTAATTCTATGAAGTTTTAGGCATGTATTTCGGAGTAAATGAGAATCTATACCATAAGAACATGCCTTCCTAGTTCATATCGTGTGTAGCAACTCACCATAATTACACTAATTCACTGTGATTGTTAGCCCCCCAAATAAGAGGACTTTACTGTTTCCTTGAAATCCACTTAAATTTTCACTCTCTTTCTGAGACCAGGTGGTAATGCTACTTGTCACTTTAAATCTGCTTAATTACTGATATGCTGACAATAAAAGCATTAAAGAAAAATATTTATAGCCCTTTTAAATTATTATTTATTTTTATTATTATGATTTATTTATATGTTCTAGTAATATGTTAAAAATCAACAAAAGAATAAAAATTTCCATTGAATGAATCAGGTACCTTAAAATATAGAATAATTATAGAGGCTTAGTTATTACTTTGATTCTAGTGTCAAGGTACATCTTATATTTCTCAGTGATATTTATATAAAAGCAATCGAAATTGCAAATTATCAGCCCCTTACTAAAGTAGATAAGAGGCATTAAAGAAACAGAGCATGCATTTATTAACCTTATGAATTCATTATAAATAATTAATCACAAATCTCAAGGGGTTCATTCCACCGGATGCTTTTGTATTTTAGCTCTTTGTTCTAGACAAGGACTAGGAACTGAAATGAAAGCATTTTTCAAAGGCAATTTATTATGTTGGATGAGGTTTTAATCTGAATTCTTGCTAAACCCCAGCTGTCGTGAAAGACAGACACTTCGTACACAAGAATGAACAAGGGTTTGTGCATAATTAGCAAAAGTTTTGGCTAAATTACAGTATCAAAAGAAAATGGTACTCAGGGTTCACAGTGTAATTTATCACTGCTACCAAATGAAATCTCTGTTGTTTTTCTTTTTCCTTTCTATATACTTTTCCTGAAAGCTTTTCCTGTCAATATAGCTTTTCTGAAAGCTTCAAGAATGATTATGAATCAGGCAAGCTGAAGATGACCTAACCTATCAGTCAAACCTTTCAGTTTTTAGATAGCATTCGTAAAACCTATACATCCATGTTCCCACAGTTGCTAATTAATGAATGTAAAATGAACTTGGATCTTGTACTTGGTTATCAGTACCGCTTAGGTGCCGGTTGGGCATTAATACAAACACAGGTGTATTTTCTAGGAGAGAAATGTATTAGTTTTGCACTCTTGAAAGAAATTAGGATATTTTCCCAAGCTTAGTGTGCTCATCTTCTCGGTTAAAAGAAAAATATGTTATAAAAAGACTAGATTCAAAAATGATCTATAAGATCATTAAACACACACACACACACACACACACACACACACACACACACACGCCAGGTTGGAAGCCCCAAAGTGTTGAGACATTATCATGCTCCATCTCTGGCTGTTCCTGTAGTTAGCTGACACTTGGTACAAGCAGTCCATCCTGAGACTGTGATCAGATTGGACCAGCTGGGACAATCTAAAAGTCCTTTGCTAGAACTTCATTCTTTTTTCTCTATTCTCCTTGCAAATCCCAAACACCAAATTTACTAGAAATGACCTGCTTTGGTGTCAGTCTAATAAGAAGCACTTGGGAAGCATTTAACAGTCGGGGGGGGGGGCGGGGGGGAAGGCCAGCGTTGAAGCAGGTGCTAAGCATCAAGCACAAACTAAGTGAATCGTCTAACAGCAAATCAGCCAGAGTCACACTTTGGAAAACACTGTATACAAATGTTATAATCACACACTTTTCTTCCTCTCCCACTCATAACTCTCTTTAAAATCATTATCTTATAACAATGGCCTTATTTTCCCTTGAAATTACCAAGCATGAAAAGAGTGAGCTTTGTTATATAACACAGGCAACCTGTCCTAATCGGAGATTAAAATAAGGAGACATATCTAATCATCAACATAATAAGATCCACTTGCAAGAGTTAGGCAATTATCTTTTATTTCACACTCCACAAAGACAAAGCTCTCCTGTGAGACCCAAGCTGTCTCTGCAACACTCATCTACTGCGGTGCCGGACGGCTCAGGACTGACACCAGATGTCCTGACTAGAACCAACTGGAGAGAAACGCGTTACTCACATACTGTTGAAGAGCTCACGGTATGTCTCATCACCTTTGCCCTCTGACATCAGGCTATCCAATTTGTCAATTAGCTTGGCCTCCACCTGAAACACACCCAAATATTACTCTCCTTCCTCCCACTTCTGCATGTAAGTAAGATTTTTAGGCAAATTAGTATGTATTTCTTTATGCCAGGGGAAAGCCGTGGTATCCTTTGTCAAAGTGACATTGTCAGCCATGGCTAATAGCAAGCCTCCCTTTGGAATTCTAGGGGACTAATTTAGATGCAGTCAACATGACTTCATACTCCTGGCTGGCTAGCTTTTTTCTGCTGCCAAGGACAGCATCTATCTATCTGGGATCCCAACATAAACGCTAGCAGCCCGATTTAAACGGTTCGGTTCTTTTTTTAGGGGCTATAAAAACTGGCAAGACCCATTTCTTTTTTTTTTTTTTCTTTACATCACTATATCTGAGAACATCAGCAAACTAGCATGCCCAAATACATTAATTTAAATCTTAAATGTGCTTTCTATCTGTTTTCGTTCCTAAAACGGTTCGAGGTTGCACTAAATCTTTGCTGAAGTCGAGAAATTCATCCTAGCAGCCATGTACAGATGGTAGACCCACAGAAATATTCTAAGTCAGCAATCAGCAGCAGGAGAGTGAAAGGACACATTTCCTGAAAACTGTAGTCAAAACATTTATATGTTCAAGGATGTAAATTCTTTATAATATCAGGAAGGGAAAATTTTCCCTTTATCTAAACGAGGCAAGAGAAAAATGACAACCTTTAGCCAGCCTTAAAGCAATCTGGGCTTGAGATGAATATTCAACTTTGTCAAAGGACTGAGCCCAGTTATTTCTTTAAAGCAAATGTCAATCAAGAGATAAAGGTAAGAGGGAAGGAAAGTGGGCTCCCCTACCAAGCACAGTTTGTTCATGGCTTTTCGCTCAGCCATTAGCTTTCTTAAAAATAAATGTATATACGGATACAAGTGAAATGCCCCCACTCTTGGCAATAGGAAAGGTCTATGCATGCAATCAAATTGCTTATACAGATGACAAGCGCTTTTCTGAGGTTTGAAGAAGGCCTCATGTGGAGAAGTGTGAAGGAGGGCCACATCCTGTGGGTAGGCAGGTTTGTGAAGTCCCTACAAGAGCACATGTTTTTCCTACTTGCCCCAACAGACTTGGACAGGCAAAAGTGGCTGATTCTTTACAGATCTGATTTTGCAATAAGGATGTCTGTCTTCTTCAAACTGGAGCACCACTATTAGAACCTAAGTCAGCGAGAAAAGATAGATTCATCCCCTTGGAATTTCCTTTGTGAGATTTTTCCACTGCTTTCTCCTTCAAATTAATTTTCATTGCTCCGAGCTAAGAGCAATAAAACATACTGTGAATCAAATGCTCAGAGCTAAGTCATTCACCAAACACAATGTGCAGACCACTGAGAACTCAATGGCTTAAAGAGTCATTAACCTTCTAACCTTCCAATCCCTCTGAGTCTCTCCAGCTGGGAGCAATCCACCCTCCGTGAATTCTTAAATACAGATCTGGAATGTCAACCTTTTTTTTTTTTTTTTTTTTTTTTTTTTTTTTTTGGTGAAAGGAATAAAACGGGCTTCCAGGGTTTCCCTGGAGGCTCAGGGCAACAAGAAGCCAGAGTGACGTATCCAAGGCTATGTGGTACAGGGAAAACAGGTTCACCTGGTTCTGGGTCCATTGAACCAGTATTCATTTCTCCACCTAGAGATGATTGGGGAAGTTGTGAAGGCACCAGATGGGGTGTCTCCCGGTCAGTCCCGACGAGCAGTACCGCCTACCTGTTTAAAGTTGCCACTCCTCCTTTGCTCCCAGTCCATCATATCATGAAAAATAGGAATCATGACATTCCGGAGATCTGGCTGGGGTATCAAGGTCACTTCTAGAAAGGGTCCAATCAGGGCAGGGATGAAATGAAGTTTGTGTTCTCCTAAATTAAGCAAAATATTCGAGTTTCAGTATATTAAGTCTTAATAAGATTGCAAAAAGGTTATTATTATTATTATTATTATTATAAAATTTAGTTAAAACTAGTATCATAAAATATTCAACTGTAGTTATCTCCCCAGATAAGAAAAGAACCCATAGCATACAATTAAAACGGCAGAAATAGAAATATTTTATTACTGTACAGTCTTGTAAAAAGTTGGATGCAGTTAGTATAAAAGAGGCTGAAGAGATGGTTCAGTAGTTCATATGGCCCAGGAGCCACATGGCGGCTCATAACCTCTTGCAGCAGCAGTCCCAAGGGACCTGATGCCTTCTTCTGGCCTTTGTGACATCAGGTGCACACGAGGTACGTAGAAATACAAGTACGCAACACCCCTACTCAAAAAACATATGGAAAAAATACTAACCTAGAAGATATCCCTAAGGTAACCACAGCTGTTATCTCTGGGTGGTGAAACTGCAAGTTATTTTTATGTAAGAGAAATTGGCTTCTGTTTGTATTTTAAAGAAAAAAATACATAATGCACAGCCTAAACAAAAGACTAACTGCAACCCCCTCAAAGCCTTCAACTGATTTTCTGGAAGGATGAAAATGTAAGAGTATTGAACCCAACTGGTGTGTAAGCAAATGCTAAGAGAGTATGGCAGCCAGGATTCCGAGCAAAGGAGTGCAGGCAGCAGCGGGGACACAGGGGACTTTAAATGTGGAGCACACCTGAGTCCATGAGTGTCTGTCAAATCTCACAGGGAAGTTGATCGTAGGAAAACTACATGCCTTGAATGATACATTCTTTCTCAATATCATGGCTAAGGAGGACCACTCTGGAAGCCCTAGGGCAAACTCAGAGGTTGATCTGAGGGTAGCTGGCTTCACGGAAGACAGCAATTTCTTCTTTAGGTACAATCATGCAAACGTTTTATTGATTTATTCTATTGTAGGGTTCTTATTCTTTCATATGCTCAGACCATGAGCACTTACGTCATGATGAAACACCCCCCCATCCCACCCCACCCTCACCCCCGCCTCAGTACATGGAAGGAATACTGCTTCTTGTAGCTGAACATTTTAGTCTATGTTAATGCAAGCTTTGCTGTTTCCCATGGTATTCCCACGAGAGAACAGTGGTGTTCATGATCCTCCCTTTGTACCCTGTGATCCACAGAGTCCATGAAACCCTTTAGGTCTCTCCTTTCCTGGGTAAGGCATTATCCCAGTAAAAAAACAGAGCTATGAGTTTTCAACTCTTTACATGATTATAAACAAAAAAGGGGAGAGAGAGCTGAAATTTATCTTTCTAGAATATGTTTTGGCAGGTGACAAATTATGAATTTTTGTTCAGAGTCTAGAAATTTGGATAGTCTTTAAGTATAGCTTTTATATTTGTTTCACTAATTCAGTCATTAATCTATTTTATTCAAGGGCTCGAATGCATAGGCATGCCTTGTATAATTTGAACAATCTATAACTTGTAAACATAAAACACAACAAGCACTGAGACTATTGCAGAGATGCACACCAAGAATCAAGGACCTTTGAGGATGGTATAGCTCATTTGTCAGGGAAACAGGAAAGCAGTTTGGACAGGTTCTTTCACTTGATTGGAGCATACACAGCAGCTGCCCCACTATATGAACAGAAGGCACCTACCCCTGGAAACAGCATGGGAAGGATGTCACATCTGAAAGTGTAGTAGAGGTCAGGGGGAAATTGGCAGGGCTAGCCTAGATTATGTACCATGCTGGGTGGAAAGGCAGTGGGCCTCTTCAGCGGTGTGTGGGAGTTCTTCCTACCATTTTGTTTTGCAGAAACATAACTTTGGGGGCCAAGGGAAAGATGTGCTGTATTGGGAAAACTGATGAGAGTTAATTTATAGTAGACTTTGGCCCCAAAGTATCAGCCATGGTAATAGGCACTGGAGGCCAGATTTGAGAGACATTCTAGATGTAAAGCATTAGTGAAAGTAAATTCTCCTACTAAGTGAGATGAAGGAGGAGCAGGATCTAGTTTAGATAGAGGATAATGACTTCTGCTTGAAACTATTTTGAGACATTCTCACGTGCATAATACCCTATCTACTCCCCAAAGTCAGGCTAGGGTACAGGAACCTTGCAGAAGTGTCAATGGTAAATAGGGCTTGGCATCATCAAGTGAATGAAATAGCTTTGGGGAGAACACACACACACACACACACACAGAGAGAGAGAGAGAGAGAGAGAGAGAGAGAGAGAGAGAGAGAGAGAGAGAGAGAGAGAGAGAGAGAGAGAATCTTGAATGCAAAAGTATATGACAAGAGAAGGCACCAGCCTAAGAGATGGTGGATATAGGGAGTAATAGAGAAGAGAAGGCTTTTGCAATTAGAAAGGGACAAAAGCACACCAAATTTGGTGCCTCACTAGTAATGTCAGCCATCACTTGACAGTACTTGCTCTGAGGCAGGTGGGCTCTGATTGCTTTCTATGCATAATTCCATTAATTTGCCATGACAACTCTAGGCAGTGGGAACTGCCACTTCCATATGCAAAGGGGAAAGAAAAGTCATGGGGCCTTAAATGAACTGTTTAACTAATCAGTTAACTAGTAAGTAAGTAATCACATAGCTAGCTGTTGCAGGATTTTCCCTGTCCGATCACATTAGGGCAGTGGGAAGGCTGTGATTGGACAGGGAAAAGAGAGGCGGAGCTGAGGTCGAGGAGCTGAGAGTCTGGGTGGGGAGAGGAGGGAAGATGGCTGCTGATGTGCACTCGAGTGGCATTTCCCAGCCCCAAGCAGCTGTGATTCCACAAGGTTAGAAATTTTGGGATAAAGCTTTTCTCATTATCAATTGGCTCTGAAATTATTATATTGGCATCGTGTAAGTTGTGATATTATTGATACATAAATCTGATTCATTTATTAAGCTTTAAGAGTCTTGATTGAACTGGGTAATTAGGTGTTGTGATGGCTGACCGTGAGGTGCACGGGGCGTTGTGTGGTAGTGAGAGGAACTTGGGGGGAGGGGCGGGGAAGGCTGCCAGAGAGATGGCCCAGTGGGAGCCCCGTGGTCTGGCATGTCAGGAGAGTTCGTGGGCCAACAGGAGCACAGGAGTGTAGTCTCGCCTCTCAGAGAGATAGTGGGTCAACTTTTTAATATTTCCCAAAAGAGCTAATTAGGGTGACTAGCATCTGAACACCCCCCCCCCCAGGCAGCCTGGCTCTAGTTTGAAATAGTAGTCCTAAGAATGGGACCAACACAGGTCTTTTGGGTTTGGCAGAGGAGTAATAAGGAGGTAAGCCCAGCCATGAATCAAAGGGTAGAAAGAAAAAGCCGAGGAAGCAAGTATTGTCAATGCATACTCTCAAACACAAAGTAGCTAGAGTGTGAGGCAAAAACAGGTAAGACTCACTAACCACTTTAAAGCATCCCATCTTCTGGAATAAGCTCTTTGTCTGCCATCCCACAACCTCCCATTCTGGCCTCAGGAACCAGCAAGAATAATCTTACTCTTGTCCCAAATACCAGCTTCATCTCTGGACCAACATAAGCCATAAAAGACTTTTCTAGAAGGGTCTTTAAGGAACAAATATGTTTCAAGTCTTCAGAGACCATTTTCCTATTGAATGGAGAGAGTCCCTTTTAGACTAAGGCTATCAGTCAGAGCAAAATACAGCTAAGAAATAGTGAGCTTGGGTGTTCCCTCTAAAAACTCATGCCCAAAGCCAGGTCAATCAGCAGGCCTCCTAGCTATACAAGAGAGCATGCTTTTCTCTCTTTTCCCCCATCTCTCTTTCTATCTTTCTTTCTTTTCAAGACAGGGGTTCTCTGTGTAGCAGTGGTTCTTCTAGAACTTGTTCTGTAGAACAGGCTGGCCTCAAATTCACAGAGATCTGCCTACCTCTGCCTTCCAAGTTCTACGAATAAAAGGCATGCACCACCACCATCCAGCTGAGCAAGTATTCAGGATTAATTTGGGAGTTCTGGGCTTTACTTTGTCAAATGTAACTTGTACATATCTGATGTCCCAGCTAGATGTCTGTTTCCTCAAAGACCTCATGAACAGTATCTTGCCTGCCCACTAGAGACCAGAATCACAACAGGATGAGACAAGCAGGCAGTAACACCTTGAATTCTGTCAGGATTTCCACATACCGACAG
This sequence comes from Apodemus agrarius, assembly GCA_964023405.1. NCBI lineage: Eukaryota > Metazoa > Chordata > Mammalia > Rodentia > Muridae > Apodemus > Apodemus agrarius. The sequence goes on from OZ030011.1 coordinate 83,293,748, forward strand.
AGGACTCTAATTTGAACTACTTCCTTTCTTGGAGATACCTAGAGGGCTTCATAGCAAGAGCTTTTCTAACTACAGTAATAACGTGTTTGAAACTTCTCCAATAGCCTCAACTATGACTATATGTCCTTACCCTTTCATGTGTCTGGAATGTCCAATAGGTCAGAGATCTTCATGATCTCTATTATTAACACATAGAATCCTGGGGCATTTGTCAGGTCCTTTCTTTGGGAACAGGAGTCTCACACGGGGCTCATAGGATCAGGGAGTTACCAGTTCATCATAACTGGGAGTTGTATTGACTTTGCCTTGTCATTAGTTTCAATGTGAATTAACGTGCTTAGCCAGGGGCTGGAGAGATGGTGCAGTAGTTAAGAGACTAGATCTTATAGAAGATGTATGCTCAGTTCCCAGCAGACATGGTGGCTCATAAGCATCCATAACTCCAGTTCCTGGGTATCTGATGCCCTCTTCTGAACTCAGGCACTGGGCACATACATGGTACAGTGTGCAGGCAAAATATTCATACACAAAATGAAATAAATATAAAACAAAAAAAATGATAAATGCTTTAAAAAGGGCTTTGAGAATAGAAACCCAGTCCTGGATACAATCCTTCAGGCCTGTCCATATAGAAAGTCCTTTTTTATATCAGTGAAGTCACAATATGTATCACGTATCACTGAGATTTCATCAATGGTAACTGTTTTTTTTTTAAACCATCTTTACTTTTTTATTATTAAATCAATTAATTGGCATGTATGTTCACATGCAACCTGTGGAGGTGAAAGGTCAGTTCTCAAGTGTCTGTTCCCACCTTTCACCATTTAATTCCAGGTCATTGTAGTCAGGCTCTCGGGCTTGGTGGCAGGTGACTCTACCCACTGAGCCATCTCCCTAAGCATCTTACCCATGATGCATATGGAAGGAACTTGTAACTTCTTCTCACGTATTCCTACCTGTATTTCTGACCCAGAGAATCAGACCCTTTGCCTTTCCCAAAAGACTGTTTTGTTGTCCTTAACACAGCAAGAATATCTCAGGAGAAACGTCCTCATTAATGTAAATTTGTATATTTTCCTCCAAAAAAAATGAGTCCTCTACGATGGAAATACAGGCACTGTTTCCCTTTCCGCCTCTCCCTTTCTGACACCCACATTTCAGGCAGGTAGCTTGGCAGCTAGTTTGCTATTCCTTTTCTTGGTTATTTTTGTCAAGGCAGAAAACAGAACCTCGATGCGAGCACTCTCCCTGTCATTTGTAAAAGTCTACATTCACTGTTTATTCGAGATTCCTGGCAAGGGAGAAAATGGAAGACACGGAGATGTCTTCACTGTGTGTGTGTGTGTGTGTGTGTGTGTGTGTGTGTGTGTGTGTGTGTGTAGGGAGACTGGGGAGCCCTGAGGTTTCAGGTGTGATGCCCAACCAAGAGCTTGCCCCAGGACCTGGCTATAGGGCCAGCTACTCAAAGTCACCTCACAAAAGCCACCTTAAAGTCTGCTGAGTAATTCTGATAAGTCCTGGGCTACCTCCACACTGTATAGACACCAAATCTCTGCTCAGCTTCTGAGTGTGTGGGCAGAGGGGAGTACTCTAGAGAGGGAATACAAGATAAACTCAGATCAGTCTGCCTTTATGGCTTTCTCATGGTGAGTTAGTAGAAAAGGGCTGAGATACTATGGTATCAATGTTGGTTGTTTTTTTTCCTTTGTGTTTTAAAACAGTGTATTTATTCGCTATTTTACTGTGCTGCTAGGAATTAAACCCAGGACCCTACTCACGCTAAGCTAACATTGTGTCAACTGAGCTATAAGCCTTGGCCTAAAATAATGTCTTTAAATACTTGCCTGTTAGTATATTGTATTTCTTGACTTTATGTCTCTCATTTATTCAGTTCAGATATTAAATAGGTACTGATTTACTGTTTTCTTGTGTATTCTTCCAACTTTGTTTTCAATCTTCCCTGAGCCTGGCGTCCACTGACCTCTAGAGTGGAGATCACTCCTAGTCCCTACTTATTTATCGATCACTATTTGCTTGGGCATTTTTTAGTCTCTTGCAGAAATATCTTTACCATTTATAGATACATTATAACCTACTTTTGTCCTTTTAAAAAATTCCAATGTGCTCACGATGCAGAGAAGAGTAAAACGAATCTCACAGGACCACTGTCCAGCTGCCATCACAGTTAGAATTTTCACTAATTTGTCTTACTTACATGCTGCCTAACTTTTTTCTAAAGCAGGCCTGGGACATATTGTACTACCACACCAATCCAATCGCATGTCATAGATACACAGTCACGATGCTTCTTCTATCATGGTAGCACATCCACACATTAATTTTTTTCAAAATTAATTAAAAAACACAACCAGCATCCAGACTTCCCAATGGTCCTGAAGCATGCAACGCATAGCTTTTGTCTTGGATACAATTCAAACAAGGCCCGCAGACTACACCCTGTCACTGTCCCTTTCTTCAGACAGTAGAGAAGTCCGAGAGCAGCCACACTTGGGTCTTTATCATGCAGGAAGGCTTCAGAGTAGCCTTATTGCTGAAACCACACTTTTAGGAGTGCAGAACATATGCGAATCCAGATGGGCCTCAAACACTGAAGACCCAGTCGCCACTGAGACAGCAACGTTTGTAACAGAGGCCACGGCACTGCACTTACACGACTCCCGTAAACCCCAGGCTTTGCAGACAGCCCCACGGCTAGCTTCAGCCACGTGGTCATATTTGGAAGTACGTAGGGTACCTGCTCCTCTGTCAGAGTTTTACGTTTATGTCCAGTGAGCAGCCTCATGGGGGAAATATTGATTTTTGTACAGTGGTTACAAGATACTGTGCTTGCAAACGTGGATCCAAGAACACACTTTATGTTGAGGAAGAATGCGAATTCATGTAAAAACAGAAAGTGAAAACTTATCTTTGCAGCAATATGAGGGTCGTCACATGTACAGATGCTGTCAAGAACTAACCTCCTCGGACCACCCTACTCCTCCAAGGGAACATGTAAGTGGCCAAGATTTGGGTGTGTGTGTGTGTAAAATATAACTCTCTCCTTCTACTGCCGGAATAATTTTTATTCCTTTAATTTAGGAAATAAAAAATATGGAGGAATAACACGTTTAAGAAAAGGTGTTCATTTATTACAAGTTGGTCCTTATTCAAAATAAGTTATCAGAAGAACCACCGTGGGATAGCACTGCGCATCCACTAGTTATGCAGAAATTGGAACCTCGGTGCTCTGGTGATGGGGATGTGAAACAGGACAAGGGCTATGCCCCAAGCGTCCCAGTCCCTCAGAAAGTTACAATATACTTAGGACAAGATCCACCAACTTTGCTTCTGAGCTTCAGCCCATGAGAAAGACAGCAGGACCTCCAGAGTCCCCTGGACGCCACATTGCTAACAGTGTGACTTGTCCACTTGCAAGGTGGACACAGGCAGGGAGAAGCACAGCCAGCACAGGGAAACATCACAGACACTCGAGAGGGAGGGAAGCTCTGACCCCTACATGAACCCAGCATGAAACTCAAGGTCCTTCTCCTAAGAGAAGTCCATGGCGGGAAGACGAAGGCTGGGCTATCTCACACGGAAAGAGCAAGCGCAGAAAACTCAGAAAGTTGACCCTGAGGGGGAGGGGGGATGGAAGTTTTCATTTAATGGCGATGTTCTGTATTAGCCTAGAAAGAGGTTTTCTTATTGGATTTTTCAGACAAAGCTTGCTCTTGTTGCTGGCCCCACTTCCCTCACCACTATTCCTTACCTTGTGCCCTCCCCCACCTCCCAGGGCCTCCTTTCCTACAGAAACTCAGTTTCCAACACAAGAGTTCTGGAGATGAGGGTGGTTGGGTCAAATGGCAATATGAACATACTATTATTCAAACACTGAGAAATAGTTAAGATTGAAAAATTTATGAGACTCTCCAGTGTAGACATTTCATTCTGTGTTTTAGCGAAATCTGGAGACAGTTATGGGATTTCATTTTTTAGATGAGAACTCATTTTATTTTTCTCGGATGACCATTAAGTATTTATGAGTAACAAAGCTTCGCAAATTACTGTGCATATTCAAGGGACATATAAATTTTGGACAAAAATCATTCTGTAACAAGAAAACAAATTCTCCTATTTCTAAGTTGTACTTCAAAGAGCCCCCCCCCCCAAAAAAAAAGAAGGAATGCTTAGATCATTACGTGGTCGAATGTCAATCCCTTGAGTAAGTTGCAAGGGATTCAAATGTAATAGCAGTTAATGATATAAAAAGTGCAAAATTAATATGCCAAATTAAATGTTATGAATCTCTAGAGAGTGTATGCCAATGAAATTTGAAACAGATTATTTGCCGAATATTATTCTTTCTGTGCAGGCAGACCGGTGCCATCAATTTGCTGGGATAATACGCTTTCTACACTGTGGCAGATTAATACAATTGGCTCTAATGGTCTCTTAGCAACTGCAAATGCTTTCAAAGGCCTTTGGTGATGTTCTTTATGATGCAGATCAATAGCTTGAAAGGTGTTTTAGAGTGATGATGCTTAGGGCAATCTTTCACCCAAGTTTAATCCAAATTTACGATGATTCATAGCTTCCTCTCAGAGTTGTAAAAGTTTTGTGGTGTTACAGTTTCACATTCCAGAAAGTTAGTTCATTCCTAGAAAATGTTGAAGGGATGGAACACTGCTAGACACTGTTCAAGGGATACTAGATCTTAAAACGCATCGTTTAATAAGGAAAGAAGTGAAGGTATGCGAGGGTTTTCAATTAGAGGGCATCTGATCTCATTATGGATGGTTGCAAGTCACCATGTGGTTGCTGGGATTTGAACTCAGGACCTTTGGAAGAACAGCCAGTGCTCATAACCGCTGAGCCATCTCTCTAGCTGGGTTTTCAATTAGATACCATCGTGAAGAGTTGACCTCATTCCGTGCCCCACCGATGTCAGTTTTTGGAGATATCCTTTGTGTGCGAGAGAGGCAAGTGCTGCCACTGACGCACATCTCTTCTTATGTGTATGAAAAGGACAGGAGACGAGCTGGACCACGGAGGGGGCTTCATTTCTCATCACTTACCTAGGTTTTGCCACATGCTAAAAATTTCACAACCCATGGTGACGCGCATATCCCCATACCTGAAATAGAAAATAAAAACCAAAACTGACGTAATTTCCGGAACAGAGCACTTCTGTTCTGTAAGATAGAGTATGTCATTTTGAATTAAAGGCAAGAGATTGGAAGTACGGACAGCCAGTGAACAGTCTCGGTGACATTAAATAAAATGCCCACATACACTCCTAACTCTTGGTTTTTATAATGATGTTGAATCCTGCAAACACCGCAAGAAAAGGTATTAATAAGTTCAAAGATACTGAAGTTTCCCTGAAAACCCTGCTCTAACAGTGGCTTCACCTACTTGTTGTTTCCAGGTACGAACATTCTGGTTTGCGAATGACTGGAACTAAACATCCTTAACAGAGCACATTCCCATCCCCGGGTACTTACTTTTCTAGCACCTTTTTCTTTTTGGAAGGTGTGAACATCTCCAGCTGCAGACACAACTGGTTTATAAAAATGACAGCGAGGTAAAAGTAGGAATCCCAGATCTAAGACGAGAACGAGATATTTTAAAGACTATTAGGCTAGAGAAACATCACACAAGTCGATGCAATAGCTGGCCTTGGCTTCAGAAGCAATAAAGGGATGAGAGTGGCGTTGCGGGTAGTCTAGATAGCAGCCACAGCTGGCCATAAATGCAGGGGGTGACACACTCTTGAACTCTTCTGCAATAAAATTAAAGAAATATTCTCTCTCTCTCTCTCTCTCTCTCTCTCTCTCTCTCTCTCTCTCTCTCTCTCTCTCTATTGCTTAGCATCTGAAGCCCAGAGGCATGAGTTCTCTGGCGTAGCCAAAGGACAGATGCTTTCTTTCGGTGCCCTTACTCTGAGCATCTCCAGGCAGCCTTAGGTACTTCATGCCTATGTGGATTAATTTTTGGAGCTTCTTTTGATGGACAACTTAAAAAAAAAATGCATCTGCATCTCTGGAAGTGCTAATTGCTTTAAATTCACATTGTATCTTTAAATTCCCTATCCAGACAATTTTTTTTGAGTCATAAGTTTTCTTATGCCAAAGAGAGAAAAAGAAAGACATCAGAATAAAATTTCCAGAAATAAACAGCAGAAACCAATGTAGGACATATGGACTAAAACTATGTCTCCAGAGATGTCACATCAAAGGACAGCTAAATACAAGAAACAGAACAAGAGCTATCTGTCATGTGTACAGAGCTCTCACAAATGAAACGGGCATGTGACAGAAACCCCAAACTAAAACAATTCTTCTAAAAGCATGTATTAAAGGGGTGTTGGATTCCCTGGCTGGAGAGTCCACCCAACATGGGTGCTAGGAACCAAACATGATCAGGAGCAGCAAGGACTCTTAACTGTTGCATTCTCTCCCGTCACTCCACTAATAATATTTATTCAAGGAAATCTAGACACAGGGCAATTTTAATTTTGCAAGGATGTACATTTAAAGGAAAATTCACGAGGAGAAAATAGTAGAAGAAAATAAGTGTCAAAAATCAAGGGCGGGAGACGTAGGAGGCAGATGACAGCACTTGCTAAGCTACGATGACATGTTACCCTGTGTCACGGGTATAATATATTGAATTTTCAGTCAAGTTTCTATTGTTCTTTATATGTTTGGGATTTTTGTTTGTTTAACAGAACCCAGGGTTAGTTCGTGCGTGGCAGTCAAGAATACTTAGAATTTTTATTGCATTTATGTTTTCTGTATTTTCTAGTTGTCAAATCTTACTAAATGTTTCATGTTAAACATTTTACTTTAAAAAAAAAACCAGGAAACAAAGATATCAAATTATAACCATTACTGAGAAAGGAAGTCACTTTGTCTATACGCTGCCATTTGCTATTTGATGTTTAAAAAAGATAAAGCCATCTAGAATAGGCAGACACACAGGAGGATCACCAGTCATATTACTTGTGGACTGAGAATCCTCCCAGCTCAAAAGTGTTTGCAAATATAATGAAAACTGTGCTAACATTATGCACAGTTAAAACTAATATTCTCAGGAACACAAGCAAGGCGCCACTCCAATACACGGCACAGATCTTTCAGCCCAAGCCAGCCGGTCATGGATCAGATACTGACCTTATAATCAAAGTTTTCATTTAAGAAGTTCTTGCGGAGTGCATCAGAGAGGTACAGAACTGTTGTAATGATAACACTAGTGATTAAAAAAAAAAAAGAAAACACAATTAGAACTGAAATTGCACATTAGTGAAAATCAATTAGTAGATAAGAATAAAACATGTTTAAGATAAAAGAAAATCCCTTCCAGGAAGCCTGTGGATTAAAAAAGAAACCTGAAACAGAGAAAAACATAGTCAAGAACCAGTTTCTTTATAAAATGATACATAGGAAGATTTATAAATTTAAATAATTCATATATACATACTCATATATTGTTTTAGAACCATTTAAAATTAATTTCCAAACAAGGCAAAATTACTTAATGTAACCATAACTGTATTTTATTATCACAGATGACAGAGAGCCTAAAGATGCAATGGATAGATAAAAGACAGCATTGTGCCTTTATGAGTCACCGTCTCGCTAGTCTCCACGTAAGGTGTCAGATGTCCAGAAGGACCATGGGAGGCAGAAGTCCAGCAGTGCAAAAGTAACTTCTATCTGCCAGAGAATAACTGTCATCTCAGAGACTTCCTGCTGGATAAGTTCAGCCTTTCCAGTTCTTTCTGAACTCTGGCTGGTTGGTTCAACTCAGCTGTTCTGATCCAAACTCCTCTCCAAGATCACGGATTTAACCTGGCTTCCCTCAGCTTCAGACTGAAATGCTCTGCCTGGCCTCATACTAACTTTGACAATATGTTCTAATCTGGCTCCTTCTCATTCTCCGGCTTCTGTCTTCACTTGCGTCTAGCTTGTTCTCTCTACAACCTGTTGCTAAAAGTGTCTTGGTGAAACTGCACCCCCCCACCCCACCCTCTCTCTGCTGCTCTTAAGTAGCTTGTCTGTCCTCCTGAGAGCTGGGCATCTCCTCACGACCACTCACACACAAGTACCTGTGGACCAGGAAGAAATGGCATCTGTCAAATCTTTTCCTGATGTGTCGCTTGCTATTCAACTAAACATCACTTTCAGACATGGCGTCTTCCTTCAAAAAACTAAGTTTACCTTCAGTGTTAGGGACTAAAGGAGTATACTAAGGGCATGTCTGTATTCCAGCCAGAGGGATTACAGGGGTTCAGCAGCCTGCTTTCCAGTCAGCGCACACAGACCTAGAAAGCCTTTGGATGCGATCCATTGCCAGGGCAGCCATGTTACTAGATTAAAATTTCTCTATACAGGAAGCCAGACTAACATAAAGAGACAATTTCTTTAAATGTCTATAACCCCATAAAACAGAGGGTCACAGCCACTCAAGAAAGAGGCATCTCCCCAGGGCAGAAGAACACTGAGACAGCCCTATGTTCTTAGCTAAGCATGACACTCCCAAACACAAATTCTTGCTCGGGAATCCAAGAAAGAAGGATTTGGAGCCTATTCTTGCCTACGTCTGAACAGAGTTCTGTAATTTGTTCAAAAGTCTATTCATATTGATAGCTGGAAAAGTATACATTCAAATTTGAAGGTGCCTGTAACTGGCTAACTTAGTGGTGAGACAAACCAGCACTTTAACTTATAAAGTAAGCATCAGTGCACAAATGGTTGACTTCTATAACTGTTTTGTTCTCTTCTTAGGAGAATATGTAATGCTGCATTAGGTTTCATGAGGCCTCACCTCTCATCATGAAAGTCAGAATTAAAAAGATAAAGGGAAGAGTAAAATAAAACTCCCTACTCAACCTTTCTAATGTTTTGAACCTTTAATACAGTTCTTCGTGCTGTGGTGACCCACAACCATAAAGTTATTTTGCTACTACTTTATAACTACTTTTGCTACTGTTATGAATCTTAGTGTAAATATCTGATATGTGACGCCCAAAGGGGTCATGACACTCAGGTTGAGAAAAGCATCCCAATAAATTCTGCTTCTGCATGCTCCTGTCTGTGGGGTGTCAGTAGTCTTAGGGTCTGAAGTGCAGCATATAGTCCTATTGATAGTCTTGGACGCTTAACAGCACTGCCTGTCCTCCTGGTACAGAGGCACAGGGCTCAGGCTTCTCAGTGTGGAAAAAATAGAAAAGGCTGAGGGACTGCCGTGCTACCAAAATTAAAACTATGAAACACAAACCAAGGTACAACCAACTATACTTTCACAGGATGCAACTTCATTAATTTACCAATTTAATATTTATGTAATTTTCACTGCCAAAAATGATAGGCTAGCTCTTATACCTTTGTAAGAATTTGCAAATAAGTTAAAATGCTGAAAAATAAAACTTCTTTCAGCCTCAGCGAAGGTATCTAATATGGCATATGGATCTATTCAGTGTGTTTGATAGGATAGAGGGAGGACCCCCCAAAGCAAGACTTCGCAAGGCTAGAAAGGTCGTAAAAAGGCTCAACTTGACGCGCTTTCCAGTTATGCTTTCAGTTCGTCACAGGGGCTTGGAGTCAGCACTGAGCCCCAGTGCCCCAGCACAAAGGTCCCCGAGCCAGTCAAAGAAATTCATATTTCATTGGTCCGTTGTGCAGAACGCTGTGGAGCCGAAGGAAAGTCTTCATTTGCTCACTGTTATTTACAGTCACATGGCTGCTCTGGTGGCGTTCTTTCCTTTAGCTCTGAACATGGAAATAGTTCTGATCTCAAATGCTCCAACCTCAATAGCTGAGAAAAGTTTGCAAGTTGCTACCAGAATGGCGGGATTATTGTCTCTGCCCCAGATGATGTGGGCACAAAGACTGCCTTGACCATGACAATCTCCATGGTCACAAATCGAGGAAGAGTACTGGGCACAGGGACTACAATGTACTGCCTTGGGTGTCCCAACTGTCCCCTCCTTCTGCCAACAAGAATCATCGTCAATCAACAATATTCCCTAGTTTCTTGCTTCCTCACTCCACAGCAAGCTTATCTTCTAGAATGTGCTCTTTCAAAGGTGTCCGTGACTGGGATCTGCTCAAGCAAAAGCTCATATCCAGCAACCACATGCAGTCTTGAGAAATTGTGTAGACACTATGGCGTAGAGAAACTTAACTATCAACAATGGTGATTTCTCTTTTCCCTTTCCTCCTCCTCCTCCTCCTCCTCCTCCTCCTCCTCCTCCTCCTTCTCTCTCTCTCTCTCTCTCCTCTTCCTCCTCCTCCTCCTCCTCCTCCTCCTCCTTAAAGGCAGTGTACCAACCACTTCATTCTCCTGGCTGGCTTGGAACTCACTATGTAGACTAGCCTTGAAGTCATAGAGATCTGAATACCTCTGCCTCCCAAGTGCTGGAATCAAAGGTATGTACCACCATGCCCAGTTAATGTTGATGTGTATATATTAAAAACTAACAAACAAACCTGGAATATAACGTCCTTCTAACCTGGAGCGTTCCTTGGGGACAGCATAAATCAACAATAAGATGCTTAGGGCAGATGAAAATCATGGACAGTCATCAGGGAATTAAATTTAATTGATCTAAACTGGGAGTTCTAAAAACCTAGAGTGCACAAGAATCATCTAAAGGATCGGCAGACACCAGCCCACATTACCGCCTATGACCTGGGGGTTATGTACTGTGACTGATATAGGTAATTTTGGTTCATATAACTGATCTCTCTTGCCTCAAGGATTGGTTTTACACCCAGAAGACAGAGAGGGTGAGAAGTTCGTTCAGTGATGTATAGAAAATTTGGTCCTATTTGCACTGGATCTGCCTTGTCACTGTCCTTGAACTCATGCTGTGTAGTAATAGTAGATCAGACTGAAGTTAGGCCAGCAGAGCTGACACAAGTGGAGGAGTCCCAGCATATCAGGAAACCAGGACAAGGAGTGGCCTTGCCTTCACCCATGCAGTAGAGGGGAAGAGGCAAAAGAAGCAGGAAGCTCTCTTGATCTCTCCCCCCAAGGAGCTACATACGGCATCAGTCTTGAGGTCATGCCTCTATTTTAACCTCTTTGACCCTTCAAATACCTAGTTTCCCTACCAACAGCTCTCAACTCACCAAGATATGCAGTGGGCGAGTAGATCCACACAAATATCTGCAGTGACCATTTAAGTCTGGCACACCTACTAACATATATAGTTTTGGTGAAACATTGGTGTCTTAGTCTTCTCCCTCACCAACTATGCTTTAAGGGTAACCACAGTAACTAAAAACAGAGCAATAGTAGTTTGCACCAGCGGATGCTTGGCAGACTCTCAACTTTGCAGGACATTGCTTAACCCTGCCCTCCTCCTTCTGGCTGTGGACGAGCTGCCAGTGCTAGTCTACTTGGATCCAATTGGCACTATTCTAAGTGTGGTCAGCTTCCTTCATCTTAGGAACGTCTTCATACAAGACAGTGTGCGTTGAATTCAATAGTACACGTTCATGGTGGACTGATTTTTGGGTGTGAGGTTGTTGTAGACATTACGGAACTGTTACATTCAGCAGCAATGGACCCACATCCGCTTCCTAATCCATCTGCACTGTTCTTTTAATTAGGCGTTTTCCCTAACACACCAATACTTATGTATGTACTGAGGACATTCCTAGTAAGTCTACATACCTACTAGTCAACTCATCATTTTAAAACAAGTCCTCATCCTCCTAACTCCTTCCAGAGATAGTAACCTTTTTTTTTTTTTTTTGGTTTGGTTCCTGTGTATAGCAAAATCATTCAAAAGATCCGCCTGTGATTACTGTTTTCATTCCTTCACCAGGATCTGCTTGTGAATTCACCCTCATCAGGCGTGGGCTTCTATCTCCCCCACTGCAGGGAAACAGCGTTTGTCACTGTCACTGGTGCTGACAGCAGTGTAAGTTCCCACAGTGAATTGCAGTTCTAGATTCTCTTCCTTGAAGTATTTTCTTCCCAGTGTGTCAGACCCCTGGCTGTCATCTTGCTTCAGTGGCTTCTCTGCATTGGTTCACTGCCTGACCTCTGGATTCTGGCATGCCCCAGCCTCAGTCCTAAGGCACCTCGTGTTCTCAGTGCATATATTTTCTTCCAAAGAACTCTCATTCCATTCCCCAGCCTCAGCTCCCTGCCATGGCTTCCCCGCCACTTGGTCCACCTACTTCCTCGTTTGCATCTCCACTGGGATATCTAAGAGCACCTTGCTTGCTTGTTTCCTACAGCGTTTGGCTGTGTCTCTCAGGCTGCCCTGATATCCACTGTGTAGTTCAGCCTCATCTTGCACTTGAGGCTATTTTCCTATTTCAGCATCCTGAGGACTAGAACAAGAAGCATCTTCTCTGGACCCTAACATCACCTTAAACTTACCTTTGTCCCAGACTTCCTCTCTCCTCTTACTCCACGAGCACCTCCTCTCTCTGTCTTCTCCACTTAACTGACTTGTACCACAACTGGTCCTTTTGCTCAGCCCCCTAACCTAAGGCCTATCATTACTTATCTCTCTGTTCTTCCACTTACACCCATTCATCTGCAGGCCTCATCATCCTCATCTTCAAAATCAATCTTCAGACTACCTGCACTGCCACCCACCTGACCGCCTCTCATTTGGATGGCTGCGACAAACTTCTGACCCACTCTTCCCCATTTCTCTTTTGCCCCTCTATTCACCACTAGTTGGGCCCTGTGTTCCTCTTCTAACTAACAAGTTCCTTGGTTTTCCTTGACAGGGCCACGTTCCCTCTGATCACATGGACTTCTGTGTACGTTATCTCTACAGACAGTAATAATTTTTTTTTTTGTTGTTTGTCCATTATTTACGAGTTTTACACTTTCATGAAAGTCCCTTTTTAGTTCAGTCCGCAGCAAAAGTAAGTCCCTTCAAAATTATTCCTACACACCTGAGTTCTTTTTATTTTTATCACTGGAAAAAAAAAAGCCATTACAATATAAACAGGTTAGCAAATGGAGGGTTCTAAGGATCTTCGTTTAAATAAATTAGTTATTTGTGCTCCCTCACCGAATGAGCTAGCTACCCAGACACACACACACACACACACACACACACAGAGAGAGAGAGAGAGAGAGAGAGAGAGAGAGAGAGAGAGGGAGGGAGGGAGGGAGGGAGGGAGGGAGAGAGAGAGAGAGAGAGAGAGAGAGAGAGAGAGAGAGAGATACAGAGAGAGAGACAGAGACAGAGAAAATATCTCTATCTTTCATCTAAAATTTAAATTGGTTATTATATGTTGTGTCTGAAGCCAAAATACATACAAGACAAACAAAACAAGGACCTGAGATTTCAAGTGAAGATCCCAGCTTTCCTCAACAGATATAAGTGTGATGTAAGATTTATCTTCCAGAAACAATGCATAAAGCTGTGACTTTATTTTTATACTTTATTTCACAATGTGTATGGGAAGGAGGTGGAGAGAGACTTCTCTCAATGTGTCCTGTATTTGTGGTACTTAGTTTTGGGCATCCTTCTGTTCCTTCTCTCTTGGATGGAGGAGTGGTTATCCTCTCCAGAAACATCTACCAGGGACCCACAGTGAGCACAGGGTAGCTGTGTAAAATGGAGGGGGAAATTTCCTGTCCTAGCAGAACTGGTTTATCTGCTGTATTTCAAACTGTACATATGGGTGTAGATAAAATCAAACCATACCAAACCAAAAAATCCATCCAAGGTAGCTAGCATCCAAGAGCCAGCTTTTGGAGAATGCTGTGTAGAACAGAAGAGAGATGAGATAGAGGCAACATAGCAGGGGGCGGAGGGGCAGTTATAGGCGTTAGAGTCATGTGATAAAGACAGCAATAAAAGATGGGCATGTAAAAAACTTAGTATTGAAGGATAGGCTATTTGGTTGTGTTTAAGAGCGGGCATTAGAGATTTCTCATCTAGGGCTAATGAAGGCAGGAGCATAGGTTACAACGACTTTCCAAGAGGCCCTGATCAGGTAGGTGTCTGTCTAAGAAAAGTAAAACCACAGAAGAGAAAGAAGGTGGTGAGCTTTGAAGACACAGGCACTCTTATAACCTACTTTAACAATTTAGCAAAGTGCGACACTTTCTTTCAGTATGCACACTTTCAAATAGTTTAAATAACTTGAACATCTTTCAGAGACCATCTTTCCCTGCTTCCTTCCTTTCTTCCACCCCTCCCTCCCTACAGAGTTTTGCTGTGTAGCCCAGGTTGACCACAAACTCATAATCTTTGTGCCTTTAGCTTCCTGAGTGCTAGGATGATGGGTTTGTACCACCATGCCCAGCTCAGAAATATACTTTTCTATCAATATTATTTAGGTGAAGATTAAGTAAAAATAATCTAGGGTATCTTTATGGACTGATTTCTATTTATGAACCAAGACACATCACATATGGTTTCCTAATTTGAATAGGAAGTGACGATTGTGATCAAGAGCAACACAGAGGAGAGGATGAGCCAGAAGGGAGCACAGAAGCAGTCTGTTCTAACTTGGAGTCTTGGCCATTAGTGAGGCTGGGTATGTAGCTACCAGCCATTGCCATGGAGAACCAGGTCCACACTGCTACCAATACTAGCCTGGGTGTCAATATGACATTCTGTGTTTAGCAGAGGCTTGGGTTTACCATGGGAGAATCTTCATTTTAAACATTAAGTTTTATATTAAATATTACACATATCTCATCTCTAACCAGAATTGTTCCTACATAGTTAACACTGACAATGAAAATCTCGACCACCGTGTTTGCAGAAAAGTAGGCAATGTACTTCTTAGGATGCCAGGCAGTAATATGGCCATGAAAGTCTGTGAATGTAGGGATCTTGATGTGGGATGGACAGACAGTATTTAACATCAAAAGCCATACTGTTGTCATGGTTTCCAGCAAGCTGGAGCACGGTACCTAAGAAAGAAAATGTTAAATTTATTTCCACTTTGATGGTCTGCCACTGAAACTTTTAATTGAAACCAACTCTCCCCACTCGTGGCGCATGCAGAATGACCACAGTGACTTTTCAGTGACTCTGCAGCTGTGGCTGCTGTGGCCTGACCTTCTTGTTTGGGTCCCCTGGTCACTCCATCCACCTTTCCTAGTTATCTCGAGTCTTTGATAATTTAGGGCAAACATACCAGCAACAGCTCCAACTTAAACCTGAAGCATGCAGACAGCCAGAGAGAAGCAGACACTCAGTTCTTTCCTTCACAGACATCAAAATACATATGCTGGATTCTACCAAGAGTGATTTCACTAGTCTCTCAATTAGTCTTCCAAGTGGAGAAGCCGCTCGGTGCTTATGTAAAATATAATATGCCACACGACACTGTTTGTTACTTCGCGAGTTTCTAACACATCATTTTAACACCTCTAAGTCTAAAAATGCACGGTGCAGCAGAAGCCACATTAAGCATATCTCATCAAAACTGAATCCTGTGTTCCTGGTGTACCACCATCATTATACCTGCATGTCTGGGGGGGAGGGGGGACAGATGGTGACCCTGGCCTAGGGTGGCTGTACAGAAAAATTTTACGTTCACCCTAAGCATATGGATGTTAGTATTTGGCGAATGGCAGATGGCAAAGGAATGTTAATGAGATGAGTTAAATAATGATTTTTAAACTGGTGATCAAGACCCTGTTTTAAAGTTCACCTTCATTCCCTTCCGAGCCTTTGGAGACAAGAAGCTATAGGAAGAAAATAAGGCCTGCCATTCTGACTGTCCCGATCTCCTGTCTTGGCTCTTGTCCCTCTCAAAGTGCTTAGGGTTACAGGTAGAAGCATCCACTCTGTTATATTGCTTTTGTTTTGTTTGTTTGAGATAGGGTTCCGCTGTGTAGCCCTGACTGTCCTGGAACTTGCTGTATGGATCAAAGTGGCCTTGAACTCAAGAGTTCCTTACTGTCTCAGCTTCCCACAGTGCTGGGATTAAAGATGTGCACCAACATGCCCAGCTATATTGTTTGATTCTTAAAAAAACATTAATATGGTCATATTAAATAACAATTGAAGACAGTAATACTGTTTTTTAAAAAAGACTGAAATGGGTAATTTGGTAAAGAAAAGGAACCTAAGAACCTGTAGCTTTCAGCTTGTGCTGAAACTACAAAGAACATTCTAGATCACTCTTTTCCTTCAAAGGTTGAGATGCCATTGTCAACTGAGAAGTCTTACTTGTTGGCAACCAGGCGCATGACAGTCCAGTCCTTGGGAAACATCTCTGGGCGAATCAATATTCGGAACACAGTAAAAATCTGCAGCAAGAAATCCTTGGATAAAAAAGAGATGGGTTTTTTTTTAGGTTTATCATAATTGTCAACATACAGACAGAGAACTGTTGTTGCCATTCTTAAAGCATCTGCAGTGAAGGGAGTCTGACTGCAGATGACACTTAGCAGAACGGAGCGTGCGTCCCTGCACCCCCACATCACTGCCCAGCCCAACTGCTCCCCATCCTTCCCACTCTCAGGAAACAGGGAAATCATTTTTTCATGCATCTTCACAGCTCTACAGAGGTAGGTCCTGGAGACAATATGGAAACTGTCTTGTTCCAGAAGATAAGCAGACAACTGCTTCCCTTTCTTCCGGTACAGTGTGCTAAATATTAGAACTTCTCAACCCAGGAGCATAATAAATTGTTTCAGGCTTGCTGAGTGGCTCTTGAAATTTGGAAGGTTTTTTTCATTGAAGGATCTTACACAAAAAGCGGTGTTTTTTTTAGAGGGTATGGCTGAAGTTCCGAAATAAGAGGATGGGTATTGGTTTAGGAAATCTGAGTAAGCCTTCTTTCATGAGTCTCCCAGAATTCCAAGGGTACTGTGTGCTGAGATAGATGGGCCAGTCACACGTGCTTACCGTCTACACGGGGCAGCATGACCCTTCCCCAAGCACAACAGACCAGATGGCAGCAGCAGTTAGTATCTGACGGCCTAGGAAGGCCCTACTTCTACATTTTCCTTTTTGCTCTCTTTTAAAAGGATGATTTGTTTTGGACTGGAGAAATGGCTTGGTAATTAATCACTGTCCTTGAAGTGGGCTTGAGCTCAGTTCCCAGCACCCACATTGTGTGACTCACAATTGCCTGTAACACCAACTCCAGGGGATCTCGTATCCTCTTCTTGCCACTGTGGGTAAGCACACTCATGTGTATGTGTGCGTACATACACACTCACACACACATACACAAACACAGACACAATTAAAAAGAAAATCTTAAAAAAATAAAGGTTTTCACCTGAAATGGACAGAATTACATGTTTTTATCATGCACATGCTGTTTGCAATATATATACATTTTGGAATAGTTAAGTCCAGTTAATTAGCAAATGCCTTGCCTTATATAGTTACCATCTTTTTGGTGAGAACACTTACACTTTTGACAAGGAGTTGTTGTCAGACACTGAAATACCAATTTCTAGACATGGAATTAGCACTTCTTTAAGCATCATAAGAGACAGGACCCAAAATACTATACAGCACATGGTACTTAAAGAAAGGGAAGGAGGCAATAGACCATTTGTCAGAAAAGAACTGGAGCTTTCTCCTAAAAGAGGGGCTAGCTCCACCAAGCCTCGCTTAAATTTATCAACTAGCAAACAGGAAAGCTTTATTTTGTGAAACTTTAAGCGATTCTAGGAAAATAAATCTCTCTAACAATCTGATAGAAGTCAAAAGTGTGCTATTCAGAAAGAAAAAGCAACTCAAAACACAAAATACATTTCATATTTACAAATCTAACAACACATCATGTTAAACCTGCAAACTGCCTGAATAAAAGATGACGACTGTCACTCTCACCAACAGAAGACTGTTAGAAACTGAGAACCATGTGGGGTGTGTGTGTGTGTGTGTGTGTGCGTGCGTGCGTGCGTGCGTGTGTGTGTGTGTGTGTGTGTGTGCTTCTTTTTATATATTCTAACAGCTTCAATCAAGTCCATAAATATTTTGACAAGAAATTATTTCAGCTTCTTTGACATCAACACACATATGCTGATACATACTATGTAGCATGTAGAAACAGTCCCACTAGGTCACCTGTCCTTGAATGGGTAAGAAGATCCTGTGCATGTCTGTGGAGTCACTAGAGACACAGGACAGATCATTGGGAGAGCTGGGAATGTACCTTAGTGGCAGATTGAGACCTGAACATGAGGTTCAGAGTTAAGACTGGGCACTTCCTTCTAGCCCTGTTTTTACGTAGCATTACTACGCCGTTAGCATAGCTGAACTGTGTGGTGTTCTTTTAGAAGCACTTCTAAACATGATTCTAATGGTTTTCCAGTTCATTCTTTTGGGCTTCTGAGACGCAAAATGCACCTTATCCTTGAAAAGATGAGTTTGCATTTGTCTTTCAAAGCTTTCCTACCTTATGAAGTAAATCATGTGAGTGCGTGTGTGTGAGAGAGAGAGGTGTGTGAGTTTCATAGTCCACAACTAAGAGTTAAGAAAAGTTCTGAAGTTCTGAGCTTCCATCGTCTAGCCGTACAGTTTCTGTCAGCATTGGGTACTGGAGGCCACCTGGTTGGTGGCGTCAGGGTCGGGTGTGGAATGGAGTAAGATGAGCATGGCTGCTGTCTACAAGACGGTCAGAAAGGGAACCAAAGAAGGCAACTTCTCCCTTAGCGGCTAGCCGCCTCAAGTCGTCCTGCTCAGTGCTGGGGTCAAAGGGAAGGTTATTCCAGATGCCGGAGCTGGGGTTATATAAACTGGCTCCGTGCCTTCCCCATTTACCCGTTCATCTCACAAAATGAAAAGCAACATCAGCAGGTGACATGGCGCTCAAGCCTATGTTGATATAAATCTGTTTTCCCCGTGTGGAACCTTTTTAGGTCTTCAAGTAGCTGCATAAGGTACCTAGCTAATTGTCATTTACATTTGTGGGACAAGATGCATTCATTTAGAGAGAGAGAGAGAAAAAAAAAAAGAGAGACTCAGAAAAATCTAGATTTTAATTCTAGCTCAGCAATGAAATGAATAGCGCAATGACCTTGGAAAGTTATTCAATCTTTGAGGAGTTGAGCTCTCACGATGTTTTGAAAAACCATTAATATATCTACTTATTATTCATATAGTACCCTGCTAATTTTATTTTTTTCTAAACTGCAGTCCACTGCTTCCTTTGATCCCAGGGTGATAACCAGAGCACATTCCACTGTGGCAGTGAGATAGAATGTGGTTCAGCGAGGGTCTGCCTCCTGCCTTTTGAGAGATTGCATTTTATAATAGCTCACTACTGTAGAGAGCAGAGAACCCACATGTCGGCTTTCCCGGGCCTTCCTCCTTCCTGCCCCAGGACAATGTTGCTTCCTGGTCTATTCTATGTTTCTCAGCTCTGCCCCGTTCCTTACAGTTAAGCTTTTGTAGAGGTAGACACCAGCATCCTGCACATGTAACCTACACATCCTTTCTATTCTTTCTATACTACTAAAAAGAACATTTCTGCGTCTAATGAACCTTATGAGGCTAGAACCAAGAACAAGGGTTTCCACATGGCAGCGTTTGAAAACTGGCACCCTGGCGGAGTGTATCTGTGTATCGGTGTGGCTATGTAATACACACACCATGGTAAATGGACCTCTGTCACTCTTCAGATTGTTTAAAAAGAAAAGGAATTGGGAGGTTCTGTTTGGGGAATTATTTCCCCCTATAGCACAAGAGGTTCACCTAAGAAAGTCTTTAAACAAGAAAAGGCAACAAAGAAAACGAAAGGGAGGCAGGGAAGGTTGCTATGATTTGAAAAATTCTCTCCATTTGCTGACTTACGAATATTGAGCCCTTTACTGTGTGCCCAGGACTGTGTTAGATTCCAGTATGCCTAGTTAGCTTAGTTAATGACATAGAAGGGTTTAAGAAGTGCTTGTGACTTGCCATACCAAGACGTTTAAGCGCCACACTTTCTTGTGGCAGTGCTTTGTAAAGAGAACTCTTACATTTTAAGAAACTGAAACTTTTGCTGGACCTCACCAAACAAAAAATAATATACCCTGAGGTCACTTAAGCCTCAAGACTGCTATCCTATTGTGAACTCAGAGTGTTTGTTAATGTGCCTTTAAGAGAAAGGTTATAACAATAACCTTAGTTGCCCTGGATTTACAATGGAATCTACTTTTACCACCTAAGCTAATACATAGCTATAGTCTCAAATTATATGCTCTCTAGTGTTCCTGACACATAAGCAATGCATGTGTGTATGTATGTTATGATTACTTGATGAATGCAGCAAATAGGGTGACAGAGACCTTATAAAATGAATATCTACCATAAATGTTGAATCCAACATATGAATATTTCTTGATAGTGTTTTGCTTGTAATATGGTCAGTTAGAGTCAGTTGAAGTTGGTGATGTAATCTCTTGTAAAACTGCTAAAGATTTCTGGAAAGTGTCCCTCATCCCTTTCTCCCAAGTAATGCTCTCTCATAAAAGAGAAAGACTAAAGCCCTTTGCTAGGGACAGACACTCCAACAGAGACACAGACACAGGGACAGACTTTCAAGATACCTGCTTCAGGCAGGCACAGATCCAGACTCCTATCATGGACAGACTAGGACTGTAAGAAGACACAGGGCAGCAAAGGAGAGAGTTTAGATCGAGGCTTGGTTTTGGTCAAATGACAAAAAGGGAGGAGCTCGGCAGATTCCTGTCTTAATGTGATGCTGATTCCTAGCCGGTGACTCTGAGCTCAGTATCACTGTGCTCAAGCTGATGTGCTTTCTCAGTGCTCATGAACTCAGGGCTCAGTGGTACAGACGGATGATGTTAACTAACACCCATGTGGATGCACACATGCTCTCCAATCTAAGAGAACGCGGAGGGTCAGGTTTGTCACACTGAGGGAACTCCTGCCAGAGGCTACAACAGGGATCAGGACTGTAAGGGCCAGAGGCAAAATATGGGTATAAAATGGAAATAGGAATAAATTAAAGATATATAAATTAGGATAAGGAATACATAAATAAGAGCTAAGTGATAAGGGAGGTTTTGTTTTGTTTTGTTAATAGAGACAATAATCTCCTTCCTTTTCCCTGGTAAGGAGTTTGGAATTTACTCTAAGCCTTGACTGGCTCTATGTACAAATGCAGAGAATTAAATTTGTGTTGAATTTTTTTCTATATACAGAGTTCTTTGTGTTTAAAGATGATAGTGTATTAAGATGGCACAAAATAGAAACTGGCTTATAAAGTCAAACTGAAGAAAGAATCCTGAGTTCTTGAGAAATCCTGTGAGAACGCAGAGATGCCCTGCCAAGCACCACAGGGCAGGGAGATGACTGAGTTCTCACAGGACTGAGAACAAGGGGCAGGGCAGAGGTAGCTAAGAACACATTTCTACCACTAAGAACATCTGGAGTCAGATGGTACTTTACCAATTTGCTACAACTTTTAAAGGTGTAACATCCTTGTACAGAATTTGAATTCAATTAAGGGCATTAATAACATTTACCACATTAAAATTCGCACTCTCAAAATGCAATCTTGAAGTATGCCATACAAAACATGTACCATGGACTCTTCAGTCTTTGAGAGTGGTAGAATTATTGTTCTGTAATCAATATATGTAAATTAAGAAGTCAAAATAATTGTGTGGGAGATGATGGCTTCCTAATGAAGACAGAAATTTGGCAAGAAGACTCATCTGCTAAGCATAGATTTGCTTTCCAGGCTCTGTACTTAGGATACAATGATATGGTTTCAATACAAGCGGCCAATAGATACTGACAATACAAAATCTAGTGAATAGCACATTAGACAGAATGGTGTTGATGTCTGTTGCTATGAATTGTAGTGCTAAATACTGGCCCTAGTTGCTTCAGGGATGAGAGAATCCTCATGTACATCATGGGTGTACAAGTGATGCTATGCGACCTTGAGCCTTAGTTTTAAAACTATTGGTTAAATAAAGATGCCCTCAGCCTATAGCTGGGTAGTAGAGAGAGAGGTGGGGCTTTGGTTCCTGGGCTTGGGATCTGAGGAAGGACCATGCAGGGAAGAAGGTGAAGAGAGCAGAAGATACCATGGGGTAGGTGAGTCATGAAGACATGGCATAGGGCTGGCCAACTGGAGTTTAGAGCTGCCCAGAGAGAACAGGGAAAGTTGTAACTCAGGGTTATTGATAGGGAGTAGAAAGGGAGGATAGCTTAGAGGGTAGATATCTACCCATTTCTAGTGCTGATTAAGACTTAGTATAAATATAAAAACTTTGTGTCTTTTATCTGGGAACGGAATGATCTAAGGTGGGGTAGAAAACCCTGAATGAGATTAAATGTTTACTACAACAGGATGGACTGTCTCTTGTGAAGACTTCACCATAGATTAGACATTTCAGATAGAGTGGAAACAACAGCAACAAACCTATAAACCATGCAGAGGAATTACAAATGATATACATGGTTTGCTAGGAATGAGCAATATAAATTATAGAATGTGATTTGAAACAGGCTGGGGTAAGATTGAAAAGAAGACACTGCCATAAAAATATTAGACTTGTTAGGGGGTTTAAACATGGATTAAGAGAGGTTGTGGTGGTAGGGTCACCTATAATCTCAATACTTAGGAGGCTTTGGAAAGAGGACCGTGAGATCAATACCAGCCAGGGATACATATCAAGTTCTAAGCCAAGCTAAGGGAAGTAACAAGTTCTAGGCCAGCCTTGGCTATATGACAAGATTCTGCCACAAGAAACAAAAGAGAGTGCATAGAGGTTATATATTATGTATTTTGAAAGCTAGCATATAGGCAATGGAAAGTTCCAGAATATGGATAATCTCATGCCCACATCAACATCCCTGTGGCTCTATATGAAAGGACATAATCAACAAAGAGGAATTTCAGTGCTGCATATGAAATGCCAAGGATATGGACAAAACTTTATCCCCAGTACAATGTGGGTGTATAATAAAACACGACCAACTGCAGGACGGGGGAAAAAATACTTAATCACAACCTAGTGACTACTTTTGTTCATTTTTTAAAAACTGTAATATTGTACTCAAGAAAAAAAATTAAACAATGAAGGCTACCAGCCTTTAGGTTTTTGCTCCCTCCCACACACCTGCGCTCTGACACTGTGACTCACACCACTCACACACAAGTACCTGTGGACCAGGAAGAAATGGCATCTGATCAAAAAGCTGGGAGCCACTTCAACAATAACCCTACAGGCATCCAGCTTCTTTAGGCACACATGGGGCTAAAAGACTATTAATCTCAGTTGTTCCTTGAGAACTGCATACTTCTGAAATTCAGTTTGATTTGGAGAACTATTTGAGAAAAGCTAAGACAAACCTTGCTCTGAACTGGCAAGAAGAAATGGAATAGAAGGAACACCAGGCATAGAGAATAGCAAAACTACCCGTTTGAAATCTAAGCACATAATCTGTCATTCTCAACTTCAAATTTATATGTCCTAAGACTCAGCAGTATGACTTCTAGATCTATGAGCCAAGAGGAACATCTTTCTCCACTATCCAGTCTCAGGCATTCTGTTACAGCCACAGAAGATGGACTAAGTCAGGAAGCTGACTTCCGTAAATGAGTTAATATTAATCACTTACACGAACTGTGCTTGTTTCACATTTAAGCCTACAGATAGTGTTTATTATTAGAGGTCTTCAGGTCTTTATTGTGATATCAAAATCTAAAAAGGTTCTAAAATGTTTTATTCATGTAAGTCATTTGGCACCAAGAATCTCACCTGAATTATTTATTTCTCTAGAGGAAATGCTGCATTCCACTGCAGATCTTCCTGGAGGGTCATAGGATAACATACAGTGTTATATGCACCCCATCTGCTTCCTTAAGTTATAAAATTCTGATTTTTATACTGACATCTGATACTGAGGGCCTTCTGTAAGGGATCTCGGATCAATGTTATAACCTTTGGGAAATACTGCAAGATAGTTTCGAGGGACATAACTTAGCTTGGCATAAAACTGAGCACTGGTAATCTGATCTACTAAATGGTGATATCTGGATGCTTAATATGCAAATTAAAATCAGATAGTTAGCTTTTGATAGGTCAAATCAATGGCCTCTAATCTGCATTTTCTCCAGTTGCCTCCTTTTTAGTCTTATGCTAGGAAAGGAGAGTTTCCCTCATTCTCTCCCCATCTGCTAACGTCTCAGGACATCTTGCGGGCTATCACCTCACTATTTTGTCTTTAGCGTCTATTTCTACCAGTTCTAATTATTAAACATCTGTCTACCTTATCCATAAGTATTCCTCTGATGTCACTCTTTCTTTCTGTAGCCCCTTGCCTTATTTTTGAACATTGCAAAGATCTCTCCCATTGCTTTCTTTGTTCTTTCTTCAATCCCTGACACAGTGGTTCCCACTGTATTGCTACAGTGGAACTGCATCTGTTTCCATCATCAGTGGGCCTTTTCATGATCCAGTAGGTTTTGGTCTGTAATACTTCTGACTCTAGGCAGACATTTAACTCTATGTGCTCCTTACTGTTCACAGTTACTCCTGGACTATCAATTATGTATGGGGCTCATAGTTCTCAAGTCTACACCTGCAGCGCCTCCCTCTTTCTTGAACTTTAGACACTGTCTACTAAACACAATATCCCTTAAGTGACTAAATTCAGGCTAAAAATCTGATTTATTTTGCTTCCAAGTCTGCACATTTACTCCCTCTATGTCTCTGTTTAGTGAAATGGTACCAACAACTACCTAGAGGTTAGAAAGCCGGGAAAGAGTAACACCCCCCCCGACATATTTTTAACTAAAAACAAATAATAATTACGGCCCTTTGAGCTGGAGTTATAGACAGTTGTAAGCTGTCTGATGTAGCTGTTGGGAACTGAACTCATGTCCTTTGGAAGAACTGCAGGTGTCCTTAACAACTTAGCTATTTCCCTAGTCCCCACTTTTACCTTTAAAAACTTTAGGGGCTGAAGATAAAATTTTTTTTGATGAGTCATCAAGTCCTATCAATTCAAATTTCCAAATTTATTATGCCTCTGCTTTTACAATTGCCTTTATTTCAGGCTGTCCCAGTATGCTTTCTATAGGGGCTTATTTTAGTTTACATGTTATAGTCTATCATTAAGCGAATGAAGGCAACAACTCAAGATAGGAAATGGAAGCAGAAACCAACAATGGCCATATGTTATGAGCCAACCAAGTCTCCTGTTGTAAAACTATTCATGCTTTTAAAATAATGCTCATATTGCCTCCCAGATCTTTATGGTCTATGATGCGATTTCTCATGGCTTTATGTTCTATCACACAGTGAACATATATTGCTTAAAGACCTCAGGATGTGACTCAGAGCAATGAACCAACCAGAGCTTTAAACATCAAGGACTGATTTTTAAAAAGATTTACTTATTTATTTTATGTATGTGAGTGAGTACACTGTGGCTGACTTTAGATACACCAGAAGAGGGTGTCAGACCCCATTACAGAGGGTTGTGAGCCACCATGTGGTTGCTGGGAATTGAACTCAGGACGTCTGGAACCACTGACCCATCTCTCCATCAAGGAATTATAACCTAAGTGGCTGGAAGCTGAGGAAGTCACATAAACAAGTTTAAAAAATCCAGATATTAATACATGTTAAAAATAGACACTAATGAGGTATGTGCTATGTCAGGGCATGAAAACGACATTTCATTAATTAGTTAATTAATTAATTCATGCATTCATTCATTTTCCAGTGCTGGAGGAATGAACTTAGTTCCATCTGAATGTTGGGCAAGAGCTCTACTGCTCTATCTGCAGCCCAAGCAGCAGGTTAACTATGAGCACAATTCTACCTCTTACTCTCAGTCAAGACCTCCCTTGGAAACTTTTCTGTTTCTAGTTTACATACTCTGATGCGATGTGATTAAAATCAGATGCCTTTCTCCCAAATAACAGCTAATAGCTTTGTTTAAGTAAAAGAATTCTCAAGAGCCAATAGAGAAAAGAAGATTGGTTAAGACAACAGAGAAAAAACAGACCTTAACGGGAAGAGGTAAAGCAATTGCCAAGAACCATTCAGAACAGTGATGGAGGACAAGAGAAAGTAAAAGGAGAAGAAAGCACGTAGGCATCACTTACCCTTAGCTCCTCTTTAGTGTTGAAACTATTCAGAAGCTGCTGATAATGTCTATCTGTCATTTGTCGTAACAGGGAAAGGAGGCAGGCAACAAATTCCCCCTAAGGGAAAAAAAAAAGCCCATACATTAAAGGAAGGACATAAGAAAACATCGACAACTTAATACGAACTGCCCTCAAAGAGAACACTTTATGAAGTTGCTATGATCCCAAATTTACCCTGGGCTGTCTTCTTAATCGCTCCTAAGTTCACAATCCTTCTTTGAATTTACAACATTCCTTTCAATGCATCAGCATTCTGGCCTTTTGACTCGGTGGGTAAAAGAAGTCATACAATGCATAATGTTGGCTTCAGTCTCCCTTTAGAAAACGGTTTGAAGTTGATAGCTACTCTTGGTGTTTGAGCTCTATGTACCTGACTCTGCTGAAGTACAACGTTCAACCATGAAAAGGGAAAGAGCATACACCATCCTTAGGTCTGAAGAGAGATAAGATTGCTATAATTTGCATTTTCTAATATACTTTAACTTAAAACTATCATTTTCATGCAACCATATTTGTTCTACAAAGATCTTACCTTCTTTTAAGTTGAGAAATGATATAAAGCAATGGAAACACAACAGGAGAAGCAACTACCGGCTAACTGAATGCGCACAAAAGCCCCACTTTGATTGGGAGATTGGATTGAGTGTATGTGGAAAAGACTATAGTGTCACATTAAAACTGGAGACTAAATGACCAAGAAGGAGATTTTGCAGATCAGGCAGTTGGGTTAGCTCATTAGAAACATTAGTCAAATGTCTCTCTGCCAGTTTCCACAAGAATCCCAAGAATGCGACTTATTGGTTATGTCAGAGAAACCGGAGAGTCATGTTGGTTCTTCGCATGCAGTCACTTGTGACACAAAGACATATCAAACAGTTGCCCCAGTACATTAAGATAACTATTTAATAATTATATAATAAATATGGGTTTATATTTAATAACCATATAATTAAACAATTCACATGGATTATGCCATGGCTTGGATTTGAATGCCCTTTTCCCCCAGGCTTCTGCACTCGTTCCACGGCTGGCCTTCTTCGGGAGGCTCTGGAACTTTAGGCACAGAGTCTGGCTGGTAGGAACAGGTTACTATAAGCCTTTGTAGACTCTGACCTGTTCCCAGGTTCCAGTTCTGCTCTCTGTTTCCTATTTCAGCATAGTATGGACAGCCATTTATGCAAGCTCTCACTGCTATGGACTGAGCCCCCTTGCGACCCCCTTCCCATTACGCCAGCCTGTAGAACTCTGAAACCCTGAACTCAACCTCATCTTTCCTCCTATAAACTGTTTGTTAGGGATTCTGTGACGGAGATACCCAATAACTAATGCAGACTAGTAGAATTATCTCCCAGACCCAACACACTATCCTGTCAAGGAGCAAAAGAATTCCATAAACGTCACATGAGCTAGAAAATATAAAGAAAAGGTTATTGTTTTAGTGCAAAGGTGATTTTGATATCACAAGCTTCAGAGAACTTTAGGTGATATTACAGCCATTTTCACCTGAAATGGGGAGGGGTGTGGGGCAGGGAGGAGCACTTTTCCTTGTAATCTAGCACAGTGATGTCAGGGATCTGCTGTGTAAAAAACAAAACAAAACAAAACAAAACAAAACAAAACAAAACAGAGCAGAGCAGAGCAGAGCAGAGCAGAGCAGAGCAAAGCAAAGCAAAGCAAAGCAAAGCAAAGCAAAGCAAAGCAAAGCAAAGCAAAGCAAACAACAATGTCACGATAGGTACAAACAGAGCCTTCATTTGCCTGAGACATTTTGCTGTGATTGGTGCAAATACCTCATCTCTGGCTAGATAAGTAGACTGTTTAGTTCATCTTACAAGCCAGCCAGAAAACAACTTCCCATTCTGTCTCCTCTGGTGTTACAATATTACATCAAATAAAAGGTGTATCTTGTTCACCCTTATCTCCTTTTAGTTGTTCATGGGTAACTATGAACACGAAGAAAGAAACAGCAGGTAGTAGAGTTAGTGTAGCAGAGACAGAGCACTAGCCAGCACTCTGAGCTATAGAAACAGCAAAACAACTGGCTGCCTGAGAGCTGAAGAGGCAGGGAGGAGGGGCAGCTGGCAACACCGAGCTGCAAAAGCTACAGGATGGCCTGCTACAATGACAGCTGAAGCAGAGGGAGAGCCTCAAGCCAGGAAGCTTTTGTGCAGCAGCAGCAGCAGCAGCAGCAGCGGCCCCTGCAGCCGGCGGCACCGCCTACCAGCTAAGGGCTGGCCTTACCTTAGCTGCCTCTTGAGCAGTGACAGCTGTGACAGTGGCTATAGCAGTAAGAGACAGCCATAGAAGTCACGAACTCAGCAGAGGGAGGGGCAAGCAAGAGTAGTGGAAGCAGAAAAGAGCAGAGAAAGAGCAGGACCGCCGGGGCTGATGGAGAACAGAAGGCGACGGAGAGCCAAAGAAGAGAAACGAAGCTACCGTTAGTGAAAAAGTTCCAGAGAGTTGTCAAGTCTTTACTGGAGAGGGTCATAGGCACTTTGAGCCCAGAAGCCATAACACTGGATGCAGACAAAGGTTGAGGAATCCTGACATCCTAGTCATTCATAGGAGATACTTGGGGCTAAGAGTCCTGCTCATGGGACTTGCACGAGAATCGTGCCCCCTGCCACTGTTCCCGACTGTTGCTGCTACTCTCCATTAAACGTTGAGGATAAAATGCTGCTGAGGACCAGCACTTACAGAGCTTCTCCTCAGGTGACCATAGCATAAAACGATCTCAGCCAGCTGAATAATTAAAGGGGATGGAGAGGAAACACTAATTGACTTTTGAGTGGTGGATATGTTCACTATCTTATTAATTGTAATGTTTCCTAAGTAAAAATAATGTATCAAGTTATATTTTTTAAAAACTATACAATTTATTCATTATACCAAGAATCAAGATTTCAAATGGAATGGGCAGAACTGATGACAAACATCAACATCAGGAGCAGAAAGGGACTGAAAGGGCGTGACTCGTAAAAGTCAAGACAAAATGGTCTACATGTTAATTATACAATTGCAACACTCTGATGAAAAACAGGTTACATTGTTACGACTAGATAAAAGAGTTCTTAAACACGAAATCAAATCATGAGCCATCAAAGGAAAATTAATAATCCGGAGTTCATTAAGATGAAAAAAAAAACTTTGCTTTTGCAAACACCATTAAGGGGATAGAGAACAAGCAATAGTGGGAGAAAATAGCAAAACAACATTCACAATTCTTCAGTGAGAATCATTCAGCTAGAAAACAGGACAAAACACAAAGAGACGCTTGAGGTGATATGGATGGCAAAATGTAAGTGAAAATCCTTGCAGGGTAACATCAGCTACTGGGGAAACAGAGTCAACCCTCAGTGAGAGGAGACTGTTCAGCTCTCAGAATACTCCCAACCCTGACACACACAGACACACTGGAAAAGGTGACAACATGGCATGCTAATGAAGATGCTGAGAAATAATATCACTCAGACTGTGCACATATGGAATGTTAGATGACATTGCCACTAGGGAAGGAAGTTTGGCAGTTTTTTAGGAAACTGACCATGTAGCTACCTTATGATTCAGCAGCCAAACTCCCTGGAATCTCTAGAAAAAAAAAAGTGGAGAAATGTGTCCACATAAAAACTAAATGTAAATGATATTTATATTAACTGTCCTAATACTACACAAACCCTGGAAATAACCCCTTCATAGCTGAATTGTTAAACATATTGTGGCATATCTGCACCATGTGATAATACTCAGTAATGCAAAGGAAAACAGAATGTATATAGCAATCTTCAGGAATCATTACACAACTCTGCTCAGTTTTTTTTTAAAAGTCAATCATAAAAAGTCACATGTTTGAGATTCTATATCCATAACTTCCACAAATGTCAGAGCTACGTCAGGAGAGAGAGAGCAGAGTGGTGGTTGCCTAGAATTAAGGAGGTGGGAGAGATGAAGGAAGTGGGCTTAGCTCTAGAAAACACCATGAAATGACTGGGGTGATGGAAACACTGCACACCTTGACCATGTCAGCCTCTACGCCCTGTTTTGGAATTCTGCAAGTGGCTACCATTTATAGAACTGGGTAAAAGAAACATGAAATGTTTTGATATTGCTTCTTATATCTGTGTGTGATTTTATATTAATACAAACTAAAAAGTTTAATGTTAAAAAAATAATTAAAACAAAACAAAAAACAAATAATCACTTAAGTCTTCAAACCTGTAACAAACTCCAGTGGCTTTAAGCGCTCACCACCCATCAGGCAACAACAAGCCCATGAAACAAATCTGAAGGAGTGGGTGCCATTTCACACCACAGCCTCCTTATACCATGAGAGACTGCAATTAAAATTTCCTTTTTTTAAATAAGATAGTTCAGCTACTTAAGATTTTAATTTTTTTTTTTTTTTTTTACTTCATGTGTACAAGTGTTTTGCCAGCATATGTGTTCGTGCACTACTGTGTGCATGGAGTCCACAGCAGCCGGAAGAGGGCACTGGATTATCTAGAACTTGAGTTACTGGTGATGGTTGTGAGCTGCTATGTGGGTGCATAGAACTTGGATCCTCTGGAAGAACAGCCAGTGATCTTTAACCGTGGAGTCATCTTACTAGTAACTGGGATTGATTGATTTCTCCTTTCCCCTTCCATATATATATATATATATACACACACACACACACATATACATATATATGCATGTATGTAAAAATCTTAGTTTGTGCCAGGTGGTGGTGGCCTTTAATCCTAGCACTTGGGGGGCAGAAGCAGGCGGATTTCTGAGTTCAAGGCCAGCCTGGTCTACAGAGTGAGTTCCAGGACAGCCAGTACTACACAGAGAAACCCTGTCTCCTTAGTTTGTTAAGATAGTTTAACTTTACATGTAGCCATGATTTGGATGAAAACTGTCTCCTCATGTATTTGAATACTTGGTCCCCAACTGTTGGCGCTGTTTGGAGAAGCTATGAAACTTTTAGGAGGTAGAGCCTGAGTGGAGGAGGTACATCACTAAGGGTAGGCTTTGAGAGTTTATAGCCTCACCTCACTTCTAGTCTTTTTCTCTCATACAAGAAAACAGAGAGAAGTCATAATATTTACACAAAGGACCTGTCATGTTAAAAAGAATGCCCCGATTTATCACTATGAGACAAAGAACTTCCAAAGTTCTTCCAAATTGAATTTGTTTTGTGTTGGCTTTCTACACCTGGGCATGGGGACTACCCTTAAGGAAAGTTCGTTTCCCCACTGAGACTCCCTTGAAGAAAACATTTTTTTTTTCAAGTGTCTATCAGTTGAAGATAGCTTCTGCATTAGGGATTGGAGTGTATATCCATCTGTCCTTCTAGCTGTAGGATCCCATCAGGTGCAGGCCCGTGCAGGCCCTGTGTATGCTGCCTCAGTCTCTGTGAGTTCATGTGCGTCAGCCCTGTTGTGCTGTGTCTAGAAGGCCTTGTTCCTTTGGTCTCCTCCATCACCTCTGGCTCTCACACTCTTTCTGCTTCCGCTTCCACAGAGTTCCCTAAGGATCCCAGACTTCCTAGTTTTTAAATAAAAATGAAAGTTATTTGTATCTAGAGCTGAACATTCTCAGCGCCACAGCACAGTTAGTAAGCTGATATCAAGTCCATAATTAACACTTGTGGACATAATTTACAGGTGAATAATTATTAGAGTATCTACTGCTTCAGCTACAAATGGTAGCTCTTGCTTAGAAGAATATTGTTTAATATATAAACATTTTAAAAGTCAAACCTCATGTGATTTTTTTAAAAATAGAAATATTTTATTTTTTAAAATAAAATTCCTGTGTATATAGATAACTCAATGGAACAGTACTTGTCTACCACACATGAACCCCTGGATTTGAGCCTCAACACTGCCATAAATAAACACATATAGCAGACACAGGTGCATATGTGTAAAAATCTGGCATTATTTCTTAATACTTTGCCTGAATCATGCTGTGCTAGCATCCTAAGACAGTTGAGCTTGAAAGTCCCTTAGAATGCACCAAGGTAAACCTTCTCATTTAACACAACCAAACTGAAGATTAAAAAAGTTAAGTTCCTAACGATTCCAGGGGAAAACTCCAGAATGAGCACATAGGGTCTTTTGATTCTAGCTTCCATTCCCATAGCCTTTGTTCTTTACAGAATTTGGGGGATTAAAAGCTATCAAGTTGACTAGGGATATAAAATCATAATTATTAACTTAACTTAAATTTAATGAATTTAAATTTAGAAAAGTAAGAATAAGAAAGTTGTATTTCTGAAATTCAGACTTGCCTGCGATAGCATCTCTACCTACAGGCTTCCCATCTTATTTTTCTTGTATAGTCAGCACAACCATCTGTGTTGGAGCAATGCTTGCAGTTCACCCCAGGGACCAGATTTCCCATAGTCATATTACAACCCATTGCCGAAGAGAATGGAGCTTTAAGGAGCACAAACAGGCCCTGCACATATGCCACATGCCACATGCTTATGATCTTACAGTGACATCCTGGAACTGCAGCCTCATGGCAGAGCTGGACGCTTGAGGTCGACTGGTGATCTCCAATATGGTTCTGAGCAGGATATCCAGCAAGCTGGCCACGATCACGTCTATTTCCTCCAGCACGGACTTTTCCTTAGGAGAGAAGAATCAAAAACAAACAGCATGCTCAGGAGATGGCTCTGCATGCACCAAATCTCTTTTTAAGGACAATGGGAGTCTATTCCCAAATCTAGAATCAAAGACTCGTGGAACTTGACAATAAGGATGGAAACCCCAATGGAAAACAAAACAAAACAAAACAAAACAAAACAAAACAAAACAAAACAAAACAAAACAAAAAAAGAAAGGCCTTGCAGAGAAACATAATTCAGAGAGTCAATGGCTTGCCCCAAAGCATACCATCTGCCTATGCAATATAACGCTGAGATAAAAACAAAAAGGTACAGTATAAAAAATACCAGTTCTGAGTCCAACCCTACTCCTAAGAAATTCATGGCCTTGGGCAAAGCAGGGAGCCCCTCTGGACTGTGGTCTCTGCTTACAGTGTGATTTCCTTAGGTCCTAAATGTGCTCACATTGAGTCTTCTCAGCATCATTTTCCAAGACTGGTTTATATGCAAATGACTATTCCCATAGAAGTGGGTTTTTAACAAAAGCCTACATGTAAACATAAGAAACTGGAGAATAGATGAGTATCCTTGGTCACAGAGAGCCCTGGTTAATAGCCACGAGAGGGACTGGCTTTCCTGAAGTGCTTAATACCAAGTCCACACTTCAGGACTCCAGAGAGACTATCTCTGCACAGCCTGCTGCACAGAAGAATGGGTTCTTAACATAGCTGCATGAGGAAAAACTTCTGTGCAATTTTATATATTGTTTATATATTATTCATATATGTACATATACATATATATAACATACACACACATATATATTTAATGATAAATTTTATAACATTTGTGAGAAAACGCCTGAAGTTCCCCCAGTGAACTGCTTTCAGCTCTAAATTCCTTGAGCTAAGCCCTGACTGCAATTCTGAAATTTAACTAGAGGAGAAGAACAAAGAAATCATCTGTACTACAGCTCTTTGTTTTTTGTCTGTCTAGTGACCTGGCTAGCTTGTTACTCTCGGTGACTGTAACCTGGAAAACCCTTCTAATCAGGCCTGGCTCAGTTCTCTGTGGTCAAACGATCAGAGGGAGTTTCAAAGCTGGGCAAAGGCCTTCTCCCTCTCTTGCCATTGCTACATCTCATTCCACGACCCTGGTGGCCTCGGGTTATGGGGTGGCAGAGCAGTGACCTGTGCCCTGGCCGTGGATGCCTAGCTCATCACACTTTCAGATGTGGAACTCAGGGGTTCTCTAACACACCCCCTGTTTCCATACCAGCAGGGCACTCTCTCCATGCCCTCCCCTGGCACCTCCTACCCCTGCTCTTCAGCAGCAGATCATACACACAGAAAGAATGGGGGACGCAGCACCGAAAATAATGTGGAATTGGGGAAACCGGAGGCTCGACACTCATTTTCAGACTTCTCTGCATCCTGCTGTGGAAGAGCCCAAAGTTTCATTAACAGCTGCGGATTGACAGAAAGAGAACAGGACTTCCTTCCTATTCAAGTTTCATTTCAGACTGCTGAGCTGAGAACACCAATCCCAGACATTGTTCCACGGATATGGAAACATGCCATTTTTCTCACTTTGTGCTGTACTCTTTAACGCACAGTAATTATACTGTGTCAAGAGTCAAGCAAAACAGGAAATCCTCAAAGCCTTAACAAAAAGACTACTGTTGAGGTTGTGCAATAGTTGTAGTGCAAGGTACTTCTAGTCTCCTCGGGGATGTCCTTTGCTTCTGTAATTTCCACAGGACTAGACCCAAGGGACATGGCCAAGTTCTAAGCACCATCATGTGATGTGGCCTTTCCCAGAACAGGCCCAAACCGCCATACCCTGCAAGCAGTAATTTATTTTTGCCACAGAGTGTTTCATCCCATCAAGATTAAAGACACATGTGGGAGGCTTTGAGATTTCTAATTTTTCTTACTTGGTATTCAGTTCTTCCTTGAAATACAACTTTAGGAAGCCAGGTTATACAAGGTTACACTAATCCCATGGGTTTTTTTTTAATTTAATTAATTTATTTATTTTTAAATTTTTTCTTAATTCCTTCTGCAGAAACCCAAGAAATCCAGCCTGGCTGATAATGAAAGGTGAGTCTCTCTGAGTGTTCCTCCTTCCTGTGACTCCTTCGAAGGCATTTAAGATTTCATTTGCAGAAGCCATTTGGTGAGAGCAACACACGATGACCTGCATGTACTTACTGAGCTATTTTTCTTGATGAGACAGAAGACGTTGCTAAGGATACGTGCGCACATGATCAAGTCCTTCTGTTCTTGCAAGTGGATGTGGAGGTGATGCAGTACGACAGGCAGGAGAATGTACCTCGAGTCTGTGAGAGGGAGAGGGAGAGCCATTAGTGTCACAGCTGAGAGGCCCACACCAGCCTCAGTGAGTCCTCAGTGATGTTTCAATTCCATATCGATCGTTAAACTAACAGCACACGGTTACAGGGGTCCTAGCTCTATGAGTTTTGTATTCAACATGAGGTCATTTCCCCCAGTGCGTCATTCCCATAGCCAAGAGGCCTCTCTTAGTAACAGCTACTTTCTTTCCTATCTTTCCCCCTAGGTTGAAGGCGTTTAACCTCCACCTTTGTACATCAAATGCCTCTCTCGCTGTTTCCTGCCTTGTCTCTGAGACAGACCGTCTATGATGTCTACTATGGGTTTAGATGGGCTTAACCTACTATGGGGTTAGATGGGCTTGTAGCTTTCTTACCTCCTGCCTTGCTCCTTCGTTTCTGGAGAGTTCCGGCCTAGTTTCTGATTAATATTATAATTATGCTCTCACTCTACCATGTGATTTCCAGTCCTTGCTACAAGACCAGATTTATTTATTTATTTACTTACTTACTTATTTACTTATTATTGCATTGCTTTGTTTTTCTCTTTTAGCTCTCAGAGTTATGGAGGAATTATTATATTCCTCCATAGGTATTTGTGTATGCAATACCTTGTTTTGGCCTTTTCAACCTGTACAGCAGTGACTCTCAATCCGTGGATTGCAACTCCTTTGGGGGTCGAATGACCCTTTCATAGGGGTTGTCCAAGACCATCGGAAAACACAAATATTTATGTTATGATTCATCACAGGAGCAAAATTACAGTTAGGAAGTAGTTATGAAAATAATTTTATGGTTGCGGGGGTCACCACAACAAGTGCAACTGTATTAGAGGGTAGCAGATATCAGAGGCATTAGGTATGAGAGGGAAGGCTGAGAGCCACTGCTCTAAAGTGCCATTTGCTTTGAAGAAGCTATCCTGATTTTCTTCCACCTGAGACTTCAAATACATTCACAGTATGTGGTGCTGGTTTGAACAGGAACGGCCCCCATAGACCATGTGTTTGAATTCTTGGCCATAGGGAGCAACACTATTAGGAGGTGGCCTTGTTGGAAGAAATGTGTCACTGTGGAGGCCAGCTTTGAGGTCATATATGCTCAAGTTACGCCGAGTGTGGCACACAGTACCCTTCTGCTGCCTGAAGATCAAGATACAGAACTCTCAGCTCCTCCGGCACCATGTCTGCCTGGACGCTGCCATGCTTCTCACCATGATGATAATGGATGAAACCTTTGATGGTGCCCCAACGAAATGCTTTCCTGTGTAAGAGTTGCCTTGGTTGTAATGTCTCTTCACAACATAAAACCTTAATTAAGTCAGTATGACTCTCTTGATCTTGCTATACATAGTTTTCCATGTTTGTGTCCCATTTTCCTGGTGACTTTATCTTCTACACTTCCTCTTTACTTTCCTATTCTTTCTGACAGTTCATTTCTTTGCTCAGCTCCAGTGTCATTGGTCTTGGAATTTCTGCAGTATCACATCTTCCATGCCTTGCACCTCGCTGAGACAGCACACTTAATTTGGGGGTTTGGGAGATACTCTTTGCATTATCTTTTTGTTTTAAATGATTTATTTCTGTGTTTCCACTATGGCCCTGCGCCCTTCATATGGGAAAATTTCACTGTTACCTGGTGCTTTTTCACCATCCATCTTTATAAGCAATGATCAAAAAGAGAAAACAAATAAGCCAACTCATACAACCCAGGAGTAGGGCTTAGAAACTCATATTTCTCTTGATGTTGGCCACTGGAGGCCAAGGATGTCTGGCCTTGTGTTAGAGAGGGGAGAGGCAGGGGAAATGAAGGAAGAAATACTAAAATTTAAACCTGTAAGCTAACTCACTGCAGGCCTTCTGACCGTTGTATACCACTACAGAAACTTTACTTATTTACAAAGCAATTACTTGACAGAAAGAACCAGGGAAATGAACCTGGAAACCAACGAAGCAGAAAGCACTATGTAGCAATGTTTAACTGGAAGGGAGGGCAAAGCTCATCTGATAGGTTCCTGCGGCTGGCAGGCTTTGGTTTCCAAACATTCGATTTGCAGCCAGCTGTTAAAATATCTATGAGCTAGGGGTGGGGCAGGGGAGACAAATAGTTCACCTGTGTGGTATAGAAACAGAAACAGGGGACGCACTTGCTACCACAGGTCAGTATTAAAAACTCCAGAACCATGGCCAGAGAGCAAAGCGGAGACTGAATCCTGAGGAGCCCAACATGTTACAGTCAACAGATGCCTAAGCCAAACCCCAGATTGTCATGGGGGTAAACCTTTGATACAGTTCGGAAGAGAGTTTGAACAACGGTGGGAAGGAACAGTTGACTGAGATTCTGTGATGTGGAGGGTGTGTGGAAGAGCCTTTGACCTGAGTCTTCCCTCAGGACAAGCCTGAGAAAGGAAGCAGAACAGGTAGGGAAGGGGTGGGGCGGGGATAACGTAGCCAGAGCAAAGGGGACTGAATGCCAGTGCCCCTGAGGTCATGAGGATGTTTTCTTTATGGTCCCTCCCTCCCTCCTTCCTTTCCTTCTTTCTTTTTCTAGTTGTTGCTTAACCCACTTCTAACATTTCATTCTACTACAGGATAACTGTTTTTATATTATATTTTTTATACCAGACAACCAAAAAGAAATCCCTATAAAAAATAACAAAACAACCCTTATGACCTGCACATTTTCAACATTTGAACAGCAGGTCCAACCAGCAAGTGTTATTGGGCATCCATCAAGTACAGTAAGATTTTTTTGTTCTTGAAATTGCCGAATCAACATAGAAATCTAACCAAATATCCTCCCTAATTGTATGCTATTAATTCCTTGAACATGCTTTTAAAATAGCATTATATTCTCTTTTCCTCTCATTTTAAAAATTTTCTTTTTAAAAAACACTGACTTTTTATTTACATATGCCTGTGTGCTTGTGTGAGAGTCTGTCATGAGTGTGCTGGTATCCACAGAGGCCAGGATAGGGCATCCGTTCCCCTGGAACTGCTGTTACTGGCAGGTAAAGCCTCCTGACTTCAGTGCTGGGAACTGAACTCTAGGAACTAGGACTTCTCTAGAAAAGCACTAAGCACTCTAAGTGCTGATGGACTGTCCCAGCCCCTTTCTTATTTCCTATTACACTTATGTATCATTCTACAAAATTACAGGTAGGGACTCAAGAGCCACTAAAAAGAAATTCCTTCTGATTACTTTCGTACAGAATTCCCACCGTCAACTATTTGATCCTCTGTTTGTAGGTGACAGTAGGCAGCCCTGCGGGCTTGTCAGGCCTGAGTTGAGACTTAACAGGATCTCACTTAGTGTGGAGGACATTGCTAACACAGGGGAACGTGACAGTTGGTTCTCGGTGTCTAATCTTTCTGGAGTCTAAACAAACGTATTTAGGACATTGGACGGCGGCACCTCATTTTTCCCTTCTGCCCTCGACTGCTGGACTCAGGATAGGCAGTGTCTCGTCTCAGAACAGGGGTTCAGGTCTTTATACTTAGCCTCACTCATCTGCATGGGTTTCATCTTACACGTGGTTCAACCACAAGCAAATACAAACATAACCTGTTCTCAGCAAGAAAATGGGTAAGAGGTGGTTACAGATTCCTGCTAAACAAATCAGCAAATACCTAGCACCAGGGACAAAGCCAGGGCCAATGTTCCCGGCCCCTGCAGAAGCTGATTTATAATCTCCTTCCCATTCTTTAAATCACCACGCCTCACTGCCAGCCTCCACACCTCGCCCCAGGCTTCTCTAGACATGGCTGGAACTGCTTGCTCTAAAATGTCAGCCTCCTCTACTCTGTTTCTCTGGATAATACTTCCAGTAGGATTTTAGTACAACATTAACTTATAGAACGTTCTAGGTCTCTTGGTGGGCTTTTATGGCTAAGGTCAAATTCTCCAAAATTAAAATTTTACTTTGTTAACATGTGAGTCGGTTGTGGACTTCCTTATATCTAATAATACTAGCCCCCTACAAAACCTAACTTTGTCATTTTCTTCCTACTTCTGTATCACGGACCAAGTTTCTGCTCATAAAGTTTAATATCCATAATAAATAACAAAGAGCAACTGCCTGCTCTGTGTTGGGAGATGTGGGGCTGTCATTAAGACAAAGTCAAGAATTAGTTCTTGGGTTTAGCTGAATATCATAGCTTTGAACACCCTCCCCTCATCCTACCGCCCTCTCTGGGTCATAACTGTCAAGGAAGAACCATCTGTGATCTCTTCCTGGTCGGGATATGTGGACTCAGGGCTTCATTTGTTTGAAACAGAATTCCAGGATATCTGTTTTGTTCACCTTCATTCATGGAGTGAAGCCTGCAAAGTGCTTTTGAATCTGTTTCTTCTGCCCATGTGTGGGAAGGAGAATTGATTGATTCCTAAGTTGTTTCCCAGATCCCAGCTTCCTGGATCCTGGGAATTATGTTACAGCAAAGCAGCCTCTGCAGATGCAGGGAGGGAGAGTTATCTGGGCCAGTGGTAAACATAGGGGTCCTTGTGAATGAGACAGAAGGATCCAAATGTGTGTGTGTGTGTGTGTGTGTGTGTGTGTGTGTGTATGTGAGAGAGAGAGAGAGAGAGAGAGAGAGAGAGAGAGAGAGAAACACAGAGATAGAGACAGAGAGAGAAGATTAAAGATGCTATACTCCTAACTTTGAAAAGGAAAGGAGAGAAGGATGAGCTAAAGTGTGCAGATGATCTCTAAAGCTATACAATATGACAATGACCAGTTCCCTAGGCCTTCAAGACAGGAGAAGAGGTTGGGAAGCACCCTGAATTTTGTGCAGTGAAATCACCATGAAATTCTGCTCTACAGCAAGGAGTCTGCATCATTTATTTAAAGCCACCACGGTGTGGTTCCCATTCCAGGATCAATGATAAACGACCATACTACCTCTATCTTCAAAACACCACCCTCACTTCTTCTTATTTTGATTATCTTAGCCTCAGCT
Source organism: Apodemus agrarius (assembly GCA_964023405.1). NCBI lineage: Eukaryota > Metazoa > Chordata > Mammalia > Rodentia > Muridae > Apodemus > Apodemus agrarius. The sequence continues at coordinate 83,333,750 of OZ030011.1, forward strand.
TATGTTTATCATAAAATTAAAATGTTATCAAGTCTCTTATCATTTGGATATAGTTTTCTTTGAGAAGTTGGAACAGATTCACTTAATTTCTTCTCTCTGTTCAAGATTTACATTTTCTTTTGTTTGAAAGGGTAGATGTTGTCCTTTACCTGCTCTGTTGCCTAGGCTGACACAGGGACCATTGGTAGTGTGGCTCTTTGCTTATCCTATCATGCCCATAGCTACAATTTTATACTGTCCCTCTTCTCATCACAGTCTAATGAGATTTTACTCCACTTGTGCGCTCAGGCGTTCACATCACACATTTGGTTTTCCTTCCAATATCTTGTCATTTAGGAAGATACTGCAGACCTACCTGCTTGAGTTCATGGTGAGTGGGTTTGCATGCTATGATCACTTGCAACCCTCTCTAGGTTTTCCTAACATTACTAGGGATTACCATGTGATTTAAGAAGGCCTCTTCTATCTTGGAAGACTACCAGGGATACGTCCTGTTTTTCTGTATGATACAGGATTTTTCTGGATATGTTGTATCCTACCACTTACACATGATGACAGTCTTTGTTTTCTTCAGGGATGACTCAGTGAATATGAAGCTTAGCATCACTTGTGACGTGGGAGAAGCAGTTTTAGCTACGTTGACTGTGAGTGGCTTCTGTTTCTCCATAATCATCCTCCAAGGGGAGTGGCCCCCATCGAAAGAGCACACAGGGCTCCTACCACTTCCACCTACCCCATGCCATGTGGCAACTGTCAACTTCCTAATCCTGACTCTGAGCCTCTCCTCCAGGGCCCTGGCACAGACCCTGCAGAATATCTCCAGAGTTAGCTTTGCAGATATTCTCACCAACTCACACAGAGACCTGATGAACACCGTCTACATTGTATCGACTTCTTGAAATGCTGTCTTATCTTGCTTTTCCTAATTTTGTTCCCTGAAGGTCAGGCATCCAAAGGGTCTGTGGAATGAATAAAATCCTCTCAAATAATTTCATTACTATTGAAAGCTTATTTTGGTGATCTTAGCTGACCTTTCAGTGTAGGACTTTAACTAAGGAAGAATCGTCTACTTAGTGTGGGGGAAAATAGAGCAGAAATCACAATTCCTTTGAGTCAGAAGTCAACCTTCCTGAGCTTGGGGAAAGCAGAGTTGGTGCCTGAGTTAAGGTAGGGGCTTGGTCCACCCTTGTCCTTTCTACATCTCTGCCCTTAACCCTACATAAATTCCTGACTGCTGGAACATAACACTTTGGTTCCAACAAACAGTTTAGAAGTTACCTGCAAAAAGTATCTCTACTAGGTCAGTGGTTCTCAACCTTTCTACTGCCATGACCCCTTCAGACACTTCCTCGTGTTGTGGTGACCCCCCCAACCATAAAATTATTTTCATTGCTACTTTCTAACTGCAATTTTGCTATGATTATGAATTGTAATATAAACATATGTGATTTCTGATAGTCAGAGGTGCCCCCCACGACTACTGCTCTAGAGTGATATGATTTTTTTCTTTTTATCAGAAGAAATCAAAAGATGGAACTTTTTTTTTTAACATTGATTGAAGCATTATTGATTTCAGCAAAAGGAAAAAATGACCTTGCTGTCCTGGAACTCACTCTGTAGACCAGGTTGACTTTGAACTCAGAGACCTGTCTGTTTCTGCCACTCAAGTGCTGGGATTAAAGACCTGTGTCATCTGTCAGCTAAGAAAATAAGAAAGTGATGAATTCCTTAATAAGAGACTTAAAAAATACTTTGATGTTAAAATTTGTTCATGATTTACTTCTATGCTCTATTTTTATTTGTATGCTTAAGAAGTTTTATGATAATATCATGTGGGTTTTTTTTTCCCAGTCTGTTTAGTACTAAATACTCACATATATTTTCAAATGGAAAAATGACTTCAGATAGAATCTATCTTTAAAATTTTTTAGTTGGTGAATCAGATGGGAAATTCTTCAAGTAAATTTTAAAATAAGGTGGAAACTTCATTATTTTGTCCAGGGAAATAAATTTTAAAAAATTGAGAGATAAAAGGATTTAATGATAAGCTAGAATAGCAAAATCCACTTGGTAGCCAATTGCTTGATTGATACTGGCATAACATAAAAAAGGAGCACAAAGACCTTCTGAATGGTTTCAGAAGACAAACTACAGTTGTTTGGATGAGAATGGCCACCACAGGTTCATATATTTAAGTGTTAATTCCTGGTTGGTGGACTGTTTAGGAAGGACTAGGATATGTGGCCTTGTTGAAGGAGGCTTGTCACTGGAAGTGACCTCTGAGGTTTCAAAAGGTTTACACCAGGCCCGGCCTCACTTACTCACTGAACCTAAAATATATGCTTTCTGCCACAGTTATACCTGCCTGCCTCCCACCATGCTTCCCGCTGTGATGACCACGGACAGACTCTGAAACCCTCTGAAACTGTAAGCAGGCCCCAATTATAGGCACTTTAAAAAAAAAAAAAGTTGTCCTCATTGTGGTATCTCTTTACTGCTATAGACCAGTGACTAAGTTACAAACTGATGGGAACCATTGGAAAAAAAAAAACAGACAAACAAGGATCATATCTCTGATACACATATATATATATATATATATATATATATATATATATATACATACATACACACACACACACACACACACACACACACACATACATATATATCAGAAGGAAAAGGTTGCTTTTCTCTTATTCCTGTAATGAGAAATCTACAAGAATGTGGGCAAGAGACCCACACCCACGCCACTACTAGTTGTGATTCAATCAGTCATTTCTTCAGTGCCTCCCCAATTCCCTTCTTTCTTTTGCCATTGGGTCTCAGTATGTGCACTCTGCTCAGGCTGGTCCTAAACTTCTGGATTTAAAGGGTCCTCTTGTGTCAGCCTCCTAACTAGCTAGGACTAGAAGTGTGAGCCACTTATGGTTGGCCTATTCGGTCTAGAAATGGTATTTTGGTAGCTGCACTTTTGTATCTGACTGATAAATACATTTCCCATCGAAATTATAATACTTTTGGGAAAGCATGTTTGATTTTTATTTGCTTCTTTGACCATTGGCCACAACACACGAAGAAGGGCTTTCTAGACACAGCATTTTACCATAGAACAGCACCACAGTACCTGGGTTGGTATAGAGCTGACTTTCTACAGTTTTGCCAATGCACTGGAGCTTAATTGCCTGCAGAGAATCGTCCACATGCATGATGGTAGGTAGGCTGCCCAGGGTATCCTGTACCAAGTTGGCCACTTCCCGGACATCAAAGAGCTTCAACAGTTCTGAGTAGACAGCTGGGAAGGAGCTCAGGAACACAGCCTTAAAACAAAGAAGGGATACAAATGAATCCCACGGAAAATAAGATGTAAAATGTCACCAAGTTTTTATTGGTCCTGAGGAAGGAACCTTTGTGCAGGATAGACAGCCTTTCTACAGGACAACTACAGCCCCTAATATTTTCAAGTGTATTTTATTGTGATTTCTTTCTCTTTCTAAATGAAAGCCTCGTGATTGTTTTTCAAAAAACTATGCAATTGCTTGACTATTCTTAAAATGAGTAACTTGGTATTCCCTGCTAAAGACTGTATCTATGTAAACTTTGGTGTACTTGGCAATGAACTGAGTCACCCCAATGGAATAAAATAAAATAAAATAAAAATCAGTGAGTCTCTCTACTTACAAAAAGTCAAATTATCTTCTTCATGTATCCCTTAATATATTCCTGAGTTCTTTACTATACTTCTTTTTTTGGAAAAAGTATCTTGGTGTCCCTGAAATGCAAGGTACCTTTATAATATAACCACTAAAAAGCATAAAGCAAGAAATACTTTATGATGAGGGCAGGAAGCCAGCTGCCCTGGGACAAGCTAAGGGTTATTATTGAAAATAAAAATAAAAGTACAATTTGGTTTTGACCTTCCTATGCCCTGAGACAAATAGAGAAAAATAATTACAAGGAACTTGCAGCAAGGTCTGGGGCCTTTCCCCTTTTTGCCCTTTGTCGTCTTTTCCAGGAAATTCTGGGGCAGGAGTCAGTACACGAAATGGGAAATTGCAATACAGCCGGGCTGGTTCTGGGTCCCGCCTGCCAGGGTAGGGCTCTCCAGGAAAGCATTATTGTCAAGTTGGGCTTTGGCTAACAGGAATAAATGAAACTTCCGACCAAGCCTAAGATGAGATGAGCCACTGGGAAGCAATTCCTTGCCCTACTGATGAACAACAGACCCACTGGGTAGCAATCCCTTAGCCCACTTGATAGAGTACTGCGAAGGTGCTCCAGTATCAGCGTCTGTGCTGGGCTGTAACTCACGTGGGCAAGACTCCCACAGTGTCAAGCTAGCAAACTAAGTTTCTGCTTTTAACACTGTTTAAAAACGTAGACCAGTATGAATGTTGGCTCTGGAAATGATAAATGCAATTCTAAGAGGACTGACCATGACCTTTGTCCCTGGTAGCTTTGCTATTACATTATGTTGCATTGCCAAAGGAACATTTGCAGAAAAAAAGGAAAGATGCTACTTAGCTGACTCTTAAATATGGAGACTATATAGGTAAGCCTAACCTAACCACAAGCCTTTAGGTTTCTTTTGTTTTGTTTTGTTTTTTTCATTTCATTGCAGGAGAACTAGAGAGATTGAGAGCATGGACAGAACACAGCACATGGCTCCTGGATTTGAAGCAACCATATGTAAAAACATCCAGAGTGGCTTACAGAAGAGAGACCACCTCCCATGCCCACCCCCCAGTCTCTACTGGCAGCCTGAAGGGAGAGGCCCTTGACACCACAACTTCTACTAATAGCCTGAAAGGTCCTGTTCTTATTCAAGGCTTCATGTAAGAAATCAAGTTCTGATTTCGACTCTGGGAAACTCTTAGGAAAGAATTAAACTAAGCCTGAATAGACTCCTGACCTAGAAAACTGCAACTCAAAAGCTGTTTAAGGCCATCAAGCTAAGGTATGTTAGCATCAGTAGAAAACTAACATCTCAAATTAACCAAATTTTGGCCCTCCTACTTTCTTTAAGAGGAGTGTAGGATCATCAGTGAACCTTGAGTGGGAAGAAATGTGTCTTTGACCTTACAACCAAAATAGTGGGAAGCAATTTTCTTTTTATTTTTAATTAAAGAAAACCAGTATCTCATACCTTTACATTAACTCTGACTTTGCATAAAACTTAAACAAACACATATATAAATAAATAGCTTACAGAGTAAAGAATTACTTCAGCAGGGTTATTAGCATTTTCAGGAACTCTATATGCTTTAAAAAGTAACAAAGTTGTCTCTAAAGCTTGACGGTAGAATAGTGCTCTGAAAACCAAGAAAACTGAAAGTCATAATGATATAGAAGCATCAGGGCTGCTATATCCTGCAGAATCATAACAATTGAAGGTACCTTAGGGAATGCTAGGATGCACAGGAGATATGGTGAAGGGACAGAAATAGTTCTGTAGTTTTAGAAGAGGAAGAAAAATGTCTCGGGTCTCTAAGAAGTGATAAACAATAATTTAAAGTTACTCTTAAGAATAGAAAGCTATTTTTCAGGTGCAAAGCAGGCAGATGTGGTCTCCATGATTAACAACAGATAATGGAGATGTTTCAGGGTGAAACCTTAATAGCAAAATAGTAAATCCTCAGACCTCTGTGGTGAGCCTACTGGATTATCCTTCTCAAATTATCATCTGCTACAAATCAGCTCTGGCAAGGTGAAAATTTGCCTTTGAGGTCTCTGGCAAGCTCCCTGCTGCTAGGGTTGGATTGTTAACTACAGAGTATAAAATGATATTTAAAAAAGCCTGTTATATGCTGGCCAGGGTGGAAGATAAGTCCATGTCTATAAGGAAGAGAATAGCAAGACCAGCTATGGAAGCAGTCAGGAAAAGCACAGTGCTGTAACCAGAAGACTGTGAGTTCGGGCACTGGAACACTATGGGGTAGGCCTGCCACATGCCCCATGACTCCAATGACATCATCCTTCCTCAGATCCAGTTTGCTTTAATCTTCATATTAAAGCTCTAGTTCTCAAAGATTCTAAGTTTCCAGAGGATGGTGGGAGGCTGCTTCTCTATCTGACAGCTTTTAACCAAGCCATCAGAATTAAAAATATACAAGAAAGATTAAGAAAAGATAGAGAAACGCTAAGAATTGTCTCTGGGAATATATAAAAGGCAATGCTATTTTGAATGGAGATGGATCCAGAACTTTAAAAAAAAAAAAAAAGTCAAAAACAAATAAAAAAAAGATCAGAGCCAGGCAGGCTAGTTCATATCTGCCATCCCAGCCCTTGAGACATAGAGGCCAGACTCGGCTAAATGATACCCTGTCTCAAAATAAAACGGCCAAGAACACATTGGTGCAGGGACGCATCCCAAGCACACATGCATAGATTATCTCACGCGAGGCCACTCCTAGTACTAGAGTCTGCAGCATTGCCTTGGCATTATCTTAGATCCGTCCCAGGAAGATGATAGAAAGTAAAATAAAAGACAACAATGTAAATTTAGCAATGTCCAAGAGAATGATTCTCAAGTTGATAGATTAAAAAGCAATGAGGCTGTGGGGAAAGAACCAGGCTCTAGTGACCTTGTCTCCCAGTTGAGGGAGACAGTGTCTAGTGTTCTAGTAAATGAAAACATGGCTGACACAAACTGCCTCTACTCTAGCATGGGATTTGGGGAATGGAGTTGCTTATGTTAAGCCGGTATGTAGAGCCCAAGGGTCTTCAAGGTCTGATCCTGGTGGATGGCCAAGCTATAGGACACAGGGAGTGAGGCCACTCAACCAAGCTGGCGTGTAAAGGGAAACGAGCTGCAGTCCCAGTTGTCTTCTATTCAGCAGAGATGGAAAACAATTACCTGTGACTGAGATAATGCTCCCGTCCCTTTGCTCTCTTGTGAGAGGAAGAAGCGGACAGACATAAGGAGCTCCTGGATGCAGCAGCGGAATTCCTCTTCATTCTGCCCTCCAGTGGCAAGGGAAAACAGTCTTCGGGATTGAACTATATACTTAAAAATGTATTCTTGTGCCTTGAAACAAGAGTGTTAGAAAGTTAGCTTCAAAGGACTCTGAGAGTATTTATGTAACAATGACATAGCAGAAAAAAATATTACAGAACAGTGTTAGACTTTTAAATAATTCATCCCAAAGCTGAGGCACCCTGAGATGTTTGAGTGATATATACACTTAAAGTGGAAAAGCCATTCTTCTTTGATGCCAAGGAAGCAAAACATGTTAAAAATTCTTTATAATTCTGAAGTTAGAAACACTGAATATTTTTGATCTTCAAATAGTTTTTGTTTTAATTTAGCTGATGAAGGAGATGAATTTTTTTTCAAAAGTGGTTTGCCACTTAGCATTTTACTTCATAGCAGACCAAGTGAATAAATTGATAATGAAAGAAAGGACATGTTTTATAATCTCTATCTATGCATTATCTATAATACACACACACACACACACACACACACACAACCCTCCTGGCAGTACATGCTTGCTAGGCAAACACATACTACTGAACTATATCCCTTGCCCCAAATCTTTATTCTTTAGAGGATAACACAAGAACACTGAGAGTTGGAGTCCATCGTGGGTTACGTAATGCGACCGTAGCTCATACAGAGATAGGGAGATGGAAGGAGTAGGAGGGTTGAGAAAGGATATGGGATCTGGGAAAATTTTATTCTTCAACATGTCTTCAAGGTCTGAAGACCTTGTTAATACCACTGTGGCTCAATGTATTGGGTCTAGAGTTGTGGGAGTTACTAAACCATGAGACCCAGTAAAACCTAAGGTTCCTTCATTGTGATCCCTGTTAGGTGACCCTATTGTCGCCTATGGCTTAAGCTAAAGGGTTGTCATTAGGTCTCCATCAGGGTGTGCAATAAGTGGAAATTTCCAAGGTTAATCAACTGCTCATTACAGTCTCTTCCCATACCCCACTTCTCCTGCCCATCCTGGACATCATCTCTCCAGGATTCAATCCCCAGCAGTGCCTCTGGGCAGGCCTGGCAAAGTCCCTTTCAAGTCTCATCAGCTCCGGAGCAGTCATAAGCTGATTAAGATCCTTGAATTGGAATGTCAGTAATGTATCATCACCAATTACTGTCTGTGCAGAAGAACCAATTAGTCTCCAATCGTCACGTAACAGCTTTGTGAGACTCTGTCATCTGTTTTCAACAGCGTGTTATTACCTTCAACACTTCCTGGATATGCTCCTGGCGCTCTGCTTCCGTTATCCTGTCCACGTACCACTTGAGCACTTTGATGAGATCTCTAAAACACAGGGAATCAGCGCGCAGATTGCAGAATGGCTAATTCTCAGATAAACGCCAATAAACTCAAGTCATATCCGGAAGACGCGTCTTTCTCTGTAAGGTCCCTCATTCTCCTGCCGGGTTGCTCAACTTTATCGAAACTGCAGGTCAGCATCACTACTTGCCTTGAAACTTAAGATGGAAGCATACTACCGCCCCCTGAGGTTGTGCCCTCAGTCTGTAGGTATCCTGCTGACCCTAGAATTAGAGCAGTCTTGGACAAGTGCTCATCAGCACTCTTCCCTTCCCTATCTTGTGAATACTGCAAAGTATTTAGCTGCAGGTAAAAGGCGGAGGAGGCAAGAAGACAAACTCTTCCACTCCAAGCCACACTCCTGCATATATCAGGCCAACGTTCTCACCATGAGATCAAGGCTTACCGTCAAAGTATACTCTTGAAGAAGCATTTCCAGAGGAGAAAGTTGCTTTCTTGCTGCTGGTTTGTTTTTTATTTATTTTTATTTTTATTATATTTTATGAAACAAAGCAAAAGCTAGACAACAAACCACAAATTTTACTATTACAATCTCACCGACATAAATGCTGGCTTTTTAATTTCTAGTTCAAGTAGTAGCCTTTTCTCTTCTTTTCTTAAAGGTGGAAAGAAAAAGATGGACAAAAAGAAAGAAAGAAACAAACAAACAAACAAAACCCTGTGTTTAGAGTTTAGAGTTAGCTTGCTGGTCTCCATTTAGATAATCCCAATTCTACTGGTCAGCGAAGAAGTCCTCGTATAAGAACACAAAGTATAGAGCCTAGTGTGCAGCTGTCTTGGGTGATTATTACTGTGGATTTCCGGAGGCTAGCAGAGCTGAAGTAGGACACTACTCACTGCCCTTTGCTGCTTATATAGCCTGCACTGTTGGAAAAGAGGCAGCTACTATCTGATAGTAGACTTCAATGGTTACATGGCTTGAGGCCAGGGACTAGGTCTGTATAGCAGAGCACCGAACAAGGCACCTGGTAATAAGCAGGGCCTCTGTAAATACTAACGGGTGAACAAGGGACTTGGGACAGGGATGAAGGCAAGGGCTGCTTTCCATTCATAGTTATTCCTTTAAGTCATAGATAAGGAGTACAGTAAAGACAGGACTCCAGGCTGCAAAAATGACAGGGAGCTGACATCTTAGACCAGAGCATACCAGGTGAGAGGGAGATGAGGAGGAAGATGCCAGGTTCCAGGATCAGACTTCAGGAAGCTCTTCCCCACCCCACCCCCCATTTCCTTTTTAATCAAAATAAGTTATTGCCACTGAACAGGGGCGTGTGGGGAGGAGAGACAGGGTTTGTTAGATGTGCTTCCCGTCTGCCTATATTCCCTTATAACACCGTCTTCCTAGATAGCTGCTTAAGCTTTAGCACAAGTACAAGTCCTAAGGCAATTACAAGATAAAGGGCCTTACCTGTATGCAAGTGCCCCAGCAAAGTGACTCTCAATGTAAGTGTCCATGACAGGCTTAAAATGATGGAACTTGCTATCTTGTAGCAAATTTATTATGTGGACCTAAGAAGAAAATCGAGTGTTATAGAACCCAGTGCCAATCTTCTCTTTGCCTGCTCAAAATAAGTAAATAAAGTCTTTCATCATCAAGTGGCCATTTCTGAAACAGCCAGGATGGAGAGGCACACTTATCTGTCATATTATTAAGAAAATGTAAACTTACCAAAGAATCAAACACTTTAGACCCATATTTTTGGGAATTTTCGTCTAATATTCCAAACAAGGTATCCAGTGTGTCTTGAAGAAACTACGGATTAAAGAGGTAAAGGCAAATGAGTATGACCCAGTCTGCCCTCCTCCCCGAGTTCTTGAGTTTCCAAGTGGTAATGAAACAGTGTATATACCTTTACTATCTCTGAGCCATCGATTTCTTTTAACTTAGAGAGACAGCCTGTGATCTTGTCTGGGTGGGTTCTCCATTTCAAAAGATCAAGCATATCACCTTTTCAAACAGAAAAGGAAGATTAATTGCTTTTTTTTATAGAGAACAGCCCCTCTCAGGAACGGTGCTCTACTGGTAAAAGCAGACTTCCTCCATGCACTGCCTACCCCATGTCCTCACCAGGACTAAGCCTCTCTGCTCTAGGATGGCATTTGCTTTAAAGTATTTTAATTATCTCCTCTACTCCCCAGAGCTCCTGCTCATTGTTTGGTTCTCCAACTCGATGGTGTTGTCCAGGAGGGCTCTCCATCCCTTCCACATGCTCCTACCTCACAAAAGCACTTGTCTTTCGCCTCAAGTTTTCTATGCCCAAAGTATACTGTAAAGTCCAAAGAGAGTAGAAATGAACATGACTCAGTTGTACCCCTAGCACTAAGAACAGTGTAAGCAGCCAACAGCTATCTGCTGTAATCTTTTCTGCTACCTTCTAGTAAGATTGGAGTTCCGCAGAGGTAGGAACCTGCTTGATTCATGCTTAGATACCTGACCGCAAATATTCAGTCTAGCAACAGACTCTACCCAGCAAGAAAGGCCTTCTTGATTGTTAAGGTAACTCAAATCTTAGGAACACACATTGTCAGTGTACTGTGATGACAAGCCCAATGGACCAATAGGCCATCTAGTGAGTCTTTGGATTTAAGAGGGCCCTCCCAGCCCATTTTCTATCACAGCGTATGAACAAGCACTCAGCCCTGCCTCTTCCAGTTCCTTTCTGAAACTGACAGGTGGATTCAGAGTTCAACAGACCTTTCAAGAACTTAGAAGAAACAAACTTGGCCTCCACCTTTCTTGGGCAGAATTTAGATAACCTCAGGGAGAGGATATCATGGCCAAGGCTTCCTTAGTCTCCAAAGGATCAGGGGATGATGGCATCTGGAGGTCAATAAGGACAGTAAGAACTACCAAGATAGGGAAGACATAGGGCAATCGAACCTGCCAGCTTTAAAGTAGAGGGAAATAAGGGACATCAGAGGACTGAACAGTGTGACAAGTGTGGAGGGGAAAGAGCATCCCTGAGGTCACAGTGGGGAAGCACATACAGGCATTCCAACATTTCCTGGAAGCAGGCTGATCCATCTCAGTCGGGCCTGTTCATACTTCAGTGATTTTAAAGAGCAGACTAGTTATGTCTGTCTATGTGATCATCCTTGTAGAAGTCAATATATTCTAAAGAGACAGTGGTATTTTTCTCTTTGGGTATCAGACTATTGAAAAAATGGCCCCAAAGAAATAGAAATTTCCCTTGATGTCTTATCCTGGGAGAAAGAAAAGTCTTGCAGCCTGGTGCCACCCAGAGGAGAGTCTTGTCTCTCAGGAAGAGATTTCACATGGTTCTGACAACCTGTCACACCTCCTTGAAAGAGAGAGGAAAGCAGAGGCAATGATGACGGAAAGGACCACGCCTTGCCTGGCATTACTCATTAAGTATATACCCTATGCTCTCTACCTAAACTCAAACCTCAAGACAGGACTCTAGAGACAGACTTGGGAGCTCACTAGAACTTTTATTCATTCCTATTCCCAATGCTGCTGCATTAAATAAGTCTTCTCTAAACCATTAATTTGTCTGGACTATGAAGAACAAGTGGTCAAGCCTAATTTGTTAGGGCTATCAGGGCCCAGGTTCTACCTTCAGCAGCTGTAATCAGTTGTGTACAGAAAACATTAAGAGTTAAGGCAAAATTGTCATCTCCTCACGGTCTGCTCCAGCCATCTGAAGATATGTTGGATGGCAATCAGGAGCCATGTTCTACCACTGAAATTATTAATTTTCTACATCCTATCAAGTAGGATTTATTAAGTATACTCTTTGCATCTGACCTACCAATGTATAAAGTATAAATAAGAATAAATTTACTCTTTACTCTTTATCTCTCTCTCTCTCTCTCTCTCTCTCTCTCTCTCTCTCTCTCTCTCTCTCTGTGTGTGTGTGTGTGTGTGTGTGTGTGTGTGTGTGTGTGTATTTGAGACAGGGTCTCATGTAGCCTAGGCTGGATGCTCTTTATGTAGGAAGGATAACCTTGAAATCTTGATACTCCTGCTTTAGCCTCCCAAGTGCAAGAATTGTAGGTGTGTAGCATCATACCTAGCCTCCCATTCTTGTAAAGAAACTTAAAGAATCTACGTGATCTGACCATCAGAAATACCTGCAGAGTGATCTGCCTAGATTTGGAGAACTAGCCATGAACAATGTTGGATTCCATACAGCAAGAAGAAGTACACATAGCAGGACTCCTGAGTGCAGATCTGTTCTAAGAGACTACCCTTTGAAACCTAATCATTTGCTAACTGTCCAATGGGAGTGCAAATGGAATCTGGGTAGTTTCCAAGTCAAGTAAAATGAATGCATACCAATCTAATTCTGATTTGGAACTGTTTGTCTTTAGATGGAGATGCACATGTAGTATGCAAATTTCAGAAAGACTGACTCCCCACTCGAATCTTGCTATCTGTTGAAACACTCTACCACCCCCCCACCCCCCCACCCCCACCCCCGGCTCATTCTGAGTTGACTTACATTGACAACATTAATCAAAGTCAACATAGTTATAAAGCATGTATGCATATCCTCAGTGAGTCAGGAGCCCCACAAAATACTGATTCTATTTTCAGACAAACAGGCATTTAATATAAGGAGTCCATGAGCAATTAATATTTGCTATTTACATAAAATTTTTCTCTTGATTTTATAAGGAAGTCACTTTGAGTCTTTAGGACTTGGATTCTCCTATCTAGTGTTTATAATTATAACAATATAAGCCTTAGAACTGTGAAAAAATACAGGCAATTTTTTCATTATGATTACAGGATAAGAATACTCAGGAATACCTAATTCCTAGAAATGGTATGTTTACCTTAAATTGACAAAAAAAATTTATAATATGCTTAAATTTCTGATAATAAGGGGATAAAATTGGGTTTTCCAAGAAAATTTAATCAGAAGGGAAACCTGAGAAATTGTAGAGGGTCAGAGTTAAGAGAAATTTGAAGATATTGCACTGCTAGCCTCTGAAGAAGGTAGAGCCCATGATCCAAGAAATGCAGATGGCGTCTGGAAACTAGGAAAGATAAGGAAGAGACTTTCCTCTACAACTTCCAGAAGAGTATCAGTATCACTATCATGAAATGGACTTCACATTTCTGACTGCAGATCTACAGAGTAGTACATTTCTGTCACTTCAAGCCAGAATGTTTGCAGTGATTGTTATGGCAACAATATTCAATAAATCCAATGCTGAACCATTCCGGTTAGGTCATTTAATTAACAGTAAGAGCTACAAAGACACACAAATACCTTATGTACAATAAATATAAATTTGTCCAAGGAGCCAACTGACTTTATTATTTTCATAACTTCCACAGCAAGCACCGGAGGTTTGTAAACGCTTCATTTATAATTACTGAGTTATGTCGGTGGAGTTCAAACTTAAGTCAAACCACTAAATACTGGATACTAATAAAGTCTAGGAAAGCTTAACACAACTTTGTGTTTTATGTAAATACAGTAGACTTGCTACTGAGAGGGAATTAAAAGAGGGTCAATACTGTAGTGCTATGTTTTGCTGTGTTTTGGACACTATATCCTGAGACAATTACTTCTTTACAAAACTGTTCCACAATACCCCCCCCCCAAAAAAAAAAAGCTTAGTTATAGGAGCTTCATGAAATACAATGCCTGTAATAAAGGGATCCCTCTCAACATAGTGCATTTAATTTATTAAGACGGCAGTATTCAGGGTGCTAGCCTGAAGCTGTATATGGCAACCATGAAAAATTCACAAATGTCTAATTTACTTCTTTCATTACAGATGCAGTTTTCATAACAATTTGCCAAGGAGATGCATTTGCTTTATTGATCATAACTCGCTAAACAATTAGTGACATAAGAAGGAATGCTATGCAGCAAAGCAATATCCATCTAATTAAACAAACCAGAAGGCACGCTTTATCCTAAAACCTGCAATTAGCACCATTTATGGTGCTATAAAATATGAGATTTCAGGTGGTGGCACTTTTCATCTTTTCTTGAGGTTAAGTGCAGCTGGTTTTTAATGGTTTATTTGAAGAGTTAGTTGATGTTTGGGTTTCAACACTGGGTTAATTCTTAAGTCATTAAATTGCTAGAATGGAGTCACTACTGTGTTCTTTTGATAAGAAATCCTAAACAAAAGGATCCAGATCTTTTCTAGTGCAAGATTCTTAAATACTTTAATCCTTGCTGAATATGCTTACCAAAATACATATAGTTTCCCATGTGCCCTTAGGTCGGGAGGGCTTGTATCGTACGTTACCATTTTGAGTGAGTTTTGTGGAACAGAGAAATGATGTTATCCAAAAGGATTCCTTTGTGGCTTTCATGGTTTGATTATTGTTCCCAAGGAAGATGACCTTGGAAAACGGGAGCTTGAGGTAGCGGGTAGTATCCTGAAGGTTTGTGTTTTCTTCACACTGTGAAAAAATATTAAGAATGGGAGGCGAGACCTCAGAATTATTAAGCATAATTTTCTCTTCTACATTTATGAACTGGAAACATTCTGAACAGCATTATAAACAGAATTTGGCTTTTAAGGAAAATCTGCCAAAAAATACATAAAAGAATTAAATATGAAATTTAGACTCTGATCAATCTGAGTTGAACTCTGTTACTCCCAGTGTGAATGATCCTGTCAAGATATTGAACCACCCAGGATTTCTGTTGTTCTTCTTGTCATTGTCTTCTTAGGAGTCTTAGACTATAGGCTTTACCATGGTCTGGGAAACACTGCAAATGCCAAAAGAATCACATTTGATGATGATCAGAAGACTTTTTTTCAAAAGACACTTACAGTTCTCAAACATCACATCTGAAAGCTGTTGAACTATTATCACTTTGAAAACCACCAGTTAAGGAAATAGTATTTTAGATTATTTAATTGTCCTATGGTGTGATGTAAAACTCCATTTCAAAGAAAATGTTACCTCTGTTCCCCAAGATCCAATCCTCTAGTCCAGAACAACTGTGGCAATCTTCCCTGTTGCACTGCTGCTATCTCCTGGGGATTCCACATATCTTCCTCTTTTATCCTCTCTCCTCCCACTTGTTGCTTTGTTCTAGACCCCAACTCCAGCAAGCACCCCTGCTGACCCACAGGGCTGCTTTCCTTAAGTCCAGGTAGGCTAGCCACAGCTCTGACACCTGTCCTTAATCCCATAGATCTTCCCTTTTAACCTCCCTCCTCTAGCTGGTTGCTTTGTTCTAGCCCCCAACCCAGGCAGGCACCCTGGTGAACACAAGGGTCACAACAAGTAGGGTGACTATGGATCCATACCTTCACTTCCCTTCCTCCAGATCCAATCCCCCAAGTTTCATCCCTAGCTCTGTAGTAAAAATCCCCAGTGGTATCCTTTTTCTCTGTGACTCCATCCTCAAAAGATGACAAAGATCTTCTCCCTAAACCTTCCTTACCCCAACTCACCCATTATCCCAGCCTTCAGCACCAGCAGGTACATCTGAAACCATACCAGCTGACACCACCAGGAAAATGGATCTTCAAAAAGTATCCTACCTGGCAGCACACAGCCACCATACTCTTCTAAATCCAGGGAGGAAACAGAAACCAAGGAACAAAGCACCTACACCTACCCAATAGCGACAAAACTGGATAGCATCATTCAGACCTATAATCACCCCAATATCAGATGCCTTGATGTCAGCATAAAAACACAATCAACATCAGGTAGGACAGTATATCTCCACTGAGGCCCAGAAACCCTAGCACAGCAAGCAATGACTACTGCAAGATACCCAAAGCCCAAGAAAAAGACCTAAAAAACAGTCTGTATGATACTTAAAGAGATACTTAAAGAAGAAATTAATAAACTCCTTAAGGAAATCCAGAAAACACGAAGAAACAGTACAAGGAAATGAATAAAATGGTCCAAGATCTGAAGGGAGAAGTAGAATCTCTGAAAAAACACAGAGGCCAATGCTGGAAATGAAAATTTTAGGACAGAAACTACAGAGGATAGCTTCCATAGAATAGAGATGAAAGATAGAATCTCAGGTGCTGAAGATATGATAGAAGACACAGCTATATTGGTAAAGAAAAATGTTAACTCTAACAATTTCTTCACACAAAACATGCAGGAAATCTAGGACACTATGAAAAGACTAAATCTAAGAATAATAAGAATAGAAGAGGGAGAAGAAACCCAGCTCAAAGGCCAAGAAAATATTTTCAGCAAAATCAAAGAATATTTTCTTAACCTAAAAAAGAAAAAGATACCTATAAAGGTACAAGAAGCACAGAGAATACCAAATAGATTGGACCAGAAAAGAAAGTCTCCTTGGCACATAATAATCAAAACACTAAGTGTACAGAACAAAGAAAGACTATTGAAAGCTGCAACAAAAAAGACAAAATAACATAAAAAGAATAACTACTAGAGTTCCCCTGACTTCTCAATGGAGACTTTAGGAGCCAAAAAGGCCTGAACAGATGTGCTGCAGACTCTAAGACACCACAGATAACCACCCCAGACTACTATTCCCAGCAAAATTTTCAAGTACATAGATGGAGAAAATAAGATAATCCACTAAAACCAAATTTAAGCAATATTTATCTACAAATCTTGTCATATAAAGGATGCTAGAGGGAAAACTCGAATGTATGGAGGTTAATCATAACTATAAAACACAAGGAATAAGTAATACCAGATCAGTAAAATAAGAATAAAAAAAGGAAAGTAGACACACACCACACATACATACATGCACCATTACCACCATCACCCACCAACAAAATAACAGGAATCAAACAATCACTGGTCATTGATATCTCTGAATATTAATGGTCTAAATTCCTTAATAAAAAAAAACACAGACTAACAATGAATGCAGAAACAGGACCCATTGTTTTCTTACATTCTAAAACATATCTCAACAACAAAAATATACATTCCATTAGGGTTGTTCCAAGCAAATTAACCTAAAATACAAGCTGCTGTAGTCATTTTAATATCTAACAAAATAATATGTCAAACCAAAACTAATCAATAAAGATGGCGAGAGACATTGCACATCAATGAAAGAAAAAATCTACTGAAATGACATGTTCGTTCTTAACATCTATGTTCCAAATCCAAGAGGACTCAACCATGTAAAGGAAACCCAAGTACAACTTAAATCACATATTGACCCTTACACATTGAAAGTAAGAGACTTCAATACCCCACACTCATATATAAAAGTCATCCAGTTAAAACTAAATAGAGAGGATCAAAGGGAGATAGCTCTGGAGTTAGAAAACCTAGGAAAGAGATCGGGAGTCATAGATGCAAGCATCAGCAACAGAATACAAGAGATAGAAGAGAGAATCTCAGGTGCAGAAGATACCATAGAAAATATTGACACAATAGTCAAAGAAAACGCAAAAAGCAAAAAGCTTCTAACCCAAAACATTCAGGAAATCCAGGACACAATGAAAAGATGACACCTAAGGATAATAGGTATAGAAGAGAGAGAAGATTCCCAACTTAAAGGGCCAGTAAGTATCTTCAACAAAATAATAGAAGAAAACTTCCATAACCTAAATAAAGAGATGCCCATAAAAGAAGCCTACATAACTCCAAATAGACTGGACCAGAAAGGAAACTCCTCCCATCACATAATAATCAAAACACCAAATGCACTAAACAAAGAAAGAATATTAAAAGCAGTAAGGAAAAACAGGTCAAGTAACATATAAGGGCAGACCTATCAAAATTACACCAGACTTCTCGCCAGAGACTATAAAAGCCAGATGATCCTGGACAGATGTTATACAGACATTAAGAGAACACAAATGCCAGCCCAGGCTACTACACACAGCAAAACTCTCAATTAGCATAGATGGACAAACCAACATATTACATGACAAGAACATTTACAAAATATCTTTCCACAAATCCAGCCCTACAAAGGATTATAGATGGAAAACATCAACACAAGGAGGGAAACTACACCCTAGAAAAAGCAAGAAAATAATCCTTCAACAAACCCAAAAGAAGGTAGCTACACAAACATAATTCCACCTCTAACAACAAAAATACAGGAAGTAACAATCACTTTTCCTTAATAGCT
This sequence comes from Apodemus agrarius, assembly GCA_964023405.1. Lineage (NCBI taxonomy): Eukaryota > Metazoa > Chordata > Mammalia > Rodentia > Muridae > Apodemus > Apodemus agrarius. The sequence goes on from OZ030011.1 coordinate 83,352,108, forward strand.
CTTAACACCAGTGGACTCAATTCCTGAATAAAAAGACATAGACTAACAGACTGGATATGTAAACAGGACTCAACATTTTGCTGCATACAGGAAACTCCCCTCAGGCACAAAGACAGACACTACCTTAGAGTAAAAGGCTAGAAAACCATTTTCCAAGCAAATGGTCCCAAGAAACAAGCTGGAGTAACTATTCTAATATTGAAATATCGAAATAAAATTTAAAAAAAATTTAAAAAGTAATGTTTAACTTAATAAACTTTCCTCTAAGGATACAAAAAGATTTATAAAATAGTATGAATCCCATCACAACCACAAAAAAGGACTTTGAAATCAACACCCCAATTTTTGCAAGCAAATTTATACTTATATTAAGATGAAAAATAAGACATTTAAAAATATGTTTTAGGGTCAGAAAGCTCAGTGGTTTATAACTTGCTTTATATGTGCCTAACTTATAAGGAATATATTTGACCTCCAATATCAATATATATGCAAATATATGTATATATATATACACATACACATATACATATGTGTGTAAGTATATGAGTATGTCCATGTAAAATGTGACATAGAAGACAAAGAACTTAGAAATAACACAGAAAGACAGTGTCCTTGTTTGCAATTTTTTCAAACACTATGTAGACTAGGGTGACCTTGAATTCAGAGATCTGCCTGCATCTGCCTTCTGAGGACTGGAATTAAGGAGTTTACCACCATGCCTGGTCTCCAGCCTTGTTTGGAAGGGTGTCATTTTTAGTCATTTCTCCCTTTTTCTAAAGCTAGAGGACATGCAGCGAGTCACTGTGCCCTGCTTTTGACCGCCTACCATCCACAGGAATCACTGGTACCTTATGCACGATGAGCTCATGGGTGCCGTCGGGCAGAGTCCTCCCGTCTTCTTGCATCAGGGGTACAAACGAGAAGCCGAACAACTTCTTCTCTCCTTTTTCCTTTGCTGTAAAGAACAATGACTTGCTTGTTGAAAGTACATGTTTATACAACGGACATCTTCCACAAGAAGCATGAGTGTCAACAACCGTAGCCCGGTGCCCTGCACATGTCTGGCCCTCCACACACAGGGGAGCGGCTTTTGCGGTAGACACCTTTCTGGATGCTGCACTCACGTTCCCAAAAGCTTAGGTTGCATTCTCTGCCCAGTTGTTTTCACAGGACTCAATACTTCAAATTACATTCTGGGCAATGTCTACACTGCTTTTTGCCCTCATCTCTTCCGCAGCCCCTCACCAGTGGGCTTCACTAGGGGCAGACTTCTCCCCTGTTTATTTATTTTTCAAAAGGTATCTGGGATATGGTAGCATCTCAACAAATAATGTTTATGCAGGAAAGACTAGATCGATGTGAGGAGCAAAGCTTTGTCAGTGGGCCTCTGAAGGAGAACTCTCAGGCTCTGTCCGTGCACGAGGACAGAGCCTCTGTAGAGCTGTTCCCCGAGCTTCAGCAAAGGTTCGGGCGGGGGGCGGAAAAAACTCCTACAAATTGTAAGCTGCTATTTACTGTAGGCTGACTATAATGCCCTGCAAGTAGAGAGTGAGGTGGGGACTTTTCAGACACCAGATACGTAATTAAGGACAACCTTGGTGCAGAGAATTCTGGGTGTCATTTAAAGGGAAGTTCTCTAAGTAGCTTGCTCTAGAACTTTCAAGCCATCTCCATCCTTCTAGCAGGCTGCTTTTCTCCCCAAGCACAGCAAGCATTAAGGCTTTCAGCTCAAGTGCATTCTCCCCTGGTATGTGCATATATGAGTAGGCACTGAGGGTCCAGGCAGGAGCCTGTGATAGCTGTAGTGTGGTTCTTTCCATCATAAGCGTGGCAGTGATCATCATCCTTGATGAGAACAGCTCAGCTTTGGGACCCAGTGAGACCTGAGTGGAGAAGTTTAATGTCCAGGGAACCTTGACCATTACTTAAGGGCTTTAGCTATTTACTCTTCCCTGACAACTGCCCCCCACCACTTGACATCCCAGGACCAAGAGGACACCCCAGGATGTGTGAGCTCACTAAATGTATGCTTTGAAGGAAGAGGACTTTCTTTCCAAATGATTAATACCCAGTCTAGAGAGACAGTGGAAAAAGACCGACATTTCTAAAAGCTAGCAAAGTTACAGCAGAAGCATCCAAAATGAGGTTTCCCCACAACAGTGCAGCAACTCGTGATCCACAAAGCTGTACTTTGTAATATTCAATTAAAAACAAATAGAATCAAGATTCTATAGCAAGTACAATCAATAAAAACAAGAAACAAAGCTGATAGGCTTTTCAAATTAACCTTGGGCCATAAAATAAGACATTGATGTTTAAGACCATGGCCACTGTCTTAGGCTGTCAATGAACCGAATGGATTGTTGAAGGCATCTGCCCACTATGATAGCCTTTTGCTAACAAAATACCTTAAGTTTGGTCTGTCCTCCTAACTTTCCAGGTTCTTCTCCATTCCCCTAAGCATGTTTCTCATTTTTCTAGCCCTACCCCATGGGAACCACTGAGCATTTTATTAGCTCCCTAGTTTTACCTGTTCTAGATTGCTGAACAAAAGCTGAAGTCCCACACCTCTTCAGATTGGCTTTGTTCACTGTGGTGTTCACTTAAGGCTTTTTCACATAATTGCACAGACTGATGGCCCATTTATTTTTATTTTTGAAACCGAAAGAATTTTCCTCCTTTCCCTCCTCACCCACTGCCCCTCCCACATACTTGGTACTGGGTAACACCCTTGGGGGCTCTTCCCTTGGGAAGACTTTCTCCTGCTCTCAGCATTCCTTAGTTGTATATAATTCTCTATCTAGGGCCCCAGGAGATTTATTTCTCCCATGTTAGGCATATTTATTGGCATGATATGAAAGACACTGCATTTAGCACTGAGAGCTCCAAAGTCTCAGTCTCTGTACACTATCCAGTTGGGAATTTCTTTGTTACCCACAATCCACTGGGAGGAGAAGCTTTGGAAACCTGTCGGATAACGCTCAACTGAGTCCTAGTGTAGTGTGGCCCTGCTTTGGATCACGGGTATAAAGGTTCTGTGGGTGGAAAGCCACAAAGGACTGGAGATGGGAGAGAAGCAATGGGTGAAAGGGGCTGCCAGGAAGAAGTAGGGTGTCCTGTTTCTGTACCAAGAGGCCCAGTCCCTAAGGCATTCAGAAAAATATTTTAAAATTAAAACGACCTTCAGATTATCAGTTTTTCCTTTCATGAATCTGTTCCTGTGTATAAAAAGCCATTGCCAACCCCACTGACATCTAAATTTTCTTCTATGTTACCTTCCAAGACTTTTGCAGTTTGATATTTTACATTTACACCTATAATTCAATTTGATTTAATTTTTTTTTAAAGAATATAAGGTTTGTAGCTAGATTTCAATTTTAGCTGAGATTGAGCAGATGTACCAGTGCCATATACCTCTATGAACTTGACTTTGCTTCCTTATCAAAGATCTTTTGGCTATCTGTATCGATAGCCATCTATATCTGGACTTTCTAGTCCGTCCTACTGGTACTTTGTCTAATCTTTCATACTAGCATATTATGTTGATTACTGCGATTTTTCTGGAACTTACTGAATAGTCTAGTAGGACCCTGGACTCCTTCTCCTATCATCTCTGCTTGCTGAGTGCTGGAATTAGAGGTCTGTGCCACCACCTGCTATATATCGTGCCAGCATTGAACTTGGGGCTTTGTGCTTGCTAGGCAAGCACTCTACCAACTGAGATCCACCCCAACCCCAATGTACTTTATGATAACTCTTAAAGTCATGCAATGTCATTCCTCCAACTTCGTTTACTGTCCATTTCATATTGGCTGTGCTGGATCTTTTGCTTTTTCACATCGACTTCAGAATCTGTTTCGTTGGATTCATTAAGAAATGTGCTGAGATTTTTTTTTTTTTTTTAAACTAGGATCACATTGGACCTACAGATCCAGTTAGGTCATCTTGACAATACTGTGTTGTTCCACCCACAGACATGATTCCATTGCAGAAGTTCTTAAATGGTTTGTCACTGTCGTTTCCCTCTCCTTCCCTCCTTCTCACTCTCACACTCACATTCATCACTACAAATCCACCCACGCTGCTTGTCAGGTCCAGTGATTTCTAGGATCCTAAGTCAAATATTAACTTCTCTGCCTTCACCTCACGCATCACTAGCAGCGGACATACAATCTGACCAGTTCTCTCATGGGAACACTGATTTTCTTTAGCCTCTTGGATTCCTTGATTGCCCTTCCACCTTCTGGCATGTCTGTCTGAATGTCCTGGGGCAGCTCCTCCTTTCCCAGCTGTAAACAGGCCCTCGAGCTCCATTCTTGGACTTCCCTGTGCTATTCGACTTACTACTCAGGCATTTCACCCAGTCTCTTGACTTTACATTCATCAAAATGGATGTTGTGCTGGAGATCGAACATGCTGGATCACGCCAGCTGGAAACAGGCATCTTTGCCTAAGTCAGCATTCCATAAAGTCATGATAGTGCTTACCAGTTGAAGCACTAATGGCATGAGAATCACCAAATGTTACAGACCAGAGCTAGCCCTGCTCCTAGCACCGCGTATTAAATGTTTACGGCAGACCACTAACCCACACGCAAGTTTTCAGCTTAAGACTTCAGGATGTCAAATCTCTAACGTGACAAGTTTGGCTGCTGCCACCCACCCCACAACCCATGGTCTCTGTTGTCTTCCCACTTGATTAAATGAACATTTCATTCTCAGGATTGAATCCTAGGGTCCTCCTTGATGTTTCCCCCTTCTCCTACATCTAATCCATGAGTGATTCATAGAAACAAATCAAATTGCCATCACCTCCATCTCTTACTTATTTCAATAACTGCAAAGATCCCTCCCCCCACCTCCACCCCCACCCAGGGCCAAGCAGTCTTCCTGTTCCCAACTGGCCCATCTGTGGTCTGTAATCTACACAGCAGCCAGGGCCTCCATGAAAATCGGCTCTCCTCCTCAAACAAAATCCACAGGCCTCACCAGAACACAAAAGCCACTATAAGGCCTCATTCCCTTGTTACAGCTCCAGTCTCTAAGTATTCTTTGAAAATACCAATCACATCTCAACCTCATGCCCTCTTTATCTACTGATCTTGCCTGGGATTTTCTTCCCTGGGATATATCATGGCTTAGCCTGATATTCAATTCTTTTAGTTTCTTCTTGTCACGTCTCATCAGAGCTCTTGTTCCTGACTGTTGCAGGTAAAGCAGCGACATGGGAGCATCACTTTCCAGCCCTCCCCAAAGTCTTGGTTGCACTCGCCATCCACCATTTGGTACACAGCAGCCCACCCTCGTATGCAGGGTGCACGTTCCAAGACTCCTAGGAGCTGCCTGAACCACAGACAGTACTAAACCCTATAAATCAATCAGACTTCCCTCTACATATGGACCCATGGCAATCTTCATGAATTAGTACAGTAAGAGACTAAGAACACAGACACAGATATTATCAACTTCCCCATGTGGTTTTTCTTTTCCTTACTAAGTTTAGAATTTCCGCCTTTCTTTTCACATAGAAGTAACTTATTGCTTCTTTTTGACATATGTGAGACACTAGTATCATTAACCTTAAGTAAGTATGATAAAGCTCAACTGAACACAAGCACCGTGATGTCTCACTAGCTGCAGGGATACTGCGGACAGCTTTGTGACTAACAGGCAGTCACTGTACACAGCACAGACACACGGGCAAAGAACCAATTCAGAACTCAAGCTGGGCAGAGTGGTGCTAAGCAAGATGTCTCCATGCTACTGAAATGGGGTGTAACTTAAAGCATTGGAATGGTTTATTCTGGAATTTTCTACTTAGTATTTGATCAGAAGCAACTGACAGCAAGGGATACCAGCCTGCAGATAAGGGGTACCTATAATCTTATGCATTTATTGTTCATCTGTCTGCCCCCCCTCTCCCAGTAAATACTCTGTAAGAGGAGGAAGCTTGCTGTGCTCTGGGATGTGGTTCTAGCACCCGGTAAAGTGGTTGGCAGACAATAGGTATCCAATATTATGAGGAAATAAGCCATGTTTTATGAACAAGTAATATTACTTACACAGGAATATTTGAAACTTCGTGTGATAAAAAAAATGATTACACTGGGCGTTTACATTTGGTGGGAGTATGGGAATTTCTTTTTTCTTTTTCCTGTGGCTAGTTCTTGTGAATTAAAATAAAAACAGCGAAAGAACAAAAGCGCGATGTGATGTTTTAAGTACGAGGCCGGGAAGTGCGGAAATCAAACAGCTTGGAAACACACCCTTTGTTCTGAGCACTGCAGTGCTTTCTGAGTGCCCCACCCCCACCCACCCCTGTTCACTGTCTCCTTTCTTTCCCTCTGCCCTTTCTCGTATTTTGGAACTAAAGCTGATGACAGCTCCAAGTAAGAAGGAAGCCTGGCAGGCAGGCAGACAGCACAGCACAGCAGCACCAGCTCCAGGACCCTCATGTCCTTTCCCTGGGACTCCCCCAGGAACTTAGAACACTAAGAACTGTACCTCATCTCCCTGCAGTGTTTGCTTTGGTTTGGTTTTTCAAGACAGGGTTTCTCTGTGGATCTCTGGCTGTCCTGGAATAAGGCTGACCCACTCATAGAGATCTGTCTGCCTCTGCCTCTGCCTCTGCCTCCTGAGTGCTGGTATTAAAGGCATACACCACCACCACCACCACCACCACCACCATGTGGCTTTCCTGCATTTTTAAATACCCTCATCAATCCAATTTATAGAGACTATTTGGCCAATTCTGAAAAAGATATGCCATATCTCTGATGACAGGCACAGAGGCCCTCCACCTGAATTTCGGGTGAAGCGCATACTGCACCTCTAAAAATCGTGATTCTTCTGTGTGGCTTGCTTGCTACTCTTCTCCCAAAAGCAAGATTCTCTTCAACCCTGCCAATCACTCCTCTGGTAAGTGCCTCCATGACAGGGGCACAGAAGTGCCAGAAGGCCCCTAGTCTAGAGCTGGAAGAAACAGAAAACCAGTTTGAAAAAGTAGTAATGAGAGCAAACTAACTGAAAGAAAACTGAAGATACAACTAATACTGTCCTCAAGGACAAGCTTATTTTTGTCTTTGAGCTGCTTAAATCTGCGGAATGAGATCATGACTTCATCTCATGTCAGCCTCCTCTAGAGCTGCACAATGGTGCAGGCACACACAAAGCAGCACAGACCTGACGGTCACCCATGCTTTCCTCAGAGCTGCGCATGCCCGGAAAATTCCAAGGGGGCTTCCCGGAGCTGAGTCAGCTTCCTGCTACTACCAGGCCGGGATTGCCGAAGCCCACCAGACAGGAGTGGTTTTTCTAAAGCTGTGTCTCCCCCTTCTGTTCAAATACTCTAAGTTGTAAGTGATGAGCCGCCCAATTGCTGAGAATGCCTGGGCTTCTGGTGTTTTCTTTCATCTTTCCTGTGCTGTCATAGCGTCTCCAGGCTGTCAGTGCCCTCACTTCAGGGCTCCCACTGCTTGCCTTCTCTCCTCCTTCGTCACCTTTTCTATAGATCTGCCCACAGTTGGTGCAGGACCCGCCCCAAGCCCGCAGAGCTGCTGGGTCCACCCCCACACTTACTGGAACAGTGCCGGAACTCGAAGCGGATGTGGGAGCCCCGGAATTTATCCACAGGAATTGGGAGTTTCAGGAGCTCCGACCACCTGGGACTGTTGTTATGATAAAGTACGAAGGAGTGGTACTCGCTAGCGGGCGGCTCCCCAGAGCCGAAGGAGATAAAGTCCTAATGAAGAAACAGGTAAGATAAAGTCAGCTTCATTTAGGCTCTTCCACAGCAGGCAGAGCATTCCCTGCTGACTGGTGCTCACAGACATCATTCCGAGAGACATCACACATCTCTTCTGTATTTGCTCTACCTAGTGAGGAGACAAGTTCGATTCTGAACCTGGTCTCCATGGCCTATTATTCCAAGTATGGGATGTGATGTCAGAATTCAACATGGAAACCACATTCCCAGGCTACCCAGGAGGCTTGTCAATGACCCAGGGGTGACGGTGAAGGCCCAGTGCAACCTTTAGGACAGTGGTTCTCAACATGTGGGTGCCGGGACCATAGTAAACACAGATATTTACATTATGATGTAGCAATGAGAATGATTTTATGGCTGGGAGTCACCACATTATGAGGAATTGTATTAAAGGGTCCCAGCATTAGGAAGGTTGAGAACCACTTTAGAAGACCAGGCAAACATACTGTGTGTGAAACAAGCCATGTTCAGAGAAAACACTTCTTCCAGAAGAGGGTCTGTTACTGCTTTCCCAAGCAACAAGTAGTACCAAACTCTACTTTGGCTAATATATATATATAAAAATATATATGTGTGTGTGTGTGTGTGTGTGTGTGTGTGTGTGTGTATGTATGTATATATGTATATATATATATACATATATATATAAAAACATGGTAGGCTTTTTTGTTGTTGTTTTTGTTTTTTGAGATAGGGTTTCTGTGTGTAGCCTTGGCTGCCGGAATTCACTCTGTAGACCAGGCTGGCCTTGTACTCAGATCTGCCTATCTCTGCTTCCCAAGTGTTGGAATTAAAGGCCTGAGCCAGCAAGCCCAATAGTTTTTGCTTATTTGTTTCTTTTATTCTGCCAGAACAACAACAAAAAAGTAAGAAAAAAATTAAATGATATTAAAATATTGTATTTAAGGAATGACTTTGTAATAAAATTGTTGGTATACATAGTCAGCAAAATGTAAACACTGTTTGGTTTCTAATTTCTTTTCTGTGAAGGATTTTAATGAATTTTTTAAAGTTTTTTTTTTTTCATAATGTATGTGAGAGCTCTGTTTACATGTATGCCTGCAGGATAGGAGAGTATCAGATAGATGGTTGTGAGCCACCACATGGTGTGGGGAATTGAACTCAGGACCTCTGAGTGCTTTAAACCACTGAGCCATCTCTCCGACCCCTTAATGAACTTTCATAAAGAAAATAAAAAGGTGACATAGAGTTAGAAAGGAAAACACTGCAACTGAGAAATTAAATGATCACAGGTAGAGATGAAGCCAGGGCGAGCGCTGTCGGACCAACGGCCATCCAGAGCGAACTTACCTTTAAGGGCTGACCATTACTGTCCACAATGAACATCGTGACTTCCACATTTCTGGCCACACTCTTGCCTCCTTTCTCAAACTCCCCCCTTTCCACGGTGATATATAAATCATTCCTCATTTCACCTGTTAAGAAGACATGAAAGCAAGAACATGTTACACATACGAGGGCATGCGATACTCAACCGAGAGAAACTTTACTTTATAAAGACACGTGGTTATTGTTACATCGCCCATATGAAAGTCTCAAGGCATTCACGCTTTTATAAGACGGCCTCCACCCTCGCTGCCCATGAGCACTGGAGGCGGGTACAGCCTGGGCTGTGGGACTCGGGTGCGCCAGTGCAGCAAATGGGCATTCAGGAGACAAGTGGGGCGGCTGAGGAAGAGGGAGCTGCCTCACCGTTTCCCAATATTTCCTTCATTTCATTTATGAGGTGTGACTGAAAATGACAGCCTAGCGGTGACAGCTCTAAGAAGCCTGCATTATTATTTTATAGTCATGCGGCTCCTCAGAGGGAACAGCGACCTAAACAGAATGCAGTGGCAGGACCTGCAACGAGAACATGACTGCAGAAATCTTCTCTACGACGTGGACAAAATGACCTCACTGCGGGAAGAAGCCAGATTATTGCTTTATGGACAGATGTGGAATAACTCTGCCACACACACACTCAATAAATTATTTCATATATTATACCATGCATATTATATCGTACTGTAAAAACAAATGAGAAAGAGATTAAATTCAAACGTCTCAAGATAAACAAAAATCTGTATTTTTACCTTAGTGATTTATACAACTTTCGTTTTTTGTTTGTTTGTTTGTTTGTTTGGCTTTGGTTTTGTTTTTATAATATTGCCCTATTCTTATTACTCCAGGAAAGAAAAACTGAAGCCAACTAGAAAAGGAGCGGAAGCACGTCAGTCGGCCAATCGCCAGGCCTGGAGAGTGATGGGCAGGACCAGCATCTTAGCTTCTTTAATGGAACGTTCAAACATGATGAATCAAAGTAATAGTATTTTTAATTAAAACAAACAAATAAACAAATTTCCTACAAGGAAATTGTAATTCACCAGAAGGGAAAATAATCACACACACATATATCCGCAGCTAGGAGTTTTGTAAAATTTCCTGGCTAAAGCTGTTGAAAGAAGCTGCCCAGTTCTCCAGTACCAGGGGGAAGGCAGTGTGTCCAGTCCCCTTCCTCCACAAAGATCGTGGTCCCCTTGCTCACAGGACACAGACAGGCATAAAACAGATAAACTGTGTAAGGTAAGAAGCGTTAAGCCTTAACTTCCCTTCAAAAGAATACATAAAACATACGCAAGTGGAAGCGCTGATAGAGAGGTCTCACTGAACTTTAGAATTCTCACACAGCTCATAAAAGCCACCTCAGAAAACAATGAGCTGACAAATCCGGGAGAAAAGCAATGTATTTCAACAGTGCTAAGAAGATATATCGCCAGGTGTGGTGGCACATATCATTAATCAGAGCCCTTGGGATACAGAAGCGGGTGGATCTCTATGAATTTAAGGCCAGCCTGGCTCCACATAGTAAGTTCTATGCCAGCCAAGGCTACCTAATAGGATTATGCTGTTACCCCTCCCCACAAAATTCTGTTTTGTTTCTCACAAAGTTTTTGGTTTAACTGCTTCCATACTTTTCAATTTCTAGCAGGAGATCCACAGTTTCACACTTGCCAGCTCTTTCATAACTGATCTCATTACGGTGAAGATGGTTCCAGGGGCCTCCCAGGTACCACAGTCCACACACGGTCCACTTCCTTACACAAACCAGTATATTTGTGTAGACCTGACATACATCTTCTAGCATGTTTGAAATCATGTCACTTCTGTCCAATGCCATGTTAGTAGTTCCAGTGTTGCACTGTTTAGAGAACAATACATAGAAAGAAAAAAGTTGGGCTGGAGAGATGGCGCAGTGGCTAAGAGCACTGACTGCTCTTCCAGAGGTCCTGAGTTCAAATCCCAGCAACCACATGGTGCCTCACAACCATCTATAACAAGATCCGATGCCCTCTTCTGGAGTGTCTGAAACAGCTACAGTGTACTTACATATAAGTAATAAAAAAAAAAGAAAGAAAAGAAAAAAAAAAGAAAAGAAAGAAAAGAAAAAATAGAAAGAAAAAAGTTTGTCCATATTGAATGTTTTCAATTCTAAGATCACTGAATCTGATGAATTCTTAATTGTGGATACAAAGGGTCACGTGTGTGTGTGTGTGTGTGTGTGTGTGTAAATATATATATATATATATATATATATATGGTGACTACAAAGTATATATGTATTTAAATACATACATATATATACATATACACACATATATACCCATAGTGTGTGTGTGTAAATATATATATATATATATATATATATATATATATATATATATATTACAAATGGAGCAGGAACTCCACATTGAATGAGTTAGGTCTTTGTGTATATGTTGTATGTGGTGAATTCATGTGTGCATCTGTGTGTGCATGCATGGAAGCCAGTCATAGCTACTACCCTCTACCTCATTTTGTGATTGGATGTCCCTCTGAATCCAGAGCTTATATTTTAGCTAGCATGACCACACAGCAAGCCCTCCTCTCTCAATATCCTCATGCTGGAGTTACAAAGCCTGGCTTTCATGTGAGTGCTGGGGATTTGAATTTAGTTCCTTATGCGTCTGAGGCAAGCAAGCATTTGACCCATAGTCATCTCCCTAGTCCTCGTGAGTCAGATCTTTAATATTAGTAAAATGAGAAGCATATTTACCAAAGATTAGTGTTGTAGGTACCAAAGAGATGAAAATGAGAGATAGAAGGACTCACTGGGGACAGAGGAGGACTGATAAGTTTTAACATGCCAGTAAGAGGCCCTGATGAGAAGAACAGAGTAGAGGGGAGTATTTCAACAAAGGAGCAAGGCAATAAAAGACATTAGATCCTCAAGTCAATTCTCAAAGACAAGTGAATTCATGATATCTGGGGGTCTTCTGTTTCTCTACTATAAAAGAAATGCTTGAATTCAAATATGCCTATGTCACAGACAATAAGGACTTCAAGGTTTTTGTCTACCTTCTGCCTCCATTAATCTGTGAACTAAGTCTAGAGAGGACAATACAAACTCCTGGGACTTTCTAGTTTCTGTGCTATAAAAATAGTAGGGAAGTAAAGGCAGAGGTGAAGAGAAGAAAGGCATTAGACAGCATACTTTAAAACTTCAATTTTACATTATTATTATTATTATTATTATTATTATTATTAATTAGAGCCACGCCATGCTGCATATGTGAAGCTCAAAGAACCATCTTCCGGATTCTTTCTGCCTTTCTACCTTTACATGAATTCTAAGGATGAAATTCATGTTATTAGTCTTTATGTAAGCACTTTTCCCTCCTGGGCCATCTTGCTGGCCCCTATGATGCCTTTGCTATAATGGTGTTCCTATGACTTATAAAAGATCATCTGGAATAGAGTACACTCATACTTTAGCAGATCAAGAAGGTCAAAAGTCCTGCATGGATGGGATGTCGCATTGGAGGAACTGTTAGCAGTCAATGGCTGCTGGGAGACGAAGGGTCACTTTCCTTTGTGGCTGTGGATCCTGATAGGCCACTCATGCCCCAGTGGATGACGCCACTCCCATGTGCATATGGGTTGCATGAACTGGATCAAGGGTTTATTAATCAAAAATAAAAGTAGACCATGAAGTTGGAAGGTGAACAGGGTAGGGACACTCCAGGGAATAAGAGGAAAGTAGTAGTGGATAGATCTGATCAATATACGTTATATAAATGTTTAACACTTTGAAAGAACAAATACCACTGTTTTTAAAAAGGGAAAACCTTATACGCATGCTTTAATATTCTGCTCCTAAACGGTTTCCATTCCTGTGACACCCTCCTCCCATCTTCTGCAAATCCTTTAGATTAAATAAGATTCCTCTGCAAAGTTAGCACATGATGAGAAGACAGTCTCTCCTGGAGGCATTCTACGTATGACTCTCTCCAGGAATTTTGCAGCTTGCTATGTTCCAATACCACAAGGTGCCACATTTTGCCAAAATATGCAGAAGGAGAAAGTTGAAACAAGTGCTAATTAAAATCAATGTACTTGAAGACTCTGGAGAAAAGTAATGAGCCCAACTGGTGTTAGAAAAGCATCTTGGGTAATTAAGAGGCAAACTGTAAAGTATGAAATGGGAGTCACAGAGCCAGTGTGAGCAGCTATTTTTGTGACAATGTTTATTAAGGCCTCTCTCTGATCCATTGCTCTCTCTTCTCTTTTGCAGGCCCACTGGCTAGGAAGCCTGTGCACACCTGAAGATTTCTCAAAATATTGTAGTCAAGAAAAAGGTAAGGACACATTAGTGGGAACAAAGCACTTTAGTGGATGAAATCAAATAGGATGATTGATCAGCTGAAGAAAATGGGTGAGGTCTTTGTCATAGGATTCACTCCTGGGTCCTCCATGCTGTCCTGTGATTGCTCTGGACACAGTTATAAAATGCACGAGAGCTTTATCATGTAACCACTGTACAGAGCCTTGGCAGAGCCAGTCCAGCTCTTTATCTGAACATTTAACGTTTATGGAAGTTGAGAAAAACTGTCCCTCTGTTAAGAAGAAAAGATAAGCAAATGGCCTAGGATTTTATACACATGCGTAGATAGCTGGTTACGGTGGCATGTGAGTACATTGAACACCCGTCACTGGAAAGCCCAAACCGGCACCAACATGACATTCAGAGTCAAAGATATCAGCATTCGAGTTTTATTGTAGGAATGCTCAACCTATAAATTTCATGTACTCATTTTTTTTTTAAAGACAGGCTCTTACTATATAGCCTTGACTTGTCTATAATGATGTAGACCAGACTGACTTCAGACTCACAGAGATTCACCTGCCTCTGTCTCCTCCCAAGAACTGGTATTAAAGGTATGTGCCACCACTCCTGGTCCTATGGAAAAGTTTCAAAATTCTAACACACCTCTAGAGTGTCAAACACTTCTGGTTTTGACTGTTTTAGACAGGGCTGTTCCACTACAGTAGTAGTTCCAGGAACACGAACAACAGCAGGTCACTTTACTGAAGGCCTGCTATGAGTTGTATTCTTCACGAAGCACTTGAATGTCTAGCTAGATCTTGTTTTGCATTTATAGGTTGGCACTATCCATTCCATTTGACAGACAAAACTGAAGTGTAGAGATTAAGATGTGTATGTAAAGCACTATTGGTAACTCTCTCAATAAAGAATTCAGTTCTTTGTATATATTGGATATTAGTCCTCTATCAGATGTAGGGTTGGTAAAGATCTTTTCCTAATCTATAGGTTTTATCCTATCGACAGTGTCTTTTGCCTTATAGAAGCTTTGCAATTTTATGAGGTCCCATTTGTCAATTCTTGATCTTAGAGCATAAGCTATTGGTGTTCTGTTCAGGAACTTTCCCCCTGTGCCCATGTACTCAAGGGTCTTCCCCCACTTTCTTTTCTATTAGTTTCAGTGTGGATGCTAATAAGAGCTTGCTGACAGGAGCCTGATATAGCTGTTTCCAGAGAGGCCTTGCCATTGCCTGACAAATACAGAGGGGGACACTCAGACAACCATTGAACTGAGCACAGGGTCCCCAACGGAGGAGCTAGACAAAGGACCCAAGGAGCTGAAAGGGTTTACAGCCCCATAGAAGGAACAACAAAATGAACCAACCAGTACCCAGAAACTCCCAGGATCTTAACCACCAACCAAAGAGTACACATGGAGGGAGCCATGGCTTTAGCCACATGGGTGGCAGAGGGTGACCTGGTTGGTCATCAATGAGAGGAGATGCCCTTGGACCTATGAAAGCTCATTGCCTCAGGAGAGGGGAATGTCAGGGCAGGGAAGCGGGAGTGGATAGGTTAGTGAGCAGTGGGAGGGGGGAAAGGATAGGGGGTTTTCAGAGGGGAAATGAGGAAAGGGGATAGCATTTGAAATGTAAATAAAGAAAATATCTAATAAAACAACAACAACAACAACAACAAAACAGCAAAAGATCCCTACAAACAAACAAATAATAAAGAATTCAGCTGCTGTCACCACAGGAGGCTTGAGTAAGGAATTGGTCAAACCAATTTTGAAATGATGGCTCCTGGTAAATTCTGGGAACCATCCCAGGATCTGGTCTGAACTGTAGCTGGAAGGAAATCCCCCCCTCTCTCTCTAGTCACTGACATCTTCTGACTGAAACTATACCATCTCTCCATGTGACTAGGGGTTCATATCCACTATAAGTGATGGCTCTAACGTGACCCAGAATCTTTGCAGCTCCAACCAAAGCATAGTGAACTTTAGTTAAATTTAGAAAATATCTTTACAAGATTAGGCAGGCCCTGGATTTGTGATCTTCCCTTCTCGGGCCTCAAGTAGCTGGGATTAGAGGCATGAGGGATCTTGACCAAGTACGATATATTTTTAAGTAACATTAAATCATATCATACTAATTTCTATTCATCTAATCTGTTTTCTCCAAAATGCGGATTACTGTAGGATTAATTCTTATCTGCTGCATGTGCTTCTTTACCAGTAAGTAGCAAAGCATAATACCTATATTTAAAAGAAGGAAATTTCTTTAAAAAAAACACTGTGGAAACATTTATTATATTATTATCTTAGACCTATAAATCACCAAATTATTTGCCAAATAAATGTAAATAAATCTTGAGTTCAATATCAAAATCTAGGTCTCAGTGCCTGTGTCCTCCTAACACCCTGGCAGTTACACTTCATTCTCTTTAGGGTTAGAAGCCTGAAAGATTTACAGAAAGTATTAATGACGGGCTCTCTAACAAAATGTGACAGTTTAACCAATCACTCCGTGGGAGCTCGTCTCCAGGGAACAGGGCATAAGCCAAGAAGATGAAGTCGAGGGAATATGATGAAGACAGTGACAGCTTCACCTAGAATATAAACCTAGCGTAAGAAGGGGTGCTTAAGGGGTGTGCAGGGGGGAACAGTCAGCCTCTTACGACCTACCAGACACATCAGAGAGCTGTTCCAAGACGCCTGCTGGAACCCACACCTTCCTCATACTCCAGATGGCCTGGGCCGGGTTTGCATGGGGTCTGTTAAGACATTTAGGGCCAGGCTGTCCAATACAGTAACTGCTTCCATGTGGTAACTGAGCAACTGAACAGTGACTTTGGCTATATATATGGAGAGATACGTAAATGTCCAATGCTCAGCGGCTGGCAAAGACTGACACTGGAAAACTGTGAATAACTCCTTAGAAACTTTTCATACGGAGTACCTACCAAGATAATATTTTGGGATGCGCTGAGTTAAATAACATATGCTGCTAAAATTAAATTTCACCACTTATTTCTTTTTAAGCAGTGGCTACTCATTATTTTTAGTTACATTTGGGCTCACCCTACATTTTTGTGAAGAGCAGCTGATCTGAATATTTTGCTGTTATAGAGGTCTTTCACTTGTTTGGTAAGAGTTACACTAAGATATTTTACATTATTTGTGACTATTGTGAAGGGTGTTGTTTCCTTAATTTTTTCTTGGCCCATTTATCATTTGTTTAAAGGAGGACTACTAATTTCCTTGACTTCGATTTGTATCCAGCCACTTTGCAGAAGGCATTTATCAGCTGTAGGAGTTCTCTAGGAAAAATTTTATGTGTACTACCATGTCGCGATACCTTGACTCCTTCCTTTCCAACTTGTGTCCCCTTCATCTCCTTTAGTAGTCTATTGCTCTGGCTAGCACTTCAAACACTATATTAAATAGACAGGGAAAGAGTGGACAGTCTTGTCCGTGACTTGAGTGGAATGCCTCCATTTAGTTTGGTGCTGGCTATTGGCTTTGGTTTTATTTAGGTATGTGCCCTGCACCCCTGATTTCTCTAGTTCTTTTAACATGAAAGGGTGTTGGACTGGTGGACCTAGGCCTCCCTGCACATTCATAGCAGATGTCAGCTTGGTCTTCACATGGTTTTCGGACAACTGGAGCAGGGGCTATCCCATATGTTATCTATATATGGGATATGTTCTTCTAGCTATGTCTGACCTCAGCAGGACAGGATGAGCCTAGCATCACAGAGATTTGACGTGCCAGAGTGGGGGGATACGAAAGGGGGAGCTCCCTTTCACTCAGAGGAGAAGGGGAGGGGAGAGTGGGTGACCAGGAAGAGGGATGGTGAGCAGGATGTAAAGCGAATAAGGAAAAAATTTTAAAAATTAAAAATAAAATTAAAAATAAATTAAAATTAAAAAATTAAAATTAAAAAAAATATTTAGTTGTCCTCCATCAGAGACTATAGCATGAAATTTCCCTTAGAGATAGTATTTGGTTTGTATATCACAATGATAAGATATCTTAGAATAGGACTTTTTGTAGCTAGAAATCAGTATATTAAAATAATTAACAACAACAATAACAACAACAATAAATGAATAGTTAAAACAATAGGCACTCAATGTCCGATCCACAGGCTTGAAAGCACAAAGGCAGACTCCTCCTCGTCCACCTTGATACCAGGCGATAAAAGTGATACCCCGTACACCAGCAAGGACTAGGGAAGGACTTCTGCTTCCAGGTCTTCCAGATTCAAAAGGAGGCACTGGTAATATCCTATGGACCTGAAAAGAGGTCTGTGTCCAGTTCGGTCCCATTTTGCAGACAGACTTGTGTCTCTGTTAATGAACCCGATCTTCTTGGTGTAAGGTGTGCCTCACCTGTTCTCACTCCATCCGAATACTAAATGCAAATACCCTCTGCGGGGCAGTCTAGAAAATGAGGTAGGAGGAGGTCATGGCTGCAGACTGTCCACAGGCACTGTGTCCAGAAATGTGGTTCATAAATATTTCCTCACTGGAGCATTCAACCCAAGCTTTCACTAAGCCAGCCGTTAGTTCGGAAGCAACACAGGCCAGGACAGCAGTGACTGTCTTGTCACTGTAAATATTCCAGTGAGTCTGACAGCGGCTCTCTGACGGTTAAGAACCTACATGCATTGTTCCCATCTCCACCTTGGTTAGAATGGTAAGAAGTCAAGGAGGGGGAAAAAAAAGAGGAAATAATGAAATGGATTTTAAAAAGTTTTCTTGCAGTGTCGTGGCAAGCAGATACGTGTCTGTCTGGAAGGAATGCTTCCTTGGAGAGTATGAACCATACATGACAGCGTCCTGCCAGCAAGAGACAGAAACAAGTCTCATTCCCCGGCCCCTCCCACCATTAAAGCCAGACAAAAGCTAGAGCGCAGAGCCACCCAGACGATTCTTCAGCCAGCCAGAGAAGTCCCATTTCATATTTTTCCACTCCTCAATGACACAGCCCAGGGACCGAGATGAGGAATTCTCCCAGCAGCTGGCTACATTCTGCTCTAAATATGTTTTTTTATATTAGATTTGCCCATCAATTTGCTTCCCAGTGGGATGAATGCTTTTCTTTTTTTGTTAAGGAGGAAATACCAGTTATTTATAGCAACGAGGGGAAATAATGAACGGTTGCAGGAGCCCCTGGATAGCATGTCACCACGTAAACAGATCTATAAACAGTCATTTTCCACAACAGTCCTGCAAGACGCAAAAGATGACTGGGCCAGGTCAATCCACAAAACCTCCCAAGCTGCAACTCCAGTCCTCCCTGCAGGAATGAATTCCAGTCAGAGATCAGTAAATGGGACAGTGGGCGATACAGAATTTTGGGGTCTTTTCTAAGCAGTTTCCTGCCAGGTCTCAGAGCTGGCCTCGGAGCTGTTCCTTGCAGTCTCAGCAGGTGCTTATTATTAGCATTAAAAAGAGCGATAACTTGGAGAAGGGCTGGGATCATTAACTCTGAAGGCCCTACTGTATGGATCATAATAAAAAGAAAAAAAGAAAAAACAAACCTCACGCAATATATAATATATTCTTAAGTCATATCAAAAGAAAGGATTTTATCTTTAAAGAGGTACTAAAAGTGTCTGTGAAGACATTAAATATTACAGTTTTATTGTTGCATCTTCTGCTTACACCCTCACATCAGCTCCTTTACTATTCAGATGTGTGCATCCTCTTCAACACTTTTTAAGACTCGGAGGCAAGTTGGTCTTCATTGAGCATGATTTTTTAAACATAAACTTTATCATATTTTGATGCGCTATATATAACTCATCTTGTTTTCTGCTTATATTGTTCTCCATGTTTAGAAACAAAAAACAACAAAACAAAACAACTAAAAAACAAAACAAAAAAACAAAACAAAAAAACCAAAAACCGAGCCGGGCGGTGGTGACGCACGCCTGTAATCCCAGCACTTGGGAGGCAGAAGCAGGCGGATTTCTGAGTTCGAGGCCAGCCTGGTCTACAGAGTGAGTTCCAGGACAGCCAGGGCTACACAGAGAAACCCTGTCTCAAAACAAAACAAAACAAAACAAAACAAACAAACAAAACAAACCGAACAATAGACCTAAGAGGATATCACCTAACATGACCTAAACTTCTCCACAAAGAGATCATGTATTGTCGGATGGGATCTCAGCTTTCACTGTTATTACAGTCATAAGAGAAATGTCGCCATTGCCACCAGAGTCACTTTACTTCAGATAACGGTTTTTCGTTTGCTCTTTATCACCTCACTTAGTTTTCCCTTGGGCCCTGGGAACATTTCCAAGCTGACAATCTGATAATTTCCTCAAAGGACAAAACAGAGAGTAGGTGCATCCTTCACCACTGTGAGGCACACCAAGTCACCTACCAGGCATGATAATGTCAGAAAAACCCAGCTTCCGAGTTATGGATACTCCATGAGAGAACACCGAGGAGTATTCTCTTCGGATCTGTTCAATGTCTCCGTGCAGCAGCTGGAGGGAAACTGCTAATCCTAAAACAGAGGAGAGACATGCAAGTTACCACAAATGACCCATGTGACGCACGTAAGAAGCGAATGTGCCCCCCCCCCCCGCCCCCGCAAGCTCGGGCTTACTGTATGAGGTTTTACTAGCCACACAGACTTGATAGAGACTAGAAAGGATCTGTGAGTAACGCTCCTCCAACGTGAGGACTGGGGTTTTCCGATTTCTAAGAACTGGGGAATCACTGGCAGGAAGTTAGGAACAGGAGGCAGGCTTCTAGCCGTGGTGTGCCGTCCTCCAGCCCTGGCTGTCAGAATGTACCTCTCCAGCAGCACTTACCCTCCAGATAGACAATGGGCAATGAAATCAAACTAGAGCCTTATCTTTTCTCAATCCTCCAAGGCCTAGATATGATCGACCAAACAGTACAAGCCCAAAAACAAATCTTAAGATACAGGCATTCAGAGTTTTTAAAAATAATGATTTTTCCTAAAATTAAAGCAACAGACGTGATTGGAATAAAAATCAAGGCTACGTTCTTAATGATATAATACAGAGACCCAAAGTGGCAATGGTTTTCTGAGAATTTATTAGTATACTAGCAAACAAGAAGGAATCCAGTCAGTTTAAAATTATCTGTTTTTGTTCTTAATCCCAATTACAGCGACATTATCGCAGCAGGACATGCAGAAGACGAAGTTTATCTCGTATGTAATTTTCTCAATTCTATGGTAGGAGCTACAAAAAGGGAACTAATGGGGAAATGCTAGTCTATCACTTCAAAGACACAGCCTCTCCTTCCATCCCCTCCCCCTCTCAACATTTTTAAAACAAGAAAGACAAAAGGCCTCTCCCCTGTATCAGCAGGAGAAAATGAAACCTCTCAGAGTGTCTTATGTTTTTTTTTTTCTTTTAAAAAAGTGACTCATTTTTTAAAAAACCCTGCGCTCAATCGAAAGCGAGTGGGGTGAAAGATAGTGGGGTGAAAGTCATCTACAGATGGCCTTTAATCTGTAACAATTTGTTACTACCATTCCCTGTTTTCTTGAATAACTCAGTCATTAATTTTCAGTACTACAATGCTCTCTAAAAAACAACTATATACAAATGTGACCACAATCACACTGGAAAAAAAAACCCTGCAAACCGTATGTATAACACAGGCACATAAGGGTTTTCCTTTTATTCTCCTCAAAGAGTATGAGAAAAGACAGAGAGGTGTCTTTTTTCGCCTTTGTTTTAAAACAGGGATGGTAATGAAGAAGAGGATTAGAATGGAAGCCCCCCCTCCCCCGACTTGTCTAATAGGATGTGTGCCTCAGAGAAGGGCTGTGAGGGTGAAGTCTAGCAGATTTCACAACTTTGTACCTGTTTTCCACTTCTCTGGAACCTCCCTTCTTTACCACACCCGGCCCAGCCCACTTAGAGCAGAAGAGGAGGCGGGTCAGTCCTTCCACAGTCATGAGGACTGTGGTTGGGAAGGGGCCAGCTGTTTGGACCAGTGGATGGAAGACGACAACCCTCAGAACAGCTCCAGAATACACCATGGAACAATCAGGTTCCTTTCAAACCCTGCGGCCAGGGAATACAGGCCAAACGGCACGGGTTCTGATCCGTCTGACCTGGCAGCTCTTCTTCCTGACTCTGGGCTCCCACTGCCCCTTCACACCATCGCAGGCTGTGCACGTCCCACAATCATCCTTTAGCCTTCGACTCCCACATCATCACCATTAGCATGACCGGGAGCCGGGGTTCGTAGAAGACCTGTGCGCGCCACACGCTCGCTGTTTCATAAAACAGTGCTTCCTGTTGGGGAGGGCACTGTTCAAAAGTCCCAGAATTCTTAACGAGTGAGATGGATTTGACACAGGTCTTGAGATCCTGTTTATATTTTTCAAATGACAGTCAGTTGACCAGGAAGCCTGCGGAAGGGTCTGGTCTGGGACACTTGCAGCACCACGTGGCAAACACAAAGAAAGAAAGGGAAAATCTCACCAAGAATGAAAAAACGCAGACGGTATTTTTCAGGATAGGAGAGGAAATGGACAAAACTGACCAGGATTCCTGTTTGCCCAATGGGTGCGTCATTTATTTAGCCTTCAGTCTCGTCCCCTTCCACACTTTCTTCCTCCCTTAATCCCCCCTTAAAAAAAAAAAGTGAATTCTTTCTAGAGAATTAGATAACAACAACAAAAAAGTACTTAGAGATAATGCCATCCTGGAAAAATTAAAGAAGATATGAGAAAGAGAAAATACCCTGTTGGGAAAGAAAAGGATGGAGGGAGAGTAATACTGCGCAGGAGATGCTTTGATGTCCAGAGAGCAAGTGACATGGAGAAGGGAGGGCAAAGGACCGAAGGCCGGGCAGGGGGCAATCAGTGAGTGGATGTCCGAAGGGAACTCCAAAGTGATGGGGAAAACAAGGAGAAGATGGGTGGGGGGAGGGGAGATGGGGGAGGGAAGGAAAATTACTTAAGTGCTGGATGCACTCTAGAAATTAGAAAAATGGAGGGGAAAAAACTCCTAACTGTGGTTAATTTCACTATCCCAGTGGCAAAGATTGGTGCTAGTGGGGGCAGTAATTGCCATCTGCAGTTGACCCATGTTCTCCAGAATGAAGACTTCACAAGCAAGAAGTGGAAGAGTCAACTGAATGGAAGGACTGGCTGGCTATAAGACACAAGCTCCGCCCCAAACAGAGAGGCTTCCCCACAAGCTACAACTCTTAGCAACAGAACAGCTAAGCTATGAAAGCAGACTGGGTTCTATTCCAAGTTACGTAAGTTTCCCAGCAGCCACATGTTAAAACAGCACTCCTTTCTTCCAGGTTTGGTGAGCCATACCCTCAATCCTAGCACTGAGGAAGTAGAGGGAAGAGGACGAGGAAGAAACTCAAGGTTGTTCTCAGCCACGAAGCAAGTGTATAATTTCAGCAAACAACCCAAAACACAAACGAAGCAAACAAGGCAGCTGGCCCACAAGGAGCAGGTCCGCAGAAACATCATGACAGTTCTATTTATTTTTGCCAGCATAGAAATTGTTGATCTTATTTTTATAGTGGTCCCTAGTTATTGTGACTTTACAACTGCAGGCTGAATAAATTAGTCATCAGAACACTATCAACAGAATGGGTAAAAATATTACTCATCACTACAAAGGAGAGTTTGGACACATATTCACCTACTGGTGTCAAAAAAAAAAAAAAAAAAAGTTAACCGCAAGAGAATGATGATTGGCTGAGGGTAAGTGGAGATGGGAGGGGAATGGGAGACGTGCGAAGACTTCTTTAAAGGACAGAAAGTTTAACTTAGATCTTCTTAAAGGTTCTCACCAGACACACACACACACACACACACACACACACACACACACACAATATATAAGCATGTGAGATGACAAAGTGCCTTCATTTATTCACTTCATAATGTAAACATAAATCACAGGTTCACATTGCACAACGTAATCCCATAAATTTTTTATTTGTCGATTATACTTAATGAACCCAAACAGGGTTTCTCTGTGTAGCCCTGGCTGTCCTGGAACTCACTCTGTAGACCAGGCTGGCCTCAAACTCAGAAATCTGCCTGCCTCTGCCTCCCAAGTGCTGGGATTAAAGGCGTGCGCCACCACCGCCCGGCTAAAAAAAGAGAATTTCTTAAGCACTCTATTGTTTGGACCTTAGTTTATCCTTTTGGGGCCACTCCTTCATGCTGGGGGGGGGGAAGCTCACATAAGAGGGATTGTCTCTCTTATTTCCATCCTTGCTACCCTACTTTACCATCTTAGCATTCCGCTGATTCTCAGGGGTGACCACTTCCAAAGTTTGGTCTGCATACTTTTCTGGCTTCCTACCATTATTTGATATGATCGGTATGAGGACAGGTACCTTATGGTCTGAGAAGGCAGAAGAGGGAATATAAGGATATATACCACAGAACTTCTGGTCCTAAGGAATTGCTAAGTCAAGATACATGTAAGTGAACAGACAATAAGATAGTTGGGGCAAAGTATATGAGTGGAATATACGGAAAGTTGTTGCTGAGAAGATTTTTTTAAGTTGAGAGAAAAATTGTACAGAGATTTATGATAACCTATAAAAATAGCCAAAGAACTAAGTAACTGTTTTAATTTTAGAAAATATATAATGTTTTACAATCTCTCTCTCTTTTTTTTTTTCTTTTTCTTTTCTGGCCCTTGATGTAAGTTACTTTTCATTGTTGACCTGACTAGATTCAGAATCGCTTGGGAGATACACATTGGCTTTGAGGGGGGTTCCAGAGAGGTTCCTAAAGAAGAGAAGATGGACCCTGAATGTGGATTGTATTTCCGACACACCAGCGAGCGGAGGGCTTGGACTGAATAAAAAGAGCAAAGGGAGACACCATGCTTCGCAACTGCATTCATCCCTCCTCCCTGACTCAGGACCAAACGTATGCAGTGGTTTCTCCTCCCTGGTACCACGCCACAGCGGATCATGTCCTCTCTGAGATTACAAGCCAAGACGAACCCTTCTTTTTAGTTGGTTCTGTCGGGCATCCTGTAGTAGCCTCAGGAACAGTATCCAAAACTATGTTCAAAGAGAGCTGGCTCCGGGAGGAATGCTCCCCTTACTAGAGGAAACATCATCATCCAACTGAGCCCGCACAGCAGCCTCAACATTGGAGCTCCGATTAGAAAGACCTGCTGTGTGATTTTAAGCAAAATCATAGTCATTAATTCATCTAGAGTCTGCCAAACAACCCACAGCAGCAGCAACAACAACAACAACAACAACAACAAACCAAACAAGCAGACAAACCCAAATCAACCCTGAAACTGTATTATTCATTATCATACTCAGAGCACAGCAGCCAGCATAAGGGAAGGCGGAGGATCTGTTGACTATCTGGTGGCTCTCATTTTATGGAGACTAGCCATAACTCATTTCAGAAGATGGCTCTTCTCACGTTTATGAAATTCTGCATTTTTACATTAGAAGTGGCAAGCCCAGCATGATTTGTATGTAGCAGCCAGATTTGATTTTAGGTTACATCAGCCATTTTGTCACTAATGAACCAAATAACTTATAGCTTCGAATACACGGCAATGCAAAATGGAAAGTCGGGACAAACATTTGCTAAAGATAATATTATTAAGTATGCCATTTTAAAAACGTACATGAGAAAGGCTGCGGGATGCTGTCTCCGTGTGGAGTTCGCCATGCTTCGGTTCCCTTCTCCAAAATATAAACATAGTGACATCAGTTTCACAAAATTCTTTAGGTAAAGCCTGACAGGAAGTGCTCAAAACTGCTAGCAGGGGCAGCTGCAACTGTCGTAGAACGGCCATCGGATCCGGAACTGTAGATCATTTCTCCCAGCAACAAAACACAGCAAACTGGGTTCCATTGTAAGTGGCAAACATTTCCCAACTGCCATACACTGAGAGAACACTCCTTTCCCCCACAATCCTAGCCCTAAGGAGGTGGAGGCTGGAGAAAGAGGACCTCAAGGTTGTGCTCAGCTACAGAAGCAAGTTCAAAGCTTCAAACTTCAGACCCTGAGTGCTCATCCTGCAGGTCCATCAAGGCATCCTCCTGCCTTACTGTGGTTTGCAATGGCATGGGTTTTTCTTTTGTTTCATTTTTTTCCCCCTTTCTTCATTTCTAATGAACCAAATAGCACACAGCTGTGAATGCAACAATGTAAAACTGCAAAACCAATACTTTAAGGACTCTGAGTTCGGTTTTCTTATTTTACCTATTGTCCCACTATTCTGGAAATAATATATTCTATTTCTACCTTTAAAAAAGTTCACAAAAATGATCGACTTAAAGTCTGTATTTAATGAACTGTGCATGTCTCTTCCTGCAGTGGGGGAGGGGAACAAGATGTCCTGTCTCTAGAAAGGACATCTTCTGACTCGTGCTGTTTGCTGATGCTTAGGTGTATGTAAGGCCATGTGTCCATCCTCCCTACACACGCGTGTGTCTTTGCTCCTAGACTCATTCTTCTTCCTTATGGTCACCCCTATTTCTTTCCGTGAGTGTGGACGTTAGGTTTTCTACGACTCTATTTGACATTAGAATTACTTTACTTGAAATTGGAGTCATTCTCATGGGGAAGGTATAATGTGGCAAGTGTGGAATGCAAAGTTGGTCTTTTGCCTAAGGCAATTCTGCAGCATCTTAGGACTTTCAGACCTTTACAATTGCTGAGGCTGGACAGGAGGGCAGAGAGGTAAGCAGCACTTTCCTCTAGGGTTTCAGCTTGGGCTTTAGTGGTCTGTGCTTTCGTGACTTATCGAGATACAACTTGAACTGCATCTTCTCTCTATGATTTCTCTTCTTTCATCTGAGCACTTCCATTTTCTCAGTCCTTAACATTCAGATATTGACAATTCTCTTTTTTTGTAAACTCAGTAGCACCTCTGTAAGCCCTATCAGACTGACACTGACCTTCCCATTCATTTCACTTAATCTTTTAAGTGTTTATCCAGATTTTTCCATTTCATTTTCCCTTCGTGAAGATTTCTGACAGAATTAAATTTTATTTTCAGTGAATTGGTTCTTTTTTTTTTTTTTCAACTGCATTCCTTCCCTTGCTAAGTATTAAAGAAGAATTTTCATTCTATCCAGGACCATCACAGAATCTAAGCATCAAAATGATACAATTTTTATTTGTTTTTTTTAATGTGTTATGCCAGTGTGTAATGTCAGCAGAATGCAAACTCAATCAGTATTTTTTATGCATTAGTTTTAAAATCTTGTCATTTTATATTATGACTACCCTGAATTCTAGCTTGGCCTTTTCGAGTCTATTTCTTGTCTAGACTCCTAGGATGTGACCTTCATTGGTTGTATCTGCTTCCTCTGATTGGCAACTCACTATTTCCACTCCTATCATAACTCATCTCGGGTCAGTCTTGTTTCCCGCACAGGAATCCCACTCATTTGCATGTACACTGGCTGCATATTTATGTTTTTAGACTGCTCACATAGTATTAGTTTTATCTTTACAGACAAAATTTAAATTTTATAAGTATGAATTTTTCTCAACTATTACATTAGGGTAAAGCCAGACTAAGGACATAAAGGTGAATGTACCAAAGAGGAACCATTCTATATTACCTCTTAAAGCCAGAGAACAGCTTTCTAAGGCCTAGGTACTATTTATTTGGTCCTAAGCCTGATCACACATTTCTTTGAGTCAGTTCAACTTAAGTACTCTCTGCCTCTGTTAGGGCCCCCATTTTCTCAGATCAATTATTTCAATTTTATTTTTTTATTTATTTTTTTTATTTGAGCCTCATACTTACACACAGTAGCAAGTTATCTCTTCAAACTTTGCTTCTCCATTTCTTACCACAGTTCCTCCTTCTGCCCTGACACCATACTGGATTAAAACCAGGGTCTTGAATACACCAGGCAAATGTGGCCACTGCCCACCACTGCAGTCCTTGACCACTCTTTCGTGTTTATAGCAGAAGAGTGGGTTACACAGTTGACTATACCAGGATTTGGAAAAACGTCAATTTATTTAAAGATTCTTGAAATTTATTTATTTTTCTTCTAGAAACACAGTAATCCATCAAGAAAATGTAACAGAATATCTTCAGTGGGCTACTGAATTGGAATTGTAAATCAACAAAGCAATTAACCAATCCAAAAATATTCTAATGATGTAGTTCTCAAAGGACATTAACCTTAACCATGCTTTGTTCAAAGGAAAAAAAAAAACTACCTCTTCATCCAAAATTTCATTAATAATCTCAAAGTGTAAACAAAATCACCATATTGATGAAAATGTTGACCTAAGACATTAAAGCCTAATATTGTACTCCCCCGCCCCAACCCCTTGCTTTCTTTTCAAACAAAGTCTCATCGTGTGGTTCTGGGTAGCCTGGAATTTTCTATGCAGACCAGGCTGGCCTCAGATTCACAGAGATCCATCTGCTTCTGCCTCCTGATGGCTGGGATTGAAGGAGGGTGCAGCATGCCCAGCTGTACTATTGGTTTTTATTTTCTATCCCGAGTTTCTACAAAAGTTCGGAAGAAAGATTACAAGATGTTAAAATGTACATTCTATAAATAAAGACGCCACAAATACCTGAGCTAAGAATAGATGTGCTAATCATGCAACAAGATTCTCACACACGAGTTAAAGGGCATATTACAACCCAGAAATAGTTACAAATGAATCCGCAAACTGAACTACTGGGATAGGGAAGGACGAGTAGAGTTGGCCTATCTACAACAATCCTCATTTACTTTATATTCTGAAAGAGAAGGTTCATAAATTTGGATCGCTAAACTCTAATGGCTCCTCTTTTTCATAAAAGTCAGCATTTAAAGATACGAATATGCTAAGAAAAGGCTCCAACTGTCTCATTTGCCTTTTTGTTTCAAAATAAATAAGTCCAGGAGTGAGGCTGGAATTAGGCTCTCTATTTGAACTCTGTCATGATATTAAAAAATTCTTACCTATTTTAAAATATTCCTGGTTGAACAAAGGTCTGGTAGTAGCATAGAAAAGGTCAGGCAGCATAATCATCATGTGTAATTTTAATAATGTAGGTGAAAATGAGGGATTAAACTTCGTATCACAAATTGTTTTAGAAGATGAGACCCAATCTCAGCAGGTTGCCCTGAGCACAGAACCCGGAAGCACACACAGAAAGCAGTCTCTGGCAACTCACCCTTCTCTTTTTTTATTAATTAGCATAACAATGCCCAAATCTCTTAAGCACTTCTGATTTTCTCTAGGTTATATTTACTTTTCTTTCAAATTGAATACCCAACCCCTTTTAAATTTTGGTAACTTGTGCAAAATACGAATTCAAAGAACTCGTATTCTCCCTGATCTATTGGATTTATTTCTAAGGCATCATCATATTCTAAAGCAGAGTTGTTTCTCACATTGTTAGAAAAAAAGAGAAGGCACTTAAGAGTCCTGTTTAATAAGGATTTGAAAAGTACCTTAAGAGCCTTGTCCTCAAGCCAGGGTAAACTATAAAACTCCCTTAGGGTTTAACAAGCACTTCCAACCTCCTGCTGTTTGATCTGGCATTAGGGGACCATGAAACAAGCTTCAGCTATGTATCTTATAACTGACAATATAGATCTTCTGATTTTTATTTTATCATTCATAAAATGAATGCTTATCAAATGTTCACTAGCCATTAAGCATAGGACATATTAAAATGTAACATTAAAACTTTCTCGTAGAATATAAATGTATTAGGTAGTTCAAACTACTGAAGATCCCACTCTAGGAAAAATAGGCTCGCCCACCCAATTTCCTGCACAGCCCTTCTTGTGTGTTTCACTGGAATTCCTTCCTTTTAATTGTAACTGTTAGAAAATAAACCAGATAAATCACAAAGACAGTGATTAAAAAGAATATGGCTATAGAATCAGTTTTCCAATGGTAGCACCCAACCTTTAAAAGAGAAGGTAGAAAGGTGAAAAATGGAGAAGCAATTTTCTGCGAAGTCGACAATACTACCATGTGCAAAGCCCCCAAAGGAAAGGATCCTGCTGGCTCGTGGTCTCTGTCTCTATGAGACCCTTGTTCTACTAGGAATATTTTGAAGTGTGTGTAAGGTTTATACTATTGTGACTGAGTTCAAATGAAGATCTTAATTCCAGGCCAACTATATTGGCACATGGTGGAGAGTAAGAGAGCTCTTTGGAGCCTCTTTCATAGAAATACTAATGCCAGTCAATGAGAGTACCTTCCTCTCAATATCACCCGGGCTCCATATCCCATTGCCACTATACTGGGTACAGTACTCTCAGGGGCCCGAAGAAGAGGATGGATCTCTTGGAATTTGCTAGGAAGAGAGAATTATCAGGGGTATAGCTAGTTACCAAGCCTTAAAATCTAGATTAGATCCTGTGATGTGTTTGCTCTGGGAAGTCACAGGAGAACAATCCACTGAAATATTACCAACAACCCAGGTTATAAGATGTTAGGTGTCCTTTAAATATTGTCATTTTGGACAGTCACAAATTTATGTCATTAATATTGACACTACTCAAATATGGGCAGAACTGGAGAACATAGCAGTTCTGATATGTCAGAGCAACAATATGGTAGATGAATGTCCCAGTAAGAGTGAACACAAGTAGGCAAAAGCAATGTTCCCTTCTACCTTCTTTTATCTGTGCTACTGAAGGGGAGGCACCATCTACATTTAGGGTAGGTCTTGCTGAGTCAGATAATCAGATTAAGAACGTTCCCCACAGGAGTGCCCAAGTAGCTTGCCTTTTAGTTGGTTCTAAATCCAGTAAAGTCGACCATTTAAGTTAATCATCATCATGTTTCCTGGGCTCTGGAAAGGGGCTAGCCCTACCTGCTATGCTCTCCTAACATGCAGAAGGACTGAGAAGAACAAACTGGGTCTGCTGATTGTAACTGCTGGCCCAAAGATCTCCTAGTTTCCAATTGGGGAAATGCTTTCATGTTTTTATCCCGAGGAAGTGGTTAGCCAATGGTTAAAAATTATAGAGAAAACAGGACACGACCAACACATAAATCAAGGCATGTCAAAAAAACAATAGAGGCATCAGAAATTATTTACTTTCACAGTCCTACCCAAAGTAAATTTACTGGCTAAAGATGAGAGATGGAGATAAATCCATGCTAACTAGAGGATGACACCATCAGAATACTTTAACATTTTCTTTTGACTAACTTATCCATTCTTGATTCTTATTCAGGATAGAAACATTTTCATCTCTCTCTCTCTCACACACACACACACACACACACACACACACACACACAGAGAGAGAGAGAGAGAGAGAGAGAGAGAGGAGAGGTTTATGTTTATGTCTTTCAGTTTAGTGGTTTTATGTATGTATTCATTCTTATAAACATCATTACCTATTTTTATTTTTCATAATTCCAAGCACATAAGAATCTACCACCTCAGAGCTATTTCATGTGTGCCTATGTGTATACATATATATTGCATAGTAATGGTCTCAGAATATGCTACCCCAAAAGAAAGAATTTTAGTGGACTGTTTTGAAAGGCATAAGGTACAAGAAGGTCATTCTAACCTTCCCAGGCTTCCTTCCATGAATGATTTGCTGCCATGAGATGGGGAACTCTGCCCTATTGTTCTATGACTGTCCACTTCTTCATCAACCTGCTGTAAGAACACTAGGCTTGCCTCCTTACTCAGCACTTCCCATGCAGGTTTCCCCATCCGAACTCATGAAACAAGTCGGAAACACTTTCTTTTCCTAATCTTTCTTTAGTTATGGAAGGATCAGTCAAAAAGTTAGGATGGGTGAAGAACAGCTAAACTTCCTATACTACAGTAGCACACATAACTGTTTAGCTCTTCAACATTTTGTGTACCTCACAAATAGCAGATCCTAGTGACCATAGGAAGTTAGAGAAATATAACTACTGTACATAATAATGCTAAACTCTAGTCACTACTTCCATTAGATTATAATTTGAGCTCAGAGATTTTTTATCAATACTACGCATATTCTTTAAAATATCTTAGAGTACAATGTAATGTTATATTTAAAAAATGTTGATGTGTATGAGTGATCTTTTGCCTGCATGTCTGTATATGTACCACATGCATGCCTGGTGCCCACTGAGGCCAGAAGAGGGCACTAGATCCTTTGGAATTAGATGCACAGGGGTGGTGCGCTACCCTGAGTATACCAGGAAGTGAACTCATGACAGCAGTGAGTGCTCTTAACCAGTGAACCATCGCTCCAGCCTCTTTAGACTTACATTTTGAACTATAGAAAGGAAAACTGAAAAGAAAGGGAACCTGTAGGGATATGGCCACCACATGTGACAAAGCCTGGGTTTTCTTGTATTATAGAGGACACCGAGGACGCTGTCCATCATTTAATAGGTTCTGTATGTCAGAAATATTATCACACCAACGTTGAGCTCCTGATTTTACACTGGATATTATACACTGGATATCATAGTAAGGGATGTTAAAATAGAGTAAGCAGTTTGTTCTCAAATAGTTAATAAAAAAGTAATACAATATGCATGCATGATACACTATATATCTATATGTGTGTATGCATCGACATATATATGTACAAATATTCACACAAGTCAGGAGCAAAGAGGCCAATATTAAGAATTTCAGCCACCCAGTACTGTTGAATCATGTGATTGTGTGCACATGCCCATATACTTGCATTTTGGGAATATAGATCAAGTGAATATAATGAAATATCACCCTATGGAAAATGAGTAAGCCTTTGCATGGCTCACTATTTTGTAACTGAACAGAATTAACTGAGTCTGAGAGAAAGTTCAAAAGGATTAAACAGACAGGATGGTTTGATGATTAGGAAGTTCCACAACTAAACAAAAAAGTAACACGCTATCTTTTTAGCCAATAGGTGGTGCCATAAAGTACTACTTTAATCTCAGTGTTCTGAGAAAGCAATTTATAAACTCAGCGCTCAACAGCCAGGGGCACCGATAAAAGTCCTTGGGTACTCTATCGCTTGCAGGCTGGTGAATCAAATGACTACCCTGGTGGGCAGAGATAGGACTGTCAACAGAAAAATGCAGTCTAACACTATGGAAGTCTCTGCAACAGCCCCTAAGGAATACTCTTCCAGCCGGCATAGAGCCAGTCCTGAAAGGGCAGGCTCCCTGTGCAACAACCCCTGTGAAAGCTCTCCGGGTTACAGTGTAGTGGGAGGCAGAATTGTGCAAGTTCATCTCACAAAGGAAAAAAAAAAAAAAAAACAGAGATTCAAGACATTTATCTGATTAACAAATATGATTTCTTTTTTATAAGCCATGTGTGCAAACTACACGTAAATACACAAATGATAGGAAAAGACTAAATTTTCTGTTACTATATGCTGAAATACACTCAGCAAATTTTTACACTTGTGTGTGCGTGAGTGTGCATGTGCACGCTTGCGCACACGCAGAGATGTGCACGCCTGTAGAGGTCACGGGACAACTTGAAAGAGTTGCTTCTTCCCTCTACCATGTGAGCTTTGAGAGTGGAACTCAGACCATGAGGCCTGGCACCAAGTCCTTTACTTATGGAGCCATCTCACCTGCCCTGCCTGTGACTTTTATAGTCTTACCTTCAAATTTGCCTAAGTACAGAACATGGGCTTAGCCCTAATTCCACATTCCTGGACTTCAACTGCCATCCACCAGAAATGGCACTTATAATAATCATTTTTTGTTCAGCAAACTCAAATCTAGATTATTTTTAATGAATATTTTTAGAATTTCAAATATTTTTTAAATATTTGGTCATTATATTAATACACTTAAAAAAATTCTCACCTAATACAAATATTAACATTTCAAATTATTGACTCTAATTATAGCTTATATTAATTTATTTTTTTAACCGTTTCACATTTAAATGGAGCACTCATATTTTCTCCCAGTTTCTAAATGCAACAGATCAGGTGGCTAATCTTCCTTGCAACAAAGTCTTAGGTTAGAGGGAATGCCAGTTACCTACATGAACCCGTTTACCTATCACACAGACAAGAGGACAACATCAAGACTGAGAAGCACATTAGTGGAGCAGTATGGCCTACAACTGGCTGGTAGAATTGTCTCAAGAGCAAGTTTAAAATATTTGTTTCTTTTCTCTTCTTTCCCCCCAATACCAATGGCCAAGGAATAAAACAGGATGATAACAGGAAAGCAGCCCTTTTAAGAACAGACTCCGTTTCTCTTCCTGACTCAACACTTTTTGGTATGCTGTTTCCTTTTCTTAAAATCATATATACCAATCCAGCTTATCTCTCCAGCCCCTCATATCTGCTCTTCACCCTTGCAACATGCTCCACAAAATAAAATACACACAAACCACCACCACCAACAACAACAACAACAATAAAAAAGCATAGAAAACATCTCACTGTGGAAACTATAGTGTGTCACAGCGTGTCATACTGTATACGTTTCTGTCCATACATCTTTTCTTGCCAATGTCAATGTAATGAGTCATTGATCTGGCTTGAGATCTCTGGCTCCTGTGACATCATCAGTATCGGTTTCTTATCAGGACTCCTCCTGGTTATTCTGTTGTGGCCTTATGTAAGTCACTAGAGCGCCTCTTATCCAGTAATGAAGTTGAATGGACAGAAAATGCCTAGCCGGGCTTGCAATTTCTTCTCCTCAAGGAGGCAACATGGATCAAGGTAACAAGAATGAAGACTCACCAAGATGGAAGGGGAGTCCCTTGTTTTAAAAGGACCATTCTGAGCGTTTACTCTGGAAAAGCTCTGTGCCACGCTGAGGCTCGGAGCCGACACGTCTCAGTTTGAAAGAGCTAGAAGGGACCAGGTAATGATCAGAGGAGTCCTCGTCCAACAGATGCTGGCTGGGGAAGAGCTGAATGGGACTCAGACTTGCAGGAGATGCATGGGAGGGAGGTGTCCTAAGGACAGGAGAGTCAGCGAGCTCTCTATCAGAAAGCAGGTACAAGCAGCATGTGTCGCGCGGCCAAGGAACTCAAATATCCCAGTAGACAACCAAACAATAGCAAGAGGCATTAATTACTGCAAGAAATCACTCTGGCATTACCTCCTTTTCCTCCTCCTCCTCCTTCTTCTCTTGTTCCTCTTCTCTTAGAACATCCTGTCCGTTCACTGAGATGCCCCTCGCCATTGGGATAAGGCCTTTATATGAGGGACCATACAATGGAGCCTTTCGTTCTTCACACAGGCAGTAGCAACTATGGTTTGGGGTTTGTTCTTATTGACGTTTTGTTTATTTGTCTGTTTCTTTACAGTACAATGGTTATCAATAGAAAAGGGAAGACCCAACACTAAGGTGGTTTGTGTCTCATTTTCTGGCAAAGTTTCACTTAAGGATCCAGGAAGGCGAAGTGATCGGTTTAGTCAGTGATGTTGATAAAGGACATAAACCATGTGGAGCCCTGCTCCCGGGGTGCAGCCCCTCCTTATGGAATTAACAGAGGCAGCCACAGGGACAGCAACAATTAAGAGTAATCAGAGAGAGATGTTAGCTAACAAATCTGCAGAGAAAAATTGAAAGAAACAAAGCGGAGGAGAGGTTGGGTTGTTTCTCGAAGACCCAACATATGTGTAAGGCAATTGTATTATTATAAAGAATAAATAAACAAAAACCCTAACCTTTTCAAGGAATTAAAATAAGGATCTATGATTTAAAAAAAATGGACCCAGGCAACTTGTGAGGAAAATGTAAGGTATAGCGGACAGTGCCTTCAAAGGTACTATAAGATACGATATATTCTATGGCTCATTGCTACTCACATAATTTATGGTGGCATATGATTATTGCAGTCTCCAAATACGTACACATCCATCCTCTCTATGAATACATCGCTACGGCTGGCAGCACTCTCCTCTGCAGTCCGCTGCCTCATGTGAACCGTATGTTTGTGACCCAGTGTATAATTACAGTATCGCCCGCAGCCATAGAACGATGCATGTTTTTTGCTGCACTTTAATGTTGGGTTTCCGCTTACCGTTGGAAAACCCGACAGTGTTTATAATTTAGTTTTTTGACTTACAGTAAAAACCTGAAGGCCGCCAGATACAGTAGCACAGAACAAACCCAGATCCTCTGCTGTTTCAAATGAAAGTGAAAGGAATTTTTTTTAATAGAAAGAGAATTATATTTGCAAGCCTATCACCATATAGAGAAGTGATGAAAAATACTTACCGTTTTTACATGGCAAACAAGGAAAAAAAACCCAATGGGGTGACCAACTCTATCTAGCGCGGTGAGTGGAGGCTGGGGTGTGAGAAGCGAAGGGCGAGCTGCCCGGCCACACCCACCTGCGTTGGAGCCGGTCAAGTTGTAGCGCGCATTCAGCTTTTTGATGATGTTCTCGTGGATCTGGTACCACTCGCTCTCTGTATTACACCTATGAAGACACAACCATTCCGGTGAGGCTCTCACACACAAGGTCAACCCCCACGGGGGATAGCACGCCTCTCTCTGATGGAGTCCCCGGTGCCTGGCCACAAGGTTTACTTAGCGTGGGCAGGAGCGCTCGACTTGGCAAGTGGAAGGAAGGGGTTGAAGACTAAGAATGAGCTGCCTAAGATTCAAACTTTCACTATTAAATGAGTTACGTTTGGGGTGGGGAGGGGCAAGTTGGTCATTTTCTCTGCACCGTGCTTTCCTCATCTGTTACACTTGTATAATTAACATATTAAATATTGAATCACCATGGGCTTATGTAACATCTGGCGTAAATGCTCAAAAAAATAAAGGTTCTTAATAGAAAACTGTTGCCCTCTGAACCATGACTAGCTCTGGCTAAAGCAAAAATGTAACCAATTAAACGAATGTAAATTGATGCTAACACAGCTTCAATGTGAAAGTCAGCCAAGATTCATCAGCTGGCAATTTTCCAAGTCTCAGAGAAATGGTATTATTCTATCTGTTTTCTCCTCTGACCTGCCTCTACCTCTTTGCTTTTTGTTTGATTGATTTTTTTTTTTTTTTTTGGTAGTGCTAGGTATTGAACCAAGGGCCTTATACATCCTAGGCAAGTGTTTTTATCACCATGCTATATAACTCCAGCCTTTGCTTTTAGTTCTTGTTACTTACTAGCTCATGGTATGTTTGCACGGTGTGGTCTCCAGCTGGACTATCAATTCTGAAGGACTGAATATAGGATGTTTGTTATTTGAGTACCACTGAAGGCGTTGAACATAGTAAAGCTTAAAAACTATCAGTTGCATAGATGAATGGGAGACTGGGTGAATGGATGGGTGGTGGATGGGTTAGCTCACGGACTAGAAACTATTAAGATTACTAGTAACTAGTAACATTAGGAGCAACTCCTAGTGACTCATAGAGATTTGTGTCCGCTTTACTGCTACAACTGCTCTAATGAGACAGCAGAGAACTTCCCTAACGAGATGTGCTTGTAAATCTGCTGTTGTCTTTTATGAGGTACAATTGTTCCTTCTTGAGGGTCTTCGATATGGAGACTCCATGTATTATCAACCCAATCCAAATGGCCCACAGCACCAAGCCTCCTCTTAGTGAGCATGTCTGAGGCATATAACTCACCATTATTAGTTTATACATTTACCTATCACCACGGGTCTTCCAGGTGATGGGGTAGGGGCTGTTTTCAGGACAGCTAACAGTGGGATACCAAACTGAGCCTTGGCTCTCAGAAGACTGTAAAATCTACATGGAAAACCATTCCACCCTTCTAGCTATGAGAGGTCAAATTCCACTTAATACATTCCAATTTCCTTCTTTCTGCCCCGTGGGGAAGAAAGGAAGATAACTGGTTTGCTTGCTGACAGACTCTAGAATTCATGTTTTGACCTAAAACAATCTCCAAGTAAAATCAATGCTCCTAAAGCAGGTAACTGAAATATCCAGCATTAGATAAGGTATTTGTTATTTCTTTTCTTTTCTTTCTCTCTCTCTCTCTCTTTTTAAATTTTTTTATTTGAGTCCTAAATGGAGGTAAGAATTTGGTCACTAGAAGAAGTAGAATTTCTTCCAAATGAATTCCAACTATCAATTCAAAAGCCTTCCTACTTACTGTGTCTTTCACTGATTAGCATTTTTCTCTTGGAAAAGTTGCACAATTTGCTGAGTCAACCGTAGAAAGAATAACCAGTAACATAATTTCCTTTTTTAAGATACAGCAGACAATAAGAAACCTACAATTTTTGTTTAAAATGGATTTTTTTCAAAGCCGTCAGCCCTTCAGTCACCATACCTGGAAAGGCTATGCTAAGAATTTATAAGACTATGTTTGTGAAGAATTTTGGTTTTCTTTAGTAATGCCATGTTCTATCATGCTCATATTACTAGACATAAAATAGAAGATGAGCTGAGAGCTTAGGTTTCAGAGTCAGATATATCTTAATCTCCTTCCTTAGTACCTGGGTGACACAGATAAGTTACTTAACCCTCAGTCTCCTGTTGCGAACTGATCCCCAAAAACATCTGCTTCATGGGTCTGCTGTAAGGATGATGTGACACAGAACATGTGACGTTCTGAATCCTTTGTACACAGTATCCAATCCAAGGACAGAGTGCTAATAGTCACCGTGATCTTAACTAAGTCATATTTTAGGACCATGAGTAGTATTTTGGAAAAATATTATGATGGATTTCACCAAAACCATTAATAATGAGAGCTGCCATGAAAAAAGAAAAGATTATCAAGTTCTATTACCCCCTAGTTTTAAGATGTTTTGAAGTTTAAAAGGAAGGTCATAGGTTTAACCTTCTTCGAAAGGATAAAAACATCTCTGGTCCTCAACCAGAGGCTACAGACAACCTAATTTGTTTGGGTAGAAAGTAGAACAATCCATGAACCCCTGCAGCTATGGTCACAAAATAATGTTATGACTAAACATTGGCAAAGGGCCAGTTGTACTATCTCCATCTTAAAAAAAAATTCCCACAGAAACAAGAGACACTGTAAGTAGAAACTCAATTTTGCTCATGGCACTGGCCCACAATGTAGTAGATGAACCTAAACACGGATGCTCTAGTGAATAATGGCACTGTCTATCAGCTCTTCTCTACCAAGCCTGTGGGAGGTATCAGGGTGGGTTGATGTAGACACATGTTAGCATCAGTGTCTTAGAAACCATTTAACTTAAAACTTTTAGACTACACGATCTTCTTCGTATTCTCAGGCTAACTGTGCCCAACCCCAATACAACATTAAAATCTTAACCCCTGGGATCTTGGAATTTGACCTTATTTCAAAAGAGGGTTTTCATAGAGGTAATCAAGTTGTAATGAGGTCATAATCCCATATTATTGTGTCCTAATAAAGAGAGAAAATAGACACAAAGACCGATGTGTACCCAGGGACAGGGTCACGTGAAGATGAGGGCAAAGGTCAAAGTAATGAATGTATCAATGGGTATGGATGCCAGGAGGCTAGCATAGAACGGATCTCCCCACAGTCTTTGCCCCTGAATGAAGTAAACTCACCATACTGTGACCTCAGACTTCAGTCCTGCAGAACTAACTGGAATATAATAAACTCTGCTGTATAAGCCAAGTTATTTCTAAAAGTCATTAAAGCAGTTCTGGTCAATTAACTCACTAATTATTATGCTTCCCTCTCTTAGTTTTAAAAATAATAGTGTTTTGCCTTCTAAGAACAAACTAATTGTTTGTGTACAATTAACTGTGTAAAAGTAAGGACATGCTTATGAACTTCATGTTGTTCATGGAGTGGAGGAGATAGTTATCTATGCAGATGATCTTCGTAGATCAATAAACTGCATTCACTAGCATCCTGACTCCAAGTTCTCCGCCTGAGAGTTTATAAGGGTTTTGATGAAACGACTCAAGCCCAACTTTTCTCCTGTTGCTCAATTATCCATCGAAAGTCCATCCACCCAGGGGGGATCCTCAGGACCCTCCTCCAGCCATGCCAACCCCACCTCGGGCATGTTTCTTACATGTACACTTTCAGGACAAGGTCATCCTTCGTCTCCCCCGTGAGAAGGTCTGCAATGCTAAGAACCGCACAGCCAAACGGTCGCCGATATTGGACGCTGCAGGCATTCTTTTTCTCTCCCGCTCCCATTCGACCTGTCCAGGTAATATGCAAACATGGACCATGAAGATGTGAGCAGATGCATCTTAGACACAGACACAGGTACGAGACAGCCCATAGGCAATGAAACACGGGCTAGGAAGGAAATGCCGTTAGGACAACAAAACACTTCTTGTCTAATCACCTAACTGTCCAACCCTGAGTGAGTGGCTTAAACTCTGATCGTGAACAGAACATACGAAGAATGCCTGGGCATGAAGATCGGAGCAGTTCTCATTTATGGGAAGCATCTTCTTATTCTGGTGCCTCAAGAAAGCATCCCAGTAGGTACAAATCATTAAAAACAGTCACAGCACCCATTTCATTTACGACCTTAATAATTGCCTATTCGCCGGGCGGTGGTGGCGCACGCCTGTAATCCCAGCATTTGGGAGGCAGAGGCAGGCGGATTTCTGAGTTCTAGGCCAGCCTGGTCTACAGAGTAAGTTCCAGGACAGCCAGGGCTACACAGAGAAACCCTGTCTCGGGAAAAAAAAAATTGCCTATTCAAAAAAAAAAAATTCAACTTTGGTTAAATGTCTTGGGACATGACTGTAACCCCAGTTCTTAGAGTGCTTAGACAAGCTTCCAAGGTCATACCATCTCGGGCTGCCTCGCGAGATCCTTGTCTCAAAATCTAAACACAAGGTTCATTTCTGGAAGGAATCAATTGGAGATTCTGAATATAACAAGTACAAAGTGATCAGATGCATACATTCCTGCCCTGGGACCCAGGTGCTCACAGCAATCCTCCTCTGATCCTTCTGGGGTAGGTGTTCACAGCAGTCCTCCTCTGATCCTTCTGGGGGAGTTCTCATAGTTACAAAGTTTTTTAGTTCATTTAAAATTTTCAAGGATGAGTTTTCTTTTCTTTTTTCTTTTTTTTTCATTAAAGATTTTATTTATGGACATGGGTGTTTTGCTGGCATGTCTACTTGTGTACTACACAGCTGCAGTACTCCAAGAAATCAGAACAGGGCACTGTATGTCTTGGAACTGGAGTTATAAACAGTTGTGAACTACCCAGGTCCTCTGGAAGTGAAGTGCTCTTAACCACGGAATATCTCGCCAGTATGCTGGAGTTGAGTATTTTAATACATGCTATTGGAACAATGCTTTGTGTTTTTCTTCTCTCTCTTTCCCCCCCCTCTCTTTCTCTCCCTACCCCCCTCCCCTTTTCTGAGGCAGGGTATCTGTGTTTATGTAAACCTGGTTTTCTGTGGAACTTGATATGTATAGCAGACTGGCCTCGGACTTAGAGATTCATTTGTTTCTGCCTCTGGAGTGGTAGGAATAAAGTTATGTGGCACCAGTGGCTGGCCGGCCCATTGGTGTTTAACTATCAATTATTATTTTTCTAGACAGAGAGCATGTTGGAGATGAAATACTATGAAGGAAGATAGAAGGAAATCAGTAAATTTGTCTGTAGATCCCCAAGAGATCCATATTTTCCATGTAAGCAGTATTTACCAGATTCCATGTAAGAATCTACAGTATTTGAACAAACACCTGGTGTTCCCCTAGTCTAATGTTAAATAGGGGGGAAAAAAAAGATGGCAAAAATCCAGTTTGGTGTTTATCAGTAGGTCTTTCCTTACTATCCACCTTCCTCTAGTATATGCACGATAGAAAATGAACCTAACGCCGTGGTGGAGCGGACTGAGAAGCCCTGCTCTCCCTAGAGAAGGCCCTGCACTGAGCTCTTTGATTCTCAGATTTGCTTCAGGTGTCCTCCTTCTCTAGTCCTTGAACCCACAGTTTGAGATTCTCTTTCCGGGCTCTGTGGGCAAACACGGCTTTGGAGATGAAGGCTTTGATACAATCCCAATACCAGAAAGACTGGATGCTAGTCTTGCTGTTCCCAGCTGTAAGGCTGATGATAAGAATTCAGTTCTGGTCAGTTTCCAGGAAAATCTTCTATATAGGAAAGAAGATAAAATACAGACCAGCCAGCTAAAGCCCAAAAAGGAAGCATGGCCGGCAGTGGAACCTAGGAGTGGGGGGGAAGTTCAGAAAGGAAATTCTCCCTTTGCTTCTTTCTTCTTCTTTCCAAATCAAAAGGCCTGCCTATAAATTCCCAGAACCAAGGCACTGCTTTTGCTTTTGGCAGCCTGTGAGGGTCACTATGCCCTTTTCCCAGTAAAGCAGGTACAGGGGACATTCTATAAAAAGCAAGAAGCATCTGTCCTTGACAGATAATAATCTCTTTAATTTCCCTGCATCAAGAACACTGCCAGACAAGTCTTAACCTTTCTCAAGTGTTTTACTTTAGTTTCAATTCTGATCAGTTTCTAACTATGGAACCATTAACTATTGTTTGGCAAAAATTTCTTTGATCAATAGGGAATATGGATGGGTAGCTAATTCCTACCTCACCATTTATTTTGATGAGTTATAGTCATGAAACTCTCAGGAGATTAAAAAGAAATGGACAATTAATAACAAAATACTCTGCATTTGAAAGGGTGCCCCAGGTACAGTAGCATTGTGGGTGCCATCATCGGCAATGATTTTGTGGTGAAGACCATTCACCTCAAGGGCACATGCTTTGATGGTTGTTATCTTACCATACGAAACTGACAGATACCATCTAGAATGTTCCCAATACCAAAAAGCTTTGCTTCTTCCTTCAATGAGTTAAAAGATTATACACGAACTTGACTAATATTTACACAGATGTATTATCTAAAATATATTTTATATTAACAATAGGCTATAAATTAAAATTCAAGAAACTAAAAAAAACATAGAACATATAAAACAAACCTTCCTTTTCTCATATTAGAGACAGGTCTCAAAAGTAGATAGCAGCATATCGCCTTTCCAATTCTTTCTCACATACTCATCTATTTAATGAAAAGCTAAAGACCCACACAAACATAGGGGCTGGTGCACATCAGCAATCACAATGCCTAAGAGTTGAAGCAGGAAGATCAGGAGTTGGAGGCCAGTTTGGGCTACATAGTGAGTTTTAGATGTATGTGATGTAAAAATGAGATCTTGTTTCAAAACAAAACATCCCCAAAGGAAACAAAGTAAATAAAAATGAGTTTACTTCAAGAAAATCAACGCCCCTGTCCTTTGAATATAAAAACAGCATAAAGTAGTTTCAGAACACATTTTTAGTGAGAAAAAAAATACAGGAAATATATGTACGATAACATGTTACTTACAGTTTGCCTCCAAATGCCATTGTATTGTAACATTTGGTTATATCACATACAAGCTATAACACTACAAAGACAATGATGACCTTGCAAGCCTGCATGGCAAGCTGCTGCTCTGTTGCAAATGCACTGTCATGCAAGTGATGTAGCAACTTTAGTGAGTTGGGGACAGATTCTTAGTATCAGCCCTATGGCACGGACAGAAAAGCTGTGATATCTACACCACTCGT
Organism: Apodemus agrarius; assembly: GCA_964023405.1. Classification (NCBI taxonomy): domain Eukaryota; kingdom Metazoa; phylum Chordata; class Mammalia; order Rodentia; family Muridae; genus Apodemus; species Apodemus agrarius. Next base: position 83,394,973 of record OZ030011.1, read on the forward strand.
TTTCAGGAGCCACTGTGCGGGAGAAGGCCCACTTTGAAAAGAATTCCATGTGTAAAAATGAAGGAGAGCATTCCTTCTCTACCAAAATGAGGCTCTGCAAGATGTGAATAAGTAAATGCTGCATTCTCTAAGTGTCTTCAAAATCAGACCCAATCGGAGAGGGTGGGAGTTGGCAGTAAAGAGGGCATATTCACTTTTCCCTGCAGGGTTTCTCAGATCCTTTAATAAGGTGTTGATATTACACGAACTGGAAAACATACAGTATCTACTGTCTCAAAACCCCTTCCTCATGCAATATTCCATAACAATGCTCTGTAGCACTTTGGGGTAAAGGCAATGCTAGTTGCTACACAGATTTCATAAGCTTGGGGTGGGGGGAACTTAGCTCCTAAAAGTTCACTTTATGTAATAAGAGACTGGGATTTGAAGACCAATACAACATGTTTGAATCAATAAAGCACAACGCGGTACTTCACAAATTATACTAGAAATGATAAATAATTCTATTTGAGGATAAGATCAAGGTGGGCAGAATAATTCTAAACCTCTTAGCTTCCTGGATTCAAATTTGATTCCAGACAGAAAACTATACTGAACCCCCCCCCAGAGACCCCTTGGGTACCATTCCCAAAAGTCCCAAGTCTGAACTTACCAATTCGGATAATGTGCACAGTAATGTAGATGTCCTTCCTGAGTTCACTGCTACCCAAGTCCTACGGAGAAACAAAACCTGGTTATTTTAGAGTTCCTGTGCTGTGCAGCAGAGTTCCAGAGCTCTCTCCATCCTCTCACAAACAAGGACAAAGATACACATAGACACGGAATAGACATAGCAGTGGGTCAGAAGGACTGTGTTCAAACCCAGGTCTAAATAAGTCACTGCTGCTGATTAGTCGGTATACAAGAAACACTTAAGAATAAAAACCACTCTTGATCAAATCTCTTACGCACCCATTTTTAAACACTTAAGAAGCATGGGTTAGATAGCCAGGGGCTTGCTAGGCTACTACTACAGTACCACTGTCCTTGTGAAAGAGTCACCCAGGGTCACCAGTACTCTTACAGGTGTGAGAGTTAACCAGAATAAAAACCACAGTACAGGAAGCAAGGTAACTGTGTTTGCTGTTAATCAGAATTCCAACCACTGTTGCAATGGTGAGTTATTTGAGTCACTGATGCAGACTCATGAGTGTCTCTGTCAATAACTTAATTCTCTTAAGCAATAAACACAGGACCCCACTTACCACAAAGAGAGAACAGTGTCTTTCCGGCTTATCCGGGGCTTTGGGAAGCCCATTTCTATTCAGTCTCAAGAAAAATCTCTCACTATAAGAGAAAGACAGTTGGACACTTAGAAAACAATTTCATAGTTAGCCTTTACTAATTGTTCAGCATATGAAAGCTCTGCATTGGACAGCACTGAATACAACAAGCATGTGCTTCATTTCTGATAGACCCAGCAAAGCAGTATTTGCATAAATGCATATGCAAAAGACCGACCTTTCCAGCAATAGGCTGGTTCCATGCCAGTAGTGTCACTGCTATTATTCCATAAAGTAGAAACCAACACATGATATGAGATAGCAGAGCCCAATCCCTCCTGTGTTTAAATCTAAGATAGTTTAATGATTTATATCATATTGTTTAATGGAACGATAAAAATGGCTTTAGAGTTCTTGGTCTTCTGTGTTTATTCTTCAAAACACAGCTAAAGTTTCAATTGATGAAACTTGAATTTCCTTGGGTCTACAGATAAACTGAAGATCTCAAACTCTTCACTGAGCCTGTATTTGATAATACAGTGTCACTCGCGTTTATAGCAAACACAAATGACTCACTCTGTCCATCAACCAGTAATTTAAGGGCATGTTTGTGGGTACCATTCAGAGTCAAGGTAATTCTTGAAACACTTATTTACATTCAACCATTGCAATGGTCGTCTATCCAAGAAATAGAAAGGTGTCCACTATCTCCAGTTTTAAATCCCCCCCACACACACACACACTGAATTTCAATATCTGGTAAAAGAATCAAATAACTGGCTGCCCCAGGCAGAGAACACAAAACCAATATCCATTGGCTATGAAATGATCACATGATGTGGTCTTGGCTACTACAGGTTAGAGTTAGCCTAGGAGAGAAGCAGGGAAATGTGGTGCTTGGCATTAGCACAAGGTTCAGCACCTATCACATCTGCACATTACATTCATCACCATATCCTTGCCTTAAATAACGGTTCTAATATTCCAATACTGCCAGGCAGAGAATGAGAACCATGAGCAGATCTCTATGGGAGGATTTGGGTTTCAGATTATAAGGGCCTTACATCACGTCTGTTCTCTTGTGTGATATAAATCTAGATGGAGGCGCATAACAGACTCAGCTGCCTGGCTAACCTCATTATTTCCTCATACTATGGCCATTCTTGACCTCTCACATGAGAGGGCAACCAACACACATTCCTACCAGGCCATTCCCATTCCTCTTAGCCCAGCTTCTGCGACAGAGCAGGGGGCTGAAACAGTGTGAATGGGAAGAAGAGAAATTGCTGCCAGGTCTCAGCTGAAAGCACAATCCCCAAGGGAGTCTGAAATGCAGGCTGGGAAGAATGAACACAGCAACGTGAACTCCGTCTTCTCCGACCCTCAGTTAGGATAGCTTTCTTTTTAAAAAGACTATACGCTTTCTTCACGGTGAAAGAAAACTCATTATGCTTTCAAACCTAAGATTTAATCAAAGGGAGTACATGCTGGTTGATCTCACAAGGGAATGACAGCTCAGACAGTCACATTACCGGCCAATCCTCTTGAGAAACCACATTTTAACAGGCACTAATCGTCATTTGACCTGGATCACTTGACAGTCATCATGCCCTCAGGAAGCATAACTATTATGCTACCTAGGTAGCTGATGGGCAAACCAAAGCAAAAGTTTGTCCAAGATCAAAAAAGCAGCAACTAAGAACTGTTTGTCGAAAATCTTCACTCCTCATTTGAATACTATAGTAAAATTATTGTTCTGTTCTACACAAACATTGTGCAAAGAGTTCCTTAGTATGAGGAGAAATGGACAGGTTTGGTGTTGAGCAATTGTGAGGCTGAGGCCAGAGGGTTGCCATGAGTTTGAGGACAGCCTGGGCTACATAATGAGTCCTGTCTTGACAAATCCACAGAGAAGAAAGCACAGTCATCTGTGTATCTGCTATGTTCACGTGGCACTAATGCCAGACAGGACCCGGAGGTTTCAAACTAACTTTTATCACGCCACCAGGAACACAGGAAGCACTAGTCTCGGTTAAGCAGGGCTGCGAAGGATTTCTTAGTCGAAATTTGTTCCCTGACAAGTTAGTTTGTCTCAATGAAAATATGACTAGGGGCGTGGATTCTACTAAAATAGGAACACTATCAAACAGAGACAAAACTCACCAAAGATTTAAGAGTGTGATTTTATTTAGTCAAAACTGCTAAGGTGTAAGCAGTCTTAAGGTTTAAATGATGATGTCGCTTAGTTTCTCACTGATCCATCACGACTGTGCAGTTACTAACTATAATACCCGAGCACACAGCACGAGCCGTACGAGTGCCCTCCCCTGGTCTGTGTCACAGATAGTCTGTCTCATGTCATAAGGTGAATAGCCTTCTCTGTGAAGCTCCGCTTCATCTTCATTGACACACATGAGAAAATACCACACTACCTTACGATTTATCTATTGTAAAAATCAATAAAACAAATATACAAAAATCAGACATTTTTATATATTAAAACCTCAACTTTAATACTGTTCTTAAAAAACACCTAATATTTGTATTTGGACAAAAAAAATCTTCTAAAGAATTCTGTTTCAGAAAGAGATCCTTTTTGCTCTGTCACTATTTAATTTCACCGGTCTAGACGGAACCCTGATTATGCAAGTATTATACTATATCATATCCTGTTCCAGAAAGAACATCAATACATACTAAGCCAGCAACATATCCTTCAGCTTAAGCATGCCTTAGAGGGAAGATAAAAATAGGTTCAAAATGGATACTATGAAGCAATAAGTCATTTGCAATTTATTAAAAACCAGACAGAAAATCTCCATGTCCAATAAAAGACAGTCTATTCATTTATGACATGGTGCTGTTTTGCAAAATGAGTTTCCTTTCAGCTTTAGTGATACAGCAACTACTTACTCGGCAAATAGTTTTAGGAAAAAAAAGAATGGCCTTCAGTAATGCAATTCAGAGTCTTTGAACTATAATTCCCTACTCTCACATTTAGAGATTATCATGACATATGTTTTCTGAGTCAGGACAGAAACCAAACAAGCCAAAGCCAGTGCGCTCTAGCATATCTGACAGTCTCGAGGCAGTCTCATATAAAGGGTATTGGCCAAACACGAATGGATTTCTGCCATTGCTAGCTCAGGCAAGCTTCTACTGCAATTCTCTAGGATGTGAGAGAAGAATGAGTAGTAGTTTGTAAACTCGTAAGCGTCTCATTGGGGATGAGCATGCCTCGCTAAGGAATTCCCATTCCTTTCTGCCTCAGAAAGTTTGTGTGTCTGACTTGTTACAATAATGAGCAACTCGAGCTAGGTTTACAATTACCAACATGTATGTCTTCTACTTCAGCCACTGATGTGGCAGTCCTTGATTAGACTACACAACCCTTGGGTTATTTGGCTTTTGTTGTTTTTTTCAAGGCATGGTTTCTCTGTGTAACTGCTCTCTCTGGTTGTTCTAAAACTTGCTTTGTAGACCAGGCTGGCCTCAAATTCACGAGATTTGCCTGCCTCTGCCTCCCGAGTGCTGGGATTAACAGCGTCCACCACAAGGCCCGGCAAGCTAAGCAGCCTTCTTAAGGCAAAACAAACTAAAATGTTCACATAGCTGGAAGTTTTAATCCCTTCCCAACATTTCCTCTCTCTCTAAATGTCTTGAAAAGTACATTTACAGTAGGAATGCATACAGAAGATATTGCCTGCAGCTTCCCGCCCAGCTGGTGGTGGGGAAGCCGGAGGGTCACCCAGTGTGCCAGGTGCTCAGAACCATCCGGCGGCGGCGGCAGAACCAGGTACCCGAGACAGCCCAAGCTTAAGACCTTCGGGGACTCAGGCCTGGAGTGGGAATTGGGCACAGAATAGCGGGTGCACTCTGCACTCGCGCGCGGGGCGGACCCCGAGCTCCCTGCAGGCAGCTGCCATATTGCCTGCAGCTTCCTGCCCAGCTGGCGGTGGGGAAGCCGGAGGGTCACCCAGCGTGCCAGGTGCTCAGAACCATCCGGCGGCGGCGGCGGCGGCAGAACCAGGTACCCGAGACAGCCCAAGCTTAAGACCTTCGGGGACTCAGGCCTGGAGTGGGAGTTGGGCACAGAATAGCGGGTGCACTCTGCACTCGCGCTGCGGAGGACCCCGAGCTCCCTGCAGGCAGCTGCCATATTGCCTGCAGCTTCCCGCCCAGCTGGTGGTGGGGAAGCCGGAGGGTCACCCAGCGTGCCAGGTGCTCAGAACCATCCGGCGGCGGCGGCAGAACCAGGTACCCGAGACAGCCCGAGCTTAAGACCTTCGGGGACTCAGGCCTGGAGTGGGAATTGGGCACAGAATAGCGGGTGCACTCTGCACTCGCGCGCGGGGCGGACCCCGAGCTCCCTGCAGGCAGCTGCCATATTGCCTGCAGCTTCCCGTCCAGCTGGTGGTGAGGAAGCCGGAGTCAGCCAGTGTGCCAGGTACCCAGACCCAGCCGGAGGCCGAACCAGCCTCCCATCCAGCCAGTGGCAGGGAAGCTGGAAACCGGACCCAGCCAGCTTCCCAGCAGCTTGGGACCAGCAGGCAGAACCAGATAACTGAGATATCCCAACTTTAAGACCCCTGGGGAAACAGGATATCAGACAGCGAACCCTGAGCAGGAGCAGTGCAGAGCAGCCGCCCAACAGGCGGAACCAAATACCTGGGATATCCTGAGGTTAAGACCTCGGGGGACTCAGGCCACCTGTCAGCAATCTGTGAGCAAGACCCCCGCAGGACAGTGATTCAGGTATCCCAGTCACTGGGAAATAGCCTTACAACCCCACAGGAGGGTCAAGCACCAGCTAGTATCTACAGGACCAACTAACACCAGAGTTAACCAGATGGCAAAAGGCAAACGTAAGATCGCTACTAACAAAAATCAAGGCAATATGGCGGCATCCGAACCCAGTTCCCCAACAGCAATAAATATTGGATACCCCGAAACACCAGAAAAACAAGACTCAGATCTAAAATCACTGGTCAGGATGCTGATAGAGGAACACTTAGATAAATCTCTTAAAGTAATACATGAGAAAATAGATCAAAAGCTAGAAGCCATTGCAAGACAAACACAATTAAATCCCAGATATCTCAACACACCAGAAAAACAAGACTCAGATCTAAAATCACTGGTAAAGATGCAGATTGAGGATCACTTAGATAAATTTCTTAAAGTAATAGAGGAGAAAATAGATCAAAAACTAGAAGCCCATACAAGGCAGACACAAAAATCACTTAAAGAAATCCAGGAGAATATAGAGCAAAAAGTGAATCCCAATAAGGGGGAGAAACAAAAATCACCCAAAGAAATACAAGAGAACATGGGTCAACGAGTAGAAGTCATAAAGGAGGAAACACAAAAATCCCTTAAAGAATTACAGGAAAACACAAACAAGCAACTGAAAGATCTGAGCAAAACCATACAAAATCTAAAAACAGAAGTAGAAACAACTAAGCAATCGCAAAGGGAGACAATGTTGGAGATAGAAAACCTTGGGAAGAAATCAGGAGTCATAGATGCAAATATCAACAATAGAATACAAGAGATAGAAGACAGAATCTCAGATGCTGAAGATACCATAGGAACCATGGATTCAACAATTAAAGAAAATGCAAAATGCAAAAAGCTGGTAACCCAAAACATTCAGGAAATCCAAGACACAATGAGAAGACCAAACCTAAGGATTATAGGGATAGATGAGAATGAAGATCTACAACTTAAAGGGCCAGCAAATATCTTCTACAAAATTATGGAAGAAAATTTCCCCAACCTAAAGAGAGAGATGCCCATGAATATACAAGAAGCCTATAGAACCCCAAATAGACTGGACCAGAACAGAAATACTTCCCGTCACATAATAGTCAAAACCCCAAATGTACTAAACAAAGAAAGAATATTAAAGGCAGTAAGAGAAAAAGGACAAGTAACATATAAAGGAAGACCTATCAGAATTACACCAGACTTCTCACCTGAGACCATGAAAGCTAGAAGATCCTGGGCAGACCTTATGCAGACCCTAAGAGAACACAAACTTCAGCCAAGACTACTATACCCAGCGAAACTCTCAATTGCCATAGATGGGGAAACCAAGATATTCCACGACAAAACCAAATTTGCAAGATACTTATCTACAAACCCAGCCCTACAAAGGATAATAGGGGAAAAATACCAACACAAGGGGGGAAACAACACCCCAGAAGAAACAAGATAGAAACCCCATCTCATCCAACCCAAAAGAAGAGAACCACTCAAATACAAATAATAATAAAATTCCCAAAATGTCAGGAAGTAATAATTACTATTCCTTAATATCTCTTAATATCAATGGACTCAATTCCCCAATCAAAAGACACAGACTAACAGACTGGATACGGAAACAGGACCCTACATTTTGCTGCATACAGGAAACACATCTCAGTGTCAAAGACAAACACCACCTTAGAGTAAAAGGCTGGAAGACAGTTCTACAAGCAAATGGTCCCAGGAAACAAGCTGGAGTAGCCATTCTAATATCAGATAAAATCGACTTTCAACCTAAAGTCATCAAAAGGGACACAGAAGGTCACTTCCTGCTTGTCAAAGGGAAAATCCACCAAGAAGAATTCTCAATACTGAACATCTATGCACCAAATGCAAGGGCACCCTCATTCGTAAAAGAAACTTTACTAAAGCTTAAAGCACACATCGCACCTAACACAATGATTGTAGGTGACTTCAACACTCCACTCTCCTCAATGGACCGATCAGGAAAGCAGAAACTAAACAGGGACACAGTGAAACTAATTGAAGCTTTGGACCAATTGGATTTAACAGATATATATAGAACATTCCATCCTAAAACAAAAGAGTATACCTTTTTCTCAGCACCGCACGGTACCTTCTCAAAAATTGATCATATAATTGGTCACAAGACAGACCTCAACAAATACAAGAAGACCGAACTAATCCCATGTCTCCTATCGGATCACTATGGAGTAAAAGTGGTCTTCAATAGCAAGAAGAACTACAGAAAGCCCACATACACATGGAAACTGAACAATACTCTACTCAATGACACCCTGGTCAAGGAAGAAATAAAGAAAGAAATCAAAGACTTTTTAGACTTCAATGAAAATGAAGGTACGACCTACCCAAATCTCTGGGATACAATGAAAGCAGTGCTAAGAGGAAAACTCATAGCCCTGAGTGCCTCCAAAAAGAAACTGGAAAGAGCATACACTAGCAACTTAACAGCACACCTGAAGGCGCTGGAACAAAAAGAAGCTAACTCACCCAGGAGGAGTAGAAGAGAGGAAATCATCAAACTAAGGGCTGAAATCAATCAAGCAGAAACAAAGAGAACCATACAAAGAATCAACAAAACCAAGAGCTGGTTCTTCGAGAAAATCAACAAGATAGATAAACCCTTAGCTAGACTAACCAAAGGGCACAGAGATAGTATCCAAATTAACAAAATTAAAAATGAAAAGGGGGATATAACAACAGAAACAGAGGAAATTCAAAAGATCATCAGATCCTACTACAAAGGCCTATACTCAAAACAACTGGAGAATCTGGAGGAAATGGACAATTTCCTAGACAGATACCAAATACCAAAATTAAATCAGCATCAAGTAGACCAGCTAAACAGTCCCATAACCCTTAAAGAAATAGAAGGGGTTATAGAAAGCCTCCCAACCAAAAAAAGTACGGGACCAGATGGTTTTAGTGCAGAATTCTACCAGACCTTCAAAGAAGACTTAACACCAATACTCTTCAAACTATTCCACAAAATAGAGACAGAAGGGACACTGCCCAACTCATTCTTCGAAACCACAATTACGCTGATACCTAAACCACAAAAAGATCCAACAAAGAAAGAGAACTACAGGCCAATTTCTCTTATGAATATAGATGCAAAAATACTAAATAAAATTCTTGCCAACCGAATCCAAGAGCATATCAAAACGATCATTCACCATGATCAAGTAGGCTTCATTCCAGGAATGCAGGGATGGTTCAATATACGGAAATCCATCAATGTAATCCACTACATAAACAAACTAAAAGAAAAAAACCACATGGTCATCTCATTAGATGCTGAAAAAGCATTTGACAAAATTCAGCATCCTTTCATGCTAAAAGTCTTGGAAAGAGCAGGAATTCAAGGCCCATACCTAAACATAGTAAAAGCAATCTACAGCAAACCAGTAGCCAACATCAAAATAAATGGAGAGAAACTTGAAGCAATTCCACTAAAATCAGGGACTAGACAAGGCTGTCCTCTCTCTCCATATCTTTTCAATATAGTACTTGAAGTTCTAGCGAGAGCAATCAGACAACATAAGGAAGTCAAAGGGATACAAATTGGAAAGGAAGAAGTCAAAGTATCATTATTTGCAGATGATATGATAGTCTACTTAAGCGATCCAAAAAACTCCACCAGAGAACTTCTACAGCTGATAAACAACTTCAGCAACGTGGCTGGTTATAAAATTAACTCAAGCAAATCAGTAGCCTTCTTGTACTCAAAGGACAAGCAGGCTGAGAAAGAAGTTAGGGAAATAACACCCTTCACAATAGCCACAAACAACATAAAGTACCTTGGCGTAACTCTAACCAAACAAGTGAAAGATCTGTATGACAGGAACTTCAAGTCCTTGAAGAAAGAAATCGAAGAAGACCTCAGGAGATGGAAAAATATTTCTTGCTCCTGGATTGGCAGGATCAATATAGTAAAAATGGCCATCTTGCCAAAAGCAATCTACAGATTCAATGCGATCCCCATCAAAATCCCAAATCAATTCTTCATAGATCTAGAAAGAGCAATTCTCAAATTCATCTGGAGCAACAAAAAACCCAGGATAGCTAAAACTATTCTCAACAATAAAAGGACTTCTGGGGGAATCAATATCCCTGACCTCAAGCAATACTACAGAGCAATTGTGTTAAAAACTGCATGGTATTGGTACAGCAACAGGCAGGTAGATCAATGGAATAGGATTGAAGACCCAGAAATTAACCCACAGACTTATGGTCACTTGATCTTTGATAAAGGAGCCACAACCATCCGGTGGAATAAAGATAGCCTTTTCAACAAATGGTGCTGGTTCAACTGGAGGTCAACATGCAGAAGAATGCGAATTGACCCACTCTTATCTCCTTGTACTAAGATCAACTCCAAGTGGATCAAGGACCTCCACATAAAACCAGACACACTGAAACTATTAGAAAAGAAACTTGGGAAGACCCTGGAGGACTTGGGCACAGGGGAAATGTTCCTGAACAGAACACCAATAGCTTATGCTCTAAGATCAAGAATGGACAAATGGGACCTCATAAAATTACAAAGTTTCTGTAAGGCAAAGGACACTGTCAGAAAGACAAAACGGCAACCAACAACGTGGGAAATGATCTTCACCAACCCCACATCCGACAGAGGGCTAATATCCAATATATACAAAGAACTCAAGAAGTTAGACCCCAAAGAACCAAATAACCCTATCAAAAAATGGGGCACAGAGCTAAACAAAGAATTTTCACCAGAAGAAATTCGGATGGCCGAGAAACACCTTAAGAGATGTTCAACATCATTAGTCATCAGGGAAATGCAAATCAAAACAACCCTGAGATTCCACCTCACTCCAGTCAGAATGGCTAAGATTAAAAACTCGAGAGACAACAAGTGCTGGCGAGGATGTGGAGAAAGAGGAACACTCCTCCACTGTTGGTGGGATTGCAAAATGGTAAAACCACTCTGGAAATCAGTGTGGCGGTTCCTCAGAAAATTGGGCATGCCACTCCCAGAGGACCCTGGCATACCACTCCTGGGCATATACCCAGAGGATTCCCCTGCATACAACAAAGACACATGCTCCACTATGTTTATAGCAGCCTTGTTTATAATAGCCAGAAATTGGAAGGAGCCCAGATATCCCTCAAAGGAGGAATGGATACAGAAAATGTGGTATATTTATACAATGGAGTACTACTCAGCAATTAAAAATAATGAATTCATGCAATTTGTAGGTAAATGGTTAGATCTGGAAACTATCATCCTAAGTGAGCTAACCCAATCACAAAAGAATACACACGAAATGCAATCACTGATAAGTGGATATTAATGAGCCCAGAAGCCCTAAATACTCAAGGCACAATTAGCAAGTCAAATGACTCTCAAGAAGAAAAAAAGGAGAGGACCCTGGGCCTGTAAAGATTGGATCCAGTATTGTAGACCCAGAACAGAGAAATCGGGGGGGGGGGGGGGAAAGAGTGGGGAATAGCATGGGGGGAGAGGAATTATGGGACATATGGTGGGGGGTACCTGGGAAAGGGGAAAGCCTTTGGAATGTAAACAAAGAATATAGAAAATAAAAAAAAAAAGATAAAAAAAATAAAAAAAAAAAAAAAAAAGAATTAAAAAAAAAAAAAAAAAAAAAAAAAAGGAATGCATACAGAATTTCCTAGCAACAGTTCAATTGATGGCACTTCAGGACCAGATGTCAAGAGTCGCCTCGTTAGTGCATGGCAGCTCTGAATTATAGATCTTCCAGATCACTTCACTGACATTTTATATCTTTATTATACTAAAGGGGACAAATAAAACATAGTGTGATAACAGTATTTAAAAGGCGAACATATTTCAAATAAAGACAATAATAAGAACATTTACGGTGACATGATGTTTTCTAATGCTTTCTTCTAAAAAGATTAAACAAAAGAATATGTCAGGAACACTGGGAAATAAGGGTTGTTATAAATATAGAAAAAAATCATTATTTGACTTTATTATGTGCTGCTGTGTTCTCCTCGAGGAAGAACTTCACTACTGGGGAAATTTAGAATCACCTGAATTCTATATGTGAGCCATTATAAATTATGACTATAAATTCTGACTAATTCTTTCCTTGAAAATAAAGAACAAATTATGTTTATTTATTATTTATAACCTACCTTCAAAAATGATATGGAAAAAAAGAGAGAATGAAAGAGGAATATAGATAAGCATCCATGGCAGGGTGCCTGAAGAAAAGTAATGAAGGAAACTATGTACTTTGTGCCAGATTCTATAATTTAAGCTTACAAAGATCTCATTTAATTCCCACAACTGCTCTACGGGGTAGGAAGCACTACCGTCCCTGGCTGATACCTGAGAGAGCTGGGGCCTGAGATATGGGACAAGCTGTCTAACGGTTCATAGACAGTCAAGGATGAAGCAATCTTAACATCCAGCATTTGACTGAAGAGTCTTGGCTCGTACCCACAGTGGTGCCCTGTCTTTAAAAACAGGTTAATTCAGGAATCCACAGAGAAGAGCAAGACTGTGTTACAAGGAATAAATGTCTTCAAGACTATCAATAAAACTTAAAAATACTTGAAAAAAAATAAAGTTAAAAAAAATTAAGCCAGAAAATAACTCATGTTACATTTAGGTGAGCTACTAATTCTGAGGTCCTAAGGGAGACCTCTAATGGAAATGGCATCTCAACAGTAGAGATGTCCTTACGCTGACACAACATGCCATGGGAAACATAAGAGACTAAAGTGACTGACACCTCTTCCTTTCTCTGCAGGGTGTTCCTGTCTTCCTGTCTTCCACCACTTTCATCAACTACTTGGAATCACAATCCTTTTGGTTACAAAAGCTGTAGGTACAAGAGGCCACCAGGCCAGATCTGAGAAAGCCCTTGAGAAATAGCATTAAGTGGCCCTCCCAGTATACTATCCCTATATAGAATGCTCCACTCAAAGGACAAGGACATTAAACATTCTAATAACCAATGCCAGGGATTTTGATATTTTTATATGACATATATTCTTATATTTCAAAGAGATTTATACTTTATAAGGCAATTCACTATTTCCCAACATGAATTCATATTATCAATCTAAGTCACCTCTCACATAATTGATCGGAGGATTTAATGCATGTCAAAGTCACACAACTTGAATTTTATCCAAAATACAGGGAGTGATTAATATCCTGGTTTGAACTAAATGGTGCAAAAGATCATGAGTTAATTAATCTATAAAAAAGAAATTACAAGGAACACTTTTAAGAAAGTTCTGCCACTTGGAACTTACTTACAGCCTGAAAGTTAGCAATAATAAAATGGAGTAAACATTTAAAGGGCCATGTTTTCATGAGCTAATTGGGGAAATAAGGGAAAACAATGGACTCATCTTTTATAGTCAATCAAACCAATCCTAGAAAAACAAAAGCAAACTTCAACATAGCATCTTTGAAGATTCATTATGTCTTAAGCCTAGCTGTGTTGTGTCGGATAACCGTTAATACTTATCCTCTAGGACGGAGGCGTGAGGCCCCAGAAGCTGAGGATGAAGTGGTAGGAACACTGAAATGGGCAACGGCAGAGCCCACCAGTGCGGGCACTAGTGCCAACGGTCAACAATGCGGGCATCAACAGCCGTACTCAGCGGAATGGACATTAGAGTATCTAGAATGCAATGAAATGCAAGGTTAGGAAGTCTCAATGGCTTCTCTTTATCTCAAATGCTTTTCGATAACAGTGCAAAATGCTTCTAACAATGTTTTCTAAGAGATTAGGCTATGTTACACCAAAATACTCCAACCTGGCATAAAGACAATTATGAAGGGGGAAGTATACAAAGTTCTGTCCTTCCTCATGCTACCTAAAAGCAAGACCCTGACAAATGGAAGCCCCCTTGCTCTTTTACCTGAGAGGACAGTGAAGACCACAGTAGGCCTTTATGGGCCTTGAGTCAGTGGCAGATATGCCACAGCAACGACCAGCCCTTTGCCACTTATTTGCCTTTCCACAAATTGTTGACCCTTAGAAACTCAATACCTTCCTTTGTTTAGTCTCTTCTCTTAAAATGTACTGTTCGTGAGGATGCTGTATAAACTGAAATTCAACCCACCTCAGAAAATTACTCATTCCCTGGCTATCTCCCATGTATAGATTAAATTTTCTCCTCTTCCTCCTCCTTTTCTTCCCCATCCTCTTCCATCAACATTATTTTTGAGACATTGTATTGCCCTGCTGTCCTAGAACTGCACACCCCAAGATGTCCTCCTGTTCCCGATGCCCCTGCTTCTTTCTGCCTCCAAGCAAATTAAAGGAGTGTGCCAATCCACCCATCATCTTCTTTTCCCCTCAGTTTGTCTTCTGTTACAGAGGTCTGTAACAAATGGCTGAGAAAAAAGTTCCTCTCTGCAGCCAAACACCATGCAGAGTGCTAGAACTCTATCCCTTTCTTCAGTGGGAAACATTTGAGATGGAAAAGCTTAAACAGCATCATAACAGGCTGAGGTGATGCTAGTGCTACCTCACGTCACTGTGGAAAGTGGGTAGGAGGCGTGGAAGCAGCCCCGAGTTGCATTCTGGATACTGGGATCTGGTTCTCATAAGTAGGTGAAGGCTGGGGAGACATTGTATCCCAAGAAAATGACTGTCCAGTGGAAAGAGAAGAGACCCATTAACCATATCTGGAAGTCCCTCCTCTGCTTGGTTACCACTTTCTCAAGCAATGTCCATTCCTAACAAGGAGATCCTGACTTATCAGGGTAGGTGGCTGAAAACATTTCTCCATGATTAAGATCTAGTTATATTAAGGAGCCCTGAGCCAATGTCTTAACCAATTCTAATTTTTATTTTATATAGCTGTCTTAAGTATCCTCAAACTGGCTTCAAAGCTATCTCATGGACAAAGACTTTCCCCTTTTTTTCCTCAACCACAAGACCAACACTAATGACATGCCATTTCTTTAAAAGTCTTGAAGATCATTAGTATACTAATTTTAAAACTGAAGTAGCATTACGATCATGTGATCCTTTGAGTAAAAAGAAACGGAAACAGGAAGCCTATGGAGAAAGACTGTGCAAAACAATTCACTTACCTAAGAAAGCAACAGACTCTTTTTGTTAATATCCAAGGCTAGATTCTGTATAAATACCTGCTATGAAAAGACTGACCAAACCATCTGATAGATTTGTCAGATAAAGGATTCAGCTGAATATCTCACAAGAAGATATATATTTTAAAGTATAGCTAAGATCATTATAAATTTTGACTATCAAAATCAGTCAATTTTTACCTCTTAGCAAATCTGAAACTACCTTATGCTATTTTCTTTGCATAATAAAAAATGAAACAAAACTCTCTAAGACAACAAATTTTAATGTTAAGAGGAATACAACTATCTTAAAGGGATAATCACATGTCTACTGTTTCATACCACCTACACAATCACCACACTAAAGAAACAGTTACAAATGATGATGATGATGATGATGATGATGATGATGATGATGATGGTTATGGTGGTTATGGTGGTGGTGGTGGTTCTGGCTACCTGACATATCACAATGACTCTAATTTCAGAATCCTTAAATTTCCCTCTTGGGGAAATTCTTAGAAAGATAAATGCTATAGAATTAAATGACCTAGGAAATATGTGTCAAAGATACTCTGAAAAGGATTTCAACATCATAACAACACCAGAATTGTCAAGTAGTATTTTGTGAGATTTAAGTAGTGCCAAAGAAGCAATCACCAGACTAAAGATATGACCTATAGAAGAGGAGAAAAAAGTCTTTGTCAACTATATATCTGTCAGGGGATTGATGTCTAGAGTAAATAAAGAGCTATATATCACCCCCCCCAATTACACAATAATAGGTAGGTGAACAAACTGAAGAGAGAGTTTTTCCAACGAAATTTCCTTCAACACCTTTAGTCATTGGTAAAATGAGTACTAAAATTGCTTTATGGTTCTATCTCATATCAGTAGAAGAGCCCACCAAGAAAGAAATGAAAAGCAATATCAGCAAGGATGCAGGGAAAGAAGGAACCCAGATACACTGGTGGGGGTAATGAAAATTGGTAAAGCCACTGTGAAAATCAGCATAAAGGTCTTCAAAACACTAAAAGCGTTCACTACCATCGTCTAGTCATACCACCTCCAGACTTTAAGTTAGAGAAAACTGCACATCCATGTTTATTTCTGCACTACTTACAATAGTTAAGACACAGAACCAGTCTTGATGTGCACAAACAGATGAATTGGTAGACTGCTATGTTAATAAAGTGACAGAGATTCAGACATTAATACCACATGTTCATCTCATTTGCAAAACTGAAATGTAAGTGGGGACAGAAATGTGTCCAAGTGTGTGCATGTCTCTCTCTATGTTAGTCAGGAGACAAAAATCTAGAAACTAAGAGAAGAGGGAAGGAGAATATGGAATCTGTGCGAAATGCAAGCAGTCAAAGGTACTACTTGAGGAGAAATGTGGGGCTAGCAAGAAAGACAGGAGATGGGGGAGGTAATGAAGGTATTGTGGGGTAAGATGAATTTTAAAAAGTATAATCACACCTGTATAGAAATGGTGTCACCAGACCCATTTTTAATTCTAAGAATTAATGGGGTTAAGGAGGGGAACACATGCTTCCGTCTCTCCCCAGAGAATGGGTTAGAAGATGAAGAGGAAAACAAGCGTCTTCTGAGGAGAGGACACAGAAGTAGACATGCGTAGGAGCAGGTGAGCTGCAAGAGGGAAGTGTCTTAAGCGAATTCTAGTTTACAGAATCTGATCACTGCAAACACTGCATCCTAGACATTCTGTGAGGGAGAAGTCAGCCTGATCCATACATGGGAGTTATTTTGACTTTGTGAAATACTATTTCTTTGTTAGGAGACCATTTTTAATAAGGAATGTTAAACACAAGTAAACCAAAGCTCTCTATATACATTGGGGTGAAGTAGGCATTTAAAAACAAATGAAAAATTAAGGTTAAGAAGGTGTAAATGAAAACAGAATGATAATTTTAAAAAATCTAGGTAATTCAAGCCCTTAGTATCAATAAATACATCTTTCACTTCTTTTTTTTCTTAATCTCAAAAGGATGTTCAGAGGGTTTTTTCTTTGTGGGTTAGCTTTTTATTTTTTGTGGTGGCACCTGGCTGTAATCCCAGTACTCTGGAGGCAGAGACAGAGGCAGGAAGATCATTAGGAGTTCAAGGCCAGTCTAGTCTATATAGCAAGTTCCAGGCTACCTAGGACTACATAGTGAGACAACCCAAAAAAACAAAAAAAACAAACACACCAACAAAATGCATACTCACTATCATACCCTTCTATGCCATACTATATACAGGTATAACAGTAGAAACTATCCTTATATTTCTCAACATTTTGAACGGAAGTAGAATAAGAGGTCTGGGAGGATGTGGTTTTCTTGAATGCCTTCTCTAGATGAGCATCTGGCCTTAGGCGGAGCTGATTTGCCGGCTACATGCACTGATGAGCAGGCGTCAGTAATTGCACAGCAATGGTCTGAAGTGCGCATGCCTGACTGCCATGACGCAGGCCCTCCCTGCTCAGCTTATAATCCAAGACTTCCAACTGCTCAGGGGGCAACACCAGACCTTTATCTGATGATTTCTATGTACTTTTATTTTCAGCATGACCGTGTTTGCAAATGATGGCTCCCAGGAGACAGGTCTGAGAGCACAATGTAACATGAAACACCTCTTACGGATGCACTCCACACCCGGGCTCCCTCTTATTAAGCAGAACATCCCAGCCCACTCCTGGAGGGGGAAGGATGAGAGCAAAGATTACACGGGACTGATGGCAGGATCTTTTAATGCTTTGTCTCAACAGGAAAGCAAAACTTAAAAGCTTCCCTTAACTGCATCACTACACACACACACACACACACACACACACACACACACACACAGAGTATCAAGTACTCTGCAGGGTACTGAGAACCTGAAGGCGAAGAGAGGATAGAAGCAAACAGTTGATCATTCCTTTGTCAATGCCAAATCCTTCTGCGGCATAAATGGCACTGAATACCAAAGAAGTCCCTGTGAAGTGCTTACTCTATGTGACAGAAGCTTATCCCATACAGGCTCCAGGAGAACTAAATTATTCTGAATGCCCTACAGGAAGCAACCTGGGTGTTCTCGAAAGACAGAGACCATGATACTAGCGAGGGGAGGCTCACTAACGGGCCCCTGACTTGGAAGGCAGGATCAAGGAGAAGAGGGCTTTCTACTCACCTTGTAAAATAAATACTCCACTACTTAAGGGAGACAAGCTGTCTGCATAAGTGCAAAGCAAAAGAGAATCCTATTCAAGTTCAGGCTCTCCGTGAGCTTGCGGTTTCCCGAAGCTCTAGTTTTTCCAGTCATTTACTAAAGTTAATAATTGGCATTGTATTCTTTTCATAAAATGCCATAAAAAAGAGGAGCAGTGATATGCAGTGTGCTCTACATTTGAATAAAGCCTTTCCTTGCTCAACTCTTCATATTTGTATCCCCCCTCCTGCCCCACCTCTGCCCCAGGAGCTTCCTTAAAATCGCTATCATTAAAGGCAACCTTTTTTTTTTTTCCACGTGTGACACGGGTGAACAAATGAGGGACAAACCACAAATGTGATTAATTTAGAGGTGACAACACCACCAATTCCCATGCACCTGCTGGAACACCAAACGATGGAGAAGACGGAGTGGGAAGCAGTTGTACTTGTCCACAAGAGGCCCCGGGGAAGGTCTCTATGGGTCACTGCTGGACAGACACCCACAGTGAATCAGTGCCAACATGTCTAGACACAGCAGGAAATGCTCTGGGTTTGATAGAACTGGCTCTCGCTGCCACGATTCAAGAAGGGGCTCTGAATGCCTCCTCTACCTACTTTAACTCTGTGCACTGTGCCCCCTTGCTAGCTAGTCCGGCTGGGCCATCTTCCTTACACTGCTTTTCTTTGGTGTGGAAAGCTTACGCATTTTTGTGAGTGTTAGAATATGAAATTACAGAAACAGACCTAGGCCTACAATCTGTCACAGTCAAAACTAAATTATGTAAAAATGAAGATGGTGAACTTGTATGAACGGGCCATGGCAAGCTTCAAGTAATGCATCACACAAGACATCTACTAGCATAAACACGGGGAATTAAAACCTGTAAAGGCTCTATTTACCTTACTACATAGCACTGTACACAGACAAAAGCAGTATCACTTTCTCCTAAGATGAGCCAAATGAGCTCTTATGTCTGCCTCTGAACAGGGTTCTCGGAAGCTATGAAAGCAATTTCGTGAGGCTCTCCTCCTCTGAACACAGGATTCCCAACTTCCTTATTCCTGCCGCCACTGTGGTGGCTCAGGATGTAACCCCCCCCCCCCTTTCAGGCTTCTGATCCTGTTCCTTGAGCACTCCTAGTTAATGTAATGTGCACTTCCTACTATCCTGTTGCTAAAAAGGACCTAAACTTTAAGTAACTGCAACATCAGAACTAAAACATCACCAATTTCTTGGAATGTGTGATTTCTGTAAGAGTGCAAGGGTAGCCACCACGTACATCTGCCTAGAGTAAAGCACACTTCCTCTTTGGGTTCAAAATTCCTCCTCCTCATAGCCAGGACCCACAGATGAACTCCTCGGTACTGAGCTACATCCTATGCATTAACCTTCAAGGAGGTGGGAAGCAGTTGTGCTGGTATTCCAGGAATGTTAAATGCTTAGCGTTTCCCTCCGGGAAAGCACCGTTAACTTCCTTAAGTCTCACCAGTTGAGACGTGCAGTTACAAGCCCAGGCTGATGCAGCAAAGTCAGGATTTCTACCCAGATTTTCTGACCACAGAGTGTGGCCAGTTAGCCACACTGAAAGGGTACACAAGACACAGGTGATGCGTGTCTCATCCCGACAGAGAGAAAGTCATAGCCATTTTACAGTTAAGTAAGGACCTAGATTTTTAAAAATGCCTGCCCTCTACCTACTGTTTTCAGTATTCTCTCTCCCTTAAATGATGGAATTGGACTGAATAAAGCATAATTGTAGGCAAAAGAAAGCTTCTGTGGAAATGAAACCTTTAAAAAAAAATGAGTTTAACTGCAGGATAGTAGAAAAAATCTAACTTCAGAAAAGTACGTGAAAAAGGAATCATCAGAAAGCAAACT
The DNA here is from genome assembly GCA_964023405.1 of Apodemus agrarius. Classification (NCBI taxonomy): domain Eukaryota; kingdom Metazoa; phylum Chordata; class Mammalia; order Rodentia; family Muridae; genus Apodemus; species Apodemus agrarius. Next base: position 83,415,178 of record OZ030011.1, read on the forward strand.
TCATCTATGCAATTACTAGGATTAAGCACACCCTGCCACTAATTTCTCACTGAAAAGCCCATGCCAGCAGCTGGTGGGTATGAGCAGCCCTGCCACAGCCAGGGCCCAACGGGTGGTACTCGGGCCAAATCCTCCGCTGAGTCAAAAGTAAAGGAACGAATTAGTCCCAAGGCAAAATTACAATGTTAGTTCATAAGGACTTAGAGTATGCCAGTAAACAAAAGAACGAAAGTTACACAACAACCACTAAGCCAAGGCTCACAAGCAAACATAGAACAGAGTCTCTCACTGAAGGTGACTAGTTCAGGTAGACTGGCTGGCCAGGGAATGAAGGTCACTGGACAGAATCATGTACACTCCGGTGCAGAGGAAGCACCGGGTCTGAAGGGAAGGTGGGCGTTGATGTACAGCTGCACAGCCTATGTAAGCACACACTAGGACTCTTCATATCCCACACGGTGCAAGGGCCATTTCTTAACCAGCTAAAGGCGCCCAGTAGGATAGACTGCCAGTTCCCTTTCTCTGGAAAATTACAATTCATAGGCCCATCCTAAAGCTCACACAGTTTGCAACCACACCCTGGGCTCTTCCTTTCTCTTGGCTAATCTCCCATTTGCAAACTGCCGAGCTGTTTCCTGATGCTCCTCTACTACGGCCCGGGGCCATCAGTGATTTCCCCCTCTCCTTCAGTGTGGCCTCTTCCTCAGGACTCTATCCTTCCTGTCCAATCTTCAAAGCTCAAGTTTCTACCATTCTAGATCTTAAAAGGATGAGCCTTATGTAGACACCTTTAATATTTAATGGTTAGCATAAAATGACTGGGGACGAACATAGCACATTATGAACATTACAGATAAGGAATATGGAGTAGGGATAGGTAATATTGATTCCTATACAGCCTAACCTGTTAAAGTACCAGCTTCATTTGACTTTGGGCAAGGTCTCTAAGTTGAATCATCTACAAACAAAGGAATATTAGTAATATGTACCTCATAGTGTAGCTTCGAAGGAGAAGTCAGGAAATATTTTTAAAAGAACTTAGAACAGTGTTTGACATATAAAAAGCATTATATAGGTGTTTTCTCCAAGAATATTATAAGAGATGCAGAGAGTACTCTCCTTCCCTGCCTTCCCCAGCTATTCCTTGTGGAATGAGGAAATCAAACTTCCAGCCAGATAAATGCTCTCTTAAAAACAGTTTGCTTATGTGAAACAATGTGGCAAACTCCTTTTATTGAACAAATAATCTTTCATAGAAGATATGTGAAAATTGTATCGGACTTCAATGAATGGTCTGTAATTTTCAATGATCAATGAAAGGATAAGGTTGCAGGCTAGGAATCCCCCGTGCCTGAGTCTTGGGTGACCCCAAAGGAGCAGAGGTTCAGGCCACTCTTTGTTGGCCTGGAAGTGTGAGCACGTCACACCCGCCTCCAGGGTGTGGCCACGAACCTCTGGGAGTGTCCCTGGCGTCTTTTCCCATCTCGCCTATATGGAGCGGCTGTGGCAAGGACAAGCGCGGCTGGGGCTGGCAGAATCACTGTGGGGTCTGCGGGGCTCATGCCTGGGGGCACTTAGGTCCCCAACACCTACTGCTAGTGGGGGAGGGTGGGCTTTGAATATGTAATCCTGGCCCTGTAACAGGAAATGTATAATGGGAATTACGCATGTGACGCTGAGCGTAACCCTGGTGCGACCCTGTGCGTGGCGGCCACATAGGCGGAAATGACTTAACCAGGTCCCATCCGGCCTCTGTGGGAGGCTGATTGGTTCTCAGAGAGCGCGGGCTCGGATGGTTTAAACTGATTGGCTTAGAAGCTATGGAGTGGCTTGTATAGGCGGGCTTTGCTGTAAATCTATAAAAGCAGTCGTGTTTCTGCACCCAGTGTTCACTGTTCTCTACCCCACGTGGGAGAGGGCCGTGGCCCCAGGGCTCTGGAATTAAAACCTCTTGCTTATTGCATCAAGACTGTTTCTCGTGAGTGATTGGGGTAACCGTTTCCGAGGCGTGGTGTGCTGGGGTGCCCCCCGTTTTTCTTTCGGGTCTTACATCTCCAGGCTCTACAGGCTGGCGCGCTATCCAAGCGGCCGGGGAGAGCAAACTTGAATGATGATGTCAGGTAGGCGTATGCTAACCAGATGCGATCAGAGCACACCTCACTCCTTTCTGAGCTTTACATGAAGGAGGAGCCATACCATGATCAGAGTCTCGATCTCCTGGGCCAACTGTTTAAAAACCAAAATCCAAGGTTTTTTTTTTTGTTTGTTTGTTTTTTTGTTTTTTTTGTTTTTTTGTTTTTTTGTTTTTTTTTTTGTTTTTCGAGACAGGGTTTCTCTGTGTAGCTCTGGCTGTCCTGGAACTCACTCTGTAGACCAGGCTGGCCTCGAACTCAGAAATCTGCCTGCCTCTGCCTCCCAAGTGCTGGGATTAAAGGTGTGCGCCACCATGCCCAGCTAAAATTCAAGTTTTTAAAACAAAGCTTCAGTCAAATGATGATTTAGGGACTTAAAAACATCTCCCTTGGTTGGTACTCAGGGAATGTTCCGCACGTCACAGTTTTGGCAGATGAAAGGAAGGTAATAGAACATGCTGGGTCCCTTCATACTGAATACCAGTGAGGTCAGAATCTAAGCTTTTCATCCTTGCAAGAGGTGAGCAGCCGACACTGCCTCACATACTTCCAGGGCCTCTGAGAGGAGCTGCTGAGATTGGGCAGCAGTAAGAACACTTGCTAGACAAACCTGGTCACCCAAGTGTGACCCCCTGGAAGATATGTAAACAAGGAAGGGGACAGCTAATTTCACAAAGCTGTCTTCAGACTTAGCACATGTGTGCCATGACATGTGAACAACCCCTATATATGATGCAGAAACATATACAATAATATCACACTCTTTGGGGTGACTTAGGGTTCAGCAGGAAACTCACTGCTAAGCTCAAAATCCTGACTGTCCCACAAGGTACAAGACAAAGGAGGGCATTGAAAGGATGAGGGCTACAGACTGGGAAGGTCCCTAGCGTTCTTTCCCGCCTCACCTCCTGCGGAGAAGCTGAGGCAAGGGCGGACGCCACTGGGTCAGCAAGGTCACTGTGGCGGATGCGCCGGGCCCCATAACGGGAAATACGTATGTGACGCTGTGCGTGACCCTGGCGTGACCCTGTGTGTGGCGCATAACGCTGTGTGTGGCGGCCATGTAAGCAGAAATGACTTAACTAGTTTATCTGGCCTCTATAGGAAACTGATCGGTTCTCAGAGAGCGCAGGCTTGGATAATTTAACTGATTGGCTTGGAAGCTATGGAGTGGCTTGTGTTAGGCAGGTTTTGCTGTAAATCTATAAAAGCAGTCCTGTTTCTGCAGCTGGTGTTCACTGTCATCTACCCCGTGTGGGGAATGGCCGTGACCCCAGAGCTCTGGAATAAAAATCCTCCTGCTATTTGCATCAAGACTGTTTCTCGTGAGTGATTGGGGTGACGGCTTCCAAGGCATGGGGCGCTGGGGTATCCCCATTTTTCTTTCGGATCTTAAAGCATCAACTCCACAAGCTGTTTTCTGACCTCCACATGGGCCATGGCATGCCCCATGAATAAACAAACGAAAAATGTTTTAAAAGAATCCTCTCAAAGGATTCCAGTTCAGAAACCAATTTCTGTAGACTAGATTACTTCTGGAGCCTCATGCTGGTTCAGTATTAGTATTATCGATGATAATAAATGACGACATTAAAATGTCCAGTTGACAGAAACTCATTGTGCTGATTGTTTTTGTCAAGTTGACAAAACTAGGGTCACCTAGGAAGAGGAAAGCTCTGTTGAGGCACTCTCTCCATCAGGCTGGCCTGTGGGCAACTCTAGAGCACATTTTCTTAATTGCTAATGATGTAGAAGAGCCCAGCCTGCTATGGACTGTGCCATCTCAAGACAGGCAGATCTGGGTGCTTTGGAAAAGGGACTGAACAAACCAGAGAAGAGCGGGCCAGTGGCTACTGCTCTCTGCTTCATTTCCAGCTTCCAAGTTCCTTTTCCACCCTTGCTTTGGCTTTCTTTGAGGATGGACTGTCACCTGAAAGCTAGGGAAGTCCGTTCTAGCCTTCCATGCTTTTGGTCATGCTGTTTATCACAGCAACAGAAACAGAACCAGGATTCTCACAAGGCCCTAAGCGTCCATTAGCAGTTCTGAGAAGACGCAACCGCGGAACAAAGGAAGCAAGAACTGGTCTGAGTTCCAATACCAAACGAAAAAAAAAAAATCAAGGCAAGAGGTCACAGTTGCCGTGTCACCATTAGGCCAGCATTAAGATGTCTGCATCTTGTGCCTCTTCAGGAGGGGACACATGACTCTGCATTACTGGCAGTTTGATCACTATGCTGTCTGTGCTGTCAGCCTCAGGAAAGTAAACAATCAAACCCAACTCTGTTCAAATACTAGGTATTTGAGTTTGAGAGATGGGAGACATGTGGCCGTCAGGAAGCAGTGTGTGTGTGTGTGTGTGTGTGTGTGTGTGTGTGTGTATGTGTGTGTATGTGTGTGTGTGTGTAGGGGGGTTTCCCGCTTGACTCTTCCTCCTGTCCTCACAGAAAATGAAGGGTCTGAGGAGTGAGGGCTGCAAGGGTGCAGACGAACACTTAGCCCAGAGACACTGCAGGCCCAGAGGAAGGCGCTTTTTAGCCTAAACTGGATGGATACCAGTCATGCACTGTTACTGGGGATCTTAAGCACAGGCTATTTTCCTATTTTCACCAAGAGAATAGGAATCAATCACAAGGAATGCTGAATATGGACTCCTAAATGGAATGTTTTAGAAAATTTGAAACTGTTTTCAGCAAGAGAGACTCCAAAAGAAGCTAATATTAAATCAGTGTTATTTCAATGATGTCAATATTATAAATTACTAAGTACATCCTTATAGTACAGTAACTATGATAAAAATACAATGGTGTTACATTGACTATGTTAATTGTTAATCATATTGATAATTTTGCATCAATTACCATTCTATTAATCCTAATATAAAAATCACTGAACTGTTTTGTGTACCCAACTGCAGCATTTTTGAAAAATATGAGAATTTATTTTTCAGAATTTCAGATTAACAGAAACAAGCAGAAGAGCTCTTTCACATCTGGTACTGCTTATTAAAAACATATATGATAGTATATCATTCATCCAAGGTTTTCAAGATTATGTAAAACTACGGGTGAACCAAAAACATTTCAGTAGAAAATGACAATGCCAAACCAGGTGTGGTGGCACAGATCCATATTCATAGCACTGTGGGGGCAGAGGCAGGCAGATCCCCAAGAGCTCAGTGGCAGCCTGGTCTACATTAAGAGTTCTGGGATAGCTGAGGCAACACAGTGAGACCTTGTCTCTAAAAGATAAAAATAAAGAACAAAGAAAAGTGGGAGTTATCGCTAAGACTCATTCAGAGGCATTAAGTGCAGAGCTATATCTGGCCAATATTTTAAGCCTTTTTCTTCTCTTTGAGAACTGATTCATGATTAGAAACATCCTTTAAGGACACCAATTCCTTTCCTCCAACTGTGTTTCTGGTTGATTCTGGAAGCGTATTATCATTGTTACTTCCACACTTCATATATAGCCTTACTTCACAAAAAGACCACCTTCTGCATTTCATAGGCACGGTCCACTACCAAGAAATAAAAGCATACTTATCAGTACATAAAAACTAATTCATTAAAGTTATCCATCATGTGTTATTGTTACAAGTGCATTAAAATAAAAACCTCACACATATTTCCCAGAAAAAGAAGGAAATACTCCTAGATTGTTACATTTATGAATCAGTATGTGTGCGGCTGAGAGTTACTTAAGAGTCTTGCTATTTATTTTATTAAGTACTCTAAAAGCACTGTACAAATGGATCATTACGTGTGACTCGGGTAATTCTATCTTAATTCATAATTTAAATGTGAAACCTTCATTTAAAACATAAAGTACTTTGTGCTTCCATTCAAAGTAAATATAGTTCTTTTAAAGTCTCAGGAAGAGTTCAAACGCTTGGCTGGGTACACAAAGCATCCACTCTAAGTCTTTTCCTAACCATTACAAGTCTGGTCTAGAAATAACATCCAGCGATAGGGAGTCACTTAGCAGGCACAAGGCCTGGGACTTGATTCCTAAGATGCCAGAAAACTAAAACTCATCATGAAAAGCTTGCCACAGAGAACCATGATGGATAACAGTCAGAGCGCCGACAGGAGCACGAAGTGTGTGCTATTTCACAGCTCTGACGTTTCAACAGGAGGATCTTCAAAGTTCTTCCTCAGCACCACTGATCCAGACACAGGAAGACCAATGCTACTATTTACTGAAAACTGAAAGACAAAACGTGCTGATTTCCATAAGTAAACATTATACTATAGAGAAATTTTATCTTCTTGGCATTATCACCACAAAGCAACAAACAAAAGCAAGCTTGGTACCAAGGCCACATAGGATTCTACAGATCTTTTGATTTCTCAGGAATCCTCAAATCTATCCAACCTTAATGAAAACAACTGGAAGGTAGGTAGGTAAATGTGCAGGTCAGAGTTTTATATTATGAACTGAGCCTAGTATGTTAAAAAATGTATATGATAGCATCTAATATGAAAATCCACCATAGTTACAATAAGAAACTCAAGTCCTGTGTCCACATGCCATTACCTGATTGGGCGATTCTCTTTACTGTCAAAGAGCGAGAAGATGACCTCCAACTCCTCTCCCAGGTTGGAACACATGAGGCTCTTCATCTGGACAAAGAGGTGGTGACTGCTGGCCTGCACAGGGGTGTCCTTCTTCCGATGTCGATGCTCCATCTGAATGATACCCACCCCACCAGGAAAAACACATCAGCACGGACTGAAGAAAACAATGCAACAATGCCTTGAGTGCTGGGGACTGCCTATGGTACATTTTTTTTTTCATGCTAGATTCAGTATCTAATCTAAATTTCAAATTTTCTTCTAGTTTCATCAAGGCTATTGCTATTAAGATTTTCTTTAAATGTTTAATGCTAGGGAGATATAATCTACGCTAGGGCATAGATTCAGGAAGGAGGAGGTTCAAAGGATTTCTGTGATCTTAATCCACTTGCAGGATGAGACCAAACCAGTCACCCTAGAGAACAGACAAGAGAGCTGGCCTGGAAGGGCTGTTTGTAATTCCAGAGGCTTGGGAGGGGGAGGCAGGAAGAGTTCAAGCTTAAGACCAATCTGCCTATAGAGTTCAAGGCCAGACCGCTAAACTGGATAAGACCTTCTCATTCCTTCGGTCTCTCTCCTACCTTTGTGTGTGTGTGTGTGTGTGTGTGTGTGTGTGTGTGTGTGTTAGAGACATGTATCTTAGAGATGTATATATGTATGTTAGAGATGTTGCCCAGTGGTAGAGTACTTGCTTAGCATAGTATATACAAGACTTTTTAATACTTAGAACAATAAAAAACAACAATAAAATAAGCCCCCCCCAAAAAAAAACAAAAAAACCTTCAGATTACAGTTACAGATCATTGATAAATGAAAGCTGAGGATCATTTCTCTAACTTCTCATTGATCATACTTTGAAAATTTACTTTGAAAATTATACTAATCCACAAAGCTTCTGTAGTTTCAAAATGAGGCAGTGACAAGCCTTATTGGACCACCAAAGCAAGGACATGTTCCTAACTCACTATGGAGCTCTGGAGAGATGGTCAAGGAGCCCATGAGGAAGCTAAAGTTAGGAAGAAGCTCCAGTGTATCTCTTCTCATCTTGTCCTCACTGCACTCAGCTACTGTCAGACTTGGGATGGAGAGCTAGAATTGAAAAGCAGACAGTCCAGGAAGGAAAAGACATCACCTATGGCGCTACAGGTGGGAGACCATGAGAACAAGGGCCCCAGTTAATAAATCCCTGTTAGGAATCTACTACATGCTAACTGCGGGGAACGCAACAGTGAACAAACACAGAAGCATTCCATACTTCATGGAGACGGTACCATGGGATAAAATGCCAGGAAAAATAGTGTGTGCATACACAAAGACACACCCATCCATTCATACACACAGATGCTCACAGACAGACAGACAGACAGACAGACAGACACACACACACACACACACACACAGAGAGAGGCACAAACACACACACAAATACACACACAGACAGACAGACAGACAGACACACACACACACGCACACGCGCGAGAGAGAGAGAGAGAGAGAGAGAGGCACAAACATACACACAAATACACACAGACACAGACAGACAGACAGACACACACACACACACACAGAGAGAGAGAGAGAGAGAGAGAGAGAGAGAGAGAGAGAGAGGCACAAACATACACACAAATACACACAGACACAGACAGACAGACAGACAGACACACACACACACACACACACACACACACACACACACACACACACACAATGAAAGAGAGCGATCTATATTGTAAAAGAGCCCAAAAGGATGTTTTGATTTGAACCTGGGAAATCAGAATACCTGGATAATTGCCCCTGTAGTAAAGCACTATAGAAGGAGCAAGAATTGTGGCCTCTTTAGAACAGAACTTCCGGACCTGATTGTAGTGAGGATGCAGGTTGTTTTCCCTTCTTATCCTTTGGAGGTTGGTAGGTGAATACTTTCAGAAAAACAAAAAGACAGCGAGACTACTATAGCAATGTAAAAATGAATGTATACAGGCTTCTAAACCTCTATTCGGCCTGCACATATTGGCCCAGCTACCAGCTGCTGCCAGGCTACTCAGCTATTGGATCTCTCGCTGATGAAGAATAATGGGGCAGGGAATGGACCTGGAAAGCCTGGGCAACATCAGAGGAGAGATGGCGAGGGAAGGGATGGCATGGTCATGTTTCTACCCCAGACTGCCTATTGTTACTCTGTATGAGCCTCCTGATTAATATTGGAGTATGGAATAGTTTTAGCATCAGGGATTTGAACTCCAGGGTTCAGTTTATGGCTGTGAATGGTTGTTGGGGCTATGATTAGTTGTTAGGGTGAAGGCACATAACCACATTATTAGGTATATTAAGCTACCTCTTAAGGCTCATAAATAGAATTCAACAATTGCTGATGATTAGCCAACTTTCAAGGCAAATGGGATTTTTACAATTTACAGTTGTAGATGCAATTACATGACATCATCAGAAAGTTTATATGCATCTAACTTTTATTCTGAACTATCTAAAGCAAGAAGATTACAAACAAGTAACCTATGGCCCTTACTCGTCAAGCACACGGGATGCCTCACTGTGAAAGTGAATATATATTATATCCCCCCCCTTTTTTTTTTAAAGAAAAGCTTCTGTGAGGCTTGCTCTATTTTGTGCTTTCGAAATCTTTCATATGCTCATAAAACTAATCTCTTTATTTCAAAAGGAAGACTTTCCCCCTTAGAATTGCTAACTTACTTGCTGAGTTACTTAGAAGTCTCTACAAAGGTATAGTCAAAAGTGTAGCATAGCACAAGTTACTCCAAAGAAATGATGGGTACCAAAGGCCAGAGCAGGGGCCGCAGACTCAAAGGCCTCCTGTAAAGAACTGACCTCAAGGAGGTGTCTGCTCTTCACCTGGCAGAGTACAAAGTTTCCAGCACCAATGGTGTCATGCAATAGGAACTGACACGGGGGAAAAAATTTCAGCTCCCTTACTCGTGCAAATAATGTAATATATCTAGAGCGGTGGTTCTCAACCTTGACTGCACTTTAGCGTTGCCAAGAGAGCTTTTAAAAAACACTTATGCCAGGCCCTGTCCCAGAACAATTAAATGGGAATTTCTAGGGGGGTAGGAAGGGGTCTTATGAGCTGTAGTTTTAAAGGCTCCCCAGGTGGCTCTAATGGGCAATGAGGGTTGAGAGTTATTGATGGAGATCATATGCAGAGAGATACAAATCACAGCAGACTGAAAAAAAGTGTATTGTTGCATCTGACAAGTCACTAATTGTGTCCTGGAATCTACCTTGCATGCCAGGAATGAGAATGCCTGGTTCTGGGCTGTGTGCCTACGACACAGACCCTTCCGCGTAGCACTCTCTAGCGCTTCAGTCTCCCACCCACCCACTATCCTTCCAGATAGGGGATAGATTTGGATTTAAACAGGTTATGATTATGTGCTTGTGTCTTGATAGTTCACAACTTTTGAGGACTGCTAAAAATATCTCTATGAAAAGAGCATCTCAGTGATATCAGGCCAATACTCCAAGAGCTATAACTTATAGTCACAACACAGACAACGATCCTTCTTGACATAAGGTATGGCTACAGATGCGCCTGACAGCTGTGCTCCACGTCCTTACAGCTTATGTTTTAACTATACCATTTACTAGGAGAGAAAACAGGTTCACTTCAAAGAGTTCTTCAACTCAAACTGGTTTTCCTCATGTGCTACATTAACGACTAGATGACTGGACCATACCCAGGCTTCTCAATCTTGGTGAAGAGAGCTGTGAAAGGCTTTGAGGGTGTATAATTCTCCCTAAGTGAACCTTCTCTACTGCCACCCCTTGTTGTGGCAACCACATTCTGTCTTTTGACAATGCCAAATATACCCTTGGGGTGAAGGTTCTTTAAGAACCACTATTTTCTCATGGCTGACCAGCAATGGCCATGAGAATAAATGGAAATCTGCAATTGATGGGGGCGGGGGAGGCATCTCCAGGAAGAGACAGAGACCTTGGAATGGGGAGGTGCTTAAGAATCAATGGGGGTGTCCTTAGCTGTGACTCACAGCAGTGGGGAGATGGGGCTCGGAGAGGCTGCCCCCTGTGGCCAGACAGGAATCCCAGGGGAGCGATAGGGACACTAACCTACCCACAAAAATTTTGACTCAAAAGTTCTCTTGCCTACAAGAAATGCAGGCAGCACAGGAGAAGGAACAAAGACTGAGGGAAGTGCTGACCAATAACCAGCCCAACTTGAGGTCCATTCCATGGGTCTCAATTCCTGACACTGTTAATGATATTCTGTTATGCTTGCAGAAAGGAGTCCAGCACAGTTGTCCTCTGAGAGGCTCCACTCAGCAGCTGACTCAGAGAGACCCAGACACCCACACCCAAACAGTGGATGGAACTTTAATGGAAGAATAGAAAGAAGGATTGCAGCTCCTAAGGGGACAGGAATGCCACAGGAAGACAAACATGCATCAAAAACCTGGACCCTTGGGGCTCTCAGTGACTGAACCACCAGTCAAAGAACATACACACAGGCTGGACCTAGGCTTCCCTACACCTAAGTAGCAGGTATGCTGCTTGGTCTTCATGTGGGTCCTGAACAACTGGAGCAGAGGCTATCCCAAAAGCTGTTGCCTGTCCAAGGGATATGTTCTTCTAGCTGGGCTGCCTTGTTTGGCCTCAGTGGGAGAGGAAGCATCTAGCCTTTCAGAGACATGAAGTGCCAGGGTGAGGAGATACCCAGGGGGTCCCCCACCCATTCAGAGGAGAAGGCTAAGAAAGGTTGGGGGAAGGAGCATGGGAGTCAGTGACTAGGAGGAGCAGTGAGTAAAGTGACTAAGTAAAAAGGAAGAGGAGGAAGAGGAAAGAACCACCACTGTTTCCTATTTTGGCAATCACTGCTATAGATCGCTAAGAAGTGCAAACGAGAAAGTAGGATCCTACACACATTAAAATTTCCCATGATTCTGGCCAATTAGCTTTTCTTTCTTTCTTTCTTTCTTTCTTTCTTTCTTTCTTTCTTTCTTTCTTTCTTTCTTTCCTTCCTTCCTTCCTTCCTTCCTTCCTTCTCTTTCTTTCTTTCTTTCTTTCTTTCTTTCTTTCTTTCTTTCTTTCTTTCTTTCTTTCTTTCTTTCTGTTCAAACTCATTTCCCTTCATTAAAGTCCAAGTTACTATTACATACATGGTTTGATACTCAAAGGAAAATTTGTTCAAATAGAACATTTCCAGGCAAGTGTGTCAATCAAGCAGCAATAGCAGTTAAGTCCTTGGGAAGCCCATCCAAGGGAGTTTACACTTTGTCAAGGCCCAGTTTCTCTCGAATGGAGATTCCCAATTCATTTAAAGTTGGTCTAAGTTCCTGGATGACAGAGGGGTACACTTCCTTATGAGTCGTGCTTTGTCCTTAACGACCTCCACGATGCGAACAGCACTGGCAAAATCATTTAACCGTCTACATGCCCACAAAGCAGCATCGATGATTCTGGGCCCAGGAACCAGATCACAGCCAACAAGTGTATTCAATCCTTTATGCAATCCCCAGGCATCAGTGTCTGGCTTGTTGAAGTACATCACCCAGCGAGCATCAAACTCCTCATCTGTCTTGTGTGACCCATGAGAATAGCAGCGAATGGGACAGATAGCAGGAGTGGGGCTAGGAACCGAGACGAGGTGCAGGAGGCCTCGGGCAGCCACGGCTGCAGTACAGTAATGGAGGGCAGCTGCGAGCATGACAGTGACCACAGCGCACTGGAGGCTGAAGAGAAGCCAGTCCTATTAGCTTTTCTCTATAGCAGAGCTAAGATTGCCTTTGGCAGTCTAGTCTTTTAGGTAAACATGATTAGCAAGGTTAAGGTTTAGCATGCTCTAGCTTAGATCGGCATAACTGATTGAGAATGATCTGTGAACAGGGCTGGCGGAGACACAAAACCAGGCCTTTCTTCCTCAGGGTACAACATCAATTTGGGAACTTCAGAAGACATAAATCATTCTTTCTGGGAATGTTTATCTTCACCCCACAGTCCTTGATCTAAAATGATAATATGCTGTCAACCTCCATGGTCCTTGATCTAAAATGATAATATAATGTCAAACAAAGACATGGAATTGGTGACGGAAGATCCCAACTTCTCCCCATGGTGAAATCAGGGCAGGCAGACGCTGACAGGTTGCTTAGAGGGAAATGAGCAGAGTGGCAGGCTGCCTGGTGAAGACAGGACTCGATAAGAAATGAAAGAAGAGAAATAGCTGTCCTCCCAAAGAAATGTGTCCTGACATTCATAAACATTGCTTCTTTCCCTTTGCCTAAAAATAGGAGTAGGTGATTGTTATTGAGGAGGTATTACATTTTTGTAGACAAAATTACAATGTTTTATGTCCCTCGTCTATAAAAGGATGACTCTGGGCCAGAATCTGAAGTTTAAGATGCCAAGCCACACTCTTCCTGTCTTTCCCAGAGATGGCAGATGTTGCCAGTCAATCAGGGCCTATGTGAGGTGCCAGCCTCTCAAAAACCATTGCGCTCAGGCCACCACCATCAATAAAGTGTAAAGTTAAAAGAGGCTCAATTAATTTGACACCCTATGTACAACATTAAAGGGAAAGACAAAAGCAGAGTTACATACAGAAAACCAAACTAGGGAAAAGAAACTGTATTGATGAAGGGCATTATTAGTTGGTCGTCAAATGTTTCCTATCTTTAGCTAAATCTGCAGGTGCATCTGCTCTGCCAAAGACAAATCAAGGTAAGGGTTGTGTGGACCTTCCAAGGAGGCCTGTTAAAGTAGCTCAGTCAACTGCAATGAACCTTTGTCCTCGAAGCTCCATAGAGGACAGACGTCAAGGCCACAGCTTCCGCAGCTATATTGTGCTTCGAGGTGTCCTTGCTATTCAATGTCAAGTACTATGTAGCAAAAATACAAGGGTCTGAATTTTGTGCATATAATTTAGCCATAAATCAATTTAGAACTTCCTGCTCCTAGATCATCAGAAAATTAAATTGTTTTTTTTATCATGTCTAGGCTGCTATTATTCATTTCACTAAAAGCACACCTAAACCTAACGCCCAGATTTAGCACGTATGATATCAATTATTTTTGCCATGCTGGCTCTCTAATGAAGATGAACTAAAGATGAAAGGGAATGGAACTCGACTGCAGGCTGAGGCGTTTTTCAAACATCTTTCACGGAAAGGTCATCATCATCAACGTGAAAAGACGTGCCTCGCCACTTCGTGGAAGGAGAAACTGGGTCTCACGGAGGTTAAATCCTAAGTGTCCGAGTCCCGAGCTGATAGAGGCGGGACGTGCAGTTGTTTGGAGCTACACTCTAAGGTGTATTCATAATATAAAATGACCTCAAAATCACTGACGTGGTGATTTTGGAAAGTACTGCACTAGCTCCCGCTGAGCATAACAGAGGGAAGAGAAGGTAGTGCAATGTCAAGTTGTAACACTTGTAACACAAGTTGTAACTCTCTTTTAAAAAGAGAGAACAGAGTCGACAATCCATAAAGTTATCAGTAAAGAGGCGGCATTAGAGGATGTGACTGATTCAAAGGTAAGAAGACAAGGTTAACAAATGAAGTGCACAGAGTGCACTTGTTTAATGCTAGGATTATAGCGTTGTGTGCCACCATACCTGATTTATACAGTGCAGGGGATGGAACCCAGGGTTTTTGTGCATGTTAGGCAAGGGCTCTACCCACTGAGTGAAAACCCTTCCGACTACATTTAATAAGCCCAGAATAGCCAAGATAACAATTCACAGACCACATAAAGTTCAAGAAGAAGGAAGACCAAAGTGTGGATACTTCAGTCCTTCTTAGAAGGGGGATCAAAATACCCATGGGAGGAGATTCAGAGACAAAGTGTGGAGCAGGGACTGAAGGAAAGGCCATCCAGAGACTGCCCCACCTGGGGATCCATCCCATATACAGTTACCAAACCCAGACACTATGCAGATGCCAACAAGTGCTTGCTGACAGGAGCCTGATATAGCTGTCTCCTGAGAGGCTCTGCCAGAGCCTGACAAATACAGAAGTGGATGCTCACAGTCAACCAGTGGGCTGAGCACAGGGTCCCCAATGAAGGGGATATTTGAAATGTAAATAAAGCGAATATCTAATAATAATAATAATAAAAGACATACCAGATACTCAGTTTAAGTGCAGATGCAAGAAAGGCCCACAGCATGAAATACCAAATGTCAGAAAGTTCTGTGTACAGTAAAGGAACCATCTAAAAAAAGCAGAAAGCATCCCAATCCACAGCATAAAATACCGACATCCTGAATACATGGATGATCAAAGAAAAAGGTAAAGATACTATAACTAAGACTGATTTCTCATGGTCACATATGATGCATCTCACATATCCTGACCAAAGCTAACTGATGGTTTTTCAGACATAAAAGTACCACAATGGAAAACTACTTCAAAAACACCAAGACCTTCAAAATCGAGTTTCCCATTTCTGAAGGGCCTTCATTTTAGGAACATTATAGTATGGTAAAGTCATCATTGAGATCACACTAAAGTTAAGCAGAAGGCACAGCCTTTGAATGTCCTTTCTATCCTAGACCTTCTCCTCTAATTTGTTGTTGAAGAAAAGCTACTTACTGTGTTGGTTTGAATTACAATGGTCCCTGTAGGCTCACAGATGGCACATTTAGGAGATTATTGGAGTAGGTGTGGCCTTACTGCAGAAAGCGTGCTCATTGGGAAGGGCTATAAAGTTTCAGGAGTGCAAGTCAAACCTAGTGGTTCACTGTCTCTTCCTGATGCCTTTGGATCCAGATGTAGAACTCTCAGCTACCTCTCCAGCACCAGGTCTACCTATGTGCCACCAGGCATCCCATCGTGAAGGTAATAAACTAAACCTCTGAACTGTAAGACAGCACCAATTAAATGCACCTTTATAAGAGTTGTCATGGTCATAGTGTCTCTTCACAGCAAAAAACAAAATAAAACCAAAAAACCAAAAAAACAAACAAACAAAAACAATAACAAAAAACTCTAAGACACTTACTATCAAGAAATTCCATACAAGCATTTAGAAGCACAGGCTATATTCAAAGGCAAACTCGACTATGTTGAAGGAACTAAACTAAAAGGTAGAAAACCAGGCAACTGGGAAAAAATAATGGTGTCATGGGTGATCTTGTTATAGGCGATGTGTTCAAATATTTTATAGTTATTGATGGTCTCCAACACGTAGAAATATGTGGGGGCCCAAAGACAGACATGAGACATATAAACAGCAATTGAAGGCTACTTTTAGAGCTCATTTTTAAAGTCCATATACATGATGATAATGTGTGTGTGTGTGTGTGTGTGTGTGTGTGTGTGTGTGTGTGTGTGTGTGTGAAGGATAGCATCTTGGGGAACGCTTTTTCTTTTTTCCTTTTTTCCTACCTTCCTTCTTTCTTTTTGTTTCTTTTTCAAGACAGAGTTTCTCTGTGTAGTAGCCCTGCCTGTCCTGGACTTGCTTTGTAGACGAGAATGGCCTCAAACTCAGACAGATCTACCTTCCTCTGCCTCCTGAGTACTGGGATCAAAGATATGCACCACCATGCCCAGCAGTTAACATTTTACCATGCAGAAACACACAGGCGAGAAAGGGTAACTTGTAAGCCTTTCACTGGATAAAGCCAAAAGAACAAGGATTTGTGAAAGACCTTACAAGCTTGATTGTACTTCCTAGAGCCTGTGAAGTTGAGGGCTGGGAGGAGAACTATGTTGTTCTGAGACAGAAAAGGAGCCTTGGTACTTTTGGGGCATGGTCACCTCAGCTTGCAAGTCTCTTTACTCTCTTCAAATTAAACCAGGAACATCCAGTTCTTAAAACATCTCATATGCGGAATGCCATGGAAACCACAAAATTAGCAGTGAGCAAATGTTCTGTGCACCTACCAGTCGGTACAGCTCAGTGACGCTGATGTCCTCTGGGTCCACCATTGCGTACTCCTTCCTAGGCACCAGGTCTAGTCCCAGTTGTCTAGAAAACAAATGTCAAACATTTGGGAGAAAAGTCACATTTACGGGACAGTACTACACATGTGTCTACTAGCTTCTGAAGCTGTGATCAAATCTGAACAGTCACACTTTATTTTTTCCTCATTTGTGGCTACCACAACTTGTTTCTGTAGTTGGAGAAGACATAGAACAAGTTTGGGCAAAACTAGAAACCAGAAGATGACCGAGGAAAATCACGACAGGGTATTTTGCCATCAATGGAACGATCCTGCCATTTGTTACTACACAGAGGAGTGTCTTCAACAACCCACAAACCAGCAACAGAGAAGCGGTTCCAAATGGGAGCGCTCCAAAAACTAGTCATCACCTGATTCTAGGAAAAGGAAACAACAAGAGTGAAGTCTGGCTTTAAAGTTTGATCTAGGCTAACCTTAGCTAAAATGTCCTATGTAAAGCCCTGAGAACTAATGCATATTTCTGTTCATGGCAGTGTCTGGGGTAAGACATTATTAGAAATGGAAAAAACAGAGTTCAGGCAGCACAACTTAGGTTTGTCCATAGGGGCAAAATGGTTTTGTGTCAAGTGCTGCTGTGGCCAATATGTGATTTTACTGTGTTGAGTTGAAGTTCTATCAACTGCATGGGTTACTGATACGGTGCTCAATTTAGTATGTCTTACCATGGACAGCAGAATGTGAGTGTAACCCCCTTTTACCCACCAGTTTCCTCCCAGTAACATTGATAGCATCTCTCTGGGACAACTACTGTGTAACACTGATATCAATGCCAAATGAGTCCCTTTACCTTCCTTTAAGCATTGGTGGTCATCTGGAAAGGGTCCCCACTGCCTTTGTAATGTCCCCTGTTCTCATGCTTAGCTCGTTGAGGACAGGTTACTCTGAGACCCTCCTGTAGCATCATGTTCTTTATAGAATCACTTCCCTTACAGCGTCACCTTCTAGGAAGCCTTCCAGCATTGCATTTCCAGCTTTCTTAACTTTTGTATTTAAAATAACAGAGAATCCTGAAAGCCTATGCTTGCCTCAAAAATCTCATTAAGGCTTCATCATTAAAATTGCCAACTCAGCACCTACTTTAAGCCAAGCACTACCCAGTTGCCCCTGAAAAATACTAGCTCTTAAAGAATAGAAGACTGTCACTGAACACCAATTTCTTCCCTAACTTTCTTAAACAGTGTTCAGATATTCAAAAAAAATTGCAATCTAATCTTTTAGTTGAATATTCAGAGAACAATATGTACAACTGTCTATGATCAAAACCTCCAGGGTCAGTTCCTAGTCTCCATCCCCTCCCTGCAGATACTGAACTAGGCAGTGAGATCTCATTTGACACCAGGTTTGCCTTGCTGATGAAATATTATCTAGCACAGGATATGGAGCATACAATCAAATACAAATCTTAGCACCCACCCTGACCAAAGTTGCTTCTAAAAGAAGGTGCTCGGGCTGGAGAGATGGCTCAGTGGTTAAGAGCACCAACTGCTCTTCCAAAGGTCCTGAGTTTAAATCCCAGCAACCACATGGTGGCTCACAACCATCTGTAATGAGATCTGATGCCCTCTTCTGGAGTGTCTGAAGACAGTTACAGTGTACTTACATATAATAAATAAATAAATAAATCTTTAAAAAAAAAATAAGGTGCCCAAGCCTCATTCTCTGCTGGGAGAGGTGAGGGTAAAGGGTACTCATGTGACCATCTTCTCTTGATGATGGATATCTATCGGGCTAGGTCTCATGTGGGCACCTGACATCTGTGGAAGCAATCCCTAGCTGGCCAGCAGTCTGAAAAGGCTAGTAGAAAATGTTCAGCTCAAACAGGATTTACCTGCTTACCTACTAGTTGTCCCTGACATTCCTTCCTTGTGATGCTGACCCTGAGAATTTAGATCCACTCTGATGACATTAGAAAGAAAAGAGCTGTGAAGGGCCAAGCACCTCCAGCACTACAAGCCCAAGTCAAGATGAACACCAGCTCTGAGCCTCAGGCCCTTGCTGAACTTCTACTGAAAGAAATAGTATTCAAAGCTTCTGTTCTCGGAACGGCCTGAGTTACCAGCTGCGGCTAGCTTCTTCAGGTCATCAGTGTGTAAAAAGCATCTTACCTGCTGCTAATTATTGCTGTTGGTTAATAGGTACAGTCTAAGAGTGAACAAGCCACTGTTTGACTAGATTCAGAAAAATATATAATAAATATATATATACACGTATATATTATGTATATATATATTTATTTATATATATATATATATAAATAAAACAGGCAAGGCTTAGGGAAAACAGATGGAGCAAGAATACATGGGAAGAACAGAGCCAGGCAGAAAGGGACAAATGTTATATTAGCCCAGCCACCAAAATACTCTGTGACACCAGAAAAAAGGATGAAGCTCTTAGCTGTTCCATGGACTCTCAACAGGAATTCAGAGGCCATCATGGACTCAGTGGGTGACAGAAGTCTGTATTGTCACATTAATTCTGCCTGGGGTTTAAGAGAGAAATATTTTTTACTGATTCTGTTAGAGAACAAGATGGATCGTATCCGACATCATCTAAGCTCCCCAAATCCAGAGGATGCCTCTCCACTGCTCTTCAGTAGCCTGATATGCAATTTGACACTGAACGCATTCTCAATTTATGTTCTATAAGAGATTTATGTGCTGACAAGTCATTTTCCAGGACAATTTGACCTTTTCTAATAGACAAAGGAATTATCTTAATTTGCTTTCCACTTAGAAATCTTTAATGAGGGAATGGATTTATCCTTAAAGGAATATGGCAAATCTATAATTTCTATGCTATAAAATATTCTTAAGTAAATTGTCAATAAAATTTAAAGAAAATGGAATAAGAGCTCGTGAAAATTCATGAGCTCAAAGATGGTTTAAATTGCGCTGTTCATTTTCATACATTGATTTTTTTTTTCCAACTTACCTTAACGTACCCATAGAACTGCACAGAACATAAGCTAGAACTCGTGTATGTCAAAAATAGCCTCAATTCAGTCCTGATTCACAATTTTCTTCCACTTCCCTATTCTTCTGTTTTCCTTCTTCAAACTGAAAAGGGTTGTTTTGTTACCGCGTTTCTTTGTGTTTTAGTCTATTCCATGTTTCCTTGTGATTTTTGATATTCTAATTGGATCCAACATCCCTATTAACAAACTAGTCCTCGTTTAAGTGAGGACTAGCATACTGACCAACCAGAACTAGGTAAAAAAGTCAAAGGCTTTTAAAAATAAGGTAAACAGCAACTGATATGGGCATGGTCTCACACGCCTTTAATCCCAGCGTTTGGGAGGCAGAGGCAAGAGGATCTCTGAGTTTAAGGCCAGCCTGGTCTACAGAGTGTGTCAAGGATAAAGCAGGCTACATAGAGGAACGCTCAAGGAGAAAAACAAAAACTAAATAAATAAATAAATAAACAAATATTAACCAACCACACAAAAGCATAAGGAGCGCATGCAGTGTGCTCTGACAGCCTGGAAAGCTGTGCCTCTCAGGATTACTGTGTGCACAAAGGAGAAACCCAACCAAATGCTGCAAATTCAACCCACCAGTAGGCCCAATGTGTTCTCTATCTAACAGTCCTGAAGCTAAAAGAGTCCTAGACCTTCTAGGTCAGCTCACTCACGATAGAGAATCTGCTTCTGTGGGTGTGATAGCCCAGGGAGTCGATGCTTGTCTCCAATCCTGAGGCCCTGAGTGCAATCTCCAGGATGCACATGGCAGAAGGAGAGAACCAACTCCTGCAAGTCGGCCTCTACTCAGCATGCATAGACACACACAGAGACACACACAGACACACACAGACACACACAGACACACACACACACATACACACACACAGATACACACACAGACACACACACACAGATACACACATAGACACACACACACACACTCAGACACACACACACACATACACACACACAGACACACACACACAGACACACACACAGACACACACACTCAGACACATACACACACATACACATACACAGACATGCACATACACAGACACACACAGACACAGACATACACAGATATAGACTCACACACAGACACACACACAGACAGATACACACACAGACACACACACACATACACATACACATACATACACAGACATATACACAGACACAGATACACACACAGACACACATAGATACACACACATACACAGACACACACAGATACAGACTCACAGACAGACAGACACACACACACACTACACACACACACACAGAGACACACATAGATACACACACATACACAGACACACACAGATACAGACTCACAGACAGACAGACACACACACACACTACACACACAGACACACACACACACAGACACACACACAGACACACACACACACACACACACACACACAGAAAAGAAAAAACTCAAAGAATCCCTAGTTCAATGTTTCTTCTGCCATTACCCGCCTGTTTTCTTTCTTTTATTTCTCATAGGAGTGACTCTTCTAGGAATATTTAAGTTGAGCATTTTATTGTCTGTAAAAAGCTGAGTGTCATACATATTTAATATGATATCACAAGTACTGTGGGTGAGAGGAGGGTTAAAATCTGGGGGTGGGTCTATGTAGGCACTTAACGTGTTTGGCAAAAATTAAGTGTCGCTTCTGAGAAAGCCACTCACTCCCTATATTCAGGGGAAGTAACTTCCTACTTCCAGATGGGCTTCTCCAGATCCAGAGAGAGGTAAGTTACTCATGGTTTCCTTCCTGGCATTTTCTCTTTTTATGTCCCATATCCCTTCTCCCCACGCCCTCCCGACATCCTCTACGGAGATCTACTAAAGGCCAAAGGAGCAACGGGGAGCTTGTGGAAATGAGAGGGAAGGGTGTGGCGAGCACGGTCCCAGCTGGCCTAGTCTAGCTTGCCACTCCTGTATTAATAGTCATACTTAGTAGCATATGGATTGGAGTTTCCAGCAACCAGACTTACTACTTAAGTGCTTGGCTGATATTTTAAGTAAGTCCCCCACGTTTTTGTTTAAAGAGTAGATCTCAGGCACTGGCAGCCTTGAGCCCTCCTCAGCAGCTCTTCCAAGTGGCCATTATGCCTGCCCAGAATGTCTCCCGCCTCGCACTTGTCGTAAGACATTTAGCAGAGACTGGAAAGATCAGTGTTTCCCTCTGGATCACACTGCGGAGCTCCACCATGACATAGAGCAGCTACACATGTATCAAACCTATGACTACAGAAGAAGAAAAAAACATCTTAGTCGGAAAACATATCTAATCAATAATCTCTACGCTTATTATATTTATTGTGACTACCTATATACTGCTATACTACAGGGTACTAGAAAGGAAAAGAAAGAAAAAGAAAAGAAAAAAAAAGAGGGCGGTGCTCGCACCAGAGCCATGGAGGTGGCTTTTTGGCTCCGTCCTTGATGGAGTCCTCCCAGTGCACTCGCACATGCTGGCTTACCTGGGGTCCCTTCTATGCTCCTCCCCGCACCCTGTCCCTGTCAGTACTCACTCATTCCCCCAGTCCAGCCGGGCAGTAATGTGGCGCTTCACGTCCTTCATCCTGTCATGGGTGAGATGGCCGACGAGCACCTGCCGCCGCAGGTCGAGGATTTCATTCATGATGTGCCACAGGCGATGGAAGAGATCCCCTTCGTTTCTCTAAGGCACACGGAAGCACAGAGACTTGGCAGTCAGTCCTCTTGCTTGAATGGAAGGTAACTAAAAGATGGTGGGGCCGGGCAGTGGTGTCGCACGCCTTTGATCCCAGCATTTGGGAGGCAGAGGCAGGGGGATTTCTAAGTTCGAGGCCAGCCTGGTCTACAGAGTGAGTTCCAGGACACCCAGGGCTACACAGAGAAACCCTGTCTTGAAACAACAAGAACAAAGACAGAGGGAGACCAAGTGCTTGCCACAGAGGAGAGGGCTTCTCCACCAATAAAGCTTTCCCATTTCCTTGTCCTCAGAGGGACTTGCACTTCTATGTTTTTTCACCCAAGTCCCACAGTACTGCTCTCCTGTCCAAACCAGTATGATGTCTCAACTGCCCAACACAGACAGAAGCTGCGTTCCTTACTCTCACTGTGCTATCCTAGGCTTGGTACACAGCGAGGCTTTCCTCTCCCAGATCTTTTTCTTTAGCTTTATTATAATTTAAGGTGTGGCCTGACTTCTACCTGTCAAGCAGTTTTCCCTATCAGTGCTCATGTTTTTTGTCTGAGCCGTGGCAGCATGCAAATAAAATGAACGCCACAGAAACATCCACACCCACTTATTCCCTCAAATGTTAGTCCTAATTCTTCATCAAGCTGAATTTGAACACAAGGGGAGCTTCCAGACTCAAGCACTGATCACTGTTTACTGCAATGATCTGATTAGCACTCAGACTCATTAAAAAACAGGTGCTTTTTGATTTAATCAGAGAGATCATATATCTTCAATAAGTCTTTGTCAAAGCTATTAATCAATCCCCAGGGTTTCAGAAAAGGAAGATAGGTAAAACCCTGGTTCAAATCTAGATCTTGCTCCTGAGGATGAGTTCAGTCATCAGGGAAAGTGGGCAGTACTGTTTTTCTGCAAAGATATTTTATGGGTTTGTGACCACAGGTGTAACAATGGCACAGAGGACTGTCACCTGACTTTCACCTATGTCATTTCTAGTGTAAGACACTCTAGCAATTCATTAATTTTTCTGTGTTTCCTTATCTGTAAAGCGCACCATAGTACCCACCATAGAGAGTTGATGTGAAGACACAGGAATTAGTATGCAGACAGTGAAGAAAAATGGTCATGTTCCTAGTACTGTTATGATTCTGCGTGGTTCACAATAAGCTCTGAAAATATATCGTTTCTTTACCAACACTGCAAAACATACATCTTCCCACAGAGATACTGGGTTATCTATCCCAAATCTTTCTTAGTCACAAAATATACTTCTATTTTTTACAGAAATTATTAATAGTCTATATCAGTGGTTCATAAAACTTCCAAATGGAGTGGCCATTTAATATATTCCTTATGTTGTGGTGACCCCCCCAAATAAAATTATTTCTTTGCTATTTCATAACTGCTACTGTTATGAATCATAATGTAAATATTATCTGATATCCAGGCTATCTGATGTATGGTCACCAAGGGATTGAGACACACAGGTTGACAACCAGCGGTCTATATAAATAATGACATCAATTTACAGACATTATTACCCACCAAAAGCTCTCTAGAGATAAATGATAGAAAAAGTTATCAAGTTCTATATGATAGGTAAATATATATGTGTATAAATACATATATGTATGTATGTATATATATATATATATATATATATATATATAAAGTATAAAATGTAGAGACTGTTAATATTAGATACTACTGGGTACTGCACAAGTCTGATAAATATGGTAGAATCTCAGAAAGCTTTCTCCAGGAAGCCACTTCAGGATCCTCTGAGGGATAAATAATCTCCTTCTCCTCTCAAGTCCTCATCCACTCTATTCAGCCTGCTTTCTATTACTGTCTTCTATTGCTGTCTGCTCTTTTCTCGTGTTTTACACTGTCTTACAAGCCATTACAAGAGCTCTGCAACACAATATTCTTGTAATTAACTGCTCAGTGTCTGTCCCCATCCACAGCAGCTGTGCCTGAGCTCCCAGAGGTGGAAAAGAACGATCACGTCGATTTATAGGTGTTATTTCTTGCACACTTCCAGAAGCGAGTTCCGTTTAGGTCATACAAAAGAATACACAGAAGACCAAGAAACATCTGAGGATGTCTGGGGTACGAAGGGAAATTTCATGGAGTGAAAGTAAATTCTATAAGAGGGTTATAAAAAGTCAGATCTCGTGCCGAAAAGAAGAGAGACAGCACCCTCGCCGTCTCGGGGATGAAGGCATGGGCCTGCCCAGGCTGCTTAGTAGGGTGGACTTGATTTTATACATCACCTCTACTGACAAGGGCACACTGACATGAGAAGGAAGCGAAATCCTTCATAAGAATGAAAACTACCTAGTCAGTCCCTCCTCGAGGAAGAAACTCTAAAAGTGGAAGGGATACTCCAGCACACGATGGGCCAGTGTGCTCTTCTACTTTAAGAGAAGGAGCTGGGCACTGTGGCCCTGACTTTAATAAGAGCCCCAGGAGAGCGAAGCAAGGAGGAGTGTCATGAGTCCACACCAGCCTGCACATCACAGTGAACACTTACCAAACACACAGGGAAGCAAACAAACAGAGCCAAACCAACGAAGAACACAAATATATGATCTGGACATGTAAGCATATTTTGTAAAAAGTGAATTTGAAAAAAATTGGGTAGCTATGAAGCATACTAAAAATATTTTAAAAACTCTACTCAGTTTAGCATTAAAAACAACTGGATTAAAACACTACCTAGAAGTTCCCACAGTACATTGTACATGCGGCCAAAGTGAATGCAGTGGAGGTTTGATTTGATTTAAACCAAAACAGAACAAGCAGGATTTGGTGGCAGCAGATCCAGATTTGCTGTCTGGCTTCACTACGTCATGTGGGATGTGGCATAAGCCATCGTTGGTAAGATTCAAGAATAAAAGTACCCGGGAGAGCCCCCAGGGACGAGAGATGAAGATCACAGTTCATGGTCGACAGCAAGACTCTTGCAGGTCTCCTCGACGTTTTTCCTGCTTACACTGCTGAACGTATTAAGGGGTATTTTAAAGGTTGATATTTAAGTCCTAATCAACACTATTTAAAAGAGCAAACTAGTATTTCTCAAGCAGTTACCATCCTTTTAGACGCTAAATATCTATATACATTACCTCATATACTGTTTGCAATCGATAGGGCTTACTGTTCTCATCAAACACCTTTCAGTGAAAATGTTGGTGCTTTGTTTTAAAACTCTTAGAGTCTGGACAGTGCCCCAGATAGACAAATGTATAATGAAGCAAAAACATTTTGTAACCAGGAAAAGAGAAACCAGAAAGCCCAACACGATTAGTTACCTTTGTGCCAAAAGTCAGTCTATCTCTGGCCTCTGGCCTGGATTTTGCATTTGCTCCTCAAATAACTATTATTCCAGTATCAGAAACAATGTTAGCTAATCAAACCCTTCCCCATCACTCAGGACAATAGTGAAAGATATTTTTAGATTTTTCTATGCACTGAATTTCAAACCAACCAAGGATGTCCCCAGAGTGAATACTCATAACCTCAATAGCAAGTAGAAATAACTAAACAAGATGAACTCAATTTTGGTGTACACTACCAGATGTATCAAAGAAGAAAATGTGGATGCCCTTGCTCAACTATAAGACATTGATGTGTATGCATGCACACATACATATACACACACAGAAAGAGAGAGAGAGGAGAGAGAGAGAATAATACTAGTATTTTAAAGATGCAATAGTTTGAATACTTTACAACATTACATTTGATGCAATAATACTTGGATTTTATGATCATTCTAGTTAAAACAACAACAAGACAAGCGCACATGCACATGCACATGCACACAAATCTAATGGCTACATCTGCTTTTCAATGTCTGTCTCATCACAGACCTCTGGAGGTGCACAATCTGACTGTTTACCAAGACCACACCACAGCCACACATCTAAGACCTAAAAGTATCCTGTGGATTTTCCCAGCAAGCTCGAAAGCAGTCATCTCTAACAGGATAGGGTCAGACAACTCCAGAACTAACAATGTAGTTAGTTATAATAAGTAAATTAATAACACATATCTCTAACCCTCCTTTTTTTCCCAAAAAAATTGCCTTTCTTTCATTGGTATATTTAGAATCTATTCTCTGACACTAGCTATCAATTTACTTACAGATCTAAGATGGGCTGAAATACACCACTACTAAAACTGTATTGAGAAGGATTTTTTTGTTTTGTTTTGATTTCGTTTTTTGTTTTTCCAAGACAGGTTTTTCTTTGTGTTTCCCTGGCTGTCCTGGAAGTAGCTCTATAGACCACACTGGCCTCAAACTCACGGAGACGCACCTGCCTCTGCCTCTGCCTCTGCCTCTGCCTCTGCCTCTGCCTCTGCCTCTGCCTCTGCCTCTGCCTCTGCCTCTGCCTCTGGAGTGATGGAATTAAAGGTGTGCACTACCTCCACCCAGTACTTTCATCTTTGAAATTAAAAATATTTAGGAAATCTAAAACTAGCCCCACATACACATTCATATTTTAGTTATATGTCAGAAACATATGTTAAAAGCTTGCGGTATTGAAATGCAAAGCATAAAACCCAGGCTCTGGAGGAACAAAGAGATTATAATATAAAACAGTCATGACTACGTAAGATCTACATCCCTGACTTTCCAAGAAGGCCCAGGGAATGAAAGCAAACTCTCATACATTGGTTGATGGTTACACATGGTCACATATTTCTTAAAGATAATTATCTAAATAAAAACCATGCTCTCGAAAAGTTACTTACGACATAGAGCTGTTTCCACATGGTTCCCCAGTCTCTTAAAGTTGATGTCATCTCTGTGATAACAGAATCTTCCGTGGGAATAACCATTTCAAATTGTCTGTGAACGTTAAGAAGACAAAAACAGCTATGTAAATATCAGAGACAACACTTCCTTTTACGCACTCAAGAGGATAAGATAGGGAAGAAAACCACTTGCGGTGTGTGAGTCGGTGTGTCACCCTGAGACAAGGAGCTTGTGGGAGGAATCCTATAGATGAGGGGAGTAAAGTGCCGAAGGGACCAGTCTTCATCTAGGTCAAGACTGAATGGGGCATCAACATTCTACTCCTGTGACAAAGTGACCAATGGGATGTCTTTGAATTTCTCCAAACTCAACAGCTTTCATCTGTCACATGCGATCACTAGACTCCATCAAGTAAGAGGTGAACTGTACCATCCAAGTGCTACGACCAGAGGACTCAACAGGAGGAAAAGATGCTGTTCAACCATCTGGATGCAGGGAATGGGAAGTTGGAACTAACTCATAACTAGAACATTCGTTAAGTATCCATTTGAGCTCACTAACTCCACAATTATCTTATTCATAACAGGTCAATGAAAAATAACACACATTTTAAACACTGTTATCGTGCAGGACAGCCAAGGTTTAAGATGTCACTGATACTAGAATACACAATCCAGAATGTTCCTCTCTGTGCTTAAGCTAATAGATTCTTCACATGCCTTCTTTTAGGGTCATAAACAAGGATTATTCGTCAGGTATATATGGCTGTCCTGAAAAGAAGCACCATCAGGAGATAAATGGGAGGGGCTTGAGTTTGCCCTCTGGTCATGCTGTTAGCATAGAAGGATCTCCTTTTTTCATCTCTAGTTGGTTTTGTTTGAATTGTGCAGGTTCAAGAGGTTACACGGCCATTATCATTACTGCCTCTCAGAAGAATGCAATCAGTAATATCAAAGGAGACTATTTCCTTTATTTCGAGTTTATGTTTCCGAAGGCCAGCATCTCATATGTAAAAGGAAACAGTTTATTAAACTCCAAGGGGAGATTTCTTCTTAGCACGAGGCTAGCCACTCTGCAGGTCTTTTAGGATGCCACGTCCAAATGCGTACCGCTGTTTTGGGGCAAATCTCTGTAATATAAATACAGAAATTAAAACCTCGATTCTTCCCCTAAGTGAGCTCCAACTCCTTACTTTTTAGGTTGCTAAAAACCTGTCCTGTGACTATTTCCCTTCCTTCTATGGCATAATGAAGCTGAAAATGTAAGACTGGGATTTATAACTAGAAAGAAAATAAACATTACTATAAGCCTGCAGAGGATACAGTACTGTTCAGAAAGACTGCACATGACACTCCCCGAAGGCAGAATATTTACACTGCTTTTGAAGCAGCTGTTGCAATTTAAATGATGAATATTTGGATTTGGAGATTATAAAATAATATTATACAAGGCCAAAGAGGGAAAAAGAAATCCAGGAAATCCTAGCTACTTCTCTCAACATTTCAAAGGTGAGGACGTGGTTGGGCAGTGGTGACACACACCTTTAATTCCAGCACTAGGAGGGCAGAGGCAGGGGGAATCTCTGAGTTCGAGGTCAGCCTGCTCTACAGAGCCGGTTCCAGAACAGCCAGGGTTACACAGAGAAACACTGTCTCAAAAAAAAAAAAAAAAAAAAAAAAGTAAAGAAAATAAAGTGTGGCATTAAACAATACAGAAGCAGCTTCCCTAGTTCACAAACTCCCATTTAATTCAAAGACCCTCGCCACAGACTCTACTTTGCTCCCAAGACCCAGGACAGAACCACAGACAATTCAATATGTTGAAAGTTCACTTGGAGTTGTCCAAACAAAATGTAAAATTTTAAACAGACAACACCATTTAGGCAGGAAAGCTCTTTTGTATTAATTACATAAACACCTAAATTATTGTAGAAATAATCTATCTTAGATAAGTAGCCTGAAATTATGTTTTGTTCAGTTATTCTAGGATGAACTGTACATCCATTTCATCCTAGCAACCAATCAATCCATCATGGTAAAATAAGTTAGGTGATATTAACATCCTGAAGGGCTTTCTTTCAGGAAGAACTATCAGAGGGCATTCTGTGTCCTTAAACATATTTAGTCTTATAGTCCTGGAACTGCTGACCTACTATACAGTTCATAGACAATTGCAGAAATTCCTTTTTAGAAAAGAACCCATCCAAGCTAAGGTCCCAGCACTGGAAACCCCGCACCCCCAACATGATACGTGGTGATGCCAGAGAACCTGTAAGTCTAATACTTAACCAAATTCAAGGATACCTTTATTTATGGTTTCTTGGGGCTCATGAACTGGGGCAGATATAAACCAGTACACTGGGAAAAACAACAACAGCAAAAATATACATAAGGCTGAAGATTTGGCTCAACAGGTAATAATCCTGGGTTGCAATTACATCCGACACAGGTTCTATAGCCAGCAACCACATGGTGGCTCTCGGCCTTTCCATAGCTCCAAGTTCAGAGCATCAGAACCTGAGGTACATTCAGGTACCTGAGGTACCCAGAAGACATATGGTGCACAGACATACATACAAACAAACACTCAAACACATGAGATAAACTTTAAAAACTAAAAAAAGAAAAGAAAAAAACTACTTATTTTAAAACTATGGCCCATGCCCTCTGGCCTTGACAGTTCATGGTCAGCAGGACCCAACGCAGAATCACCTGAGATAAGTCTCAAGGAGGGACAGTCAAGGTCAGGTCAGCCTGTAAATATGTCTGGCCATTGGAGGAAAGAGGGGAACATTGTCTTTACTACGTTAATTGATGTGGGAAAATGCAATTTAAGAGTGGAGCACCATTCCCTCAGTTTGGGTCATAGACAGCATTAAGCAATGAGAAAGGTACGCACAAGGCATGTTTTACTAAGCTGTCCCCGCTTTCCGCTGCAGGTATCATGTGACTAGCTGCCTTAAAACTTAGAAGAATCCAACTTATCCACCTGGATGGAGTTCACTTGGAAATCTGAACTAAAAGAAACCCTTTCCCCCTTAAACTGGTTTTGTCAAGGAATTTTATCATGGAAAAAGAAATGAAACTAAGAAACGACTAGAGCCTTTGAGTTCTTTCCTTCTTGATCATAATGGAGGATGGAGGGTGGGTGGCTGTTGCAAGAGACAGGAGGGCCAGAATGGCTTCGGGTAAAGGCAGCAAGCACTTATTCAGATGACACCTGAAGGGGTGGCTTATACCAAGACAATGTGCCTCCTCTAGAGGACAGGAGGCCTATAAG
Source organism: Apodemus agrarius (assembly GCA_964023405.1). Taxonomy (NCBI): domain Eukaryota; kingdom Metazoa; phylum Chordata; class Mammalia; order Rodentia; family Muridae; genus Apodemus; species Apodemus agrarius. The sequence goes on from OZ030011.1 coordinate 83,445,545, forward strand.
AGGTCCTCTCCTTCCCTCTTCTTGGGAATCTTTTGATTTGCTAATTGTACCTTGAGTATTCAGAGCTTATGGGTTCATTAATATCCACTTATCAGTGATTGCATTTTATGTGTATTCTTTTGTGATTGGGTTAACTCACTTAGGATGATATTTTCCTGATCCAACCATTTGCCTACAAATTGCATGAATTCATTATTTTTAATTGCTGAGTAGTATTCCATTGTATAAATATACCACATTTTCTGTATCTATTCTTCCTTTGAGGGACATCTGGGCTCCTTCCAACTTCTGGCTATTATAAATAAGTCTGCTATGAACATAGTGGAGCATGTGTCTTTATTGTATGCAGGGGAATCCTCTGGGTATATGCCCAGGAGTGGTATGACAGGGTCCTCTGGAAGTGGCATGCCCAATTTTCTAAGGAACTGCCAGACTGATTTCCAGAGCAGTTGTACCATCTTGCAATCCCACCAACAGCATAGGAGTGTTCCTCTTTCTCCACATCCTCACCAGCACCTGTTGTCTCTTGAGTTTTTAATCTTAGCCATTCTGACTGGTGTGAGATGGAATCTCAGGGTTATTTTGATTTGTATTTCCCTGATGACTAATGATGTTGAACATCTCTTAAGGTGTTTCTCGGCCATCCGAATTTCTTCTGGTGACAATTCTTTGTTTAGCTCTGCACCCCATTTATTGATAGGGTTATTTGGTTCTTTGGGGTCTAACTTCTTGAGTTCTTTGTATATATTGGATATTAGGCCCCTGTCGGATGTAGGGTTAGTGAAGATCTTTTCCCAATTTGTTGATGGCTGTTTTGTCCTTCTGACAGTGTCCTTTGCCTTACAGAAACTTTGTAATTTTATGAGGTCCCATTTGTCAATTCTTGATCTTAGAGCATAAGCTATTGATGTTCTGTTCAGAAACTTACCCCCTGTGCCCATGTCCTCCAGGGTCTTCCCCAGTTTCTTTTCTATTAGATTCAGTGTGTCTGGTTTTATGTGGAGGTCCTTGATCCACTTGGAGTTGATCTTAGTACAAGGAGATAAGAGTGGGTCAATTCATATTCTTCTGCATGTTGACCTCCAGTTGAACCAGCACCATTTGTTGAAAAGGCTCTTTTTTCCACTGGATGGTTATGGCTCCTTTATCAAAGATCAAGGGAACTAAGTCTGTGGGTTCATTTCTGGGTCTTCAGTTCTATTCTACTGATCTACTTGCCTGTTGCTGTACCAATACCATGCAGTTTTTAACACAATTGCTCTGTAGTACTGCTTGAGGTCAGGGATATTGATTCCCCCCAGACGTCCTTTTATTGTTGAGAATAGTTTTAGCTATCCTGGGGTTTTTGTTATTCCAGATGAGAATTGCTCTTTCTAGATCTATGAAGAATTGATTTGGGATTTTGATGGGGATTGCATTCAATCTGTAGATTGCTTTTTTTGGCAAGGTGGCCATTTTTACTATATTGATCCTGCCAATCCAAGAGCATGAAATATTTTTCCACCTTCTGAGGTCTTCTTCAATTTCTTTCTTCAAGGACTTGAAGTTCCTGTCATACAGATCTTTCACTTGTTTGGTTAGAGTCATGGTACTTTATGTTGTTTGTGGCTATTGTGAAGGGTGTTATTTCCCTAACTTCTTTCTCAGCCTGCTTGTCCTGTGAGTACAGGAAGGCTACTGATTTGCTTGAGTTGATTTTATAACCAGGCACTTTGCTGAAGTTATTTATCAGCTGTAGGAGTTCTCTGGTGGAGTTTTTTGGGTCACTTACATATACTATCATATCATCTGCAAATAATGATAGTTTGACTTCTTCCTTTACAATTTGTATCCCTTTGACTTCCTTATGTTGTCTAATTGCTCTTGCTAGAACTTCAAGTACTATATTGAAAAGATATGGAGAGAGAGGGCAGCCTTGTCTAGTCCCTGATTTTAGTGGGATTGTTTCAAGTTTCTCTCCATTTATTTTGATGTTGGCTACTGGTTTGCTGTAGATTGTTTTTACTATGTTTAGGTATGGGCCTTGAATTCCTGTTCTTTCCAGGACTTTTAACATGAAAGGATGCTGAATTTTGTCACATGCTTTTTCTGCATCTAATGAGATGACCATGTGGTTTCTTTCTTTTAGTATGTTTATGTAGTGGATTACATTGATGGATTTCCATATATTGAACCATCCCTGAATCCCTGGGAAGAAGCCTACTTGATCATGGTGAATGATCGTTTTAATGTGCTCTTGGATTCGGTTGGCAAGAATTTTATTTATTATTTTTGCATCTATATTCATAAGGGAAATTGGCCTGTAGTTTGCTTTCTTTGTTGGATCTTTGTGTGGTTTTGGTATCAGCGTAATTGTGGCTTCATAGAATGAGTTGGGCAGTGTCCCTTCAGTTTCTATTTTGTGGAATAGTTTGAAGAGTATTGGTGTTAGGTCTTCTTTGAAGGCCTGATAGAATTCTGTTCTAAAACCATCTGGTCCTGTACTTTTTTTGGTTGGGAGGCTTTCTATAACGCCTTATATTTCTCTAGGGGTTATGGGACTGTTTAGCTGCTCTAATTGATCCTGATTTAATTTTGGTATTTGGTATCTGTCTAGGAAATTGTCCATTTCCTCCAGATTCTCCAGTTGTGTTGAGTATAGTTTTGTAGTAGGATCTGATGATCTATTGAATTTCCTCAGTCTCCATTGTTATATCCCCCTTTTCATTTCTTATTTTATTAATTTGAATACTGTCTTTGTGCCCTTTGATTAATCTGGCTAAGGGTTTTTCTATCTTGTTGATTTTCTCAAAGAAACAGCTCTTGGTTTTCTTGATTCTTTGTATGGTTCTCTTTGTTTCTATTTGATTGATTTCAGCACTTAGTTTGATGATTTCCTGTCTGCTAGTCCTCCTGGGTGAATTGGCTTCTTTTTGTTCCAGGGCTTTCAGGTGTGTCTTTAATCTGCTAGTGTATGCTCTCTCCTGTTTCTTTTTGGAGGCACTCAGGGCTATGAGTTTTCCTCTTAGCACTGCTTTCATTGTGTCCCAAAGATTTGGGTAGGATGTACCTTCATTTTCATTGAATTCTAAAAAGTCTTTGATTTCTTTCTTTATTTCTTCCTTGACCAAGGTGTCATTGAGTAGAGTATTGTTCAGTTTCCATGTGTATGTGGGCTTTCTGTTGTTTTTCTTGCTGTTGAAGACCACTTTTACTCCATAGTGATCAGATATCAGGCAAGGGATTAGTTCGATCTTCTTGTATTTGTTGATATCTGTCTTGTGACCAATTATATGATTGATTTTGGAGAAGGTACCATGCGGTGCTGAGAAAAAGGTATATTCTTTTGCTTAAGGATGAAATGTTTTATATATATATATAAACATATATATTATTAACATATATATATTATATATATATATAAAACAATGTTATATGTTATATAACATATATATATTAACATATATATATATATATATATATATATGTTAAATCCAATTGGTCCAAAGCTTAATTAGTTTCACTGTGTCCCCGGTTAGTTTCTGGTTTTCTGATCGGTCCATTGAGGATAGTGGAGTGTTGAAGTCACCCACAATTATTGTGTTACTTGCAATGTGCACTTTAAGCTTTAGTAAAGTTTCTTTTACGAATGAGGGTGCCCTTGCATTTGGAGCATAGATGTTCACTATTGAGAGTTCTTCTTGGTGGATTTTCCCTTTGACCTGCACATAGTGACCTTCAGTGTCTCTTTTGATGACTTTAGGTTGAAAGTCAATTTGATCTGATATTAGAGTGACTACTCCAGCTTGTTTCCTGAGACCATTTGCTTGTAAAATTGTCTTCCAGCCTTTTATTCTAAGGTAGTGTTTGTCTTTGACACTGAGATGTGTTTCCTGTATGCAGCAAATTATAGGGTCCTGTTTCCATATCCAGTCTGTTAGTCTATGTCTTTTTATTGGGGAATTGAGTCCATTGATGTTAAGAGATAATAAGGAATAGTAACTATTATTCCTGACATTTTTGAAATTATTTTTTATATTTGAGTGGTTATCTTCTTTTGTGTTTGATGAGAGGAGGTTTCTATCTTGCTTCTTCTGGGGTGTAGTTTTCCTCCTTGTGTTGGTGTTTTACCTCTATTATCCTTTGTAGGGCTGGGTTTGTGGTTTTGTCCTGGAATACCTTGGTTTCTCCATCTATGGTGATTGAGAGTTTTGCTGGGTATAGTAGTTTTGGCTGAAATTTGTGTTCTCTTAGAGTCTGCATGATATCTGCCCAGGATTTTCTAGCTTTCATGGTCTCTGGTGAGAAGTCTGGTGTAATTCTGATAGGTCTTCCTTTATATGTTACTTGGCCTTTTTCTCTTACTGCCTTTAATATTCTTTGTTTAATACATTTGTGGTTTTGATTATTATGTGATGGGAGTTATTTCTGTTCTGGTCCAGTCTCTTTGGAGTTCTGTAGGCTTCTTGTATATTCATGGGCATCTCTCTGTTTAGGTTGGGGAAGTTTTCTTCCATAATTTTGTAGAAGATATTTGCTGGCCCTTTAAGTTGTAAATCTTCCCTCTCATCTATACCTATAATCCTTAGGTTTGGTCTTCTCATTGTTTCCTGGATTTCTTGGATGTTTGGGTTACAAGCTTTTTGCATTTTGCATTATCTTTGATTTTTTGAGTCCATGGTTCCTATGGTATCTTCAGCATCTGAGATTCTTTCTTCTATCTCTTGTATTCTATTGTTGATACTTGTATCTATGGCCCCTGATTTCTTCCCAAGGTTTTCTATCTCCAAAGTTGTCTCCATTTTAGATTTCTTAGTTTTTTCTACTTCTGTTTTTAGATCCTGGGTGGTTTTGCTCACATCTTTCGCTTGCTTGTTTGTGATTTCATGTAATTCTTTAAGAGATTTTTGTGTTTCCTCTTTCATGACTACTACTTGTTGACCCACGTTCTCCTGTATTTAAGTGATTTTTGTATTTCCCCGTTATTGGCTTCTGCTTTTTGATCCATATTCTCCTGAATTTCTTTAAGTGATTTTTGTGTTTGCCTTGTAAGGGCTTTGAACTTTTGATCAATTTTCTCCTGTATTTCTTTAAAAGATTTACCCATGTGTTCTGCTATCAGCATCCTCACCAAAGATTTTAGATCTGTATCTTGATTTTCTGGTGTGTTGGGGTATCCGGGGCTTTCTGCTGTTGGAGAACTGGGTTCGGATACTGCCATATTACCTTGATTTCTGCTAGTAATGTTCCTACGTTTGCCTTTTGCCATTTGTTTATTTCTGGACTTGGTTGGTCTTGTTATTACTGGTTGGTGTTTAAAGCTCCTGAGAGCCTGGAGTTTGGTGCTGCTGTCTCAGAGGGCGTCTGTGCTCCCGAGGCTGAAACTGGTAGGTTTCCACCACTGGGCTCCGAATTACCTCCTCAGCTCTTCTTGGCTGGATTCAAGTCTCCTCCCTGCTTGCCTCTGGATAGTTAACTGGCCTCCAGTGGTCTCCTCCTGGTTTGCCTGGTTAGTCTACTAGCTCCAAGATCGTGGAGGGTCTCAGGGCTCTGTCTAACCGCAGGATTCCCTGAAGGCCCAGGGCTTCCTGGCTGGGCTGCTGAAACCTAGGCAGTGGCTCTCCCAGTTGGCAGGACTCCGTCTGGTTGAGCTGTTCTCCCCAAGGTAGTGTTGGACCACAGAGCTCTGTCTAACCGTGGGGCTCTCTGTGGATCCGGAGCTTTCCCCGCCCCATTGGGCTGCAGGGTCCAAGATGGTGCGGATCCCGGTCCTTGGGTCTCCGTCTATCTACAGGACCTCCTGCAGGTCAGACGTTCTCCAGCCTGCTCAGAAAGCTGTAATGCTGCCCAGCTCCCTGGTGCAGAAGGCACCCATGCAGACTATACCCTGGAAAATTCTTCACTCTGGTGCCCACTGTACCTTGCTCGGTTACCAGCTCCAAGATGGTGGCCAGTCTCAGGGCTCTGTCTAACCGCAGGATTCCCTACAGGCCCGGGGCTTCCTGGCTGGGCTGCTGAAGCCTAGGCAGTGGCTCTCCCAGTCTGGTTGAGCTGTTCTCTCCAGGATAGTGTCGGACCACGGAGCTCTGTCTAACCGCGGGCTCTCTGTGAATCCAGAGCTCCCCCCCCAACCACCCACTCCGGTTGGGCTGCAGGGTCCAAGCGATTGACATTGTTCTAACAGCTGATTCCAGTCAGTTTAGAAGCAGACTATAACATTTTAAAATATGTAAGAAGTCCTCAGTAATCAATGAGGTCCCTCCTATAAAACATATCAGTCAGGTATGTCAGATGTTTTGTTTTTGTGAAACTAGTTATCTAAAGATCATGATGAAAAAGTGCACAGTTGTTTTTAATGTATAGATTTTAATTAAATTTATGACTTTTGAGTTAGACCAGGCTTGTGGCAATCTGTGACAGGATATGGCTGAAGTTACACAAGGACAGAGTGTTACACTCACTTCAGAGAACAGGTGGGCTTTTCCTGTCTTTATGCTTTTAAGACAGAGTCTTATGGCCTTGGCTGGCTTGTAACTCACTGTGTAGACCTGGTGAGCCTTGAACTCACAGAGACCTGCCTGTCTCCTAAGTGCTAGGGTTAAATATAAATGACCACGACCACCTTTCCTTGTTATTACTGTGTGTGCATGATGTGTGTAGGTCATGCGTGTGCTGTGGCACACATACGGAGCTCAGAGGACACCTCTGTGCAGCCAGTTGTCTCCTACCTTTGCGTGGCTTCCCAAGCTCAAGCTCAAGTTGCTGGGTTTGCCTGGGAAGGACCCTACCTACCCAGCACCCTGCTGGCCACAGCTTTCCCTTCTCTACGCACAACAGTAAGTGAAGGAGGTTTTGGACATTGAGACTACGTGACTCACCATGTTCTCCAAACAGTAGGAAACCAACAACTAATTTCTCTGCTTAAGATTAAACAAGTTTCACAACTGGTGGACATAGTACTCTGGCACGCTCCTGTGGCTCGGCACTCAGAAATGAGTTCCTTAATTAGCTCTATTGGCTGCCTTAGTATCTCCTTATCAAACAATGAGGACCACGGTTTGCTCTTCTGTAGTTGATTCTGTCATGCAATTATTAAGCCTTTCAACTCCAAGACAGCAGCCGTGGCAAAATCTTCCAAATACGAATACAATTGATTCTTACCCTTTGTTCTTTACACAGGCGTTTTTCAAGTGAACATAGCTGGAAGGAAATATACCCTGGAAGAGAAAACACGAAGGTTATAGTCTAGTTATCTCTTAAGGCCAGTTGCTTGTAAGCAGGATGCATCAAACAGTTACAACCATGACAATATCAGGAATAGCAAACCACCAGCACAATCTATGGGCTAAATAAAATGCAATGTGGTATAAATCATTATTATCTAATACTAGTTACAACCATGACACTTTTAGAGATTTTCTAAATATAATTGAAAAAAAAATCAAATCTCACTCAGTAAATACATTCTTTTTGTTTATCTCTGCAACAGAGTCTTGCAGTGGTGACCTTGTCTAACCTGAAATTTATTAGCTAGAGCAGGCTGACCTTAAACTTGTGGCTTTCTTACAGCTATGCTTTCTCAACGCTGACTTATGGCTATGGGCCACTACTTCGGCCATCTAAATACTATGTTTTTAATAAATCAGAAAATGAAAAAAATCAATAATGCTACATAAAAACTGTGCTTTAAAAAGGAGGGGAAAACAGCACTGTACTGGCTGGTTTTGTGTGTCAACTTGACACAAGCTGCAGTTATCACAGAGAAAGGAGCCCCCCTTGAGGAAGTGCCTCCATGAGATCCATCTGTAAGGCATTTTCTCAATTAGTGATCAAGGTGGAGAGGGTCCATTGTGGGTGCTGTCATCCCTGGGCTGGTAGTCCTGGGTTCTATAAGAAAGCAAGCTGAGCCAGCCAGTAAGTAGCACCCCTCCATGGCCTCTGCATCAGCTCCTGCTTCCTGACCTGCTTGAGTTCCTGTCCTGACTTCCTCTGGTGATGAACAGCGACGTGGAAGTGTAAGCTGAATAAACCCTTTCCTCCCCAACTTGATTCTTGGTCACTTGCTTCTTGATTTGGGCAAGAATACAAACCCTGACTAAGATCAGCACCTATAATGTTGTTATTTGGCTACTGTTTTGAAGACATGGTCTCACACCATAGGCCAACCAGCCAGGAACTCACTATGCTGTCCAGGTTGGCTTTGAACTCTGCAATCCTTTTCCCTCAGCCTCCCAAGTACAGGGATTTCAAGCATGTAACATTGGACCAGCCTGAACATTATGTTTCAATGAATAATTTTAGCTTACAATAGAGTTCTGTGAAAAAACATGTGAGTTCAATTCCTGGTATTTAAAAAAAAATGGGGCTGGAATGATGGCTCAGTGTTTAAAGGTGCTTACAGCCAAGACCTGACTCAGTTCTATACATTCTACAATTATAAATAGGAAAAGAACGCTTTTTAACTTTTTTCATAAAATTTATATTTACTTCAATATAACAAAATTAACCAATAAAGCAACATTAGTATAGAAAAGTTAAAATCAAAACTTATGATATGAGATGGAATTGAAAGAGAAATCATAATAAATTTTTCAGAAATGTGTGCTAGATGAATAATTAAATATCAACGCTATATTTGCATGTGCCCCGCAGACGTCCAAAAATAGAAAAAAAAAGAAAAAAGAAAAACTTTAAATGAAGACTAAAGTATCAAGAAATTAAATTTATATGCTCATTTGTCCCTTAGGCTTTTCTTGAGACAGATCTAAAATAATAAAACAAAGTAATTAAACACAGCTGGATATTCTAGCAGAAGCCACATTTAAGCAATGAGACAGGCAAAGGAGTTTAGATTGTATTTTGCAAATGAGAGATGAAAAAAAAAAAGAGTGACATACTAGAATGTATTAGAGGAGCCCGCAAGATGGGCCTTTGTCCTCAGGCCTGGCAAGCTGAGTGTGATCCTTGAGAAAGCGTGTTAGACAGAGAGAACCACCTACGTACCATGCTATGTGGGTCTCTAGTTTGCATGCATGTGCGCACACACGTACACACGCATCCCAATAACATCTTTAAAAAAGAACGACACACTAGAATATGGAAACATTCAAAAGCTACAGATGATTAGAATAAAGCACACAGTAAAGATTACAATAAAAAGCCCTGAGCTATCCAGAGGAAAGCTAAAACGAAAGTCGCATTGCTTCCTAAGGGTTTCTCTAAGTACAGGATTGACTCTTAGGACCTCCCTAGAATGGCAAGAAATATGAACACAACCAGGTACGGTGTTCCAGGACCAGCCCCCGTCTCCCAGGGAGCCCTTAACATGACACTAAAGCAAACGTGTTCCTCCACGTCGGCATCTTACAAACAATAATACAGGAAATTGAAAGATTCAATATCACTATCCCATATTCCTTCTGGAATATATTTCTCCTGCCTGAATTTTAATTTACCTCTCTGGGAAACTAACACTTCAAAAAGATTTTGTTTATACCTAATAAGCTTAAGGACTTCCCAGTAAAATTTTCAGGGGCAATAAGGAATTATGATTTTAGTATCTTACCTTAACTTTAATCCCAGTTCAAAGGATTCCCCAAATTATGAAAACATGTATTACCATTTTTTGGAGCCTAATTAAGAGCTTAAATATAATTTCAATTGTACAACAAAAATGTTTTAAAGAATCCTCTAATTACAGTTAGAAATAACAGTTTTTACCTTGATATTGGGGTTTTTTAAGGCAAATCCTCTGTACCAGCCTGTGGAGACATAATCACGATTACATTTTAATACATAAAGCATGATGATAGTAAAGATAGCAAATAACAAATGCTATGTTCTTTGATGTTGGAATTTTAATCTTCATGTGACTATTCTATGCATAAATACAGTGATTCTAGGATTAGGCTAGGGTAACAGATCAATTGACCCAAGTTTAAGCATTTTATTTATATTCTGTGTTATTAAAATTGAACCAGAAATTTGTATAAATAGAAATAAGGGCTTGGATCAAAAGCACTGGGCTTAAATAAAGAAACACACTGAAATTTACTAGCTATTTTTCATTTTGTTTTATTTTACAACAGGGTCTGTGCAGCCTAAGATGGCCTTGAACTCAAGAGTTTTCCTTCCTTGGCCTCCCAAGTGCTGAAATTAGTTATGTGCCACCAAGCCCAGCTTATTCTGTAATCTGAGACACTACTTTACCTCCCTGTGCCCCACTTCTCCCCATTTTATTAAATCCCCACTATGTCTATGGGAAGTCTATGCAGATTTAATGTCACTCGAAATTCTGCCTCATGAAAAGCACAGGTTTGATTGCCAAGCAACAGTGCAGGCCAGCAGTGGTGTAGCAGATGTGTGACTACAGAGGCCCACCACCTACATCAGTGCCTGGCCAGCATGATGTATACAGATGTGTGTATACACAAGTCTACCACCTGCATCAGTGCCTGGCCAGCAGTGATGTATACAGATGTGTGTATACACAAGTCCACCACCTGTATCAGTGCCTGGCCAGCAGTGATGCATACAGATGTGTGTATACACAAGTCCATCACCTGTATCAGTGCCTAGCCAGCAGTGGTGTAGCAGATGTGTGTATACACAACCCCTCCACCCGTCACTAGATCAGCCTCATGTCCTAAGAGCTGCTACACAAATGGCCTTGTATTCTCTTCATCAATATACTATTTGATCAACATAGTTTGCCAGTGTCTATGGTGCTCCAACTCTGAATGACCCAGAAGTAGGATTATAGTGCCACTCTAGAGGGAGACTTCTTTTTTCCCAATTTAAACAAATGTATGTACTTTTTTATAAGAACAGAGACCATGTGTCTTATTGATATGAAATTATTTTGGTGTATAGAACTATTCTATCTAATTGAATTCCTTTTGACTAACTGAATTTTTGAAAGCAAATGTTTGAGCTGTATATTACATCTGTTTTAGTTGCTCACAATTTATATATATATATATAAATGAATGTATTCATATATACATATATATATGAATGAATGAATGAATGAATGAATGAAAGAGCAGCTCCAGTAAGGAAGAATGGACTGGAAGTGAGAATCTCTGTACTTCAGGGTTTACTAGCTTCTCTTAAAAACATATCTAAGACACATATTGATTTGTAATAATTATTCTAATAGAATTGAAAATGTACTGATAATTTCAGAAATGCCAGACAGATCTCTGGATAATTATATTATGCAGAAAAAGTTTAGATTACTATATTACTTTAAACATACACCTTATTTCTATGCACCAATTTAAGGACAATTTGATATTTCTATACCAAGGAGAAACAGACTGATTGCATTCAGTAATGACACGAGAATTCTTATTATATTTTGGGATTTTTCAATTACAGCGGACAGAATAAATACCCACATATCATCAGCATTTAAAACCAAATTTCAGCTAAATGTAGTAGTTCCATTTGTTCAGACACAATTTAATGCCTGATGAAACTTTGTAAGATAGAACATTATCATATAATAATTCCCCCGAGTAAAGAAGCCTTCTGAAAGGAAATGGGTAGGTTTTTAATATACTCATGACAATCTAGTCATTTTGTTAAAAAGAAATGCAGACAGTTCATCTGAGACCCTTTTGAGCACAAAAATCTCAAGGTAGATCCTAGAACAAGAAAGGAAGCAAGCATCTAAGAATAGATGAGGTATTTTAAATGAGTTACTTGTTAAATAAATTAATAGTAATCACACAGGATCTGTGTGAAGTCTGCTAACATTTCTAATTCATTGGACAATTTTACTCCAAATTTGGAGAAGACAGAGTACAGCAAGGCTAGGGTGGAGCTGACCAGCCCACCTCGGCTTCTTGCTACACAATCTCAGGTGCACCATCTTATGAGCTTCAACCTGAAGTACAGTAGTTATGAGATTGCATTTCCAGTGTCTGATCTCCAGGGTTTCAGGGAAACCTTCAAAGCTGGAGTTAGTAATAAATTCCTTCCTACAAGCAGTGCCTTCTGCATCTCCATGTATGGACTAAAAGATGATAAATTAAGAAAAAAATATATAATCAACTTAAAAATAATACTAGTTTCCCCATAATCACACATCAAATATGTAAGGAACAAATTCTGTCAAAAACAGTTTGCTGTGAATACTGGAAAAGTTTCTGAAATGAACAGATAGAATTCTGAAGGGTCATGGAGTGTCCGTGGGGTAAGAATCTCTTCCTACGACTTCACGCCATAACTGGGAGGTCACTGACCATCGCACTTCTCCAGGATCTGAACGGTATCTCCGATTTCCAACGACAGGCCATATGGGACGGTGCCTCGGAAACTGGCAATAACTGTAAGAAAGGACAGAGAGCGTCAGACGGCAACCGTGCCAGTTAGAGCACCTATACTGCTTACAGTTCAACATCATGGCATAGGGAAATGAATGTGAGCCTGGTGTCGTTTCACTTTTTAGACGTTTTAAAAGTGAAAATCATTACGCTCGTTTACTTGACCAACCTCTTGGTCAAATAAGCACCATGAAGATACATCAAAAATATATGGCGTACACCTCAGGTGGTATGTAAAACGCCATGTCTATTGCCAGCAATATAGAAAGGCAGTGACATTGCTTATAAAGGTCCTCGAGGGACTGTGTGCTTTAAGCCTACTGCAGTCGCTTGCTCCCTCCAGGTGCCTGGCTGTGGTAATTGATGAACAGATGCTCCTCATGAATGAAGAGGGCATCTCATACTCGGTACTGAGCTGGGGCTGCCTGGAGTCCACACTGTTGGGTTCTTCCCCTGAGACTGTGAACTTGAAAAGAACAGGGATTCTGTCGATTTGCTCACTCGCATCCTGAGAGCCACCCCAAGTTCATGGCACAGCAGCAGCTGTCCTTGCAGTAAAATCAGTGGTCACATTTTACTTCCCAATGACTGAGCCATCCTTAGAGCTAAACACCCAGTCATAATTCCCACATTCCTTAGCCCTCCAATACTTGGCAATCAAGGGCACCAGTAATTATAGATTAATGCCGTGGGTAAACTGGTTTTAGAAACACTGTGCAGAGTAAGGCAGACTAGGTTGTACCACCTACGGGAAGACATGCACCTAGATTAGTCATCCCAGGCTACCCCAGGAAGAATGAGTGACAATGAAGCTTAGAGATGTAGAAATAAAGAAAATAAATCAAAACACCCAGAGAAAAGGTTATCACCTACAAAAATAAAAAATAAAAAAAGACCATGTAAACTGAAGGCAATTTGTAATTTATGTCAGGTTGAAGGGATTTTTAAAAGGTGATAATATGAATTTTATTTATAATTTCGTTTCAGGAAATAATGTCCAGATATAGCCCTAATCACCAAGCAAGTTTCTGCTATTTGGGGGGGTATATTTGAATAGCCTGAGCAAACGCATGACTCTGTTCAAAAAAAAAAAAAAAAGTACCAATAAGTTAATGGGCTTTTAGAGATGTCTCAAGCCCTTTTATAATCTCAAAACAAAATTAACAGTAGAAATCAAAATGCAGGACAGTAAAAACACAACCTAAAGTACCACAAGATAGATGAAAATAACAACACGGGACAAATTTGGAATACTTTGTGACTACAGACAAACACTAGCTTATTATGTCATTTTTCTAACCCTAACAGTAAATACCATAAGGCTACAAAGTAATGTTCAAGAAAATATTTGCTTGAAAGTCCCGAGTTGATGTCCCTTGAAAGATGAGTTCATATAACTTTCAGATACTTTTAGGAGAATGACCACTAAACAGTCCGTGGATTCATTCTTATTTAGAACCCTCCAAAAGAAACCTGTCCTCAGATCAGACTGCCTCTCCTTGCTGGCTAACCATACTCCTCAGGACAGCTCTCCTTGTCTCACGTGTACCCTCTCCTCCCACCTTGCATGCGTGAAGGAACCAGAGTCTATCAGTCTCATTGTTTACATTCTCAAGGTTTTGGGCAACACACACCTGAAAAGCACCATGGATATGGTGACTGTGCTCTTGGTACAAATAGGTTGAGCTTTACCATGTGACCACTGGAGGGGATGAATGGAATCATGACCATATTGTAAAATGTTTTGGCGCGAAAACAGTCATGTTTGTTTCGTTGCTTATAAAACTATTTTAGCAGTGCTCGATTTTCTAGAACAAACCTCTGCTACCTGTGAAAATACATTCTCTCAAAGAAGCTATTTAAACTGGTTTTCAGGGTTTATAACTACTTTTTATCTAATCTGCAGGAATAACTCTTCCCCTGCCCCATCACAGTTCCCTAGAAACTACCTGGTAGTATGAATTTAAATCTGAGCTTGATTGGCTTTCTCCTTTGTTGGAACCGCATGGAGCCAATTCCCACTGGCTCCATGACATGAGTGTCTGGGCACATGAGTGGGACAGGAACAAACACGTGAACCCCGTGGATGGGTGGATGAATGAAACCACCGGGAGAAATTTCTACTGGACTCACACAACTTCAGGGGCACCTGCCACAGCAGCTAACCAGGAAGTAGTCAAGAATAGACCTTATATAAGAAAAGCACCCTCAGGAGGTAGTTCAGGACATGGCTTTCGCCTCTGCACTCTGAAACGGCAAGCCGAATAAGCATTGCTTAGTCCCAATCTCAGAACTGGGCTCCCAACTATGAAAGAGAATGCAGAAAGAACAAACCACAGGCAAAACAAGAGGAGATTTAAAAACATGACTGGTTCATCTTCGTTATCAGCGGGATGGACTCCATTACAAACTAAAGACAATTAGCTCACTGAAGCAAAGCTCCAAAGGAAACTCAGGCATCCATTAATGAAGATTCTGTTTGCATTTCCATGAGATACTCTTAAAGCAAACATGCAAAATTTTTGTTTTGGAAACAAACTTTCAACTACTCTGTCTGAACATTCTATCAGTGTTCTTCCAAGAAACAAATTCATAGTTGAAAATTTACTTGGTCACCAGTTATTATTATACAGTAGCAATGTCTTTATACAAAACAAAGCTCATATACTTCTTAGGGGCAGCTTTTCCCCCAGTCTAGTAAACATGGTGATACATGTGATACCCCTTGACTTCCTTTGTTTGTTTATCTTCCTATGAACGTAAACAGCTACAAAACATGTCACAAAGAGCTTGCAGAGCTTCAGGTTCACAGGCTCAGTTCTACTGAGCACTGAGAATACAGCTGAAAGTCAATGTATGGACCGTGTTCATTCTTCCCATTTACAATGTCCAAATAGTAAAAACCCTAAGCTTTCCTTTACACTAAGATAACAAAATTAAGTGTTAATTATTTGGAATAAGAAATATGCATAAATTTCATTTATACTCATGTCCTTAAATATATATATGAAAATGCCAAAGCACTAAATATATAACATTGCTGTGGTGATACAAATGCCCCAAACACGACCATATTGTCACAAACACTGTCTTTCCTTTACACAGCGATATTAGTTCAGTGTACACTGGCACTTTTCTAAGATATAAATATCTGCAATAAATATTCTCAGATACAACTACTAAACATTTTCTAAGTCAGAGGCAAAAGGAAGGTAAATAGTGCTATGTGATGGGGATTCATCTCTTAGGCTCAAGAATACCACTTCTTTATGTAAAGAACAACAAAAAAAATATTTCAGGCTCTTAAGATGGGTGCAGAGAAATTCAATCCTAGCATTCTAGGACTTTTAAAAACTGAAACTCAAACCAGATTACTCAAAAGTTTTGTAAGTGAGGCATGCGGCTGCAAATTGCAGACGATGTCACCAGCACGGCCGACACGGTGTCTACAACGACTCCACGTGCCAGGATGCACTTTGAGACACACACACACTGGCTGGTCTTTGCCTGTTGCAAGCTGACAATCTGAGAGGACAAGAATATGGAGCAGGAATAGAAGGAATGGAATCGTTTTGTTCCTGGTGACACAAAGAAGGGGTTTCACGTCTCTAAGAGAGAATTCTGCCTTCATCTGCCCGATGAAAAGATCTGCAACTCGTCACCAAGCTGTGGTCGGAACACAGACTAGGACGATACCAGTCTCAGGTTCTGACACTTCACAGAATTCACCGACTTCTATTTACTGCCAAAATGTAACTCTAGATCCTTTTTCTTTCTGTTTGTCTCTCAACAAAACAGACAACTGCCCTCAAAATCAAATACCCGACTTTAAGTGAGAGATCTATAAAATCTTCAGTGCCAGCCAGAGACCAGCTGAGGTGGGGGCTGGCTGTGGCCCATATGTAGACCTTCTTGTGCTCCTTAGACCACACTTCACGCTGACCTTTTCTCTCACTGAAGGTCTGACTGGCTCTTACTTTGTCCTGGACATATCCATATGTGAGTTTCTTATCTTCTATGGGGATCATGAGGTGACAGCAGAAGGGGGAGGAAGAGGTAGAATTCCTGAGGAACTTGGAAACGAGCTGGGGTAGTGGGCAGAATGAAGCGGGAGGAGGTTGAAGAGGACTTGAGATCTTTGTGGGCACTTTATGTAACGGTGAACTATGAAGAGAGAGGTGTCACCTCTTCCACACATTCGTGAAGTCCCTACAGGAAGCCTGTTGTAGACCTGCAATGACACTCTCATCAGATGTGTTTCTGTTTCCCTAAGTTTCTGGGGCAGGACTTGCTGGAGGGTAGAATGGGAGTGTGTGGAATGGAGTTGTGTATTTGCTCCTGAGACCTCTCCTGTGGTAGAGGGTAGAACTGCCCCTCTCCTTTATTCTATTCCCCTATCGTCTACTAAGGATGAAATTAGAAGCACAGGTGTCCTGGTTAGCCTGAACTGTCAACTTGACATAGTCCAGAGTCATCTGAGAGGAACTGCCTACAGCAGACTGGCCTGCGGGCATATCTGTGAGGGGTTATCTTGATTATTAATTGATTGTGCCCATGGTGGTTGGCACAATCCTAGACAAGTGGTTCTGGGCTGTGTGTGAACACCAGCCAACCATTAGCCTGAGAGCAAGTCAGGAAACATCATTTCTTGCTTCCAAGATCCTGTTTTGAGTTAGTGCCCTGACTTCCCTCAAGGATGGATTGTGACCTGAGAGTATAAGATGAAATAAAACCATGTCTCCCCTTGGTTGTTTTTGCTTAGTGTTTCATCACAGCAACAGAATGAAACTAAACAGATGCCATTATTGACTTGAAGGGACTCGTAGCTGGCTATCAGAGTGACAGCATGACCACGGGAGCAGAAGGGTCACAACGGTGTGGGAGAGTGGGGGGAGATGCAGATAGAGATGGTGTGTTAGGGTTTGGACACTTTTGATGTTTAATAATACAAGAACAATGGATAAACACGGCATTCTGACTTCCACCCTCAGGCATGCCCCAAGTGTGCAGCTGCCCTTTCTGCCAGTGGGATTCACAAGGACCTACACACCTTGTAGGGAGGCCCGAGAGATACAGACACACGTATACAACCAAACAGGATCCCCTTCTTATGCCCAGGTATCCAAGATCATCATCTGGGATGTTTTAGACCACTCTATCCTAAGTGCAGTGACATTGAAACAATAGAAATGGACCGAATGACATTTATTTCTGACATTTCATAAGTCATATCATATCATATCATATCATATCATATATTATATTATATTATATTATATTATATTATATTATATTATATTATATTATATTATATTATATCTTGGTTTTCATATCAAATCCTAAAACTACCCTGGTTTGAGGCTAGTTCTACCTAGGATTTCGGTGCTTCCTGTTTGTGTCACTGGCCTCAGAACACAAGGCAAAGTATGGCTGTGGGCAGTGTGGTGAGCAGGAGACAGACCCTTCTAGCGATGCATGGCATTCTCTTGTCTGTGGGTACGGAGGCACAAGATAACTGGCTGCCAGCCCATGCAAGGCCAGCCTCAGGTGAAGGCAGCTGCTTCCGTCAGGTTAGACCCCCTGGCCACAGCAGCTACCATCCAGTGACATCCAGATCTTTATACTACAACTTGTTAAAATTCTGACGGGGCATTCCAGCTCAGGTGGTAGACTGTCACTGGGTTTGCGTCGCGGTCCATCCCTCTCCGCAGAGGCTGCTAGCTCCCTTTCCTCTTTTGCAGGGTGAACCCCAAGAATCCCTCCTGATAGATACCCAGAACCTTCACCGTAAGGTTTCATCCTGCTCTTGGAGAAAGAACCAGAAGCAGGTGAAGAAGGTACTGAAGAAATATGATCCTGAGGGAAGGGCTAAAATGTATTCGATGACACTGGCACTGTGGTAGGAAGTGAACTCGCCGTATTCCCCACAGGGCTGCGACACAGTGCCATGGCATTCATGCTACAAATGCAAGGGCGCATTCCTGAGTGGCTTGGGAATCACTGAAGGTCACAACAGAAACTTTAATTAAAGCTACCAGTTGGTACTTTTAGAAACAACTCAAAAAGAAGGAAAAGGAGGAGGAGGAGGAAGAGGAGGAGGAGGAGGAGGAGGAGGAGGAGGAGGAGGTGGAGAAGGAGGAGGAGGAGGAGGACGAAGAGGAGGATGATCACTGCCAGCCACAAAGAACATCAGCCTTTAAACAATTATCTCAAAAGCATTCTAGCACACTGGAAAGGAGCAAGCTTTTAAACAGAGAGGAGGGGAGCTGAGACTTAACTTCACTGAGCCTGGGGATCTCAGCCACATCACTGCCCCACAGAAAGATGTCCTGAGAGTCCAACCAGGGTGGGAGAACTCAACCTGGGAGCCTGGAAGTAAATGTTGTGATTTTTTTCCCCACTAGAATTGTTAACTACAAATTTGGAAACGAGATCTGAATCCAAAAAACCAAAATAAGGCTTCTGCTTAACAGAGGCAAGTGAAAAAAACTCTCTTTTATTATTTTAGCTTCTTAGAAGTCATTCTTAGCAAGTTATATTCAGAGGTTGATTTCAGCAACGTGAAAGGTGAAACAGAGTTATGAATAATTTTTTCTGATTAATGAATCTGCTTTAGAAAATAATAAGTTAAAAGATATTTTCCTGACTCAAAGGCAGAGACAGGTGTCCACCTGTTGGGCTTTCCATACTCATCCCATGGCAATAGTGAATTATTTGTCTGGAGGACAATAAAGCCTTCAGGACAAAATGCAGATGGAAGTGACAGAAAACAATAACTGCTTTTCATAGTTTATGTGGATTTTTATTAAGTAAATAAGATATCATTTCCCCATCATGTTTATTAAAGCCAATACCCAAGTATTTGACAAATATACATGAGATAAACAAACAAACAAACAAACAAACAAACAGCAAACAGCTGCCTTTTCCAGAGGTTAGCGGGTGAACATTTAAATAATATTATAGAGAAGAAGCCTTTGAAATACAGAGTTGATCAGGTCCCTTGACTTCATCGTAAAGTTTTCATTTGTTTTTGCTGCAGTCAAGAAGAGTAACAGGACCTGTTCTCTGCACTCTCTCTCCAGTTTCTGTCCTCAAGTCTTCGATGCCCAGTGACAATACCTAGAGGGGGCACAGGTGAAGGAGGCACAGCTCCCACTGTCCCTCAGCACCCCCAAGACGCTCTCGTGGAATTTTAGGAGCCTCACTTCAGGTCAAAGCAGATTCTCAGCTTTGATGTTGAAAAGAATGCCAGGACTGGACATTTTATAAAGCAGAGTCCTTGATTTTATTAAAGATATTTTAATAGAGGCTTAAACATGAGGTCTAGGAGAAAAAGAAACGCTCAGAGGAAAGTACATACACACATGTCTCTGTCTCTGTCACACACACACACACACACGTCTCTCTCTCTCTCTCTCTCTCTCTCTCACACACACACACACACACACACACACACACACACACACACGTATGTATCCTTGAGGGATGGGCGCAGCTCTCTGTTTATTTTTATCTTTTATTTACAATAAGCATATACAGAATTCTGAGGGAGTTTGTAGTAGCTACCTTAGCACTCGGTGGCTCCAGAGGGACTTCAGACAGGGCTAAAACTGATAAAGTAACAGTGTGGCCCACAGGGACATAGGAGGCTAGCTTTCTTTATCATACCAAGTTTTATATAAGATTTTCAGGAAATGTCTTTGGGAAAGGAATGCATTGCTATTTTAACGTGTTTGTGTATGAGAGGGATATTAATTCTACAGCAGCAGTGTTATAGCAAGTACATCGATTGTGATAGAATTCTTGCTTCAGGAGTGGTGAGAGTCTTTAATTATATCTGGGATCCTTCTCCTCTCGGGTTCATGCACATTCCCCATCTTTTGATCCTGCGTCGGGAGCACCGAAGGGTCTACCTGAGCAAACCATCCAACTCCATCCCTTCCCTGCACGCGGACTTGGCGCAGCCAAAGCCCCGTGCACAGCCCTTGCGCCTCCTGTTCCCACAGACCCAGCTCATCTAGAACATCCACCATCCTCACACAACTAGCCATGCACTGCTCTGCTTTGCCCCGCGGGCAGTTTTCTCCCCACGGCTGGAGTTGTGACTCCCATCCCCAGGGCTCACTTCGCCGGAGGACGGCAGGCATGGGACATTACACAGCCCATAAACCACATTGACATTCCATCTGGAGACACAGAACCCTGAGTTCCCAGTACTCCTCCACGTCCTGCGCTGAGGAGCAGCCATAGAGCACGCTAAAGGAAGAGCAGTGTCCGACACCCTCTCAACCCAGCCCTCTCACAAGTCCTCTCAGCAGTCACATGGAGCTGCTTCCAAGCTTTACACAAGTGTTCTTGCTTTCTTCTCTTGAGATTCAGGCTTCCGAATCAACTAGAGTATCCTCCTGACCCTCCCCCATACATCATACCACTCTCCCTTGGACGCCTCCAGCACTTACCACATACTACAATCTAAGTTTTCGGTTCTTTCTTGCTACTGACACCTAACCCAGTGCCCGACACCCAGTAGGTCTTCAATAAATGCCAGCTGAATAAAGAGCAAAACTGCCAAGTCTTGTAGTTTGCTCATGTTCCCAGATCCCTCTGAGTGGTGTTAGGCTTTAGAAACAATGGGATGATAACACTCTGCACCTGAATGTCAAGGCTGTAGTCCTGAGAAAGAAGTTTCCTACATCATTTGCACTCTACAAACAATAGCTCAGGAGCACACCACTCTTGTGCTGCTTGAATTTTTGCCATTTAAGCATTTAATTTGGCCCTTCCCTTGCCCATTTAAACTAATGTTAAGAAATCAGGGTTACAGTCACAAAAGAACACATATGGTATACACTCACTGATAAGTCCAAAAGCTCAGAATATCCAAGATACAATTCACAGATCACACATGAAGCTCAAGAAGGAAGACCAAAGTGTGGATGTTTCAGTCCTTCTTCCAGAGACTGCCCCCCCCCCCCGCGGGGTGGAGGGGAATCCGTCCCATATACAGTCACCAAATCCTGACACTATCATTGTGGATGCCAAGAAAGGTCTGCTGAAAGGAGCCTGATATAGCTGTCTCCTGAGAGGCCCTGCCAGAGCCTTATAAATACAGAGGCAGATGCTCGCAGCCAAACATTGGACTAAGCATGGTGCCCCCAATGGGGGAGTTAGAGAAAGGACTGAAGGGGGTTTGTAATCCTGTAGGAAGAAAAACAATATCAACCACCACCCCACCACCCCAAGCTCCAGGGCCTAAACCACCAACCAAAATGTACACATGGAGGGACCCATGGCTCCAGCCACATATATAGCAGAGGATGATCTTGTCTGGAATCAATGGAAGGAGAAGTCCTTGGTCCTGTGAAGGCTGGATGCCCCAGTGTAGGGGAATGCCAGGGCAGGGAGGCAGGAATAAGTGGGTGGGTAGGTGGGGAAGCACCCTCATAGAAACAGGAGGAAGGGGGATAGGATAGGGGATTTCCAGGGGGATGAAACTGGGAAAGGGGATAACATTTAAAATGTAAATAAAGCAAATATCCAAAAAAAGGAAAAAAAAGAAATCGGGGTTTGTCGTTTCTCACATCTGTATGAGTCTTGTAACCGCCAAACTCAATGTATTTTTAGGACTGAAACTAATATTCTATCAAGGACTGCACATAGAAAAGAGGACCAATAGTTGTTCAGTTAACCCTTCCAGGTAAATAGGAGGCAGGATCCAACCCGTCAAATAGCATCTTCACGTGCGGTTTCTCTCTCCCTATTAAAAAAGCCTTCCTAAGCCATGGTTTCCACCAGTGCTGAGATCTGTTAGATGTGATTACTGATATTAACAAACTAATGACCACTGTATGGTTTCCCCTTGCAAAGACCGGCTATCCTATGGAGAAGTACTAAGAGAATATGCAAATACACCCCTTCTCATCAATTTTCATAGGCTGTAGTGATAGCTCTTGCTTACAACCATAGCCATTTCTAATTCTGATGTTTCCCTGCACAGGGTTATTCAGACATAACTGGACTGTTTTACTTGGAAGCAAAAACTGCAATGGATCCTTTTTAAAGTAAAAAGAATATAGTGAGTTTAGTCGCTATTGTTCTGTTTTAAATGAAAAGCATAAAATTAACAATACTATCATAGGCATTCTTCAGATGGTCTATTCAATATGTATATGATTTCATTTGATTTGGAAATAAAAAAATATCAAGTTTGTTTCAGAAAATTAAAGAAATAATAACTTTAAAACATTCTGCCCAAGGCTGAGGAGAAGGGGCATTTGGTAAAATAGTCCAGTCCTTAAGAGCCACATAAAATAGCCAGGCACAGTGGTGTGCACCTACGACCCCAGAGCTAGGGATGCAAAGACGAGCAGACCCTTGGGACCTCCTAGTCTGCCATCGAGCCTAATCGGTGAGCTTCAGGTCAACAAGAGACACTATCTCCCAAAACAACAGGGAGAGTTCCTAAGGAACAATGGCAGAGGTCAACCTCCGGACTCCATATGCCCAAACACAGGTCCACAAACATACGTATATACACAAACATGCAACTGTGATTCACAAAACACAAACAAGAGTTTGAGTCTGGTTATCACTATGCAACGTGAATTTATTAGACACTACTTTCTTTTTTTTTAAATGTATTTATTTATTATTGGATATATTCTATATTTATAATTAATTTCCCCTTTTCTGGTTACCCACCCACCCCCAAAGGTCCCACATACCCTTTTCCCTCCCCCTGCTCCCTCATCTACCCCTTCCCACTTCCCTGTTCTTGTATTCCCCTACACTGATGCTTTGATCCTTTCCAGCACCAGTGCCCACCTTTCTTCTTTAGACACTACTTTCTTAAACATATAATCTGTGGATGTGTGTTTGGCAAAAGACAGTTAATATTAAAAAAAAAAAAAAAGACTGGGTTTTGTTATCAACCACACCCATCCTCAGCTCAAGTCAAAGCTTCCTATCTTTGCTACAATTGGTGATTTATGATGTAATCTTATTAAAGATAAATTTCCTGGCAATAATCAGGACCTAATGGTCCTAATCATTTTGTTGTAATAATGCTTGCCTTCAACAAAGATCTTAAGCCTTCACGATATTTACAGTAAAAGCCTTAAACTGCTGCATACTATAATAGAACTCTTAAAAATCTTTAAGATATTGGCTAGAGTTACAGTGCGTCCCACCTTAGAGATGATCGATGCATTAGAGAATTTATGTAGTTTCTTATTTAACTCAGTGGCTCTTAACCAGCTCTTTAGAACATGCAAACTATAAGTAGTTGAAGTGTATTGAAAAGGAGAAGAGTGGGGGTGTCTGCGGCAGGAGAGTTACACATGTCCTGCACGAGGAGAAGGAACGGGACAGGCTTGTGCTAACTCTCAGCACGTTGTTTCCCACCCATGTCAGGCACCAGCAAAGGCTGACACACTTCAGTTTGCCATCTCTACTGCTCAGAGGCACCCAAGGCAGATAGCTTATAAATGTGCCTTATGCTTTTCCTTCATTTCCATTTCTCCCAGAGGAACACTGTTGTCCTGAGAGCACTGATGTCTTCCCACTGGACATAGTGGACTGGATCCACACAGCAGCCACCTGACAAAGAGGCTGAGGGATGGAGCTGTCAGGTCTCTGGGGATCCGGGGCAAGCTGGAGCTCCTCTCTAAACTTGGACAGTTTCAAGACTAGAGAGGCCACACTGCACATGTGATACTTGAAACCTGGGATTTACCTGACCTACGTCGCCCAGGAGCTTAATGGAATTCTGCTATTTCTGTGTAATAAGTTCTCTGTGAAGCCTATCAGCTTCCTCACGATCATTATTTTTTTTTTTAAACAAAATGTGTAATTAAACAGGGAAATACTGCTGGTTTGTCGTGAAAACCTTAAGGATGAGTTGAGGCAAAACTCACAAAAATCTAAGAGCTAAATCAGGGAGCCAGAATAAAAATGAATATTACCAACTCAGCATTGATCAATTATAAACGTACATTTAGATGCCTCCTCAGAGCTTTTAGAGGACACCAAGATTCCCTGGAGCCCTGTTCTCTGTTCCAACCCCGCCCCTCACTCCTCCCCAACTGTATAAGCCAATGAAGCAATGGCTTCACTCTTTTCTCACTTGTGCATCTCAGCTAACTATCACAATCTGGAGTGTCAGTTTTCTAAAGAGCTGGACCGCTTCAGAGAGACTTGTTAAAACTACCCCTATGCCCAAATAAGCCCCCTGCCATGGCATCAAAATTAACACCTATAAATATTTATCCTCTGTCCTCTTTTATGAAGCAAATTAGATAAGTTTGAAAATATTTTAAAAACAGACAATAGGGCTGGTGTTAGGGCTGAAAACAGTGGTTTATTTCACAATATGTTAATTAGGAACAATCCATCTACGGCAGCTCTTTGGTTCGGAAGAGAATTTGCATTTGTTGTTATTTTTCTGCCCATCAATTGAGGTAACTTCCTCTGTCTCTGAACTGCATTTGACAGTGTGAAAACCCTTGGGGTTTTATGCACAAAATGAGAACTTTCTATATTCTAATTGGTGAGGACAAATACCCAAATATTAATAGGATTTCAATTTTTAGAATGTAGATTTCCAAAAATAAATTCACTGTACACAATTTAGAATGAAGGTGGGATGTATACTCCTCTGGTGTGTGGGAATTTACAGGCATTTCCCTTAACAGAATAGCAAGCTTAACCTGCTAACCATGGCTGGAGGCGCAGGGACGTAAGACAGGATGACACATAAATATGGCTTGTCTGAAAGGGACTTCTTCAGTTAGTGACCACAGCTAAAGGTATGTGACGGTCTCCAGCACCAGCCAATGTTAGTTAAGCCTTAGGAAGCACTAACAGCTTGAGAGCAAAAGTCATAGTTTCACCACTGATAATATAGGTTAATACAGCAAATCCTAAAAATTAAAACTTAATTTCTTTCTATATATAATGAATATATAAGGTATTTTTAAATATAAACGAGCCGGGCGATGGTGGCACACGCCTTTAATCCCAGCACTTGGGAGGCAGAGGCAGGCGGATTTCTGAGTTCGAGGCTAGCCTGGTCTACAGAGTGAGTTCCAGGACAGCCAGGGCTATACAGAGAAGCCCTGTCTCGAAAAAATAAATAAATAAATAAATAAATAAATAAATAAGGAAGAATTTAAGCACTGGCTAGCAACGTTCAAAAGAAAGCACTTTAAAATTCTTAGATTAGCATTTCCTTGTAAAATATAAATATCCTTGCCCTTAATCTACAATAAAATGAAATATTAATAAACAACGAAGGTGCATTTTTTAAATATAACTCATTTATTGTATGTGCTCATGTATATGTGTGCACATAAAAACGGCATGCATATGGAAGTCAGAGGCAACTTTTAGAACTCGTTCCTTCCCTTCTACCCCAGATCTAGGAACTGAATTCTCATCAAGATTTTGCAATAAGAACTTTGACCTGCTGAGTTATCTCCGAGGCCCAGAGATCCTTCTTCCACATTTTAAAATTAACCAAGTTTCAATTTCTTTCTCACACACTGAATCACTGTTTATTGAAAAAAATCTTTTTCATGAATCTAGAACAGCAAGTGTGCGTACTGAAGAATGTAGCTTTAGTATGTGTTGGACTGGAGGGGTGGCTCAGCAGTTCCAAGCACTGGCTGTTCTTCTGGAGGACCCAGGTTCAATTTCCTGGACCCACACGGCAGCTCCAGTAGGTCCAACACTCTCACCCAGACACGCATGTAGAAAAAAACACAAAATTACATAGAATGAAAATAAATAAATCATTTAAAAATATAGTGTGTGCTCTGCATTCTCCTTAAAGCATGGGCAGAAGAAAGAGCCAGCTTATTTACCTAAGTAATAAACCAGAATTATGTCACCTCATGCAGGAAAATCCTATTGCAAATGTGAGATGCAGAGATAAAAAGACCAAGCAGTGGAGGGCAAGACTTTCCTAGGCTGTATCTATTAAGTCACAAACCTGGGAGAAATGGCCGAGGTGCCTAACATAGCACAGCAGTCCTGGCTTCGAGGTTCTCCCAGGATTCCTCAGTCCCTACCTGTCAGAAGGTACAGCTGACATACCCTGCCCTCTAACCTAAACTGCTCCAGCCCAGTGGCAAGGAGCCCTCCCCAATATAATCCAGCCATTTTGGCTATGCTGGTCCCTTTTTTTATCCTTTTAACCTTTTATCCTCCTGGCCTTTTTGTCTCCTGGTCTCCTGGGTTTCCGGCCTCCCCTCCCTTCTCACCCCACAAGTCCTGGTTCAGGTTCCTGTTCGCTCTGGGCTCTCCTAGAGGTCTCTGCTTCGGGCTATGCTCTCTCTCATCTCTACAATAAACCTTCCCCTCCACCACACCTAGGAGCACTCATGCTCTCCTTTTTGATTTCTTTGTTTTTCATTCAGTAATTCAGTATCTGAAGCTCTGAGACCTATTTCTAGAATACAGTAAGTTTTCTCAGTGGCCTCCTGCACGTGCTAGCTCCAGTTCTAACAAATACAGAATGCAAGTAGGACAGACTGAGAGCTCATCACAAAACAAGCATTAAATGATAATATGTTTCTGTCCCTGCCATGAGATTGGACTTTCTCTGTCTCCTGAAGCCAGGCCAGGAATAGATTGCTGTCACTTTCCAAAGACTATGTGTCCTGTAACATGTTCGTGTATCCCAGCACGGAATTCCCAAGATGAACAGGATCAGCTCCATTCTACCACTCAGCTGCCGCGGGTCCTTAGTTCCTCATACTAAGGCAACAGGACAGTCTCAGCAGGAGCCCCTGGTGCTTCCATCCACTCTGCAGGGTCACATCAGAAGACTCTCTAAAACACAAATTCTCAATCTTACATTTGTCTATGAAAGATGATGGGCAAACAGCAATCGTTTCTTGAAGACGGAATCCAGCTTAAATGAGCATCCCTTGCAGCCTTCAATCCAAAAAGTGTAAGAAGGCCACCAGGCCAGAGTTGATTTTGCTCTCTGTTTTGAAGGATAATTGACACCCCCACAGGCAGAAGGCATTGAAAATGTGGTTCCTCCAAGGCACGATGGCATGGCTTTCCTCTGTCTGGAACCCTGGCGTAAGACATGATCTGATCCTAAGTATCGTTTGTAATTTCTCAGGATAACACCTCAGACTCTCTCTCTCCTTCCTCAAGCATTTGCGCTTTACTCGAGTGGGAAAGGTATAAAAATGTTATCTCCAGAGATTAGCTTCCTGAGGCTTTAGGATCTCTGCAGAGCATACTTTAAAAAGTCAGAACTCTTATCTAATCGAAAGGGACATCTGTCCCACTGCCCTCCCATTCCACACGCCCAGAATCAAGTTCAGCATCAGGAAATAAGAAGGTAGATTGCTAATCACATCTGCCTCTGCAGCTGGCCAGTGTAGTCACATGCTAGCATTTCTATTTTCCCTCCCAGTGACTTCCTAGGCCTCCACTTACACATCAGCATTGTTTTAGGGGATAGCAAAGCACAGGAGACAACCCTTGCTTCTACTTCCCAAATAGGCACCCTCACTTCTCAGCAGATAGCCATAAAAGTGAAGGCTTTCATTATGAAGACCTTATTTTGTAAAATTCTTAAACTGCCTATTAATATAAGAATTAGAAGCTGAAGAGTTTTACTGTAGGCAATGAAGATTGAATGACACAGAACACTTTCCCCGTGCTTGTGTAGGGTGACAAGCTCCTGCGGTATAGAGAGGAAGAAAGAAGAGAAAGGGTGGGGAGAGAAAGAGAAGAAGGGAATGAGGTAAGGAGGCAGGTGACGGAGAAAGAGGCATGCTATAGAGTTGCATGAAAATGTCTGTTTCATATCCTGCTGGTCAAGTCCAAGCAGTAGAGGAGCAGAGGCTAAGGTCTGGGGTCTAGAAAGTGTGTGCTCTGTTTGGCCATACTCTGGGAGGTGCTGAAAGGATCTTTGTCTCAAGGCGGAGCGAAGAGAGCAGGCTGACATACTTTGTATGTTGAGTCTCTGCCCCACGGACATTCTCTTCTTGAGAATGGATCTGGGAAGCTCTAAACACATAACCACGTTCCATACCAGCCCTGGGCAGGATGGAGAATGCAGCTGGATTCTACAGTGTTGAGAACCCCGGCTATAGCTCAGATGGCCTTAGCCTTCACCAGATCCATATCAGAGAATGAACAGTGGCAGAAGCTGATGCTCAAAGCCAATGCGCTTTTCTCTTATAATTCTTCCAGTGCAAAAAATCAACCCTCCGGATTTAAACATTAAAAAAAGAGTAAACTGCTGCCAGTGTATATCATGGATTCTAATTTAGAAACTTCAGCTGAGCCCTGGTTTGTCCAGGCTTCTGCTTGTTAGTCAGTTCTATTTAACACACCCGAAGAGAGTAGCAGCGACGTAACATAGTGCATGTATTCATGTGAGTGTGAAAGTGTGTGTGTGTGTGTGTGTGTGTGTGTGTGTGTGTAGACTAGGTACCTCTCCTCAAATGGTCCATTCCTATGTGAAGAAACAGGATAGGTGTAAAATAAAAATAAGTAAATCAATACTTGTTTATTTGACTAATCTGAAAAAGAATATAGTGAGTACATGTGTTCCACGCACCTCTCACTGAGCAAACACTCCTTGGACCCTGTGGGTTTACCTATCCCGTTATTTTAAGTGCAAACCTAGGTATTGGATGTCATCCACAGGGAAGCACCTAGTATTTCCAATTTTTTTCATGAACTTCCCGGTTTGTTTGCTCAGAAAATTCCCAGCCATTGCCATTGTCAAACAGGACTGTAGGTGTCTTCAGGGCCTTTCTGCTCACCTCTCCCGGTCCCCACCACCACCACCTGGGGCCAGACCGTGAAAAGCAATGCCATGCTTCAGGCATACTAAATGCTATTTTTAAAAGGAATCCCATATTTGCTCCTACTGAATGTTCGACGATAATTCAAAGAAGACCACAAGGCTTCAGCTGGGATCCACTTTACTTGGTACTATTTGTGTCGCAACAGTGTTTGTTACAAGCACTCACAAATGAGTTTCACTTCCCCCTTTTACATGCATCTCCTCTCTTTTCTGGTCTCCCAGGAGAGATGATGGAAGAATATACTGAACACATTACGATTACTCGCTGGATACATATGTATTAAACATCTGCCACAGACCTAGTAACTATTACACTCAGTACTACTGTAGATAGTACTGAACACCGTTGTAGGTATATACTCAGCCAGGAGCATCCGCAAGCATACTGCAGCAGAGTTCACAGTGGTGCTGCACTGCAAATTATCTATATTTGAGAGATGAGGAAGTCTGGACCTAGACAAAGTATTTCCTAGTAACAAACTAGAAAGTTGCCTACTAGCACGTTCAGACTGGGCTTAGCTGGTGGATGTCCCAGCTTTGATAACTATTTCCTGACAGGTGAATACGCACCAGGGAGGAGAGGAAGAACACAGAACAGACTTCTACCTCGGTGTGTTCAAATCCCACCCTTGTATGTTATAAACCATGTGGTTCCAATCAGCTCTTTACCTCGCTGGGCCTTGGTTTACTCAACTCTGAGACTGGTGCCAGAGTAGTCACGTATCTTAGAGACCAACGTGGAGACAGATGGAGTACCATGGCGGTTATAGAAAAGGTTCGGTAAAGGGACTATTACACCTAAGGTAACATACATGATCTGTCATCATCCTAGTAACCAGAAGAGAGGTCTCCAACAGCCAACCCAAACACTAATTACTCTGATTGACAATCATACATTGTATACATGTATCATATTATCACACGGAACCCCATAAGTATGTAGCTACTATGCATCAATTAAAAAGAAAAAAAAAAAGAAGTATTTCCCTGGTGGTATATTTATTTCATCCATTTCCATCCTGTCAGTTACTGGTGCAATTTGCTGCTCAGCACTTGTGCCCCAGGTCTGCAAGAAATGTGAGTACAACTTCTTTCCCAGGACAGTTTCATGGCAAGACTTGGGATGGTTGCTCAGGCAAGCTGCAGGAGGCCCGTGCGAGCTGCAGCACCAAAGACAGGGCCTATGCCTAGTGATCAGTTAATGGAGGGAGTCTCAGTGCAGGCTTGTCTTCCCCTTTAAGGTTCAGTGTTTACTTCCTTTCCAGTCTCAGAGTGTGGCCAAGGACACCAGGCTGGTGACAGAGCCAGGCCTCACTCTGCCTTACAAAAGCACATCACCTAACTCTGGAAGCCAACCCCAGCTTAGATGACATCATGCATCTGGGTAGAGACCAAAGGTCTAAGGTTATTATCCTGTCCCCGTCTATAATGAACGACTGTTTACTTGCACTTTGTCCTTGGAACCAGTCACAGCAATGCTAATGACAGAAGGGTAGACACTCTGTGCTCTGTCGCCTCGGTGTTGGCATTACGTAACACATGCAGCGTTTCTACAACATGAAAATGCAAAAGAAAATAATCCTCAGCTGACCGAGTCATGGTACAACAACTGACTGCACCACGGAACATCTCAGAGTTAAAAAAACAAAAGCTCAGAATCAGATTTACTCTTTAACCTCCACCGTCCCTTTCATGCCATGAGACCTTTAATATTTCACGCTGTAAGGCACTACCCAGGAGACTAAGTGATAGTATAGAAGAGTGTCTTCTTCCCTGGATGGGTCACACACAGGGGCGAAGGAGCCGCTTTGCTCCGGCTTTCGGAGGACCACATGGCTTAACATGCCTGTGAGTTCTGTTCTTTGAAGATTTGCTTTTAGAGAAAGGCTCCTTAGGTCTATTCTGTAGTAAACATGATCTCCAACGCAATGCTTCCAACTTTCCAATAATATTCTTTTACTTCATAAAAGAATCAATTTGCTTTAAAAAGTTAATAATTCAATAATTTATATGACCTGAGGGACTTTGCTTTTCAGCCCCGGCTTTAAATATCATCTGAATAGGGATGTCCCAAATTGATACTTCTGGGTAAGATTTTCTCCTGTTCTCCAGGTTAGTGTATTTAGTACACGTGGCTTTCATTTTATACTGTTGTTAAACTGAATGCCTGCACTCTCTCCTCTCCCATAACCAATCTGAAGTCACTGTCAGCCTTCCATCTCGGCAACGGCTGATGCGTCCTTCTGTCTACGGAGCCACAAGCAGTTATTCTTGCCGCCTATCTACCCGATCAGCTAACCAGCCTGCCGATTCCTGTTCCCTGCCTGCCAGGGATAGCTAGATTTTGGACACTTCTCCCTACACAGACACTCACCACAGACACCCACCAGTCAGTCCATCAGCCCTATAAGCTAAGGTTATTTGAACTTCACGTTTCCTACCCTGGAAACCACACTTCCGATTTCCTAAACAGCATCCAGAATGATTGTTTAAAACTCAAGGTAGATAACATTATGGATCTGGTCCAAATCATGTAATTCTGCCCCCCCCAATCCCCCACTGTATACTGAGAAACACTTGGTATTTTCATCTTTGGAGTTCTCATGAATAAATACTGATGTGGGTCTTAGTTTGACTTAATATATAATTGATTTAGTTTGAATTAATATATAATATATAAAACATAATTATAATGTGATACAAACATTATATACTATCTATATAAACATATATATAGTATATAATATGATACAAACTTCTCTGGATGGAATACCTTACCTTTTTGTTAGAAGCTACAAAACTTCTCAGGAAAGGACCAATCTGTTCTCATTACTATGCTACTGAGTTCACGTATAAATAGCCAAATTTCCAAGTGGAGAAACTTGGCTCTCGGAACACAGATGGTCACTTCGAAAGCACTAATCAACCGAGATGTTGAAGAGAAACCTAAAGTCTTTAGTGACGATGATGATCATGCTCGTACAGATGTCTCCCAAATGCTGACAGAGCCGAATCCTCTCCACACTCAGCGCCTACCATATGCTGGCGCTATGCTGGGTCCTGGGGTCTCGTGATGGATGTTTTAGCTGCCATTACAACCTCAGCATCATCAAGTTTCGCCAAACTTTCATGGAACTTACTTTTAACGTCTGTACATATGGAGTCACTGTGCGCCTGGAAAGAGGGGGCACAGCAGGGTTATGAGGAGAATGAGCAGCATGAGCTGAAAACGTTTAGGGTAGGGGAGCAGGTGAGAAGGGCAGCATAGACTTTGACATGCTCATAGGCACCACACACTGCAATTTGTCCCTCCTGCCAGTGATAAGGGAAATGCTTCCTTTGGGTAAAGAGGAAGTGGTTTCACAAATTTCCTAAGAAATGCTGGCTTTATTCTAAGCACCAGAAATCTTCCTATAGTCCAGGTTGAGCCCATATATCTAGATATCTGGAATGTCTTTTGGAGTTTGGGGAATTGGAGTTTCCTTTGGATCTGACAAAGAACATGCAGTCTGCCAGTAACACTTGAGACTCGCTTGCAGAAAACTAAATTTTCTTTCTGAAAATTGTTACCAATTGGAGCTTGATTCTGGGTTAGGAACGGACGCATGCGTCCGTCTCCTTTCAGCTCTAGGAACCCATCTAGTGCAGCCCTGTGCAGACCCTGTGCCTGCTGCTTCAGTCTCTGGGAGTTCATATGTGCATCAGTCTTGCTGATTTAGAGGTCCGTGGGTTTTGGGGTGTTTGTGTCCTGCATCCCTCTGACTCCTCTTCCATGGGTTCTCTGGGCCCTGAGGGGAATTCTTATTCACGTAGATGCTGGCAGTGCCTTCAGGGAGCTAGACTTGCTAAGCAGCCACTCCCGGTGCTTCCCAAACCTTTGCTAGGGATCCATTTATAGAAAGAGTTTCCCAGCCTGCTCTGCAGTGTAGTTCACCTGACTATTACAATACTACTCATATATGAGCTACCACAGGAAGTCACAGTAAGGAAAGTCGGCAGTGCTGAGTCTTTGCTGGAAATGTCAATGCTGCTATGATAATCCTGGTGCTACACCAGCTGCAGACACAATCAGCTTGGATGAACCCAGTTGCTATTTCCTGGCACTTTATAATTTGGGGCAAGTATAAAAAGTAAAAATAATACTATAATTCAGCATCAGAAATGGAAACATGTCATGCCACTGCTAAAGGATTCTAACAACTCACACACCTACACAGAAACGGGGAATTCATGTAAAGGCTTATCAGCCCTTGCTTTTATATATTGTAATTCCGATGAGAGAAGTCAATATATAATGTATACTGAACTGACAGGCAGGTAATGAAGATGATGTCGGCTCACTTAAGTGGTTGTATGGTCAAAGAGGATAACAAAAGGAATTTAAAGTAAGCAAAACATTTGCATGTTAAGAACTTCAGCTGAACCAGAGAGTTTCAAATCTAGAGTGCTATGGACACATCAGGCTCATAAATGGCAAAAAAAAAAAAGAAAGAAAGAAAGAAAGAAAGAAAGAAAGAAAGAAAGAAAGAAAGAAAGAAAGAGGGAAAAGAGGAAGAAGAGGAGGAAGAGGAGGAAGAAGGGGAGGAGGAAGAGGAGGAAGAGCAAGAGGAAGAGGAGGAGGAAGAGAACATCTTCCTCTCAGTTCCCTTCCAGCACCCATCGCTTAAGTGTCTGAGTCCCCAGCACAGATGCCAAGAGCAGGCTACATTGGTCCTTTCTCAGAATTCACAGCAGAACAAAAAAAGAGAAACAGGAGACCCAACAGTTACCGTGCAGGCTGTGAAAGGCAGGGCTGGAGGTGACTGCAGAGCAGCCTGGGAGAGGGGTAAAAGGCACAGAGGGAGGGGGTGAGAGAGCAGCATTGAGTAAGGAGACATCAGTCTTGAAGCTGAGACAACAGGGTTACAGGAGAGAAAGGAAATAAACAGTGAGCCATTTAGAAAGATACAAGGAGCTAAGTACACTAGGCTAGGAAGTGCAAAATCCCCAGTGGGAAGAGAAGGCAGTGTAGGTAGTGAATTGACTTTTAAAACCATTAACTTGAAGAAAGCTTCCATAAAGGAATGAGGTCTAAGTTCAAGTCTTTTGAGGCCTGGGGGCCAAACAGGTAACTGCAAACAGCAGAGAGCCCCCAGTACCTTCCTAAACCATTATGAGAACATTCCAATGTCAGGAGAAAAAAGCCCTTCACTCACAGGGTAGAGGCCAGAGTTGGCATCAAAACAGACATTTCCTGAGGTGTTATCAGGCAACTACAATCCAGCCAATTACTGTGGTGATAACCTTCAGCACTGAGCTCATGCTCAGATTATGTGGCTCTGTCTGGGGAAAATGGAGCACTGGTTTTTCTAACCGATTGCTGGTTGGTCCCTAGAACCCTGAAGAACAATGACCACTTTGTTGTTAATGTTTAAATCTGCAATGCCCTGCAGGGGCTCTTGGGGTGCATGTTCCCTGATGTTGTAACTATTGCGGGAGCCCACGAACTTTTACCAGATGAGGCTAAGTGATAGAAAGCTCCTCATCACAGGACATCACAGCCTTCGAAGGTTGTACCCGGGCCCCGGGCTCCTGTAGAATTCTTTACTTCCTAGTCAACTGTACTGTAAACAGTCTATAGAGTATACCACATGATTCTGCCAATGTGGGCTGATCTGTCTCTGTCATTATGATAAACTGAAACCCTCTTAAAACATGAGCTGCAAGAAGAGGAGAGGAGAGGAGAGGAGAGGGGAGGGGAGGGGAGGGGAGAGGGAGGGGAGGGGAGGGGAGGGGAGGGGAGGGGAGGGGAGGGGAGGGGAGGGGAGGGGAGGGGAGGGGAGGGGAGGAGGGGAGGGGAGGGAGGGGAGGAGAGGAGAGGAGAGGAGAGGAGAGGAGAGGAGAGGAGAGGAGAGGAGAGGGGAGGAGAGGAGAGGAGAGGAGAGGAGAGGAGAGGAGAGGAGAGGAGAGGAGAGGAGAGGAGAGGAGAGGAGAGGAGAGGAGAGGAGAGGAGAGGAGAGGGACCACCACTCTTTTGTGTGTGTCAGGATAGTCGAAAATTAACCAAACTCTCATAGCAGGATATCAGAAGTGATGGCTGGCACAGAGTCTGATGGCACCATTGGGCAATCTATTTCTCTCTCAACACTGAAAGATGCACCATCGACAATGAATCCTATAACAGCTCAATTATGTTCACATGGCTGTAACTTATTTTAAGATATATTTGTCCCTATTTATTTTGACATAACGTGGCTGTGAGTCATATTTGCCTACAGACTCCCCACAATGTACTTCAGACCTTAAGCAGGCCTGGTCCTCCAATTCTTAGTTGGAAGCAAGTTTCTTATGAGTCCCTCTTTTGTCTCTTAGCACCAGGCTCCTTCCAACTGAAATTGGGAATCGTTCACTGAGTTAGCACCACAGAATTCTGAAAAGTCGTCTTTGGCTTTGTGTCTTGTCACTGATGTCTCCTGAATCCAAAGTGTAATGGTTGAGTTTTACTGTGAAATTAGCTGGATTTGGAGTCCCATAGGAGTGCATCTCTAGGTGTGTCTGTGAGGGTGCTTCCTGAGTGCTTTCACTGGGGCAGAAAGGCGTACCCTTACTACGGGAAGAAAACATGATCTCATGGGTTAGGGTCCTACACTGAATCCAAGGGGGGGAAGTAGAAAGGAAACTGAGCTCTAGCATTCGTCTCTCCGCTACGTCAAGCTTTAACCAGTGTGTTAAAGAGATGCCCTGCATCTCTTTAAACAGTGAGCCAGAAATAAATGGCACTTAAGGTACTCGTCGGGTATCTTATCACAGCAATGAGTAAAGTAACTAATGCCCCCAACATGCCTGATGAGTTGAACATCTTCCATGTGCACCCCCATAGCTTCAACGCCACTCTAATCCATCTGATCCACTTGACCACCAGAGGAAGGAGCACTGGCCCCCTAGAGCTGGGTACAGACAGAAGCTCCTAGAGCTAGAAAACATGTTTAACTGTTCAGACTATATAACACAGAATCACTTCGTTTACATCCAGGTCCTGGATAGGAGCAGCAGCTCTGTAAACATGAAAACCATGAACGGTTTTGAGAGAGAAAAGTTAAGTGGAGAAAGGCAACTCCTAGCATGTCACTACTCCTT
The DNA here is from genome assembly GCA_964023405.1 of Apodemus agrarius. Classification (NCBI taxonomy): domain Eukaryota; kingdom Metazoa; phylum Chordata; class Mammalia; order Rodentia; family Muridae; genus Apodemus; species Apodemus agrarius. The sequence goes on from OZ030011.1 coordinate 83,481,815, forward strand.
GTGAGCCCGGGGACCACCGAACGACTGGTGTCTGCAGCATCGTCTGCTAAGTTGCACAGACACTGGATAAGAACTGCTATTAACCATTGAGTTTCTGTGCTAATTTGAATGACAGACCTTGTCCCTTTGGCTAGATAATCCGAAAGGTCAGCCAGCAGTCCTCCTGCACTGATGTGAAAATGCATTAGTTCCAACAGAATGCTGTGTTAATGGAGACGATGATTGAACTCGCTGGGTGGTTTGCTTGTGTTGACAGAGGCGATTTTAATGTGAACCAGGCTGATCTCGCTTAATCCTTAGAAACATAAGAGTAAACTACTGATGCCTCCCAGAGAGAAATTACTTGTGAAAACATGGCTGAGATGAGACGGTATCACGATGTATTGTTTTCAGAATGCTTGCGACAAGATATTTCAGAAAAGATCAGGATATCTAAGTCACTGCAAATGTAACTTTCTGAGGACTTGAGTTCTCATATGCAAAGTAGCTGAGAAGCATTTCACCTGCAGAAAACTCCTTACCTGTGCTCAGGACTGGCTCTAAGCCTAGGGGCACATACCTATAATCCCAGCTACAAGAAGGCAGAAGGAGGAGGATTGCAAATTCAAAGCCTCTCTGGGCTAGAGTGAGCTCCAGGCCAACCCAGGGCATAATGTAGGGAACAACTAATGATTTTTAAGGGCTAAGGATGAAAGTGAGGGACCTAGAGGTTGCATAGCATGCCTTGAGTTCCCTCCCCTGCACCCAAACCAGTAGCATAGCAAAGAGCATAATAAAGAAAGCTGTGCCGCTGGGTATGCCTATCTCTGATGCAAACGCTGGCATTGGCTGTACCATGCACACGCTGTAGATCCAACTTGTTATTCGTTGGCTGGAGTTTGGGAGAAGCACCCTCTGCATTTTATACCCTTTCCAGCTGGGCAAATGAGCAAAGTCTCAATAGATTATGCCTTGAAACTTTAGCCAGACCGAGGAGGAAAGATATTCCACTCTCTAAAGCTTTGAGCTCTCAGATATAGGAAAAACTAGACAGACAGCACTGGCTGGGGATGAGAAGAGCTCTGAGGGCCAGGGAACCCCACATTCAACAACTGCAGCAGCAAAGACTCAGCTTTGTAAATTTCTACCTAATCAACTTTTAGAAAACAAGTTCGAGTTCTGCTGTCTGTCCTTTGTGAAGTACTGAACACACTTCATGGCAAATACTCAGAGATACAATGTAAGTAGAGGATGACCCCTAACCCCTTTCCTTTTTTTTTTTTTTTTTTTTTTTTTGGTGATGGCTTTTCAATTCGGGGCCAACGCAAGCTAGTCCAGTGCTCTACTACTGAGTTTCAGTCCCAGCCCTTCTAGTGCCTTCTAAGTCAGAAGTCTCCCATCCATATTCTCCTGCAGTTGTATTTTATGTGGTGAGTGCATGCCCACCCACCTTCTGCATTTTCTTTTACCGTGTCTGAGAAAAAAAAAAGAGAGAGAGAGAGAAATAGCAGGAATATTTTGCTATCAGCAGGAGCAGTATGAAACCATGGCCCTCATCAATCAATAACGAGGCCAAACGACTGAGACATCAGCAACCACAGAAAAGCAAACAGGAAGGACACTAGATCTGAGGGTGCCGACGTGGGTATGATCCAGACCCTCTGCAGTGACAGTGGCCCTCATGCCAGTCCAACACTGACTCAGCTGAGCCACTAGTTACTTGGTCATCAGATTTCGTGTCTACCATGCTAAGCCTTGGGGCAGGGCAGCACTTGTTCCCTTCTCTAAGATGGGGAGCCTGAGGAAATCTAATTCTGCCGGCCGGCCGTCTCACTGCTTACAAAGCTTTCTTCACCTTCTTTTCCTTTGCCCTTCCCTCCCTTCTACTCTCTCCCTTCACTTGTCTTCCTGCTCTGCCGAATGAAAACTTTCTTGACGTCAACACAGACAGGTCAAGTCATCCTATAACTGTGCAACAAATGAAAGCAAACCCAGCCCGACTAACCTCTCAGGCTGTGCCAGGCTCCCCGGCCTTCATGGAGCAGGGGCCTCTTCCCTCCAGCTCACACGCACTGCATGCCTTTTATGAGCTAACTTCCTCCCAGAGAGAATTCGCTGTATGTGTTTCATCACTTCCAGCCTCTTCAAATTCATCTCATTGCTATCGGATGATTTCTGGCTCTACTCAAGAACATTCTTAAAACTATTAGATTAACGCCCGAGAAATACAGGATTTATGAGAAATGCTGACAAACCAGAATTAAAGTCAGGTGAACGTGCCATTAAAAATACCTCCTGACAAAACACCCAAAGAGATGCATGGTGCATTACAAAGTCAAATTACCCAAATCAAAGATATTGCTTCCTGGGAGTTAAATTAAAAAGCATGTCTACCAAAAAAAGAAGCCAGTAGGTTTTACATGAGGAGACTGGCCATTATCTCCATAGGAACAAGCCTGGAAAACAGAAGTACAAATGCTCGAGTCACTGAAATCTGCGACACAAAATTCCCCAGAATTTTTAACCTTCACAGGAGATTCCTAAGTAGGTCACAGCAAAGCTCCGAGAACGATCTGACAGCCAGAGAGTGTGACGCGTGACAGTGTGCACGTGAGCTCTGGAGGACAAAGTCAGTTGTTTCTTATTGTGACCACACACTTGCTGCATTGTGATTATGAAATGCTTAGGAAGAGGGTGTGCAAAAATAACCCTTCAGACGTAGAGCCTAAAAGAAGTGGTATGCCATCCTCGTGCGGAGGGGAGACCGCCATGAATTTGGGAAGGGAGAGACTGGCTAGACGCTCTAAAGAGAATAAGGAATTATTTATGTAAATATGCTGGTTGAGTTGAAAACAGCCTGTCTCTCCTAATCTCTTCCCCCTGTGGGGCTGCCTGCTTCAGTTTGCACAGGGGCCTTTTGGTGCTTTGCTATTCCCTGGAAGACACCAAAGATCGGTTTGTCTCAGAATTCCTCTCCTCACTTCTCTCGGCTGCAGTCGGACTCTTGTGTGTTATGTGAACACCATATAAACTAGCAGCACGCTGCTGCGAGAGGGCCTAAGTGTTATTTATTTGCAGCCAAACTACTGAGACTACCCCACTCCTGCGTTGCTGTACTATTTTCCCCAATGCCTCCCCCAGGTAAAAAAAAAAGGGGGAATGAAGATAAAGACGCTAGCTTTTATGCACCATTTCAAATGAACATTTAGAATGCCAATTGAATGATTTTATTTTTCCCCAAATGCATTTACTTTCAACGAGGAACAATGTTCTAATAGTGAAGAGAGGGAGGGGGCGGCTGTGGGGACAACAGCCCAAGTCCCTGGTGCTCTCGATGTAAGGGCGGAAGTTCTCCTTTACCTCGCTTACGAATGGAGGTCACTGAAATCTCTCTGGCATCAATCACTAAATGTGTCTACTATTTTAGAAGTAGCTCTGAGAAAACAATTCCATGAGATACATTTTTAAAATTTCTTCCGTTCTATAATATATGTATTAGTAGAAAAATCATCATAAAGCGAATAACCACAAAGGAAACAATAACAACATATTGGCAGACAGATACAACATAATGAGAAGTTAAGCCAAACTTCTTCATTCTAAACAAATATTAAAACGATCCTTTCTGATATTAGCTGCTGCTTGAGACTGAAGAAAGAGAAAACTGGGGGTAAATCATAAAATTTCAAATTGATACAAAGACTTTTTGAGTACTTTAACCCCATTGCTGAGAAAGAAAGAAAGAAAGAAAGAAAGAAAGAAAGAAAGAAGGAAGGAAGGAAGGAAGGAAGGAAGGAAGGAAGGAAGGAAAAAGAAAGAAAAGAAAAGGAAATAAAAAGAAAACAAAATACCATTTTTGAGAGGGTAGCAGTAAATGCCCATAAATGTGATGCGCACTGCATTTTGTTAATGAATTCAGCAATGTCAGTTGAACACCGTATTCTCACCCCATGCCTGGCTCATTCTGAAGTTCCTGTATGATGGTTTGCCACCTCTGCTTAAACCTCAGAGCTTACCCTTCTCACTGTTCTCCCACCCTATCTGTGAGGCAGGGCTGATCTTTCCTGACAGTCTGTGTATGGCCTCTTGTTCTGCTTTTGGCATGAAGTTATGAAAACGGCTCTGCTACAGAAAAGGCTGAGGAGAGCCCATTAGGTTTCCAACCATTTCTAAGAAAAGGCCTAAGCAATACAATTCTTGGAAGTCTGAGCCATCACTTCCCTGCTGAGGAATAACAGTATTCTTCATCTTGAAAGACAGACAGACAGACCAACCTGACACATCTAGAACGCTGATGGAAGTATCCCCTTCAGCCCTTCGACACAGAAGGCTTTAGTATGAAACACCATGAGCAGTCTTGGAGAAAAATCTAGATGACAAAGTCTCAAACAAATTGGCATTTCCTCATAAATGCTACAAGGCAGGCGCTGTCTGCTCCCACCCTCTGCTGTTGCATTTCTAGGCTTCTTCTAGAGTTTGCATCTCAATTTAAAGGATTTATTATTTTCACTTGGATGCACATATTTATGATTTGGGGAAGAACAGTGGGAGAATAAAGACAGAATATATAAAAAAAATCATTTGACCAACTGAAATAAAGTTTTGTAAGTATCAGCCTCATAACAGTGGAATCAAACATTTACTAAATATCTATTTTCTAAAATGAGTAATAAAAATAATCTCAACTAGGAGCTGAAATCTGGTGAGGAAATTGCTCCCTTGGTAAAAGGGCACAAAGACCCAACGCTGAACCATCAAACCCATGTTACAAGAGCAGAGACAGTATCACTCATATGTAACCGGTACTGTAGAGACGGGCCGCTGGCTCCATGGAGCTAGCTAGCTAGAAAGCCTAGCCTACTGGTGAGTTCCAGGTCCAGGGAGGCTCATCCCAAAAAGAATAGACAACACATGATGACAGACATTCAAGATTGTCCTCTGGCCTTCACAGTCATGTGCACCTATGAACCCACAGACACAAGACACATTACCACCCCACCACCCCACACACACCTATACTATAATTTTAAATAATCTGATATTTTAAATAATCTGATTAAAGAAAAAAAAACCTGAACATTGTCTTAAAAATGAGCAGGTTGAGGAAAGGATTAAAGTCCCTAGCGTGGCTCGGAATCCAGCACATGGTGACTCTGTACAGCACATGATGGTGAATGATTAAACCTGAAATGGTCTCCTGTAACCTGGGGAATATAGAGAACTGGACAGGAACTTCCAGGGGACGGGGAGAACTTTGAGACTCAATGGCAGAACTTACCATGGCGCTTTACATGACATCCAAGACAGCAGACTGAGTTGGGCTGTCCAGTTATTAGTGGCAACATGCACTGGACAGAGAAGGGTTTATATTTTTGAGAAGAAAAGGCAGATCAAGGCAGGATAACTATAACTTATGTGTGCCACAGACTAGAGAGGGAGAATTTCTATGACACAGAAATTTGCAAAATCTCAGACATACCAGTCTCCTTAAATATCCAGGACTCCCATTAATAACTGCACTCAGAATCAGCTGAGTTCTCATTCTCTGTCTGTGTCTGTCTATCTGTCTGTCTCTGTCTTCTTAGACCAAGAGATGTGTGCTGAAGCTGACAGGTAGCCTGTAAATTGAGGGTGGGGATTTGGAAACAAACTATCCCCAAAGAAATTAGAAACAGTAGAAGTTAACTCAAGTCAATTTGATCAGATCAAAGAACCAACTATGGAAAGTGGTCCACATTGCATAGAAACGATGAACAAAAGATAACTGTGAAAATATACTCAAATATTACTGGGGTGGGTAGGACCACATAAGAAAGCCAAGTGTGGCACCATGAGTGAAAGAAATATCATCCCAGAAATAGAAGATGGCTTCCAGACCCCAGCAGACTCCCTTAAACAGCACAGAACACCTGTAAGTTTACAAGCAAATGCTGAAATGAGGGAAACAGAACAAAACAACTGAAGAGAGAGGAGGCTGTCAAAATCAGGAAGCACCAAAAGGGAAATCCATGCTGCAGGTGGGTGATCAACTGGAAAGAGCGGGTGAGAGGACACAAAAACTTAGCCAAGTTTTTACTGAGTACTTCAAAAAGGGCACATCCCAGACATTACCAAATGTCAAGACACTGGATCTTCTTGAACTAACACACATATGTGCATGCACATGGGTAAGAGTGCACATACACAGGCACCAGACAGGGGATGAAGAAAACAGGTCACGCTTCTAAGGCTCATTTTATAAATGAAGGAGGAGTTGAGGTTAAAGATCAAAACAACATCCTGTAGGCAGTAGAGAAAACAGATACAATTAAAAAGAAATAAAGCTGTGGTTTCACTAAGTCATGAAGAATGGAAAGGTCTTCAGGTTTCCCGCATAAAAGGCAAAGGCATCTGCTAGATGGAGAATGATTTAAAAATGAATTTAGGCTGACTGGAGAAAGCTAGACAATGATAATTCAACATCACAAAACAGTGGGGCCATCCATCTCTGTAAGTAAGCAAATGACCCAAGAATACCAAATCTAGCTGTATAACTCTTTGAGTACTAAAGCAATAGGCAAGCATACATAAACATTTAACAATGCAGGGAAGGGAAAATTCATGAGTCCTTCCTGGGGGAGGTGGGGAGCGACAAACCTAAAAAAACCACTTGACATAAAATCTGGATAAACAGGAGACAAGTCAGAATAAAGAACCCCAACATTGAAAAACCAAGGCAAAAAAAAAAAAAAAAATCCACGGTGAGCACAGGAACTAATTAAATACAAAACGAAGGTTGAACAACCGGATGGCTGCGGCAGCATGCAAAGAATGAATGTGTGGAATCTGGGGGTAAAATGATACAAGCTCCATGGAAAGAGCACAAGGATATGAGCCTTCTTGTTTCATTACCAGGACATATATATACGTGTGTGTGTGTGTGTGTGTGTGTGTGTGTGTGTGTGTGTGTGTATAATCATAAAGATACAGTAGAATGTTGTTGAAAAATTTATGCATTATCACATAATTCTTGCCCAGTCAGGAGCTAAAATGCAGCTGCCATAATTTCAGAAAGATGCCTGTTGCCCCTTTTTTGATCAGTCTTCCGCCCATCAACCTGAGGCAGGCACATGGCTATCACCACAGATAAACCTGCCTGTTCTTGAACACCATGTGAGTGGACTCTACAGTATGCAGAGCCATCTTTTACTAGCTGTAATAAAATCGTCCTGGGAAAATAAGATGTCGAATCAGAGGATGCTCAGGTTTCCCATAAAAGGGCCATAATATTTATACTTAACCTTTACACAATGTCATACACTTTTAAGCATTGCTGGATTGTTTATAAGGCCTAGTACCATATAAGTGTCATGTGATGATATGTTGCCTATACTATAACGGCAAGAAAGCAAAGCCTCTACATGCTCTCTCTATATGAAATCTCTGCTGGTATTTTCTGTGTTTCCTTGAATTCACAGGTATGGAAGATAAAGATACAAAAGTCTATTTGTCTCCTTTTAGTCACTATAATGATGTGAAATCTGTCAGTGTAGTCATATAGTCACTTTTCTATTGTTAGATAAAATTCTAGTTTGTGTATTTATATACATTGTTCCTAAGAATTTATGATTGGGTGTAAGTCTGAAGAAAAGATTTTAAAAAACTGTTTATTGATTGTGAATTTCCCATCATGCTCCCCAATCCCACGCACGTCCCCGTCCCTTCAAATCTGCTCTCCACCTCTGCAACCTCTCTCCACAAAAGAAAACAGATAAGAACAACAAAAGGAACAGAACAAACGAGCAAAAAACATGTCCTCGTGGAATTCGTAGTGTGTCACAGTATATTACACAGTACAGTACTCCCTATGTCCACACACCTTGACTTGCAAATGTTCATTGTGATCAAACATTGATTTGTTTGAGGCCTCTAGCTTCTTCTCCATTATCAATTCTGGATCCTCGCTAGGACTTCTCTTGCATATTGTCTTGTTGCCCTGTGTCACGGAGATCCTCCAGCATTAAGTCTGCAGGACCAGCCCCTTTACACAGTCTAGCAGTTCCGAGATGGGGTGGGCCAACTCAGAGCAACGGATCTGGGCCAGGGTGGAGGTTGGTGGTGCCACCAGGACCAGCTCTCCAGCTCTAAGATTTACGTGTAAATCTTAACTAAACACTTTTCTACAGTAATGTTATTTGGCTTTTGGAGACAGGTCTTGCTATGTAGACCAGGCTGGCCTTAAACACAGAATCCTTCTGTCTAAGTCTCTTGACAGGCTGGGATTATAGGTATGTGCCACCCTACCTGCCCTGGCATTTAAACATCCTGCCCAGACCTTGTGTGTACAGATGACCTCTCTTTTCGGTAAAGATGAGCAAACCCCTGGCTCATCAGACAAGAAACGAGCACACGAAGTAGCAGGTGTCCCCCGTTCTCATGGAAGCCATAGATTTTTAGTATGTTTTGTTTAATTTCGGACATTAAAATGCACATCGTGGTAATGTCACAGTGGCTTCAACCTTCTCAGAATTCCTTTAACTAGTTCTTTTCTCCTTCAAGACACCACTTTGGAAACTAATGGCCTCATGGGCCAGGGATAATGCATCCTAGTTAAGTGCTTGCTTGGTATGCATTAGGCCCTTGGTTCAATCTTCAGAAAGAAAAAGGAAAATAAGGAAAGAGAAAGAAGCATGGAGAAACACTTTAACAATGAGCCTTGTTCCAAAGTCTCTCCACTTCCCATTTATTAAGTCCAATGCTGTTCTCAGGGCTTCACCACTAATTGTGCCCACTTACCTATTCACATTCATTCCTTCTATCTCTGAATATGAAGGGACTGACATTCTCTAAATAAGAACATTTTATTTAAGCTAGGTAAGATTTGGAGGTGGATTTGTATCTTCTTTGTATTTTCTAGTCTTCCTGTAACTTTATAAAATAAACATATTTTACATTTTAGAAAATTTATGAATGCATGCATTGTTCAGTGGGCATGAGAAATGATGATAAATTATGCATTCATAAAAAATCTTGATGGTAATCTAAAGGGCATTTGCAAAATTAATTAGCAGGCATATTGATCAGCCATTTATATTTAGGGAACATTTGACTTCTCAAATGTTCTGTAGGAAGGGTCAGTGGAAAAGGTTGGGTGATGACAAATACTACTGTTCTCTTGTCACATAATTGTATCAGAACCAAAAAGTGATTTACCAAGTAGATTTAAAAGGGGGGCAAGCTTGAGGTGGTCATGATATCATTCCAGTGCCACGCCTATCTGAGGAGTTACAACTGTCATCAAGACAGGCTATCCTGTAGGCCAGCGGTTCTCGATCTGTGGGGTGCAACCCTTTTGAGAGAAGTCAAATGACCCTTTCACAGGGGTCACCTAAAACCATTGGGAAACACAAATATTCACATTACAATTCATTCTGAAGCAAAATTGCAGTTATAAAGTAGCAACAAAAATAATTTTATGGTTGGGGTCACTACAACTTGAGGAACTGTATTGAAGTGTCACAGCGTCAGGAAGGTTGAGAGCCACTGCTCTAGGCCTACACACTAGAAAGCAACACTACAAGGCAAAACACCCCTAGTTATCACGTATATGGAATATGTACCCCAAATGCATCCCAAGCCTAAGGATGGGCGATGTCCAGAAACCATAGCCAACTCTCATTATGGAATGATGCTGATTGCTGACACTAAAGGAAATTCAGCCATAATTCCTACAGTAAGGTTGAATTACTCACTTACTATGCTCTGTAGAATACTGAAATTTTTAAAGAGAATTTAACGTAGACATCTTAGAAAGTCACAAATGTAGTGATAGATGGTCATTCCTCCTTTTCTTCTCATTAAACAATTGCTTACTTTAGCACTTCTGGTTTTATTATACCTATTTTTAAAGTGATACTATAGAAATGAATGCCAGAAAAGCCTTCCCTTTCCCCAGGATTTCATAACTCTGAAACCAATATCCCCTTTGTCCTGGAACTTCTTTACCTAAGATTAACCTAGATCCATATACATTAGTTTGGCAGCACAGTATTCTTAAAAATGTTATAGTTATTGCTAATATTAATAAGTTTTCTATAAACTTAATTTCACCTTTTACATTAAAAAATTTATTGTAGGAATTATTTCGCATACTAAAAACTTAGTCAAGTTAAATTAGTAACCAATGTATTTGATATAGAATGGTCTCCAGGTATGCAGACAGAGCTCAGAGGTAGACTACTTGCTAGGTATGTGCAAAACCCTAAATGAGACTCACGAGCACCAAACACACACACACACACACACACACACACACACACTAGTTTTTAAGTATCCCAAATACTTAAACGAGTCCTTTGTAATCATGTTTGACATCATTTATCATTTCAGTGGCTGGTCCCTAACAAGTATAATGTAAATTCCATTCCAATTATGGTATACTGCAATTGTCATTAATAAAACATGAAGAATTTGAGATATAGACTAATGATTTAACCTTGCATATAGTCCACTATTTACTCCAAATGGATCAAGGACCTCCACATAAAACCAGACACACTGAAACTATTAGAAAAGAAACTGGGGACGAGCATTGAGCACATGGGCACAGAGGAAAATTTCCTGAACAGAACACCAATAATAGCTTATGCTCTAAGATCAAGAATTGACAAATGGGACCTCATAAAATTACAAAGTTTCTGTAAGGCAAAGGACACTGTCAAAAGGACAAAATGCCAAGCAACAAATTGGGAAAAGATCTTCACCAACCCTACATCCGACAGAGGGCTAATATCCAATATATACAAAGAACTCAAGAAGTTAGACTCCAGAGAGCAAAATAACCCTATTTAAAAAATGGGGTATAGAGCTAAACAAAGAATTTTTACCTGAAGAACTTCCGAATGATTGAGAAGGACCTTAAGAAATGTTCAACATCATTAGTTAGTAAAAAAATGCCAATCAAAACAACCCTGAGATTTCACCTCATACCAGTCAGAATGGCTAAGATTAAAAACTCAGGAGATAGCAGGTGTTGGAAAGGATGTGGAGAAAGAAGAACACTCCTCCACTGCTGGTGGGACTGCAAGCTGGTACAACCAGTCTGGAAATTAGTCTGGTGGTTCCTCAGAAAACTGGGCATGACACTTCCAGAGGACCCTGTCATACCACTCCTGGGCTTATACCCAGAAGATTCCCCAGCATGCAATAAGGACACATGCTCCACTATGTTCATAGCAGCCTTATTTATGATAGCCAGAAGCTGGAAAGAACCTCAATAGAGGAATGGATACAAAAAATGTGGTATATTTACACATAGAATACTACTCAGTAATTAAAAACAATAAATTCATGAAATTCTTAGAAAAATGGTTGGAACTGGAAAATATCATCCTAAGTGAGGTAACCCAATCACAAAAAAACAACATGGAATGCAGTCACTGATAAATGGATATTAATTAGCAGAAGCTCTGAATACCCAAGACACAATTATCATATCAAATGATTCCCAAGAAGAAGGAAGGAGAGGGCCCTGGTCCTGCAAAGGCTTGATGCAGCATTGTAGGGGATTATCAGAACAGAGAAGTAGGAGGGGAGGAGGGGGTTGATTAGGGAATGGGCAGAGGGAAGAGGGCTTATGGGACTTATGGGGAGGGGGGAACCAGGAAAGAGGAAATCATTTGGAATGTAAACAAAGAATATAGAAAAGAAAAAAGAAAAAAAAAAGAATTTAAATAGTAATAATAATAATAATAATAATAATAATAATAATAATAAAATAAAGAAAAATAAAGATGTCAAAACATGGTGCCCCAGTTTTATGTACGGTCAAATTGTTTGAACAAAATACTATAATGGCAACAATAGTAACAAAAAGATGATTAGCAAAATTCTCCAAAATGAGTTTCAAGTTAAATTTTCAGACATTAAATTTTCAGTTTCGTATGCACCAAGTTTTTTGTACTATATGATTCTACTTGGAAAGACCTTCAAAATTGAGTGATCAAAATACAGTAAATAACATACAACACAGTATCTGCACATCTGTCTTAGAAGGTCCAACAGTAATAATTACCTCTCCGAGTGTGGTGGCACACACCTTTAATCCCAGCACTAGGGTGGCAGAGGCAGGAGAAACTCTGTGAGTTCTAGGCCAGCCTGGTCTACAAAGCACATTCCAGAACAGCCGGGTCTACCCAAAGAAACCCTGTCTCAAAACAACAACAACAACAACAACAACAACAACAAACAAGGCAAACCAAACCAAACAAACAAAAAAGAATTAATTCAAAAAAGATCACTATATTCCATATGGAGAAAAAATTTTTTAAGGTTATAGAATATTTTGCTATATGATCAAGATGTATCATCAAGTAAAAGGAGATCCTAAAAGAGTGTAATACTCTAAAATGTTTGATATATCTACTTTAAAATATTAATTATTTAAAATATTAAATTACTACTATATATACACATACACACTAGAGTACATATATGTGCCTTGTTTTCTCTAGGCCATGGACTCAGAAACAGCTAGTATTTTTCTCTTCTTTTCACATTTTTTTCATTTTTATTGAAAATAGATCTTTCTCACATAATATACCCTGATTAGCATTCCCTCCCCCCTCTATCCTCCCCAATTCCTCTGAATGTTCTAGATCCACTCCTTTTCTGTCTCTCATTTGGAAACAAATAGGCTTCTAAGGTATAATAATAAAATATAATATAATGAGATAAAATAAAAACTAACATCAGAATAGGACAGAAACAAAAACAAAGGAAACATATAGGGATCAGTGTGTGAAGTCAGGGTGTGTTGGAGAAAAGAAAGGAAATCAAAAACATGCCGCATCACTAATTCAGAAGCAGTCTCCAATTAATAACCACTGACAAATAAAAATATAGTTTTCTCCAATGGAGCCTCTCTGGGGAAACAAACTACTTTTACGGGCAGGCTGCGTGCCCAGCAGTAGATGGCAACAGGTATCTTTGGAGGTCCCTTGTCCCATAATGATGTGTCATGGTTTAACTTCTCACATTTTTAACAGTGAGTAAGTAGAACTTTTAATAATAAGTAATCTGCTTGGACTGAGAAGCAGACTCTACTTGAAACCACCCAGTGAAACATCTTACAAACTGTTGTGCCTGGGTTACACAGAGAAACATTGATGGATTCCGCTGAAAGCATTCTGTCCGGAATCTCACATGCCCATCTGCTGTGACAGGGAAGTCACAGAACGCCCAACTATGATACTTTTCAGGAGAGGTAAGACCCTGAGGAGTAGTAGACAAAGTAGATAAGAATACAGAATTATAAAAGTTAAACCCTAGTTTTCTTTTGACCTCAAGGATACTATGAAAGAAAAGAGGAGGACATCATAGATTCATATGTAAACTGGCACATTCATTAATATTAAGTACATTTTAAGTACCAAAACAGGTTGTAATTCAATTTGTCAATTTATGACAAAGGCAGTTTCTTTGATGAATTATCCATTTCATAGTTAAAGAACGATTCCAAAAAATGATAATAGGTAATTATCCCAAATTACATAGCTATCATGTTACATGAAACCATGAAGCCAGGACACAACACTTACATCTTCTGATGGCAAAACTAATTCTGTTTCTCACCTCTTGGCCCACCCACCCCACCCCCTTTTTTTCTTTTTTTGCTACTTGACCTTGGGTTAAAGCAGGAACAAAAAGACGTCTTAGTTCGACCTTTTAGTTTCTGTTAGACTTTTAACTTCCAGTTTATTAGACACTTCCCATTTCTGAGTTTCCTTTCCTCATCTATGAAATGACCAGGTCTACAAAGTCCCACCATCTTCCCAGCTGCAAATGATGACTTAAAAACAAGGACAGGATCCTCCTGACTTAGACTCCAGAGTACCTGATCTCTTTGGCTTCACACAGCCTGCCTTATTTGACCCAAGCTTTTCTCACTGGTCTGAGGATACCAGTCCACGGGTTCTTCAAGGCAAGGTAAGGGCTCCAGTTCTGTGACAGAGTGAAACTAACAACAGGTACAGAGCGAAGATGTGATGGTTTCTGGGCACGTTTTAACATCACTTCAGTGACCCTTGTCCCACTTCTGGGATCAGGCCGTGGCATATGTGGTCCACAGGACTGGTAACTCTGAAATGGAGGTTATGTGCTACCAGCATATGCCTTGCTGTTTTGGAAGATCATATCCAAAGTATGAAGAAGACTCTTTCATCATAGTCAGAGTCAAGAAGCAACTAAATAATGACTGAAAGTCACGGCAAACATAATACAAGCAAAACAAGCAAGCAAGCACATAACAACAACAACAACAACAACAACAAAACCCTTTGCTATGGGGAAAAACTAGAAACTAGTATGTGCTGAAGAGAAATTCTGTAAATCCACATGGCAAAGAGTAAGTGAATGCCTTCAGGGAAATAGAATTGATGGTGCACACAATGTGGACAGAACTCCTTCTGCTGTCTAAAGGCCAGGCTTGCTGCATGAGCATCAGCACTGGATGAGACTGTCTAGCTCTCCTGACTCATCGCAAGGTCTGCAGGGCCTGTTAGGCAGAGAGGGGGAAATGCACCCATCCATACCCCCAACCTACTGCATTCACATTTTCCCTTTCAGACTTGCCTCTATGGAAAACAGTCCAGCTGATGGCTTATTCTCCTAAGTAAAGCTCTCAGGATCCCCACTGGCCACAGGGGGATCTCCACATCCATGGGGCACTAGAGAGATGAGATTTTTTGAGGCAAATGTTATTCTGTCTTAAGGAACAAATCTTAATAGAAAACCCAAAAGGATTAAATTGCTTAACTTCCTCTTAGTAGGAAGTTATAGACATTTATAGGAATTCAAATATTCATCTGTTAAGACATCCTCTGGCATGAAATACAAAGTTCAGAAATGCAAATGCACAGAGAACAATGTGGGGGAAATCAACTAATATAAAGTGATTCAGAACGAATACAGACTAACATAAAGGCAGCCCTTGGGAACCAGAGAGACATGCTGATTCATAGGGAAACTTGGCCAGGACTCAACAGTTGAAGTTCTTCTCTAGTCTCTACACACACATATGCGTTGACTTCTACACACATGGTTCATGTACAACCACCCAACACACATCTGCAAACATATGAACACACACACAAATAAATGATAAAAAATTAAACATAATCATACTGATGATCACATTATATGCAGATGAGACCATACACCATAACTAAAAGCTAGGAATTGGCACACTGATTAAAAAAAAAAGAAGAAGAAAGAGCTGAAATATATGCTATCAATAAGAAATGCATATGACAAATAAAATAACAAGTGAATTGAACATGGTAACACCAAGCAAAAGAAATCTGGGATTGCTTTATTAATTTTTAGACAACTAACCATCAATATAGGCAACGCTCATTACCCAGTGATAAACAGTCAATTAATCAAGAAGATCTAACCATCTTAAGCATTTATCAAATAACTGCACTGAAAAATATCCAATTATAGCTGTATCGAATCTGTGTGCTGCTGAAGAGTGATGCTAGAAGTCCAGAGACTTAAATCTAAACTGCCATGGGCCTTGAGGGTGAATCAGTGGCAGAGCGCACTTTTTATCAGGAGTAAGGCAACATTCATGTCCAAGCATGCACACCGAAGAAAAGACTCTGTCTTAGTTACTTTCCTCTTGCTATGATAAAACAACATGAGCAAAGAAAACGCAGGGAAGGGGGAGTTTATTTATTCAAAGGAATAACAGTCTATTGTGGTGCAGGGCATGGCAGAGATTGGCTGGTGTGATGCCAAGAGCAGAAAGCTGAGAGCTCCTATCTCAAAGGGAAGCACAAGGCAAGAGAGGGCTACCTTAAGGCAGTGCAAGGCTTTTCCTGTGAAAGCCAGCTCTTTGAGACTACTACTACTACTAACTGGGAAACAAGTGTTCCAAAGCCTGAGGCTGCAGATGATATTTCTCATTCAAATGATCACAGGCTCATTACTAATTTTACAACCAGGTTACATGATAAAATCCCCCAAGGCTTCATTTCTGTAGCTCACACTATAGGAACAACCAAACTAGGTACCAAGTACAAGGATGGAAGGGTAGCGCTCTGCTTCAGCACCGAGCCTATTGATTGGCACAAAACAGACACTAGAACTCTTATTTCTCTTCTTCCCTATATCCATTGACAGACGCTCTCTGAAACAAGGAATTCATCATTACAAATAGCATGGGCCATTTTCCCCAGGACTTTAAAACACTGGTTTCGTTGGACCAATCTTCGTTTACCTTCCATTTTGGCATGTGTCTTCCTGTAGGTTGTAGTGAAAGTTACAATTTTATTCAATCTAAGCACACTGCACCCATTCTCTCGATTTTAAATGAACTGTATACAAACTAAACAATCCAAAGTATGATATTTGTTCACCTACCGACCTTTGTAGTACCCTGTCTGATTCACTTACATGAAAATGAACATTAGACTAATCACGAAGTATTTTGATGATTTGATTTCAGTTAGTTCTATCTAGTGTCATACGATGATTTAAGTAGAGAGAGTAAAGGTAGTCAGATACAAATCTCAACTGCAGTCCTAATAACACATCTTTAATTTGTTATTTGTGTGTAGGTTGTTTGCCTGCACTATGTCTGTGTATTAAGTGCGTGCATGGGCCCTGTGAAGGCCCCGTAAGAGCGTGAGATTACCCAGGACTGGGAGCTAAAGGAGAGTGTGAGCGACAATGTGGATGCTGGGAATTAAGCCTGGGTCCTTCGGAAGAGCAGTCAGTTTTCTTAAGCTCAGAGCCACCTCCCTAAGCCTCCAGTCACATATATGTTAGAACTCAGGGGCAAGTCGATGGAAAGGAAGAGCTCGGAACAATATCCCCACCCTTCCTCATTGAGAAAATTACAGATTCGGGTTTTGTTATTTTTATTTACCTAAAAGTGTACAGTATGCTTTATACTGTGAAAATGTCTGGCAATGCCGCCAAACAGCCCATCTTTATACCGTCTTGATTAGTTGCAGATTTTAAAGTGAGAACCTTTTAATAATCACATTATATGGACAAATCAATGGATTATAAAAATATGGTGTGATCTAGCAATATAGCCTATCAGGCACATAGTCCTAAAAGTGAGTGCAACCATTAAAAACAAAAACAAAAACTGGGTAAGGTTCCCCTGCCTATCACATCAGCCCATAACCTACTGCTGTGCAATACAGGGATTCGCTCACGCAGAGTAGGCAAGACACTGAAGAAGCACAGTCCAGCGTCAGTGTCTACTACAACCACAGAAGGCAGGCTCGTGCAAGATGGTGTGGAGGGCCTTCACGGTTCTACACACACATCGGTCATTCTTTGTAAACAAAGAATGACCGATGATACTAAATTACAGATTCTGTTCAAGTGACTTCTTTCATTGATAAGAAGAAAATCAAGGCAGAGTGAAAGATTTAGGTGACACCTTTGGTGCTAATTTTTGCAATGAGATCTCTAAAAATGATTGCAATCATTTCAGAGAAACCATTAATAGGTCAAAAAGAGATCAGAGAAAAGAATGACATTTTCCAATAATAAAAAATTTAATTTGCTCTTGGCTGCAAATATTTTTTTCCAATAAAATCCCAGGAACATGAGAAAAAGAATCTTTGTAGCTACAGATATGAGACAATTTTATAATACATGATGATTTTATATGACTATGAAAAAATATACTAGCATTTTCTAAAGACACTAGAGAAAATAATTTTAAATCTTCCCGACTATATTAACTTATTCCCTAATTTAATTAAAACTTTTATAATTATAAAGATTGAAATAAACAGCTTGACAAGTACCTGTTTTTATAGATTTGTGTTTCTAGGTATTTATGTATTGAGATATATACATAGCTAGATATATACATGTATACATGTGAACATATGCTTGCACACAAGCATACACAAATATATACACACATACACACACACAGACACAACCAGACACACATGCACACACACATGCACACACACATATACACACAACACAGCACACACACACACACACACACACACACACAGGCACATACATACTACCTAGTCAAATCCTAAATGCCTTTATTCAAGAGCAGTATAAATACAAGTAGCATTACATTTGGTGAAATTCTGGGCTTTCATTCAACATTCCTTTCTATTTTCTTTTGGGCAAATAATACATTACAGATGTCTTGTGCTGGGTTTCATGGCGACTCACAGACTCAGGAAGAAATGGTGAGACCTTTGCTGAGTCAGACTGGTTCCTGAATACCCGTTTGCCACCACCTGGATCTCTACATCCTTTTGTGACGCCTTAGACACAGCCCTGAATATATATATATTATGAAGTATGTATACACACACACACACACACACACACACACACACACAGAGAGCTCTCTGCTGCTTGCCCCTCACCCGCAGTAATGCTAGCTGCAGAGGGACTTGTGCAGCCCGCCCCTCCCCACCACCCTCCTCTGATGTGTCCCTGCATTTATCCGTGTCCCTTCCATATAGAATGTCACACTCTCAGTTCTTCCTCTCATCATCCTCATATTCCTCTTATAAACTGAGGCTCAAGAAAATTTGTATAATTCACATCAAATGGAGTTAATTTGTTTTGAAATTAACTGACAGAAAACTCATATGATTTCAATTTTTAGTTCTGCCGCTAATTTATCAAACCCACATTTTTTTTTTAAGTAGCCAGCTAAATGCTGTACTTTACTCTACTCAGTATTTATTCATTTTAATTATTGTTACTTCAAAGTGCTCACATATACTGTGGCTCAATTCTCTTAAGGCCTGGAGCTAATAAAAGCACTTACTCTTTCTGCCCAGGCACCACTCCGGAAAGGTTATGGCAGGCCATAAAGCTTTCTAATTATAGGACAATATTTGGCCACATGTAAGACCCCAGGGTGCTGTTTATATCCAACTCTTCAGATCAGGTTCAAAGGTTTGAAGTTCAAGAGGAGGACAAGAAATGTACCACAGCCTTCAGTGCAGCAGACCACGCCACAACACTAAGACACAGGCAACCAAAGGATGTCCTTGACCACCACATTTCATGGTTTACTGGGTACGAACAGCTTTACCAAGACTTGTTTTATTAAAAAAAGTCATGGCACTCACCCCCTGTTTCTACAGAGGATTAGACATGGCTCTGCTCCTTCTCAGGAAGAAAAGTATCAGCAACTCTTCATAACCCCATGAAGGCATCATCCAGTTTAAGTATAAAAGGCTACAAAGTCCAGTGATGATATAGTAATTAATTAAACAATAATTTTTTCCAAATATCTGACGATGTTCAAAATAAATAAAGGTGAGATTTTCTTTTGAAAGTTACTTGCAGAAGGGCTTGTTTTTCCCCTCAGTGGAACGGATGGTATAGATCGCAAAGCCAACCCAACTTCAGCTCCTGCGCAAGAGTCCTCACCAATGTCACAGTCCTCAGGCAGTGAGCCGGGCGATTGGGCAGAGGCCTTCTTCAAGTCCACAGGACACAGCAGAGGAGCATGGGCTGTCAGAGGCAGATGAAAATCACCTCCATGAAAACGGCTACTAGGCAGAGACTCAGAAATGGACAGGCGGTCCCAGCTGCTTCAGCAACCCTGTGTGATGGTGCAGAGTATGTCCTACCTACCAGCACTTGTCTGAGGAAAGTGGAGACTAAACCACATATTCGTTTTATGTTTATTTGGAACAGTGAGACAGAAAAACAAAAAAAAAAAAAAGCAAAAAACAAAAACCAGGCATTCTACTGCAGAACTGGCTCAGAAATCAACAATTCCTTCAGCACTGGGCTTGGAACCACAAAGCCATGTTTTCTCGGATAAAAGTTAGTTAATACTGTTTTCCAGTTTCAAAATGAAGAGATCTATCATCCTATATACCTTTGTGAATTTTCACGGATCATTACCATGACTGATTCCACTTTCTAGAGAAAATAACCTCCTTCCCCCAATATCCCAATATTAAAATCCTGACCACCAAGCCAAAATCAATCTAAATTTGTGATTGTGTTAACCAACTTTGACTTAGAATCAAAAGTCCTGATATTTCTTTTCTAACCGGAGGTCTAGAGCAGAAACTGGTAACCCCCATAGTCCTACAATATAATGAAATATAATTATGGTTTATTTTTCCGTTTTGATAGGGAAAAACAACAGTTTTTCATTAACACTAAATTTATTAACCCCCTAGTCTCAAACCCTTTTAATTATTGAAAGACCGTTCACTAACTTTCATTAACTTATTTTTCCTTCATTGAAAAGCTTTCTTCCAGGAAACTCCATTAATTCATAAACGACAATAACATATATCAGGTTTTCTTTTTAAAGACTTTGTCCTTGTTCCAAAAATAGTTCACTTCAGGTACACTTAATATAGAAAACTAAATTGTAACGCTTTCAATTTTTTAAAAACAAATAACAAAGGAACATGAGGAAAAGCACACAAGCACAAACACTGGCGATTTCGAACTGGGCGTGGTAATTATATATAAACAAATATAATTCAGGTATTCGCACCACGGCGAACACCACGCCCAGTTCGACACACCCATGCACTCCTTACACACCCATGCACTCCTTACACAGTGCAAACGGTGGGGCAGAGCTAAGCGTTTGCCAAAGAAAGGAACTGAGAGAAAAGCGTGCACCGACAGAGAAAAGCGCGCGCCGACAAGCCTTGTGTGGCCCACAGACAGAAGCAAAGGGCCGAGAGGGGAGACCAAGAATGACAGTAACGCCCAGGTCAGAGCATAGCTTCGCCTCAGCCCTAGAATCTAACTGCCCCCTAAGCCATGCTTGGGAAACCGAATGTACAGGTGGAAAGGGGCGGAGCAGGCGAGAGCAAGAGAGGGGCTGATCCTCTACTGCCCTTCCGGATAAGCAGCCGCTCTGGCTCTGGGGTTTACACAAACAGCCACTCCCCAAAATGTTACCGGGCAGGCAGGGAAGGGGGAGGATCCTATCTTTCTATCAGTTTTTGAAGTAATCAAACTCACAGCTCATTGTAATCTCTGAGATATACCTACAGTCCTCTACGGCTGTATATAATAAGGAACAATTTGACAACCGATGATAGATTTATATCTATACAATGAGTCACAGAGGTCTATGAAAACATATTAGGATTTCTCTATATAAAGAACAATATACTTAAGTATTTTAAATATCTAAAGTATATAAACAAATATAATTCAGGTATTCGAAATCTCTTCACCAGGCTGGAAAAATGGCTCAGAATTAAAGTCATTTGCCACCAAGTCTAAGAACCAGGTTCCACCCCCAAGATCCACACTGAGAAAGCGGAGAACTGACTTTTGTAGGTTGTGCTCTGACCTCTGCACGCCCAAGGCAAATTCAAGCATATGTACAAACACATAAACAAATGTACAAAATAATTTTTACCAATGTGAAGGACTTAGGAAAAGGCAGAATCAACCCCAGGAACGGTTCACACTCTTACTTTTAATATATTGTGAAAACCCACAGTGCACCTGGGCTTGGCTGAGTGGATTTCCAACTATGGTTGGAATAACTCATTTACAAAACACAGAAAGGGTTTAAAAGATCCCCAGCAGGAAGCGTGAACTAAAGATAACACCAGGAATGTAAGCATATGCAAACAAAGATCCGTAAATCTGACCCTCGGACCTTTGTACTGTAATCACCCATATGTTACTGGTAAAATTTGGTGGAACATTTAATCAGATATAAAGAGAGACAACATAATAAATTATAGAGAAAAGTTCAAAATGATCAAGAAGGCCATTTCAAATAAACATTATCACTGATGAATAATCTAATTGTAACCATATCATGTGTAAGAGATATCAGCTGTTTAAAAAAATCAAAATTATCTGTTAAAACTCAAACTTCATACTTTTAAATGGTTCTAATGTGTTGTATACAAACAATAATAAAGATGAACCAAAGATAAGATCTTTGGAGAAGTACCTTCAAATCTTTCTCAAAGACTTAGGCTAAGTTTAAAATTATAAACATATTTAGTTAGTATTGCTTGTTATGGTACAAAAAGGAGTTTTATATCATTAGTAAAAGGTTTTATGTCACTAATAAAATGAGCTTATTTTGTTGTTGCTGCTGCTGCTGCTGTTGCAGGGCTTTGATTTAAGGTTTTTATTGTTTGGTTTTTCGAGATAGGGTTTTTCTCAGCAGCCCTGGCTGTCCTAGAACTCACTACGTAGACCAGGCTGACCTTGAATTCAAAGGGATTCGCCTTCCTCTGCCTCCGGGTGGCCACCTCATTTGGTGATACAGATAGTAAATAAAATGCACACAGTGGGGCTGGAGAGATGGCTCAGTAGTTAAGAGCACAGACTGCACTTCAGAAGGTCCTGAGTTCAAATCCCAGCCACCAAAGGGCGGCTCACAACCATCTGTAATGAAATCTGACACCTTCTTCTGGTGTGTGTCTGAAGACAGCTACAGTGTTCTTAGATATAACAACACATAGATCTTTAAGGGGGAGAGAGCAGAGCAGAGGTCCTGGTTTCAAATTCCCAGCAACCACATGATGGCTCACGACCATGTGTACAGCTACAGTGTACTCATCTAAATAAATAAATAAATAAATAAATAAATAAATAAATAAAATATTTTTAAAAAACTGCACACAGTGGGAAAGTATACTCCCATTTTCTGCTGATAGAATTTCACTGCTATAGGAGGTTTTAGGGATTGTATAAAGGAGGTGTTCAGAAAATACATAGACTCCACAGAGCGCATTCTCATACAGATGAAGGCATGATAGCTCCGTTTGTCTTCTCTCTATGACTCCTATACCTTTCCTCTGTCTTGGTAAACATGGTTGATGATGCAGAGGTCGAAGTAAGTACAGTCTCATAAACCATTGTAGCTGAAATTAAGGAACAACAACTATTGCTCTCTTTACTCCAAGAAGGACTTAAAAGCACTACCAAGCAACGGCAGAAGGCAACAGGCCTAAATTATCTTTTAGTGTGAATGACTTATGCATAATTCACATTCAATCTAATTTCTGACCTTTCATCTCAATCACCTTGTTTGATGAAAATCCCTGCTGTCATTTCTGTTCTTCCTAATGCTCACTCTCCTGCACGAAGCTTCCACCGACTAAATTTGTCACCTGCTCCCCATTTTATTAACTCTGCCACGAATACATTAACTATTGAGTCCCGGAAGCAAAGGTCACATGTAGCCAATTCTCAGTGCCTCATGGAAACCAAGGCCTTAAATGTGGGTTTGTCCATTGTGTTGCACGGGTCATGGCCAGGTGATGACACAGGAGACAAAGAAATAAGCCAGAATGCAGATGGAAGAGACAGGAAAAAAAAAGGAAAACAATATCTGGCGGTGGGTTTAATGTTTACTGAAAATAAAATACAGCAAATGAAAGCCTGCTTCTGCTTCCCCTGTCTACACCGTGACACTGCCCTCACATCTGGTCTTTAGCAAACTGAAAAAGGGGGCAGAAAGAAACAGTTCACAGGACTTGGAGGGAAGAAGGAGCTCTTGCCAGGTCTTAGGTCAATACTAGAGAAGGAACTGGTAAGAGAGCTATTCAATTCCACTCAAAGGGCAAATGAGGCCTTCTACTCTGACCTGGACTAAATTCAGAATACTTCAAGACGACCATCGGGTTTAATCAGCCAAGATATCTAAAGGCCAATGAAACCACAGCACAGGCCTTTCAGAGCACATGTAATATGTTCATACGTAAAAAAAGCTATCACAGAATTTAGAAGTCTATCTTTTGCATCTATTGAAAGAATGATGATTTCTTTATAATTCTTCATTTTTCACTTAAATAGCAAGTTACGTACAATTATCTCAGCGATTTATAATATAATAATTTATGAAGATTTCAAAGAGCCCTTATTAT
Source organism: Apodemus agrarius (assembly GCA_964023405.1). Taxonomy (NCBI): domain Eukaryota; kingdom Metazoa; phylum Chordata; class Mammalia; order Rodentia; family Muridae; genus Apodemus; species Apodemus agrarius. The sequence continues at coordinate 83,505,676 of OZ030011.1, forward strand.
CCAAACTTGTATCCTTAACCAATACTTGTATACTTAAACTCTAATTCAATAATCTTGTCAGTAAAATAAGAACTGATTTATGACTTTAGATAAACATAACCAAAGAAAAAAATAGAATGAACACCATGGAGTATTGATAACTATTTACAGAAAGGCTTTCCCATAGCCTTGTCTATTATTTTGAGAAATCTTCCTTTCCGAGCAGCATGCACGAACCATTCTCATTATACACATACAAACACAACTACTTTTCTCAAAACACATACCAGCTGTGTCAGTTAATTTTGCTTCACTGTGACTACCAGGCCAAAATGCCTTAAGGAAAAAAAAAAAGGTATATTCTGCTTGCCTGTTTTAGAGGCAGTCAGGTCATCATAGCACAGAGGCAGAGCAGAGGGGTTCGATCCTAAGTGGAGGGGACATGAGAAGAAAGGTATTCATATCAAAATGGACTAGGGAAGAGGGGAAGCAGGCCCACCCAGCGTCAGTGAGCGTAGGACTATAATTTCAGCCCATTCTTCCTACCTCTGCCAGCTAGGCACCACCTCCCAGAGGCTCTAAAACCTCCCCAAACAGGAAACAAGTATTCCAAATTATGAACCTGCAAAGGACATTTCAGATTCAAATGGTGGTATCGATTCTGAAGATGCTATACGTAAAAGGGCAGTAAAAAACATTTTAAATGTTAATTCAAGAGAAATATTGAGAACACTTTAGTGTCTTGGGGAGAATTCAGATCACACCCAAGATGGTGCCTACAAGAACTACCACGTTCAGTGCGGGAATACCACAAGCTTAACAGGTAACACGAGGGACCTTACAGCAAGGGAAAGGCCATTCCACAAAGGGCTGCTGGCTCCTTCAGAGAGCAACTATCCCCACCAAGCACTGCAATGAGAAAAGAATAGAGGAACAATCCTTCCAGATTTGTAGGCCTTTTTAAAGCCAAAAGCAAAATAAATCTAGCAAGGAAAAGATGGCAGAGAGCTCAGAATTTTAGACAAAAATTCTGATGTCAGAATTTTAGACATCAGTGTGACAAGGAGACACCACCTCACGTCCATGAGGATGGCTGTTTCCCAAAGGCAAAAAATTCAAGTTAGGTTGGGGGAAGTAGGCTACTGCTGAGATCCTACAACCCACCATAGAAAAAAGCATGGCAGCACCCTGATACTTTGAAAACTAACACCACCATGTAGTCCAGCAGTACCACCTAGGAACTGAGAGCAGGATCTCAAAGGGATCAATGTACACTCATGTACACTGTACCCATGTGCACAGCGTGATGCAAAGGGACTGTACTGTGGAAGCAATGGGGGTTGTCTATCGGCAGATGAATGGAAAAGCAAAATGTCATCCATACACACCATGGAAGGAGAAGTTCTGGGCTGGAGAGATGGCTCAGCAGTTAAGAGCACCGACTGCTCTTCTGAAGGTCCTGAGTTCAAATCCCAGCAACCACATGGTGGCTCACAACCATCCGTAATGAGATCTGACTCCTTCTTCTGGAGTATCTGAAGGCAGCTACAGCGTACTTACATATAATAAATAAATAAATCTTTAAAAAAAAAAAAGTTCTGACATATACACCATGTATGAACCTTGAAGTTTACGGAAACAAGCCCTTCACACTGTGTAACTTACACAAGGAGATAGAGTAGTCAAAACTTTAAAGGCAGAAGGTCAAAGGGTGTCTGTCTGAGCTGATGTCAGAGAAGTAGGAAATTACTTAACTGGGAGAGAGAGTCGGGTTTGCAAGAAGAGAATCTCTGGATGGTGGGACTATCTGAGTTTAACACCACTGAGTTGTACACTTCAACATGGTCGATGTCATATTGCATGTTATCATGCAAAACACCAAACAAACACAAAGAAAATGGATGGGGGAGGGGCACTGCTGGTCCTTAGTGCCCTAATTTATCCCTTTTCTTACTTGTGTATTTGCAGGATGTGTGTGTGTGCGTGTGTGTGTGTGTGTGTGTGTGTGTGTGTGTGTGTGGTGAGTGTGTGTGTGTGTGTGTGTGTGTGTGGTGTGTGTGGTGTGTGTGGTGTGTGTGTGTGTGTGTGTGTGTGTGTGTGTACATGTGACAAGTCTGCTTTTTATATTTCATTATTTCACATGATGTGTATTTCTTAAAATGAAGTGGAAATTGTGGAGTTAAAACACCATTCTCCCACCTAAAAGTGCATTTCCTACAAAGAGACAATGACCAAAACATGTAAATCTGCACTGGCAGTAATGGACACTTTGGTGGGACCCAAGGCTCAATGGAAGACTGGAATGGAAATGTTCTGGAAAACTGCTATCTCCTGCCCCAGAGGCTTCCCTAGGTCTGAAGGAAGTCGCAGGTGGGGTACACCAACAGCCAGTCCTCATGAACTCAACGCACTGACAGCCACAGTTGGTGTGAGAAGAGACACTCTGGAAATGTATACAGGGTACTAACTTCATTCACAAGTAGCCAAAGCCAGGCCCAGGAATAATTCCTCAGGAAAGCCTTCCTGCTGTCTGCTATGTAAGCCTTTCATCTAATACAGAATAAAGGTTAGCACACACAGCAGTTGCTTTACAGGCTCTTTCTGGCTGTCTTTAAAAAAAAAAAAAAAATCAATTGTTGTCTTTGAAAAGAATTATAACTGTAACTGATTCATACCAGCCTTTTCCGAACTCTATTTCGTGGAATCACATTCTGGAAACTTGTTAATGTCCCACACAAGCAAAAAGGTGTACGTGATTATTTTAAATGTCAACAGGTTTCTTCTCTGGAGAAGTTCCCAGAGTGTTTGTTATGTTAATCCACACTGGGACTCTCCCAGAGGGGAGCAAGTGAGAATGGCTGGGCTCCTGGAGAGGTTTATGAGTAACACACTCCGGCCAGGGCAGCATTACAGCGTTCTTTAAAACAGATGTTACCTTATTTGATAATCGACAGACCCAAGGGGAAGGGACAATGACACATACGGAAGATTGTGTGATGGAGCAGAAACACCGAGGTATTTTTTTCACCCAGCCATCCCTCCCACTGTCCTATTTAGCTCTCCACTACTCACCTACTCACCCATCTATCCATCTATCCATCCATCCATCAACCCACCCACCCATCCATTCTCCCAGCAACACAGTGCATTAGTGGACACTTCTCCAGTACATTTCTAATTATCACTACTGTATCCTCGTAATAACACTTACAAACAACCCATGTTTTCTTTTACCAGGCGTGGGGGCTTGCAAAGCATCAGTTTGCATGAGTAGAGAAAAGAGCGGAACAAATCTCTCTCCTTCCCTCTTCACTTCACTTTGTATCAATCAAAGTAGGTTTTAAAGGAAAGGGCTATAATCCAAATCATGGAGGAAAAAGCACTCTGAATTTTCATTCATTTGAAAGGGACAGTCTCATCTTAAGTTATAAAAATGATGCTGATTTTTAAAAATTTTTAGGACTCCGAGAGAAGACACTTGTCAGTGTTAACACATCCAGCTGGTGTTTTACCCAGTCTCTCTTGGGGAATATACAACAATCGGTGGCCAATGAGATGTGCTCATATTGGTCCTGATACCTCTCCAGCATCAAGACGGTAGTATGACGCAAGAGCTCAGGTGAGAGATTACTGAACAAATCTATCTGTAACTGCATGCATAACAGAAGTATAGTCGGATTCCTCTGCCTCTCTCCATGGCACAAAAGCATTTCCTGTACTTCAGCAATGAGTGCACACCTACCTATGCACAGCATGCCTACACGGAGCACCCCGCTCCCAGAAGATAGAGGAGCCAACCTTAGACAGAGGCAAAGCATATAGAATGCTCCAACCCAGTAGAAAAGACAGCTATAGAGTCTTCCAGTCTGAACAGCCAAACAGGAAAAGACTGGTTCAAGGGGAGCCTCAAGACAAGAGCGGAGGGAATCCAGGAGTCACAGCTGCACTTCGATCCGCAGCCTTCTTTATAGTCTTGCAGCCTTTTGTCTCATAGAGTATCACAATGAGGGCCTTTACTGATGGGGTACAGAGTTCTCGCGGCCTAATCTTGTTCTTTGCATCTTGTTCTTTGCCACACCTTCTTAGACAAGACAATAAAAGAGATACTGGTTGGTTGGTTTGCTTTTTATTTGCCAAAGCAGGCCTTGGAAGATAGAAAGACCAAGAGCATCCTAGACATCGGGCATAGGACATGCGTGTGTACTGCAAATCTTTGTTTTTCTTTTAGTCAAAAGCGGAGCCCGGCTGTGGCATCTCCTTATCCCGTCGATCCTTTCCAGGCTTCCTCTGCAGCTGCTATGCAGCCTGGCACATTCTCATTTGGCCTTGTGGAGCCTGGACATCTATTTGGCCAACAGAGGTGATGGCAGGAATACGGATTTGGGAGATGAGCGTGGTGGGAACCGCACAGCTGGCAGGAGAGGCCGTGTGGCTCTAAGGCGGGCAGCCGCCGCAGCTCTCTTGTCAGACTGTTCCTGTGGGGGTGGTTCTATGAAAATGTTCATGGAATTCTAGCCTACAGCATATTTCCGAAACCTATCAAAGCATCTATAAACCAGCTAATATCTCTCAATAAATCCTACTTAAGCCAGCCAGGGTGGAATCTATCCTCAGCACCAGAGAGCCCTGGCAGACGCAGGGCTCTAGAAAAGAAGGCTGCTAAAGACCCAGGGAAGCAAACATTCCCTACCCTAGCTCCTCCCTTCTACCAATCCTGGAATAAGACAGGAGTACAGCACTCTCTGGTTAGGGCTGCTCAAATAACAGTAAAGGGGGGAAAAACGTACCACAGGTTTTTGACTTGGCCATAGTAACAAGTAGAAATAACAGGCTTTGTCTGGTTAGACTAGAAACTAGAAGAAGAACATTACTAGATCTAAAGTGTATAGTATAAAATACTTATACCAGTAAAATACATATAATGAAGTCTAAACCAGAGGCTCAGAGTATGACATTTGATTGTAAAGCCTTTACACACATGATTACCTTAGGAGGACCCACATTAAATCCAACTGATATCTTTATACAAAGGATAAATTTGGAGACACAAAAGAGACACAAAATCAGGCCACTAATGTGGGTCCACATTAAATTCCACTGGTGGGCCCATATTAAATTCCACTGGTTTCCTTACACAGTGAGTAAATTTGAAGACACAAAGGGACACACATGGTTTGTGCACAAATATGGCAGACTGTCAGGGAACACAGAGAAAATACTGCCATTTGTAAATGTATTAGAAAGGTGGTGGCATACTTTCAATCCCAGCACTAAGGAGGCAGAAGCAGGCAGATCTCTGTGAGTTTGAGGTCAGCCTGGCTAAAACAGAGTTTCAGGACAGCCCAGAGCTACACAGTGCATTTCTCTTGTCTTCTGCTCTGTGCATCCTGGCATAGCAGCATAGAGGGCATTCTTTGGATCTCCCAGATTTCATTCTGCCATCACTAGCAGGAGTACTTGGATAACTGGTAAATGAACTTTGACTTCATCTGTATGGCCTTCCTGGTCTTCCTCATGCTACTCTCCTGGCCATACTGCAGAGACTGACACTTCACGCCATGATTCATGCCATGAGATCTTTTTCCTGTGCTGAGATAGTTGATCTTGATCCTCAACTTGGCAGAATCTAGAATCACCAAGAAAAAAAAACACCCCTTGGTGTGTGAGAGGTTGTTTACAGAAAGGTTTATTTGAATAAGAGATCCTACCATATTGGCACACCATCCAAAGTGCTGGGGACTTCCGACAACATAAAAAGGTAAAAATAAGCTGATGATTGTTCATCTCTCTCTGCTTCCTTTACCAACAAGTGATTCACTAGGGAATTGTTGCTTTGATGAGTTAGCACAAAAGTAAGCAGCTGAAACAATGTAACACAATTGGAAAGAGAACTATTAATGAATATAATATCACTAGGATGATTAAGCAACGTCTTCTATTCTCTAACTTCGCCCCAAATATGCCTCCTGCAGAGCAGCGAACTGCCTGACATTTAAAACAGACTGCAGTACCCTCAGGAACAGTGACTGAACAGTGACTAGCTGTACTGAGCACCGAGTCATTTGACATTAGCACTACCCGACAATGAATGGAGAAAAGTTTTACCATTCTCAATATGTTCATTCTGAGAAAGAGTTAGCCGAATACGTTATAAAAGCTCCACCTGTGGTCCATTTCTCCCTTAAGCTCAGGCAACTATAATTAAACATGCGTTTCTTGCTTCAAGGGATACTCAGCCTAACAAGAGGAGTCATACAGTGCTGTAATTAAAAGGCAGGACCTTACAGTAAGAATGGTTTCATTGACTGTCAATTCTAACTCTCGTTGGAAGATTTAGGAAAAATGGTTTTTAATCTTTCCTTGTGTGCGAAATGGAGAAAATGCCAGCTAGCTATCTTACAGGGTTGCTGTGAGGACTGAATGGAGTGATGCTCTCACAGTATAAACTTTTTTGTAGATGGTAGCCCTTGCTGCTGCTGTTGTCAACTGTGGCTATGCAAACAGAAGCCGATGTGTACTGACGCCAGAGCATAGACTAAGAGAAGCCAGTTCAGTGCTGTGTAGCAGAGAAAGGATACCCACCTAGAAATGTTTAATGGAATAGAAAGAAACATTGAAGAGTGGAAACAAAGGACGGCACAGCTAAGCTGCAGGTTAATAAGGGAGGGGACAAAGGTAGCTTTCTCTGGAAAGAGTTTCTATCTGTCTGGTTAGTAAGTTGGTTATTCTCTTTGTGTGTGGTTTTCTGTTTGAAACAAAGTCTCACGATGTAGACAAGTGAGACTTGGTCTTGTAGACCAGGAACTTGCTATGTTCAGAGATCTGCCTGCCAGGCCTCCTAAGTGCTGGGATTAAAGGTGTGTGCCATTTGATCAGTCCACAGGAGGAACGAAGAGGATCAATGACGTCAGTATCTCAGAAGTAAGTGATGACATCAGTGACGGACAGTGGTTACTGGAAGTGATGCCCTTCTGAGAGAAAAGACTAAGAGTGAGTTTCAGTCACATTGACTTTTAGAATTGAGTAAAGTTGGCAGAATTCAAGGAGCTGAATTCCTCAGACAAGGATTGGAAGACTATCTGAAGCCATGAGGTGTCAGAAGAGAGTTTTACTAAAATAAACAACTGAAAATACAAACACATCAAGATCTTAAGCCCCAGTTCACACCAGGAAATGAGCAAAAAGAGAAAAACCCTGGGAACGGTGTCAGAACGAAAAGTCAATGATTTGTGCTCTGTTAGCCCACCCCGCAACCCTTCTAGCTACAAGACCCTGGAGATCTATGAGTTCATTCATTGACAACTGAACAAATAACCAGTGTCTCATAAAAGACTGGGCTAAAGGTGCATGGGGTAAGCAGTAACCATTCAAGTGCCCAAAGCCCTGCATCCTTCCAACTACATCATCTTCTCTGAAAGCAAGAAAAATCTGCAGGCACAGGATTATGGGAAACACTGGCAGCAAACGGTTCACTGTACAGCATTCCTCATATTCATGTTGCAGGAGGGGAAAACAATGTGTTCTAGGTAACTTTTATCGCTTTGAGAATAAGAGCGCTGGTTGCGCTATGATTTTGACTTAACCACAGTCCATGGCAGAACTTCACTCCAAATGCATCTGGCGCTCCTATCCATCCCAGGTCCTGACAAGGATTGGGACAGCTATTACACGGCGGTTTTCTACTATTCCCAGCAATTATTTCTTTCTCCCTCTGTCTTTCTCCTGGCTAGCAGTCATTAGTAATAGTCATTCTATGTCAGGAATTTCTTCCTCATGTGCTTGCACTAAATATTCAAACACCTGGTAAATGTTGACTGAAGAGAAGCAAAAATGGGTGAGGGAAAGAGGGAAGAAAAGAAGGGGAGAGATACAAGGAAAGAAGGATGAAAAACAAAGCAAAGAAAAGGATTTATCTAGTACCGATAAGGTCAACAATACGAAAATTTGACATTTAACTACCCCTGATTTAAACTGCAGATCTTCACCCTGCCTTATGACTCTCGGTCTCTCTAGCTGAAATGATGCCACTTCAATAGGAAAGCCACATACATTACCTAAGTATGACACCTCACATAGTCCTCGGTCTTTTATAAGGGATTGCTGAACAGTCCTCTTAGATATCTTCTAACTAGTCAATTTATTTTTTCCTACAAATTCTTAGATTCTTACCTGCATGTCTCTGGCCTTAGGAGAAAAAGCTACAAGGACGGTAGCTTTGGAATGGTGTGGTGGATGGGCAGCTAGCCATATTTGTTTCCTGTCAAAAATGTATAGAATCTCATCTCTGGGATTAGGTAAATGGGTTAGGGCAATTAAATCTCAGGAAGCACCTTTTTCTACGTGTCTCTTATGTCTCTTGTGCCTCTCTGTCTCTGTCTGTCTCTTGTGTCTCTGTGTCTCCTCTGTCTCTCTCTGTTTCTCTGCCTGTCTCTGTCTCTCTGTCTGTCTCTTTCTCTTGCTCTCTCTGAGACAGGGTCTCATGTGACTTAGGGCTGGCCCTAAATACACTATATAGCTGAGAATGATCTTAAACATCTGATCCTCTGTTCAGATGTTACAGGAATTTCTTGACTGTCAAACTATGAATATGTGTGTGTGTGTGTGTGTGTGTGTGTGTGTGTGTGTGTGTGTGTATTCAATGATAAACTAGCTTTACTATAATCCAAAATGAAAATTAATGCTTGAATCATTACTGGCTCCAAAACCATAAAGACTCCTTCTGTTTCCTTTCCCAGAACCCCAGTAAAATAGTTTCAACTTCCTTTCCTAGAGTTAAAAAAAAAAAAAAAAAAGTAGTTCCATGGGACTGCAAAGAGCTGACGTCTTTTGACATACTCCTTTGGGGTTGGGGGAAACCTGCCTAATAAAAACATATAGCAATGTGGCAAGTGAGTCAAAATGTATTTTATCTCATGGACCCTTTACATATGGGACATTATGCCAGGCCTTTGGAATCTATGATCTCTTCTCACTGGATAAAGGGTCATATGTGTTGTTTAATTCAGAAATTTTCTAGACTCTGAAAAGTAGTTTTAAGTTAAATGTCATACGTTTCTAACCTTCTCAGGTCTATCTGAGTCAGTATCTAGCCATGATTTTTGCATTTGAAGAAATGCATGCATGCATGTATGTGTGTATACACACACACACACACACACACACACACATATATATACACATATATGTATATATATATGTGTGTGTGTATATATATATACATATACACATATATATACATATATATATATATGTATATATATATATATATGTATATATATGTTACATACAGATTTGGTGATAACAAATCAGGTACAATTCTTACACAAAGCAGCTAACCAGATTCTTGTGTATCCTCGGAGTTCATCTTTAAGCCTGTTGTCTATCAGCCTCGAATCCACCATCCCCTGTGATGCTCGCCCAACGACCTGCAAACACTATTTCAGCTGACCAATTGCTGTTCTCAATATGGCCTTAGGGAGTGTGGGACAGTGGGGGAGACGGAAGCCTAGCCAGTGCCCTGTGGGACTTCATTATCCCCAACCACTCAGGTAATGCTTGTCACGTGAGCAGCAAGCAGCACTCCCGCAAGCTGCACTGGAGTCTGACTGGCTGGGTTCCCAGTCTCATAACACCACCTAAGCCTAGCCTGCGCTGCCATTCTAAAATCGTGGCACTAGGGTACAAGTCCGTCCCTCCTCAACTGTGTGGATCCCACCTGCCCAGTGACCTTCTGCATTCAGCTACAGTAGCCTCAAGGAAGCAGCTCCTGGTGCTCAGAAACCTGCTCCAGTTTCTCCAGTTCCAACAACTGTTTACGTTCTCATGGCACACCCTGATCCCCACACTTTCAACAGCCTCGGCGTTTTAGAGAATCCGTCTACCCTTGCGTGCTTCTTAAGTATCACTTCTCTATCCAGGTAACCACTATCTATATTAAGGTACACTGCACAAACAAGTGGGAAAGCCTTGGCTCCACCTAACACTCTAAACGCAATGTGGCACGCTAAATAAGAGCACACAGATTCAGAAGCAAGATCAGACTGACAGAACCAGAAAAAGTATGGAGGAGCCAGAGGCTGAAGCTTCTCCTTACATGGTAAGAAGGGACTGACCTGGAAGAAAATGGGAGAAAGACAGGCTGTTACAAAACAGAAATGTTGTTGATTGACTAATCAGGACTAATCAAGAGCGCCTGGCCTGGCCAGAAAAGGGATTTTTTTTCTGGGGAGAGGAAGCAGGGCTAGAACAGGGACAATCACCAGTGCTAGAAGATTCTAGCAAGCTGCTGAGGCTTGGGGTAGCCGAGCCCTGGGAGGCATACAGCAGGCTGTAGGTGAAGAACAGTAGAACAGTGAGGGCGGCAGGTCCGAAGATTAAGACGAATACAATGTTTCCTCTCTGCTACCCGGGACAATCTGGAGTGCAGGTCAGATACTAAATATCACATAATTAAGTACAAATTAGTTCCCAGTCTGGGAAGTTGGGTCACACTTGTGGACAGATTGATGGTACTTTAGTTCACGTCACAAAGTGACATGACAACGTCAACATCTGAATCAAAGTTTGTCCTAATAAAAGACTTCTTTCTACCCAGATATAACTGCCCACCCCAAACACCCACAAAACTAGCCACGGTGCAAACAGCCCTGAGACTAAAGTCTGTCTTTATTTAAGCACACAGCACAGTTCCCCAGGAAAATGAGTAGAAATTCCATTCGAAAAGCCCCGCCAGAGCCCCAGGGTCACTGGCGGCTTCTCAGCGACATTGTTTGTGCCCTTGCACTGTGATTTCCTCTACTCTCCTAAACTAGACCATAAAATAGGACTGACAGAGGGAAAAGTCTGCGGCATCTAAGTCCTCCCAGGATCTCTTGCAAAGAATAAAAAAGTCCTTTTAAAGAGCTTTAAGTATCCACATAAGAAACACTGTAATTGATTCCACAGCACTTAGTTAGAACAGTTCTTGGTAATTTATTGGTAACTGTGAGGTTTTACTCTTAAACCAATGGAAACAGGTACAGTGTTTTGTTTACAGTTGAGATTGCAATAAATATTTGCTTATTTGACTGAGAAAGAAAATTGAGGGTCTTTGAAACATTTTAGTATCTCTGGATCTGGAAACTCAGAGTTGTTTAAAACGAATTTGATTTGACAAAAGGGTTAAATGTTTTTTATTCTATTTCCATATTAAATGGTCAATCTATAAACAGCTGAGAAGAGTTCAGGGCACCGTGGCACACTTCCACAGATTAGCTGGTGATCAAAGACATCTGGCTTTTCTTTCTTTTTCTTTTTCTTTTTTTTCATTTTCTTTTTTGATTGTTTATGGAATTCCACTTGGTATTTTCAAAACATGTTTTGCAATATTTGGCTGTCCTCCAGCGGCTTACTTAATTCACATTTCCCCAAACACTCATCTGATTTGGAAGTCTGGTTATTCCTCTTTTGTGATTTTCACATGAATACTAAATTCTCTGTAACGTATGCTCAGGGTTTTACCCAACAAAATGAAATAAAAGAAAAAAATTTATAACTCAAAATTGATCTTAGAACATCTCAATGTGTGCTATCTCAGGTTCTGCTACTTAAATAATGTAGCCGAGAACTACACATTGCATAGGTGAGACTGTTCAGGAAGTAGAATTACATTCAATTAAGAGATATCTAGCACTATGAGGATGCTGACTGTTGCTGTTCCCCACAGTAGGAAACAGGCATGGAACGCCCTGGAGATTCTTCACCCCAAGAGAGGTGCTAAGAATGAATCGTAAGTTATGAGGTAAATAGGGTTAGGTTGCGTGCATTTATTCACTAAGAAGCTAAAACTGAAAAAAAAAATAGGGAGGCAAGAATCAAAAGAACAGAGAATGCGGGCTAAATGCTTATAAATAAAGATGAAGTTTGACAGGAACCATGAGTTCAAATCCCGGAAGCAGTAGACTTTTCTGAGGAAAATAAATTTCAGGATAAAACCTTCCCCTCCCTTCTCTGAATAAGCCCGCAGTAAACTACCAAAACAGAAAAAAAAATAAAATCCTACAAAAGTTAGTTAGTCAATATCATACTAAAAGGAATAACCTACTTGCATTCATTCTCATTAGGAAGAAAAAAAACTAATAGTAATTACATGTTTTGGTAGGAAGGACTATAAGGAAGGAAAGGGCAAGCTACGTTTTCCCTTTATACTTTTTTTATAACATTTTAAAATATTTATGCAAACTAGAATATGTTTAAAATATATACTGCTTATAAGACAGAATTATGAATTGCTTCTCCACTGTTCTGAAGCGTGAGGGAATAGGTATTCAGAATGAGTCTCTCGGTCATAAGCCACTCACTCATAAGCACTCCATAATGAGTCACAGCGCCATGCACTTTAGAGTCCTAAATGACTGGAGTTTTAAATGCTAGCACTTTAGTGTACCTTCAAAGAGACTTATGGTTTGCACATATGCGTGTGTGTTAACAAGCCAGAGATTGATCTGGAGTATCAGAGCAACAGTCTATGCTGAATGTTGGCCCCCAAAAGCTTTGAATGATACTTATAATTTTTTGCTTAATACTCTCAATTATTTCATAAAGAGCTATTCATTTGAATACCTTTGGAGTAAAAGAGAGGTAATGAGCAAATTTAAAGTATGATCATGTTTATTTGAATGAAACACAGCAGAAGAAACAGCTATAAGAAGCTCCCCCTGCCCCTGACACACACACACACACACACACACACACACACACACACAAATGAATGAGAAGCAAATAAGACTCAGTAGAATTGTTGGGAATTAGCAAAAGAAAGGAATGTAACAGGTGATTGGGAAGAAAATGCTATAACAAAACTGCAAGCGTTTTCCAATCCGAAGACTGGATGGCGAAGCGGTCGGTGTGTTATTGCCCTACAGGATGCCCACCATCAGCTAGCTGGAGGGAAGCAGAGGCAGGGGAATGTCAAGAATCCCTGCCCAGAGAATTTGTTCCTGCACTCAAGCCAAGCTCCTGCCCACAGAGCCTGGGCGTGGTGGGGGGGTGGCGGGGGGAGGGGGGTCACTCCCAACATAGATTATCACCACCAACGAATTGCAAAAACTTCTAAAATATGGTAGGTAGACAGAGTGAGGCAAAACAAAATAAGCTCTAATACTTAAAAAGTATAACTGAAATTCCCAGGTTATCTTTTTTAGCTGTTGAATATGAATAAACTTTAAAGACTCTTAACAATATTATGTAGACAACAGTAAGTTTTAACCTGACCAAAAGTGCAATTAAAAACAAACAAATAAAAACCAATCACTGAACAAAATAACAATTAAAAGCCTAATCTAATTAAAAATGGGCAAATAACCAGAACAGACATTTCTCAACAGAGGATACACAAATGGCCAAAGTCTATGCAAAAAGCATTCAACCAATCACTGATCATCCAGGAAATGAGCGTCTAACCCACACTGAGACGCTACCTCACCACAGGTAGAATGGCTCTGATGTATAAGACAAAAATCACTATGCATGGTGGTGCATGCTGGTGGTCCAGGGAGCCTGGGGGAGGAGAGAACTGCAGGTTTTATGCTGTCTTAAAACGAAATTTAACAAATATAATAAAACCAATGAATGTTGTGAAGGATACTAAGTAAAGGGGGCTCTCTTACACTATTTAGTGTAACCTCTGGGTATCTAGGCAAAGAAGGGGAATCAGTCTGTCAAAGAGATATCTCATCTCTATGTTTACTACTTACTGCACTACTCACAGTAACTGAGCTAGGCACCAACCTAGATGTATACCAATGAACGAATGATTTTAAAAAGGTTCTCTCTCTCTCTCTCTCTCTCTCTCTCTCTCTCTCTCATACACACACACACACACACACACACACACACACACACACACTAGAATAGTACATAAAATTAAAGTCTTATCCACCCACAAAGCTTTCAGTCCAAGGTTTGTCCTGTCTACAAATAAGGCAGGTGTAGGGGAGGGAACAGAGACGGTGGGAACGGACAACCAATAACCTATACAACATGAGACCCATCCCATGGCAAGCTCCAATCCCTAACACTATTGATGATACTGTGTTCTGCTTGCAGACAGGAGCATGTTGTCCTCTGAGAGGTTCTACCCAGCAGCTGACTCAGACAGATGGAGACATCTACAGCCAAACAATGGATAGAGCTTGGGGACACTTAATGGAAGAATAGAAGGGAGGATTACAGGCCCTGAAGGGGATAAGAACTCTACAGGAAGACCAACAGAGTCAACCAACCTGGACCCTTGGGGCTTGCAGAGTCTGAACCACCAAACAAGGAACATACACGGGCTGGACCTAGGCCTCCCCACTCATATGTAGCAGCTGTGCAGCTTGGCCTGCATGTGGGTCCTGAACAACTGGATTGGGGGCTCTCCCAAAAGCTGTTGCCCGTACATGGGATATGTTCTACTAGCTGGGCTGCCTTGTCTGGCCTCAGTGGGAGAAGAAGCACCCAGCCTTGCCAAGACTTGACGTGCTAGAATGGGAAGGAATAACCAGAGGGGCTCCCCACTCACTCAGAGAAGACGGGGAGGAGGAAGGGGGAAGGATTGTGGGAGGGAGGTGAGGAGGAAGGGGCAGTGAGTGGGTCATAACGTGAATAAGTAAAAAATAAATAAATTTTAAAAAATGAAGTTTTATCATTGGCAGCAAGATGGATCAAACACTACACAAATGAAATGCCAGGCATAGGCATGGTGGCTCATGCCTACCTACCTACAGAACACCGAGGAGTCAGAAGCAGAATTACTGCCAGGTGTTTAAGGCCAGCCGAGGCGATAGATATTGTCTCAAAATATAATAAAATAAAAACTCATTATAAATTAGCTGTGTAAAGTATGCTATTCACATAGAAAACAAAACAAAACCCACATGAACCAACCTCCAGTACAATGGTCATTAGAAAATCCTGCAATGAGGTGGAATGTACCTGTATAAGCCAGCCAGTCAGGAGCCTAAAGAGGGACACTCGGAGTCTAAAGCCAGACTGATCTGCAAAATGGAAACCATATACGCACCTATCATAATCTCTTATGGCAACTGCGAGAAAGAAGAACTAAAAAGAAACAGGGGACCCATTCGTATAATTGACTTCAACAAGCACTAACTCTTATTTTTCAGTCTCCAGAGGGCACACTTAGGACCCAAGAGTAGAAGAGAGAGAAAGAGCTTGCTGGTCAACAGCAACTGTAAATCCTTCTTTCTCATTTCCAAGATGCCTTGTCTTCACTTTTAATTTAACATACCTGTAGGGACTCCCGGTTAGACTAACGTTAAATTCATATCGTTCCTTATTTAAATAAGCGTCTATCAGGGGGACAAATGTTTGGACAAATTTTTAAAACATTATTTGTTTCAAAAAATATCCATACTCTAATTTGCCATTAGGAAAACTTGAATTAAAACACTTCCTGAAAAGTAAGTAAAATTACCAGGGGGGAAAAAAAAAAAAACCAAAACCACGTGATATCCAACTAAATGCAGAGGTCAAAAGAAACCAACAGTAAATCTTTTAATATAAGTATGTTTCCAATGTTACATGGGACATACTTATACTAAGAAGCTGTTCCCTGCCTGAAATTAACTTGTAACTCGTATCACATACTTTTCTTTGCTAAATCTAGCAATTCTACCTAACAGGGCAAACCGGGCATTCTATAAATAAATTTTTGAGCTCAGATTTCATTCAGATTGTTTTCTTGTGTTGATAGGGAAATGTCTTATCTATGCCAATTTTCCTTTAGACAACATTTCAGAAATTCTTCTTCCCTGACACATAATTTAGTCATGTCTCAATTTCCTGTGCCTGATTAAGTTGCTCAAGAGGAGATCACATGCAGTTATGTACTTGTGGTGACACGGAGGAAGGGCACTTCCCACTTGGCCACAGGCACGGACCTTGTGGCAGTCCTTTGTCTTCACGTCTGGTAGGAACGGATGACAGTTCCTCTGTTCCGGGGAAAGGGTTGCACAACTGCTATATACCAATCTGGGAAGGGATCAAGTCGTCATTTTCTCTCAGCCTCTACCATCACAGCTGCCGCCGTCACCAGAACACAGTGAGCTGGCACTTGAGTGGCGACCGTAAGGTACTGCACTGTTACGAAGATATATTCATGCCACTGAAAATCTGAGGTGTGCAAGAATAAGAGTCCATGTGCGTCACAGCTCCAGCTGCTCAGCATCATGAAGAAAGCCTTCAGACACGGAGGACTGCAGGTGTGCTTTCTTACTATGTCAGTCAAGAAGCCCAGAGGCAACAGGCCATCGATGACTGAGGAAGAAAGGGGTAACAAAAAGACACGGGGACAGAAGTAACTGGGGAGAGCTGAAACAGGAAGAAGAAACGGGGCACCAGGGGAAGACAAGTCATGTGGACAACCGAGGGAAGTAGGGAGGCTGAAGAGCCAGACAGGATGGAGTCAAGCTACATTATAGTAACTCGCTCTCCAGAGACAACTACTGCTCAGAGTCAATTATGGTGAACAACCTGAAAACCAGCAACTCATGTATACATTCTGAACAGTACTGAATCCTCTGAAACTTCTGGTTTTTGTTTCATTTGCCCTATCTTTTTTTCTCTGTCTCTCTCCCTTTCTCCTTCTTCTTCCCTTCCCCCTTCCTCTTCCTCTTCCCCTCCTCCCTTCCCCTCTCCCTCCCTCTCCTTCTTTCTTTCTTTTTTCCTGATTCCAGGTCTTGCTACTATATACTCCAGGTTGGCCTGGAACGCTCTATATTCTAGGCTTCGAGTTGAGAGACCTGCCTGCCTCCGCCTCTCAAGTGCTGGGATTAAAGTTGTGAGCCTCGTTGCCTGGTCTACTTCAAATGTTTTATGGATAGCAGCAAGAATAAACTATTATTAAAAGTTCAAGTCCCCAACACAATATTCCACACGAAGCTGATATTTAATAAATACTGAAGAGCTGGCTTTTTTAGGGAACTGAAAAGAAATCTGGCAATTAAATATGGGGCTCAATAATGAAAAAAAAAAATCTGTTCAAAGATCATAGTCCACAATGGCAAGACTAAGAGTTGGGGATGACAGAGCCATGGGACAATGCACTCTTACAAACATCACTCACATGCACCATGCCTGTGGGAACTACATCTCTGCTAATGAGACCGTGCTCAGCAAGATCTCAACACCTGACAGAAGACATGGGCATACACACAAAGAATAGTGATGCCAGTGGGTAAAATACCAGCCACTGCTGTGGTCCATTGGTGGGCCTGAGCACCTGACTGGGGTGGGTAGGGGATGGGGTAGGTGACCAGAGAGCCCAAGAAAGAAAGGAGAGGTGGGGTTTCTGTGGTTCAATTAGACTTTTCATCCCCTGAGGGTTGAGGGAGAAAAGAGGATTGTAAAGCTCTAGACAGGAAGGGATTTCCCATCAAATCAAACAACATAATTGTTGCCTATCTCAAAATTATGTTTCCTTCCTGTATGTAAGGCAGGGAAGGCATTATTAAATTAAACCCTTGTCTAATGGAGGTGAGGAGGCACTTATGGGCAGCGGGGACCTCACTTTCTCCTCTCACATCACATTACACGTAATGCATCTTGGCTGATAGATTGCTAACTGAAAAGGAGAAGAGAGAGAAAAATACTAACCACCACAGCACTTGACAAGACACTTCACAGCCAAAGCAACTACACCGATACAGTAGTGTTTTAGCGCAATCAAAAAAAAAAAAAAATGTCGTTTTTCTAAACATGGTAAAACCTGATCTAAGTAATTTTGTTAGAAACACATGTTGAATTAATATTACTGGTTGTAAAATATATTTAGAAAACACTTTATTATTTTTGATTTATTATAGAGATGGTCAAGTTAAAGAACACTGGGCCTGTGTTAAGACAGATTAAGCATACATGAAATTAGCACTAATTACACTGACCATTAGTCATCTCCCAAAATAAATGTTCTCATTTTATAATGTACTTTTTTTTCAGTGGGTTCGTAAGACCAATCTTATTAACAGGCCCTTCCTCCATCAACTGCACTGAGGTAAAATAATTTCAATGCCACTTAAGTGGAGGGATTACATATTAGGAATCACAGCATTTATATTTATATGGCACTCCTACAGCTGAAAACCATTTCCTTTTCTCTGTGAAGCCAGCTCCAACCCTCGGCTCTCACGTCTACCATCCCATTTATTTTATTTTCAAGCACCTGGAGATGGGACAATTTCCTGCTGACAATTCTCCAAGTTGTTTGTGAATGGAAAGTTAAGAATCTGAGATCTAGAATTTATAGTGAATTACATACGTTGGTTATTATAACAAAGTGAATAAACCTCCAGAGTTTACCTTTACACATTAACTCCTTACTTCCCACAGTCAAATCCCCGGCAATATAACTCACTTTCTGGGGGGAAAGGGACCAGTGAAAGTTCAGAAAAAGGCTAGCAAGAATCTAAAATAGATAAGAAGAGAAAAACTTCACTCTACAGGAGAAAATCCTAAGATATATATATATCCTCATCTGAATAAGAATCTTCACCCCGCCGAGCAGTGGTGGTGCATGCCTTTAATCTCAGCACTCTGGGAGGCAGAGGCAGGTGGATTTCTGAGTTTGAGGCCAGCCTGGTCTACAGAGTGAGTTCCAGGACAGCCAGGGCTACACAGAGAAACCCTGTCTGGAAAAATCCAAAAACAAAACAAACAAAACAAACACAAAAAAAAAAAAGGATCTTCACTCCACCCACGTAGGGCATAAAGCAATCAAGGAGAAAGAAAGATTGATTGTGGAAAAAATTAGAATAACACAAAAACCTTGTTAGGTGATCACTCCATTGATCCTGCAAATAACAGTACTGTTTGGTAAATATTCCCATTTTTTTCTGACCCACAATCATGGCACCGTACTTCCCTGCTCCACTGATGTAAGGCTTAGTACTGACATACTCTGACCAACGGAATCGAATTAGACAGGACTCAAACTGAGATTTAGAATGTGCTTGTACCCCTGTCAATACCAGGACCATTTGGCTGTCCTTTCCTATTGGGTCGCAGAGTAAGTATCTGACAAGGGAACTAAAACCCAATCCAGTATGAGGACAGAAAACCAGATTAGTGTGTAACTGTCACACAGTCAAACCCAACTTAGCAACCCCCAGGGAATCTGCAGTGGCAGAGTGATGGTGAAGCCAAAACACTTTAAGCTACTTAATTATGGGCGTGTTTGTTACATAGCAAGAGCTAACACAAAGAAGAGAAGAGGTATTAATATTACCTCTATGAAAGAGTTACAATTTTAGCAAAATTGCTATCCGATGCTATTAAAATGGTAAATTTTATTAAAGTGTAACATTTGAAGGACACAAGTTTTATATGAACAGAAGATTCATTTATAAAAAAGCACTTGCAAGCCACTGCTTAAGGAGTGTGGTACACAGCTCCGAGGAGCTCTATTCCCAGACAAAAGAGGCAAGCGCTCTCCTTAGCTAGTTGGCTGGCTTAGCCCTGCAGGACAACAGCACCAGACTGGGAATTAACACGCTCTCTTCGAAGGTTCCGCACTGCTGACTGACAAGAAGAAACTGTCACGTGGGGCTGTGGGCTGAGAAAATGTTTACTTCCCTACCCACAAAGAAGACAGTTCTTTCAGGAAATGCCAAATCCTGCATAAAGAAAATGAAAGAAAAATTCCCGTTTCCACGGGACTGCACAGCGTGGAGTCACAGGCATTAAAAGTCAGCGCCACACCACAGGGCTGTACTTGCTGTCCTAGGTAGTCCACCTAGCACTGGGGGTTGTGCACAGTCAAGCAGCCAGCCACCCTGACAGGAGTTACCCCCATATGCACATCAGAGAGTGAAGACAGTATCCTGTGAAGAATACGAGGGAGCAGGGTGCACGGCTTGGAAGCTACGGTCCATACTACACAGTGCCAGCCAAACACCATGAACACTTATGGAGGTCTACACCACGAAATCACATTCTCATCTTTCCTCCTCAGAATGAGGGAGAAGTTTAACATGCTGATATTTGGAGAAAAGGACAGGTTCCTCTTCCCTCAGAACACTTCCTTGAAGTAGATCTTCGGGGGTTACAAAACACAATATCAAATAGGGTTAGGAAATCAGTAAACGCACTGTGCACAGCTGATCAAATCTTGATAAAACTGCATTAAAAATACGAGAGGTTAAAGTGGCCAGGCATATAGTAATTGGAGCAAAATGACTAATAGCAATGGATTAAATATATCCAGTACACGATATATCCAGTATATGAAAATGTGTGGGTTTCTGATGATCCTTGCGGGGGATCTTCAATGACCCCTCACTGGACAGTGCTCGGACACTGACATACTCTCAAAGTTATAAATCTGAAGAAGAAGCAGGCAGCGTCTTGTCTCGCCTGCACAAAAGATACTTTACTATAGTCAGGCAGCAGACAGACAGAGCTTCTTTGTTATAGAATTCTTACAAATAACTGTAGGGGAAAACAACAACAACAACAACAACATAGCTTTCTAATTCCTGAGAGAAATAGCAGACCATTCTAGGACCATCAATGGATGAAAAATCAATTAGGGAAAAGCGTATGGAGACTTTTGTAACAGATCAAGCTGAGAACACTTGGTGTTATTACCTTCTGCCAATCACTGAATGAGGAAAAACAAGAAGTTGGTCATCAACAAAGGGAGGCCAAAGCACACAGGGTCAAATACTTCAAAAGAAGAAAAGGCCACAGTCATTAGATCTAATACCCAACACCTAAGAAACACGGGATATAGAAAAAAATAAATGAAAGTGTAATAATAAATACTAAAAAGGCGATCAGCCTCGTCATTGCTACACCAGAGTCCATTTCAACAGCAAGTCAAGGGTATGGGGGAGGGAACCCAGAACACTACAAAGATTGGCCATAACACCACGAAAGAGTTAAGAGATCCGAATTACCGGTAGAAAGTGTACACTTAGGCTGGATCTTTAATAGGGAGGGAACGGCTGCAAAAACACATCCCAGAAAAAAAAAAAAAAAAAGAACATTTAAATGGACTGATAGCTATGCGATATTAATTCTTGAAACCATTCACAGTGCTTGGGGTCATGACAGTGTGGGAATTACATTTAAAGGATAACTCTCGATCTGCTTGTGAGCTAATGACATGACATCTAGAATTTGCCTAACAAGGACTCCACTAGAAGAAAAATAGCCATGCATGGAATTGAGTAATACAACTGCAAACAATGGGGATTAGTTCCTGAATACCATAAACTTTACGCTATTTCTGTATACATTTATGAACAAATTTCACATCAAAGTGAGAACAGAAATCCAGAAAAGTGTACCCTGTAGCAGTCAGAGCTCCTGCATGTCTACTGGAGTTTTGCTTTTCACATTACAGTGATTTAAAAAAAAAAAAAAAAAGCCTGAGCAGTGGGCTGGAGAGATGGCTCAGCAGTTAAGAGCGTTTACTGCTCTTCCGGAGGTCCTGAGTTCAAATCCCAGCAACCACACAGCGGCTAATAATCATCTGTAATGAGATCGGATGCCCTCTTCTGGGGTGTCTGAAGACAGCTACAGTGTACTTACATATAATAAATAAATAAATCTTAAAAAAAAAAAAAGGCATGATCGAAAACAACGTAGGAAGGAAAAGCTTGATTTTATCTTACAACTCAAAGGTAACACGCAGTCACTAAGGGAAGCCAGAGCAGGAGCAGGAACTGAAGAAGACTGCATACTCCCTTGCCCGCCATGGTCTGCTCAGCTGGTTTTCTCTGGACGATCTACCCAGAAGTGGCAGGGAAAAAGGAAGCTGGGCTCTCCCACTTCAATCGGTAATCAAGAAGATGCCCTCCATATTTTCACACAGGCCAGTGTAATGGAAGTAATTCCTCAGTGTAGGCTCCCTCTTCCCAGGTGACAATAGTTTCTGTCAACTTGGCAAAAACTAACCAGCATAAACGTCTAAGGCCGTCTAGCATCGCCTCCATGCCCACCTTTCCCTCCGTTCTACTTATGTGTTGTGTACAGACTTGGGAGATATTGGAGAATCAATAAGATCCACAGTTTGAAGCTATTAGAACTGACAGCGCCAAAATGAATGCCTTTAATGAATACTTAGAACCCCTGCCTTTTGCTTACTCATGAAACCTAAGGCTGCACGTATGACACGAGTCCCTTTGACTGTAACACTGCTAAAAAAAGCCTGACAAATGCTAGGTTCTCAGGACAGAGGAAAGGATGTAGCAACAGACTCCTCTCCAAATCAACCCTGGCACACAACATGTAAATAAAATCAAGCTTCAGAGTCACACTTAATTGATCCTGCCAGGGTCTGTGCTGAGCCAAGGCCATCTTACCCAAGAACACCAAACATGAACTCTGAAGCACATGCAGTAAGATTACACCAGGAAGAGTCTGGGCTTTGCCATAGTGTAGCCCATCATTAGTAGCAGGGAGAGGAAAGCCAAAAGAACACAGGAAGGACTGAAATATCCAACTATGACAAACTCCACCAAGGAAGGGAAGAAGGAAGAGGAGGCAGGTAGGGATGGGACAGAATGTGGATGAGGACGTTAGTTGACAGCACTGTATTCTGAACTCCAGGCAAAGGGGGTTATGTGAGAAACACAATGAAAACCCTCCAGATTCTGGCTCTGTCTTCCGTGTACAGACATGGAGACTCACTACACTGGGGCTGGTGAGCTTTAAGATGCTTTAAGATGTCAGTTTAGATGGTGTTTAAAGTGATGGGCTGGAGAGATAACTCAGAGGTTGAGAGCACTGTCTGCTCTTCCAGAGGTCCTGAGTTCAATTCCCAGCTACCACATGGTGGCTCACAACCATCTATAAAGTTATGGGCAAGAAGTTAGTATTGAAATAAAGCTTTTAATACATAGTATTCTTTAATTACAGATATTCAGGAAAGATTAGTAGAAGCAGAAAAGGCTAGGTAATACAAATTACTGTATGATAGATACAAAATGACTAAACATTTTAAAATGTAATTCTTGGTTCTGAAATAGCCACTTATGATCTTTTAAAAGGTTAGATGCTTATAGACTAAAATATGTATCTATTGAAT
Organism: Apodemus agrarius; assembly: GCA_964023405.1. Lineage (NCBI taxonomy): Eukaryota > Metazoa > Chordata > Mammalia > Rodentia > Muridae > Apodemus > Apodemus agrarius. The sequence goes on from OZ030011.1 coordinate 83,528,726, forward strand.
ATTTAATGCAGTCTCTCAAGGTCTTTCTTCTGAAAAACATACAGGATGGTTATTTGCATACACAACACATACACAAATGATAATTACCATGTTCTTAGTGAAAACTCAGCAAACATATGCCATATGAGTCTGGTTTCTGGCTACTATAATGGAATATTCTAGGCTAGATGCTAAATAAAGTATCTCGTTTACCTCATACTTCTGCAGGTTTAAGGGCTAAGCACTGGCATCTGGTAGCAAATTTATGCCAGATGACAGCACAGCAATGAAAAGGAATAAGAAAAAAAGATCACAGGACTAAGGACTGAAATCTCACCACAACTAACTCAATCTTATCCAGAGGCCCATGCCCCCAGACCTAACAATATCTTACACATGCCACTATCACCTAACCTCACCATACTAAGAACCAGTCTCCCAACATATTTCCTTTTGGGGTAAGTGTTCATTACATTGAAACCTGTCTGTAATCTCAATACTCTGGCGAGAGAGGTAGGAGGATTGCAGTAAGGTCAGAGCCAGTCTGGACTAAAACAGTTCTAGGCTGGCCTGGGCTACAAAGCAAGACAGAATAAGTGAACATGCTGAACCATAGGATATATGTCTCCAGAAAGAAATACAGGGTCATGACTGAAGCAGTTACTAGCTGCTCTCATTTTTCTGGGCATATTAGATATAAAAGAGAATAAAATTTAAATATGGGCTTACATAGAGTTTTGAGTGCTCTGTCAATTTTCTCCTCTCCACAGGACGGTCTGACTGCAGTGGGACAGCCTGCTGGTTAACACCAAATATTCAGGGACTCTGCCAGTGTTGCCCTGGGACCTCACGGGTGACGTGGGGGCAGGCATGCACATGCCAAGGCAAGAGTGTAAAGGTCGGAGAACACTCTTCATGTGCTGGTCCTCAGCTTGCCATCTTGTTTTAAGCCAGGGCCCAGGGTTTTGTCACTGGGTAAGTCAGACCAAGTGGGTCAAAAGCTTCTGGATGTAACAAAATTTCAGATGCGTGTGTGCTAGTGCATGGATGGGATCTGAACTGTATCCTCAAGCTGTGTCACAAGCATTTTCACCCACTAAGCCATCTGCCTAACCCAGCAGGAAGGTACTTCAACCTCTGCGTGTGCCAGTTTCCTTGGGTCTAAAATGAGAATATCATTAATACCCCACCACACAGAGCATTGAAAGGAGAAAGTGGGTGGTGCTTCTTCAAAGTGCACACAGCTAGTATGTGCTAAGTGTTCCATGATGGCAGTGTGGAAGACATACTAGATCCCAAAGGCTTGACTCCAAGAAAATAGAAAGATATACAAAATATACCTAACAATATTAAAAATATTATATGTTGGAATGACAAATTAAACATCAGAATTAGTTTTATCTGTTCATGTTTACTTAGCTTAGAAAATAAAAAGGATTATGTGAAAATTTGGTTCTGCTCTCTTAGGCAGCTCTGGAAGGTTAGTCCTTGCAGCCAGAGCACCCCCTGCTCGCCTCCTCTCAAAGCTGTGAACTGGTGTTTGAGAAGTAAGAACAACTATTCTGGATCAATACAGTAAATTGCATCATGTATTCTGCCTTGATCTACAGACAGTAAGTTCCCACTGGCCAATTCTCTTTCTCTCTCTCTCTCTCTCTCTCTCTCTCTCTCTCACACACACACACACACACACACACACACACACACACACACACCAACACACTCAGCTTTTCAATTTTTTTACAAACATTTTAGTTACAATAATTTCAAGAATATTAAGTTGAATATCGATAATGTTGTTATATTCATAAATCTATTCCAGGATAGTTACAAGCTTTATCCATGTACTAATACATGGGTTGTTATTGAATGCCCTGCCCTAATCCTAATCTTTGAAAAGGAGTGTCAGAGACCCCAGAGCAAGGCGCATGAGCTCATCCCATAGGCTGGGGATATTAAGAGCCAGCTAGATATTCTGACTCAGTCTTTCTAGAATGTCTTAATTTCAGTGTCAAAGTGGAGACAATGAATCTATCATGTAAGTAAATGCATAATTATCATGATAAATGTTGAAAAAGAAATGACAGGATGGTATTATAGGTTCTACAAGATAAAAATAAAATATAAATTATGATATAAAAATTTGAACTCTGCCAATTTAGTTGATCTTAATTATATTTTAAGATGCTGAGAGGGAAAACCATATAATTTAAGTATAGGCATACAGCTTGATAGTAGAGACTTTGCCTAGTGTGTGTAATGTCACAGGTTGTGACTTCAGCAATGGAGACAGGAAAATACAAACTGAGATGCATAGCTCAGCCATCCTGCAGACGAGAAATTAAAGGTTATTGACATATTGTGCTATTTCTCTTGTATAAGCATGTTTTTTTTTTTTTTTTTTTTTTTTTTTTGGTTTTTCGAGACAGGGTTTCTCTGTGTAGCTCCGGCTGTCCTGGAACTCACTCGGTAGACCAGGCTGGCCTCGAACTCAGAAATCCGCCTGCCTCTGCCTCCCAAGTGCTGGGATTAAAGGCGTACGCCACCACCGCCCGGCATAAGCATGTTTTTATAAGGGAGAACTTAAATAAAATTTTCAACTCTAACACCCCCAAAATATTTACTCTCATCTAGTCCTTAAATAATCCATCTGATGGATTAGTCATCTTTTAAAATATAGGCAGCGAAGAGTCTTTCCGGTCTCCTTCAAGTTGAAAAGAGTTCTGTAAACTCCATCAAAGGCAAACTGATTAGGTTTTGAAATGAAAGTTAAATAGACACACTCATTTGGAAAGATTAAACAGATTATTTTCCAGGGGGAAAAGGTGAATAACATATTTTTATTTCAGAAACTATATTCTGAATCAACCATCGACACCATGCCTGGAACAGAGCATTCATCAACCTGTGCTGAGTGACAGCTGCATTGTGACCTCTGGGAGGGACTTCAGCACTCTATTACCTGGTCATTCAGGTCCTTGTTATATAGATAAAGCAACAGCATTCCAAGGCTTAAAGAACTTGGAGTGACAGGGAGTCAGAACTGTCTCACTCCCACCTAGGACTCCCCAGACCACCAGGCACACACTTACAAATACCCTCATCCAAGACCCCGATGTTCTGCAATCTGCAGGCCCAGGAAACCTTACTTAGGTAGAGCTCTCAATGATAAAGGAAGGGATGTTGGTTTTGGATTTAAAAAAGAAAATAAGAGGGCTAGGTAAGGGGTACACAGCTACAAGACAGCTCTCAAGTGGCTGGGGCAGAAGGCTCCAAGTGTTGGTCTGAGCTACACAATAGAAGTTCATACAATACATACATATACATATGTATATGTATATGCAGGGGATAGGAAAAAATAAGAATGACAAAGCCAAAACCCACCAGGGAATTTTCACTGGCACCCCAATTAGTTATTCACATGGCTTTACAGATTTAATATTGAGCCCTAAGTTCCAGACAACTAATGTGTGGACAAAATTAGGATGCAACAATTATGAAGATCCGAATAGAACTTTTATTTTTTATTTTACTTCTACTAGATAAGGTAGCTCTGGATCACTAGGCCTTAAAACCAGAGCTCTTATACACACACACACACACACACACACACACACACACACAATTTTATAATCAGGCACTAAAGATTTTCATAGATTGAAGTAGGTCATGAAGGTCTTCTGTACTCTGGGACCCATGAATTCCAGAAACAGTGACAGTGCACCTATATTCCTGAATTGAAAGGCTCCCTCCTAGAATAAAGGTTCTTGCTACACGGGCATTGCCAAAAGAGACTGAATCACTGATGAATGGTTTCAACTTCCCACACATTCAGCACGGTATCTCCACGCTGAAAACAGCATCCAAGAATCGATCTGAATAAAACCTCAAGACACCCAGCAACCCTACACCCCGGAGAGAGCAAAGGCTAGTCGTCTCATTACATTGCTTAGGCCTCCGTTCACTTGGAGAAGCAAATCCTAATCCATCAGAGCTACCAGCTAAGAAGACTATGCTCCTGAGATTTGAAATCAAAGTGGAGTCATAGTCCTTTATGCATTGTGAAAGCGTCACGAACTGAAAACAACCAACACATGAAGCATATTCCGTGAGCTTCCTATCTGTGCCTGAACATCTGAAGCCAATGGACTCCATTTCACACTCACCTTTGCCTGGCCACGTTAGCGTGCCACTCTCCTCTCTGCATGGGATGCTCTCACTGTCTCACAAGATACCCAAATAAACATAGCAGTGATCTCTCTAAAATACGAAAAAGAGCTTTAAATACCAGTGGTCATGGGTACAGGACCACATGTAGCCTATGCCCAACATCCTTTATCCTTAGGCCAAAGGTGATTGTCCTAACTTTGTTTAATACGTGATGATGCAAGGACTATCAGGAACCATTTCTGGCCTGTTATCATACCACAAATATTCATGTACTACCAACTGTTCATCTCCCATAAAGCACAGCTGCCACACTGGCTTGTCATCTGCCAGGAAATAAATCAGTTCCTCCCAGAGAGTAACCCCTAATTTAAAGGTGTTCACACTAAATTTTTTTTAATGCCCTCAACAACCCCGTGGGATACTTTTAACCAATATTTTATAGCATATAAAAGTGTTAGTGTTAATCCTATGCCCATAAAACACCTTCCTGCAGAGTGAGCGTGGGTATCATTTTGATGTCAAACACTGAAAAACTCTAGCCAACAAAGGGATAGACTTTGCCTTAACTAGGGAGAACAGGTTTCTGGGATTGTCCTTGGACCTTCCTGTCCTTGGACTTGAGGCCTGAAACATCAGGTCTCTTCAGAAGCAGGGAGTCTAAAAGAACTCGAGTGAGAACCAGTTTCACCAAAGGCTATTACAGTGTGAAGCAGCTAAAGTTGACCCTGCCTCAAAGGGGTGGCGATTTGCATGAAACACCTCTTCCTTTTCTCTTTAACATGCCCAACAGGCAGCAGGAGCTCGGAAAGCCATAATCACAATTCCAGTTTTGAAATTACACTGTCCTCCTTCCCCAGGAAGGTAGAATGAAAAGCGCAGGCAGCAGGCCCCGGGCACCAGTAAATTACACCTCCACACACCTGGGGTGTGTCATCGAAGAAGAGCAGTGACAGAATACTGAAACCTCCACACGCCTGGAAACTGGGTGTTTGGGGAACTCCAAGTGCCCTTTATCAACACAGGATTTGCCTTCCTTTGTCTCACATCCGGGCATCCTGGTGGAAGATTTGAGAGCTTGTGGAGATAATTACATCAGGAGATAGAGCAGAAGCAAGGCAGAGCTGTGCCTCTGCATTCTTAAAAAGGCACACAGTCACCACGCTGCTGTTGGAAAGGACTGAAGGAGGCACAGGGCTGCTCAGAAATTTTGTCCTGGTCTCCTGGTAACAAATAAACATTAAGTGGCGTCTATTACGTGTGTGTCTTCTCCCGCTCCCCCGCTACCCCTCACTCCCCACAAATCACTAGCCCTGTTAATACCACAATTAATTCTCCCTGGACAATTAACTTCTTTAAAGTGTCATTTAAGCTGGCCTACAAATCATCATTAATAAACTCCTCATGAAAATGATCTAGTCTCTAATGGCATCGATTAAATTGACCATCATCCAATGTTTAAAGTGGAGAGAGTCTTCTCTGGTTGTCAGCACACTGGTATCCAATGATTGCTTCACACACCAATCAGAGACACATTTCAGCCGCAATGTTTTCAAACACTCCTAACAGTAGAGCTGGTAGCCAGCAAAGATAGTGTGCCTTTTAAATGAAAAAAGGGCTACAGCAAAACTACCCTTCGGTGAGGACATTGATAGAATAATATGTCACCCCAACCCCACCCCACCCCAGGCAAAAAAAAAAAAAAAAAAAAAAAAAAAAAAATCAAGCTATTTCTATCTCAGTCTTTAAGGAAGAAAATGTGTTATACTGCTAAAATAAACAGAACTCTATGTAAAATATTACTTTAAAACTTCTATTAAAACATAATAAATTGATCCACCAGGTCATCAGATCCTTTCTCTTAAATGTGCCTTTATGACATATAAGAGAAAAGATAGTAAAATGATTACGTATTAAATTTTAACAACAACAACAACAACAAAAGTAAGTGCAGTTCTGCCCTTAGGACAGCACACGAAGCTTGGACGGTCTAAAGCTAACATTGTCTTACCACAGTAAGCAGTACTGAACTCAGTAAACATGGCGAAGCAGCCGAGGTACACGGACACACAGTAGTGTTGACATATGCGCCAACAGCTTCTTTCATCCATCCACCTAAGGTCTTTGCCTTAGAAATAACGGATCACTCAGTCATCTCCCCCTAAGTAGAACAAGTCCTACTTCAATATTGAAGCATCAGTCGTCAAAAGGAAAATGGCGTCGTGATAATCACATCACCGGCCAGCTCCGGGGAGTTTCATTTCTGATACACTGGCAAGCCTTCCAGGATAGACCAAAAGTTCCAGAATATGAGAAACAGAATTGAATTTTGGCAAGCCTCCTCCTTCTCAATCAATACTTTTATCAAATGGGGATCTTCTTAGACTAAAATATTTTCCAACAACAACTAATCTCTAGGAGGTATCAATACTAAAAGTTGGGGGAAGGATGCTTTTCAAATTATACTAGCTTAACTATTGCTTACTTAAAAGACAGAATTATAATTACCGTCTAATAGAATAGGATGTATACCTTAGGGAAAAAGAAATTTCATCCTATGTGATAGAAAATGATGAGCTCAGCAACAGAAAGATGTCGAGAGCTGAAAACTACCAAGGTGAAAGGCCTCCTTTCGACCGTTGCTGAGCCAACAGGGCCGTGAGCAGCCTTGAAAAGCGTTGTTGTGTGTGATTAGACATTCTCTTCAATAAGTGAGCTTCTTTATTTTATATGGCGTAGGAACATACTAAAGTTAACGGCAGGCAATCTAACTGAGCTAAGACCCTAACCTTGAAATCACTGAGGATAAATAGCCGTTGTAACCTAAAAGAGAAATAGGAGACAGGGGAAGGTTCTGGCTTCCAACAAGAAATATTTAGATCTACATTGAAATAGAGGAAGAAATGTTAAACAGGGTACAGTAGCGTTTTGAGCCTGATACTTTTAATCAAAAGGCAGTATGTAGCTACCTGGCCCTTTTCCTGACACCCTCTGACTCTGAGTGTTGGGGGCAAAGATACAGCAAACACTGACAGAAGTCTTCCTTATCCTTGGTAAGAATGATGACAAGTCAATAGATTCTTCTCTGGCCCATGCTTCTAACTTCAAATACTGCCCCAGAGTTCCACAAGGTGAGGGGAGGAGGCAAAATAAAAGCAAGAAACTATTGGAAAAGCAAACCATGAGAAACACATTTCCCTCAAATCCCCTTAAGAAAACTGAATTTAAGTGTGCCTGATAATTAAGGAGGTCTTAAGGTCTCTCTGAAGTAAATTCCTCAAATATATAAAACTGTGTGTAGAATATTTTATGTCATTGCTATCTGATGGTTTGAATATGCTTGGCCCAGGGAGTGGCAGTATTAGGAGGCGTGACCTTATTGGAGTGGGTGTGGCATCACTGAAGGAAGTATATCATTCTGGGGGTGTACATTTGAGACCCTCCTCCTAGCCATGTGGGTTACAGTTAGCTCCCGGCTTCCCATGGATGAAGATGTAGAACTCTCAGCTCCTTCTCCAGAGCCACACCTACCTGGATGCTGCTGTGCTTCCTGCTATGAAGAGGAAGGACTGAACCTCTGAACCTGTAAGCCAGCCCGAATTAAATGTTGTCCCTTATACGAGTTGCCTTGGTTATGGTACCTTTCCACAGAAATGGAAACTTAACTCAGACACTATCCCATCTTGCATCCTGTACTAATTTTACTGTGCTGTGTGGCCCTGAAATCACAATCGAGTTACCTTTGTATTAGGATACAAAGTATTACTTTATGCACTGCTGGTCCTGGATAAACACCTAACACATTTAAATTCTACCTACTAGCCAAGACACTGTTAAATGTCAATGAGATACTGCAAAATAAATGACACTTGGTGTCAGCCAGACCCAAAGCCAAGAATATTACAGATTAGCAAAAAGATTCAAGTGAGGCTATAAGTTACCGTCCAAGAGAGCACGGAGAGGTGACGGAGCACTGTGGCAATGTGCCATGGGGGACACAGGTCTCTCACTGTGTCACGTGCTCAGGGAGAAGCATAAAGGCTGCATCAGAGTCTGAGAGGCAGGACGCCAAGGCTTCAGTCTGCAGAAGGAGCAGCAAGGAGGGTGAACAGGACCTTCTACAGAAAGCAGGGCTCCAGTGGAGAACAAGCACCATGTTCAGAGCACACAGGCATGGTACACAAGCGCTGGCTACCACCGAAGCACCAGCTCGTCCCAGGGGAAAGAGAAGCTGAGAAAGCAGAACCTAAACAGCCCATTGACATCAAATAAGGAGCCTTGAACTTCCTTGACTAGGAAAAGGATTGCAGCCTCAGAGAATGTCTGAACACAGAAAGCATTTAAAGCAATGGTTCTCAACCTTCCTGACGCCGTTACCCGCATCACCCGATAGAGATGTAGGAGCCGGTGCTATAGAGTAGAAGGGCAGAGGTTTGGAATGCTGTTGTGTATTTCAGCACCAAAAACTGTTGTACAACCAGGAATCTGAAGTGTTAGATTTCAATGATAGCCATGCAGGAAACATGTTGCTTATCTTATGCCTGACATCTCAAGGTCCCATACTTCACAATTATTGCAGAGCATGAGAGAAGCAAGCACCAAAGGGAGAATCATAACGAGAGAGCAAAGATGGTCTCTACTCTCTGTGCCAAGTCAACAAAAAGAAACTATTTGCTGCTATAAGAAATTATGTGCTTTTGCAATATATATATGTATATATATAATTGCACAAAATATCCTCTAGTGTGTTTGTTTCATACATTACATATATGCATATACATACATGTTATGTGTAATATGAAAGAGAGAGAGAGAAAAGGAGGGAGGGAGAGAGAGAGAGAGAGAGAGAGAGAGAGAGAGCTGAGAAAAGTACAGGGCTCCAGTTATCATATGCTGAATTCTAAATAATCTAAGAAGCACTTTTTATAACACTAAAAAGGAGAAAAATATAAGAGAAATTCACATTCTTCAAGTATAGTACCTTTGTGTACAGCCTAGAAAAGCAAATCAATGAGTGCACAGAAACACCAGCAGAGGCAAGCCCTGGTAAGCTCAGGGTACCCACGTCTAAGTAGGACGGCCATTTACTGGCTCCTCTTCAATAATGGCTCCTTATTCTCTCTAAAAGGAGAAAATGGTGTATTGTGTGCCTTAACACAGTTGATAATTATGCATTTATTTGTTTAATCAATGGATGTCTGTCCTTAACACTTTATTGTGAAGTCCCACAAGGTCAGGGAAGGTAATGTTGTGTCTCCACTTAGCTCTGTTGCATACAGTAGGCATTCACTAAGTTGGTAAATCGACTGACTGAGATAATGAATAAATTGAGTTTTCTTTTAGGTTACCAGATCTTATTACATACATACATCATTCAAGAGGAAATTTCCTTTCAGCTAACCAAATATACAGAGAAAAAAAAAAAAACTAAAAAGGAGGAAAAATTACAACACTCCCTATCAAAACAAAATAAGCCATATAAAAAACATGAAGTTGATCCAGAAACTCTATACTATGCACATATAAGGAAAAGCAGATACAATAAGATAACTAGCTAAATGGACACGACAGGAGAAACAACTAGCCACTCACATTTATAAATGCATATTTGAAATATAAACCCATAAACATACTACTAATCTCGTAACTGTAGGGAAACTATGATTTCTTAATATTTTTAAATTTATGAATTTAAATGTATGGGAAAATGATGAGGCTTTTTTTTCCTCTGGAATGATTGCGTAAGTTAAATACTGATATACATTTTCAAAGCAAGGATTCATAAATAGTATTTTATTCAACTTAATTCTTGAAGTTATTATAAATTTTATAATCAGATCTTTACTTTTAGACTAAAATAAAATAAAAATAAATGCTGGCAGCAAGAATGAGCTGTGTTTCAAACTTGCATGAGCCAACTCTCAGAACTCTTCCAAATTAGTGGATTACACACAAGGCACGTGTAGCCTGAACATTCTGTGTCCTTGCTATAGCTACTCGAAACTATGAGAAACAACAGTAGAAATTAAATGGCCTTAAGGCAAGTTAACCTGAAGACTGTTCTTTTGTGATACCTGGTTACTCCTTGAGATTCAGTGGAGAACAGATAAGCATTTGACAGTGAATTAATCCAGTCAACAGTATGTGCATTCCCTTTGGGAAGAAGACAGGACAGGTCTGGAAAAGCAATTCATTTGCCAGCAGAGAAAAGTTGCTTTGGAAGCATCAAGTTTCTTCCTTCCAGTTTCTTACCAAGCCAGCCTGGAGAAGGACAACATTCAGTGAAGGGCCTTGTGGCCCATCCCCACACCTAGGGGAAAGCTTTTTCCAATTTCCCACAAACCACTCATCTCTATGCACTTAACTTGGTTGCTACCCAACACCCAGCATTGTGTAAATCAAAATTGTCTGTTTACCTTTACCTCCTCCACTAGAATCAAAGCTCAGAGAACTGAAGAGCCTTGGCTACCACTTCCACATTTCAGATCAAACACATGCTACACATTGTAGTGGCCACCAAAGGCAAAGACGAAGTCAGAAAAGAATATGACCAATAAAACCACGGAGGCAGCGAGATGGTGGAGAGCTTCCCACCAAGCCTGACAACCTGAGTTTGATTCCTAGACTCCACACAGCAGAAGAGATGAACTGACTCCCACAAGGTGTCCACTGACCTCCTCATATGTACTACAGCATGAGTACACCCCCATATGAAAACATAACATTTTTAAATACAAATAAGTGAATTTTAAGGTTTGTTTTTTTTTTTTATTTTTGTTTTTACTTGTATGGGTATTTTTCCTGCATTATGTCTATGTACCACATACATGCTTGGTGCCCACAGAAGCCACAGAGAGTAGTGGATCCCGAGACTGGAGTTACATAGTTGTAAGTTGCCATGCAGGCTCTGGGAATCAAACCCGGGGCCTCTAAAAGAAAAGCTAGAACTCTTAACAACTGAGCCATGTCTCTAGCTCCTAAATAAATAAAACTTATGTGGTGGTTTGAAGATGCTTGACCCAGGGAGTAGCACTATTTGGAGGTATGTCCTCGGTGGAGTAGGTGTGGCCCTGTTGGAGTAGGTGTGTCTGTGTGGGTGTGAGCTTTAAGATCCTTATCCTAGCTTCCTGGAAGCCAGTTTTCTGCTAACCGCCTTCAGATGAAGATGTAGAACTCTCAGCTCCTCCTGCACTGTGGCTGCCTGGAAGCTCCCTCCTTGATGATAATGGACTGAACCTCTGAACACATAAGCCAGCGCCAATTAAATCTTGTTCGTATAAGAGTTGTCTTGGTCATGGTGTCTGTTCACAGCAGTAAAACCCTAACAAAGGCAACTTACAAATAAAAGCTGTATGTCTCTCTGAAGCTACGCATCTTTAGAAACAAATGGATGAGGCAGAAAAGATGGCTCAGCAGGTAACGCATTCACTGTGAAAGCATAAGGACATGAATTTAGATCCCCAGAACCTGAAAACCCACAGATGGTAGCATGTGAATATGACCCAAGGCTGGAGAGAAGGGGGCAGGTGAGTCCCGAGAGATCACTGAGCAGCCAGCCCAGCCAAATCAGTGAGGTCCAGGTGCAGTGAGAGAGAGTCTCACAAAATAAGTTGGAGAGCAATCAAGAAGGCCAACCAACATCTACCTCTAGTCTCCACACATATATACGATAGACACATGCGTGTGCGCACACACTAGCAGATATACAGAACACACACACACACACACACACACACACACACACACTTATGTGAACTAAAAGAAGCACTCAGAACAAATTCCTCCATAAGGAATGGATCCTATGTTACTCGCTGACCTTTGAATTCAGATTTCAATTACTAAGTGCACAGACAACACCGAGAAATTTCAAAAGATGGGGCAGCCATCTATTTTCAGAAGTTTCTAGGAACTGAATTTCGGAAGGATGGAAGGATGGAAGAAGACACAGAGAATGGAAAGAAGTCCATTTTGAGCATCACTTTGGGTATTTTTTGTTTTGTTTTGTTTTGTTTTTAGTTGAAACAGAGCCCCATGTAGAGCAGAATGACCATGAACTCCTGCTCTTCCCACCCACCCCCCACCCCCCACCTCCTCCTCAGGGCTAGGATCTATGAGCACCACTTCTAAAGATGGGAATTATCATGGTGAACAATACACACACACACACACACACACACACACACACACACATCACCCCCACCTCCTCCTCAGGGCTAGGATCTATGAGCACCACTTCTAAAGATGGGGATTATCATGGTGAACAATACACACACACACACACACACACACACACACACATGCACACACGCGCATGTGCGCAAGCATATACATCTGTCATCTATTCAGAATTAACAAGCAATTTTTATCATAGCCAGACACACCACCAACATAAATTCTGCTGCATTATACCAGGGTAAAGTCATGGTGATTTACTATATATTTCACAGGCTAGTTACGAAATTCCTCCATAATATATATCACTCAAAATGTCTTTTGAATCAAGGCGACAGTGACCCAGACTATGCCACAGCTCCAGTCCCAGAGAGTGAGACATACACCATAAAAAGCAAAGCTTGATTTTACACATGATGGCTTAGCATCAAGCACTTCTATGTCAAAAGATAAATGGGACCAATAAAAGGGCTTATTTCAGAGGCCACCAACAGACCTAAAATAAATAAATAAATAAATAAATAAATAAATAAATAAATAAATAAAAAGCATGACCCAGTGCCAACTTCCCAAACCAATTCTCTTGGCTTAATTTTATATTTATTGTTTTATGACTTTTCACATGATGAAATCCCTCTAAATGAGACCTTTTGGTATTTTTCAACTCCAGAACATTCTCTTTTTCCAACCATAACTGCTTTACCTTTTATAAGCCAGCAAGAACATTCATCTTCCTCTTGTCCTCCAATACAAGCTGGCCCTTATTCCAGAACTCTGGCTTTCTATACTTGATGACCAACTGTTCTTACTGTCTTCTTGGCCTCGGTCCTCTTCAAGCCATTCTTCAAGGACAGCGCCCTGAGGCTTCCCCAAGGTTCAGGAGTACTTTCTGCCTACAGATCTCTGTTCTGCTATTGGTTTCTCTGCAGCTTTCTAGTCAGTCTGTGAACTGCTTGTGTATCTGGTGAGCAGGTGACTGAGAAACCGACAAGCAGTTGACCATGGGACAAGAAGACACTGTGTAATGCTGAAAAGCCCTAAGACAGACAGCACAAAATCATTAACAAGTAAGAATCTAGAGAAAAAGGCAGGCATTGAAGTGCTAGTCCCCCTACTGTCTAGCCCAGTGGCCATGGGGAAGATGCTCTGACATAAGGAAGGCTTGTGTCTCCTTGAAATGCACATGGTGAGTTGGACGCCTCAGTAATGGCATTGTGGTTCCTGGTGAGAAGTTTTGTCAACTTGACAAAAATTGCAGTTACTTGCAAAGAGAAACCTCCATTGAGAAAATGCCTCCATCCTAATGCCTTAAGGCAAATCTGATAGGCATTTTCTTGATTAATGGTTAAGGAGGAAAAATCCAGCCTACTGGGGTTGTGCCACTCACTGGCAGGTAGTCCTGGATTATAAGGAAGACAGCAGAGCAAGCCAGGGGGAGCAAGCCAGGAGGCAGCATTCCTCCGTGGCCTCTCCTTCAGTTCCTACTTCAAAGTTCGACCTTGCATTCCTGCCCTGAGGCCCCACCACAACAGTCTACATAGGAACTAACATAGTGTTTCCTCTCAAAGTTGCTTTTGCTCATGGTCTTTATCGCAATAGAAAATCAATTAAGATGATTGAATCATAGATATGTAGTACATTTGCAGGAGAATAGGGTCTTCAGAAATAGGAACTCATACCATAGAAGAAGGCCTAGAGAAGGAACTGCCTACAAACCAAGATGCTGGCCCTCATCAGACTCTACATTTGCAGTACCTTTTCTGGGTTCCAGAAATACTTGCTGCTTAAGCTTCCCAGACTATACAGCATTTTTGTTAGAGCAACATGAATGAACTATAACACGTCATAAGGAATAACAGAGCTAATACATGCCCAAACACTTAGAAAGATGCCTTTAAACATGCCAAACATTCTCAGTGTCAGAGGTTAATATTTATGAATGGATTAGTCCTTTAAAACTCCCAACTCATGCTAATGAAAATTATGTTAATAAAATATGAAGCTTGAAAATATTTTCGGATTTCCCATAAACCCACACAGATACCCCTGCCAATGTCCAGTAACACAGACTTAAGTACATGTTTGAGTTTATGTAATATTGCATATAATCCACTTAGAAGACCTACAAATTCATACTAGGTACACGTGGCTCCTCCACGGGCAGGGCAGCCACTACCAAGCCTGACGACCTGAGTTCAATCACCAGGACTGACTCTTACGAACTATCATCTGATGTACAAACACACACACACACATACACACACACACACACACACACACACATACATATATACACATACACACACATACACACTCATACACACACATACACATACATACACACATATGCACACATACATACACACACACATACACACACAAAATAAATAAGTTACATTAAATGTTTTTAAATCTACAAAGTTAACTCAAAATACATCAAAGTCTCATTTTTAGTTTTATGAACTCTATTTTCTACTATAAATAATAGGAGAAGAACGTGCTGTGTTTAGTTTTATCCTGAATTCTCAAATCATAATCCCTAAACGTGGAGATAAAATGGAAATTCAGAACAAGACTGGGGGAGAAAAATCAAGGTTCAGGAGTAGAAAGCGAAGAGGAACTTTAACTCACAGGAGAAATCCGAGCCACACAAGCAGAGTCCCCGCCCCTCTTCTGGCTGGGCCCCAGTCTCCTAAAAGCCAGCGGAAAACCACAGTCTGGTTTCCTGGGCTGGGCAGAAGCCCTATTCACTCAGAGGAAGCAGAACTACAGTGTGTTTTATCTGTCCATAAAAAGGTTCAGACTTGAGGTAGTGTGGGCTGAGGAAAGATGGTGCACAGAGAAAGCGTCAGAATTTACAAGTCACACTTGGAGCCTCAGAGGAAGGCAGAAAAGACAGTCATATGGATACAGGTGGACAGAAAACTGGGAATGGGTGGTCTGGGCTCCTGTCCAGAGACGCTGTGGCACCCGGTAAGCTCAGTGTGGTTTTATATAGAGCTGAACAGGAAGGCGGGGTTATTGTACACAGCTGACCAAGGAGGAGGGGCTGTTGCAGTCAGAGAAAGGAGAAGGCAGAGTTCATGGCAGAGCGAGGGGACAGCGTTAGTGTATCTCCATAGGAGCAGCCTATTAGGGGAACAGTCTTTGTAAGTAGTGGGGAGCTAAGATGGACATTTTCCAGCATTTCCAAAAGCTGTCAAACACTCACACTTAGTCACCTGAGCAAGGTTCACTTTCCCTCTGAGCCTCACGGGGGTGGGGGTGGGGCTGGGGGAGGTGGGGGGTGCGGTTGAGAGGGTGGGGGGAGGACAGGGGTTTTGCCATGCCTTCATGGGTCTGAGGCTTTAAGTTTCTTGACATGGCTGTCCCCATGGCAACAGCACACACTTATTCAGGACTTCACCCACTCAGAGCTTCTGCCAGTCCCTATAGCCACAAAAATGTAAGTGTTCGGGAAGAACATTCTTCAACCTTTTTTCTTTCTTTTCATGAGACCTGGGGCCCTCCCTGTGCATCAGCATAAAACGGAGGATTGATCTGTAGAAAGAAGGCCACCTCACCCTCAGCAGAAATTCATCTAGAAATCACACACACACACACACACACACACACACACACACACACACCCTCTACAATACTCTACCTCACTCCCCAGGCTTCTCCCTGCTGACAACAGTGGGCCACAGGCTCTGCAGAGACATTCCTTCTCATCTGGCTTACGACAGTGGGAATCGGTGAACAGGGTCAGGTAAGTGAATGCGTCCTCCGTCTCACCGCAGGACCTGCTCAGCAGAGCGGCAGACATTCTACTGCTACTGTGTGTTCTAGACTTGGAATGGCGGCCCGTGAGGGCATTGCCGCTGCAGTACTGTGAAGGGCACTGTTGAAAGAGAATGCTCTTTAAGGGCCCGTGATCTCCACATTAACAAAGAGTAGCACTTCTACAGTGAGAGGGAAATGAATAAATAAATAAATAAATAAATAAATAAATAAATAAATATGAAGAACAAAACAAAACCAAAAACCAACCAAGCAACCAACTTCAAACTTTTTACGGCTTCTCTGAATGTAACTACAAGCCTTGTCCGGAACAACTTAGCGCTCTGCAAGGCAAGCGTCAAAACTGAAAATTGATTGGCTGCCCCCAGGTTCTGAGAATCGGAACTGGGAATCTCTGCTCCCCGCTCACCATTCCCTCTGTGGCATAACTTGACTTACACAAGCATACAGCATTTCTTATGAGAAGGGAAAAGCCCAGACGACCTACTGCATTTTACATATGTGATGAGCAATACGGAAAGGATATGAAAAATAAATGAGGAAGAGCTTTCGAAATGTTCTGACCTAGGGAGGAAAACTAGATTATACAGAATAGTGTAGAACTCGCCCAGTGCTCGGTGGCAACATCCTTGTAAGCAGTGGATGGACTCAACCCAATGAGATCAGTAACACTGGGCGATGCTGTGTGCAGTGATAACTACTCTGACGAGAAAGAAATCTAAATGCATCACTTTAGATTACCCCCAAAAGACGATGTTGTAAATCATTTAAAAAAATGAGGAAATATTATCTATTATCAGAAGCATGTCAGAGACTATAGTGAGAGATTATATCAGCTCGCACAAGCCTTGAGTCACTATCCCCTTGGGAGGTGATTTGAGATGTGTTCAAATTAATTAATTTGTTTCAAAATACTAAGTACATGTCCTCAGTAATTAGCTTCTGCTTCATTTCAGCCTTACCCTAAATACAATTAAGAAAAGTAACGATAAGGACCCCAGAGGAATCCACACAGAAAACAAATATAAAAAGGCAATGGAAGTTCAGCATTCTTTCAAAACAGAAAATAGACTCCATGACCGATAGCTGGAGAACGGGACCTCTATTTGTGAGCACCGCAATATTTCAATCATCTGCAATCATTTCTAAGTTAAAGCAAACTTAATAATCAGGAGAACCAAAATCAAAATGCAAGCACTAGAGCTATTGACTGAGTTGCAAATTGGATTCTATGCCTCCTTGAAGGCGAGGCCAGGAGTCATCAAACTCTGAAGGAAACCTCTTACAAGGAGATCTCTGTTCACCTGGAAACAGACACGAGGCTCTGGCAGGTTCTTGTGTAGACTGCAGCTAAAGGCGTGTAATGTTCAACCCGGGCAATCGGAGGTACAGTGCAGTCAAAATAACATATATCCAGGTTTAAATTAACACGGGTCCTTCTGGCAATTGCATTAAATGCCTCTTTCTTTTTGGAAGGTTTCTAATAAAAAGCTGTTTGTCAAAAACTTATGACCCTGGAATCTGCCTCCAACAACTAGTGCTCTGGACTGCTATAAGGAAAACTTTCGAAATGACCTCCACTTAGAAACCTCACCAAGGCAGAGACTTTTGGGGATGAAACATGCACCCACGACATGCCGAGAGAGAGAGAGAGAGAGAGAGAGAGAGAGAGAGAGAGAGAGAGAGAGAGAGAGAGAATGAAAGAGAATGCCAAGCATTTGTTAAAACACAGCAAAGATTCATGACACCCAGGGGACTGTGAAAGACAGAACAACTGGCAATCTGCGCAATGGCTGGGTCATAGGATTCAGAATGGGAGTTACAAAACTGCATAACCTAGTCAATGTCAGTTTCGTATCTCCAAGAAACATTCAATTCTGAGCAGCGTGTCTTCATAATGAGGTCTCTGATGTCACCTCCCCAGAGAGCAAAAGGAATTGGGTAGTGACACCAGGCTTTGCTTAGCATTTGCCAACTGAATGCAAAAATTAAAATTAAAAAATAAAATAAAATAAAATAAAATAAAATAAAATAAAATAAAATAAAATAAAATAAAATAAAATAAAAACTCTGTAAATTTAGAAGGCAGGCACATTAAGTTCTGCTGCGACTTTTTCATGTTGAATGCATAACTATGAGAGAAGATGTAGATACACACACACACACACACACATGCCCCCCACATTCATACATACACACGAATGCACACACATGCACACACATGGGTGAGGTGAGCATCACTTAAGTCTGAAAGAAAAGAGAGTAACTTACTATTCTGGCGAGGCTTTCTTTAATAAATTACTTGGCAGAGTTTGGCCTAATCCATAAAGTAATTTTAAGTACCATTTTGCCCATAGATCATCCCAATAAAAGCCTAATAACTACACTAAATTTTTAAGGAACTGATTTAATTAAAACTAGATTCAACTGATATTTAGCTATTATTTATTATGGAGCATTACGCTGGTACCTAACAGGCCCATGTGAGCCTCACCCTGCCTTCAAATACCCAGTCTAATAAAGCAGGGCAGAGGGAGGAGGCTTGGGAAGTATAAAATGGCCACTGTTTGGGACCTGGCTGTACCAAGCATCCCAGTGTGAGCCAATATCTTGAGACATAGCCTCTCAAATGATATTAGGGTTAAATGAGGCTACATGGATTGGTACTGGCCCAGCCTATTTTCCTTCTAAGGAACAGACACCAAGATGCATGTGCACAGGGAAAGCCCTACAAGAAAACAAGGTGGGGAGCTGCTGTCTGCAAACCAAAGCCAGGAAAGAGCCAGTCTCCCAAACAGCCAGAAAATACCTTTCTGTTGTTGAAGTCTCCCAAGCCATGCTAATTTGTCACAGGCACATTACGAAAAACTGCCACTGCCGCTCTGTAAAGAGCACCAAGGGATATGTTCCAGAGTGGAAGTAATTATGTGAACCTCTATAGTCACAGAAAAGGCAATGATAAATCCATATATTTACCAAGTAAACTATGGGCAGGGTAGCAGGTAGGTGACTTAGAGCAAAGTGGAGATGATTCTGCTATAGGTTTCAGAGGCTTTCAGTAAGCAGTAAATGACTGTGTGTGTGTGTGTGTGTGTGTGTGTGTGTGTGTGTGTGTGTGTGTGTGCCATGTTGGGGGAAGCCAGATATAAATGTCCGGTGTCTCCCTCAGTGATGCTCCCCTACTTTTACCAAGGTGGGATCTCTCACTGGAACTGAGGTAAGCATTTTGGCTTGTTTAGCGAGCCAACTTGCCCCAGGGATCCTGTCTGTGCCTCCAAGGAGCTGGCACTATAGGCACATGATCACATGTGGGTGTTAGGGATCTAAACTCCCCAGCCCTCACATCTATCTCTCTAGCCCCACTACATGGTTATGAAGGAGACTAAAGATAGTAAGACAAGCCAGTGAGATAGCTCAGCAGGTCAAAGTACTTACCTGAGTAAGCCTACATACCCGGATTTAAATTCTGGAATGCACATCATAAAGCTGGAGAGGGCGCTCGCATCTACAATCCTAGCCCCGCTATCATGTAAGAGGTGAAGAATGGACAGCTGTTCAAAAGCTCAGGGGAGAGCTAACCCAGAGTGCTCAGAGATAACAGAGCAGAGACAACAGGGATGGCAGGAAGAACAAGAGCATCGCGCCCCAGCACTGCAGGAGACGATCAGCTCCAGAAAGTTGTCCTCGAAACCACACACACACACACACACACACACACACACACACACACACACACGTGCCCAGACTCGCATACACACGGAGGAGGAAGAGAAGGATGAGGAGGAAGAGGAAGAAGAGGAGGAGGAGGGTAAGGAGGAGGAGAATAACAATGACAACAAGATGGCCCAAGAGAATCTGACTCAATCTGCAATATTCAAATCCTCTACAATCACAAAGCTCTGAGACTTTCTGAACTCAGAAAACTTTGATGTGGTTTTTCAGCAAACTTCAATTCAAATGACAATTCACACTGAAAACAGAAAAATAGTGGTTTATTTAACTGTAATAATCAAGAGAGATTACACGCTGGGCCCTAGAGAATTCTTACCAATAAAGATGAGGAAGGAACACCAGAGGGGTGTCAAAGCATTCCACGCATGGACCGAGATTCTGTGTAATGATGGCTAAGGCATTTAGAGAGCTACTAGAGCAGGAAGATAGGACCTGTTAAAGCCAGCTTGTCAAGGCTTCAAATGTCAATGTGAAAACTTAGTGCAGAATTCAGTGGATGTATAGAAAACAGAATATCAACGGTCTACGTTTTAGACACAAGAATGACTATTCCTGAATATACATCAGCACTCTGTAAGGGGAAATAAACTCTGATTTTCTTAAAATACACACACAGTGGATTTATAATGTTAATATTATAGTATAATGTAACACTTTTCTGAGGTTACATTCTCAGTGTACACTGAAAGATATTCCACTGCTCCCTAGTCTCAACTTGAAAGAATTTAGAAAAAAACCAAACGACAATTTCGAAACTGATACCAACTCTAACTCTGAATTCACATTCAGCACATGACATTAGTTGTCATTAGCAATGCCAGTGGCGTGAGCCTTCCAGGCCCCAAATGAAATTTGACTGCTCTGAATAAATCTTAAAAAAAAAAAATCTGAAATTGGACTGCTCTAAAAATCCTCATTTTTAGCCTGTTACACTCCACATTATAAGCCAAGGAGACATTTGCTCTGCCTCAAAATTGAAATCTCCACCCCAATTAATAGACAAGATAATATAACATTTCATACCATTCATTACATCATTTAATATTAGACCATTGAGGATACTGTTAGAAAACCCTCCTGGCAACTAGACATTCATTTATACCACTTTAACTTGAAGACTTCAGAGAAACTTAGATAATTAAAAGGGTATTTAAAACTTGGCTCATTAAAAGAACATTGTCCTAACACAATAAGTTTCCACAGACGTTAAAATAAACAAAAACCCCAATCCAGGAGTTGACCTTTAATTACATCCTTTCTATTTATCAAAGACAAATGTCAGAACACCCAGATGATTGCATCTCTGGGCCGCAGGAAGGTGAGCAACTGCTAACTACCATGAAAATGGAAGTTGTAATCTGCTGCCTCGGGGATGTAATCTGATAGAATGTAGAGAATTTTAATTTGCAGTACATTCATCCAGATCCTGTTTTTTTTTCCTGAGTATTGCTAGAGAGCAGGAATATAAAATGCCCAAATACTCGCAGTATTGAGCTCATTCCTATTTGCTGGGATAGGAGAGCAACATCTATACAGAAAAGAAAAGGGAGACAACTGTCCTTTGTCCAAACCGTTTTCAAAGGATGGCTGGAAGGGGACATGGCCTTACCACTTCTATAGGACTCCGTGGCAGAAATGTCCTTCCTGCAGGAGTGGGATACTGACTTCCTCGGCACATGGTGATATCCCAAGGACAGGCCTGGAGGCCACGTTTTCTCAAAGTAGAAGTATTATGCAGGCTAAACCTGGGTGCTGCAGCTATGCCCACCCCCAGCCTCTCCCCACTGTAAACAGCCCTCTGTAACAGGAACTATCTCCAACACAGTGAGAGTTTTGCTGAGTGTGTTTCTTCCCATCAGTAAAGACTGGAGAAGAGGCAGCATGAGAGTCAGGATGAGCACAGGCCAACTCCATTCCTCTGGGGCCTCCAAATGAGACACAGAGAAGGAAGAGAATACCTAAGAAGCTTACCATATAAAGCACAAAACTGTCCCTTTGAAGGCGGTGCTGTATAAAGTCAGGAAATACACCTTTCACATAAATGCAACTAGTTTTCATGATCGTGAGTCTTGGGCCACCTGCTCTCTCAAGGTAGAATTGTTGAACTAAAAATAAGAACGTATTGATTTTCTAAGAATATTGAAAAGCAAGGGCCATAGGTTTTAGAACAGGTTGCAGAGAGAGGAGTCGCTGGACCAAAGTTACATATTTGTAAGTGACATGGCTGCTTTTCTAAACGCAGCGCTCTTTTTGCTATTAAGCTACAGGAAAAGGATCCAGAAACAAAAGCACTGTGTTCAGAAGCAGGGGCATCAGTGGTGACCCTCCCCCCTCCCCCACCCCACCCCACCCCACCCTCCCACACCCCCACACCCCCGGGGAAGCCACGGGCCACCCAGCAGGAATAGGAGCCTATTTTCACACACTAAAAGTTAATACTGTGACAGATAACTTTCCAATAAAGGTGACATTTTTCACACTCTGGACAATCTTCTCTTCAAACCTTAACACTTGCAGAATTCAATTATGATTAAAGTAAAAATTCGAGGAAATAAATATTTCATCTAGACATGCACACAAGCTTGTGTATAACCAATGACCTTCACTACTCAGTAGACTGGGTTTTACATGACATATTTATAGATGTACTACGTGCTCATCCATTTCGGAGCCTTTGTCCTTAAAGACATGCCTAGATATTCTAAGAAATAAAGCTAAATAGGAAAGATCACATATAAGTTATTATCCTTGCAGGTGTACCCCCACACAGTCAGGGAGAAGCCACATGCTGAAGAGGAATTGCAGGCCAGCCTCATTAGCTGCTTAACTTAAAGGTGGCAAGTACCTCCCATGAGGCTAAGGAAGGGACACGCTAGGCAAATTCTGTGTTGAGGCAATGGAAGGCCTTGTTTTCAGAGAAGATACCTTTGCTTACGGTGACTTGCTATCTGCAGTCCTTGCATGTCAAAGGCTCTTCACGCCCACCAACACTGTCCTAAGGATTCTGTTTTAGCCAGTTCTTGCCTCAGATCCCAGACTGGTAACCAACTGGAAGGATGGATGAGAGAGATACTGAAGGAAGAGCTGGGTGCACAGAGGCAATTCAGCTCACCTTTCCAACAATGAAATGCACTACCACTTCTAGCTGGCAAAACACACACACACACACACACACACACACACACACACACACAAAACCTGTACAAGAGCAAGTTCTTACACCTTCCTTTTTCTTCAACTCTGTCAATATATATTCTTAGCATTCCCAGGAGTGGCTTCTACAGCTCATTATCTATTGTATTCTGAGGCAACTTTTTAGGGGTTTCACTTTTTCCTCTCTAGAAAAATTATATTCCCTGCCAGTTCTTACGGCCCTGACCTAACACTTAGCATGTCTTCAAGAACATGTTGAGTTGCCACATCCAGAGAGATGACTTAGTGCTTAAGAAACAGATGTCTGAAAGTGGGATTCTTAAAAAGCAACATAGATACTGAATCTTAAAAGGTTATACTATTTAATAAAAAATAGACAAGTAATGAATAGCCACAGGAAATTAGGGCAGAGGCTATGTTGAAAGGAGCCATTATTAGAGAACTTCTGGGGCAGTGGAGGGTGTTGGCCAGTTCTAGCAAATTTCAAAGGCAAAAAGATGCATCTCTTTCTAATGCTATGGGGCCAAAGAGGAAATCTGTACTCTTGGCTTTGTATCCACTGTGGCCCACTGAGGACTCAGTCCTGGAATCCCAATCCACTCATGGGCCTCACCAAATGAGCAGATGAATGAAATGGCCCAAACACCAAACCACTATCTAGGACTAAGAACATCCCTCAGCAAGTAAGAATATGAACCAGGATCCTGTCTAACAAATATAACAAAAACAAGGGGGCTGAGTACTGGAAACGCCACAGCAGGCTCCTATTAGCCCTCTAGATAGTGAAGGAGCAATTACAGTTGTCCCAGGAGTATGTCTTTGTTGTTTATTTGTTGTTTTGATACCAAGTCTCAGTGTACCTGCAAGGCTGTCCTGAGACTCACTGTATAATAATAGTTCAGACTCACCTTAACTTATTAATATTAAATATTAGGTTGACAAGAGTTAGACAGCATGCCCCAGATGAAATAGTCATTATTAAAGATAGTACAGAAAATGAGAAAGCCACCTTGGAAAATCAGTTTCTCTAAATCTTACTTCATAATCAATAAGATTAAGTTCTTTTTCGATGATTTTTATACAGAAGTGAAAGTAAAAGTCATATAAAGATCCAGCCTGAAATGAAGCATCGTTTTCTCCGGCACCTACCATGTTCCAAGTCAGATCGCTCACACAAACACATTTTCTTTCAAACCACATTGCTTTCTGATGCTGTAGGGCTAAAGATGAACAAAATGGCCATCGCACTTTCTGGAGCTGCCTGGTACCTGCCCAGACCCTCACACCCACACCGACTAACCTATAGTAGACATGGTGGGTCACATGGTAACCAATACCTAAAGGCTGATGTTTGACTATACATCATTAAAATATTACAAAGACTCATCAGAAATGTGCTAAGGCATTGCTGTCCTGATAGGATGGCAGGGGCAGATACAATTTTTGCAAAACATTATCATTAGCAATAAATGCTGTCAGTTCTTTACACTGAAGTTACAGGCCCATGCTGCACAGCTGCAAACCAGTGTCTTCCAAGCACGCAAGTCTCAACTGCACTAAGTGTGGCCTTCATTTACCATGTGAAAGGAAGCTCCAGTACAAAACAAAAAAGAGATTCACTTTTCTCCAAATGCCTTTGTATGTGTTTTGTGGTGAAATAACCAGCGCTCTTCAGTTTGCAATACACACGTTACCCGTATGGTTTCTATACTCTCACAACACACAATCACAAAACTCTGAACCCACGGTTGAAACTTTTTCTAATCGAATGGAGGATATTCTTAAGTCAAGCTATTTTTATGCCTGCAAGTACAGAAGAGATAAAAACCATTGAGCCTGAGTTGTTGGTGTTCTTTCCAGGAAGCTGTTTCCTGTACCAGTGAGTTCAAGGCTATTCCTCATTTTCTCTTCAATCACATTAAGTATATCTGGTTTTATGTTGAGGTCTTTGATCCACTTAGACTTGAGCTTTGTGCAGGATGATGAAGATGGATCTATTTGCATTCTTCTACATGCACGCATCCAGTTAGGCCAGCACCACTGGTTGAAGATGTTTTCTTTTTTCCATTGTATGGTTTGGGCTTCTTTGTCAAAAATCAAGTATCTGTAGGTGTATGGATTTATTTCTGGGTTTTCAATTTGATTCCATTGATCAGCCTGTCTGTTTTTATGCCAATACCATACATGGTTTATCACTATTACTCTGTAGTAAAGCTTGAAATCAGTGGTAATACCTCAAGACATTCTTTTATTAATCAGGATTATTTTAGTTATCCTGTTTTGTTTTGTTTTGTTTTGTTTTTATTTTCCACATGAAATTGAAAATTGCTCTTTCCTTGTCTGTAAAGAATGGTGTTGGGATTTTGATAGGAATTGCATTGACTCTGTAGGTTGTGTTTGATAATTTTCACTATGTTAATCCTACTGATCCATGAGCATGGGAGACCTTATATTTCCTTCAGTTTCTTTCTTCAGAGACTGGAAATTCTTGTTGGCCTTTCACTTGCTTGGCTAGAGTCACACAAAGATATTTTATATTACTTCTGGCTATTGTGAAGCATGATGTTGCCCTAATTTCTTTCTCATCCCATTTACTGTTTGTATAAAAGAAGGCTGCTGATTTTTTTTTTTTGAGTTGATTTTGTATCCAGCTACTTTGCTGAAGGTATTTATCAGCTGCAGCAGCTCAGGAACTAAAAAACAACAATTAACAAAAGAGACTCCATGAAACTGAAAAGCTTCTGTAAGGCAAAGAACATCGTAAATAAGACAAAATGGAGCCCAGGAAATGGGAAAAGATCTTCACTAACCCTGCATCCCACAGGGGGCTAATATCCAAAATAGACAAAGAACTCAAGAAATTAAATACTAACCACCCAAATAGCACAATTAAAAAAAAATGGGTACAGAGCTAAACAGAATTCGCAGCAGAGGAACCTCTAATGGCCAAGAATCAGGTAAAGAAATGTCCAATGTTGTTAGTCACCAGGAAAATGCAAATTAAAATGACCTGAGATTCCATCTTATACCTACCAGAATAGCTAAGACCAAAAACTCAAGTGACAGCACATGCTAGCAAGGACACAAAGCGAGGCAAATACTTCTCCATTACTGGTGGGAAAGCAAACTTGTACAACCACTTTGGAGATCAAACTGGTGGTTTCTCAGAAAACTGGAAATAATTCTACCCCAAGAGCCAGTCATACTACTCCTGGGCATATACCCCAAGAAGATGCCCTACTGTACCTCAAGGACACTTGCTCAACTGTGGCCATAGCAGCTTTATTTGTAATAGCTGAGAACTAGAAACAATCCAAATATTCCTCAACAGAAGAATGGAAAAGGAAAATGTGGTTCATTTATACAACTGAATACTACTCAGCTATTAAAAACGAGGACATCATGAAATAATGCATGGAACTAGAAAATATCATCCTGATTTAGGTAACTCATACCCAGAAAGACATGTATGGTATGTACTCACGTACAAGTACATATTAGCCATAATTTACAAAAAATGAACTGAGATTCCATCTTATACCCACCAGAATAGCTAAGGCCAAAAACTATGCTACAATCCACAGGCCCAAAGAAGCTAAGCAACAAGGAGGGCCAAGAGGAAGATGCTTGGATCTCACTCAGAAGAAGAAATAAAATAGAAATTAGAAGTAGAGAGGGGGGGAGAACTGTGTCGGAGAGGAGGTGGTGTGTCGGAGAGGAGGTGGAGAGGGGGATGAGGTGGGGATCAGGTATGGGGAGAGCAGGGGTGGGGGAGGAATAGAGGGCTGGGAGAGAGAAGGAAAATTGGTGGGCACCCAACTCTGGAACACCCCAGAGCCCTGGGAAGATAGAGACTAACCCTAGCAGAGACTCCCAGCAGCAGGGGATGTGGAGCCTGAAATGCCCACCTCCTGTAGCCAGACAGGGAGGGAGACACCAACCCACCTACAAAGCCTCTGACCCAAAATGTGTCCCGCCAACAAGATGTGCAGGAATAAGGAAGGATGGAGCAGAGATCGAGGGACTGGCCAACCAATGACTGGCCAAATTTGGGACAGACCCATGGGAGAGATCTAGCCCAACAATATTAACGATACTCTACTATGCTTGCAGACAGGAGACTAGCACAACTGTCGTCTGAGAGGCATCAGGTGGAGCTCAGGGAGTCTTGTGGGAGAACTGGGAGAAGGACTGAGCGAGCTAGAGGGGTCAAGGACACCGCCAGAAGACCTAGAGAGCCAAATAACCCGAGCCACAGGGGGTCACAGAGATTGAACTACCAACCGAAGACCATGCATGGACATACGAAGCAGATGTGCTGCTTGGTTTTCATGTTGGTCCTCCAACTATTAGAGTGGAGGCGGTCTCTGACTCAGACTGCGTTGCCAGCCTTTTGATCCCTTTTTCCTAATCTGGGCTATCTTGTCTGGCCCCAGTGGGACAGGATGTACTTAGTCCCCATGAGACTTGGTGTACCAGAGAGGATTGGTACTGGGCAAGGACTCCCTTTCTCTAAGAAGAAGGGAAGAAGGAAATAGGAAAAGGAAGGTGGGAGGGTGTGACTGAAAGGAGAGGTGGGAGAGGGTCTGTGATAGGGATGTAAAGTGAATAAATAGATTAATTAATGAACAACAAATCAAACAAAAAAGAAGCAAACAAGCAAGCAAATAAAAATAATGACTATGTTTGGTATCATAGTTCCAAAGGATTAAAAACGCCAGAAGTTATGCCAATACCACCAATACACATCCGGTTTTTACAATGTACATAATACCTTAAGACTATCATGAAGATGTTTTATTTTCTGTAGACTTGTCCACAGACTACGAAGGGTTCTCAGAGACTTCTGGACTCGATTTTGAGAGTCTCAATATAGTCATGGCCATTAAAATTTACTTCTCGGCCATCTCTTGTCTCCAATCCATTTACTCTACAGTTTCTATGAGAAAATGCTACCAGATTCACCTACAAAAGCTCAGGGTCAGATTTTTAACCCTCACACCCCCCAGAAAAGATCTTTTTAGTCTTCCTCCTTGACAGCAAAGATCAGCTACACCTTCTGCTAGATTGCCCCAACACCCGTCTGCCTGCCTTTCGTGCTTGGCTTCCCTGTCCAGTCACTCAGGCCCCGCTGTCTACTGCAGAGAACTTGGTTCTCCCCGTGTGCCATTGTGACTGCAAGTCCCACTGCTAGGATGCACATAAACATACTACTGACTCTGTGCTTACAGCAGAGAAGCAGAGGCTGACATAAGAACAACCTATTCTCAAGCTCCTCCTCCCTGACAGTTTATTACATATGAATGGATATCCACCAACAGACTCTTTCAGAACTCCCCAGGCGACACTCAGCCAAGAGTCTACCTAATAGGCAACTGTCTAGAAGACTCCAGAAGCACAGGAGTGCTCCTTAGTTTGAAACCTGCTCTCCACGGCTCTCACTTCTTCTGTACCTTGCCTTGTTTCTGCTGTATGCTGTTCCTCTTTTCCCCCAAGTAGATGCAAAGACCTTGAACATCACCTTGACTTGCCCTTCACCCAACATTTAATACTTACAGTGGTCCTTAGTGCTAAGTACCTAAGATACAGATTCAGCACAAGCCTTTCATTTTTCAGTTGAGGCAGAATATCTCATTATTATTAACATTTTGCGATTTAGTAGCAATTTGGTATGTATGTGAGTGCCTACATGTATGTATGCATACCACATGGGTGCCTAGTGCTCAGAGGCTAAAAGAGGGTATCAGATGCTCTGAAACTGGACTTACAGGTAGTTATAGACTACCTGTTTTCTTCAGGAGCAACAAGTACTCTTAATCACTGAGCCATCTGTCTCTCTGGTGCAAATGTTAACATTGTAAAATATATAACTCAGGGATCCCACATCTGT
Organism: Apodemus agrarius; assembly: GCA_964023405.1. NCBI lineage: Eukaryota > Metazoa > Chordata > Mammalia > Rodentia > Muridae > Apodemus > Apodemus agrarius. The sequence continues at coordinate 83,557,602 of OZ030011.1, forward strand.
GCTGTTGTAGAAACATCAATGCTATCTAGTGACAGGGTTTTTCAAACCTAATGGAACTCTCATATCAGTTAGACAACCCACCCCATGTCTAGCTCTGTGCATTAAACTGTTCTGAGTACTTCATATATGTAGGATGACATAACATGACCTTCTATCCCTGGTTTGTGGTCACTGTTTTCAGGGCGCATCCAAGTTGCAATATATATCATTATGTCATTCCATTTTTACATACATATATGGATCCAGGAGTGGAGCCAAGCCCTGTGTAGCCCCGTGCATCTGCTAGCCAACAGATGTTAAGTTACATATACACAAACCAAGATCTTAATTCTATTCCCACCTACAATCAAAGCCTCAATACTCTACTGAGTAGAAACATTTAACTCATCTGTTCATTGTTTTAAAATAAATTATAATTCTGTTTGTTCAAAATGTCCATCTTATAACTATAAACAGTCTCCAAAGAGAAGACCTATTTGCCCAACCCACTTCACAAAGAAAACGTGCCACATGACACAAACGAGATAAGAAGGCTTAGCTGTACAAATGATCAAACATCACACCCTACCCGGCACTGCAAATGAACCCAGACTTCAATTCAGCCTGTAACTGCTAAAGCAATGCTAAGCCTACTCCTTAGACCAATTAAATGATTTCCATTCATATTTTTAAGACACCAAAGAGGACAAGCAAAATCAAAATAGTTTATTGTGCAGTCAGTTTTCTATAATGCTGGCTTTAAAAACTCAAATTTGTTCCAATGGAATTGACACAAAAGGAAATGATTTGTGCATAACACAAATTTCATGTCTAATTAGCCCGGCTTCTCAGGATGGGTGAACACTAAAACTGCACACTCGGCTGAATCAAGCCCTGAAGAAATGCACAAAACACACCTGTACACACTTCAAAGCACTGCCTGACATCTCTGGTCACTGCCCGTACTGCAAGCCACACTCATACATGGCTTTAAAAGCTCTCCTCAGAGTAACTGCATATTTACTGTAGTGTCTATATGTACTTCTCGGCCACTTAACATGTTTAAAATTGTTCCATTATTTTTACTAGGTTCCTATGTTTTTTGTTTGTAATGTATTGCTAAGTTTTTGAATGCAAGTGTCTAGCTCCATTTTCTTCTGAGGCACTGCATTCTGGTACAGCATGGTGAGTTTAAGAAATGCAGAAGCCACGTTTCAGCAAACGTGACTTGGCCCTTGTTTTAGAGTAGAAGCCGAAGCCGAAGTGCACACTCTAAGCTGCAGATCTGCTTTATGTCGGGTCAGCCTTAGGCATCCGAAGGCAGCATTGCCCCTTTTAAGCCTCCACCCGTCAACTCTGTTAAAACTTTTCTTTGTTGCTATTGCATGAGGAAACTCAAAGCGCTTACCGGGGCCTTCCCACTGTCCACAAACTCTCTGATCTCATCAAAGATCCGTCAATATATATCACAACAGAACCACTGAAACCAGACAGAAGGAATCACTAAAAACCCCTAGAGCGTACTTAGGTCATGATTCAGTTTCCTCTTCCATACATTTTAGAGAATTTATAGGAAGCATTAAGTAATTTTTTGTCACGTTTAACTGGACCACTTCAAATGATAGCCAAAGAGGGGTAAGATGATTAATGTAAGGAGAAGAGGTTTCAGATTCATTTAGTAAGATGATACACACTGTGGTTGAAATACCACCAGAATAAAACTTATACTTCCTAAGCAACCCACTGCCAAATATCCAAAGGTAAAATTAGCCCTAACGCTTCTCTACTTACTGCAGACCCCCTCTTCATATTGTTCCCCCAGTGTCATGCATTGTTCTAAGACCATCTCAACTCCCTTGGAGATCCACCCAGGACATGGCAGCAACCCTTGAATAAAGCAGCCATATTCACCGTGACAAGAAGAGAAGAAAGGAGAAGCAACTGCCATCTCGGCCCTCCACCACCCTGCGACCATGTCCCAGACTCTCCATCTCTTCTACACAGAGCACCAGCCCAGGTTCTACAAATACACAGATCACTTCAACAATCTTCACCACTCTCCCTAGAAATCTGAACACTCGGTTGCCTACAAGTAGGTGTTACCATCTTCCTGTTTCCCTAATAAAGCAGTATCAATGTGAAAAGGGGGAGAGGGGACCAGAGTGACTCACTTTGGTTTCATTTCCAACTATGATTGGTGGTGAAATCACCCTTCGACAACACTCAAGCAATTATGAAATTCAACAAAGGAACTAAATGAAGCAGGAGAGATATGACATTGGGGGTGGGAGTGGAGAGGACAAAGGTCTTCAAGCTGCCAAAAGTAGATTAGAAATACATGGATAGAAGGACGTGATAGGAGAGAAAGGGAAATTAGATTAACTGTGGATTTTTGAGGCTGGCTAGACACTTGCCTTCACCTGATCCAAGGCCCTGCGGTCACTGTCTCATGGTCCTAGGATGCTCTTAGGCTCTATGGCACTAGCAGTAGCCAAAGGCCTCAGACACAGTAAAGACTGTCCAAGAACCTGGCATTTGTCAGACCATATGGTACAGCAACCCAGGCGCGTAATCCAAGCAACTGTATCCTGGATGCACTTTGGAAATATCTCTTCACAGTGAAGTAGAAAAGGGTCATAAGCAAGTCTCAGTCGGCTATCATGAATTCTCAATCCAAGCAGATCCCTCTGTGACCTAGAGAAAGTCCCTGACATTCCTGAGCCCTCATTTCCTTATCTATAAAAGGACCATCAAGATAATACGAGTTTCCCAGAGCTCCAACAGGAATATCAAAGGTCAGCTTAGTGCTGACATACAAATTATTAGGTTAAGCACTTTTAGTACATTGCTGTAAAGCCTTATGTACAAATATCACAATAACTACACAGTGAGAGCAGAAGTTGTAATAAATAAAAATTGACTGTATAGATTTGGAGTATAGGGGGAAACTATTAGGTAGTATATTTTAAATTTAGGTTGTAATATCACAATAGAGGAAATAGACCCCAAATTTCATAAAATATTAGTGACGCTTAAACTCTGCCGGTATTAATAATACAGATAAAAGAAAAGGGGCGTTTTTACTGTTCATATGCTCAAGAGAAGACACCAGTGTCCTGACATTTACTAGTCACATTAGAACAAGGTACACATCTAGAAGGAACATATTCTGTGGTCCATATAAATTAAATAACCCTGACATGTCAACAAATATTCAGATTCCTAACACAGACAGTTCAAAAGCACATGCATAAATATATGAATATGTTCCTACGTGTGGCAGTTGTTAAAAGCAGTATAAAGTATAATAATTAGGTTAGATGATTGCTATAGATAATCTAATACAGGTGATCTACTGAATGAGTTCTTGAAAGCCAGATTTCATGACCTTAAAGATTGCCTTAAAATTTCTTTGCTAATTTTAGAACAGTTCAATATTTGGAGATATTTTTAGAAATTAAAAGTCTGAAATATAGCCGGGCAGTGGTGGCGCACGCCTTTAATCTCAGCACTTGGGAGGCAGAGGCAGGTGGATTTCTGAGTTCGAGGCCAGCCTGGTCTACAGAGTGAGTTCCAGGACAGCCAGGGCTACACAGAGAAACCCTGTCTCGAAAAACCAAAAAAAAAACAAAACAAAAAAAAAAAAAGTCTGAAATATACAGTTAACAAAATTAGATTTCGCCAGCCATTTGGCTTCTCACAGGTTAACAAGTACGATTTTGTTTTATTCTATTGTACTCTGCTTTATTCTACAATAACATAGAATTTAGCTAGTAACAGGTAACAAGGAAATTCAATTATGCATGAAGTCATTCAATAACTAGCATTATTAGCCAGTAGCTTTCACATATTGAGCATGCATTATATGTCAAACATATTGCAATGTATTTTATATGTTAATTCTCACAACAAAATTGTGAAATTAAACAAACACCCTTCAACACAATTAAGAAAACAGACATGAACATAGTCAGCCTGAGGCCATCTCATGCCCTTTTCACTTTAAAAAGCATTTACTCATTGTATGTGTTAATTTCTACATGCATAGGTTCTCAGATCCAAGTTCTCTTCTTCCTCCTAAGAACAGCAGAGAATTCCTCCCTGTCACCAGTTATCATAATGTCACTGAGAGGCTTGGTTGACCTCAGGTCCCCAGTGCTTGTCGAGGAGATCTTCATTTGTTCTCCCTGAACAAACACCCAGCACGGTTTCCAACAAACCCACAGGAACAGAGTGATTTCTGTCTTCCGTCTTCTTAGGTCGGTGAAGTTAGTGACCTCTTAGTATCCTTGAACTTGTAGAACTCTTCCTTCCTGACTTCCCACCTCTACTATTCACCCCCTCCTCCAGAGACTTCCCATCCACTCTGATACCTTTGCCGTTTAAAATTAAGAGTTCAGGTGCACACACAGCAGAGACAATGACTCTGAGAGGATCACCCAGATCTCACAGTCAAACACAGGTGCTCCAAGGGCTTTGAGTCCCTCTTCTCTTTGGTTTCCTTTCATTTCTTGAGGTCAGTCATCTTTGGAGCTGCAGTGGTCTGAATGGAAATAGCCCCCTAGGCTCATAGAGAGTGTCACTATTAGGAGGTATGGCCTTGTAAGAGTAGGTGTGGCCTTGTTGGAGGAAATGTGTCTCTGGGGGTGGGTTTTGAGGTTTCAGATGTCCAGGCCAGGCCCAGTGTCTAACTCTCTTCCTGTTTCCTACCAATCTAGACGAAGAACTCTCAGTTACCTCTTTGGCAGCATGTTGGCCTTCATGCATCCATGATTCCCACCATGACAATAATGAACTAAACCTCTGAACTGTAAACCAATCCTAATTAAATATTTCCTCATAAGAGTTGTCAAAGTCGTAATGTCTCTTCACAGCAAGAGAAACCTTAACTAAGATAGGAGCCCACTCATGTAATAAAGCTGCTTATACCAAGAGACGCTGTTGACCTTTGTACTGAAAAATTCTAGGTGGTCTCATTTACCATACAATGATGGTCCCTTCTTTTGGAATATGTAAAATTAAAAAAAAGTTCTAGAAAGTTCACCACAACTATACTTGGGATCAACTTCTGTATCTGTTCCTGGTTATATTTGACCTACATTTACACTTGAGAATAAAAAAATGGTGGAAATAATATGAACTTATATGTCCCACATCTAATTTTCCCTTTGATTTCTTCTGTATCTGAAATTGATATATTAAATTCTCACCTGCCAATTTGTATTTTTAACCTTAATTTTTAAAGGACTGTTGTTTAATTGCAGTAAAAAAATGTATAATTTTGGCCTTTTATAAATGTATAGCTTAGCAGCATGGGATCCATTGATGATATGAAAGAGACCTCCAGAATGTTGTCAGCTCACAAGTCCAGAAGTCAGACCTCAGAGGAGCCCCTGCTCCTTCTGAGCCTCTGCTAAGCCAAAGCCCTCCCTGTTCCTGTCAGTCCACCTACTCAGATGTGGTGATTTCAAGACTGCCTCTTACGACCAAAATTTCCTTGGATTTGTTTTATTAAATGAGGTCTCATTTAACCCAGACTAGCCTGAAGCTCCCTGTGTAGCAAAGAATAACCTTGAACTCCCAATCCCCCTGCCTCCACTTCCAAATCCTGGGATTATAGGAGTATGCTGCCATATTCTATTTTATTCTTGTCCTTTTCTCTTCTTTACAGGGTGTGTGTGTGTGTGTGTGTGTGTGTGTGTGTGTGTATGTGTAGTGTGTGTGTGTGTGTGTAGTGTGTGTGTGTGTGTGTGTGTGTGTGTGTGAGAGAGAGAGAGAGAGAGAGAGAGAGAGAGAGAGAGAGAGAGAGAGAGATCTACTTCATTAAAGGCTAAACTTCTGTTTCCTTTCATCTATTTTAGTGTTATAAATTTTGAAATGCTTTTATTGGTGGCCGCTTTTTGAATTATAAAGCTCTATTTCCTGGTTATGAAGTAAAGAACAAGGTAACTTAGTGCTCCCATATGCAGAGATAAGGTTTACAGCACCTGTCACAAGAGTAACTGGGAGGAAGGACTGTCAGTATTTGGGCTCAAAATCAACACAAGAGCAACTTTAGCTAATCTCCATTCCCAGCAGCCACCTCTGTAATCCAAAGCATGTGTCCAGGGTTTGGGGGGTCCATTCAGGAGACCTCTTCCTACCACATGAGAAGAGAATAATTTTCTAAATGATTCTATTCAGTGTGTCAACTAGTTGTTCAGTAAGTTTTTCACTACCCATCTATGGAATACCTATAGTGACTCTTATAGAGTGAATATTATATTCTGGTCCCTATATGTTTTCCATCTCCTCTACTACATCATTCAGTTAGAAATCAAGACAGAAACTAAACATAAGTAAGTAAAATATAATAATAATATAATAAGGCTATACCTGCATGTCAACTTGACTCTATTTGTAATGAACTACAGTCCAGAATTGGAGGGCTCAACTGCGATCCAGATCGTGAGGCTGAAAGACACAAGTTTCTGACCTGGATCTTGGCATAGAGATCTTGAGGCACAGTGGCCATGAAAGCTTTGGCCCAGGCAAGGTAGTGCACGCCTTTAATCCCAGGAGACTAAGGCAAGGCGATCTCTCTTGGTCAACCTCTGACACACCTTTAATCTGGGCCACGCCTTCTTCGGGAGATCTACCTAAGGACATTGGAAGAACAAAGATTTGTTCTTCTTCATCTTGTTGTGCTTAACTTGCCTGCACATCTGTTGGAATCTACTTCTACAGAAGATCAGCTTAAACAGCTAGTCTTGTGGGACTGAGAAACTACTAGATTCTTGGACTTCCCATTCACAGCTGACCATTGTTGGGGAGTTGGACTATAGACTAAGTCATCATAACAAATTCCCTTATTATATAGAGACCATCCATAAGTTCTGCAACTCTAGAGAACCCTAATACAGTAAGGAAAGCTAAAAAATAAAATAAAATAAAATAAAATAAAATAAAATAAAATAAAATAAAATAAAATAAAATAAAATATAAAATAAAATAAAATAAAATATAAATAAAAAAATTTTAAACCTAAGTATGAACTAAATCTTGACAGAGAGATGCTAGACAAAAAGTGTCTAGGGGTGAGATAAGAGCTATCTATCTTATATATCTCCTCCTCTACTCTGTCCTGCTACGAACTATAATCTGAAGGTTATTGTGACAGCAAATTACTGTTTTCCTAATTATGGGGAGATTATGTTAAGTGACATCATCAACCAAGACTTTGTAACACTCTGGGGGGAGGACAGGAGCTCAGGGGTTATTCCTCAGAAACTGTCGCTGTGCTTCTCGAGACAAAGTCTCACACTGGGACCTGAACGTCACCAAGTGGACTGGGATGGCTTAACGGGGAGCCTTCTGTTTCTAACTATGGAGCAGGGGGTCACTAGTAAACACCCCCATGGCCGGCCGACTTTCCACGGGGGCTGAAGATTTTAGTCAGGGCCTCAGGCTTACAAACTGAGCTACCTCCCAACCCCTAGAACTTATTACTACATATAGAAATAAATATAATATATGAAAAATATTTAACATCGATTTAATATAAATCTTCTTTTTAATCTTAATTTGGAGAAGGTCACTGTGTGATCTTTTATTACTCCCTCACCACACAAATGATTTTAAAAGGGAAAAATTGGTAAAAATGTCTCTTTTCATTGAAAAAAAGTACACCCAATAAAGGAACATATTTACCAATTCATTTTATATATAATTTGGTCTCTGTTTTCTTAACGACCTTCCTAACTGTAATTTCCTTCATGTTTTATACATAGGCTGTCCATGAATTAGTGTGCTCAGATGTGAGACAAAACATATAATAGACTCAAATGAGACATTCATATCAAAAATGAGTATGCATTTCTAAACATCGAAGACCTTTTTGGAAGGAAGATCTGCATGGGAGTGGTCTCGGAAATGGCTCCAAATCACCGAGTTCACACCATGAAAACAGCCAGCGGGAAAGCCCACAGCTTCACCAACTTTGAAATTACAAACAATACAGAATTAAATCACTTAACAGTAATGTCTCCAGGGAAGGGACATGTCAGTTCACTTTAGGTAACTGAGAGATATCGACCACTTCCCATGATATCTTCATAAGTTTTAAATTATAGTCGATAGAGAAAATCATATGTTTTAGAGACAGTTCTCTCCCCACCAGGATGATCCAAAACCAGCTCCATCCTGTCATTTACGGTAATTATCCTGCCTCTCAAAAATCCAACCAGCTATTTAAAAAATACCAATGTAGTCATTTCTTGCTTTCTGAAACACAAGGTCATTTTGTTTGAGTGGTTATTTCCAAAGGCTTCTAGATAGAGCTTTGTTGTACTTCCTCACAGGGTGGCCCCCAGGGCAGGCAGCAAAGATATCTGAGGTACCTAGTGTAGAGCCACTAGCATCAAATCTGTACCACAGGGGGCAGCTGCATTCCAAGACAATCTATAAACTAAGGTATGACTGAACAGAAGGACTGTCTAGGTTAGAATTCCAGTTCCTCCTCAGGATATGTGTGGCCTCCAGGAAGTTAATCACCTCTCTGAGCTTTGGTTCCCAGTCTCTAAAGCAATGGGCACTCTAAGAGAAGTTAAGCAGATCCTGTGTGAAGCTCCCATGGTAGACAAAGTTCAAAGTTCACACCTATCGAGCCTGGCTCTGACTCAGGATGCTCTCAATCTGCGTCAGTCTCATCAAGGCTCTTATAGAATTATCAATTTTCTCTCCTCTGAAAAACGAATGGATGTATGAGCTATGTCCAATCGACAACAAAACTTATTTAAAATTATAATTGCGATTTTCAAGACCGGCAACTCCTAAGTTCTATCCATAACCCAGGATGTATTATTTATATTACTTAGTCTCACAGAAGTCCAGAGCATCAAGCATTATCCTCTCTACATTAGCGACTAAACAAAGCCCAAAGAAATACCCACAGCTGAGACAGCTAGCTTCTACTTACCTCCAATTTCCTACCTTACCCCATGGTGCCTTCTTAGTGTCTGCTCTTAGCATTCTCTCACTAAATACCTGATAATAGAGACTACAGGAGACGCCTTGGTGCTTAAGGGTTCCTTGTGCTTCGGAAGAGGACCCACATTTAGTCCTAGCAGTCCACTCTCTACTGCTGCCTGTAACTCCAGCTCCGGGGGGGGACCCAACGCCTCTAGTCTCCACGGTCATTCACACTCATGTAACCATATATTCTCTCTCTCTCTCTCTCTCTCTCTCTCTCTCTCTCTCTCTCACACACACACACACACACACACACACACACACACACAAATTAAAATTAAATCTCTAAGAAATTCTGTACAATAACAACAAAATAAGCTCAGCTGTACCTCACCAGTGAGTATGTATGCACTCTGCCTTTGTATTGAAAGGCCTGGCTTATAGTTCATCTATCTAAAGCATCATTGTTAGACAAACACCACAGCATACATATAATTTAAAATAACTCCCTTGCTACCTCTGGGCAATGGAGTAGTCCAGCACTGCCCTTCCTTAATCCTAGAAGAGTCCGATCACCGCACCCAGATGGACCCTCTCAGTAGTACCAAATACTAGTACCTTAACCACTTATCTCTCTCATACATTACTAATAAAAGAGCGAAATGCAAAATCACTGTAGAAAATAGTTTGGCAGCTTCCTATAACACTGAATGTGCACTTCTGACCTAGAAATATCGTTGTAGCCATTTCTCCCAGCGAATTAAAAAAGTACACGCAACAAAAATCTGGATACAAAAGTTTCTAACACTTTCACTTGTAACAACTCCAAAGTACAAACAACCCAAACATTCTTCAGTAAGGTAAAGGTTAACCAAACTTTGCTATACTTACAGTATAGAGTACCCGGCATACAAAGGATTGAATTATCATCAATGCCTTGAATTCAAGGCATTATAGATATTAGGGGTTGGGGCTCATCTCCAAAGGTTATATATGTAGTATAGCCCATTTTCACAACAGTCATAAAATGACAAAATTACAGGACTGGAGAATGGGCCAATATTCATTAGGAATCATGAACCAGCAGAGAGGTAGGGTAGCCTCAAGGCGGTGGTACAGGGGAGGTCTTGCGTGGTGTTTGTAACAATTCTATACTCTCATTACTGTGATGCTTACAGGAATCTATGCATGGGGTGTAGGATTCATAGAAACGGACAAAAACTGAACAAGCCATCTGCTTTAACAGTAATGTACCAATGCCGATGTCCTGGTTTGATATTCTACTATGATTACAAGATATCCCCGACAGGAGACCTGGCCAAAGGACACCTGAGCCTCTTGATGGGTAAGGAATCTCCTATTCATGTATAATTATGCCAAAAGAAAGGAAGAGTGGGAGGGAGAGAGGGAGGGTAAAGGGGGAGGGAGGTCCCATGCCACGTTTTAGCTCTATAAGTAGAAAACTACAAACTACAGGGACAGGTTCAGTCTTCGATGAGACTGGGATTTCCACTAGTTTACTCATTCTACAACCAGGGGATAACCCATGTTACAGACCTCAAAAATGAATCACACCAAAGGCATTCACATGCCCATATGCCCAGGCTCTCAGGAAAGCCATTGTCCACAGTCAAGTCCTTGGACTCTTTCTCCAACATAACAGGACTATGAACATATCCACACTTCAAAGCTCTTAATTCTCCCAGAAAGGTCAGGAGAGGCTTCATCCACCAAGGGAAATTTGAGTGGCGTTTGAAGGCTGAGTAAGAGGTCACCTGGCATGACTAGGAAGTGTGAGCCAGCCAGGAAACCAGAGGAGTGGATAGCACTCTGGCTCAGACTGCTCTTCAGGCTGAACGGGGAGTGTGGAGATAATACAGCGTATCTAAGGGTGGCGAGGCTGGGAAAGAAGAAAGGTCTTGAAGGTCTCCAGAGCTCACTGTGGGAGACGAGGCTTAAAGCTGAAGCCAAGCATGCCCGTGCTCCCTCCACAAATGACAGAAAGTCTAAGCATCTCTGTGTTTTAAGATACCTTCATTATTTCTCTTCCTCACAGCACTGTATTTTGGTTGTTAACGGAAACATAATGGTTCTAACACGCAAGAACAACATAGCAGGATGTTTCATTTTGCTGCCTAAGCAAAGCTGGTAGATTCTTTGGAAAAGTAGAACTAATGAAGTGATGAATTACGTCACTACCCTAAGTAATACGGAAATACTAGAACAATCTCATTAAGCATATTCCCCAATCATATCTGGTCCTGATTCAATCTGCCCTTTCTCAAAACTAATCTGTAATTGTGAAATAAATTTCAACCATGTTTTTAATTGGGTGAGTATGGAAAACAGTTGAATGTTCAGGGTGTGTGTAAAAAATACGTGTCCTACCAAAAGGAACCAATAATTCTTGATTTAAATTTAACAGCCTATTCACAGTGGCAATAAAATATTAATGGCACTGCAAAGCTGAATTTACTCAGGCAGTAATTCACAGTATCTGAAATACAGTCTTTATTTTATGTCGAGTCATTACATCAGTAAAAGTTACCAAAATATAAATCTATTTGACTTCCAGTATTTTATACGATAAATTGAGCCATTTCTCCCAGTGTCAAGTTGGCTTTGAAATACATGGGCTTATAATAGTGAAAACCCACACAGTATCAGGGAAACGGCAAGCCATCTGCCATAAATATGTCCTAAAACTAACAAATGCGATCCTGTCCCTTCTCGCATTCGAGATGTCTTGTGTTCTTTGAGATAATCTAAAGCTCTCAGCGTGACATGAATGCTGGACAAGATCAATTCCCTGCCAGCGTTCAAGGTTCTTTTAAAACGTGCTCAAACCCATGACTGATCAGCTGGAGTTGCACAAACAGAACAACCAAGTATATGCAACTGAGTGACCCCTAAATACCATGGTAGGGCAAAAGAAACCGGAACATCAGAGGAGTCCGGAGTGTCAATTTGACAGACACGGGTCATTGTCCAGATGAGTGGCTTCGTCACCCATGGCTTTCTTAGACAAAGGAGAAATAATCTATTGTAAATTGTCTGCATTCTGAACATAGCAACTATGTTTTAATCCCCCTTAGCATCTTCAACCCCTACCACAGTAATTCTTAATGAATGGGTTTGGTTTTTTTTATTTTTATTTTTATTTTTTGGACAAGATGACTAATTGGCGGAATGAATGTATACATGCAAGACACAACACCAGAAACTGCTCATAGACTATTAGTGACATTCACGCACTTACATTTATTGCAACATTCATTAGGCGCCTGAAATGAGCCGATATGGTGCCAACTGATGGAAAGCCAAAAAATAAAAAATAAATAAATAAAAATAAAGAAAGGCAACATGCCATAATCCCTTCTTGTAACAGGGCAGCTGTAAATCTATAAGACACAAGAGAAAGAACAAAGAAAAGCTGTAACAACCTTCAGGGTTTCAACTAATCTAGTGGCGTAGGGGTGAAAAGACATAAATCCCATCCCTGGAAAGAGACCAGTGTCCCTATGGGGAGAGCATCCAGGATCTGGAGGTAAAAGGCCAAGGCAGACAAAAGACCCTTCATATGATCATTATCAGCACAGGCCTGAGACACCCTCAGCATCTCCCTTTGAAAAGATTTATTAATATCTCTGTTGAGGGCTAAGATAAAAGGGGGTGGGAGGTGGGGAGGGTGACAGCTCTCAGCCCATCAGGAAAGTGGTAGGCAGCCAGCCATAGCGGCATGTGACTTTGATGGGATCTCTTAAATCCATGTAAACTGGCTCCCTATTTGGGAGCTGTGGGTCATTTTCTCTATGGTCGCTTAGTAACTACAGAGAATCCCGAAGGCTCAAAGGCACAGATCAGCTTGAACTCAGGCCCAATACAATTACAGAAGCCCAGACTGCCATCCCCCAAAGACTTTCTAGGTATCATGAACAAAAGAATGGAACTTAACTGGGGAAAGCCTGGGAGATAAACAGGACATTTGGCCATCCGGGCCTCGTAGCAGCCCTCACAAAGGATGTGGTGTTAAAAATAGAAGCAGCACACATTCATGCAGAGATGGTATCTGGAAACAGCACAAAGCCTGATGACATCCCTGCCCTGAAAACACCTTAGAGGAAGAAACTGACAAGAGCAGACAGGTAGACTGCACCTAGCAAGGCAGGGACACCATGCACGAACGAGCCAGAAAAGGCCTTCCTTCTAGCAAGTCTCCCCTCCATTCAATAACCATGCTGATGAACTAGGCGAACAGGACCCAGGCAGGAAGACCACGAAAGAACCAACAGAAGCTTCACTAGCCGTAGGGCCACTAAGGCAAGGTTTATTCCCCTTGTATACCTGGCCCACGGGATAGGCTAATCCTCCCTGCAGGATACTCTAAGTGAGGTGCATATACCTGCCCTTCCCTCTGTGGGGAGTTACTAACTTGGCTCCTGAATTGTGCTTGACCATAAAGGGAAGCAAGAAGTTAGTGATTCAGTACTCAGATACCTTAGCATGTACATTCCAGGATCATAGCCGACCACTGAATTCTTTACTTCAGTCCTCCTGAGATATTCTGCCTCTCGCAGCCTGAATCCAAGAATTTTTGGATAACATAGCTAGCTACTCAGGTACTTCCTAGGAACTAGCAGACTACCTCAGAGCTGGCGCTGCGTGTGTCTGGGAGCCACACGGCCTCCCATCAGCTGAGACCTTCTCTGGAATCCACCTTTTCAGGAAAACGAGAATCGAAGTAGAGTACTGGACTGAGGACGCTGTCTCTGTTTTCAATCCCATAAATGCATTCATAAGGAGCCTCCAAAACAGTTCCACAAACAAACAGTCACACAGTCCTGCTCAACCTAACAGACACCCTCATATGTTACAGCTCCTTGTTTGAATAAAGGATAAGAGGGTTGCTTGGGGCCAGGGAGATGGCACATTGTAAAAACAAACAAACAAAAAAACCAACAACAACAAAAAAAACATAACAAAACACACACACACACACTCAAAACACTTGCCACACAAGCATGAGAACCACAGATCAGATCCCCCAAACCCCACACAGGCGCAGAGTGGGCTTGGTGGCTGGTCAGTAATTCCAGCAACAGGTGGTCCTCAAAACAAGCAAGTTGACAAGATGAAACTTCTTGGTGAACACCAGGCTCAATTGAGAGACCCCATCTCAACGAGTAAAGCAGAACGTGATCAAGAAAAACTAGCAACACTCAGCTCCACATACATGCTCACAGGTACACTTACACACATGACTCAGCTCCACATACATGCTCACAGGTACACTTACATACATGTACTCACAGATGTAAGCACTCACCCAGCATACACGCATGCAAACATAAAGAAAGAAAAAGAAAGAAAAGGGCTGCCTGGTCGTACAGCTACGTAAGTTAGGATGGCTTGTGCGGAAAAGGATAGTATGTATGTTAGAAAGCTGTTAAGTTAAACAGTGTTTTTCAACCTGTGAGCCACCTATTATTAATGCTTCTTAAAATGGATTGTGGAAGGAAAAAAAAAAAAGGAATGATATACGATAGAAAGAAATGGGAGCAGAATTGAACGGAGTAGAGTGGACCAGAGAGGAACAGAAAGGGGACACCACAGTGACTTCATGTTGTCAGGATTATCCTTTGGTGAATTTGTGCCATGGTGAGAGGCCAGCATGGTGTCCAAATGACATTTTTGAGAGACTAATGTACCTTTATTATGGTGAATTCTTCAACACATGCTGCTGCTTCAGAATCATTTCAGTTGTAAGTAGACCAAGTTCTTGGGGACTTTGAGTGGACAGCTAAGTGAAGGAGGAAATACATAGAATATGGATATACACATCTTGGTGGATTTCGGAGGTTTGGGTATGTGTTTGCTGGTTTGGAGATTTATGCCTGTTCGTGTTAGGGGACAGGGTCTCTCTGTAGTCCTGCCGGCTCTGGAACTCAACAGACCATCCTCAAACCTGTGGCATGCCTCTGCTTCCTCCTCCCATGTGTTGAGATTACAATAATGAGCCCCCATGCCTGACATCCCTACATCTTTTAAAATAATCTGCGCCATGAACAGTAGAATACCACAAGATAATTTAGCCCCGTGAACAAGGTATACAGGCTGCATTTTACTAACATTTTTAACAATTTTAGTAACTGTGAGAGATAAAATATCTAAAAAAAAAAACCAGAAAGAAGTAATTTCTAAATGACACTAAATAATCAGAGTTTCACTATCCTCATGTGTGTTATCCTACTCAACAAGAAAATGCTCAGCCTTAATAAAGCTCACTTCATTTCCCAGAGCAGAAGTAACATAGTGATTAAGTTGGTATTCATCCCTGATTGCTACAAAAATAACCTCAATCTTAAAACACATGTACAAAACAAATAAATAAAAAACATTCTTTGATTAATTGATGAAGTCTTCTGGGTGTAATTTATTCTTTTTAAATCTCTGATCAGTTCAATTTTGCCTTAATTAAGAAATAATTTGTTCTAATTAAGATACAACTATTCCAATTGGGGCTCTTTAAATTAATTGTTTTACAGCACTAAATTAAAAGTGGGCTGAACTTTTCAAAAGTATATGATTTGAAGTTTATTGACAAAAAAAATGTGACTGAATTTTAAGTTATTTAAAAGTAGTAAAAAACATGGGAGGAAAAAGCTTTTTATAAGAAATTTAAGCTTGCCTCTTTCTTAACCTATTATCAGGACTAGTACATCTGCCCATCTATAAAGATATGAGCATAGTGTCATGCATACAGCAGTACACACTCAAGCTATTCAAGTGTCCAATTATAGTCAATCTATTAAATATCATTCCCTAAAGCAAATTCCTACTACTAGGTAACCTTTCTCCTTTAATCAACAGAAAGCCATCAGTTCAATATTTCAGTATCCCAGCTACTCAAATGTCACTACGCTGCAATGGTTCAGGAGCCTGCAAATTTTGGAAGCAACAAAAGAGTACCAAGAACAGAGACTCAATAATCTAAATTTGCCGGGGTTAGGGGGGTGGGGGAGGAGGAGTGGAGGGGGGATTGGGAGCCATGTCTAGTAACTATTACTATCAGTGTTCAAAGATCATAATAGTATTCTATCAATTATCTTATCAAAAAAAAGTTAAACTCCGAATTAACCAAAATGTAATGAAGAAAATATGGGGTTCTTATCTCTTACTTTCCCCGTCATATCTAAAGGTCAGCAGTGTAGACAATAACAATGATCAGGCATCCTTGTTCATTCCCTCCCACATTCTTCCTTGTTCCGGATCGCCCACCTCATCTTAAGACTCAAAGTTCCTCGTCTAAAGAAGGCTGAATGTTCAGCAACACTACAAATGATCAAGAGTTTTCTCTTGGGGCACAGATCACAGCACACAACCAAACGCGACATCTCTGGGCTGATTTCCAGAGATGCTGGTCTAAATCCAACATCTACAGAGCTGTTTTACCCTCGCCGTGTTTGGGAGCTCCAGTCAATAGCTTGCAAAACTTCAGAGCTCTGAAGGAATTCAGACAAAATAGAATGAAACGCGTTTTACTTTATTCCTAAAAATATATATTTTTAACAAAAAGAAACAGAAAATAGGAAGGGCTAGTGAGGCAAAAACACCCTATTATCAGCTGGTCCTGTTTTCCCTCTGGGGTCCCAGAGACTACAGCTGTGCTCTGAAGCTGGCTTGTCAGCCAGTTCATCTAAAACCATGCTGCAATTCCCAGTAACGCAGACCAGAGCAAGGGCGTTAGGGAGTGCAAAGCACCTGTAATTGGCTCAATCCACAAACTCAGAAAAAGGACAGGCAGGTTACAAACTGCCACAATCCACTCTGACTCCGCAACTCCCCTGCGGTGAGCCTCTGGTAGCAACAGCTCTAAGGCTAAGTAGGAAGAGTCCTAGAGTGTATGAAAGACTTGACCAGAGTTCAAGGTCAAGTGCTGTAAGTACCAAAATGGTCTAAGGAAAACAGCAGTCTGAAATTATGTCTACTTTACATGACCAGGCACGGTTTAGGTTTGTTTGTTGTTCGTCTGTTTGTTTTAAAGGCGGTCACGTTTAAATTGGGCTGGTCAGGATGAGTAGCATTTTAAAAAGTAGAGGAGGACAAAGAACTTGAATAAGGACATGAGCACAGGAGCTGACACTGCTCGGAAGGTTAGTGTGCATGACAGCACCGTTGGGGGCTTGTGTTTACGCTGCCCGTCATAGGACTCAATCTATGGGGGAGAAAAGCAAGACGTCAAAAAGACAGGCTGGGTGAAAAAGTAGGGTTTCCTTAGGACCAAGCCTACGAATCTGGATTTCACCTGAGACAAAAGGAAATATTACCAATCATGTTTTTGAAAAGAAAAAAAAAAAAAAAAAAAGACAGCGGTGGAAAAGCGGTGGGAAGGGAGAGAGAAGACAGCCAGAATCACTGGTCATCAGACATGCTGCTAAGAAAAATTAATATAAGTCACCGCCAAGAATTTTAAAACTTTGTTATCAATTAAAGTGGTATGGTGTGCTATATTCAATAACAAATACTAAGGTGTGGAAGAATCCTAAATATTATTTATTTCACCTTTACTCAGTTCTATGAATCCTTCTGTCAAACCACATCCACAAAAAAAAAAAAAAAAAAAACACATCCACAATAAAGCAGGCAGTTCTGTGTCAAGCCCTGTGCAGGGCAGTGAACCTTTCTCAGCAGCTTGAAGAGCTGAGAAGCACCTCTGAGTTAAATTGCTCTTATAACTTGGACTTTGGTTTCCAAATCTGGATGAACATCAAACATTTTGGACCTATTCTAAAACATTTTCTTTGGGTTTTACCTTCTATAAAATCGGGGAGGGGGCTTGTATTGATTATATGATATATTGGCTACCATTTTTCATAGAGGCAAATTCAATAAGGATGCATTTTACAACTACTCAGTGGTGTCTTTGATGCAATAAAACAGAGAAATACACTACTTCACACAAGCTTGGCCAAATCCCTCTGCAATGCTAATCTGTTGGTTAGTCTGACAAGTGTTTTTAAAGGGAGGGGTACTGAGAACAGATCCTGGAGGCAGACCCCACCAGCCCAGCAACAGTCTCCCTTTCCCCAATTGTTGTGTATCCTGAACCAGTTAAAGTTTCTTTGCATTTCACATCTATCATCTGAAAATGAGGCTAACAGTCCCTGCCCCCTGTCTATCACATAAGATATATGCACGCAGTTCTTAGTACAATATTTGAGATGCAATCAATATCGGGGGGATATTGGTAGCAGTGGCAACCCATGGATTAAATAATTCACTCTTCATAATCATCTTTCACATGCTATCATTTCTGAACCTCTGGCCACTTCTGGATCACTTTGATTTGTCAACATATCCCTTAAAGACACTATGTCCAGAAATAAATACACTGTTAACTGCATGTTTTGAGATGAATCTAGTACAGAAGGTGAAGTTATTTCCCTTACTTTTGAATACTGATTGTTGAACATGAATCATAGTCTCATAGGTATAAATGAAGTAGGATAACAAAACCAAAAATAAACTAACAAAAACCAGTGTTCAAGAGTATAAGGAGATGGATCAATGGTTAGGAGAATTACTGTGCAATTATAAAGACTAGAGTTTGGATCATAGCACCCATATAACAAGCTAGGCAGACCACAAATAGCTGTAACTTCAACTCTGAAGGATACAATACAGGGCCTTCTTCTGGCTTCTACACTCACAAGCATGGAACATGCATACATACATACATACATACATATATACATACATACATACATATATACATACATACATATATACATACATACATATATACATACATACATACATACACACACAAATTTTAAGACAGTATTTAAAGAAAAAAGGCAAATTATATACTCATATATCATATGCAGAGACAAAGTATGAATTCTAGGATTGTAAAACATTACCCAGGAAGAAGATAAGAGTTTTCCCTGATGCCAAATAGATGAGAAAA
This sequence comes from Apodemus agrarius, assembly GCA_964023405.1. Lineage (NCBI taxonomy): Eukaryota > Metazoa > Chordata > Mammalia > Rodentia > Muridae > Apodemus > Apodemus agrarius. The sequence goes on from OZ030011.1 coordinate 83,576,500, forward strand.
GTCTCTCACATGTCCAGGTTCTAGAAGAAAGCACTCACACACGCTCTATGTGAGCTCAGCTCTATAGATGCCAAATCCTGTGCTATACACTAACTGGAACTCTCAAAACTTACATGTTGAAGTCCTTTCCCCTAGAGCAATGGTATTTGAGATGAAGCCATGATGGTAGATAAGTAGGCTGGATTGGGACAGGAGAGATGATGATTGGATTAGTGCCTTAGAGTGATCCCTCCCCACATACAAGCACTAATAAAACCTTTAAGAACCCTCAGTGAATAGGTAGCTATCTACAAGCCTGTCAGCAAGCCCACCCAGAACCAAAATCTGCAGGTTCCTTAAACTTTAATTTATAGCTTCTTAGTGGAAAACAAATGTTTGTTATTTAAACACCAGTCTTGTTATCACAACTTTAAGCAACTGAGAAAGTTATTGGTATCAAAAGTCAGGAAGCAGGAAGCTCCTACAACCAACTTACACACATTGAGAAACAGTCTATGGACACCAAGAAGACACTGCTAATGGTTATATAGCCACTGGCCACCAAAACCTGCCAAAAACGACCCTATGTCTACTAAGCAGAAAATATAAAAATACTCCTCCCTTGTAGTCAGTTTATTTGATTATAAACACTAATCCCTAAAGCAAGGCAGCCACAAGAAAAACAAGGTTCTAGAGCAGTAACTACCAATCACAACAGCAAGACCAACGGTATATCATAGAGCATTTTGCCAAAAGCACAATATCTAAGTCCAGCCTTTGAAACTGTGTGGATGGAAGGAGGGATGTAGTCTAATGATACGACTGTTGCCCAGCATATATAAAAGCCCTTGATTTCAGCCCAAAGTACTAAAGGAAAAGGTGAGAAGAGAATTGCATTTTATCTAAACTACAATGAGAAAGAGACTAGGAAGTACAGCAAGTGGACAGATTTAGTGGCAGCCTGACACTTTTGTAGCCAGCTGTCACAAAACACTGTTGGACAGATTACCAGAGATAATGAGATATTTTCTGGAAAAGCTTATGTATAGGTTTATGTGTATATTGATGTGTGTATACACCTATATAATATGTATGCATGTACATATACATATGTGTACATATGTATGTATTATGTATATCTTTATATGTGTGTCTATCTATTTATACAAATATAAATATGAATGGAAGGACCAAAATCATGAGCCCTGAGGAAATGACACAGATGTGCAGGCCTCCTCTGAAGCAGGTGATGCCGATGCTGATGCTGATAAGAGAACAGGAGGACCCAAGGGACTGTGAGAACCTACAAGAACTGGCCAGGCTTCGGTTTACAAAGGAGATAAGGTGCAGTATCTGTTGAAAACTAGTTGCCAAACCAGCTCAATTCTATTGCTGTGGGATAAGGAAAACAGAGGCTTCCTGGGGTTGCAAAGCCAGAGCACCAGCCAAGTCAAAATGGGAAATCCTTCCAAACCCATAACCTCTGCCCCTCCCTCTGAAGTCTGTGACCTATGCCAAGAATCAACACTATCACAGCTGGAATTCTTCCTAGCAAAACTAAGACTTGATCTGCATGGTCCTAGCAAAAGGCAGAAGTAAAATACTCATGTTTTATGCTTTCCCCTAGAACAGGAAATTGAAGCCTAGCAACATTGAGAGACCACACCCCATCTGCAGCACATAACCTGCACCCCATCGCTGCAGGGACCAGACCACATCAGGATCCAACGCAGGACTACCGAGACCTGTAATACTTCTATTTTAATGTGTTGAGGTATATCTATACTGCTTCTACAATGGCTCTTCTAACCCACGCTCCTACCAACAATATCCAAGAATCCTCTTTTCTCCACAGCCTCACTGGTGCTTCTAAGTCTGTTTGTCATTGTCACACTGCTCATTATTACTGGTTGAGGTGGTATCTCGCAATGTGTTTCACATCGCATTTTCTTGATAATTACTGACATTCAGAAACTATTTTTTAAAGATGTATTTGTTTTATGTAACTACACTGTCACTGTCTTCAGACACACCAGAAGAGGGCATCAGAACCCATTACAGGTGGTTGTGAGCCACCATGGGGTTGCTGGGCATTGAACTCAGGACCTCTGGAAGAGCAGTCACCGCTCTTAACCGCTGAGCCATCTCATGCTCATGTATTGTCTTTTTGGGGAAAAAAAAAATCTATCTAAACCTATTGCCTATTCTCCTTAAACTTGCTTTGCTACCGAAATCCTTGAGTTCCTTCTAAGTTTTCATCCTTGGCCACTTATCAGCCATAGGGTTCGCAAATCTTTTCTCTGCATGATGTCACACAGCTCTGTCGCTTCCTTTGCTGTGCAAAAAGCTTTGTGGTTCAATAAAATCCCATTTGCTTATTTTTACTTTTGATTTCTGTGCTTTGAGGATCTTAGAAAAGAAAAATCCTTGCTGCTCCCGAGTCCAGACCTGATCCCCATATGCATCTACTTTTGGAGATTCAGCCTTGGAGGCTAAGCTGTTGAGTTGTTGATGTCAGTTCTGAAGATGAATATTCTTGGATTTTTCTGGCCACTCCATCGTTTCGTGGAAATAAAACACATTTGGTATTTTAGATGGCATAGAATTCTCAAAAGACACGTGGAAATGAAGTCATGAAGTTTTATTCAGACCTCTATTCCCCCCAATTTCCTAAGAAGAAATAAACACTAAGAAAAAAAGTTCTATTACCTGATGTGTTTAAAAATACAGAGACAAACACCCTGAGAATTTCTTTTCCTATTTTTTTCTCTTTTGCTTTGCTTGTCTGACTCTGTATGGCAGCACCTCACAAATCTCCAAGAAACAAAGGCAGCTTTGGAAGAATTCCTTTTAAGCCTTGTTGGCAACCTTCCAAAGCTCAGAGCCACAGGAGGCTAAGGGTGGAGATGTGTTTCCACAAGCAGCATTAAAGCCTGACTTTGAACAAGCATAGCATACACCTGTATACCCGATTACCACAGGTTGGACAACAAGGTGAAGACATTTAATTTCTTCCTAAATGTTCTGTCTTTCTTTAAGTCTGTATGTATATACTCCAACTCTGAATAGCACAGCCACAACCACACGGCCAGCTATCTTTTCTGCCCTCACCTCAGCAGAAGCATCTTGTACCATCAACCACCAGCACCCTGACCTAGAGCTCAAGCAGACCCAGTCCCAGCACAATTGAGCCTTGTGTGAATGCACAAGGCTCAATTCTCAGATCTTTGTAAATCAAACTCCGTTGAAAAATATCTTCAGTCTTACTACAATACTCTACCATAAGTAACCAAAAGGTGGGAGCTCATAGGTGCCAGTAGATATTAAAAGACTGTTGAAAAGGCTGCCATGTTTGATGGCTAGCTTCATTTGTCAACCCGGCTAGGATATGGCATCCAAATGTTCAAATCCTGTGCTGATCCAAAAGCATTTTCTTTCTTTCTTTTTCTTTTTTCTTTCTTTCTTTCTTTCTTTCTTTCTTTCTTTTTTTTTTTTTTTTTTTTTTTTTTTTTTTTTTTTTTGAGACAGGGTTTCTCTGTATAGCCCTGCTGTCCTGGAACTCACTCTGTAGACCAGGCTGGCCTCAAACTCAGAAATCTGCCTGTCTCTGCCTCCCAAGTGCTGGGATTAAAGGCGTGTGCCACCACCACCCAGGCCAAAAGCATTTTCTAAAAGGAGTTAGCAGACAATGTGTGACTTTGGACAAAAGCACTCAAACTGTACCAAAGCTCACCCTCAATGACAAGGGTCACTAAGGCAAGATCCCACTCATTAATTGTTTCCTAACTTACCCAAACAGGACCACCAACCAGGGACCAATTATTCAAATACATGCACCGACAAGAGACATTTCTCTTCCAAACCACCCAAACTCCCATCTCCATTATAGAGAACTAAGGCATCTACTGAAGCAACACTATAGAGAGCCAAAGAAACCAGTGTGGGAGCCGGATAGGAGAGGCTAGAAGAAGCCTGTGGTTCATGCAGGCTCTAACTCACAGGGCACTGTTACTCTGTACCCCAGGCTGGTGAAGGATGTGACAGGGAAATGATGAACAACTCTGACAAGGTCACAAAGCTAGAAAGTAGGGATACCCAGACACCAAACATTGTTGAGTAGAGAAGATACACACCTTTGTCTAATGTCCTTTTATTGAAGAAATCGAACATCTTAATGTTGATATTCATTTGATATATTTAAATAAACCTTAACTTAAAAGCGGTCATAGGAAACTTATAGGAGAAAAAAAAAGGATATTACACAGAAAATTAATGGCCTGGTGAAAGCAGTAACCATGTAACAGATACAGTAATTGAAACTAACCCCAATTATAGGGCAAAATTCCTGGTTGCAGCTGGCTTGAAGTATTAGTTTTGACTTAGTAAACGCATGGATAGGAATGAGTAGACACAGTGACCGAGTGATCTAAGTCCATCTTTAAGGTACTGACATAAGCTTTATAATTGAACAGAAAAAAAGAACTAAGACAGGAGAGCCAGAGGCACTCGTAACTAAGGTGCTGAGGTGTGGGTCTGGTGACCTCCTTTTTCAGTCTACAAGATAGTCCACCAAAGCCCTTGCTATCTGAAAGGACAACCTGGTCATTCCCAGGCACTGACTCCAGCTCCACATACTGCTCAGCCATCACAGATACTGGCTTCCCTTGATGCTGGACTCTGCCCTCTGATGCTCTGATCTCTGGCTCCAAGGTGACCACCAAGGTGACCACCGAGAGCAGTGCTTCTCAAAGTGTGACCCTTTAACGTACTTCCTCATAACATACTGACCCAACCATAAGATTATTTTCGTTGCTACTGTAATTTCGCTACTGTTGTGAATCGCAATGTAAATAGCTGATATGTAGGCTATCTGATATGCAGCCCCCAAAAGGATTGAGACGCACAGGTTGAGAATTACTAAATGAGAGGTTTCAAACAATGACTAGAGAACTTTGGGTGTCTTCAGAAGATCTGTAATAAAGCACTGTAGAAGACTGACAGCGAGATGCATTACTTAAATCTTTGGGTCTTCAGCCTTGAAGGGGAATGAAATGGATTAAGTATCCCTAGGGTGTTCATTAACGATTTTGGTTGCTGTGGTCAAAGTAATCTAAGGAAGAAAGCGTTTATTTTGGCTTATGGTTCTAGAGGGAAAGTCCATAGTGGTTAGAGAAGAGATGAGGACAGAAGCAGAACTCTCAAAGGGCACATCTCAACAGGAAGCAGAGTGAGAACAGGAATAGGGTAAGGCTATTCTCAAAGCCTGCCCACAGTGACCTACTTCCTCCAGGACAGCTTTACCTCCTGAAGGTCTCTCAACCTCCCTGAACAGTGCCAAGGACTGGGCACCAAGGTAGAAGTACAAGAGTCCAGGGGGCATAATTCTCATTAAATCATAAGGCCAAGATTCTAAACAGGTACCTCTTACTTGATTAGTGTGTCTATGTCGAAGATAAGCGTGTGAGCCAGTGAGAAGGAGACAAGGGTCAAGCAGTGGTGGTAGGATGTCATCTGGCTTTTAGTTGCACTGTCGACCCAAAGCCTTTAGTAAAAGCCATTTATAAAAACCTTTCCCTCTCCATCCTGGTCTACAGAGTGAGTTCCAAGACAGCCAAGGCTATACAGAGAAACCCTGTCTTGAAAAACCAAACCAAAACAAAACAAAACAAAACAAAACAAAAACCAAACCTCTCCCTCTGCCTTTCAATCAAAGAAGGTGTGCACCTTTCTGGGAGAAGCTAATCACTAAAGCATTTCTAATGAATGGCTTTACAGAAACCATGCATTCATATTATTTACTATTTTAAAATTAAACATTTTATTCATTGAAAATGTATTTAAAATAATAACCCATGCCCCATCGAGCTTGTCATTGTGTTATAAAGCTGGAATGTTGTATTATAGAAAACTCATCAACATTCTTTATGACCACAGAAGGAACCAGAATCCTGAATTAAGTGTGAACCTTAACATGCATATAGACAAGTTCACACCTCTACATCACATGAACATCCAGCCCCTAACGTTGCTCCACATGCATTTCTGCAGCATACTTTGTTTCCTCAACAGCAATGCATGTGATATCTATTTTCACTATTGCATAGTACTTTGCTAGATCAGAATAGTATGGTGTACTACTACTTGTAGGCTGTATTACCCAGAGGTCAGCAGAGAATATACATACATGTATCTTGCTGTGTATATATGTAATGCTTTTTAATATGTGTATAGAAAAAGGGAATGATAAGAATGAAGTTACTGTGAAGAAACAATGTGCTAACATTGGGAGAAATGACTGAAGTTTATAATACAAAGACATTTTTTTCAACTTTTTTTGGCAACTTCAAAATTGGTTAAAATAAAGTTTAAAAGGGGGAGAGAAGTGGATGAAAATCTCCCTCTGGAATACTCAACATGATTCTCCACAGAATGGCAAAGCTTTGGGTTAACACCCAAATGCAACTTCCGCAGTCCTGAAAATAGGAAAAGGCTGGCTTGGCTCTAGGACCACCAGTCCCCAGATGTCACCACAGTGACATGAGACAGAGCTGGTTAGAATACCTCTAGCCCAGCCTGAATATATTGCTCGAGTATGGGGTCAGGAAAACCGAAGCCATTCTTTGAATGTTTATCAACCACAATGGGATGAAGTTATTTAAACTAGAGGAAAAAAAAAAAAATCAATGCTTCATTAGAGTCGTAGTCTCTCAAGTTACAGCACTTTGCCACCCACATGGGTGACTTCTGGAAGAGCCAAACTGAAGCATTTTGAAGGGCATCTGACTAAAGTCTGAGGCGCTCTCCTGCTGCCTCCCCCCTCCCAACCTCCCGCTATAAAGAAACCTCTTTGAACTCACACATTTTTCCTTTGCCCTTCTAATCCTTATAACGAGCTAGAGGCCCCAGGCCAGGAGAAATGTGTGTTTATATGAAGTCCCCAAAAGGCCTAAGAAGAGTGGCATGGGCCAAACCCACACCCAGCTTTGTCCTCTAGGAAGCCTGCCAGGGCTAACCTCATCTGAACCACGTCACTCACCACCTCCTCCCTCTTCAGACTCAAGCATTCCCTCCGGACTCAATCACTTAGTACGTGTGGATGTTTTGATTGGGATCATCTGTAAGTCCCTGTTATGTTTTCTCTTCACACAGAGACTGTAAACGTCTCAGTGTGCTATGTCAATCCATCAGCAAGAACAATTGCCCAGAATGTAACTCAAAAGGAGCTGAAAGGAACATGAGAGTTGGCTCCTAGTCCTTTCCGTGACCACAGCCTAAGGGTGTTACACACTCCTTTCAGAGGCTTTGGAGAGGCCCTGTTACTGATACCTACTGTGGACACGCAAGCGTGCTTGCAGTTCTCACAATAGAAGTAGGTAGACTACTATCGGCTAAACCCTACTCAACAAAGGATGGTTAAACGGCGGTAAGGGTGAAGAGCCGGCAGCCAGACAACGAACAGCTTCGGCAGACCTCGTAACTGAAGTGTGCCTTCTCCATCCAGCCTCTTCAGCGGTGGCCCGCGCTCAGGAACAGTTTGACATTTTAGCACCATATGGCTCAGCGAGGATCCAAAGGCCACACTGAAAACTGCCAGGCCATTTGGCATTTCCCGTACTTGCCCAGGCAGATGGCACTAGGCACCCAGTTCCCAGCTGCAGCCTGGGCTAGGTCCAAGACGACCGGCGTTTCTCCAGGATGCTAGGTCAGCAAGGAGTCAGGGCTGAGGCATCGAGGCTGTGTGGTTTGAAACTTTGATGCCAAAGCTAATAATCTGGTACTTGCTCCTGAGGATTTCGAGCACAGCTGAGAAAATACACAGTGGATTTACAAACAACTGCCTTTCCATTGGAGGCATCTCGCCACCAAAATGCCAAGCCCCTAAAGCCCACGAGCCTCTCCTAGCTGCACAAGGCTTGTGGAATTCCCAAGGAAATCTACCAAGACCACTAGTTCAAAACCTGCAGAGAGGCATGGATAGGGTCTCATCCTAAGAAGTCACATGGATTTCATCATTAGTCCTTTTTTTCCCCCTAACTAGGCTATAAAACACATCTTAGTAGTTAAAACTGGGCTTCTTTCTCTGGGAGCAGTTCCCTGGGTTAAGGAAGCAAACTCTGCAGTGAAAAGGACTTAGGCCAAGGTTGCTCCAAGACAGAGACTTGGAGAACTGTCAAGGATCCGGGTACCACAGAGAAGAGATCACAGGCAAGCTTTGCGGAAAGGAAAGGAGAATACGGCTGGAGCAGGTACTGCGATCAGGAGAGTTCAGACAGAGGTTGTCACCACTCAACACATCCCGAGCAGCGCCTGGGGTCTTAACTGTCCATGTCTCATTACTCAGGATGCTAAAACCTCTTAACATGTGAACATGCACACACGAGCACACTCCCATACTGCACTTAGATTGGCTCAGCACACATAAAACCGAATGTCACGCAAGCATCTGTCACTCTGGGATGGGGCCTCGGGGCTTGCGACGCGACGTGAGTGTTGTGCATTCAGAGATGTTCCCGGTTTATAGCGCCAGAGCTGGCTATCCAGAGAATGAAAAAGCCAGGCGGGCAGACCCATCCTCTCTTAATGACGGTTAACCCATATAAAAACCTAACTGGATCGTTAAGCAGGGGCTTGATAGTTCCTTCAGGCTTACCTAATTCTGTCACCACCACAGCAAGCCCTGTTCTGTGTACCCCTACACAGATAGAGACTCAAGAGGAGGATCTTTGCATGGAAATGATATTTTGGTCCAACTTCTCAAGGACAGGCTATATAGCACTCAAGTCACAGAACTTAGCTACTTAGAAGACAAAAATAAATAAACTGACTCAGGGCTGGAAAGATGACTCCATGCTTAAGGGCACCTACTGCTGTTACAGAGGCCTGGGTTATTAAATAAATAATAGGAGAAGAATTATCTCCTAAAAGTTCCAAATACTCCAATTCACAAATGATAAATAATGCAAATATGTGTATTTTACAGAGCAGAACTCCTAATAACATACAGTAAACAACACACTCAGCTATTCCAGTATAAAGACAGTTCCTTCTTGTTTAATAATGTTTATGTATATATGGTTGTATCCCTGATTTAGATAACATGGGATTCAAGTTGAAGGTAATCTTTAGAAACGCACATGGATAAGCAGTGCATTTTGGTCGGGTCTGAGTTTTGGTTCGGGAGGACATAGCATCATGCTTCCCAAGCTAACCTCTGAGCTGCCATGATCTCCTAAGTATTGGTATTATAAACACGCTCCACAATACCGGACACCAAGGCTCTAACTCAGGTGCTTGCTGCGGAGCCAGAGGACCCGTGTTCCACCCCCAGAACGCACAGAGTGAAAAGACAGGCAACTCCACAGGGTAAGCAAACGTAATCTCAAGAAGAAAGAAGACTACAGTTCACATGATCTGCTTTTCACCAAAGCTCCCTTTCGCGAACCGCCCTGTAGAACTGCGTGAGAAGCACACACCGCAGCCACCACAGCGCGAGCCTCCCACTTCCATTCTGCCCAGAATCGTTGTCTACGTTTCCCCTTGGTTTAGTAACCAACACTCTACTGTTAGGAGACATTCACCTAAGCATGCTTTCACACCAAATATTTTTCCCTTTTGCTCGATACCTCCAAATACCCTCAAATATACACCCTTATAGGCATGTCTGTGAGCGACCATAATACTATAAAGTCTAGTCATCCCACACTGAAGATTCTGTCTACAACTCTAACCAAGACAAAGACGCGATCCAGGAGACAAGCCCTGAGTGCCAAAAACTCTGCTGAACTGAAGAGGTTGAAGACCCAGGTGAGAACACCTTCCTTAAGTACACAGGAACAGTCCCCAGGAGCAAAAGCGCCTTGTGATAAACAGAAGCCTCCATCCAGAGAGGACTGGAAGCCTCGATGTCATTACTTCTCCATCTTCTGCTTATCCAACCCACCCCACTCCTTCCCTTCGTTTAGCAGCCCAGGCTGCTCTCCCCTCGGACCGCGCATTACCCCTGCGCGCATGCTCAGCTCACCCCCTCTGTCTAGCACACTTCCAGACGCAGGGCTCTCTGCTTCCTGCGCCTTACTTTCACAACATCGAGCTTTCGAGTAAACTGTGGCTGAATCGACATTTTTTCGCTGGAAGTCTGTCTGAGACAGTGTTGTGCTAGAGCCATAGAAAAGCTAAAGAGCTTAGAGATGTGAAAACGGCAGATAAAAATACACAAAGCAGCTTCATTTCTGCAGTCCAGACCAGATTCCATCTCAAACTGATTCACGGCCACACAGAAACATACCTCGGCTCGCCAGGGTGTGCAGGGAGGGCCTGATAGAGAGGACACCAGATAAACGGCGAAGAGACGGACGAATACTGAGCAGATTAACAGATAGGGTCCTTAATAGTTTATTTTGCCCTCATGACCCCCTTCAGCAATCTGCTACGGTCTTCGTGGTTTTTAAAGCATTAAAAGTTCTCTAGAATCATGAAAGAAAAGGATCAAAATAAAACACAGCTATCAAAATATTAAGAAAAATATGAAACAGTTATATCTGAGCTTCTCTGCTGACTTGCAGAACTTACTGGGACTAGTAGCATATTTCAAAAGTACTATGATTTCACATACTAAATACTCGCTTGATTTGCTGTCATCATGCATAACTGAAGAAAGTTATGTTTCAGTGAGAGGTTAGCTACAGTGAATAGTTTTCTGTTTTTTTGGTTTTTTTTTTCCCCACTATCAGAATTTGGAGAGCCTGGCACACTATCTGTGGGCTCCTCGGTTGAGTGGTAAATCGCCCTACCACAAACTTCTTCTTCCCAGAGTCTAAAATGATTCAGCTTCCCTAAAGTATCATGTCTACATTCACCATCATTACAAAGCGAGAATCGGATTCAATTTAGTGACAATGGACCACACATCCCCCATTCCCTCCTCTGCAGCCCCCAAATCTGATTCTTTGGAACTGATTTAAAAAATAATAATAATAAGTGGCTTCACATTATTATCTATACATAAATATTGTGTGAAAGGCAACAATGTCTGATGGAAATGTCATATGTCATCCACAGGTACAGAATACCCACAGATTTTATGCATACGTAGAATCCTTCAGGTTGTTTCTCTAGCCAAAGTACTTTAACGACTTCAACCTTACACACAAGCACAACAACCGCCCAACATCCATAGTCAGGATATGTTTAATGAATGCTTATACGATGCTGAACATCTAAAAACATTGCAAATATTAAGCCAGTTCTTCAAGTCCAGCCTATGAAGTAGTAGCCAACGTCTGCAAAATGCAGACATGAGGAAACTGAGGCATACGGAAGCTGACTGACTTAGTCAAGGACACTGAGTATCTAATTTGCAGAGCTTGGATCAAATCCAGACAAGTGGCCTGAGAGGATCCAGATTTTCATCTCTGCTCTTTTGCTCTGTCTTTCTCTGCTACACATCTCTTTTTGGCATGTGGATTTATAGAAACTCTCCATGGAGATTTTTCAATGTCAATAAATAGGGCCTTATGATTCATTAGTGTCTGGATTAAAAGATGGTGCAGCTGCGGGCACATACCAGGCTCTGGAAGAGGGTGTCACTGCTGCTCTTTGTGGCAAATGTTTCTCGGCTCCTCACTTGACTATAGCACTATGTCTTTGCTCAAGCAAAGAGTGTGTCCGTTGAAATAAGTCAGCACTCGGGGGGTGGGATTCGAAAACAATCAGGACTTCAGCAACTGAGCCTTTCAGAAAGCACGTGGCAACTTTTCTGATAAGACGCCAGCATGAGTCTGATAACTCTTCTGTGTATGAGAATATAGGATCTCCTTAAATTCTCTACAGGAAAGAAAAAGACAACTTAGAAAAAGAATTAGAGGAAAATGAGGAGCAGACATTATTAAAGCACTCAATATCCCCTACTTTGTAGAAAATAAAAGAATAATAGCCAAAGAGAGGTCAACATTCTATCACTGGGAACACAAGTTCTCAAGAGTTGGGAGAAGAAAACTCAGATGTTACTTCTTTCACAGCTACTTCCTGGACTCCATACAACTGGAGATGGAGACTTAAATTAAAGGCCCTACTTAAAAATAACAAAATTACACACAAGCTGTGCCAGAATTTGAAACTAGACCTGACTCCATAGCTCATGCTTTAAAATATTTTTATGCCTGAGGAATTTCTCCTCTTGAGACTCTAACTATCCTGTAACCAAATCTCCTCCTCAAAATGCTGTCGTAAATGTAGTAGTAGACAAACACCGCTTTACTAACCATGGCAGAAAAAAGCATGATCCTACGGTGATCTGAGTGACCAGACCCTCACTGTGTTTCCCATCCCGAACATGGCGTTGCCCTTAAACGCTCCTCTTCCTCGTGGGCGACGGTCTTGTCTCATCTTGCCGTACCACCACACATAGTCCTGCACAAGGTACTCAGCAGAGCCTAGCAGGACATCCACACAATCCCATCCACGTGCTGGAGTCCATCGGTATTCTAGTTCTCACCCAAAGATCTCCATCAAGTAAACTTTCCACCATTCATTTGTCCCCCCTCCTTTCTACCTCTTCTTCCTCATTGGTAAAATAATCCCACATCCTCTGCTCAGGAAGCCTGACCTGCACCAGACATCCAGTGACTTGACAATCACCACCCTTAATCTTCCCAGGACTTGTGGGTCCCGATGTGTGACCACTGACTGTTTTGAGGACTTCGGGGCATTTCTTGCCCACTCCGTTAGGAATATTAGTGAGCCCAGGTCCCCACAATTTAATTACAGGGCACTTGGTGGGTTCAAACAAGACTAGGGATCTGAAATGCTCAGAAAGGTTTGCATATTGGATCCTACCAGTTAAGCATGGGGGTTGGGAGTAGCACTTCTTTGTCTTCAGGAGGCACACCGACAGTAACAAGTGACTCAAAGGATAATAGAGGAACATACTTGCTGCAGGCTTTTATTACACCCTAAAAACAGATCCAAGGCAATGTGGTAGAAATACACAGTCTGTAGGAATTTACAACAGGGAAGATGTGTATCTATAGTTAGGTACTTTAGTTGTGAAAAGACAGGGGCTCAGAACTCTGAATCCAAGTTCGTGGCCCAACTGTTAACATGAAAGGTAACCCGGTAGCAACATTACCAAATCACAAGACTGTTAGAAATGAAGAAAACAATATAGTAAATACTTCCCCTGACTCCGAAAAGGAAGAGGCCATGAATGGTAGCAATTATATGATAGCAAAAGGGAAAGTGACTTGACTATATACATACACTCTGTACCACTACTATCACACATGTAGGGTAAGACAGAGAGCAACAGGAGGACCATTTAATGTTCAAGCCAATGTGAAAGCTGGTACGTTGCAGATACCACTGGATCCACAGCTAATCTCCAGCATGCATCTGAGTCCTACTTTATAGCAAAGCGTCCTGCACATACCCACACTGACACAGAGATAAAATCTGGCAAACATAAGCTTTCACATTCCCGTGCCTCTAAACGCTTTTCTGACACACAGCTCTGTTTTGTCCTTTATTAAAACAAGTCTTTCAGCAACGTGTAAAGTCTAACAAGAAATAGATATGTACGGGGAAATGTTTTCACATGAAGAGGCTACCCCTTACAGGAACCTGTTGATCAGAACTAATAGTATTTTTTAAGAAGCCTATGTCTGACATAGGTTCAGTATGATGGAGAGGAGTATCAGTCACTCACAAATGCAGGCCAGACAGACCGCAGGCCCCTGCGACTTTAAGTAGGGCACCAAATTGTGAGTGATTTCAAAAGCAAAGCAGAACTGCAATCATGATATTTGGCAGTTTTTAAGTCACAGAAAAAGCTAAGGAATCAAGTCCACCATAGATACAAATGACTAAGGAATGCTGGGTCCTCGAGTGTTCTGATTATAAAAGAACGTTTACATAAAGCCACACAGTCCATTTTAACTTGAGGAATATGGAGAAAGGGGGCTCTTGCATCTCCTCTGTAACAAGCTCAGCAAGCAGACAGTAAGGCCATTCCGTGACGGAGTGTCAACATTCAACTCTTTTACAAATATAAGCACAAATGCCTACCAAGGACCTCATATTAACTCATGAACTTAGTTTCTCTTAACTCACTCTAGAGTTCTAATCAAATGGCATGGCCATGGAGACGCTAACTGGGTTCATATGGTCCTCGCACCTCTCCTCTTCTGACGGGGACACCCCAGAGTCCAACAGACAGACAATATTCTCAGAATTATTACCTGGCAGTACTGATGTTCGATTTCGCCAAATCAACTGAAAATGAACAGGGTACATGCACGCCACATGTCCCTGTCACATATTTCCAGTCATATGAAAATTAAATTCATTTACCATTCAAAACATAACCACTCTGGTGTTTAAGGGTATATTTATCGTTTATTAACACCAAGCTAAAGCACAGACACACCGCCACCTTGAATAGTACAAATAAAGAAGTGTCCACCTTTCTTTACAGTGCTGTAAGGGTAAGCGTAGCCTTCTATACGCTAAGAATGTTAATGCATTTTTATATTCAATCATTTCAGAAACATGTAACAAATGGAATAAGTGATTGCACAGCGTCCAATGTCATATTCCACGGTAATTTAAAGACTACAAAGCTTTGAGTGGCAGATGGGAAATAGTAAATTACAGCCTTTATATTTCAATATTATTGGAAAATAAACTATATTCGCCTTTTTAGGCTGTACCACAATAAATGTTTTAGGTTTATGCTTCTGTTACTCCCGTGAACTAACTTTAATTAATTCTCTTCACAACAAAGGAAAACAGAATAAATTAATCATAGAAGACCATTTAAAAAAATCATACTTAATTAAAAGAAAAATAAAAAACCTAAAAAGGTGCAGTGCGGATTTTTAGAAGTCAGCACAACTTTTGCAAATAAGGACAAAACTAAATTTAGCTCAGCTTCTATCAGTTGCTCGATGTTCATCGGCTTAATGTCAAAGTTGCTACAAAGGGGAAATCTGAGAAATCAAGATATCTTAAACTTTAACAAATGTGATAGTTATCTGGGGTTTACACTATAAAAAAAAAAATATCAACCACTCTCCACTGACTTATCAACTCATGTATTTGTCTGTAAAAAAATGTCACTAAGTCAGCCTGTGAGAACATCCTCAGATTCTGGCATGTATGCTTCCCCATCTACTAAGCCATATTAGGGGTTAATCTGTAGACCTTACTGGGAACCAAGTTATTATCTGTAATATTACTGTAAATAGGAAAGCAATTGCTGGTTCCGACACAGATCGTGGGGTGTGTGTGTGAAGGACACGTTGTCCTAGCCAAACAAAAGGGGCCCCCTCCAATTCCTACCAAGCCTTCTCTCCCTTTTACAGAAACAAACAATGCCACAGGCATCCTACCAGGTATTCTGGGAGAAGCAGCCATGCTGCAGAAGCTCGGCCTCTCTCAGCTTCGAGCTAGAATTATTAAAGTACAGCACTGGGGCAGAGACAGCGCACTTCCTGAGGAGTTACTTAGCACTCTAGGAAATGGTCAGCATTTTAGGTGAGAAGAAGAGCTGTTACGTGGCCAGACCTAACAGAAGTGCAGATCTGAAGACAGCAGTAACAGCGGTGCGGCTTCATTCATGAGCATCAGATAGTTCCCTTAGCTTGAAATACAGATGGCGGTCGATACACAAAGTACCATCCCTGTCATATCCAGACAAACATCGGTAGTGAACCTTTGGTGATGCATGGTAGAACACTAAACTAGCTCTTTATAAATGGATGTTTCTCAGTCTCCTTATAGCACTCATAAAAATCATGTTTCCATAAATACTGCATTTCTTATCTGTTCTCACTCACTGTTGCTACAGTGTTAGTCTGCACTTGCGGGAGGAGCCCAGCTTCACCCAAACACCAGCTGAGAGGATCTCATGGTTGACAGCACCATGTAACCTGGTCTGGGTGGATTGCTGCACTGGAGAAGCCAGAGACTTTGCCACAATTTATTCCTGCGAATGCAACCAAATCCCTCCAGTATTTCAGCTACTGCCCTACTGACATACATATATACACACATACATATATACATACATATACACATACATACATATACATAATACATAATACATACATACATACACACGCCCTTACAGAAACAGGTTATCTACTCTTGACCCTACAAACCTTCATTATCAAAATCTTCATTATCATCCCAGCCCTTGATTAGACCAGCACTTTCTTCTACCATAATCTCTCCCGTATCTGTATTTCTTCCTCTTCACACCCCGATATCTATGCTCAGTGACCTACCAGGTGTTCGTGTGACAGCCCTGAACACTTCATCCCATTTTCAGTCTCTCTCTGAGGCATTCCCACCAGGTCCTAATCACAGCAGTCAGAGGCCCAGGAGCCGGAACAAAATCCTCAGTCTGGCAACAACAGGCCACTCGCCATTTCAGTCCACTCCAAACTTCTGAGCTATTTCTTCCCTGCTTCGCTAAACAAACCCCTCAGTTCTACTTACTAAAGCATGGCTTTGACCATCATTCTCCCATGTTACCTCTCTGACAACGATATCCTGCATCCATCTGTCTTACCTGTACATTAAGATCTAACACACAGAGATAGCTTTCTGATTCGGTGGGTTCTACACAATGAATTCAATCAACCACAGACACAAACCACTGGGGAAAACTGCGTATGAACTGAACATGTATAGAATTCTTAGATGGCCAATGCTCTATCTGTACATATGCCACACATTTTCAGCAATCTAGGCACAATTTATAGTACCCAGAATATGTAGAGATGATAGGCGAATACAATACACTATATATGGGATATTGGTATCATATTTTTTACAGTTGACTAAGTTCCCGAACCAACCCTGTTTAGAAAACAAAAGATGGCTGTCTATATACAGCCCTCCAACCCCTGAGGCTCCACTAGCCCAATAGCAAGCCCCTCTTCCCACGCTACACAAAATAAGACTTCCTCAACCTGGAGCACTGGTGCACCACTTCCGTCTTTGGCCTGATTGTGCGACGAGGGTTGTGTACTGAACTTCTTAGCACCCATGTGCCCACCTCAGTATGCTGCAGTCAGAACACATGTTCCATAAATAAATATCCCACATAGTGACTCAGCTCATCTGCAAACGGAAGCTCCCATTATACCTCTCCCAAAGGGCTTTTGTGAATATCGAGGGAGATAATGCAATTTTTCTCTGCAAAACACTCCACAATTCAATTGGTAGGATAATATGATTGGGAAAGAGAAAGTACATTGACGGACTTCTGGAGCAGCAAACAGGAGGGTCTCAGAGCAAGCTCTAGGGGGCGTGAAAAGGCAAGACAGGCCACAGCAGATTCCATGGGATTATGATTTAAATTAGCCCCGGGAAGGAAGATTTCTGGCAAACATGGGAGTGGGGTGCATCTGCCACCTAGAAAACTCACTGTGCCTGTCTGGGCTCACCCAGGGGCACCTTAATCTCTTTAGGAAGTAAAGAAGTCTTCTCCGGGAGGTCGGAGCTCACACAGAAATCCCGAGACTATGACTAGGTGGTCTCCTTCATCAGACACCACCATTTCCTCAGCCACATGACAAGGACCGCAGCGAGAAAGAAAACAGAACGTTCCATCAGCAGAGAGCAACAGTTAATCGGCTAAGCGTTTAGCCTTCCCCGCCCTCATCTTCTGTATGATTTATATGCATTTGGTTGCAGCCTCTGCCAGAGATTCTATCCTTGCTTTCCTCATTGCAGATCTCACCAATCCGCCCTCCCTCGCCCCCCAAATGACAGGCTTAGCAAATATTTTTGGCTAAACAGGATCAGGAGACGCCCTTGGTGGATATTGGGCGGCTCCTGGACTCTGGGAGACATTTAACCTGTGTTTTGGGGTTGAAAGAATTAATAACTCTAATGAGTCTCAATATTTTAAACACTGAACTAGCCGGAAACCAGACAGGCATGGACAAGGATCCTGAGCAGTAAACACCCAACGGTCTCTTCTCGGCTCCTGATGGGTAGCCTTCAGATATGCCGCTGTACTAAAAGGCCTAAAACCATGTTGTTACTACAGACAGCAATACTTGAGGGGAAAAAAAATAGTCCTGGGGACTGTTTACAAACTTGCTATGGAATAGGGCAGATTCCTACTGCCTAACTAACCCAAGGCCAGAAATTCCATGTGCTCTGTCATGGAACTGTAAGGAACTAGCCAGCTAGGCCAGGAAACAGGAAGGAAAGAAGGAAGACTAAATGTTTCTTTCACAGCTGGCATGGAAAACCTAATAGAAGGTTGTGTTTCCTGTAAGTTCTAGCTAGGCTTGAAAGGACAATCTGAGGGCATTTCTTTGATCCTGAGACCTGTCTATAAAGCATCAACCTGGGACACATAAAAACTACTTACTGCTTGGCACTGCAGTTTCAAGCAAGTCTTTTACGTTATTTTTTTAGGTAGATATTCAGCCTTATCTTTTCTTACTTAATTTCTTTCTCTCTCTCTCTTTTTTCTATCTTAATTTAACCCTAACCCCAACCCTCAGGCAGAAAATTCTTTTAGGGTTCAGAAATAATTTTAATGCAGTTTATACTAATATCTAAAGCTAGTCGGGCTCATTCACAAAACACTTTATTTAGAAGAGGAAAGCAAGTTAGGCCCTGCTCTGAATAACAGTCTCTCTGGACCACTTCCACAGTATCAATAGTCCACTTACAACATTTACATGTGGCAAGAATCAGAAGAGGATCTTTCTGCTTAAAAACAGCCACCAAGGCTTTAAGGAAAACTATTCTGGACCCACAGCTGAGTTCCCTATCCAGCCTGCCTTCAACTGTCCAAGATCTTAAAATCTGAGGGTAAAAGGTGGTATGCTGGTTACTGAAATGCTAAAGGAAAAGAAAGATGGGAGGGAGAGACTGGGAACTGATGTGGGGGGGGGGCGGGGAGAGGAGGGAGGGAGAGGAAAAGGGAAGAGGGTTGAAGGTAGGTGAGCTTTTTTATTTTATTTCCTTTACAGGTTACAGACAAAAGTTGTCATTAAAAACTAGTGTAGGATTTTTTTTTTTTTAATTTTTGAAACGTGTAACAATTTTATTTTGCATGCTTTCAGGAAGAGTAAATTATTCCAGGGAGTGTGAAAGCTCATTTATCTGGCACAGAGAGAGCAGAGCACTGGAGGAGTGGTTTCCTGAATAGCAAGCACTCAGCCTTTCTTTTGCCTGGAGTCTAAGTGTGGGCTCCGCCTGCCAGCACCCCTCCCCCACCAAGGCTTTCTGGATTCTACAGGGTTCAGGAAGCCAGAGAGGTCAGGTACCCGGACTCCAGCTTAAGAGAAAATGGCCTAGCAGACTGGACCAATAGCAGGAACCACTCTCAGCTTATAGAGGTAGTCATGGGAACCAACCACAGAATGATTTCTTTCACTTCTTCAGGATATAAGCTTTAGGAGGTGGGCAGTTTCTTTACTTATTTTATATATATATATATATTTTAATCCAGAAGCCTCAAACATGTAGGCTTAATACAAAATCCACTTAACCTCCTGGGTTCTGAGCATGCTGTCCCTAGACTTCTGGTTTTACAAGCCCATTATTTTCAAGGTAAGTTTCTAACACTAGCAACTAAAAACAGATACTGATTGATACATTGTCCCAATTACACTTGCTTCATTTGGCCAATGTAAACCCTCCCAAAAGAAACTGCCTGCATATACTTTAATTTATGAAAAGAGAAAGCAGCACAGTAAGGAGGCTTCAACCTTTTCCTACGGAGTACAGCATAGGTCGGCCTCCAGCAGGACTGGATTGGCCAAGGCTTTGTAACAGGTGTTCGCTCTACTGTCAGCAGCAGAGCGGCCTGGGCACAGCCAGCCAGACTTCAATTTGCCCTCCCTTGTTACGGCTGCCTCCTCTATGGCTGCATTCTGCAACAGGGGGGGTTTGTTCCTAAACAAAAATAAACATTTATCAAGGAGGTACAAATTAAGACATGCCAAACTAGTTGTTGTGAATGACTAATCACAGCTTGTTCTCTGTCTCGCAGGGAACAGAGTTTCACTGGGCACACACAGGCTTGCCTCTCTTCCTCTCTTTCTCCTTCATAGGCTCAGTTCTCACCACCATCCTGGCCAGTGCGTGGGTCCCTTGCCTTCCCTTAAGTGCCATCTTCTTCAGGGGCTGTGAATCCTGCTCTCGGGGCTACCTGACTTAGCTTCTCACTTCCCAAATAGACATTCCTGAAGAATAAAACTTGGCTCTACTTTCTGAGCTAAATCAAAATCCCACCACTATCAGCAGATGGATGGATACCTCTGAGTTGTGTGCCCACTGCTGGCACAGCAAGTGACATCCTGAGAAGGGCCTTACTTATGTATTTATTATTTACTTAGCAAACACTTAAATGAAATTTAAACATTTACAGAATTCGGCATAAGAAAGGCAGGTGTTTTCCTGCGTGCTTGACAAATGCTCGTTAATTTAATAGGTATGATAAATCGATAGACTAAATTAATTACTCCATTCAAATCATATTACCTACATATACACTTCATGCCCTTCGAATAAATAATGCTACTGTTCTAAAGTCTATGCATGTCATATTAATAAGGTACGTATTTGTAGAGTTCTGAAAGCTGAATAAAACTTATCATAGTTGTTATTTGCAATTCTGTCATTTATTCTATTGTAGGAGCTATGTTAAATGAGGACTATATCATTTACCCACTTACATACACACACACACACACACACACACACACACACACACAAATTAACAATTATTCATCTCTCCTAACAATCTTTAAACTTGCCAAAAAGCATATCTAGTCCTCAATAGTTACATTTAAAAAAAAAAAACACACACACACAAACTTTTGATACATTAAATGTCCTGGGCATGGCGGTCAGCGCAATGCATGTTTGCTTCAAGACCATCCTGATATGGGGACTGAAGAGAACCAAAGGCTCTTAGTAACGCTTAGAATATAAACTGTGCTCTGTCCAAGTTCCACTATGGAAATATCACTAAATGAAAGATGTGTATCTTTAGCCTCTTGGGATACAAAAAGAACAAATCATTAAAGTTAAACAATAAAGTTAAAGGAAGTATCTATCCTTCAAAGTAGTACACTGGAGGAGGATAAAGGAAACTAGGTAAATGGTTTATACCCTCAAGTATGCTTTTTTTAAAATTTAATATATTCTTCATTTACATTTCAAAGGTTATAGCCCTTCCCGGCTTCCCCACCTCCCCGAAAATCCCCAACCTATCCTCCTACCCCCTGCCTCCAAGAATATGCTCCTCCACCCAACCTACTCCCATGATCCCTAGTCGACTTCCCCACACTGGGACATCTATTGAGCCTTCACAGGACCAAGGACCTCTCCTCCCAATGATGCCTGACAAGGCATTCCTCTGCCACTCTTTTGGCTGGAACCATGTGCACCCCTTAGTTGATGGCTTAGTCCCTGGGAGCCCTCAAGCGTCTAGTTGGACGACATCATCATTTTTTCCCATGGGGCTGCAAACCTCCCCTCAGCTCCTCTAGTCCACCCTCCCACTCCTCCATTGTGAACCCTGCACTCAGTCCAATGGTTGGCTGCTAGTATCCGCCTCTCTATCCGTAAGGCTCTGGCAGGGCCCCTCCAAAAGACAACCAGGCTCCTTTCAGTATGCATTTCTTATCATTCATAGTAGTTTTGGGGTTTGGTGACTGTTTATAAGATGAATCCCCAGGTAGGACAGTCTCAGGGGACCCTCAAGTATCCTATCAAACACAAATGCAATAGTCCTCCACTACTAAAACAGTCATCACAAAATTCTACACCTTGTAGCTGGACCAAAGTGTTAGGATAATAATTAAAAGATGCTGTTCGTTAGGGAACAAAATATAACACACCAATTAGCCAAGTCGTATCTCCCCTTTCCAAGTTCTCACAATGAATTTTTCAAGTGATGCTGACACCAAGAGAAGAATTAACATTCTCCATTTATTTGAAATGGGACAGAAAATCAGAAGCAGGTGGCCCGATGGCTCAGCTGGCAAAGCTTCTGGCCAGTAGCAGGATGGGCTGAATTCAGTCTTGGCTGAAGTCAGCAATGACTTCCAATGCACAGATGTAGAGAAGACAGTCCCACCTTGACAGAAAATGCTTGCCAAGGCAAGAAGGGGTATGCCTTCTCACGCGGGCAGAGACTCACGCGGGCAGTCTCTGCGAGCTACATCTCTTCAGGTTGCCGTCGGTGTTCTGTACCATTTCTTTAATTGCTACTTTGAGTCCAACCTGAGTAAAATCGGGTATTTAATCCATCACTCTTTGCTTTCAATTGTGTGGAGGAGGGAGAATAAGTACCACACTAAAGATTCTCTCAAGATTCTCGTGATCATTTTTATTTTATTGTTATAAACGTGCTCCTGGGGTTTTTCCTGTGCCAGCAGACATCCCACCGGCCCCTTCTCGTTCTTCATGCTCTAGATAACAATTGCTCTACAAAGCAAAAACATAGCGACTTAGATATATTGGATACAGTAATGATCACAATATCTAAATCCAAATTTGAAAAAAAAAAAAAACTCCTCTTTTGGAGTCACTGAATCAGCACGTTTTACATTGCAGAACACTATAACTGGGAGTATTTAAAATACCCTCTCTGGCCAGGTAGTGATAGTGCATACCTTTATTCCTAGCACTTGGAAGGCAGAGGCAGGTAGATCTCTGTGAGTCTGAGGCCAGCCTGGTCTACAGAACAGGCTCTAAGACAGCCAGAGCCACACAGAAAAGCTGTCTTGAAAAATAAACCACAGAAACAACAACAACAACAAAAAAAAGATTGTATCTACAATATATATATATACACACACACACAACACACACATAGTCTGTTTTGACAAAAACTTGTCTGTAATTTAACTATTAATTATGAACTAAGGTTTAAACTGCCTTTAAATCATTCAACTTTTTGCAAACAATCTAAAAGTGAGGTTTGAAATACTGTTTATGTTCAATCAGTCAAAGAGGCTTTCATTTAAGTTACACTGAACATGAACTAAATGTTTGAAATCTTAAGCCCTCAATTGTCCACTCTGGTATTTGTGTTTTCAATGGACATAGTATGTTGTGCTATGGAATTATAAGTCTCCAAGTCACTTACTATTTGAGTGACCTGCTCTCATGTGTAAAGTTCCCATAGAATACGGTTGCAGAGTCTGTGAACCAGCCAAGGACATCAGTGAGCATAGGCGGCAAAGGCTGAACTCTACATGTGACTCTATTTGCCAATCACTACAAGATCCTCTATTCTCAGAAGCAAAACTCAGGGGGGAAACAACAAAAAGTATTCGAGGAGGGGTGGGGGACTGATGATTTGAAAATTAAAACAGGAAGACAAAGAAATGTTCAAAACCTCCACAGACATCATTGCACTGAAAACTAGCAGTACCTTGAAAATGGAGATCCTGTTTAGTTTAGTCACATAAAAGATCAAGCCATAATCACAACATGCTAAGAAAAAAAAGTCACTTAGGCTGGTGACGTGGCTCAGTGGATAAAGACACTTGCGACAGAACCTCCTGGCCTGAATTCAATCCTGGAATCCAAGTGGTGGAAGGAGAGAATAAGTCTGTGGAGGTGCTCTCTGACCTCCAGAACAAGATGACACTTGAGCCCACACACATATTCATTCACACACACACACACACACACACACACACACACACACACACACACACCAACACAAATAAATATCCAAAGATAGTTAACACACTTTACAAAAACATTCCGAGAAGATAATTTTAACTAGGATTCTAAACTGAAACTGAAATCCCCAGACAACCTGAGAGAGTACACAAATGATCTAAGAAATTACAAAGCCAAAATGTTCCTCATAGACACTTATCAAAATGTTGTCATAAGGAAACACTATAAGCTATGTCCGTGGTTCCCCAACACTTCGACCCTTTAATACAGTTCCTCAATGTTGTGGTGACCCCCTAGCTATAAAATTATTTTATTGGACTTCACAACTGTAATTCTGCTGCTGTTAGGAACCGTAATATAAGTACCTGAGCTTTCCAATGGTCTTCTTAGGTGACCCCTGCCCAAGGGTACTACTCAGAAATAGTGCCCTATATGCCTCAAAAATGATGTGCTGTTGGGCATGAAGATTCAATTGGACAATCTTCTTTAAAACCACTGTTGTACATTGAGAATATAAATAAGCAGTGTGAAAAAAAAAAACCTCATTAGATTAGCAGAAGAGAAACAAAGTGTGTTGGTGGGCTAGTGGTTAGCACGGATATCTCCTTCCCAAAATGAAAGTTGAACTTGCATGTACAGGGGTCAGACCCACTCTACCAAACATCACAATCGACTTTCAAACGTGCAGTAATTATTGACAATTCTAAGGGTTAGAAAAACTTTACAGAGGGTCTGAGCCATCCCCCTAGCCCTGCTTGAAAGCACAGATATTACAGAATCACACTTCAAGGGTTTAAAGTGTATTTTCACACCACATTAGGAAGGCAGAGTGGCTCACTTGTGATATTAATTTTCCCCTTAAATTGAAAAATGATTAGCCTGTTTCTCCATAAAGAAATAACTAATGAATGCAATTACAATCTGACTCGCAGAAGAGACTGGCAACAGAAGAGAAAACATGGATGTGAATTGAAATAAGAATTTTAGTATTTTGTTTTGTTTCATGAAATCTGTTTTCTTTCTTTATCATTAACATAACATTTCACCCACAGAAAAACTGCATAATGCCACACAGATACAGTTTAAGTTACAAAACAAAGCATCACGGAACCCACTGAAGCAACCTGGAGCGGGTACTTGGCCAAAACCTAGTCTGTCCAGTCTCTTCTTCACTACTCCTGTCCTTTGGCCCCCCGCAGTGTTTTATTCACGTATACATTGCAGTCTTGTGGTAATAGAGGCTCTTTATATTCAGGTGAAATACCTAAATATACTATATTCAGTCCAAGTGTCTTAGTCAGGGTTTCTGTTCCTGCACAAACATCACGAGCAAGAAGCAAGTTGGGGAGGAAAGGGTTTATTCAGCTTACACTTCCACACTGCTGTTGATCACCACCAAAGGAAGTCAGGACTGGAACTCAAGCAGTCAGGAAGCAAGAACTGATGCAGAGGTCATGGGGGGATGTTTCTTACTGGCTTGCTTCCCCTGGCTTGCTCAGCCTGCTCTCTTATAGAACCCAAGAATACCAGGGATGGCACCACCCACAAGGGGCTCTCCCACCTTGATCACTAATTGAAAAATGCCCCACAGCTGGATCTCATGGAGTCACTTCCCCAACTGAAGCTCCTTTCTCTGTGATAACTCCAGACTGTGTCAAGTTGACACACAAAACTAGCCAGTACACCAAGTACCTAAACATACAAGCCCAAGGTAAAGGTATTTGGCACTAGTGGTTTCCTCTGAGTCCTCACCCTTGATTTACAGATGACAGCACCCCTTAGCCATGCTGGTTCTCCTCTACACACGCTCCAACACTGTACACAAGCTACATCCCTGTATATACGCTTCATTTCTGTACACACACTCCGTTTCTGTACAAGGCTCTCTATCTCTCTGTGTCCACTTTCCTCTTCATAGAAGAACACAATTATTGGAGGACACCAACCTTAAACACCTCATTGTACCTCCATCACTTGTTTAGGGGTCCTATCTCCAAACACAGCCACATTCTGGGTTAAATCTTCAGCATTTGGACAGTCAACTGAAGTGGGGCGTGGTGGGGCACAGTTTAGACAATAACACTGTTCAAAAGAAATTCAAACCAAATAGTGAGTTCCCTGCACTTACTCTTGGAGTTCTAAGAGAACGGTCCCATCTTGAAGGCTGATCCCTCAGGTGACCAAACAGAAGAGATACCTGCACAGACAGAAAATGCTTCCAGAAGAGAAAAGGCCAGAAGCAACAACGCATCAGCCTCTTGTTTGGGTTTCTTACGATCTCCCCATAAGAGGGAGGTCAACCCAGTTTATCCTCTTCCAGTGCTGGAAAATGAGGCACCTGAAGCACTGAAGAGCCAGGTAACCCTCGCTTTCTTTGCCCAAAGAAAGCCAGTGAGCATCAGTTACTCATCGCTGGTGTCGGAAGGAGGGAGAGCGCAGGGCAATTCCCAAGACGGCACTGCTACTTCACATGGAGCCAGTTACAATAGGAATTACCTTCCTCAAGCCAAAAAAAAAAAATTATTCACATTCTATCATTTAAATGTTAAAACTATAATGCTAAGTAGTAGGTAATATGTGAATCAAAGAATGTATTAAACACACCAATAAAATCTAAAGACAGTAAGGACCTTAGAGAAC
Source organism: Apodemus agrarius (assembly GCA_964023405.1). Classification (NCBI taxonomy): domain Eukaryota; kingdom Metazoa; phylum Chordata; class Mammalia; order Rodentia; family Muridae; genus Apodemus; species Apodemus agrarius. Next base: position 83,602,795 of record OZ030011.1, read on the forward strand.
ATAGTTATCTATGGTCATAGAGTTACTGATAGATTGTGGTACTCTCTCTTATTTTTTATATTCCCAATTTTTCAAGCATAAATTATAAAAATCTCATCTTATGCTACACAGGTGCCCAGATAAATATGAAAGTCAGTTGTAAAGTAGGACCTTAGAGGGTGACCAGAGCCAGGATGACACAGCCCTAGATCAGAGCAAATTAAGCCACAAGCTTCATTGTATGAACCTTCAAGACAATGAGACCAACCCCAAGTACATTTATAATGTCACTGACACAACAGAAATCCAGCACGTTAACAGATCAAAGGCCAACCACTGATTACCCACACGCCAGGGTAATCCCTCTGACAGTCTATACATTTGCCTGATTTGTTTCAGATTTTACAGACACTCTCTTGGAAATCCAGGAAGTCAAGTGCTGAAAAACATGATCTCGCGCATACACGGTGTGACAAAGAAACAACAAATTAGATAAACCCCCCCTTCCTTCCCCAATTTATAATTACCTTTCCGTGTTTCTACACAACTGTCTAAACTCAAGGGACAGAGAGAAATGTCACTTCTGGACAAATAGGCTCTGCTGTACTAGATCATTCTCCATTGTCTCTGCCTGACGACTTAGTGGACAGGCAGCTGTTTTGGAGGCAGCAGGCTCTCAAAGCCTGTGTCCCTCAGGAACCATTTCCTAAAGAGATTAATAACAGAGCCACCCAGAAGTGGCTCTGAAGTCTGCACAGCTCTTTTATAAAGGCAGTCAGTAGCAAATTCTAAAGGGTCCCAACGGGAGCTAGTCTGGTTTCACAAACGCTTGCTAGTTGGACAATATTTAGGAAATGAGCTGCCTCCAAAGGCTAACACATATTCTGAACACACCGTCCAGGACTGCCGGAGACTCTGGTCATATCTGTGCCAGCTGAGGAGAAGTTGGCCAGTGCCCAAGGGCAGGGGCTGATCCAACAAACCTCACAGCCAGACGGCTTCCTCCGTCACTCCACGTGGGAAGCAAGCTCTGCGAAAGGCCACCTACGCACCGTTCGGTCCAGCAATGCAGTGACCACACCAAATTAAGTCAAGGGGATAAATAAGATATCTTGTACAGCCTGAAAACAGAGAGGTATTGATAGGGTGGTGTGTGGGGAGAGAGGAAAACCAGCACCTGGCAGGTGGGCCCCCCAGGAAGCCTGCCCTGCAGGCACTCCTTCCTTCTGATTTCTCCCACACCCTTCCTCTGCATCAGTACCCTCCAAGTGCTCCTGAGGACATCCATCCCCTTCCCTGCCAGCGAGAGTCTGAACTCTGGCCAGGACTATCTACTGAGTCTTACCTTTGACTGGCTGAAAGCCTTCACTTTTCTGTTGACTAATCCGTCAGACAATAGTACCCAACCTGAGACGAGAGTAACTGCTGGACAGTAAAACTATCCAACCAACCGATGTGGGAAGGACTACCCTGCTTCAAAACACTCTTGCTTTTTCTGGTGTATACCCTGTGTTCCCAGGAACTTTTGTGGTTCAGATTTTCATCTAATTCAACATTCGATTGAAGGGTCAGGTCATTCTATCACAGGAAGCTGTGTAGGTACCATCTTGAAAAGAAGTCACGAGCTCATTCAATTTTATTTTTATCTAGCAAAAGGACTAAGACCCTTTATCCTCACACTAGAGCAACCATAAACTCACACGTTCACACATATGTATGAACACACACGTATGTATAAACATACATATACCTGGGGGATAAAAATGAGGTTTTAAATAATAACTACTTTTAGTGTTGGTGTGTGTGTGAAAGAGTGTGTGTGTATATTCTGGGTGTGAGCATGTGTGTACATGCATGCATGTATACAGGAATGCACATACATGTAGAAGTCAATGCTAGGTGTCTTCTTCCATTACTCTCCATCTTACTTTTTGATATAGGATCTCCTCCCACTGACCCTGATGCTCACCAATTTAGCTAGACAGGCTGGCCAATGATCCGGCATGCGTGTCTCTGTCTCCTCAGTATTGGAATTACAAGCCTACCCCACTGAACAATGTAGGTAATGGGAACTCAGGTCCTATTGCTCGTATAGCAAACACTTGAGCACCTGAGCTATCTGCCTATCCTCAATAATAATAATTATTTTAATTAAAATTTTTTACCATGAACTTAGGATAGAGCATGGTGCTTTCTTCACCACCCCCATTTACTGGTACCACAAATAGAGCCCGAGAATTATAATACCACCCAATTTTAGGACTCTACTTTTCCACATGTAGCCCCTCCTCTTCCTGAGGTGATAGATACTTTAACCAATGCCTTCTAAAATGTTTCCACTTACATGCTTACCAAAAGAAACATGGCAATGATGTTTCCCTTCTACTTTTAAATTGATATCTTAATGTTATTTCACATCTCAGAGTTAAATTGTGGAAAACATCATTTTCAGAATATCAAATAATAACTTTTGAAAAATCAAACAGCAACATATTAAGATTACTGGATTAAATGATTACACCATGCTAGTGCTATTTACCATCATACATGAAAAAAGTAAATCAAGTTCTGAAAAGGTCTCGTATACCAGAAATAGCTTCTGATTGGCTTCTATTCCTTGGACTCTTTCCGATCCCCTATTCCACAGAATTTTGCCTTCATAGAAAATATTGGCTGAAGGTTCTAGCATTATTCTATCACAGAACTCTGTAAAGTATATCCAACATGTGTATAACTTATTGAAAACTGTTATGTGTACTTAAATAGTATATGATCACGGAAAACAAAAATATGTACATACCTTATGTATTTGGGAGTTGAGGAAATAGCTCAGTCAGTAAAGTGCTCGCCTTACAAACATGAGGACTTTCTGAGGAATGAGTTCAGTCCTCAGAAACAACAACAACAAAAAAAAAACCTGGTATAGTAGCACATAATAGTAATCCCAGAACTGGGGAGGAGCTCACTGGCTAGCCACACTCTGGCCTTGCCTGCTTGGTGACTTCTAGGTCAAGAAAGTATGCAAGTATGCAAAAGAAAGAAAGAAAAGAAAGAAAGAAAGGAAGGAAGGAAGGAAGGAAGGAAGGAAGGAAGGAAGGAAGGGGGATGGAAGGAGGGAGGGAGGGAGGAAGGAAGGAAGGAGGGAAGGGAGGAAGGAAGGAAGGAAGCTAGCTCAGGGTTTAAGAGCCCTTGTTGTTCTAGCAGAGGTACCAGGTTTGGTTACTAGCACCTGAGCACCTGCATGGCCACGTGATCCCTCAGACCACCTCATCACTCTAGTTCTCCTGGTCCAGGGACCAAATGTCCTCTCCTGACCTCCTCTGGCACCAGGCACCGCACACAGTACACAGGCATACATGTGAGCAAAGTAGCCAGACACATAAATAAAATAAATACATCTTTTAAAAAGAGGGTTCTCTGAAGGAGAACCCCCAGATTTTCCTCTGGCAGGCACACCTGGGTACAAGTGCATCTGAATATACACGTGTGCATACACTTACTCATATATATACACACAAATGTGACTTTAACAAGTTCTCATAACAAGAAGGCTTCTTAATTAGTTCTTTCTTTGTTCTCTTTAGTTCTTTAGTTCTTTGTTCTTTCTTTAAATCTCTTCTTTGTTACAGATAATGAACAATCATATAACATATCTTACAAATGATTATGAACCAAAACAATGCCAGCTGTGGTAGTACACTCCCATCACCCTAATACTTAGGAAACCGGCACCGGAGGATCATGACATTAGGAAAGCCTGAACTGCACAGCGAGAGTCTGCTTCAAAAAATAATGCATAAAATGATTGTTAAAGACTAAAAATGCGCCTCTTAATGAGACAAATGAAGTGCTTTCTCCAATTAAAATGCACACTAGTGGAGAAATATCTCCAATCTGAGCTTTCAGTGATTCCTATTTGACCCTTCTGCTTCTCTAATCTAAAGGCTGAGAAAATGTGTTCACACAACAACATGGAAACTGAAGTGGGCTATAATAATTTTCTTCAATAATTTGAATTACTTCTGGGGCATACGCCAAAAAAAAAAAAAAAAAAAATCTCAGAGTAATCTATCACCGAAATTATTTTTAATGATCAGCTGACAAGTCAATTAGTCCTCTTTCAACTTTGGAAAATAAAGGATTGGATGTCACCTGAATTGTAAAAGTATTTGTTATGCTGTCATGACAGTCATTAATTTTCATCAACAAAAGCACCACGATCTCAATCTTTCTTCTGTTTGGAGCCCAGGTGTTTTTCTACCCCGACTCTAAAAAGCGTCTCAGCAAGATTAGAGACAAGGGGAGCCTGACCTTCCTCTCATGGAGAAGAAAAGGCCTCCTGGGAAAATTCAGCCATTGATCTGAAACAGAAGGCCAAAACCCGCTCATAGGCCTCCCCCCTGCCCCCAGCACATTCCCATCAGACCTCGTCTGAGTCCAGGAAATCCGGAAGATTTTAACCTGATCCTGTAATGTTCCCTGTGGTCAAACTCTAGCGCAAAGAAAGGCCTGGGAGCTGTTGTCTTCTCTCTTGCAGAAATGCCATTCTGCTAGCCTTCTCTCTCATTACAGCCTCCCCGTTATTGAGAATAATACAAGCATTTTTAATAGTTCGATTTTTTTGGCATAGAAATGCATACTGGAAAAAGATCTTATACATGCAATGCCTTTACTTGGCTTCTTTGGAATCAAAACAGAAAATCCTGTATTTTGCACAAACCTGCCAATTACTTCATTTTAATTACAGTGATTTTTACCCCCTAGAGTCTACTAACCACCAAATCCTGCTCGGTAACAATATGGGAACTGACTCATTACAGTAAGCTGTCTCCTGAGTGCTTAGCGCCTCTCTACCAAGTGTGTCCGCTCTTGTATTTGGTGATAAAGTTGCACACAGACAAAAACAAGTTTGTTGCTGGTGGGTGTGTTTGTTTTGGAATGCAATCGCAGCACAGATGTTGGTCATCAAATTGTGAACAGCTTCAAGAGCTTGGCTGTGGTCTTCTTCTGACCTAAATTGCTTTAGGTTTACAGAGGCAGTGGGGGTCAGGTGACAGGAGGGGACACAATTCTCCTGCTAACCAAGTTCTAGGTCTAGTCGTCACTGTGCCACATCCAAGCTCTTGGGGCACTCAATCCGAGCCAGAATAAGTAGCTAGGGAAAGCGGGTGGGACTCACGCAATCTGTCCGGCTGTCAGAAACCAGGTAGGAGAGTGAGTACTCAGCAGTCACACCCTGAGCTCAGTCATGTCACCCCACACTAACCCCACGAGCTCGGCTGAAGAGATCAGGCATGTTCAGGGTGGTACAGCCACAGACCAAAGAGTCTTCCTGTAGCACAGGAGTTCTTCTGTAATCCAGGGATGAGAAGAAGAGAACTCTCCACATGAGGTTAGTTGATAATGCATCTGAAGCAGTTAGCCGGGGGCCTGGCCAAGGGATCCATCCACTCCTCCATAGGAGCTCTTCTCACAATAGCTTTCCATAACTGACCACCAGTTTCTTTGTTAAATCAATTCATAAGTGCCAAACTCAATAAGAAAGGTGGATTTAATTTAAATACACCCTTTTACATAAAAGGATTTTTCAAAGGCTCCCTTAGAGGCTCTCCAGATCTCTATTGACTCAGCGGTATTGTCCACTGGAAAGAAAGGACATCTGCTCGGAAGGAAATGCTGTTCTTTTTTCATACTATATGGGAAGCACAAGAGCAATAGGTCACCAGTCCACATCTGCTGCGCGCATGTGTGTGCGTGTGCGCGTGCGCGTGCACGTGCACGTGCGTGTGCGTGTGCGTGCATGCGTGCGTGCGTGCGTGCGTGCGTGTGTGTGTGTGTGTGTGTGTGTGTGTGTGTGTCTGTAAATATCTGTATCTGTGTGTGCCTGTGTGCTTGTCTATGTCTGTCTGTCTGTCTGTCTGTGTCCGTACCCTAGGACCTTTATTGCTTCTGAAATGGTCTGAAGGAAAATTGCCCCCGCAGGCTCACTGGGAGTGCATTATTAGGAAGTGTGGACTTGCTGGAGGAAATGGGCTTCACTCACTTCCTGCCGATCCAAAGGTAAAGAACTCTCAGCTCCTTCTCCACCGTCCCATCAGTCTACATGCCGCCAAGCAAATAAAAAATAGAAACATTTTCCCTTTGTCTCCCTCGGTCATCCCGATTGCCTTCGTCCCACTCTTTTTCCACTCTACTCAGAATCACTGGAGAGCTTAAGCACAGAAAAAACCCGACACTTGATGGAGTTCGCCAAATCACACACGTGCACAGATCTCCACAGGCTAACCGAGCCACAAGGAATCCGAACACACCAACTACAAAGGCGATCTGAGAGGGGCCGCATCGCCAGACAAGACAGGCAGCACCGACAAAAGGTAATGCAACTTTTCAAACGTGTCTGTCTTTCTTTAGCAAACTCCTCAACGGTTATTCTAAACTGCTTTGGACGACGACGAAGATGCCTATTTAAAGTGTTCTGTGTTTACTAAAACCCCTTAAGTATTGCCACCAGGTCAGGGTGGAGATGTATTATTTGTGAGGGAGTGTCAGTGAGGCATCCAGCACAAACAGGTTTTTTAAAGACCTAGACATGTGAACACAAACACACCAGAAGCAAATTAAAAAAATGCCTGGCATTCAAAGAATCCCTTCAAGGAGGACACGGCCACTTCAAAGGGAAGTAGTTGTTCTAGAATCAGTACACCATTTTTGACACACAAGGTCATCACAAAAACATTTTCTTCCACCCCTGCAGAAACCCACTCTAATTGGAAATATGGAAATAAAGGCGGGAGTTCTGTCAAGATTTAAGAGACGAGAGCTTTATTTAAAACCCCTCGAAATCAGGAATTTACCCATGAAACAGGCATCTCAAGAGATGGGATGATCGTTAAACGTGCGCTCCTATAATTTTACTGTGAACACTTTTCCAATTAGAGCCTTGATATATTATGTGACTGCTGACACGTTGTTAGTAAACTGACAGGCTGCCAATCCAGTTTCTGAAGGAGTTGGCCCAGGAAGGTAGCGCTCGCTCGCAACATCGGGTTCCTGACTTGCAGTAATTCCAAAAGTCTGAATGAGAACATGCCTGGAAAATAAAATCCCAAAGGAGAAACTAAAGTACGGGAGATCGAAGTCAGCCACTGAGCAGGCGTCCATGTGTGGACTGAGAATAGCTTCTTCCGCAGAAAGCTCACCCCAAAAGAAAACTAGCCCCTGCCTGTGCACAAGGTTACAGAGCTGCAGAGCCTGGTCAAGGCAGAAGGAAGTAGATCCCAAGCTGGGTCTGCTGAAGGCTTCAGAACCTCTCGGGGAGCAGAGAGCGCTGCATTCCCAAAGAACGCAACAACCCACAGACAACAGAACCCAGGAAAACAACCAGTAAACACAGAACACCTTCCTTCCACTGGCAAGCCGCCTTCTAACTCACAGGTCCACACGGCCAAAATGATGCTCTTGTCAGCTGGAAGGTATGTGTGAGCTGATCTCATAGAGTCAACGCACCCCATGAGGGAATCCGTGTCTTTCCGAGGAACTCAGCTCAGAGTGAAACAGGAAACTAATCTGACCATCACAGCTGTCAATCCCATGATGACAGCAGGCGCTTCATGTCTACATGCACAGAACCCTGCAAACTTGAGTCCCAGCGCCAGCTTCTTTCTTCTAAGTGGCTGGGGTGCTCACGGATCCACCCAGCACTTTGGGCCCAAGCACTGCTCTCTCAAATTAGCAGAGAAGGGTGGTTAAATGGCCTGGTTCCTGTGTCAAAGTACCCGAGGGGCGAGCGTGATTCACAGGCCTTTGCTTCCTAGGACATAGCCTCAAGTTGATAACACACTAAAAAAGGCTCAAAATAGCCCACATTTCCAAGAGAAAATCACGTTCTCTTACTTTAAAAAGAAAACATTGACAAGATGGTCTCCACCGGACTTTCGCTTTGGAGTAAATACAGAGATTTGATAAACTAAAAGGTTACCAATTCCAAAGACTGATTTTACCCATTTAGCAAACAGACATCACTTTACAAACTAATAAAATATTGGAAAATTCCATGAGTTAGGAACAAAGTACACTGGTGGGAGTATAAAATGTTACAATCTTTGGTAAGATGTGTAATCATCTACAAAACTGTTAAGGAAGTATCTCATTTGACCCCAAATTCCCTCATTAAAGACTATTGTCTTCACAGATATTCACTGCGGTGTAATTATGACATTCATTAATGCAGATGTCTTTGAAGAGGCATGGCTTAGAACAACATGATACTGGTAATCAGGTGAAGAAGTGTTTAAATGGTGATGTATACCTACTGTGGAGTAGTGTGCAACTGTTAAAAAGACAGGATAATAGGGAGCATAACCATGGAGTTGAAATAGAAAAGTAGGTGTCCTAGTAACAACACAGGATGCAGAAGGATCAGAACACAGAATACAGAAAATACCTGTCCTTGTGGATGTGCAGTTTCCTGAGTGTGTTGTCTTCAGAAGCACATGAGCAAGAATGTGAGACACGGGGCAAGGACCCACTGACTGCTTTTAAGCCACGTGCTGTCAAATATGGCATTCGGTCGCGTCCCCTCTGGAGCCCCGCCAGCTGTCTCCAAGCTCCCGTCCTCTGCACTTGCCGAAGATGTTCCAACATCTCAGCTTCTTGAACTGAAAAATGCTATCAATACTGCTATTATAGAGTGCTGTTACGATACATGTGAAAGCTTTGGAACAGTGCCCAGCACACAGTAATCCTCAAGTTTAAGCACTCTACTTATTATCCTTTTATATAGTTTTTTCAAGTAAATCAATTTTTACCTTTTCAGGAAAAAAAAATGTATTGATACTGGACCTATACAGAACGATTTGCCCCTGACACGCTGTTTTAAGTAAACGAGTCACGGAATGTGAAAAAGGTGGTCGCACAGTAAGACTGAATAGTGGGCTGGAGAGGGATGTAGGCTCCACCCAAAAGTCTCAGCAATGACCATTCCCTGAGGACAGCGGGGGTGTGGGAAGACTCCAGTTACCTTCTCCTAAAGCATCTCAGCTTACCTCAGACATGAACGAACAGATGAAATTCAGAGCACCTGTGAATCATTTCACCATGGAAACTAGTAAAGTACTAAAGAATTCCCCTTTCCCACACCGGAAACGTTTAACTGAAACGCTGGCTTTACACACCATCAGCTCCAGGACCTGGGGACATAGCTCAGTTGGGAAAGCAGTTGCCTGACACATGGGAAACCCTGGACTCTGTCCCCAGCACTGCATAAGCCTGGGATGGTGGCATTCACCTATAATCCCAGGAAGAGCACAGGGGAACCCTGGATACATAGCAAGTTCAAGGCCATCCTGGGCCACAGAACCTTGTTTCAAAAGAGGAGAAAGGTACAGAGATAGCTTGAAAGTTAAGAGTACATACTTATCTTTGCAAAGAGTCCAGGTTTTACCTCTGTCATCCAGCCACCTGTAACTCCATTTAGAAGGGATCAAATGCCTCTGCCCCTCCCCCCCCCCCACACACACTACAATAAAATAAATCGGCAGGAAAAAAAAACTACATTTAAAGAAAATGATAGGTGTGTGGCTACTTGATCAGTATCAAGACACAGCACGAAAAGCCTAGAACCTTTAAGCAATACATTGGGAGCACAATGGTGCACTCTGGAGTTGTGTAACCGCGTGGCCACAGGACTATATAATGTCCCTGTTCAAATGAGCAAAAGGAGCTGTGTGGGCTCTAGCACAGCTGGCTGGGCCCAGTGGCGCTCTGGCTGGCTTCCAGCTGCCACTTGCTCCGTTCATGCAGTACACAAACCACATCACTGTCCACAAGGCCCAGCTAACAAACCCCTACACTATCTCAGTCACAGATACACAGGCTTCTCACACTACCACAATCTTACCAATCAGAATGCAGCCTCTCTGCAGAGGGAAGATCTCCTAAGAAAGGAAGGAGCCAGGCCAGGCCAGGCCAATCTTTCAAACCCACCAGCTGATTGCCAATAACGGGAGAGGGAGGGGGGAATGAGGGCAGGAGACAGTACCGGAGTGTTTCTCTAATGGAGTATCTTCTACTTGTGAAGAAGTACTACCCCTTAAGAAAGATGCTAGCAACATAAATTATTACCTAGAATTGTATAAAGCAGGATATCAATAAAACATGGAAACCAGAAAGTGCAAAAGAAATTCCGATGTCCATGGGAAAGCACGTGGGCATCTCCTGACATCCTAAGAAGCATATGACCTTGGATTTCAAACCTTGTTGGCTACACTTGCTACCTTGTCACAACGATGGAAACTGTCATAGGCTTATAGGACTGGGGGGGGGGGCGGAGCGCAGGGTGAGGGAGGCAGTTCTGACCAGTGAAGGCCAGACAGCATCCCTAGTCAGGGATATACATCCTAGTGCAGTAAGTATTTCTGAGTGATTATCAGACAACACTTTCCCAAACACCTTGCTTGTTGGCTGGGGGAGGTGTTTGCAAATCACTATTTTAAACTGAAGGAAGATACTACAGCAGCCACACAGGGCGGTAGTGTAATGACGGAAAGGCATATAGCAGTAAGTTACACAGACTTCCCCAGCCACATGAGTGTAGATTTAGGCTGCTCCTTTATCCAAAAATCATCTCTCTCATCCCCTTCACCTCACTGACTCCCAGTCAGTGGGTCAGTCAACTTCTTAACTTGACTGACTTTTTTCCAGGACATGTGAGCCTGCCCAGATTCAAGGGCCATTTCCTCTGTGCACACTTTTACCACAACCAGCCTTGACCTCCTGGGCCATAAGCAACAACTTCCTAGCAATCTTTCACAGGCAGGTTAGCTCTGACTGGCGTCTACTATTCATCTCTGTGTCCACAGCGTCTGTGACTATCTACTGCACAGAGCAACACATACTTAGACGGATGAGTTATTGCACTTTACAAGATCTGATAACTGGACACTTACTAGTGGTGACCTAAGAGCTAGGATAGAGTCTGACACCCTCACATTGTACACTGCCTGGGTGCCAGGCTTCCTAAACACCCCTCTCTGCATGCTTATTGTGTACCTCCTATAGGTACAGCTTTAAGTAACTGATTCCCAGGAGAGCGGGCGTTCCCACCTCATCCTCGGACCAATTCAAACTAACCTGAGGTTTGGAGGAGCACATCTTGCACTCTTTATTCTTCTGCCTTTTAAAACAGAAAACCCTAGCTACTATTTATTATTCTTCTGGCTAGTTTCAAGCGACATGCGCTGACGGTCCCTGCAGACCTCTCGAGGCCAGGTTGCCTGCTCCTGCCTGACTGTGAGTTTCTGTTTCGATGACCACACAGACTCCCAGAAACATAAGCAGGTCTTCCGGGGGGCCTAATGAAGCTTCCAGCTCTTTTAATCTCCAGCAAGGGCACACCATGCGACCAGTTGACCCCCAGAGCTGACAGAGGGATTCTAGAAAAGCTCACAGATGATCTTACAACCAATTCCTCTCACTGCTGTCGACTTCCATCTTGAACTCAAGAACCTCCATAATAATTCCTTGGGCTCATAAAACACTTCACCGTTTTCATGGCTTTATAAAGATGATCTCATTTGGTCATGACAAGTATGCCGTAGATATAATCAGCAAGAAACTATTATTCCTTTTTATTGAACAGGAAAGGAAAGCTTAGGACCTTTCCCTATATTTAGCAAAAGAAGAAAGAAAGTAAAAAGAAAAAAAGAAAAAGAGAAGTAGAGGCCATTGGAAACCAGAAATACTCAGAAAGAGCCCAGTACACATTGCCCTGGCAATGTGGAGGCCCGCAGACTGCAACATTTGAGGTTTGGGCTGTTATTCACAATTGCTCTCACCAGAAGGTAGAAACTGCCAAGCAGCATGAGCTACCATTTGATGTGGACAGGCCTGGGCACACTGATGTGTTGCCTAGCCGCTATCTTACAGTCTGGAATGTAAGTAGGCAGTCCTAAATGAGATGTCATTATCAAGCCGTCCCTCCCCTCGAAGCTCAGGGACCTACATGGAAGAGGAGGCATAAAGACTGTGAGAACCAGAAGTCACAGATGACCCATGCAAACAGCGTCCTCCAGATACAAGAGTGATGCCCATATGAACCAAGGAGACTACAGCAGCACAGGCGAGTCCTGCCGGGACCCAAGCACACAGAGGCACTCAGAGGGGGGAGTAGACTGGGACTCCCATCCCCAAGCAGGACGCTATCTATAATTGGTACCTACTTGCAGAGGAAAAATGAGTCTTCTCTAACAGGGTCTCACTGGGAATATTAACCACACTCCAGGACAGGCCCTATGCCCAGCAGCAGATGGCCAACACAAAATAAGCCCAATGGTGTTTGTGTAGACCTTTTGTAGACCTTTTGTCTCATACTGCTTTGTTTGGCCTTTTTTTTTTTTTTTTTTTTTTATGTCTTACAGGTTTTTGCCTGTTTATTATGGTTTCCTATTTATTGTATGGTTTGGGGGATTGTGGTGGTGAGGGATGTTTCCTGGAGTTTTTGTTTTTTAAAGAGAGAGAAAGAAGGGGCATTAAGTTTGGTGGGCAAGGAGATAGGGGAGGATTTAGAAGTAGTTAAGATGGGTAAAAAGTATAATCAAAATATATTGTATGAAAGAAATATCTTTCAATAAAAAAAAAAAGCAAAGACAAAGGAGAGAGAAAAGGAGGTGAGGAGGAAAATGAGTCGAGTGCTCCTATGGAGCTGAGGTAGTCCTTCAGACGGGGCTGGGCTGTCTCCGCTGCCCCTTTTGATTGGCACTCAGGCAATCCGATCACTGTCTGCACCTAAGCTGTCATCACTGAACAAGGAATAGTATTCCGTCAACCTCATGGAGGCGAAAAGGACCACACAGGGCAAGTGGGTAAAACAGCCCACATAGGGGAGCAGTTCCATCACTCCACACACACACACAGGAAAGTGATGATGTAAGCATCCAAGTCATATTTTGTCTAGCGGGCCTGACAACTTCACAAGGGAAGTCAGAGCATCCGTGTCCCCAACAGTAAGCCATCTAGGACAAAGGTCACTCGAAATAAAAGACTTAGTCGGACCAGGCGCTACAGCTGCCAGAGGTCCTTTATGTTGGGGGCAGGTCCATCCCTAAATAATAAGGCAGGTTTGTTTGTTTTGTTTCCACTTCCTGGAGCTCTGTTCAGTCAGCTCCGACCCACATTAAAATGCAGTCCGAAACGACCTTTCCTAATAGGAATCCAAGTCTTTAACAGATCACCTGACACATAATGGACTATTTTAAGATGGCAAGGCACCTGCCATCCCTGGCTGTAGCACAGAGACTTCTCAGCCACACATTGAGGGCAGGTGGCCCGTGGCCCAGTCTCCCGGTAGCACATTCTGCTCCGAGTCTCAGCCCCGTACTCCCTTCTAATGAGCCCTGCCGCAGTGCCAGGCTGGGAGGACACCATTAGGTTCTCAATAGTGAGCAAGGCAGGCATCAGGGTTTAACTCCGCCCGAGGAGCTGAGACCCACAAGGCTTCCCAGCCAGCCTGAGTTGCAACCTGACACTGCTGCAGCCAATGCACTTGGACGGTGTCGGAAGAGGTGCTGCAATGTGCATCCTGGCAAGCACTCTGTCCCACCTAAGTGGACACTCCCAACTCCTGCACAACCCCCAAGCACAACGAAACAAAGGAGCAACAGAAATGTGGCCAGAAGACACCCTCACAGTCCCGGCGGCACTGGGCTTATGACGTACCCACAATCACAATTTCACAACCCATTCAACTGGTGACCCTGGGGAGAGAAGGCAGCAGCACTTCTGTGCCTGTTTCTCCTTGGTCCATGAGAACAGGAACAGCACACACTCCATGCAGTTCGCATGGGTGTGCACTCACAGGCTTGGTACGACACACAGTACAAGTTCAGGAAGTGCTTACTACTATTATAAAGCAAGACGTTGCCTAGTGTAGGCTATATCATTACAAACTATAGTGAGCTGAACAATCTGACGTCTTTCCCATTGTGCTTAATGAGACACCTGCGGAAAAATGTAGTGTTCTAACTGACATTCACCACACATCCACAGTAGATTTCCTTCTTGGGAATGGTACACACACACACACACACATACACACACACACACACACACACACACACACCAGTTTCTGTTTTAGAATACTAAAAGAACTCTATGTTGGGGGGGAGGGGTGGCAACATTTCAGTGACTTATTAGAAGAGGTTGCTTATGTACTAAACTAAAACTATATATCAAATATTCCATGACATCCAGAAATAGATATTAGGAAAAGAAGAGGGGACCCCCCCTAAACAATGCTGTACAAATATTTAGTTTTGCTTCTTGATTTTAAAAAGGTGCTTCATAATGGCACCAGGAGAAAAAAAAAAAAACTATTTTCAAAAGCCGAGCATGATTGTAGACTCGCGTTTGTCGATTACATTTTTCTCTTAATTCTGCTTGAAATGTGAAATTGTCCAGATCAATTCTAAATATGCCAAAATACTACGAAGTAAAAAAAAAAAACCTCAATACCAAAATAATTTCTGTTACCACCATGATTGTTCCTATCATTAAGAAATTATAAGCCGGGCGTGGTGGCGCACGCCTTTAATCCCAGCACTTGGGAGGCAGAGGCAGGCGGATTTCTGAGTTCGAGGCCAGCCTGGTCTACAGAGTGAGTTCCAGGACAGCCCGGACTACACAGAGAAACCCTGTCTCAAAAAAAAAACAAAACAAACAAACAAACAAAAAAAAAGAAATTATAATCCTCCGAAGAAAATCCTAGTAAATTGCTTTAAACATTTTTTTCTTCTGATTTAATCTGGGGAGGGTTGAAACTTCAGGGTTCGGTTATTCAGAGGTCCCCACACCCCCAAAAGACTTTATCTCCATCAATTACCCACATACAGATCATTCCAAAGTCTCCGTGCAGCAGCCACATTCCCTTAGGTACTGGGCCGGCTGCCCTCCCCACGTTTTCATTTTCACAGCTATTGCCGTGGAATAAAAATGAAGGAATGTTCTCCTCCTGTGCCACTGCCTCCTCCCAACTCCCAAGCTTTGCAAGCCTTTGTCTGATCTACTCGGGAGAACCAGAGCCAGGAAGGAAATAGCAGGGGAGAGGAGACAGCAGAGACTTATTCTCCTCTCAGAAGCTACCATTTCTCAGGTGGAAAGTAAGAATGTCATACCATGATGACATTTCGCTTTGTGTCACCATGATTAATAGTCCTAATGTTTTCCAATTAAAGGAGTGAATGCAGCCAGCCGGTGAAATCTGACCAACCTTGCACAGTGGGGCTGGTTGAGTGCTATAATTTGGATGTGGAATGAGATCTACAGAGATTCTTTGTTTTGTGACAGTTAACTAATATATTTCATTCCTGGGCTCTTCTCCAATAATAAGAAAATCTTTCAGGAAGAGAAACTAAATTATTTCCAAACTGACCCCATTAACCAATATTTTCTTCAAATGTGTCTGAAAAACGGAATCTAAAGCTTATCACTTGAATAAATTGACTATACTCGCAATGCCTTATAAGGGGACTAGACAACTTGGTAGGGAGAAATGGAGTCTATATAGTACGTTATCAACTCCTAAGATTCAGTGGCCCAAACTCTTCAGGATCGCCCCAGAGGTCAAGCCAGCAAGGTCTGTGCAATTGTAGCAACTATCAGGTAGAAGAGACTGGCCCAAACAGAAAACAGTTCACCCGCCATGCCTCTCGTCCCTGAAAACAAAAGCTCTCTGTATATAGCCTATCCAGACATTCCCCTGGCGTGTTGTCGACCTGCCCCTAGAATCTGAGGAGAACACAGAAATCACCTCATGCAACTCTCTCATTTTCTGGCTGAGGCCTACGAAGATAAATGCTTTGCCTGAGTTCCACCATTATTATGAGAGAACCAAAATTAGAACCCCAGGCTTTTCCTTTCCTAGGACAAACTCCCATTAACCTCTGCAAGTGGGCCATACAGAACGAAGGGATCAATGTATGTTTTCCAGACACAAACGGTTTTGGCACATCATGGTGCCAACTTTGGCACAGACTATGCATTCTGGAAAATACAAATATTCCATGAAAATGCACACACACACACACACACACACATACACACACACCCCAAACCAAAAAATTGCTCTGCCACCTTCTTAGGAGAAACATGGTTCTTTAAAAGCTTCCTGGGACAGAATTTTATAGTATTTATAGTATTTTTATCTATACTATTCAATATCGTTTCAAAGTATACTGACAAGGTCAATGGTTTTCAGACTTTGATTTTCAAAAGAAACTTCTTGTTGTTTAGATAAAGCCTTATATAGAATCTTAAAACATAAAAGTCACAAATCATTTGCTCCTGGAAAATCCACACTTTTACACTGACTTGGCAAAAAGTGGGTAGATCAATCAGTGAAGTTATTTGTGTTCTCGGGTTAATTTGTTTGTTTTTGCATGCCACGTATTTCTGAATTTCGTTTTGGTCATTCATGGAATGCAAATACTCTTCTCAAGATGGCTAGCCAATATTATCATATTTGATAAGAGATCGGTTTCTGTCTTTGAATAAAGAGAGTAATCCTGGGGTATTCCTATGGGGAGAAGGGGTAGAAGGATTTTGTTGCAAATTTAAATCAGCAAAAGCATATGGAAATACCCTCAACTTGCAACAAGCATTGAGAATGTCAGAGATTTAGGATATGCCTGAAGAATGTGTTTGAGGTGCAGTTCCATGACAGCGGGAGCATATGAAGACCAGATATGAGGGGCATCTTTAGCATTTAAACGAAGCCCAGCACTCAAAAGATTTTTACCAAGACTTCACTTATAAATATTCTACTAAAAACTTAGGCCAGTATATGGAGACTCAAAACTTCTTTTTTTACATCTTTATTACTCAATAACCAACTCAATAACCAAAGATGACAACGTGCACGACAAAGATTATGCTCAGAATAGTATGTAGAACAGTAAAGGACATCACAATCCAGTCCCGTCACTGAGGTTTCGTGGCTAGCAGCATGCTTTTCTGTGAGGTTGCCCTGGTTCCTTTGTTTCTAGTCTCCATTTTCTGGGTATGGTGATTTTACATGCATGCATAACAAAGAGACTCAATGTTTGGATTTTTATGTACCTAATGTCAGACGAGTCTCTGAGTCTCTGAGCGGCACCTGTCTTCCTCTGATCCACCAATACTCTTGGGTGTGGGAGCATGCTGTCCCGGCAGTCAGTCCTTTTCTGCTCAAAGTAGGGTTTGCACACTGTCAGCAGGTTGGGAAGAGCCACAAATCACCACCACACACTGAGCTTTAAAGCTTCCTCCCTCTTCACCCAAAGAACCAACCCATTCATTCATTCGACAGGCAGTACACACATCCTACGGGTCAGTTCTGTGCTCTCCCTAAAGAAATCCGGAGTCCAACAATCTCTAGCCTCAGGGCTCCCCTGCACTATGGCTAAAAGTTAACTGTCTGAAGACAGTAAACCAAGGCCCCGGCAGAAGCGGCTGCAGCACACGGAAGTGGGGCAGAGGGGAGAAGTACAGCAAACGCCTTACACACACTTTGCAGTTCTATTTGCCAGGTAAAGACTTGGGAGAGAGAGATGATTGGCTCAGGAAGGATTCTAGCAAATCCAGAGGTGTTGAGTCCTGGTACAGGGCTGCAGCTTTGAGGTACAGAAAGTGGAGGATAGCCAGGGCTATACAGAGAAACCCTGTCTCAAAACAAAAACAAAACAAAACAAAAACAAACAAAAAACAAAACAAAAACAAAGAAAAGGAAAAGAAAGGAAAGGAAAGGAAAAGGAAAGGAAAGGAAAGGAAAGGAAAGAAAAGAAAAGAAAAGAAAAGAAAAGAAAAGAAAAGAAAAGAAAAGAAAAGAAAAGAAAAGAAAAGAAAGAGGGGATAAGGGGACAAAAGGAAGAAGTGCTCAACAGCAGACAGGACAGGACTACAGTCATGTTCCAATTTAGGAAGAACCCCATACACATGAAAGGACTTTGGACGCTAAAGCCTGACCAGGAAAGAAACACTAAAGTCCCCACCACCATGACCCACTTTACAATATCTGCTTTTTAAAAAGGTCAGGTGGCTCGCGGGCAAAGCACATGCTAGACAGATATAAGTGTAGGAAGGAGACAACCTAGGAGGCTACAGCAGTAATTTAGCTAAAAGAGATGCCTCTCCAGCACCCCAGCTCCTTGGCCACACAGGTTGAGGCTGCTCCTTGGGTGGGCATGGGCGGGGCCAGAAGTCCCAAGTCTGAGAAGGGGGGGGTGTAGGGGGAGGGGCTACAGGATCCTCAGAGCTCGGTGATTCTCAGCCTCCTCATCCAGTCATGGGAGCTTTCCTTTCCCTCTTCCTCGGCTCCTCAATGTTACCCTGAGTCACTGAAGACTCGGTCCTTAACACAGGGTCCATCCTGACTTGTGTGAACATGCTTTGATTTCCTCAAGTCAGCTCCGTCCACCCGATCCGACAGAGGCCCCTCCGGCACTGTTCCTCAGCACCACACGGAACAGGATGACCTGACTAGGGAAGTCTAATTAGATGGCAAAAAAAGGGACAAGGTGGAGACTGATTTCACATAATGCTGTTACCACTGCCATTGTCTCAAGTAAAAGAGGGAAGTATGGATAACAACTTCTTCACACCGCACAGAACACCAAGGCCTCCGGGCGGTGCCTCCAGAGTCTAGCCCCAGGTCTTGTGAGCACGGGAGGCCTCTGAGTTTTCACTCATCTGCTTTTCTAAATATCACTCTTTCCCAGATGCATGCCCTTGAGCAAATGACTCGCTGCAGGGCTGGAAAGCACACAGGGTACCAACCAACAGGCCTAGCTGCGTTCAGTTTTCATCTTTAATTCAGTTTGGTTTTTTGTTTTTGTTTTGTTTTGTTTTTTCCTCGGTCAGCCCATATCTAGCTTTCTGCAATCTAAACATATACTAGAGGTTTTATTTGCAGCTCGAAAATCTCTCGAAGGAGAACCAATACTAAATCCTGTTTTCTTCCTCTGCCTGAGTTAGAAAGAAATGGAAAAAAAAAAAAAAAAAAGACAAACCATTGTCCAAGACAAGTCAAGTAACAGGAATGGGGGGGGGGGGGAGGGGGCGGAAGTCACCCAGAAGGAAGAGGAAAAAGATGTCCAGCTATTTAAAGTACAAGTCCCCACTCAGGTGTTTACACTGGACAATCAGAGCAGCTGGTGACTCATGCCTACAGCAGTATCTTCAAAGGAGAACTTCCATTCTCTTGCACAAGTTCCGAGTTCTTCAGGATATGAGACACTCCCTCCGCAGGGCCGTTTCCTCAGGAACAAACATGAATAGCATCATCATCCCAAGTCCTGATTTTCACTTTAAAGTTTGATGGATCTGCCTTAATCTGTGTGCTGTCTTCTCTGGGTTCCTGTAATACCGCCACGGTAAGGGAATATCGGAATATAAATGCAGATAATATCCACTTTGAAGAGATGTTACATAAATGAAATACAGCTAGGTCCGTTGCTTGCCTGGGGATCCAGTGCTATACCTCTGAGCATACCCATAGAGCAATGCCTGCTTTATAGCAGTAGGTATATGTCATCAACCAATAAGCATCCATTTTTTTTTTTTTTTTTTACAAAGGAGTCATCAAAATTAAGCTTCATACTTGTAACTAAGGGTAAAAAATGCAATAGGCCAACCTATATAAATGGTCATGCTAACTCCATTCCACACACTTAAGGATGGCAAAATGGAGAAGAAAAAAAATTTTTCCAAATATTGCTTCTCTCTTCAGGGTGCTACAGTGTACAGCCAGGTTTTCCAACCCAGTGTGCACGTGAAATGATGTTTCCAACCCAAATTCTTTATCATGAAACCATTTATCTGTCTTAAATGGCAGCCTAGATGGTTAAAAACCTGCTGTCCCCATTTTTTTTAATTAATAATTGTATCATGAGAAATGAAACATTTGAAGACTGTCTTCTGTTGGTGGCTTTGAGGGGGACTTGAAGTGACAGAACTCAAGACTGTGACCAATTGGGCAAAACCACAAATAAATATAAACCAAGCATTATTCCAATAATATAAGACCAGAGTTACTAAGAGATGAGCATCTTCAAAGAGTCTGACTCCAGTTAAGTCCATGACTCCTGGGGTAGAGTCAGGGGAGCCAGGTTTCAGGCCCTGAAAAGGTCGACATGGATTGAACTGAGGTCCAGAATACTGCTTTTCTTTTCTTTGTCTCTCTCCTATGATGTCAAAGATGATCTAACTTTCTGCCTTGGCCTGAGCTGCCATAGCAGAAAAGCACAGGCTTGGTGGTCCGTATGCTTTCAGTTCTAGAGGATGACTGTCTCAGTGAAGACCCTGCCAGGCTGGCTCCTGGGGAGAGCACTCCTCCTGGCTGGTTCTAGGCACCTCCTCCTCCCCCTGTGTGCTCCAATGGCTTTCCTGAGTATGCAGAGACCCAGAGAGTTCTCTCCCATCTCCTCATTAAGATATTAACCCCGCGGGCTCAGAGCCTCACCCTATGACTTCATTTTGTCCTGATCACTCCCATTCTCCAAATACAGCCATACTAGGAGTCAGGACTTCAACCCATTGAATCTGGAGGGGACACAGTGGGTCCATAACACTCACACATAAGGAATTATGCTCTAGAAATGCTAAGAGAAACCTTTAAGTTGTTGACTCTATGCTGAAAGGTTTCACTTGCATAAATTACCCGGGGCCCTCGGTCTCACAGGACAGTCACAGAGCAGTGCAAACTGGAGCAGGGCCACCACCATCAGACTTCCGAGCAAACCCTCCATGCAGAGGGGAGCATTTCCATCGCAGGAGAACTCATTTGAAGCCATTTTTCAAAAACAGGCTCTGGCTTTTTATTTCCCAAAGATTTACACCCCAAGGACCTCTGGAAGCAAAGTGTCACAGTAGCTACTGGGACATGAACAGGGCAGCAACATGACAAGCACTAACCGGATACAGCAAGGAAAGCCACTGTCAAAGTTTAGAACAGGGTACTTCCTAGACATAAAGTACAAGCGTCCTGACTCGGCTTCCTACAGTCTAACCAGTTCCTTTATAGCTCTGCCATTTGTAGCTATCAGTTAGAATAATACTGGCATTCCAATTGTTTTCTAAATAGTTTCCTCTTTTTAAACTTACATAAACATTATGTAACTATATATATAAAAGAATACACACACACATACACACACACACACACACACACACACACACACACAAGCACATATACACACACCACATTTTCCTGTTGACTTCAGGGCAAAAACATCCATATTTAGTATTGGGAACTACATCCTGTACACCACTATTAGAAGTCCTAAATGTACAATTTTGTAGACGTTTTCCCACATTATTCCTAATGTTTTTCATACAGAGCTCTGCTGGAAACCGCTGCAATCTCTTCTCTATCTGGACCAAACTGTTTTTTTCAGGTTTTAAGTCTCTATTTCTTCAAGAGCCTGTCTGAACCCTGAGGCAAGGAAGCCCCTAGACCTCTCCACTAATTCTGGCTGTCTCAGGAAAATGGAGAACAGACACCTCCTCCCCAGGTGGAGGATACTGTTCTGGCCAGGCTATTTTTAGGTGCCAGGCTGTACATGCGTGTCCATGCTCCCAAACCTGTCTGGGTTTTGCTTTTGTTTGTTTTTATTTTTGTTATTGGTGTTGCCAATGCCACGTAGAATTCTTTGATTTGAAATAAATAAAAACATGGATCCACACCACTGCACCTCTGCCAGATTGCTGGCAGATATTTTTAGGTCAATGTCCAATTGATAATCAAATAAAAATGAACAAGAAGCTGCTTGATTTGCAAAAATGCTGCACGCTTAGGGGGATATGACGGTCCTTCCAGGACTGTCCTTGTGCTTCCCAGGCTTAACAGCTTTCTTTGCAGCTTGCCTCGCACCTTCTAACACCATGAGACCTGGCTTTCAGGGAGGAGGCCTCTAGGTCAGACCAGCCCAATTTCTTTTCCCAAGTCCTGTGAATCTCCCAAGTATGTGGTGTCTTTAGCAATAGGCTCTTGCTTTCATGCTGTGACAGGCGGCCGAGATCCATGGCAACAGCCTGTATTTTTTGAGGGTCCTTTGTGTCCCTCAATGGGACGAGTGTGGGACCCTTCACATCATTCTTTTGCCTTTGCTCTCCACTCCCTGCATAGAGATACTACTGAGGTAGACTGCAGGTGAGAGGGGTGCTGCTTAGTTGGTCAAGTTGACACAAACTAGGGTCACCTGGGAAGAGGGACCCTCAGTTGAGAAAATGCCTCTATTCCGTTGACCAATGAGCACCTATGTGGGACGTTTCTGCATTGCTGATTGATGGAGCAGGTCCAGCCCACTGTGGGCGGGCACTGTGGGCGGGCACTGTGGGCGGGCACTGTGGGCGGGCACTGTGGGCGGGCACTGTGGGCGGGCACTGTGGGCGGGCACTGTGGGCGGGCACTGTGGGCGGGTGGGGGAAGTAGCTGAGCAAGTCAGAGACTTGCAGGCCAGTTAACATGGGTCCTTCATGGCCTCTGAGTCAGTTCCTCCCTCCAGGTTTCTGCTTCAGTTCCTGACCCAACTTCCCTCAATGATGGACTGTGATACGGAAGTATAAACCAAATAAACCCTTCCTTCTTGCAATTTGCTTTGTGTCGTGCTGTTTATCCCAGCGAAGGAAAACAAAATAGGACAGTAGAATAAGTCATTTCTGATACTATTTTTTTTATGCTCTTGATCATTTTTTAGAGCAACCAGTGGTCATATAAGAGATACTTACTTTCCTGAAAAAGTAAACTAGTTAAGTTTACTTATTTGTGTATTATAAAAGGAATAAAGAACTCCAGTTTCCCAAACTTAATTTCATTAAAATAATTTAACTTTACTTAAGGAACAACTGTTGCGCTCCTGGGAATTAACGAGATGTGTGGTGAGATGTGGGTACCCACTAACAAAACGAAAATCTCGAAAAAGTGTTGATGCATTTTGAAAATTTTACTTGTGGTAAAACTGTCAGGCTGTACCCTGCTGATGGTCGTTTGTCACTATTGTTTTGTAACCTTATATGTACGTATGTATAATATGTGTCTTAGTTACTTTTCTATTGCTGTGATAAAATCACCATGACCAAAGGCCTTTCTTTAAAAAAAAAAAAAAAAGAGTGTTTAATTGGCTTATGGTTTCAGAGGTTTAGAGTCCATGATGGTAGAGTAAAGAAAGGCATGGCAGCAGAAACAACTGAGTGCTTATATCTTGATCATAAGTAGGAGGCAGGGAGATGAGGGAATAACATGGGCTTTTGAAACCTCAAATCTAGGCCCCCTTGATGCACTTCCTTCAATGAAGACACACCTTCTAGTCCTTACCAAACACTTCCACTAACTGGAAACTGAGCCTATAGAGGCCTTCCTTCTTTTCTTTCTTTCTTTCTTTCTTTCTTTCTTTCTTCCTTTCTTTCTTTCAAAGATTTATTTATTTATATATATAAGTACACTGTAGATGTCTTCAGACACACCAGAAGAGGGCATCAGATCTCATTACAGATGGTTGTGAGCTACCATGTGGTTGCTGGGATTTGAACTCAGGACCTCTGAAAGAGCAGTCAGCATACTTAACCACCTAACTGACCCATCTCTCCAACCCCAAGGCTCTTTCAAAGCATTGTATTATATAAAAATAAATTTAGGAAGCATTTGCTGATTCCCAGTACAGTTCTAAGAGCTTGTCTTGTATTGTTGTTTCGTCTTCATGACATTGTATGAAGGAAGCTTGAGTTACCATTCATATTTAGCACAAAACTGAATGATGGAAGAGTTAAGTGACTTGTCAGAGGTCACACAGAACAGATTAGAAGAAGGCTTCAGGGGTGTTGGGTGCTAAGAGGACTTCTGGCAATCCCACTCCCCAAAGTTTACATGGGGGGGGAAACAAGAAACCAAAAGTCAGGTAGATGCAAAATACTGTACGTACAGAGTTGTCCTTAACTATAGTGCCTTTAAAACAACAGAAATGACCGTAGAATAATTGAGTCAGTTTGGGCTATGACCAAAAAATATATTTTAAAAGTAGATATTCAAGGTATTAAGTTATGAGTTAGAGAAAGCAAAGAGTAGGGTAGAAACTACATATATAAGATGTATAAAGAAGAGCCAGTTAATGCACAGACAAGACTCAGTGGTAAATTCTCATTCCTTTTCGATATTAAATATGAATATTTGTGAAACTGTATATATGAACATATACATACATACATACATACATACATACAGCTTATGAAGAGTGGCATACATATAACTAAGTAGTTACCACATAACTGGTGCGTTATAAGTACCTGGATCAATTAGCAACAGGTTCTGTAAGCCCAGGACATGCATTCAGGAGGCTGAGGCAGGAAGATCAAAAGGTTGAGGCCAGGGACACATAAACCAACTAGATCAAGAAAGCAGCTGACCAGCAAACGAACAAAAATGTGGATGGGACGGAGAGGTAGTTAGGAATAAAAGCAGCAGGGCTTCACAACTGAACACTGGGCACTGGAGAAAAGCTTCCGATGTTGTCCTAAGGAACTGCGGGGCAGTATGGCAAAAACACCACAGACAGGAAAGTTAACAACAGAAATGTATTTCCCATTGTGCTGGAGCCTGGAAGTCCAACATCAAGATGCTAGCTAACTCGGCTCTTTGCTTATAAGTAGTCACTTGTGCTGTGTCCTCATAGAGCTGGCCCACGCAAGGTTTCTCCTTTTTTTTTTTTTTTTAAATAAGTTAACCAATGCAACTGTGAGGGGTCAACCCAATGGCAAATCATCACTGAAAGGCTTCATCTTCAAATACCATGGCCTTCAGGATTAGCATCTCTGTATGCTGACTTGAGCATTGCAAGCGCATATCAGATGTCCTGGTGTCTGCTTAGGTATCCTGATGAACACGTACCTCCTGCTCAGTAAATGAGCCTTTGTTTTCTGCCTAGGTGAAGCGAGCTTATAGTGTCCCTGAAGGGGTTTTGTTTGGCCACACTGAGTTTGAGATATCTGTAAAGTCCCACACAACCCCCCTCTCACCCTCCTCCCCTGTCTTCTGGCCTCACTGGGCACCAGACAAACACACAGTACACAGACAGACGACAGACATGCAAGCAAAAATAAAGAAAAATATTTTTTTAAGATTTATTTATTTATGAGTACACTGTAGCTGTCTTCAGACACACCAGAAGAGGGCATCAGATCCCATTACAGATGGTTGTGAGCCACCATGTGGTTGCTGGGAATTGAACTCAGGACCTCTAGAAGAGCAGTCAGCGTTCTTAACCGCTGAGCCATCTCTCCAGCCCAAGAAAAATAATTTAAAAAAAAAAAATACGTAACATTTGCATTTACAAACCATAGCAGAGTAAAACTGGGACAAACCCAGGGATGAAAAGCAAGCGGTGGTGCTGTGTTTGCTTTCTCTTACTAAGCAGGGTGCTTTCAAGGACCCAAGTGACTGGGAGCTTGACAGGAGGACCAGTCAGGGCTTCTTACCCATCCATCAGCTTTGAGGTAGAAGAGACACATTCAACAGCGAAGGTATCCTTTTCTGGCCGTGCCATCCATGGTAATTCTCTTTCTACCCCAATTTTTAATTTCTGAGATATGACCCCTTCCAGAAAGAACTGGGATAGGAAGACGGGTGGGAGGGAAGAGGAAAGCAGTCTGAAGGGGGTGGATGCTACTTTGTCTTTGAGATGTCAACTGTGGTCTTCATGGGAAAAGTGATTGGTCATATGGGTGGCCTTAAAATGCTACAGTAACATAGTTTATGCCCTTGTGTGTGTATATGTGTGTGTGTGTGTGTGTGTGTGTGTGTGTGTGTGTGTGGCTGTTGGTGATGGAGAAGGAAGCAGTAGGGTAGGAAATGACCTGCCCCCAAACAGAGGCACCGCTACATGATGACTTATAAGTGGGAACTTTGGGTCGGAGCTCCTGCACATCATCCAGCCTTTGAACAAACACCTGAAAACAGGGATGTGCCGACCCACCCACCGACCCACCTGCCCGCCGTGCTGTTAATTTTAGCACTGCCCTTAGTTAGGGCTTGAGGAAGAGGTTGAAGACTCAGGTTACATTAGCCAGTGGTGATCACATTAGCATCCTTAAGCTTGAAGAGGGAAAGCCACTAAATCTGAAGACAGGCATCTGATCCAAAGGGGTGAGTTAGAACGCGGCCTTTTCCCAGCTGCCGAGGGAGAAAGGGGAGCATGACATTTACACGGGGCTTCTGAACTCGACCAACGCTCCAATGCATACGTATTCGTTCCTTAGGAGCAGTCCAGCCTCCTCTGCACATGCAGCGAGAAAAGGTGTCAGGGAGGGCGGGTGGCAAGAACCTCTTCCGGATTTGACATTTGAACACTTACCTGTGTGAACTCGACTGCCATATTCCCCTAACCGTGTAACACCTTTGTAAACCAAGGAGTTTCTTGTTCATTTTTATTTGATTGTCAATTGGGCATTGACCTAAAAATATCTGCCAGAAATCTGGCAGAGATGTAGTGATTTGGATCCATGTTTTTATTTATTTCAAATGAAAGAATTCTACCTGGCATTGGCAACAACAACAACAACAACAACAACAACAACAATAAAAAAGACAGGTTTCAGTAGTGCAATGGTGGCATCTGTATCTCCAGAGCAATCAAGAGTTATCTATTTGGACCTAATGCTGGTCGATTGGAGGGAACTCAGCCTGATACTATAAACCTGTGGCTAGTTTGATCATTGACTGTATAAGAAAATCTATCACTACCACTTTACTAAAGTAATAGAGCTCCCACCTGCAACATGCATCCTTATATCCAAAGATAAGCACAGCTCTCACATCCCACCAGAGACACGTCTCAAAGCCAATGGAATCTATTATGGAGATCCACGACCTGTCCAAATGCAGGGAGTGAATGAAATATCTATGACACAACCCCTATACCTAAAGCTTAAGGACTATCAAGGAAAGGGATCGAAAAGCTTGCAGGAGCCAGAGGATTGGGACAACCGCCAAATGATAATGTCTTCTGGACTCTCATGAGATACTTCCATGAGCTCTTAACAATAAGGCTGCCTGCACAAGGTCTGCAAACACCTTGCCAGTCTACGTGTCAGTATGTGGGAGAAATTTCACAAGGCCACAGCCGCAGATGAAGAGCTACATGCACTCAATGCCTGCTGAGCGAATACGAACCAGTTGCAAAATTGTTTTGGGGATGAAACCCCATTCCTAAGGGGTTAATCCTATACACATGCAAGTAAGAGCAACACTAACCGAGCTCAGTCAGTTACACACACACACACACACACAGAGAGAGAGAGAGAGAGAGAGAGAGAGAGAGAGAGAGAGAGAGACAGAGACAGAGACAGAGACAGAGGCAGAGGCAGAGACAGAAAGAGACAGAGATGATGATGATGATGATGATGATGATGATGATGATGATGATAACAGGTCATTAATTCTAGAGGAATTGGTTAGGAGGACTTGAGAGGAATTAGAGGTGGGAAAAGGGAAATAATCCTGACTTCAATCTTAGGCTTCTGTTTGAGCATGTTATGTGTGCCCACACACATGCAAACACATACATTTACCAACCCCCCCCACACACACACACAAAGGAAAAAAAAATGGAAAAACTCCATGGCAACACCATGTAAAAACTTGACAGAAACCTAGCAAAGTCTGGGTTCTAATACAATCTGTCTTGTACACGTGGCATTGCGGTAGTATTTTTCAAACTATGGGTTGGGAGCCATTAATAAGTCATTGAGTCAATTTAGTAATGAGCTTTAATGAAAAAGACTAGCTCACGTGAAATATGGGCAAATGTGGTTACCTACGTGTGTGGAGTGGTTCTAGAGGGTGCTTAACATACACTAGAGAGGGAAATTTATTATTTCTCTTTGGATGATCGTGAAAAGATAGATAGATGAAAAGCATTTAAGCTGGGATAAGTGCTACTGTCTCCTCATCTCTTGAGTGTAAATTATTGCTCTGCTTCAAAGAACAGGCTCACATAAACTAATTTCACGTTTTTTTTTTCAAATATGAAATACTGTATTTATAAGCTATTAAGCTAACATTTTTCTTATTACCTTAGGTGTTTTTCTGATACGTGTGCTCACAGTAGAAAGTCAGCATGAGAAAAACTTAGACATACATTACCAAAGACAATCCTCAAAAGTGTTACAGTGATGAACACAGCTCGAAACGGGAAAAGTCTGAGTTTCTTGAGATTTTGTAATCTTTATGGTTTCACTCTAACAGCTTCTTAAGTAAATAGGGACTAGAAAGGAAGGATAGGATCCCTGTTACCATGGGACCTCCAGAAAAAAAAAAAAAATCAGTTAGGACAATGGCCAAAAGAAAGAAACTAGTTTTTACTGGCTGTGGCCTCAGGAGGCGGGATCAAGAACATCAGCTCTATTATCAGCCCAACCCTGCTTTTTACTCTTTTCTTCCCTCTTGCAGTATAGAGCTTGCACCAGGCTCAAAACCTTACCAACAATCCCACACTCTTTGTACTCTATGTAGCTCTATGTACTGTCTATCTACAACACAGTAGCACAAACAGGAAACATTTTAAGAAACAGCCATGAAACTGACAAAGCCCAGAGGAGAGACAGACACCTCCTAATTCTCCCACAGGAGCCCATCAAAGAGCCCTTCCAAAGGGAAGGGGTCTAGAGATCCTAAACAAGAAAGAGAAGGCGCCCCTTTGAATTTGAAGACACTTCAACAGGAATTTGATTCCTATCCCAATGTGTTCTAGAAACACTTCCAGAGAGATACAGGAAAAGAATATTTGTAAGGATCAGTAACATCAGGAATGTAATATTTTATTTTAAAATGATATTCATGACCTTCAGAGCAGCTTGCAAGGGGTTTTGTATTTTTGTAAGACTCATTGAGGCTTTTATTTCCTTTTTCTTTTTCTTTCTTTCTCTCTCTCTTTCTTTCTTTCTTTCTTTCTTTCTTTCTTTCTTTCTTTCTTTCTTTCTCTTTCTGTTTTGCTTTGTAGCCCATATTCTCTGGCTAAGCTTAACCAGGCTCACACAGATAAAACCTCTACCTAGGTTTAAAGAAAGAAGAGCCTGAGGCTGTCTCCAGAGGTTGCTATGCATACATGGATGAAGACAAAAGCTCACATAGTGGCTTTAACTTTCTTTCTTACTTACTAATGCCTACCACCATATGAAGCACAAGAGCACAGGAGACTATGCAAAAGGCACAGAGAGGTCTGAAGGGCATTAATAAGTAGGTGGTCAATTAATAAGTGAGAGTCACTGGGAATGGAGCTCATCCCAGAGAAACGGAATCAAACAGACCGAGAAAGAGAGCAGCAGACACCTGGATTCTGGCAGCCTTCCACGGAGCTCACTAACTTCTGATTTTACTTTAAAACCCTGTGGGGCACATCACAACAAAAGCATCCACCTCGCATAAGCACTCGATACCTTTTGATGACGTTTTGTAACAAAGGACACGTTTGGTTGCCAGAACTCTGCAGAATTAGTACTGGTAAAGACCTTGAGTAGCACTTATCCCAGAGATGGGGCTCAGAAGGGTTAGATTACTTACTTCCAGTAACGCAGTGGACAGCAGCGTGTAGATGAAAGCAGGAACTAATTCGTTTTACCTAGGACAAATGTGCCTATCACCATACCCTAGCTCTCACGCTGGACCACTGAGCCACATCCTCACCCTTGACGGTCCCACTCACCACCTTTCTTGGTAATACTAGGTATTGAGTCTATGGCCTCTGACTTGCTAGGGAAGTGCTTCCACTATGCTTATTTCTAATCATTTATGTATGTATGCATGTATGTATTTATACTAGGTCTTGCTAACTTGATCACACTAGCCTATAGTTGATGCTGTAGCCCAAGCAAGGCTTAAACTTGTACCTTTGCTTCTGGAGTCTCCTAAGTTAGCTGAGGTTATAAACAGGTCTATGCCACCAAGTTCAGCTACTAATATAAATATTTTTTAAAGGAAAGGTTTTTTTTTTTTTCATCCCGCGGCACTAGTATGCTTTCTGAGAATCAAAGTGTAGATTCTTTTACTCTCACTCATCAATTCATTAGTAAAAACAATTCCTATGTGCCGGACTTGAATATATACTGATATATCTTACAAGCACAAAATTTTAAGTAATTTTATCCACTACATTACTTTACATATAATCATAGGTTATACAGCCATTTGTATGAAAGGCCATACTTAAGAGGCATCATCACAAAAATACACAGTATATACTGAAACCTTGGGTATTGTAAGTTACATACTTATTGCAAAGAACAAGGAAATTGACTTCTATACCTGCTCTGAGGCAAACATAACATATACTCTCCGTAATCATAGAAAACCATAACTCAGATCTGAAAATGTTTTTAAAGACGTTGCAATCTAAGCAGCTCCCGAATACCGCTCACCATGGTGAGAAATCAAAGTCCACGCGTAAGTATCCTAGCAAAATTTTCATCACACACCCGCCTAACAGATGGGTTCTCAGAAACAACCAAGCACTCCCCAAGCCAAATGCTCGAAACTTCGTAATAAACAATGATTAACATTCTTGAGTATGTGGCATTGCATAAACCACAACCTCAGCAACAATGCGGGGCAGAAGCTCTCGCTTTGTGCTCTCACCTCTCATCTCACCTCCCACCTCCCGTTCCCAAACAGGCACACCCTCTCACCTCCCTACCCCTACCCCGCTCAGCATCCCAAGCCTTGGTGTCTGCAGCAGGCTCAAAACACTTGACTGATCATATCCGGTTGCCATTCCAGGAAATCCCAGAGTGGTTTTTAAGCCTCTGCCCACAGCTTGTAAAGAAAGGCGAGAGGAAAAAAAAACGAATCAATATCAGCACCCAGCTGTGACCCGGCACATACGGAAATCTAGAAAATAAATGTCATCCATAATCTGTATCATTTAACACTTGCAAGAAAACAACCCCGGGGATCGACTCTAAGCCGGACAGTGTTGCCTGGGTGCATCTGAGATTCTGGCACCAGGTGTCAAGACTGGCTAGAAGGCTGTGCCCTCTGGTTCCTCATCCCTCAGACAAGGAAATGCCTTTTCGCTCGCAAGGGTTATCTGATCCCCCCCCCCAAAAAAAAGGAGGAGGGAACGGAGAGGAAAACAATGTCTATCTACACCACTCTGGGAGACCCCTTTGGCAAGGGCTCACCTTAGCCTTAGAAGCTGGAAACGCTTCTCAGAGGTGGGCACAGGACAAACTATTGTCCTGCTAACCAGTCACAGCCCAGAAAGGAAGCTCATGTAAAATATGACTCTGTTTAATCAGAGAATTCCTTCAGTAGATAAAGTCCGATCCCTAGGTAAAGTAGGGGAGGTAAGATCTCCTGTGATTAGGATTCCCTTGAAAGGTTTTCCAGATTTTTTAAATTACAGGAGAATGAAGTCAGAACATAAATACGTCTCTCTATCATATAAATTACTAGGTCCATCCACAATAAAAACAAGAACGCCAATCGGCAGGACGGGGCATTATAGGAAATGAAGACTGTCAGTAAAATCTATAATGCTTTCTTTCTGTTAGACCTTCTGGGAGGTTATAATTGCATTTGGCCAATTCGGGCTTGTCAGTGAGCCTGGCTTCTTAATAGTCTCAACCCTAAAAGGAGTGACTATCAAGGGGTTGGGGGGGGGGGAGCGGCGGGGAACCAGCTGAAATCAAACAACAAAAAAACGGGAACTGTAATCCTACCGAAAAGGGAGGAGGGAAGGGAAGGGAGCCTCCTGTATTCATCAGTCAACATTAATGTCCTTTGTTGTTCACCTTTGCACAGAACAGTGAATGCTATCCTGTTCCTTTTTCTCTCAAATCAGTGCCAGGGTAGTCCTCTCCTAAAGCTGCCTCCCAGCCTCCAAGAGCCAGGCTTTCTGACCCTCCGTCACTTTCCAGTCGGCCTCTATGACCCCCACTGCGCTCATCCCCTGGTAGAGAAGGTGGCCAGAAGTAAAAACGCTGCTAAAATCTCGGTTCCCCTCCAAGGACCAAAGAGCGCAGCAACACAGATGTTGAAATTTACCTCCCCCCTGCTCGCAACACACACCCCAAACACCCGGGAGGCGAAGGAGGAAGGAGGCTAGGTCCCGACTCCGTCTGTCACAGGGGCTACGGGTGCTACATTCAGCGCTCTGGGAAAACCGACCCCAGCCACAGGGACTTCGCGCCTCCCTACTGTTTGGGAGTATTCTAGCAGTCGGTTCCTGGTCTCCCTCATCACCCCGGGAAATCTTAGCAGCCCACTGCCAGCTCTCTGCCGCTGTGGGCCAGCAGGGGTAGAAGGGAGAGAAACCCTGTTGGCTTCCCCTTCCAACTTGACACTCAACACGCCCCGCGGCCGCTCCAAACTCCGCCAGCAGAGCCCGGAGCGGCTGTCCGAACGTTCTGGGATCGGGTTCGAGGAGCGCCGAGTGCACGGTGAGGAGCGAAACCCCAGCGCTCGCCCCTCTGTCGGAGGCCGGTGCGGCCAAGCCCGGGACCCGCTGTGCAATGCCAAGACCTGGCATTTGCAGCCTGGCGCGGAGCGAGCTGCGTGGGGGAAAGGACCAGAGCGTGGTAAAAGTTCGCCCGCGAGCACTCACCCACGCCGTATTTCTCGTGCTCCGTAGGTATCCACATGGTTATAAAGGGCGCAGAGGGGCTCCGGGCTGTGCAATCCCCGCGCCCCTCCAGTGGCTCACAACAATGCACGGCTCCCGAAGAGCAGCTGCGGCGCTGGAGCACAGCGGATCGCGCGGGATGCGGCGCTGGGCAGGGGCTGCTCCCAGGGCTCTTGAGCGGGCACTGACACTACACGGCCGAGGCGGAGCCGCCCGCCGCTCTGCCGGCCGCGGCTGCTCACAGCCCTGCGACGCGCTCCCGAGGACCCGGCGGCGCAGTCATTGTTCTGATTCACTGAACTAAGCGAACACGCCGGGGCACTCGCGGGCGCACCCCCGCCCGTCAGCGCCCATCCAGCACTGCCTCCCCACTGCCTCACGGCATGCTGGGAGTTGTAGTTCTTACTCTTCCGGCTCCGGAAGAAGGCGTGGCTACAGCGGTTGGGGGCGGGGCAACTAGTTAGGCTCGCCACATTCCATTGGTCCAAAATGTATAGGCGTGTAGGAACTCCCTCCGTGGGTCGGCTTGCGACCCCAGGCACGTTTTTATTGGTGTATCTTTGCTCCGCCCTACCTACGGCCCGCCCCTTTCTTCTGGGCCAGGTAATGGCTGCTACAGAGGCCCAGGGGCTTGGTGTGGACCCCCGGGATGATGGGGTCCGTCGGGTCCGCGGCGGAATCGGGCACACGGATCATGAAGGTAAGTGCGCTGTCCTTTGGGCGCGGGTGATCTGTCTTCCTTTTTCTGTGCCTGGAGTGCAGCTGACAGCCGCTTAGACCTTGGAAGCTGGTCAGCAAGGAGACCACCTTGGTGTCAGGCAAAAAGCCGCGGGCAGGACCCAAAGAGATAGGGTTGGGTAGACAGAGGTTGCCAGGCTGAGGTTGTTTTGGGCGGGTGGTGAAAATGTGAAGAACTGCCTCCCGGCCTCTAAGAAAGCTCCTTTGCTGTCTTCCGGTTTGGGATTCTGTGCTTTGCACTTGCCGCCAAGTGGGTGTGGGTCAGGTCTGGGTCGCACGTGTGTGACTGTAATACTGTGATGAGCAGCTGTTTTCTTATTAATATCCTTCGCTTTCTTCTGTTTGCTGAATTTGGCTTTGGGGAGGTGTTTTATGTAGTTTGAGACTGGTTTGCAAGTTGGAGACTAGTCACGTCACGGCTCTCCAATACTTATTTGCGGGTTGCTCGTTGAAGTTCTCTCCAAAGGGAAAGAATGTGTGTATCTCAGGTATCATTTGCCACAGCAGCCTAGGAGATCTTACTTTCTAAGAGAAAAGAGAATTAAATGCACTCCAGCCTTCACAGAATATTTAACAGAGGGTTTTGAAATTCATCACAGCTACTTTGTATCTATCTGACTTTAGTGTTTTCTGCAGTTCCACTGTAGAGATCAAAAATCAAACTTTGATAGACTACCTTTTCTTTTGGCCTCGCTACACTCCCCACCCATTTTGTCTAAGTGTATAATTTAGCACCCCAAGTTCTCTTATGTAAGTGGTTATGATGGGGTTCTCAGACCTTGTTGATGTTTTCCCTTTAACCTTCACAGCTTTTACTACGAAGTTTTTATCTCAGTAGCAGAGAAATAGAAGTGCAATTTCTTTCCACTTCCTATGAGTGAAATTCCTATCATCTAAGCAACCTATCCATGGGTTTGCCATATATCCTGTATGTATGTTTTTCTAGGTTACCAAAGTTCCACATTAAGAAATAAAGAAATAAAGTCGTAAGCTTTGATAACTTTTTCTCGGGGATTAATTTATTTGAAAACTTGAAAATACCTCCAAAGTGTAATAATTACCTTACAATTACGATTCATTATAAATACTTCAAGCAGTTCATTCAGAGGTATTTATATTTAAAAAAAATAGTAAAGTCTCTCCACTACACAGTTACACTTATAAAGACAAAAGTGATGCATTTTTATGACATATTCCTTTATAGTATACATCATATGCCTCATTTTTTTAAGTAAAAGGGACAATTCCAGTAAATGCAAAGATCTACAACTTTCTTCTGCCTATTGTTTATCAAAGTTATTTCGATATTGACATTTTTGTTATATTTTTTAGTGACTACACTCATGTTCCATAGAGATGCTATTCCATCCATACTCTAGCCAGTGCCCTGTTAATAAATGTATAAAGTCGCTCTGATTTTCAATAATGTTACAGAGAGTGGGTTTATGTATATGTATAATATATATGTTATATATTATATATATGATATAGATGGATAGATAGATCTTTGCCCAGTAGAGTATTAAATTTGTGTAAATTTTATGTATATACCAGTTTTCCCTCTTAAAAGAACTCATCATGAATATTCCCCAATAATAACCAAGTGTCCTTTACCCAATATTTTCAAAAAGTATGAGGAAATTTTTAATCGAGGACCAGGGATGAAATATGGTAAGACTGAATTGGGTAACTAGTGAAAACTTAATTTTAGGCTCCAAATTATCTTCAACAAAAGCATTGAGCAGCAGTGAATTTTCAGTGATTGTGACAAAAACATCCCTTTCCTTACTTCAAAACTACCTGGTATTGCCATTGACTTAGGCCAGTCCCTGGGAGAGCTTCATGATTGATTCTTATGTCATTTTTAGTAAGTAAATACGTAAGTAAAATTATCACTTAAAATTCTCCTTTAATAATGACTTTATCAGAATTCTTTTCAAGTCCTGCAAAACAGGACACACATTTTAGGTGGGAATAATTGCATTTGTATATTTCTTCTTAGGCAGGCACTTAAGTTATCCAGGATGTCTTTCTCTATAAAAATCACACACCTCTTTAATTTCTAGGAAACTACTGCTTTTCAGAGGTTTCCTGTATTTCTAATTAAAATGTCAGTCTGTGTGTTTAATATCCTGAGACAAAAGGGTCCAAGGAGCCATTTAATAGAAATCCTAGCAGTTCTATAAAATCTCTGCTAGAAGGAGTCACTAGGTGGAGTGCAGGCATATACAGCTCCCTCTCTGAGACCACGGTGCTCCCTGAGGTTTCTCTAGTCTCTTCCTCCCCGAGTCCCTACATTGGTTGGTTCACAGCAAAACTGCCTTTTGAGACAAATCAAAAAGTCTATTTTGTTGGCAGTACAGATAAAGAAAGACGGCACCAAGCGTGCAGCTGTCTTCCTTGTGCGTTCTCCAGGGTACCAGAACTCTTGCGTGTTATGAGAAGGGCTTGGGACTGAGCTAAGGATATCTGCTGAGACTCATGTGGAGAGGAAAGTTAATGACAGGGTCAGGCTAAGACTTACCCCTGTTTGTTGTTTATTTGAACAGCTACTAGTGTTTTCTACTATTTCCTAACCAAAAAATAGGGTTTGGGTGGATGGCTTAGTGACTAAAAGCACTTGCTATGCAAGCATGAGTACCTGGGTTCAAATCCCCAGTACCCACATCAAAGCCAAGCATGGCCCCTTGTGCCTGAAACCCTAGCTTTGGGAGCTGGAAACAGATGGATCCCAGCTGCCCTTTGCCCAGCCTGTATAGTGAACAGTGAACTTCAGGTTCAGTGAGAGTCTGTGGCGAATAAGATGGAACATGAAAGAGGAAAACCCTGATGCCCTCCTCCAGCCTTCCCATTCAGATGTACAGGTGTGCCACACACAGACACACACACACACACACACACACACACACACCAGACCACTATATATTGCTATTTATTCTAATGTGGGTTTTAGTAAGAAATTAATTAGATCACAATCTATATAGTTCAGCAGTTGACACTTATAGGAGAATTCTGTGACTAGGATGATTTCTTACGATGATGTTTACCTGTATTGTAAGATTCTGGTAGTCAGCTTGGTTGCCTTCTCCAAAGGAATACAGAGTAGATGATGATGATGGTTGTGTTTAAACGTATGATGCTTGTCCCGCAGAGACCGTATTAATGTCATTGTTATGTCTGTGGGAGGAGTTGTGGAGAGCAGCAAGTGAAAACTCCTTGCACTTGTATTCCATACCCCGTTAAATAGCATCGAGTCTAAGCTAGAAACCCAGGGAGCGTCGCTGCGTCCCTTCTTGCCCACAGGCCCTCAATTGGATCGGTTACCAAGTCCTCCTCTGATCCCTAGCAATGGAATCCGCCCTCTGTTCCCCTCTGTCCACTATCCTCATTCCAACCCTGGGCATCACTCCTGATCACCTCTCTCTGCCTTGCACCTCCTACTCCGTGATCCAGAAAGAAAACCAAGACCTTGTTGGACTTGTTTTGTCTGCTGGATCCTGGCACAGCGTTAATATTTAATACATGTTTGACCTAAACAGTATTCTAGCCTTCCCAATCGGAAAACCTTCCTCTTGGCCTCCCTGACCCTTAACTTCACCCCTTTTAATCTTTTGGAAACAAATCTATTTGGGGGGTCTGCTCTGGAAACCTTCACTATAACCACGCTGCATGCCTAAGGAGATCCAGCTTCTCTAGGGAATATTTATTCTGCTTTTCAGCCTCATCGTTCTTCAACCCTCTTCCGTGTTCATATCTTCATTATCTGCTTCTCCTGTCACACGCTAGTTACTTGTTAGCATCTGCACTTACTAAAGCCAAGCCTTATTTTCTTTATATCTGTCAACTGTCAGAGCTCCACGCAATAAGGAGTAACAGTTTAAACGCTGAGGATA
The DNA here is from genome assembly GCA_964023405.1 of Apodemus agrarius. Lineage (NCBI taxonomy): Eukaryota > Metazoa > Chordata > Mammalia > Rodentia > Muridae > Apodemus > Apodemus agrarius. Next base: position 83,640,038 of record OZ030011.1, read on the forward strand.
TTTTTAAAGCTTACTCCAAGTGTTTAGCATGGCTGACACTCTAAGCAGAAGAATTGAAATGGAATAAAAAAAAAAATGAGGAAATGATTTGTTGGTGAAAGGTATGCATACCAACTAGAAATGCAAGTATCATCGGAAGGCATTTTGTCAGAACTAATCACGATGCTTGCATTTCACGTCGTTTTTCTACCCTTTTAAAAAATGATCTTCTAGCATTATTTAGATAAGGATTAAGTTTTCAGACCTGCCGCAGGCATGACCCTTGAACTCCACCTTCCATCATCTGTACGGATGGTAACCAGTTTCCTATAGGCTGGTTTCTGGTCTCTCCTGTTCGGCATGGCTATGGAAGGCTAGACTCTATTTGAGAAAAGCTGTATTTCAGTTTTAATTCTGCCTTGAATAGTTATTTAACAGAGCAGTATACTGCACAACAGTGAAAATATACACAATCACCAGACTTGCAGAATTCCTGATTATTTCATTGGGTTACATGTCTATGAAAGACCAGTATAGATTCTATAAAGATAGATCTTGGATAATATTGGTTGTTCTCATTATGAAGATACACCTAACTGGACAATAAAGCCATCTGGCCTCTGATTCTGGATATAGGTAAGAGGCAATAGGTTGTAGTGAGACCCTGGGGAGGCTTAGGAATGCTCTCCTAACTGCTTATGCCTGCAGCCCCCTCCTGGGATGTGGGGCTGTCGCAGAGTCTGCCAGAGCTCTATGCTCACACTGTAACTTATGTGCTCTGAAAGCCCTTGACATAACCTTCTATATCGTTTCCACCCTGCACAGCTCTGCCCCTTTGCATCCACATACCCACGCCACACACCCTCCCGGACTCTCCTGTCTGCTGGGGTGACCTTATGAGGTAGAGGCCTGAGGGTGTCATGGGAAAGAAGAGTGACAGAAACACGGTTGTTGTATGTCTTGTTTGCTACCAGGCCCTTCTCTGAGCATCTTTTTTGTTTTTCTGTAATACATGAAACCCAAATGTGACTTCCTAGAGGAGCCGTTATAAAAAGAGCCGTTATAATAATGGAGGTGGTGATGATGCCTAACATTTGTGAAGTGCTAACTCCGTCCTGTACTCACCATTTCAAACCACTTACAGCATTTGTCTCATCTAATCCTTTTTATTTATAAGTGAGGAAAATGATGCAGAACGTGGTGCCCTCGAGGTCACACAGGACCTGAAAGAGGGCTGTTATCCAGTGCCCAAGCCTAATAGTTTGACATAGTAACCGAATTCTATTAGATGAAGTCTGAAGTCTTTAACTGAATTCTATTAGATGAAGTCTGAAGTCTTTAACTTTCTTAAATACTAATATGTTCTAAAGTGAGTGTTGCTATAGCAGGGTGGTGTGGGACAGTGAAAAGATTGAGGTCGGGCCAACTTAGGATGGAATCCTGGTTACTTAACAGGTTCAGACCAACATAGCTATGACTGCTTCTGTAGCAATAGCAATATAACTGTCCTGCTGCAATGCAAACATGACCCCGTGGAATGACACGTATAGGAGCCTGGTCTTCAGGAAATGGTGTCTGTCGTCATGGTCTGATTGTCTTCCGTACCTCCAGGCCAGCTTCCTATTTGGTGGACACTTGACAGTATCACAGTGAATTTGTATACAACACTCTTAGTGTTAACATAGTTCTGCATTCATATAAAACAGTAATGTCCGTCCCAACACACACTCAGACTCCATCTAGAAAATTGAAAAAAAAAATGTCTATCAGAGTCACATAATGGAAATCATGCCTCTAAATGCAGATCAGGGTACCTAGGACTTGACAATGGATGCCAGCGGTCATCTGCAGCAGCTGGGTACATACGGGCTTTTACTATCTGTTCCTGGCTAATGTTGTCCCAGAATTAGGGTTTGATGTGGTCACAGCATATCCACTGCTATGATAGTAAACACCATGACCAAAATCAGTTTGGGGAGGAGAAGGTTGATTTCATCTGCAGTCCCTCATCCAGGTACGGCAAGAATGCGGAGGCCAGAACCGATGCAGAGGCCATGGAGGATGCGGCTTGCTCAGCCTGTTCCCTTATGGTACCCAAGACCACCACACAGGGCTGGGCCTCCTGCGTCCATCACTAAGGAAGAAAATGCTCTACAGATTGGCCTACAGGCTCATTTTATGGAGGCATCTTCTCAGTTGAGGTTCCCTCTTCCCAAGTGCCTCTAGCTTGTGTTCATGTGGACATAAAACTAGCCGGTACTGCTATGGTTTATCTAATAAATACATCTACAGAATCGGCATGTGACTCAGAAGGCCCGATAGACTCACCACCTCGTACTGAAGCAAGTGAGTTCTACTGACCTTGACTCAAATGTGGACAGGGTAGCATTTTTTTTCAGAAGTCATAGTAATCTCAATCATCCATCTTTGGCTCTTCTTAACACCTGATCCCATCATTGTGTCACTAGTGCTATTTGTTTGTAGAGTGTCCAGCTGAGGCTAGGGACTGTCTTTAGCCACAGGAACCCCCCCCCAAAAAAAAATGGTTTTTGAAGCTAAACAGGATTTAATCTTTTCTTTCTTTAGTGTGGGACTGACACGTACTAGAACACTTTCATACCATTTGTCACGTAATTAGGCTTTCTCCATATTTAGCATATCTTAAATAATAAGCATATAGAAGGAAATAGAATAATACTCAAAACTGGATTTGATTGTTGAATATTCTACTTTGTAACAGAATAAATTTAAGAAAACCTTTTTAACCTCTCTGAGCCTGAATTTCATCAGAAAAAAAAAAACAAAACATGGTGCTGCTAGTCTTATTGAGCACTTAGTGAAGAAGTATACGTGAAAGCCCTCGGAGACCCTTTCAAAAACAGAAATACGGGCTAGGAGGTGTTGTCCAAAGAGGCATAGTGGGCGCGAGCCTTGGACTTGAACAATCTGGATTGTTAAAACCATGTGACTTTGAGCCAATCCGAGGACTTTGTTTCCGTTATTACAAGTGAAGTGGGGACAGGAGAGGAATAGGGTGTCACATTTATAATTCAGACTCTGTACAACAAAAAGCTCCCATCCTGTTCTGTTCTTATGGTAAACAAAAAGCCCACCAGGTGCAAGTCCCAAAGTCAAAGGAGCCTTTGAGCTGTATCTTGGAGGCTTGGGGGGGCGTTGTGGTGGTGGGGGAATGGGAAGGAGTGGGGAAGGAGGGGTGTCTTAAAACAAAGGACAAGATTTCTTTGAAAATGCTGTCCTCTTGACTGGTAGAAAATGACTAGACTGGGTCACTCCAGAAACAGCAGAAGAGGATGCACGTCCCTTACTCTAATGGGGGTCTTCCCCTTTCCCTCTACAAAAGCTTTTGTCTGCAAAGTTTGCTCTCCTTGTTTTATTTCTGTAGACTCTGAGATCAAAGGACCCCCTATCTGGTCTCACACTGCTGCTACTACAGAACTCGGACTATACCTTTACTTATTAATTAGGTGTTTTTGTTTCAAGACAGAGTTCCCTATGGAACTCAGTGTGCGGGCTTCCCAGCCTGGAATTTGGACGCTCTGCCTCCCCAGCACTGGGAGGTCCCAGTCTGTTTGTTTTGTATTGCTGATAACTAAACCCAGAGAATCCTGCATGCTAGGCACACACTCTGTCACTTACACAGCCAGCTCCTAGATATAGCATCCAAACTAAAAGAAAACAGGGGCGTTTGGCACAGCACTGCAAGAACAAGCCCCTCCCTGGTCGTATAGAAAAACCCATAAATCTAGGGACTGTCACATATTCCTTTTGCCCTTAGTCTCAGAGACAATATCATGTTGTGATGGCACTTGGGTTTGTCTGAGTGGTCCCTGAGGTCCAGCTATTTGGCTTCCTTCTGTATGGACAGAAAATAAAGAGGATCTTAGGCTTTGTCCATGGCGTCTCTGTGTTCTGCTAAGCATCCCTGTCTCAGCAGAGCTAATGGTCACATTTAAATCTATGATGTGTATTGTCTTAGGAACTTACTGAAGTTTGTAATGCTTTCGTAATTCTTAATGGAAAGATGGCCTTTCCCATCACCTCTAATTAATGCTTTTAATCTGGATCCATAGAGATGCTTGATTTTCTTTCCCCACTAAGGACCTCAGAATTGTAATTGTGGCCGTTTATTTAGCACAGTATTCTGTTGTCTAACAGACTGCTCTTCACCAGTCATAGCCAATTAGAAAAGAAAATATCTGATCGTAATTACCATTAGAAAGCAATTAATAGCAGGAGCTGTTGTTGGGCTGCAGCATCAATTGGCTATCTTTTCTAAATCGCATGTAACTAATTTCCTCAAAGAGGAAAGAATGAGAACGAAAGGAAGGTGAGAGCCTGGAGCTCCTTGGAATTTCTCACAGACCAATTTATGAATGACTTCTGAGAGCTTTTCAAGTATGCAGCCATTGATGAGAGGAAGTATTGCTAATAACTGACTGCGACACTCACTGAGTTATTTCACCAGCAGCAACAGGAAAATACATAGAAAATAGGGATTAGTGAAGACAAGGGCTGGGAGTCTTGATCCCACGCCTGCTTCCACCTGATTTCATAATCATTTGTACCCCTGGTCAAGATTTCCTGGTCGTAAGAGAAAGCATAAGCTTGTGTAGAGGTTCCTTCAAGTCAATCTTCCAGACACCACTTTTATAAAAAAGGCATTGAGTTTATATTTCCTGGGTTGTGTGAAAAGCACACATCAGAGTATTTCCTCAAGAATAAATTCCACAGTTGACATTCATGTATCGGTTGTTGTCAGGTTAGAAAACTAGCTGAGAACCATTGCCAAGAGTTGACTTCTGAGTCCCTCACTCCAAGACAATGTAAATAGTTCATTAGACAGCTTCTGATCAAATTTAGGCAGAGCCCGTCAAGGATATGAGCAAATCATCAATTGCACATTCAGGAATGCTTGCCTGTTATAATAGGACGGTTCGCTGTATAGAGCGGTACTCAACTCCACATACAAGGGGAAATGGTGATTCATAGCTGAGAAGATTGAGGGTGTTAAAGGTTGGGAGGTAGAAATTTCTGAGAGAATGCAGCAGAGGTAAAGGGAAATTCTTTTGTAAAGCTGTATATCTTTTGTAAAGGTATATCTTTGGACTGGTGGAAGGATGGAGGCTTTGATCAGATATCAGGATGATAAGATACTGAGAATTTATACAAATTGACCTAACTGGATTCCAGCCGAAACTGAACGATGCAGGCTGGGAAAGAACAGGCTTAAGGAACAGTTGCAGTGGGGGTGAGGAGTCTTTGTTGGTAGCAAGGGCATATCAGCAGGGTTAGGGTTAGGGATTTAGGGACAGGAATCAAATTTAAGCAAATTTAAGGGACCGTGGATTCTGGGTGAAGTATCAAGTCAATTAAGTTCTATAGATCAGGTCAATAGATGAAGGATCCAGTTACTAGAAAAAGAATACAAGTTGAGATTTAATATCAAGAAACTGGCTAGCGGGATGGTGGTGGCACACGCCTGTAATCCTAGCACTTGGGAGGCAGAGGCAGGTGGATTTCTGAGTTCAAGACCAGCCTGGTCTACAGAGTGAGTTCCAGGACAGCCAGGGCTACACAGAGAAACCCTGTCTCGAAAAAGCAAAAATAAAAATAAAAATTAAAATTAAAATTAAAAAAAATAAAAGAAAGAAAGAAAAAGAATCTGGCTATATGCCAGTAGCCAGCATTCCAGACCTCCCTAAGGAGGAGACCAAGTAGACTGAGTTGGCACCAGAGCCACTGTGGTGGAGAACATAGCCACAGGGATGGTGGGATGTGCTCGTTAGTGATGCTTGCAGAAGACTTAATACCAGACAGGACATCACAAATGGTCATGTGGCCAGCCACTGAACTCCAAACGCTGAGAGCTCTTTAATTCTGAGTGTCAGCAAATCGCAAGATAACTCGACAGCGTAAAGCGATAGCACCCTTCTTTTCTATGACCCCTACGACGTAAAGAATCAGATGCTGTGACCAAACTTTCCTATTGCTATTATTTCCCTTGTGAAATGTTTGTTGATTGACAGAATAGATTGGATTATGTCCATAACTACCAGGCTCGTGAGCTCTTTTTTGGTACCAGCAATTATCATTATTCCCTTAAAGAGAGCGCAGCTTTATTTTCTGTTTGCTTTGTTGAATTTTGGTTTTCCAAACCCACTGTCTCTGCATACTAGGCAGGCACTCTTGTCTCTGAGCAAATACCCAGACCTATTTTCCTTTCAGTACTCAAAAGGCAGAGTACACCAGCCATGCCGGTTTACCTCACTGTTTGTTCCTTTCTTTGTTTTGCGAACAGAGTTTCTCTATGTAGCTCTAGCTGGCCTGGAACTCACAACATAGACCAGGATGGTATCAAGCTCAAATAGCTCTTCTACCATGCCCAGCAAAGCTCACATTTTCTGGAAACCCTGGTGAACTAGAGATGAACTGAACCCCTTAGAGGGTAGACTGCAAAGAAATTCATTTCTATGCTGTCATGCTCTTAAGATGTTTTTATAGAAATTTATTTTTTATTCATTCTGTAAGTGAATTAGCTAGAACCAACATTAAATTAATATGTTACTTATGCTTATAAGGACAGTACTCTGATTCCATAGAATTATAAAACAAAGAAAGTATTGTCTTTTTACAAATACAGAATTTCATGAGAGAACAATTTACAAATATAAGTTATATAGCTTTCCTCCAGAATTTATTCTAATTTTATGGCTGTTCAGGAGGTAAATATTCTATTTAGTTTTCCAAACATTTAACTACCACTTTCCATTTATGAATTATGCCTACTCAAATTTTATGTATGCTAGTCTTCGTGGAATTCAATATAGAAAACTAGTCAGGGTAAGCACCCCATTATTTATTAAGAATTTAGACATTCCTAAAAGCTGTAAGAAGAGGCATCCCCTGTGCCTATGAATGATGTAGATTCTTTTAGGAGTATGTCTCCCATTATATCCAGGAGTGTGTGTGTGTGTGTGTGTGTGTGTGTGTATGTGTGTAAAATCTCTAAGATGTAATAATTAAAAATTATAGAAATAAAACCTACCATTTTAGCTCTATGAGAATACTTACTCTTCAAGGTGGTTCCTTTTCTTTCTCCTTCCTTTCTCCTTTCCTTTTACATCCACACTGCTTAGAGTGTGCTCTACACTAACCTATACCTGCATTCCAGTGTATTTAATTTTAATATCACCTCTTACTACCTTTGCATTAAGACTTAACTATTGCATATGGAACAGAAAAGTCTTTTCAGTAACCCATGTCACCAAGTTTCTGACCCACAGTTTGGAGTATTCAACCCTGTGTTTCATTATATTGTCAGGTTACCAAGGTTATTTAATGCATTATTTAAGTTAATAAAAAATTTAGCCCACATTCTTCTCTCGGCTTTCAACGACTCCCAGAATGTGAGTGCGTTTCTAACCTATTCGTGTGTGGCATCAGTGTCGGAAGTGTCTGCAGAACATTGCCATTTACGAATCAGATGATAAACTCGGGCTCTCTTTGATGCTCGTAGGGGAATTGTTTGGTGAGAGGTTGTTTAAAACAGCTTTAATGTGATTCATTGTACCCGTTGTTATTCCCTTCTAGTTGGCAGCCATGAGATCCAACTGGCAACGGTCCATTTCTTCAGGACGCACTCTCGCTTCCACTAACCGTGCTCTCCTAGCCGACTGACTTAGGCAGTTTCCAAGGCAGAGCTGCAGGGTTCCCTTTGGTCTTGTTGTTCTTCCTGAATTCAGGTTTGCTTATATAGTTTGTGGTAAAGCATTAGAGAATCAGACTCTACGCATACCATTCTTATGGTTATCGAGAACAGTCATAACTTTATCAGTGTTAGGTATCTGCAGGAGTTCAAATGCATTCCCATTTGTTTGTGAGCTGATCTGTAGCTTTGTGGCAGCCTAAGCTGTATTCCACAACTACAAACTTCACTCCCCGTTTCCTCTTTTATTTCTTTATCTTACGTGTGGAGATGTTTCATCTGCTTGCATGTGTATACCACTTTCATGCCTGGTGCACTGGGGCTAGTCACAGACGTTTATGAGCCTCCGTGTGGGTGCCAGCAGTCAATTCAGGGCTCTCTGGAAGAGGAGCCGTCCCTCCAGCCCCAAGTGTTACTTTTCTGGTGCTGGTGGTGGTGGTGTTTTGGTTTTTTGAGACTGGGATTCTCTGTGTATTCATGACTGTCCTGGAACTCCCTCAGTAGACCATGTTGTTCTAAACTCGAGATCTGCCTGCCTCTGCCTTGGGAGAGCTGGGATTGAAGGTATGTGCCATCCTGCACCTCCCCCCGCCCCCAAGTGTCACTTTTAATGTGTAGTGTTTCCAGAAGTCACAGATGAAGTCACCACGTACTTTTTTGTAGGATTCCTCATAAACTAATAGTTTTCTAGAAGAATCTATAACTACTTATAGAGAAATGGATTTTAATGTTTTTCACTCAGCTTGTTACTATATTTCCTACTGTCTTTAAATTCCCACAAACTATGTGTCTTATGACATTGAAATGTGCTCACTCACAGTTCTGAAGGTCAGAAGTCTAGAATGAAGTCCCCAGAATGGCCACTCTGTTTCTGAAGACTCCGAAGGAAAGCTGTCCCTGCCTATGGAAGTTGTGGGCGGCTCTGCATGTTATTGGTGTGGCAACACAACTCGAGTCACCTGTCTTAGTCTCTATGCTCCCTTCTGCTGTTCACACTTCTCCCTTCCTGTCTCTAATGAGGACATCTGTCATTACATTGAGAGTTCGTCAGAATCCACGATGATTGGATCTCAAGACTTTTACCACAATTATGAATGCAAAGGCACTGTTTTAAAGTAAGATCACATCACATCCTCGGGTGCTAGATGGTATGTGCTTTGTAGGTCATCATTCAGGCTGCAGCGTTTACTGAATATATACACACAGGTAGCATCCTTTTTTAAAACTCCATAGAAGTTGGTGCCTAGTGTTTGGCTTAGTAGACTTTTTTTTTTTTTTTTTTTTGAGACAGGGTTTCTCTGTATAGCCCTGGCTGTCCTGGAACTCACTCTGTAGACCAGGCTGGCCTCTAACTCAGAAATCCGCCTGTCTCTGCCTCCCAAGTGCTGGGATTACAGGCGTGTGCCACCACCGCCCGGCCCGGCTTAGTAGACTTAGGACTTAATTTCCAATCCACTGCATCCATTAATATCAAGCTCTTATTACCAAATATGTACAATTGTTACAATGTAAATTTGCCATCATTGCCATTTTTACTCTACTTCCTGTGTTTTTTCAAGGTATTTGAGTATCTACAGCATATCCCAAGTCCTTTTGCTTATGGAGAAATAGTTATCAATTTGTCCTTCATGTGTACAGCCCCTGAAATCTAGTCTCAGGACGAGATTGCGAGCAGAATGTGCAAAGAACCCTGAGTTTGTAGGCAGAAGAATCAGGAAACAAGGAGATCTTGAATAAACATCAATTTCTGCACATCTGCTTTTTAATAAGTAAAACAAAAGTAACAATATTACTGCAAAGTGCTGAAGTGAGTGGGAATACTTGGCTGATAATTTTTAAAGATGTAAAGTTATGTGAATGAAAGCTCCGTGAGTCACGAACATGTGTAAACCCCAGGTTGTATGTAGCACTAGTGTGCAAACTGATCGGATGCCCTGTAGACCTGCCCACGGGCTTGTCTCACTTGGATAGTGTACGCAGCCTCTTCCTCCTTTAAACTGCCACTGGCCATTTACCACCGTATATGGTAAATGTTTATAAAGTTCGCTCTGTTGTTGAGACAGAAAGAAATCACCTTGAGAAATGTGCTCCTAGGACAAGACATATAGTCTGTGTCTTTTTTGAGCTTATAATTTAACAGGGAAAGCGATGCGCCTAGCAGGAAATAAGCTGAGTGCTGAGTAAAGGGGCTGGGCTTGGAAAGGGCGATCAGGGCAGCTTCCTGGGAGACAGGAGACAGGCAGGAAAGATCCAGCACCCATAAGTGAGTGGGCGCAGCACTGAGCTAGAGTGACACCTTCCCTAAAAGCAAAGCAGAAGAACAAGATGCTGTCCAGGACATGCCACGTGTTACAGGCTATTTGACCACACTGTGAACCCTGAGATCGATTTATTTACTGAGAACAGCCTTGTGTGGATTAGCCCTTCACACGCCTTTAATCCAAGAGCTAAATAAAGTCTACCCTCAGTCACGAGGCAGAGCGAGGAACCTGCTGATGGGAAGTGACCATAAACAGAAAGGCGTGACCTTGGGTTTGAAGGGTATTTAGGACAGCCTGGAAGAGAAGGAACTTACTCTTTCTGGGACTTGATCATGGAGTAGGAAGGGCAGCTGGATACTTCTGCCATCGGGTTTTCACCCCAGCATCTGGGTCCTGAGTCTTCGGTCGGTTGGGATTTTGTTTTCTAAAACAAGTCAGTGTCTCCTAAAAGTTGCAGACCCTGTAGAGAAGCATCATCACAATGTGTGATAACTAACTTCTAAGTTATCTAACATTCTGAGCCTCTTGAACGTGACTGGATGTTTCGCAGACTTGGTCGTTGTTCTCCACTGGATGAGCGGTCACCAAACCAGATAGAAATCTTCCCAGTTAAAAGAACACTCTGGCAATTCTCCCAGAAATAGAAGACTCACGTTCTTCTTTGTTTGTTTGTTTGTTTTTTGTTTTGTTTTGTTTTGTTACCTTTTCAAGCCATTTTATTATTTTTTATTATTATTAGATATTTGCTTTATTTATATTTATTTGTTTGTTTTTTGTTTTGTTTTGTTACCTTTTCAAGCAATTTTATTATTTTTATTATTATTAGATATTTGCTTTATTTATATTTATTTACCCCCTTTCCTCATTACCCCTCCGAAACCCCCTATCCCATCCCCCCTCCCCATGCTCACCAACCCCCCACCACCACTTTCCTGACATATTCCCCTACACTGCAGTATCCAGCCTTCACAGGACCAATAGCCTCTCCTCTCGTTGATGTCTGAAATGGTCATCTTCTGCTACATATGTAGCTGAAGCCATGGGTCCCTCCATGTGTACTCTTTGGTTGGTGGTTTAGTCCCTGGGGGCTCTGGGGGTACTGGTTGGTACACATTATTGTTCTGCAGGGCTGCAAACCTTTTTAACTCCTTGGGTCCTTTCACTAGCTGCTCTACTAGGGAGCCTATTCTCATTCTGTTGGTTGGCTGTGAACTATGGGCATTCTGATACACCTTCCAATAAGGATCAAAGTATCCACACTTTGGTCTTCCTTCTTCTCAAGCTTAATGTGGTCTATGAGTTGTATCTTGGGTATTCCTAGCTTTTAGGCTAATATCCACTTATCAGCAAGGGCATACCATATGTGTTCTTTTGTGATTGGGTTACCTCACTCAGGGTGATATTTTCTAGCTCCATCCAGTTACCTAAGAATTTCATGAATTCATTGTTTTTAATAGCTAAGTAGAACTCCATTGTGTAAATGTACCACATTTTCTGTATCCATTACTCTATTGAAGGACATCTGGGTTCTTTCCAGCTTCTGGCTATTATAAATAAGTCTGCTATAAACATAGTGGAGCATGTGTCCTTATTACATACATGTTGGAGCATCCTCTGGGTATATGCTCAGGAGTGGTATAGCTCAGGAGCGGGATAGGTGCTCAGGTAGGTGCTATGTCCAATTTTCTGAGGAGCCAACCACCAAACTGATTTCCAGAGTGGTTTTACCAGCTTGCAATCCCAACAATAATGGAGTAATGTTCCTCTTTCTCCACAACCTCCCCAGTATCTGCTGACCCCTGATTTTTGATCTTGGCCATTCTGACTGCTGTGAGGTGGAATCTCAGGGTTGTTTTGATTTGCATTACCCTGATGATTAAGGACGTTGAACATTTCTTCAGGTGTTTCTCAGCCATCCGGTATTCCTCAGTTGAGAATTCTTTGTTTAGCTCTGTACCCCATTTTTAATAGGGTTATTTGGTTCTCTGGAGTATAACTTCTAGAGTTCTTTGTATATATTAGATATTAGCCCTCTATCGGATGTAGCATTGGTAAAGATCTTTTCCCAATCTGTTGGTTGATGTTTGGTCCTATTGACAGTGTCCGTTGCCTTACAGAAGCTTTGCAATTTTATGAGGTCCCATTTGTCAATTCTTGATCTTCGAGCATAAGCTATTGGTGTTCTGTTCAGGAACTTTCCCCTGTGCTGATGTGCTCCAGGCTCTTCCCCACTTTCTCTTCTATTAGATTCAGTGTATCTGGTTTTATGTGGAGGTCCTTGATCCACTTGGACTTGAGCTTTGTACAGGGAGATAGGAATGGATCAATTTGCATCCTTCTACATGTTGACTGCCAGTTGACCCAGCACCATTTGTTGAAAATGCTGGAAGACTCACATTCTTGATATTCTGGGTTTGGACCTCAGCAAGTGTTTACTAAGCACTAATTATGCATGCGCCAAAAAGAACAAGGACCAAACACCTATCTTGAAGGAACTCTTGTCTTGAAGAAACCATTTCCTTTCTAGAATAAGGGAGCCATGGGGAAGGTCACAGAGTCACCGGAAGTGAGAGCCAAGCAGAAGGACACAGGAAGTAAGAGCTCTCCAGCTTCCCTGTGAGGTTCAGAGACGGCGGTTTTTGGATCAGACTCTGTCAGATGACCAAGAGCAAATAGGCCTTTCCTATAGAGGAGCCCCTACCAGGGCTTAGGGACCCCTCTGCCAGCATTTTCTCAAAGGCTGAATAAATACCAGGGCTAAGAAGGCATTAAGGACTTCATTAAAGAGCCCTGTGGGCCATGCAAAGCAAAGCGGTTTTCCCTACATGCTGAGGAGGTGCAGTGGCAGCACAGGGCATGAGGACGCTGCTTAGCAAATCTGTTGTTTCTGAAGTTTAATCTGATGTCCAGGTAAAGAGTTCTCCTAAAATGTGTGAGCTTTTTTTTTTTTTCTTTTTTTTTTAATTTTTTTTCGAGACAGGGTTACTCTGTGTAGTCCTGGCTGTCCTGGAACTCACTCTGTAGACCAGGCTGGCCTCGAACTCAGAAATCCGCCTCCCTCTGCCTCCCAAGTGCTGGGATTACAGGCGTGCGCCACCACACCTGGCTAATGTGTGAGCTTTTAACCCTGAACCAGCGCACGCCCCATGCCCAGTGCCCTGTGACCCACCCCGGCTGGTGGGACCTCTGGCTACTTCCCTGCCACAGAGATATATCGCTGAGTCTTTCCTGTTTCTTCCTTACCTGTGACCATTAGGCAGATGTGAGTTCCACATTAGAGGGATCATCTGAGGGCTGATAAGATCACAGTTAAGTCAGTGTAAATGTTCATTTCACTTACGAATGTTGAAATCTATACTTTGAATTTTTCTCTATTTCCCAGATAAAGTCACCTTTAGAGCCATGCTTTTCTTATTTGTGAGGAGCTCATAGCTGACATTGTCCCTGGGATCAAAATCCCCGCAGGTCTCCCACTGGTCTCTGCTTTGTTTTGACCCACATTAAGTTGTTCAGAGTGTCCCAGCTATAAGAATTTTCACCTAAGACTTCACATCCTTTGGAGTTTGCAATAAGGAAACATGTGAGTCTTGATGCGTGTGTGTGTGTGTGTGTGTGTGTGTGTGTGTGTGTGTGTGTATAAATTGTTTAAAAACCTTTGAAAACGCTGATAGTTATAGTGAAGTTCAGAATGATAATGTGAGGGGCCGTTTTTGACATTACTCTCTCCGTTATTAAAATGTCCATACAAAGCTGCAGCTCTCCTTTCTTGCCAGGATTGGCAAGGCCAAGCCACCTTTACCCAAATTCCAGAGCTACTCAGTCTCCTACCGAGTGCTTCTCCTTAAGGCCAGGCTGCACGTACTGTGAGTTTTCTCTGACAGCGCAGATAAATACCATATGGTCCTGATGCTAGATGGCAAATTTACAGATTTTTTTTTCCAATTTTTTTTTCTATATTCCCATTCTGGCTTATCCCCCATTTTGGTAATGCATTTGGATAGGTCACCTCATGGCCTGCAAATATTTTCCTCAGCATAGTGTCTTTAGTTTCTGAAGCAAGTCTATCTCCTTATCCCCCACCCCCATCGTACATTAAATGCTGCAATCAAGACAACCATGAGACATCCCTAATTCAAAGAACTTTTCAATCAACTTTTGTGCAATTTCGCTATACTTCCTAGTGTATTTACTTCAAATGGGTCATTTTGAGAGGTTAAAAAAAGAAAACAAAAACAAAAAAAAAATGTGTAGCTTCCAGTTTATTTTGCAAGAAATTGTCACCATGCAAAGGTGGCAGCACACCCTTAATCCTAGAACTCAGAAGGCAAACACATCTCTGAGTTCACGGCCACCCTGGTCTACAGTGGGAGTTCTGGACATCCAGGACTACACAGAAAAAAAACCCGTGTTAACCAAAGGAGGAGGAGAAGAAGAAAGATGAGGAGGAGGAAGAGGAGGAGAAGGAAGCTGGGTGGCAGAAAGATAGGAAGGAAGGAAGGAAGGAAGGAAGGAAGGAAGGAAGGAAGAGAGGGAGGGAGGGAGGGAGGGAGGGAGGGAGGGAGGGAGGGAGGAAGGAAGGAAGGAAGGAAGGAAGGAAGGAGGGAAGGAAGGAAGGAAGGAATTGTACATTCAAAGTTGTCTGCTTTCTCTAGTTAGTTCCCTTAGTGAAAATATCAGGAGTATTTTGGAATCTCACCAAATATTAACTAATTTGTTATAACCACCACCACCCCCTTTGCTTAGAGCTATTCTAAAGCTTTTGTGTGATATTTTAAAAGACTAAGCAGATGACTTGAGAACTACATGAGACCCAGGGAATTAAATAGCTAGGAGTAAGTATAATCTGGATCAAAGTTTTAGGGGGGAAACAAAGGAATTGATATATCCATCAGAAACAAAAAGGTAGCAAAATGAAATACGATGTATCTGGAGAGGTAATCATGCCTGTAATCATGCTAAGGGTAATTCTTCAGGCAGAAAGACCCACTTCCTCAGCATCTCCTCCTCAGTCAGTTTGCCTGCTCTGAATCAAGGGGTCCTAAGGATCGAGGACACTCCGCTGGGTAGCTAGCAAGAACGCAGGCACTGACACGATGGGCAAGGGCTGAAACTGCCCTGAGGATCACTCGGAGCCTTAGATCTGAATTGTCTTTAATGGAAGATGTGTTGTTAGAGCAGTGGGGTGACAAATGTTGGCCCCAATGTCCCAGTCAAGAATGTCCTCCTCCAGCTCTCCTGCATGGCTTTGGCAGGCACCTACACTGATGTCCCTTAGTGTCCTGCCTCCTGCTCTTCAGTGACGCCTGCTGATTCTGAGCCCAGGGTCACCTGAGAGTCCACTCCTAGTATGTCAGCACGTTTCCATGAAATGTGTCCTGTGTCCAGTCCCCCCGCCCTCATCCATATTGTCTCTTCCTTGTGTCTTTCCCTTGCATGTTTCTCTCCTAAACTCCTGTGCTCCGTATGGCTTGGTGTAGATCTCACCTTCACCTCTTCTAGAAAGTACTCTGCCTCGCTTCTTGTCTCCCCCTAAAAGTAACCATCGACCCCTTCTCTTCATTTCTCAGTCAGTTTCTGAGTTCACTTCCCATGTTAGAGTTCTGTCTGTAAGACTCTTCGCTCTTTTACCTTGTGCTCAGATGCCCTGCCGGTGATGCGTGTTCCTCCTGACTTGGTACCCAGCCCTGGCATAGGAGTAGCCAGCTCTCTGCTGCGTGCTCCGGACTGAAGCTAAAGCCCAGTTGCTCACCGTCTTCTCCTTGTCTGTAGTGTGTTCTGTGCTGGCATACTTGTTACTGTGGGTGTGCACATGTGTATGCAAGCACACACACAGAACAGAGGTCAATCCTGGAATCTTCCTTAGTCACTCTGCACCTTTATTTTTTGAGACAGGATGAGCCTCAAGTTCGTCCATTTGTGCGGGCTGGCCAGCCAATGAGATTCAGGATTCTCCTGTTTCCAGCCAAATCCTCTATAGGCCCGGCAGTGCTGGCTGGCATCGGACCACCATGGCCCGTTGTATGTGTGTGCCCGGGAATCTGACTCAGGTGCTTATGCTTGTGTGGCAGGCACTTTACTGACTGGGCATCTCCCAAGTCCCAAAGATACTATCCTTAAAGTCCTTCCTCCAGCCCTCTGTGTCACGGCCCTTGCAAAGGGAGAGGTTAAGCAGCACTAGCCTGAGCCCCGTGGGCTTGAATGCAGTAAGGACATGAGCCGTTCAGCAGCAGCTGTGGAGGTCACAGGAGTTTGTTCGGTGGCGTCGTCAGGGCGGGTCCAGCCTGCTAGCATCTCCTTCCTCAGTGGCAGAGCTGAGTCAGCAGGGGCATCGGTGTAGCCGCAGACACTGTGCTGCTTCTGAAGTCGACAGCCGATGACTATATTGTGACATTGTCATGCATGTAGTATTCTGAGGCGTTACCTCTAAATATTAAACCACAGTTTCCACTTGTCATACTTGAAACCCCAATGTTACCTTTTTACAGTTGTATTATTTCCTTTGTAAATCTGTCAGAGTTCTCATATAAAACGATGAATATAATTCCTACTGCTTATGTGACTGTGTCTTTCTGTCTTTCTGATTAGACTAATTGTTCTTTATTATTTAGGTCGTTTTAACTTCCGGAGCACAAGGGTTTTTTGTTGTTCAGAATCACCCACTGCTGGTTTAAACTACTTAAATCTCTGGGGTTCACAGGTGGGTGGCCCCTGCTGTTCCTCACTCAGTACAAGGGATGAGGCAGCTAAGTCGCCACCCCTTTCACACAGGCTTCTCATACCCTAAATGCATCCCCGAAACACTCAACCTTCTGAAAGCGTCATGCTGTGATCAAGCTTCACAGTGAACATTCTAGAAGAACAGGAGCATTCAGACTACAGACATGGCCAGATCTCTGTTTTCATAAATGAGCTATCCTATACTGACAATAGTATAGGCCTAGTCTTCTCTGAAAATAAAGTACATTGTCAAACTTGGTTTGGTTTAGTTTGGTTTGGAGGCAGAGCTGTCTTCTAAAGCACAGACTGGCCTCCTCAGTGACCGTAGGCTGTGAGCTAGAGGCAGTTCAGTGCCGCTGCCCACAGCGCCCTGTGATCTATTCTGTCCCCTCCACCGTGGCGAGGCCGACTTCCGGAGGAGTAGGTATGACCTGATCTAACATAGATTTAAGTATGGGAGTTAATAGAAAAGTGCTCTGTGCCTAAAAGGCTGGGTTTCAGGCTTCTAGAGAGAAGCACGCTCAAGAGTCCTCACAATACAGCACCTCAGAGTCGCTAAGAGCCGAGCCGCCCTCCGCTCCGTCACAGACACCTTGCTTTTCCTCTTTTTTCCGAAATGGGGTTGCAGGCTGACTGACTCCTTACCTGACTTGGATTGACTGCTATATATGATTTGTATATTTTCTCCCTTATATATAGTTATACCTAATTCCTAGTTCTAGTGTTGTGAATAAAATGTAAGCATGTCTTACACACTGACATGTTTTATTTTACACAATAAAAACACTGTGTTTTTATTGCAGGTGTTAAGTCATTCATAGAGTACACTGTGACATATCTATACACGTCTGTGTTGTATTTTGATAGCATCTACACTTCGGTCTCTCGCCCTTCTCCTTTCCCTCAGTGCTTGGTTCCCTTCATCTTCCCAATAGTCACTCTAATATTTGCGAAGCATTTGTCTGTTGTTTCAATGGATATAAGAAAGTATATGATGCTCTACCTCTCTGTATGTAGCTTGTTTTTCATAATGTGATAATCTGTGTCTACATGTTTTTCTGAAAATGACAAGATCCCACATTGTCTTTACCTAGTCTCTGTTGGTGTGCACCTGGGCTGACTCCATGTCCTGATGTTTGCGCATATTATGACTCTCAGTGTGCGGATGAAGTCTTCTCTGGTATACTGATTCCATTTCTTCCTGGTATCTGCCAAGGAGTATCCCCTCGTGCATCCCCACGGAAAGTGTGTTGGGTTTTCTCTTTCCTCATATCTTTGCTAATATTTGTTTCGATTGGGAAGGGGGTCTAATTTTTTCTAATTGCCATTATGACTTGAATGAAGCAGAATTTCAGCAATTTTATTGGGAGTTCCCTGGTAGCTAAAGATAACGCTCATCTTTTCTGTGTTTATTGGATGGCACTGCTTCTGAGAAGTGCCTTTGATGGTCATTTGTGCTTTTATTGATTGATGCTCTCATCAGGTACAGAGGTAAAAAACTAAAACAGAAACCTGGCATCAGAGAAGTTGGCTCATTGCTGTGAGACTTCGCCATGTGATTCAGAAGCAGCCTAAGACATCCTGGATGATTCCATTAGGGACCAATAAGATTAGAGTACCAATAGAAATGTTCTGGTTTCAGATGCTAATGAGGACTTTATCAGGAGCATGAGGGTTCTATTCTGGCAAAGCACTCTTAATCCTACCAGGCAAGAACAGGACCCACTACCACAATTTTTTGAGCCAGATTTGAAACATGCTTTATTAAATACTGGCCAGGATCCTGGCCAGGTCCATGCCTGAGATTCCCAGAGTCTGGTGCCTAATTACATTACTCAGGAGCTTATAAAGGCAACGCCTATAAGGAAGGCTCTATACTTCCCACCCTCACCCAATCTGGGGAACGCGTACATCCTGCTATACTCTGCCTACATACCTCCTGCCTCTATGTAATCAAGCACATCCTGTGCACTTGAGGCAACCAAGCCTCTGTACTGAAGCTAAAATGTGTGGCTTGTTATCTTACATGAGCAACAGTCCCTAGCAATCCAGGAAATTATCTGTCCTTGAGCAAGTAGAGCTTATAGATTAGATGCATTCTTGTTTATAAATCTCTTAAACACAGTAATTTAAACTTAAAACATTAGAGCATAGCACTTGCCTGCACTGTGTCCCTATTATGGCTGAGCATGGCTTTGCTGGCTTCTCTTATTCACATATCCAGTGAAAATTGTGAGCAAAAACGGAACAAAATGAAAAATATATACTTTGGTCAGAAACTATAACATTTAAACTTAAGGCTGGCATGTTTTCTGAAGATACTGCCATTAGAAGGAAACAAAGTACTTCATATCATATGATATAAAGAATTTCTTGAAGACATCTCAAGTATTATGAGACACACCCATCACAGCCTCAAGCTCTTTTGTTATTAATGGCTATGTGATTTTCTGCTATGTGAGATTTTTTTCTGTATAGTACTCAGAATTGAAACCAAGACAGAAAACTCTATCCCTAGCCCTCCTCCTTTTTTTTTTGCACTGTTTTTTCTCCGTGTGTGTGTGTGTGTGTGTGTGTATGTGTGTGTGTGTGTGTGTGTGTGTGTGTGTGTCTGTACTTCATCGGTTTTATATTTGCTGTTATATTTTCTGACACAATAAGAAAAATAATTGTAGGACAATATTCTTTTATTCCAGTGTGTCTTCCTGCAGTGCTGGTTGTATTGATATTTACTTGGATCTTTCTTTGTTGTGCCTGACATTTATTTTGGAGTTTATGCTACTATCAATAAGCCTGTTGCCGGGTGGTGGTGGCTCACGCCTATAATCCCAGTACTTGGGAGGCAGAGGCAGGCTGATTTCTGAGTTCGAGGCCAGTCTGGTCTACAGAGTGAGTTCCAGGACAGCCAGGGCTACACAGAGAAACCCTGTCTCGAAAACAAACAACCAAAAAAGAGCCTGTTTCAATTTTTACATACCTTGCACATTTTTCTTATCATTAACCACTGATTAATACTCCTTTTCTTGCTAACAAAAGACTACTTTTATCATTTTATCACATAGAAATTTTCAGGATACCATAAATATTCTCTCTTGTATTGTTGAAACATCCACGAATGAAGGGAGCTGTGTGCAGAGATTTCTGAGAACTTATGAGAAACTCTAAGTAAACTTCTATTTCTCCATAGCATGGATTTGTTCTAGGAATGTGCTTTCATGTCCCTCCCAAGTGTAGTAAATAAGAATGAGTTTGCTTCAGATTGTCCTTTGCTGCTTACTTCTTATATTCAAAAAACAACAACAAACAAACAAACAAAACAAAACAAAACAAAACACTTCCAAGCTTAGGTTGCCCTTGTGGCTGAATACAACACAGTCTTGCCTGACCCTCAGAATACCCTCAGAGCAGAAATTGTCTGATGCTCTGAATAAAGTTTGCTATTGACGAACCTTAAGCCCATTTCACTTTTAGGCCTGCTTTTCTGAGTTCACACCACCAAACACAGAATAAAGCATACAAAAAAAAAAAACAAAAAAAAGCCACAAATTATATGATTCTGTTCATACCAGATGTTCAGAATTGAAACTTCTATAGTGACAGATACATTAGTGGTTTCTCAAGACTGGCAGTTTGGAGGCTGTAGAGAATGTTAGAGTTGATTATTGTTGTAGTGTTGTTAGGGTAGAGAATGTTTGGTTTAAATATGAGTGGTAACACTGTATCTCTTTTTTTTTTTTTAAACTTAGAATGTCAGAGAGGGAAATTCGTTGAGACAATGCATGTGGGATGGATGTTAGCGCGCTCACGAAGTTGTACAGCCATCGCTGTAATCAGGAAACATTTTCACGCCGCACCAAGTAACCCCTTACCCTCTAGTTATGCCCCGTATGATCAGCTTTGCTGCTGCTTGACAGCATGGCTGACAGAAAGAAGAACGGTTTGTCTGAAGTTCTGCATCCCAAGGCCTCACTTTGTGGCCGTTTGCTCCCGTGCACAGGGGCGGAAAACCGCCAGTAAAAGGGTGTGATGAAGGGTGTCGTTTGCCCCATCACTGAGGCGGAACAGAGAAGGGAGGAACCAGGTCCCTCACGCGTCTCGTCCCCGGCAACTTGCTTACTCCCTACTCCTTCCAAAGCTTCCGCCATCTTCAAACACGGCAGCTCCCACCGAGGACCCGGCATTCCACACATGAGGCTGGAGAACAGTTAATATTCAACCGTAGCTTTCTCTTCGCCCTCAAAACTGCCAGCCTTGAGAAACCACTAATATTCTATCACTATAGATGTTTCAATTCTGAGCATCTGGTATGAATAGAATCATGTAATTTGTGTCCTTTTCCATGGCCGTTTGTTTTTGTTTGTTTGTTTGTTTTTGTTTTGAAAGACAGGGTTTCTCTGTGGAACAGCTCTGGCTGTCTTGGAACTGACTTTGTCTAGCCTGGCCTCAAACTCACAGAACTCCACCTGCCTGCCTCCCCAGTACGGGGAGTGCTGGGAGTGCTGGGTTTAAAGGCATGTTCCACCACACCCATCCTCATGGCCTAAGTCTAACAGTGTCTTCTCTTCCCCTCCCATACATAACGGTTTTTATAACTATTTGAGAATTTCATACAATGCACCCTGCCTAGCAGACAGCAGTGGGGCGAGGTGGGCCTGGTGGTGGCCAGAGGACTGGCTGTACTGGCCATGGCGTCTCTATTTCCACTTCTCTATTCTGTGCACGCCACTCCTCTCTGCCATATTGTTCCTGAAATACTTTATAATGGCTGTTTTTGGGTTCTCTGCCTTGACTGCATCACACTAAGTTAGCAATAAATCAGCAGTTTGTCTGAGGCTTCCCAGGCTTCCATTTGGTGGGGGTCTTTAGAAACTGACTCTTGTATAACTTTAACATGGCTTCTAAAAATTGACCTCAATAATCTTTTATTTCTTCCCATTGTGGCTGAATATGTAAGCAAAATATAAGAAAGAAACAGATTTCCTGGTAAGTTAAGAATTGAAGAAGCATTTGGAGTAAGCTTTAGTAGGGAAAGCACAGCTGTGAGTGCTATGGCCCCTGTAAGTCCTGTCCACTGGCAGCTTCCGTGGCCTATGTTAGAAGGTAAGGAGGACACGAGAACAATTCTAGAAACATTTATAATGCAAAGAGGTCTCTGTGCAAAGAGGATGTATCTCCTACAACACCTGGGTACTTATCCTTCTGAACACTCTACCTCTATTTCTTGTTAGAAGCGGTTGCCTCATCTGGAAGCTTCTAAGTCACACCGACACTGAAGCTCTCCCCCTGCTGCCCTTTGAACTCACAGTAGACCCCTGTTCAACAGCGTGGACCCCTCAACAGTCTATATTACCAGTCATCTTTACCTCTCTAGAATTAAAGCAGAATTGAAATAGAGTATGAAAATAAACAATATATTTTCCTAACCAGGTTTTCTTTCGAACATGATTAGCAGTTA
This sequence comes from Apodemus agrarius, assembly GCA_964023405.1. NCBI lineage: Eukaryota > Metazoa > Chordata > Mammalia > Rodentia > Muridae > Apodemus > Apodemus agrarius. The sequence continues at coordinate 83,662,176 of OZ030011.1, forward strand.
GTTTCCTTTCTTTTTCCTTTTTTCTCCAATTAGCTGCCGTAGTTCTCTATGAAGTGACTTAGTTATGTAATATTAAAATAGCTGGATGAACATTTCTGATCACATGGTTGTCTTGATACTTTTCTTCCTGTTTCTTTTTACCTTTAGTTTTGTTCAAATGATCAACCTGAGGCCACATGTATATAAGCATATATCCTACCACTGAGCTACGTACGCTATTCTAGAAATGTTTCTTAACTACTAAACCTATAGTTTCCACTTATTATACAAATAGATGTATTTAACCTGATTTTTTTATAATTTGCTAGCTGGTTTTTTTTTTAAATGTTAAAAATCAAACTTTTATTTTATATATTTATTATATATATGTATATATATATATATTGCTTACAATTGCTTAAAATTGTTTTTTTTTTTTGGATATATTCTATATTTACAATTCATTTCCCTTTTCTGGTTCCCCACCCCCCAAAGGTCCCACATGCCCTTTTCCCTCCCCTGCTCCCTCATCCACCCCTTCCCACTTCCCTGTTCTTGTATTCCCCTACACTGATGCTTTGATCCTTTCCAGCACCAGTGTCCATTCCTTTCTTCTTGTCAGACATCATTTGGTATGTGAATTGTGTCTTTGGTGTTCCAAGATTCTAGGCTAATATCCACTTATCAGTGACTGCATACCATGGGTGTTCTTTTGAGACTGGGTTACCTCACTTAGTATGATGTTCTCCAGCTCCATCCATTTCTCTGTGATTATTATATGATTAGACAATTGTGTACAATTTTCAAAAATGAAATATAAGTATTTTACCTTCTGTACATAGTAGCACAGATTTTGTTAGTTCATGATCACTTTAGATACCTAGTTGTGGTCATGGAACTCAAATGGTGCATCTTTTGAAAAAAGAAGTTTGTTTATATAATCCAAGACCTTTCTTGCTACTCATATCTTCTTTCTTCGTCCCAGCCTGCTGATTTCCCGGTAGCTGCCCACCCACTCTTCTTTCTCACTTCTTCAAGACCTCATTTCCTCCCCTCAGGATTCCCTTGCCCCTCCCTCAAGACAGCGACAGCAGTCACCTGCCTGTAGGCTCTGATGACTGACAGCTCATTGTGACTATATTTACCTATCGCTCACCAGTGCTCTGGTACAGGGTCAGAGGGCAGCAGGGCTGGGAGAAGGAAGAGGAGAGAAGGAAAAGCAAGTCTGGGGAAAGAGCTGAGGAAGAGCTAGCTAAGGCTCTGTGTTGGTGGTCTCTCAGGGTCTCTTCTGATGTCCCTTCTGAGCCCCTGAGCCACAGCTGTTGAAAGTGTGTAGTTTGCTGGGCCTGCTGCAGCATAGGACCGAAACTAGTACCTTAAGCATCAGGTTCATTGTCTCACAGCTCTGAAGGCTAAGGTCAAGATTTTAGCAAGGTTCATTCCTTCAGGGCTATGAAAGGGGAATCTATCTGTTTCTGGGTTCTGTGGTCTCCTGGCCCCATTACCTAATTCCTTGGCTTCTGGGTGCATATCTATTGCACCTGACATCACCAAGATGTAGGGTGTGTGTGTTTGTGTGTCTGTGTGTGTGTGTGTGTGTGTGTTAGAGAGAGAGAGAGAGAGAGAGAGAGAGAGAGAGAGATCCTTTTTTGTATGGATACTGGTCTTACTGGATTATAGCCTCTGACGGCCATTTGAACTTGATTACCTCTGTGAAGACCATTTTTCCTGATGAGATCACATTTTGGGGTGTGAAGGTTTCACTACCTTTCTAAAGGAACAGACTTTAGCCCATAGCCTTGAACATTTTATTAGTGTTAGAGCATATAAAACTAAGATACTCACTGTCTGTCTTTGGCAAGCATGTTCCCACAAAATAACTCCTAGGTGGCTTTAAAATATGCACTAGTCCATGGACTTTATTGATATCTTAGGATAAATAATACATGACAATGCCTGGCTCTGAAGGGCTTAACTAGGGAATTTGATACTAAAATTGAATATAAAAGGGAGCAAGTGAAAGAGGGTGAGAAGAAAAACCTCTGAGGATCAGCCAGCTCTGAAGGAGGCCTCAGTGGAAATTAGATGATACATAGAGATGAAAATGCCTTAACATTGAGGAAGGTGTGTGGTGACAGCAGCTTGGTGACTGTCTAGAAAAGACAGGGGCAGAGTACAGCATCTGTAGGGAGCACTAATGCAGCACCAAAGTAGGCAGCATCAGTTTTCTCTGGAGGAGAGCATTGCAGTGTAAAGGAGTGCGCTAGGCAGTTCATATGGAGGAGAGAGGAGCAGTCTGGTGTCTGCAGAGCATCAGCCCGCGTGGCAGAGACAGGCAGTGAGGACACTGAACAGTTTTACATGGATGCAGGGAACAGCTGTCTCTCTGTACCTTCTTGTCATCACATACTTGGCATACAGTAGTCACAGAACAAGTACTGGTGCGGTTGGTTTGATGAGTGACTTTGAAAATCATAACAGTGTATGCTGGTTAGCTGTGGTGAAATGAGTTTAAAACAGTTAAGGAAAGTTTTGACCTGATGGAATATTCAGGAGATGGACATGAACAAATTGCACTCCCAATATTAATTAGCCTTAAGGCAGAACACAGATAGGGTAAATTCAACCTGACAGCCAGAAGTCTCGGCAATACACTAGGCCATCTTAGAAATTATGTTGGCGTGAAACAATGCAGGCCGGAAATTGGAAGTGGACAATATGGCAGACCTTGAAGACACCCACTAATGGCAATCATTTGTCATGCTATGTGGCTTTACCAAAGATTTTTAAAGTTATTATGATTTAAATTAGAATTATTTGTTCATACACAGAACTTAAACACTATCAAGGCAGCCAGAATCCCACCATGGATAGGGGAAAGGTTGAAGTTCAACCCCTGTCTGAGGAACTGTGAGCCACTGATGGCTGCCATGGGAGGGAGAGGCAGTGTTCTTCAGGAATGTCAGCGCAGAGAGGCTGTTTTCTCCAGTTGATGGTCCAACACCCATGCATAAACAGAAAGCATCAAAATCCACAAGCTGTGGATATTGTGAGGTGAGAGGCCGAGAGAGGGAGAGATTGAGAAAGAGAAAGCGTGAGCAAGTACACATGGGGATTAGAGTTCAATGAAGGATGAACTTGATTAAAACACTATATATATATATATATACACACACACACACACACACACACACACATATATATATATATATATGTGCATATATATATGCACGGATATGTGTTTATCCATTCAGGCAGTTCATCATTCATTTTGGTTTTTAAAGGCAGTGTTTCTCTGTGTAGCTTTGGTTATCCTAGAATCTACTCTGAAGAGCAGAATGGCCTCAAACTCACCGAGAGCCACCTGCCTCTGGTCCAAATGCTGGAATTAAAGGTATGTGATACCACTGCCTGGTATGGATATTAAGTAAAATGCTTTTTAAAAAAAAAGTTATGATCCTTTGAGATGATAGTATATCAAGACACCTAGGATAAGAGCATCAGATTGTATTTTTGTGTTCTGAATACTCACTTGGTGTGTGTGGACAAACGATGAAGGTTAAGCTATTTAACCCCATTTCCAGCTAACAGCTGGTAATGGCTTACCCTCTGTGAAGTGTGAGCCTGCGTGGTGTTGGTCGGGCTTAGGAGGGGAATGAGGCAGTGGCTGTGTCTGAGATAGCTGCAGTACATGCAGCCGTCCCAGGCTTTGCCTCTCAGTCCTGACTGCCTTGAGATTGGCCTATCAACTACTGTTAAAGCCAGAAGAATGTATGTGGCTCTGAAGAAGAAGGTGGAATTTTAGGAAAGATTGGCTCTACCATTTTTTTTTTTTCATTTCAATCAATACTGAAGAACCAGAAGGCTGAGGATCTCGCATAGTTGAAAGTCACAAGAAGAAACATGTTAATGATGGAGCAGAATGAGGAGACTGATAAAATATCCTTACGGTTTTCTAGTTACATTAACGATTTTCTATGGATAACACAATGAATAAAATTATATAATACCAAAAAGTATAAGGAAAAGGGGAAGAAGATCATTCTAAGTCTGAATTTGGAGATAACCATTATCAGTGTGCTTTTAAAAATACAATGTGAGCATTTCATGGAATGTATTTTGATCATATTACTTCTATTTCTCCAATCTCGTCCAGGTCCACCTCATTTCCCCCAACTCTCTGTTCCCTTTTTGTATTCCCAACAACCCAGTGAGTCCAGTTTGTGCTGCCCGTGCACTCCTGGCTGTGGGGCCTTCCAGTGGAACATGGAGTACCCATCAGGAGCCACACCCCTAACGAAAACTACTCTCTTTTCCCCGGAAGCCATCAATGTCCATATCTCCTCAAGGAGTTTGTGCGGGCTTATCTATTAATGATTTAATGTCTGTCCTTCCAGACTTTTCTGTGCAGGTATATACATTTATATGTGTATTTATATACACATATAAATGTATATACCACTATGTGTATGTGTATGTGCATATATATATATATATGTATGTGTGTGTGTGTGTGTGTGTGTATAAATCAGCTCACTCATAAGTTCTGTTTAGTTGCTATAAACTTGTCTTACCCATTTATATTTATATACATTCACGACCTATAGTCATTTTGGTGACTGGTATTCCCTGGATTTTTACCTCTTCTTATCTGTCTCTCCTGTGGAGCACTGCCTTATTTTTGCTTTCCATTACCAAATCGTCCTTCCTTACAGTGTTGTTTGATGTTCCTAACTGTACTACTTACTCCCGTTCCGTTGGTTTTCTTATCCGTCCTCTGACCTAGACTGTCTACTGCGTGTCACACATGTCTAGACTTGGCTTCACAATGTTTTTCTCATTCATAGATAATGTTATCTGTGGTGCAAAAACAGAAAAGGAAAATTGTCCTAGCAACATTTATAGAACAAAGTCCAACCGCTCAGAGCTGCTGTGGCCTTCCCTCTGGAGCCTTGGCAGGTCCATAGCTTAGTCTACATTGAGAGGAGAAGATGAAGTAGGGAACATTGCTAATTTCTGATTCCTCTCATTTTGGGTTTTCTCCAATAAATACATGAGCTATTCAATAAATTATTGGTTTTAATACTCAAAATTGAGTCCTCTTATACGCCCTGGCAGAAGTGACTCTACTGTGTTTAAAAGGCTCTGTTACTAGTGTGTGAAACTGGTTCGAGTTTGAGACATCAAGTAACTTCTCAAGGTCCTCCGTGCCCTTTGGACTTATGTCGTTTCACTACAGTAGTGCTTAAGTACATGAATTGGTACATTTTGTACAGTGACACATGAACTACATGCAAAGCAAAAACTCGGTGTTTGCCTTGTCGCATTCTTAGGTATGTAGCTGATGACGAGCCTGATTCTTCCAGCACATGTGAGATGCAATTAGGAAATGCTAATAGGTGGCCAAAGTCTGGAAAACCGAACAAGGACCGAAGCACCTGTGTTCGCATACAGCCCCCGTGTCTTCAGGCATCTCATTAGAGGAGCAGGCAGACACAGTAAGATGGCACAGTGATTTCCTGTGTCCCATGCAAGGACAGAGGCTGTGATTTTCTTGAGCCACTGTAAAAGAAAAGAAATATATTTTATTTCCTGTAAGAAAGGTATGTTATACATTTTATCCAGTTTCTGAAATCCATCGGGATGAGTCAGCAAACGGAATCTAAAGATCTGCAGGGTTCACCTTTGACCTCAGCTGAAGCATCTGGTAGCACCTGCTTCTGTTTCCTGGCCTGAATAAGAATTCTGAAGCACACTCCTCAAATAAGAGTTGCTAGACCTCAGTGTTGAAGAACATTGACAAAATATGACCAAAATACTGACCATGAGACTCAGTAAAAGAAACTGTTGGAGCAGTATCTCAGGACAGGCTACCCACTTGAAGGAGAGCGATGAATAACATGTGGTTTTAATCCTTGCGGAAGTTATAAATAAATACATAAACCGCAAGTCACAGTGTGGGTTAATCAATGTCCTGCAAGTCCATCTGACAGGGAAGGCTCATGGAGAGGGTGAGGATGGGCTGTACCAAAGGAAGCATCCACGAGTGATTGTTATGGCTGTTTCAAGACTCCCCACCTCAAATTCCAGTTATAAAAAGTTTTGGTTCTTTGTTGTGTTGATAAATATAATTTAAGAATTTTGCTGTTATAGTTGTGAGACTTGAAGTAAAAAAGCAGAAAATTCCTTTGAGGTTATAGTGTTTTTATTTTCTAAAACTGCATTATAAACCTACTTTTAAACCATTAAGAAGCACTGGACATGAGGGGTGACACTTGTTCGCTGAGTACTTAGGTAGCTAAGGCAAGGAATTATGCACTTCAAGGATAACCTGGTCTACATAGTCCAGGATAGCCAGGACTACAGAGCAAGACTATCTTAAAAGATAAAAATAAACCTTGAACAAACTGTGACACATACTGTCATTTGCTGCCTAAAGGGAGTTGCTAATAATACTGACTCCACTGCTTTACAATTTACCTCTCAAGCTATCTCTTCCTCTGACCCTGATGAGAACCAAAAAACTCACTGTCTGTTTTGAGAAGAATGTCAAATGTATTTCAGGTGAATCTCTGCTACTGACTTATCCCTTCTCTTCTGTTGGTAATGTTTTCTTTATCTATGACTTCAGTTCATCTTAGTTCTTGGACCAACCAAGAGCAACCCTATTCCTGCCCCTGCCAATACCCAGAGCTGTACTTCAGACCTACCCGCATCCTTTATCTCCAGCAGGATCCAAGCTGAGACCAGCTGCCGGGTAGCTTCTAGTGGACTCCGCCTTGAAGGGTCATCATACCTAACTACACAAAACAACGTGCTTGCAGCCTTCATTTTCTGATCCTTTTAAAAAAGATTTTGATTCTGTTTTCCACCATTAATTTCAAAGAGGAAATCTCTTTGTCACTCTACCTTATTATTAAAAGAAGATCTAAATGAACATCAGAAAATGTGCAGTATGGCTTTGCTTTAGCTTCTTACACCGTCAAAGTTCTCCTATTGGTGTTGTTGCCTTCCTTCTTTTGCTGCGCACTGAAGGTTCTTTCCAGTTGGTCCCCATAGCAACACTGAATAATGCTAATGAAACTGCAGCATCTTAGGCTCACCCACGGAGAATCTCTGTGAAAATTGCCATGAAACACAGTTGCACTTCTTTCCTTTCCTTTCTTTAAAAGAGGTTGGCATTTGGAATCTTTGCTGTGATCAAGACTTAACTCCCTAAATTACCTGATTAGAATTGGAATCTCTAATTTAGAGCTGCTTTGGAGAGGACGGTGCTCGGCAGCTAGGACACCCTCTTCCTCCACATTCACACTCCAGGTTGGTGTGCAGCAGTCAGGCTCAAAATACAGTTCCCCAGCAACTCCGCGTTACCTGGGGGCTGGTTAGAAGTGCGAGCTCACACGCCACACCCCGAATTAGCAGAGGCAGCAGTTGAGGAGCTGCTATCCAGGAAAGGTGTGCTGTTGGAGGCTCTTAGTGTGTCCCAGATCGCGCTAACATAATTAGGAATTATTTTACTAAAATAAGTACATTATTTAAATGTATTTAAATTATGAAGACCGGCTGGATACCATTTCTGTGTAAGGTAAAATATAGTGTTGTAAAGTGCATAATTGATTTTAGCTCCTAAAGTGTTTGCCAGCCCTGATTGGTCATTAGCAAGCATAAGAAAAAGCTACTACATTTAGTCTTTGTTAATAGTAATGACTCAAGAGTATAAAAACCTACAGATATTTGGACTTTTTTCCCCCCAGCATTTTTTTTTTTTTTTTTTTTTTTTTTTGGTTTTTTCAAGACAGGGTTTCTCTGTGCAGCCCTGGCTGCCCGGGAACTCACTCTGTAGACCAGGCTGGCCTCGAACTCAGAAATCCGCCTGCCTCTGCCTCCCAAGTGCTGGGATTACAGGCGTGCGCCACCACGCCCGGCCCCCCAACATTTTTTTATGGGGCAAAGCTAATCTTCCAAATAGTGTTTTGTCTGATTGTGATTAATAGCTCAGCTTTTTTATCCTTGAATACATCAGAAGCATACAGTGAAAACAGGGTGGGTTGTTTGTTTGTTTGTTTGTTTGTTTTGGCACCTATGACTTAATAGAACAAAAATAAGAAGCAGATATAGGCTGGGCGGTGATGGCGCACGCATGTAATCCCAGCACTTGGGAGGCAGAGGCAGGCGGATTTCTGAGTTCGAGGCCAGCCTGGTCTACAGAGTGAGTTCCAGGACAGCCAGGGCTACACAGAGAAACCCTGTCTCGAAAAACCAAAAAAAAAAAAAAAAAAAAGAAGAAGAAGAAGCAGATATAATAGAGAATTATAAACAGGATAGGTTAACTTTGTCTCTAACATTTGAACAGACATAGCCATCAGAACACATGCAGGCAGAAATTTTAACTGGGGCCAGTCTGCGCGTTAATCGGGCGCTCCTCACTGCCTCAGGTATGGTGCCGGAGACAGACAGTTTAGGAGGGACAGTTCAGGGTTTGTTTCGGCTCAGGATTTCGGGGCCTTCCTTTCAGGGCTTGCTGGTTTCTGTGCTCAAGGCAAGGCAAGGCAGAAGCATGATGGAGAAAGAGCATGCTGTACCAACCTCGTGCACGGCCAGAGGCCCCAGAGCCAAGGCCTACCCCTCAGAGGCTGTCCACTTCCACCACCCCAGCTTCTCCAGTTCCACGGCTTCCGAAATCAATTCTGAATCTGCCGCTGGATTAGACAGACCTCTCATAGTGTACTGGCCTGTGGGATCCTCCACACAGACACATCCGGAAGTGTGCTTCAAAGTCTCCTAGATGCCTTTCAGTGCATCATAGTGTGTAAAGTATTTAAGAGGACTGGTCCTCCCCACTAGCAAACCATTTATGTGCCAAAATATTAGTACAGAGCCTAAGGAATTTGTGTGGTTGGTGGCCCGTCTTGGTCTGAACACAAGGCTGTCGGTATGACAAAGCCATGATAAACTTCATCAGGTTACAGGGACGCAAGCAGTAATTACCTGTAATCCCAGCAACTTGAGCTAAAGTGGAAGGGTCACCATGATGTCAGGGCCAGTTTGAACCACATAGCGAGCTCAGACAGCATGAGGTCAGATGCTCCAGGGAGACACGAGCAGCTGCTGTTGGACTCACAGTTTTCTCTTAAATGTCTTATGTACAAAAATAACAAACATTCTTGCGACTAGACATAGAACGAAGCCTCCCCTTCTAAGCCTCAGGAAGACCATGCTGGCCATGCGAGAACATTTCAAAGGACGTTTGTGAGGATTAGAGCAGGGGAATAGATTAGGGTGTTTCTGTACTTGTTTGAACAGTTTTGTTCTATCATTATTGGACTGAATTATTCACCCAGATAAAAATGTGTTAGTTTTTTCTTTCCTTCCTTTTTACATTTCTACACCTATCTAAAACTTAAAATTGGAGGGTTGGGAGTATAGTAAGAATTGAGGATACAAAACAATTCTGAGTTTGTTCAGAAAACTAATGGGTTATAGTGTTCTTTAATTTGTCTTGAAGCATCTCAGAAATCAACACCATGTCCTGTGCCAGGGACTTACCAGCTCTCTGAAGATTTTGATGTTGATTACTTACTTTTCAAGAGATTACATGCTTTGCCCACTGCAAACAAGATGCTTTGATGACTGTGGTGATAGCTCATTTTCATTTACTGACTCCAAACCAGATATTCCTAAATTGTTCCTCATTTTTGTTTTTTATAGTCATAGTTATTTTCACTTCTTGCCTGATGACCCATTCATTAATCAAGTAAATATTTCCCATGCCTTTCCTATGCACCGAGTGCTAGAACCAGAATAATCAAACCAACAGAGCCAGATCTGCTGTCCACATGGAGCATAAAGATACACGGGAGAAATGGACTTCAGCATTTAGTGTCTCTCTCTCTCTCTATTCCCATTGGTGGCAGAGAAAAAGAGACAAGAAGTCAGTGCAATGGAACCAGGGCAGTCCAGGGCCAGTAAGAATTCCCCAGGCAAAAGCAACGGATGTAAAATGAGAGGTCACATGACAATGGACTCGTTGAATTCATGCTATTTTCAGCTTGAGGTTGGGATAACAGAGAGTGCTGAGGGCAGTGTTAAGCAGAACTAGCCATCCAAATCTGGACTGGAGCCTCAGCAAGCGCTAAGTTCCTACCACCGTCATTCACATATTATTCACATGTATAACCCTTTTGAAAGGAGGTAGGTTCTAGGTCCTTCAGTACTGGAGTGCTCGCCTCATGTGAACAAGACCCTGGGGAATCTTACTGAAGATTCAAAGGCTGTACACCATAAGTACTGAACTTAGCCAGGTGGATCTGGCTAATTGTTGCCATTTCATAGGCCATGGAAGAACCAGGCCCCTTAATGTATTAAGCATGTAAGCTTACAGCAACTGATTCCAATACCTAAAAGACTCTGTGCATTTACTTCTGGATTAGATGACCAGTCTCGTGTAATGAAAATTAAAAGTGAGTCCCACTTTTATTTGAATTTCAGATGAATAATGAATACTTTTTTTTTTCCATGCACAGGGTATTTATACTATGCAGCACCAGGCAGTATTTGAAATATATTTTTACTTTTTAAATTGTGCTTTATTTATTTAAAACTCAGCTTTAATTGGGCACATTATACTTAATATGATCCTCATAGTTAGCCCCAGTCCTGTGCAATTACTTGTTATTCATTCACATTTGGTTGAGTGATTGCTATATTCCAGGTGTGAAAAACTTCAAATAAGAAGTGGTTTTGTTTATTTGCTTTATTTTCGGTAAGACAGGGACTCAACTGTGTTGTAGCCTTGGTTGTCCTAGAATACACTGTGTAACCCAGGCTGGCCTCAAACTTGTGGCAATTCTTCTGCCTTAATCTCTCAGGTGCTGAAATTCTGGGAATGCTCCATTGTGGTAGTTTGAATGAGAATCACCCCTATAGGAGCATATGTTTTCATACATGGTCCCCAGTTGATTGAACTGTTTAGGAAGGATTCAGAGGTGTGTCCTTGCTGAAGGAGGGATGTCACTGAGGGTGGGTTTTAAAGGGTTGGGATTTTAAAAACTCAAGCCATTGCCAGTGCATCTGCCTCCTGCTTGTGGATCAAGATGTAAAGTCTCAATTCAACTACTGCTCAGGGCTACGCCAGCCACAGCCACACTTCCCACCATGATGTTCTTGGACTAACCCTCTGAAGCTGTGATCCCAATTACTTAGGACTTCAATAAGTTGCCCTGGTCATGTTGCCTTACGACAGCAATACAAAAGCCCAGCACAAATAGGAAACTTTTAAAAGAAAAATAAAGTCTAGGGCTATGATGATGTCTCTGTGAATAAAGCACACAGTGCTACAAAGAGTAGATCTTCAGAACCCACACAAAAGCCTGTCATCTCAGCACTAAGGAAGCAGAGATAAGGGCTCTCCAGGGCATGTTGGCTAGGTAGACCAGCCAAAATTGACAACAGACCCTGCTTTAATAAAGTGGAGAGAGGTTGAGAAAGGCACGTGCAGGCACAATAATATTCTAATATACATACACACATACACACACAAACATACACAAAGAAAATAAATCTGACTGTCCATAGGGAAATCTTCCTTGTCTTGCCTTTATATGTATCCTGCTACTATGCTTTTATATTTTATAATTGTGGCACAGAAGTTTTTCTGCCCCTGTGGTTCAATGAACATTTATAAACTCGTGTGTGTGTGTGTGTGTGTGTGTGTGTGTGTGTACGCTTAGGTCAGAAGACAACTTGTGGAGTTGGTTATCTCTTAGACTATGTAGATCCTAGGGATCCAGCCCAGGTTGTCAAGCTTGATGGCAAAGACCTTCGGCCACTGAGCCATCTCAATGGCCCCAGGTAGACATTTTAATTTATGTTTTATCCCTGTATCACCAACTTGCCTGTGTGGCAGTTACACATCCACCTTTACATTTATTTACATATTTACTGTGGGGGGATGGATCACAGGCATATGGAGGTCAGAGGACATGACATGCAGAAGTCAAGACATCTGAGCTCTCAGGCTCCAAGTAAGTGCCTTTATTGTCCCAGTCTTGAAAAGATACTTGAGGTGACACCTTTGGTTCTGTTGTTTTAAGCAGGCTTTACAGAGTATAACTAAAGGCAAAGCAAGAGTGCACACAGTATGGGCATAGGATAATTTGCACAGATTATATCGACAGAATGTCTAAAATCCCTCATTTACTTTCTCTAAACAGTTAATTAACTCTGAAAACTTGGATACTTAGAATGTAAGCATCCATGATCTCTAGGGCTTATTCGTCCTGAAGCACTGAAAATGTGCCTTATATGAGATGCAGTTAACTTTTGAGTGTTTCATACATACATACAAAATATAAGTATATTCCCTGCCTCGGTTACCTCCCTTCCTTCTGAACCTCTTCCCAGCTAGTCCCCAGTGACCTCACCACTGAAAAATCAGTCACACCCCACCCAGCAGCACAAGCCAGTAACTCCTCAGGAAAAGGTCTTTTTCTTCAAAAATCTAAAACTAAGTGGTTTGTCTTGAATGTAGCTCTTCCCGAGCCCCAGGTCATTTTGACATTTTGTTTGTTTGTTGTTGTTGCTTTGTATTGTCTGTGTTTCTCTTATTCTTTCCTTCCAAATAGTAACCATTCTATTAATGAGATAACAAAACAGAATTTTTGCTAATGAATTGACTGACTGATTGATTGATCGTTTGATTGATTGATAGTTTCTATTAGAAAGATAAGCAGATGTTCTAGTTTTGTTTTACTGTTCCCAGATATAATAAAATACAATCAATTTTTATATTTTAGCAGAAAATAAATCTAAGATTTTTAATCCATTATATATTGTAAAGGACTAATTGATGGAACCCCTGCTTTTATTATATTCCCTATATAAAAGTTTCTTCTTGGGCTGGAGAGGTGGCTCAGTGGTTAAGAGCACTGAATGCTCTTCTAGAGATACTGAGTTCAATTCCCAGCAGCCACATGGAGGCTCACAACGTGTAAGCCTCTTGTGTGTCTGAAGAGAGCAATGGTGTACTATATACATAAAATAAATAAATCTTTAAAAAGAAAAGTTTCTTCTTTGAAATACTCCCTGACTAATTGATGTGAGAGGAAAGTCTTAGAATAAAGGATCTAAGCAGAAAATAGCCTGACCCACAGATCACAGAAAACCACAAATACATCCTAATGGTCTTTCCAATGCTTTTGTAAGGAGCCCACTTTCTAAACTTATTAACCACTAACAAAGTTACTCCAAGAACTATTAATTCCAAAGAAACTACCTAATGACTTTGCTTTTATAATTGCTTGCTTTCATGGTTTTGCTTGCAGCAACCAAAAGATCTTTTATTTACTGAGAGAGAGAAAGAGAACGGGGAAAGGCAAACTTTTAGAAGAGAATTTTAATGTCCCAGGCTTTGTTGGAGACACTGGGAAAGAAAGAAAGCATGCTGATGCACACATAACAGTATCTGCATACAAACTGCTTCCTTCTGAGCAGGCAGCCTCCAGCCTCCAGTGTGCCCCGTTCTGAGAAGAAATCAAAGGGCCCTGCAGTAATACAAGCACCAATGTCAGAAACACCAGTAAAGCAGTATCTGAAGGCCAAGTACCTTGAAAAAGGAGCTGCATCCCCAAGAGTTCTGAAACTATTTATGTAACAATAGAGATCATTCGCTGAAAAAAAATCTCTAACAAATAATTGTTTCATTTCATAATGTGATTTGATATAGTTGCTTTCTGTATTTTATTCATTCTGTCTGCTATTATAATATTGGATTATTTCTGATTTTTTTTTTTTCTACCATCAATGGGTATTCATGAGTAAAGCCCTCCCACTTGCTGTCTTAAAAAAAGTAATTTCTGGTCAAGGGTCAATCTTAGTTGAGCTTTACGTTTCAAATTACACTTCAAAGTATAAGGATCCCGCCCATTTCCTAAGAGGAGGAGGACACAGTGAGAGCATGGGGGAAGGTGGGTAGACAGCACTGGGAACCGGCAGCAGACACCTCCACTGGCCTGGAGTGAAGGAATGCAGAGACTTTGATGGCATTTCTCAACCTGGGTTCAGGTTTAACAAGTTTGAACTGTTTGGGTTTGTTGTTTTTTTGGTTTTTTTTTAATCTTAACATTTATTTCTGGACTTATACAATTGTTAATACAATTCAAAACCAGCTGCAGAGGTGTACATGTGGAAGAGAGGTTGGAATTTGTGGGAACAGGTCACCTTGACCTTAATTAGTGTTTAGATGTCGCCCAGTGCCTCCTGCGTGGGCAGATCTGCATAGCCATGGAAGTGCAGTCATCGCCACGAGCTCCTCCTTGCTGTCCTCGGTGATGCAGGACTCACTCTGCTGCTGCACTGCTGCACTGGTCTCTGCACGCCTCCTTGCTGTCCTCGGTGATGCCAGGACTCACTCTGCTGCTGCACTGGTCCCTGCACGCCTCCTTGCTGTCCTTGGTGATGCCAGGACTCACTCTGCTGCTGCACTGCTGCACTGGTCTCTGCACTCCTCCTTGCTGTCCTCGGTGATGCCAGGACTCACTCTGCTGCTGCACTGGTCCCTGCACTCCTCCTTGCTCTCCTTGGTGATGCCAGGACTCACTCTGCTGCTGCACTGGTCCCTGCACTCCTCCTTGCTCTCCTTGGTGATGTTTGGCTAGTGTGCAGCACGTGCTTCCACGAGGTGCCTGGGTGAAACTTTCACGAAGTTTCAATGTTGGTGCCCTTTTTGGAAATTAGTAATACATTCAGGGACCAACTATGCTTCCTTTCACCCTTTGCAAACTTGTTTGACCTAACAAGAAGTTTGGGGTTTTGTATGCAAAACAAAAACAAAAACAAAAACATGAAAATAAAAAATAAAATTGCTGCAGTCCATACAAATGGACTTACAAATGGCATGCCATATACCCAACTATGTCGCTCTGTTTTGGAGCAGAGAGTGATTAAGAGGCACATTAAGCTTTTTATGTGCTTGCGACATTGGAACCCGCGTCCTAATATAACACCACGTGCAGCTTTTCTGTGCAGCTTTTCTGTGCAGCAATTACAGCGGCATCTGCTTTGTTCTCCATAGTGATGGCTGATGGTGATGATGGTGACGATGGTGATGATGGTGATGATGGTGATGATGGGAGGATCTTTTTTTTTTGAGCATTAACCTTTAACCTGATGATTGTCATTCACCTTATATGGCAAATGCCATGTGGAACATTTCACCCCAAGCCCTTTAATTCTTTAACCTCCATAGGACCCTTCAAAACTGCGGTTGTTTTTATGGGTTTATACATGATTTTGCCTCCATTGTAAGACATGCTAGCTCATTTGTTTAATCCTCTTGAACGCCGACACCTGCTCTTCAAGCTGTTTGCTTCCATTTTTGATCTTTAATAATAGAAAACTTTCAAAAGTAAGGTGGCCCGAATGACCATTTCTTCCAGATGAAGTCATTATTTACTTTATCAGTAGCATCCTTTGGCTGATAGGAAAGCAGCAGCAGCATGTGGCTCTGTGAACTTTTAAACCACTTAGAGCATCGCCCTCTCCTGAACGTTCCTCTTCTATTCAGCGTGTCTAGCGAATGACTACAAGGACGGGCTGGCTCATCTGCTCTAGAACCTGGTGCTCTGAAGCTCCTTACTTTCCATCTCTTCGGCGAGAGCCCGCACTATGCTCAGCCTGCTGCCGTGAAGGGCCCTGCTCCCTCCTGCAACCTGCCCCCTCCTCTCCTCGGGCAGCCTCCGTCGGGTTCATCTCTGCATGTTCTGTCCACTAGATTGCTGAGACACTTCGATGTGTCATTTAAGAAAGGACTGTTGAGCCATGTGTTTAGCTTGCTTGCCCAGACACAAAATTATCAGACTACTGACCAGAAACGTTCAACTTTATATTAAAACTCAGAACAAAAGCCAAAGAGGGAGCATTGTAGGGATTTTTCATCATTTTAAAGAGGATATCAGACCTTCAGTTCCATGGGAAATAATGTGTTTTCTTTCAATTCAGTGGAATAATTATCTAATGCCTTAATTTGTCTCTTTTCTTTTTTTTCTTTTGCTTCCCCCTCCCCGCCCTCCCCCCCCCCCCCCGTTTTTTTTCTTTTCATGAAAAGAAGTACTGTAGTTCTGGGGAGATGGACTGGTCAAAGGAAAAAAAAAACAGTTTTTCCACAAGCACAAGGTTCTGAGTTCAGATCCCAAGCCCCCACATAAAGGCTGAATGAGACATGCAGCTGTTATCCAGGTGTTGGGAAGGGCAAAATGGAAGGATATCCAGGGATTGCTGGTTTTCCTAATCTATGAGCTCTGGATTCAGCGAGAGACCCTGTCTCAAAAAGTAAGATAGAGAGCGACTGTGGAAGCTACTCAGTATTGACTCTGACCTATCACTCACACACACACACACACACACACACACACACACAATTACACATGATTTATTTTCTGTATCTGTATATTTAAAAGCTAGTAAGTTCATAATATCAATAAAGATAATTTAACATATTATAGATACTTGTTCTCCTGTGTGGACATGTATGTGTGCATGCCCATACAAGCACATACCCAAGCCAGTGGAGAGCACTGGCTAGTATCTGTCACTTTCTCCTGTATGCCCTTAAGACAGGGTGTCTCGCTGAAGCTGTGGGCTGTAGCTCACGGGCATTTGTGGTGTGTTAGTAGCCACTGAGCACCAACAATCCTGCTGTCTCTCTCCTCCACTCTGCCTCCAGTGCTGGGGTAACAGGTACGTGAGACCACACAGTTTTTGTGTAGGTTGGAAAGAAAGTTTTACACAATTTACCCAATAAATGTTGGAAACATGGCTTCCCTGAGTGAAATACCACATTGTTTTCTGGCCAGCCTGTTCTCTCCCCAGAAACCCTTCGAGCAGAGGCTGCCCCACCTCCGCGCCGCCCGCACCCCCCCCCGCCCCCCGCCTGTCTCAGCTGTAGTAAGGCCCCACTTCAGTGCTCAGAAATCCACCTGCCTCTGCCTCCCAAGTGCTGGGATTAAAAGCGTGTGCCACCACCGCCCGGCTTTTCTTATTGTTAATAAATATATGTTGAAATGTGTGTATGAAGAAAATAACAATATTGGTACTGGCTGTTTCTGAATGGCAGGACTATACATGTGTTTTCCTTTCGTTTTTCCTCTATTCAGATAATTTTGTAAACAGTAAGGCAAGCCTGGGAGTGCAGCTCATTGGTAAAGCTCTTGCCTAGTATCTGTAAGGCCCTATCTTGAGTGGAACAGGACAGAGAGCTATAAGGTTAAATTGATCAACCAAGAAGTTCTGAAGAAGAGAAACATACTGCCTTGTACCTCTGTAGGAAAAAAGCAAATTCAGCATTGAGAGAAGATGTGATATATACTTTATGGTGCAGTGACGTGGTTCCTGCCTCAGAATTCTCTCCCCGGGGTAGACCTCAGAAACTAGAATTTCTCCTCCCTAAAGTACATCATTGAAACTAGTTTTCTAGCACTGCTTTCTCTTGGAATTGCCCATTTCACTCTTGGCCTGCCCTCATCTGATAGCATACCACAGGAGGCCTAACCCATAACCTGGAGGGAGGAGCCAGAGGACCAACCAGAGCCAGCCCTTGCAGGATCCCACATTGTGAGATCACCCCTTTTTTATCTGGTCACTGTGTGAGTGAGAGTTGTCCGTGCTACCATTGTGCCTGAGTAACAAACTCTCCATTAACAGCCCAGGGCAGGCTTAAGGGGGCTTCTGCATACGGGAGCACAGAGGGCATTTGTAGAGAGAGGGTGGCTTGTCGCGTCATGGAAGCTGTAGTCTCCCTCACATAGGCCAGAGATTTTCCAGTTTTTCCCTTTTAGGTAATAAGCTTGGCACCTTGGTGTAGAAAAGCAACTCTGTGGTTAGCATCTGCGTACAGTTTCTGTCTAGCCGCCGGACGACTGAGAGTACTGCGAGGTTATCACAAGGTGGAAAATCTTAAACCAGACACACTCGGGGGGGGGGGGGGAGACAAGGGAGCCCGCTCAGTGGGTAAGAGGTTGCTGCTCCTGCACAGGAGCCCCGTGCCGGGCGGAGTTCTAGCACCAGGACTCACTGTGCATGCATGTACCTATACGGCAAGACACCGCATACATAATTGAAAAATATAATAATAAATGTTTTAAGTGAAGGGCTTGAGAGCTGATTATCCACTTGTTGTTTGTGGGTTTTGTAAGAGCTATGACAGCTTCCAAGTATTGAAGACTTTACCAGTATAGTGGTTTTTTTCCCTCCTCTCATATGTATTCATCCTGAGTACAGTTTCCCATCCCCTCCCCTCCCCAAAACTCTCCCTTCTTCTCCCCCAGATCCACTCCTCCTCTCTTTCCCTTCAGAAAAGAGCAAACACGGCATAACAATATACCCGAAGACCAGGCACAAACCCTCATATCAAGGCAGGATGAGGCAACCCAATGTGAGAGGAAAGGCCCCGAAACAGGCAAAAGAATCAGAAGCAGCGCCCATTCCCACGTTAGGAGTCCCACAAAGACGCCAGATACACAACCATAGCGCACACGCAAAGGACCTAGCTAAGACCCATGCAGGCTCCATGAACAAGTTCACTTTTGAAAGTAATTATAAAATGTAGCTATGAAGACCATTGACACTGTTGTTGAAAGCTCTAACTTTTATTGTATGGTTAAAAAGAACCATTTAACCAAAATCTAGCACTGTGTTTTTTTCTGGGCATGCAAGCTCACGCCTTTAATCATAGCACTGCCCCCAGGAGGCAGAGGCAGGCAGAGCTCTGTGAGCTGAGGCCAGCCCGTTCTATATAGAGTTCCAGGACAACCGAGGCTACACACAATGACAATTCTTGATATTCTTACAGTTACTGTTGCACACATCTGAAATTTTAAAGAAACAACATTTTCTCTATTAGTGACACTTCTCCATCCCCGAAGTGGCCCTGAGACCACCATTCCCTCAGAGTAGCTCACCCAGGAAGACCTTCCCTAAGACTTCCTGACTAGCCGGGCGTTGGTGGCGCACGCCTTTAATCCCAGCACTTGGGAGGCAGAGGCAGGCGGATTTCTGAGTTCGAGGCCAGCCTGGTCTCCAGAGTGAGCTCCAGGACAGCCAGGACTACACAGAGAAACCCTGTCTCGAAAAACCAAAAAAAAAAAAAAAAAAAAAAAAAAAAAAAAAAAAGACTTCCTGACTGCACCCTTGGGTGACTGACGTTCTCAGCAGCAGGAGCTCAGCTCTTCCTCTCCTAAGGCCAGCCAAGCACTATAAACACTAAGGCCCGTGTAAATGAGCATGGAGAATTCCAAATGCTCTTTCTGGAGATTCAAATGTATTTCGTGATAATTTGCTATGTTGTTGCATTTAATTTTCCTATAAATCGTATCCATCAAGGAATATACCTCTCACAGAAGGTATATTATCACAGCCTTTCCCCCTGCTGGCCAGATAAACAGGCTGTGTGTGAAAACAGAAACAGAAAGGAAAGAAAGCTGAATTTCAAAGAAGAAAGCTTATTTTCAAGGATTTAGGAGGAAGGTATACATGTCACATGTGTATTTTCTAAAGCCCACTCCCGCGCCCCTCCATGCAGCTGCCGCTGACATGTGGTGACCTCTGGGCCGACTTCCCGCTCCTCCTCCAGGCACCTGGGATAATTACAGTTTGCCTGCCTTGGGGTTTTCCATTTAAACTCTAATAAACTGTCCCCAAGCTTCCCTTTCAGTCCACAGCCATCAAACTTTCATTTGAGATCAGTCTTAAATACTTTTATCAATGAGACAAAGAACCCGGAGAGAGGACGCCAATTTCCTAGGAATAATATGATGGCTCTTCTGGGACGCTCCCCGATTTCTTGTGACACCTTTTTTCTGCCCTTTAATTCTTTAATTGGCAGAGAAAATGAGCCTATGTTTGCCTGCTGGGATGGCATGATCCTGTCTAATCTGGATTTTCAGGGGACTGTCTCACTTTTAGGGTTGATTCTCTTTGGTATCTGTACTCTGAGTCAGCACCTCCAAGGCTCGGGCATGCTGGGTCTTGAGGGAAGCCACATTATCTTCATATAGTTAGCATTTTTGTTCTCTCTGCATGGCAGTTATCGATCTGGATTTGGGGAGTAGT
Organism: Apodemus agrarius; assembly: GCA_964023405.1. Lineage (NCBI taxonomy): Eukaryota > Metazoa > Chordata > Mammalia > Rodentia > Muridae > Apodemus > Apodemus agrarius. Next base: position 83,682,258 of record OZ030011.1, read on the forward strand.
AAAATTAGTGGGCAGTGTGCTTTGGTAGCCAAACACCATTTGTCGTGATATTGCTAAATAGAACCGGAGTTGCACGGGGAGGGATCGAACCGTTGCTGCAGCAACCGTGAACCGTCCAGTCCGTTGGTAGAGTGGACACTGATGCATGCAGCAGGGACAGTCCTGACACTTCTCTAAGATGGAACAAAGCTTCCAGAAAATAATTTTCTTATCCATCAGGTGCAGCCTGATTTTTTTCCTTCTTGTTCACTAACAGTTGTGCTACAGTGTTTCCAAATCATGTGTCTAATATATTGGATACCCCAGTTCTTTAATCCACCCTGTCTGAATCAGAGGCTCGCTGTGGACTAGAAGCGGAGTTGTGCTGTCAGAAGTGGCCAGTAGACAGATACCTTGTCTGTGCCATTGCATCCTGCCCTAAAAGTGCTCTGTCAGATCCAGGTGTTCACACTCCAATAGGAATATGCATTCTTGAAAAACTTTGCATGTTGAAAAACCACACATTGAAATAACAGACCTTACAAAGGGAACAGAATAAATGACAGATCACCAAAAACAGTGGAGCTTCCTGGCAGAGTAGTCCTAATAAACAGTAGACAGTTTAACCTTGTTGCACATACATCAAGGTGAGCTTTTACACCCCTGAATATTTAGATGCATATTCTCATCCTCAAAACATAGGTCTTTGGGAGCATTACTTTTAATGATGATCAGTTTTATTAACATTAAGTATCTGGCCCAAAGAAAATAGATCTCTCTCAGTCAGGAACGCTTTTTACACAGGAAAGCAATGCCCTTCCCGTGTACAGCTGCATGTACACAGGAAGCTTGATGGTAGAGCAGACAGCAGTTCCTGAGGCTTCACCCTGCCTTAAGGAAGGACTCCCAAGAATTTACCAGATGTTCTCAAAGATCCTTCATGGATCTACCAAGCTAACTGACATTAAAGGAGAAAAGTCAGTAAGTGATGGTTAATTTACATGTTATAAAACGTTCTTTAGTCAGTTTACTCTCTGTAAGATACAGTTTTATTTATTTATTTAAGATACAGTAAAGTGGGAGGGGGTGGATGCGGGAGCAGGGGGAGGGAAAAGGACATGTGGGGCCTTTGGGGGTGGGGAACCAGAAAAAGGGAAATGAATTGTAAATATAGAATATATACAATAAAAAAAAAATACGATGAGAAAAAAAAAGATACAGTTTTATTCATTACAAAATATCACTTCTAAAACAAAATCCTTTTTCTCAAAGAAAACTACTTTTAGCTCCTTATGCTAACTTATAAAGTCTCATAATTGATCATAATAGGTTTTGTTACAACAGTGGTTTGTTTCATGTCTCCACTGCCCTAAAGAAATTGCATCAGCATCTCTGTATGAAAAAAATCAGCGATGATTTGAAAGCTCCTGAGTTGATTCCCAAGGACCATCATGGGTGAGAGTCACTGACTGAAAATCAAAATGACTGAAGGTATTCATTAGTGTCATTTTCAGTAGGATTGCATTTAGCCGTCGTTACCCAAGTCAGTGCTAGTTAGATTAACTGCTGGCGAAATTCAGTGTTGTTGTCATATGAGTCATTACAGAATGTGCTGTGTGGGCTGACTGAAATACCCATTTTTTCAGAAAAATAAGATTTGCATCATTTTGGGGGATACATTTTTGTAATGTTGTCTATAAAATATAGGAAAGGTAGCCCACTGAAACGGCAAGACTAAAATCTGTTTCTTACTGTTTCTACTGTCCAACATTATTCTACTCCCTCAGCGTTTGTTATCTTCCATATTTTAGGCAGGGTCTCATGTATCCCAGGTGATCTCGAATCCCTGTGTGGCCTGTGATCACCTTGAATGTCTTATCTTTCTGCCCCCATCGCCACAGTGCTTAGATCATTGGCATACTCCTCAGTGCCTAGCTTATGGAGTGCTGAAGCTCAAACACAGGGCCTGGTGCATCCTACACAGGCACTCTACCAAGGAAGCCATATCCCTACCCCCTCGAGATGACCTTCTGGTATAGTCAGATATGTAATTATATTGTCATGGGGATAGAATTTCTGATACCAAACTTGAAGAAGATCACGTGTCACAGAGATAAGATTTGTGTTTCTCAACTTCACTGGAGACGTGATAACTGTCAATAGATGAATGAAATGAAAAATATGCTTTAGAGTTCTGAATATGACTGATGCTTCGCTATTTACAAAAGCCTTAAAAGGCTGTTCAGAACTATATCTGAGTTAAAGCAGTCCAAAGCCTAACAGGTAACTTGAAGAAAAGGGATTTGTTTAAAATGTTATAAAGTAAGACCAGACCACTTGCTGATCAGCATTGTGTAGGCTGGGCTCTGCCTACCTTGTTCTATATCTCTAGTGCTTTTGACAGTTTCAGTTGTGCTGATATGGCCATGAACAACCAGCCTGCTGGGAAACATGGGTTCCTAGACAGCAATCCAGCTCAGATTTTTTTCCTTTGCTTCTTGAGTCTTGCATAGCCTTTACCTAAAAGTGTTGTTGTTTTAGAGAAAAATTTACTATATTGTGGTGATACACTGAATATTAATTATAACTTTAAGTTTTTATTTCAAAATACCAAGACTAAGAGATAATTTATTACTTTTCAACATGGATGCTTTTAGAGCCTTACTCTCTAAACAGTGCTTTATTATGAAGAAGGCTGTTACTATGTGACCTGTTTCTATTTCAACAATTAAAAGCCCTTAGGGCCAGCCATCAGCAGATGTAGCCCTTGCTGAATAGTCCATCAAATACGCTGATTGTCGAGCTCTGCTATGGTAGTCGCAGGCTGTCTTCTAAAGAAATGAGGCTGAATTAGTCCATGCTAACGGTAACGTCTCAATAGCAGGTCAAAAGGAATTGGGCAAATTTTCTTAAGTTTAGAATTGGCATGGCATTTGCTGAATAAGATGGTAAAAATTGCTTGCCTAAAGAGTAGAGAATATAACCTACGATTTTTATCCAAATGAAAAATATACTTAGCAGTAGATATTGATTTGAAAGCGGGACTTGACTTAATTCTAAATTAGAAATGTACAGTCAGCAACAAAACAAAGAATCTTCTCGTTAGTAGAAAGACAAAAACTAACTCTTTCGAGGAGTTAATGTGGTGTTTTCATAGAGAGATGTTTAACAGAGCTTGGCCTTCCCACATCCTTTTAAACAACTTAATAAGTAATATGCAGGACTTTTGTGTGAAGGCCTATTCATTATTAATGTCAGGGACCTTTTAGAGCTGAAAATTGTTCCTTTTCTCTTCTTATAAAAACAACTGATCATACAAAGAGTTATTCGTATTAATGAATCAAGACACTAGCACTGAAATAAAAATATGACTTAGTCATCTAATTTTGCAAATAGAGATATATTAGTCCCACAAAAAAATTTATGACTCTATCAAAACCACTAATTATACTTAAAAGAGAACATCAGATAGGTAATTTATAATTTTCTAGCTGCCAGCCCATTTCATTAAAATATTGACTAGACTACTAATTCTAAACTAATTTCCTGTCAAATTAAATAAATTAAATTATGCTAAACATACCCTCTGTGAATGTGTATGAAGTTTCTGGTAGGACGACTCTTGTGTATGTACTATGTATAAATAAGGAGGGCCAGTTAACCAACCAGATATTTCTGAGTCTGGAGTTGGCCTTTCTCCCTTTCCATTGTTTTTCTTATTAGAGTTAAATGAGTAAGAACAGTTGTCACCTTTTTCCCCATTCTTCCTTCAAAGGCTTTGCTTTTCAGTGTCTTCTGCTTCACCGATCCTCTGGCTTTGTTGGCTGTAAGTTTTCATGACTAATGACATTTACCACTAGCTAAGGTTAGGATTTTAATGTCTGGCGTTGTTGTTTATACAGTTTTACCACCAAAAAGTCATTCTGCATTCTACTAATGAAGGGGAGCTTACCACGAATACAGCGCAACAAGACAAAAACAGGTGCTGTGGCTCAGGCCTGTGCTTTGGAAGTAAAGACAAGAGGATTAGGAGTTCAGGGCTGACCTGGACTAAATGAGACCTGAGCGGAGGTAAAGTAAGGGACTCGAACCCAGTATGTTAAAATGTACCACACATACATCCCACCTTGACTTCCGCCTAGTGCCTCGACATCCCTGGTGCTGGCCCTATTGAAGGAAGAATGATAACCTTAATTTAAGTGCTTGAAAGTAATTTTAGAAGTGTAGAGTAGGAGCAGCAGAGGAAACATCTTAGATGTGAAGGAATATTTAATGTAATTATATAATGTATAGTATGAGCCTTCATCTACTTTTAGAATTGAAATCTCCTGTTGACAGTGAGCATTCCAGTAGGAAGAAGCCGCTTCTAGGGAAACGAATAGACTTATTCACCGGTATGTTTTGAAGCATGTTTTCCCAGTGGAAATGGTATATGACTTGAGATGCTTACCATATTATAAGGGAGGGTTTGTTTTTAGCCATTTCTCTTCCTGCAGTTTATTTCCTTTAAAATGTCATGGGTTTGTATGGTTTCCAACAGCTGCTGCTTTCGTGTTGTTCTTGCATTGATCAGGGAGATAGGACTAGTTCCCTCACCTTGAGTGAATTAAGAAAAGAAGGTATCACGTATTGCCCAGAAATATGGTTACTCTACAGCTAGATTCATTACTCGTTGCTATGAGCAAAAAGAAGAAACTGAAGGGAGGAAGTTTTTCTAGTCTCACCGTTTGAGGAAGAGGAAAGGAAACCATGGTGGCCGGACTGGCTGGGTCTGTGGCAGCGGGGACATGAGGCCCCTCCCTCACGTCTATATAGATCAGGAAGCAGAGGGAAGGGGACTGACAGTGCTCAGCTTGCTTTCGCCAACTCCTGTTTTTGTTAGTTCTGGACTTCAGCCCGTGGAATGGGGCCGCCCACACTCAGTCTGAGCCTCCCCCTGCAGTTAATCCTCTCTGGAAACACCTCACAGACGCGCTTTTTTTCTTTCTTTCTTTCTTTTTTTTTTTTAACATCCTACTTTATTTTTTTATGTCTGTGTATGTTTATGTGTCTGTGTGCTTATGCATTGTGCGCCCATACATCCACGTGCCTACAAAAGCCAGAAGAAAGTCTCAGAAACGGCAGACTGAAGTTCCTGGCAGTCGTGCGATGCCTGGCATGGATGCTGAGAACCAAACTCCGGGACTCTGAGAGCAGAGCGCGCTTAGCTTAGCCGCTGAGCACTGGCTGTTCTCTGGGTCTCTGCAGCCCTTGGGCATTTCTTTATCCAATAAAGTTGACAAGCACGATTAGCCATTACAATAACCAAGAAATGAAACTAGCATCCAATTTAGTTTCCTACTTTGTTTTAACCAAAGTTGCCTGAGGGACAAAACTCTCAATCACTAAATTTTCACCCTTAGGTAGTTTTGAAATTTAAACGAACAAAAACAAAAGACCCGTGTGCCACAAAATGGAAACCGAAGCCAGATTTGGGGGCTGGGAGTCTATGTTACTTGGTTTGTATAATGATGGAGAGGACCTTGGTCAGTGTCATCTAAGGAGCCCTCCAGCCTAATCATAGTATGAATGGAGAAGAGGTCCTCCCCTACTCTACTAGTTTATACCCAAGAGCATTTTTTAGTAGCACCTGAACATGAGGATGGTTGAACAAAAAAGAAGAGATCTTCAAAAAAAAAAAAAAAGGCCAACTTCCCAGTCCATCCTAGCAGAATGCTGTAGATAGACAGGGCTCTGGGATCAGATAAGAATGACATCCGGGGCATTTCTGGAGGGATTGGCCATGGTGATAGCTCTGATGTTAAGGCAAGATGGCCGCCATGTGCTGCCTGTCACACAGCTTCTCCCTGGCTCCCCTTTGCTCTCAATGACACATGCATATAAGCTGAGCAAAGCCAGCTACCTTAAGGTCTCCACACCTTGGCTCGCCTGCGGTGGTGGGTGGTGGGTGGTGGGCCGTAACCTGGAATTACAAGGCAAAGCAACCCTTTTCCTGTACGCTGCTTTCATCTGGGCGTTTTCATCACAACCCTAAGAAACAGAATCAAAGGGCCTAGTGTCCATTAACCTCTACAATAAATATTTTCATTATGTTTCTCTCACTTATTATTACAACAAAAAGCTAGCAAACACTGTTCATGTACACATTGTACATATTTATTTGCATATTAGTAGACCACCTAAAAGAAAATATCATTAGGAAACAGGATTCCTGATTATTGAACATTCTGTAGTTCCCCTGAACCATTTAAGAATCAAAAGGTCTTCTTTCAAGAAAGTCCCACACGTACATAACCTTAAATACAGTTTCATATTGAACTCAGAAAACTAGACAGTCTAAATCATTTGTGTGCCTATTAATCCCAACTTCTGAATTAGTATGTGAAATCTAATATGACTCCGCAGCTATGCATGGTGGTTCAAGTTAGTGAAACACACTGGAATCTTAATGTACAGCCCTCTGTCTGCATGGTAACAGCTTAGTGCCCACAAGGATGATGGCCTCCAGTTGTGGATGAGCAAATCAAGAGCCCTTTGTAACCCTGTGGCTATAGCTGAGGCAGCCATGCCAGCTAGGCCCTCAGGACTGTTTGACAATTGTTGATCTAGTATGTATGTATGTATATGTGTGTGTGTGTGTGTGTGTGTGTGTGTGTGTGTATCAGTGCAAATGTTGCCCCTCTCACTCCATCTCAGATATACAGCCATCTCACTGAGAACAGTTTAGCTTCTGAGCACTTCATTTTGAGACACCTCCCCATTGTAAAGAGCGATAATTCTATGCACTGGTCCACTTTTTTGTCAACATGACTCAGCAGAGTCATCTGAGAAGACAGGACCTCAGCTAAGAAAATGCTTATTAAACTGACCTCTTGGCAGTCCATCAATTAGTGATTGATGTGGGAGGAGGCCTCAGACCAGTGTGTGTGATACCAGCTCTGGGCAGATGGCCCTGGGGTGTATAGGAAGCAGGCAGAACAGTCGTGAAGGGCAAGCTGGTGAGCGGCACTCCTCACTGGCCCCTACTCTGTTCCTGTCATCTCGTTCCTGCCTTCAGTTCACCTCATGATGGACTGTGATCAGGACCTGGAAGCCAGATGAAGCCTTCCCTCCACGGGTTGATTTGGGTCATGCTCTTTATCACAGCAACAGAAGGCAATAGAACACTCTGACTCCTGATAACAAGCTGCTTGCTTGCCTTTCAAACAGAAGGTTGGGCTTCTTTTGAGTTTATATGTATGGCATTCATGTCTGTGACTGCCCATTAAGTCCCTCATGTAACTCTTAGAACTCTTTCCAGAGGGATTATAAGTAATAGAAATAGGCTGAGATGATCTAACCATGTCACTGTGAATACAGAGTTAATAGCTTATGTCTTCCAGCATTTACTTCAGTGACCTCTCTTTTTGTCCACTTGATTTTAAAATCTATTGCATGAAATCCCCCCACATAACAAAAATTAACCTCGCATTACCACTATCTGCGTTGCTGTGCAGCACGTATCCTCAGCATTTGCATCTTCATCCTAGACACTTAGAACCTCAGCACCCCAATTCCCACTCCTCGCCCCATTATCACCCCCATTGCATGTATTCCTGTGAGTTTGTCTACCATTAGAAACCACAGGTAAATAGAATCACACAGTGCTTACCTGTTCCTGGTCAATGATTCCCTCAAGGTTTTTCCTCCACGTTGTAGCATATCATGGATTCTCCCCTTGTCATTACTGTGTGTGTGTGTGTGTGTGTGTGTGTGTGTGTGTGCATGTGTGTCCCCGTGTGGTGTGTGCCACAGCCCACATATGGAGTTCAGAATACAATTTGTGGGAGTTGGTTTTCTTCTTCTACAATGTGAGCCTCAGGAGACAAACTTAGATTATCAGGCTTGGCCACAAGTGCCCTTACCAGGATTAGCCACCCCGTAGGCCTCGAATTCACTTTTTTAAGACTGAATAGTGTTCGCTGAGATCATCTATCCCTCAGTTATCTCCACCTCCTTGTTATTCTATCTTATACTTCAGTGAGCATGGGAACGGCCCAGACTTGTCTTCCAAATCCTGTCTTCCCTTCTTTGGGATAAATAAGCAGAAGCAGGAAGACAGGGATCTGTACAGACCAATCAGTTTCTGATGTTCTCTGGAAGCTTTAAACTGTTTGCTTGCTTTACTTTTTGTTTTTCTCGTGGCCATCATATAACAACATTAAAATCTAATCTCATTGTGTTTTGGATTCCCCTAATAACAATGTTGAGCCCCTTTCATATACCTGTTGGCTATTTATTTCTCTTCAAGTGTCTGTTGAAGTCCCTTGACTAGCTTTTTAATCTGGGTTTGTTCTGTTCTGTTACTGGGTTAAGGGACTTCTTACATGTGTCAGATATCAACCCCTTGTTGCAAACTGTTGCCCTCACAACTGGCATTGCAGAGTACACTTGAATTTCTCTTGTGGCAGCAGCAGATTTGAGTGGCGTATTTCCATGGCTGCCATAGCTACTGACTCACACTCTAACAAAATCACAAGATGATTCGCATGGGCGTTCAGCTTGAAGAAACATTATCAGGAGAGTAATCATTTGACATTTATCCTTGAGTCAATAAAGCTATCAATACTCAGCATAGGATCTCTTCAAATCTTCATGGAGATGGAGGCTGTTATTTGTTTGTTTGTTTGTTTGTTTGTTTTTTAAATAGCTCATCTGGATGGTTATTACTCGAAGGGAGAACTAGATCAGATAGCTTGCTGTCATTTGTAATATACATGTGAAGTAAGTTTGGGGTCAAAGTAGAATTTCTCAGGTGCTTTTGGCTCTTTGCTCAAAGGAGCTAGATTTGCAGATCTTCCTTCTGTTTTTGAGGATTTAACGCCATGGTAGCAATGGGTTGTACATTGCTATATCTATTTGCTTTTTGCCATGCAGTAAAATGTAGATCTGATACTCATTACAGCTGTTAGACATAAGGGAGTTACATTTACTGACCGAGCTCTTAGTATTTGATGGCACTCTTTGGGGAACAATAGACTATCCTTTGCCTTGCCACCTAATTAATGTATAGCCTGTTCTGGTAGTAAAGATTCCCACACTTGCTACTGAATTCAAGATATTCACATTGCTAATGCTCGGAGTCATTGGTTTCCAGGGAGCAATGTAGGGATTTCTACTTGGTAAAACTGCACTTCTGTGCAGGCTGAGGGCTTGAAATCAGTGTTGTTTTTTCTAAAAAAAAAAAAAAAAAAAAAATCTCTAACACATAAGGCCCTGGGTTTGACTCACAGCACCAGGAAGAAAGAGATATCTACAGGAAATGGAACTCACTTAGAATCATTTGCTCTGCTCTGAAGCCTGTCCCAGGGCCAAGGTCTCTTCCATATAAACTTCCTAGTGGAGTATTGTAATCTACTATGCATTCCAAATGCTGCTTGTTCCTTGCTGTAAGGTATCCTTTCTTTAATGAAGAATAATTTTAAAAGTTAAATTCTAATTAGATGTAGCATACCAAGGCTAGGCAAGGGTTCGAGGTCAGTCTGAGCTACATAGGGAGACCTCATCTCAACAGAAAGACAAAGACAGATCAACAGAAAGACAGACAGATCAATTGTAACTGGTACACTGACTAATGCTCATTTCCAGCTTAGAATTCATTTCCATTTTTAATCGTTACTAATCATCATTGTGCCTGTTATGCCAAGGCCCCAGCACTAAATAAAGATCAAGCTGTAAATACAGCTGGACTATCCTTAATTCCAAGCAGAAAAAGTTCCACTAAAGACAGGCACAGGTGTTTCCTAAAATGGGACTTTCCTAGAAACTTAACATTAGAACTCTAGTTCAAAGGACCTCTGGCCTGGTATTCCTTCTTTCATGTCTTCATTTAACAAACATTTGTCAAATACCAACTTTGTTCCAGCCACAGTAGTCTACACAAGACATATAAAAATAAGCCCTTGACCTTGAGTTCACAGACAAACTCAGTAGTCGAGATACGTGTGTAAACGGTAACAGTGATGCATGGAGAGATGGGGCGGGTCAGCCCCGCTGGGGAACCTTGGCGAGCAGAAGCTGTCCAAGCTCATCACATGGAGTACCCGTTTCTGCTTTGTGCCTACCAACTCAAAGAGGAACATGGAACTCCGGAAATCGTACTGATTGCCCATCCTTCTCTTACAGCCTAAGCTTTTTCTCTCTTCCTGGCACTCCCATTCATAGAGTCCCTGTCTTAGAGTTTCTACTGCTGCTGCAAAGCACTATGACCAGAGGCAAGCTGGAGAGGAAAGGGTTAATTTGGCTTATACTTCCACATCGTAGTCCACCATTGTGAAGGAAGCCAGGACGTGAATTCAAGCAGGGCTGGAGTACCTGGAGGCCAGAGCTGATGCAGAGGCCATGGAGGAGTGCTGTTCACTGGCCAGCTCCACACTGGCTTGCTCAGCCTGCTTCCTTATATATAGTAACTCCAGTCCCCATATTCAGTAATTTACAAGGAAATTAAAAAAGGAAAAAAAAAAGCTGGGCATTAGCCATAGAAAGGGAAGAAAACAAAACACAGAAGACCAGAGTTTACAGGAAGTCCTTTAGAAAAATAAATAAAAACAAAAACAATCATGGAAGAAAATGTAGGCTACTGAGCTTGGAACAAAAGCTGCCAGTAGAGGTGGTATCAGGACACTGGGGAACACACATAAATTCAGAATGGCTTATAAATACATACACATTCAAAACAGCAGTGGAAGTAGGTGTTGAAGGAGAATTCAAATTGGAAAATGTCTCTGGGTACCGGGAGCAGAATAACGTATTTGAGTTTGGATTGAACTGTATTCATTACTATTACTTTTCACTTTTCCTTTCTCAATTCTGTCATCTGGAAGATGAGAGTAGAATAACTTTACAGAATGGCTGGCATGCTAGGATTGAGGGAATGCCCCAGAGCACCCTGGGGATTTACCAGGAGGAAATGCCCAAGTTCCTTCCTGATGGTGGTGATGGTTGCTATTACCATAGGCTTGTTTTCAGACAAAAGGAACTTACTAATACCCCGGTCACATCGTAGGGGCAACGTAAACGGGGCTGGTTATGTATCTGTCAGGTTACGTTTGCTAGCATTGTCTTTAAGACAGCTGTTTTCTTTTCTTTTTTTTTTTTTCTTGAATGTTTTCTTTATATACATTTCAACTGTTCTCCCCTTCCAGGTCTCCCCTCTGGAAACCCTCTATCCCATCCCCCTCCCAACAGCTGTTTTCTTAATTAAGAATCTTTCACCAGTTGACAATTCCATACTTGTACACAATATATTTTGATCATATCCACCCCTAGCTCTTTTCTTCCTCTCCCCTTAGAACCACTTCCAACACGGTTCTCAACTTCATGTCCTCCTCCTCTTCTCTTTCTTAAGAACCCCCTAAGTCCCATGAGTGCTGCCCTAGTAAGCGTGAGACCATCCACCAGAGCGGGGGCAACCTACCAGAGGCCACACCCCAAAGGAAAACTGACTTATCATCCCCTCAGCAACTACCAACAGCTCCTTAGCTAGGAGTGGGGCCTTGCGAGCCCCTCTCTCCTGCATGCTAGGGGGATAACTGGCTTGATCTTTGGTGGGTAAGCACAGCTGCCCTGGTCTCAGCCATGTCACACCCAGAAGGCAGCATGTCTCAGCACTCCGCCTCACCCTCCAGCTTGGAAGTCCTTTTTGGACCCTCTCCCGTGATATTCCCTGAGCCTTGAGATGGAGTGGTTTGACATGGCCAGTATCTGGATTAACCACTACCCACTGGATATGCTGCCATGGTTGGCCTTAGCAGGCAGAGGACTGCTAACAGCAATTACATTAATAGTACTTTCAAAGCACTTATATGTTTTAAGTACTCTGCTAGTGTCTGGTTTGCTCAATACCTTCCTAATACAGAATTCGGCACTAATATAGGATCTATGAACATATGAACAGTCTGATTTAATAGACTTTAATATGACTAGGGTGTATGAGAGTGGGATGCTAAAAATCTTCTCCTATGGGACACTTCCTTGTCCAGCCATTCTGTGAGCCATCCTGCTTCTAGCCTTCCCTGAATGTCTGCTGTCACATTCTCTTGATCCTTTATCTCTTTATCCTGTTAACTTTTTTGTACCTTTTAACAAACTGTGAGCACTTGAACCTTGCTGAGAAGGCTCATACTGTGCAGTGCTGAGCAGAAGACCTGCACTTGTAAATAAATAAATATATATATATGTATACACACACACACACACACACACACACACACACACACACATATATATATATATACTCAATTGGTATTTAAGTGATTAAATGCTTCCACCTATGGGACTTGTGTGATTCTTGGCCCATGCTCAGCAGTGTACCAGTAACTGCTTTAAAATTACTCAATTAAGAGTAGCTTGAGTGATAAGGTAAGAACAAAAATTAAGAAGTATAATAAAATATTGGCATTAACCTAGTTCCAAAATTCCTCTGTAGAATAGCTTTTTCTAATTCTGGGGATTGGGGATTGGCAGTGACACCTCGCATATGCTAAGCAAGCTCTCCATCACTGAACTGTGTCTCCCGCCCTCTGTTTACTTTTGGTTTTGAGGCGGGATCTCAGTAAGTTGCCCAGGCTAACCTTGAGCTTGCTCTGTAGCCCCAAGCCACATTTGAATTTGAGCTCGTCCTGCCTCAGCCTCCCAGCTAGTTCTGACAGGCCTGCACCATCAAGCCAGCAGCTTCCTCTTTCTGAGGAAAGGTCCCTTCTGCAAACACAGAAGCCGGCCCTAGTTTCCATTGGCGGTTACCACCACTCAAGAACTATAGTAAGATGGCAGGTCTAGGGCTCTACCTCAGCAGACCTAAAGGACACAACTGCCTTAGTGTGAAGCCCTGAAATCAGACATGGAGACACTAAAGCTCTTGCAGAGACTGTAAGGGATATAAGGGAAAGGACTAGAACAGGTGAGGAAAGTGTTACTGTGTATACTCTCCAAAATACTCACAAAAGGTGATTCATGTAACACACGATTGTGTAATGAGCAAATGACAACACAGAGCTTGCTACCTCGGCCATAGCCCATGCTGTTTCAAGCCTGTCTAGGAAGTGCTTTCTTGACATGACTTGGGATAGGAAGTAAGGCGGTTTCAGATGTGTTAGAAAGAGGCTGCCATGAGCTGTGTGGTGGCTCACTGTCACGTGGTCACTTAGGACCCTAACCCAGCCGCTGCTGTTTCCACCTGCTAGTACTCTGGCCAGGACCCAAGAAGAACACTGCAACAGCTACTTCCACAAGGGGGTTTCCCCCATTCGAGCAAAGAGCGGGGCTCCAAGTTCTGTTGCAGTATGGCTGTGGCTGTGTTATAAATGACAGCCAGGTTCTCTCTGGCACTATGTACTTTGTTTTTTTGAAGTATATAAAATGTCTCCAGGCTCCTTTCAGTGCAAAAGGTAAGAAATCATCGGTGTAAAGATTAAGAGTTGGTTTCAGCTTTTCTTTCTTCCTCTTTTGTGCCTCTCACAGACAGTAAGGACTGTATCCTGGAGCCGCTCTCCCTGCCAGAGAGTCCAGGTGGCTCTGGCGCTTTAGAAGGGCCTCCATCTGTGCCTTGTATTTTCTGTGAAGAACATTTTCCCACGGCTCAACAAGACAAACTTTTGAAGCACATGATTATCGAGCATAAGACTGTCATAGCAGACGTGAAGCTCGTTGCAGATTTCCAAAGGTAAATTTTGGTTTTGCCTATGAAATAATTCCTTCTCGACTGGAGGATGGTATAACCTACACAGAAGGTAATCTCTATACAGATATGGAAGGTCATGTGGTCATGTTTGGGGATTTTTTTTTTCTTAGATTTTTTTTTAATTACAGTCTTTTGCCAGTGTTCATGTAAATTATGATTAATTAAAACATGGAGTACCTTTGTTACTGAGGCACCCTCACAGAGTCGCTGACTTGGTAGTTACTGTAGAGCGGCACCTCAGCACTGTAACGTCAGTGCTGACTCCCAGGCCGCCCACGTCATTGCCAGCGAGCAGCCTTGTTCTTGCCATGGGTCTTCCAAAGCAGCAGGCTTATTAGGAGTACCAGATAGGCCATGGGAGCAAGGCAGGACTGGGACACCAGCCAGGGAACCTTTAGCCTTGTGACCGGTTAATGTAAGCACTGGCCCCTGGCCTGTCAGGTGTGAGTAGCACCGCCTGTGATGTGCTACCTGTCTGGTATAGGACAGCCAAAATTTGTCTGTATTTTGATTACTGATAAAATGGCAATATTGCAGTCATAGCTTCAGTTATCAGTGCAGCTTTATACTAGTTATCACTTATATATAAGAGTTAACTTTTAAGAAAATTTCATTCAAGGTTACATATTACCTAGATCTTTAGAAAGACAATTTGTTTGAGGTTGGAATCACCAGTATTCCTGGTGGTGGGGGTGGGGGTGGGGGTAATCCAGCTGTTCTCAGTTTCTGATGTCCTTCCCAGATGCCTGACACTGACACAGAATATATGTAACATGCCTTCTGTGTGTATATGGGGCCTATAGCCACTAAGTATGATTATTTTTTACCAAACTTTGATGTTACCTGGTCATAGGACAGAGCAAGGAAATCTGAATGATGTATGTCACCAACTGCTAAACTAATTTCTTGCATGTTTTCATTGTGTTTCTCCTCATTTGTTATTCTCTATTTTTAAATTAGAGAGAAATGGTCAGGATGGTTGGCAGAGTATTATGGTAGCTTTGCAACATAGACTTTTTTCAAGATGTGTTTATTTAAATCTATTCATTTAGGACGCTTCTTAAGCTAGACATCTTCAATTCTTTTCTTCCCAAGTAATGATGACAGGAATATTAAATGGGCATGTCTTCTTTTTACTCAGCTTCTCTTTGCTATAAAATGATTTGTTTACTCTTGGGCCATATAAACAAACATTATTCCTTGTGCACTGCAGGAAAGTACAACCACCAGTGGTAACTGAGAAATGTTAAAACTTTCTCTTCTGCCCTTAAAATCTGAGGAATGTTTAGATCAAAATTCGTCTTTTCTCTTTTGTGTTAATGTAGGATAAAGTGATCTATTTATAGTTATTAATCTCTTATTGGCATTAATTTCATTGTTCATATATGGGCAGAACAGTCAAGTTACTTAGCTAGGTCTTAGGAATCAATCCATACATGTTAAGAACAGTCACTACCTGCAGGTCAACAGTAAAATGGATGCTTTGTAATGAAAGAAAAGAAATATAAGTCAAGTGTAAGTACTTTCTAGAATGTGTAATTAACATGTATTTTAAATGTAATTAAATAAAAATTTCACTCTCAGGAAGTAAAAATAAGATTAATTTGAATGGACCAACAGTGTGTCTAAGTAAACTATGTATCTTTTTTTTTTGACTGTCTAATTTTTTTATTATTATTATTATTATTTATTCTATATTCTTTGTTTACATTCCAAAGGCTTTCCCCTATCCCAGTTCTCCCCTCACCATATGTCCCATAAGTCCTCCCCCCCACACCTATTCCCCAATCACGCCCCCCTACACACACACACACACACACACACACACACACACACACACACACCATTTCTTTGTTCTGGTACTCTCCTACAAAACTGGTCCTGAAAAGTCAGGACCAGGGTCCTCTCCTTCCTTCTTGGGAATCATTTGACTTGCTAATTGTGCCTTGAGTATTCAGAGCTTCTGGGCTCATTAATATCCACTTATCAGTGATTGCATTTCATGTATATTCTTTTGTGATTGGGTTAATTTGCTTAGGGTGATATTTTCCAGATCTAACTATTTGCCTACAAATTGCATGAATTCATTATTTTTAATTGCTGGGTAGTATTCCATTGTATAAATATACCACATTTTCTGTATCCATTCCTCCGTGGAGGGACATCTGGGCTCCTTCCAGCTTCTGGCTATTATAAATAAGGCTGCTATGAACATAGTGGAACATGTGGCTTTATTATATGCAGAGGAATCCTCTGGGTATATGCCCAGGAGTGGTATGACAGGGTCCTCTGGAAGTGTCATGCTCAGTTTTCTGAGGAACAGCCAGACTGATTTCCAGAGCGGTTGTACCATCTTGCAATCCCACCAACAGTGTAGGAGTGTTCCTCTTTCTCCACATCCTCACCAGCACCTGTTGTCTCTTGAGTTTTTAATCTTAGCCACTCTGGTGTGAGGTGGAATCTCAAGGCTGTTTTGATTTGCATTTCCCTGATGACTAATGATGTTGAACATCTCTTAAGATGTTTCTCAGCCATCCGAATTTCTTCTGGTGAAAATTCTTTGTTTAGCTCTTTACCCCATTTTTTAATAGGGTTATTTGGTTCTTTAGGGTCTAACTTCTTGTATATATTGGATATTAGCCCTCTGTTGGATGTGGGGTTGGTGAAGATCTTTTCCCAATTTATTGGTTGCCCTTTTGTCCTTCGCCTTACAGAAACTTTGTAATTTTATGAGGTCCCATTTGTCAATTCTTGATCTTAGAGCATAAGCTATTGATGTTCTATTCAGAAACTTTCCCCCTGTGCCCATGTCCTCCAGGGTCTTCCCCAGTTTCTTTTCTAATAGTTTCAGTGTGTCTGGTTTTATGTGGAGGTCCTTGATCTACTTGGAGTTGATCTTAGTACAAGGAGATAAGAGTGGGTCAATTCGCATTCTTCTGCATGTTGACCTCCAGTTGAACCAGCACCATTTGTTGAAAAGACTATCTTTTTTCCACTGGATGGTTGTAGCTCCTTTATCAAAGATCAAGTGACCATAACTCTGTGGGTTCATTTCTGGGTCTTCAATCCTGTTCCATTGATCTGCTTGCCTGTTGCTGTACCAATACCATGCAGTTTTTAACACAATTGCTCTGTAGTACTGCTTGAGGTCAGGGATATTGATTCCCCCAGAAGTCCTTTTATTGTTGAGAATAGTTTTAGCTATCCTGGGTTTTTTGTTACTCCAGATGAATTTGAGAATTGCTCTTTCTAGATCTATGAAGAATTGATTTGGGATTTTGATGGGGATTGCATTGAATCTGTAGATTGCTTTTGGCAAGATGGCCATTTTTACTATATTGATCCTGCCAATCCAAGAGCATGAAAAATTTTTCCATCTTCTGAGGTCTTCTTCGATTTCTTTCTTCAAGGACTTGAAGTTCCTGTCATACAGATCTTTGCTTGTTTGGTTAGAGTCACACCAAGGTACTTTATATTGTTTGTGGCTATTGTGAAGGGTGTTATTTCCCTAACTTCTTTCTCAGCCTGCTTGTCCTTTGAGTACAGGAAGGCTACTGATTTGCTTGAGTTGATTTTATAACCAGCCACTTTGCTGAAGTTGTTTATCAGCTGTAGGAGTTCTCTGGTGGAGTTTTTTGGGTCGCTTAGGTAAACTATCATATCGTCTGCAAATAATGATAGTTTGACTTCTTCCTTTCCAATTTGTATCCCTTTGACTTCCTTATGTTGTCTACTTGCTCTCACTAGAACTTCAAGTACTATATTGAAAAGATATGGAGAGAGGGGGCAGCCTTGTCTAGTCCCAACTCTTAGTATCTTAAAAGAACATTTTGATGTTGTTGTTGTTTTGTTGTTTTGTTGTTTTTTTTTTGTTTTTTGTTTTTTTAGTTTTTTTTTTTAGGTTTTTTTTTTTTTTTTTTTTTTTTAGTTTTTCGAGACAGGGTTTCTCTGTGTAGCCCTGGCTGTCCTGGGACTCACTCTGTAGACCAGGCTGGCCTCGAACTCAGAAATCCGCCTGCCTCTGCCTCCCAAGTGCTGGGATTAAAGGCGTGCGCCACCAACGCCCAGCTATTGTTGTTTTTTGAGAGAGGGTTTCTCTGTGTAGCCTTGGCTGTCCTAGAACTCATTCAGTAGACCAAGCTGGCCTCAAATTCAAAGATCCACCTGCCTCTGCCTCCCGAGTGCTGGAATTAAAACCACTTCCAACAAGAACATTTTTAATATATCCATTCTTCTTTGAATAACCTCCTATCATTTAATGAAACTAAAACTCCTTCTCTAGAACAGACGTTGACTGTTTGGTCAGTTAAGTTACAATCACACTTGGCTCAACACTATGTGAGTTACTCTAGCTTTCAGGAGAGAAACTGTGAAGGGGTTGGAAGGTCACAGCAGAGAAGAGCTTCAGCTGACATGCATGCATTCTTCTCCGAGAAAATCTGACCCTTCTAAGTACAAGCTCTAAAGGCTTTTAGATAATAGAAATGAGATGGGATTACTTCATACTTTATCTTATTTTATTTCAACAAGGTCTCACTGTGTAGCCCAGGACGGCCTCAAGTTCATATTCCAATTGCTTCGGACTTTTAAATGCTAGGGTTACAGAGACACACCCCCGCTTCACAATTGCTCTGTGTTTTATAAGCAGTAAGCTATAAATTTTCATATTAAACATATTTGACATTTTTTTATTGAAACAAAGTAAGTTCAAAACTTCCTAGGGTAAAGAAAAGAACACAAAACTGAAAATCTCCCCTTCGAGGCCACTTTACAGATATTTAGAGTGAGCTGTTTTCTTCCAGCCTTCCTTAGTAGATAGAATTGTGCCAGAAGATGAATGCTAACTCCGTAATTTTTTAAGTTCCATTTATTCAGTGCTGCTTGGCTAAGCACCCATATCTTAAACCTTCATACCTTTATCAGTATATATGCAAACTACAGTGGCAGTCTACTATGCAAAATGCTACTACAAAGGTTTTCTTGTATGTGAAAAGAGCTCCATGAGAAACGGCTTGAAATTCTTTTCAACAAAAGCATTTGCTGATGACTTACCAAATACTTTTATGACTTGTTAATAAAGTGTGAAGTGCTATTTTGACTGCCGTCTCAATAAAGAGTTCATACCATGTATTTCATAGCAGCCTTTATATATTGAGTAGCGATAACTGTAACTGAATCAACTAGAGAAGTAGGAAATGAAGTTAACCAGTACTACATAATCATAACTCTGAAAAATATATTCTAATTTGGGGATGGGACAAGAGGTTTGTTGAAGACCTGTCATTAAGCTGTTTCTCATTTGAATAGAATTTCTCTGAGTATCTGTAATAACCACCACAAAATATAAAAAGGAACACCCCTTAGTTTGAGTTAAAAACTACAAAGATACTACTATGTGTTTTGGCTACTTCCAAACTCAAATGTAAGCTTAGGCTCAAATATATGTAGCAATTGAAGCTGTATTTAACATAGTGTATGGAGCATGTTTGTGCCTGTAAGGTGTGTGGTGATTTGTGATTCTGTTTTGCTTTTATTTGATGTTGTCACCCTTTCTGTAATGAGGAAAAGAAGACTCAGATAACAATCTTGGTCCTTACTTATCTCCCCAGCATACTCCCAGAAGTGCTTGCCACCATCTCAGTAGTGCTAAAGATGCATCTGAAAAGCACCGTTTCTAAGATTCCGGAGTTCTTCTCTGCAGACCTGTAACGTGGCTTTCAGCCAGGCTGTGAGCTCTATGACATCTCAGGCCCCGTCATGTCTGAGGCCTTAAGAATGTGAGCTTCTGCCTGGCAGTATCTCCCTGAGATCTTCATTTCAGGCTAGGATTTGTTTCCCTGTGCTTGCAGCCTTGAAGCAATCGCTCACACAGCAGAAGCATTTGCTATTATCCGTTTCATGAAAAGGATCCTGGAGAAGGGGAACCTTGAAGACCTTCAAGACTGGACTACGGACCATTGGAATCGGGTCCTTGTTTCCTCAGCAGGATTGGGGCATACTTTGCCCCTGTTGCCCCATCATGCCATTCAAAATCAGTAGCCACCGCAGTTAGCAATAGCTTTCAGTCTGTATGTAGGCAATTGGGAGCCATTCCCACTGCTGGCTACAGTTACATAATGTGCTCTTTAGAAATAGGATGCTACCTCTCATTCAGACTTATATATAGTTCTATATCTGTTCATATCAAAAATCATTCACTGCACCTTTCCTAAATGAGTTGGAGGGAGAAAAAAAAAACATTTCAAGTATTTATTGCAGCTACAATTCCAGGAGGTGTTCCTGCCTTCCCTCCCCTTCTCCAGGATCCTTGTGCAGACTGATCGGCACATGCATTTGTGTCACAGAGACCACATTTGTTTGGGAGCCAGAACGTTTGTTTGTCTGGATCCCACTTCTGCCATTCCAAGCCACCCTAGACAGAGTAAACATAGCCGTGCCACCTTAGCGCCTACCCTGTTACTATGATGTAATCCTTTTTCCTTCTCAGTAAATGTCTTGTGAAGTGAATGCAGACTTGTAGTCTCAGGACTCAAGAGACAGAAACAGGAAGATTGCACATTCAAGGCCAGCCTGAGCTACATACTGACCCCTTGTCTCAAGAAGAAAGACTTTCCCTGTTCATTCACTTTGGGGCAGGTTCCCACCCTGCCGCTCAGCCTTGTCTCTAACACGGGGTCAAGTGGTTCCCCCACTTCCTTCCCAGGGAGCTGGGACTGCAGGCCAGTATCATTTCCTCTTTTCCTTTCTTTTTACTTTATTATTTCTTTTATAAAATGTCACTGCTTTTTGGTTGTTTTAGACAGTTATTCTGACAAAATATCTTTGTTCCTGTAACCATGTATAAATGAGTTCCTTTCCTCACACTACTGTTTATGAACACCCAGGACTTGGGATGTGGTGCTCTACCTGGACCATTATACTTAGTCATCTATAACAATTCATATGCAAATGAGTAAACTAGTTCAGAGTCATACCCCTGAGTGCCAAACCCTCCTCCTGATCAACACATTCTTACACCAGGTATTAAAGGGTTTGGCCAGTGTCTTCGTTTATAAAGCACAGTGGCTTCCACTTTAAGATCAGTTTAAGACAGTACTTACACTCTAGCATAAGGAGAAAAATGTTTTGACTTTTCATTAGAAAATAAGTCACAATAGTTCAATGGGTGGTTCAGTCGCTAGGGTCCACACTCTCCAAACATCTGCTTAGACTGTTTCCCAGAGATGAGTTCGCAGGTCTGTGAACATCTTCCAAAACTGAGCAGCCCATGTAGGCAGAGTTCTACTGCTTTCCCAGGCTGTGGGTCCGAAATTGAATTAGTATTGGATGAGACTGGGCACTGTCGTCAGCTTTGCTTAGATGGTATGTGTGGGGAGCTAAGGGAACTCTTCTTGGCCTTTTGCATTGGTAGTCATGAAAACGTGGCCCTCTTCTCTCTTGATAAGTCAGTTATCTCAGGCACCCGGCCCTGCCGTATATAGATTTGTTTACATGAACACAAGTATCTGTATATTTCAGTTTGAAGAGACAAGTCCGGTCCTAGTCTTGACATCTGTAACACAGGTTCTACCATATATATATATATTTTTTATCCATGTTACCACATTGCAATAAACAATGTGCTGAGCAGACCATTCCCAAACGTCTTCCCAGTGTGTGTATCTATGTGTGTGCCTGTATGCTGTGTACTTGCTTCTGTGCGTACACATACGGAGGCCAGAGGTCCACACAAGGTGTCTTTCACCACTGCTCCCTGCCTCAGTGTTTAAGATAGGTCTCTCGGTGAACATGGAGTTCCTTGTTCCGGCCAGGCTGGCTGCTCAGTAAACTCGCGATTGGCCTATGTCCGAGCACCTCCCACCAGCCCCAGCACTGGGGTTTACAGATGTGGATGCACAGCTTATATATATGGATGATAGGTATCCAAACTCAGGTCTGGGTAGCAAATATTTTACTGATTGAGCCCACCTGCCCAGCTCTGAGTTTCCAGCCTTTCTTTTTCCCTCTATCCCATCCCCTTTCCAGGACAGGATAGTCAACTAATAGAGAACAGAAATAGCTACGCAGAGTAACAGAGCAGAAAGTGCTGAAGTTGACCAAGGAAATGACGCTTTATCTTTTTGTAGATAGACTTCTCCTCCTGTGATGGATATGCTGTCCCTTCTTGCTTCTGAGGCAGATGACAGCCAGTGAGTTAGCCACGGAGTAATGATGGGGCATGTGCTGGATTTGTAGTTAAAGCTGATCTAGAGTGAACACTGTCACTGTCTGATCTGTGGATGAAGTGAGGATTACTGTGTAAGGAGCATTCCTCCTCCTCCTCTCCCTGTTAAGATTGTCAGGGTAGGTAGAGGGGCGGGACTGAATTGTGTGGTCCCGTCCGCTTCGCAGCCGTCGCTTCGTTTATCCTCCCTCCCTTATCCTCCAACTCTGCTTGTTGCTGTCTGTTTTCATTTACTTCCCAGTTCATCTCACGGTTCTCTGTTTTACTCAGATCTCTCAACACAGACTCTCTCCTACCCCATTAGCTCCCTGTCTCAGAGCACCACGATGGTGACAAATACCCTCAAGGAAGAGTAAAAGGAACACAGATGTGGGGAGGTGCCGCCTGCCTGGAGACCCCTCAACACGTCTAAGCAGCATTGGCTCGGAGCCTGTTCTGGCAGTCCACTGCTAGGTGCTCTATCAAACCAATTTAAATGTCCGATCCCTACGCGTTCTATATTCCTCCAGTATCTCAGGAAATCTCATCTCTTTTTATGAAGCTTTGGTTCTGTGGTGCAACTTGCTTTTCTTATCTAATTTGTGTAGTCCAACAGACAAACAACTGTCAGGTCAATCGTCCCCTGTCTTCTCTCCTCATGAAGAAGGCCACACACATTCCCATGTTAATGCTCTCTGGTCTATGAGGTAGCATGATAACTCGTAATATTGTTATAATAAACAAACTGAAGGAGAAGCTGCTTGGTTGCATTTTTCTTTGTCTTCCAGCACATGCACAGGGCTGGGTTATGATTTGCTTTTTAGTTGAGCCCATATGCTACTTCTAACTCTGCTCATTAAATATAAAGTGTGTAGCTCAGCTGTTTTCCAAAGGCTACATCTGATTTATTTTAGGCACGGTGTGGGCATTCAGACGTTCTGTCTAATTATGCAGATGTTGGATGTATGCTATTATCTTACTACACTGACCTTTGCAAAAGATGACCGCTCCGCCTGCTCTTCATTGGATATCATAAGCCTATTCGAGTCCTGTAATTGTTTTAAATTTAATTTTATTGTGTATGTATGGTTGTTTTACCTTCGTGTGTGTCTGTGTACCACACGTATGCCTCGTGCCTACAAGGGACAGAGGAGAGCATCAGATCCCGTAACTAGAGTTACAGATGCTTGAGTCCCCATGTGGGTGCTGGGACTCAAGCCAGACTCCTCTGGAAGACCATGCCATGCTCTGACTGCTCTAAGCCCCTGACTCTCACATTTTAAACGCATGTAAACTATAATGCCGTTCTAGAGAACTTTACTATCACATTGAAACAATTCCCTTTAACCCTGTGTGATAGCCCTTACCTACAATTCCAGAACTTCGAAGGTAGATGGCAAAGCATCAGCGGTTCATGGCTAGCACCAACAAAATGGCCTGCTCAGGGATAATCTGGGCTGTAGAAGAGCCTGCCTCAAACAAACAAACCAACAAAAACTCATTTTTGCTTTCTTACCTGTATATTTGTTGAATTTCAAAATAGTGAGGTTTAATCATTTTCAAGCCTTTACAGGATAGTTCGACTTTATTAAGTCTTTATCTCATAGGTCTGGACTCCTTTGCTGCCTTTTTCTTCACAGATTCCTTAGCAATATCATTTACCATCTGCCTTTTGGAGTGGAGGTAATTAGACATTCTTGTATGATCCTATCATTTTAATAGGTGTATATTGATTCTCCTCATCCTTTTGAATGTAATTTCTTAGGTACATTTTATATTGGAGGAAGAGGTTCACTGAACAGCCCATCACAGATTTTTGCAGCGTGATGAGAATCAATTCCACAGCTCCATTTGGTAAGTAAAGGTCTTGACTGTCCACATAAATCAAAACTTCAGGAAAATAATCTCACTCTCTTAAATTGCACTTTGCACTTGCTCGCACTTGATTGCTGGAATTAAACTGATGTGTTTATATTGCTTTACTTGAACAAACCTACATCAGAACTATACCAGATACTAATGGACATGCACACTGTGTGTGTGTGTGTGTGTGTGTGTGTGTGTGTGTGTGTGTAAGCCACAAGCCAGCATTGGTCTCTATTACCCTTTACCTTACTTTTTGAGACAGACTTTTTCACTGAGCCTGTAGCTACCAATTGGCACAATTAGCTGGCCAGCAAACTCCAGGGATCCACCATCCCTGGGCTTTTCAATGAGTCTTGAGGATCCAAATTCAGACACCCCCCACTCCCATGCCCTTGCCTGCACAGCAAACACTTTGCTGAGTCATATCCACTGTTTCAGATCTATGCATTTTTAAAGAAGTAAATACTCCTGGAAAAAAATCTCTTTTTTCATTTATTCTTCTGCTCTCTCAACAGAAGAACAAGACAACTATTATTTGTTATGTGATGTGTTACCAGAAGATAGAATCCTCAGAGAAGAGCTTCAAAAACAGAAACTGGTAAGAATTTTAAAGTATGAACAATGCATTAGAAGCACACACAAAAGTCATCCTTGTTATATTTTTTTCACTTTTATTTAAGGGAATTTTCAAACATACACAAAATTAAAGACTACACATACATGTCTTAAAACAGAAAATAGTATTCACATGATTAAAGGCCAAAGTAGAAGAAATTCAGAGAGGACCCTTGACTGTTTTCTGAGTTATTCCCAACATAAAAACAGAGTCTGTATGCTTTCCTATAATCCTGGATTCGGGACACTTGACACACACTGCGAAAAGAAGTGTCCTTAGCTAATCCAAATTAAATTGATCAACTTTTTTTTCCTTCTTATTACTGACATGGGCTATGTGCTAGCATTTCCTTTATCCACTATGAATCAAGTACAAGGCTCAATCAACACAGTAGCCTTTTTTATTTTGTTTTATCCATATGCAAGCAAACATGAAAACTTTAGCATCTTTATTCTTTACAATGTTAACAGCACATAGAAAGCAAAAAACTTTCATCTTTCTTAGTCATGCATTTAACATGTTAATTAACATAAAAAATATTGTTTCCTATTTATCTTGACTACTGTGTGCAATTGACTTTCTTTTCCTTTAGCAGTTTCCTATAAGTCTTCCTTTTATCTTTAGATCTGATTAAATACATCATGAGGAGATTGTTATCTCTGCTACATTTAATTATCTCTGCTACATTCTCAAGAAACCTAAAATGAAAATAAATCCTATCATATCTAGTTATAGCATTCGAGAAAAATCCCTTGAAGCATATTTTGTTTTGTAAACATCCCTAGTAATTATTTTATAGTAAAAGAGAGATGACGCTGTTGCATTTGAGTGTCATGTAAGAAAAAGACTCTTTCTGTACAAGCCTAGTAAAGAAACAGGTCTTCCCAAGTTTCCTTTACCTCCTATAACAGGGTCTTGCACACTTTCCCACACAAGGCTACCTTATTGTCTTGTATGAATTTCATCATTGTTTATAATAAATAAAATTTCTTTTCTTTCTTTTTGCTTTCTGTGGCCTTGATCAGTCAAGAATGATTAAGCTATCACATTTTTATACCAAAGTCAAACTGGCCAACCCTGCTACTTAAGTCATAGCTCTCCCTCAGAGTGCAGAGTCTGTACTATATACTCAATATAGACCTTAGACTCAGGCCCTGCGAAATAGCTACAGAATGTAGACCAACTCTTTGGCATAGCTGTACAGTCTGAAAGAGTGATAGATTTGATGAAAGTAAGCATTTATGGCAGCTTATAAAGATGAAATACAAATGAAAATGTAAACTGCTGTCATGTGTAGAATCTATGCAAAGAACCGCTGGGTAGCACTCACATCATCAGAGTGTACAGAAAAGAATCCACGTATGTATTCTTAGGAGCAGTGTAGAATGGCTTTCAGGGTGCTGAAGATTAAGTGAAGCAACGGGTGCAGTAATACTTGGCTTGTGGAAGCACTCGGGAAGTATTCGCCAGCAACAATAACAGTTGATCAGTAGGTTGTAGAAAGACGGCAAGCTGTAAAGACATCAAGATCTATTTGGATCTGAGGTTAAAGGGGTGTCTGGGAAGCAGAATGACTGAATTTGTCTCAACTGGGAGCATCACGAGACAAACTGATAAATGTAGATGGAGCTAGGGAACACTGGCTACATGATGATAAAGACCGTTTATGTGTCCTTACCTATCAGCGTGTCATAAAGAGAAGAGAGTAAAGTGGCTGTGTAAAAGGCCTTGTAACATTTTAGCACTGTCGAATTCTGGGAAAGAGCAAACGTACTCAGAGCTACAGAAAGACACTTAGAATTCCTGAGCACCAGCCATATGCCAAGCCTTTCAATAAGTCTAGCAGCGCTGTGAGGTCGTTCTGGTCATAAGGAATGATGAAGTCGCTCAGCTTCACAAAATAGATGAAAACTGGATGGAGCTGTTGCTTTCAGCCACGCCTTCCCAACACAGGCATTTGTTCAGCATCTCCCGCACTTTGTGCTGTTACTCCAGGCCTTGGCAACCATTGTTCTGAATGCTTACGGAGTTTGCTAGTGCTGCATAAGGGGAAGAGTCAGTCTGGGATTGGAGATTGAAAATTCAGTAGGTCACAAAATATCCAGCCAAAGGAATCATGTCCAGAGCATTAATACAAAGTAAGAGACACAGGCCAAGCAGCAGGAAGATAGGTTGAATTTGCAATCACCCGGTTTCCTGCTCTATCGTATAGAAGCTCCAGGTTAGTGTGACTGGTCCTCCTTGAAGAGTTGGCCACAATTATAAGATACCTCTTATATATAAAGAGCTATTTCAATCAATAGCATGTATTTCCAGAAAAAAAAGGTCTAAAACAGTCAAATGAGACAGCATTCAGCAAAATAATAATATACTCTTTTTCTCGGGAAATTTAATAGATTTTTAAAAATGCTAAATAATTGCCAAAACAATAAAGGCATGTTTTCATCATACACTGAAATTCTCAGTAGCATTTATGGCTTTGGTCCATAAGAACCAAGAACTCTATGGGCCAGCTCTGAGATACTGACCCTCAGAGTCAGCCCCCTAGTCTACCACAGTTTGCTTGTGCTTTCCCTTATATTGCTATCATTCACATCTTATCAAATAATTCCCCTTTATTAACCAAAGTTTCAGCGTATTTTCTGGAAAATGTAGTATAAGCCAGTCAATTGGTGTTGCAATGTGGGGCGTGGAGCCTGGCATATGCAAATGAATCTGGCGTAGTGTCCGCTCAGCTCTCTGAGAAGACCCAGAGTCATTCACCACGTGGAGTTTGTGCTTCTGACTGCTTGCATGCTCAGCGCTCTTAGCCAGAAACACTAAGGAAGGCGTTGAGTTCACATGTCGTGTTCCAGTTTGCTCCGTTGAAAATGACTCTGT
The DNA here is from genome assembly GCA_964023405.1 of Apodemus agrarius. Classification (NCBI taxonomy): domain Eukaryota; kingdom Metazoa; phylum Chordata; class Mammalia; order Rodentia; family Muridae; genus Apodemus; species Apodemus agrarius. The sequence goes on from OZ030011.1 coordinate 83,709,519, forward strand.
TTGTGTATGTTTATTATATATCTGTTTTTTTAATTTCTTGCTGTTTTTGTTTTTAAAGATGGGGGTCTTGCTGTGTACACAGCCTAGTGTCAAACTTGAACCCTCTTACATTTGCCACCCGAGTGGTAACCACTGTTCAGTGTCACTTACCGGTTTATTTCAAGAAAAGAACGGATCCTGTCTTTAAATGCCCTTCCATGGTCCTTGCCAGGCTGCTAAACTCTTGTTGGTGTCTTTCCCTGTTTGAGTATGAAAATATGAGCAGCTGTGGGCTCACAGACTAAACAGAGTCAAAGTCAGAGCAGTAGACTAAGGTTAGATCAATGCATCTTCTTGAACTTTCTGTGAAACCTCTCCCCACCTTGGTTTCTCACCATTTGTAGGGTTTGCAAGTTCCCAGTTGACTTTGAGCAAGAGTCTGAGTCCCATTCGACACATCTTTGATATTATTTTATCTTTATTCCGAAGGAGCGACAGAGTTGGAAAAGGATCTGGAGGATCTGGATAGCTTGTGCGCATCCCTTAGTTTCCTATAAAAGGCTTCACCCTCCCCTGTCTCTCTCTCTCTCTCTCTCTCTCTCTCTCTCTCTCTCTCTCTCTCTTTCTCTCTCTCTCTCTCTCTCTCTCTCTCATCTGTCTGGGTTGGTGTCCTACAGCATTTATTTAACCTCTTTTGTTTCAAATAGTTAAAGATTTCCCAGGTTCACCCCCAGTCAACGTGTGCACCTCCATGCTGATGAGCACTGTGCTGAGGCCCACCCTCTGGTGCTGATGGAGGGCAGGCAGGGTCTGCTCCAGGGTCACTTCCGCACCTGGGCCTACCTTTCCCCGTGCCAAATGTTGCTGTGTGGATTTACCATCAGAGTCTTGTTTGAGATCCTAAAAATGGAGTTTCCTTTCCCTGAACCAGAGCTTACGATTCATTCACCTGCTCTTCTTCTCTAACACAGTAAAACCACCATTCTTCTGGTTCTCGGTTTGGAAAGTTCTAGAATCATTTTAACTCATTTGTTTTCTTCACTTCCATACTTATCTGTCCGTTCCTGTGAGCTACAGGTAAATCCCATATCCTTCCCTGTGGCCCTTGTCTTCTTTGCTTCCTCCGTAGCCCCAGTTGTACACCAATTAGCATCGCTTCCAGTGTTAGTAAGAGTTAACACTTTACGTTCTTCGTTGATCTCTAGTATCAAATACGTATTCTGGAGCTTTGGGGCTCAGACTGAATTTCCAGTGCCCGTTTTCCACTCTTCCTTCCAATCGCTGTCTCTAGAAGTTTTAACTACTGCTTATCCCATGCCAGGCATCTAGCTTCTAGCATAGCAGAGGATGCCAACAGCAGCAGCCCCGCCCTTGTGGGGCTGTTGCTCAGGTGAATGTCTAACTGATCTCACTTTTCCTTTGGTCTGTTAGGTCCTCTCAGAACTCTAGCTCATCAGCTGGTAACACCAGCCCTGCCTTGCTTCCTTAAATACATTTCCCAGATATTATTTGAATGCAGACTGTGGTTTTAATGTGCATGGCCCAGGAAGTGTCACTATTAGGAGGTGTGGCCTTGCTGGAGGAAGTATGTCGCTGTAGAGGTGGGCTTTTCAACCTTCCTCCTAGCAGCCTGGAAGCTAGTCTTCTGTTTGACTTTGGAACAAGATGTAGAACTCTTAGCTACTCCAGTGCCATGTCTGCCTGGATCCAGCCATGGTGATTATGGACTAAATCTCTGAAGCCATAAGCCAGGCCCAGTTAAATATTTACCTTTATGAGAGTTGCCTTGGTCATGGTATCTCTTTACAACAATGGAAACCCTAACTAAGACATATGCTTTCTGAATATTTTACCTGATGCCATGTGTCGGAATTGACAACCTCTTCTAAGTTTCAATAGCATGCTTCTTTATTTACCTTTTCAGTTACAGTTAGTTTCTTGAAAGTCTGCTTTCTTGTGGCCAGGCATGGTGACACATCCCTTTAGTCCCAGCATTTGAGAGGCAAAAGCAGATAGATCTCCGAGTTCTAGGCCTGCCTGGCCTACACATGATTTTGAAGATAGCCAGAACTACACAGAGAAAGCCTGCCTTAAAAAACAAAAGCAAATGTCTGCCTTCCTTGTTGGCTCAGGGGCTTCTGAGGGGTTAGGACTGTCAGTCACTTCTGTACCCCTGAAGGTGTTGACTTACTAGTTCTATAAAGCCATACAATCAAATATGCCTGAATTCGAAAAAGGCATAGGAAAGGGCCAGAGCAGACTTGCCTGATCATTGGATCATATTTTTACACTTAAAGGTAAAAAACACACCTCCTATCTATTAGCCTACAGGAGAAAATATGGGGCATCCATAAGCTCCCAGTGCAAGGACATAGCTTCCCTACCTCAGGAAGAGGGGAGTGTCCCCTAACTGCAGAGAATTGTCCTTATACCTTTGGTGGTGAACCTTGACTCTAACAGCTGAGCCATCTCTCCAGCTCAGGGAAGGGTTTTTCTAATCGCTGTTATAAATGACAGCTTGTGACAATGTTTATGACAACTATAAATAATTTATGAAATTTTTAACCTGCATAGCAATTTGATCCTCTAGAGAGAAAGTGTGTTTTGGTTTTAATTTTATTTCACATATCTCACTTCACTCCAGAATAAAGCAGCAAAACTAAATTACATGGCTCCCACCAAGATTGTTTCTTCCCATGCCACCTTTATGGATTTTGGATATTTTTACTAGAAGATAATATTATTGTATATCAATCACCTTAACCTAAAATATAAATACATTTCTGTAGCTTTATTACGTGATGCCTGGCTTTGTAGTACATTGTAAATTTCAGTACTGCATTTGGAATAAAAGCTCCCTAAAAGAGCATAAGGTAGCATTGTCTAGTGAATAGAACATAGTGTTTAATAGTTCATCAGAGACTGAGCTAACTAACATGAATGGCCATTGGATGATTTTAACCTTTGATTAATTTATGAGTTCATTGGTGAATGTAACCACAGCCTGAAAATTACTCATCTGCACCCTAAAGTTCACCATTTTGAACTTGTTCTTCTGATGCCTAAAATTTAAAAGTCATTTTCATATGTACATTCGTTGTATGGACTCAGAAAGGTGATATTATTGTTGCTAATTTGATGGACAGACAAGGTCAGCGGTGTTAGGGCCGTGTGCAGTCATGGCTCTTAGTGAACCGATAGGAAGGGGGCAGCCTGGGACATTTTCTAAACCCAACACTTTGCAGCTGCCCCAGGGCCCTCTATCGAGTTTGGTCTCCACTCCTAAAATTCGCTCTCATTCTTAAATTGTCATTTGTTGGAAAATAACATAAATACATGTATAAAGAAATAAAATAAAATGTGTTTTCATTGTAAATTTCTAAAAGGAAATCTGATTTATTATTTTCTTGGGTCAGCAGTAGTAGGTATTCTATTCCCTTGGGTGTAGGCTTCTTATATTTTCTTTGAACATCTGGCTGGTTTCAGAACCTCTCTGTCCAGTAGAGGAGTGTGAGGCTGTGGCGGAGCCAGCGGCTGCCCCGAGATTCCCATCTCAAGCAGGTAACACGGTCATGAGACAGGGCCTGCTGATAGCTAAGCTCCCCTGCATCTGTGCCCAAAAAATAGGTATTTTACAGTCTGTCAAAGCTGCCTATTCCGTTTTTAAACTCCCTCCCTTCATACCTATGCTAGATTTTTTAATGTTTACTAAAGACAGAATAGTGGCTTTTTAACTTTCTCATATCTTTAACTCTTCCTTTTTTTTTTTTTTTTTTTTTTTTTTTTTTGAGATAGGGTTTCTCTGTGTAGCCCTGGCTGTCCTGGAACTCACTTTGTAGACCAGGCTGGCCTCAAACTCAGAAATTCCACCTGCCTCTGCCTCCCAAGTGCTGGGATTAAAGGCGTGCGCCACCACTGCCCGGCATGGAAGGTTTTTTTTTGTTTTGTTTTGTTTTGTTTGGATTTTCTTTTTTTTCAAGACAGGGTTTCTCTGTAAAGCCTTGGCTGTCCTGGAACTCTGTAGACCAGGCTGGCCTCAAACTCAGAAATCCGCCTGCCTCTGCCTCCCAAGTGCTGGGATTAAAGGCGTGCGCCACCACCGCCCGGCTCTAACTCTTCCATTTTTATATTATTCTATATGCATCTACCTTTTTAGGATGATAACCTGTTTCTTGTGAGTGGCTATTTTTCTTTCTATTTTACTTCTTTGCTTGGCCGGCAGGGATAAGACACCTTGCTATAGACTACAGTGAGCTCACAAGTCCCTTCACTCACCTGTCCTGTACTGGGATTCTAGGCGTGCATCGCACCTGGATCTAGTCTGTTTTCTAAGATATTCTGCCTGTTGTCCCTTTCCCACTCTTCAGCCGATATTAGCCTAGAAGCTTGGAATACCCAAGACACAATTCACATATCAAATGATGCCCAAGAAGAAGGAAGGAGTGGCCCCTGGCCCTGGAAAGGCTCAGTGCAGCAGTGTAGGGGAATACCAGGACAGGAAAGTGGGAAGGGGTGGATTGGGGAACAGGGGGAGGGAAGAGGGCTTATGGGGCTTTCAGGGAGGGGGAATCCAGGAAAGGGGAAATCATTTGAAATGTAAACAAAGAATATATCGAATAAAAATAAAATAAAATATCAATAAATAAGCAAACAGTGAACACTAGCATCAAACACTGGAGAGTAAGAAATGATTTAAAAAATAAAAAATAAAAAAGAGCACCCTGATGAGCTTCGCCATCCTTTGTAGTAAGCAGATGGTTATCGACTCCTTCGCTGCCTCTTCGGCAAGGGTGGGAGGAACTGATGCCGTTTAAGAAGGTGAAATATTAGTCAGATCGAATCTCGTGGATTTGGGGGAGTAAAACATCGTCTAGTTAAGTTTTCCTTCAGAGAGTGTGGGCATATCTCAGTGCTGCAGTGCTTGTCTTGCATGTGTGAAGGTACAAAGGCATTCTCCCCGCCCTGACTAGGGGAGGGGGAAGGAAGGAGGTGAGGTCTCTGCATTCTCTGTCTAACTTTCCTTACTCGCTGACATGAATGGTCTTGTTTGTCAAGATGCTTTGATTTTGTGACAAAGGTGATTTTCCACTTCTATCATAAAATGCTGAGAAAGGCAAGTCTTATTATTTTTTTTTAGGAAAGCATATGACCGCCATTGGTAATCTTTGTTTGATAGTCATTTCCATCTCTGCCGTGCTTTAGGGATATTAAATACCTTTATGAGAAATGTTGCTCAAATCATCTAATTCTTGCAGATCATCCTTCCCTAGTACCATTTAGCACTTTTGATGCTTGAAAGGAATTCTTTTGTGAGAATGGGGTTGTAGTTTTTTAGCCTTTTCAGGAGGCTTCTAGAACACTTAGGTAAATTACAGGTAAGTGTCCCTCCAAGAGCAGCTGCCGCCCTGTGCCCACACACAGCTGATCCATGGTCCATCCACTTTTAAACCTAAATTCGTAAAACTTACTGTGCATTTCTGATCCCTGCACACTGATGTTGCACATAAGGACTGTGATAAGAAAAGGTAAGTTTTGGCTAACGAGATGCTCAGAAATGGCAGGAAGAACAGGAGGAGCTGGTGTTATCAGCCTGCCTCGGCTTGAGTCGGGTGGAAGTTGGCTTCAGTAGTCTGTATAGTGTTCCCCTGTTCAGACCGTCCCTGTGCCTCCGGCACTTGTCTCTCATGCTCTCCCACCATGTTGCACCCGGTCTGTTCGCCTGGTGCCCTCCAGCCATCCTGGGTGTCTCTGCTGCCCACACGCTCCAGGCTCTTCCGAACTCTGCGCCTACTGTTTGTCCCACTTGCTGGCTGCTGTCCAGAATCGCAGAGCTTCTCTAAAGAGGTGGGTTTGGGGGAAACGGTGTCCACGGCAAGTGTCTAAAACAGCACCGCAAGCAGACAGGCACACAGGCTTCAGGAAGGCAAAGGTGTACACAGTTCAGGCAGTTCACTGAAATGATCAGGAAGAAGAGGCCCTCAACAAAGAATTAACTTTCAGTATCAGCATAATGTTGTGGAAAGTGGACACTTATAATCATACTGATTGATTAATTTATTAGAAGTTCTGGCTGGGTAAGGACATTTATTGTAGAGTCGACATTATGGCCAAGTAGAAGTCATGGCTGCAGTGCTCTGACGAGAAACGTTTGGTTAACCTCAGGAGCTGCTCTCCTCAATAAGTGGCATTTATCTTCTTCTACTCAACCATCCAAATCAACTGTTTTCATCAAAAACTCTAGCCACTCATCTTCTGCTCTGTGTGTTATTTCGAGTCCATTTCATTCATTGTGCAATGAGAGACAGGAAGTGTGGAGCGGGTTCGAGCAAGTGTCTCTGTACCTCTCCGCAGTATCAGCAGGGCTAGCGCTCTCCATTCCTTGAGACAGGTTTTCAGTTATTCAGATGTCTAATAGATGAGTTGTTTGGCTTCTTATTTAGCATGTTCATTGCTATGACCAAATACTTGTGAGAAAAACTCAAATTGGGAATATTTAATTCTGCGTCTCAGAGTCAGAGGTGTCAGTCAGTGTGTGGCCTTTTGGCTGCACCTGGGCCCGAGACAAGACTGACCATCATAGCAGTGGATTAGAACAGGGGAGGGGGCTCTTCACCTCAAGATACAGGAAGGGGCCAGGTTCGACATACCATCAAGGGCCTATCCCCTGGGAGCCTACTTCTCCAGGAAGCCCCAACACCTGACGTTTCTAGCACTTCCCAGAATAGCATCACCATTTGGGGGGTTGGGGGGGTCAGCCTTCCTGTATGGGCCTTTCAGGGCCCCTCACATCCAAACTACAGAGTTTTCTGTCCTGGACTTGTGTTTTACATTCACGTCTTTACTGGGATGAGACGTGTATTGTGCTCACATGTGGAAGGAAGGTAACTTTTGGAAGATGGCTCCTCCTTATACCATGTGGGTCCCAGGGATTGAACTAGGGTCTTCAGGCTTGGTGGCAAGCACCTTTACTTGCTGATCCATCTCACCAGTCCTCTGTTCTGAACTTTTATTAATGGCTGAAGCTTTAAGCAAAGCTTAGCATTCCTGTTTCTTGTTATTATCTTGTTATTATTTTGTTCCTGCTGTTCTGTATTGGTTTTGTCTTTCTCCCAATAACTTAGAGTTTCTGCTTTAGATGCCAGAGGATGGTGTCAGGAAGCCAACTAGATTGGGGCCTTTTCACTAGCAGAAGGCTTTTCCTCACATCTCCTTCCCACACCCCCAGCGCTTAGAGCGAAATGTTGAAATCGTAGGCAAACGTGTGGAAGAATGCCATTACTCTGTCTAGGAGTCCCACCTGGTAACGTCCATGGACATTCAGGACAGTCGGGAGCCTCGGGAGACTGGGAAGTCACCTTGTTCTGGTCCAAGTTTCCACAAAGAGCCATTCCTTCTTTTTACAGTGGTGCGTAAGTTCTAGCAGATGCCACAGAAGAGGGTTTTGTCATTTGATGCCCTGGGAGCACTTGGGTAAACACCACCTTCTGTGTAAGTCTTAGGTGGCTCTTGCAGTCAGTATTATACTAGACATTAACACCTAAGTACTGTAAGAATGCCTCAGTGTTTGAGGAGCATATATTGTATACAAATATATTGTTAATCTGTTATGTACTGTCTTGATTCCTACACGGCCTGTATACTATAACTAAATTTGATACTTACATTTTCATATGAAAATTGTAGATATTACTTTAAGCAGTTTTTGAACTAAGAAACTTTTACAATTTTTAATATATATACACACATATATATGTGTGTGTGTGTGTATATACATATATATATACACACACACACACACACACACATATATATATATATATATATTTCTCTTTTCCTAGCCAGTTTCTTCCTTGTAACTATATTTGTTCATGTTTGGTGCAAAGACCTGAGTAAAATGACAAAGTTTTGAATTTCATCAAGATGTATATATTTAGTGTGGCACCTTACAACACTTTGAAATACCTCACATTTATGAAAATAAATAGCAATTAAGTGATTTAAAAAGAAAAAATAAGAATTCATTACAGTTTCAGCCATATCCTTTTACTCCCATGTGTGGCCAAAGAAGTGGTCCCTGGTTCTTGTCTCCTAGGGACAGACTCACCCATCACCTTTGCAGGTCAGTGTGTCTGCTCGGTTGTGGAGTCTGCTTCTTGGAATCAAAACAAGTTAGATCTTTTTGGTTTCATTGGGTTGGGTTGGGTTGGGTAGTTTTTTGTTTGTGATGGGTTGTTTTGTTTTGTCTAGTGTTTTAGGGTTTTTCCCCCTGATTTGAAGAGACTCTTTCCAGGCTCCCTCATCCTAGCAGAAATCAGACAAATGATGAAGCACTGCCCACTCTACTTCAAAGCTCTTACTGTTCCTTGAGAGGTGTTATCCTCCCAGTATATCTATCTGTGTGTGTGTGTGAATAATGTGGAAATATTCCTCAAGGATTGGTCAGAGTGTAATGATTGATTAAATCACTGACAACACCCAAGAATCATGTGGTTCAGATGCCCAACCCAATAATCACACCTTTGGTTTTTCTGGCTTAGTCAGCCAACCATCATCCTGAGTCATCTGTTTAGCATAAGTAATCAACTGTAATCAGAGGGCCCACTGAGCAAAGAGTAACTCAGCCAGGGGAAATTCAAAGTGTTTATAAATTGCCTCCAAGGACAGAGGGCAACAACCAATCTAATTCTCTGTTTCTCTTTTCTAATTCAAGCTGAGAACCAAATGTAGGATCACCTATTAGAGACAGTGTATATTATTTTTACTTTTATTTTCGATGTATGTGCCCACTCACCTACTTTTCTTGTTCTCTTATCTCAGCCCTATGCTTTCGTGTCTTATGCCAGCCCAAAACACTATTAAAATAGGTGAAGGCATTAAAGAACTGAACACCTTATATGTGATCCCTGGTTCTCAGAATGGAAAGCAAAAGGAATAGAAGGTCCTGTTGCCTCACTGTGGGCCCCATGGGCCACTGCCATAACTGTGCTAGGAAGGTGGTCTGTGCTAGAGAGTCAGCCTAGAGTTCTCTGACCAAGACAAGCTAGCGGATTCTTCTGTGCTGTCGGCCTTGTTTTGATTTTGTTTCGCTAATACAGCCATTTTCTGTGGATTCTTCATCTAAAACATCAGGGTTCTGTTTTGTTTCCTTCTGCTAAAATGGTTTCTAAATGCTTCTTCCCTACATTGACTGATTTTTCTTCTTACAATTTCTATCCCAACTCCCATTTTCCTTTTCCACCTCTGTGTCAATCTCCTGTGACTCTGCACCTGCAGCTTTATTAAAGTTCCCTATGTTTCCAGCTTATGAATAAAGATGAAGGGCCATGCACCTGCCACTCTGCACCTCTGAGGCAAACATGCAGCTTGTTACTATGACTCATGGCCCAGTGCGCGAGCTGATCTTGTATTCTAACCACTGTGGTTCTTATCCAAGCCAATTTTATAATGAAAATTTCATCTCATTATACCAACTGCTTTGAGAAATTCAAATATATAACATCTGTGACATTCACTTTATCTCTCCACTCTGCCAGCCCACAAATAAAGCCTAATATATAGCCCAGCATGAAATGTCTTAGAAAAATAAAACCGCAAAGCTAATGAGCTTTGATTTGCACTTCTGTTTGATACTCAATGTGGATTGACTCCCAGTGTTATCTCTTTGTTCATAAATGACTCTAAACATATGCTACAACTAATTATATCAGCTGCTAAGATGTATAAAGAGAAGGACAAAGAAAGAGAAGGGGGAAGAAAATATACATTTCCTGATAGCCCAAATAGCCCAGGTTCTTTGTCCACCATGGTACCTGGTCAGCAGGTCATGGCATATTTTTTTGGAAGACAGACACGAAGAAATTGAAGCTTAGTTTGGGTCTTGGTTGTTTTGTGGTTTGTTTTTTGGTCCTAGTTGGGTTTGGTGTGATTTGTTGTTCTTACTGTTGTTTTGCATTCAAAGTAAACAGCCATGAGAGTGGACAGGGTGTCCACCTTGGCTCTTCCTCACTAGAGGATGTGGGAAAGTGGAGGCTATCTGCACTCAGCAGATATTGTGTTTCTCTATTTAGATGCACACTAGGTCTTCATGGATAAATAAAAACAGTTCACCACTTCATGAGCTTGTCTGGTTAAGAACATTTTGAGATGTTTAAAATAACAAGGCTTTCTTAGCAGTCATCCATTTCCTTGAGAATAGTATCATTGACCTCAGAAAATTATCCCTTTTCGGGGTAGCAGAACAGCATCCTGGTGATTGAATTGCTTTGTGATTTTAAAATTAGAGTCAGGGAATCTAACAACCAAATGAAATGCATGGACCTAGGATGGTTTAGACTTAGTGAGGAAAATTCAAATGAATATAATGGGATGATTGAAGAATCTACCTATTACATAAGTGCTACTTTAGATTTCTTTATTTTCTGAGGAGTAATAATGATAGTTTTGTGATTCTGTTTAGGAGACTGTCCTTTTAACATAAGGCACTTTGAATCATATACAAAGGAAGTGCCATGATGCCTGAAAGTTATTTTTAAATAATTCAGCCAGAAAGTATAATTCATGAGAATGCTAGTTGTGGAGAACAGGTAAGACCACCACTTCTGTTCAAATGCCTGGCCCAAGAGGGACCTGGCCAGAGCCATCAGGACAGAGGAACCAAAGAACAGCCAGGGGCAGGATCCTTCCAGTTTCCGTCTGCACCCGGGAACTGGCCCTGTGCCACAGCTCTCCAGACCCAAATTCTTCCAGGAGAGAACTAGTCTCCTAGTACTGACACACAGCCTTACAGGAGAGACAAGCCAAAGTCAGAGACAGCAAGACCAGCTAACACCAGAGATAACCAGGTGGTGAGAGGCAAGGGGAAGAATATAAGCAACAGAAACTAAGGCTATACTTGGCATCATCAGAACCCAGTACTCCCACCACAGTGAACCCTGGATACCCCAGCACACCAGAAAAGTAAGACTCTGATTTACAATCACATCTCATAATGATGATAGAGTACTTTAAGAAGGACATAATTAAGAAAAAGAAAAGAAAAGAAAAGAAAGGAAAAGGAAAGAAAAGAAAAGGAAAGGAAAGAAAAGAAAAGAAAAGAAAAGAAAAGAAAAGAAAAGAAGAAGGACATAAATAACTCCCTTACAGGAGAACACAGGTAAACAGCTAGAAGCACTTAAACAGATAATACAAAAATTCCTTAAAAATTACAGGAAAACACAACCAAACAGGTGAAGAAAGTAAACAAAACCATCTAAAAATGGAAATAGAAAGAATAAAGAAATCAAAAAGGGAGACAACCCTGGAGATAAAAAACGTAAGAAAGAGATGAGGAGTCATAAACACAAACTTCATCAACAGAATACAAGAAATAGAAGAGAGCACCTCAGGTGCAGAAGATACTATAAAAGACATTGACACAACAGTCAAAGAAAATGCAAAAAGCTCCTAACCCAAAACATCCAGAAAATGCAAGACACAATGAGAAGACCAAACCTAAGGATAATAGGTATAGAAGATTCCCAATGTAAAGGGCCAGTAAATATCTTATAGAAGAAAACTTCCCTAACCTAAAGAAAGAGACACCCATGAACATACAAGAAGCCTACAGAACTCCAAATAGATTGGACCAGAAAAGAAATTCTTCATGTTACATAATAGTCAAAACACAAATGCACAAAACAAAGAAAGAATATTAAAAGCAGTAAGGGAAAAAGGTCAAGTAACTTATAAAGGCAGGCCTATCAAAATTACACCATATTTCTCACCAGAGATTATGAAAGCCAGAAGATCCTATGCAGATCTCATACAGACCCTAAGAGAACACAAATGACAGTCCAGACTGCCATACCCAGCAAAACTCTCAATTACCATAGATGGAGAAACCAAGATATTCCATGACAAAAAAATTTACGTAATACCTTTCTACAAATCCAGTCCTACAAAGGATAATAAATGGAAAATTCCAACACAAGGAGGGAAACTACACCCTATAAAAAGCAAGAAAGTAATCTTCTTTCAACAAACCCAAAAGAAGATAGCCACACAATCGTAACAATAACATCAAAAATAGCAGGAAGCAACAATCACTATTCCTTAATATCTCTTAACATCAGTGATCTCAATTCCCCAATCGAAAGACATAGAATAACAGACTGGATACATAAACAGAACCCAGCATTTTGCTGCATACAGGAAATGCACCTCAGTGTCAAAGACAGACACTACCTCAGAGTAAAGAGCTGGAAAAAATTTTCCAATTAACTGGTCCCAAGAAATAAGCTGGAGTAGCCATTCTAATATTGAATATAATCAACTTTCAACCAAAAGTTAACAAAAAGGATAAAGGAGGACACTTCATACTAATCAAAGGAAAAATCTACCAAGAAGAACTCTCAATTATGAACATCTATACTCTAAATGCAAGGGCACCAACATTCATTAAAGAAACTTTACTAAAGCTCAAAGCACACATTGCATCTCACACAATCATAGTGGGAGACTTCAATACCCCACTCTCTGCAATGGACAGATCATGGAAACACAAACTAAACAGAGACACAATGAAACTAACAGAAGTTATGGACCAAATAGATTTAACAGATATCTATAGAACATTTCATCTTAAATCAAAAGAATATACCTTCTCAGCACCTCATGGTACCTTCTCCAATATTGACCATATAATTGGTCACAAAACAGACCTCAATAGATATAAGAAGACTGAAATAATCCTATGCCTCCTATCGCATCACTACTGATTAAGGCTGGTCTTCAATAGCAACAAAAACAACAGAAAGCCCACATACACATGGAAGCTGAACAATGCTCCCTACTCATTGATACCTTGGTCAATGAAGAAATAAGGAAACAAATCAAAGACTTTTTGAATTTAATGAAAATGAAGGCACAACATACCCAAATTTATGGGACACAATGAAAGCAGTGCTAAGAAGAAAACTCAATAGCTCTGACTGCCTCCAAAAAGAAACTCAAGAGAGCATACACTAGCAGCTTAACTGCACACCTAAAAGCTCTAGAACAAAAGACGCAAATAATACCCCCAAGAGGAGTAGACAGCTGGAAATCATCAAACTCAGGGCTGAAACCAACCAAGTAGAAACAAAAAGAACTATACAAAGAATCAACAAAACCAGGAGCTGGTTCTTTGAGAAAATCAACAAGATAGATAATCCATTAGCCAGACTAACCAGAGGGCATGGAGACAGTATCCAAATTAACAAAATCAGAAATGAAAAGGGAGATGTAACAACAGAAACTGAGAAAATTCAAAACAATCATCCTACTATAAAAGCCTATATTCAACAAAACTGGGAAATCTGGATGGACAATTTGTAGACAGATAGCAAATACCGTCAGATAGACCATCTAAACAGTCCCATGACCCCTAAAGAAATAGCAGTCATTAAAAATCTCCCAACCAAAAAAGCCCAGAAAGTGCAGAATTCTATCACCTTCAAAGAAGACCTAAAACCAATACTCTTCAAACTATCCCACAAAATAGAAACAAAAGGAACACTACCCAACTCTTCTATGAAGCCACAGTTACACTGAGTATTCTCCCTTGGAGATGGAACAGTTTCTGTCTAATCAGGAACTTGTCACAACTTCCTTTCATAGAGGACTTCACAAGAGATTTTTTTCTACTTCTCTCATGCTGAATATTCCAAATAGATTTTAAAAACTTGTTGAGTGTTCTTAGCTTCAGACGATATCATGTATATTTAAGAGGCATTTAACTATTATAAATTATTTTGATGTCTTAAAAAATGCCAATTCCAAGTTGTACTATAATAAAAAAATTCAAAGAATTCTAGTTGTGCAGAGTAGTGGAAGGGCAGATGGGAACTGTACACAGCTAACAGACTTTCAGTATGGGAATTCCATTATGCTATTGTTTCAACCTCTCTATGGAAAAGAATTATTGCATGATAAACAGTTAGGGACAAGACAGCAACAAAGACAAAGTAGTCACAAAGCTAAGGGAAAGCTGCTTATATTAAATGGATCCTCACTTAGTCACGTGCAGCGTGGCACATCCATGTGAGCAAAACCAATTTAAGAACAACTTTCTTCCTAACTTGATGGCAGTGGACAATCAAAACTGTTATAGACAAAATAGCATCGTGATTTAAATAGTTACATGTTATATTTTACATGTAGGTATTATCTGACTCAAAGAATGTATCTTATTTGGTGTTTCTATCTTAAGAAATATGGAGAATTTCTTTATCAGTTTAGCACTCCCAAGAGTAAAGCCTTGTAGAACAGATAAAGACAAACCTTGATACCATCATTGAGGGTTTTGTTTAGTTTTGTTTTGTTTCCCCATGCGCTGGGGTCAAATCCATTGCCTCTAGATATTAGGAAAGCATTCTACCAGCAAGCTACAGCCCCAACTCAATTTTTAACACTTTCAAAAGAGAAAATGGCGTGGTGGCGCACACCTGTAATCCCAGCAGAGGCAGGCGGATTTCTGAGTTCGAGGCCAGCCTGGTCTACAGAGTGAGTTCTAGGACAGCCAGGACCACACAGAGAAACCCAAAAAAACAAACAAAAAAAATAGATAAAATGAATTTAACTAATAAAGATGAATAATAAACAATTGTTTTATACCAATTAATTCAGCTTCCTTAATGAATAGAATTGGTAGTTACCACTCCATTTCATTTCCTCATCTTGACTTGTACCTATTTGCTCAAAAAGCTGTCTCAGGGATGTATTTTTATGCATTTAAGATGTTTATGTAGCCAGGCGTGGTGGCGCACACCTGTAATCCCAGCACTCGGGAGGCAGAGGCAGGCGGATTTCTGAGTTCGAGGCCAGCCTGGTCTACAGAGGTGAGTTCCAGGACAGCCAGGGCTACACAGGGAAACCCTGTCTCAGAAAAAACAAAAACAAAAAAAAAAACAAGATGTGTATGTATTAAAATATATGTTAAAGTAAAAATTAAAAACTAGTAATGTTAAGTAGATACCTATTCCAGAAGCAATCTAAAGTTCTCTGTGTATCTCTTTAGACTTTGTAAATTATCTAGTATGACATGTTTGAAGGGAACAAAGAAAGTTTAGGGCTTTAAAAATCATAACCAACAATCAATTTCTTTTCTTAGAATAGTTGCCTACACAGTAAGTTCTTATCTTGCAACAATCACCAACCTGCTGTAAGCTCTCTAATTTACATTCTCTGCACCAAACACAACTCTGACCTCAAAGGAAATAGGAATAGTTCATTGAGAACCATATCTGAGGAACTGTGGCCCAGGAGCCCAGATTCAGATTGCCCCAGAACACATTCCACATGCAAATAAAGTCGTAGAATGTTTTATATTTATGGAACAAAAGGAAGTCATAAATCAAGGCATTTTTTTTTAAATACATTAGTGGAAACTGGTAAATGAGTTAGAGCCAAGTCAAGAAGTCTCTATCAGAGGCTGCAGGTGCTGCCTGGCAGCATTCTTAGTGGGTTGATGGGAGCCAGGAGTCTGTTAATATATCACAAAAGGTTTTACCTGGTAGTTAAAATGGTGTTAGATCAGACACAGAAGTAGACAATTAGTGGTTCTTATGGGGATCTAAAAATAGCACAAGATCATTTGGCTCAAGGCCTGCAATGCCCAGCCCATAACAATCACAGGAGTTCTAATCAGTTTTGTGGGATCTTTAAACATAGGTGCTGGGTTTTCCTGTGCTTGCACATCAAGGAGAGAGAAATGGAATTTTGTGTGTGTTAGGCAAATACATTACCATTGATGCATTTTTGCACTCCACAATCACAAAGCTGTGATTAAGCAGCATTGTAGGCACTGTAGCACAGACGTGGGGTTGTTCTGAGAACTTGACATCATAAATCATACACAGTATGTAGGATCCCTGTTTCAGTAACAGAAACACAGGATCATACATTCTTTGAGAATCCCATTTTGATTTTCAGGAGAGTATGCAAACTTGTAGTGTGTATATAGTTGCAACCAGGGTACAATTTCATTTTTTGCGTATTTTTTGGAAATTTACTATAAGAAATTGTGTACACAGTACATAAAAGCTCATTTTCCATCGGCAGTGACTGTCAGTACAGTTTCCTGGAAAAGCAGTGTAGTAAATGCAAGTTTTTGCATTTAACTTGCAAAAAAGGAAGTATCATTCAAAAGTTTAGGTTAGTCATTTTAATTAATAATAGAATGTTTTCATGGGAATTTTAGAGATCAGCAGAAACTGATCCATAGAAAAGAGTTGTGTCCAATCAGCATTGTACATTAGTTAATCAGAGAAGTGAAAGATTACAGAACTAAGTGGCCTTTGGCTTTCCATCCCACTCACCATAGAGGAACCATGTGGACTGTTGTGAGGCAAAGGCCAGAGAACTCCCTCTAGGCACAGATGATGCTGTTTCTCCAGGCCCTTTGCTGGTTAAAGAAATCAAGATGAGACCTTGAGACCTGCTAGTTGCTTTGCTAGACAAATTGCAGTATGGTTGTTTGCTTGTTTGTTTTTGCTTTTGAAAGTAAGGACAGCGGAGAACACACCAAAACCAACTTCTTAGCAAAAAGGACAAGGAACAAGGGTCAAAGACTGAAGATAGGGGACTAGGGAGAAGAGGAAGGGAACAAGGGAGAGGGGGCAGGGGAATTTGCCCTGAAGGGACAAAGGACTTCCTCTGGATAGAGATGAGACAGATGTGACCCATAGGCAAATGGCAATTTATAAAGGGAAAGGGGAAACCCCACATTACGATGAGTTGGTTAATCTTGATTGGGCATTTTAATTAGAGTAGCCAAAAGAGGGCTTTTGATTGTTAGACTTTAGTACTTTGGTTGCTGGGTCTTGGTGGTCAGCCTCAGGAAGAGGAAATGAACCTTGGCAGGAATGTAACCTAAGAGTTTAACAAGGTAGCAAGAAATGGAGGAGAAGGGTAAAAGACAAACCCTGTCCCTGCCACATGTGCCACCTTGCTAGAGCCCTTCAGGTTTATCTGTAATAGAGTTACATGAAGAAACAATGTGCTAGAAAGCTTTGAAGATTTTAAATTAGAATCATGAGTTATGTACCAATATTAAAAATTAGAAATTTTGTTTAGTATAAAACTAGGAGCCAATCATATACTTGTTAGGGTTTATTGCATTCAAGTTCTCTTCATAGTCCTTCTATATTTACAACCTATTTTTAAATACCATTTCTAGTAAATTTTTAGCTTCTCCTTCCCTCTTTCCATCTCTCTTTAACTCCCTCCCTCCTACTCTACCATAATCATATTTTAAGTAAATGTACAGAGAAACTCTATAAATCATCCATCTGATATCAGATAATGGATAATATCAGATAGTAGATGGAAATGAACCCACTAGTAAGAGAAGAGGTATTCTCACCAAAGAACTCTAACTAACACACCCACCCAGCAAAGACAGACACCAATCAGGTACTGCCCATTCTTGGATGCCAAACAGATTTGACTTAGTTACGTTCTTAGGATGTGATGGCCTGTTTGTTTAGCTCAGCTTGGAAAGACCAGTAGTTTAGTTGCAGGTTCAGAGGACTAGCTGAGGGTCTAAGAGAGTAGAGTAAGTTAAAATCGGTTATAACTGGATATTGGGTGCAGTGAAGAGCTCTGTGCCTAGCAGGTGAGCCCAGAAGGCTGTGTGAGAGTAAATGCAGATAACATGAGCACAACAGCTTCCTCTTTTGTAGAGGAAGGAGATCCAGAAAGTCAAATAAATTTGCTTTACAATACAGTACAAAAGTAATTGTTTCTAGCCACATTGGAAGCAAGTCACATCATGTCTTGAATTCAGAATGCAAAGGAAAAAATGGAAGGTCATCTACAAAACCATCCTGTGCATAATTAAACCTTTGCATACCAGACTTAAATTTTAATGATCTAGGAAATGAACTTATATAGAATAGTTACTAGTCCTTTTCTAGTTACATCAAGAGGAGGTGTAATTGTATATCTTTTAATATTCCTATTGTATTAGCATGATCTAGCTCCAACTGTTGAGAAAGTCTTCCATCTGAATCATTTCATTGAAGCCTTTGTGGATGCTTTGGTTTGGTTTGGTCTGGGTGACTGGGGAGTTACAGGGTAGAGGACAGTAGATAGGAAGGGACAGGGAGAGGAGTGAAATTGGGTGCATGATATGATGCTCACAAAAAAAAAAAATCAATAAAAAGTTAAAATGTATAGCTGGATGTTACCAAACAAAAATCCCAGTGCCAGATATGAGATACACCCTTGTGAAAAGTTAGTGAGGGAGGCTCCAAGACCTGCAAAACAATACAGGCTCTCTGGTAGCCTGACAGAACTAGATAAGATAACTCTCTTTAGTTATCTAGCAAGATAACTTGGTAAAGATCCCACTTGCCTTGCTTGTAAAATATATTAAAATCAAGCTAGAACTGAGTGGAAGCTTCCTCCCTGCTGGCTGCTTTCCTAAAGCCAGGGATGCAGAGCCAGCTGCTTAGAGAGAAAAGACACATCAGCTGTCTTACAAATTCTGAACCATACAAACTATAAACAGTGCCCACCTGTGAAGTAAAATATGTCCACTGGTATAGTAATGGCACAACTATTATGAAGATAACCACCATCTCTCGGATTGGATTTGAGGTCCACTTCAAGGAGGCAATACATGCCTTGTACTATAAGCCCGCCCAAAAAAATCTATGGTTGGAGAAGTCTTAGGACCCAAGGGGGAACTTGCTTGCTGTTGTTTATCTACAGTAGCTGTAGACAATTGCTGTTCTCTTGTCCTTAATCAGAGAAATCTCTCCTCTCAATGGAGGGTAGTGAATGCAAGACTCTAGACTGCTGACAGTTGAGTGGTCAGTCCTAAACATATCAGTTACCACACCCTGTTTCCAGCTCAGGGGAAAGTCACAGAAGGAGCAGGAAAAAAGATATAGGAGCTAGAAAACAGAGGAGTGAACCTCGAAATGCTACCTTAAGGGCATAATACTGCCATTGCAAATATGATCTCACAGCTGGTTTCTTACACTGGCCCAGCAAAAGACTGGGCCTGTCAACAAACAATCTGAGATCAGGGAGAGGCTAATGGGTCCCTGCCCCTCCCCTTTGAATTACCAGCTAATGATGGATTCTAGGTGAGGCACACTGTCATTGTTAGCAGTTATATACCCAACAGTGATGTCACCAGGCTCCAATGAATAGTCCCAAACCAGTGATAACCCAGATCATCCTGATAAAATCAGTGAATCACAAAAGAAAATTACATAAATGTAGGAAAGGGATCGTAGGGAATCTTGACAAAAAGTGAGAAGGAATGAGAGAGGGTGAGGATGAGGGTCAACAGAACATCACTCATACATAAAACTGTCAAAGAAAATCCCATACAATTGAGGAGGAAGGATGGAAGGAAGGAAGGAAGGGAGGGAGGGAGGGAGGGAGGGAGGAAGGAAGGAAGGAAGGAAGGAAGGAAGACAATTATGATGACTAATTGTATTAATGGAGAAACATTGAGAAAGTAGCCACAAAAGTGTAGTCAAGGGTGTTGTTCACACTATTGAAATCACAAGAGCATGGTATGAGAAGAATACAAGGTTAAGGTCAACAGACAGGACAGAGAATCCAGGAAGGACAGCATGCCCCTTGTCTATTGTTCCCAATTCTGGGGCCTTCCTTGCATTGATATCAAAGTGAGAAACTGATGAATTTCAAGGGTAGAATAGAAAATATCTTAATGTCTGGGAAGGACTTTTTTTTTTAAATATTTAAGTTAGTATGCAAACAAATACTTCATTATGAAATTTTCATACATAATCATTGTTGTACTGTTAAACTTTGTTCCAAATCCCTCTCCCTTTCTCCCTTACTCCCAACCCCATCTCCCCATCTTCCCATCCCTACATTTCTCTCTTAAAAAGTGCCCCATTCTGCTTTCATGCCACAGGATTTCATTACCTTCTCTCTCTCTCTCTCTCTCTCTCTCTCTCTCTCTCTCTCTCTCTCTCTGTCCTCTTTCTTTTAAGAATTTCCCCCTTGACTTTAATCCCAGTACTCAGGAGGCAGAGGCAGATAGATCTCTAGCAAATTCTAGGACATCAAGGGCTACACAAAGAAACCTTGTCGAAAGAAAGGATGAGAGAAAGGAAGGATGAGAGAAGGAAGGAAGGAAGGAAGGAAGGAAGGAAGGAAAAAAGAACAAAACTTGCTCCCCTCCTATGATGCTTTTTGTGACTTCATAACTCACATTCACACACAAGTTTAAATTGGGGTTTCTACATATGAGAAAAAATTCAGTACTTTTTTTCAAAATCTTGTTTATTTTACTTAACATTGATCTTTCAGTTTCAGTCACTTTGTGGAAAATGTCATGATTTCCTTTTTGTTTGTAGCAGAGTAAGATTTCTTGTGTGTCTACCTTTTTTCTAGATTCCCTTCCTTTTCTGTTAGACACCCAGACCGGCTTCATTTCTTGACTGTTGTAAGCAGGTATCAATGAGCACAGATGTCCAGGGATCTCAGGGCCTGTTGACTTTGGCTGTATAACCTGGCATGACACAGCTGAGTCACATGGTAATTCCATTTTTAAGTTTTTTTAATCTTCCACATTTGCTTCCATGCAGACTACACAAGGTTACCTTCCACCAGCAGTGCCTCCTCACCTCACCGTTATTTGTTGACATTCGTTTTCTTGTGGATACCTTTCTGACCGGGAGGAGGTAGAATGTCAGAATCTACATTTCCCCAATGACTAAATATAGTGGACAAATTTCAGATAATGTTAGCGGATTGTCTTATTTTCCTTGCTTGGTCTGTTCAGTTCATTCTTAGTTGGATGATTTGGAGGTTTGGTGTCTAATTTGTGCTCCCCTATACATGTTGGTGATATTAATCCCCTGCCTGTTGTATAATTGGTAAAGATTTTTCTCTTTAGTGATCCTTTCTCTTGCTGACCAATAGCTTTTTTATATTTCCTGCCACCCTGACTGCTAATTCTTGCCATTATTCTGTGTGTGGTTGGTGTCTTTTCAGAAGTGCTCGTCTGTTCTGTTTTCCTCCAGCAGCTCCACAGTTTGGAGTGTCACATTAAGAATTTGATCCATATTGAGCCGATTATGATTTGTATAAATCTAGTTCATTCTTCTGCATGGATTTGGTTTTCCCAGCACCATTTTTTAAATGTGTTTTCCAATATCTGTTTTTTGATAACTTGGTCAAAATTAAGTGACTGTAAGTATGAGTTTTCTTTCTGAGTCCTCTGTTCTATTCTATGGACCACATGCCTGCTTCTGTGCCAATATGACAGATTTTGTCACTATAGCCCTACATTGTCACTTGAGATCAGATATTGAGGTAGTTCTTTCTCTTTCTGCTAAAATTACTTTAACTATTTAATTATTTTGTTGCTTCCATATCAACTGTAGGATTGCTTTTTCTAGATCAATGAACATTATCATTGGAATTTTGATAGGGGTTATATTGAACTTTTAGATTGCTTTTGATATTCTAGTCATTTCCACACTGATAATAATTCTGCCAGTCCATGAATTGGGAAGTCTTTTGGAAGATTGTTTTGGTTTTGGTTTGGTTTGGTTGTATACGTGTGCATGCACATACTTACGTATGTAAGGCCAGGACATTGGAGCCTGTAGAGCTAGAGTTACAGATGCTTTGGAGCCTCCCTGTGTGAGTTCATGAAATAAATCTCAGATCGTGGAAGAGCGATTTATGATCTTAACCCCTGACATGTCTCTCCACCTCTTTAAGAAGGATGTCATAAGGACTCTGAGCAGAGCCAAGCATGACAGTGGTCATCTATAGATCTCACTACTCGGGGTTCTAATGTAGAAGGATCAGTTGAGTTCAAGGCCAACTGGAAAAACTTAAGACACACATGGGTAGGCCCTGTCTGGGAAACAGAGAGGGTGAGGGAGAAAGCAAGGTTGTTAGGAAAGAGGCAAGAATATACCTAGAAGGATGAATATGATCAAAGCATGTTATAAACATGTACGCAGATATCATGTTGATACTCATTATTTTGTACAATGAATATACACTGGGAAAACTTTGAAAAGGGATCAGAAATATAAAGAGGAACAAGAAATGTGGGACAAAAGGAGAGTACTAAACTTGAAAAGAATTGAGAGTTATATAGACTGTTATATAGACTGCATGAAATTGTTCTAGAACCAAAGTATCAGAGAACAGCCCGGTTTGGACACTTTACTAATAACTAGACATATTCTTCCTCTATTGCCCTGTCTACCCAGTGCTGCCTCTAATTTACTATCCTGTAAATCAGGTTAACCAGTTTGCATTTTACTTTAGTTACTTTTTGGTTGTGCAATTAAGATTCCACTAACAACTTAATCCTGGCCAGTGAAAACCTGCTATGGCCTAGTATCACTAGGATCCTGACTCATAAAATCCCTCACATTTGAATCAAAATGTTATGCTGAGTAAGATTTTTCTCTTAAAACAATCAGGATTAATATCATCACAGGCTTGAGAAATGTGCATTAAAATGTTGAGTTTTCATGAGAGTTTTCAGGAATCACACTGGATCTTGATGAACTTGTAATGATTTGTAAAAGTGAGACACTAAGGAGCACGCTGACCTCCAGGAAAGAATGCGTAGAGCCCTGCTGATTAGAGCAGACCCTAGCAGAACATTATAAAACCAATTCGGTCACAGCCCAACACAATAACTGTACATAAAAGCACGCTTAGTTAATGGTTTTCTCCCTTTGATGGAAGTAGATTCTATTTGAGGATTGCAATCATGGTAACTGATATTTATTTATAGTAATTCCATAATAATTCAACAAAATCTGGACTCAGGGCATTGTTATTGGAAATAATGGGGAAATTATCAGAACTTGATTGCAAACTGAATACAGACTTAAGGATAAGAGCAATCAAGGAACCTAGCAGATTCTGATCTGATGGGGAAGTGAGGACAGGAAATCACTGGCACAGCCAACAGAAGGTTCAGGAAGCTCTTCCCTCATTGGCTGGAGCTGCTTCCTTTGCCATGCCACTTCCAAGGTCTACTGTTATGTGCAGACTTAGTGTTTCTTTTCTTTACTGGAAATAGATGTTTTTCATAAAATTTATTCTGATTACAGTTTCCCGTCCCTCAACTCCAAGATCCTCCCCAGTTCCCCACTCACCCAAATTCACATCCTTTCTCTTTCATTAGAATATAAACAATATAATCTGATAAAATAAAAAACAAATCAGAATAAAATAAAATAATCAAGGTGGAAAGGAGTCAAAAAAAAACATGTAAAACACATGCAGATACTTGGACACACAGAGTCACACACAGAGAAAACCTAGAAAAACAAAATAAGAAACTATAATGTACAAGCAAAAGATCTGTACAGTTAAAAAATGTCTAGATAAAGCAATGTGAGACCAAAAAAAACAAAAAACAAAAAACTTCCAAAAATGCCATTGAGTTTGTCTTCTGTTGGCCACATACTGCTGGGTGTGGACCTGCCCGTAACGAGGTTCATACAGTGAGACTCTCAATGCCAAGACAAGAACAAAGAAATCAGAAGTATGAACAGCTTTCATACATTTTGTACTCTTACACTCTCATCTAGACTGGCATTGCTCAGTGACTAACTATAGATATTAAAGATAAACTCATGGTTCCTTTTATAATTTACAGAAAGAAATTCTGGATCAGCAACAGCAAGAGCGAAATGATACAAGCTTTCATGGCGTGTGCATGTTTTGCAGTGAGGAATTTCATGGAAACAGGTTTGCCAGTCTATAACATTATATCCTCAGCGCTGTGGGGCAATTTATCAAGTCTGTTCTAAAGTGTTTTCTACTTGGGTTGGTGCAAACCTCAATGTTACATTGAATCACAGCTCATGCCTCCATTTTGTGGTCTTCTTGGGGCTTTTGTGGGTATTCACATAGCCTTACTCTTGAGTATGGTCTTCTACACCCCTGTATGTGGTAACTTCTCAAAGGCTTCATAAGATAATTACTGCAAGATTATCTTAGATGACTATCTGGTATATATTATTTGCCACAAATGATGGTTTCCTCAAGTATCTGCAGTATGTTTAAAAAAAAAACAAGTCTTTGATTACTTGGGGCAAATGCTCAGGGAGTGAGATTTTGTTCTGTAGGTCAGCTGAGTCAGATCAAATAAAAGCCAACTTTGTGAGGAGAGCTTGGACAGCGCTTGCCAGGCAGGGTCAATAGTGACAGCCTCTCTGGATATCCATCCCCATGTCACCCCCTCCAGTGGCAGTGAGGCTTCTGGTGTGAAAGCCAGAGAGGATCAGCAGCGAGAGAAGTGGAGAAGGCCGATTAAGACACCATGAAGCTCACAACTCCTGAGACCTTTTTCTCTAACAAGTACTTGGAATTACTGTGAATTTCTAGGCTGGTAGAACCAAGTTGTTTTGTCTGAGCCGGTGTCAGGGAGGCGCAGTAGCACGCAGCTCACCCCATGGTGATTCTGGGGGGCCTCTCACACAGCCATACTTTCAACTTAATGCTATTTGTCCAAACTACAGAGCTGTAAAGAAAAACCTGACAGTGTCCAATGTGAAACCAGGAGAGATGGTGAGACCCAGGAGAAGGAGGCATTAAAAAAAAAAAAAAAACTGTTTCTAAAGTATACAGGGCAAAAAACCTAGAAGAGAAAAGTGTTTGAAATAATATTTTAAGTAAAACTTCAATCCTAACTAGAATGTTTTAATTATACATTCATAATTATTACATGCCTTTAAGGACCATTGTGAATATGGAAAAATATAATAATTATGAAAACCAGAAGTTTCTCCATAGCTTCTAGTTTGAAGTAAAACTCTATGATTAATGATAAAATTAACATTATAAAGAAGGTAAGAAGTTGAAATACTAGTTAAAATTGCTGTGCATTTAATTTTCTGAAAATTAAGGCTAAATTGATGTGAAACTAATTTAAATTAACAATTTTAGTGAATCCTCTTAGCTGGTCTTTAAAAACTTGAGAATCTGGGAGATAAAGCAGAAGGTATCATCTTCTGCCAGACTACAGAGACTCCCCTGCCCTTGCCAGCTAGCTGTGGCTAGAAGCTTAAGTGCAGCCCGGCCCCTGCCCACGCTGGTCTTCTCAGAGTCATAGGTTGAATCACACAGTTTTGAATTAGCTAGTAAACCATTTGGGTCCAATAGAATTTATAAAAGAATATAATTAGGAGTTGTGGTTCATATAATTAGGAGAATGAAAGTTCACAAATATACCTTTTCGCAATCTGAGGATCCAAGAAAACTGATGGCAAATTTAGTCCCAATCTGAAGATATGGAAGCCCCAAGGACCAGTGGTGGCGATGTCTCAGGGTCCTCAGGACGAGAGAGGATACATAGGTGTTCATCTCTTTTGCAGGATATTTGATCACACTAGCCCTAAGATTGTGCTATGTACTGGAAAAAAACCCATTTCTAGTTGTGGTGTGGTTTGCTCCTAACACACACCTTTAATCCAAGAGTAAACAGGATTAAATAAAGTCAACCATAGGTTAGAGCAAGCAACCAGTTGGGAGGGAATGAACAGAGGACAAAACCACAGAAAGGAAGTCAGGAGGACAGATAGAGAGATGCCTGGAAGTACAAGGAAGTACAAGGGAGGGCCACACAGTTTGAGTGGGCATTGAGACAGCATGGAGAAGGAGAGCTTGCTTTTCCTTTGGGGAAGTCAGCTAAGGACAAAGGTCAGCTGGACAAAGGTCAGCTGGGCGCTTTCTCTGCCTCTCTAACCTTTCACGGTGCTATCTGGCTCCCAAGTCTTTATTTCAAAACAGCATATCTCACTCTCCAAATCCTTAATGGATTGGGCCATCCCTGCTTATTTTGATGCGGATACTTGTCTTTACAAATCATTCTTACTCATGGACCAGTCTCTTCCAGAAGCATCCTCACAAATATACCCACAAATAATGCCTTACTAGTTACATACTCTTTCCTTAACCAGGCAAGGTGACTCATAAATTAACCATCCCGGCAATGGAGAGTGAAGCCCCTTCTTGATAGCTCTGCCTATCTGTAGTTTTCCATTCAGTGCCTGGAAGTCAAGTATGGAAGCCCCATGAAGTCCTGGTCAAGTTGGGCCACTTCTAGGCAACCTGTTCAAAACTAGAAGGGCAGTAATCTGCTCACCAGAGCAGACCCTGGGTTCAGATAGAAACTGGGCCATAATAAGCTCACTTCAGGCTGTTGCGAGGCAGGAAAATCTTTGAGCTTCCTGAGTCCAAGAGTAGAGCTCATACTGAATGCTAACCTTCAAGCCTTCACTTTCAAAACCTAGATACCTGTCTGGCAGGCCCCCCAGAAAGTTAGAGGAAGACTAAGCTTCAAGAACACATTCAGAGTCAACAGCAAAGGCTAGACCCATGTGGGCGCATCCTGGTACCCCTGCAGCTCGTCAGCCAACTGTTGGATCTGTGTCTATTTCTAAGCTCATGTAAACACCCAGGATAGATCTGACTCAGGACTGCTACTCTTAGGAAAAAAAAAAAAAAAAAAAAAAAACTTAAGAGTCAAGATATCAGGGGCCTTGGCCCAGTGGAAGCTATTTATACACAGATCCTAAGAACAGTGATATCCCAACTTCCCCTGAGTCTCTTAGACTCTGGAAGCCACTGTTCAAAGATTGGGATATCTCTTATCTCACATATTCCTTAAACCAGCCACTGGTTTAGATCCCGTCTCCTGGTTTTCAAACCTTAGTCTACAGGCCTTTGATCTGCAGAAGTTGAGGGAGGAGGCTCCCATGAGTACATTCAGTATAATTGATAACAACCAGAGATCTTGGATCTGTAGCTTGGGGTCGCAGAAAAGCTGCCAACTCATCTATGCTTGAGCCAGCTGTTACATCTGACTCAAGCTAGGAAGAGTTGGTAACTGCATCTCCTCTTAAAGCCCAAGGCATGTCAACTGTGCTTTGGCATTTCCCTTGGATCCTAAGGTCTCTGTCCTACTCTAGTGTGGACTTGGGGTATAGGCTGTTTTCTGGCCTACTGAATCATACCACTGCCTTCCATCCACCCATCCATCCATCCATCCATCCATCCACCCACTTGGTTGCTGTAAGAAGTTCCAAGTCTCTTTTTACCTAGTAAAGAGTCCTCCACAGCATAGGTTCTGCACTGCACCCTATGTGTAGGGTGTCCTGGGAAATCTCTAAAGGTCTGACCAGCAATGTAAAGTCCCCAACAAGTACTATAGTTGAAGTTATAAGTTATCATTAAGCAGTTAGAGAAGATGGCTTATTAACCACAGATTAATAAAGGTGCCCACTATATCATGAACCTAAAAAGGTAGCATACATTCACAGAGAGAAGATTGCTTTATTTTTATAAAAAACAAATTCAAAAACACTTTGAAGGAATCAAAGGTATCTAAAATAAACCTCTTATGCAGCAACTATGCACAGCCTAACAGTGATACACATACTCCTGCATCCCCTAAAACTCTCACCCTTACTTATGAGAAAGTCTTATTAGGAGACATTACATATATATGCTTCTTTGCTATTTAAGTTGAAGAAATTAAGATTTTTTATGTAATACATATATTCCATAAAATGCTACTCAACTCTATAAAATAGTTGAGTCACATCAACAGGGATCAAACTTGGGAGGCATGATACCAAGTGAAATGTGCCTTGCACAGGAACACGGGTATTTCATGATCTCACTCATATGTGGAATTTGAAAAAAATTGAGGTCATAGGAGTTGAGAATAGAGTGGTGACTTCTAGTGTCTAGGAAGGTAAGTGGAAAGGGCAGAGTCAATTGGTGTGGGAGCATCACAGTTAAACAGCAGTAAGAGGTTTGGGATGCTGGTGCTGCCCAACAGGGTGGCATTAGCTCATGTACTGTATACCATAAAAAGCTAGAGAAAGAAGTTCGAGTGAGCCATGTTAGAGCAGATGTAACCTAAGCACTCTAGAATACCTATATATCTATATTTCAAAAATACTGTATGATAATTAATAAATATATACAACATTATATTTTACCCATAAATTAAAAGTAAATTAAAATGTAAAAATAAAGTTTCATTTTGAGCATAAACTAGTTTACAAGCTGATAATTAGGCTTCCAGGCTGTTGTGACCTTGTATGTAACATCTATTAACAGTAGGTCCATAATCTCCTTCTGATGCTGTCCTAGAAGAATGTCCATGATCTCATGTCACAGAAAAGGCTATCGTGATGTTAACCATTCACCTCTTCTCCATTGCATTAATCAAGATTTTTTGTTGTTTTTGGTTTTTGGTTTCTGGTTTTTCAAGACAGGGTTTCTCTGTGTAGCTCTGGCTGTCCTGGAACTCAGAAATTCACCTGCCTCTGCCTCCCAAGTACTAGGATTAAAGGTATGCACCACCACTGCCCTAGTCAAGATTTTCCTGAGAGCAGAACTACCTTGTGTGATAAAGGGAATACATAAGGAGATTTAGTAGGAGAGTTGCCTTATCTATTATGGAGGCTGAGCCTTCCCACGGTGAACTGTGTAAACATTAGAGACAGGCATACTCCGTGCAGAGTCCCAGGGCTCAGAATCAGGAGAGTTCATTTCCAGTCCTATGGCCTGAGAGTCCTGGGACCACTTGTGTAAGCTGGCGTGCCAAGGCCAGAGGGCCTGGAGTTCCAGTATCTGAGGGATAGAGATTAGTTGTATCTTTACCCCAGAAGACAGAGACCAAGGAAGCAGCATCTGCCCGCTGAGGGCAAGCTTCCTGCTTCTACTTTCAGATGCCCACCACTCTTCTGTGAAAACACCCTCACCACTACACATGCCAAAAGTTCTCCTTGTTTTCTACTATTCCTTATCCCAGTAAAGTTAATGCCTAAAGTTAAGCATCGTTGTCATAGTGAGTTGGAAAAGCAGAGGCAGCATCATTTGTCTACTAGATGAAAGAGTAGGACCCCTGCCAGACAGTGGTGGTGCGAGTTTAAGGTCAGCTTGGTCTGCAGAGTGCGTTCTAGAACAGCAAGAGCTACACAGAGTAACCCTTTCTCAAAAAACATAAACAAAAGAGAAGACTAGGACCTGATGCTCTTCCAGCGTCTAACCCTTCCAATGTTAGAACACAGGCATGCGGGTTTGCATATTGTTAAGAATATCCATTTTAGCGAAGCTCAAGTGTTTATGTCTGCATCTAGTACTTGTTTATCCTCTGATTGGTTGTTGTTATATAAATGCTATTCCTAGTCTGATTTGCTCCTATATTATTTGTAAATAATAGAAATTGTTCATATTCCTTCACAGATCGGTTCTGTTGAACCACATGGCCAGAGAGCATGCTTTCAACATTGGTTTGCCAGACAACATTGTAAACTGCACTGAATTCCTATGCACATTACAGAAGAAACTGGACAAGTAGGTATTCTCTGGCAAAACACAGCCTAAACCTAATTTAATATTAGACACTTCTGAATATTTAAAAATTATACTAATAAATTAACTTAATTTAGAATTAAATGAAAGTTACTCATTTCATATGCTATGGGATTTTACATTTTTTATATTATATAGATTTTATCTAGATTATATTGCCTTCTAGTGAGTTTTGAAATTACTATGTTAAAATGCATGCTTTATAACAAACATTTTGTTATATCATAAAAAATATATACTCATACTTTTCTCATTGCTGTGACCCAATACCTGGTAGGTCACAACTTCAGGAAGGCAGGGTTTATTTTGGCATATCGTCCCAAGAGATATCAACTATTGTGGCAGGGAAGGGAGGGCTTTAGGAGCAGAAGGAGACTGGCCACATTGCTGGCACAGTCTAGAAACAGAACAGTCTTTGCCACAGTTTGAACTAAACATCAAGTTGGCCAATTTAGCCTACTACAGAGCAAACCATACCATACCCTGCTTTCTACAAAGTCAAGTGGGTAAAGGGATGTGGGAGGGGGAGGGAGGATTGTTCACAGAGAGACCATATTACCCTCATTTATTTTGTTTAACCCAAATAAATAAGTAAATGTAAAATTAAAATAGGGTTCTACAATAATTGTCCAAGGGATATATTTAGCAATGTATGTATATTTTCTTTAGTTTACAGTGTTTGTACTGTGAGAAGACCTTCAGAGACAAAAGCACACTTAAAGATCACATGAGAAAAAAGCAACATCGCAGGATCAATCCAAAAAACCGAGAATATGACCGATTCTATGTCATCAATTACTTGGTAAGTCTTGCTGCTTGTAGTTTAAAATTTGACTACAATACCATAATCAAGAATCTACCTACAGCCGGGCGGTGGTGGCGCACGCCTTTAATCACAGCACTTGGGAGGCAGAGGCAGGATTTCTGAGTTCGAGGCCAGCCTGGTCTACAGAGTGAGTTCCAGGACAGCCAGGGCTAAATAGAGAAACCCTGTCTCGGAAAAAAAAAAAAAAAAAAAAAAAAAGAATCTACATACAAGCCAACCAATGTCTGAATAATGAATGACTGAATTGGCACAAAGGTTAAAAGGCCATGAGAGGCATTATCAAGAACTGGTTAGCAGGGGTTTACCAAGCACCTTTGATTGGTTGTATTCTGGTTTGACAGATGTTTCTGCAGTGAAGATGACAGATGTGTCTTTAGAATTCAGTGTGATAGCAACTGGACGAAACCAATAGTATTTCATTATCTACAAACCTTCCCCCTTTGGTGTTATCTGGCAGACTAAAGCCAGGGGTTTATGTATTCTGCTTTAAAGCCTTATTTGAGCATTTGGGTGTGTGAGACGCCACACAAGTTGATTTTTGAAAAGCATTTTCTTTACTCTTCTCCCATCTCCCCACTAAATGATCCTCCCCTTATCCTCACAATAAAAGGTACATCTGCCTCATTGTCTACGAGCTTCTTTTTAAGGAAAGTTGCAGGCAAACTGTTCCATTTTATGATTAAGCAAGTATTTTTATTTGGTGGCCCATGCCGCAGATTTTAAAAGTCTTAAGGGTATAAAGTCTCTGTCCTGTCTGCTGCCCACTGTAAATTCATCCTTTTGGGACAAGCAGTGGTATCCAGTTAGAGACAAGGTTACTAGAGTTATTTAAAATTCTGGGAGGGGATTTTGGACTGACATAATGACTGGAGAATGCCACCAGGCATGTGTTCAGTGCCCCGGCATTTCCATTGTATGTAATGAGGTGTCCTGCCCTTAGAAAAGGATCACAAATCCGATAAAACAGTGAAGGATGAAAGATCCAGTGCTAAAATTTCCTGAAGCAAGAGTTGTTTTTCCCCCTCTCAATATAAGTACATTAAAATCTAAGCCTGTTGATTTGGAAAGCCTGAGGGGATATTATCAGCCACTTCCGTGTCAGGTAGAAAGCAGTACACCGGATCTGTGTTGGAAGCCTCTGCTCTCATGTGCACTTTCTATAGTGGTAAACTGAAATTCTCTTCAAGAAGTTAAGTTTAGCATTTGCTTAAAGACTGACTCTGGAAACCTGCCAAGGTTTACTACAAATGTTTTACAGCCAGCTGAAAGCAAAGGCGCCCTGAGTCCTTCCATCGTCTCTTCAGCTCGTTCAGTCATGACTTCCTGGAGCCACTGCTGCCTCAGGGCCCAGCCCCTTCCAACCGGGAGTGGACGCCAGGACTGGTGTGCAGCTGCTGTATCAAGCCATGAAAGCAATTTACTAGTTCTCCTTCTCTACAGGGCCCTTTAAACCAATATGCAAGAGCTGCAAAATAGCAGGACACTATATAGCTGGAGCCTCTACCTTGGAGGGAGACTTCAAAGGATCCACACAGTCGTGTCTGCTAGCATGTTAGGAAAGTGTGATACTTCAATCCCTAAGCATCAAGTAGTGTGCCTGCTGTCAAGCTGAAATTATTTATGAGTGCCACCTGTCCCTAGGGGGAACATGATAGGTTGCACTAACCACAGATTTGCTGTAGCACTTCATGCATGGATCAAGAGAATATGATGGTCTTAGTAAATATGAAATGAAAATAAAATCACAACTTGAGGATACTATTGACAGAAAGCCCATTTTTAGAATAACAGCAACTCACAGAGATATTTCTGCAGACCAGACACTGTCACAGGTATTTATATGCTGACTCACTTAACCACATCCCCAGGACACAGGCATTAGTATGAAAGCCTTCTCTATAGATAAGGAGACTAGGGCATAGTGGGATTTAGTAATTTCCAGAAGTCCCCATAGCCAAGGTAAACTAGTTATCTACAACAGCTGTTTTCTCCAGTCAAATGGTTGAGATAATGTTGGTACCTCCATTGTATTCTTTAGCTGAGTTTTTTTTAACAACTATTGATTTTATGATGACCTGTTCTCTTGCAACAAGGCAGAAAGGACAACTGGCTTTAATCTGAGAGAATGTGATGATCTCATCTATAACCACAGCGCTTTTAGCCCAAGAATTAAAATAAACAGTTAATAAATACAAAAATTATTAGAAAAAATAAAATGTATTCTGATGTATTAGCATTTTTAAAAATGATGCAAACAGCTTTGAAAGGGACAGAAGAAAGCAATAAAGTCCCTGAGATACATGACCCTGAACTAAAGGGCTGTGCAGACACCCCAGCATTAACAACATCCCAGGGGGCTTAAAGTCTGGTAATAACTAGAAAGCATAATGCCTAGGATATGCATATAAGAGACTGTTCCAAAAGTATTAATACATCATTGAAGAAAAAATTAGAGCCAGCAGTGTCTCAGTGTCATTATAGTCTTATTTTAGACATGTTAATGAACAGTATTTAATGTGAAGAACAAGTCATTAAAGCGAAGAATAAATTCTCCAAAGTTTTGCCTAAGTGATAACTAATGATAAAGACTTACATTTTAAAAATAAAAGTGAAAGAGCGAGAGACATCCATGGCTCACTCCTCACAGGGACGCGGGCAAATGACAAAGCCGCTGTAGCTGTCTGTGCTGGGTGTCCCTTCTCTCCCTTTCATGCAGTGCACATGCACTGCAGTGCCTTCCAGACAGCAGAAGACTAGAAAGGAAGGCCAGCAGGGCGGCTGTCAGATCTCTACTCAGAGTTTAGAGGCTGGCGGCGGAAGCTGCAGTGAGCACATCCAGTGAGAATCTTGTCCAAAGTCAGCGTCCCACCTCCTCTGTGGGCTCTATGAGAGGTAACTCCCCCATCCACCGTGGAGCTCCTGCTGCATTCCAAACCCTTCCAGCAACTCCAGGGCCTCCTAGACACTCTGGCAAGATCACTCCAGCAGTCACCAAAGGTGGAAGGACACGGGGCAACGAGGCTGTTATCAGCCTCCCTCTAAACTAAACCAGTTGGCAAGTGCTTTGCTTCTTCTTCGGGGAGAAAATTTCCATGTCTAATAACTTGTATTAGCTTTTGGAATGTAACACATTGAATTAACTTACAAACACATTGAATCCCTTTGCACAGTCTGGATCATCTACCCAAAATCTTTCTTTATTTCCTCACCAACAAGAAACAAGAGCTAGTAGTATCTGTTAAGAGACAAGGTCTCTCTCAGGTTCACAGTCACATCCTCTGGCCGCAGGTGTAACAAACTGCTTAACCTCACTGGCCTGCAGCCGCCTGTTCCTAAGGCACTCATGTGCCTGTAAGTCCTGCACATTTAAATCCTCTGTCTGGCGTATGTGTACGCGCGTGTGCACGTGCATGCATGCATGTGTGCTGGGGGGGGAGGTGCTGATGGGGTCCTGCCTTCAGATCTTTTCCCCTTTTTCCTCCGTGCTCTCACTGTTCACAGGCCGTCTGACACAGAGACTTGAGGGGATGTTTTGAGCATCTTTACAAACATGCCTTCCAAACTTTGTTTTTCCTGTGTTCTTAGCCTTCCTGACGTGATTCATTAGCGCAGTGTCTCAGCTGGGAGTCATGTGCCTTGTTTTTTTTTCCATGTTTTCCCCTTTAACTCTTGTCACCAAGCAGAATACTTTAGGAAAGTCTAGGTCACTGTCAAGTGCAAATTATTAATTTCCTAATATACTAATGAAAATAGATTTTTTCCTCTTCTCTCAGTCGGTGAATTTTAAAGGTTGTATTATGCAAATAAATCAATACAGGTTATAGTGAACACTCAGAAAGTTTCAAAATTACACTTGAGTTAAAAATTTGACAGTGGACAAAAATCAGTTTTTCCTTTGACTCGGAACATTTGTTAATAGCACCATTTATTCGTTTCACTTGGAATGGTACCATCACAGATGGCCTCTCCTTGAATGTCTTGCAGTAGTAAATATATGACCGTAAATCTTAGTCCAGCAAGACCAAGTATGGCATGGAAATGCTAAGGTACTACCAAAACTTATTGTAGCGATCTTGTTTACAGTGCTGAGCCATTCTTGAAGTCCTATAATGAGGCTCAACACTTTATGATGACTCTAGAAAGTGCATCATAGAGTTCACATTAACTGTCTCTAACGGCGGATGGTGGGTCTCAGCATGTGCAAGCTTATGCTTCGTTTGGTTGATAAATAATGACAGTTTCAAAGCCTCTCATTAAGCTGATGAGCGATAGATATTCTTGCTCCCTCTAAAGCATAATGGTGCACATAGTTCTTTGTGTTAGCGAAATGAATGCGTTTATTTTAGGGAGAGGCATGTCCATAACTGAGGAAATCTTGGTCACAGGCTTCCAGAAGAAAGACATTGAGTGAGAAGGAGAGCTGTGCTTAGGACCGGCCAGGCTGGGCTTGACCCAACTGCGTCAGCTCCTTGAAAAGATGTTGCGTGGTGGGTCTCCATCGGCTCTGCTATACTGTCTGCTGTGGCAGATTTGAGTGAGAGAAGACAGGTCATAAGGAGAAAAAAAAAAAAGCTCAAAGGAGAAAATAAAAATGGCTGGACCAGAATAAACCACCCTAATCATCCTTTGGTGGTATTTTACTGACACTGTGACTTACCAAACAAAAGTCCCTCAAAGTGGAACTTAGGCACTAACTGATAAAAGGTTTGAAGAGATAATGAATACCTATTCATATCCAGCGTGTGCTTTATAGACATCGTTTAATTACCTCACAGAAATCTTTCTGAAGTAAGATCTAAGTTAACCTCAATTTTTATATTTTTAAAGTTACATTTAAAGAAAAAACACCTTCATAGTATCTACTGCGGACCGAATCAGCAAATGTAACCAGGAACGAAGGCCGAGTCTCCCTGGACGGTCAAGGGGAGGAGATGAATAGCAAATGAAGGGGCAGGCACAGACACAGCACGCGCGTGCCCGCGGCTCCTGCAGGGGCATGAAGTGGCTTGGAGTGGGGGTGCTGTTGTCTTTCACTTTTCCTTGTTTGAGCTCTGTCCATCACATCCTGAACTTCAGTCATTTTCACACATACTCCCTTCCCGTCCTCCTCTTCCTGGAACTTTTCTTCTTGTCAAGACTCTACGCCATATTTTTATGTCTTCTTTGTGTATATAGCCAATGACGTCAGAGTTTCTTGACTGAGCATAGGTGGGAGATCGTTTATTAGAGCAAGAACAACTTATTAGTGGCTACAAGTACAGCTTCTCCTCCAGCAACACTTAATGCCTCAGTGGGCGCGGGGCCTCAGAGTGTGGCAGTCCGACAGATAGCCACAGCACAGTAAGGTCGCAGATACAATGGCTATGCCATGCCCAGGGACATCTCTATTGGAAGAGTTTTCTTTAAACAGACCAGTCAGAGGAGGACTGGGTTGTATGTTCAAGCAGAGACCAGAGTGACCATGCAAAGATGCAGCAGGAAGACCAGCCTGGCTGGGACGTCCTGAGGAAGAAAGGGGCAGCAGGACAGAAGGCTACAGAAGAAGCCCAGGGGGGGCATGAGCTAGGTAAACCATGGTTGGACTGTGTTCCGGGTGTGAAGAAGTGCCCTTCAGAAGGATCAGTGGCTGCTGTCTGGGGAATAGAGCAGCAGAGAACAGGAGTGGAAGCAGTCCATGGGAGAGTGTCCAGCCTGCAGGCGACATATCGAAACACGCCACCAAGGGCAGCTAAGGATAAAGCCCAATACAAAAACCACAAACTTCCTTAAAATGTAACCTTCCTTAAAACATTATGAGGGGTGTGTGGGTGTGTGTGTGTGTGTGTGTGGGTGGGTGGGTGGGTGGGTGTGTTTTGGTGTTTTTGTTGTTGCTGCTGTTGTAGTTTTGGTGTATGTATTCACAAACATGCAAACACCTGAAGTTACTGTTGAACCCCCTTCTCCATCAATTTCCATTTTATTTATTGAAACTGTTTCTCCCTGAACCCAGAATTCACCAATTACAGCTAGTCTAGCTGGCCCCAGGACTCCCCTGTGTAAGCTTCCCAAGTGCTAGGATTACAGGTGACTACCATGCCTCTTGGCATTTGTACAGGTTCTGGGCATTCAAAGTCTGCTTTCCACACCTGTGCAGCAAGTACTTTATCCACTGAGGCATTTCCTCTACATAGAGTGGTGGCAGCGGTGGTGGGTGTTAATGTTTGGCGGGAGGAGGATTGGAACTTGATTGCCAGGTTCTCAAGTGTGAACTTATCAGATGATAGCATCATATTGCAAGGCCAAAATGTTGTACATACTGCGGGCAATATTTCAGAGTCTTTTCCAGGAGCTCTTGGTACTTTTCTTTAAGAGGAAAAAAAAATGGTACAGATCCTTAAGTGATGCTAATATATATCCAGGGTTGAAAAACAGTGACTTAAAATTAAGAAAGTAGGATGGGGGATAGGAAGAAAAATGTGATTAAAAGCCTACTGCTGTTTCTTCAGAAACAAATATTCATATTCTTACTATTTTAGTTTCTAGCATTTTAGGATTTATCATCTCAATCATGGCAATGAATTTTTAAATGTATCTTACTCATACTGCTTCGCAGCCCTGTGAGTGGGTTTGTTTTCGTGGTGGTGGTATTTGGGTTCGTGTCTGTTTTCTCATTCTTTGCACCTCTCCTTACTCTGTCTGAATTCTGCGTTCTTCCTACAAAGGAACTCGGGAAGTCGTGGGAAGAGGTGCAGTCGGAAGACGATCGTGAGCTGCTGGACCTGCAGGAAGAGTAAGGGCCAGCACTGGTGCTGGTTAATTCCAGCGTGGAGGAATAGGCAGATGATTCTTTACTTTGGGCTGTGATTACCATTACAAAGAGGGAGAATAAAAAAAAAGTCTCTGAGCCAGGCACCCTTTCCCGAAAACCAAAAGGTTTTTAAATTAAAATAATTTTCCATAAAAATCACTAAAGATACTTTTGGGTGAAATTGGGGTTTTGGATTATTTTTTTGTTTTGTTATCTATTTTTTTTCTTTTGCTTTATTTTACTTTCTACTTTTTCATACAGAGAGCAGGTCATACAAATATAGAAATTATGATAAAACACAGATATGTATTGACAGTGTCTTAGACAAAAACCTTCTAAAAATACAACAGTGAAGACAGAAATCCGATTAAGGCTTTCTGATTTCTTCATAGTCTTTTTCTACCATACATAAAAATATCATCAAAGGGAATTTAGATAAATAAAATAAACTCATACTCTGAGAGATCATATTACTAATACATGTTAGGCAGTTTGTTATGTGATCCTTACATCCATGCCTTTGAAGCGGTACTGTTTGAGTCTGGTAGTGACTCTGTGGTGCAGATCAATTAGACAGCTTGTCTCGGATGGCAGTTACAAGGAATGGCGCTGAGAGAGACCTCGCTCGCTATATATCCCGTAATGGGCAGTTCCAGTCTCTCTCTGTGCCCATAGTCCGCCTCTTCCTTAGTATTAAAAACCTGATAACTGTCAGGGTGCTTTCTGGCATGTAAGTAAAAGACTTCCGCAGTCTTCCTTGCAGCCCGAGTACCATATAACTGCACTTTGACCACCAAGATTTCAACACATGAAAGTGCGTTGCAAGTTATAGAAGCAATATTTCAGCACTACGGCATGCACAGCACTGCTCCTTATGGGACTTTCCTATCACTGCAGTCTAAGTACCTGACGAGGTAACAGAAGAAGAGAAGGGTTTTTTCGGGGCTAATGGTTTCATGCCAGGGCAGCCGTGGACGCTGGATTCCATCACTGCCGATGGAGCTTACAACGTGACTGTCCCATCTTCAGATGAGAAAGCAGAGGCCTTGAATCAGAACCTGAGCAGTCACAGCCTCTACCTGGCTCCCTGGCCCTCAGTTGACCAGCTAGATTCCACAGTTCCCAAAACAGCTCCAGGGCTGGGGTTGTGAGCTGCCCGACATGGGTGCAGGGAACCGAACTCAAGTCTTCTATAAAAATAGTACATGCCCTTAACATCTGAGCCGCCTCTCTAGCCCTGCACGGTTTGTTTGTTTTTTTTCAGTTATCATTCTACCGTGAGATGTAACATTTGCGCCATTTAAAATAATCAGTGTTTCTCTCTTGAAATATATGTGTAGGCTTTGTTTTAAACACACACACACACACACACACACACAGTCCACCACGCTGAAGCAGAGTCAAAGCACCTCAGCTCGCATCCTGTGTATTTAGTGCTTGTGGCTAATAGGAGAACATCCATCTCTTGGTAGGTGTCCTTTTGGAATTAAATTTCTCCGTCTGGAAAATATCACAGCACATCCATTCTCAAGTCATTGTTCAAAAGAGTGACAAATAGGGAAACTGGGGCAGCGCAGCACCTACTGGCTGCTTCTACTCATCTCATGCTTGGAATTCCAGACACTGTATCTCAAAGTCATAATGGGATGTGGCAGTCTTTCCCAAGATGTCAGACTCAAGGATTGGTGGCACTGCTAAGAAACAGACAGATGCAACTCACCATGAAGTGCACCTCCCGTGAGGATGACCATGCTCTGTCTTCTTTTTAACCTAGTGACTGGTCGGATTGGCAGGAGTACCCCGTCTCTGCTGTCTGCCTATTCTGTGAAAAGCAAGAGGAGACAATAGATAAATTATATGTGCACATGAAGGTGAGATGCTCTTATCTTTCTTTAATTTTGTTTCATTCTGACAGTGTGGAGCTGGTTCTCGTTGGATCCTCATTTACTCACTGGGATGGTTTATGTTAAGCTGACAGGACCTAGAATCTCCTCGGAAAGGAGCCTCTGGGCATGCTTGAGGGCTTTTCGTGACTGGGTTCATTTAGGTGGGTGACTACACCAAATGTGGACAGGTCTGCCGCTGAGTGAGGAGAACGAAACCAAGCAGCAGCGTTTGCTGCTCTCTGCTTTGTCCTTTCTCCATGAAGGTTTGTTGTTGTATTATTGTGTTGTTGTTGTTGTTGTTGTATTATTGTGTTGGTGTTGGTGTTTGTCAAGGTACACTAATCTCAGTGTGGAAACAGGCAGGAAGCACACATCCTCCAATCATTACTCCATTCCTGAAAGTGCATTGGGCAAACAGAAGAGCCTGGCCAGGCCCACCCAGGAGAAGAGAGGTGCGGTGTACAGGATGGTTGCCTGACCCGAGCGGGCTGCGGCTCACACGCCATAGCTCCCACCCTCGGGGCGCCCCCCTGAGCGTGGCAGCGCAGGAGTCCATCCGCAGCCACAGTGGGTGCTGGGGTCTCCTTTCTGGCCCTTCCTGTATTGTTGACTAGGATGGAAAGAACAGAGGTCTTGCTAGACACAAAGGTCAAGAACAGAACTGGACAGACTCCTCCTCAAGGAGGAGAAAGAAGAAAAGGTGCGAGGGAGCATTCCTGGTCTGCTTTGCCCTCTGGGTATCATGTTTATATTTAAATGAACCCAGTAATTCTGAACCTTTATTCACTTCAGCTCAAAATATATACCCAAAAGATACTCCCTATGTGTTGCTCTGACCCTGGGCTCGATGCCTGTAGCTGGCATCTGTTTTTCACTCACCTTCAGTCCTCCTCATTCAGAAATGCTGTTCTTAGTTCAGCAAAATAAGGACCTGGGCAGAGCTAGAAAGACTATGGGCATACATTCTTATGAATCCCTTTGTCTACAGTGGGTTACCAGTAGAATGGGTATATGGCCCTTTATAGATGTTTCGCCATGTATGGGAACAGTTGTGGTATCCCCACAGGCTCATGGCCCCCACTCAGTCACTCTCGTCGGCAGCCAGTCATGAACTCCCTGAGCGAGCTGCACCTGGTGGGGTTGCACAAAATGCTGCCACAGTGAACTAGATGTTTTTCTGTGAGGTGATAGGTTTGAGCATTTACACAGACAGCTGGAGAAAGGGGACTAGCAGCAGGCCGTAAGCCTTCTGTCCCGTGGCAGTCCAAAGGAAGCGTAGTTGATGCGAGAAAGTGGAACCGAACAAGCACACACAAACCTGGCTATGTGGAGAATCCCCTGCTTCTGACTCTTTAAAACCTGGTTCTGGAATTGTGGTCCAGATGCTCTGCCTACAGGAATCTCAACTTACCATACACTTTTATCAAGCAAGATATTTCAGACATGTAAATTGTCAAAACTGCAGTAAGCTGTGACCAATTAAAACATTTCAAATGATCGATGCTTTGGGTTGTGCTTCAAAGAACTGCTGACCGTGGAGAAAGGTAGTTAGAATTGGAAGATTTCAAAAGCAGAAGACGATGAACTCAGACTGCTTCTAATATCCTCAAGCCCCTGTGAGTCAGATGCCTGTTTATAGCTTTAGCCTGAAAGATTAAATAATTCAGATGCTTACAAATATACTCCTTCCCTTTTTTAGGACACGCATGAGTTTGATCTCC
Source organism: Apodemus agrarius (assembly GCA_964023405.1). Lineage (NCBI taxonomy): Eukaryota > Metazoa > Chordata > Mammalia > Rodentia > Muridae > Apodemus > Apodemus agrarius. The sequence goes on from OZ030011.1 coordinate 83,750,103, forward strand.
TCAGAATAAAGTCAGAGCTCGGTGAGTTTGATTGGGAAGTTGTTTTCTATGACACTGCACTTTTATGAGCCATCCTGTAAGTGACGCCTGTGTCCTTTAGCCACGACTGAGGTCTGCAGTCACGTGATCCGTCTCTGTACAGACATTCCTAAATTCACTGAAGCGGTGATTCTTGGCCATTGTGAATTCTGATCTTCAAAGGTTTACTTCTTCTTTTTTTTTTTTTTTAATTTCACATACTTTTCTTCTGCTCTTCTACATATGTGAGCACTTTAATAAAAATGAAAAAAAGAAGCTCGCAGAAAGATAACAGGTAGCTTGAGGCATGGGATTATTTATTATAATTAATTTGTTTTGTCTTAGAGACAGAGCTTCACTCACCATGCAGCTCTGATCAACCTAGAACTTGCCATGTCGATCAGGAAGGCTTCAAACACATAGAGATCTGTCTGCCTTTGCCTTCTGAATACTGAGATCAAAGGTGTGTACTACCACACCGGATAAGAGCTCAGGTTCCTGAAGGCAGATTACAGTCAGACAGGAGTGTCTGACTCCAGCACATACTGTGTATATAACATTAGGCCTCAAAGCAGAACACTGTGAACTGTGTATTCAACACTACATACTGCAGTGCATTGCAGAATAGCTACTATGCGTTATTACAGATGTGGCCAATTGTATACATAACTCTCAGGGTGGCTGCCATGGAAGGATTAGCAATGTTGAGACATAAATTACTAATTTCCTAGTGGGTCTAATATACTGGGCTCCTGGAGATATGACTTTGCTTTGCTGCTATTACAGACATGCATATGTATTACACACTGACTTTGTTTACTAGTCAGGACCATAGGCTGCAGATCTACCAGCCTGGTCTAAAACTGTGGCTCCCCCATTTCCCAGCTGTGAGATCTTGAACATTTTCCTAATAAGTAATGTTGATGTAATGATTCCACCTAGGTGATGTTGGTTTGGAAGATGAAATGTATTAAAACATAAAAAGTAGTGAGTATAGGCCACAGCATGTAAGCCCTATATTGGTGTTCATTAATGTATTTTAATTGTTCCATGTTTTCAAGTTGCTTAATTAGAATAAGTGTTTCCTGTAAGAAATTATAACAATTGTTCATGTTTTTAACATAAAATTGTTAAATATTTTAGAATTATAGATCTTAAGACATCACATGATATCATACAGATATTTAAGTTTCTATATATCAGCTTAAAATAAATTTAACTTTTTTAAATTTAAAATTTTTTAAAAGAAAATAAATTAATGACAATGCAGAAATAATGCTGAAGGTTTTCTAATGATTTGCAGGGTTAAACTTCTATCAGCAAGTGAAGCTGGTCAACTTCATCCGAAGGCAAGTTCACCAGTGCAGGTGCTACAGCTGCCATGTCAAGTTCAAATCCAAAACGGAGCTAAGGGCTCACATGGAAGAGGCCAAGCACACCTCACTACTCCCTGACAGGAAAACGTGGGACCAGCTGGAGTAAGTCTTACTGAGCAGAGCATGGACCTCGGTTCATGTCACCCTGTCCTCCGTCGTGTGTCTCTCTATTTAACTTCTTTACACATGTACACACATATGAAATCAAGTATCATATATACTTATAAATGTATGGCATTTGTGTAACTTGTAACACACGAAACCATTATTTTGGAATTTGAGTTGGCTAGTCATGTACAGATCAGTATAGAAGTAGATACGAACTTTTAAATTATATTTTATTAGCAAAATATTTCAGGCACCTTCTCACATCCGCTGCTCATCCGTTCCATCTTTTTTAATGGCGACCAGATGTGCCATTGACTACTGTACCCTGACTTGTTAGGTTATTTCTTACTTTTTGCTATTGCAAATAGTAATAAAATGATAGCTATATGCCTGCATATGTCTCCTAATTATATATCATCCAGATAAAAATTAGTATGTCAATGACATGCACATCACAGAGCTTCTGGTGTACATTTTCCATATTGGCACTTTAAAAACATGAAGCATTCATTCTCTGACATGAACTTTTTGAAATAAGTGATGTCAAGTTTCCCGTGTCATTTTACCAGTCTAGTCCATCAATGATGGATCTCACATCATTTTTGTTGACTTCCGTGGGGGGAGTGGGACACTAGCTACCTAAAACTTCAGTATCCTCAGAGAATATTAAATTAGGACTCCACAAAACTCTACCCAAAACAACTCTGGTTTCCCTTGTTTGGAAGACTTCCCACTCACAAGGCACAAAATCAGCCCTCTGTTGAACTGGTATTCTGGTCTTAGTCCTCATAGAAACTAGAGATGAAGAAACATGGTTGTGGTTTTGTTGGGTGTCTTAGTTAGGGTTTTACTGCTGTGAACAGACACTATGACCAATGCAAGTTTTATAAAAGACAACATTTAATTGGGACTGGCTTACAGGTTCAGAGGTTCAGTCCATTGTCATCAAGGCAGAAACATGGCAGCATCCAGGCAGATATGGTACAGGAGGAGCTGAGAGTTCTATCTCTTCATCTGAAGGCTGCTAGTAGAAGACTGACTTCAAGGCAACTAGGGTGAAGGTCTTAAGCCCACACCAACAGTGACACACCTACTCCAACAAGGCCACACCTCCTAATAGTGCCACTCCCTGGGAAAAGCATATACAAACCATCACATTGGGTATTTGAGATTTTTACTTTGAAAAAAAAAATCTACTTTTGGCTGAGTTAAAATTTTGGAAGGGCCCTACTTTTTGAGTTAATAAAGGGGTTGCTGTGTTTTAGCTGGAACTGCCCAGCACTGGAGTGGGCTGCCTGTGCAGCTGATGCCTGTCATGGTAGAGACTGAGCTGAGGGAGTCAGGCTCACATCAGACAGGCAGGGGCTCCCAGCACAGCCCTTGCAGCGTACTGAAGTGTCATCATGGGACACGGCAAGCCAGTGCTGTGTGCAGGTGCTGCTCAGACGTTTTCCATGATTTTTACTCATTTGGTTATTCGGTGTCTCTGTGGTTGCTTTCAGGTATTATTTCCCCACCTATGAGAACGACACCCTCCTGTGTACACTGTCTGACAGTGAAGGCGACCTAACAGCTCAAGAGCAAACTGAAAACGTCCCCATCATCAGCGAAGATACGTCCAGACTGTGTGCTTTAAAGCAGAGCAGTGTTCTCAACCAACTGCTCCTCCAGGGATGCCTGGAAAACTAGGAGAAGCTGCTGTGGGCACAGTGGACAGGCTGCTGCGGACGCAGCGTCACATGTAAGACACAGGCAAAAGAAGAGTTCAGATTTGATCATCGACACAGCATCACTCATTGCCGAAATCATGGTTGTTGTTGATGGAAATGTTTTTCAAGAAATAAAGAAGAAAAATAAAACGTGCTGTTTTTATATTTGGACTGAGAAATTTTATTATATGATAATCCTAAATGATTTTATTTCATAAACTCGTGATTATCTATAACATGGAGAATGTAGAAGTCACAAACATCCGAATGGATAACCCTGATTTTAACCCCTTGTTTGCTCTCCTTCCCATGGGCCTGTCGTTTATCAAGTCACAGTGTTCAGTATGATTTCTGTACTCAATTGGGAACTTGTGAATGATTAAAGCAAGACCCACCAAAGCAAAGAAAGATGGCCAAAGGTCTAGATAATGCACAAACTAGACTGAAAATAATCCAAACCTGATTGTATTACAATGTTAATTGCTTTCCTGCTACAAACCCCATAGAAACGGGCATAGTGTAATTAACCTCACTCTTCCCCAAAATATATGTGTACCTATGTATGCATTTTCCCTACTATATATAATAATAGCAATAGTAACAATGACAAGTACCACTGTCTATAAACATAACTGTAGTGGTATTATAACACCTAATAAAGTTAGAAGGAACTTATCAATATCATTTTTACTTTTTCCAGGTAGTCTCAAAAATGTCTTCTTATAGCAAGTACCAGCTGTGATACACATAGTATATGACCTCTTATAAGATGCACTCAGGAAAACAAAAATTACTTTTGTGGATTTCTACCAGAAATGAATAGCTTGGATAAAATAAACACCATGCTATACTAAGTTAAGTGGCAGTCTGCAAAATAATTGGCTTTTATGCTTATAAAAATGTCAAGGTCATCTTTGTTAAAAAAAAAAAAGCTAAAATTGTATTCTACATTAAGGAGAGCTAAAGATAGTGTGATGGATAGGTTGGATGAGGGAACAGGAAATAAGCATCTGACTTTGCATGAAAGACAGTGGAATTGTTGCAAATGTTTGACAGGGTCTGTAAACAGTATGTTGTTTGCATTAGTTACTCTTCTGGCTGTGACCAAAAACCTGATAGAAGCAGCGTAAGGAAAAAGCGGGGCTTATTTTGGCTCACGGATTTGGGGAGCAGCCCATGAGGCAAAGAAAGCACAGCAGCTGTGGCACAAAGCGGCTGGTCCTGAAGCTGGTGAGGAACGGTTTGCCCTTTAATGTGGGACTCTAGCCCATGCAGTGGCGTCACACACATTTAGAGTGGGTTCTCCTACCTCAATAAAATACAGAAACTCCCTCACATCTGTCTCAGAGGTTTGTCTCCCAGGGGAATCTTGATCCTATCAAGTTGACAGTATTAACCATCAAAACATTGCCATTAATTTACAGATTTTGATGACGGTACTGTAATGTCTGAGACTGTTCTTGTGTTTAGGAAATCATCCCCCAAAGTACTTAAGGATGAAGAATCAATTTTCTTGTCTGGGTGGTGGTGGCTAGCGCCTTTAATCCCAGCACTTGGGAGGCAGAGGCAGGCAGATTTCTGAGTTCGAGACCAGCATGGTCTACAAAGTTAGTTCCAGGACAGCCACAGCTACACAGAGAAACCCTGTCTTGGGGAAAAAGAAAAGAATCAATTTTCTGGCATCTTACACTCAGAAAATTGACATGAATATAGAAAAAGAGTGATAAAATACATGTGTGTAAGATATGACAGTGTGAAGAACATATGGAAACTCTTGGTACCATATCAACTCCTCTAAGACTGAAATTAAAAGGTTTTAAAATATCATTTTACACTAGGTTTACTTCATCAAGCCCCAAATGAAGCTAATAAATTACATTTGGTTGGTGTGACTTTTCTGGTCCCCTAAAGGATATTTACAGCAGTTCAGTCCTCCTCGTTTTGGGAAGGTGGGCAGCAGGAACATGTGCGTGTAAGTGCATGTGTAGGCTGAAGCTTGAAGGGAGCACTCCTCAGGAGCCATCTACCTGTGGGACCAGGGACTCACCAGTTTGTCTAAGCTGAAGGCTACTAAGCTTCAGGGCTCTCCTACATGGACCTCTGCATGGATGGGATTACAAACATGCCACCATGCCTGGTTCTTCATGTGGGTCACAGGGGTAAAACTCAGACCCCAGTGCGTGTGTGGCAAGTACTTCACCAACTGGGCCATCTCCCCAAGGCCCACACTACTCTTTAAATGACACCATTTTTCAAACTGGCTCCTTTGTCTCACTTTCTGAATTGAGATCGTTTAAGCCATGTGATTTAGCATGTTCTATTACTCATTTGTCCTGCTGTGGTACTTCAGATAGCAATGGCCCCCCATAAATTCAGTTATTTAAATGCTTGGCCTGTTAGGAGGTGTGGCCTTGCAGGAGGAAGTGGAAGTGTGTCACCGTGGAGGCCAACTTTGAGGTCTCATTGCTCAAGGTAGGCCTAGTGCAGGCAGTCTTTCTCCTGCTGCCTGTCCCCCCAAAAAATAGTCTATGCCATCAGCTCTCACTGGCCAGATCCATTGCACACCTCCCCTTCTATTTTCCATCTACCCTTTGTCATGTCCTTAGTAATTTGGGGCTAAATATGTGTTTTCAGGTAATACAGAAAGAGAGTTTTCTATTTCTGCTCTTTCTTTACAGTTGAGACCCATACATACCATGTATGCTATACAACACTGGCTTCTGACGTTCTAGGCTTCCATGGTTAATGGAAGCCTGTGTAACAATATGTTGCCTGGATTTGTAAATCACATCTTCTCTGATCATCTCTTACATGCCCACATGTCAAGCTCTAAAGATAGATGCCTATGTATGCTTTTCGTTAGAACCTAGCAAACACAAAGTAGATTTCCTTGTTGTAAAAGGCCTAAGTAAAAGACAACTTAAGTTAAATTGTCCTAAAAACAAAGGTTAAAAAGACAAGTGTTCTCCTGTTTCTAGAACACTGTCTCTAGGAAACAGATCTGTTGGGGGAAATCAGTGTCTTGCAGTTTTCTCTGAATTGTTCCGTTTAGAACAGGAGCAAAAGGATGTAAGTTAAAATCAAGAATAACAAGCTTCCAAAGGAGAAAGCTTTGGGGCAGAGAAAAGGGTTGTCTTGGAAAACAAGTCGGACATAACAGGAAAAGTGAGACCTAAGGAAAGGCAGCGACTGAAAGAGAAAAGCACCTGGGGTTTAACTCATAAGATGCTACTCTGGGGGTAGATGGGTCTATTTTAATGATCAAAGGAGTAGCTTAAACCCAATCAAATCTAATAATAGAAGCAAAATTCCAGAAAATCACAGTGACTCTCTGAGGGGCCAAAAATGCAGACAACTAATGCCCAAGGCCTCTCCAAGCTGCGAAGACTCCTTGCCAAGTAGCATTAGAGAGTTCATTGTAAAAATGGACAAACATCTGAATGTGCAAATACACTTGTAATCCCAACACTTGGGAGGCTGATGTAGGAGGATTGCAAATTCAAGGACAGGCTGGATATATAGTAAGACTGTCAGAAACCAGAAACAGGAAAGATGGTTCCTTACCCACATCCAGCAGATTAAAGAAAGACAAACCACGGAGGGAGCAGGGTGGGCTGGGGGAGGGAGGCGGGAGGACAGCAATAAGCAGAGAGTGGGAACAATAAATGAAAAGAAGCTGCTTGAGGTTTTAATGAGTTTGTAGGTGTCAGTCCAATTAAAGATAAAGACATGAGTGCTGCTGTGCACAGGAAACATACCTGAGAAAGCTTTGGAATTACGACTCAAAATGAAGACAAGAAAGGTAAATAACAAAAGGATCCAGGCAGTGTAGGCTTAGATTTTTTTTTTAAGGCCTACTTTAATTATGGCTTTTTAATGCGTCAACCTCTCTTCTAGCCTACCACCCACCAGAGGTAAAGGAAGAGAAAGATTAGTAAGAGACAGGATTTGTGGACCTGTATAGAAATAGTTCTGTGGGGGAGAGTCCAATGTCTGTTGTCAGCAGTCCAGTCCACTCGGCAAACACCACACATGAATCAGCAATGGCAGCTCCATCCAGAAACAAATTGCAAGGCTCTGCCAATCAACAGGAGTCCCACCAGAAGTTCTTTGATGTGTTTCTCTCTATGAAATCACCACAGGTGATCATCAGCAAAGAAAGCAAAATGAACCAATACAAAAGCATCATCAGCGAAGACCAGTATCAGTGAAGCCCACCAATGGCCAGCAAAGGGTTGCAAGGCGAACTAAAGCGAGAGCATTATCCACTGTTTGTTGGGTTATATTTATACCCTTTCATATGTCTGCTCAAGTGTCCACTCCAGCAAAACATCACATATACTTTCACTAGGCAGCTTCCAGAAAAACACCACATGTATGTTCTCAGCAAAACATCCTCTCACATATCTGCTTCAGCAAAACATCTTCTCATAAGACAGTTTCCAGAAAAATATCATATGGCACAATTGAGTCTCCAGTGAAAGCAGAAATTTCCTCCTTAAGGCAAGATAGTGAGTGATAAATGAGATCTGTTCCTGGATTGGAATATACAGAGAAGAGAACCCATTCATGTAGAAATGTGGAAAGGATGCACTATTAACGAAAATGCACTTTCCACTTGGAAAGATGGTCTCACCCATGTTCAGTAATTGAAATCAATAGTTAAGCCTAAGGTACAGATATCAAAGGTGAAAAGTGTAGGAAAGAAGAAAAGAGATGCCTTTGCATGAGAAAGAGAACTCATTACTTAACACAATTGCTTTATCTACCCTTTTCTCCTACAAGAAAGATAGATTCATTTTCTTTTCTTCCTTCTTTCTTTCTTTCTTTCTTTCTTTTTTTTTTTGGGGGGGGCAGAGTATTATAAGCATTGTCTATTTTTTTTACTGATTAGCTTATTTGTTTACTTAACATCCCCAATCTTCTCCTCCCAGTTTCTCCCTCTCACTTCTCTTCCCTTCCCCTATTCACCCATCCTGATCTCCTCACAGAAGAAGAGGGAAGCCTCGTATGGATATTATCCAGCCTTGGCATATCAAGTTGCAGGAAGAGTAGGCTCATCTTCTGTTGAGGCTAGACAGGGCAGCCCAGTTAGGGAAAAGGGATCCAAAGGCAAGCAGTGTAGTAAGAAATGGCCCCTTTAGGAGTCCCACATGAAAACTCTGCTGCTATACATGTGAAAAGGGCCTGGATCCATCCCATGCATGCTCTCTGGTTGGCAGTACAGTATCTATGAGCCACCATGGGCCCAGGTTAGTTGATTCTGTGGCTTTTCTTGTGGTATCTTTGACCCCTCTGGTTCCTTCAATCTTTTATTTCTCTCTTCCAAACAATTCTCCAAGCTGCATTTAATGTTTGGCTGTGGGTAACTGCATCTGTTTACATCAGTTGCTGGATGAAATCCCTCTGATGACAGTCACACTAGGCTCCTATCTGGAACTACAGCAGAATACCATTAATAGTGTCAGAGGTGGGCTCACTCTCATGACAAAGGTCTCAAGCTTGGCCAGTAACTTATTGGCCCTTCCCTCAAATTTTGCTCCATCTTTTACATCTTGTAGGCAGGACAAATTGTGAGTGTAAGGTTTTGTGGTTGAGCTGGTGTCCCGGTCCCTCAACTGGAGATCTTGCCTGGTTACAGGAGATGGCCAGTCAGGCTCCATATCCCCCATTGCTAGGACTTTTAGCCAAGGTCACCCTCATAGATTTCTAGGAGTTTCCAATGTCTTAGATTTCTAGCTCATCCCCAAATGCTGCTCCACAACCCCTACCAATCCAGTTATCTCTCTCCCAGTACTCTTAGACAAGCAAACTAAAAGGCAGAGAGAGAATATACAAATTAACAAAGTCAGAAATGGAAAAGGGAGACCTAACAACAGACACCAAGAAAATCCAAAGAATCATTAAATCTTACTTCAAAAACCTGTACTCCACAAAATAAAGTATGATTTTCTTTATAGATACCATTTACCAGAGCTAAATCAAGATCAGGTAAATAATATAAATATATAATCTATAAGGAAAGAGTAGCAGTCATTGAAAAAGTCAGAGAGAGAGAGAGAGAGAGAGAGAGAGAGAGAGAGAGATTTTTAATGTAGAATTCTACCAGACCTTTAAAGAAGAAGTAATACCAATACTCCTCTAATTACTCCACAAAATAGAAACAGAAGGAACCCTGTCAAATTCATTTTGAGGCCACAGTCATCCTGATACCTAAACCATACAAAGACTCAACAAATAAAGAATTTCAGACCAATTTCCCTTATGGCCATTATGCAAAAAACTTGATAAACACAAAAATAATAAAATCAAAAATTGAATCCAAGAACACATCAAAACAGCATCCAAAACAGTAGAATGCATGGATAATTCAACATACAAAAATCCATATAACCAACCATATAAACAAAGTGAGATGAAAAAAACCACATGATCATCTCATTGGGTGCTAAAGAAGCCTTTGACAAAATCCTATACCTCTTTATGATAAAAGTCTTAGATCTATCAGATAATACAAGGAATATATTAAACATAATAAAGGCAATATACCACAAGCCAATAGCCAACAGCAAATTAAATGGAGAGAATCTTAAAGCAATTCCACTAAAATCAGGGACAAAGCAAAGCTGTCCACTCTCTCAGTATTTTATAGTACTTGAAGTTTTAGCTAGAATGATAAGACAACTGAAGGAGTTTAAGAAGATACAAATTGGAAAGAAGTTAAAGTATTGCTATTTGCAGATGGTAAGATAGTATACACAAGTGACCACAAAAATTCTACCTGGGAGTTTGTATAGCTGATCAATACCTTCAGCAAAGTAGCTGGATATGAAATTATCTAAAAACATCCAGTAGCTCATCTATACACAAACTATAAATGGGCAGAAAAAGGAATTAGGGAAACAACACTCTTCACAATAGCAACAAGTAAATAAAATAACTTGGTGTGGCTCCTTCCAAGCAAGTGAAAGGCCTATATAAGAAGAATTTCAAATCTTTGAAGTAAGAAATTGAATAAGATATCAAAAGATATAAGATATCAGAAGATATGAAGGATTGGTAGGATAAACACCGTAAAAATGGCCATCCTACCAAAAGCAATCTATAGACTCAACACAAATCCCATCAACATATCAATACAATTTTTATAGACCTTGAATGAACAATATTCAACTTCATATTGAAAAACAAGCAAGCAAATAAAAAACAGAAGAGCTAAAACAATCCTGAACAATAAAAGAACATCTGAAGGGATCGCCATTCTTAATTTTAAGGTGTTCTACAGAGCAATAGTAATAAAAACTGTATGGTACTGGCATTAAAAACAGACAAGTTGATCAGTAGATTGAATCAAAGACCCAGAAGTAAATCTATACACCTATGAACACTTGATTTTTTTTGACGAAGAAACCAAAATTACACAATGGAAAAAAGAAAGCATCTTCTGCAAATGGTGCTGGTCTAACTGGATGTCTGCATGTGCAAGAATGAAAATAGATCCATATCTATCACTCTACTCAAAATTCAAGTAGAAGTGGATTAAAAACATCAACATAAAATCAGATACACTAAACCTGATAGAAGAGAAAGTGGGAGGAAGCCTTGAACATATTGGTACAGGAGACAACTTCCTGAAGAGAATACCAGCAGCTCAAGTACTGAGATCAATAATTAATAAATGGGACTCCTGAAACATAGAGAAAAGCTGTCTCGAGGAACATCCAGAGAGGATGTGTGATGAACAATAGTTAAAGAGAAAAGAGGCCATAAATAATTAGGAGTCCATGGGAAAGACAGGAGGAAGGAAACAGAAGGGAGAAAACGATGCATTTATATTAATTTCAAAACAATAAAACATATTTTAAAAAGAAGAAAAATATATATAACCTGACTGCTAGAAAGACCATCTTCCAACATAGAGAAAAGCTGTCTCGAGGAACACCCAGAGAGGACTTATGATGCAGAAGAACCATCATCTAAAGACAGATCTACTATGGACTTTTGGTTGTTTGGGCCAATAAAGGCACTTTATTGTTTAGAGTCTTTAAGTAGATCTCTATGCCATGCAGCAGAAGAGTCTTCGCTGAAGTAAATGTCTCGCAGTGTGCACGAAGGGAGTGCAAACCTCTGATGCTCTTCCGTGTCTCCAATCTTGTCCCACTTTTCTGACTGCCCAATCTTACTGAGCAACCAAGCCCTTTCTATTGATTAAATATAAAACCTCACTCCCCCTACTTGAATGTCTTCACATTTGTATCTCTGTACATTAACATCTGCTTGTCTTCCATGCACCAAGTGGCCCAGGCCACTGTGTATCCTTACACTAATTTGTTTCCAGCTGGGGCAGCTTAAATTCAGACTAACGAGAATTAAAGAGGAAGGTCAGGTCTGCTGAGAGCATGCTTAGGTGCCACGGACAGATATTGCATGTGGTCTTTCTCCATTCTCCCTTCTGAGAGAAAATGATATAGTAAATGAGAGGATGTGTTAGATGAAAATTTTAATTTATAAGAACCCCAGTTGGCTATCCCCATGAGACAAAAAGTCATGATAAAAAGACAGATTGCACTTCTCTGTCTGGCATAGAGAAAAGAGCATGCTGGAAGAGATGTGAGGGCAGCCGGAAAGGCAGGAAAGATCCTGGAGGAAGATTTCAGGAGCTGGAGAGACTGTAGGCAGGTCATCGCTTAAGAGTTGTTATGTGATGTCTACATTTCTTCCGAAAAAGTTCCTCAAGAAGTAGAGCCAGGGTTGACCGCTGACCTCCACACATGCGTGCATCTGCATGCACAGTTAATAGGACCAAAGGAATTAGTCTTTAAACCTGCGGCACTTGGAGTCATGTGGTAGTTACTGTCCAGCTTCTTCTTCATAGACTAAAACCGTCTGTCTCAGTCAATGGTCTATTGCTATGAACAGACACATGACCATGACAACTCTTACACGAGAAAACATTTGACTGGGGTCTTGCTTACATTTGCAGGCGTTGGGCGGCACACAAACAGACATGATGTTGGAGGAGTAGCTGAGAGCTCTACATCCCATCAGGAGCAGCAAACAGCAGGAAGAGACTCTGGGTTTGGAATGGGCTTTTGGAAACTTCAAAGCCTATCACCAGCTACACGCTTCCCCCGGAGAGGCCACACCTCTTAACAGTGCCACTCCCTGATAATCAAGTATTCAAATCTATGAGTCTCTGAACACCATTCTTATTGAAACTACTACATGCCTCTTCCTGGCCCCCATAGGCTGGTAGCTGTATCATAATGCAAAATGCATTCAGTCGAATTTCAAAAGTCCCCATAGTCTGTCATAGTTTCAACACAGTTTAAAGGTGCTAAGTTCAAAGTCTCTTCTGAGACTCAACGCGCGTTTTTTAACTGTAACCCCCTGTAAAGTCAAAATTTAAAAGCAGATCACATACTTTGAACATACAATGGCTCAAGAATATACATTACCATTACAAAAGGGAGGAAAGGGAGCCTAGTGAGGAAAGGCTGGACCAAAGCAAGACCTAAAACCAGCTGGGCAAACTCCAAAGTCTTCATCTCCACGTCTGATATCAAAGCACTCTTCAGATCTCCAACTCCTTTCAGCGTTACAATGCATTCCTCTCTCGCGGGCTGGTTCCTCACCCTGTTAGCTTTCCTTGGCAGTTATCCTGGTACTAACATCCCCAACATCTTGGGGTCTACAATGAAATCCAGACGTCACCTTCACAGCTTCGCAACACGACTTCTCTATACCCCCATTTGAGGACACATGCCTGGCCTCAGCTGCTTCCCTCAGCTGCAGAGGAAGATTCCGCAACCACTTTTTGTACCATTGACTCTACGGCCAGAACCAAACGGCTAAAGCTGCCAAGTTCCTCTGCTTTCAAAGGCTGGAACACAGCCCCTCATTCTATTACTTCTGCATCAGTTTTCTCTCTTTGTTGGTTTCCTACGCTCCCTAAGCCTTTCTTTTACTCCTAAATTGGCAGCCTAGTTGGGTGGAGTCTTATCCTGAGGTCACCACTTCCTTTATTCTACTTAACTTCAGGCTTTTCTTTAAGCTTTTTATCTCCTTGAGCACTGGACTTAGGTCCATTTCACTTCCTGATGCTCCTTTTCTCCTCAAACTGTGCATTTTGTATTTTTCCTTGCTCAGCTTGGTCTTTTTTTTTTTTCTTTTTTTTTTATGATAGATCTGCATAAGAGTGGACACTAAGAAGCTTGGGAATTCTAGATTGCCTTGAAATCTCTGTCAGTATCATTAATGCAAATCTTCAATTTAGCCTCAGGCCGATGTTTTTAGACAAGGGCAGAAAGCGGCCCCATTCTGTACTGAAAAATCACAACAATGGTGTCTAGGCTCCTTGATAACATTCCTTTCCTCTGAAACCTCTCAAGCTGGGCTGTCCTAATCTACATTGCCTTCAGTACTATTGTCTTCCATGTTCCTGTTAGTATAGCCCTTTCTTTAAGTTTTCAGCTGCTTTCCTAATCCAAAGTCCCAAAGACCCCACCCCCAACCCCCTTCTACCAACAAGCAGCATGGTCAGACCTATCACAGCAATACCCCACTCCCTGGTATCAATTTCTGTCTTAGTCAGTGTTCTATTTCTGTAAAGAGTCACCCCAGGACCATGGCAACTCCTAAAAGAAAGCATTTCATTAGGACTTGCTTATGGAGACCATTCTTATTCAAACTACCACACCCTCGGTCCCCTACCTAGCCTGAGTGCAGGCTGTTAACAGTCCACAGATAATGCTCTTTCTTGAAATTGTCCTTCACTGAAATAAGCTACAAAGAGTCATGGAGCCTTGGGAGAAATGATTCATATGAGTTGGAAGTGATGGTAGAGGAGGCAACCAGAGTTGTGTTTGTATTTAACAATTTAGACAAAGATCACTGGTGACTTTGGCAGGAGAGTATGAGGAAGGGTGAGGACTAGGTTTCTAGAAGACAAACAAACAAACAAAAAGGAGGCAGGGAGAACGTGCAAGACCTGAGTCCTAAAGGAAGACTAGGAACTATGGCATTGGACCGTTGGCTAGGCAGGGGAACTGACTTGAAGACAGGATCTCAGGGTGGCAAAGCCCTCTAGTTTGAATGAAGCCAAAAGGATACCTAGAAAAGTGGGTGTTGTCCTCACATGGCTATCTTAAATGGTACATTTGAGTGCATTCGACCAGAATATATATATATATATATATATATATATATATATATATATATATATATATATGCTTCTTCATATGCCAGTGAGATTAGAGTATTATCCTCTAGTGGGAACTGGGCTCTCTGTCCCCAGAGTATAGACTGTGCCGTTCACATTGGATCGGTGTTTAGAGTCATCCCATTGGACTCCATGCTTATGAGTTCAATCCATTTACTGAAGTGAGTTCATGAAACGAGTTTTAACACCATGATGAGTTTCCTTTCTTCTAGTAGAGCAACGTAGATTAGGACAGCCTGGCTCGAGAGGTTTCAGAAGAGACGAATATTAGCAAGGAGCTAGAGACAGTTCTTATGATAGTTCTTGCTTTTCTACTTAATTTTGCTAAAATTATTTTGCAGTTTTTAGTTCTGTTTGTAAGCATGATGCAAGAAGGATCACATGCATCTGCTAAATCATCTGTTGACTTCTGGTCATCCGAATGCCCTTCTGTGCTCGGCATCTCTATGAAATCCTATAGCCTAGCTGGGCGGTGGTGGCGCACGCCTTTAATCCCCGCACTTGGGAGGCAGAGGCAGGCCGATTTTAAGTTCAAGGCCAGCCTGGTCTACAGAGTGAGTTCCAGGACAGCCAGGGCTACACAGAGAAACCCTGTCTTGAAAAAAAAAAAAAAAAAAAAAAAAAAAAAAACAAAAAAAAAAACAACGACAACAATAACAAAAATCCTACAGCCTAAATCTATACTTGTAGAATCTAATTGTATCAAGACAATTTAGTCTTGATTTATCACTAACAAAGCATTCAGTGTGAGATCTTAATCATCAGTAATACCATTTCGGGTTTTTCTTTCCCCACTTCTACACTTTCTAATAAGATTTGTTGTGACGAGGAGAAAGTCCTCCGAGAACACCCATCAACAGGAGACTCTGCAGTTGAGCCCCTCTTGCCTTTCATTTCTAGGTGTGCCATGAAGTGGCACGCTCCGTGGCAGCCAACTTACAAACGGTAAACACACACTTCAAGGTGAGTCTCATCCTTGTGAAGTTCTGAGGCACTCATGAAATCGCTTCTGTCTCTCTCCACTACTGCCCTACAATCACTGCGCTACTTGAGCTCCTGAGAGAACCCAGGCTGGCTAATTCCTTCTTTAGCTTTCATCTCCACACGTTCTTCTTCTCCTCAGAAAGTGACAACATGCTTCTTTCAGATCTCCCTGGAAACCAGTGGCGATGTCAGCCATGGTTGAAAAAGCCTTGGTTAGTGAAATTCCTTTTTTTTTTTTTTTCCTAAGCATATTCTTATTGTCAGGCACTAAAATAACCTGGGCTAACTTATTAAAATAAGCTCTCGGGCTAATGAATGCAATAATCATGGCTCATAAAGGCAATGACTTCTGTAAAATTTCTTTATTTAGAGCATTTGGAGCCTTAAAAGTGGCAAATTTGTATGTGTCAAACTAAGATGATTAACTTTAAAAGAAGATAAAAAATTATGTAGTAGTATACAATAGCCATGATGAAGGTGATCCCCGCGCAAGTTTAAAATTAGAAATCCTAAACTTGAAGCGGTGGCTCCAATAAAACAGGCTGAAATGATGCCAGCTAGGAAACTCAGCGAGAGGTAGGTGAGCCTGGGACCCTACACCAGGGCTCCCTGCTAAGTCCTAACCCATGTCCCCAGACATTCCATTCCAATACACCAGAAATTTGGATCCTAGACTTTTTTGTTTGTTTTCTTAAGAGAAATCAGAAACCTGCATTTTTATGTGAGATTTCCTTACTTTTCATCCCTATCTGAGAACTTACTTCAGTTTGACTCCTGATATTTGTGACATTATAAAGTAGAATTTAAAAATTCAAATAGTTGTCGGGAGACGTGACTCAGAGGAGGAGTACTTACTTAATACACACAAGGGCCTGGATTTGACCCCCAGCACTACTGAATACATGAATGAAGTTCATGGAGTTTTACTGAAAACCACTATTCAAAAAAGTAAAGTGAAGCTTACCCTCCAGAGGCATCGTAAAATGTTTATTTGTATTATAATATATATAGTATATTAGAATAGTGGCATTTATATATTAAAATATAAAGAGAATAAAAAGAGTTAAGAACAGATACCAAGAGTATTCTTATAAACACTATATGCACAGACTTACTTACCTCTGTATCTGTAGGGGATATTTTCCCACAACCCTATTCTAGTTAGCTTTAATTATAAACCCTATTTAACTGTAAACTGGATGTCCATGACTAAAGAAAACTGGAGAGGAAAGAATTCAATTGGCTTCCATTTCTACATGACTGTTAATCATTGAATAAGTCAGTTCAGGAACTCAAACAAGGCAAGACCCTAGAGGCAGGAGCTGATGCAGAGGCATGCCCACTGGCTTGCTTTCTGGGCCTTGCTCAGCCTGCTTTCTCATAGAACCCAGGGCTATTAGCCCGGGGATAGCCCCATCCACAATGGTCTGGCCCTCCCCATCAATAACTACATAAGAAAGATGTCCTATAGGGAGGCATTTTTCCCTCCTTTCAAATAACTCTAGTTTGTGTGTCTAGTTGACACAAGACTAGTCAGCACACTTGACCTATCCTAAATCACCTGAGAAGAGTCTAAACCAAGGAGTTTTCCAGATCAGATGGGCCTGTGAATCTGTCTATAGGGGATTGTCTTGATTATTAAACGATGCAGGAGTGCCATGCCCACTGTGGGTGGCAACATTCTCTACACAGGTGGTCCTGACTTTATATGAAATTCAACTAAACTTGTGGGGGGCGGGGCGGGGGGGGGAGAGCCAGGGATTGAGCCAGTCAGGAGGCAGACAGAGGTCCTCATGGTTTCTGTTTAACATTCCTGCTTGAATTTCTGTCCTGACTTCCTTTGATGATAAGACTGTAACCTCCAAGTAAAGCCAAGAAAACCCTTTCCTCTCCTAAGTTATTTTTGGTCCTGTTGTTTACTATGGCAACAAAATAAAACTAGGGCAGACACCTCAAGCTTGTCCAAATCCACAGATCCTCAGTCCCTTCTGTAGAGTGGAGCAGCACCTGGTCACAGCCTGTGCACATGCTTCTGTACAGTGGGCCACCTCTGCACTACCTGTGGTCCCTAATGCACTGTAAACAGGTGTCAATACGGTGCTGTCTGAAGACTAATGAGAGTGAGATGCTTTTATTTTTTTTTTACAAATATTTTCCATCCGTGGAGGTCCCACACAGTCTCAAGTCTAACTGTAAATTGGAGATAAAATAAGAAAACACATTTAAAAATATTTCACAAATGAAAGATCAGGATAAGGGTAAAAACTAGTTCAGAAAATGTCCAGTAGAGATTGATATCTGCAGCAAATAGCACAGAGAAAGGCTTCTCAAACTTCAAGGGACTTTAAAATGTTGTTTCAAATTTAGACTCCATGTTTAACATCTTGGTGTCCTGATATACACAATCCAGAAGGAGGGTCAAAAAAAAGGTCCTTTTGCCTAGTGTGTTAACTGCATTGAACTAAAAAAAAAAAAAAAAAGAGAAAAGAAAAAGAAAAAAAGAAGAAGCTCATGGACTAGACTTGACGACTACAGACTCACTGTTGGTGATAGACTTTGGAGTCCAGTGGTCTTGGATTCAACACTTGAGTTCTGACAGGTACCTGTCAGCCAGGAAACTGAAAACATTAAACTTTTTAAATCCTCGGCTTTCTTTTATTTTTTAATTAATTAATTGGTTTTTCAAGACAGGGTTTCTCTGTATAGCCCTGGCTGTCCTGGAACTCACTCTGTAGACCAGGCTGGCCTCAAACTCAGTAATCTGCCTGCCTCTGCCTCCCAAGTGCTGGGATTAAAGGCGTGTGCCACCACTGCCTGGCACAATCCTCAGCTTTCTAATCTACATAATGGGATGACAATAATGGCTACCTTGTAAGTTTGTAAAACATTACATCCAATAAATGGGAACTATTTTAATGTGATGATTTTATTCTTAAATCGTGCAGGGTGATATCAGTATTCCCAGAACAAGGTAAGCTATCATTCTTGTTATGCATCACAAAACAAAAAAAAAAACCCTTTATGTGAGTTCTTCCTTCCCTTTTCATTTATTTATTTATTTATTTATTTATTTTAGAATATTTACCTCTTCAAATCTTTCCTGGTTCTCTGCAACTTGATTTCATTTATTTAAATGTATTTCTGAATATAAGTGTTACAGCTCTAAGGGGAAAGTTTTCCCCATGGAAATGTAGCAGGGGAAGGTTTCCCCAAGGCAGCAGTTAGAGCTCTGAAGGGAAAGGTATCCTGGCAGCTGGGAATCAAGGAATGCCACAGACTCACACCACACAACAAGCCTCGCACAGGAGATTCACTGGAAAAGTCACAGAAGGGTGGCTGCCTCTGCTTGGACAAGGAGAAAAGAGCCGAGCAGAAGGAAGACTTTATATAGAGTTTATGAGTGTTGGGGGCTCAAGGGTAGGGATGGGTGGATTTCAAGTCCTGAGCTTGGAGCACAATCAGGGATTGATGGGTTTTTGAGATCAGGGATTGGTGAATTTTCAAAACCTGAAAGAGAGTCAGGACTTTTTAACCCTACAAATGAGCACTCATCATATGAATCTCTCTAATATGGATAGGTTTAAAGATTTCCTTAATGCAAAGGTTCTAGAAAGTCTGTTCACACAGGATCTGCTCCATATCATCCTTCCTGTGTAAGGTTCTGTTTGGCATCCCGTGACACGTTCATCTGACCAATAACCCAAATAGCAAAAGAACAATCCTTTTAAAGAAAACGTCGGACACCTCACAATTAACTGATTTCAAAGCACTTCACATAGCTACAACCACCACAGCCGTGCAATGCTGGGGCCGATGGAACAGAACAGAGCCAGAAATAACAGTTCCCAGCCTGCAGACAGCACTCCCCAGTGCTGTTCCTACAACCACCGCCTTTTTCATCTTTAGCTCTAATTATAATCAACCAAGTTGTCTTTCTACCCAATTCTATATACATTGTATTGTATGTTGATCAGATTTAGTTCAGGTTCATTTCTTTGCTTCGTAAAGCTCGAGTTTGCCAAGAGTGTTGACTGGGTATTCAGAGAAATGTAATTTAAGGAGGTTTTAAGTGAGGAAAAAACAGGCTCCAGATTGATTTGGCATAAGGACCTCAGAACCTGTTCTACCTTGCAGCGATTTAAATAGAAACGAGAGCAGTCTAGGGCACATAGCAAGACTTAGTCAAAGAAAGGAAGCTGGGAAGGGAAAGGGGAGTGGAAGGAGGGAGGCGGGAACAAGGAGATAGGAAATGATAAGATGTACCTTAACCCACCTTTGGGAGTTGGCAACAGAAAATGGTGATCAGCAAGTCCGTGCACAAAGCCTGCCGAGCCCCACTGCGTGAGCCTCCACCTGCTCATAGTAATTTCAGCAGCTCAGGGGGTGGTGGCCCTGTTGGGGTTTGTCCTTGTGGATGCTAACCACATTTTCTATGTCTGACTGCTTAGCCAGGGTGATCTTACTGTGCAGGGGCCTTCAGAGCAGGCCTGAGGTGCGGGACAGAATGCTGAGCTGAAGACTCAAGCTAAGATATCAAAGCACACCTTCTCACTGCCCCTCAGCTGCAACAGCTTCTAGAGTTTCTGAGAGGCTCGGCAAAAGCCGTGAAAGGTTTCAGGGTGTTTACTGGAAACTCTACCGAAATGCTGTGCAGTCATTCTCTGAAAACAACCTTACTCGATGTTCCAGGTGGAAAGCTGTTTACCTCTTTCTTCTGTGAAACAATAGCTACCATTTATACACAGTAAGTGATAATGGCCAGAATGGAGTTTAATTTTATATTGTGAACATGTTGGGCCCAGTTTATTTCCCCTGTGACACCATATCTCTGTTGCATGGTTTTGTTTAAAGGCCTATATCTTTTACACTGGAAAATAGTGTTTCCACTCCCGTTTGTCTGCTTTTAGAATTTATTTTTAATTACATGTATATGTGTAGGTATGTGCACTTGAGTGCAGGTATCTATAGAGGCCAAAAGAGAACATCACATCCTTGAAGCTGAAGTTGCAAGTGGCCGTGGGCTGCCTCACACGGATGCTGGAAACTGAACTCAGCTCTTCTGCAAGCTCTTAACTGCTAAGCCATCTCTAAAGCCTCTGAAATCCTACTTTCTATCAAGAGATAATTATAAGTCAGTCAACCTACAGCGATGTGTGATCCGTATAGTAACAGTCCAGTAGGGATGCTAGAGCCAACGTATCTTCTTAGAGTCACTCTTCTTGTCTGCTTCTACCATGTCCGAGGGGTTGGTGACTGCTTCCAGAGCTACATACTGTAAGAAAGAACTGTCACTTTGAGGATAATGTTCTGTCTCCCCAGGAATTTGGTCATGACTTGGGCCACTGCGATCTCCTAGACACTTGTATGGGCCCCCTCACTACATCGAGGGGAGTCCTGGGATGTTGTAAATTTTTTGTCCATAAACAGGCATCAGTTTTTGCTAGAAGCAATTCACCTTCAGTGAATTCACCACCAGCCCTGAATGCCTTAGAAACTGCTTGAGAAACAAGCATGGCCAGGGTCTATGCTCCAGTATCAAGTAGGGCGTTTTTATCTGGGTCTATGGACTCCCATCTCAAGGGTCCTGCATTAGTGACCATGATAAATATGCTAGAAAAACAATATAAAGGAGAAAGGGTTATTTTATTCTGCTATTTAAGGATTTCAGTTCATGATAGCTACAGGAAGGTGCGGCAACAGATCATGTTGTGTTCACAATCAGGAAACAGAGAGATGAATGCTGGGGCCACCACACTAGGGTGGGTCTTCCTATCAATATTAAGTTAAGCAACCCCCCGTAGGCATGCTCAGAGGCTAACCTAATCTAGGTAATCCTTCACAGGTATGCTTGGAGGCTTGCTTGTCTCCTTGTTGATTCCAGATACTGTCAAGTTGACCCTCACAACACGGGGCCCAAGAGTCTGTGGGTGCAAACCGGGAGAAAGATTGTATCTTTATTTTCGTGGACTAAAATTTAGCATTTCCTTCATCCACCATGAATATAGTGATTTGACGATAGAATTAGCAGTGCCCTTGATGACAAGGACCATGGCAGATATATTCATATCACAGTCAGCTGCTTCAGGCCTCTCAAAATATCATTGCAGTCATTACCTCTTCCAAATTCACTGCACACCACCGGACTGTGATGAATGCATTACAGATACTCATGTGTATTACTGCATTTGCAGTGTTTTGTAAACTTTTATGCCTACACTTGTATTTCCTTTAAAATATTATTCTGCAAAGGTCTGATGGTGTCTTATTTAGGGTTTTACTACAGTGAAGAGATACCATGACCAAGGCAACTCTTGTAAGAGCAAACTTTTCATTGGGGCTGGCTTACAGACTCAGAGGTTCAATCCATTATCTTCAAGGTGGGAACATGGCAGCACCCAGGCAGACAGGGTGCTGGAGAAGGAGCTGAGAGCTCTGCATCTTGTTCTGAAGGCAAACAGGAAAAGACTGGCTTCCACGTGGCTAGGAGGAGAGTCTCAAAGCCACCCCCCCCCAGCGACACACTTCCTCCAACAAGGCCACACCTACTCCTGAAGGCCATACCTAATAGAACAGTGCCTGCCACTCCCTGGGCTAAGCATATTCAAACCACTGCAGACAAGTTCAATCTTTTCCTATTGTTTATTTTTAGGGTTCTCTACAAACCGAGGGTGTCATCATCTGCAAAGAGGGGAGGCAGCTTATAAGCGCCTGACCCATCATCCTCTGACTCTTCATAGAGTCCAGCCTTGTGATGAACTTAGAGCAGCGAGGGTGCACGCATCCTGCACATTCTCTCTGAAGCAAGTTGGGGAGGATTTATTCAGCTTACACTTCCACACTGTCATTCATCACCAAAGGAAGTCAGGACTGGAACTCTGGCAGGTCAGGAAGCAGGAGCTGATGCAGAGGCCATGGAGGGATGTTACTTACAGGCTTGCTCCCTCTGCCTTGCTCAGCTTGCTTTCTTATAAAACCCAAGACGACTAGCCCAGTCCAGGGATGGTACCACCCACAAGGGTCCCACTTGATCACTAATTGAGAAAATGCCTTACAGCTGGATCTCATGGAGGCATTTCCAAAAGGGAGGCTCCTTTCTCTGTGATAACTCTAGGTTTTGTCAAGTTGACACCCAAAACCAACCAGTACAGCATGGAAGGCCAGAAGACTACCTCAAGAATTATTCCTCAGGAAATGTCTGACTTTCTTTTTGATCCAGTATCTCTCTGGCCTACAGCGTAACTTTATAAGTAGGCTAGGCTGGCTGGCCAGCAGGCCTCAAGGAGTCTCTGATCTCTGCCTAGCAAACTCTGAGATCACAAGCACAGGCTCTCATAACGGGCATCCTTCTGGAGATCAGCTCCCCAAACTTGCCTGGTAGGCATTTTACCACCTGAGCTATTTCCACCAAGTCCAAGCACACACATCTTAAACAACTGCCAGTCACTGAGACCCCGTTAACAGCAACTCTCTACCACCACATGAGATATGCTTGTCCACTGTGGAGTACCTTTTTCCTAATTCACAACACTCAACAACACATAGATGGTTCCATTATTATTTTAAAACTTGGGTAAGAAAATGAAGGTACAATGTAGAAACCAAACCGTCTCACCTAAAATGTTCCCTCAACATTGGTGTATTTATTCTTCCTGGTTCCCAGTGAGCGAGGCCGTTGAGCACTGCCCTACAGTGGCACTCATATTGACATCTGCGGCACGCTGGCGCGCTGATGGCAGCCCGAGTTATGTGCCAGCTGGTGGCAGCTTGTCTTCTCTTCCTGTGGGCTGGACACTTGGAATCAAAATAGCTGAGTGGATTTTCTCCCTCTGTCATTTCCAAAGCGCACGCCCTGCACAGAGCCACTCCAGCTCCAAGCCTCAGCTATTTACCTAAAACAAGGTTGCCATGGGTTTCCGGGCCATGTAGAAGACCCAGCCCCATGAGTGGCATTGGCTGAGACTCCGTCATTTGTTATTTTTGTTGGTTTTTGCACTTGAGTATATGAGTAACTCAAGGGGCTGGGAAGCATCCGGGTAAAGTGATGAGGTGAGAGGCTAGGATGAGCTTGGAATGGAAATCGGAAGGCTCAGTCAGTTTTATTATCTGCCTGAGTGAACTTCTGTTAGAGCAGCATGATTTTAAGATAAATTCCTCTTTTAATTTTTGAAAATTTGACAGTCTCATAGTCTTATGCGCCCACTCACTCTCATTACCCCTCCCCTTCCCACTCCTGATGACCCTGCCCCTTCCCACTCCTGATGACCCCTCCCCTTCCCACTCCTGATGACTCTGCCCCTTCCCACTCCTGATGACTCCTCCCCTTCCCATTCCTGATGACCCCACCCCTTCCCACTCCTGATGACTCCTCCCCTTCCTCCTACTTCTTTCTACTAAAGCAAATGGCGTGCAGGTAGCTGCAGGTAGCCACCGTTGCCAAGTGCTCGTGAATGCAATGGGCATCCCAGGAGACAATGTTTCACTGAATTCCTCCCTGTCCTCTAGATCTTTCCATCTCTCCACACTCTGCTCTTCTATGGTGTTCACTGGGCCTTGGAGAGGTGAACAGAGGCATTTATTAGATTAGCCGCTTTTTAAAAATGTAGATACTTCTATAACCTTTTTCACCTGCGCAATTTTTTCCAGCCCATGGTTTCTAGGTGCATAAAATAGGTAAATGAACTGTCTTAGTTAGGGTTTTACTGCTGTGAACGGACACCATGACCAAGGCATCTCTTATAAGGACAATATTTAATTGGGGCTGGCTTACAGGTTCAGAGGTTCAGTCCATTATTATCAAGGCAGAAGTATGGCAGCATCCAGGCAGCCATGGTGCAGGAGATGCTGAGAGCTCTACATCTTCATCCGAAGGCTGCTAGCAGACTACTGGCTTCCAGGCAGCTAGGATGAGGGTCTTAAGCTCACGCCCATAGTAACACACCTACTCCAACAAGGCCACACCTCCAAATAGTGCCACTTCCTGGGCTGAGCATATACAAACCATCACAAGAAACAAACTACTAGTAAGTCATAAAGAAGTGGTTTTAAAACCCTGGCTATCTATGTAATTTTGCCATCTAGCAAAGATAAGTTTGTATACCAATGATGGCTTTCTCCAGTCGTCAACTTGACTACCTCTGGAATCAACTCAACCTCAAGTGGCTAGATACACTTGTGAGGGGTTTTTCTCAATTAAATCATTCGACGTGGGAAGGCTTCCCTGTCATCCAGATCCTTTGAGGTAGGAAAATCCACCTTAAATCTGGGCCATCCCTTCTGGTGCAGCCTCTATGAAGAACTTGGAAGAAGGAAGTTCTGGCTCGTGCCTGATCCCCTTACCCTTCACGGCAAGGCCGTTCCTGCAGCGGCATAGAGCCAGCTCCTCTTTTTTTTTTTTTATTTTTATTTTTTATTTTCTATATTCTTTGTTTACATTCCAAAGGCTTTCCCCTTTCCCAGTTACCCCCCACCATATGTCCCATAATTCCTCTCCCCCCCCCATGCTATTCCCCACTCTTCCCCCCCCCCACGATTTCTCTGTTCTGGGTCTACAATACTGGATCCAATCTTTACAGGCCCAGGGTCCTCTCCTTTTTTTCTTCTTGAGAGTCATTTGACTTGCTAATTGTGCCTTGAGTATTTAGGGCTTCTGGGCTCATTAATATCCACTTATCAGTGATTGCATTTCATGTGTATTCTTTTGTGATTGGGTTAGCTCACTTAGGATGATAGTTTCCAGATCTAACCATTTACCTACAAATTGCATGAATTCATTATTTTTAATTGCTGAGTAGTACTCCATTGTATAAATATACCACATTTTCTGTATCCATTCCTCCTTTGAGGGATATCTGGGCTCCTTCCAATTTCTGGCTATTATAAACAAGGCTGCTATAAACATAGAGGAGCATGTGTCTTTGTTGTATGCAGAGGAATCCTCTGGGTATATGCCCAGGAGTGGTATGCCAGGGTCCTCTGGGAGTGGCATGCCCAATTTTCTGAGGAACCGCCACACTGATTTCCAGAGTGGTTTTACCATTTTGCAATCCCACCAACAGTGGAGGAGTGTTCCTCTTTCTCCACATCCTCGCCAGCACTTGTTGTCTCTCGAGTTTTTAATCTTAGCCATTCTGACTGGAGTGAGGTGGAATCTCAGGGTTGTTTTGATTTGCATTTCCCTGATGACTAATGATGTTGAACATCTCTTAAGGTGTTTCTCGGCCATCCGAATTTCTTCTGGTGAAAATTCTTTGTTTAGCTCTGTACCCCATTTTTTGATAGGGTTATTTGGTTCTTTGGGGTCTAACTTCTTGAGTTCTTTGTATATACTGGATATTAGCCCTCTGTCGGATGTGGGGTTGGTAAAGATCATTTCCCACGTTGTTGGTTGCCGTTTTGTCCTTCTGACAGTGTCCTTTGCCTTACAGAAACTTTGTAATTTTATGAGGTCCCATTTGTCAATTCTTGATCTTAGAGCATAAGCTATTGGTGTTCTGTTCAGGAACTTTACCCCTGTGCCCATGTCCTCCAGGGTCTTCCCAAGTTTCTTTTCTAATAGTTTCAGTGTGTCTGGTTTTATGTGGAGGTCCTTGATCCACTTGGAGTTGATCTTAGTACAAGGAGATAAGAGTGGGTCAATTCTCATTCTTCTGCATGTTGACCTCCAGTTGAACCAGCACCATTTGTTGAAAAGGCTATCTTTTTTCCACCGGATGGTTGTGGCTCCTTTATCAAAGATCAAGTGACCATAAGTCTGTGGGTTCATTTCTGGGTCTTCAATCCTATTCCATTGATCTACCTGCCTGTTGCTGTACCAATACCATGCAGTTTTTAACACAATTGCTCTGTAGTACTGCTTGAGGTCAGGGATATTGATTCCCCCAGAAGTCCTTTTATTGTTGAGAATAGTTTTAGCTATCCTGGGTTTTTTGTTGCTCCAGATGAATTTGAGAATTGCTCTTTCTAGATCTATGAAGAATTGATTTGGGATTTTGATGGGGATTGCATTGAATCTGTAGATTGCTTTTGGCAAGATGGCCATTTTTACTATATTGATACTGCCAATCCAGGAGCAAGAAATATTTTTCCATCTCCTGAGGTCTTCTTCGATTTCTTTCTTCAGGGACTTGAAGTTCCTGTCATACAGATCTTTCACTTGTTTGGTTAGAGTTACGCCAAGGTACTTTATGTTGTTTGTGGCTATTGTGAAGGATGTTATTTCCCTAACTTCTTTCTCAGCCTGCTTGTCCTTTGAGTACAAGAAGGCTACTGATTTGCTTGAGTTAATTTTATAACCAGCCACGTTGCTGAAGTTGTTTATCAGCTGTAGAAGTTCTCTGGTGGAGTTTTTTGGATCGCTTAAGTAGACTATCATATCATCTGCAAATAATGATACTTTGACTTCTTCCTTTCCAATTTGTATCCCTTTGACTTCCTTATGTTGTCTGATTGCTCTCGCTAGAACTTCAAGTACTATATTGAAAAGATATGGAGAGAGAGGACAGCCTTGTCTAGTCCCTGATTTTAGTGGAATTGCTTCAAGTTTCTCTCCATTTATTTTGATGTTGGCTACTGGTTTGCTGTAGATTGCTTTTACTATGTTTAGGTATGGGCCTTGAATTCCTGCTCTTTCCAAGACTTTTAGCATGAAAGGATGCTGAATTTTGTCAAATGCTTTTTCAGCATCTAATGAGATGACCATGTGGTTTTTTTCATTTAGTTTGTTTATGTAGTGGATTACATTGATGGATTTCCGTATATTGAACCATCCCTGCATTCCTGGAATGAAGCCTACTTGATCATGGTGAATGATCGTTTTGATATGCTCTTGGATTCGGTTGGCAAGAATTTTATTTAGTATTTTTGCATCTATATTCATAAGAGAAATTGGCCTGTAGTTCTCTTTCTTTGTTGGATCTTTTTGTGGTTTAGGTATCAGCGTAATTGTGGTTTCAAAGAACGAGTTGGGCAGTGTCCCTTCTGTCTCTATTTTGTGGAATAGTTTGAAGAGTATTGGTGTTAAGTCTTCTTTGAAGGTCTGGTAGAATTCTGCACTAAAACCATCTGGTCCCGTACTTTTTTTGGTTGGGAGGCTTTCTATAACCCCTTCTATTTCTTTAAGGGTTATGGGACTGTTTAGCTGGTCTACTTGATGTTGATTTAATTTTGGTATTTGGTATCTGTCTAGGAAATTGTCCATTTCCTCCAGATTCTCCAGTTGTTTTGAGTATAGGCCTTTGTAGTAGGATCTGATGATCTTTTGAATTTCCTCTGTTTCTGTTGTTATATCCCCCTTTTCATTTTTAATTTTGTTAATTTGGATACTATCTCTGTGCCCTTTGGTTAGTCTAGCTAAGGGTTTATCTATCTTGTTGATTTTCTCGAAGAACCAGCTCTTGGTTTTGTTGATTCTTTGTATGGTTCTCTTTGTTTCTGCTTGATTGATTTCAGCCCTTAGTTTGATGATTTCCTCTCTTCTACTCCTCCTGGGTGAGTTAGCTTCTTTTTGTTCCAGCGCCTTCAGGTGTGCTGTTAAGTTGCTAGTGTATGCTCTTTCCAGTTTCTTTTTGGAGGCACTCAGGGCTATGAGTTTTCCTCTTAGCACTGCTTTCATTGTATCCCAGAGATTTGGGTAGGTCGTACCTTCATTTTCATTGAAGTCTAAAAAGTCTTTGATTTCTTTCTTTATTTCTTCCTTGACCAGGGTGTCATTGAGTAGAGTATTGTTCAGTTTCCATGTGTATGTGGGCTTTCTGTTGTTGTTCTTGCTATTGAAGACCACTTTTACTCCATAGTGATCCGATAGGAGACATGGGATTAGTTCGGTCTTCTTGTATTTGTTGAGGTCTGTCTTGTGACCAATTATATGATCAATTTTTGAGAAGGTACCGTGCGGTGCTGAGAAAAAGGTATACTCTTTTGTTTTAGGATAGAATGTTCTATACATATCTGTTAAATCCAATTGGTCCAAAGCTTCAATTAGTTTCACTGTGTCCCTGTTTAGTTTCTGCTTTCCTGATCGGTCCATTGAGGAGAGTGGAGTGTTGAAGTCACCTACAATCATTGTGTTAGGTGTGATGTGTGCTTTAAGCTTTAGTAAAGTTTCTTTTACGAATGAGGGTGCCCTTGCATTTGGCGCATAGATGTTCAGTATTGAGAATTCTTCTTGGTGGATTTTCCCTTTGACAAGCAGGAAGTGACCTTCTGTGTCTCTTTTGATGACTTTAGGTTGAAAGTCGATTTTATCTGATATTAGAATGGCTACTCCAGCTTGTTTCCTGGGACCATTTGCTTGTAGAACTGTCTTCCAGCCTTTTACTCTAAGGTGGTGTTTGTCTTTGACACTGAGATGTGTTTCCTGTATGCAGCAAAATGTAGGGTCCTGTTTCCGTATCCAGTCTGTTAGTCTGTGTCTTTTGATTGGGGAATTGAGTCCATTGATATTAAGAGATATTAAGGAATAGTAATTATTACTTCCTGACATTTTGGGAATTGTTATTATTATTTGTATTTGAGTGGTTCTCTTCTTTTGGGTTGGATGAGATGGGGTTTCTATCTTGTTTCTTCTGGGGTGTTGTTTCCCCCCTTGTGTTGGTATTTTTCCCCTATTATCCTTTGTAGGGCTGGGTTTGTAGATAAGTATCTTGCAAATTTGGTTTTGTCATGGAATATCTTGGTTTCCCCATCTATGGCAATTGAGAGTTTTGCTGGGTATAGTAGTCTTGGCTGAAGTTTGTGTTCTCTTAGGGTCTGCATGAGGTCTGCCCAGGATCTTCTAGCTTTCATGGTCTCAGGTGAGAAGTCTGGTGTAATTCTGATAGGTCTTCCTTTATATGTTACTTGTCCTTTTTCTCTTACTGCCTTTAATATTCTTTCTTTGTTTAGTACATTTGGGGTTTTGATTATTATGTGACGGGAAGTATTTCTGTTCTGGTCCAGTCTATTTGGTGTTCTATAGGCTTCTTGTATATTCATGGGCATCTCTCTCTTTAGGTTGGGGAAATTTTCTTCCATAATTTTGTAGAAGATATTTGCTGGCCCTTTAAGTTGTAGATCTTCATTCTCATCTATCCCTATAATCCTTAGGTTTGGTCTTCTCATTGTGTCCTGGATTTCCTGAATGTTTTGGGTTACCAGCTTTTTGCATTTTGCATTTTCTTTAATTGTTGAATCCATGGTTCCTATGGTATCTTCAGCATCTGAGATTCTGTCTTCTATCTCTTGTATTCTATTGTTGATATTTGCATCTATGACTCCTGATTTCTTCCCAAGGTTTTCTATCTCCAACATTGTCTCCCTTTGCGATTGCTTAGTTGTTTCTACTTCTGTTTTTAGATTTTGTATGGTTTTGCTCAGATCTTTCAGTTGCTTGTTTGTGTTTTCCTGTAATTCTTTAAGGGATTTTTGTGTTTCCTCCTTTATGACTTCTACTCGTTGACCCATGTTCTCTTGTATTTCTTTAGGTGATTTTTGTTTCTCCCCCTTATTGGGATTCATTTTTTGCTCTATATTCTCCTGGATTTCTTTAAGTGATTTTTGTGTCTGCCTTGTATGGGCTTCTAGTTTTTGATCTATTTTCTCATGTATTACTTTAAGAGATTTATCTAAGTGTTCCTCTATCAGCATCCTGACCAGTGATTTTAGATCTGAGTCTTGTTTTTCTGGTGTTTCGGGGTATCCAATATTTATTGCTGTTTGGGGAACTGGGTTCGGATGCCGCCATATTGCCTTGATTTTTGTTAGTAGCGATCTTACGTTTGTCTTTTGCCATCTGGTTAACTCTGGTGTTAGTTGGTCCTGTAGATACTAGCTGGTGCTTGACCCTCCTGTGGGGTTGTAAGGCTATTTCCCAGCGACTGGGATGCCTGAATCACTGTCCTGCCTGGTTCTTGCTCACAGATTGCTGACAGGTGGCCTGAGTCCCCCGAGGTCTTAAACTCAGGATATCCCAGGTATTTGGTTCCGCCTGTTGGGCGGCTGCTCTGCACTGCTCCTGCTCAGGGTTCGCTGTCTGATATCCTGTTTCCCCAGGGGTCTTAAAGTTGGGATATCTCAGTTATCTGGTTCTGCCTGCTGGTCCCAAGCTGCTGGGAAGCTGGCTGGGTCTGGTTTCCAGCTTCCCTGCCACTGGCTGGATGGGAGGCTGGTTCGGCCTCTGGCTGGGTCTGGGCACCTGGCACACTGGCTGACTCCGGCTTCCTCACCACCAGCTGGACGGGAAGCTGCAGGCAATATGGCAGCTGCCTGCAGGGAGCTCGGGGTCCGCCCCGCGAATGCAGAGTGCACCCGCTATTCTGTGCCCAACTCCCACTCCAGGCCTGAGTCCCCGAAGGTCTTAAGCTCAGGCTGTGTCGGGTACCTGGTTCCGCCGCCGCCGCCGCCGGATGGTTCTGAGCACCTGGCACGCTGGGTGACACTCAGGCTTCCCCACCACCAGCTGGGCGGGAAGCTGCAGGCAATATCGAGCCAGCTCCTCTTAATCACCTGGTTCCATCCTCACCGCACCCCTCACAGGCAGGTATGGCCAGTGGAATACACCTTGGTCCAGATCTTTTTCCAGTATATCATGGCAGAGAGCAGAATGGCACACATCTCTGAGGGCAAAAACAGTCATGAAAGTGTTGTTTTGTGATGTGAATATGGACCATTCCTACTCAGTATAACGGGGCGGGGGGGGGGCAATTGTGTGGTAGTATGTGGTAGTTTCTAACAAGGACAGGCACCCTCAAGCCCGAGGACTCAGTCACCTCCCTATCTGCTTCTTAAACAACGCTTTCTTGGAACACAGCCACACTTATGCATGATGCATGAATCCTCTTTGCTAGTTGCTTTTCTCCTTGTGAGAAATGCAGGTGTTGCTAAAATCCCTTCCCAGGGGGGAGACATGAGCATCCGTCTACCCCCTTTCTTTAGGGCCCCAGTGACCCAGGTTCTCATGCTTAAGAAGCAAGCCCTCTCCCAACTGTGATAGTTAATACTGTCAACTTGCAATATCTAAAACAACCAAGGAGACAAGCCCATGGGCGTGTCTGTGAGGAAGTTTCTTAATTGCTAATTGATACGGGAGGAGAGCTCAGCCTGCTATGAACAGTGCCGTCCCCAGGCAGACGGATCTGGATTGTTAAGAAAGGTAGCTGAGTAAGCCAGGCTAAAATCTTCTTGGGTTGCTTTCTGTTTATAGTTCCTGTCTGGAGTTGCTGCCCTGTCTCCTCTCTATGATGGACTGTAACCTAGAAGGTAAATAATCCCTTTTCACCTCCCCCCCCCCTAAATTATTTTCGATCATAGTTGTTTATCACTGACAACAGAAAGCAAAGCAGAGCAAAACACGGAGACCCACCTCAACTTCTAGACTACATGGAAAGCAGAAATGAGCTGGACGGAAGAGCGTCCGGTCGCACGCTGCTTCCTGACTGCAGATGAAAGGTGCCCCGCGGGCTTAGGTCCCGACATCCCCCGCCATGATGGAATTCCTCTCAAATAGCGATACAAAGTAAACTCCTCTTTTCTCCAGCTGTTCTGGTTATGCATTTTGTCACAGCAACAAGAAAAGTACAGAAAATTGGAAGCTGGTAAAATCAGGGCTGCCATAAGACTTTGGAACTGGCTTACCAGAGAAGAGTTTGGAACTCTGGGCTAGAAAACCCCAAGAATGATGTAATTAGGTCTTATTTTTTTATATATATATTTTTTCTTTACTTATATTTCAAATGTTATCCCCTTTCCAGGTCTCCCCTCCAGAACCCCCCTATCTCATCCTCCCTCTCCCTGCCTCTATGAGGGTGTTCTCCCTCCTACCCACCCACTTACTCTTCCCGCCCTGGCACTGGGGCATCGAACACCTTCAGGCCCAAAGGCCTCTCCTCCCACTAATGTCTGACAAGGCCATCCACTGCCCCATATGTGGCCAGAGCCATGGGTCCCTCCATGTGTACTCTGGTTGGTGGTTTGGTCCCGGGGAGCTCCAGGGGGGTCTGGCCAGTTGACACTGTTGCTCCCCCCACAGGGCTACAAATCCCCTCAGCTCCTCCATCGGAGACCCCCCGCGCTCAGTCTGATGGTTGGCTGCGAGCATCCATTTCTGTATTTGTCGGGCTCTGGCAGAGCCTCTCAGGAGACAGTCATATCAGGCTCCCGTCCGCAAGCACTTCTTGGCATCCACAAAAGCGGCAGGGTTTGGTGTCTGCCTATGGGATGGGTCTCCAGGCGGGGCAGTCTCTGGATGGCCTTTCCTTCAGTCTCTGCTCCACACTTTGTCTCCATATTTCCTCCTGTGAGTAATTTGTTCCCCCTTCTAAGTAGCACTGAAGCATCCACACTTTGGTCTTCCTTCTTCTTGAGCTTCTATATGGTCTGTGAATTGTATCATGTGTATTCTGAACTTTTGGGCTAATATCCACTTCTCAGTGAGTGCGTACCACGTGTGTGGAACTAGGTCTTAATAGGGCATGCTGGTGGGCATTTGGAAGACCAGACTAGAATGCCAGAGAGACAGTGCAGGTCCATCTCGTGTGGTTTCAGGGAACAAGAACTCTGTTAGAAATGAGGTTAAAAGACATTATTGCCATATTATGGCAAAGAATCTGGCTGCAGTCTACTCGTGACCTGGGGACCTGTGCTGCTCAACTGAAAAGTATTGGGTTAATTTGTCAGAGAAAATGTCAAGACAGCATAGCAGTCAGGTTATGGCCTGGCTACTGCCCAGGCAGCACTTGTATTTCTATCTAGATAGGGTGTGGTAGATGCATTTTATGAAAGGAACAAGATCAAATATCTTTACATTTCAACCAAAATGTTAGAAAAGAGGCTGTACTGTGAGAGTGGGGCCTCTTGTCCTACAAGACATGGAACAGGTGCCCCAGGATAAGACCTAGCCAGCCAAGCTCCAATTCATGAAAATGCAAATCGTCTTGAAGGAGAGAATCTAAACTTCTCTCCTCTAGGGATGTGTCTCCCCAAGGCCAATACTAGAGGAGTCTGCAGTAACGGTGGTCCAAGGCTGAGGGACTCCATCTTGAGCAGACACCAGGAACTGACAGCATCCTCCTCCCGCCATCTTGTTTTGCAGGTGTGAAAGATGCAAGATTAAGAAGGCCATGGAGCCATGCTCTGTCGTTTCCAGAGAGCCCCTGACGTGCGGTGGTGGCAGAGTCTCTGAGTGGAAGGCTTGTGAGGTTGTGTAATGAAGCTGGGAGGGTGAAACCCAAGTTGCAACCGTGACCCCAAGATGTCGGAGATGCTATCCACCCAGACAAGGTGCAGGCATGAAGTTAGAAAGACCCTAAACGAGAGGTGACGAGGGATGCAGATGGCAGAGCTGGAAAGCCAATGTTCACTGAGGCTTTTGGAGTCCAGACAATGGCATCGTGGACCCCAGACACCTAACAAGGACCTGTAGGGTTTACTGTTTTCCGTGCCCTCTTTCAGCTTTGCTTTGGCCCGATCATTCCCTGCTGCTACTCCATCCTTCTCTTTGAGAAGGGGGATGTTTAGCCTGTGTGCCTATGCTGCAGGCACATAACTTGCTCTTTGATTGTAATAAAGCTCCCAGTTACGTAAGCAATTGGGCTTTAGGCTTTGGACTTTTAAACAGTATTGGGACTGTTAAAGTCTAGAGATGACTAAGTGCTTTGTGAGTTATGAGACGGTCATGAGCTTTGGGGGAATGATGAAATGTTATAGCATTAAAGTGATATGTTTGCATGTCAGGATGACAGAGGCTAGATTTGTGACACATCATTCGGATTGTAAGTTTGGCAGGATTTATAGTCACCAAGGAGACACATCCTTGGAATGTCTGAGAGCTGTTTTCTGGACTGGCTGGGTTCAGGTGGGAAAATCCACTTTAACCCGTAGGCGGAATGAAAAGGATAAACGAGCCAGCCCTCAGCGTTCATCACTCTCTCTGTGCTGAACAGCAGCCCTTCTATTCCTGAACGACTTCCCCAACATAGTGGACTGCATCCGCTCATATCGCAAACCAAAGTTAACCCTTTCTTCCTTGAGCTGCTCTGATCAAGTCTATTACTACAGTACCTCTTTCCACAACCCCCAAATTGCAGTGTGAGACCGTAGTGTATAATTTTAATGTTTGTTTCCAATCTAACTGTTGCTCTGAGAAATCAGTGGCACTTCTGGTTGTCTTGACCTCAGGAGAGCAATTTCTTGTGATTGAAACTTAGAAAAGAATCCTAAAATTTTAATTACTCAAGTAATGTTATCTAATATAAAATCACTATTGGTAGAACTCAATTATGTGGAAAAATTTAATATAAAACAGTGATGTGATGTGATGTGAAGGCAAGAAAAGGAACTGCATGGGATAGATGTAAAACTTTACAAATGACATATAGTACAATGAAGAGAATAGTACAAAGACTATTTGTACTATTCTCTTTGTACAACAAACCACCCCACACGCAGTTCTGTCAGGAATGATAGTCTGCCAATTACCACAGTTTATAGTTTTCTTTTTCATTATTAAGAAAATTTATCAGTCTGGCAATGGAGGTGCCTCCTTTAATCCCACCCAGCACTAGGGAGGCAGAGGTAGGTGGGTCTCTGATTTCAAGGCTAGCCTGGTCTACACAGTGAGTGCCAGGACAGCCAGGGTATTCTGACAGAGAAACCCTGTCTCGAAACAGCAAAGAAAGAGAGAGAGAGAGAGAAAGAGATAGAGATAGAGAGAGAGAGAGAGAGAGAGAGAGAGAGAGAGAGAGAGAAAGGGAAGGAAGAAAGGAAGGAAGAAAGGAAGGAAGGAAGGAAGGAAGAAAAAAGGGAAAGAAAGATCAAATAAGAAACGAGTTTGCTGACAGGCGGTGGTGGTGCACGCCTGTAGTCCCAGCACTTGGGAGGCAGAGGCAGGCGGATTTCTGAGTTCGAGGCCAGCCTGGTCTACAGAGTGAGTTCCAGGACAGCCAGAGCTACACAGAGAAACCCTGTCTCGAAAAACCAAAAAAAAAAAAAAACAAAAAAAAACACGAGTTTGCTATCTTGATTTACAACTTTTACATGTTTAGATCTTGTATGTGATTTTCATTTTGTATTATTTGAATAAGTTTGGCTTCAGATTATACGAATATGTGAGGGAGGCCTATTTCTACACCATAGGCATTTCTTTGTCTTTCATTACAGTACCATATTAACACGACATTAACAATCTTTAAACATATAGAAAAAAAAGTCAGATAAAAAGTTATTTTCCATTTTCCCTGTCTCAAAAGTATTCTCTACATAATCATGTTTATTAAATAATTTTTAAAGATCATTATCCCCCTTGATTTTTTAATAGAAATGTTAGCATTCTTGGTATACTGATCTATTCCTTTTTTCTTTTCATTAAGATATTGTAGTAATATTTCACATTAGGATATGAGTGGGTGGATGTACTGTAAATATTTTAACTAGTCCATGTTAAGAAGACTACTTGAATTATTTGTATCCTGTTACTTTCACTAACAAATTGAATTGGGGGCTAGAGAGATGACTTAGTGGTTAAGAGTATATACAATTCTTGCAGAGATCCCAAGTTCCCAGGGCCCACATCAGGTGTTTCACAACAGTCTATGACTCTACCTTTAGACAATCCACTGCAGCCTGCCTCTAAGAGAGAGCGACAAATTGATATTAAGAATGCTCTTGCTCAAAGCATCTCCTTTCCATTCAGTCCAGGTACCAGCCCATGAAACCCTACCAGTCACAATCAGGGTGGGCCTTCCCAGTCATTCAATCTAATTAAGAAAATTACAGGCCAGTAAGATATCTTGGTGGAAAAGATGCTTGCCACCAAGCCTGATGGCCTGAGTTCAATCTGTGGGACCCACAGGGAGAGAAATCCCTCTTGCAAGTACATACACACACACACACACACACACACACACACACACACACACTAAACAAAAAAAAAAAAAAAAAAACGAATGTAAAAGTCCCACAAAGCAGAGCAACCTAATCTAGACAAGTTCTCACAGAGACTCCCTTCCCAGATGACTCTACATTGTGTCAAATCAATAGTCAAAACCAACCATTACAATGTGTCAATACCACAGGGTTTGCCTGCTATTGCCATTTTGAGGCATTTCTTGACTTCAGAAAAAGATCATGCTGCCATCGATGAAGTCTTGTGCCTAAACATTTGTAAGGGACTCAACCAGGTTTGCATCTTTTCCTTTCCTTTCCTTTCCTTTCCTTTCCTTTCCTTTCCTTTCCTTTCCTTTCCTTTCCTTTCCTTTCCTTTCCTTTTCTTTCCTTTTCTTTTCTTTTCTTCTTTTTTTTTTTTTACCTCCAAAAACTACCATTCATGGTGTTTGCAAGCATTCATAGGGATACTTAGCATAACGTCCACCCTGACCCGAGGGCCCTGGTACACAGTACGTGCAATTACTACCACTGAGGGAACAATATTTTGGGAACACATTTGTCAGGCCTTTATAGGTGTGTGTTTGTCACTTAATAGACAATGCCCTCAGATAACATTCCAAGAGAAGGCTTACTAACATTTTGCCAACCCTGTTCATTTTATCTGTGTAAGAAAAGGGAAGGGTCTACAAATGAACATGAAGAGAAAGGTAACAACAGCAGTTATAGATGTTAATGTCAGTGTGAGCAGTAAGCCATATCTGGGAAGAAGGACATTTTAAAATCCTTGAGTTCCTGAACTAGACTCCTAGAGTTTTGTCTTTCCAATTTTCTCTTATTGGTGTTATTCTCTAACTCCTTGACTTTCTGAGTATTTCTCTTTCATAAATGTTGTGCATGTGTGTGTGCGTTTGTGTGTGTGTGTGTGTATGCATGCACACATGAGTGTTGGTTTTGTCAATCAATCGTACATTGCTAACTTTATCAATGAAACTGGTTTACTTTCTAGTATTTGACTATTATCTAATAGTATAAATTCATTTGAACACATATTACCATAATACTTTCTAGAGCATTCTTACACTGTGATATATATTCATTTTCTAAGTAGAGCTCTATGACTTCTTAACATTATTGTACACACAGTTGACTCAATTCGGTAACACATTGTTGTAGAAAATATAACCCATATAAACATAATTAGAGCAGTAGACTGGGGCTAGAGAGATGGCTCAGTTATTAAGAGAACTAATTGCTCCTCCAGGGAACCCATGTTCAAGTCCCAGCACCCACATGGCTGCTCATAGCTATCTATAGCTCCAGTTCCGGGGGACCCATCTGAGCAGTGGAGTGAATATTTCATGAAATAATATATAGTATAAAATCTCATGTATAGATATTATTAACTTTAATTAAACAGAAATTAACTCTTTAAATCGTTCATTATGACTTAGTTGAAAAGAAAGCATATTCTGGGGCTTTTGGCTTTTTGTGTAGGCATTTTGGAGCGGATGATAAAATGCTGCCAAGCCGGGCAGTACAATGGAAGTGTATGTATATATGCACACATATTTCAGTCCTGTTAGCAGACTCCCTCGCTATGGGAAGCGAATGTTTTACCTTATCAATTAAAAGTTGTAAGTGAAACTGCTGGTTTGAGTAGAGAAATCATGAAGTACTTGGAATGCCCTGAGGTTTAATAAGCAGGTTCTGGGATCTTGCTGGAGTGTTGTCGTGCCACTGTTACTACAAGGTTGTGATTATTTGATTAGCCCGCTACAGAAAAATCTTCCAAGATTTTCGCCATGGATTGCTGTTTGTGTGTGACTGTGTCTCTCCTTCCTGGAAGAAGTAAAGTAGCAGGTGTTATGGAGTGAGCCATTTTGGGCTCTCAGAAAACACCCCAGGTGTGAATAACAACCATTTCCATTAGTCCAGAGTGAATTTCCCAGCCTAACTGGGGAGAAGAAAGTATTCTTTTTTTTTCCCCCTACTTAACTCAAAAACAACTCTTGTCTGTGTAGAAGTATAATGAATTTATTGAATGGTTTGAACCTGAGTTTAAAAGTTGCTTTTGTCATTACAATTCTGTAATCCCTTTCAAGCTCTCTTTTGCCCCTGACCCAGCCACATATGTGCCTGCAGTGGAAAGCAGACTCGGTGGGATGATTAAGGAAGGCATCAATGAAAGAGAGGAAACTGCAGACCCCCATAGAGGTTCTTTTTTCGCATGTTTGTTTGTTTCTTTTTTTTTTTTTTTTTTTGGTTTGTCTTGCTCTTGTTTTTGTTTTAAGAAATAACATGTCCAGGCAGGGAAATGGTTAAGAGGGTAAAATACCTGCTGCTCAGCAAACAGGAGACCTGAGTTCAGATACTTACTGCTAATATAAATTAGAACACAGTGGATTGCTTCTGTACTCCATCACTGGGGCCAGGGGAGGGTGGGAAGTCTGTCAGGGAGTCAGAGGGATCCTGGAGGCTTACTGGTCAACTCCAAGTTCAGTGGGATCCTATCTCAAAAGTAAAATGGAAGAAGACATCCAGTGTCAACCTTTGGCGTCCTGCTCACCAAAACAAACAAGTGTTTTTCACCTCTGGAGATTTGATTTTGTTTAAATTGGAGTTCTGATTTGCTTTTATCTTTTACACAGGAGATAAATGGTTTGACCCATAATAAAATATGTAAAACCTTAAAAAATGAATAAATAATATGGGTTTGGAGAGATAATTCAGTGATTAAGAGCTCATAGTGTTCTTGTAGTAGAGGACTCAAGTTTAGTTCCCAGCACCCACTTGAGGAAGATCACAACCATCTGTAACTTCAGCTTCAGGGATCTGGTTCTCTCTTCTGTCCTCTATAGGAACTGTACTCACATGCACAAATCCACAGAATTTAAGATTAATCTTTTTTAAAAAAAGGAATAATATTTATTTTTAATTGTTTTAGTACATAAATGAACCACCAGAGGCTATTTGGAAGGTGTGAAAGGAGCAAAGAGCTCAAGGATTTAATCATTAATACTATTAAGTATGGGGCTGGAGAAGCGGCTCAGCAGTTAATAGCACTGGCTGCTCTTCCAAAGGTCCTGAGTTCAATTCCCAGTACCCACACGGTGGCTCACAACCATCTATAATGGAATCTGATGCCCTCTTCTGTGTATGAAGAGAACTACAGTGTTCTCATACACATAAAATAAATAAATAAATCTTTTAAAAAGTAATAATAACATAAGCACACACTTAAAAATAATACTGTGGGGATTGGAGAGATAAATCAACAGTAAAAAGCACTGGCTGTTCTTCCAAAGGACCTGGGTTCAATTCTGAGCACCCACACGACAGCTCGCCAACTGTCTGTTATTCCAGTTCCAGGGGAATCTGACACCCTCTCACAGATGTACATGCAGGCAGAACACCAATGTACACAAAATAAAATAAAAATAAATTATTAAAAAATAATACGGTGATGAGTGTGCTTGTGAATCCATTCTGAGTGCCTCTCTGCTTTCTTTAGATAAATTCTGAGCTCAAGTAATTAGACTCAAGGTGCTGGTACTCTGTTCAAGCTCCACCCCACAGTGACCTGGCCAGGTATGCCCCGCCCCACATGCCTGGCCCACTATAAGAGAGGCTGCCTGCCCCTCCTCTCTCTTTCCCCGCTGTTTCCCCTCTCTCTTCTCATCCTCTCACCTCTCTGCCCCTCTTGGGCTCCCCTCCCCCCTCTCTGCACGTGGTCATGGCCAGCCTCCTTTCTCTCTCTCTTTCTCTCTCTCTCTCTCTCTCTCTCTCTCTCTCTCTCTCTCTCTCTCTACTATACCATTGACTCTCATCCTATTCTCTAAATAAACTCTATTCTATACCATGTTGGTGTGTATGTGTGGTCCTTCAGGGGGAGGCGATGCCTAGGCATGGGCCCGCTTAGGTATCCCCCTTCCCCCACACTGCCGTGCCATACTCACTAACACCCTTTCTCTCTTTTAAATCCCATCAATGGTGCTGAAACCCGGGAACATCAACAACTCCAGTAATAAACAAACCATCACAAGGCTTCTGAAATATGCTAAATTCTAAGCCATGCTGCTCTTATATGTGTCTTGTATGAAATCCAAAGTTCCCATATCACCAGAAAAATGCAGGGATACTAGTGGTGCCCACATCATTGCATTGACAACCATTTCTTAAGATTCTTAGGGAACAGCTATTTGGGAAGATTTTGTACTTTAATAACATACAACGCAGGATTTCCTTCTTTGCCACCAATCCTTAGGGTTCCTTTTGTTTTGTGTTGTTTTTATTTGTGGTTAATTTTTATTTTCTTGAGCATGTCCTCAGATGATGTGATAGTTTGAATGAAAAAGGCCACATAGGCTAATAGGAAATGACCCTATTAGGAGGTGTAGCATTGTTGGAGTGGGTGTGGCCTTGTAGGAGTAGGTGTGTCACTGTCACTGCCAATCCAGATGTAGAATTTACAGCTTCTTCTCTAGTACCACGGTGGCCTGCACACCACAACTCAGGCTATAATGATAATGGACTAAGACAATAATGTAAATCTTAGTCCCAATCTCTGAATCTGTAAGCCAGTTCCAATAAGATGTTTTCCTTTATAAGAGTCACCATAATCATGGTATTTTATCACAGCAATAGAAACCCTAACTAATGTCTACTTAAAAACAAAAACAAAACAAAAAAGCCTAAAGATAAGTGTTGTTGAGACCTTCCATCATGAACAATGAGAATGTAAGATGGTACTGCCATTCTGAGAAATGTGTGAATAGCACCTCCCAAACTTACACTTATAGTTTGCACATGACTCAGCAGGTCTGTTCCTACAACTGCTCCCAAGGGAATGAAGAATTTAAAGCACACGTCCAGGGAGAAGCTTCGTGCACTGGTAATAGCATTGTTCATAAGAGCTGCTGACAAACATATTGGTACGCGCCTGTACTCTAGGACTCAGGAGGCAGAGACAGGAGGACTGCAGTAAGTTTGAGGCCTTCCTGATCTACATAGCAATTCTAGCCTTGTTATGTTAAGACACTGCCAGACAAACAAACAAACAAAACCACCCCAAAGGCCAAATGGAAACCAACCGAATGCCTTTGACATTAGCAAGAGTAGAGTCATATAGTATGTAATGAATATTGAAATAAATAACGCTAGATAAAAATTAACAATCTGTCACAGAGGTGACATGTGGGTGGTTTCTTTCATCCCCAGTAAGGACAAGGACGAGAAGGACATCAAGAAAATTACTAGGACCGGAAATGTCCCAAACAGGCAGCTCATTAGAAACAGAAACTGGCTTAGTGGTTGCCAGGGAAGGAAACTAGGGAGTGGTTGCTAGTGGGAACGGGATTTCTCTTTGGAATGACAGAAATGCTCTGGATTTAGATGGTGGCGATAGTTGCAGAATTCTATGACCATACCGAGAGCTACTGGAGTAATTATATACTTAAAAGTCTCTGTTGACAAAAAGGAAACAGGGCCATGCACAGGCATGCATGTGCCTGTTTATAGCAGCGCTGTTCATAGTAGCCTCCAGGCAGTTACAAAATGCCCATCTAGGAATGAGGGGATTAACAGCTTGTATACACTGTGAAATTCTGTTCAGCAATAAAAGGAAGTACACACACATATATATTACAACATGAATGAACTCAAAAGTACGAAAGCAAGGAAAAGAAGCCATATAATGCAATGAGTCCATTCACACAAGATGTCCAGAAATGACAACTTTATAGGGCTGGAAATATATCAGAAGTTGCCTAGAATCCAGGATGGGAGCAGGAAAGCTGTAAATGGGCACCAGCAAGCATTGCGCGTGAGAAAAGCATCTCCAACTGGGTTTTGGCATAGTCAGGATTCTCTAGAGTAACTTGGACTGTCTCTAAATATTAAAGGAAATTATTAGAATGACTCACAGGCTGCAGTCCAACTAACCCAATGGTAGGCAGCTGGGAACGGGAAGTCTAAGAATCTAGTAGTTGCTCAGTCCCACGAGGCTGGGTGTTTTAGGTGGTCTTCTGCATAAGCTGAAATCCTGAGGAAGTAGGTTTCAACAGATGTGCTGGCAAGTAAGTGAGCAGGCAAAGAAAAAGAAACCTTCCTTCTCCCATTGTCCTTAGGTAGGATTCAAGCAGAAGGTATGGTCCAGATTAAAGTTGTGGATCACCATGCCTGTGTAGGCATAAATTTTTTGAAACCTACTTTTAATAAAGGTTCAACCTCTCC
Source organism: Apodemus agrarius (assembly GCA_964023405.1). Taxonomy (NCBI): domain Eukaryota; kingdom Metazoa; phylum Chordata; class Mammalia; order Rodentia; family Muridae; genus Apodemus; species Apodemus agrarius. The sequence continues at coordinate 83,792,606 of OZ030011.1, forward strand.
TCTAGCCCACCACACAACAGAGGTAGTGAAAGAGGACAGTTATTAGGATATGGGGGAAGTGGACATGTTCAGCAATAGTTCTTTGGTGGCAGGCTTGATCTTCTTTGACAGCAGTTCAATCTCATAGCAAACACCAAATGTGACTCAGCGGCTCCAGTCCGGTCCTATCGGCAGGCAGACACCAGGCATGAACCAACAGCCGTAGTTCAATTTTGAAGAAACATTAAAGCTTGACAATCGGCCTGAGGCGAGGACATGGAAGCACTAAGCTACTCAGGAACCTCACAAAGCAGTTCTTGGGTGAGTTTCTCTCCATGTCTGAAGTTGAGCTCAACAACACTATCTAAGGCAAACCAATATATGTATGTCATTAACGAAGAATGGCAAGGCAGAACAAACGAAAACAATGCTCAGTGTTTGACTCCCCCTATCTGGGGGCTCATATTTATTACTCCTTCATCACAGGTATTTTCACATGTTTGCTGTATCAAAACATCCTCTTGCCTGTGTCTGTTTTGGCAAGACATCGTTTGACATGACTAACTTTCCAAAGAAACTAGAAGTTTCCACTTCACGCCTGTACCTAAACTGTTCTTTACTTGAAACTTGCTCTGTCCTGGGCTGCCCTTGAACTCAGAGATCTGCTTGCCTCTAATCTCCTGGGATTAAAGGCTATACTATCTTGCCAGGGCCTAAGCTTTTCTTGGGTACTACGGCTCAAAATCCAGATCAAAATCATGTCTCATCCTATGTCAAGATCTGGATCAAAAGCCTGTGTCTTCCAACTTCAAGATCTGGCTCTCAAGTGTGCCCTCCATTTTTGGATTATAATTCATTCCAGCTGCGGTCAAGTTGACAACAGGGAATAGCCGTCACAGTGTACAACCCAAGACTTCATCAGAAATTATCGAGTGTACATTTAAATGGGTGAGCTTCATGGTACATAAACTAGACCTCTACAAAACTTAAGATAAAATATTTATCAGCACTCCTGGCTATACATGGGCGCTTAGACATTCTCACAAATCCTTCTGGAAGGATGATCATTTTCCATGCCAAAAGCTCTAAGAGTTACAGATTGTCTGAGTGGTGTGCCTAACCTCAGCGTTCTTGTGAATGAACTGATTTGAAGAAAACAGCCTTGTTGGGCTTCCTCAGTACTGATAGGTTTCTGATCCAGTCAGATCCCTGTTTCCCAATGTCTGGCAAATGATTCTTGTATGTATGTACTACAGAAGCTCTTGAAAGCCTGGGAGTGTCAAAGAGCAACACAAACAAAGGAATGATACATTTTCTGAGTCACAGACATGACTATGCCCTCCATTTCATAAGAAAGTTTCTCCAAATTATACATGATTGTACAACAGACTTCAACTGAGTATCCTAATATAAAGAATATGCTTCTAGCCGGGTGGTGATGGCACATGCCTTTAATCCCAGCACTTGGGAGGCAGAGGCAGGCAGATTTCTGAGTTCGAGGCCAGCCTGGTCTACAAAGTGAGTTCCAGGACAGCCAGGGCTACACAGAGAACTCCTGTCTCGGAAAAAAAAAAAAGAAAGAAAGAAAAAGAATATGCTTCTGCAGTGCCAGGGTAAAATAATTCCTACTGACCACTACACACACACACACACACACACACACACACACACACACACACATCTTTGTATTTCTGAAGTTCATATAACCATAGCAGTCATACGACATGGAGAGAACAATGGTCTGCTGGTAACACCACTTACCTGCTGTACAAACTTGAGAGAGGTTACCCCTAGACTCTGCGCATCAGTTTCCTCTTCTGTGTGGATGATATAGGATGCGACCTGAGTTAACTGCACAAATGTGCATGTGTGTGTCAGAGCTATGACCAGGCTCATTATAAGCCTGGTATGTATCAACCACAAACATCGGGATCCCAACGCGTCCTTTTTATTTTATTATTATTTTTATTATTTTTAATTAGCATATGAGGCATTAGATACTGTGGTAGTTTGAAAGAAAATGGCTCCTATAAGCTGATATATTTGCATGCTAAGTGGTCCCCAGTTGAACTGTTTGGAAAGGATTAGAAGGTGTGACTTTGTGAGAAGTGTCACTTCATGTAGGCTTTGAGGTTTCAAAAGACCTTACCAGGCCCAGGCTCTGGCTCTCTCTCTCTCTCTCCTCTCTCTCTCTCTCTCTCTCTCTCTCTCTCTCTCTCTCTCTCTCCCTCCCTCCCTCCCTCCCTCCCTCCCTCCCCCTCTGTCTCCTTCCCTCCCTTCCCTCTGCACACTCCTTGTGGATCAGGATGTATAGTTTCGGCACCATGCCTGCCTTCTGCCACACTCTCTTCCATAATGATAACGGTTTAATCCTCCAAAACTGTGAGCAAGGCTCCCGTCAAATGCTTTCTTTCTAATATAGATCGTCTTCGTTATGGTCTCTTTTCACAGCAATAGGACAGTGACTAAGAGCGGCACTGATGGCATTTTTAAAGAACCTATGCCCAGTAGCGTCTCTTCCTGTCTCATCATTCCCCCACCCCCTACCCTCCAATGTACGCGCACCCCCACTGGGCCCTTTTCTTGTGCCCTTGGAAGTCACTTTATCTCTCTGCCCCCAATGCCATTATCTGTAAGATGACAATAGTGACTGTGCTGCTGGACTCTAGCGCTTACCAGGGTCTTACACGGTGTGACAAGTGAGACTAGGACAGCAGTCCCCGAAGTGAGTCTCTGTCCGCTTGTCTCAAGCTCCTGTGAGTTGTTCAGAGGCATGATGGCACTGGCATTCCTGTCACAGGAGAGACTATTTCCTGCTTTGTCCTCCATCTTCTGTTCACTCCTCTGGGAAAACCCCTTGATTCCCTGTCTTCACATCTGCATCAGGCAGTCTGTCCGTCCTCCTCCACAGGCTGGCCAGCTCTTCCCACTGCAGCCACGTATGTCCGGCCAATGCTTGTCTGCTTCTTTGATTTTTTTTCTTCTTTGTCTTTCTTGAAGACACAGGCTAGTGCGTCTGGCATGCCCTTGTGTCCTTAGCACTTACCTCAAGGCCCAGTATACGGGGTGTGTGCTATAATACATGTTTAATGTACAACTGACTGAGTCCCTAAGAGCCACATAATTTAGGACAACACAAATTTAGTTACATTTAATGCCACGATGCCCCCAAAGAAACACACTATTAGACCAAATGTTTTGCCCTCACCCAAAAATGTCGCAATCTGGAGAGGTGACTTGCTGGTTTAAGAGTGCTTACTCTTCTTTTGAAGGACCCATGCTCAGCTCCTAGCATGAATAGTAGGTGACTTACAATTAGTGGCCTGGAAGTCCAGTCATCCGAAGCCCTTTGACCTCTAAGGGCTCTGTAAACTCACAGGCACACGCAAGTACACATACATATGATAAACATATAAGCAAATCTTTTCTATTACATCATAAACATACACACAAATACTTGTGCCCACAGTGGGAATCCTGAATGGTTAGTTGGAGATTTCCTGTTAGTTCCAGTTTTTTAGTGAACAAACATTTCCATGAACTGTTGTATCATTTTTATTCTGCTTTTTCTATGAAAAGATGTTGCTTTGAGGGTTTCCTCTCTTTGTACCTACAGCACTGAAATTTCATTTTCTTTGGATCAAAACTACTGATATATAAGTAAGCTGCAATATCCTTGTTTTCTGTTTTTGTTTTTGTTTTAGTAAAATATAAACTGCATATTTAAAAGAATTCTTTGGACCCTGCAGGATTCTTCTGGCAACTATCCCATAACACCTCAAAATATCGGCCTTCATGAAGCCTTCAAAATAACTACTGGCCATGTCCCCAGCTGAAGTCCTTGTCTCCTCCATTCCTGAATGGCTTTGCTCTCTGCCTCATTCTCCCTTTCTCTCTCTCTCTCTCTCTCTCTCTCTCTCTCTCTCTCTCTCTCTCCAGTGACAGGTTCTTGGTTTTCATGTTATTGGGCCGAGAAGCAGCATTTGACAGTGGACTATGCATTCCCTCGTCTTCACTGGATGGTTAACTATTCTTTCCCAGCGTTTCACTGGGCTTCGAGGATGTTGAGTCCCTGTGGTCCCCCAGACTATCCTTGGTCCCCGTGTCCCATTCTGGCTAGTGCCATCTGCTTCTTTTTTTTTTCCCAATAAAACATAATATTTTTGTTTAATAAATAGTATTTTTATTTTCTATATTCTTTGTTTACATTCCAAAGGCTTTCCCCTTTCCCAGTCCCCCCCCCACCATATGTCCCATAATTCCTCTCCCTCCCAACTATTCCCCAATCATCCCCCCCCAAGATTTCTCTGTTCTGGGTCTACAAAACTGGATCCAATCTTTTCAGGCCAGGGTCCTCTCCTTTCTTCTTCTTGGGAATCATTTGACTTGCTAATTGTGCCTTGAGAATTTAGGGCTTCTGGGCTCATTAATATCCACTTATCAGTGATTGCATTTTATGTGTATTCTTTTGTGATTGGGTTAACTCGCTTAGGATGATATTTTCCAGATCTAACCATTTACCTACAAATTGCATGAATTCATTATTTTTAATTGCTGAGTAGTATTCCATTGTATAAATATACCACATTTTCTGTATCCATTCCTCCTTTGAGGGATATCTGAGCTCCGTCCAACTTCTGGCTATTATAAAGAAGGCTGCTAAGAACATTGTGGAGCATGTGTCTTTATTGTATGCAGGGGAATCCTCTGGGTATATGCCCAGGAGTGGTATGCCAGGGTCCTCTGGAAGTGACATGCCCAATTTTCTGAGGAACCGTCATTGTGGGAGAGTACAAGAACAGTAAGGTGGGAGGGGGTGGATGAGAGAGCAGGGGGAGGGAAAAGGACATGTGGGACCTTTGGGGGTGGGGAACCAGAAAAAGGGAAATGAATTGTAAATATAGAATATATCCAATAAAAAATGCAAAAAAAAAAAAAGAAAAGAAAAGAAAAGAAAAGAAAAGAAAAGAAAAGAAAAGAAAAGAATGTGGGGAAGACCCTGGAGGACATGGGCACAGGAGGAAAGTTCCTGAACAGAATACCAATAGCTTATGCTCTAAGATCAAGGATTGACAAATGGGACCTCATAAAACTACAAAGTTTCTGCAAGGCAAAGGACACTGTCAGAAGGACAAAACGGCAACCAACAAAGTGGGAAAAAATCTTCACCAACCCCACAGCGACAGAGGGCTAATATCCAAAATATAACAAGAACTCAAGAAGTTAGATCCCAAAGAACCAAATAACCCTATCAAAAAATGGGGTACAGAGCTAAACAAAGAATTTTCACCAGAAGAAATTCGGATGGCTGAGAAACACCTTAAGAGATGTTCAACATCATTAGTCATCAGGGAAATGCAAATCAAAACAACCCTGATATTTCACCTCACACCAGTCAGAATGGCTAAGATTAAAAACTCAAGAGACAACAGGTGCTGGTGAGGATGTGGAGAAAGAGGAACACTCCTATGCTGTTGGTGGGATTGCAAAATGGTAAAGCCATCTGCTTCTTGATTCCTCCCCATTGCCACAGGCACCAAACCCCACAGAGCTGTTCTCGGCTCGTCCCCGAGACCCCAGGCTCTCGGCAGCCACTCTTCCCCACCTATCCCCTCGGAGGTCTGATCCTTTCTCACAGCTGTAGTTGCCACCGGCGTACACAGCGCCCAGCTCAGACCTCTCGCAGGAAGTGTGGTCTGGACGAGCTCACTGCCCACGGAACATAACGGCTCCCGTAATGTTTTCAAGGCGGCTCATTGTTACTTAGCTCACACTCGAACTGTCTATAACATAGTTGACTTATTCAATTTGGTACTGAATTCATGTATTCAGCGTGTAAACTTTGCTTTTTATTTTCTGTTGTCTCGTTCTCGTCATCACTCAGTTCTGCGCTGTTCCTTAAACACACTTACTCCCTCAGAACCTTCGCTGGCTCCTTTTCCTTTTCCAGGAACACTATTCTAATCTCCACAAGGCGGGCTTCCTCATCTTCCTCAGAAGCCTGCTCAACTCATCCATTTTCAGTCAGCTTCTCCTGAGTGCCTTTCAAAAAAAGCAACGAGCCTCCCTGTCCTAAACTATCCTCCACAGCACCCTCTACCTCTTCCCATACTTTTATGTGTGTCTTGTCCATCTCTCCCCACTAGCTTTGAGAAGGCAAGATTTTTTTTAAATCACTTTTATTGACTGTTTATTCCTTAACACATGCCAGATAGCCTGTAAATATGGTTTGAACATACAGATCACGGAGTATTTGGTATCAGTCAGATTCCTGGGTAATTCTTGGTCGATATCTAGCTGGTCTTCTCTTCAGCCTGTGCCATTGGACTCCCTGAGCCCTCCCTCCCTCCTCTCCTCCTTTGGGCACTATCCTTGGTCTCACCACAGTGAACTCTAATGTATTTCTCTACACATCCACTTCCCTTTCGTCACGGTAGGCTTTGTCAACTTGAGACAAGGAACTCATTGGAGTGGGGGATCCCAAGATAACACCTCCAGACAATCAGGCTGTAGGCAGGACTGTTGGACACTTTCTTAATTGACTCATAGGGGAGGGGAACAACCCATTTTAGGTGGTGCCACCTTTGGACCAGTGATCCTACAATATATAAGAAAGCAGGCCTTGCAAGCCATGAGGAACAAGGCAGTAAGCAGCACTCCTCCATGGCGTCCGTATCAGCTTCTGCCTCCAGGTTCCTGCTCTGCGTTTCTATCCTGACTTCTTCCGGGGGTGAACAGCAATGTGAAGTGGAAGTCAAATAAACCCTTTCACCCCCAAGTTGCTTTGGGTTATGATGTTTCATCAAAGCAACAGTAACCCTAAGACCGACCGGCTTCTTAGGGAAGAGACTATATCTCATCTCTTTCTAAACCTCACTGCCATGAACAGCATCTAGGAATTGTTAGAAAGTAATGAAATGTCCGTTAGACCGGCCTGCAGAGGGTGGGATGCTGGGGTGACCGATTTCATGTTGTGTGTGGTTAACGCCCTCAGCTGCGGCTCCCAGATCCGGAGGATGTCCTGGTGAGAGCGAGCTGCTGGTCACTTCCTCCACCTCTTACCCCTTACAGGCTCAGGATCCAGCCACCCAGCAAGGGAACCGCTTTCCGGGGCTCCCTGGCCCTTCCTCTTGGCCTCCTCTTCTGCAGCTCCCTCAACCCAAGGCGGGCCCCCTCTTCACTTTTCCAAGCCTCTTGCCCTTCTGGTGTGCCCTTCCTTTTATTTCCATTCTACTTTGAAAATTCAACAAAGTTATAGTTTTAAAGAAATCATAGACTATTGGGAATGAACACACACACACACACACACACACACACACACACACCATTTTGGGATGGTTTTTTTTCTTTTCTTTTTCCTTTTTCCTTCCTTCCTTCCTTCCTTCCTTCCTTCCTTCCTTCCTTCCTTTTTTTTTTTTAATTGAGACAGGATTTCTTTGTGTAGGCCTAGCTGTCCCAGAACTAGCTGTAGGCTAGACTGACTTTGAACTCACAGAGTTCTGCCTGCCTTTGCCTCCCAAGCGCTGGAATTAAAGGTTTGTGCCACCACTGCCTAGTGACTGAAGCGCTGTTACCATCAACATTGACAAACTTTCTGCCCATATTTCACCACACCACTGCCTGTGTCACTTACACACACACACACACACACACACACACACACACAAATGTATAGAATTTAAATAAGTTTGCTTTTCCTATTAACAAAACAACAAAAATATACTATCCATGTAACCAAGAAGTTGCTGTGCAGTATTTTTTTATCTAAAACACATTAAAAATTAGGGGTTTGTGACATGGTGAGATGGTGCAGAAAGAACTGCTTGCCACACAAGCAGGACAACCTGAGTTTGAGCCCCTGAATCCACAGTGGAAGGAGAACTGACTCCTGAAAAGTTGTCCTCTGCACCACCCATAATAAAGAAATAAACAAATCAAAACGTTAAATTAAAATTAGGGACTGGAGAGATGGCCCCATTTGTACCGAGCTTGCCATGAATCACAAGGACCTGACTTGGGATCTCCAGTATTCATGTAAAAAGCCAATGTGGCAGCACACACTTGTAATCCCAGTGCCCAGTAGAGACAAGAGGGTTCCTGGGATTTGCCCACCATGTAATGTATCTGAATCAGTAAAGCTCTGCTCCATGAGAGACCTTGCCTCGAAAAATAAGATGGCATTTGAAGAAACCCCATGTTGAACCCTGGGCTCTACAAGCACATTCACACATGTGAATGTATACATATGTGCATATATACCTGTGCATGTGTACCTGCACACATGTGAATGTGTACCTGCACACGAATGAACACACATAAAAATATTTAAATTAACAGAATTCAGCAAAAAATCTAATTTTTTTTCCACCAAAAATCCTATCACAGACTAGATGGATCCCGTGAACTTTACCTGGTGCCTTCACCTTGCAGATTAGGAAGCTGAGAACAGGAAAGGCTGAAGACCATATTTCCAGTCCAGATTCACTGGATACGCGTCTACACTGGCTTGCAGGCCAACAGGGACCGTTGGCCCAGCGCTCTCTGCTGAGCCTGAGACCAGCTTTCCCACACTTGCTTCCACTCCTCTCCTGGCAACACGGCCAGCTCAGCCCTCGGGAACTCTCAAGAGCTGTTGTTCTCCCTCTTCACGCTGCTGAGCAGGCTCCACGCACTGCTAATCCTTGGACACACACCCCCCCCCAGTTGCTGAAGAGTTTGTTTCATTCCTGAATGAGCTGAGCTGTCAGAAGCAAGGTTGCTCTGTTGAAACCAAGTAGCAGTCCCTACACCACCTTGAAGCACTCTTGTTTGTCTTCTGTGTTCATGTTTGGGGCAGTCTTGCTTACTGTCTCTCCTGTCTGCTTTTTTCCTACCTGATTTGTAAACCTCTGTTTTGTTTTGTTTTTTTAAAGATTTATGTATTTTTATTTTATGTATTTTGCTTACATATGTATAAATGAACCACAGACAGCATTATCCATATCCAGCCAGAAGAGGGCGTGTGACTCCCTAGAACTACAGTCAGAGATGGTTGTGAGCTGCTGTGTGCGTGCTGGGAACCAAACCCTGACCCTCTGTAAGAGCAGCCCATGCTCTCTAAACCACTGAGCCATCTCTCCAGCCCCAACTTCTTTTTTAAGGGAAGGTATTTCAGCAAATTGAACCCTACACAGCCAACCTTCAAACCATGACATGGGATGCCTCTGTGACTGGATGAGTAAACAAATCAACCAAACGAGTTGTCTATGACGGAGGCAGCACAAGGATTTGTGGTTTTTAAAGGGCCCTGTTAATATTTATGTTGCAATTAAAAAAAAACCAAACACTTAATGTAAATTGCCTTCCTGTTTTGTGTCTCAAAGGTGTTTGGTGTCCTCCAGAATCAGCTGAACTGCACTCCAGTTGTGCACATAAGACATTCTCAATTCACAACAGCTGTGAAAACCCAGCTGTGTTTATTATTGGTCATAGATGGCATGTAATGGAGGCATAATTTGCTAACCAAACAGTCTGTCTGAAGGAGAAACAAGAGGGTAATAACTCCACCAATTATACTTCCAGGCCACCAACTCCTCCACGTTCAGCTTTTAACTCCTCCATATCTACTCTTAAGGTAGCAAAAGTGTAAATCTATAATATTGATATTTTGGTGCATTGTTTACATGTGGTTAAGGCGAGAGTCCCGGGATCGTGCCTTGAGTGCTTTTGTTTTATATGAGCTGGAATGTCTGTCACTTTGCACAGTTACTGCATTAGACTCTTCAAGGTCAAGTTTTAATCTTCCTCAGTTGTCTTCCTGGGTTTGGGGATGAGGTGGGGATGGGGGTTGAGCCAGATATCTTCTTTTCACAGATACCTCAGGTGACTTGAATGTAGTCTGGCCACAGACTGCTTGGAGTACCCACACACAGTAAGATGATTCAGGGATGAAAAGTACCTTTCACTCATTCGAATGCCTGAGACATGCATAGTGGATACTTCCCACATGTTCGCTGAATAATGACACTGGCTACTGTGTGACCTTGTGTGTGAGTGTGAGTGGGTGTGAATAAGTAATGCAAGGATTCCTGGAAAAGGCACCTTAGTGTTGTTCTTTGACACAATTCTGCAGTTTCTCTCTTTTTGCTGTCTTGGTATATGATGTGAGACCTCCCTTACTGTTACTTTCACATTAATACACGATTTATTAAACTTCTTTTTAAGATAGTATCTACTTACTTTGCAAAATCTAGCTACAAGAGTGATGTGCACTCACTCACACAATTTGAAAACTTGGGACCAAAGACTCAAAGATGAAAGAAAGTGACCTTTATTTTTCCCATTAAGGGTCTTTGACAAGCAGCAAAAACTAACTTTCACCAGTGGAGGCAAAAGGAGGCTTTATAGACAGGAGCTAGGAGGCAATGCTCATGGACTGGCGGGAGGCTATGGGAGCTCAGGGACCTCCAAGAGCCAGTGGGCACCGTGAGGAGGGCATCCAGAACTACTGCCCTCGATGGTCCTCTCAGCTCACGAATCAAACCCCGGGAGACAGTGGTTATAGTCTTCGTGTTCTCAGACTGTGTTGCAGCTGGTGCAGGTGGAGGAATCAGACCGTCAGGAATCCCTGCATGCTTCTCTCTTTTTATATAAGCCAATTGGTGAAAGGGTCACTTCCTAAGATTGAGAACAACAGAAGGGACCAGTCTGGCTATGTCTGGGGAGTGGATAGAGGAATGCTTTGCTATGAGGTATGCTGCGTTTGAAAATGTCACAATACTGAGTTCGAGGCCAGCCTGGTCTACAGAGTGAGTTCCAGGACAGCCAGGGCTACACAGAGAAACCCTGTCTCGAAAAACAACAACAACAACAAAAAAAAATCCAAAAAAAAAAAAAAGAAAAAAAACCCAAAACAAAAACGAAAATGTCACGATGCTTCAAAATGTGTTTGCTAGACCTCTGGGTACCCAGGTCCTGAGCACACTCTCTTCTCCAGCCGACAGACTCTCCCTCCCCCCTGACCTGGGCCTTGTGAGCTTTCTCCCTGCAGGGCTGCTGAGGGCTGCTGACTCCCTCAGCCAGTTCAGTGCATTTGCTTTCTCTCTGTCCCCTTCCTTCCCTCTTTCCCCCTTCTTAAGTTCTGACTAGGCTCTTGCTTGTTCTAGAATTCTACCCAAACCCATATAATTTCCCTATGTTCCATCCACCCCTCCTATTAGAATCTGACTACATCATCAATTTCTACCAGAATCCTGAAAAACACTGCATTCAGAGTGCAGACGCTAAACCTTGGGACCTGTGTTCCCTGGGCTATCTGCTTACAGGAGTAGCAAACGCTAAAAGAGATGGTGAGTTTCTTCATTAGAATCCCACAAGAAAAGGGGATGGAAACTGCTAGGAAACTTGCTTGCTTTCCACTGGAACAGAGATGGGCATAACAGGATTCAGTGAAAGAGAACTCCAGGAAACCAGGCTGGTGGCACATGCCTTTAATGCCAGGGTCTGGGAGGCAGGGGCAGACAGCTCTCTGAGTTCAAGGCCAGCCTGGGTCTACAAAGTGAGTTCCAACACAACGAGGACCAACAGAGAAAATCTGTTGAGAGAGAGAGAGAGAGAGAGAGAGAGAGAGAGAGAGAGAGAGAGAGAGATCTCCAGAAAGCTCTATTATTCCACCAGAAAGAGACTGTAGTACTTGAACTGCCCATCTCAGGACATTAGATCCTCAGTGAGAGAGGCAACTCCTTACATGAAATCCTGTGAGTGAGCACAGGCCAGTGGCTTCTCTCATTGCATACATAGCTGTATAATTTTGTTAACATAGGATAAACAGAGATTCTTTATTTGTATTAAAACTTCAAAATAATGTCTACATAGAAGAGCAGTCTGCTTGTTTGTTATGCGAATGAAGCTTGGGAATAATTCAGCTCCATTCTGCGGCATGTGGAACCAATTGGGAAGCGGGTAGCTAGAGCACACGTAGCTGTACTGGACACTTAGGCTGGCTTTGGGGTGGCTACTTGTGCTGCATATTATCTGCATCCAATTCAACAGGACTCTTCCCAGAGACTAAATGTAACACATCTCTTTATCCAGAACTTAGGCCAGAAAAATACCTTTGTATCTGATGATTATGTGCCCGTGTTAAATATCAAAAGTTGAAATATGAAGAAAATTAAGGATGATAGAAATCTTGTCACCTCTGCCAAAGCATGTCTTTAGGAATGTGTGTGTGTGTGTGTGTGTGTGTGTGTGTATACACATGCACACATATGTAGAGGACAGAAGAGCCCACTAGATCCCTTGGAGCTAGAGTCACAGGCATTGGTGGGATTCCTGGCATGTTTGTCAGATGTCTGTGGAATGGTGCTGAGATAGGAACTCTGATCCTCACGATTTTACAGCAAGTGCTCTTGACTGCCGGGACATCGCTCCAGCCCTCTCAAGTATTTCCTGTTTAAAGGAAAAGAGTTTTAATAACTCCTTGAAGATCATAGGTTCCCTCTAATAATAATCTTTGGGTCTTCTAGTCCAAAGCACCAGTGAAAAATATTAATCAATTCCAATAATCCAACCTCAGATTAAGACATTTTGAGAGATTCCCCCCAAACCAACCCAGGTAGACCACAAATCTCACCTGCAAAGACACCTGACCTAAGAAAGGAAGCAGTGACAGGTGGAGGTGTAAATCTGAGCAAAGCCAGAAATAGGCCTCTTACAGCTGCTGCTCCTGACTTCAGTGATTTCAAACTACCAGAGTATGTTTGATTCATAAGCACACTTTATGTCTTGCTTCGGGCAGATGTGAACATGCACACCAACTGGCTACATATCAATTTCCAGATAGAAATAAGCTACAGACTGTTTCTCTCTCTGGGAGCCTATCTCTGCTATGGTGAAGGGGGCCATACATTTCTGTGGGAGATGAGCTTTCCACAGCAGGCCCTCGATACCGCTTCGTCAAAGTGCTTTGTCATCACAACAAATTCCACCGATTTTGTTTCCTGGCCAGTAGGAAAGGTAACCTTTCTCTCAGAGAACCTGGCTCATTAAGCAAGACTCAAACGACCAAAAGAAAAAGTCTCTGGAATACGAAATAGAAACAATTTTGAAGTCCAGCCAAGGGTAGGTTGGGGAAAGGAGAATAATAGGATTTTCCTCATTGGAGATAGTTCCTTTTTATGCAGAATGCTACCATTTAGAGGGTCAACTGCTTCTCTTTCTGGGCAATTGCTTTTAAATTCTGGAGTCATCAAAATCCTTTTCTGGATACATCGCAAAAGAAGGGAGCATGGTAAAAGGGTTATAATAAAAATAGCATCTAGAACATACGATGCTTGGTAAGAAACAAATGTGACTTATGAATGACAGACAATGGACTACCTTTTAAAGTGTTCTACACATGTTATTTAATCAGTATCTCCTCTGTCTCATAGCCCCAGCACAGATGTAATTATTTAGCCAGCAGGAGTTATATGTATTCTTCTGCTATAATTATTAGGTCCCAGAGAGCCCTAGGTTATTAGTTGCAGAGGTGCTAGCTTAGCCAGATGGCCTAAGAGTGGTGCGCGGCTCTGCTGAGTGGGAGAATGAGTGAGTCACCGTGTGAGTCTCACCAGTTGTGTGGGTAGAAGAAAATTGCTTAACTCGAACCTAACCCAGGGAATTAAAGAGACCACTCTGGAAACTCACAGAACTGAGAGTTCTCTATGACCATAAAATGGTTACCAGAGTTGGATTATGGAAGTGTTCGTTCGGTTCTTGGTAGACTCTGTCCTCTGGGTTGGACCACTCCTTGGTAATGATGGCTGAGTAACTCGGGCTGATGCATTTTGAATGTAGGAGGCAGCAGGAAACAGCACGCTTCTTGGGTGTTTTCTTCCCACTAGAAGGAGTTCTGAGGGATGGTTTAGTAATAAGCATGACTTTCTGTTTTATAAAAAACATTTAGCAAGATTTAAATGTTAGTAAGTTTTAAATAGTAAGTAAAAATCAACTTTGTTTATAATGTTGGTTGATGATGGATATTGAAAATTTTGATAATCATGCTATAACATGGATGACCTTTGAGAACATCATTCTAAGGGAAATAAGTCAGTCACAAAAAAAGCCAAACAAACACTATACTATTATATTAATTTTAAATGTGTATGCATGCACGCGTATGCCATGACACCTGTGTGGAGAGGTCAGAGGCCAACTTTTGGCAGTGGGTATTCTCCTTACTTCCTTCATGGTTCCAGAGAGGGAACTTGGGTCCTTGACCTTATCTGCTGATCCATCATAAGATGGCTATGAACCCAGAGTTCCAGCTTTGTAACCTGAACAAGTTCCAGGGAGCTTATTACATAGCAAGGCACACACGGTTAACACCACTTCACCATATTCTTGCAAAGGTTTGAGATAGTAAGTCATATGTTACATTTTTACCATAAAACATTTTTATAATCATAGCTTTTTTCCTTTTAATTTTAATAGATTACATTAAAACAATCCCCAGCACTGAAAAGAAGAGAGAAGAATAAATGAAGAAGAGTTTTTGTTTTCTTCTGACCTGCAGAACGGCAGGCTCTCCGTGGCCTCTGGTCTTTCTCAGCAGTGTTCGATGCGAGTGCTTAAGATCTGTCTTGCTTTGGAATAGATGCCTAAGAGTGAAGAGTTTCCTATTTTTGGCAAGAGATGTGGAGATGCAAGTTCTTATCTCAGTAAACTTTCCTGGTAATAAGATGCAATTATGTGTGTATATAACTAGAGTAGGGCATGCCGTGTACCAGAATTCAACAGATATTATTTACAATGATAGCTTTTGGATTATTGTTTTGTTTTGTTTTTTTTTCTAGACAGGGTTTCTCTGTGTAAGCCTTGCTATCCTGGAACTCACTCTGTAGACCAGGCTGGCTTCAAACTTAGAGTGATTCACCTGCCTCTGTTTCTCAAGTGCAGGAATTAAAGGTGTGAGCCACCACTACTCAAACCATGATCCTTTCTTTATCCACATGAACTTAATCTCTTCTGGGGTTTATTATCCTTCTAAGCAAGGCTAGATGTCTTGACAAATGTGCTCATGATAAATGTTTTCAGTAGATTTGTTTAAACTTATCATCAATGCCAATGAAAAATAAACCAGTAGCAAGTCACCTTTGCCCCTTGCGATGGTCAGTGTATTTTGTGTTTGGGCTATACATCTCCCATACAGGATTGAAATGATTCTTCTAAAGGGCATGAATAGAGTCTATTCTTCATGCCTACTCTTGAAATATGCTGCAGATGCTCAGGAAAAATAAGAACAAAAAGGTGGGAGGAAATGTTCTTTGATAAATGTGAGATTTATGATATTACTTCACAGAGACATCACTAGAGTCTTGTGCTCGGGCTCCTACATTTTAAAATCTCGTGCCATGGGTCTTGGTGCTAATGCTTTAAAGATCATTCCATCCACTGATAAGAAAAGAAAAAATGATTCTTGTTCAGTACTCCAAGCCCCCTGCTTTGTTATTCTTGATATTATTTGCCTACAGAGGTCAAGAAGACATGAGACCAGAAGCCTCCATACCCCTTTACAGCTGCAAGCTGATTTTATCATCAGGGTTAGCTTTTGGATACTATAACAAATATCTGAAAAAAATAAACTTAAAGGGATTAAAACCTGGGCTGGGCATGGTCAGTGATAGAATACTTGCTAGAAGGCATGAGTTCAACCCCCCAAGATCCAGGAGGGGTTGGCTCTGAAGTTTAGATACATTGAGTCTACGGTGTGACAGTATATCAGGGTAAGGGGGTGCCATCTTTGAGTTCTAGTTTCATTCAAATGAGAAACCATTCATTTCCTGGTACTGGACATTTCTAGAGAGGGGGTGCTCCTCTAGGTGAAAGGGATTTTTCCCACTAAGACATCTGGTAATCCTTCCCACTAAAAGATAATTAGAAATCCTTTGGAAACAAAGAACCCAATGTAAAGCACTGTAATGCTCGTAGGGTGGCAGGCATGTCCCTTGTTGTGTGCAACTTGACTGCTACCAACAGGTCACAACCACTCTGGAAACCAGTCTGGCAGTTTCTCAGAAAATTGGGCATAGTGCCCAGTTATACCACTCCTGGGCATATACCCAAAAGGTGCTTCAACATGTAATAAGGGCACATGCTCCACTATGTTCATAGCAGTCTTATTTATAATAGCCAGAAGCTGGAAAGAACCCAGATACCTTCAACAGAGGAATGGATACAGAAAATGTGGTACATTTACACAATGGAGTACTACTCAGCTATTAAAATCAATGAATTCATGAAATTTGCAGGCAAATGGGTGGAACTGGAAAATATCATCCTGAGTGAGGTAACTCAGTCACAAAAGAACACACACTGTATGCACTCACTGATAAGTGGATATTAGCCCAAAAGTTCAGAATACCCAAGATACAATTCACAGATCACATGAAGCCCAAGAAGAAGGAAGACCAAAGTGTGGATGCTTCAGTGCTACTTAGAAGGGGGAACAAATTACTCACAGGAGGAAATATGGAGATAACGTGTGGAGGAGAGACTGAAGGAAAGGCCATCCAGAGACTGCTCCACCTGGAGACCCATCCCATAGACAGTCACCAAACTCTGACACTATTGTGGATGCTTTGAATGTTTGCTGACAGGAGCCTGATATAGCTGACTCCTGGGAGGCTCTGCCAGAGCCTGACAAATACAGAGGTGGATGCTTGCAGCTAACCATTGGACTGAGCACGGGTTCCCCGATGGAAGAGTGGAGAAGCTGAGGGGGTTTGCAGCCCCATGTGGGGAGCAATAGTGTCAACTGCCCAGACCATCTCCCCCCCCCCCGAGCTCCCAGGGACTGGACCACCAGTCAAAGAGTACACATGGAGGGACCCCTGACTCTGGCAGAGGATGGCCTTGTTGGGCATCAGTGGGAGGAGCTGCCCTTGGGCCAGAGGGTGTTCAATGCCCGCCCCAGTGTAGAGAAATACCCGGGATGGAAGGCTGGAGTGGGTGGGTGGGGGAACACACTCATAGGGGAAGGGGAGGGGATGGGGGCTTAGGAAGGGGAGACCTAGAAGAAGAGAACATTTGAAATGTAAATAAAGATAATATCCAATTTAAAAACAAACAAAAAACATGACCTGGAAGGCTCTTTCAGACTCAGTACCCTCCCCCAAATGTGTTTCTTTCTCAGGACTCCAAATCTTTTCCTTTTTCAAATGTTGTATTATTTTTGGGCCATGTGCTTCTAAGGGTGCTACCCCTAGAATGGAACTGGAATACAACATAACACAGCTGGGAAAGAATGATTAATGAGGCGGACCAACCTACCCAAGACGCTTCTGGAGAGAACCTAGATTATACACAATGCTGGGCCATCTTAGGATGATTAGGATGTCCAAGGTGTCATTTTAATCTCTCTTGCTTTGAAGTTTCAGGGAGAACTTGATAGCACCCTGCCATAACCCTGTGATTTTAATTTAAAAGCTTGTCTGTCTCACCCGGAACTCCTACTCAAGAATCAAAACGTTCCCAGGCTAGGGATCAACTTTGTGATAGCCAATAGATTTATTCACGTAGGCTATGTATATTCAACGTTATGCAGCTGCTTACAAAACAAGCCGCTTCAACCACATCATGTTGGGTTTCCTTCGCTTGCCCCGTGGCCATTCTCAGCACATAACATCTGTTTCTAGTCTCTTACAGCTAATGCCGCCTCTGCCTTTGCACCCAACTCAAGCCTGAGAAGCCTGAGCTCCTGTTACCAGCAGCAGAGAGGGAAGTCGTGATGATTTATATGGATTGCCAGCTTGCTGTGTTCTAGAATCACCTTGGAAACCAACATCTGGACCTAGATAATTCAAGTAGAATAACCTGCTCTAAATGTGGATGGCACCATTCTATAGTGTGGGGTCCCAGACTGTATGAAAGGGAGAAACTCAGCTGAGTCCCAGGGATCTCCTCTTTCTGCTTCCCAATTTCGGGTGCAATTCGATTATCTGCTTCCAGCTCCTGTCTCTGGGTTATCCGTGCCATGAAAGATTGTATGTATCATAAACTGTGAGCTAAAGTAAGTCCTTCCTCTGTTAAGTTTCTGGTCAGATATTTTGTCTCAGCCATGAAGGAAAGGAACATCCAGAAAAACCGATTAACAAGAAGTAGAACCATCGCTCTGATCAACCTGACAGTGTGGTTGTCAGAGCTTTGGATCGTGCATGTGGAGGGATATGGAAGAGTTTAGAATTTGGGGCTAGAAAAACCCTCGCTTACTGTATGCTGAACTAACAGACCATTCCCATGGGAACCTGGAAGGTTAAAAAAAAAAAAAAAAGTCAAAAGAAATGCAGCTGGTGAAGCCTGGGCAGTGGTGGCGCACGCCTTTAATCCCAGCACTTGGGAGGCAGAGGCAGGCAGATTTCTGGGTTCGAGGCCAGCCTGGTCTACAGAGTGAGTTCCAGGACAGCCAGGGCTACACAGAGAAACCTTGTCTCGAAGCCCCACCCTCCCAAAAAAATTGCAGGCAGTGAAGATCTGACATGACAAGGACTCAGTTTCTTACCTCACTTTCCCAGAAATGGGGACCGGGCAGATGACTTTCTAGAGAGCCAGTGGAACTTGGCAAAACGACCCTCTCTGTTCTACCCTCTACCAGAAGAGGAACTTAGAAACAATCAACCTGCTTTGTGCTCTTTTTAGTTTTCTTTCTTCAGTCCCTTTTCCCACATAACCTTCTCTGTTCAGCTCTTTCAAACGGTATAATTTATAGACGAGGCCAGCCCAGTCACAGGTGCTCTGGGGACATGTGCCAAGCCATTTTTCTTGGTCGCTTAGCATTGCCTTTGCGGTATCTGGCCACCGAGAGCGTTGCGGTGTCTCTTGGCAAAGTCCCCCTTGATGATTCTGTTTGATAAGCGTTTCTTCACTGAGTTCTAGTCACGGGGTACTCTCTTTGTGTTTGTGCATACCTGTGTCCACTTGTGTGCGTCTAGACCATAAGTTAACCTCAGGGGTTGGTTCAGGGTCTCTTGGTCAATCCGGAACTCACGACTTTGGCTAGCCTTGGCTGGCCAGGAAATGCCAGGGTTCTTCCGGTCTCTTTTTCCCAAGTACTGGGATCACAGGCGTCATCTGCAGCTTTTTTTTACCTGGGTGTTTGGGACTCCAAAGGGAGCTCTTTCCCAGCTGAGCCACGCCCTCGGCCTCTAACATTCTTGCCCTTCTATGTGTGCTAAACTCCAATAAAGAAGCTGGCTTGAGCCTCTTCAAATGAATCGTGCATGGACGAGACCACTAAAACAAGTACCAGCTATGGGTTGCTTTACTACAGCTCATAGGTTGAGGGACACACACACACACACACACACACACACACACACACACACACACGAGCTTCTCTATCCACCCAGGATGGAACATGGAGAACAGAAGGAGACGGGCTCTGCACGTGCTGGGGAGCAGAACCGGAACAGGCTCTTCAGAACCGGAACAGGCTCTTCGCAAGGGCCCCCAGCTGCGCGGAAAGGACGTTCTCTGGCTACGCGCCCTGAGGTTTGACAGTGTGTGCCTCGTTATGTCTGTTTTTTAAATTTAGATTTGTTTAACAGGTTTTGAGAGTTAGAGGCAGATATGAAACCTATTGGAAATCAAGAGAACCCTGGATGGTGGAGTACCACGCTCTGACGGCTAGTGGAGAGCTCTTGCGTTTCCCTGAATACTATCCTTAAATATTGTTTAGGGTAGTAACACGTGCCTTAGACTTTTTGGGTCTTTCTGTTCACCAAATGCTCCCTCTCGGAATGTGTCTTAGCTCAACAGAAACAGAACCTTCCCACTTCAAAAAAAAAAAATTATTTCTAAGTTTCCTACTGGTACCTTAGGAACTGATTTAGAAAGCCTGAAGCCTCTGCCCCCATAAGGCTAGGCACTGATAGGTCGGCTACCTATGCCTTGGTTGAAAAAAACTCGGCCTAACCTGGGGAAACTTTTTTTTTTTGTCTAATTGTTAGCCATGAAAGTCAAGCAGGATCCTCTATTGCGTTTCCTGGGTGTATATTTCTAGGACTGAGAAGACTGAGAAAAGGTCACCTTCAGATGCCTCTCCACATCTAACATGAGGCATAACAGCTGTGTTCCGTGAAATAAGCAATTTTTCCAAACAACCGCCCTTACTCATCATTAAGATTTTCACAGGGAGGTGAAAAACAACAACAAAAAAACCCCAAGCCCCTCCCTTTATAGTTTAAAAATGGGTTAACGAAATCTGCAGACCATCCATTTTGGCATATGGTATTATTATGTAATCCAAAGGTAGGAAGGCACAGCCTAGTGACTTACACAGGAGATTATAAGAAGATCCTCGCAGGCTGGAGCTTTTCTAATGGGTTACAAAATGAATTTCGCTCACAGCGGCAAGCCTGTCTCCTAATCCTGAACGCATGTTTAAAAAGTAATTTTTTTAAAAGACCAGTTACTTCATGCACAATAGTTTTGACGTTTTATCGGCATGCAATTAAAGATCCTTTGTCTAAAGTTCTACTCTAAATTCTTGAGCAGATAGAAGCGCAGAAAGACCCGGGTTAGGCTTTTCAAAACTAAATTCCTTTGACAAGCGCGGCAGCCCACACGGGAGGAGCGGGCAGTGCTGTGCTGCCCTCTGTTGGGCTTCTGCAGAAGCGCATGCGTGCAGAGCTAGCCTAGGGACGCACGTCTCCAGTGACAGATCTCGGAATAATCCGGTAGTCTGTTAAAACAGAGTTCTTTTCACAGAAAAGGCAGCGAAGCACAACAAGGCTAAGCAACGAGGCAGAAATGTTGAGATTAAATTTGGGAAGACTCAGGTGGTGGATGCCGTAGACCAAATAACCATGTCTGCGCGAAACTTGCTCTTTTTATGAGCGCTCCTTTGGAAGACAAGATGGGCTGAAAATAAAACCTTTCCTTCCTTTCCTTGACCGCGGTGTGAGGTGAGGACGCCTGTGCAGCCCCCTGGTGTGGAACACGACTGAGCAAAGCAAGAAGAAAGAGTCTTTCTTGGTGAAGGTCTGTAAGATTTCAGAGCAAGCATGTTCAAATGTGTTGGGCCAAGACGTTTCTCCCACTTGTGCGTAAGAGCTACAGGAGAAGACAGTCCCGTGTGCCCGCCCACTCAATTCTGCTACTGCGGGGCTGCCTGCTCCACCCTTTCTGCTTTCTCAAGGCAGTCCCTCTACAGCAAAGTGCCCTTTTATTTTTTTAAACTGACTTTACTTATTTACATTCCAGTCGTTCCTCCACCCCACCCCACCCCCGTCCCCCCCCATCCCATTCCTCCTCCCCCTTACCTCTGAGAGGGTGCTCCCCCACCCCACCAGGCCTCCGCCTTTCCTAAGGCTTCAAGTCTCTCAAGGATTAAGTGTATCTTCTCCCACCGAGGCCAGACCAGGTAGCCCTCTGCTGTGTATGTGCCAGGGGCCTTGGACCAGCCCCTGTGTGCTCCTGGTTGGTGGCTCAGTCTCTGGGAGCTCCCTGGGGTCTGGGTTCATTGAAACTGCTGGTTGTCCTATGGTGTCACTGTCCCTCTCAGTGTCTTCAAGCCTTCCCCTAATTCAACCATAGAGGTCCCCGGAAGGAAATGAGGTCCAATGACCGACCCAACTTGGGATCCATCTCATGAAGGGGTGTGTGTGGGGGGGGAAGGGTCACGCTTGGGGGGAGGGGGGAGGAGGCCTGACACTACTATGCTATGGTGTGCACACAGACGAGAGCCTGACATGGCTGTCCTCTGAGAAGCCATACCAGCAGCCGACTGAGAAGCAGATAGTTAAAGTCAAGTGTTCTTAATTTGGCCAGGCCTGGCTTGAAGGCCAGTTCTGGAAAGGCCTGATTCTAAATATCTTGCCCCTTCAAGTGGAAGTCTCTGTGACTGAACATTTATTTCATTTCAGCTGTCTAACATCTGGTAGCAGGTAACGGCCTCCCCACACTACTACCTGAAGAAGTATTAGAATCCGGCCATCCTGTCTTTTCTCAAGAAGCCCCAAGATATAAGGCTGTTCACAAGCACTCTGAGTTCCAGCTTGAAGCAGCTTGAAGCATGCACAAACCCACCCACATGAAATAAATAAAAAGAAAATCAGTTTCCTCATGTTTTCAAATCAGAAATGATTACTAGAAAGACCTATTAGAGTCGTCTAGGGGGCCTTTCATAAATCACCTGGTTGGTTGTTGCTGCTGTTTTGCTTTGCTTCTGGGGAACAACTAGCATCCTATCCTTATTTTTATCAGCTCGTGTGTTAACTGAGCTGGGGGACGTTAAGGTGGGGACAGCAGAAATGTAATTGTTGCCTCTGTGAGTAGGAAGGAACCTTGGGGATCCCCTAGTGGCAAACTGTCATTAACACTTGAAAATGTGGATTGGAGGTGTAGCTCCGTGCTCCAGTACGCGTCCAGCAAACACAAGGCTCCAGGCACATGCCTGGCACAACACACAAAACAACTTCAAAACAAAGGGAGGGCCGGGCGGTGGTGGCCTTTGATCCCAGCACTTGGGAGGCAGAGGCAGGCAGATTTCTGAGTTCGAGGCCAGCCTGGTCTACAGAGTGAGTTCCAGGACAGCCAAGGCTACACAGAGAAACCCTGTCTCGAGGGAAAAAAAAGTAAAACAAAGGGAGGCAGAAGACATCACCCAGAGCGTGGCCGTGGTAGAGTCAGAATCCCAGGCCTCTTGCTCAGCTGATTTCTTATTCAGCTGCTACCTCAAGTGTACTACATATTAACCTCTTTCCGGTGGTTCCAGGTACCACACGCAGGTGCCCATGCACGCTACGCTGCACAGGGGCCCTACCACCCAAACAGCTCATTGTCAACACACGGAGGACCTGTGCCACAACCCCTCCAGCTGGGCTTATAGTCTGTGGGCTTGAAGTCCCATCAGAACAGCAGATGTACGTCTGATGAGCGCTGGAGAGAGCGAGACGCCTGGTCACTGACGTCAGGGGCTCCCTAAGGTCCAATCCTACACCTCTGCAGGCTGGAGGACCTTTCCTCTCTCCTTCCTGCCTACCTGTGGTATGGGTTTATTTTCAAGGTTAGTCTCCTCTGGGAATGTCGCTGCATGCTTCACGTGCTTTAAGGAAACTTTGTTTAGAGATTTATATAATAAATCACGGCCACAGACATTTATTAAGGTTTTAGGGACATTGTTTCTATAATGAAATATGTGTGCCATTTAGAAAAGTTCTTTTTTGGGGGTAAAAATTATCTGTTGCAATGCCAACGGGGATCCATTTCTGATTTCGACATAGAGTTTCTAAACACATTTATTTTCCAGAGGCGCACGTTCATATTGGTTATATAACGTGTTTTTGCAAAGACACCTACACAGCCCCGTGGCAAACATGGTCAAGGCCACCGTCCTTGGACAGGTAAATAGTCTCTTGCCCTCTGCTGGCAGAACTGAAACCTCTCTGAGAACATGCCAACTAGACATCCACAGGGATCTCAGATAGATACTCTTTATCCTGCTTGTTTGGAGGGTCTATTTAGCAAATGCCTCCTTGACAATGTGCATAACCAGGAGTGGAAATCTCTTGGTAGAGCCCTGCTTCTTATCTAAACATCAATAAGCCAGGCGCTCTGTTTCATTAAGAAAGTTGTCGCCCAGTGCACCGGGAGTGTCGCTGTGCTTTGGTTAGTAATTGGCTTGCATTGTCATCTCTTCAGTCTTATTCCCATTCAGGGCCGTCAGCTGAATACAAATGAGACCACAGCCAGGGGAACTAGGGCCTCACAGCTCCCGGGCCTTCCTTGTGTGAGGTCAGGAAACTTACCCCTTCTCTGTGGGGCAAGTCGAGACTGAACTTCACACAGGCCCAGTCTCATCCCTACACTGCTGGTGTGGAGCCCATGTGCTGTGGTTTGGAAGTTTCGCTCACAGCCACCCTCTCTGCTTGAGCGATACCGGAAGTCAAGTGTCTGGAGAACACGCTGCAGCAACTGCTTCTCTTGGGTTTTGATTTCCCCATTTAAAGCTCAAGTGAACTCTGTACACGTCCAGGTTAGGTGGTTGTGGTTTCCTATCGAAGGTTCAGCAGATGATCTGTTGGTTTTCCGGTCTCTTTGTTCTGTCAGTCGGTGAGGACAGGAAAAAGATCGAGGACACTCTGGGGGAGCTAGAGACAATGGCTGAGGCAGTGTACCTACCGCTCAGCGACACTGAGGTAATACTTGAGGTGCGTGGGTCTAAGATTAAAGTAAGAGGAGCCACTGTGGTGGCGAGCCTTCCTCCAGGGGTGCCCGGCTGCTTCCCACTGTGGTTCTGTAAGTTAGTACAGAAAAGCGTGGAAAACCGATACAGAGAGGAGTCTGATTCCACTGGGGACACACACAATAGCCTGTGTGACCGGACAAGGGGCTGCTGTGCATATAGATCTAATTATCACATAAGAGAATTCAGGAACTTCCCCAAAAAAGCAGGGTTTAAGTGGGCCAAAGGTGTGAACTAGTTATTCAGAGAAGAAAATCATAATTTAAAAGGTGATCCTAGTCAGGCAGGCATGGTGGTGTTCGTCTTTAATCCCAGCACTCCGGAGGCAGGAACAGGCACATGTCTGAGTTCAAGGCTAAGATGTGAGAAGACACCATGTCCCGGGCGTTTCTTTTGACTCGAGGATCCAGAAAGAAAAGGTTCCAGTGTAGCAAGGAAGCAGCAGGCACAGCAGCAGGCATGGTGGCTGGGGTAGAGCTTAAGTCTTGAACTGAGAGCACGGAGCAGAGAGGGAACTGGAGGTGACATGCGTTGTGATCGTTGAGTGACTACACCAGGCCAGACAGTTCCACGAGAGGTTTATTGAGAAAGAAAAGGGCAAGGTGGTGGCAGAAAGGGAAAGGGTGTGTGTGTGTGTGTGTGTGAGAGAGAGAGAGAGAGAGAGAGAGAGAGAGAGAGAGAGAGAGAGATCAGAGGGGCCTTCCTTTATCTATAGATGGAGATGTAGCCACAGGTAAAGGTGGGAGGTGAGCCAAGTGGATTCTGGGAATATGGTGGCTGTTGCCTTGGCAACGGGTGTGCAAGTCTCACTGTTGCCTATGTGATGTCACAGGTTTCAGAGGTCCTGATACCAACATGCCGCCCTTCTTATTATTATAAAGAGAAGAAAAAGGGGGAGGGGGAAGCCAATAGTGAAAGGGAATGAGTGCGTTATGTCTCTTAAGCTGCTTCCTGCTGTCTAGGGGTGTCGTCAATTTTGGGGTGTAGCTGACTTTCACCATTGGGGTCCACATGGTAAATGCTTGCCTCAGGTTCCTCTGTGGACAGCGGCTCTTCTGCGAGCAGCGGTTGGTAATCCTGTAACAGGAACTGATTAATAGTTCGGTTAGAATTTTTTTTGTATTTGCCGTTGAAGGAATGTGGAAACAAGATTGATGAGGCAGGGAGCAAACAATAACAGCAGGAGGATGACTAGAAATGGTGTTACCAAAGGGAGTATCCACTTCCATATAGGGTTTTCGAAAATCCCACTACTGGACGTCTCAGGATCCCTGAAATTCTGTATGTCTGACTGTAGCTCCTGGCTTTTATTTCTCACTATCCAGGATTGGCTGATGTAGAAACAGCATGCTCAGAGGAACAGGCACAGGCCACCTTCTTTAGCCGTCAGGACATCTAGGCTCTGTCGGTGCTGAAGCACCACGGCTGCCAAAGAATCCATCTCTTTCTGGATAGTAAGCACAGTCTTAGTCAGCACTGCTTTCAAATTGGAAAATGAATGTATTATATTGGGTCGTGGACGTCATTATCCCTGCAACTCCAGAACCAACACCCACGGCTATTCCCAGAGCCGCATGACCTGAACTCCCACTGTTTGGCCTGAGCTGCACGAAGATCACAACAACGTGAACCTTTAAACTAGCAAAGCCTACCTCCACCAGCATAATTCCTCCCAAAGGCCAAATCTCCAAAGCCTCTCCAAACGGCCTGCCAGCCAGGGGCCAGATGTTCAGGTGCTGGAGGCTGTTTCTCATTCAGCCCTCTAACACCATGCCTGGCGGATAGCAAAGAGTATAAACTAGCCTAGTTATCCATCTGAAGAGGACATGTAAGATAAGCTGTGTGACATTCTCAAATAGGGGGGAGCAGCTGTGAAAGAGAAGAAAAATATTCTCATAACACCAAGATTCAGAGTACGAGATTAGATGGATATTTGGACACACACACATATATTATATATATACACATACATATGTATGTATGTATGTGTATATATATAATATATGTGTGTGTATATACATACATATGTGTATGTATGTATATATAATATATGTGTGTGTATAGTTATGTATAGATACAGAGGTATGTATAGATAAAGAGGAATGTATAAAAGTATGATATACAAGTATGTATAGAGGGCTACTTTTTTTCTGTAAGAAAAGGAGAAGAAATAAGAATAATGATTATCAAAATCCCGGGAAGAATACATTTTTAAATATTTACTTTTAAATTTAATTTTTTAATTTAAATTTTAAAAATATAAAATATTTTTAAAATAATGTAAAAACAATTATTAAAGGTGATTTTCCCAGAGGGGACAGAAAAAATAAATAAAATGAAGACAGACCTGCGAGTGACATTTCTTTAACTCTATCGATCGATGTTACTGTAATTTTGGAGACAAATAATGAAGTGAAGTAGAGTAGGGCAAAGGCCAACCCTGACATGGAGACATAAATTTAAAAATAACACCAAAGGGCAGTATTGGTATAGTCCCGCCTCCTGTTGATCCCCTTCCCTGACTGTCCCCTGTAAGGCCCTCTTCACGCCTCAGCCACAGGAGGCTTATGGAATCTGCATAACTCATTCCAATTACATTTCTCTTTTTTTCCTTTCTTTTCTTCTTCTTTCTTTTTTTCTTTCTTTCTAGTTTTTGTTTGTTTTTTCAAGACAGGGTTTCTCTGTGTAGCCCTGGCTGTCCTGGAACTCACTCTGTAGACCAGGCTGGCCTTGACCTCAGAAATCCACCTGCCTCTGCCTCCCAATTGCTGGGATTAAAGGCGTGCGACACCACTGCCTGGATATAGATAAAGCGAGAAGATTCGATTACATTTCTTGTCTCTGCTGCACCTTCTCTCACTAACCGGTCAGTGCACTAACTCACTCCACACAGGATGATTCTTGTTTTGTTCATGGAGTGATCCATACAGCCTACACAATGTCTGGGACATAGGTGCTCAAAAACTAGGGCCCCAGTGAACCAAACTCCAGCAAGCAATGAGCTCTCCTTTTCTGTATTTATCTCAAAGACTAAAGCTGGCGTCAGACGAATGCAGATACAGCCTGACATATCTGAGCCCAGATGTTTTTAGGAGAACTACAACTGCATCCCTGCCTTGCTGACATTTATACACGTCTGGACAACAGCTCTGGCCCCTGTGGTTGTGACTCTCACTGCAGCTGGCCGGCTCCAATAGCCTAGACATTACCCAGGCTCATGCTGTGTTGAAAGTAGCCGAAAGAGCCAAGGATTTACTCTCCTCTCTCTTTGGTAGACTTCCAACCAGGCTGCTTTGTGGAGTTTCCCTCCTTGCTTTCTAGTCAGATTCTGTATTTGGAATGTCCGGAGAAGTAAATCTCTTTTCAAAAGCCTTTCTGTACACAGACAGGGAACTTTCTTTCTGCAGCCTTAAAGGCAACCTGGGGAGATCTGAGTCCGTAGAACCAGCATCCACCTTCCACACCACTCTCTCAGCTTTTCATCTCTCAGCATGAAACTTCTAGGAATACTGTACTCGGGGAATGAGACGGGTGGGGTTTGGGCCTCACTTCTTGGATGAGTGCTGAACTCACCTTCCAGGGACTCAGTTGGGAACATGCATTCATTATACACACACATACACACACACACACACACATTTATTTACTGTGGACACACTCGTGTGTGGGTGCATGTGTGTGTTGTTTTTGTGTTTGTATGTGCATGTGTAATGGATGGAGTTTAATGAACAATGTTTACAGGTCTGTTCTCTCCTTTCACCATGTGGGGTCCTGGGGACCAAGCTCAGGGCATCAGGCATGAGAGTCAACTTCACCTGTAAGCCATTTCACTGGTCCAGAACACCGATCTTTCTACTTGGGAAATACTAGCAAATGTGTGTTCTGTAGCTCTAACACTAAATGAAGCTTTTTAATTTTTTTTTTTTTTTTTTTTTTTTTTTTTTTTTTTTTTGGTTTTTCGAGACAAGGTTTCTCTGCATAGCCCTGGCTGTCCTGGAACTAGCTCTGTAGACCAGGCTGGCCTCAAACTCAGAAATCCACCTGCCTCTGCCTCCCAAGTGCTGGGATTAAAGGCGTGCGCCACCACCGCCGCCCGGCCAAATAAATCTTTTTTTTTTTTTTTTTTTTTTTTTTTGAGACAGGGTTTCTCTGTGTAGTCCTGGCTGTCCTGGAACTCACTCTGTAGACCAGGCTGGCCTCGAACTCAGAAATCTGCCTGCCTCTGCCTCCCAAGTGCTGGGACTACAGGTGTGCGCCACCACACCCTTTTAAATTTTTTTTTTAAAGGCTATTTCTCTTCTAATTGTAGAGAAGTAAGATCAGTGGGAATGTGTGGACAATTTCTACTCTTGAAAGGTGAGATTACTGTGCTTTTTATGGTTGATGATTAAACTTTTTTGAATGTTTCTATCTTGTAAGATGACTTCATAACTTTATAGTAGTTCTGCAACCAGAATTGCTCATAAAAAATGGTTTATACACTTTTTACAATTAAAAATCCCCAATTCTTTTTGTATGATTCTATCTGGATTCTCAATATTAACAACACTAATAATTAAACCAGACCAAGGAGATAGTATCTGTTGGTCCTGAGACCTGTGACGTCATATCTACATTCTTCCAACGGCAAATGCAAAAAATTTCCAACCAAACTATTAATCAGCTTCTGTTACAGAATTACCAGCCGCTGCCCACGGAAGAGCCGCTGTCCACAGAAGTACCTGATGCCGAGGGCCCTGATGGTGAAATCAGCTACGCCCCCAAACTGACGACGCCCCTAGATAGCAGGAAGTAGTTTAAGAGACACGACGCCCTCATTCCCTTTCACCATCGGCCCCCCCTTCCTTTCCTTTTTTTAATAACAGAAATGGAGGAATGTTGGTCCTGAGACCTGTGACGTCATATAGGCGACAATTAATGCAGCCCTGCAGGTTTATTCCTGTTACCAAGGCAACGGCCACCATGTACCCAGAATTCAATAGGCCCACCTAGCCTACCTGTAATTTGAATAATAATGCATATAAAAAGGAGTAGCGTGCTCCCCCCCCCCCCCGTCTTTCTGCTCATCGCTCCCGGCCTTCCCCTTACCCCGTTCCCCTGTACCCCCATCTTAAATAAAACCACGTGGAGCTACTCGGTCTAGTCTAACTGTTCCAGCCCACACCTCCCGGTTCCTCCGCGGGCGCTGCGGACTGAGCCTGGTCGGGTGGTTTCGCTGCCTGCTCCCAGCTTTCCGCGGCGGGCGGTTCGGGGCCAGCGGCTCCACTCCGGCTGCCTGTGGGGGGGGGGGGAAACCAACAGTATCTATTCATTTCAATGACAAACTGAGGAAGGAATCTTAGCACAAAGGTCAAAGTTAGAACTTTTAAGACCTTCGTAGGCAAGCCTTTGAAAGTGTGGGTCAATAAAAGGAATCTGACTGTCAGGGAATGGGGTTCTCTGGGAACCATTGTTTCCCATTCTGTGCTGGGAAAGAGCCCCCTTCGAAGGGGCTGGGCTGATAGGCTTGCAGTAGGGAAACACCCAGCAGCCTTGGTAGCACCCTCTTGAGGCCAGCATGGAGAAAGCCTAAGGGGTGGGGTGAGGTGTGGCTCGGGGTTTCTGCATCTCATCTGCACCGTCACTGGAGGGCTGGAAGCTCCCTCTGGTTCAAGCGTACAATCTCGGAGACTAGTACCAAGAGGAAAGGAAGGAGTAGGGTGGCGGTTGCTCTTTTCACAACCACTAAACCCTACTGTGTTCTGTCATTTCACAGGCTTGCGGCCAAGGTAGCAAGAAAAGTGGTGACAGAGGAGGCCTTCCTGACTGCTGGGTCTTCACCCCGCAGACCTCTAACCACCTTGTATTTCACAAAGGAGGAAACAGGAAGTGGAGTTAAAAGGAAACAGGGGGCTGGGAGTGGTTCATTTAAGACCTGAGCAGGCAGGGTTCTTTACAAACCCATGTTCTCCCGCTACTGTAGATGCTAAAAACGTCATTTCACTGACATTTCTGATAGCATCAATCAGATCTATTGATGACATCTGCTGAGTCTGCTGGAGAGCTGCGCAGCCTGCAAACCAGAACAAGCCATTTCACAGTTGCAAGTGTATGGAGCAAGGGCCAGATAACAAGCACAATTAGTTCTTATTGTAGAGATAACCTGGAGCAGAGGAGAGATGACAGCAAGACGCCTGTAAACTCTGGCACCTCCCAGAGGGCACAGATGGTGGTGTTCCGTCCTCTAGAGCAGGTTTCTCGGAGGTTGGCACTGATGGCCTCCTCTCCTGTGAAGGTGGGACTTCCCAGGTGTCTCTAAGGGCACCCACCTGTTGAGCATAGCCTCGGAAACTGAGCTAGGAGGTTCGTGTTCAGAGCAGGAAAATAAAACCGGTCGGGTGAGAGACAAAGAGAAGGTCAGCCTTAAGTGGGTCAGGAGAGCAGAGTGGATGGAGTGGGCCTGGGCAACTCTCTGGGAGGCCTGCCACGGCCCCACCTTCTCCAGAGGCAGGGTGACTCAGCACTTCCTATTCTTACGAAGGCCAAACCCAGGAGGCCCTATCGAGGCTGACAGCTGCTAAACCGCACTGCTCTTCCGGCTCCCGGTACTTTCTCTGTCTGTATTGTAAAAGGTTGTTCCAGAAGGGATGTGTGTAGCTCATGCCAGCGTTTGATGGTACTTTATGACTTTTTTTTTTAAACTTGAACCAACATCTGGGATTGGCTAGGCTTTGGGCTAATGCTAACTTCTTGTGTCAGTATTGACCCATAATAACTACCACTGATTGGCGATCCCTAGGTGCCAATGTAACGTGAACGATGTACGAGGACATTTTGTGTACCTCTCAGAAGCTGACGGGAAGGTAAGAATTACTATGTCTACTTGCAAATGTTATGTGATATTTGAAGAGAAACCCCTCACGAAAGGCCTGAATAAGTCAAGTGGGGTCTTTAGTAACCACTGGTGCGACTGTCCCAAGCTGATTTACAGGAAGCAGCCCTGACCTCCACCAGTTGGTTATTTCTAAGGGCAAACAAATAAACAAACAAAAATGCGACGTTGTGCCCAGTATACCTGCAATAAGCCAGCATTGTTTATAGAAGCCGGCAATAGCAGTTGAATGATCAGGCAATTAACCTTAGCTCAGGGGCACCTGGTGTAGGAATCTGGGGCTGGTCCAGAGACCAGTTTTACTCAAGATAGTTTAGCACTTAAACCATCTTTAGGAATACTTCCGTGAGACGGCGTAACGATAGTTCAGTGCCCACTACGGTTACATTGCTCAAGGGCTAAGGGAACTGACCACGCACACCTAATAGCTCCTCAACGAACATGTTTTGTTGCCTCCATTTTCCAAGTATGGATTCTGTAGATTTTATTACAGGTCTGGATTCTTCCAGTCACTTAGGACAGGAGGGTGTTCACTGTGACTAGAGAAGCATACAGCACACCGAGCGCCCCGCCTCTCACTCTCTGAAGTTAGACTTTTGCAGTAACCCGGTGCAGCAGCAGAGGCAGAGGATTGCTTTCCAAGAGTCAGCAGCTGTGCACATTGTCGTCAGAATCACACTCACTGACGGCAAAGGGTTGGTGCTGCTTCTTTCCTGACCCTTAGCTGTAGGTGGGCAGAAAGTGACCTTTATGTACTGCGTTGGGAATGTATAAGAGGCAAGGGTGACTGAGGCAGAGATTGGCATCTTTTACTTTGCCAACTGGAGACTGGGAAGGAATGGCTCATGGGCAGTGGGTGTAGTCAGGTCAAGGTGGAAAAGGTCAGGGCTTGCCAAGCTGGTAGATACTCTACGTTTCCCAACCTGCTTGCTTTCTCTTCAACGTCTCTAAATTGCCTTTTCTTCCCCCTTTCTTCCAGCTGTGTAAGCAGATGTACTCTGGATTTAAGACTAAAATTTGGAGGTTTAAGGCTCCGAATGTAAAAAGAATCTCTTTCTCTATTGCTGGTGTTGTCAAACAAACTCATGTTCTTCCTTCGGGGAAAACAAAGTGAAGCAAAACACTCTGCCGTTCTAAACTTCTTCATATGTGCCACTCTAATCTCATGGCTTTAATTTACTTATTTCTATTTTTTTTAATAAGCTCCTTACCACGAAGCTACATACTAGCCCTAAATTACTGTTAAACCTGATGGACACTCTGCTTTAATCTTTATTGGTTTGATCCCCAGTAACTTTCATGAAACCTGTTTTCTTTCTTTCTTTTTTTTTTTAAGATTATTTATTTATTTTATGTATGTGAGTACACTGTAGCTGTCTTCAGACACACATGAGAAGAGTACATTGGATCCCATTACAGATGGTTGTGAGCCGCCATGTGGTTGGTGGGAATTGAACTCAGGACCTCTGGAAGAGCAGTCAGTACTCTTAACCGCTGAGCCATCTTTCCAGCCCAAAACCTGTTTTCTGATTCTTTTATTTATTTATTTTTTTAAGATTTATTTATTAGATGTAAGTACACTGTAGCTATCTTCAGACACTCCAGAAGAGAGAGTCAGATCTCATTACGGGGGGTTGTGAGGCACCATGTGGATTTGAACTCAGGACCTTCGGAAGAGCAGTCAGTGCTCTTAACCGCTGAGCCATCTCTCCAGCCCCTGTTTTCTGATTCTAATTCCACTTCACTACTATCCCTCCTCCTTTTACATTAGCTTTCTGGTTGTTGAGAGGAAAAGTATTGGCTCAGAACCCCCAAGACCAAGTTCTCAGTACAAAGGAGATTCATTTGCCCTAGAGGGACAGAGATGAGACAGAGGAAGAGGGAGAAAGGGAACTAGGGAAAGGGAGGAGGGGTATTTGTCCCCTGCGGACAAAGGACTGTCTCTGGATAGAGAGGGGACAAAGGTGCCTCATGGGCAAATGGAGGTTTATAAAAGTACAAGGGGAAACCCTGTGTTTAGGATGAGGTAAATGGGCCTGATAATTAGGTCAGCCAAGGGGGGTTGACTGCTGGACTTCAGTACTTTGATGGCTAGATGTTGGTAGTCAGCTTCAGGAGGAAGAAAGTGGCCAAATAAGGGAATGGACCCGGGTGGCTAGCCTTGAGAATG
The DNA here is from genome assembly GCA_964023405.1 of Apodemus agrarius. NCBI lineage: Eukaryota > Metazoa > Chordata > Mammalia > Rodentia > Muridae > Apodemus > Apodemus agrarius. Next base: position 83,825,831 of record OZ030011.1, read on the forward strand.
TAATCCAGTGGTTTTCAGCCAGGCAGAGGGAATGGGGGAGAAGGGCAAGGCCCGCCGGAGCCCGGCTCGCCGCCGTGCTGGCCAGGGTCCCTTCACTTGTGCTTCCTTCCTTTCATGGCTAAACACTTCCGAGCTTCGCTTGGCTGTGTAGACACACACGCAGAGGCATCATCACACCCTAGAGGCCGCTGTGCCTGGGAGTGGAGGCGACTCTGGCTTCCCTGAAGCTAGGTGCTTCTCCTCCTTCCTGTTGTTTTCACTGCTGTTTGAAATCAGTGCTGGGCACGGTTGGCAGGGCGGCAGAGCTGGCATGTGGGGGGTCCCAGGGCCACTCTTCATGTCTTCACACCAGCTCAGCAAGCATCCTAAGGGCCTCCCCTCTGAAAGCAATCTGCATACATTCCAGCAACTAACTTGCAGATAGAAGCAAAGACAGCATCACAGTTCTCGTGGATCCTCTTACTTTTCTGGCAGTCACTCTCAGCAGCCCGCATTCATTCATTCATTCATTCATTCATTTATTTATTTATTTAACTTATTTATTATTTATATTTACCTTCTTTTCCTCCATCTACCTCTATACTTGGGTACACCTCAGGCCTAAGTTCTCTGCTCTTTGTCCCTCTTGTGTTTTGTCACGGAGGATGACTTAGGTGTGACTGGTTTGTTCATTCATTCAAAATGATCTGGTGAGGACCTACGTTCTGCTAAGTTCTGGGGATACAGAGATGGAGGAGATGCGGCTCCCAGGTGCACGGGTGGAATAGGAGAGGGGAAGGCGGCCTTCCATGGGGACTTCTCATGTGGTATACTGAGTGCCTCAATGGAGTATTGTGTGTGTGGTCACAGAGGACCACCTGGCTTGAGCAGAGAGAGGTGGGTGTTAGAGAAGGCCTCTGTGTTAGGGGCCTGGGGTCATTCAGAGAGTCCCCAGTCTGAGCATTAGTAAAAAAAGAGACTTTTATTCAGATACTAGTGCCAGGTCTATACCTGGACTTGGGATTCCCCAGTGCTGGGCCCAACCACCTCAATCAGGGTTTTATAAAGGCAGAGATTACAAAGTTACATGCTTTTGTTTAGAAAACAGAAACAGCAGTTAAAAAAAAACAAAAAACAAACAAAAACAAAACAAAACAAAACAAAAAAACCCTTAACATTTAGAGCTCTAATTTTGCTTCATAGCTTTCTTAAGCATAGAGATGTTAAACTTTTAAGCATAAAGTTACCCATCAGTATAGCATTACCCATCACACCCGAAAAGGTAGTGTTATGAAGGGAGCCGTGGCAAAGGAAGGTTTTGGTGAAAGGATCCAAGTCAGGAAGCAGAACCCTAGATGTGAGAACCTCCAAAGAATTAACAAAGGTTTCTGGGCAGTGTGCCAAGGCTAAAGCCAGGTCCTGAGAACTGCAGGCTTAAGGTACAAAGGGGTGAGGTCAGAGGGGACCCCAGGAAGTGTCTGTCAGAGAGTCACACCTGCAGAGGGAGTGTCCTGAGTCTTGGGATGAAGAACATCGTTCCAAAAATGTCTGTGAGAGTCAGAAAGGCACCAATTTGGAGGGTTTTAGAAGTGGAACGATAACCAGGTCTCAGGTCCCAACGGTAAGAAAGGAAACGTGTCTGAGAGATGCTTAGGAAAGAAAAAGACCTGGTGGCCAAAGAGAAAATAAGAGACGGATCAAGACCCAGCATCCTTCTGAGGAAGAGTGTGTGCTGTTTAGCCTTGTATTACAAAAACTGGATCACTGGGGGTGTGTGTGCGCGCGCGCATGTGTTGGGGGGGGGGTTCTGGCCTGGGGCCAGCCTGTGAGGGCAGCAGCCTCGGAGGTTTTGTTGTTACTGCTCTGTGTCTAATCTTTACTGTCCGATCAAAAGGCTTTGAAATCAAGGAGACACACCTCTAGGTGAGTCAAATCTCAACTAGATCAACTGATTAACCTGCTGTAGGAGGGAAGGCTCATCCTGAATCTTGGTACGCTTGGTGCGTGCCTGACAATTAATAAACTAGAACAATGCACTAAGTGAACTGAGTGCCCAGCCCGCTCTTTGAGTCCTGACTCCTGACATCATGTATTGTTTTCTCACCGATCACTCTCCTCCTCCACCCCGTCTGGCTTCCTTCTTAACTCAGGAGAAAAGTCCTCCTTCCTTAGGTGGCTTTTGTCCAACATGTTGTCAGCAGTAATGAGGAAACTCATAGTGACTGACCCATGAGGTGGTTCCCTGAGAAGGTTGAGACTTAATGCTGAGCCTCCTGCATGGGCCTTTCCTAAGGCTCTGGGAGGAGAAGCGGCCCTGAAAATTTTGACTTCTAAAAAATCTATATTCTTTCTCTGAAAGAGGTCCCAACCCTGTTTCAGCTGGTATTAGCTGCAGACACAAAACCTGAATCCACTACTGCAAATCCACCCCCCAGCTCGTCCATTATCAGCACCTGGTCGTCTCCCCCAGACAGCTGCAGTCTGTCAGCTCCACACCTTTGTCACCAAGCCAGTGGCTTTTGTCAACTTGACAGTTGAACCTTGCAGCTTCCCTTTGCCTCCTTTATCTAACATTAATTTCCCAGCAGGTGCTTGTTGTTTCAGAAACATAACCTTGACCTGTTGGTTAGAGCCCTTTGAGACCTCTCTACGGAAGAGCACTTTGTGTTCTGTGAACCCTCTTGCTGCTGGCTGGTCGTTTCCGTGGAACCTCCAGCCATCAATCAGCAGTGGCCGCTCTCACTAGTCTCCTTCCGACAGACCCCATCTGACACTGGCAAACATCGTCCTTCACCGCGGCATGTGACTACATTTCACAATTCTGTTTATTGATGTTGAGTTAGAGGCATCTTACATTTTAGAATATAAGCCTTTGGAAATTCATTACTCGGCGGCCCCAATATCTGGACTAGAGCCTGTTATCACCTGCAGTTACAGGGCTTGGTCTGACCCATTTGCGACATTGTTACCTGATAAATTACTTCTGAGGGCTCTTCTCTTATCTGAGCAGCGGCTCTGCCATGTATGAAAAATCTAATTTCACTTTCTAAGCTTTTTCTCCTCCTAAGACCCCATCTGCTTCCATAGATTCTCATTCAGACCCACTAAGACAGGATTTGTCGTATCAACTTATTATCTCAGTAATCTCAATAAACAAGACACTCTCACTGTGCTCTTATTTAGGGCTGAAGCAGGCCCGGCATCGTCCTGGGGAAGAACGTGCTGTTCAGCCTCGTGTTACAAAAGCTGGAGCCCTCTGAAGCTGTTCGTTCACAGTCCTTCAGTTTTATATTGAGCGGATCCTATCACCAGGAAAGTTCTAGAGAAGTAAAATAAAGTTAGGATGTGTGTCCCTCAGAGGGCACTCCTGGGTGCCGTGGTGAAGGCTCCTCCCAGACTTTCCTTAAGGCTGTTCCTCACACTTCCAAGGAGGCAGTGTGGGTGCCTGCTAAGGCCTGAGCAGTTGAGGACGCCATGCTAGGGCAAGGTGTGGACCACTTATTCAGAAGCATGCGGGATGGAGAACTTAATGGGACACCAGGCTTCCTTTCAGTCACACATAGCATGAAGTCCGACCTTTGCTCCCTTAAGAGAACTACAGGGAATAGCAAAATGATATACTGTTAATATTATTAATTATAAATCTAAATTATATTCTGGAATCAGCACTAATGAGCCCCAGGCACAAACAAGACCATCCATGTTTAACCCCTTTTTGTCCTTTTATTTGGGGGTGCGGGTCTCTGTTCTCTTGGTGGTTAGCTAGGAAGAAGGGGACAAAGAAGGTATGTAAAGGGAACTAGAAAGATTTCAAAGACCCACAGACCTTTCTGCAGTGGATTTTCCCTCTTTCCTCCCCTCCCCCGGCAGCCCTAGCTGCTTCCACAGCACAGTGTCTGAATAAGGTTTCCGCAGCTTCTGATCTAGGCAAAGAGCCACAGGCTGTTAAAGGCTACCGAGGGGAAATGTTTCCCCCAGTGATTACCCACGGATAGGTTTCCCAACCTTAAGCAGTCAGCCGCAAACACGTGTACATACTGGGACCCGGACTCAGTAGGTTTCGCTCGCAAGCATGTGCGTGTGTGCATGGGTATGATGTTAAGTTCAAAGGAAAGTCCAGTTCCTCAAACTCCAAAGGGCCGTCCAGTGAGCTCATCCTGGACTATAGGAGGATTTCTGGTTGGTTCTGAGAAAAGCCAGCGTTCCCCAGGAACTTGTGAAACTGGGTTTTCATCTAGCCAAAGGAATCATTTCCCTATCTCTGGCGGAAAGGACATATGGCTCCCCGTGGTGACTATTGGCATACCAGAGCTAACACTGGCCTCCCTGCTCCCTCGGGATCACAAGCGCCTGCTGCACGTTTACAAGTCCATGCTAGCATCCTGCCCTTCTCATCGCCGCCCCTACCCCAAGCTCCTTCTAGCTCACAGGGCTTCCTTCCGAACAGCTACTCATTCTCCTGAGGACCTGCCACCACACACCTGTGTGTGTGTGTGTGTGTGTGTGTGTGTGTGTGTGTGGTGTGTACCTATCCATCATCCGTCTCTGTTCTGCTTGCACTTCTCACTATGTCTTTTCTATTTTCTATCTCTTGCTATTTTCCCCTCTCTTGAATGTAGTCCTGGCTATCTGCTGGCCACGTTTAGAGTCTTTCTTTCTTTGTCTGCTCTGGACTCTTCCAGACACCTATTTCTCATAACCTTCCTCTTAACCGTCCATGGAGTGGTCATGTCATCAGGTGTGTGTGTGTGTGTGTGTGTGTGTGTGTGTGTGTGTGTAAAACAATAATAATCATAGAAGAGAGGTTAGAAATTTAACTCAGGGCAGTGGTGGGAACATGGGAAGAGTTGGAAGGGAGGGGTGGAGGGGTGGGACTCGGAACCCAGTCAGCTCAGTGTCTGACGTCACAAATCTTTAAGGTGGGTGGAATTTTGTTAACTTCATCTTTCCTTTCTCCCACCGTCTTGTCCCATCTTCCTTTTTCCTGCCCACCTGCTTCTTTCTTCCTTCCTGGCGTCCTTGATCCTAAGACATTTCCTGCTCATTATTCTTCGAGCTGTGTTGCTATTTTAACTACCAGTGCCCTCTGTTCCCTGTTGTAGCCAGCGAGCTGTTTCCATCGCTGGTGGCTTGGAGGACGTGAAGGGAGCAGAACAAGCATAAGGCTAGGCTAAGAGGTGACCGATTAGACGTTCCTGACTAGACGTCATGAAGGGAAGATGCACGGCGTTCTTGTAGCTACCGTCCTGTTATCTATTTTTAGTTTGATCTCAGCATATAAGCGTATAGTGATGAGACTCAAGTTGTTAAAGACTCAGCAGAGCAGCTCCAAGGCTTTGACAGACTGGGGTTCCAGGGCTCCTCGTGGGGCCATTGTCCCATCTGGGTTGGAGAATAGGAAGGATCCACGTCCACTGAGCCTGTTATACGTGAGATCACTTAGGACCCAGGCTAGGGGAGAGGTGCGTCCTTCTTGTTAGGCTGCGGTTTGGCCTCCCTCCCTCCCTCCCTCCCTTGGTTGCTATGTGTCCTCCCTCCTTCCTTGTGTTGTAACGATGGGAGGAAAGGATCCAGGGCACCAGGCAACTCCCTTGCCCTGACCTCCATAACCTGTTTGCTCTTATTTATTATATTTTATTTTTAGAACTGATACAGAGAGACCAAAGTGTGCACGCCTTCGAGGTGTACTGGGATCTTTCCATATGAACATATTTTATGAAATGTTCGAATCAGAGGACACTGACCAATTTCTTCCTGTACTGTGTTTCTGTACCATCTGCATTTATAACCAAAGGGGATTGTCCCCTCTGCCTCCATGGAAGAACTAGAAAAATCACAGCTCTAAAAGTAAACTCTGAAACAGAGAACAGAAAGGGGCGCCGTATATGCTACCTCCTCATTGTGATTTTTTTGGGAATCTTGTTTATGTGAAAACTCCAGTCATCTGAGGCCGTGAACCTCGTAAAACAGCATCCCCATGCTCTGTGGCACGGATGCTTGTGCTCATAAGTATTTTATCTATTCTGGAACCTCCTCCATGCTAAGTACTCCATAAATACTTACTAAACCAACAAGTGACTCTTGCTGCCTATAATAGTAGTGCTGGAAGTTTAATACCAGAAGACGTTAGTCATCACGACAGCCACTAGCCGTGTCCTCTGTCGCCTTCTGTAATTATAGAAGAGCAAATACCACAAGGCTTTTAACATTCTACTTCTTTACATCCATTTGTTACAAAATTGGATTGTTGGAGGGGGTAGTGCAGAGGCACCACGTTCGGATCCTAGCACCGACATCAGGTAGCTAACAAATGTGTGTAACTCAGTGGAATCTTATGCCAATATGGTCTTCTGGGCACCCACACATATGTGCATAGAGACCTACACAATGACACATGCATAGTATAATTTTAAAAAAATGTTTTTTTTTTGTTTTGTTTGTTTTTGGTTTTTCGAGACAGGGTTTCTCTGTGTAGCCCTGGCTGTCCTGGAACTCACTCTGTAGACCAGGCTGGCCTCGAACTCAGAAATCCGCCTGCCTCTGCCTCCCAAGTGCTGGGATTACAGGCGTGCACCACCACGCCCGGCTAAAATAATGTTTTTTAATCAGTGTTGTGGGACTAGGGAGCTAGTCAGTTGTGTTTACCATGTAAATGTGAGGCCCTGAGTTCAGTGCTCATTGGATAGTGTGGTGGTATGTGCTTGTAATCCCAGCATGGGGGCAGGCAGAGACAGGCAGATCCCTGGGGCTTGCTAACTAACCAGTCTAGACTAATTGTCAACTTCTAGGTTTCCGTGAGAACCCCAGTCTCAATAATACAAAACGAATGGTTCCTGATGATATCAGAGACTGACTTCTGAACTACACACACACACACACACACACACACACACACTTGTTGTGTACTAAGCATTATAACTCTAAGTGGTTCTTTGTCTTTTTTTTAATAGTGCTGTTAGGGTTTGTGTTTTGATTCATTCAACAATTATGTGGCAGGCTGTGCTAGATGCTAACATCACAATAGTGAACCAGACAGGCAAGACGCCATCTTCATGGCCCTTAGAAGCTGAGCCTTAGAGAAAGTATCTGAAGTTAGGATTCCAAATTGTACGTTCCTTCTGTAAAACAGTTGTTTCTGAGGATCCTGCATCTTGCCAAGCTCTTCTGTCATGGCTCATTTTTAAACCCTTATACAAGTCCTATGCAGTTAGCATTACTATCACCAGTTTATGAATGAGTAAACCAGATCATGAGGGGTTAAATAACTCTGCCAAGACCACAGAACTTGTAGCTGGCAAAGTGAAGCTCTGTATGCAGGTCACCTTAGCTGCAGGCTCCAGTCGCTTCCTCTTGACTGCTGCTTCCTGGGATTGGTAGTGAGGACAAACTATCCACGGGCCTTTTGCCATAGGAGCTTACAGCCAGCAAGCAAGTAAAACCTAATAAAGTACTGAGTAGAATAGCCTGAGGCTGCCCAGAGAGAATAAACAATCTGCCTGGAGGTCAAGAGGAGATTTAATGTGAGAAGTCCTTGAAAACTGAAGCCAAGGGAAAGGGCTTTATTGAACAGATAGATCTACAGAGTATTGCTTGCAAGTAGAAAATGACTAGTTTTTCCAGTGAAAACACAATAGATGGAAATTAAGGTTATTTTACTCCTTAATCTTATTGTTGTTGCTATTGTTTTGTTCAACAAATACTTTCATTATATAAAATTTATTGAGTGAGAGAATGGGAACTACACTGTGATATATTTTAATTTCAGAGATGTTAAATTGCTTAAGCATATAGATCTATAAGAATGTTTTGCTCTGCTCAAAGTTTTTTAATTAATGAAAATATTAGAGAGTTATAAATGGTCTTATGTTCATTGACTATAGTCTTATAGTTAAAGAAACTAAGCTGGGCAGTGGTGGCGCATGCCTTTAATCCCAATACTTGGGAGGCAGAGGCAGAGGCAGGTGGATTTTTGAGTTTGAGGCCAGCCTGGTCTACAGAGTGAGTTCCAGGACAGTCAGAGCTATACAGAGAAACTCTGTCTTGAATATTTATATTTATATTTATATTTATATATATATATGGTTTTATATTTATATTTATATTTATATTTATATTCATATACATATACATATTTATTTATATACATATACATATATATAATTGTAAATTATTTAAGTTAAAACGTATTTAAAATATGATCTGGAATAAAATATCTTAAATACTTAACTATACAATATTTTTATCTATAAATTCAGTGGCTTCATACACCATCTAAATTTCATTTGGGGGTTGTCTTGATCAGTGTTCTACTGCTGTGAAAAGATACTATAACCACAGCAACTCTTATAAAAGAAAGTATTTAATTGGGCCTTGCTTACAGTTTCATGTGGGACAATGGCAGTAGGCAGGCAGGCAGACATGAATAGACTTGGAATTAGCTAAGAGATCCACCTCCAGGCCCACAGGTAGTAGGAAGAGAGACACACTGGGACTGACTTGGGGTTTTGAAACCTCAAAGCCACACCCCTTCAGTGACATACTTCTTCCAAAAAATCTATACCTCCTAATGTCTCTCATGTAGGGCCAACTCCCTGATGACCAAACTTCAAACACACAAGCCTATGTGGGCCATTCTCATTCAAACCACCACAGGGGTTGTGGACCTAGCTTACATGCACCTACTATGTTACAGAATGGTTGAAAAATAACCAAAATAACTTACAAAGAATCAAAACCTAACACTGTCCCTATAGCTAGAGATGGAAATGGTTACTCATAATTTGACCCAGACATGAGTCTTTATTACTGGCATAATGTATGTGGGTTGAGAAGCCCCAAGCCCCTAGCCCCAAATCCCAAATCCTTGGATTCTGGAACAATATACCTTTCAGATTGTTCAAACAGTATCTGTAAAAATAGTCCCAAATCTGAAAACCCTGATATCTGAAATATTTCTGTCCCAAGCGTTCTGGATGGACTGCACATCGTGGCAGTCATTCTTTCTGATTTATTGAACTTCCGAGGAGTTAAACATACCACCTTGAACTGGCTCATTTGAGATGCTGTTTTGTTCATCACAAGGGTTAATGGTGGACACACAAATACCTTATTGGCAACAATTCACTTGGGATTTTAGTGAGAGGTAGCAGGAGCATTACCTTTCCAAAAAGCTTCCTCAAAATCAGATCCCACATGTAACCTCCAGCTGACCCACAGCACCTCCGAGAGCTTCAGAGTTCTCATAGAGACCGTCGTTATTAGACACTCCAGCACTTATCCTTACAGAAAGTGAAGTTTCCCAGAACAGTGAGTCATTACAAGCAGAGAGAGCCTGGATATGGTTCCCTCATTAGACCAGCCAGTGTTCCTCTGTACAACATGGGTCTGACAACGTGGTTATCATCGTTAGCCAGAGGCTGTCTGCAGTTTCACAGTTTATGTCATGAGACTGTCATGTTAAGCATCTATTTCCTTCTGGCTGTATATCATCTTTAAGGAACAACATTTTATTGGGAAGATCACTGCATGCAAACTGAACTGGAATTTACCAATCCAAAACTTAGGTAGAGGAAGTGTGTGTGTGTGTGTGTGTGTGTGTGTGTGTGTGTATTTAAAATGGGAATGTCTGAGCATTAAGAAGATGTCTTAATGGTGACTAAAAGCTTAATGCAACGCATACAGTATGTGATCACCAAGGCACACAAACAAGCATTTCAAAGCAACAGGGAAGATTTGTATGTTGAGAATATTCACTATGGATACTATGCAGTGATAATTGAAAAATGGTTATTAACATTTTATTCATTGACCAAATAGATTTTGAATGCCTTGTGTGTGCTCATCGCTAGAGTGGACGGTTGAAGTATAGCTGCGTAAAGCAGAAGACTGGTGTGCTATGTTCAGTTATAGGTAACTAGTGCTTCATAGACAATGCAAAATGTAGGGAGGGGGAAGGAGTATGTTCTAGATACAAAGTAGCCATGGACATACTATTGTCTCCTGCATGGTAGTATAATAACGGCAAAGTGTTTTACAGGCTTAGATTTTTCAAAACATAAGTTTAATGAGAGTACTCAAGTCCTTCCATCCCCATTCTATGCAAAGGTAGGAGAGAAGAGATGGTAAATAGGATGTGAACCTATTTAGAAGTATTTTTTTTAAAGATTTATTTATTTCATGTATGTGAGTACACTGTCACTGTCTTCAGACACACCAGAAGAGGGCATCGGATCCTATTACAGATGGTCGTGAGTCACCACGTGGATGCTGGGAATTGAACTCAGGACCTCTGTTGGTGCTCTTAACTGCTGAGCCATCTCTACAGCCCTTAGAAGTAGTCCTTTGGGGGTGATTCTGATCTCCGTTGTCAGGATACCAGCAGTCTAGTTCAGTAGTGTCCAGATACCAAATGCAAATCAGCAGTAGCGGCACAAACCAGCAGAAACAGCCAGGCCTCCGCTGAATCTGCACAAGTCAGAGGGGGCAACTGGGACACCAGGACTTTTCTGCCATGATTCTCTCAACAAAGTGAAGATCAGCAAAGACTCAAGACCAGTGAAGTGTTGCAAGGCTAGATGTGTAAGCACTCCATTGCCGTTCATTGAGTCCTATTTATACTCTCACCAAACGTCACGTGCCCTCTCCCTGTAAGTAAAACATCACCTGAGTCTGCACCACAGGACATAACCAGAAACTTCCACTTCGGTGTTCCTTTCATATTAGATATTTCTAGACTTGATGACTGTCTTAGTTGGTGCTTTATAGCTGTGAAGAGACACCAGGGCCATGGTAACTCTTATAAAGGAAAGCTTTTAATTGGGGGCTTACTTAACAGTTTCAGAAGTTTAGTCCTTTCTTAATCACAGCAGGAAGTGTGGTGCTGTAGAGATAGCTGGGAGTTCTATATCCAGGTCCAAAGGCAGCAGGAAGAGAGAAATGCTGGGCTTGGCTTGGCCCTTGTAAACCTCAAAGGCCATCCCCAGTGACACACTTCCTCCAGTAAGGCGACACCTACCCCAACAAGACCATGCCTCTTAATCCCTCTCAAGTAGTGCAACTCCCAGTGATGAGAGGACTAAGCATTCAAACATATGAGTCTATGGAGACCATCTTATCCAGCCACCACAATAGCTACAGATAAAAAGGTCAAGAAAGACTTTAAAGGAAAAGAAACTTGATTGGGGGGGGTCTGTTCTATCAAGTGATAACTTTGCTTGTTGGTTTTTGTCAACTTGACACAAATTAGAGTCACTGGGAAGAGGGCACTTTGAGGAAATGCTCAGAGTTGCCTGTGGGCGTTGTCTGTGAGGGGATTTTTTTGTTTGTTTGTTTTGATTTTTTTTGTCTGTGTTTTGTTTTTGTTCGTTTTTGTTTGTTTGTTTTGTTTTGTTTAATGGTTGAGTTTACCAATGAGGGCAGTGGTGACTCTGGACAGGACTCTTGGCTGTATATAAAAGCAAATTGAGCAAGCCATGCAGATCATGTGGTCAGTGTTCCTCCGCGGTCTCTACTTTAGTTCCTGCCTCCAGGTTCCTGTTGTACTTGAGCTCCAGGCTTGATTTCCCCTGACAATCAACTGTAGCTTGCAAGCCAAGTACGTCTTTTCCTCCTCAAGTAACTTTAGGTTAGTGTTACTCACAGCAACAGAGAAGCAAACTAGAACACATGCTCACTAGGTTTGGAAACGAGCCCTGGAAAGACCCTCCTTGCTCAAGGCAATATGTGCTTGGGAACTTCAAGTGATCTTGCTTAGCTGGAGTGTAGGAAAGCAGGGAGATGAGTAGGTGCATAAAAGCCAGAATTCAGTGGCTTTTCAATCATGCTAAAGAGTAATTTACCCTATAGGTGTTTTATTACTCTATAAATACCTTAGTCAGTGTTCTGTTGCTGTGAAGAGACACCATGACCAGTCAAGTCATATAGAAAATATTTAATAGGGGCTTGCTTACAGTTTTAGAAGTTTAGTACAGTATCATCGTGAAAGGAAGCAAGGCAGCACTCTGGCAGACATGGTGCTGGAGATCTGCCAGACACAGAGAGGGACACAGAGAGATAGCTAGTGCCTGACTTGAACATTTCAACCCTCAGAGCCCACCCCCAGTGACATACTTCCTTCAACAAGGCCACACCTCCAAATAGTATGACTCCCTGATGACCAAACATTCAAATACATGAGCCAAAGGAGCCTATTCCTGTCCAAACCACAACAACATGGGTAAGAAGCCAGTGGAGAATTAGCAACCAAGTAGTGACCCAAACATTCGATAAAAAAATGTATATGGAGTGTCTATTACTTTTTAGTCCAGTGCTGAAATATTATAAAATAAGATACAGTACAGAGAACCCAAAACCAAGTAAACAAAAATAAATTAGTAATATTTACCAGTGGTTGGATTTAGGGAATTGGTACGATATAAGTACATATTGGAACATGGGTTTTGGAATTTGGGATTAGTATCAAAACTAAAAAATGTATTATGTCATATCTGAAGAATTTCAAACTGTTAGTTGTTTGTATTTCAACAATGTGCCAAAATGCAACGATTGATTCTATCTTAAATGAGGCCAAATGTAAAAATAAATAAATAAATAAAAATTAATAGTATCAAAAGAAAGAAAACAGTGAAGCAGTGAAGTATAAATACTACTTTATTTACAAAAGCAAACATGTAGGCAGGTATTTTAATTTATATGGTGTGAAATAGCATTGTAGACCTGTTTTCAGTTTTGGTGGTGGAAGAGGGTGGATTAAGGTAAAGATGTAGGGCATGGGAGAACAAGGGGAAGAAGATATTGCCATGAACATTTAAGTAAACCATCGAAGGATAGAAGTTGCTGATTCACGTGTTACTTGATCAGCCTAAGGCTTCTTAACCACACTGTGGGAAGCAGAACTAGGAGACAAAGGAAAATTGGTTTGGATAGATACATAAGTGGAAATAACTGTGGCTAGAAGATACTTCCTGCATCCCCATAACACAGAATAAGCTATGAAAATAAAAAGAATAAAGAAACAGCCTTAAAAGAGATAACAGTGGTGCCCGTGTTAGATAACTGGTCGGGAGAATAGCATCCACTTCATTTTCTCAGTTTCTGGACTATAGAGATGGTACCATTACTTACCCACCAGGGCAGTTTGATTTAGAAGGAATCATGAGCAAAGTTAGCCATCTGGGATGCCACTGACAGAAAACTAGATTTCTCCTATTGGAAGATGTTCCAGTTAAGAAAAAAAAATATTGCCAATTAACAACAACAAATAAGGAGGGATCCCCTTAAGGTCAAGAAAAGAAAGGAAAACTGTTAATGAGGAATGTTAAGGATAGAGAAAAAAAAAGAGGAGGGTAGGAAAAAAATCCCTTAAAAACAGTCATACATGATGACAGAGGGTGTGGAGGGAAGGAAATGCTCCAAATAGAGAGTCTTAACAGGGTGTCCTTGGACAGAAGTCTGTGGAGGCGGCAGAAAGTGGGCAGTAGCCCTGTGTTGGTACAAAACAGCAGATGACAGGAGTGAGGAATTCGAAGACATTTTCTTTCTTGAAACATATGGGGCTTTTAAGGGAGGTAAAGGAAGAGTTGAGCGATTATTTTTACTCCACTCATTGCTGTAGACATTGAGAATGCTAGACACTGCCAAATGTTATCATCATTTAAAGGAGATAACAGAATTGGTTAGGATGATTTCAGTCCCAAGACATAGACATTAAGTAACACTGAAAAATATTTGGTTAAATATTTGAAGTATTTACTGCTCATGTGTCTAGAGGTGGTGGGTGGTGCCAGTTAAGTGACTGTAGAACCTCATCCAGGTTCTTTTGCTGTTGTCTTTTGACATTATGTGTTAGATTTGCTTGTCCTATGGCTGTAAGGGACAATACTCAAAGACATGACTATCTTTCTCTTGAGGACAATGACTTTCCCTATGCCTCCTAACTCTAGTAAACCATTGGCTAGAATGGTGTTGTATATCCAAGATTAACCAACCAGGAATTAGTATGAGGGGTTAGTTGTAGAATCAGCATACCCCAACTCCTGGGAAGCACTTGACTCCCTAAGGGAAGTTGGCTATCTAAACATTAGAATTCTGAAAATGAGCGTGGAGATAATGTGGATCTGGGGTGGGCATCGTCAGTATCTTCCCAGCCCACTGCGGGCAGTACCATTCCCTTGTCAGGTGCTCTTGGGTTGTTTAAGGAAGCCGAAGGCTAACTAATAGTGAGCCTGTGAGTAAGCCAGTGAAGAGCACTCTTCCACGGTTTCTGTTTCAAGTTCCTATTTGAGTTCCTGCTTTGACTTATTCCAAAGAGGGGCTGTAATCTGTAAGCGGAAATAAAATTCCCTCCCCTAAGTAGCTTTTGGTCAATGCTTTAGCACAGCAACAGAAAACAAAACAAACAAAACAAAAAAGCAACTAAAACTAAATGCTTCAGTGTGACAAATGTGATAGTTCTGTTTGATGTAAAGTTTTCGGTATCTTTGGAATTCTTTTAGCTGGATTCCTTCACAATAAATATTGTTAAAGTTCAAATTTGGCAGCGCACTCGTTTTCATTGCCAAACTGCCTCCAGGTTGCTGCCAATCTGTTCCTACTTCCTACTGCCTTTCAGCTAAGAGTAAAAGACAGGCTTTGTAAGCTGTACCTGAGGGTCACCAGGCAGTTTCCTGGGAGACAAGGTCAAGAAAAAACAGGAATGCTTAAAAAACACTGGCTCCCATTCTGGCTTTACAATAAAGACTGACATGACCTGACTTAAGGATGAAGAGAGTGCAAAGCTCAGAGGTAGCTTAGACCCTTCCATAAATGGTACATGTACTCTGACAGCTTTGCTACCGGAAGAGGAAAACACAGGTAGCTCGGGCCTTCCTTTACTTTACTTTACTTTACTTACTTTACTCTAAGACGATGGGCTAATCTCTGTTTTAAACTAAAGAAAAATGATACTCCTAACAGGAGAATTTTAGACTTTAGCAAACAAAGGAAGATCATGTGGCTAGGTGGTGATAAGAGAGTTTACGAAGGCCCCAAGTTTACTTACAAGACTAAACTTGGCAAGTAACAAAGACTTTACTGATCTCATTGTTTTATGACAATATAGTAAACGGGGATTATTGACTCTTGGTTTTTTTTTACACAAGGAAGTGGAGGCACACCTGCTCAGAACACACTGGATCTCTGGTGTGAATGTCGATCCTCTTCGATTTTGTCCTGAGAATTGGTGGTGGAAGCTTGTCAGGAGAGAAGCAAGAGTACAACTTCTAGGTGGGCTGAGAGGCAAGGCCAGCCATGGGTGCTGCGTGCTGTATAGCCTTTGTTGGGGGCTACATGGACTCTAATACTTGGGTCCCTTCATCTCTTTGATCTTAAGTTCTAACCCAGTACTAAATCTTTGGTTTGGTTTTACTTTCAAGACAGAGTTTCTCTGGCTGACCTCCTGGAACTCACTCTGTAGACCAGGCTGGCCCTGAACTCAGAGATCTACTTGCCTCTGCCTCCCGAGTGCTGAGATTAAAGGCGTGCGCCACCACTACCTGGCTATAGCTATGGTACTAGGTCTTAACCGGGTTATGAGAGCATTTCCTGGATGAGGAGTTTGAAGAAGGTCAACTCTCAAGTCTTTTTCACCTTCAGTTTTCTCATGGCTTAGCCCGTGATGAGTGGTACCACACAGGTCATGCTGTGGAAGAGAGGGCAGAAGGAAGTAGGATGGGGAGCTCCGTAAGGAAGCTGGTTTTCATTGTGTTTAGAATGAAGCATCAAAAGTTAGCCAAATTAAAAAAACAAACAAACAAACAAACCCAGTGACATTCTTTAATTGTTAAAGAATAATTTCTATGTGTGCTGTTACCATGGAAAAGCTTTTCCAATACAAGGTCATAGGTACTGATTTGATGTACAGTACTAATGGGACACAATACTCTGCAAACACAGTCTCCCTGTTTATTGGCAATACTGTAACTGTGTGAGAGAAACATTCTTGTATTAGAGGAGACTTGAACATTATACTCTTATTTAAGTCTTTTGTTGGAAATTTTACTAGAGAAAGTATGGGACTTCAACACTAAAACCATACCCAAGGTCTCCTATGCTATATTAAGGACAGGAGAGTGTCATGTCCATTCTTAAGCTAAACAGGAATCTCGTATTTATTAGCATCCTGCATCATTACCATTCTTGGCAATGAGACAGAGATTGCACACACATTAAGAAAACCATACGACCTGGATTATTACAGGTGGTAATTCACTTAAAAATTGTTTGAATAATATTCTTTGATAATAAAGTTCTGCTATAATCTTAGCAGATTTGCAATGAAATCATTAGTCACCAATAGGAACTGTAGAATGACATTGGAAGTCAAAGACCACTTAACAAAAGGTCCTACAAGGGAGATTTTGCCCAAATGAACCTTTGCAGGAGGATTGCATACATAAGGCATACAATATGACTCTGAGAGACAGGTAATCTGGTTCCCATGTGGCAAAGCTTGGCCGGGCACAACCTTGGAAGCAGATGGGCCAGGGACTTAGGTGTGGCCTCATTATTTCCCAGTGTTATCACCATGGTGAAGCTGGAAAACCCCTTTGAGCCCATTTCTTTTACTTGTATAAGATGGATAAAACTAAACGTTCTTCAACTTGATTGTTATAAGAATTACACAAGAGGTGTGAAAAAATTCTGTGTGTGCGTATATGTGCACACACATTGAAAGCCAAAGGACAACTATGAGAGTCACTCCTCAGGAGCCACACGTCTGTTTTATTTTTGAAACAGTCTTTTACTGGACTCAAACATGTCACGTAAGTTAGCACTGGTTGGCACTGAGACCCAGGGATCCACCTCTCTCTGCATCTCTAGCCTTGAGATGATAAGAGCACCACCACATTTGACCCCTCCCCCCTTAAACCGTGGGTTCTGAGAAAGAAAATCAGGGCCATGTATTAGTATGACACTCTTCTGTCTGAACCATCTTTTCAGGCCAACAGTATGGATCTTTGGCATATATTAAGTTCCATGTCCACCTGTTCCTTTACTGTTGAAGAAACCATTCATATACATAGTATATTCACTTAGGTATTCATCACAAGCATGCACACACACTATGACCATCCCCCTTTCCTTGATGAAGGGGTCATCAGGGGATAAATTCCTACCAATTACCAATATTCAAGTCTGCCATATTTTTTTTTCTAACTCACACAAAGGTGGTGTATGTATCTGTAAATGTGTGTGCTACAGAAGCTATTAAATTGGTTTTAGACATATGGGCCTTATCTTTGATGGGGAGATAAACAATAAAAAATTACAAGGTATGTAGTTAATACTATTCTGCAGCACACATGTGAGAAAACTCAAGATATTTAATCAGATAAGCTGGGATGGGGATAAAGTCTATAGCTTAATAGATGAAGGGAAGATGGTGGGTGATGTTCTAGACAAAGAAGTGGCATTCAATTACTTTCCTATCTATGCAGATTAACTGAATATGTTCTGTAGACTGTCTCAGTGCTGAACAAAATGGGCTCCCTTAAGCTGAGTGCCATATGCCCAGTGCCGGGAGGGGTGGGGGAAGCAGAGTTACAAACATGGTAAGTCTGGGTTACTTTGCAAATTCTAGGCCTTCCTGGGCTGCAAAGCAAGATCCTGTGTTAAAAAACAAGATTGTAGCTTTTCTGTAATTTCAACATTCTAGAAAGTGGAGGGAGAAAACTGAGAGGCACTTTGATGCGGGGTGGGGAGCACGGCTGCTACTTTAGGAGGGAGAGTGGGAAGCTTTCCTCTGGGAGGTGTCACTTCAGCTGAGATCTGAATGGCAACTGTGGGAAGCGCAGGACGATCAGAGCAGGCAGACGGGAGCTGTTGCAAATGGCTTAAGCAAAGAATCAGGTCTGTGGCTTTAGCTGGAAAAGATGACCAATAGGGCTGAATTACAGTGTGCTGGGGTGATAGGGAGTTGTGTGCCAATCCTGTGTGAGGCCCAAGTCGTAAGCCCTGTGAGCCTGGAGACCTCTCTCTCCTGTGTGTGTGTGTGTGTGTGTGTGTGTGTGTGTGTGTTGCATACCACAGAAGGAAAGGGGCTGGATTAGGTGATGAGAAGGGAATGGGGAGTTATAAGCGAGAACTGGATCCTGAGGCCGGAGAGACGGCTCTGTGTTTAAGAGCACTTACTTGTTCTTGTAGCGGACCAGAGTTCAGTTCCCAGCACCCGTGTCTGGCAGCTCATAACTGCTAGTAACTTCAGTTCCAGTGAATCTGACAACCGCTTCTAGCCTCTTCAGGCACTCACATACATGTAACATACACTGACATACATACACATAAATAAAATAAAAATATTTTTTTAAAGAGCTAGATCCCACCAGACACTATATGATGAAGGGTCAAGGAAACACTTCTACTTGATAGTATGCCAAGAATCCCAAGGAGCTATAATTAAAGGCATTTATAGAAAAACGCTAATGTCTATGCCTTCAAGGAATATATATGTGCTACATTTCGTAAAGTGTCCAACAGAGATCCCATGAAAGGTGAAAATTCTTTTCAAGTGTGCACAATTCTGACTAATATAACCCTTATTTTTTGCAATGTTTGATTAGTTTTACATTATCTATCAGATGGAATGTTTTATGAAATGTTATATGATTATGAAAGCATATATCACCATGACTAAGAGATAAGAGGCAGTGAATAATGTCCAGACGGCAGTAGAACGGGGAGAACGTTGCCTTATGGTTTGTTTATAAGATGGACAGTCCTCAGTTGCTTTCCTCCTGTCTTTTATTTATACCTCAGATTTGTCTGAACATAGCACAGGCATTTGTCTTGTAAACTCCTGCAATTAAAAGTGACAGAATGACACAATTTTGCCAATAAAATGTAGATAGAAGTCGTTGGGATGGATTTCTTTCCTAGATAAAAAGCCTGGAGCTCTGAGAACTGGGCCTCGTCCTAAGCCAGCGGTATATAAGTACAATTCTATGTGCAGCTTGAGGTGCCAAGACTGTGTCAATGTTGGACAAGTAGTATCTCATAGGCACTGCTCTGCCAGAGATGAACTCTGACCCCATGGCCTATCTGTGAGGTTTTAATATCGTGATGCCCAAGGCAATTAAAGTTGGAAGTGGTCAGAAAAATCATTTTTGTTCTAGCTCCTTTACTGAAATATTCCATATCTCTCTCTATATCTATATATATCTACAGTGTGAATTGTAGAAATAGTTCAGTGGGAAGAATGCAGTTTTAGAGGAGAAATTCTGTCAAAACAACTCAAAAAAAGCAGCAGGGGAAATCAGCAGAAGCTGCCCCCTGCTGGCTGGGTATCCGGTCCTTGAGCAGTTGGTGGTCCTAAGTGAAAACCTGGACCAGAGGATTCTGGGAAACTGATGACTGGCCAGCTCATTAAAGTTCATTAAGTCAAAGTTCACTGGACAACTTGGCACACAAGGTTGACACTTCCGCTATCTCTAAAAAGCTCATACACAAGGGTGCTGATTTGTAATTTCTAGAGTTTAAGTTGTGAACATAAATTGTGTTCTTTTTTTTGTTTTGTTTTGTTTTGTTTTGTTTTGTTTTTGTAGAAAAAGAGAAAAGGTAAAGGTTGGTAATGTATTAGAGGCTGGCAGTTCGTGGGCACAGTGTTTGGTTAACATACAAAAAGCCCTGGGCGCGGCTCCAGAGCTGGCTAAGGAGGGAAGCAAGCCCCCAGAGCCTGGCTCAGAGCGTGCTCCCTTTTCTTGCTTCTCTCTCTTCGGGGCATTAGTACTTGAGGACTCCATGACTGGACTCTCGGAACTTGTTTAAACATGATACAAATACTATGCTGCGTTAAAAACACTGCAGATGGGACACAGATTATCTTTCTGGCACTTGGTATTGATCTAGAGCTAACCTGTAGACAAAATTATGTTACAATGAGGTGATTTTTGTCCAAAGTTTATCTCACAATTCACTTATACTGATACTTAAATCCCTTGTGTGTAAAGACATGATATATAACTTTTCTTTCTTCCCTCACTCAGCAAAGCTGTTTTGTAAACATTTGGTTTGGTGGTTAATAGGTACAGTACTTTGTGTGCCACAAGGAAGGGAGAGATGATGGAAACGGGGGTTTTGACTTGAGGAAGTGAACAATTTCCTGACAGGATAGAAGTAGTCCCAGATGGATGTAAAACAAGCAGTGTATGCCATGGTAGGCTCTGAACAGGCCTGCCCATGTGTACTGTTCATATCATGTACACATGAACATACACCCATCTCAAACTCTAGGAAGGCACTATTTCCAAAATCTAGAAGCTATGACCCCTGGGCGATGGGGTTCACAGAGTAGCAAGTTATTGTTCATGGAGTTCACAGAGTAGCAAGTTATTGTTCTCTACATCAACTTATCTTGATAACCAAGAGCTTTGGTTATAAGCTGCATCAGAAGGTATAGCTGTATATGCTCTGCCTCACTGGCCCTGAGAACCCTCACTTCATGTGAGCCAGGGCCTTTGGATTTCAGGCGTGCCTGTTCAGACACATGGGACTCAGCAGAGGCCTGTGTCCATGTCTGCATCCATGTTTGGTAGCCATGCTCTGTGCAGTTTACTTGTTTTTCAGGAGAACACAGAGTAAAGCAAACCTTGAATGTTGCTCTTTTTTTTTTTTAAAGATTTATTTATTTATTCTATGTATATGAGTATACTATACCTGTACAGATGGTTGTGAGCCATCATGTGGTTGCTGGGGTTTGAGTTTAGGACGTCTGCTCGCTCTGGTTAACCTTGCTTGCTCAGTCCCTGCTTGCTCCAGCCCAAAGATTGATTTATTATTGTTATATGTAAGCACACTGTAGCTGTCTTTAGGCACACCAGAAGACGGTGTCAGATCTTGTTAGGAATGGTTGTGAGCCATCATGTGGTTGCTGGGATTTGAACTCAGGCCCTTCAGGAGAGCAGTCAGTGCTCTTACCTGCTGAGCCATCTCACCTCTGCTCTGAATGTTGCTCTTCAAATGGAATCCTTGAATAATCCAAATGTGATCCATCTGTAGGGACAGTGAGTGGCAGTAGAGCATTACAAAGACTTGCGAGGAGGAAGCTTCATGAAGGTTAGAGCGTTTGAGCTGGTCTTGATAGATGGATATAATCCTCAAGATGAAGATGGGGGGGGGTGTTAGGGTATTCATTTGAAGAACAGGAAACAAGATGAATGATGACGTCAAAGTAACAAAAAGAGCCCCTGGACTGGAAATGAAGACCAGGTTAGTTCAGGAGAAGAATAAGAAATGTGGAAAGCAACAAGACAGGGCCAGGTTAAGAGGTCTGGCAGATCTGTGAGGTTTTGGAAGAACTATTAGCATAGGTGGATTAGTCAAATAAAGCACATGAGTAAATAATCAGCCTTCCTGGGCATGGGTCATTGATGTGGGTGACCTGAGGCTATGTGTGGCTAGAGGTCAAGGTACAGCCCTGAGTTTCATTTTAAAACCAATTGCTATGGGGGGGGGGTGCACTAAAACAAACTGAATAAATTACAGTAAATAAGTTATGGAATATGGGGGAAGATAATAAGACACTTAATATTCAAAGTATGGCAGTAAAAAAAAAGAAGATAAAATTGAAGTTGGATTAAGGTACAAGAGGGACATTAAGATGGAGAAAGAAGTACTATAGTCACTTGAAATAGAATGAAGCTGAGGTGAGAGGTGGAGTATAGAATGAGTCACCTGCACGAGTCAGCGAGTCTGTTTTGTCATATGGACAGTATAGGAACCTACCAGCAGCAGGTGTTGCGACAGGGAAAATAGATCGACGGGAGCACCTTAAGAAAATAAACCTTGTGATTACTGATATTTATAACTCATGTATGTTTTACCAGCTGCTAACTAATCATAAACTCTTATCCCAAACTGACCTCCTAACTGGCAGGTGGAATCAAGGCCACATTTTGGTAAGAAAATCTGAGACTGAATCAGCAGTCTCCTTATTTGAGATTTTAGTCTAGAATATGTGCTCTGCGAACAATACAACTGAAGTAGCTGAAAGCACACCTTTTTTTGAGGGTCGGGGAGCCACTTCCCTGAACCCACAGGAGGGTATGGTTGTGCTTGGACAGAGACCTCATGCCAGCGGGGGAAAGGTTATTACATGTGATCTTACAAGCTGACGTTCATCATGCTGCATAACTGCCGCATGGCTCATCGCGGTGACTACCCGGGTGAATTCCAGGGCGGACGCCTCTTAGGGGACGAGGTCACGACGCAATCGGGCTGGGAGGAGCCTGGAGAAGGCCGCGCCCTCTCGCCAACTACATCTCCCAAAGCTCCACGCGGCCCTAGAGCATGGCAGCCCGGGCACCAAGCGCAGACTGAGGCTCTGGGAATGGGAGTCCGAATGCAGGCACCGCCCCAGTGGACGCTAGTGGGGAGATCTGCAGCGATTGGCCAGCGAGTGATGGAGGCCCGCCCACGCATGGTGACGACAAGCCTCCGTCTGGCTACTTAAGGCGTCGTGGTCTGGCCACCCCGCCTTCGCTCCCGCGCTAGAGAGAAACATGTATCGTTTCCGCTCGCAGCTCTTCACGGGGATTTCTGCTGCCGCTGCCGCTGCCGCCGCCTCTCACCCGCGCCGCTCCTCGCCTCTCTTGTTAGCCCGAGACTCGCCTCTCAGCCGCCCGCCGCACAGACGCACGAGTAGACAGTGCAGCTCCATCGGCTGATCCTCGCTGAGCTCCAAGTGTAGGCGGCACCGGGCGGCCCACGATGCCGAAGAACAAGAAGCGGAACGCTCCCCACCGCGGTGGCGGGGGTGGCGGCGGCTCCGGGGCAGCGACGTCGGCGGCCACGGCAGGTGAGGGGTGTCCCCTGCCCGGGAGCCGGCTGGCCGGCGGAACGGGAGACTCCGGCCTGGGGCGCGGCGGGACTTGTAGTTCGAGCTTTGCTTCGGACATCCAAGTCTGCATAGCACGTGGTGCTACTGAACTGCAGTTCCCATCATGCCCCGGGACTCGCGCTTCTTGGGCTGGCACGCGGGAGCTGTACTGGAGCACCGGCCCTGGGGGCGGGGAGGAGTGGGACCTTGGGCCTGAGAGAGTCAGAGTAAGGGTGACCAGGACTTGGCGTTCTTCCTAGACGCCGCTGCTTGCCGTCCGGTCTTTTATCGAACTGGAGATGGGGCGGAGCGCCGGTGGTGTGCTGCTGTGGCGCGCTGCCTGAGGCTCTTCGCTCCAACATGGAGTTCTCTGTAGTGTCAAATGTCCAGCGGGCTTGGACCGGCTTTTGCGTCACGAGGCCTGAGCTTTCCGAGATGGGGCCAGGGTGACGCAGAGGCGTGAGTGGCTTCCACCCCGCTGCTTTCTGCGCGTCCCGCGGGTCCTCTAAGATGGGATGGAGGCGTCGGAAGCCAAAGCCACCGCCCCACCCTTAGCTTGCTCCTACTCCTAATCCATCCGGAAACCGGGAGCCCCCACTGCCCTTGTGCCGCCTGCCTAGGCGACCGCGTTCTCCATTGTGCTGCATTCTATAGGTTCCATGCAGTGACAGAGGTGGTGAGAAGCTGAGGTTGCAATTGGCTGAAAAGTTAGGGATAAGTTTGGTTTTTGTTTTTGTTTTTTTCTTTTTAATTCTATGCTAAGTCTAAGCTTTTTCTGGATCGCTAATTGCTGAACTGAATGTACGATTCTCTTCTTAACATATGGTTAAGAAAAAATGATTGCAGCCGAAGGTCTCTTCTACAAGACTCCACACAAGACACATGAGTCGACTAGTATTAAAATGGGTAGTCATCTCATTAAGTAATTGTTTTGTAAAAATTATGGAGTTGAATATTGGAATGCCCCAGACGTTCTACACCAAGATAATGGCCATTAGGTATTTGTTGACCTAGCTGCTACTCTTCGATCATTCAAATGATATTAGAAAAGTAACTGACCAGTTTTCGTGTTTAAATATTGGAGATTGGCAGTGCACAAGTTTTCCTTCAGGGTCTGGAGAGCTCTTGATCATGCATTAGATGATAACTGGCTGGGTATAGACTTACAAATACAGATTTTTCTTTAGTTTTTCCTTTCTCCTGAAAGGGTGGTGAAATTCATTGTGAAGTTATGAAATACTGTTCATGTAACCTAGTTGTGGTTGAATCAAAGCTACTACTACTTCTCTTTAAGCTTTCCCTGCTGAATAAATACAGGAGTTTTTTCATAAAGTCTTAACTAGTCTTATTAAAATTTTCCTTTTAAAAAGATGAAGTGGAAATAATGGAGAAACACTGACAATTTGGAAACAGATGTTAACAGTGGTCCCA
This sequence comes from Apodemus agrarius, assembly GCA_964023405.1. Lineage (NCBI taxonomy): Eukaryota > Metazoa > Chordata > Mammalia > Rodentia > Muridae > Apodemus > Apodemus agrarius. The sequence continues at coordinate 83,850,090 of OZ030011.1, forward strand.
GCCTCACAGACACCCTTTTTTCTGTAGTTTCCTTGGCAAGTATTCTTTTCTTAGGACACATTTTGCCACAATGTGTATTTGATCTGCCTTCAGACTTCATCAGTGCTGTCTTTTAAATTCTTTTTCATAGAAAAGATACATTTTTAAACACTGCTTTTTAGCATGTTATATAAACACTGAAACACTGATTTTTTTTTAAGCATCTATAAAAGGAAAGTAATTGATTTGGTTGTTAAAACTGCAAGCTTTGATATTGTTACCATAAAAGTTATCTCTTGCAAGTGGAACTGGATGAGAATGCTTTTCTGTAATTTTTTACTTTAGTCACATGTGTATGTTTACCTTCCTAAATAGTTGAGTCAAAGAAAGGAAATTAGCAAAAATTTTACTTAGAAACCACTTTTTCTATTTAAGTTTGGATGACAGGGAGAATAAATTTGATTTAAGTGAATCTCTACAACCTTCAGTTTGTTGCTTAGGGTCTTGGATTGTGTTTTCCTTTTTGCTTTTCTCATTTTGTGTATTATGGCAGCCTCCGTGTGTAGCCTGCTCTGGAATTCACCGGAGCCTCAGCTGCTCTCAAACGAAAGCAGCATGTTGTCTTAGTGTTCTGACTGCTGGAATAACAGACCTAAAGCCACAGACCTAGCGTGAAAGACAGTGTTTTTTTTAAAAAAAAAGTTTGTATAGTGAGCCTCTGAGAAATAAGGGCTTCACGTATGTAAAGTGCCTGCTCATTAATTAACACAGGATTACAAGGTAAGCCTGACCTAGATGTCAGACATTCTTACAGGATGAATTTCCTTGCTTTAAAAATGCATTTACTTATTTGTGTGTGAGTGTGAACTCAGGACACGTCCTCTGTGTGGGTCTCCGGGCACGGGCTTGGCAGCAGGCACCCCTTCCCCTGAGGCGTCCTGCCAGCCAGGCCTTGCCCTTTCAAACCCCTTTCTGGAATCATGAAGAAACCAAACCAGTTAGTTAAGAGACAGAAGCTTAACGTTGTATACAAATAATCTTAGAAACAGGCCACATATGAACAGCTTTAAAATTACTGTGGCTTGTATGTAAATATGGTAAGATTCTTCAGAATATACTCAGCTGTTAGCATAATTTGTCGCGAGGAGAGATCCAGAAATAGGCGGTGTTTATTTTTCCTAGCTCTGTGATTAAGGAATGTTGGCATTGCTGCCTCACGGACCCTCTGCTTTCCTACTTTGATCCCAGTTACTTTGACTTGAGGCAAGCAGATTTCAAGGTCACTTGTTAATTTAAAATTTTCTAACTTCTCTGCATTGTGTTGTGTTTTTTTTTTTAAAGCAACTTATTTAAAAGAAAATTAGCCTAACTCTTAACAGGCTTAATTTTAGAGGATTTAAAAAAATAAAATTAACACCCATTAATCCTGGGATTTGAGAGGCTGGGGTGGCAGGAAGATTGTCAGGAGCTGAAGGTTAATCTGGGATATAGAGTGAGATTGGCCTGCAGAGCCCTACTGTTGCCCAGAACTGGAACAAGTAAATAAAAGTAAATAATTACACTAAAAGAGAAATACAGGAACTTAATTTTTTTGAGGAATTTGATTTTTATTCATACCTAAGGTTAAGTATTAATCATGATGATGTGTGCATAGAAATGTTAATAATTATACATTAAAATATTTCTGAAGAAATTTAAGTTCTAAAAATAAAATGCATTTAAATATAATGCTCATTAATCTATATTTGCTTATAATTTTTCATGATGAGATTAATATACTTCATAATTTTTTAAGTTAATGTGTGATCCCTCAATTATGAATTTATTCTTTATTGAAGTTGAAAATATATTGTTATTTTTGGTAATAGCATTGGTATTTTTAAACTCTAGGATATGGTTGGATTCTTTTTTGTGAGCTTTGAGACAGGGTCTCACTGTAAACCTGGCTGGCCTGGAACCACCCCTTTGTAGCTAGCCTCAAATTCAAGAGACCTTTGCCTCTTCTTGTCTTCCAAGTACTGGGATTAAAGGTTTACACACAACCACAGCCTGAGTTCCTATTTTTTTTTTTTTTTTAAAAAAAAGGTAGTTTTATTTTAACTGGCAGATGGCTTAGTGGGTAAACGGCTTTTGCAGATAGAAGATCTGAGTTTCTGGAGCCCTTGTATAGTCAGGGTGGTTTTGTGTTCCTATAGAGTTGGAGATAGGGGTACTCCCAGAAACTTGCAGTTTAGCTATACATACAGTTTTATATCTCAAAACTGAGACATTGTCTCAAACATGGTGGAAGTCAAGGATGGACCCCCAGCTCTCACACATAACTTGTCTGTTGCTCATCCTGGGAGCTTGACATGTGGGGATTGCAGTGAATTTAATGCCGACCTTGTCTTCATGAGTTCCATGTCAGCTCAGGCGATACAGTTAAACCTGACTTAAGAGGAGTAGGGGAAACAGTTTAGTTTGAACATGCTTTTATAACATCAGAAACAAAACTTCTGCTTTTCCTTTGTTACCTTAAAAACTACCCCTTTTGAACTTGGTACTTGCCTTTAAAATGGGACACCTGAACAAGAAAGAGGCCATTTATTTACCAGTTAATGCTTACTAAAGCTACTTGTTCTCAATGCTAGATGATTGGTACATTTCTGAAGTTGCTTCATAATGTCATAGCTGTCATTGCTGACCTTCTAAAGTACAGACTGGATGAATCAACTTAATTTAGGAATGTTACGTACATTCTTTTGCAACATAATTATCTCTTTACAAAAAGTTTGATTTTATTACAAGATCACTTTTAAGTAAGATTTATAACATCCAAGTTAATATGCACATATATATAGCAAAGAGAGAGAGAGAATTCATTTCTCTCCTTTTCCTAATAGGTGGCCCGCATCGGACTGTTCAACCTTTCAGTGATGAAGACGCATCCATTGAAACAATGAGCCACTGCAGTGGCTATAGCGATCCTTCCAGCTTTGCAGAGGACGGTAGGAGTTTTAAAATGTATACTTGCGGCTTGCCATACAAAGATAAAGTGGGAATTCTTGTGTTAGCTATAGTGTTCCTTTTCCCAATCTACGTTTTCCCTGCTTTGTTACAGTGTTGGTTTCTATTCTGTAGGACCAGAAGTTCTTGATGAGGAAGGAACTCAAGAAGACTTAGAGTACAAGTTGAAGGGACTAATTGACCTAACCCTTGATAAGAGGTAAGAGGTGTCAAAGCTTTCTATTCCGGGTGATTCTGATCGGTTACTTTATTATGTAATTTGTGCATTTCTCTGATAAAGCAGTATGCTTTTCTGAAGCTTGACTTGTTTACTATGGATGATGTAATGTTGCTTTGGCCAATCAATGTGCATAGTACCATCTTATTAGGATTTAAATTGGTTTGTATTACTCATTGCTATAGCATAGTAGCATATATTAACTTTTGTAGTTGAAATTGATTTATAGTATTAAAAGTTGATCTTTAGCTTAAAAGGACAAACTGCTTTAGTTTGTCTACAAAATTTGTTATGGATATGAAAACTGTCAAAGGTACGTCTTAATCATGGCATCTCTAGACTTGAACAGATGGAATAAGATGCCCAGAAGATGTAGTGTGACTATTAGACTTGTGTCTATGATTCTAGTCCCAGATCCTTGAGAGGAGGCTGACGGTGAGAGGATCTTAAGCTCAGGAATTGGAGACTGGCTGGACAGAATTATAAGTGCTGGATTAAAGGGGTCGGGAAGACGGAAGCTGAATTTACTTAAGATATGTACTACGTAGCCTGTCTTACACATAATGTTGTATACATTGAAAGTACAAAATAGTACAGTCATTAAGAGTTGTAGCTACCAATAAAGAGAAACGCTCTGATAGGAAGCACTGTAAAATCCTCCCATTTTGAGATGATATATTATAGGTGTATCATTGCAAGATAGATACTTGGACATGGAGATGGTCTTTAGAAATCATTAGTTTATAGCAGTCTCCTAACTAGTTCTTCCTTTTTATTTTTTATTTTTCAATAGTGCGAAGACAAGACAGGCAGCTCTTGAAGGTGTTAAAAATGCACTGTCTTCAAAAGTGCTGTATGAGTTTGTTCTTGAGAGAAGAATGACTTTAACTGATAGCATTGAGCGCTGCCTGAAAAAAGGTAATGCCATTAGTTCTTGACAGCCCTGTGCAGAACCAACAAGAAATTGGCTTTCTCCTTACAGTAACCTTTGCTAATAAACAAATCTTAAGTAGGGTAGATTGCCATTCTTGGTTCTCTCAGAAGTGGTTATGCCATCTCAGGTGACATAAGGAAGGGATGAAAGCATCATACTGCAACGTAAAGGTGTCTCTTTGTTTTCCTAAACCTGGGAAAGCTTTACAAGAATCCAGCCCATTTTGCCTTGCATGTAAAACAACAGTTATATACTAAAATAACACCATGTTTTGGATATGTCTGGCATATTTGAGTTCTATAGCTGTGTAATAGAAACTCTGGAATTCGAGTTGTAAAAGATGACATTTCTTTTTTTTTTTTATTGAACATATTCTTCATTTACATTTCATATGCTAAAACCTTTCCCCTCTCCCACCCCTTGCCTCCAAGTATATGCCCCTCCACCCGACACACTCCCACCTCCCCGACCCCTCGATTTCCCTTTGCTGGAAATAAAATCTGCCATGCTTGCTTCTCCGCCCTCTCCAGGAAAGAGCGAGGAGCAGCGCGCGGCTGCAGCCCTGGCGTCTGTTCTTTGCATTCAGTTGGGCCCTGGATTGGAAAGTGAAGAGATTTTAAAGACTCTTGGACCAATCCTAAAGAAAATAATTTGTGATGGAACAGCTAGTATCCAGGCTAGGCAGACTGTAAGTATGAGATTAAAATTTAGATTTATCCAGATATAACACCCAAGCTCTAAGTAGTAGGGTCTTACTTACACCTTACTCTCCTGTCTTAAACAGTGAACAGTTTAAGACAAATTCTCTTTCATGCTCCAGAGTCTTCCATTTGAATACTTGGTTTTCTTTTGGAATTAAAGACCAAACACAGATAATGGGCTATTAGGATAGTTTGGAATATGTGTGACTGGAGCTTAAACGACACTGGTGTTTGTTGGGTTAAGTCCTCATACAAAGCTAGCTACGTTTGGATAAATGTAGGACTTTGCAAGGTCTAGCCTGTGAGGTGTTCTTAATTTAATTTGTCTTAGGGTTTGAGCATGCTTTCAGATCTCTAATTGTGTGGTACCTAAGGGAGTTTGAGAATCACTTGAACTTTACTAGATTTCTGCTTTGTGCTTCATGGAAGCTTATCTGTGTGCAGCATCCCTTCTAGATTCGTGGATTAGTAAAGGAGGAGGACCCAAGAGGAACAGTCACTTCAGTCACTTTGTTAAAGTTGTCTTGATATCTGATAGCAGAGCTTAGACTAAAACCTCCTTGTCTGGACATTACTTATTGTTCTTTTTTTCCCAATCTCCTTATACTATGTGTGGGACTTAGTGGAGGGAAGTAATTGAGAAAGATTTCACATTGAATTTTAAAAGCAAATGTATAAGAAGAAAATAACAGTCATTAATGTCTTCCTTTTGTAGTGTGCAACTTGCTTTGGTGTTTGCTGTTTTATTGCCACAGATGACATCACTGTAAGTAGAATAATGTTTAATTCCAATTAGTGCTTTTATTTTTAATTGAAGATAGTCCTGGCCTTACTTCATATTTTTTTCTCTTTTAGGAGCTGTATTCAACTCTGGAGTGCTTGGAAACTATCTTCACCAAGTCCTACCTTAAAGAGAAAGACTCGAGCGTTACGTGTAGCACTCCTAATACAGTGCTTCACATCAGCTCGCTTCTGGCGTGGACATTATTGCTGACCATATGCCCAATCAGTGAAGTAAAGAAAAAGCTGGAGCTGTATGTATCTTTAGTTTCCATATATATATATCTTTAATTATTTTATGTATATGGGCGTTCTGCATGTAGGTCTGTGCACCATATGAGTGCATTCTCCCTGGAGGCCAGAAGAGGGCTTTGGATTCCCTAGTACTGGAGATGGTTGAATTATCACCATGAAGGTGCATGGAATTGTGCCTGGGTCCTCAGGAAGAGCAGCCAGTGCTGTTACCTTTCTTCAACCCTAGTTTCCTTTTTATTTATGTGTGTGCTTGCATGTGTGAATGTGTACCACCTGAGTGCTGGTGCCCACAGAGGCCAGCAGAGGCTATCAGATCCCGTGGAACTAGCAGTTGTGAGTTGCCTGATGTGTGTGTTGGCACCCAAATTTGAATCTTCTGCAAGAACCGAAGCAAGTGCTATTAAGCCACTGAGCCAATTTTCTAACACCCCTTTAGTTTCATTTTTTTTAATTAAAAAAAAAAAAAGACCATTTAGTTAACATAACTGGTTGTACTCATAAAGTAATGACTATTTTCTAGGCATTTCCATAAACTTCCAAGCCTCCTTTCTTGTGATGATGTAAACATGAGAATTGCTGCTGGCGAATCTTTGGCACTTCTGTTTGAATTGGCCAGAGGAATGGAGAGTGTGAGTATCTAATTGGCAGGAGGAGACACTCAGGACTGTTCTTCCTTTGTATTGTCACTGTCAAAATTAGGAATCGGATACATACAGTTATAGGCTGGTCACCTGAGAACTTGTGATTGGTTTTGAGAGTATAAGCTGGTGTAGAGTTGGTAGAAACATTCTTGCTGTCTGTAGAACTGAAGGGAATGTTGTTCTATTCACAATACTTGACTTCAGGCATGTGGTGTTTTATAATAAAAGACAAATGGATGAAATACCAGTCAGCATAGATTTGGGGTGAGATAAGGTTTTGTCGTTGTTATTTAGCATTGCTTTTGATAGTGGTCTGGATTCTGTTTGCTTACCCACTGTCTATATGCGAGTGTTAATTACTGTGGCTGGGCCTGTTAGGGTATTTAAATGAGAACTATCTGACCAGCTGTCCTAATTGGCCCTGATATTGGTACTGTGTTAGGTTTGAACTGGAAGTGTCTTATGTTCTAGGAACCCTTTTATCTTGGTAGACTGGATTTTGGTTACCTTGTTCATAATATTATTGCCACTAGAAAGGTGAATTTGTTCCTAGATACTAATTCATGTCATGTGCTGGCATTCCAAACTGAGAAACAGGCTGGAGGGATGGACGGCTGAGGTCAAGAGCACTCGTTCTTTCAGAGGGTCTGAGTTTCATTCCCAGCACCTGTGTACTACCATCTGTTCCTCCAGTCTTAGGGGATCCATGTCTTTTGGCACCTGTGGACACCAGGCACACATATGGTACAGAGACACACATGGAGGCAAACACTCACACATAAAATAAAAGTAAAGGAAAAAGGTTTTAAATAAAACAAAATTGAAGAACAGCTTTTAGTATCTGTCACTCCTTATTGTTATAGCAACAAATGGGAAAAAATCATAAGGAAATCCAGATATGTGGGAAATTATTAACTAAATAGGAGATGTTATTTCCAACCTTGGATTACTTAATAGGTGCTTTTAAAATGTTTATTTTTGAGATTATAATATAATTAAAACTTTTTCTACCCAGTCTTCAAATACACTACACCCCTTCTTGTTATTGAAATTCATGTCCTTGAGCCAATCCTAATGGCACGTAACTTAATCCCAGGTAGAGGCAGGCAGATCTACAGATGAGTGAATAAGTTCCTGGACATTCAGGGCTAAACTCTGTCTCAAAAAAAAAAAAAAAAAAAAGTAAATTTATATCATGGCCTCCTTTTTTCACTGTTACTGAATGCATACATGTATATTTATATTTCATATACTCAATCCAGTCTATATGATGTTTCTGGTACATATGTTTTCAATGTTGGGCGTTGGACAATTGAAATGCTCTTCCTTGGGGAGGGCCGTTTCTCCTGCTCTGGGTTTCCTCAGTTGCCTCTAGTTCTCTGTGTAAGCATGAGGCCTCCTGGGCGCTCATCCACTTTGACTGTTAACTTGAGGAGAAAGGCTGCATCTAGGATGAAGCTGTAGTTAGTCACAAGTTTAGAGCAGCAAATGTCTAATAGCATTATAGTGTTGTAGACTGTACCATTTTTAGACCTTTACATTTTCATTTAGGTTGAATCTCAATGCTTATAGGCTTTTAATAATACTTAAACTGTGTGAGGGGGTAGTAGCCCCCTCATTAGGAAGAGCTAAGAATAAAGGTAAACTAAAGCTGTGAGCAGCTAAGGAGTCTGTTTATGTGAAAAATAACTGGACTCAAATTTAACAATCAACTCATTTTATTGAGTTAATTGATGACTGTTAACTAGATTCAGAAACTAGATGTCCCAGGTTTAATCTTGCATTCCTCTACGGGCTAGAAATGGCAGTTTCCTTAAACTCTTTAGAATATATCTTAAAAGTGAAGTAATAATGCAGTTTTAGTTTAAATTACATTTAAAGTTTTATAATCTAAATACTTTTTGTTCTCTGACTTAAAATGTGTGGGTTAGAAAGACAGGGTAACATCTGGATATGTCTAGTATGTGATATAAGTAGTTGCCAGTGGACAGCGATAAATTGGGTTACAAATAAACATTTTGTTTTACAATTTTATTTTAATAAGCTTTTACATGTGTGTAGTTACAGTGTTTAAAGCTAATTAAATCAAAGTTGTAGGTACAGCTTTGTGGTAGAGCACTTGCTAAGTGTGACCAAGGTCCTAGTACTGCAAAAAAGTTAGTTAAAACAGGTTGATTAATTACATAGGCAGGTTTAAAATAATTCTTATAGCAGTTAAGTAGTTATTCAGAAGCTTTTGCTAAAATAATTGTTCTGTAGTACTAATAGCCTGGTTATTACACAGTGTGGTAGATTTTTCTTGAACCTTGGAGACAGGAATAAAGCTTTAAATGTAATTTAAAATAAAACTACATTATTCTTTTTTTTTTCTTGTTTTTTGTTTTGTTTTGTTTTTGTTTTGTTTTTTTGGGTTTTTTGAGACAGGGTTTCTCTGTGTAGCCCTGGCTGTCCTGGAACTCTGTAGACCAGGCTGGCCTCGAACTCAGAAATCCCGTCTGCCTCTGCTTCCCAAGTGCTGGGAATATTACTTCATTTTTAAGATGCATTTCAAAAAGAGTTAAAGGAAACTGCCATTTCTAGCCAGTAGAGGAATGCAAGATTAAACCTGTTAGATGGTGAATCAGTTGGTTAGATATTAGTGAGTATTTAAAATTGTAGATATTATTACTCCTCTGATTGCTATAGTAGCTTACTGTGTGCTTGCTGTGTATCTGTGGGAAGTAGTGGACTCTGGGGCCATGCCGCCTGGGCACTTTCTAGTCACCCTTGCTAGTTGATCTTGGAAAGCTTCTATTTCTCATCTTTAAAGTGGAAAAAAATAATAGTGACTATGTAGGGTAAGTAGGGGGTAGCATTTATATTAGCTGTTGATTGGATTGAGATTGGCTTCTTTCCAGCAACACCTACTGTAAAATAGCAGGGGCCGTGTGACATTGTGGTTCACAACATAATCTAGCAGGGAAGCAGGCCAGCTTGTATTGCCCAGCACTCCCTGTCCGTCTCCAGCTCGCCACACAGAGGAGGGCTACAGTACATAGACAGGTTAAGTTGGCAGCTCAGGCTCCTTGGGGCCAAGTCTGATCCTTCCAGTCCCAGAAGAACAGGCCGGCATTCTTTCTTCCTTTGTAGATAGGAACCTGACCCCGTGTGAAATGTTCATTCTTTGACAAAAGTGAAGTAGGAACGTCTTTGTGCTGAGGTAGAGCAGAATAAAACCATTTTAGAGATCATGTTTAGCTCTTGTGAATTGGGGAGGGATCAAATTCTATTTCAAGCTTTGCAGATCATTTTTTAGATAGGTGTTTGACATTATACTACAATGGGCTATAATTTTTATCTAATAAAGTTTAGGCAGCTGGCTAGAACCCAGCTTGCTGCTTTTTTTTTTTTTTTTTAATATTTTATTTATATGAAAACACTGTAGCTGTCTTCAGACACACCAGAAGAGGACATCTGTTTGAATGGTTGTGAGCCGCCATGTGGTTGCTCTGAATTGAACTCGGGACCTCTGGAAGAGCAGTCTGTGCTCTTGACCCCTGAGCCATCTCCCCAGGCCATCTGCTTCATTTTTATAGCACTGATGTTTTCATACAAAAGTACTGCTTTGAGTAGGTACCTTTGGTGATGTTAAACTTTTTGCCTAAGCCTATACTCACCCAGGAGTTTCTTATAGTTTCATTTTGCCCTAATTCTATCCTTTTTAAATTGTTAGACTGATGACTGACTTGTTTATATCTCCAGAGCCCATCTTTTGTTTTTCCACGAGTATATAGATTATATCCTAAGCTATAAGAAGTAGGCTTTTGATATTATTGGATGCCTTGAGTGTATTGTATTTTCTTTTTTTTTTTAATGCTTGTTTACTTTATGGAAACTTGTGCTAGGCATTTGTATTTCCAAGGTTTAATAGCGCGTTGAACTTAGTGATCCAGCAGCTGTCCGTAGATTGGAGTTTTAGTCATTGCCTTGGCACTGCTGCTGTTAGGAGCCTGGTAAGGCTTCTAGTATGCTCTAGTATTTAGCTGTATCTCTTGCTAGAGTCTACCCACTAGATGACAATGCCACTTTTCCTAATGTGACAACTAAAAATATCTCCAGACAAAGCCTGTGAGGTGCAGTCTTCCATGGTTGAGGACGATTGGCAGTGGTTTGCAGTACTTGGATCCAATTAAGATAAGATATTGGATCCCTCAAATTTGGCTTGTCTTTACAGATTTGAAAACTTCTTCATATATTCTTTTAAAAGTAAGAGAAGGAAGAAAAAAGTAAGAACAAATTGGTAAAATTTGGGTGGAAAACTAGCAGCCCTTGAACTGTTTGCTTCTTAGAAGTATCACCTTAGGATACAATCAAACTTATTAGTATTTAAATATAAAGATATTATAACTTTTGACCTAACTTAACAGTTACATTATTATATATATAAGATATCTTGGGGTTGGGGATTTAGCTCAGTGGTAGAGCGCTTGCCTAGCAAGCGCAAGGCCCTGGGTTCGGTCCTCAGCTCTGTTAAAAAAAAAAAAAAAAAAAAAAAAGACAAAATAACATAAGATATCTTACTGGTGGGTGTGGCATAAGAGGCTTAGGTTGAATTGGAGCATGTTGGAAAATATTTATTAGAAGAGTTAAAGATAATAAGAAACATCAGAATTCAAATCACGTTGATACATTAAAAGATTAAAAGCAAGAATATCACATTGATTTCAAGTTTGTGTCACCCCCTCCCCAGAGGCGATTGTCTTAAATTTAATTACTGACCCATGTTTCTTGCTGTATCTTACTGCTTCTTAGAGACAGTGGCCATAAATAGAAATCACGTCCTCTGAAAAAGCACTGTTGATTAACCTCTGAAATAAAAGCGGTTGTGCGTTAGGGGACCACTCTGTCTGCGAGTGGTCAGGTATCCAGAATAGAAGGTGCTGGCACATCCATCTCGTGGGACTTTAGAAACCCAGGTCCTGTGCTCACACAGCACAGCATGTGCTTCTCTAGGGGCAGCTAGTTATACTCAGAAGGAGAGTGGTGTTCTGTTGTATTTTGTAGTTAGTATTTTTGTAGTTGAATTTTTTGCATAATATCTGCCTGTGTATATGTGCACAAATCTCCATAAACAGCAAAATTGTGTTGCTTTATACAACTGGTATGTGTTTTTGTCAATTCTAGAAGATGTAAAAGATGAAAAATAAGTAAAATAAATCTGTTTCCTTGGTCAGGACTTTTTTTATGAAGATATGGATTCTTTGACCCAGATGCTCCGGGCTCTGGCTACAGATGGAAATAAACACCGGGCCAAAGTGGACAAGAGAAAGCAGCGGTCTGTCTTCAGGGATGTCCTGAGGGCCGTGGAGGTAGGCCTCTCCAGTGTCAGCACAGCCAGCAACTCACTGAAATGAGAGTCTCCAGCTCGCACCTGTGTTGTTTTGTTGATTGATTTTCACTCTAGCCCAAAGCTATTTCCTCATTGAAACCCCAGAGCAGGGCCTTAACAGTATCGGGGAGGAGCTGGCTCCTTGGTGAAGCTGCATCTGAGAAGCTAAGCTAGGCTGGGCCTGGTGAAAGCTTGCATGGAGGACGTCCTTGATGTCAAGCCTTTACCACCCACAAACAGCATAGGGGAAGAATCCCTGGAAAGCAAAAGCAGTTACTGTAGGGTAATGAGGACTGAAGGCACTGGTCGGTCACAGTGTGTCCTTAACAGATGTGAAACTCTGAATTTTATAGCACACTGGAGACCAGAAATAAAGAGATCTGTGGTTGGCGCCATTTTACCTATGTCTCACATCAACTCTGTGAATGAGATTAGATACTGTTGCTTCTTAAGCTTCCGTATGTTACCCTTGAGCTTCTGTGATCTGTGGGAAGAAAGAGTGCTAAAATCCAAACTAACCAAACCTGGGATCTTACAAAGGCCACGTGGCAGTCCTTGGTTTCAGAGCCTCTCAGCTTAGTCTGCTTGATTGAGATGAGCTTTAGGATGGATGAGGGCAGTCTCTTGAGGAAGTTTTAAGACCTTACTGCTTTTGGTTGGTTGGTAAGAAGAGTTTATTTTTCTTTGGGTAAAACTGTGGGGCTCTTGTTTTTAGAACAGATGGGTATTCAAGAGTCAGTCAGCTGATGCGTATATGAGGATTTAAATTAGACCGTGAAGCATTGGGAGAAAAGCCAGGTCAGGTTGGAGGTGGGGGCTGAAATAAGCGATGTGTCCCCCATATCTGTTAACAGGCATGGCTACGGCACTAAAGCGGGCAGAATTGGCAGCTGGGGGGTGGGGTGGTATAAACAGGTAGTAGTTCTGTTCTGTTTGTGTTGGCTGCTAGTGAAAGTATGGGAGAGGGAATCAAAAATATAAACGAGGTTGGAAAGGTGGACTAGTGTGACTAAAGCATCTGCTGTGCAAGTTTGAAGGTCTGCCTCCATTTGAATCGCCAAAACCCACGGTTAGCAGACACATATATATAGTCCCAGTGCTCCACAGTGAGATGGGACACAGAGATAGCTCTAAGCTCTTGGGCCGGCCGGCCTGGTGTACACTGTGGCATAGAACAGATGAGAAATCCTTATCTCAAACAAGGTGGAAGATGGGGTGAGGACTGACATTGGCTGCCCTCTGGCCTCCATGTGCACACAGCAAGTGTGTGTACACAAACAAAGAGGAGGTGGGGAAGAGGGAGAAGAGAAAACGTGAAAGATGCGAATCTTTGAGTTAAGAAGCAGAGGGCCTTAGTTATCCTTAGGATGGAGGAAAGGATAAGGGTTTAGAAGAAGGAGTTTACAGAGCATGATTGGGAGGGAAGTAAGCTCTGAGGTCTAAGTGTTCCTTGAAACTACAAAGGTAGGAAGAATATAGAATATAGTTTTTGACTACCAGGATGTTACTTCATAGACATGCTCTCTCTTTTTTTTGGGGGGGGGTGGATTTGGTTTTTTTGAGACAGGGTTTCTCTGTATAGCCCTGGCTATCCTGGAACTCACTCTGTAGACCAGGCTGGCCTCGAACTAAAAAATCTGCCTGCCTCTGCCTCCCAAGTGCTGGGATTACAGGTGTGTGCCACCACGCCCGGCTGATATGCTCTCTCTTAGACCTGTAATAACTGACTGATAGGTGGCTTCATTTTGAGGCCCAGGATAGATTCCAAGAGGTTACTTCCTTGCTAAGTGACAGGCCGTGTAAGCCTAGATAGAATTCATATTCCTTTCACTTCCTTCTCCTTACTGTGTTCAGAGAAAAGGACCTGGTGGTTGTGGAATGCTCACGTCCCTTCGGGTTTCTTGGCTCCCTGTTGCAGTGAGCTGTGTGTCCACTGGTGATGCCCATTTCTCTTGGGCTACAGCTCCCTTGCCTTAGTGAGAAATGCTGTAAAGGTGCTGTGGCAGAACCACGCTGCCACGCTGGCTAGGCCCTCGGGGTAGGGACAGCGGCCTCCCTTAGAGCTAGAGACTGCCTGGCTAGCCGGGAGGGAGGTCCTTGCTCAGAAGGCGGTGCCGTTCTGGCATGGGCCACCCAGGGACCTGTTGAGGAAGCTTTGCAGAAGGCTGGGTCCTCTCCTGGTGCTGAAAACGCTGAGGCCTGCGCCATGTTCTTAAACGGTGGGTTTTGATAAGAAGAGACAGTTCATAGTTTCAATGTTTTATTATAGAAAAGAGGAAGAGAAAAGGAGAAGATGAGGGCTGAGAGCTGGCCATGACCACCTGGAAAGAGGGGAAAGAATGGAGAAAGGGTGGAACAGAGAGAGACAGGAGAGAGGGCAGGAGGGAGCAGAGAGTGAGGAGGGGCAAGAAGCCTTTTATAGTGGCCTGGGTTATCTGCAACAGCCAGGTAACCGGGGCGGGAGAGCCTGGCTGTAGCCAGGTGACTGTAGGGGTGGAGTCCAGCCAGAACACTTGGGGCCTGGGGCGGCCATACGTGACTGATGGCCACAGGATTCTGGAGTTGAGTCAGCTGTCTGGGAGCATGGTTCCGCCCCTTGTAGAATGTTCTACTGGGTCTCCGGAGTAAGCCGTGCTCAACCAGGCCACAGCCCGCCTTACTCTTGTCCCACATTGCATCTTACCCAGGTTGCCATTGAACTTTGTCTTGCCACAGCCTTCCTGGCGTTAAGGTCTGCCTTGCTGCACCTGGCTTGGTTTGCGTGACCAGCCTAGCTGAGGTTTCTTGGAATTCCCAGTTGCTTGTTCTCTCCCGTTTCCGCACGTGTTAACCTGTTTATCTTTACTTCTGCCCGCAGGTCCCGGGGGTCCCCCGTTCACTCGGTTTGCGCCTTGCTTTGTGTCTGTCTTTCTGCTCGGCAGCCTCCCTGCATCAGTAGAAATGTTTGACCTTTTCTTCACATTTCTTAAGTCCTTTGGAAGTTTTAGGATACTTAAAAGTGTGGCATTGTTACCATTTATTAGTTGTGTCATCAAAGTTTTACATTTCCATGGGCTTCCTTCCCTTTTACTCTGAGACAGTAGTTTCTAGCCTGACCACAGCTTTGATAAAAAAGTATGTTTCAAATACTGTTCCCTTTACATCAGTATTTTTTTAGACTAGGAATTGTGTTTGGGCCATTTTAGGGCGTGTGATAATTTTGGCTCCTCTGTTGTATAGGAACGGGATTTTCCAACAGAAACTGTTAAATTCGGTCCTGAGCGCATGTATATTGATAGCTGGGTCAAAAAACATACCTATGACACTTTTAAAGAGGTTCTTGGATCAGGGATGCAGTACCACTTGCAGGTGAGTGACATCCTTGCTTTAATGGAGAGGGGTGGAATTACAGGACTAGACTGGCTTTTGATGTTAGCTCGGAATCCAGTATGCATCCAGGCATTGAGAAGCAATAAACATCTGTGGGAATATTACTGGTGTGCTATGAAAGTACACAGTTTTACGTGGTTTACGTTACATAGTCGTAGAATGTAAGGCATTAGAGAACACCTTTTCCTACTGAGAAAACAGAAAGCCCAGCTTCTTACTGCAGAGAGCCTGTCACCTCTGAGGTCAGACTCACTGTGTGTAGTGAAGTAGATCTGTGATAGAAGCTTTCCCGCTTTTCATTTCAGACAAATGAATTCCTTCGCAATGTATTTGAGCTTGGACCCCCTGTGATGCTTGATGCTGCAACACTTAAAACCATGAAGATTTCTCGGTTCGAAAGGGTGGGTTTTGTTTTTGTTTTTAAAACAAAATGCATAGTTTCTCTGGTTTCTCTTCAGGTCTTAGAGTCCTTTTGCTTTTTAGGACAAAATACATTAAAGAGAAATGAAACCAAAGCTCTGATTCTGCCAGGTGATGGGAATGTTTGCATGCTGCTGTTGTACTGGGCAGTAACTTAGTGGAGTGCCAGGCTCATTTTCCAAACAGAGTCTGTAACATGAACTAGTGATTGGCACCATTTCTTTTTTTAAGATATGAACAAATTTTTAGTGTTTTTGGTTTTTATTAAGGTAAGATGTATGTAACAGAATTTTCATGCACTTTATTTATTATAGGATGATGTGTGCCTGTTACCTCTCTAGTTCCTTTGTGATTTTTATATTTTCCCCTAGTTTGTTTCTCTGTTTATAAGAATATCTTGCCTTACTGACCCATGTATATTTTCTTTCTATTTCAGCATTTATATAATTCTGCAGCTTTTAAAGCACGAACAAAAGCTCGAAGCAAGTGCCGAGATAAGAGAGCAGATGTTGGAGAATTCTTCTAGGTGTCTGAATTTAATGGCTGTTTAATAATTTCTTTCTTTATTATTATTTTTGCTACTTCTAATGTATATAAGCTTTTAGAGATGGTTTTGTATCTTGGTCAACTTAGATAATTTTTGATGTAGGGGTGGGTTATATTTTAATTTAATGTACAGTGTTACAGATTAATGAGTTCTTTATTCTCTGTAAAAATAACTGGTAACCACAAATAAAGTGTTTGTGATGTTTGGTCATATTCTGTGTAGTGAACAGATGGTTTTTCACAATAAGAAGGGTAACTTGTTTACACTACTCACCAGAAGTGTTTCCGGCAGATTATGATCCACACATGGCACTTGTAGTTTTGGGGAACGGGTTCGGTGGAAGGTTGATATTTTGATTTTGTCAGTCAGCTCATCAGAAGGCATTATTCCATGCTGCGCTCAAGCCCTGAGGTCAGATCTTGGGAATTGATGTTAGCCTATTCCAGAAAGGCTGCCAGGCTTCACCCCTAAGAGTCAAAAGCGGGGCGTGCTATGTGAAACCTGTGCTTTTCACTTTGGAATTAGAGGTCTTTCCCCACTGGAAGTGCTGCTTTGTTAAGAGAAGAAATGCTGTTTATTACTGAAATAGAGTTCAGAATGAGTCAAGGCAGGCAGGAAGTGAGACAGATTTTTTGAATGTTTGAAAACAAAACAAGGCAAAGCTTTGAGTAATCAAATGATAAGATTAAGAAATACAGCATTATATATAATGGGCTTAGGCTAGCCAACTTCAAAGGTGTTTTCTGTTGCCCTTATGAGGCATCTTGTAAGCATTTTGGCAGTTCATAAAACATAACCATTAATCTCCACATAGCTCCAGTGCGTGCAGTCCTGGGTATGGGGACGCAGTCTCCCTGATGCCGAGGGCGGGCCTAGGAAGCGTGACACCTGAGAGACTTTCCTCAAGTTACTGTTCTGTGTTCCCAATGATCTGGAAGGTCTGTACTGCCAGGAGACCGTCTGTCTGGCTTGTGGCTGGCAGTTTTAGTCCTCAGAGCACACTGGGGAACACACTGGAATATAGAGTGGCTTTCTTTGTTACCTTTGTTTCATGTTACTTCTCCGGATCCATCCATCTTTTTCTGAAAACGGATCCTGTTTCTACCTCTCCAGTACTGAGTGGCCAGTTTGATATGTAGTTTCTGAGTATCAAAAAAAAGCAAGACCCCAGACTAGACAGTTTATGTGACGATGTTTTCTACTGATTCAAAACTTAAAGCAACATTTTAATATTAAGAGAGCTGTCATATTCTAGTCAAATCATTGTCTAGGAGTCTAAAGCTAGGCGCCTTCAGACAGGTGTGATGGGATGGATGCGCCGAGTTGTTTCCCCTCTGGCAACGGAGACCTCAGGCCGCGGTTCCCATCTCTGGAGGACTAGTACTTGAAAGTTATAAAATTAGAAGAGGAAAACAGTGCTCAAAAGTGAAGCAAGTGCTTCTGAGATGATAGGGGATTTGGGACAGATTGGGCAGGTAGAAGAGTTTTGTTTTCTGACTTGTATGACAAGATGATGAGACCATCGTTTCTGAGCTTAGTTATAAGACATGTGACAGCACTTCATGATAAGGTTCCCAAGTGCATGGTGGTCTTCTTGGTTCTCAAGCTATGGGAAGACCAAAAAAAAAAAAAAAAGTTAGATTCCTGTTTCCCCAAAGTATAATAATGTCCCTAAAGAAACATGTAGGGGAAACTGGAACACACAGAGCAAGCTACAGAATGAGCAGGCAGTTATGGTGAGGGAAGGCAGAAAATAACATAAACAACTGCAAGTCTGTTTCCATCCAAACTGGCACTCAGAGCTTGCAGACCCCAATTCTCACTGTAATGCCTTTTGTGTACACCAGAGGGCAGAAACTGCTTGCCACGTGCGGAAGGGAACCGCGACTGGTATTCCCAAGAGGCAGATGAGCTTCTGAAGCTTAGAAGAGATCATTGTGGAAGGAACGCTGAAATGTGTAATCTTTGCACCCACAAACACTTTTCATAAAGCCAATTGAAAGCCCAGGAGTCCCCTGCTAGAGTTAGATGATTTTTTTCCCCCAAGACAGGGTTTTTTTTTGTATAGCCCTGGCTGTCCTGGAATTCACTCTGTAGACCAGGCTGGCCTTAAACTCCGCCTGCCTCTGCCTCCCAAGTGCTGGGATTAAAGGCGTGCTCCACCACCCGGCGAGTTAGATCTTAAAGAAAAGTGTAGAAGGCTTGCTTGGTTACCAGCCTGAAACCACAGGAAGAGGTTGAAGACTTGGTTGAAGACAAGTCATCAGCCCTTTCCTCTCCTTGACTTCTTGACTAAGCCTCTTTCAGCTCTTCCTGCTGCCACGTTTTGTTTTGCTGCAAGCCTAGATCAGAGGTCTGAACCTTTACTCTCCATAAAAGCTGACTTATTTTGGATACTTTGATACAGGAATGGAAATCGAACACACCAGCCATTATGCTAGTTGTACGATCACGGCTAATTCTCCCTGTTTACCGAGGTCTGCCTTTGGTCTGGAGTCCCTACACACCAGCTGTCCGAGGTGGCTCCTGCCTGCTGCAGGGTATTTATACACAGGAGCACGCCACAGCAGGAGTGCTAGGAATGTGCTGTCAGCTGATACAGCCCCTGCCACTGAATAAGGACTTTCAACTTCAGCTTAATAACCACATCGGTTACCAACTGAATCAAGGCTTGCTGGTTTGTTGTTTTAAAGTAAAGTTTCAGCAACGCGTATCTTAAACTCTTAGACATTGTAGGGGAACCCAGGGCAGGGAATCTTGCATCGCTTGGCTACATTTACACTAAATATAGACCCACTAATTATGTGCTGGGTTTATGGGCCTCAGGGGAGCAGTTGTGAGCAGCAGGAAGATCAAGAGCGGAC
Organism: Apodemus agrarius; assembly: GCA_964023405.1. Classification (NCBI taxonomy): domain Eukaryota; kingdom Metazoa; phylum Chordata; class Mammalia; order Rodentia; family Muridae; genus Apodemus; species Apodemus agrarius. Next base: position 83,869,171 of record OZ030011.1, read on the forward strand.
TACAGAATTGGTAGAAAGTTTGCTGTAGTTGTTCCTGAGTAGTTGTCTTTTTCAGGTAACTGAGCAGTCGAGGCTCACGATTTTTGTAAGTAATTTGCATGCTATTCCTTACTGAGACAGAATAATGATTCTTGAGTCTTTGGGGTTTTCATTGCATGCGTTCTGTGCTTTTCGACTGCTCATAGAAAAGATGTAGACCTGATTTTAAAGATTACCTCCTGACTCTGGGGCATGAACTCAGGAATGCCGTTCATAAATGGCCGTGACTCACCGAAGGAAGCGTCTGATGAGGCTTTGAGCTCAGCCTTAATTGTAAACAATTCTGGGTTTGTAGCATACAACATGGAGTTATTTTTCTGCTTCGATACCACTACCTGAAGGGGGAACGTACAATGGGTTTTTGGTTTTTTTTTCAGAGACAATTTTTAATTGGTCTACTTGGTCGAAAATCAAGCAATTATTTAATGATGAAAGGCTCAGCTGTTAGCGGTGATCAGGAACACGGAAAATGAAACTACTTACCTGTGTCTCAGTTCCAGGATCAGAAAGGGTTCCGTCAAAAGCATGCTGCCTTGTCCATTTGTGAATAGGTAGATCGGCACGGCGGAGTTGGGCAGGAAGGCCAAGTTAGTGCGACACGGAATAGGTAGTGACACTGCGTCAGCCGTGGTGGTTGAATGCCCTCATTTCAGCTTCCAAAGATAGCAGCCGCTAGTGTCAACAGCTGTGGGGGCTGGTCATCATGTGTCCTTGTATCCATTTCCTGGCAGAGTCCCTCACAAGCCACCTGCAGGCTCTCAGAGGCCACGAATCACACTGTCTTTATTTTTTTCTCTCTACTAGTTTGCCTTTGATTTTAACATGTCACAATACTGAAAAGGTTTACTGAAAAAACATCTCCCGACGCTGTGAGCCCACTGCCAAGCTGTTTTCTTTCTGAGCACTCCGTTATTTTTACTTGGTTTATCTTAGATTTAGAAAAAAATCTTGAACCAATTTTATGACAGATTTTATTCTAAATTATGTGTGTGGGCGGGGCACATTCTTGCCCCAGCACTTACGTGGAGGCCAGAGGGCGAGTTGCGGGAGTCGGATCTCATTGAGCAGTGGTGACGAGACTGAGTGCAGGCTGCCCGGCTTAGTGCCATCTTTCCGCGCCTTAGCTATCTTGGCACTACCTTCTTAGTCTGTGGCGGGTAAAGTTTACGAACTGGACTAATACTTTGAAAGCAGGACTTTTTAGCAATGACTTTTGTAGCTAGTCTACTTTGTAAATAGTTTCTCTTTCTCTCCTGTCGTCTGTCTGTCTGTCTCTCTCTGCAACAGTAGTGCCATTCCTGAGTGTGAAACGGATATTAAGTCAGATTCAGAAATGACCTGGGTCTCAGTTACCATGTCCAGAATAGAAAGAAGCTCTGTTTGTAACAATGATCCTACCATGTGACACATGCAGCTATTTTTTTTCCTTATTCCCCTCCTCCCCCCACATAAATAGTGTTTGGAGCGGGCAGTGGTGGTGCATGCCTTTAATCCCAGCACTTGGGAGGCAGAGGCATGTGGATTTCTGAGTTCGAGGCCAGCCTGGTCTACAGAGTGAGTTAGTTCCAGGATAGCCAGGGCTATACAGAGAAACCCTGTCTCGAAAAAACAAAACCCAACCAAACAAACAAACAAAAAAGAACAAACAAAAATAGTGTTTGGGATAATAAAGTATATGGAGGTGATAATACAGAAAGCACTTCTAGAAGTGTGGTTTCAAGCCCGCGGTGCCCTGGCAACCAACAGCACTTTGAGGGCGTGGCTTATCTTCTGAGGGTGAGGGCTGCTCTCTGAGGCACTTTCCCTCACAGCTGCTGCTGGTTTTGTTTTTAACTGTATCATGTCAAGTCATCCTCTTAGGATTGCTCCATGCAGTATATTTGAAGTTCAATAATTCCAATATTTAAAGTGCTTTAGAATAATGACTCCATACATGCATTCTTTCCAAATAAAATTTCAGGATAATGAAAACACAGTTTGAGTTTATGAAAAAAAAAAAAATCAGTGCGTGACCTTCTGACCTTGCAGCGCTTCTTGGCTAGGGATCTCTGAATATGTTTAACACAAGTAGCCCTCAATTTGTAGGTGCCGTTTGGAAATCCTCCACCTTGAGCATGCGCATATATGCCTCACAGAGGCCAGAGGAGGAGGTTGGATCCCCTGGAACCGGCGTTAAAGGTGGTTGTGACCAGAGTGCTAGGTCTTCTCGTAGAGCGGCAGGCTTTTCTAATGGCTGAGCCATCTCTTCAGCCCTGAGGCTTTTGATTCTTAACAGTGTAGTTTAAGGAGCTCAGTAAGTATGTGATGCTTTTTTTCCCCCAGATTTTCTGTGGATATTAGTACTCTACCCCATTTGGTTTCTTCTAACTCTATGGTTGGGTCTTAAATCTCATCAAGAGAATGGTCTTAGGAAGACATCTGTTGCCACCTGTAGGCGGGCATATTTACCGCATCCTCCCACTCTTCCTGAGAATTATTTTAATTATGAATTCATAGTGTCTAAGTATGTGCGTGTGAGTGCAGGTGCCTACCAAGGCCGGAAGAGAGAGTTGGATCCCCTGGAGCTGGAGTTACAGGGGTAAGCCAGTCGACGCAGGTGCTGAGAACTGAGCTCAGGCTCGGCCGTGCAGAGCACTCGCTCTCCTTGCAGAGTGCCCGGGTCCAGCTCAGTCACTCACCTGGCAGCTTGTAACCAACCTCAACTTTAGCTCCAAGAAAGCCAGCTGTCTTTTCTAGCTTCCTTGGGCACCAGATATGCATGTGGTTCACAAACATACATGCAAGCAAACGCTCACACAGAAAATAGAAATAACGATGGCAGGCTATTAGGACCCGTGTCTGCTAAGGGTTGGTCCTGGAAAGCCACAGCCCGAATCTAAATGGCTAAACGATATATTTGAGGACAAAAACTCAGGCCAAACTGAAGAAAATACAAAGGTTTCCATGAATTTTTTTTTTTTACATTATTTACCCTGTGTGTTGTGATCATAAAAAGAGAAAGAGGTGAGAATACGTTCTACGGCGGGTGGGGGAAGGGAGTGTCTCAGCAGGCCCAAGCCGAGGCATCCCTTCCCCCTGAAGGACCAGACACGGTATTGAATAGAGTTTATTCAGGGCGTGCGGAGTTAAGGGGGTAGTAGAGGCAGAGAAAGGCAGAAAGGAGAGAGTAGAGAAGTAGCATTGGCCATGACCACGTGGTGAGAAGGGGGAGAGGAGGGGAGGGGACGGGACGGGGAGAGGAAAGAGCCCAAGAGGGCAAGAGAGAAGCTAAGAGAGTGAGAGAATAAGAGAAGGAAAAGGGGCAAGCAGCCCCTTTTACAGGGGGCCAGACCTGCCTGGCTGTTGCCAGGTAACGGTGGGGCGGGGCATACCTGGCTGTTGTCAGGTAGCTGCGGGGTGGAGCTTAGAGTCCTAACACTGTGTATGTAGGAGCGAGCGGAGCTTGAGTGCCGCGTGGCAGTCGGAAGGCAGCTTGGGAGACTCCATCTTTCCTTCCACCAGATAGATTTCTGAGATCAAACTCAGGTTGTCAGGCTTGGCGGCGAGTACTGAGTGACGGCGAGCAGTCTTGCCAGGGCCCAGGATTACACTGCTTTTGCGTGTGAGTGTGTGTGCTAAATTAGGAAATTGGAAGGCCTCACAGTTAAATATTGGCCTGTCTGTTTTATGGCCATTTTGTTGACTAGCTTATTTTGTCTTTATAAGTAGTGTTTTTGCCCAGAGGACTTGAAGCATATTAAACTAGGAGCCATGTAATAGGGGGAAAAAAAACCATTTTGAGAGTCAATTATGAAACAAAAAACAGACCCAGTGGAAACAAGATAGAAGTGGGTAAGCCAAAGAGGAGAGAGGGCGTTACAGAGAAGCAGGGTGTGGACGGCTGTGTGCTAACCACACACTTGACTCTGGCAAGCAGAGGCAGAAGGATACCCACTACACTGTCCAACCGAGGAACTCCTTCCTTTAGACACAGCATCTCTAGCCCCTAACTCCCCAGTCTCCTCCTCCTAATGCTGGCGCTTTCTTTCAGGCGCAATGATTCATTCCTCTCAGGATGCTGGGTCTCACGCCATCCACGAAGAAGGAAAACTCTATGTTGTGGATTCCATAAACGACTTAAACAAACTCAACCTCTGTCCGACGGAATCGCCACGTCTCTTCTGTATGTGTGGTCCTGGAAGCTCGGTCTTGGGACTTCCTAAAAACATCCAGGGTGTGGTGGGTGTGTTTCGTGCTGTGGGGGCCGGGGTGCGCATCGGCATTCGCTGGGCACTGGAAATCTGATTTATCACTTAGCAGTTTTTGTCTTGGGCCCCCAATCTGTCAAGGCATTATTGACTTTCTCGCCAAGGGCTGAACTCATCAAAATTCCCAAGAGAAGTTAGGCATAGTAGCCTGTGCTTGTATTTCCAGCACTTAGAAGGGCGAGGCAGGAGGGTCAGCCTGGACTACCATAGGCAGTTCCGGGCAGCCTGCCGGTACAGCAAGACTCTGCTCCATTGCTCTCCCTTTAAAACCCTCGAGGAAGAATCTACCGGGTACAGGGCTCTCTCTGTCCCGTCCCCATTGGCTCTTGTGCCTCCTGGCGAGTGTGGTTAGGTTCATTATTATCTCTCCTTCCCAGGGGGCTTGTTTTATCAGAGATTACAGAGGAAAATGCTCAACACATTCATCCATTCATTTAAAAAAAATCTTTAAAATTCTGTTGTGCAAAAAGCCAACTTCCTTCTCTACTTACAACTTACAAATTGTCCAGTTAAAGTGTTGGAAGAGACATGAGATCAAATAAAAAGAAAACCCTCCTGAATACCCAGTGTCTCTTGCTCTCTGCGTGTCAGAGACCAGGCCTTTCCGGGCCCCTCCCCCCATCTTTTCTAGCTTAATTGATGACTGTTCTAACGCGGGCGTGAATGGCCCATTTCTATTTGCCTCACGCATTCTCTATGCTTACTGCCCAGTTCTGTAACTGCTACGTCTTTTCTGGGCTCTTCCTTTTGTTCGAATCCTCGCCTGCTTTTGGTGTAGTGGGAAGGGGGGTGCTGGTGTCAGCTGTGGTGTGGCGTGGGTCAGGAAGCAGCAGCTGCTGACTCACCCGAACGTGGGATGTACTCGCTTCGACAATCAAGTGTAGCGTGTGGCGCCAATTCAGAGAGGAGGAGAGTCCACTATGTAATCTGGCTCTCTCCCTACCCCAGGGCTTCACCACTCTTATTCACGTTTATCTGTGTGCTTATAGGCACCGAAGAGTTACACAGTAGCTAATGAGAGGCAATTCCCAGCCCAGAGCATTGAGAAGAACTGGCTTCTAAGCAGGTCTATCTTGGAAATAGCTTTAAGAAACCAAAATACCCCAGGGGCTCTTTGGTCTAAACGGATATAGACCTGAGAGATTATTCTGATAATAAAAGCAGTTTCCTGGGACACACCACACAGCTTTTGGTCTTGCGTTCAGGGAAGGCATCACATACCTAGCTCTGTTTAGGTTACCTAGGAGATGGCCAGTACAGCCTCGTCAATTTTCTATGCCTTCTCCAAAGAATAATTCATGTGCTCTACTCCACAGTGAGTGAACAGTTTTCAGAGAACCTTCCAATCGGGTTCAAGGACATAGCTCAAGTCTATTCTTTTTTATTTATTTATTTATTTATTTATTTATTTATTTTAACAGAGAAGGTAAACAGTTCCAACATTGCTCGCCCAAAGGCGTCTCTAATGCAGAAGCCACTTGCCAGGGCTGTCCAGGGAAAATGAGCGTGTCCATCACATCTCTGTGAGATACCGAGATTCTGTCACTTTGTTTCCTATCAGCTTTAGAGGACAAAATCCCCAATGCTGGCGCAACCCCAGGGAACGGAAGGCAGGGGCTGTTTTTTGTGGGGCTGCTCCTGGTGTTGACGGTCAGTCTGGCTCTGGTCTTCTTCGCCATCTTCCTAATAAGTAAGTACTTCAGGCAGGTCTGTCTCTACGTGGGTGTACGCCCTTACTAGCTATTGCTTCTGGAGTTAGTCATCGGAATTTCCAGGAGAAGCCAGGGGGAGACCCAGTGTCTTAAGGGCGCTTTGTTGCTCCTGGACAGGGTCCTTGGGTACCAAGTCCTGGGCGTGCTCCCGCAGCGCCAGGTTACATTTATGTTAAATATTTATGTAAGCTTTTAATTTGTCACCCGGAGCCTCTGCTGCCAAATTGTATGCAACGTGTCCTACTTAATTTTAATTTTCTTTATTCAACACATAAATATCTTCATCACATTTAGATACAAAACGCATTTTCCTGAGGTTTTAATGCCACCCCAGGTTTCCTCATTTGCATATCTCCCAGAAGTCTGTTCCGAGTAGCAAGGGTTCACACTAATAGCTACAGCAAGCTCTGGGGTTGTGAGGGTGGGTGGGTTACTCTGCCCTGTTCTGCCCCGTCTGCTCTTGATCTGGGCAATACATGTCACCCTTAAGTAGTATCACAGAGGTTTTCCCATACCTGCACCTCAGACTAGAGACCCCTAAACTGATCATGTCACCGTTCTGCCTGGATAGGAGCAGCGGAGCTATTTACCTGAAGTGAGATGTGTGTGTGTGTGTGTGTGTGTGTGTGTGTGTGTAGTTTCCTCCATCGGAGCTACCACAGTTCTCTCTCAGATGACCCTGTTTTACTACTATTGGGAATTAGTGCTATATTCTTTCATACTACAGAGGGCTACACAGAGCTGGGGATAGGGAGGGTGTTATCGTTGGCAGCATTTTGGCTAGACTCTTTGGGTCTTCCATTTTGTCATTTCTTCTGCCCTTTCATGCCTTTGGCACCTGACAAGTTTTCTCTTTTTGAGGCAAGATCTCACAACATAGGCCAGGCTAGCCTGGACTTTGAGATCCTCTTGTCCTAGCCTCCTGAGTAGTATAGGCACGTGTCACCACGCCTGTCTTGTCTTCAGCGGTTTTAAATAAGAAACGTAACGTCGTGCCTTTGCCTTGTCTCTTAATTAAGTTCATTTTGGAGCGGAGAGTGCTTCTCTCGGTACTTAGTTGAATATCCGCACAGGGCGCCCTCTGCTGGCTCTACTGTAACAGTCCGTTTTCCACTTTTAAGTTCAAACAGGAACCGAGATGGAGGACGTGTCAAGAAGGCTGGCAGCCGAGAGAAAGGACATAGATGATCTTAAGAAAATCAACAACATGATCGTAAAGCGGCTCAACCAACTGGACTCTGAACAGAACTGAGTCCCCCCCCGCCCCAACCGTGGTCATGGACACGGGAGCGTCTCGCTTGGCGGAGGTACACCAGGTTACAGACTGAACCATCATACCTCCTGGTTCAGGGATGGAAATGACGCCCGGGCAAGGAGTGTACAGATGGCAACTGAGCAGGGATGAACTTGATTTAGCCTTATTGACTGCTAGCCACCCGCTTCTGCTTTGGTGGGGTTAGAGCGGCGTGTGGAGAAGAGTCAGCAGCAGGAGAACTTAGCTCTTTGCATGCAACTGCTTTTTGAAAATAAGCTTGGTTTAGAAGACTTCCAATGACTTCTAGTGAGGTCCCTGATACCTCACGTACCTGTACAGATTCCTGCACAAGCCTAAAGAATCCGCGGAACTGTCTGTGTTGAGGTGAACCAGGTGCCCACTCTTTTCAGTAAGGAGCAGTCTTCTTTTCGGGTGACACACTTTGACGACAGCTTCTGAGCGCTGTTTGGTGGTCGCTGGAGAAAACATGGGCAGCATGGTGTACGCGTGGGGAAGCTGAGGGAAGAGAGAACGCCTGCTATATTCTACTACTGTTTCCTGAGCTCCTGACTTGTGAAAATCATCTGACTCTAGAGAACCCACCACACACATGTGGAAAGAGGGAGTTATGTCTATTTATACATAATCTATAAGCCCTGCTAGCTTCCTCATGCAAAACAAAACAAAACAAAACAAAACAAAACAAAACAAAACAAAACACCAAAAAATCTCCTTGGAATCCTGCTCATGGCTTTGGAAGAAATTGTTTCGGTTTGTGTGGTCTTCCCTAAATTAGAGTAGAAAATTGTGTACTTGGAAACTTTATTGTTTTAGTAAGAATAAGGTATGCTGTGTATGACAAGACTGAGGCAAAATAAGTGAGTTTAAAAGCATGTGTTTTTATTTAATGAAAATACACTGCTATGAGTCAGTTGAAGAATTATTGAAATTTCTTGTCATTTTGACTTATTCAAAACATTTTAATTTACTTGAAAATGAAGCAGATGCAAAACCACATTTTGAATAATAGTAGATAATGAAATAAACACGAAGAATTTTACTTCTATTCTTTATTATTACTTTTTGCACTAACATATTTATACTGCATACTTTTTCTTCAAATTGATCAGTATGCAGAACATTACAAATATAAAATTTGTGTTCACTGGATCATATTGATCTGTTGTGGCAGATCCCTATCATGAGGATTTATTGGAAAATTGTTTAAAAAACTAGGAGGTCTGATTGCAAAGTACCAAGAAAACACTCATTTATTCCCACTTGCTCTATTACGTTTTTGTCTTTCTACTTACATAGTGCACGTTTTTATGCTCAGTAATAAACAATCCTTATTCAAAAATCACTGTGAATTTTATAATGTGAATATTTGAAAATAATGTTTTGAAAGTGGGTTCTGGGGATCAAACTCAGGTCTTCATGCTTGCAAGATGAGGTTTGCCGACTGAACCCTCTCTTCAGCCCCTGAAAATCCTTTTATTCTTTTTCATCCTGTTTGTATTGTACATTCAGATGGAGGCATGGTGACTACTCTGGCAGTCACAGTCTGAAAAATACCACAGCTCGTAGTATTGTGTTCACAAATCAAAGACATCTATTGAGATAGGAAACGTTTTGGTGGGGGCAGAGAGGAGGCTCAGCAGGAAAAGGCACTTGCCAGACCCGATGACCCAGAACCCAGATGGCGAGGAAGGGGGGTGGGAGGGAGGAAGGGAGGAAGGAGGGAGGGAGGGAGGGAAAGAGAGAGAGAGAGAGAGAGAGAGAGAGAGAGAGAGAGAAGAGAGGCACCATGGGCTTATCTGTGCATACATAAACAGACACACAGACATATACACACTATAATTTCTAAAAATGTCTTGCAGCAGTAAGACACAGCAGGTAAGACATGGGCTAACTCACTTCCTGATTCAAGTCCTGGTTGTCACTGCTGATTGTGACTTTGGGAAAATAATTAGTAAAATTGGATGCTTATAAAATTTATTTTATGTTATTGTTCTGAGGCTTAAGAGAGGTGACAAATGTGAAGGAATGAAAAGTGTTTGAAGCAGGAACAGTTTGTCGAATGTGCCCAAAATGCTAGTCAGTATTGCTCAAGCATTATTGTTAAAGTATTGTTAGGCATGGCACCATGGGAATAAACCGACGTATTTAAGCATAAGTCTCTTGGTAGAGATCCAGTTATTTTTGAATGCCATTTAAGATCACAGCATTATATAATAAGAGAGGATGCAAGCAACCATTTCAAGAGGTAATTGGTATAAGAGGGAGAGTGTGTTGTTTTCCTGTTTAGTCCGGACAACATTAGAATCTATTGTTGCTGTCCTGAGATAGAATTAAGATCTGTCTCCACTGAACTAAAAAATGACTTGACCACAAGGTTGGTAGGAGTAGGGAGCCAGGTGTGGTGGGAGGAGGAAGCCAGGTGTGGTGGGAGGAGGGAGCCAGGTGTGATGGGAGGAGGGAGCCAGTTGTGGTGGGAGGAGGGAGCCAGGTGTGATGGAAGGAGGGGGCCAGGTATGATGGAAGGAGGGGGCCAGGTGTGATAGGAGGAGGGAGCCAGGTGTGGTGGAAGGAGGGAGCCAGGTATGATGGGAGGAGGGAGCCAGGTGTGGTGGGAGGAGGGAGCCAGGTGTGGTGGGAGGAAGAAGCCAGGTGTGATGGGAGGAGGGGGCCAGGTGTCATGGGAGGAGGGAGCCAGGTGTCATGGGAGGAGGGAGCCAGGTGTCATGGGAGGAGGAAGTCAGGTGTGATGGGAGGAGGGAGCCAGGTGTGATGGGAGGAGGGAGCCATAATATTAAAGACAATTGTAGAAAAGAAATAGGAGGGACTGGTGACATACGTCTTGATGAGAAAAAAAAATTTAATGTTCTTTCAATGCATTTTGTGTCTATAAGTTGCTGAGTTTTCTTTCTGGTAATGAACTTTCTCTGTGTTCTCCTTGTAATGTCCTCTTTCAGCTCTGATAGGAGGATGGCTCGGATGTTCTGACACCAGGTCCTCAGAGATGCACTTTCTCTTTGGCTTTCAGACCGGGTCATGGCAACTTCCTGCAATAAGCCTGGCCCAGCCCTCTTCAACATACTCTGTGTGACACCTGGAGGCCACTGGGGTGTGGACTCGGTAACTAGGAGGGTGGTGTGGCCAGAACTGTCGGTAGACAACAACCTCCAATGCATCTTTTGTAAACAAAACCAAGAACCAGATTTAAAGAGAAGACAAATATTGAGCTGGAGAGCTTGTTCAGTTGTTATGAGCACTGGCTGCTCTTCCATAGGATCCAGGCTTGATTTCCAGCACCCACGTAGAGGTTCACAACCATCTGAACCTCCAATCTGAGGTCTGATGTCCTTCTGGCTTCTACAGGCACTTCACACATGTGGTACACAGGCACATGCAGGCAAAACACACCTCCCTATAAACGAGTCATTTTTAAAGAAGTCTGGTTACAATATAAAAGTAGTAGTTGGTAAACTGAAACAATAATAGCCCTACGTCATGAACTGAGACAAAGAAGCATTCAAGTTGAAAATCAGTATGTCGAAGACAGCAAGAGCTAGGCCTTTATAAAGGGGAAAGCAACCTTAAGAGTAGAGACTGTCTTACATTCAGCCCAGATTTTTCTTTTCTCTCTAATATATATGTGTAAGTATTCATATATATATATGTATGTATATATATTTTTGTTTGTTTGTTTGTTTGTTTGTTTTTTTCGAGACAGGGTTTCTCTGTATAGCCCTGGCTGTCCTGGAACTCACTCTGTAGACCAGGCTGTCCTGGAACTCAGAGATCCGCCTGCCTCTGCCTCCCAAGTGCTGGGATTACAGGGGTGCGCCACCACGCCCAGCTTATGTGTAAGTATTCATATGACTGCATTCATGCATTTGTGTATGTATAGGTAGACCAGAAGTCCGCCTTGGGTGTCCTTCCTGCCTACCTTGTTCTTTGAGACAGAGCCTCTCACAGGTCTGCAGCTTACTAACTAGACTTGAGTGACAGGCAAATGAATTCCAGGGATCATCCTGTCTCCACTTCAACAATGTTGGGATTATAGGTTTGTTACATGGCCAGGGTATTGGCACAGGTTCTTGGTTTTGAACTCAGGTCCTGGTGTTTGCTGACAAGTGCCTTTCTGACTGAGACAGCTCCTCAGCTCCTTGTTAATTTTCTAAAAAAATTTCTTTAAAAAGGTGCCTAGGGCCGGGCGGTGGTGGCGCACGCCTTTAATCCCAGCACTTGGGAGGCAGAGGCAGGCGGATTTCTGAGTTCGAGGCCAGCCTGGTCTACAGAGCTAGTTCCAGGACAGCCAGGGCTATACAGGGAAACCCTGTCTCGAAAAACCAAAAAAAAAAAAAAAAAAAAAGGTGCCTAGGGATTTTTTTCCTGTAGACATTTGCCTTTTGGCCAGACATATGAATAAGAGGATGAAGACAAATCAGGATAGAGAAAGCAGCTGCATCAGAGGATACAGAGGCTTCCTATAAGTAGTCTCTGGAAGTACTTGGCATCTTCCCAGGTGGAGGAAGACCTAAAAGAGTTCATGGTGTAAGGAATGAGCGGCACTGCATCTCAGCTACTGTTCTGTTACCAGGAGGACACACCAGGACCAAAGCAGCAGAGAGAAGGAAGCATTTAATTGAGGGCTTGTTCATAGTCTTAGAGTCTGTGGCCACCATGTTGCGAAGCAGACTTGCATGGTACTGGAACAGTTGCTGAGCATTTTACATCCGGATCCACAGATCGCAGGAAGACCCAGACCTGGTGCAGGCTTTTGAAATTTCAAAGCCCAGTGTAGCCATAAGGTTCCTCCAACAAGGCCACACCCCCTCCAACAAGGCCACACCCCCTCCAACAAGGCCACACCCCCTCCAACAAGGCCACACCTCCTAATTCTTCTACTCCTTCTCAAATACATACACTTCCTGGTAGCTAAAGACTGAAACATGGAAGCTTATGAGGGCCATTCTTATTCAAATCACACAGGTTGTAAGGAAGACAGGATCAAGTTTAGAGGAAGGGAGTTGTAGTTATAATTTATCCCTATGTCTTGAGCTCTCTGACTGCAAAGGCTCCTTTTAAGATATTAAAACATAATTCAGTATTATTCATGCATGAATTCTCAAGTGAACAGATTGTGTATGTTTATTCCTACAGGACTATTCTTTCTGAATGTGGTGGGTCGCTTCCAAGGGGGGTGAGTGGAAATTGAAAAAAAAATGAAAAAAAAATGCAATTTATTATGACTCCCCAATTGTGAAAAATGTCAAAATTTTCATGCCCTAAAATTATTTTTGAATATTGCTATAAACAAACTAAATGAGAATACTTTTTTTCTAAATCTAGTAAATTCATTTACTATTAATACATTAGGGTCAATTTCTGAGTTACCATATGTCTGTTTAAGGACTCAGAAATAGTATTTTTATGTAGTCAGAAAAAAGGTAATGGTAAGCACATGAACAACCTCTGATTGTACACTCAAGGACCTGTGTGTGTGTGTATGTGTGTGTGTGTGTGTGTGTGTGTGTGTGTGTGAGTGCGCGTGCGTGCGCGCGCCGTTGTTGATTCTTTGTATGGCTCTCTTTGTTTCCACTTAATTGATATCAGCCCTGAGTTTGATGATTTCTTGTCTTCTACTCCTCCTGGGTGAAATAGTTTCTTTTTGTTCCAGAGCTTTCAGGTGTGCCATTAAGTTGCTGGTATATGCTCTCTCCTGTTTCTTTTTGGAGACACTCAGGGCTATGAGTTTTCCTCTAAGCACTGCTTTCATTGTGTCCCATAGATTTGGGTATGTTGTGCCTTCATTTTCATTAAATTCTAAAAAGTCTTTAATTTCTTTCTTTATTTCTTCTTTGGCCAAGGTGTCATTGAGTAGAGTATTGTTCAGCCTCCATGTGTATGTGGGCTTTCTGTTGTTTTTGCTGCTATTGAAGACCACTTTTACTCCATAGTGATGTGATAGGAGGCGTGGGATTAGTTAGATCTTATATTTGTTGAAGCCTGTCTTGTGACCAATTATATGATCGATTTTGGAGAATGTACCATGGGGTGCTGAGAAAAAGGTATATTCTTTTGCTTTAGGATGAAATGTTCTGTATATATTTGTTAAATCCAATTGGTCCAAAGCTTCAATTAACTTCAGTTTCCCTTTTTAGTTTCTGTTTTCCTGATCGGTCCATTGAGGATAGTAGAGTGTTGAAGTCACCCACAATTATTGTGTTAGGTGCAATGTGTGCTTTGAGCTTTAGTAAAGTTTCTTTTACGAATGAGGGAATGCCCTTGCATTTGGAGCATAGATGTTCAGAAATGAGAGTTCTTCTTGTTGGATTTTTCCTTTGATCAGCAAGAAATGTCCTTCCGTGTCTCTTTTGATGACTTTAGGTTGAAAGTCAATTTTGTCTGATATTAGAATGGCTACTCCAGCTCGCTTGTAAAATTGTCTTCCAGCCTTTTACTCTAAGGTAGTGTTTGTCTTTGACACTGAGATGTGTTTCCTGTATGCAGCAAAATGTAGGGTCCTGTTTACGTATCCAGTCTGTTAGTCTATGCCTTTTTATTGGGGGAATTGAGTCCATTGATGTTAAGAGATATTAAGGAATAGTGATTATTACTTCCTGTCATTTTTGACGTTATTTTTATATTTGAGTGGTTATCTTCTTTTGGGTTTGATGAAAGAAGGTTACTATCTTGTTTTATCCAGGATGTAGTTTCCCTCCTTGTATTGGAGTTTTCCTCCTATTATCCTTTGTAGGGCTGGGTTTGTGGAAAGATATTGTGTAAATTTGGTTTTGTCATGGAATGTCTTGGTTTCTCCATCTATGGTGATTGAGAGTTTTGCTGGGTATAGTAGTCTTGGCTGACATTTGTGTTCTCTTAGAGTCTGTGTGAAATCTGCCCAGGATCTTCCAGCTTTCATGGTCTCTGGTGAGAAGTCTGGTGTAATTCTGATAGGTCTTCCTTTATATGTTACTTGGCCTTTTTCTCTTACTACTTTTAATATTCTTTCTTTGTTTAGTACATTTGGGGTTTTGATTATTATGTGACGGGAGGTATTTCTGTTCTGGTCCAGTCTGTTTGGTGTTCTGTTGGCTTCTTGTATATTCATGGGCATCTCTTTCTTTAGGTTGGGGAAGTTTTCTTCCATAATTTTGTTGAAGATATTTGCTGGCCCTTTAAGTTGTAAATCTTCACATTCATCTATACCTATAATCCTTAGGTTTGGTCTTCTCATTGTGTCCTGGATTTCCTGGATGTTTGGGTTACAAGCTTTTTGCACTTTGCATTTTCTTTGTCTGTTGAGTCAATGGTTTCTATGGTCTCTTCAGCATCTGAGATTCTTCTATCTTTTGTATTCAGTTGTTGATATTTGCATCTATGTCCCCTGATTTCTTCCCAAGGTTTTCTATCTCCAAAGTTGTCTCCCTTTGTGATTTCTTAGTTGTTTCTACTTCTGTTTTTAGATTGTGGATGGTTTTGCTCAGTTCCTTCACTTGTTTGTTTGTGTTTTCCTGTAATTCCTTAAGAGATTTTTGTGTTTCCTCTTTCATGACTTATGCCTGTTGACTCAATTTCTCCTGCATTTCTTTCCTTTTCTTTTCTTTTCTTTTCTTTTCTTTTCTTTTCTTTTCTTTTCTTTTCTTTTCTTTCTTTCTTTGTTTTTTTTTTTGTTTTTTTTTGTTTTTGTTTTTGTTTTGGTTTTTTGAGACAGGGTTTCTCTGTACAGTCCTGGCTGTCCTGGAACTCTGTCCTGGAACCAGGCTGGCCTCGAACTCAGAAATCTACCTGCCTCTGCCTCCCAAGTGCTGGGATTAAAGGCGTGTGCTACCACTGTCCGGCTCTCCTGCATTTCTTAATTGAATTTTTGCATTTCCTCTTTATTGGCTTCTATCTGTTGACCTATATTCTTCTGAATTTCTTTAAGTGATTTTTGTGTTTCCATTGTAAGGGCTTCTAATTTATTCATGTTCCCCTGTATTTATTTAAGAGATTCATTTATGTCCTTTTTGTGTTCCTCTAACAGCATCATGACCAGTGATTTAAAATCCAAATCTAGTTTTTCTGGTGTGTTGGGGTATCCAGGACTTGCTGTTGTTGGAGAATTGGGTTCAGATGCTGCCATATTGCCTTGATTTCTGTTAGTAGCATTCCTACGGTTGCCTTTTGCCATCTGGTTATCTCTGGTGTTAGTTGGTCTTGTTGTCACTGACTGGTGTTTGAATCTCCTGTGAGCCTGTAAGGCTATTTCTGCACCTCTGGATGACCGGGTTTCCCCTGGCACAGATTGCTGATGTGCTGTCCTCCTCTTGGGTGCCTTTGGAGGCCTGGTGTGTCTTGCCCCAAGCAATTTTATACTTGGGTTGTCTCTGTGAACCTGGTGCTTCCCGTCTGCTCTGTCAGGGAGCAAAGGTGGTGGATGCTGCAGGGACCTTTTCCAAGTGCTGATCACTCTGCAGGGCAAAGGACCCCTGACAGTGCTGCCCAGGCCCTGGGTGCAGGCAAAAGCCTGATAGGTTGAGGCCCATGTGATGTTAGCCTCGGGCCATGTCTGCCTCCCTGGCGCTGTCAGATCTCTCTGTTGTCCGGGAGCCAAGAATGCGGAGCACCACTGCAAGTGCCGAGCAGTCTGCAGGGCTGACGACACCCCTCTCCCCACCGGGTTGGCGCATAGACAGGACCACAGAGCTGCCCAGGCCCTGGGTGCAGGCAAAAGCCTGACAGGCTTAGACCCAAGCGATGTTATCCTCGGGCTGTGTCTGTGTACCTGGCTCTGTCTGTTAGATCTTTCTAGCAACCCAATGCTTAGCTTTCAGCACAGCTCTGTCCTTAAATAATATTTTTTATTGATTTTTGGGAATTTCACATCATGAACCCTGAGCACACTCACTTTCTAGTCTTCCCACGTTTGTCTTCCCATCCTTGTGACCTACCCTCTGCAAAAAAGGAGGAGGAGGAGGAAGAGGAAAAGAAGAATAAGAATAAGAATAAGAATAAGAATAAGAATAAGAATAAGAATAAGAATAAAAGAATGAGGAGAAGGAGGAGGGGAGAGAAAGAGAGAGAGGGGGAGAGAGGGGGGAAAGAAGAAGGAGGAGGAGGAGGAAGAGGAGGAGGAGGAGGAAGAAGAAGAGGAGAAAGAAGGAGGAGGAGGAGGGAAGGAAAGAAAACAAATAAAACAAGTCTAGTTTGTGTTGCCCATATACTCACTGGAGCATGGCCAAACTCCTGGTGACCAGCCTCTTAGAGAAAACTGAGTCCTTTCCTACCCGCATCCCTACCAGAAGCCATCAATTGTGGAGAGCTACACTTCAGCATCGTTATCACCATTTTGTTTTATTTTGTTTTTTTTTTTTAATCATTGTTTCCCTCACTAATTTGAACCCACAACTTCATCTGACCCTCACAATTTTGCTTTGAAACTGGGAAATTGTGTTTGTCCTTTGTTTGACTTTCCCTTCTGGGCATCTCCAGGGTACGGCACATGGGTTGACAGTATGTGTGTGTGTTTAAATGGATTTAGTTAGGAAGTGTTTCCTTCAGGCTGCCTCCACTGCCTCTGTAAAACTGTGCTCACTGAGAGTTGAGGGGGACTCCTGGTGGCAGCTGATTGTTTCAGGAAGAAGTCAATCAGAAAGAAAGAAAGCCTCACCTATTTTGCTGCAAGTGGTAATAGTCTCATTCTTCTTTACTGATGAATAACACTTTAATTTATGTATACATATATATGCTTGTACTCAAATATATTATATACACATATGTGTATATTACATGTGCATACATTATATATATAATATATATAATATATATAATATATAATATATATTATATATAATATATAATATATATATAAAACAACTTTGTTTCTTTTTTTCTGTTTTAAAATTAAAGCTAATTTTAAAGATGTCATTTACTATAACTGTGTGTGGGTGTATGTACATGTGAGTGTGTGTATGGGGCGTATGATGTGCGGAGGGACATGGGTGTTCCAGTAGTGTGACGTGTGTGGAGGTCAGAGAATATATATATATATATATATATATATATATATATATATATATATTCATTCCACACATCTTTTAATCTGTTCATCGGTTGATGGCCACCCGGTTTGATTTTATAACTTAACTAACGCAAATAACATTACAGTGAGCCCAAGCATAGAGGCGTCTCTTTTCTATAATAACTTCTGATACTGACTTAAAGAACATATGTAGTTTTTTTTGTTTCTTTTTTTTCTAAGTTTTAAAATTAAAGCTAATTTAAAAAATGTCATTTACTATAATTGTGTGTGGGTGTATGTACATGTGAGTGTGTGTATGGGGCGTATGATGTGCGGAGGGACATAGGTGTTCCAGTAGTGTGACGTGTGTGGAGGTCAGAGGACAACCTTTGATAGTCAGTTCTCTCCTTCCACAGTAGGTTCCTGGGATCAAAGTCAGACTGTCTGGCGGTGTAGCATGTGCTTTTGCCCACTGAGTCATCTGGCTTGTCAATGAACACAATTTCAAGAGCTTATCTGTTGATTATAGGTTTATCATGTAGTCTTTATTGTGTTGAGATGGATTCCTTTCATTTCTACTCCATTCAGGGGTTTTAACTCAAAGGGTTGTTGGATTTTTTTCCCCATGTACTTAAGAATGATGATTCTATTAATATGCAGGAAATCATTTGTCCATATGTAGGAAATCTGGAAGTTGGTCTCCTTTCATTTGAAGGAAATAAACACAGTTAGGACCTCCTGAGTCTTGGAAATGTATTATTTCTGTATTTCTGACTGGGGATATAGTTACTTTGTGGCATTATGTTTATTTTAAGCTGAATGTGGTGGTGTATAGATGTAATCCCAGCACTTGGGAGGTAGAGCTAGGAGGATCACAGATTCAAGGCCAACCCGAGCTAAGCAAGGTATAACAGGTCAGCCTGGGCTACATAATGAGACAAAGGAAAAAACCAAAACCAAGCAAGCAAACAAACAACATATCTGGGTACTCTTCTGTATATATATAAAACTTTAAAATATCTTTGATACAATCCAGAATAATAGAGAAAGAACATCTTGTAAACTCACCTGGTAAATCCAACTAGCCTGGAACCCACAGAAATCTCCATGCCTCTGCCTCTCGGATCCTCTAGTTTGATGATATTATGAAACAACATAAGTTCCAGCACAGGACAAAGAAATTAACCCTACATAAGATCCTTATTGCCAACCATCATGGTTTACTTCCTATATCTGTTCTAGTTGGTAATTTTCGTTCTTTCCAAAAGATTTCAAATCCATTGGCATTTTACAATATACTATCAATAGTTATTAAATCCTAGAACTACCCTAGCCATTTTCTGGTCACTAGTTAACTACTTTGCAAAAAAAGCACACCTGCTGCTGCTGCTGCTACTGCTACTACTACTACTACTATAGCATCATCACCATTAACATCATCATCATCCTTTATATCTTATATCTTGAGTCTGGAGAGATGGTTCAGCAGTTAAGAGTGATTGCCGTTCTTCAGAAAATTCAAGTTCTTTGGAAGACATATATACACATAATTACAAAAAATACAATATTCTGTATCTTAGAATTATAAGGATTATTTATAATTATGCATATGCATATATATGTACACACACACACATATGTATGTATATATGGTGTGTGGATGTGAGTGGCGATGCCTCTCGAGACCAGAGGAGATCATTGGATCCCATACTGTTGCATTCATAGGCAGTTGTGAGCCTTCTGACATGGGTCTTCCAAAAGACTTAACTCTTAACTGCTTAGTCATCTTCCAGCCTCTTTTCACAGGATCTAGTAACAGGAGCCATCTGGTAGTTGTGATAGTTCAGACAGCCATAGACAGGGTGGAATGCTTATGACAAACTCTCTGTGTGTGTTTGTGTTTGTGTTTGTGTGTGTGTGTGTGTGTGTGTGTGTGTGTGTGTGAGTGTGTGTCTTGGTAAAATGTCAGGTCCTTCCCTTACCACCTGGAATGTTTACTTTGATCCTTCACTGTCTTTTCAAATGAAACTTCGGACATCACTTCTCTTCCCTTCCCCAGTACTGTTGTAACATCTATCTTATCAGAGAGATACTGGTTTTTGTTTTTGTGTCTAGTTCTCATGTGAGCTTTGAGTTCCTTAAGGTCATGGAATGCCAGTCAGTTCTCTCTGAATTCCTGTTCCCTAGCACACAGTACTTGCTATGACAAAGGTTCTCAGTAAATACTTGCAGCAATAATTCTTCTCTTCCTTTGAGCACATGTCCTATGCCATTTCTGAAGTTCTGCTCCACTTGGTAAACCACTCAGAGATTATTCTAACCCAGAGAGCAGATGAGTTCACTAATTCTATAGAGACAGACTCCACCTGTCTCCATGGCTGCGGCAGATTCTTCCATGTGACGATTCCTCTACTTACTGCATGATGAGTAACAACTCTGCAGTATTCCTCACACGCTCTCAACTTAACAGGTGAAAAAACATCCTTTAAATTTGACCACCTAAATGAAAGCTAACCCATGGGAAATAACCCTGCCCCTTCAGCTGTTTAGAACACCATCAAAGAGTGTTAAAGTAGAGGATGGAGACTTTCCAAAAATAAAGCTTTACCTGCTTGGCCTCAGCAACCATTCCAGAAAGTTGTGTCCCAACTCTGCAACTCTATTTCCATGTCTGGATTTCCACAGTGAAGTTAATGTTTGTGGATATCGGGGTGAAATATCTGAGCAGGGAGTACTATGGCCGAGAACCATGGTGTTGGCAGTTATGAAAGAGTATTTGATTCTCAATGGACAGAGGGAACACACACACACACACACACACACACACACACACACACACACACACTTCCACTTATTGCTTAGTTAGGATGGTTACCGTGTTATACATCCATGTGTATAATACTTCACTGAATGACATGTAGTTCAGACTCAGAGCAAATGACAGAAGCGAGGGCAGAGCCTCTGTTGTTTCTGATGGGTTTATCCGTGTCGTACATGAGCTAGGTCTGAGAGAAGCTTCCTTAAGTCTGAAAAAAATATTTTAGACATGGTTAGTGAATAAGACATCACTTAGCACGAATGTGTAATATAATAGTAATAAAGCAAATTTATGGAAAAGGGGTGGATGAATGAAGATCATCTAAGTAGAATCTCTCCTTATTTTAATATATTTCTTTCTGATGACTAATAATTTAATGTGTAAAGTACTCAAAACTGGGCATGGCATATGTAAATATTCAGTGAATGTCAACCTTATGATACTTATTATACCTGTTAGTGTAAATGATTAGTAACCACAAGCTATAACTGTCTTGTTCAGGGCATCAAAGCGCTTCCACCCATAACTGAAATGCTATGTTAGAGATGGGGAGTCAACAAAACATGATTTTTCATTTGTGAGTGGTTATCCATTTGGCATAGCTTCTGGGGCTTACCTAATATCTCACCAATACTAGTTGAAATTTTAAGAAGTAAAGTTCAAGGAATGAAGTCCATTTTTATTTAATGGAATTAATTTCTGTAAATGGGTGAACTGGAAAGTGTTACAACTGTGTAACCACCAGATGTCAGTATTGTTACAGGTTAATTTTCGACGTGGCCTTACATTCTGACTGTATAGCGTTGCCTTTGCAGTGCTCAGTGTTCTCTCTGTACTGTGGGAGGATCCTCTGGCTCTTACAATCTTTCTACCTTCTGCATTGGGACTGGGCTCCTCAGCTCTGCATTTGGATTGGTCATGGTTTTCTGTAATGGTCTCCATCTGTTGCAAAGACAAATTTCCTTGACAAGGGATGAGGACTACTCTTATCTGTGGGTATAAGGAGACATGTTTACAGTGTAGTCAGGGATTATGCTGATTAAATAAAGTGTGGTTGTAGACTCTGCTCCAAGACTTAAAACTTCCGTAGTCCTGACTAGTTGGCTAGTCCTAGTACCAGGCATGAATTTCTCTTGTGGAGTAGATTGTACATCCGATTTGAGAGCTGTTGGTTACCGCCAAGGCACACGTGCCACTACTGCATCCATAGAGTTATCATGCCGTGCTGGTTGTTGTTGTAGTTCATAGGCAAAAAGACAATTTTTGAGAAGTGCTCTTTTGGACTAAATTTAAGTCATGACTTCAGAGTACAGGTGAATTGTCATAAAGTTATGAGTATTACAAAAAAAATCTATCTGCATCACATTTTGACAATAGTTTTTATAGAGGCATATGGCTACAAAGATAGTATCTTCAATTTGTCCTTGAGACAGGGTCTCACATAGCTCATTCGGGTCTCAAACTTGATATATAAGAGAGGTTAGTTTCAAACTCTTGTTTCTCCCTACTCTATTTTGCAAATATTGGAATCACAAGCATGCATCACCATACTTGGTTTAAAGTCTCATAATGTAGTCCTTGTTGTCTAGAAGTTGCTATGTAGACCAGGCTTGCATATATCCACCTACTTCTAGTTCTCAAGTGTTTAGATTGAAGACTTGAACAGTGACACCTGGCCCAAATGGTAAGTACAACGTTTATGTTAGATTTAAAAAAATTACGTGTGTGTGTGTGTGTGTGTGTGTGTGTGTGTGTGAATGCATACGATATATGTATGCATTAAAAAATGTATTTTCGAAGTGCATATCAGGAAGGTCAGGTGATAACTTAGGGGAGTCAGTTCTCTCCTTCCACAGTGGATTCTGGGATTGAACTCAGGCCACCAGGTTTGCTTGGGAAACTCTGAGCTGTATTACTAGTCTGATCTCTTTCTCTGTGTCTCTCTCTCTGTCTCTGTTGCTCTGTCTCTTTAAGACAGGCTCTCCAGTGTCCCAGCCAGTTACTAAATTCTCTATGTAGCAAAGGATAACTTTGAACTTCTTTAAATATATCTACTTATTATCCCTGAATCTATGTGCATGTTCATGGATGTATGGATAAATACACGTATGTATGTGTGTGCAGGCCAGAGGTTGGCCTCAGGTGACCTTCCTCAGGAACAAACCATTTTACTTTTGAGATATGCTCTCTGACTTTCCTTGGTACCCACTCAGTAGGTTAGGTTGGTTGGTCAGTGACATTCAGGCACCGACCTGTTTCTGCTTTCTTGGGGCTGGGATTATATAGGTGCTGTTCTTGCATGGTTAGGATAGAAGTTAGATCTTCTTTTCAAACTGAGAAGCAAATTAATTGCAAATTTGTGGTAACATGACACACACACACATTTTAGTATGGATTACTTTTATGTAGATGTGTAATTAAGAGGAACATATTGACTTCCTTGCATGTGCTTGCTGTCTCTTGCTCATTATGAAATGCCAAGGATGCTTTTAATGGAGCCCTGACCTCAAGGACCTTCTTCTTCTTCTTCTTCTTCTTCTTCTTCTTCTTCTTCTTCTTCTTCTTCTTCTTCTTCTTCTTTCTTCTTTCCCCCTTATTTTGAATATCATTGATACAGTAGACTGAAGAATAAATGTTGTGAGGAATATTTCCCAAATCATCTCCTCCCCTACTGGGAGCCCATGGGCACTCAGTTTAGTGAATTTAAATAATACATTCAAAGAATATATTATTTATATTCTAACAAGAAGTCCTCCTCCTCCTGTTCATTCCCCCCCTTTCACTCCCTCCCTCTATCTTTGTCTCTCCTCCCTCACCACTTGAGAAAACATACTTTTATGATGGTTTAAAGTCTACCCTAATCAAATAAGACAGTTGTGTAATTTCCAAGATCTGGGTGAGCCAGATGTTCGCTTGGTGTCCAGCTGAGCATTTGAAGTACACCTTGGCCGTCATTTGAGATAGGATCTCCCTATGCAGCCAGGTTGGCCTGGAAAGGATTTACAACCTGGAATTGCCATCCCTCATCTCAGCTTCCGGAGTATAGGATTCGAGGGTGTGTATGGCCATGCCTGCTCTAAAGCACAGATTCGTAGCCAACAATTTAGAAAGAAAGAAAGAAACACCCATTACAGCTAATGCATATTTGCTTTCGCTGGCTCCTCTGTAGCATCTTCCATTAAGCACACAGCAGGCAGCAAGGAATGTGTGCAGTGCATTTATGGATTGTGTAGAAAAAGTTTATGAAGACACACCTCAGTAGGTGAGCCAAGAATTCAGGATATGTTGATGAGTGCCTGTATCAACTCTTTAGAATTACTATTCAGTTACTCTTTCAACTGAAATAAATACATTCTAGCCTAGAAAAACTATAATTCATAGGAATATCAGGTGAAGTGTTTACTTGGTGCTCACAGCATTTTAAGTGGAGATTGGAAGATCCAATAATTATTATTTCCCCAGGTTTTAATGAATTTTGGAAACTTACCAGTAGACTGTCACCATGGTAGATTTCTCAGACATATTAGGAGCCACTCATGGTTCTCCTCCCGATGTTTATGACTGGATAACATTTTTTTGTCAGGCTTACACAGGGAAGCGTTTGTGTATCCTTGCCCAAGTCTTTGTCTGGGGAGTTGGGGCTGTCCACAGCAGGTCAGAAGAGCCAGAGGTTCCCAGTGATGTCCATCCAACAGTCGCTGAAACTGTTGCTTGACATTGTTCCCTAGAATTCCCCACGGGGGCCAAGGTTCAATTTGTTCTCACTTGCCCACACTCTCTACTTTGTTCTGAGAGCCACCTCTACTTTGAACAGAACTTGGATTCAGCGTTTGCTTCCGGGAAAGCCAAACCAGACGACAGAAAGCAGAGGGGTGATGTGGAAGGCAGGAAGCCTGGACAGGGGTCTCACTCTGAATGTGTTCCTCCTAGGCATGTTACACACAGACTCTCAGGCCTTTACCTATGACATGGTGGTCATGTCTTCCAGCCTGGAACCTGAGTCACCTTGTGCCTTCTCAGGTCTCATATGACTCTTTACTTGCAGTGCATGACACAGCCTATGACAAGGGAATTATGGCAGATTCATACAGGGCATGAGTTGACCTGGAACTGTGTGGTATTGAATTTTTTCTTTTTTTTTTTTTTACTTAGAAATTTGGATCTATTTTCCTGGGTTTTAGATCATTATAAAATATGGCATATAGAGACATAGCCACTGATATCACTTTGAATTGATTATTATTTATGATTATCGATGATAGTAAAGTCATTCATGTTGCTTAATTGCAGGTATATGCTGAGAAGTGAACTGTATGATTTTGATTGTTGTTTTTACATGGGTGGTATCCCTGTCTGCTACATACCTGGACTCTATGATACATGCTTATTGCTTCTAGGACTAAGGCGGGATAAAAAGACCTGGGAAAGTATGAGGACAAGGACCTCCATACAGGGATTCAAGTACATTTCCTGCTGCTGGAGAGTCAGGAACAGCCACACAACTGATGCAGTGACCAGGACAGATAGTGCCATTTTTCCTAGCAGTATTTCAAGCAAAGGCATCCAAAACAACAAGTTAAGTATGATTATTTGGAGCCAAACTCTTCATGGTCTTGAGATATTTTTCCCCCTGACAAATAAAACAGGTATAGAAACTGTTTATATTTGTTTATTTATTCTTGCTTAAAGTAACCAGGGCTGTTGATGCCAAACAAAGAAAAGCAATTAAAAAACCCCAACACTTTCTCGATAGTTACAAAGATGATATAATATCAAACTTCAGTTCCATAGAATGAACTAGCCACAAAAATAATCCAAGACCAAGATTGTATATGTAACTATGTGGATGTCAATAGAAATATATAACGGTGGCAATTATGCTTCATCTTCTGGACTTTAATGCCCAGTCAGTCTGTTTTCATAAAAGGCATCTGGAACTTGCAGAAGGATGTTTGTCTTTGTCCGCAGTCTACTGCTGTAAAGAGAGCCCCGAAACTTTTTTTTAATCACGCTCACACTCTCACACCCTTCACCCTTCTTTATCCTTCGAATGTGTATTTGAATGACTTCAAAAGTAAAACTCTTCTACTAAATAAAAACCTAATCAAGCACACTACTTTCAAGAACTTCACAGACATTTATTGCCCAAATTCCCTCCTAGAGAGCCCAAACCGTGACACCCCCATTGTTCCAGAAGGCTGCCCGGATTTTGTTTTCAAATGATGTGTCTAGTTTTGTTAATCTCTCTATGAGTTCTTGTTCACTAGAGCTGCAGCCCGTAGACCATACCAAATAGTATCGAAACTCTTATAAAGGAATGCATTTAATGTTTCAGAGGTTTAATCCATTGTTACCATGACAGGGAGCATGCAGGTAAACATGATCTGGTGAGTAGCTGAGAGGTCTATATCTGGATCTTCTGGCAGCAGCAGGGGGTGGGAGGAGGGGGGGAAGGAGGGAGGGAGGGAGAGACAGAGACAGAGACAGAGACAGAGACAGAGACTTGGGACTTGGCATGGTCTTTGACTCAAAACAAAGAAAAACGATTTAAAAAAAGACCAACAGCTCCTCCCAGGACCCATTATACTTTTTTTGTGAGATGCCATGTGGTTGTTAGGAATTGAACTCAGGACCTCTGGAAGGGCAGCCAGTGCTCTTAACTGCTGGACCACATCTCCAACCCCCTTTCTATCTATTTAATAAACTTTGTTTCATTCTCGCTTCTCCTGGAATTCTTCTCTATGGCAGAGTCCATGATCCAGCTGTAGTGGCAGAGGGTCCCTAAGTGTGACTCTCAGCAGGCTACTGGCAACTACGCTGTGTTAAGTCTCCCTGCGGCTACTGAGAAGGTCACAACAAACAGAACAACCCAGGAAGCAGCTATTAGACATGTGAAGGTCAAGAATGCCATCAGAGAACATCTGAAGCCACTAGCAGAGGTTTTCCTGTAACCTCCTTACCTCAAGTCCTCAACAGAGTATTTAGAAAATGCCTTGATCTATGATTATTTTTTGTTTTTGTTTTTGTTTTTTGTTTTGTTCTGTGACTGTAAAAGTTCATGGAACTGCTCCTGCATTGGAACATGCCATTCATGTCTAACTGAGCCTATACACCTGATCAGAGTGGGCTTCCCATTTTCTGCACTGCAGCAATCATGTATCCAGAGCGTGCCTACAGCCTCCCTCAACTGTTTAATAATAGACCCGGAAGAACAACAACAATATAAACCCAAACAAAGAAGTGAACAAAAGCCTTGAGTGCAAGGAATGCACCCGAAACAACAAAAGAAAGTACAGTAGAAAGTTGATCGTGGTGGCATATGCCCACGATTCCATTACCTTGGGAGGGTGAAGATAGTGAGTTAAGCTTGCCTGGCCTACACAGTGAGACTCCTCTAAAAAAGCATACAGATACATAGATCAGTAACATGCAATCATCATTGGTATCAAGTATGGTAGACTCTGTGGTAAGTGTATACTCTTATGTGTGCTACTCTTTGTAGG
Organism: Apodemus agrarius; assembly: GCA_964023405.1. NCBI lineage: Eukaryota > Metazoa > Chordata > Mammalia > Rodentia > Muridae > Apodemus > Apodemus agrarius. Next base: position 83,895,757 of record OZ030011.1, read on the forward strand.
ACCAACAGCACAATAGTGTTCCCATCTGAGTCACTCTACACACATGAATAGCACATGCAGAAGAACACTGAGGGCTAGGGCAACACTGGAGAAGAGTTCTTAGCACCTTGGAAGCACTATCATATCAAGATGTCATGTGGTACACAACTGTACAGTGATAAGGCTTTGTGTGACTGTTGGCAACTTTCTCACTACCTGGCATAGTTTTGTCATCTGTAGGATGTTTGTAGGATTCTTATGAAATAATTCAACTTTATTTCTCTGAAATGTCTGTCCATAAAACATTTGGAGCAGGGCATGAGGCACTTAGTAATTGCTATACATGTGTTTTATGAATGAACTCTTAAATGAAGTGTTTTAAATTTGTAAAGTAATATATATGTGTGTGTGTGTATGTATGTAATACACACACACACACATATATTATGTCTAGGACTGTTCGAACTAAAAGCTTTCTGGGTGAAGAGAGGGCGGTTTGTGCTAATTCAAGACTCTTTCAGAAATGCTAATCTAGGAGTCTGTGGTGTGAGGGGAACATAGAATAGCATTCATGGACAGCCGATTCCAGGAGGGTCAGATGACCCTGGAGGTGGGGGTTGTCGGCCAGGATTCACTTGTATTTGTGAGTGGTGGGTATAGAGGGAGAGGTGAAAGAAATAGGCCCACAATCTAACAGAATGAAAGCGAGTCCGGAGAGTTTAAGGAAACAACACAAGATATCAAAAAAAATATGCTCACCCTTATCAGGAAAGTTCAATCAGGAACACAGTGGCTGCAATACACTCTGTCCCACAGGCTGAAATGGAAAAGATAAATGCTGTGAAGGACCGGGTGCTGTGTGGCATGAGCTAGAAGCCTGTGCCCTGCTTGAAGGGGCCAAAGAATGTAATTTGGAAAAGTGTTTGACAAAATTCTCTAATGTTAAATGCATATACATACTTTCTGATGCAGTGTTTCATTGAAGTTATGTTTACCTAACATATACAAAGATGACATCATACATATACATATACATACATATATGCACTGAAATATATATGTAGGAACATCCATAATAAAATTGTTCTCTTAACCATCAAAGCAGAGACAGGACAATGGGTCACAGAATGGATAAAGTGGTATTAGTTATGCAAGGGATGATAATATAACATGGAAAATAAACAATCGGTGCTATAAGTTCAACATAGATGGCGACCACAAACACACTAATGAAACTGAAAAAAAAAATCAGTTTGGCATGCTTTTTTTTTTTTCATTAATGGGTGACTTTCATGCCTTTAATTCCAGCACTCCAGAGGCAGAAGCAGGCAGATCTCTGTGAGTTTGAGGCCAGCCAGGTCTGCATAGCAAACTCCAGGCTAGCCGTAGCTACATAATAAAATCATATCTCAAACAAAACAGAACAATCAGACCCATTTTTTCATATACATAAGATTCTATTCACATGCAGGGAATCATTTGTCCATATGTAGGAAATCAGGAGGCTGGCTCCCTTCATTTGAAGGGATGAACACAATGAGAGCCCCTGAGTCTTGGAAATGTATTATTTCTGACTGGGGATATAGTTACTTTGTGGCACTGTATTGCAAGCTGGGTGAGGTGGTGCACAGGTGTAATCCCAGCACTCGGGAAGCGGATCCAGTAGGACCACACATTTCAGGCCAGTCTGAGCTATTCAAAGTATTGGAGGACAGCATGGCTTGCATAATGGGATCAGTCAAAACCGAAACCAAATAACCAAATATCTATCTGGATACCATTCTGCATATATGTAAAACCTCAATAAATCTTTGAATCAGAAGTTCTGCTGTAATTACCTTAAATGTAAAGACCAATTCGGTCTCATGCATTTTAAAGTTCTTTGGGGCTCATGTTCAGTTCAAAGTTCTCACCTAAGCATGAGCCTGTCCTGCAGCTCAGGGGTGGATCACAGAGCGGTTGTCCTTCTCTTCTCTTTCTGCCATTTCTTTACATCACATGAGACTGCTGAGGCCAGCTGCTTATCAATTTCCTATAGCCATAGGATGCTCCACGCAGGCCATCGGAAAAGCACAAATGATCACACCCTTTGCTTTTCCTTTTTCCACAGTGAACCACTTATCTTTTAATCTCTAACTAAGCAGTCAGCACCTTCTCTGTTGACCAAATGACACCCCAAAGACCTCCTGAGAACATTGGCAAGACCACCACTCCACAGGAAGGTCCACATCACGCCGAGGGAGCACAAGAATGGGCTCTGCTTTTCCTGTAGCGCAGCCAGCTTGTGCCAGAACGTGGCTGCTGCCTGCTCTAGCTACAGACTGTCACAGTCTTCACAGATATTTTACTCCAGGGATAATAGTACCTATGGAAACAGAAACCCAAACATTTTCAGAATTTCAATAGTTAATTTAGATGGAACAGAAGACTTGAGTAGACACTCTGGCCAAATCCATCTTTGAGAAAGCCCTATCAGTTTGTGCCTTCCGGTAGATTCTCTATGAATCATAAACACTTCTCTCTTAGTTTTTACCTTAGGGCTTGTCTTGGTTGGTTTTGTGTCAAATCAACACAGGCTAGTCTCGTCTGAGAAAAGGCAACCAACCCACAGTTGAAGAAATGTCTCCCTCAGCTTGGCCTGTGAACAAGCCTGTGGGGCATTTTCTTGATTAATGATTCATGTGGAAGGGCCCGGCCTACTGTGGGTGATGCCAGCCCATGGCAGGCAGTCATGGGGTGTATAATATAAGAAAACAAAATTAGCCGGCCAGTAGAAACAAGCCAGGAAGGAACTTTCTTCCAGAGCCTCTGCTTCTTTTCTTTCTCCATAGACCTATTAGAATTCCTGCCTCGATTTGCCTTCATGACGGACAACTGTAAGCTGAAGTACACCCTTCCTTCCCAGGATGCTTTTGGTCATGATGAGTAGCACAGTAGAACCTCTAACACAGGGTTAAAAACTCTTTTAAAGAATCAGAAAATATCCCATGTCTACATATTCTTAACACTTATGTATCTCAGCTAAAAGGGCTTTAAAAAAAATTCTTGCCTTTCTAAGAAACCTCATGGTAACACTACTGTGTCCACTCAACTACTGTATCACCCTGGAGTAGATCGAGAAGGGAGTGTCTAAGTGTGTAATCCAGGACTCTGCTAGTATTGTTTAATGGACTTTTGCACATTGACCACCTCACAATCACGTTCCTATGACTTCCCTTAATCTCCTTAGACCACATGACAAGTCTTTCCTTAAACCACATGATGAGTTAGGTGTTATAAATGCTATAGTAAAAATGTTAGAGCATTTTTATTCTAATTTATAGACGAGGAAACCAAAGCCCCCATTGGGAACTGAGTGTTAAAAATGTTTACTTAAGACGACACTCCAGAACACTCGTGTTGTACCGTAGTACTGAGTTACATGCACATAGACCCCAGCCAAAAGTTACATCTGTGATAAATATTCTATAAGGCTCTGTGTCTGACTTGACAACTTTCTTACTATCAAATAAAACTTCTGAAATTCATGAACTTAGTGAACCACTAGACTTCCACCAACCCCAAAGCTAACGATGCCATCAGAAAACATCTGGAACCTGCAGCTGACCTGCAGTTTGTTGTAACATGACCACCTGAAGTGTCTTTGGGCAAGGCCTTGATCTATAGAGGTTTTTTTTCCCCTGTGACTATAAAAGCTGTTGTAACTGCTTCCACCTTCGTGTCAACCTGAATCCATATTTCCAAGGCCATGATCATATTTGAAGTAGAACAAACTCTCTCTTCTCTTTGAGGTGAGAGCTGGGTTTTACATTAACAATAAAACTCAAACTTGACTAGCTCAGTGACGCTATCATCCCTTATCACAGCTGTGGTCGTGCTCAGCCCTTTCCTCCCCACGCCTTTCTGAGTTTGGCTCCGGATAGCTGCCTGGGGGAGATGCAGTGGATAACGTTCAGCAGTCCGACTTGCAATCCTACTCATGAGCGACCTGAGAGCAAAGCCTCGGCCTTTGCCAAAGCTGGCTGTGCAGTCTGTTCTCATCTTTCTTTGCTGCCTTTCCAGAAAGCTGATGGAGAAACACAACATAAGATGTCCTGAAATCCCCCCAGATGATCAGAGCGTCTTCTAATGGGGATGCTGATGAGCTGTGGCCCCAGACTGGATGCCAGAGAAATCTGCACTCTCTTAGAAACACAAGAAACTCCGGAAACAACACATGCTTTCAGGAAGAGTTGTGAAACTTGAAACTCCCTTGTTGCAACATGGATGTGTTTATTGTCACAGGGTTTTAATTTCATTATGAAGTTTGGATCTTGCAACTATGGAAGAGAGGCTGCAGAAGTTTTACTTTCTATTGTTCCTCGGAGTTTCAGAGATGCTCCAGGCTGAGATTTACCTAAGAAGAGGCAGACAAGTTTTGAAAAAGCTTATTAATTTTGACCACTGAGCCTCTCTATGGCAGATATTGTAATTAAATGTCCAAGACCTTCAGAGAAAAAGAGGTCTGTATATTATAGTCTCTTCTTTTTTTTTTGTTTTTTGTTTTTGTTTTTGTTTTTGTTTTGTTTTGTTTTGTTTTGTTTTTGAGACAGGGTTTCTCTGTGTAGCTCTGGCATCCTGGAACTCTCTGTAGACCAGGCTGGCCTCGAACTCAGAAATCCACCTGCCTCTGCCTCCCAAGTGCTGGGATTAAAGGCATGCGCCACCACCGCCGGGCACATAGTCTCTTAAAGGATGACTACACTACTGTATAAAGAGGCATAATGATTGGGTACACATAAAAAGGATTTTATTTAAAAAGTGAAGACAGTGTGGCGACCAGAGCTGAAGCTTCTCAGAATCAGATGAGTACTTTCCTAGTGGGTAATATCCAATGAGAAGGGGCAAGAAGGCTTGTTCATGGCACCGGCAAATAATTGTTCCTAGAAACATGTTAGTTTGAGAATCGGAAGGTAATGACAGGTAGTTTATAATAGTGTTTATTTCTAAGGGGAAAAGCCAAGGGAGACACACAAAGTTGTATAGGGGCTGGAGCAAACTTTTCTTGTATTTATGGTAGGTGAAATCAACAGTGGAATCTTTTGTTTTTATGTTTTCCTAATACATTAGTCCAAGCCTCTCAAATACAGTAGAAAGTAGAAGGCATCCAAGAATAAGACATTAAATGTCTGCCTCGAAGATGATCAGGCTTGGACAGCCCACAGTTTCAAGGTGCTGCAAAGTTCCTCTTTTTTTGGGGGGGGGCTAATACCCAGTAATTAATTTTTTAAAAATTTTTTTATTGGATATATTTTATATTTACATTTCATTTCCCTTTTTCTGGTTCCCCATCCCCCAAAGGTCCCACATGCCCTTTTCCCATCCGCCTCTTCCCACTTTCCTGTTCTGGTATTCCACTACACTGATGTTTTGATCCTTTCCAGCACCAGTGTCCACTCCTTCCTTCTTGTCAGATATCATTTGATATGTGGATTGTGTCTTTGGTGTCCCAAGAGTCTAGTCTAATATCCACTTATCAGTGAGTGCATACCATGGGTATTCTTATGAGACTGGGTTACCTCACTTAGTATGATGTCCTCCAGCTCCATCCATTTCTCTAAGAATTTCATGAATTCATTGTTTCTAATGGCTGAATAGTACTCCATTGTGTATATATACCACATTTTTTGTATTCATTCCTCCGTTGAGGGACATCTGGGTTCTTTCCAGCTTCTGGCTATTATAAATAAGGCTGCTATGAACATAGTGGAGCATGTGTCCTTATTGCATGCTGGGGAATCTTCTGGGTATATGCCCAGGAGTGGTATGGCTTGGTCCTCCGGAAGTATCATGTCCAGTTTTCTGAGCAACCGCCAGACTGATTTCCAGAGTGGTTGTACCAGCTTGCAGTCCCACCAGCAGTGGAGGAGTGTTCCTCTTTCTCCACATCCTCGCCAACACCTGATGTCTCCTGAGTTTTTAGTCTTAGCCATCTGACTGGTATGAGGTGAAATCTCAGGGTTGTTTTGATTTGCATTTCTCTAATGACTAATGATGTTGAACATTTTTTTTTTTTAATTTTTTGAGTCAGGGTTTCTCTTTGTAGCTCTGGCTGTCCTGGAACTCACTTTGTAGACCAGGCTGGCCTCGAACTCAGAAATCCACATGCCTCTGCCTCCCAAGTGCTGGGATTACAGGCGTGCGCCACCACCGCCCGGCTGATGTTGAACATTTTTAAGGTGTTTCTCAGCCATCCGAATTTCTTCAGGTGAAAAGTCTTTGTTTAGCTCCGTACCCCATTTTTGGATCGACCACATAATTAGTCACAAGACAGACCTCAACAAATATAAAAAGATCGAACTAATCCCATGCCTCCTATCGGATCACCATGGAGTAAGAGTGTTCTTCAATCACAACAAAAACAACAGAAAATCTTCATACACATGGAGGCTGAACAATATTGTACTCAATGATACCTTAGTCAAGGAAGAAATAAAGAAAGAAATCAAAGACTTTTTTAGAATTTAATGAAAATGAAGGCACAACATACCCAAATCTATGGGACACAATGAAAGCAGTGCTAAGAGGAAAACTCATAGCCCCGAGTGTCTCCAAAAAGAAACAGGAGAGAGCATATATTATTAGCAACTTAATGGCGCACTTGAAAGCTCTGGAACAAAAAGAAGCAATTTCACCCAGGAGGAGTAGAAGACAGGTAATCATCAAACTCAGGGCTGAAATCAATCAAGTTGAAACAAAGGAAACCATACAAAGAATCAACAAAACCAGGAGCTGGTTCTTTGAGAAAATCAACAAGATAGATAAACCCCTAGCCAGACTTACCAAAGGGCACAGTGACAGTATTCAAATTAACAAAATTAGAAATGAAAAGGGAGATATAACAACAGAAACTGAGGAAATTCAAAAAAATCATCAGATCCTATTACAAAAGCCTTTACTCAACACAACTGGAGAATCTGGAGGAAATGGACAATGTCCTAGACAGATACCAAATACCAAAATTAAATCAGGATCAATTAGATCATCTAAACAGTCCCATAACCCCCAAAGAAATAGAAGGGGTCATAGAAAGTCTTCCAACCAAAAAAAGCACAGGACCAGATGGTTTTAGTGCAGAATTCTATCAGACCTTCAAAGAAGACCTAATACCAATACTCTTCAAACTATTCCACAAAATAGAAACAGAAGGAACGCTACCCAACTCATTCTACGAAGCCACAATTACCCTGATACCAAAACCACACAAAGATCCAATTAAGAAAGAGAACTTCAGACCAATCTCCCTTATGAACATCGATGCAAAAATACTTAATAAAATTCTTGCCAATCGAATCCAAGAACACATCAAAACGATCATTTACCATGATTAAGTTGGCTTCATCCCAGGGATGCAGGGATGGTTCAATATACAGAAATCCATCAACGTAATCCACTACATATACAAACTCAAAGAAAAAAACCACATGGTCATCTCATTGGATGCTGAAAAAGCATTTGACAAAGTTCAGCATCTTTTCATGCCATGTCTTCTTTCTAATGGAGGTACTTAACAAATTCAGGTTTTTTTTTTTTTTTTTGTGTGTGTGTGTGTTCTCTATGGAGTCCCCAGTGCCAAATAAAAAAGTAAAAGACAGTCAAAAAATGTGCTTCAATGACTGACTCCACTTGAAAAGCTGAGCGCCACATAGAGAGCAAAAGTATCTGTGATGAGGGAAGTCAGCTAGAGTCTGAAGTTTGTGAGCGCTTAGCATTATGAGGCTCCTCCTCCTCCTCTTCCTTCCTCCCCTTTTCCATCCTCCTCCGCTTCCTCCTCCTCCCCTTCCTCCTCCTCCCCTTCCTCCTCCTCCTCCTCTTCCTCCTCCTCTTCCTCCTCCTCCTCTTCTTCCTTCTTCCTCCACTTATAGCTTGAGCTCTTTTTCTTTTTTCAACAGCAGGTAGTCGAGTTGCATATCTCCTGAATTGACTTCTTTGGTCTCTAAATGAATGCCCGTAAGATGGAAAGGAGAGACCATCAAGATCCCACTAGATAAGAAATGCAACTTTTGGGGACAATATTGTCAGAAGTGCCTTAAAAAAGAGGTACACAGTGATAGTGATTTAACCTGGACTTGCTAAAGCTATTCATAATGAAGAAATTAAAGCAATGACGAAAATGACCTACCTTCACATGTCCTAAGGATGACCTGGGCTTGTATGCACTGATGAACTGAAAGTTTTTCACAAACATTCTGATCTGCAGCTTATAGTGCCCTTTGCTACAGTTCTGAGAGAAAGTTAAAAACTTTGAGCATATTTGTTTTGACAAGGACTACCTCAGTAGTGACACATGTCATTGTTAAGGCTATGTTGAAATTAACAAGCATTTCTTTTAGAGAAGAGACTTAGGATTTGCGAGGCTGGTCTCAGCCAGATACATGTTAGAACTCAAAAGAAATAGTTGCCAACCAGACAATGAATGACAACTCTTAGTGGCTTTGGGACAATTTTCAGCATCTTTCAAGTACACCAGCCGTGGGCTGCATTTTTGACTCTGTCTGCATTAAAAATATGGAAAATTCAAAATAATTGTTGTGCCAAGCATACATATTCATTGCTATTTGTTACAATGAAGTATGAACATTATCCCAGAGTAAGAATATGTAATTCTTAGTGAGTGCCTTCTATAAACAATGTAAATATTTGTTTATTATATATAATATAACTTAGCTGGGCATGGTGGCGTCTGTAATCCTAGCACTTGGGAGGCAGAGGCAGGCGGATTTCTGAGTTCGAGGCCAGCCTGGTCTACAGAGTGAGTTCCAGGACAGCCAGGACTACACAGAGAAACCCTGTCTCCAAAAAAAAAACAAAAAAACAAAAAAACCAAAAAAATATATATATATAACTTACGACATATACATATATAGATATTTCACACATACACATATATATGATGGACTTGTATATATTAGCATCATATGTAAATATATATATATCCATCATCTTATAGAAGGGTGTATGAGGGAAGTTACTAATTTTCAGTGGTTCAGTGGCCCCAGAGCTGTATAAGCAGACTGGTTGGAAGTGAAATCTGGGCACAACTCATTTTTATTGCAATGTCCAGTTTCTGAACCACTCAATCTACTCAGGGCATCCAGGGCAGGCAAAGGTAAGAAACAGGAGGCTTCAGAGGGTCTTTCCATCCCTAGTTTTGCCACTGAGAACAAACTTTGCTGAAATCTACCTCCCTAAGTAGGTACTGGAAATACATGTCCATTTGTCTACAGATCGTGATGTAGAGAAAGAAGGTATATTACTAATAAGTTGGAGAATTCTTTTTCTTTGAAAACCATTGAAAGTTAACTGCTGTTTCTTAAGGCCTACAGAGTATTGTACTTCATGGTTGAATGCATTTGCATACAGAATTAAAATATTCAGACTTCAGAATTAGATGGTAAGATTCCATTGTGAAGAAAACACACACTTCGGTTGTTCAACACAAATAAACCATAATAGAACTGGACTACCAGCTTTCTCTCTGCTAGAGAGCTTTCACAGTGCTGGAAGTTTCTGTGTAGGCAGCTGGAGGAGAAAAAAAAAAATCAGCAACCGTCTTCCCAAGCTGGGGATCTTTCGTGTTACATTAAAATGTGTGAGGAAAGATATGTCAGTTGGTAGAAGAGTGGCACAAATCTTACGGGAGAAAATCCATCTGATTTCTGAATAGATCCGCAGAGAGCACTAAGGCTGGCCCAAGATAAGATAATTAGCCCGTGGACCTGCAACGTTCCCACCTCTCTACACCACTGCAGTTCAATTCAGTCTTTGCAGACACAGCTTCTTTCAGGGAACTCTCGCTCACAAAAATGTTGGTTCAGAATCAGGACCATAGACTCCTACGTAGTCCTAAGTACATCCCATAGAAATTACAGTTTAATGATTTCTGAAACTACATTAGGTTCAAGTTTATCCACTTGATATATAGTCAAGATCTTCAAACATTATAGAACCCATAGGACCAAGAGAGCCCTATCTGCCAATCACAGCATAAAAATTGTTATCACTTGGACAATCCTATTTCACCTGCCCTTTCAAAATTTATTCTTGAAATATGTGAAAATTAATCATTTTATTCACAGCTATTTTCACTCGATCTCTAAAGGAGAATGAAGTTTGTATCATTTTACCTGTTATTTTTGATGAATATGCATATACCAATATTTCATTGCTATTATTTAATCCAGTATTGAAGTAATAATAAAAACATCAGTGTGGGCGGGGGAAAGCTTAATCCAGTATTGAAGTCACAATAAAAACGTCAGTGTAGGTGGAGGAAAGCTTATTAGGCCTCAGCCTTATACAAAGAACTACAGGCAGACTGAGGAACTCTGAGAGAAGGAAAAACAGTCTTCCTTGGGGCGGGCACATCAACTGGTTATTCAATACCTATCGGTCAGTCTTCGAACATGCATACAAGTAGCATTATACAGACGGATCAGGTTATATTCATATTACACTATAAAGAACAACAAAGGGAGGAAAAGAGACCATGAATTTGAAACAGGGATGTATGCAGGAAGAGACGGAGAGAAGAAAAAGAAGAGGGAAGTGATGTAATTATAATTTCAAAAGGTTAGAAAAATATGAAAAAAAAATAGCCAGAGAAGCATCAGTGGCAGAGGCTAGCCGCCGAGACCCCTGGCTGCAGCCGAGACCCCTGGCTGCAGCCGAGACCCCTGGCTGCTGCCGAGACCCCTGGCTGCAGCCGAGACCCCTGGCTGCAGCCGAGAGCGAAGTTTGCTCTGCTTGCTTGCTTTTACTCGACACATCGGGCAAGCCATACTCTTGGTGTTGTCGCTTATCTCACTAAGTAAATACGCTCCGCGGCTTGTTAGAGTATCACGCACAGATAGAAATCCCAAATCCACGCTGTACGAAGCACACCATTCTTAACACCCATTTGAATGTTTTCATGGTGATAGTTTGTTAGGCTGGAAAAAATCTAGGCCATAAATACAAGTATTTCTCTACACATTCTTAAACCGGATGGTAATAAAATAGTCAATGAGTAACTCGGGTTTCACAGTCCATGTGAAACATTTCCTGAGCTAAAGAGCATTTTTTTTCTTTTGTCGCTGAAACTAAAAGTATACAGAAGAAGTAATAGGACCCAAACGACTATTTTTAACTTCAATAAATAATGCTCACAAGTCCTCAAGCTTTCTCTAAATCCCTAAGTAGTTTTCTTTTTTCTTTTTTTTTTATTGTGAGAACTGTAAAATTTGCACACAGATATACAAACATTTCAAAACCTGACATTTAGATACAGAATTAAGATATAAAAGCTTCTGTTTGTTTGTTTGTTTGTTTTGAGATTGGATCTTACTATGTAACCTCAGTTAGTCTGGAACTTTCTATCCTTCTGCACGGCCTTGTCAGTGCAGGGATCATAGGTGTGCGCCGTCCCTTCTGTCATGTTTTAAAACCTTTTGGCTTTTTGGATATTGGGTGTGCAGAACTGAACTGGTGCGATTCTTTGGCTTGTGGTTTTTTTTTTTTAATATTTATTTATTCATTATATGTAAGTACACTGTAGGTGTCTTCAGACACACCAGAACAGGGTTTCAGGTCTCATTACAGATGGCTGTGAATCATCACGTGGTTACTGGGATTTGAACTCAGGACCTTCAGAAGAGCAGTCAGTGCTCTTAACCGCTGAGCCATCTCACCAGCCCCCAGCTTGTGGTTTTTTATTACTATTTGTTTTTCGTCCTGAGGGTTTAACCTGAGCCCTCGTGTATGCCAGTCCAGGGCTCTCCCATGATGCCTTTTTAGTTTTTATTTTGAGGCAGGCTCCCCCAGGCCGTCCTTGAACTCACTCGGTAGCCTAGACTGGCCTTGAACTTTTGATCTTCCTTCCTGTGTCCTAAGCCCCAGGGTCCACAGGTCTGAGCCAGCAGCCTTCCGGCTTAGCGTGAGTCACGTTTCCTACGGACCTGGCTTCTTCCTGCTCTCCCGTTTCAGTGCCTGGCTCCTGGGTTCGTCCCTCCATTTCCATTCCCCTTCCTGTCCTAACCAGGCACGGGCTCACGTTCAGTCGCCGCACGCCCTTCCACAGTACAATTCACATGTGTTACAGTCACTGCAGACGCGTCAATCTATGACGTTCACGTTTACTAATATAAGCGTGCTTTCCTCGTGGCCTACGTTCACGGCTCTTTTTAACTTGACCTTCTAAGTTAGAAGCCTGCCTATGCCTCCGACTCGGTCCATCATCTTTCTTCTCACAAGCACCTACCTCTGCACTGTAATCATACATTTCCGTATTCTCCGTGGTGGCAGTTGGCTTCTTTGTCTGTCTGTTTGTCTGTCTGTCTTTGGGGGACAAGGTCTCACATGGTTTTGAGTTAGACTCAGACTTCCTATGTAAGTGATGATCTTGATCCTGCGGCCCCCACCTCCCAAGTGCCAGGATCAGGTCTGTACCCCACTCCGGGTTATGCCGTGCTGGAGACTGAGCCCAGGGTTTTATGCGTGCTAGGCAAACATTCTATCATCAGAGCCACACCCCGGCACTGCTTTCAATTGTTTTTTTTTTTTTTTCTACCACAAATAAAATCTAGCAAGTGTCATTGTCCGTGTCTCCTGATGTATCTACAAAGGAGCATCTGGGAAACACTCCTACACAAACGGAACCCGAGAGCACACGTATTAATTAAAGTATTAGAATATGCGGGCAATCTTCCCTAACTATCACCAGACTGCTTCCCAAATGGCTCCATCATGCCAGATCTAAGTCCCGCCTTTTCCCACCTTCTGATTGGACTCTGAGGTTCTAGAACTGGAATCTTTCTAATTGTAAACAAACTGATAGCTATAAAAAAATAATAGTGTCAGGTAGTGCCAGGGAAGGGTTGAACCCCCCAAAACAGATAGGAGTCGATCCAATGCAATCACCCGTAGGGCGGGCCTTTTCATTCGAGCTCGGGTGGCTCGGCACACCACCGTCACCCAGGACGGTTTTGGTGATGTGTAGCCATGAACATCTGAATATCTATAGATAGATATCTATAAATGATATCTATCATTTTATAGAAAGCAGCAAGCTGGGTGGTGGTGGGCCGGTGGTGAGTGTGCAAGCCTCTAATTGGGAAGTTACTATGGCCTTTAACATCATTGGCTGGCATTGGGAGTCTAATCATAAACTTAATTTCTGCTTCCCTCTGCATTGGTGGTCCTTAGACAGGGGGCAGGCTTGTAACAGGGGTGCAGGTTTGTTGGGGGAATAACCTGGAGACTCTGGTCTGTTGGGGCTTAGCCTAGAGACAGGAGCTAGGCTTGGGTTTTATTGGGGGTTGGGGCGTGTAACTTGGAAACTAATGCCAGGTACTGGCCTGTTAATTTACCTGAGTTCAAATTTAGGCTGGGTTCTTTAAAATGGAGTCTGAATTTAAAAGCTCTGGCCTCTCAGTCGGAGGGCTGGGCAGTCACAGCAGTTGAACTGTTGGGATCTGAGCTTAAGCCACCTGCTTAGATCCAAGTTCTAAGTTTACATCAAGTGTTTGCAGGGCTCCGTTCCTGTTTTGTAGTCTATAGCGTAGACAAAAGCACAGGTCAGAGCTGTGGAAAGGATCAGAGCTGTATTTGAAAGGGTTTAGAATGATCCTGCTAACATCATGCCTATGGATACTGCCTCTCACATCATTTCTTTCACTGACCACTACTTGTTTTTGTTTGTTTTGAAACAGGGTCTCATGATGTAACCCTGGATAACCTGGAACTCTAGGTAGACCAGGCTTACCTCAAACTCACAGAGATCCACCTGCTTCTACCTCCTGAGTGCTGAGATTAAAATAATGTATAATTCATTATTTGTTTGTGTGTGATGTTCTATTATAAAGTGCTTAAGAGTTTTTAAAAAATATCTGAAATATGATTTCCAGCTATATACTAATATGTGAACAAATACTGAGATAATACCACAGCTCAGAGGGTAGATGATATCAGTGATAAAACTTGACATTCAATTCATTCTTAGTTTTATGTGGGAAAATATGGGAGCATTGATAAGTTTTGTGAAACAAAGCAAAAAAAAATCTAAAACAAACAAGCGATAATGTGTCAGACAAAAGGGAAACGTGTTCAACAGTTAATATAGAAAGATAAAAAGTAAGAATTTTATGTATGGAAAGTACTGTGCTTCAACTTAGTATCTATATATAGATAATTAAACAAGTCATACCGCCTAGGAATGTGATTATCACTTTGGATAAAGATTAAATTGCTATATTACATGATAACGCAAATATATTCCAAATAGGGCGAAAGTCCAAAGAAGAAAAAGAGCCGCCATTTTTGTAAGAGAGTAGATGGAAACACTATTAAACATGTGATTAGGAATGCTTTTCTAGGGGAAGCATAAGAGAAAAATAAATGACATATCTGCAAGATTCATAAATGGGAAACTTAATTTTTATCACACCTAACTACAATGAGAAGAGAACACAGTTTAGAAGACACACAAATAAATAGCATAATATTAAGTTTTTAGGTGAAATAAACTTATGTAACAAATCTGTAGAATGATGCTTGATTTCATTAGTAACCAGATATTTAGAACTAGTAACTTCTAAAAGTTGAGGTAGGTGTTATTATGCATCAGCCTGGAAAAGATTTTATTTTTCAAATGAAAGTTTCTTAAAATTTAGTTATCAAATATGGAAAAATGGGCACTGTCATAGTGATGAGTGTAATTAGAGGACATCTTAAAACTTCAGTCAAGCTCATGCCTAGTGTATATTCTACATCTCAGGAGACTGAGGCAGGAGGATGAATTGCTCAAGGACTCTAGTGAGTTTGAGGTTAACATAGTGAGTCTGAGGACTGCAAGAGATCTTGTCTCAAAAAAATCTGAAGGGTTCCCCAAACTTTTTTTTTTAATATAAAAGTAGCATGTGTTAAATTAGTACTGGAGAGGCTGAGGAAGGAGGATTAGGAGTTTAGGGTCAGCAACAACAGGACCCTGACTCACAAAAGAAAACCAAGCAACTAAAGTCATTTAGCCGAATAATTCTATTTTTAGGAGTCTACTTTATAGAAACACTGTTGAGCACATGCCCAAAACAGCATGCATGGACATTTGTTTCTTGAGATATTACTAAAGGAGATACATTTTAAAGCAACTAGAAGTACACAAGTAAGGAAATCATATACTAACATTATGAAATACAAGTCATTATTTTCAATGAAGTAGATATTTACATGCATTCCTGAAAAGATCTTCATAATTAAATAACATTCACGTTTTTTGTGTATAATGGATGCCTCCTATCTCAGCCTCTCCAGGACTGATTACAAACATGTAGTTTATTTTGATTCAAACTCCTGTGGGTAGGTGTGGATATTCATGTTAATGTGTATCAAACACACATATTGAGAGCTGTATTTGTTGGCAAGAACAATTTTAAGGAATCTTGTTAGTTCCTGTAACAATCTCATTGCATGATACAGTTTAGATCTCAGAAGACGGAGTTTCAGAGCCACTGTCTGGCAGCTACGTGCCTGGGTTTGGCCAATCAGGGAGCCGGGGTAGCTGCTGCCAGAGCCTGTGCTCCAACCACAACAGTGATGCACAGAAAGATGGATGTGTGAGCAGACAGACCGGTGGACAGACGGGTAGCAGGACATGGGCATGTCCGAATGATCTCAAAAGGTTTCAAAAAATATGTTTCCATTTATTGAAAAAAAATACATCTAATTTTTAGTGATGTTGTCTCTTAGACATAGAAGTCAGTTGTCCAAAGATAAGCACTTCCTTCTTACATATCTTCAGAAGTAAAAGAGAGCAGGCAAGAGGTGAGTGCAAACATAGTCTACACAGTTTCATAAAGCTTTGTCAAAATAAATTTTGGTTAAAAATACAGTCCAGTCAGTCCGCTTTGACTCTGAAATGACACAGAATCTCTTCTGCACACTGTTGGGCTTTCCAAAAAGGAAAGATGAGGATTTTTTTTTTTTAAATCTTACATTGTTTTCAGTCCCACTCACACCCCAAGAGGTCCAGGTGTTGCAAGCCACAAAACTAATTACCAATCAACACATATAGGGTCATCTCAAGTTCTCAATTTAAAAAAAATGTGATCAATGTTTATCCTAGGT
This sequence comes from Apodemus agrarius, assembly GCA_964023405.1. Taxonomy (NCBI): domain Eukaryota; kingdom Metazoa; phylum Chordata; class Mammalia; order Rodentia; family Muridae; genus Apodemus; species Apodemus agrarius. Next base: position 83,911,873 of record OZ030011.1, read on the forward strand.
TTTGTGACCAAGTGTTATCTTGATTTTACTTGTATTTGTTAAGCTTGAATTTGACTTCAGTGAACATGAATGTGTGTGTTACTTTCTTGTTGTGAGAAAGTACCCGACAGAGGCCCTTAGGAAAGGAAAATGTTGGGTTGAGAGACAGCTCAGCAGTTAAGAGCACTGGCCGCTCTTCCAGGGGCCCTGGGTTCAATTCTCAGCATCCGCGTGGCAGCTCACAACTGTCTCCAATTCTAGGGGATCTGATACTTTCACATAGACAAACATGTAGGCAAAACACCAATGTACATAAAATGAAAATAAACTATTTAAAAAGAGAAGAAGAAAGGAAAGCGTTAGTTTGGCCCCAGTTCGAGGGTACAGCCCATCATGGCGGAAGGCACGGTGGCAGGGGCTTGAGGCAACTGCTCACACTACATTTGCAATCAGGAAGCACAGAGGGAGGAAAACTGGTGCTCAACCTTTCTCTGGTTTTATTCAGTCCCGGACCTCAGTCCGTGAAATCGTGCCACCCCTGCTTAGGGTGGGTCTTTCCACCTTACTTAGTGAAGTTTAGCCCTTTACAGACATACCCAGGGATTCCTCCCCAAAGTTATTCTGTCTCCTATCCATCTGACAATATTAACTGCCACAATGTCTAACTACTGTAGTAGTTAAAACTGCACAACGAGAATTGCACAGAAAGTCAGAGAAAAAATTCTCATCTATAGAAAACTGTCACAGTATTACAGCGACACAAAGATCCTTTGGCAAAGTATATTGCCCTCTGTCATGAGTGTAGGGTGTCTAGGATGCGTGCTACGAAGCTGACTGACGTTTTACCAACCTGACTGATTCGCGGAAGCCTGTGACTTCAAGGAAGTCTCAAAATTATCAAGATACGAGGAAGTAAAGAATGACTGGATCACCAGCTGTATTGCTCAGTGTAGACTCACCCGAGGGGGCGCAGATGTCCACAAAGAGGAAAAGAGGAACCTTTCTACAGGAAGTGACCTCTGGCTAGCAGAAGTAAACCTCAAACAACTTTGAAAAACAACCCTTGCTTTCATTTAGGTGAATCACATTTTCTATTTTTGTAAGTGCTTTCATAAGAAAATGATTGGTCGTGTTTGGTCTCCATCCTTTTCTGCAGTCGCACACACCTGGGATTTAAATGTTGCCGACAGATTCCTTGAAAAGCGGAAGCGGTTTCTCCGGAGCTGGTTAAGGCAGGACGACAACCAGACACTGCATGTTAACTGTGATCGTTGGTAAGGGGATGCGGCTGGAAAAAAATCACACAAAGAGAACAAAGACGCTGCCACAGGGTCAGGCAGCTTCAGCCCTTCAGTTTTCTGATCCTTTCCAAGCATCTTCTCTCCAGTTAAAACACTTATACCTAGAGAACAAAGATGAATATTTTAAATCATAAATCTCCGTGAAGATGAAACTCTTTCTCACACTTTACTGTCACTACCAGCTTATCCTGATAATGTAAACCTCGAAAGTCACCACGGTGTCACCTCTCAGGGGCCAGGAGTTGGCGGAATGGTAGTAATGAAACACTTGACAAAGTATACATGCAGCTGCCAAACAATTGTAATCTTCTGTGCTGCGCTGCTTTGGAAAACATCACCGATGCAAAAAGGCAGAGCCAAACAGAAATAAATACGCGTGCGTGGTGCTGCTGAGTCAAAGCGGAAAGTCACGACTGTGGACGTTCAGCACAATAAAACTTTCACCTTAGTACTGAGCCCGGAGCCATAAGCTTCCTGTAGAAAGGTAGCGGCGCTCAAAGCCTTTATTGAAGCTTAAAAAAAAAAAAAAAAGCCTTCTAGAGCCAGAGAGGCTCAGCAGGCAAAGGGGCTTGCCACGTGATCAGACAAGCCTCATAGGGTGAGTTTGATCCTGGAACCTAAGTTCCAAGGTGGACGGAGAAGACGCCACAAATTGTCTTCTGACCTCCACATGCACATCATTCACGCCCTGGCTCTGAATAGCAACGACAGTAACAATGATAATAATACTATTCCCCAAGCCCTCATGATTTGTCTCCTTGGGCAGGCTGAATTACTCCCCACCCCGAGAGTACATTCCCACTTGAATCTCCAAGCGTTGCAAAGAGCCTTTGCTAATTATTAACCATGTTTATTGACTGTGCGCTTGGGGTTGTGCGCTTGGGGTTTGACACGAATAATCTTTTAATCTTGGCAACCTCAGAGTCTTCTGACCCCAGGTTTCATGTTTATGCCCGCAAATGGTATGGTAAATAAGACACAAATCATTACAGTTCAATAGTAGGGCCAGTAAAGTAAATGTATTTTAATTGCACTCATTTTATAATTTGTAATAAAAAGTCATAATTAACACATGTGAAGCACCTCCCTCCTGGTGAACGTCCCATCATTTTATATGTTTGGTTTTATCAACTGTGACTGTTTTGCAGTGAATATGGTGACTGTCCCCATACACCACAGGTCACAAGCAACCTTACAAGTGTGCTATAAATATGTTCAGACTTGCTAACGAAAAGGAAAGCCCAGGGGAACTCTTTATCTCATTTCTAAATGATAATTCCCAAGCTTTGCTCAAAAAAATTCACTTTGTATTTTGTAACTCAAAAGCAGCTATTAGTATATTTTTGATATTGAGATGCAAGAGGGGATCAAAACATTTTTGGAAGAAGAATAAATACATAAAGAGAGACTAATGAGTATGCTTGCAGCAGTCAATTTGGCTATTTTGTGAGTTGATGTAATGAAATAAATACTGAGGTTTTATTATACGATTAAGCCTGGAAGTATTAAGTCTTTCAGGTCTTCTTGTGTGTATGTTTCTGTGTGGGTGCACACCACCTGTGTGCAGATGCTTGCCCTCAGAACTGGGGTTCCAAGTGGTCGTGAACAAACCAATGAAGGTCCCAGGAATTGAACTCTGGTCCTCTGGACAAGCACCAGGTTCTCTTAACCACTGAGCCATCTCCCTAGCCTTGTTAGGCTTTTGATAATGAACAAATCAAGAAGAAAACTTTTACATAGTTTAGATTTTTTTTTCTGGAGCTGCTGACATGCAAGAGAATATACTTTGCATATGCAGGTGAATGGTTTATAATTTTTGTATAAAAGAAACTAAAGACATTAAAGACTTTATTGTTCTTAAAAGGTGTGGGGGCAGGCATTGTGACACACACCCTCAATCCTAATAGTAGGGAGGGAGAGACAGCCAGATCTCTGAGTTTGAGGCCAGCCAGGTCTACATAGTGAGTTCCATTCCAACCCAGGCTTTATAAGATGATCCTGTCTCAAAAAAACTAAAGAAGAAAAATAAGAAGAGAAATGCAAAAAAAAAAAAAAGCAAAAAACAAAATAAACAACAGCAACACCACCACCACCACCATTACCACCAAAAACCAACCCAACCCAACCCAACCCAAACCAACCCAACCCAACCCAACCCAAACCAAACCAAACCAAACCAAACCAAACCAAACAAAACCAAACAAAACAAAACCAAACAAAACAAAACCAAACAAAACAAAACAAAAAACCAAACCATTTGAATACATTTTGTAACTTGAGGAATGATGATCCCTTGAAACCAAATTTTTAAAAGTGTTATTATTTTATTTTATGTGTGTGAGTGTTTTGTGTGCATGCATGCCTGTGGACCACATTTGTGCCTGGTGTTTGCAGAGCCCAGAAGGGCCATTGGATTTCCTGGAACCATAGTTACAGATGGTTGTAAGTTGCTGTGTGGGTGCTGGAAAGTGAATCCAGGTCCTTTGGAAGAGTAGTCAGTGCTCTTAGCCATTGAACCCCAAGCTCATTTGTTTTTCCTAACCTAACAAATCACAAAGACTCAACTGTATTATTTGACAGAGTTATTGTTTCAAGGATTAGGCAATGTGGTGTTTCCCCAATTGGACATTAGCTCTCCAGAACACCAACCTTGAATTCATCACAAGGCTCCAAATCCCAAGCCTTTGACTTTGGTAAATGACTTGTGTCCATTGACCATTTCCCTGCAGGTTGACAGAATTTATAGACTGATATAAAATGAATACAGAAGAACACAAAACCAAGAGTTCAACCATACTTATTCAACATGTGTTAATGGCAATGCTAGGGAATGCTGAGGTGTAAGTCTCCAGGCTGGCCTCTGACTTCATGAGAGGAAGCTTGGTTCAGAGTGTTGTGGCTGCTGGAAGGTGAGCGCATGGGAATGGGACTGCAGAGTGGGGGGCTGATTGGGTCCAGGGAGGTAGTGATTGCGAAGGCAGGAACCTCTCATCATATCATATATATCATGTCATATCAAGCAGAAAATTTTTTGGATACACACATTCATACATAAGAGAGAGACAGAGAGATGCAGAGAGAGACAGAGACAGAGACAGAGACAGAGATGGAGAAACAAAGAGAGACAGGGAAACATAGAGAGAGAAACACAGTAGAGAAGAGGAAGGAGAGGAGGAGAAGAGAAGACAAGACAGGGAGGGAAGGTAAGAGAAGAGAAGGGAAGGGAAGGGAAGGGAAGGGAAGGGAAGGGAAGGGGAAGGGAAGGGAAGGGAAGGGAAGGGAAGGGGAAGGGGAAGGGAAGGGAAGGGAAGGGGAAGGGAAGGGGAAGGGGAAGGGAAGGGAAGGGAAAGGGAAGGGAAGGAAAGGGAAGGGAAGGAAAGGGAAGGGAAGGGGAAGGGAAGGGGAAGGGGAAGGGAAGGGGAAGGGAAGGGAAGGGGAAGGGAAGGGAAGGGAAGGGGAAGGGAAGGGAAGGGAAGGGGAAGGGGAAGGGAAGGGAAGGGGAAGGGAAGGGAAGGGAAGGGGAAGGGAAGGGAAGGGAAGGGGAAGGGGAAGGGAAGGGAAGGGGAAGGGAAGGGAAGGGAAGGGAAGGGGAAGGGGAAGGGAAGGGAAGGGAAGGGAAGGGGAAGGGAAGGGAAGGGGAAGGGGAAGGGAAGAGAAGGGAAGGGGAAGGGAAGGGAAGGGGAAGGGGAAGGGGAAGGAAAGGGAGGGGAAGGGAAGGGAAGGGAAAGAGAAGGGAAGGAAGGGAAGGGAAGGGAGGGGAGGGGAGGAAAGGGAAGGGAAGGGAAGGGAAGGGAAGGGAAGGGAAGGGAAGGGAAGGGAAGGGAAGGGAAGGGAAGGGAAGGGAAGGGAAGGGAAGGGAAGGGAAGGAAGCAATGTGATGTAAAGGCCTACAAGGATTTGGAAGTCTTTATTGTTTGGGGAATGGGTAGCCCTCACCCAAGCTGGGTTTTAGGAATATTATTCTCATAAAACTAGATCAGGAGAAGAGAATTAATAATCAGTTTTAACTGATTTCACAGCTGCATGCTGTATGCCAGAAATGGTTCCAGGTTCCAGGTTTGCCCTTGACAACTGTGGTGGTTAGAATGAGAATGGCCCACATAGCTTCATACATTTGATTATGTGATCCTTAGTTGGTGGAACTATTGGGAAAGGATTAGGAGGTATGGCCTTGTTGCAGTCCCAGGAGCAGGCTTTGAGGTTTCAAAAGCCACACCCTTCCCAGTGTCTCTTAGATTTGCTGTGGATGAGACGTGAGCTCTCAGCTACTGCTCTAGAGCCATGTCTGCCTCTGTTGGCCTCCATGCTCCCCACCATGGTGGTCATGGGTTCTAATCCTCTCAAACCACCAGCCCCAAATTAAATGCTTTTATTTCCTTGATTTTTGGCATAGTAACTTATCACAATAGAAAAGTAACTAAGACAACATTCAATCTCTATCAGCATTTCCATTCTTCAGATGGGAAAACTCAACTGGACAACGTTGAACAACTTTCCCAAGCTGTCAGTGGAGTCAGGAAGGAGGAAGAAGCCGCCCAGTATGGAAGCCCCGCCCCTCTTGACTGACCTCATCCAGTCATAGCCCATCTCCTGATTCCTACCACGTCCCTATAGTGTGACTACATTTTGAATTTATCAATGGATCAGTGCTTTGACTCGATGGGTGCTCTTATGATCCAGTTACTTCCACTTATAGGATTCCTTGAGTAAGGACCAAGTCTTCTATTCATGAACATTTCAGGGACATTTTGCATTGAGGCTCTAACACCAACCACACTACCAATTACATTTCTAAGACTTTATTTCACAACTCTAATGGCATTCACAGTAAGGTTTATTTGAGAGATTTGCAATATTATTTGCAAAATATTACCGCCATAAATGCCTGCGAACTTGAACAGAGCAAATATAGTCCTTTATTAGGTAGAATACTATGTAGTCTATAAATAAGTATAAATAAGGCAGCTCTATGACTATGGAGTATTGCTACACACTCTCTCTCTCTCTCTCTCTCTCTCTCTCTCTCTCTCTTTCTCTCTCAGTGTGTGTGTGTGTGTGTGTGTGTGTGTGTGTGTATGTGTGTGTGCTGTTGCCAGGTAAAATGTTACCAGGAGGCATACTCTCCTGGAGTACTCCCTGGTCTGTATAAATCTCTTTTGATTTTAAGATACACACATGCATACAATAAGGGCTGGGTTGTGGCTCAGTTAGCAGAGCTTGCATGAAGCCTGGGGTTTGATCTCTAGCACCAGATAAACTCGGGTAGGGGTCGCACACCCTTGCAACTCATTATCTGAGAGGCAGAGAGGCCAACCATCTAGCTCCTCCTCACTTAAATGCCGAGTTCAAGGTGAACGTGGTCTACGTGTGCTACAGGGGAACCTGTGTTAACAAACAACAACTCAAAAAACAAGCCCCACAGCAATATAAATCCTCATGGGGCATCCATATACAATATACATTCAGGACAGTGTTTAAAACTACATTATCCACATTTTTTGTTGCTTAGTAATTTCTTTAGGAAAATAACAAACTGGCAACCTTTGGGGAAGGGAGTGGGGTGGTTGTGTGAAATGTAAATGAATTTCTATTGTCATTTTGTTTTGTTTTGTTTTGTTTGTTTTTGGTCATCTTGAGAAAGGATCTCACCATGTAGCCCTGGCTAGCCTAGAGCCCTCAAAGAACATCCTTCCTCAGCCTGGGATTACAGGTTAGCACATTGCACCATTGAACAGATTTTTATGCTACTTAATTTTTAAACACTTCATGTATTGCTTATTTTAAAAAGGTCATTACAGAGAGCATCTAAGTGCGCCCTTAGTATTAATGGCCTAGGGAGCTCTGCAATTTGGGGACCAATTACATGCATTAAAACAACTCTCTAATCTTTTGTGTAGAATTCTTCACCACATCAGTTTCTGAATGCGATGAGATGAAACGCAAGTCATTCTTTAGTGAGCAAAACAAAGAAGTATCAGTGAGCCAATGAGAATCGAGTGCCTTGAAATCAGGTAAATAAAAATGCAGGCCAGTTTAAAATCACAGTCTTGGGCCGCCCAGTACAGACCGTCCCCGTCCCCGAGGGCGGCTGGTGTGTTTTGCTGCGATCTTCTTGGCTAGGCAGGCAGGTGGCAAGTTACCACAGTTCCCGGACGCCAGGGGATTCGCGAATCTCTGACGCTGGCAGCCAGATAACTTGTCTGATTTTTATCTTTTCTAGAAAACCTGACGTACCATTGCACATGGAGTTCCCAAACCTATCCAAAGAGAAACCCGTGGCCACCCGGAGTGGGGAGTCTGTCAGCAGAGCTGACGACGACGGCGGCGCAATACTGCTCTTCGCCGCTTGTGAAAGTGATACAGCCAGTTATTCCGACCCCTTACGGTACCGAACTGTGGTCCTCATAGCCAGACCTGGTTTTCGAGTGGATGATTCTAGTTCTTAACGCTCTTTCTCCTCACCCTGGCATCACAGGGTGAACACCAGCCGGGAAGGAACTGGGGCGGCGGGGACCAGTGTGTGCCGGCCCGGGTGATGAGAGCAAAATCCATCTGTTGCAAGGTAAAATAGCAATTATATTTATTTATTTACTTATTGTTTTAGGAGGGAGGCATTTCCTAGAGTTTTGGTCAGCCGGGTTCAAACTGGGATGCAGGCTCCCCTCTGGGGTCGGGCGTGGCTGTTGGCTTCCCTCCCCGCCCCGCCTCCTCTTCAGGCGAGCCGCATAAAAGCCGGGAGAGCAGGTTCGCAGTCACCGAGCTTTTCCTTGGGTTCAGGGTGCGGATCAAGTCCTCCGCATTGCCAGCATCGCGGCACTATGGCCCAGGAGCTGCAGCACCCCGAGTTCGCGCGCGCAGGCCAGCAGGCTGGGCTGCAGGTGTGGAGGGTCGAGAAGCTGGAGCTGGTACCGGTGCCCCAGGGTGCTCACGGTGACTTTTACGTCGGGGACGCCTACCTGGTCCTGCACACCGCCAAGTCGAGCAGGGGCTTCTCCTACCGCCTGCATTTCTGGCTGGGTAAGCAGCGAGCAGCGTAGGACAGCGGTGGGCCCAAGGTCTGGAAGCGACCCAGTCACCTGGGCGCACCCTCTCCTAGCCCCAGGTCAGCTCCTGGCTAGCTGCAAACTCCGGAGATGTGAGTCATTCAGGACTCACCAATCTTGACCAAACCACTTCTTGGGATGTGGTGTGTGTGTGTGTGTGTGTGTGTGTGTGTGTGTGTGTGTGTGTGTGTGTTCCAAAGCCTAGTGTATTCCTCGGAGATTGTAAGCCTGCGAGAATCCCCCGGTGCTGGCCAAATACTGAGCACCTTCTGGCAAGTTCAGTCCTGGTTTTTCAGGCAGGGTGGAGATGAAATCAAACTTGTTTGTGGGCATCTGCTGCAGCTGGAGAGAAAACTCTACACCCAGCTCCAAACTTTAATTTATTTGTATTTGTTGCCTTGGGGCTCCGGCTTAGATTTCTCCGGCTACCTGTGATTACGCCCACGCAGCTCCAAAACCAAGATCATCCCTGCACAACAGTGCTTGCCTGTTTGGGAAAAGATACATTTATTGTCTATTTTTTTTTTTAAAGTTGCCCTGACTGGTGTATTTTTTTTTTTTTTTAGATAGGCTGCTTTGTTTCAAATTATTCATTTATTATTCATCTGTTTTAACAAGAACACAGTGTGGACCAGCACAGCTCCTTCAGCGGTCGTAATTATTTTGAGCTGCCGAGGTGTCAGGCTTTCAGGAGGACACTGGCCCTGTGTTCCACTTTCTCCACCTTCTACTTTTACCCGTAAACATCCTGAATGTTGAACCTTTCTCTGTGAGGTCTTGTGCCAGTAGGCACACCCCATGCCGGCCATCTGAGCCTCCTTTTCAAGCTAGCGTCCCTCCTTAGACTAGTGTTTTCTTTCAGTATATTTATTCTTGAGCTCAGGAGAGAAAGCACTCAAAACCACGAACTTTGAATGCCGCCATTTCATTTTAATTCCTAACATCTGAAAATTTTAAGAAGCATGTGCAAACATTTAGAAGTGATTTCCTAAGCCTTAGCAGACACTGAGAGCAGGCATCTGAGACAGGGAATACATGGGAAAGGTAGTGTCTTTTTAATTATGGCCCCGGGTGCCGTGGTGGTTGAGTGCCTCTTGCTGTTTTTGCCCCTTGTAATGCCACTCCAGTCCTAATACAAACGACATAGTAATATATGCTCTATTTGTAGAACAGTGATCCTAGATAGAACAGCACTCCCATACTGAATATGGGGTCTAGAATGGATGAGTGTTTGAAGTGTCCCTTGGGTGAGTTTAAGTGGCTGAAAATTCAGCTTGCTGTTAACAGCAGCTATATTTGGCTTTATTAGAAGACTGTCAAAGGAGACCAGCTGTTTAATTCAGTGGTGTTCTCCTCACCCAAGCAGGCTCCTTAAGCATGGTGCTTTGCCAGGTTTTAGAGAAACAGGCTTGTAGTCAGTGTAGACCAGAACTCTCTGGAACTTAAGTGTACCCCAAATTGGCCTCTCTTTCTCTCTCCTCCTGCTCCCATATCCTGAGTGCCTGACTCACTTATACTTAATTTTCCATTTAGTGCTAATCATTTTCATAATTATAATAGCATATAATCTGTGCAGAAACAGCCTATGGATCTCAGAAATCTGGAAAAGTTAATAGCATATTAATTATAATCTAATTCATCTATAACCTTTCAAGATGCCCAGGAGCCTGTAAGTCACTTAAGATAGATAGTTTATGAAACTTTCTAGAGAATTTATCACTCCAAAGGAGCAAAAAGAATAAAAAAGATAAAACACTGGTAGAGTGTGATTAGTGACATGAGAGATCTCTAGGCTCTGTGCTACAAGGACAGGTAGCCTTGATGGACACAGGGGAATGAAGGTAGGTGGGGAAGGCTCCTGTGCCAGATATAACCAGCAGCAGAAGAGGAGTCAGGACACCTTCAGAGTTTCCCAGCAGCCTTTGCTATTTCAGTTCTTCAGGCAAAGGAAATTTGCCTATCTGAAAAGGGTTTGTTCTGAGATCCGAATAGGGAAGAGTTCATAAGGATTGGTTAGAGAGAATGATCGAAGCAAGTTTCTAGGAGGAAGGCCCAAAAGTGCAGGGGTGAAGTTAAAGAAAGGCTGCACGAGAGAGGCATGTTGTGTCCAGATGAGGGGATAGACCTAATAGGAAGTGGGCGAAATGGGAGGGAGTCAGGTCTAAGATGAGGGGACATACAGTCAGTCTTCCTTTGAGGTCTGTCCACTCTGATTTCATGACACTAGGGCGTATCTCAGATAACTGTGGTCATATTCTATGTCTAGATGCAGGGAAAATAACAAGTCATTAATGTCCCAGAAGCTCTGAATACTCAAGACACAATTAGCAAATCATATGATTTCCAAGAAGAAAGAAGGAGAGGGCCCTGGTTCTGAAAAGACTTGATCCAGTATCGTAGGGGATTACCAGAACAGAGAAATGGGAGGAGGGTGATTGGGGAATGGGTGGAGGGAAGAGGACTTATGGGACATATGGAGAGGGGGCAACCGGGAAAGGGGAAAGCATTTGGAATGTAAACAAAGAATATAGAAAATAATAATAAAAAAGAATGTTAAAAAAAGAAGTCATTAATGTAACTTCAAATGTTTTGCATTGTTCCTTCTTAGCAAATATCTCAGCTTTGTACCTAGCACTGAAACTGCATCTCCCTTTTGCCTCTGGTTCTTCACGGCATCCGGTCTGTGGGCAGGGATTAGTTACAAAGTGCTATTGTGCCTCCAACCTATATTATAAACACCCCAGCCTTTCTCCTTGCCAGCTTTAGATGTGGCATAACAGGCCTCAGTAGAACTAGTTTAGGGAAGCAAGGGGTGATGTCACAGACACAATCCACATGGGAAGTCAAATGAAGTCAGAAGCAGAATTCATACAGAAACAGTTTTGTGTACCTGCTAGAATTTCATCATGATTCAGTAGACTTTCACTCAGTTCAGTACATTAAAAAGGTCTATAATTGGCTTCATTAAGTCTTTTCAACCTCTGCAGGCAAGGGATTTGACTTATTTATTCTGATATTCTCTGGCCCAGCACAGTACATAAACATCAGCAGATGTGAACATGACCTAGCTAACTTATTTCCATCTCATTCATTAACTTCATGGCTACCATTCATACCTACTTTGAAAGAGTCATGCTTTAACTTGTCAGATAACATTTCTGCCAAATACATCATCTTTAATAACTTTGATATCAACCTTGACTTAAGAGTTGCTCTTAAAGCATCTTTGCATGAAATTGACATCAAGGTCTGCTATTATGAGAGTTGGGAAAATAGGCAAAGAATGACACCAGCATCTTTTCAGACTGCAGAATGAATTGGATGTCCAAATACATTTGGCCATAGAAAGTTTACAAAACTGTCACAGTATCAGGTACTGTTTTGTTTTAGAAGATCTTTGCTATGCAGGATCTGGAGAGATGGCTCAATGGTTGGGAACGCTCACTGGGGGACTCACACTGCCTGTAACTTCAACTCAGAGGGTCCAGTACCACCTTCTGGCTCCCAGGACACAAGCATATGAGTAAATTTAAAAAGTCTTTTTAAAAGCACATGTTTTGTCCTTCCTAAGAGCTTGCCCTTTAGAGTTCTATAAACTTGTTTTGAAAGTATTTTATAACCTCAAGAATTACTCAGCCTCTCCCAGTGTGTCTATGACCTCTACGGTACCACAGTGTAAAACAGGTCTGCTTCCTGGGGCTACTGGAATGTCATTCATATAAAATACTAGTACCATGTGGTCTACGGCAAGAGTAGTATAAAGGAGTTGGAATTTGCATTATTAGCAATTATAATTTTTTTTGTACAGCTCAGATGTAGTGAGGGCTTTGAAGGCTTATGGTTGTAATTTTTTTTTAAATGAACGGTGAGTCTTCCCTCAAGCCTGTCTTGGTTCTAAACATCACATACACTATAGAAATTGATGCCTAGGAACTTGACGGCTGCCTGGGTAGATTTTATTTCATGACTGTGACCATTAATTATATACTGTGTCGGCCGGGCGTGGTGGCGCACGCCTGTAATCCCAGCACTTGGGAGGCAGAGGCAGGCGGATTTCTGAGTTCGAGGCCAGCCTGGTCTACAGAGTGAGTTCCAGGACAGTCACGACTACACAGAAAAACCCTGTCTCGAAAAAACCAAAAAAAAAAAAAAAAATTATATACTGTGTCAAATTCTATCAGATACATAGCGCTTAAGACATGTCAGCACTTTAGTTCCTTTACTGCCTTTCTATCAGCGATTATTTAATACAACAAAAGTACGTGGATGGTGAAGAGGGGAAGCAGCTTCAACAGTAGGGGACAGGTGAAGTTCTGTTCATTTTTCTGTCTTAAAAATGATGCAGTTATTTAACTGTGGCCCACAAAGTTTGTATTCTTCACTGGCACCCTGCAAGCCTGCAGCGTGATGATAAAGCACTTCCAAAACATCTTCCTGGCAGGATCTTACTAACTACATGAAATGAGAGCTCACCTCAGTCTTGCTAACATATATTGATTTTCCCACAAGCAGATCTGTGTGGTGGTGTTTCTTTTAGATTTTTTTTAAAGAAGCCGGAAAAAGCAGGAACACGAGAGACTTGGCTCTGAGGGGAGCATGTTCCATGTTGCTTTTGTTTGTTTGTTTTTTCGAGACAGGGTTTCCCTGTATAGCCCTGGCAGTCCTAGGACTCACTCTGTAGACCAGGCTGGGCCTCGAAACTCAGAAATCCGCCTGCCTCTGCCTCCCAGAGTGCTGGGATTACAGGCGTGTGCCACCACCGCCCGGCCCATGTTGCTTTTGATAAGGGATCTTACGGCTCAGACTCCTGATCTTTCAGCTCACCCCTTTCGGTGAAACATCACTGAAAAGAAAAAGCTTCTCCATGTTAAGATGTCCATGGACACTGCCATGTTCAGCTGGCAGAGGGAGAATTAGCCTCTGCTAGGGATGAGCCCCCTAACTGGTTACCCAATACCAAGTGGTCAGCCCTGAATGCACTCAGTAGATTGTATCAATATATTTGTACATCCCACATATGTGTGTGTGTATACACATTAATACACATTCAAATTCTTTTAACATATATGCATGTATGTATAGATGTTTGAGAAGGGAAGGGAAAGGAGGAAGGTGAATGATTATATTTTAATTAAAACGTATAACTAAATGAATAAAAAGAAAAGAGAGCCTCTGGTGTCCTTCGACTCAGCTCTTCTGCCCTGTTGTTTTGTTTTTTTTTTTCCCAAGTAGCTGAGGGTCTGTGTTGGTTTCAGGAAAGGAGTGTTCCCAGGATGAGAGCACAGCAGCGGCCATCTTCACGGTCCAGATGGACGACTATTTGGGTGGCAAGCCAGTCCAGAGCAGGGAGCTGCAGGGCTATGAGTCGACTGATTTTGTGGGCTATTTCAAAGGCGGTCTGAAGTACAAGGTAAGCGCTTCTCATCCACACTTTCCACTGTGACATTTTCAGCCGGTTTCTCTTCCTGATCATCCGCATTCATGTCTTCATGGATTACAGCTTTATGGACAGCACGGTTTGTTGTTGTTGTTGTTGGTGGTGGTGGCTTTTTGTTTTGTTTTGTTTTGTTTTGTTTTTGTCTTAGAATGGGTTTGTGATGTCTCTGTGTGTATATGTATGTGTGATTTATCCTCATGTTTGTCAGGTATACAGGATATTCAGTAAATGAAACCCATTTTCAGAATGTTTGGTATGATGTGAATTATAATTTATTTATAATGGCATGTTTTTCAGACACTATCTCTTATGGCCTTATGCTACTAGCCTCAACCTCACTATGTAGTTGAAGATGACCTTAACCTCCTGATTCTTCTGCCTCTACCCCCCAAGAGGTATTGTAATTGTGTGCAGCCATATCTGGTTCGTGCTGAATTACAGATGGAGCCTAGAGATTTCCAAAAGCAGAACTAGCACTCTCCCACTGAGATACATTCTAAGATCCTTTATAATAAAAAAGTGTACGTGTCAATAGTTGAACAGACCTCTAAAGGCAAGGCATAGTAAAGGCTAGACCTTGTCCAAGGCAATGCCTAGTAAAAGTCCCTCACCGTAATTCTCCCAGTGAGCTTTGGAGTTAGATCATCCTTTCCAACCCCTTGCCTCCATGTCCACAAGTTCACTTAAAACATGGAGGGAGGGACGCCCTCCCGGACAGATTCCCAGAGGCAAGTCTTCTCTAGGAAGATGTATGCCCCAGGTATCTTCCACAGCTCCTGTCTCACTTCTCCTGTGTCCCTAAGATATTAGAGCTACATAGGCTTTTTGATTGTATGCTAATTTGTCCTTTAAAATGGCAGATTTAAGTCAGGCTTGAGGGAGTGTAGACATATATTCCCAATATTTGGGAGGTTGAGGCAGTAGGATCATGGTTTCAAGGCCATATTGTGTGCTATATAGGCATACTCTATATCAAAATTGAAAACACAAACCAACCAACCAACCAACAAGCCAATTAACCAACCAAACCCCCAAATAATGACCAAAAGGTGTCAGTCAGGCTTATGTCTCTTTTTATCTGATTATATCCTTGGTTGAATATTTGCAATACCATGATATTGGGACAAACATGAAGTTTCTTCTGTCTCTTGAAATCATTATTTCAGACTTGGAGGTAAACCATTTCAAACATGAGACTGCTACTTTTCATTTTATTGAATTCCCATGAGTTCCACTGGTTTGTATGAAAAGATCCTGCAATTCCCTTCATGTCAATGAAGCTGAGTTTGAAGAACTTTAAGCTTTCCTTGATCAAAGCAAGCGAAGTCAAGTCACCTTGTTAGTAACCATTTCATGCACAGATGACTGGTTTGCCTCAGGGACGTGCATAAGCTTTTTAAAACCCTTGGTTTTCTGGAGTGTACAATGCGGTTTACACAATTTCCCTGTATAGGCATTGCACAGGGATTAAGCATTTACAATAAACAATGCAATTCTACTAAACCATGTACTCAGGATGAACTTGTCAGGACCTTGGGAACCAAATTCTTGGATACATATGCAAAAGTGGATATAATAAAAAGTAACTTTAGCTGGGTGGTGGCGGTGGTGGTGGCGGTGGCGGTGGCGGCGGCGGCGGCGGCGGCGGCGGCGCACGCCTTTAATCCCAGCACTTGGGAGGCAGAGGCAAGCAGATTTCTGAGTTCGAGGCCAGCCTGGTCTACAAAGTGAGTTCCAGGACAGCCAGGGCTATACAGAGAAACCCTGTCTCAAAAACAAACAAACAAACAAACAAACAAACAAAAGTAACTTTGTAGTTGTCGGGTAATTATCTTATAACTATCAACATTATGCTGCCCCAAATCAGCATTTTTCAAAAAGGGGATGTTTGTAAATGAAGATCTATAGTGCTCTTTGTTTTGTTGTGCTTGGGGACGTAGAATAAAGATTCTACATAATACTTACTTCTTAGCCCTGGTTGTTGTTGTTGTTGTTGTTGTTGTTTGTTTTTGTACTCTTCATAGGAACAGCCCATCTTTCCATTTCCTTCTCTGCTCTGTGGCAGTGGGGAGGTTGGGAATCTTGTCTCCATGGTGACGGTGGGGAGGTTGGGTTCTCTCTGCTCTGTGACAGTGGAAATGTTGGGGGTCTTCTTTTCTTTGGGTGGCAACGGAGAGACTGGGTACCTGCTCTAACTACTATAGTTGTGGTTCCTCAGCTCCTGTTGCTTTCCTGCCAACCATCTGTATGACATGAGTCATCTGGGGAACATATGGGCGGTCATTCAATATTGACTCTTCTTTTTATGCAGCAGGGAATTCCTCACTGAGGGGACTAGGGAACTATTTTTAATTTTCTATTGAATTTTTTATGATGGGGAAAAAGGAGTAACCAAGTCGCCTGTTGATTTTACCAGTATTTCCCTTTCCTCGGTTCCCTTTCCAGCTCTGCTGAAGTGGTGTATTTACCCTGTGCATTCCTGCCTTGCAGCTTGTGTCTGGGTAGCAGACTCACCTCTCTCCATTTTGTGTTTGCTCCCCTGGCCAGGCTGGAGGTGTGGCTTCTGGACTAAACCACGTCCTCACCAACGACCTGACTGCGAGAAGACTTCTGCACGTGAAGGGCCGGAGAGTGGTCAGGGCCACGGAAGTTCCCCTCAGCTGGGAGAGCTTCAACAAGGGCGACTGCTTCATCATTGACCTGGGCACTGTAAGTTTCATAGGCACATGGGGATCTGTGGAATCCGCTGCACCTAGTAAGATGTGCACAGTACTCCCTCACACTTGGCAGTTAATTAAATGACACACACAAAAAAACGGGCCTACTTCAAAGATTCTTTGTTCTCTGATAGGTTTAGAATAGAAGAGTGATTTAGTTCTTCCTACCATAGAACAGAAACTGAACAATTTTCAGTGTGTTTCCTCATGACTCTGGACAGAGTTTCCAGTGACTATTTTTGTCTTTGATTGTGTGTGAGAAAATGGGGCCTGGGGGCAGAGAAGTGATTCTCTAGGCAACCAAACGTTCCAGAATTTAAGCTGGTTATATACGTGTAAAGAACTTGAAGAATTAAGAAGAAAGAATTTTAACACATAAGCATACATAAATGTGTGTGTGCATGTGTGTATGTTTATACACATACCTTACTGCTTCATGTTTTTTAATTATCTTAGGGTTATTAGATAAAAAAAACTGGAAATACAAATATGTATCATCTTAATGGCATGTGGCATATTGTATCTAACTTACATTTTCTCCCAAGAAATGGTCCTCTATCTCTGATATCAGTCACATTTCTTAATTATTATCATATGACAAAGAATTGTAAGGCCTATGTCAGAACCTCATAGGTAGTGCTGATATTGTATTTTCTAGACTTTCAACGTCACGGTAAAGGACACTCCCTGCTTTTGAAGAACCATGTGCCGTGGTATAAAAAGACAGGCAAGATGGCTCTTGATCATGTTTTCTTCTCCCCTCTTCCTCATGACCCTCACTCTTACCGTGTGACTCACAGCCACGCTCTGATGGCTAGTTCTTACACAGAGTCCATTGATTCACATAGCATGCGATTCGAGTTGCCCGGACTCCACTCAAGGTGGCATAGCCAGTCAGTGGTGAAGCCAGAGTTAGACTCCAGGTTGATCTGGTTCTCCTCTCCGCATTTTGTTTGGGCAGCATTTATCTCAGTATTTATCTGGGCAGTCTTTTGAGATAAAGCATCAGAGAGATGCCAGAAGGGCTTATTCTTCATGCACAGAGAAGGGAGCAGGAGGAGTCTAAACGTGGAGCTACATGGTTAGTTCCGTTTGAATAATATTAATTTGGCAACAACAAAGGCATAAACTGTGTTAAGGTTATGGTTTAGAGAATGGCCTGGAAACATAAGCGCCATCAGTTCCTCTAAGCTAGGGTGTGTCTATAGCTTCAATACCGTTAGCCTGTATTTGTTTTAGTTCATAGCAGCTAGGGACTGAGATTCAAACAATAACAGTGCTCAAAATACAGTTTGAGATCCTGCTCTGGAAATCTGTACAGGGGAATAGGCAGTCTCTAATTCTGAGATTCATGGCCAATTTCATGAGAAATCCTTCCCAACTCAAAAAACCCAATCCACTCTGCTAACCAGATTTAAGACCTGACCTCCACATCTAGGTACAGACCAGCTATGAGACCACTCCATCATTATCCCATACCAAAAATAAAGAAATACTTATTGGAAGTAAAAGCCCAGAGGCGTCATTAAGCCACGCAGTTCTAAAAGTTCAACTGCTATTGTCCCTCAAGGCCTGTGCACAATTAAATATTTGTCACAGCTTTAATTTTAACCTTATTTTTCTTTTTTTGAAACATAACAAAATGAAGTATAATAGAATAGAACAAAACCCATCATATCGAAGTTGGACAGGGCAAACCAACAAAAGGAAAAGAGCCCAAGAGAAAGCACAAGGATCAGAGGGCTGCTCATTCAGGAGTCCGATAAACACGCTAAACTCACAGCTATAATATATATGCAGAGGACCTGCTGCAGACCTGTCAGGTTTCTGTGAGTCTATATGAACATTGCTCTGCTGATTTGGAGGGCCTTGTTCTCCTGGGAGCCTACATCCTTAATGGCTCTTATGCTCTGTATGTACCCTCTTCTGAAGGGTTTCCTGAGATCTGAGGAGAAGGATCTGATGGAGACATCACATTTAGAGCTGGGTGTTCTAAGTTCTGTCTGTCTGTCTGTCTGTCTGCCTGTCATCCTCTTCGGCCCCCCTCCCCCATGTCTGGTTATAGATCTTGGTATTTGTTTCCATCTGCTGCAGTTTCTGATGACTGAAGAAGGCACTGATCTATGAATACAACAGAATACCATTAGGAGTTGTTTTATCACTACTTTTTTTAAAGGCCAGTATTTGGTTTTACCTTGGGTCTCTGGTCTATTTAGTCTCTAGTTCTTGGTCATCAAAGCAATGGTAGGAATGGTTTCCATCTAGTGGCGTGAGCCTTAAATCAAACCAGATATTGGTTGGATACTCTCACAAGCTTTGTGCCACCACTGCTCTGGCATATTTTGCAGTCAGGGCAGCATTGTAGATCAACGGGTTTGTGGCTGAGTTGGTGTTTACCTTTCTCCTTTGGTAGCATGCAGAGTATCTTCCTGTACACAGACACTGGGACACAGGGGTGACGTTTCTATGTAGTGACCATCTCAGCATACCGATGTCCCATGAGTTGTTTGGGAGTTATCTTCAGCAATGGGGCCTTGCTGTCAGTTTGGGGAGAGCAGCCTATTCTCTTGACAACAACTTGGGTTGTTTGGGGATTTTCATGAGACCCCCCCCCCAATGGCCAAAAACTCAATTGGATGTAACCTAGTCCTAGTACTGGGTACATCACCTAGTTCTTGGTCATCACTAGTATTTGGTGACAAGAGATGGCCAGTTGGGACTCCATCTGCCTCATTATTTGGAGACTTCATTATTAAAGGAAGTTCCTACTGTACTAGGTTTTCATATCACCCTTCATACGCCCCCCAATTCTAGGTAGTTCTCTCTGCATTTCCTCTCCATTTCTCCTTTCCCTCCCCACCCAATTCTCCCATTCTTGTCTCCCACCCCAGTCCACCTATAAAATATCTATTCTATTTGCCCCTCCTAGGAAGATAAATATACCCCCCCCAGTTCCTTCCTCTAGTCCTAATTTCTCTGGGTCTATGGATTGTAGCTTGATTATAATTTACTTAATGGCTAATATACATATAGGTAAATAGATACCATATTTATCTTTTTGTGTGTGGGTTACTTCACTCAGGATGATTTTTTTCTAGTTCTATCCATTTTCCTGAAAATTTCATGATGCCATTAAAAAAAAAGTATCCCATTGTCTGTATCCATTCTTCAGTTGAGGGACATATAGGCTGTTTCTGGATATTGGGAATAGAGCAACAATGAACATGGTTGAGCAAGTGTCCTTGTTGTAGGGTAGCATCCTTTGGGTATATGCACAAGAGTGGAAGAGCTGGATCCTGATGTAGCTGGATGTCCATTTTTCTAAGGAACTGCAACACTGATTTCCATATTGGCTGTACAAGTTCGCAGTCCCACCAGCAATGAATGAGTATTTTACTTATTCCACATCCTTGCTAGCATGAGCTCTCACATGTATTATTGATCTTCGCCATTCTGGCAGATGTAAGATGGATTCTCAAAGTAGTTTTGTTTTGCATTTCTTTGATGGCTCAGGATGCTGAATATTTCTTTGTTTCTGTGCCATTTGAATTTCCTCTATTGAAAAGTCTTTGTTTAGATCTGTGCCTCATTTTTAAATTGGATTATTTAATTTTTTGATATTTAGTTTCTTGAATTCTTGATATATTTTGGATATTAATTCTCTATCAGGTGTAGAGTTGGTAATTTTTTTTTCCATTCTGTAGGCTGTCACATTGTCTGGATGACAGTAGCTTTTGCTTTAATAAGTTTGTTAGTTAAATGAGTCTCATTTATTAATTATTGATCTTAGAGCCTATGCTAATGCTGTCCTGTTCAGAAAGTCTTCTGCTATACCAATGAGTTGAAGACCATTCCCCCACTTTCTCGTCCATAAGATTCAATGAGTCTGGTTTTATGTTGAGGTCTTTGATCCACTTGGACTTGAGTTTTGTGAGGATGATAAGAATGGCTTTGTTTGTATTCTTCTACAAACAGACATCCAGTTAGACCAGAACCATTTTTGAAGATGTTTTCATTTTTCCAGTGTGTATTTCTGACTGTTTTGTCAAAATTAGGCACCAATAGGTGTGCGGGTTTATGTGATACCTCTAGAAGTTCTTTTATTATTCAGGTTTGTTTTAACTATCCTGGTTTTTATTGTTGTTGGTAGTGGTGGGTTGTGTGTGTGTGTGTGTGTGTGTGTGTGTGTGTGTGTGTATGTATGTTTTCATATGAAGCTTAAAATTGTCCTTTCATGATTTTTAAAGAATTGTGTTGGAACTTTTGTGGGGATTGCATTGAATCTGCATATTGCTTTGAGTAGGATAGCCACACCTTCATTATCACCAAAAATAAAGAAATGTTTATTGGTGGTAAGAGGCCAGAGGCATCATTAAGCCACACAATTCTAAAAACCACCTGCAATTGTCCCTCAAACCTGTGCAGTGTTGTTTTAACAACACTTAGCTTTTTAACACGTGTTTTAAAAGCCTTTTACATGTGTTTTACATATGAAATTATATTACTTTCAAAGACATAGAAGACCTCAGTTCTAGTTTGAGTTATGATGCTCTCAAGTTCTTATCTGTGAAGGTAGGTATTTGATTAGGGGGTCTCTGGGGACTTTAAACAAGAGGCTCCTGCCAGAGCTGTGATTCATCATGCTCACAAGTTCTTGCTTTCTGAGTTTGGTGTATTCTGCAATTGCACAAATGCCATGATCTATTTAATTATCTCGAATAGCTTCTAATTCAGCTTTCTGACTATCTACCCTTTGACCATGGGCAAATGATTAACTTCTGGAATCTTGCCTTTCTCGTATTCCCACATCCTGCCCTGGCTTCCAGTCTCCTCTCTAGCTCAGCTGACCAGGTTCACTCCCACCTGACAGCTTTACAGCTGAGAAGTAGCAGTCAACATTTTTGTTCTCTGAAGGAACAAAAGTCCTCAAAGGTGTGTGCAAGTGATTTATGCTGCATGATGATCTATCTGGTCACTTGCCAAAGCTAACTTGTGTGAGATAGCATGGGGCTGAGTGGCTTGAGACATTTCAGAATCTGCTGAGTTCAGAACTGATAATACAAATCTATCTGGATGAGGTTCTCCTGAAAGTTGTTTTTATGAAATTATTATTTTATGGACCATCGAGTTCTAAAATGGGCTAGGTAGTTACATGTGGAAGACTGGTTGAGGTCCCAGTGACAGGTGTTTCTTCTCATAGGCAATGCCAGTCATTAGGTATATGGCCCAAAAAACCCTCAAAGGATCGATTAGGGTATACATAACTCTCAAAGACATATTTTTGTTTAACAATAAATTACCTTTATTTTGGAGACACACTTTTGCTTTTAATTGTGTGTTTATATATGAGCATGTGCACAGGTGTGGAGGAGACCAGAAGGTGTTGAGTCCCCTAGAACTAGAGTTACAGTTGACTGTGGGCCACCCAATGTGAGTGTCAGCAACTGAACTCTGTAAGAGAAGTATACACTATCAGCTGCTGAGCCATTTCTCCAGCTCTCAAATTATGCTTATTTTATGTAGTTAATTATCTTCATAGAAGCTCAAGTTTTCCTGCTTCAGGGCCTCATAGATGGGGTGCGGAGACAGTGCGCTTAGCTATCTTTCATAGCATGTATGTTTCCTACACTCCGAAGGAATATTCAGGCAGGAATCCTCCAGAGTAAACGTAGAGTAAATGCTCAGAAGATCCGTGTCTGAGTTACTAACCTTTATCCCACCGACGTTGCTAAATGTTTCTAATTGTGATAAGATCTTGATTATCCTGATAACTTTATTGTGGGGTGTGGTACAGTGAACAAAGAAGGACATTAGACCACATTTCTCTGAACCATACACTTTGATACGAATACTTCCAGCTTTGAGTTATTCAGACCAGTGTCTGCACTAGAGGGCACAGACGCAAAGCCATTGCAGCTTGGGCTTGTTTTTCCACCCACCTACGACAAACTCAAGGTAAATGCCCAACGCTGTCACTGAACCAAAGCCAGCTGGGTAAAACTTAGCTTCTATGTGCAACTCAAGTCCTGTTTTTTTATTTTTTTTAATTTTAATTTTTTTAAAAAAATTATTTATTTATTTTATGTGTATGAGTACACTGTAGCTGAGCTTGATGGTTGTGAGCCATCATGTGGTTGTTGGGAATGGAACTCTGGCCCTGCTCGCTCTGGCCCAAAGGTTTATTATTCTATGTAAGTATCCTCTGGCTGTCTTCAGACACATCAGAAGAGGGCATCCGATCTCATTAAGGATGGTTGTGAGCCACCATGGGATTGCTGGGATTTGAACTCAGGACCTTCTGAAGAGCAGTCAGTGCTCTTAACCGCTGAGCCATCTCTCTAGTCCTCAAATCCTGTTTTTAATAGTGTTCGAGAAAGGTAGCTTTTGCGATAAACCGAATTACTAACGTGAATTCTATGTGCCATGGAAACACTTGTTCTTCTATAGCATCTTAGGCTGTGGGGACGTTCCCTAGGCTCATCACGTGAATAGCTGAGCATGAGACGTGAGATTGCAAGGTAATAAGTTTAAGTGGGTCAGTATGAAAGTAAAAAAAAATCGTGAATATTTTAGAGAATGATTAGCTATATTTGTGTTATCTTGGTATGCCATTAGAAAATAATGTGGTTGGATCTTCACCAGATCCAATGCATGAGAGGTAGAGGCAAGAGGGTCAGGGGTTCGGGGTCATCCTTAGTTACATAGTAAGTTCAAGGTTAGTCTGAGATACGAGAGACCCTGTGTCAAAACAAGACAAACCACCATCACAGCAAAGCACCAGTAACTACCAGAATTCGAACATGCTGTGAGGGGCCATGTTCCCAGGGTTTGGGCTGAGAGGTTAACTGTCACAAATGCCCCTGAGTCAGCCACGGGTGGAGAATGAAGCCTTGCCCCAGGGGAGTTCCTGAGCTGAGTTATCCTGGCCCTTCTGCCGGGACCAGCCACCCGCCCCCAACGCCCAGCCACCTTGCTTTGAAAGAGAAGTCTCTGCTTCCGTAGTCATCAGTCGCTGAGCACAGTATCTGACTTATAATCCTATCGTGTCGTGCAGCTGACTTCTGTGGTATCATGGATGCCACCTACGGCCTTTGGACACCCTCCGTTTCTCGTCCCTCAGTCTCTGGGCTGAGGTGGGGACTGCGCATTCCTCTTGCCTTTACCTCCCCTCCTTGCCTGGCCTGGCCGTCTTCCTCCAGGCTGCCCTTTCTCATCTCTCGTGGTGTGATCTGCGTGCCCGCCGACCGCTGAGCATTTTAAAAAGCGACACCACTTTTAATTATTTTATTGCTATCACGCGTTCGTTCGCTGGGGATCGCACTCACTCCCAGGGTAATGTAACTGTCATGCACTGGCAATCTCCCCAATTTCATAGTCTAGCCCCAAGGAGCTCCAGGTATGTTCGGCTTGCCTAGATATTTCAATTTCAACTGATATGTATCTTGAGACCCTTAAACTAAATAAGTTAAAAAAAAAAAAACTAAATAAACTAATTAAATAAGAAAAGAAGGCCATCAACTTCACCCTCGTTTCAAATAGTTTCTTCTCCTGTGGTCCTTAACTTAAGAATGGAGCCACTTTGCTCCTGGGTTGGCACACGCAATAGCCAGGAGTCATGCTGGTAACTTCTCCCCCGGTGGCCCTTACAGCTAATCACTCTCCAGGTCTATTCTAATACTGCCATCCTTATATCACCGTTGCTACTGTGTGTGTACAAGGCACTGTGTGACTCTTCCCCTCCAGACGTCTTCCAGAATATTTCCAGGTGGCGCCTAGAATATTTTCCTCCTTGGTGACACCTTTCTTCAGCAAACACCCACCGGCATCTCACGCTCGTACTGACACCCCAGACGTCGCCTTCTTCACAGGTTGCTCTCTGACCTCCCCCTCCTCTGCTTCCCTGTCCCACTTGTGCTGTAAGGTCTCTGCTTAACCATCTCTTGTCACCACATAGAACCTGCCTCTCAAGGCATTTCTCACCGTTCCCCTCCGTTCACTCACTCACCGGGTTCACTGAATGGATTTGTTCCTAGCATAAAGCCCGGGACTTTTAGGCATTGAGCAGATACTGCGTGTTCATTTCCGACTACAACTCAGTCTGACTTCTCTTCTCATGGGGGGGGGGAGGATCTAAAATCTAAATACATACACACACACACACACACACACACGATATTGTGGTCTGGGGTAGGGGTGAGATTGGGCATGGACGTAGATTAACTAACCTTAACTTACATAGAAACTTCACTGTAACAGTGTGGTTCTATTTATTGTTTTGGTCTCTCTCTCTCTCTCTCCTCTCTCTCTCTCTCTCTCTCTCTCTCTCTCTCTCTCCTCTCTCTCCCTCTCCTCTCTCCCTCTCCCTCCCTCCCCCTCCCTCCTTCCCTCCCTCTCTCTCTCTCTTCTCTCCCTCTCCTCTCTCCCTCTCCCTCCCTCCCCCTCCCTCCCTCCCTCCCTCTCTCTCTCTCTCTCTCTCTCTCTCCCCTCTCCCTCTCCCTCCCTCCCTCTCTCCCTCCCTCCCTTCCTTCTTCCCTTCCTCTCTCCCTGTGTGTATGTGTCTGTCTGTCTATTTTTCAGTCATGGGCTATTTCTGTAGTGTAAGCTGGCCTGGAATTTATCTGTGTAGCTCAGGTTTATCTCAAGCTTCCAACTCTCCTTCCTCAGTCTCCCAAGTGCTAGGGAAAAGCTACTATGTGATTTTTCTATTATTTTTTGAAAAAAATATCATGTTGAGACACGATCTTATTGTATCTCACACTGGACTCAAACTCATGTAGTCAAGGTCGACCTTGAACTTCCGATCCTCTTGCCCCCACCTTCCAATACCGGGGTGGGTGTGGTTGGGTACCGCTGTGCCCAGCTCTGTGCTTTGGCTTCTTTTCTTAAAACCCTTGCTACGGAATGTCCCTGGGCTTGTCTTGGTCCCGGCGCCTCGGCGCCTCGTTCTCATCCCAGCCACGAGGCTTTCCTGCCTCTTTCAGCTGCTGCCTCCCTCGTCACAGGACTGCCGCTTAGCTTTTGCCACGCCCCAGTAGCCGGCTGAGCCACTTTGCCCACAATCCGCCGTGGCCTGACTGTCTGGACCGTGTCCCACGGTCATTTCTGCTCTGATAATCAGGCTCAAGGATGAATGGCTGTGTGAGTGATGCCTTTAGTCATCTCTGTGGACCTTTAGCAAAAAGCCCCTCAGGTAACTAACTTGAGAAGAGTGAAGGCCTGTCTGGGCTTGTGGCTTCAGTTCCAGGTCGCTCGATCCCATTGCTTTGGGCCTGTATGAGAGAGGGTCGCAGTGAGAATGTCCTAGGGAGGAAATAACTTATCTTGTCCATCTGAAAAGCAGAGTGGAAGAGAGCAGCTGGGATCTCAATATCTGCTTGAAGGACATGCCACTTTCTCACCTCTAGACTCTTGGCAGGTCCCGTCTCTTAAAGGCCCTGGTACTTCCCAGTCACATCCTGGGCTGTGGTGCTTATCTAAACCATGCTGACACCAAGCACACCGAGGGCAAGAGTCCTGGGTCACGGCTTCCGGTCCAGTTTCTGCTTCTCTTACTTCCCTTATGCCATATCATTCATATATATACATATACATATATATATACACACACACATACATACATATATACGTATATATGTGTATACGTATATATGTATGTATGTATATGTACATGTATATGTAGTATATGTATATGTGTATATATATAATATTATATTTTTACTTAAGAATTAGGAACTGTGGTTCCTAGTGCATTCTAGCACTTAAGGGAAAGACCATGCTTCTTGCTGTCCAAACCGTCTTTCCAGCCATCATTCTCTTCTCTGAAGAAGGACTCCTTCAGTGGAGGCTGTGGCTTGGTGGGATAGTGCTTGCCTCTTGCACATGATGTCCTACATTCAACCTTTCTGTTGACAAAAAAAAAAAAAAAACCCAAAAAACAAAAAACAGGAGGCTTTTTTTTTTCTGGAAAAATCACATATTTTAAAAATTAAAGCTGTGAGTTTTCAGAATCTTATCTTTGTTCTACATAAAAAAGAATCTTAGTTTAAAAATAAAATAGACAAGACGGACAAGTGTTCTTTGTTCTGAATCGATTCGTCCTTTCTCCACTGTAATGCCTAAGACGAGGTTTCATAAGAGGAGAGGCCTGTGGTAAGAAGAAAAGATAAGAAGAAACATTAACTCCTTCTAAATTCTCACACAAAGCCCTGTAGTAAAAGCTGAGACCAATGGCACTGCACATGGGCATAGTGGGTGGAGGAGGGTGATGAGCAGGTGACCTTTGACCTCTAGCTATGAGGTACACAGTGTGACAGGGTGGAAAGTGAGCATACTGGCTGGACAAGGTACAGTCTCCCTAGAGTTGATGAACACGGTCGAGGGCCCTAAGAAAGACTGACGATGTTCGAGTTTCCAATTTAAGTCCTAATTGTGTCTTTCTGTTTAAACATTTTGGAACTAGATCCCAAAGGATTTTGAATTTCAAGGTTGGGGTGACACTTTGGCATAGGTCATATTTTAAGCTCCTGCTCCCTGGGTTGCTTATTCTAAGGTACTGTGCATGTTGACAATCACATCAGGATAGGATCTATCTGATAGTGCTGGACCGGTTCAGGGTCGTAGGCATGAAGGCTGTGCAAGTCATTTAAATAGCTGAGTCACCATGTATACGGTTACTGGGAAAGGCTCTTGATAAAGCGGGACTGGAAACCTTCTTTGATTTGCCAAACACTTTGTTAGTACAGATGAACAAGTCACCTACTCTCTCTGATAAAGGGACAAGACACCTCCTGAAGCTGTGCACCTGGAATCAGTGGGTGGCGTCACTATCAGCAGACAAGCCAGGACTGTCCAGGTTCTTTCTTCTTTCTTCGAGCCTCTAGTGGAGTGGTTCTCAACCTTTCCCAATGCAGTGATCCTTTAATACAGTTCCTTATGTTGTAGTGACTCCCAACCATAAAACTATTTTCATTGCTACTTCATAACAATAATTTTGTTGCTATTATGAATTGTAATGTAAATATATCTGTTTGTCTATGGTCTTATGTGACTGCTGCCAGTCATCCAACCCTCACCCACAGGGGGCATGACCCACAGGTTGAGAACCACTGCTCATGGGCACTACTCAGTAGCACTGTCCATAAGTCCTGCAGGTTTAGTCTTTTTAAATATCCTCCATTCTTCTCCGTTCCTGCTGCTCTGCTCAAGTTAAGATGTAGTTGCTTCTGGTCATCCAGAGTTCAGTAGTCTGGTACGTCGTCTTCTGTTCTTCATTTAAAGAAGTGTGGGCTGGTGAGAGTGAACAGTCTGATGTGATGTAGTTCTGCCCTCTTCGCTGTGTCATGAGTCAGCATGACCTGAGCTGCTTTGTGCCCCTTTCAATGAACTGCCAAAGGCATCATTGAGCACTGGTTTATTTTTGCTTTTATTTCCTGTCCCCAAGTGATGTTTGCCTGCCCTTTGATGTCTGATGTATTAACTTTGACCACATAGTTGCAACTGCTGCTTGTGTAGATAAGTCGTAGGCACCCCTTCCTCAAATGTACCTGTTTCTAAGAGTCGTCATTTGCTTGTTTCTGTTTCTGGTTGCTCGTGGATCCGTCTAACTGCCGTCCTTCTGTCCTTATTGCTTCCTTTTCCGATTAGGTCGAGCAATTCTGTTTCCCTAAAACAGCTTCGATGGTAAATGCTTATGAACTTCTACGGAAGGGTATGTGTCTCGGTTAGGGTTGCTATTTCTGTGAAGAGACACCATGACCACAGCGACTCTTATGAGGGATAGCACTTAATTGGGGCTGGCTTACAGTTCAGAAGTTTAGTCAGTTATCAGCACGGCGGCAAGCATCACACAGGCAGACGTGGTCCTGGAGAGGAGGCTGAGTGTTCTACATCTAGATCGGCAGGCGGCAGGGAGAGACCGAGTCCCGATGGCATGGCTTGTACTTCTGAGACCTCAAGGCTCTCCCCCAGTGACACACTTCATCTAAGAAGGTCACACTTACTCCAACAAGGCCACGCTTCCTAAAAATGCCACTCCCTATAGGGCCTTTTTCTTTCAAACTACCATAGTATTCATGAGCAATATGTATATCAACAGCCAAAGAGGTGAACAAATGTCTTTCCAAACTTTGTGGGTGTGTCCAGATTTACAGGTCTTTTTTTTATTTTTTATTTTAATATTCTGTGCCCAAAGAAATACATCTAGTATTTGCTAAATGCCTTGGTAGCTTAAAAGGTAAAACAGTATAACCCCCTTAAAAAATAGGGTACATAGCTAAACAAAGAATTTTCACCTGAGGAATATCGAATGGCTGAGAAGCACCTAAAGAAATGTTCAATATCCTTAGTCATCAGGGAAATGCAAATCAAAATAACCCTGAGATTTCACCTCGCACCAGTCAGACTGTCTAAGATCAAAAACTCAGGAGAAAACAGGTGCTGGTGAGGATGTGGAGAAAGAGGAACACTCCTCCACTGCTGGTGGGGTTGCAAGCTGGTACTACCACTCTGGAAATCAGTCTGGCAGTTCTGGGAATGATACTTCCGGAGGAGCCCGCTATACCACTCCTGGGCATATACCCAGAAGATTCCCCAGCATGTAATAAGGATACATGCTCCACTATGTTCATAGAAGCCCTATTTATAATAGTCAGAAGCTGGAAAGAACCCAGATGTCCCTCAACAGAGGAATGGATACAGAAACTGTGGTATATATACACAATGGAGTACTATTCAGCCATTAGAAATAATGAATTCATGAAATTCTTAGACAAATGGATGGGGTTGGAGAACATCATACTAAGTGATGGTAACCCAGTCTCTAAAGAACACTCATGGTATGCACTCACTGATAAATGGATATTAGCCTAGAAGCTTGGAATACCCAAGACACAATTCACATATCAAATGACGCCCAAGAAGAAGGAAGGAGAGGCCCCTGGTCCTGGAAAGGCTCGGCGCAGCAGTGTAGGAGAATGCCAGGGCAGGGAAATGAGAAGGGGTGGATTGGGGAACAGGGGTGGGGGGAAGAGGGCTTATGGGACTTTCAGGGAGGGGAGATCCAGGAAAGGGGAAATCATTTGAAATGTAAATAAAGAATATATTGGATTAAAAAAAATTAAAAAGGTAAAACAGATGCCTCTGAAATCATGTTTACTTTATAATTTTCAGTGCCTCATACACTCAGACTGATGAAAGTTTTTCAGTTAAATTATATGATAGTATTATAAACAAAGTAACAAAGATTATAAGAGAACTTTTTCTAAAATGGTACATATTAAACTATCATGTCCATCCAGACATCTCTTGTTTTTCATTATAGTTATACACAGAATTGCTTTTTAAAGCAAATCTAGAAAGCAGACCAAGCCGAGTTATAGGAGAGTTTATTAAAGCACGGTGCCAACGGAATACAAAGCGACCTTGTGTGGAAAGGCTAAGCGGCCGTACGTCTACCTCTGGACAGAATGAGTGTTGGGCAGTGTAGTTTATTAATAGCAGCGTCTACACTGTTTCCACAGAGCAGAGCTCTGTTAAAATGAAAACACCCTAGACGCAGCGTCATGTAGTAAAGAATAGGCTGTGTAAATGGAAGGGATTGCTAAAATTCTGTTTATGCTACTGAAGCAAGCTTTTACACATTACTGCCAGAAGTCAGTCATCTATTTGCATATCAAATTAATTAGATTAAGCAGACTAAACTTTAATTAAGGTGACTTTTCAAACTCTTCTGAGTTTTGACTTTTGACTTTTTACCATTGAAAACCAAATTTAGTAAGAAAATACATTACATGTTCATAAATATGAAGAGAATACATACTAAGCAAAACATAAGTCGTACACTCACATGCCAAAATAAGGCTATTATTTTTTTTTGTTTTTTTTTTGTTTTGTTTTTTTTTTTTTTTTTTTTTTTGGTTTTTAGGGACAGGGTTTCTCTGTGTAGTCCTGGCTGTCCTGGAACTCACTCTGTAGACCAGGCTGGCCTCGAACTCAGAGATCCGCCTGCCTCTGCCTCCCAAGTGCTGGGATTAAAGGCGTGCGCCACCACCGCCCGGCAGGCTATTATTTTTTTAAAACTTTAGTTGTTTAATCATTTTGAAGTTCAAAGGAAAATTTCACTTGAATCTTTTACTGTTTTAAACATGAGTAATTCTTACCTTTTTTCTTCCTAATTAGAACTAAATAGAAACTGGTCTCTCTTTAAGCAATAGTGAGTGATATTTTATACAAGTGATAACTGATTTTATTTGTGAATTGATAAGCACATTAAAAGCTTCATCCAAAAATATAGTTAAGATTTTGGAATCTGTAGATCATTATAAAATTTTATTATAAATAATGTTTGTAAAATTATCATTTGGTAATACAATTCTGATTTTATATAACTCTCTGAAATAGACGAAAAGTCATTTATACAAAGGAGTTATATAATGAGATATATATGTATTCTTTCCATCATATGTTATTTATAGGCAAGTGATATATTTTCTTACTAGACTTGGTTTTCAGTGGTTAAAAAGTCAAGTCAGAAGAGTTTAAAGAGTGACCTTGCCGGGCGGTGATGGAGCGCGCCTGTAATCCCAGCACTCTGGGAGGCAGAGGCAGGAGGATTTCTGAGTTCGAGGCCAGCCTGGTCTACAGAGTGAGTTCCAGGACAGCCAGGGCTATACAGAGAAACCCTGTCTCGAAAAAAAAAGAGTGACCTTAATTAAAGCTTAGTGTGTTTAATATAATTAATTTGATATGCAATACAAACATAAGTTAGAAGATTATATAACTGGAGAAAATCTATTATGAAAGTTACTAATTAATCTGAGGAATCTAGAGGGTTAATTCTGATCTACTTTCTCTATTTATTGTAATACAAAATATCAACACTCAAGTTTACTTTCTTGTATCTACTATGAAGGGAATTATTTGCAAACTGTTATCAACTGGGGTAGGGAAAGGACTCCGAGCTAAGACCCCGGGCTGTGCTTGCTCTAACGGTGATCTGGGCTCCATGTATGTACTGTGTGTCCAAGGTGACTGGCAGTGGTTTTGATGCTAGTGAGTGCTGGAATCTCCTAGAGAACGTTCAATACGCTGTTTCTCAGAAAGTCTCTCAGGGTAGGGCTTTCTGTGAAGGCAAGACCAGATAATTAAACAAGCTTCTAATATCAGGAATTGCTGTGTTTTTATACGACCGAGTAGTTTGTAAGAGTGGTTTGAAGTGTGATAGTAACAGAAGCTTCCATCTCTGTCTATAGCTCTGTATTTTTTAAATGCCCTTTCTGCTCTGTTGACTAGTCCCAGTGACTAATAGTCATTGGATACCACGGGTTTTCATGCATTGTAAACTGCTGACCTTGGTGTGGAATTCAAGCGGTTCTGCACGTATCCCTCGAATTCCAGCGTGCAGGTTCAGAAATGGGGCTAGGAAGGAAATAATAGGAATATACTCTGTTATAAATAGGGAAGAGATGTGCCTTGAGGATCCTGAGGAATGACATCATATTACAGGATAAAATGGAATACAACACAGTTCTATTTCTTACCAAAGTTCGAGTTACCAATAGAGGTGCTTTATTTTTTTGTTATATATATTCTTTTTTTTTAAATTTTTTTTATTGAACATCGTCTTCATTTACATTGCCAATGGTAAAAACCTTTCCCGATATCCCCCTCCCCTAAGACCCCCAACCCCTCCCCTTCCTCCTTCCCCCTGCCTCCACATATATGCCTCTCCACCCAACACACTCCCTCCTACCCCGCCCCTCGGTTTCCCTTTGTTCGGGCCTCTGTTGAGCCTTTACCTGACCAAGGACCATTCCTCCCACTGATGCCCAACAAAGCCTTCCTCTGCCACATTTTTGGCTGGAACCATGTGTGCCCCTTGGTTGATGGTTCAGTCCCTGGGAGTCTTGGGGCTGTCTGAGTAGCCGAAATCATTGTTCTTCCCATGGGGCTGTAAACCCCTTCAGCTCCTCTGGACCATCCTCCAGCTCCTCCATTGAGGACCCCATGCCCAGTCCAATAGTTGGTTGTTAGCATCTGCCTCTGTATTTGTAGGCTCTGGCAGGGCCCCTCCGGAGACAACCATGGCATGCTCCTTTTGGTATACACTTCTTGTCCATAGTGGTGTCAGGGTTTGTTTACTGTTTATAGGATGAATCCCCAGGTAGGGAAGTCTCTGGGTGGCCTTGACTTCAGTCTCTGCTCCACACATTGTATTAGATATATTCTTTATCTACATTTCAAATGATTTCCCCTTTCCTGGTTCCTGCCCCCCCCCAAAGTCCCATAAGTCATCTCCCCTTCCCCTGTTCCCCAATCATCTCCCTCCAGCTTCCCTGTCCTGGTATTCCCCTACACTGCTGCCTTGAGCCTTTCCAGGACCAGGGGCCTCTCCTCCCTTTGATGTCCAACAAGGCCATCCTCTGCTGCCTATGTGTCTGGAGCCATGGTCCCTCCATGTGTACTCTTTGGTTGGTGGTTTAGTCCCTGGGACTTCTGGGGGTACTGCTTGGTTCATATTGTTCCTCTTATGGCGCTGCAAACCCCTTCAGCTCCTTGAGTCCTTTCTCTAGCTCTTCCATTTGAGACCCTGGATTATGTCAGGTGGGACCATGAGAAATAGGAGGGTTTGAAGGACAGTTGCAATCCCATGTTGTTCAAAGCTTGTCCCATTTTTGTGCACTGCCTTTGAGTGACAAACTGACTCTGAAGTGAAGATATCTTACAGTTTTGAGTGTCCTTTTCATTTTGATTTTAATATATATTATCTGTAATATATTGTACACAGCATATTAGATAGTCTGTGATTGAATACACTCAAAACCTGCAAACGCTCTCATACCAAGCTGCGGCTGCCCTGCCCTCCTCGCTCACACTTCCCCTCCCCCACATTTGGCTGCCATGATACCTTAGTCTCCACAGATCATCAGGTGAGAGTCGCAGAAGTTCAGAGGTAACCCTGGTGCAAATGTTAGGGCAGGTGTCTCTCTGCATAGAATCTCCCAGTGGCTTTGTCATATTTAATTCCCTCTCTCTGGAAATGCCCTCGCAAAGCTCTGCATAAATGAGTGGGAGGGTCACTGGTGGGTTTCTCTCTAGATAGTCTTACCTTCATACCTAAAGCTATGCCTCCTTAAATGCCTTTCTTTGTAGGCAATGCATATTTTTGGCTCTACTTAGCTGTGTTGTTCTGTGGCTTGCTTTATTCTTCAAGTTTACCTGAATTGTTTCCACACTGCATTAGAACACGCACCTCGGTTTTCATCTCAGAACATCCTGTATGCCAACCGCACAGCAGTCCCTCTATTGATGCTTTTTCTTCTGTAGTACAGAACCATGGGGCCTCCTGATATTAGGAGTATGCTTAGTGATTTGGTCTGCTGCTAGCCTACTCACACAGGAAGTTCCTGTAGGTTTCTACCACCCAGATAGTGTGTGATAATTCGGACCCCTGTGCTAGGTTCGGAGTCTGGGAAACGACTAACTTCTTTCATTTGTTAAACCACATTCTTTTTTGATAAAATATCTTCTTAGAGAGCAAGGACTTACAGGAGGATTTGGAGGGAGTAAAGGGAAGGAGAAATGGAAGCAGTTATATTACAATCACAAAAAATAAATTTCAAATTCTTTATTTTATGGTTGTAGCTCTGTATATTACGATTGCTGTTACCAAAGTTCAATCTGTAATATTTCAACCCAAATGACACATAATATAATCTCTGTTATTACAGATGACCTTTCTATTTCTGTTAAGAGTAATTTTAGTAGTTCAGCATCCATCTCTTTCTTTTTTTTTATTTTTTTTTATTTTCTATATTCTATGTTTACATTCCAAGGGCTTTCCCCTTTCCCAGTTCCCACCCACCATAGTTCCCATAGTTCCTCTCCCCCCCAACTATTCCCCAATCATTCCCCCTCCCCCCTGTTTCTTTACTAAACTGGATCTCTTTCTATGCATCTTAATTTAAAGAGCTTTTCCTACTATTGAGTATTAAATAGCTTTGTTATGCCTCACTAAGATCGCATAGTAATTACTATTCATGTGCATATAGGTTTTTCTTCTTTTTGTAAATAATTATTAAAATGAATCGCTACTGAGTAAAAGGTCATTAACTCCTTTTATGGTTTTTGATAAAAATTGTTGGGTGATTTTAGGTATCTTCGTTTCTTAGCTTTAGTTATTCAATAATACAAATATATATGTATATATGTGCATATATATTAAGGTTCCATGTTATATGCATATTTTTGATTCTATTTAACTGTGTTGTTTTATATAAATTGTATTGGCTAATTTAAAAAATAAGCAAATGAATAAATTATTTTATGAGAGTGTTATATCAAATTTATGACCATCAAAGTTTAATACTTTAACAGATTTTGACCACACTTCTGAAATAAGGTACTCATAGATTTTAATCTAAGTAATCTATGTAAATTTGCTTTTATGAACTATAGTGAATAGATGTAGACATAAAGAGTGATGCTATACATTTTTCATTTAAGTGTTTTCTTTATAATGCTATCAAGTCAGTAAGATGTAGATGAGTATATAAACATTTACATACCTTAATAGTATCTGCTTTTAATTTTCTTTTTAAAAGATATAATCTTCATATTTATTCTCTGAGAGTTCCATACATAACCCAAGGCACTTGATCATTCTCAATGTCCTCCCCCAACTTCTCCTGAACCACTCCCATGGTCCCCTCCCAACTTTGTGTTTTGTTTTGTTTCTTTTTTTTTTTTTAACAATCCACTAAATCTAATTAGTGCTGCCCTTATACACATGGGTGTGGGCCCACCCAATGGGCACACCCCTAAAGAAAACTGATTTTCTCTCCTCACAGCTACCAACTGTCAGTGATTTCTCAACTAGGCGTGGAGCTGTGCACCCCTCTGGAGTCCATGCTGGAGTTTTGACTGTGTTATCTTTTACAGACCTTGTGTAAATAGCCACAGCTGCTGTGGGTTCATGAGTTTAATAGTCCCACCTGTCCAGCAGACAGTTTCAACCAAGTTCTCCCTGACCTCTGGCTCTCAAGACATTTCCACCCTCTTCTTCCTTGATGTTCTCTGAGCTGTGGCAAAGGGTGTGTGATACTGGTGTTTGATTCATGGCTGAGCATTCTGAAAGCACTTCTTCTTTGTACTTTGACTTTCTACTAGCTACCATCCTCTTTATTTTATTATATATTTTATATTATTATTATTAAGGCTCTGTATCTTTATGAAACTATATTAATCACCAGAAGGTTCATACTAAGGCTGAAAGTCCTCTGTGTATATTTCAGGTCAAATGATCTGCCTGCTTTCTTTTAGGAAATTTACCAGTGGTGTGGCTCCTCCTGCAACAAATATGAGCGTCTGAAGGCAAGCCAGGTGGCCACTGGCATCCGGGACAATGAGAGGAAGGGAAGATCTCAGCTCATTGTGGTGGAAGAAGGAAGTGAGCCATCGGAGCTCTTGGAGGTATTGTCTGTCGAAAAGTCTGAGACATACAAGCGTGTGTGTGTGTGTGTGTGTGTGTGTGTGTGTGTGAGAGAGAGAGAGAGGGGGGGGTGGCTAGGGGAAGGGGGTGGGATCAAACACATTATCAAATGGGCAGCAATTAGATTTTAAAAGGACCAAGGTTACATAAGTCATGGTGTCATGGGGATTCAGTCATGTCTCCGTTCTCTCGAGGTCTGTTGATTGTACTTATCTTTTTCCTCTTTTTAATGTTGGTACCTTGAGTGTGACAGGCAAGAAGGCCATCTCCCACTGAGCCTCCTTACGTATTTCGAAGTATAGAATAGTTTAATCATCTAGATTTAATTCCTTTTTAATTATACTGATTTTCTTTAACGTAAAATGTTACAACTACTTCCTTAAAGAATGAAATATCGGGGGCT
Source organism: Apodemus agrarius (assembly GCA_964023405.1). NCBI lineage: Eukaryota > Metazoa > Chordata > Mammalia > Rodentia > Muridae > Apodemus > Apodemus agrarius. Next base: position 83,948,239 of record OZ030011.1, read on the forward strand.
GGACAAATAGCTCACCTGTTAAGAGCACTGGCTGCTCTTCTAGGGGACTCGGGCTCGATTCCTAACACACGTGGTTGGGAACGGCAGTTCACAACTATCTGTAACTGTAGTTTCAGTGGATCCATGTAGCCTCTGCAGGCCAGGCATGCATGTCGTACACAGATATACAAGCAGGCAAAATACTGACACACAAAAAAATAATAAAATAAAAATAAGTATTTTTAAAAAAATAATTTATTTGAGGAACACTCCTCCGCTGTTGGTGGGATTGCAAGATGGTACAACCGCTCTGGAAATCAGTCTGGTGGTTCCTTAGAAGATTGGGCATGACACTTCCAGAGGACCCTGCCATACCACTCCTGGGCATATACCCAGAGGATTCCCCTGCATGCAATAAAGACACATGCTCTACTATGTTCATAGCAGCCTTATTTATAATAGCCAGAAGCTGGAAGGAGCCCAGATGTCCCTCAAAGGAGGAATGGATACAGAAAATGTGGTATATTTATACAATTGGAATACTACTGAGCAATTAAAAACAATGAATTCATGCAATTTGTAGGCAAATGGTTGGATCTGGAAAATATCATCCTGAGTGAGCTAACCCAATCACAAAAGAATACACATGAATTGCAATCACTGATAAGTGGATATTAATGAGCCCAGAAGCTCTGAATACTCAAGGCACAATTAGCAAATCAAAAGATTCCCAAGAAAAAGGAAGGAGAGGACCCTGGTCCTGAAAAGACTGGATCCAGTTTTGTAGGAGAGTATCAGAACAGAGAAATGGTGTGTGTGTGTGGGGTGATTGGGGAATGGCGGGGGAGGGGGAAAGGACTTATGGGACATATGGTGAGGGGGGAACTGGGAAAGGGGAAAGCCTTTGGAATGTAAACAAAGAATATAGAACATAAAAAAATAATGTATTTGTGTGTGGAAGAACACAGGAGGACTTTATTTATTATTTTGAATGTATATGAGTACACTGTAGCTCTCTTCAGACACACCAGGAGAGGGCGTTAGATCCTGTTATAGACAGTTGCGAGCCACCATATGTGGTTACTAGAAATTGGACTCAGGACCTCTGGAAGAATAATCAGGGGTCTTAACCACTGAGCCATCTCTCCAGCCCTCAAAAATAAGTTTTAAAAAGGATGGAAACTCTTGTACCAAAGTGTTAGATATCTCAATTTTTTTAATATATATTTTAACCAAGCTAAAAATCCTGTCTTATAAATAGGATATTTATGATTTGACTGAGGTTTTTAAGTGAATTTGGAAGGTCAATATCCATAGCTCTACAGAACTAACCCTTTATGTCCTGACTGGTTCTTATGTCAAAATAACACAAGCAAGAATCATTTGGGAAAAAGGAACCTCGGTTGAGGACATGCTCCCATCATGTAACTTATGTGCAAGTCTGTGATACATATATTCTTACTTGATGAGTGATGTGGGCGGGGCCCATCCCGGGCCCATCCCACAGGGGGTGGAGTCACACACACCTGGGTAGGAGGTCCTGGAGGATAGGAGAAAGCAGGCCTGGGGAGCAAGCTCACCAGCAGTGATTCTCCACAGCTATTGCTTCAGTTCCTCCCTTGAGTTTCTGCCCTGCTTCCCTTCCGTGATGGATTGTGATTAGAACACGTGGGCTGAACGAAACCCTTTCCTCCCCAAGTTGCTTTCAGTCACGGTGTTTTATCAAAATACTAGAAACCCCAACCGAGACACGGTGCTTTACTATGACAGTAATCTCTGACAAGTACTTGTGTCACAGTGGCACGGCTGGGCATGGCCACACTTGGGGTCCTTGCTTATTGTGTTTCTTTCAAAAAAACCGAAGAAGAAAGTTTGAACTTTCAATACCCTGAGTTGTAGTGTTGAAATATGAAAATACTAACGGAAGGCAAATAAAACCTAAAAATACAAATTAAACTTTGAAATCCTAGAGAGTAGAAAAGAGTTCCAATTTCCAAGATGCTGTTTTCATTTCAGAGACTTCTTGTCTGGGTTTTTTTAATTCCTAAACCTACGTGCACCGTGTCTCTGCTCAGTATGGTCAGTGTCTGTGCTGCACCCTCTCTCACAGCTCTTAAGGGCGCAGTGAACTAAAGTGACCCTTCAGTGAGGGCCCTCCTTAAGTAAAAGGAAGCGGACAGTGGCTTTCTGTCGTGGCTGCCTTGCAGCCTGATTGCAACAGGGCTCGTTTGGTGAACTGACTACGCACTTATGTGAAACTAGTTTAACTCCTAGGATTTTTAGAGTTGGTAGCCATGACAACCGAGTCCAAGACCTCAACTTGGTTGGAAAAATTACAACTTTATTTTCATGCACTTGTGAATGTGGTATTTCCTCAAATTGTGAATGCAGCTGACCAGAGTAGTGTGACTGTTCCTGCGACTATTCAGACCACAATTCAGTTATTGTGGACAACCTCAAAACAGCAGTTAGTTCCGTCACAGCTTGGTGGTTTTTTTTTTTTTTTTTTTTTTTTATATCTGTCGTTTAGTAACATTGTTTAATGAGCTGATGGAGAAGAGGCTGTTTTTTGCTGTTTTGCTGTTTTGTTTTGTTTTTTCTTTTGAGACAGTATCTCTCTACCTTGTCCTAGCTGTCTTGGTACTCACCATGTAGACCAGGCTGGCCTCTTAACTCACGGAGATCATCCTGCCTCTGCCTCCCAAGTGTGCTCCACTACACTTAGAAGAAGCTCGGATATTAACTGGCTTCTTAAAAATATATTTATGACCCAGAAATAGCACAGCAAATTGAATCTCTGCTCTTGGGAGGTGAAGGGAAGAGATCCAGAACTCAAGGGTGCTCTTGGCCTCTCGGCGAGTTCAAGTCCATTCTGGGCTACATGACACTCTATCTCAAAACAAAACAACATGACCAGTGGGTGGATGATAGTTTGATTGATAGTCGTATTCCAATATAACTGTTTTTTATTGTAATTTCCTTGTATTTTATTTTATGCATTAAAATAAATTTTCTTGGAGGGGGGCAAATTTCTCTATAACATACAACCTAGAAATGGTCCATAGTTTGCACTCCAGTCTCCTTGTGTAAGACAATGAAATGTCATTTCTTCGTTTGAAACTCTAACGCAGTAGCGATCTTGTTAGTGGGGACTGAAAATCTGGGCATGTGTGGAACACAGCCATAGCCACTGGGTTATTTGTCTGGTTTTTGCTTGCTTGTTTGTTTGTTTTTTGGTTTTTTTTCTAGACAGGGTTTCTCTGTGTAGCCCTGACTGCCCTGGAACTCACTCTGTAGACCAGGCTGGCCTTGAACTCAGAAATCCGCCTGATTCTGCCTTCCAAGTGCTGGGATTAAAAGCGTTTACCACCACTGCCTGGCTTATTTGTTGATCCATTATTTCACACAATTTAAATATGCCTTATCTCGGACTAACATGCTTTGTAGAGCAAAATTACAGGGCAGGCAGGACGTGGTAAAGACAAAAGAGTGATTGGGGACACAGAGTGTGTGGCTGTTCTATTCTCTGCTGTGTTTAGCACATCCAACACCCCATATGCCCGAGAGCAAGCCTATGTGAGGAAGCCACTAAAACTCCAGCTACTCACATTTTGCTCTGTGCTCCCCACCACCCTGGAGTATTTATCATGAAAGACTGCACATAAATTATGTAAAGGTTCTTCCTGCCCTTCTTTTCATATTTTAAATAACTACTGAACACGAAGGGAAATTAAAGATCTCACTAGCCCTAAGGCCCTGAAGCCTATCCCTTGTCTGTAATCTTCTTTAAACGTTAGGAAGGAAGCTGAGAGATGGCCCAAGGAGAAAGATAATTTCTCTATCTGATTCCGAACTTTTCTTTCTTTTTTTTTTAAGGCAGCATCTGGTAGCATGAGAGACTAAAGGGCAAGTTGCTTTCTAATTTAGAAAGATTCTTTTTAAATATAATGTAATGAACTTGACTATATAATCATTATAAATGCTTGTGGCAAATACTAGCTGTAAAAACAGTTCAGGAAGCCAGGCGGTGGGGGCACATGCCTTTAATCACAGCACTTGGGAGGCAGAGGCAGGCGGATTTCTCAGTTTGAGGTCAGCCTGGTCTACAAAGTGAGTTCCAGGACAGCCAAGGCTACACAGAGAAAACCTGTCTCGGACAAAAGAAGAAGGAGGAGGAGGAGGAGGAGGAGGAGGAGGAGGAGGAGGAGGAGGAGGAGGAGGAGAAGGAGAAGAAGAAGAAGAAGAAGAAGAAGAAGAAGAAGAAGAAGAAGAAGAAGAAGAGGAAGAAAAAAAAAAAACCCAGTTCAGTAGATGCAGGTAGCTGCTGAGGGCCTGAGCTGGCTCCTCTCTTGTTTTTATAAAAATAGCTCTTTGCAAAGTTATATGTTCAAACATTGCTTTGGATTCTCTATAGGGAAAGAAAATTGGGAGGGAAGCCATATTGTGTCTCATGGTGTTTGTTAAGCATTGGGGTTTTGTCTTAGTTACTATTCTATTGCTATGACAAGACATCATGATCAAGACAACTTATAAAAGGAAGCGTGTAATGGGTGGGGGGGGGCTGCTTATAGTTTCAGAGGGTTAGTCTGTGATCGTCATTGTGGAACACATGGTAGCAGGCAGGCAGGCAGGCAGGTAGGCTGGCAGGTAGACAAGGTACTAGGGAAGTAGCTAGAGATTACATCTGATCCTCCAGTTGGGAGCAGAGAGAGGACACTGGGCCTGGCTTGGGCTTTTGAAACCTCAAAGCCTACCCACAGTGAAACACTTCCTCCAACAAGGTCACACCTCCTAATCTTTCCTAAAAAGTCCACCCACTGGGAACTAAATGTTCAAAATATGTGCCTCTGGGGGCCATTCTCATTCAAACCACCAAAGGTTTCATCCCAGTAAAGATTAAAGTCTCAGCTTCTTTTACTGTCTAGCAGAGGAGTTAAGCACTGGAAAAGGGAAGCGTGAGGATGGGTGCTAAGGACCACTCACTTCCCAGAGCAGGGTGTCGTGCCTGTAGGAAGGCTTCTGAACTGTATATTTCAGGCTCTTTGATAGTCACAAATAGATTAACCTCTAAAGCCTCTCCAAGTCAATGAATTGGGGTGCTATTGTTTTCCTTAGCCACAAATAATACTAATAAAATAGCTTATCCAGTCTCTTTGTAAGCTGCTTGGATATTTAATATGGACAGATCTGGGAGTCTCTTAAGTAAAGACGGGAGGTGAATAATTTAGATGCTTTTAAAATCAACTTTCACAACTTTCTTATCTAGGCAAAAAGCAAAAGTTTAGTGGTATTTCCCCAAAGTATACTGTCAAATGTGTACCTTATGCATGCTGCTTTGCATTGCCTGAGGTCCGGCACTGCTGTCATATTTGAGTACCTCTCACAGCTTGAGCGCATTGCTTATTAGTGCTGCGATGGTATAAAGCACACACACCAGAGACTGAGTCATTCTTCTCCAACGGTTGAGATGACAGTGTTGGCAAATGCGTGAACAAAGCCATAATCTTGATGGAAATACATTGTAAGATCAACTACATTTACATAGGAATAAATGGCATTTTCGATGAGAACAGGTCACATATTTGGCTAGTATTTGTTTTGGTAGATGGTTACAGAAAGTGACTGAGATAATCGCGGTGACTGAAGCAGCCAGCCACATTCCCAGCAGACAGCGTGCGTCCCAGATGGGGTCCCGAGGGCTGGATTGGATGCAGATGCTGTCTAAAGCTGTCTGTTCCTTTGATAACAAGGCTTAGTTCTTCTGTAAAAATTTCCTTCCTAGGTCAAGTCAGCTTCCTATATATTGTTCAGCAGCCATGAAAGTCTGATCCACCTCTCCCCGTAAGCGACAGCACTGCTGCTGTCCACTGGCAGTGGACACTTGGCCTGGCTATTGCTCTAGTTTTGCTCCTTCAAGGTCTGTTAGCACACTGCCTACCACTCCGACCTAAGCTGAGTGCTAGGACCCCACACAGAACTGCACAGCTCTAGAGCTTCAGTTTGTCTTTCTCAATCATCTAGTTTATGTCTTCTCCTTCTCCCAACTAAGCATAAGGGCCGATGTACACATTTCTGATCTTTCTGAAGGTCTCACACAGCTTCAGTGCTTCAGTTTATAGAGATTGGGATGATTTTGAACTTGATGACTTCAGTTTGGGGACAGTTGTATGTATCATCCATCTGTACTGCACATTTCAGCATGTAAGGTACTAGGAAGGATCAGACTAGAATATAGAGATGTAGGATTTGGTCAAACCTGATAGGTGCTGGGAACCAAACTCCGGTTCTCTGCAAGAGCAGTGTATGCTCTGAACACATACCCATCCTCCCAGTTCCAGGATTTGTGCTTTAATCTCTTAACTAAAACAACTCATCATTTAACTCAAACTGATAATTTCTTAAATGTCCTCTATAGAGACGGGGTATTATTCCCTAGGGAATACTTTCAATTAGATGAAACTATTCTCCATTTTTCTTTACAGAGTCAGGATGAAGTCAACCAAAGAATTGTAATAATAAAACCAGGGTGCTGGTGTGAGAGTTTTTGCAATCATTTTGCAACAATGTATACAGTTTTTTTTAAACTCTCTAAAGCTTCATTGGTAAATACTATTAATAAGAATACAAACCACCCTGCTTCTTTTTATCAGAGAACAAACATGGGCGTTTTGAGTTTCACGAATGTAAGAAAGACCTAAGATTGTTCTGTGTCTATAAAACACATGTGAGAAAAATCACAAGAGGAGGGAGGGGAGGTTGAGTGGAGAGAGGGGAGGAAGCAGTAAAAAAGCATTGTAGAAGAGAAGAATCAAAAACCCCACACTCCTTAAACTGTTTTCTGAAGCTATCTCATTTATTTCATTGTTAGTTAAAACTGCGCTTTGTAGGTATGGAAGTGCTCATTGCCTGAGAAGTCTATTGGGTGTACGACACAGCCATGTTTGTCTTTGTGTGCCTTTGCAGTTGTGCTGAGCTCCACCTTGATTCTTCCTCTGTCCTCTGGGACCTTTTTATAAGTCCTTGAGAAACTGAACTACGTCTTAAATATTTTGAAATCTTCCCTTTCTATAGCATGGCACCTGGTACATGGCAGATGGTCGCCAGAGCTTATTATCTGATTGAGGCAATGCTATTATGAGAGGTGGGTGGGAGAGGACTTTCTCACTGACAGTTTACTGTTCAAAATAATCTAGTTAAAGGGATCAAATATTTGCCACTCTGTCTAGATTGCTCCTGAGGCTGCATTATCTGCACAGAATAGATGGAGTGCCAGAGGTACCAGAAAGCAGGTGCCTTCCCCTTTCTTCTCACTGTCTCATTGTGAGGAGATACTTTCTTCCATTTTCCTTTAAAGCAGTGACAGTCTGAATAACAGATAGCCAAGCAAGCACAGTGGCAAACATTACAGTACAGTTGCTGTAGCTACTGACGTTTACTTTAGTGCAAACATTGCTCAAAGCAACATTAATTTAGTTGTTCTATTCTTGTCAGTATTGAGGATTGAATCCAGGGCCTTAACCTTTTTGGCCAGTGATTGCCCACTGAGTGATACCCCTTCCCTCCTTTCCCCTTGATGTTGTCATTGGACCTCACTAAGTTGCCCAGGCTGGCCTTGACATTACTCTGTGGCCAAGTCAAGCTTTCAACATTCAGTCCTCCTGGTTTAGTCTTCAGAGTATCTGGAATTACCGGCCTGCACCACCAGGCTTGACTTGGTCATTTAATTCAGTGAATCTATTATTTGAATTTTTGTTATTTATTTAACTCTGATATGCATTTTGCTCCTTATCAAATTCTTCCCCGATGGGCGGAATTTAAATATTCTGAACCAAGATAAATGATCTAGAGGAAATAGCATAGTCAACCATATGTTGCAATAAAAAGACAATATACTTTGGTAATTGTTGTCTCATCAAAGTTCGTTGTGGAGACTTGTGACCTTGCTGATAAGATACCACCTACATAGGGTCAGTGTGACTTGATATCACATGGCATCTGAATGCATAACTTTTCTCTTTGTTTTGCTATGGAAGTGAGAGACTAGCAGGAGAGCCTGTCAGTGGGATGATACAATTCTAAGACAGGTATACCTAGTGAGCAGCTTGGGGGAGCAGTGAAACATAGCCTCCGCAGGATACATTTGAACCAATAAGCTAATGTAAATATTAAACTAGATAAACTACCATAAACACTGAACTAGAATGGTGGGCTTTATCTCTGTCAGCTTAGTGTTTCTATTGTTATCATAACATTGATTATATGTTATCAATATTAATAAAGAACTACTAGGAAGCCAATTCCTCTTTAGTTTCTTTTGCTAAGGATTAACCAACCCCAGATATCAATGGCCAAATTTCCTATTTAATTGTTTACACTCCTTTGCAATTGTCTTATAAATGACATAATTTTGAAGTATAAAACAATGACCAGTAAATAAGTTTATGCCAGTTTCTGTTATATCTTGTGCTGAGAATGTTCTGAGCCTGGATATTTAAAAAGTTTCGTGATCCATCCACTCTTATCCCTGTAGCATATATTTTATGATTAGCATTGGTTTAATGCCATGAAGAAATCTGCTTCTGTAGCGTAAAGACATCCCTGAAGTAGAAGATGTCTAAGCTATGGTGTTAACATTTCACCTAGAGCCAAGGGTCTCAATGCGTCATAGCTGGATTATGTCAACAGTATTTGTACAGATTGGTGTTATTGCAGTCATGATCACATGGGTATCTAATGCACCACAATTTCGGAGTTATGTTTGAAAAAAATTATAATATATTTATAAAAATAAAATTTTAGTTGACCTTATAAGGAAATCATTGTTCATGTAAACAGCGTATTATGCCATCTATAAAGGGAGGGGGTACCATTAGTATAACTCAGGTTTTTAGAGAGCCCATATTTTCTATTAATCATGAAAAAGATACAACCATATGACTCAAACGAAAATGTGCTCATATCTGTAGATGACAAGCTCTGTGTAAATGCACTGTTAAATGAAGTTCTAGGCTGTGGATACTCTAGAAAGTAAATACTAGTGCTTGTTAGAGTGACTAAACTAAAACATGTACCACTAATGAAAATAAAAATTGAATAACAGCATGCATGTGCATGAGGCAGACAGTATTTAGGAACTGTGTGGGAGCGGGCAGCAAGGCCACTACCTTTGACTGGCGAGGTTCACTGTCTGCCTCGGAGCTCCGTGGACAACGGTCTGTAAGGACAGAGCCTGCTCGTCATGGGATGAATTTTCTCTTTAGTCCTCACTCATCTGCATTGCAATTATCTTTTTAGATAATTGCATACCTTTTTATTAATTAGAAATTGCGTAATTAGAATCGCTGTCCTATAACCTGGAGCACTTTGCCAGAGAGATAAGTTTGCTGTACTTTGTACCTTCTCTGTCGTCATCTGTAGTCTCAATAGCAGGATGCTTGGCGTGGGTGGAGCGGCGGATCCTTCGTCCGTGTTCAGCTGCTCCTTCTGCCTTGATGCCTTAGATTTAGGATCGTTGGGAGAGGCATCGTCTTAAAAAAATATACATTCTTTTTAGTCTAGTGCAAAAGGTGTACAGATACTTTCCAACCTATCCAAGTATATGGAAGCTATGTCCAGAGTGCTAAGTTAAATTTTGGTGCTTAGAATTTTTCTGGATTATGTCAATAAAGGAGGTTTTGTCATTAGAACTGAAGCTGGCCTGTGACTTGTAAGCCAGGGTTCTTCACCTTCCTTTGAAGTAGGGTGGATGATTGAAAACTACTTGCATACATGAAATGAGATAAAGCAATGATGATGGAGGTGTAGCTGATGCTTCTCCTGACAGACACTTGTGCAGATTTGCTTCTTAGAAAGAAACTGGAGAGCCCGGCAGGGGTGGCACATGCCTGTAATCCCAGCACTCTGGGAGGCAGAGGCAGGCGGATTTCTGAGTTCAAGGCCAGCCTGGTCTACAGGGTAAGTTCCAGGACAGCCAGGGCTACACAGAGAAACCCACCACCACCACCACCACCACCACCACCACCAACAACAACAACAACAACAACAACAACAAAACAACAACAAAAGCTGAAACTCAGAACCCTCACAGTCTCTTTAAATTTAAATCTATGTGGATGTAAAAATAACTTGTAACAGATTTTTAGAAGAGCCTTTGTACCTGGCATTTACTCTGGATGGTCACTCAACCTTGAAGTCCTCGCTTGTATGTACCCGGTGATTGTTTTCTGAAGGTGTGGGGTTGCTTTTCTTTGGGAATCTTAGAACCTTAGCATGACCCCAGTCATTAAGACATTCCTGGCAAACCTAGACTTCTTTAAATGGCTCTGATTGCTTAGGTAATGGTTCCCTAAGAACATAGGTCAGGAGAGATTTGTTTCGGTACACTGTAATTGACTTGCTACAAGGCCTTTGTGCAACAATATTGTAAGTTCTCCTGTCAGGTGGTTCAGAGTTCAGTCCATCAGACTGGGCTGCTCTGCTGCTAGGACGTCTCAACACATCCTGCAATGTCTCTTTCTTCCATTCGTGTAACTCAGAACACCGACAATAAGTGGATGTGTGGTCATTCCTTTCTCTTATTTGCTCGGATGTGAAGTAACTGCCTGACCATGACTCATCTAGTGTTCCCTGCCAACACAGGTACTTGTCAAGAAGGACCAAGGGAAACCCACATACATCCCTGCATTGAAAGCTAACTGAACATAGGCCCAAAGCTAACCTGTTAAGGGTTATAGCTCCTGCTGTCTTCTATGGTATTGTTACACCTCAGACACTCCTAAAGTAAATCTTGCCTAACTCATATCTCTCGCCTCGCTAAAATGAAGTCGTATGTGCAAGACTATTGGAGGAGATAAGATTTAAACAATGGGAGGAGAAGAGAATTTATTTTATCACCAAGTTCTAGTGGCATTTATACACATAGTAAAAATACAGAGATAACTCAAATGGAAGAAGTGACTGTTCTGTTCCTTCTTCAGGTCATTGCCAAACACTGCCATGCTGATCATGTAGGTTCTCTGCTTTGCTTAGACAGGGATAAACAGGTCCGTCTTCACTCTATAGTGTAGCGTGTGCTTGCGCGCACACACACACACACACACACACACACACGTTGGGATATAACTAATGCTTTCCTAGCATTCTCAAAGCCTTGAGTTTGATCCCCCCACATCACAAAAACTGAACATAGTGGAACACACTTGTAATTCCAGCACTTAGGAGGTAGAAGGAGGAGCATTGGGAGTTCAAAGTTTGAGCCAGGTGGTGGTAGTGCACCTGTAATCCCAGCATTCTGGGAGGCAGAGTTCTGAGTTCGAGGCCAGCCTGGTCTACAGAGTGAGTTCCAGGACATCCAGGGCTATACAGAGAAACCCTGTCTCAAAAAAACCAAATCCAAAAAACCAAAAAAAAAAAAAAAAAAGTTCAAAGCTCATTTTCTGTTGAATAGTGAATTTGAGACCAGCCTGGGATATATGAAAGAGACCTTGTCTCTAATTAATTTAAAAACCAACAAGATATATTGTTTTACAATTAGCATATCAAATGATTCCCAAGAAGAAGGAAGGAGAGGGTCCTGGTCCTGAAAAGGCTTGATCCAGTATTGTAGGGGAGTACCAGGACAGAGAAACGGTGGTGGTGGGGTGATTGGGGAATGGGCAGAAGGAAGAGGACTTATGGGACTTATGGGGAGGGGGGAACCGGGAAAGGGAAAAGCATTTTGAATGTAAACAGAGTATAGAAAAAAAAGTTGACATGGGGAAAAAAGATATATTGTCTTGATGTACAGTCTTCTTGGCACTAAGATATGAAAAGACCAAGATGAAAAAAACAATATGAAAGTGTAAGTTCGCAAGGACATAGAAGCTCATTATTTAAACCATTATGAAAAGGATTTGAGGTAGGTGTGGCAAATTGATCCAAGTACTTGGGACACTGAGGCTGGCAGATGACTGCGAGTTAGTCAGGAATACATTGAGAAGACCCTGTATGAAGAAGACACAGTCAGGTAGGACTATGCGGGACCATTTAAAAGAGGAGAATGATGCTTTGAATGGGTAACAGTCCACCCATGGAGGACTTCACTTCTGTTCTCACAACGTGCTAGTAATATCACACACACTTTTTGATTAATCATTATTAATTAGGTGACATCCATCACCACACCATTTGAAGTGTAGAAGCACGTTCAGAAACTTTACAAGAGCTCCTTCCTGCCTGAACCTGCCGAATGAAAGATCATTCAAAGGCAAGAAGGTGACACCTAAGAGAACCAAAAGCAAACATTGGCTCCCTTCTTTCTGATGACTCTAGCTTGTTGTGTCAAATTGACATAAAACCAGCAAGAATACTCTTTGTCTTACACATCATACCAGTCTCTGAGTGCAGTTTCTACATTACGGTAGCTCCTGTACTAACTTTCGTTAACTTCCCATTTAGTAACCGAATCTATTTGAAAGACAGTGGCATATGAGTTAGCTCTCTTGGGAGTCTGCCTCTTAAAACCAAGTCCCTCATGTACGGATTTTAGAACAGTACTGAGTACTAGACCAACTCCTCAACTTTACCAGGTATTTCTTAAGCCTCCCGGAATATCACAGCCATTGTTGGGGTCCAGAAGTTGCCTCACAAACTACACAAACACTGATCTTGGTCAGACAGGAATAGTTTATTGGACATTCACCCAGGACTGATCGATCATGGCTGCTAGCTTAGGAGCTAGCTTGACTCCAGGATCCTCTAGATTGTTTAAGTCTTGAAATCCACAAACATCTGTGTCAAGTTATTTCATCAGTCAGGATTTAGGGATAAGGGGATTTCCTTAGGAATATATCTTTGCTGTACATTTGTTGTCCTCAGTGGTTGGAGTATTCAAGTATGGTGGTGGACTTGCCTTGCCTAACACACTTAAGTCCTAACTTGCCAACCAGGATGTCAGTTATCCATGGACATGTCTCTTTTTGCCAAGCAGGGATGCCAGTTCCCAGGGAGGTCTTGGGACTTTATTTGATCCTTCCTCAAAATGGAAGTCTTATTCTAAGTAGCTTCTTATGTTGGTACAAGTGTCTCTCTTATGTTAGGGTCCATTCATAAAGTTAGGGTCCAGTTTATAAAGGCAAGAAACCATAAAAGCTTATACACAGGTGCAGGAAGGGCTCCCTGGCAGTTGGTTCAGGTCCAAGCTTATTCTGAATAACTATACAAAACACTTCTAACTCACCTCTGTGGTGACTGTTTTCCAAGAACACCAAAGCACAGAACGTAACAGAGTCTGCAATCAACTAGAGCATGTGAAAGTTCCCTAGTAATAGCACATGAGAAATTTTCCACATTCGTTTGGTAGCAGCAGACAATGGTAGGCCAGCCAAATAACAGTTACCTAGGCCTTAATATCTGTATTTTTCAAGATGTATGACATCATCTACATTTAATTTAAATACATTGAGATGAAATAACTTTTTTATTCAGTTAGTCACAGTAACCACGGTCCGTGGGATCAGACGTGACAAATGGCTGGTGGCCCCTGTGCTCAGCACCACCGCTGTGGGACATTTCATCACTGTAGTGAGTGCTGGTGGATAGCACTGTGTTAGATCACCTCACAGGTACTTCTCTGACGCCAGCCTTTTATCAACACGCGTCTCATGCTTTCTCATTTCTAAAACACTGCTGCTTATAACCCAACACAGCAAATTCCCTTGTATTTGATAAGACTGTGGAGGAAGACATGTATTTAAGAAGCTGGAAAGCTCATAGCAGAGATCAAGTGTTGGGTTCTCATGCCCAGGGCGTGGCAGCTGCTATGGGAGGTCACAGCCTTTCCTCAGAAGTCCCTGTGTTTATTTCTCTCAGCATCTTCCCTTATATCAAATATTTGTCTTGCCTAAGGTGCAAAATACTCTGCAGCAAGTAAATACAGCAAAGAAGCTGCTTTCATTTTTATTATGGATTTCTATGCTCTGTGCGCTTGATTTTCATTTAGGGAAAGGAACGTGGATGCAAAAATTACTGAGGATTAAAATGTTCCCCCATGGAACCTTGGAGCTTTCTCTGCTTATTTTGGAAACAGAAGGATAGCATTGCATACCAAAGTGGCAAAGACATGAGTGGGCTGCCTCATTTTCGATGCATGGACCTTCAGTGGTGGTCATGGCACTGGTAATGACAACCAGGAAGTTCTGAGGCAGGAGACTGTGCATCTGAAGCAGAGATGGTTTATTTGCTCCATTGTTTAATGTCAAGATCTGACTTGTTTACAACTGAGCTCTTGCTGAAGATAGAAAAGCAGCCGAAAGAATGGCTGATTTTGGTAGAGGACAAAACCCAAACCAAACCAAGACAAAACAACAACAACAACAACAAAAAAGCCCTATTTACGTAGATTTTTAACCTCTTGAATGCAGAAAGGAAGCTCAGGTTGTAGATTGTTCCCAGCACTTTTATTGGCACAGCTGAGAAGAATGCAAGCTAGTCCCATTTCCTGCTGAAATTCTACCTTTGAGGTGCTACTTAATGCTTCCTGAAGACCTGAGGCTCCTCACGGTCATGTCTAGATCCTTGGGTTACTGCTTCTTTGATGCAATGCTTTAGGACAGTTAGGAACACTTCCTGTGCTTTGATAACTTGAGAGGCCTGTGATGAATTTGGGAGACTTCAATGAACAGGAAATGATAATTATTCTCTGTGAAGTAAGGACACAGATATTCTGTTCTGGAAAGAAGGAAAAAAAAACCACAAAACAAAGCAAGAAGTATTTTTGTGCGTGAGTAGAGTACAATTTTTACTGTTTTATTTGTTAAGAAAATAAATATACTTACTACTAAAATTATATGAAATATATATAAAATCTGTAGAAAAAGTTTACCCCAATATATTTGAGGAAAATAAATATTTTTTAATAAACATTGTTGTTTTATGAGTTCAGATTGTCGATAATGCTCTGTAGCTTAAAATTTTACTTGAAATATGAATATTTTCCTTCCCATAAATAGTTTTATAAGTTTTAGGGTCTGTATAGTTTTCCACCATTTGACTATAGTCACTTTAATTTAACCAATCCCTTATATAGTTGGCATTCAATAGCTTGTTCTTTTTAATATAAAACATTGTCATGAAAATTCAGGTTATTTTAACATATATTTAATTTATCTCTGTCTTTTTGAGACAGGATTTCTCTGGGTAGCCTTGGCTCTGCTGGAACTTGCTCTGTACACCAGACTGGCCTCAAACTCACAGACATCTACCTCCTTCGGCCTCCCAAGCACTGACATTAAAGGCGGGTGCCAGCATCGCCAGGCTTAATTTTTTCTTTAGAGTAAACCACCACAATGAAACTGTTGAGTTAAGTAATTGGTATATATTTTTTTTTAATTTTTATTTTCTATATTCTATGTTTACATTCCAAAGGCTTTCCCCTTTCCCAGTTCCCACCCAATTGGTATATTTTTTTGTTACATAAGGCTAAATCACGTTCTAGAATTTTCCTTCATGTGAGACAGTGATTGTTGGTCACATTTCCTTCACATGGTAAATTGTAGATCCTTGTTATTTGGTGTTTTTATTTATTTTATTTTGGCACATGGGTCTCCGGTATCCCAGACTTCCCCTAAACTCAAGGGTGGATTTGAAGGATCGTAGATCCTCCTGTCTCTGCCTCCTGAGAGCTGGGATCACAGGTATATGCCACCATGCCCAACTCTATGTAGGATCCAGCTTGGGGTTTCATGCATCCTGGGCACTCTACCAACTGAGCTCCACTCCTGCCCACCACTACTTCTCTTAAGGTCTGCTCACCCATGCAACCTCTGATATGGTGTAAAAACGTCTCTGTTTCAAAGTTTAATGGCAGCATAGGCAGACCCAAGAAGAAGAAAGGAAAGAGACAGGTACTAGAGAAAGGTGGAAACAAGTTCTGTAGGGTGGGGAGTTACACACTTGAACCCATGAATAGAGAGTATGCTGCAGTCTCACCCTCCCAGGCTAATCCCGATGGGGGAACCAAAAGTACTTCCTGTGTAATCTGTTCAGAGATGAAACTTTGGAAGTAGCCACAAAGTAGGAGTGGTATGTTAGTTAAGAATATATAGTCTGAAACCAGAGTTTAAACCGAGTTGTCACTTAAAGCAGTGTAACCTTGAACAAGGTACTCAGCCTATCTTCTCATTTTTAAAAATATGCACTTGCAAACTGAGATAAATAACAGGGCTAGCTCCCAGAGTTGGTTGTTGTGACATGAAGTGATTTAATAGAGTGCTTAGAGAGGTGTCTGGTGCATCTGCTAAACCAGCCTTTAAAAGTGTCTGGCATTGCATATAATGGTACTCAGAAGCACTGGCTGAGACGCATCATGGCTAGTAAGGGGAGAAATACATACACAGACTCTGTCCAATACATGTAGTTTAAACAAGTTGAGTGCTGATGTGTAAGAGTAATTTTCAAAGAAGTAAAATCCAATGAATGAAGTCTTATGGCAATTTTCAATGACTGAGTTACTTTCCGTGGCTGTGACAACAGACCATAATAAAGAGAGCTTTTATCTTGGGCCCCATGTTTCTAGAACAGTGGTTCCCAGCCTTTCCCATGTTCTGATGCTTTAACACAGTTGCTCGCATTGGGATGACCTCAATCACAAAATTAGTTCCTTTTTTTGTTTGTTTGTTTTTTGTTTTTTGAGACAGGGTTTCTCTGTGTAGCCCTGGCTGTCTTGGAACTCACTCTGTAGACCAGGCTGGCCTCAAACTCAGAAATCTGCCTGCCTCTGCCTCCCAAATGCTGGGATTAAAGGCGTGTGCCACCACTGCCTGGCTCACAAAATTATTTTATTGCTGTTTTATAACTATAATTTTTCTATTTTATGAATTGTAATGTAAATATCTGATATGCAGCCCCTATATGGGTTCTAAGCCACAGGTTGAGAACTTCTGTTTTTAGAAGCTTAGAGTCTAAGACCATTACGGTAGGGGCTATAGCAACAGGCAGGCAGGCATGGTGCTGGAGCAGTAGCTGAAATGCTGTGAAAACAACCATGAGAAAGAGAGAAAGCCAACTGGAATGGCCTGGTTTTTGAAACCTGTCTACTTGCTATGACACACCTCCCACCAACAAAGCCACACCTCCTCCAACGAAGCCACACCTCCTCCAACAAAGCCACACCTCCTCCAACAAAGCCACACCTCCCCCAACAAAGCCACACCTCCTCCAACAAAGCCACACCTCCTCCAACAAAGCCACACCTCCTCCAACAAAGCCACACCTCCTCCAACAAAGCCACACCTCCTCCAACAAAGCCACACCTCCTCCAACAAAGCCACACCTCCTCCAACAAAGCCATACCTCCAAAGCCACACACACACACACACACACACACACACACACACACACACACACACCCTAATCCTTCCCAAACAGTTTCACCAACTGCTGACCAAGTATTCAAATATAATTGCCATTCTCATTCAAACCACAGACTGAGGACAAACATTGTGGTTCACCCATTTCTTTATTAGAGAAGCAAAAACATAAGAAAAAATCCTCAAATGGATTGTGTGTGTGTGTGTGTGTGTGTGTGTGTGTGTGTAAGTGAACTTCTGCAGAGGTGCAATGCTGGCCTCTTGTGCATTGTAGAGGTGACTTTTAATCCTGTGCTTCTCTGTGAATAAAAATCGCTTGATGGTAGTATTAGTCTCAATACTTACCAGTTAGCTTTATGCAACTGTGTCAGCCCTTTCTGTGGGATTAGGATAACAGTATCTGATTCATAGAGCTCTAATAAGGATGAAATGACAGGACTAAAGTTCCTGATGTGACTCATAGCCATTCAATGAACAGGGACTATTATGAACTTAATTATAACTAACTGAGTTGGGTAAGGAGTAATTGCTGAGTTTTTGCTTGTGCCACACCCATTACCTCAGATAGAAGCTACATCCAGCAAGAGGAAACACCCAGGGGAAAGTTGGGACATGACCCCCCCACAGGGATGTCATCCTGATTAGAGAAAGGAGCCAGGGAGAGAGCACTGAGAAACAGCACCCGGCTGGTAATGCATACACAGTATCTGTAAGAGTTCTGAGGCCCCCACTGAGGAGTCTTGGCTTGATAGAGTAAGTACCCAAGCCTGAAGTGCAGGTCCAGAGCCTTAGCCCGAACCTGTTGACTTAGCGGCTGGCTGTTGACAGCCTGTATTTGCCACATTACGCAGATGCTGGTTGAATACCCCGGAGTTTAAAAATGATTGGTACAGAATAAATAAAAATCCTCTTGTTCGTAATTTCTATCAAGTTTGAGATATGATTGATAGTAATTATACATATGGAAGGTAGACAAAATAATGTTTAGTTTGGTAACCATGTATATTTGTGAACTATCACAATCAAACTGATTAGAATATCGCTGCTCTCTCTCTCATGTGCATGTGTATATGTGTGCATATGTATGTAAAATTAGGATCCACTCTCTTGAAAAAAATGTAACTATCTAGCCCTTCAGTTACTGTACTGTTCATTAGGTTTCTAGAACTTTTTCATCTTATCACTGAAATTTGGACCCCAAGCCTAAAGTCTTATTATTTCTGCCATGCAAAATCCACTATCTACTTCTGCTTCTGTGAGTTCCAATTCTTCAGTCCACATATGAGTGAGGGCATGCCGTATCTTTCCTCCTGTGTCTGGCTTATTTCACCTAGCAGAATGCCATTCAGGTTCATAAATGCTCCAAATGGCAGGACTTCCCTAGTGAAGGTATATTCTTAAAACATGGGGACAGTATAAAATAAGGATCGGCAGCTAATGATGAGAGATGTGCTACGATGAGAGGACAGAGGTGAGGGGGAAGGCAGGAGGGAGTTGGCCATAACTGGCCAATGGCAGGAAGGATGGGGCCTTCACTAGGGTCCACATGAAGGACCCTTAACCGTGACCATAGAGGGAGCATTTAGTGACTCAGCAGAGAGTAGGCTTTAAAGTTCGAGAAGAGGGGGTTGGAGCTGTTCTGATGCAAACGGGGTAATGAAAATGGCCAGTCAGGAATTTGCTGGATGAAGATATTTTAAACAGATGTTTACAGGAGCAGAGAGACAGGCAAGCTCTAAGCCTGAGTGACAGGTCTGAGCTGGAACAAGGAGAGTTTTATGGCTGTCAGAACACATCATTCCACACACAGAGGCCACATGGGCCGGATGCCAACCATACAGAACTGAAAATAAAGACCCTTCAGTCTCGCCTGGAACTATAGAACAGGTACATGAGCGTTTCAAAGATCAAAAGGTATAGGGTAGTTACAAAGTGATGTAATGTAATTATTTTGTTCTTTCTAGGCAGGGTGTAAAATCCTTAAGGAAAGGTTGGTCAGGGTGTTTGGAAACTCACTTACACTCCCCAGGGAGGTGCTTGGTAAATGCTTAGTTGTTGAACTGAGGTTTAAGGTGATCCTTAGAGGGAGGTGAGCATATGCCACCTCAGGCCTGGAGTTGGCCTGTTTTCAGCAAGTTGCATTGGTTCAATTTCCAATCACTGTAGCATCCTCCAAGAGGCTGATTAAGACACCTGGCTAACATGGGAATTGCTGTCTGGAAATTAAAACTTAAAGTACACCCCGGTTCCCAGACTCAGCTGGCCCAATGGGAGACTTGCCAGGATTAATTTTATCCTTAACCAGAACTGTTTATTCCCAGCTCTGTGTTGGGTGGGGCAGAATTAAAGAGACTTCAGGAGGAGGCTGGGAGATTCTTGCCTGCCACACGTGCTTTTATCAAACTATAAATGCCTTTTAAGAGAACTTTTGAGCTGGCCGGTGGTGGCGCACGCCTTTAATCCTAGCACTTGGGAGGCAGAGGCAGGCGGACTTCTGAGTTCAAGACCAGCCTGATCTACAGAGTGAGTTCCAGGACAGCCAGGGCTACACAGAGAAACCCTGTCTTGAAAACAACAACAACAACAACAACAACAACAACAACAACAACAACAAAAGAGCTTTTGGTTTCAAGTATTTTAATTTGGGATATGGTCTAACTTTCAGCATAAAACCCAAAAACAACAACCCCCCCAAAAAACCCCAAAAAACAACAAAACCCCCAAAATACCCCACCTCCATTGCAATCTTTTAGATTTTATAATAATTAAAATGTTTTATTGCTCACTGTGTAAATAGGGTGCTAAGGGTCAGGGTCAGGGTCAGGGTTCCCTGAGCATTAGTGCCCAGGTGAATTTCCAAACTTGAGATTGTACACATGCTCACAAAAGGTTTATATGCACTTGTATTATTTGTCATTCAGTAATGGATATTTTCATGCAACATCAGTGTCATAGCTCCTTTTTTTTTTTTTTTTTTTTTTGGTTTTTTGAGACAGGGCTTCTCTGTGTAGTCCTGGCTGTCCTGGAACTCACTCTGTAGACCAGGCTGGCCTCGAACTCAGAAATCTGCCTGCCTCTGCCTCCCAAGTGCTGGGATTACAGGCGTGCTCCACCATGCCCAGCCCATAGTTACTTTTCTTTTGCTGTAACAGAAATACCATGACCAAGGAAACTTACAGGAGATAGTATTTAATTGAGCTTGTGGCTTCAAAAATTTAAAGTCCATGATGGTAGAGTAAAGGTATGGTGAGAGGAACAGCTGAGAGCTCACATCTTGTCGTTAACCATTTATTGAATCCATATGAAGACCTTCTGTCCCTCTTTTGAATTGAAATTTAAATTGATATTATGACAATCACATTATTGAGAGGAAGTTTATATTTTATGTCGGTTCTATGTTATTTATGTCAATTAAGTTAATGAATCAAACTTCTTTTTTTTAAAAAAATATATTTTTTTATTTACATTCCAGCCATCACCCTCCCTCCCAGTCCCCTGTCCCACCGTCCCTCATCCCACTCCTCCTTCCCCTTGCCTCCAAGAGGGTGCTCCCTCCAGACCTCCCCCTCGTTTGGTGGATTAGGATTAGGCACATCTTCTCTCACTGAGAATTAGGTGAATTAAACTTATGTTTTGTACTTTAGTATAAACAAATGCAAAAAAGATTCAAATGACTATTTTCCCAAATCACAAACCTGAACTTTTGGGTTGCATCACACATACAAAGCATTGAGAAATGTATTTATCTATTCATCTGATTAATACTTGTGGAGCATCAACCCTACCTCAGGTTTTATTCCCAAACTGGAAGCACAACATGAAACAAACT
Source organism: Apodemus agrarius (assembly GCA_964023405.1). Taxonomy (NCBI): domain Eukaryota; kingdom Metazoa; phylum Chordata; class Mammalia; order Rodentia; family Muridae; genus Apodemus; species Apodemus agrarius. The sequence goes on from OZ030011.1 coordinate 83,969,392, forward strand.
TTGACTGTGGTCCATGATACAAACTGTATTTTCTGGGAACGGTACCGCGCGGACTGCGGAAGAGAAGCAACAGAGTCATGTGACAAATCCAGGGAAATCTGATCCCGATGCCAGCATCAGGGTGCAAATCTGAGTTTTTTTGTGCAGCACATTAGCTTATTACAGTGTTTGAGCCAATCCCAGGCCCCTAAATCCTCTTCCAGTCGTATCTCAACACACTGTCACCACGCCCCAATAAAAGCCCGGCCTGAGTGACAAGGTTACTCAGAAAGAGGAGGGGCATCGTCACCTGTTAGGACTTCCGTGAAGACAAGAGAAGCAGCCCCTGCCTTGGCCTACATTCCTTTTTGCTGTCTCACTGGGGTTGCGGGAGCCATCTTAGATCTCACGCCGTGTAGGGCAGAGCAGGACTCTTCGAAGAGTCGCAAGAGCCTGTGGCGCCTCGCTCTCCACCTCTCCTTCACAAGGCTGAGCTCCACATCCTCCACAGCATTTGTCCTTGGGTATGGTGTGCATACCTACAATGCTAGGTGTGAGTCCTGAGGAAATATCCTGACAAAATGTCTCATGGAAAGAGATGGCTTCTTTTAGCTCCCACGTTGAGTTCCATTCAGTCATGGCAGAAGCCTGAGGTAGGTGGCCACTGTAGGACGTGTGGAGTGATGAACACTGATACTCAGCTAGCCTGATTTTATACACCTTTGGGACTCCAGCCTAGGGGATAACGCTGCTCACTCTGGGGCAGATCTTCCTACCTCCACCTAACCAATATAATGCCTCACAGACGGGCCCAGGGCCTATCGCCCCAGGAGGTTCTAGATTCTATTACGTTAAGGGTTAAGATTAATTAACCCTCGTCATATTTTACCTCAAAACAATAACTTAATTTAAGGAATGAATTAATAGGAACCAGAGTATTTCTGTAAGCATGGGCCTCAGAAGAAATTTTGTCTGCTATGGAATTGAGCTGAAGAACTCATTTTACTTAATCCTTGTTAGCCTAAAAATTGTAGGGTCCCCTGAGTTCTATATGGGCTTTCTTGGACGTGCACGTCAGCAGCAGGCACAGGATTTGTTTACTTCATGCCACTGGCCGCTTTGACCCATGGGAAAAGGCCCGTGTTATAGAAGTTGATGAGAAATTCATGACTCTTATTTTAATTGCATGGGTTTTATAATTGATATCCTTATAAATGTAAGATGGTTCATTACTTTTAAGATTCTGCACCACTTTTTCCCCCTCTTCACGTTTTCCTAGGTTTTAGGGGGAAAGCCTGAGCTTCCGGATGGGGACAGCGACGATGACGTCATAGCAGACATAAGCAACAGGAAGATGGCGAAGCTCTACATGGTGAGTTCCGGGGGCGGAGTTCTGTTTGGCACGGCAGAGACTGTCGCTGCTGTGGTCGGGAGCTCTCCTTGCCCACGTAGAGAAGTGTGCAGGTGATTTTTCACATGTATGTATTAAACTGATCGCATCTATAGCTTTTTGTTAGTGTTAACAAAGTCACTCTTATGACTGCCATAGTGTTGTATAGTTACCTGTTAGTTTGTTATATTTTGTATAGTACACCTGACAAAAATGTTTCCTTTATAGAATAAAAATTTTTTGTGAGCTTTTTCTTATAAACCTTTGGTAAGATTGTAAAACCTTCATCTTCTTTAGAATGTCCTTTTAGTACCAAAAGGGCTGTCTTTGTTCCAGGAAGGTGGACACTCAAATCAGTCAACTTGAAGGGAACAGGGTGGAACCAGCCTTGGGTCGGGTACTGGCTGACCTAGTGCCCAGTGGCCTCTGTGTTCAATGACTGGGCAGGGCGAATTCTTCTGAGGCTCTGTTCTCTGAAAGGGAGGGAAGGGGGTGTGGAAAGACACCGGAGAAAGTGGTTTTAGTAGGCGATTATTCAAGTTTTTTCCAATAACAGAATTTTGAATCTACTCTTGTGAAAGCAACAAAAGTCACACAGCACAGCCGAGGAGACCGAAGGCTGAGTCTCTCCAGTGTTTCTCTATCACAACTTTCTAAGGAAGTGATTTGGAACACATAGTATCACCCTGCACAACTTAGTGGCTTTCTTCTTTTCAACAGGAAGAAACTGTATTTGATGGCTTTTAGGGAACCTCCTTCCCCTCCCCTACCCCTCCCCTCCCCTCCCTCTCCCTCTCCTCCTCCTCCTCCTCCTCCTCCTCCTCCTCCTCCTCCTCCTCCTCCTCCTCCTCCTTCTATTTCTTTGACAGGGTTTCTCTGTGGTCTATGTCGTCCTGGATGTCCTGACATTATGTAGATCAAACTGACTTTGAACGTAGGAAAAGAGAGTCTTACTGCCAGGATTAAAGGCATGCCCCACCACCCCTGGCCCCTTTCAGGAACCATGCCATTGTTCTGAATGAAGATAGATTATTAATTTGTGTAACATAACTTCCTTTTTATAATGAAGATGTGGCTTCTTTTCGTCTTAGGTGATAAAGGAAAATATGATTATCATATCTGCTAAATACTGGTATTTTTAACAGTCCACACAGAGATTGTTAACTAGTGTGGCTTCATTACTCTTTTTACAGTCTAACAAATGTCACTTATTTCCCACCATCGATCAAAACCTCTTTTTTCTCTCAGACAGCATTACGTGTAACATAGTTTAACATAGGAAAATATTAATCTTAAACCATAGCTCCCTCTAGTGGAAATGTAGTATAGTGTACAATTTGGGGCCAAATGAGATGAAAGCCAAATTACTGTGGACCCATTCTGAATATATAGAGTTGCAAACTCCCCATGTTGATAAAAAACTGAGCTACTGGTTAAAAACGGGTCTGGAGCCTTCATATTTAGCAAATAAGCAGTCGATCCCCTTGCAACCCGCATAAATATCACCTTCAACTTTGTACAACCTCTTTCAAAGTTTTCTCTTTTTTTCTTTTTTTTTGCCTGTTTTTTCTTTTTTTATATTCTTTGTTTACATTCCAAAGGCTTTTCCCTTTCCCAGTCCTCCCCCCATACGTCCCATAAGTCCTCTCCCCCCCCAACTATTCCCCAATCACCTCCCTACCATTTCTCTGTTCTGGTACTCTCCTACAAAACTGGATCCAATCTTCTCAGGCCCAAGGTCCTCTCCTTTCTTCTTCTTGGGAATCATTTGACTGTTTTCTTAAAAGCTTCAGCTCCACTGTTACAGAAAACAATTGACCGAGATAATTTTATCAACACATAGCTAAATTTCTGGATTCAGATTGAAAAGTATCTACAGCCATAAACTACACTGTACAGATGCTTTCTCCAGTGCAGTGACTGCCTTTTGATAAGGACCCAGTGACTGAAGTTCAACAAATTTATACTCAGTCTTTTGTGTGTGTATAATGAGTGTAGGATTGTCACCTGCTTGAAAAGTTTGCTCTAAATTTTAAAATAAATGATCATGGAATGAAGAACTTAAGCAAACTTAGCAAACACTAGCATTATGGTAGCCCTTACATAGTACAATTATAGCCACGGTTTTCTGATGTCTTAGAGACCGTGGCAAAGTTTAACTTTCCATTAGCAGGTTTTCTGCCTTTAAAGATCTTTCTACAAAAGGGTTTGGGGCCAGCTGGACCCAGGGATGATTTGTCTCTGTCTCGAATCAGCTCTGTTATATATACCCCGTAAGGCTCATGCTCTCAAAGCATGTAGTATATTCTCACTACATCTGCAGAGTGTGTAACTGTCACCGTAACGCAACTTTAGGATGATTCTTCCCGAAATGAAATCCTGGAGTTCAAGTCTTTTGTGCTAGGTTTCAGATGCAAGTGGGTCCATGAAGGTGACACTGGTGGCTGAGGAAAACCCGTTCTCGATGGCCATGCTGCTCTCCGAAGAATGCTTCATTTTGGACCATGGCGCTGCAAAACAAATTTTTGTGTGGAAAGGTGAGGGATGCCATTTCTATGACTGCTGGATTTCAGATGTGATACTCTTTTCCTAGGAGGTGAAAGGAAACAATCCTGATTTTAAAGAAAAGCATCTCTCTTGAGAAACAGTCTGTAAGTCTCTCAGCTGGTACAGCTGGTGGTCAAATGCTTGGAACTCTTCAGCAAGCGTTAGGGAGCTAAGGAAAGCACTTGAGTATCAGAAATATAAATTGTTAAGCATACTGTCAATTGTGTGATAGTAAATGCATTTAATATGCCAGGGAAATTTGCCATTCTCCCATAGCTATATTCAATTTATCTGTCTATCTATCTATCTATCTATCTATCTATCTATCTATCTATCTATCTATCTATTTATGTATTTATGTATTTATTTATTTACAAGTATTTCTTGACCATGTAGTCCATTCCCATCCAGGGACTTACCAGCTGGGACTTGCCTAGATTCTGAGACTAGATAAGGTTTAGGCATGCTCAGAGTGGTTTGGCCATATACAATATAGTTTATCCCTTTCTCTAATTCTATATTCCCTTCTATTTCTCTAGGTAAAAATGCTAACCCACAGGAGAGGAAGACTGCCATGAAGACAGCTGAGGAGTTTCTACAGAAAATGAATTATTCTACCAATACTCAAGTATGTGTGAAAAGAAGTCACTAGGATTATTGAAACCTGAGAGTCAGGAAGTCTCCACAAAGCTCATGAAAAGTTTGCTTCAAAGCTGTGTGTACTGTGTGTGTGTGTGTGTGTGTGTGTGTGTGTATACAAATATCCATAATAGTCTTTTTTATGAGCAAAGTTTTGCAGAAAGTGGAGGTCAGACTATAGGGCTACAAAAAGCTGTAGATGTAGAATTCTTGTCTAGCATGCAAGAAGCACTGGACTCCATCTCAAAGGCTGCATAAAACTGGGTGTGTGGCGGTGCACACGTGTAATCCCAGTACTTGGTAGGTACAAGCAGGGGAATCGGTTCAAGGCCATTCTCAGCAGCCTAGAGGGTTTGAAGCCAGCCTGCATTGCATGAAACCCTGTCTTGAAAAATGTATAACTTCCATAAGGACTATCACTCACTCTTCAGACTATTATAAAGACCCAAGTAACAGCATTATAATGTTTGGTTTCCTCCAGATCAAGTCAGTCATTGACTAGCTACTCTTTTTCTCTGTGTATTTCTTATTTCATGAATGCCCTCTAGATATGTACACATACACACACACACACACACACACACACACACACACATATCCTGGCACAAGTAACACAGTAGGATCATGTCTTCTTGGTCTCTTGTGAACCTAACATAGAGAAACATTTATGCAGTGGTAACATTTTTCTCATCTTTATCATTCAAATTCAGCAGCAATGACTTCAGCTCTGAGAAAAACCTAGGTTGAATTGCGGTAGTTGCACAGACTTACAACGTTACAAGTGTAGTCATAGAGACAAGGACAGTATTCCCAGTGCTTCTTTCTTTCTCCTACTGTAGCTATTCTTCTCGGTCTCTCACTTTCCCATTGATTTTTTTTTTTTTTAATTGCAGATTCAGGTTCTTCCGGAAGGCGGAGAAACACCAATTTTCAAACAGTTCTTTAAGGACTGGAAGGATAAAGACCAGAGTGACGGCTTTGGGAAGGTGTACATCACGGAGAAAGTGGCTCAAATAAAGCAGATTCCATTTGATGCCTCAAAACTGCACACTTCTCCGCAGATGGCGGCCCAGCACAACATGGTGGACAATGGCTCTGGCCAAGTGGAGGTACTTTTCTCTCTCTCTCTTCCTGTTTGTGCTTTTATCTGGCCTCTCTATGGTATCTGGGAGGGAATAAAATACTGCCTTGGCAAACTTTAAACCGTTTAAAAAGGTGAGTTTTACTTAGGAAGGAAGGAAGCCTAAAACTATACACTGAGACATGGAGTTACAGTCGAGAGCTGCCGCTGGGCTTCAGGCCCATTTGCACACATGTGTGTTGATCTTTAAGGTGGCGGTGGGCACAGCAGCTTTTTCTATCAGAAAGACTGTGTGTGGGGTTACATAGGGTTCTACTCAGAACATGCCAATGACCATCCACTGCCTCCCTAAAACATGTCTGAAGCATTCGTGAAGCTAAATGAGCTAAAAGCAGATGTTTCCTGAGTATTCACCTTGAGTGCATTTATTATTCTAGTTTAGATCAAAATTGCTAAAGCTCTCCTAATTGTCTTAAACTCAAATCTCTTCAGATCCAGTCCACTCTCCAGTCATCTGATTTAGTGAGGACTGGTTCATAGCATCTCTCCTCTCAAATGTCTTTCTGGCTCTCCGGCCCTCCTGAAGCTTCTCTCCTGCTGGGACTTCAGGATTTGACCCTTGGTCTCCTCTTGACATCTGAAGTGTCCCCACTCTTCCACGCACTATGGTCATACAGTTTCCTAGGAACTCAGTCCAGTAGCAGCTCTTCTGAGGAACTGTCCCTCAGTACTGAAAAGGGCCTTCTCAGTGTATGTAGGTGATGATTTCCCGAAAAGTATCATACAATTGTTATCAAATGTTTCACACAATTGTTATCCAAATGTGTCACAACATTGTCACCAAATGTATCACAACGGTATTTATTCATGGATTTCTCCTAGATCTCTCATCAGTTCCTGGAGGGCAAGAGTTAAATCCTTTGTATCTACATCCCTAGGTCTTATCACAATGCTTGAACCAAGTATAACTGATACATTTAGGGGGATCCTTTTTCCTTTTTTTTTTTTTTTTTTTTGGGACAGGGTTTCTCTGTTTAGCCCTGGCTGTCCTGGAACTCACTCTGTAGATCAGGCTGGCCTCGAACTCAGAAATCCACCTGTCTCTGCCTCCCAAGTGCTGGGATTAAAGGCGTGCACCACCACCGCCCGGCTTCGTTTTCCTCTTTTCAAAGAACTGAAGTGTGAGGTTAAGTGCCTAGGTGTTGGCATGTGGGAACGGGATCCTCAGCGTTCAGATGCCACCATGAGGCGGGGATCAACGCCTGGTCTGCATCCCTCTCCTGCTTGAGTATCCTCCCCGCAGCTCAGCACAGGAAGCTTTCTTTGTAGAGTGCATTCTGAGCAGACTGAGCTTCTCATCACCAGCTGTGCTGGCAGTGCAGGCTTTGGCTCTGGCCACACCCTCTCTGAGAAGGCATCCGGTGGCACGCTGGTGCTGCTCATACCTGGGGTCTGTGTTTAGGCTCTTGAGGTTGGTGAGGCTCTGTAGCTGAGCTCTCTGCTCTCTAGAAGCTATGGTGAAGGGATGCTTCTCCTAGACGCCCTGCACTGTTCTCTGGATCGCTCACCCCATATTCCAAAGCCATACACTGACCTGCTTTTCCCCAGCACCCATGTGGGAGGAACTGTGCCATCTACAGGGGCACGATGCAGTGCCTGGTGGCCTCTTGCTCACTGGCCGCTTCACAAATGATGAAAAGTTTTTACTATAAATTTGGAGCATATTTCTGAGCTGAGTTGTTGTAGTCTTATTGTAGTAGTAGTACCATATTCTTTTCATTAATTCATACACATGCACACACAAACACCACACACACACACACACACACACACACATACACACACACATCGATAGTATCGAAACTATTGGGCAAGATGGCACATGCCCATCTTCTTAGAACTTATCAGACTAAGGCAGAAGAATCCTGAGTTCAATATCAGCCTAGAATACATAGGGAAATCCTGTCTCCAAAACAGAATAACAATAAAATTTAAGAACAAAACCATCAACAACATGGCTCTCAGAACTGATGAAATTGTGGAGGAAACAAAAGAGAGAGATTTTAAAAGTCAAGAAATTTGTTAACCTTCTTGCATGATTCAAAACTGTTTAGAATAATAGCTAAAACACTGCTTGATAATGAATCTAAAGTAGAAATGACCTGTAGATTATAAATGGTATTTTAGGTCAGTGAACTTTTAACAGGTTATGTCTACTCTGTCTCTTTCAGATCTGGCGCGTAGAACACAGTGGTAGGGTCCAGATTGACCCAAGCTCCTATGGTGAGTTCTATGGTGGAGACTGCTACATCATCCTCTACACTTACCCCAGAGGACAGATCATCTACACATGGTGAGTCTTTCCAGAGCACAAGTGCCATGGGCCATGCACATACACATGACTCTCCCCTATATAGTATGAGCTAGAACCATCCTTTGATTATCTGTACAGCATGCAGATAATACTCAGATTCTGTGCACTGTGGGGATGAATTTCCCAAAATAGCAGGCATCAGACAGACACAGATTACATAGCCAAGTCATATAAGTAGCCAAGGCCCAGCTTCTTTAAAATGGGGATGAAAAGGTCCTGTCCTCTGTATACATTTCTAGAGATACATGGGGCAATCCAGAATTAGTACTTAGAAAAACAACAGTAGCTTTGATTGCTCTGGTCATGTTGAACTGTTGGCTTCCTTTTGATATTTTACAATATCATCTCTTTTTGAAATGGCTGCAATGGGAGGGTATTGAAAGTTAACCACAAACCAGTGTACTTTGTTTACATTCCTCTAGGCAAGGGGCAAATGCCACCAGAGATGAGCTGACGATGTCTGCCTTCCTGACTGTTCAGTTGGATCGGTCCCTGGGTGGGCAGGCCGTGCAGGTTGGTATCCTTTACCTCCTCGACTCATGCAATTCCCCGTTGTTCTAGCCCTCTTCCTGATGGAAGCTCACTTTCCCACAGTCAGAAGGGACCTTGGAATTTTTATGTTGATTTCTTTTTATTTTGAAATTCAAATATTTCATAATGCACTAGTCATCTCGGATTCTGGAGAAGAGGAAGCCTCTGGAAATAGAACAAAAACATCAACAACCTAAAAATCTAAGAGTCCAGGAAGAAAGCGAAGAGAGTCTCTTCTCTTTAGAATCCACGATATGCCACAGTAATTAGATATTTCCAGCTGTGAACAGTTATAATAGACAGACTTACGTGTTGATAGGAGCACATCCTAACCCTGAGACCCTGCAAAAATGTTACGTTACAAAGCAAAGGAGAATTAAAATTGAAGTTAGGGAGATGATCTGGGATTACTGGATGATACAAAACACTCAACAGTGTCCTTAGGAGTCAGCTAGGGAGAGGGGCAGAGTGAGTGTGACATAGTGTGATGGACTCCATGGACCACTGCTGACTTGAGGGGAGAAAGGGACCCCCCCCAAAAAAAAAGAATATAGGCAACCTCAAGGAGCTGAAAAGGGCAAGGGAAAAAAAGGTATCCTTGAGTCCTTTGTATATCTTAATTACTATTCTATTGCTTGAAGAGACACCATGACCAAGGTGACTTATAAGAGGAAGCATTTAACTAGAGGTTTGCTTACAGGTCCAAAGGGTGAGACCATGGCCATCATGATGGGAAGCAGGGTAGCAGGCAGGCAGGCATGGTGCTGGAGCAGTAGCTGAGAGTTTATATCCTAATCCACTGGTAGTAGGCAGCGAGCGTGAGAGTGGACCTGGCATGCATGGGCTTTTGAAAGCTCAAAGACCCCTCTAACATACCTCCTCTAACTAGGCCACAGCTCCTAATTCTTTCCAAATGGTTTCACTAGCAGGGGGCCCAAGCATTTAAAGACGGAAGCCTATGGGGGTCATTCTCATTCAAATCATCATGCTGCTCGCCAGCTTGTAGCCCAGCAGTAAACTCTTGTAGATTTTAACCCAGTGACTAAATTAGGGTAATAACTCACTTCAAGTTTATGGCCTATTGAAATATGAGAGGATGAATTTTTGTATGCTAATTACTACAGTAGCACCAAGAAACCACAGCAGTACAAAGCAAGCACAAATGGACAATTTTCAGTTATCTACAACAATAGGTAACTGTAAAACATAGGTAAAAATATAGAACAATATTTTGTACATTCTCAATCCTAGAAATCCCTAAGTTACGGTTCACACGGGCAAGCCGAAATCAACCTTGACAGATACATAGATCCATATTTTCCCTCTTAGGGATCAGAATCTTGCTTGAAACAAAATCCATTGGCCAAATGTGATGGACATATCAGGTCAGAGGAAAGGGAGAGAAAAGTGGGCAGGGAGTGGATAGAACAGAGGAAAGAAGGAAAAGGGGGCACAGGAAGGGAGACGAGACACAAAGGAAGGGAAGAGGGTGACGGAGGGGGAGGGCAGGAGGGGTCCTGTGCTTGGTGTTTCTGAAAATGAAAAAAAATTATGGAGAATGACTGAACCCTGAGTCAAAATCACACACTCGTACACACCCTCACACAGACATGTACACACACATACACACTCACACACATACATACATACTCACACACATGCACACATGTGTGCATGCATGTACACGTACACACATGTATATATACACACTCACAGGCATATATATATATATATATATATACACACACACATATATACACACACACATATTCACAGACCCACATGTACAAACATGTATACACACATGCACACATATAAACATGCATGCACATGTGTACACACATGCACACACATGCACATACTCATACATACACACTTATACACATATACATGTACATACACACATGCACACACAGGCACACATACATACACACATGTACACACACATACACTTTGTTTCTATAAGAGGGAACAGCAACTAATGTTTGACAATATGCAAACAGGATGAGCAGTAGGTCGACATGGCTCTGCTGTGTCTACGGGGCGGATTCCAGTGAGTTTCAGTGCCGATGTTCTTTCTTCAAGTCTGCTTTTCCTCTTATGCTGGGGAATCTGCCACATTTCATGACTGTTATTAGTATTTACAAGAAATGTCTGCTCTTTGCCTATTTAATTCCCTCTATCTGCAGCATGTCTGCCTATGCTTATTATCTGCAGAGTGGCACTTACTTGTTCCTTGGTCTTACACCTAGCTAGAGATCTCTGTCTCTGTCTCTCTTTTCTATTTCCTCTCACTTTATTACTGGTTTATAAGTGGGCTTGGTTGCTTTACCACCTAGCTGTATTCTCTGGCTGGTTTGGGGGATGACATTTGCTCTCTTGTACTAAGAAAAACCACCTTCTAGACAGCTCCATTGGCCTGTTGGTGACAGTTCTGATTCAGCATCACGAAGTGTGAAGTGTTCTCTTCACAAGGATGTGTCACTTAGCTACCTCATGTCCGATGTCAAGTGAGCTCAGGTTCTATATGGCCTAAAAGATGTTCAAACCTTTATTAATGCGAAGTTTGATTAATGTGAGATTTTCACATGTAATAACTAAGCAGAAAGGTGAGTCAAATACTTTAGAACATAATATTAGTGATGTGGAGGCTGAACTTGGTCTCTAAGTCTTTCTTTCCATCTTGGTATGAATTAATAAATACATAAAACAAGCTGGTTATATGTGTAAAGGGACACATCAACCATGCTTATAAGCAAACTCGATTCATAAAAAGATTGGGTTCTTTAGGTGCATGTAGCTCCATTCCTAATCAAATATTTCATTCGTTGGGATGTAATATTTATTAGCTGAGAGGGGATATCACCTAAGCCATGTAGTTGGGCTTAAAGCTGTTCCTCACAAATGATTCAAAATCGTTGACAGCTACACATTGTGTTTTGAAATTTCACAATATGGTAGATGATGAACAATTAATGAATTTCTAGGAATTAGCCAGTTGAATCCTATAGTTGATGAAATAGTTTCTTACAGATGGCAGTGGTTTGCAATAATTATTTTTAAATAGCTGAAGTTCCTCCACGTTGCTTTTGGTGAAGCATCTTAGAAGTACTTAAACAAATTACTGACCAATTCAGTCTACCTGTTTTCCACTTTACTCTCCTTTGGAGTAAAGTACCGACCTTAATGAGTGTCCCTTATGTCGGCAGTTCCCCCTTTTTGAAGCTCATGCAGCATATTGGTTGTTTTCAGTACTCCATCCTACACTTTGCAAACTGTGCGACCACAACAGGAGGTACGTCTCAGGCAGCTGCTCACCACGTGGATGTGTAATTGTTGAACCATGCCTGTGAAGTCAGTTATTTTCAGTATTTCCCAAGCCCCTGTAACTGAGAATGCCTCTGAATTCCCATTTGCCTGGCCCCTGGAAGCTCAATCCACACTTGTATCTCCCTGCCCCGTGCACCCAGGTCCGTGTTTCTCAGGGCAAAGAGCCTGCTCACCTGCTGAGTCTGTTCAAAGACAAACCACTCATTATTTATAAGAACGGAACGTCCAGGAAAGAAGGGCAGGCCCCCGCTGCCCCGACACGGCTCTTTCAAGTCCGGAGGAACCTGGCATCTATCACCAGAATCGTGGAGGTAAAGCTATGCATTCTGGGAATATGCTCTGGGTATGCGCTTCCCAATCTGGCCGGCCGTCAGCAATATTAGCCTCTGTACACTGGCAGCAGGTAAATGCCCTGCACTTTGTCAACGTAAAACACTAGAAGAGAGGTTGGGTAAGAGAGGGCAGCTCAGGTTTTTCAGCACCGAACCTAAGAATGTAAGTTTTGAGAGTATCATTGCCAGTGAAACTGGCAAGGGGCCGGACGCAGTTACAGCCCTACCTTGAAAGGTCTGGGCTAGAAAGATTGTGAGGTGTGATCAGATGATCGTGAAACTTGGGGATTTCTAAGAAGGAGGCCTTTGTACAAGAACATCTGCCCACACTGGAGTAATGTGTCCCACCTCGAATTCTAGCCACCGTTGAAATCCAGGTCTCTCCCATCACTTCTTTGCCCTGTGTTTCTCCAGATCTGGAGCTGCTTCCAAACCCTTTTATTTTTTTTTAGGAACCATTCAGCCCAGATCTGAAAATTCAACCAGTCTTGCCTCGACCTACCAGCAGTCTCTCTGAGTCTCCTCCTCAGGGCCTCATGTCTGCCTGCCCCCTGAAGACTGACCCCACCACTAGAATTCCTCCCAGTTTCCTTTCACTGGGACCCCTGGATGGGACTGTCCTTGCTCACCCAGGCCTCTCTGACTTCTTTTATGTGGTTCAGCCCTGCCCCTTCCTCATCAATGCAGCCCCCTCCCCCTGCAGCCCCTCCCCCCACAGCCCTCTTCTGCTGTCATCAGCCTTGTCATTGTGGTGGCTGCAGCCATGGTCTCTGTCAGTTCTCTTCTGCCCTGTTTCAACAACAGCCCCCTTCTCTTAGAATATAAATGTAATCACACACAGAAGACCACATCTGCACTCCTGTAATTTGTAGCTACATCTGTACATAGATATTATCCTTTCCTCTGGCTTGTGAAATAATTTAAAAAGATCAGTTAATTCATATTTTTAAGAATAATTCATACGTTAGTAACTTATACAAAAGTGATGAGGTGTTTTAACAATTAATATCAATGTCACCCATAAATTATATATTTTGTAGTAATTTGCTAAATTGGTTAATAAGCACCTATTACATAGGATAAAAAGATATGGCTCTTATCTAAAGTCCAGTTGTTCCAGCCTCCAGTCTACCCCTCTGCCCACGATCCCCTCTCTGGGTTTGTTTAGACTTTCTTTGGTTTCAGATCCCCTTGTATAGACTTGGAGTTATTCCAATACTCGCCATTCATTCTGACTGCAGGCTGTTACCGCCTTTTTCTTCATATACATGATAAATTCACTTTTGTATCCTGGATCATTTATCAAGAGATGTGAGACCGGAGATGTACTTGGAAACAAATTCTGTAGAAACTTGTCCCCTGCCTTTTCCTGGGTTTTCTCATTTCTGTCCTTGTGAGAGCACACATTCTTGTGAGCCTAAATATGGTAAGCAGGGTGAGCGAGAACAGCCCTTACACACTGGCAGGATCCATCTCTTCCGCAGCAGATACCTTGGGTTTGGGCAGTCCAGTGAGGTGGGCTGAGGAGCCTCGTTTGGAACAATGTATCGTGCCAGCTTTTAAAGCACGTTTTGTCCCTGTAGTCTCAGGTTGGCCACACTCCTGTTTTCCTCTTGGCTGCTCTGTTTTGGTCTGGCTTACTGGTTGTTCCTGGTCTCCATGGAGTCATATCACACTCAGCTCCATGATTACTCACTCAGAAGATTATGCACTGCTATGTGACTGTGTGTTCAGACCAACTCTCACAAATGTGGGCACGATGTCACCAAACCACAGAATCCTCGGCCAACTCCATCCTAGGATTCTCATGATCATGACCAGGCCAGAGACTTCAGAGGTCCTGTCCTTGCCTGGGGTCACCATAGGCCACACTCACACCTCAGTGTCTGGCCCATCTGGGCTCTTTGGACACGGGAACCCAAATGGCACTTGGCAGACCCCGGGCTGTGTATCCAACTTCTGGTTGCAAGCAAGGTTTGTGCCAGAGATGCCTTTTATCCTCTACACAGAGCCATAATTTAAGCTGGCATTTATCTGAGTTAGAAAACACTGGTAGTGAACCTGAAGTCATCTCTTTGCCCTCTCTGGTTTATGGATTTTGGGGCTCCTTCTAATCAATACCACAAACATTCTCTTTAGTGGGGAGAGAAAAGGTACCATCTTTATGTTTGCAGTTTGATACTGCACCCTTTGTTCAGGCATCAGATGTGGCTTGCCCCTGTGTAATATCTCTGAATATTATTTTTATCACTTTGTCATCAATTGGGTTTGTTTTTTTCCATTTTTGTGAGTGTATGTCCATGTGAGACTCTACTATGTGGATCCGCCATGTTTGCCTGCCATGTTTGGGAACTACAAGAGGGTGTTGGATCTCCTGGAGCTCCATGGAGTTAGAGTGATTTACAGGTGCCTGATGCAGGTGCTGGTGACCCAACTCAAGTCCTCTAGAAGAGCAGTGTGTGCTCTTAACCACTGAACTGTCGTCACTTTGGCCCTCTTGCCTTGTTTTTGCAATGGAGTCTTCTGTATGACTTGGGCTAGACTTACTATCCTTCTGCTCCAGCCCCCGAATGGTAGAATTATAGGAGTGAACCATCTCCTGGTCTCCTGGCCAAAACCCTCAGGTCTTGACTGACAACTTGGTTATTTTAATTAATTTTGAGACAGTCTCTCTATGTAGTCTTTGCTGCCCTGAAACGTCTATGTAGACCAGGCTGGCTTTAAATTCACAGAGATCTGGCTGCTTCTGCTTCTTAAATGCTGGGATGAAGGGCTTGGGGTACCATATACTCTGCCAAACTAGTGACATTCTAAAGCTGTTTTATTGTCCGAGGGCAGCTGAACATCATGTGTCATGGACCAAGGGGTACTAACTCAAGTGTTTCAGGCATCCATTGCGCCTGTGCCTTGAGTTAATTTCCTGGGGTCAGGCAGAAGGCTCTGGATGGCTCCCCACAGCCTCAGTAGTAAGTTTGAATCATTGTATTGTTTTCCTTCATGCACTAGGTTGACGTTGATGCAAATTCATTGAATTCTAATGACACCTTTGTCCTAAAACTGCCACGAAACAATGGCTTCATCTGGATAGGAAAGGGAGCTAGCCAGGAGGAGGAGAAGGGAGCAGCGTATGTGGCTGATGTCCTCAAGTGCAAAGCCGCAAGAATTCAAGAAGGCAATGAACCAGGTGTGTGCTGTGGGCCCAGGGTCTCCACTTTCATAGTCTTGAGTCCATTCAATAGACAATCATTTTCTTATCACTAGAGTTGTGTAAGGATGGTTCTGTTAATTGCAAGTGTTGATGGCATCTGGTATAATGCAGTTAGGATGAAATAATATTGCCATTAATGTGAAATCCTGTGAAGTATATATGCTCCTCAATATGTACTGACTAGCTCATTGTGCATTCCGTAGAGGAATTCTGGAACTCTCTTGGAGGGAGAGGAGACTACCAGACTTCACCGTTGCTGGAAACACGGGCTGAAGATCATCCGCCTCGGCTTTACGGCTGCTCCAACAAGACTGGGAGGTTCATTGTAAGTGTCTTAAACAGACAGAGCCTAATGTGAGGGGAGGCATCCTGTCCTGGTTGGGAGAACTTTCAAATGTGGGACAACTGTGAGTCCTGGGTTTGGCTTCTCTGTACACTGTGGGTAATAATCTTTACTCTGTACATGTAGTTTAAAGCCTAGTGATGTGACAGATGGAGAAACATCTAGAAAACTCTAAAGTAATATATAATTCAAAATGCCCTTTAAAATATCTACTTCACATCTGTATTGGCATTTGGTGTTTCTTGGTGAGAAGCGATGACTAGCTCTGCTCATTCAGTCCTTAGTTTCTTGGGTCAGCTGAGCCACCGTTTCTCATCTAAGTGTAAACAGAGGAATACAGAGTTTCCCCAGGCTGACTGAATGAAAACAAAACAAAGCAAAGCAAAGCAAACAAGTATGGGATTATTAAAGTCATTGAACAAGGCCACAGAGAACTTAGTGCTCCCCTGAAAATGACCTGACATCAAGAGTGATGTTTTGATTTCTAGTCCTTTATAGAAGTAAAGGCAATTAGAAGGACCCATAGGAGACGGAGAATATCTATTGTGTGACACCATTCCAGGTGAGATGCGAATAACCGTCTACTCACCCCAGATAGGGAACCAATGACCGGCCAAAGAACGGAAACCACCAAAGTCCAACTTGGTGAACCGGAGTTTTATTAGTGTTTTTTCCAGGAACGGAAATGACTCAAAGGCAGCTGCATCATCAGAAGCCATCTCCTACATGGGTGACGTCTCATGAGAACTAGAAACTCACAATGCACTGCGCAACCTGCAGGTGGCTTAGTGGATTGGAGAACGTCTCTTCCAAGCATCTTGTCTTGGTCTGAGAGTGTCTCTCAGCAGTCCTTACGACCTAGATATGCTTTGGGAGGGAGGGGGGCCTAACATAGCCAATCAGCTTCAGGACTTCTGAAGCTTTTCATCTGTTTGCTTCATGGATTTAATGCAGGAGGGGTTGTTTCATCTCTCTTTACAACATCCTGAGTCACAATAAGCATCCCACAACGAGACGGAATGTTTCATCCGGAGGAAATTGCTGCACAACAAAGTCTTAGTTTAAGCTGTTGGTACATGAATGTGTTAGACTGGGGTGTTTAAACAGTAAGCACAGCTTTCTCATATCCTAGATCCTGGGATATGAGGTCCAAGGCACCAGCATGCCTGTTGTCTGGAGAGAGCCTTTCTAGCATCTTCACATAGCGCAGTGAGCTGACATGTCTGGTCTTAGTACTCCGCTCTTATCACTGGGCCTTATCCTTGTGACCTCAACCAAGCCTAGTTGTGAGCATCAGCCTCTACTTCCTGTTTCTGAGCACAAACCTGCAGTCCGTATCCATACATGATTTTATATTGGGGTCTGAGATTTTATCCTGGGCTAAACTTAGAAAAGTTTGACCATCTTGGTCATGCTAGACTTTTGTGTGCACTTAGAGGAGATATCTTTCTCATCCTGGCAAATAAAAACTTAATTTTCATCACATAAAGCTCCCCCCAAGTGCTTACCAGATTCATTACTAGAAATAAAGTACTATAGGAACTGTCATTTATTAAAAACATACTTGGAGCTTACAAATGATTTGACCTGAAATTTTACGATGTAATGATGGGTAGTAATTAATATTAATTGTTGGGACCACAGTTTCCCATCTATTGTAGAGAATCCTTGAACTTGCTGTATTTTATTTACTATATGAAAAGCCTATTTTGTTGATTATTAATATTATATCATATCCAAACAGTTTCTTTTTTGCATGTGGTTCACACATGCCTATATATTTTATTTGCTAATATTGCTATAAATTGCTATTAATTAAGAATTTTATTTTACAAATTTCATATATAAATACTATATCATTTCTATTACTCTCTCCCACCCAATGCCATTCACGTTCTCCCACATGCTGTCAAATTCATGACCACTTCTTGGCACACGCACACTCACATACGCCTCTGTTAGGTTCATTTAGAGTTGTACACTTACTTGTATGGTTGGATATGAAGGGGCTCATCCTTGGGGAAAACCAATTTCCCATCTCTCAGCAGCCATTGGCTTCCTGGCGCTCTTCACATAGGGGCAAGGCCATGTGAGATGTCCCCGTCCATGTTGGCTTCCTGGCGCTCTTCACATAGGGGCAAGGCCATGTGAGATGTCCCCATCTGTGTTGGCTTCCTGGCGCTCTTCACATAGGGGCAAGGCCATGTGAGATGTCCCCGTCTGTGTTGGCTTCCTGGCGCTCTTCACATAGGGGCAAGGCCATGTGAGATGTCCCTGCCTGTGTAGGCTTCCTGTCCCTCTTCACATAGGGGCAAGGCCATGTGAGATGTCCCCATCTGTGTTGGCTTCCTGGTGCTCAATAGGGGCAAGGCCAGTGTTGGCTTCCTGGCGCTCTTCACATAGGGGCAAGGCCATGTGAGATGTCCCCGTCCGTGTTGGCTTCCTGGAGCTCTTCACAATAGGGGCAAGGCCATGTGAGATGTCCCCGTCTGTGTTGGCTTCCTGTCCCTCTTCACATAGGGGCAAGGCCATGTGAGATGTCCCCGTCCGTGTTGGCTTCCTGGAGCTCTTCACACAGGGGCAAGGCCATGTGAGATGTCCCCGTCCATGTTGGCTTCCTGTCCCTCTTCACATAGGGGCAAGTCCATGTGAGATGTCCCCGTCCGTGTTGGCTTCCTGGTGCTCTTCACATAGGGGCAAGGCCATGTGAGATGTCCCCGTCCGTGTTGGCATGCTGAAAGGCATTATCCTGATTCAGGTCTCATTCAGGAAACCATATTGGTGAGATTTTGTGGGTGCAGCTAGAAGACACTCCCTAGAAGTTGGGATTGAGAGAGTTTTCCAGTGCAAGGTTATCTTGGCAATTAGGAGTCAATGAATACATCAAAGTCACGCTGTGCAACAAGCCTCACACAAGAGATTTATGGGAGCAAAGACAGAATGACAGCCCCCGAGTCAGGGTGCTGGGAGGTTTTAAGTTCTGAGTTTGGGGAAAGGCTTGGAGCAGGGTGATTTTTTTTTTTTACAATCTTTCTGTCTTCTCTTTTGTGCTGCTCTCTGACCCTAACGTTTTTAGAGGTTGCATCATAGGTTAACAATTGTAGTTGGGTACCCCCACAGTCTCGGGAAGATATATTTTATAAAAGCAGGTGCTCTGGCCTCATCCTCAGTCACATTGGCAGCAGAGCCCACTGTTGAAAACACAGCTTTTAGAAACCATCTTCCTAGGTGACATCCCCCACTGGATGGTGTTACACACAGGATGGGTGGCTTCAGGCAATTTCTGAGCTCTCTCTGCACGTATGCTCCCATCTTTGAAATGTGGAAACGGTCAGTCTTTACTTCACATGATTGTTGTATTAATGATATTAAAGCAATACACAGCAGAGAAGTGATTTTTAAAGTTTTGCATTTTAAATGATCAGATGATTGGTAAATATTCTGTAAGATAGCAATGCAGGGTTAGAGAGAGGGCTCAGTGGTTAAAAGCATATACTGAGCTTCTCAAGGACCCAAGTTCAGTTCCCAGCACTGCTGTGGGTCAGCTCACAAACACTGTAACTCCAGGTGCAAAGAATCCAAGACACTCTCTTTTAGTTTTTTAGGAACTTACACATCAAGTACTACACCCCTGACACATATATACATGTTTAAAGATAATCTTTGCTGGTGACCAGCCTGGCACCAGTTCTCTGAGCGATGAGGTATGGAGTCAGCGATTGTGGCCAAACTTTTTTATCTTTGCCAATTCTGTTTATAACTATTTGTTATTCTAAGGCCAAACATTGCTGACATTTGTCAACTAATTCCTGCTGGCAGCTTCAGGGGATTATGGAGAAAAAAGGCTTAATTATACACACACATTCCGGGTGGCCTGACCACTGGTCTCATCAACCCGACAAGTGTTCACTCATACATACATACATACATACATACATATGCATATGCGTACATATAGACAAACAGACATGTACTTACATACATTTGGTGGATCTGGCAGAGCACCCCAGGCTACCACTTTATTTCTTCTCTCTGGCCTTTTTAGATAAGTTTAGAAATTACATGGGTAAAATGTTATATAAAGGGGGAGCTACAGAAGGATGATGATAGTAAGTTCAAAGCAGTGTTTCATTCCGTAAGTATATTATAAATTCAAAGCAACAGTTTCCCAAGGCCTTGCTTTATCACAGTGCACACCTGTGGTCTCATCCTTGGACCCGACCTAGAATGAGTATTTTCTCTTGATCACAAATTTGTCTCAAGCCTATTTCTCTCCTTAGTGTAACTGTGACAGCTCATTGTCCTCCTCATTATGCAGCCTTTAATTACTATTCGATGAGGAGGGGGCACATTCTATTCTTGATTATAACTGTATCTTGTCTTTCTGAAACAACTAAAACCAGCTCCTTAAACTTTTTCTTGAAAGCATTTGAATCAAGTTAGGAATTCTATAAATTCATCTAAACAGTATTAATTTGTGAAAGTTCATCTTCATGTTGAGCTGCAGGGAATTTGTCCAATTGGGTGGGCTGATTGATGCCCAGTAGTCCTTAGGCTATGTAATAGTGACAGGAAAGGCTTAGCAGCAGCAAGAAGCAGTCCTGGGAGGTAGTCTCTAAGGACCCAGCATTCTTAGAGCTCAGCCACTGCGAGCCATGAAAAATGGTGGGCTATTCCCCCAAACTCACCTGCCTGCCTTTAGCCTTTCCTGGATTGCTTCTGACAAATCTTTAAAACAAAATGACAATATAAAGCAATTTATTCCTCTCTGACCCTGTCGCTTTCTGGTTTGCTTTGCTTTCACTTTGTTGTTGTTATTTTAGGGAAATCAGGATCTCCTCAGGGCACAGAAAGCATGTGAGACGGTGAAGCTGTCTGGTTAGCTTGTTCAAGTCTAGAGTTTCTGCCTGTTTCCTGTGACAGAGTCAGGAGCATAGGAAATCCCCGATAAGTCACATTTGCGAATATAAACTGGCAGAAGCCAAGGTCTCTGCCATTCTTGTGACTGCCTAAAGGGAAGGTACAAGGAATTGGGAACCAAAATCTAAACTGTCAAACCTAAGGATCAGGAAGAATTTCAGAAATCTCTAAAACGGTGAGCTTCAGGTCACTATGGTCTACTTGTATTGGTAATGCAGTAACTCAATTACCATCTAATGGCAGAAAACAAAAATTATTCCACTAGAAATAAAAACAATGAAAACTTGCATATGTAATATTATGCCACCTTATTAAATTTTCTGATTTATTAGAATAACCAGATCAACTGACTCTTAACTAAAATAGTCTTGACTTGTAAAAGAAAGGTAACTCCATACCGGACCATTCTATTGAGTGTCTTGAGACTAGGCAGGCAAGGAAACTTGTGAAGTTTCTGTCATGGGAAACTCCAGTCCAGAGGAACTGTCCTCACACGGACTGCCCATATCTGTCCTAAATGGGCTCAGGTTCTATGTCTATGTTAGATGCCATCCTGGCCAGACTCTACCATCATTTTGTAATACTCAAGTATGAAGATAAATCTGTTTACCCCAAACAAAGAAAAAAAATGACTAATCAAGTTTTTTTGCTGCCATCCAAAGTACTAGACAACACTTGTCTCTTCGTATCATAAACTTCCTTGCTGTATTGTTTGGTCATAAAGTTCTTCAAACGTTTCAGATTGAAGAAGTTCCGGGAGAGTTCACCCAGGATGACTTGGCAGAAGATGATGTCATGCTACTCGATGCGTGGGAACAGGTACAGCTATACTTCGTCTTTAACAGGAGACTGTTGGTAACTGACTCTCCTTGCTTTGAGAAATGGCAATTCAAATAATAAATAGGTCTGGGTTGTACTAGACTGTACTCAAGAGAAATTTCACAGAGTTTAGCAATAAAATCGATATATAGGACAAGTTGATTTCTTACTATGAAAATAACTCTATGGCTTCCACATTTTGTAGCTTTAATCAAAAACCTCAACTTTTCATTTATCTGTAAACTATATATATATATATATATATATATATATATATACACACACACACACACACACACACATTGTTAATTTGTGCATTCATTACATTACTAAGTGCATGAATATGTGCAATGCTGTGGGAAAGACAAAAATGTTGAGAATTTCAACAAAAATTCCAAGGAACCCATTCCTTGGTAAAAAAACAAAAACAATAGGTTTGAAACTAAATAGTAAAGTATGTTACTCTTTTATAGATCTTAATTTAGGAGAAAATCAGTGGTGACTTGATAGGTGATACACCACACACACACACACACACACAGTTACACATATGGAGGTCTTTTAAAATCTTTACCTAAATTAACACCATGAAAAGGACAAACATATGTGTTAAGAATCAAATTATGTAGAACAATATGTGAAACACTGGGTTAGGCTTACTCTTATAAAATAAGCCACAAACTTATTTTCTTTTTCTCTGTTTCTTTTTGTTTTTTGTTTTTTCCTTCCAGACAGGATTTTTCTGTATAGCCCTGGCTATCCTGGAACTTACTCTGTAGACCAGGCTGGCCTCGAACTCAGAAATCTGCCTGCCTCTGCCTTCCAAGTGCTGGGATTAAAGGCATACACCACCAACGCCTGGCCACAAATTTATTTTCAAATCTCTCTCTCTCTCTTCTCTCTCTTTCCTCTCTCTTCTCTCTCTTTCCTCTCTCTCTCTCTCTCTCTCTCTCTCTTCCTTTTTTTTTTAAAAACAAAATTTTTTTGGGGCTGGAGAATTGTTTTAAAGACCAGAATTTGATTCCCACCACTTACATAAAGGCTCACCACCACATTTATTTTATAAAGATTATATGTGTAACATTTTAAATACAATTTCAAACTCTTGATATTTAAATACTGAACATGATAGTACTTTATCAAAGCCTTATAGGGCACTGTTCCATAAGAAAGCATTAGACGGAGGCCAGAGACTCTAGAAGAAATCCACGGACAAGCCCTGCACCCACACGCAGTCCTTTTCAGCTTGCACCTACAGCTTGGGGTGGAGATGGCAGCCGTGCAGGCTCAGCAGATGGACAGTCAAGAAGCTGTTGATCTTGTGAGAGAAAGAAAGCAGGATCACTTTGTAACAAGAATACCCCTTGCAAACATGTTCAGGTGTAAACTGTAGTCAGAGAGGCTGGATGTAAATACAAGGGTCTCCTGGGGAGAGGGAGTCTTGAGAAAACCAAAGGGTTTCCACAGGCCTCACCTTCACCCCCTCCCTGTGTGGGGTTCTAAAGGTGAAGGTGGGTAGTGTGGGCGGAGCGTCAGGCCAGCACTGGCTCTCATTGTGTGCGTTTGTTTGTTTGTTTTCCAGATCTTTATTTGGATTGGCAAAGATGCCAATGAAGTTGAGAAAAAGGAATCAGTGAAGTCTGGTAAGTTGTCCTGAGATGACAGTAGCAGTCACTCAGCAGTGCTATCCCGGCCAGCCTGGCTATCCTTTCTTAGCCTGTCTTAAAAAACAAAAACAGAAACAAAAACAAAACACATCAAATCTTAGATGTCCAGCTGCCCATCAGAACTTGAATAATGGTATCTTTTAAGGTGGAAGAGTTTCTCGATACAAGAAAATTGTTCTGTTGCCTAACTTAGAATATGGGTCTTCATGAAATTCACAATATGCTTACTTTTGAAAATGTTTGATCATTGTGTCCCTTTTAGCATGGTTTCCTATTTACTGAAGTGTCACAATAAGTACCATAAGGATAATTACATACAGTTTGGAACTCTTTCAGGCAACAATGACACGTTTTAATGGCACTTTCCAGGGCAGGTGAGAGAAATGCCTGGAAACTGTTCATATTTGAGTACTTGGGGCAAAAAGTATTTCATTTTTTAACTTGTATGCAAGAGTTTTTCATTGTATATTTATTTCAGCTTAACTGAAACTAGCTGAACTTTTTTTTTTTGTCTTTTCAATTCTTTTTAGCCAAAATGTACCTTGAGACAGACCCTTCTGGAAGAGACAAGAGGACACCAATTGTCATCATAAAACAAGGCCATGAGCCCCCCACATTCACAGGCTGGTTTCTGGGCTGGGACTCTAGCAGGTGGTAAACTAAGTTTCAAAAAAAACCAGCAAATATTCTGGCTGTGTCAGGGCAGCTGCCACACTTTGTTGTTGGGGATTTGTTTACCTTTTGTTATTGGCTTTTGATAAACTCTTTCTGCCATGCACACACACACACACACACACACACACACACCACACCACACCTCACCACACAAAATATGCTCCTCTCCTTCTTTTTTAAAGGGAATTGTTGTATGTTACTATACTGAAATAACCTAAAGCAAGCATTTGTTTTGGATCAATTTTGCTGTCTAGGGGAATTTTATAATTCAGCAACTGCTAGCCAAACTTGTCTTTATACACTAAAGAAGAAGCTGCAGTGCCTCTAAGCATCCCCTGCTGGTTATTGTCTGCTTGCAGAAAGGATCACTTTATGTATGGCTTTGACAACGCCTTGCTGTTTCCCATCTCAAGTCAATGTGATTCGGATGCCATGCACTCCCAAGTGTCTTTATATAAGATGAACTTCTTTAGCTCTTTTAGAAAACTAAAATCACAGGCCTTTTGTGATAAAAACAAATTTTATTTCTATAAGTTTAACTTTATATATTTGATAGCACGCACTCAATATCAAAAAGCATATGCATTGAATGCTGTTTTTCATCATTAAAATACATCTTTTTGGAAAACGTTTTGTCTTGTGACCCTTTAGTCAAATTTGATGGGTTAATGACTATTAATTTTATAGTTTGATACTTTTATGTATAAGTAGATATGAATTTGTTTCTTTTCTTTTCTCTCTCTCTCTCTCTCTTTTTTTTTTTTTTTTTTTTTTTTTTTTTTGTTTTTTTGAGACAGGGTTTCTCTGTGTAGCTCTGGCTATCCTGGAACTCACTCTGTAGACCAGGCTGGCCTCAAACTCAGAAATCCGCCTGCCTCTCCCTCCCAAGTGCTGGGATTAAAGGCGTGTGCCACCACTGCCAGCGAATTTATGTTTCTTAAATCTTAGTAGTCAAATGACTTTCCTATGGTTAGATATATTATAACATATTTTAAATATCACCGGGTGTATAAAAAAAAAAACAGGCTCTGGAGGCTAGAATTTGGGGAACACTCTATAACGCCTGCAACATAGACAGCAGACAGGCTTTGGCAGGGAGGTGTTGGGTGTAGCTTTAATAGGGTAGTTTGGGTAGGTCTGGCTGGTTGGATGGTATTTTACCAATAGAGGCTAGAGAGAAAATCAAAAGCAGACGGCAGGAGTGGGAAGCACAAAGTTCTCGAGGAGGAAACAGATCTAACAAGTAAGAAAGCCTCGCAAACCACAACAGCCCACAGGTGAGTTGTCTGGGGAATGAGTGTAGACGGAGATGATAGACCCAGGGCTGAGCTGGGAGTGGCCCATCAAGACGGTGACCTCAAGGAAGCAGCAGGATCAACAAAGCTATCCTAGAGAACGCTTTCATGTGACTGTTGTCTTTCTTTAAATCCTATTTTAGAGCTGGGCCTGGTGGCGCACGCCTGTAATCCCAGCACTTGGGAGGGAGAGGCAGGTGGATTTCTGAGTTCGAGGCTAGCCTGGTCTACAGAGTGAGTTCCAGGACAGCCAGGGCTACACAGAGAAACCCTGCCTCGAAAAAAAAAATCTTATTTTAAAAAGAGAATACCCATGGTATGTACTCACTGATAAGTGGATATTAGCCTAGACTCTTGGGACACCAAAGACACAATCCACATATCAAATGATATCTGACAATAAGGAAGGAGTGGACACTGGTGCTGGAAAGGATCAAAACATCAGTGTAGGGGAATACAAAAACAGGGAAGTGGGAAGGGGTGGATGGGGGAACAGGGAGAAGGAAAAGGGCATGTAAGACCTTTGGGGAATGGGGAACCAGAAAAAGGGAAATGAAATGTAAATATAGAATATATCCAATAAAAAATTTAAAAAAAGATTTATTTACTTATTTTGTTTATATAAGTACACTGTTGCTGTCTTCAGACACGCCAGAAGAGGGCATCATTAGAGATGCTTAGGAGCCACCATGAGGTTGCTGGGATTGAACTCAGGACCTCTGGCAGAGCAGTCAGTGCTCTTTCTGCTAAGTCATCTCTCCAGCCCACAGTTGTTGACTTTCTTTACACATAAATGTGAATTTTGTGGAAATACCCATCTATGTTGTTTTGACAATTTGCCTACCCAAAACATCCAAATATCCCTGTGGATGCTAAAAGGGTTACCACCAAGTTGTGGTAGCAGATTTCACCACAGGGTCCTTTGTTTCCCAGGGGACAACCGTAAGGACCTAGTGCCACTTTGGTTTTTTCACAACTGTGAACATCTAATGCTGCTGGCATGTAAGCAGAGCCTGAGGGTGCTCTTAACATCTTACGATGCCCAGAGTGACATCACCCACCACAGCAAAGAATTATGTCGACAGTGCCAGAGCTAAGAATCTGCAAACTACACTCTAGACCAGCGGTTCTCAACCTGTGGGCTACAACCCATTTGGGGGTCACATATCAGATATCCTGCACATCAGATATTTAAATTATAATTCATTATAGTAGCAAAGTTGTAGTTATGAAGTAGGAATAAAATAATTTTATGGTTGGGAGTCACCACAACATGAGGAACTGTATTAAATGGTAGTAGCATTAGGAAGGCTGAGAACCACAATTCTAAACTTTAAGTAGAAAAACAACATTCTGTTACTATAGTGGATTTTTTAAGAAAACAAGCTAAATGAAGTGTCAGGAGTTTATATATTTAAAAATACAGTACTTCACATAAAAGACCAAATAAGAAGCTGGGTGGTGGTGGCCCATGCCTTTAATCCCAGCACTTGGGAGGCAGAGGCAGGCAGATTTCTGAGTTCGAGGCCAGTCTGTCTGGTCTACAGAGTTCCAGGACAGCCACAACTATACAGAGAAACCCTGTCTGGGAAAACAAAGAAACAAATAAACAAACAAGAAAAAGACCAAATAAGAAATAGAGTTGGCTAATCATATCCCAGTTTCATTAAACAGACATTCTATCTAAGACCTATGAGTATGGATAGAGTTATATACATTAGGTTATCTTTTAAATGCTTTCAAACATTATACATTTGATGCTTCTATATACAGGACATTATTAACTATTCAAATTTCTAATTGGATCTCTTAGTTTTTTCATTAAAAACATTTTTATTCTTTGGACATTTCATAAATCATATAAATGTATATTGATCATATGTACTTATGACATCTCTCCAACTTCCCCCAACTTCATGTTTTTGTTATTATTAACATCCTTTTGTTATTGTTATCAATACCCATAAGTCCAATTAGTGATGCCCATATTGAATCTCTTTTCTAATGCCATGTGAGAACCACTACATCCTCAGTGACCTAAAACAATGCATGTATGTTAGAAATTCTAAAATAGACGAGCAGAGATGCAGTCTGGAGTTCTAGGAAGAATCCCTTTCCTTCGTTTTCCTGATTCTAGTGGCTATCTAAAGACATTGGTTTGTGGCTATTTTCTTCCCTTACCAACTACCAGAATAGTATTTTCAAAAATCTGTGCCCCTGTCTAGCCTCTTCTTCCACTGGTCATGTCTTTATATTGTTATTAAAATATAATTACATCATTTCCCTCCATTCTGTTTTCTTTATCCAGCTCCTCCTGTGAACCCCCTCACATATCTGGCCTCCTCTTCCTTGTTATTGGTTATATCTTTTTTTCTCTCTGATTCTCCTGTTTCTGTCCGTCATTGATAAGGACCCTTTGTTTAGTTTAAGTCTAGTGTATTATTTGGTCCTGGAATGATCCAAGATAGTACTCTTATCTCAGGGTTCTTAATCACATTGCAAAATCTCTTTGGTTGTGTGAGGTAACATACAAAATCCACACATCTTTGCTATGGTCTATGGATAGCTTTGGGGCATGGGGCTATTGATTAGTCAGCCTTGATAGAAAGGTATGCAATAAAGCTAGTGTTCTAAGTAGGGAGTATTGGTTAAAAGCGAACACAGTGAAAAACTGATAAATTTTTCTATATTCTGTTAAATGTACCTTCAGCCTACAGCTTTATTTCTAAAATAGAAAAAAGAAAACAGATGATGACTAGGGGATGAGAGAATATGGATAGTGTTATTTCTCTGTTCCAATACTCATGAAACTGCTGCCGTTGTTCCAAGTTGGAAATTCACAAACCCAGGTAAAAAGAAACATCTCATGCTGGGCTCATAGACATCTACTTCTGATTGAAGAGCTCTGTGAACACTGTGGGAAAATCAGGAGTATAAGAGAGCATCTGTGAACACCAGAGAGTTGGGAGCTTTCAGCTGTGTTTAACCAAACTAGAAATACTTTATACTAATGATCTGATTTAATAAGAAAATGCTGAAACACTCACCCCCACCCTCCACACAAATTTTCTCTTTGTTTTGGAGTGGCATTTTCATATTCTTGACCACAGGGTTTTCTGAATTTGGACATCCAGTAAGAACATTACTAGAATGATGTTATCAGTAGTTCCTCAGGTAGACAATGGGCTTCTAATGGTACAGGTTCAAACAAGAAAAATCATTGTGTTGAGATTCTGACTTCCAAATACAATAGTGCTTACAAAAGGTCAATTATGCTTTATAAGGGCAAATGTTATTTTATATGAACTTACATGAATACTAGATGAAGCATACAACCACACCCATACACACACATGTACACATGAGAATAAATGAATGAATGAATTCCTTAGTGAATGTGAATTGCTGGCCTGGGCATAGCCCTTGGGAATCCACATCACCTCTTAATAAATTCATGACAATATTCCTTAGGATGAGCAATTCCTGCCCAGCACAGCAATCAAGTCCTTCTCATTAATGAACTGCATAAATGACCCAGGGACACCACTTTGTATTCCAGAGCCAAAACTGTTCCAAACTCAGAAAGAATATAGGTAGTAATGGCTATAAAATGATGATTCCTCAGTTTCTAATGAAAAAGCTGATAACAAAAACATAGGATTATGTCCAATTTCCTAATAAGAATTAAAGGTACTTTAATAGGGTTTTCTTACTTAGGGTTTCTATTGCAACTCATGAGCCAGCATGACCAAAGAAACTCGGGGAGAAAGGAGTTTATTTGGCTTACACTTCCACATCACTGCTCATCACTGAAGAAAGTCAGGACAGGAACTCAAACGGGACAGGAACCTGGAGGCAGGAGCGGATGCAGAAACCATGGAGGAGTGTTGCTTACTGGCTTGCTCCATTTGCCTTGCTCAGCCTACTTTCTTATAGACCCTGAACCACCAGCCCAAGGTGATACCACCCACAATGGCCTGGTCCCTCCTCCATCAATCAATGATTAAGAAGGTGTCCTACAGGCTTGTGTATAGCCCATTTTCATGGAGGCGTTTTCTAAATTGAGGTGCCCTCCTCTCAGGTGACTTTTAATTGTGTCAAGTTGTCATAATCATATACATACAGCAGGAGTATAATTTTCCTCGATCATCTAGGAATCGCATTTCTTACCAGCTAAAACAGCAATTCTAGTTAAGTCTTGGCTAACCAAGTTTCCCTTGTAATACCCCTTGTAATACCCATCTTGTTTGTCTACTATTTTCCCATTTTGTGAGTGTCTTAAATACCCCATGTTGGCCTGAGACTCACTTTGCAGCCTCACGACCTTGAACCTCTTCTCCCGCCTTCACCTCCATAGTGCTAAGATGACATGGCATCTATACCACCATACCTAGCACACATGGAGCTGAGACTCAAAGCCAGGGCTCCACGAGTGCTCTGCAAGCTCTCTATCACCTTGGCTACATTCCCTTTCCCACCTTTTATATCTGCTGAAAATGGTTCCTACCATCAGGCACATTAGTAGGAAATTCAGATTTTATGGAACACTTCAGGAAGTACAAGGTAGAAATTTAGAGTATTTTCCACAGCACTGAAAACACATCCAAGAGTAATGTCAATGGTACAGAGAATGAGACAAAATGTGCTATAATGTTCCTACTGATTGCTAACTTAGGGCTGATCAAGTCTGAATTTTAAAAATCGTATCTTTTAAAAATATATAACTTTGTGAGTCACTTAGAAGCTAAAAACATTGTTTCTAAATTTGCTGGTTAGTTTTGCCAACTTGATACAAGCTAGGCTCATTTGAGAAGAGGAAGCCTCAGCTGAGAAAATGCCTCCATCAAATTGACCTGTAATGCAAGTCTGTAGGGGCCCTTTCTCAGTTGATGATTGATGCGGGAGGGTCTAATCCATTATGAGTAGGGACTCCCCAGGGGAAGGAAGTCTTAGGTAGTCAAAGAATGTAGGCTGATTTACCCATCAGAAGCATGCTGTTACTTCTTCATGGTCTCTGTTTCAATTCTTGCCTCTAGTTCCTGCCTTGAGTTCCTTCCTTGGCTTCCATGAATAGACCATGATTCAGGATATACAAACCAACAAACCCTTTCCTCCTCAGGTTACTTTTAGTCATGGTCTTTATTGAAACAACAGAATGCAAACTAAGATGCATGTTATTTCCCCCCAAAGTGATTTTTAAAAAATCAAAAGGACAACAAAATATACAGTGATTAGTTTGGTGTCTTCATTTTGTTTTCTATCTTACCATTTAACAATAGAAACCCACTTGCATATTTTTGTAGCTCTTATCCACTGATCCTTTACCAGTCAAAATTGTAGTCTCTTGACAGTTCTGGAAAATGTTGCGCAGCTCTTTGAGCTAAGAGGGCATGTTTCTTGACACTCTCTTCAGAAGAAAGCTTCTAGCCATCTACTTTTTTGTTCCATTCTTCACTATCTGGGAAATGATGAACACTTGGATACTCTTGGTGAGGTCAGAGACAGAAGCCAGTAACAAAGGGCAGAGCTTTTAAGACAGGCAAACCAAAGAAGATCCCATGGTATCTGAACCATAGCACTGTGAAGCCCCTCTCTTTCTAGAGCAGGCCATCTTACACTGTAGTAAAAAGAACTCATGTCAGAAGTGGGTTTTTGCTATAATGGTGTTTGGTTCTTTCTTAATGGTGGACCTGCTGCGAGGTCAGAAACATGTGTCATAGGCTGGGAGTAAAGTGATCCTTTTTTAGTTTAAAAACATTCAGTAAAACTTTTACCAGCAGTAACTGAGAAGGTAAGTTATGTTCCTACTAAGACTAAGGGAAAACTTAGGATGCTAATGAGAGTGAATTGCTCTTTCCTGCTTTCAGGCTCCTCCTGCGAGTTGAGGAGCAGGATTAAAGAGGAAAACAGAAATGAAAAGAGGTCACCTCTCATCAGGTGGAATGTAATCGAGATTGACTGGGGATTAGTAGTTTGGAAAAGCCACCAGTGTCTGTAAACAAAAATAACTGTAAAAATGTCACTCAGACTTTGCTCAAGGGCTTTTCCAGAAATGTGAACCAAGCCAGATACAAAATCAGATTAAGGGTGTTGAATTAACTCAAAAGAGAAAGAGCTAATAACAGTCAAGATACTATTCAGAAAAAAGTGTTGGCTGTAGTTTCTGTCACATGCAACTCTGGAACCAAGTAGACCAGAAGTTTTCTGTTTTTGAGCAAATTATTTTGCCAAAAATTGAAATGCTTGGTCCACAAATGCCTGTGATTATTGGACCACTGAACACCTTTTGAGATCCAAATTCTGTATCATCTGAGAAACTCATGCTGTATTCAGCTCAAAACCCAAGATTCTTGATCCACCCCCACATCTATAGACTGAAGAAGAGATGGGTGCTTTCCAACATGATGCAGATGGGACCCAAAGCATTATGGGAAGGGAATAACTTCCCAAAGGGCAAAGTCTGGGAAACAGAAAGACAGAAAGAAGGGTAAAAAGACAAGGAATTTTCTTCTGTTACAGAGACAAATTTATCAATGAACTTACCAATTATCTGGGAAGAAATTGGAATTTTAGCTCAGAATGGTTCCAGCATTTTGACAAGTGGCTCTGAATATTTACCATTGTTCTTTTCCAACTAGTAATTTGCATATAATTCACAATAAAGGACCAAACAAATAATGAAATATTAGTTTCTCTAAGGCATTCATAATCAAATCCATATAACAGAGGAATCTTTTTGTCTATGTGTGAAATAGACAAATTTTGTGAAAGGGGGTGGGTTCAGATTTATCAGCCTACTCTTTAAGGGTGTTTAGGTTGTTTTGATCAATGCAGAATGGTTTCTGTTTAAACACACACATAAAGCATTAAACTGTCAAACACAAAAGTAATAATCTAAAGCAAAAGGTATTAGAATGAGTACCAAGAAGATTGCATCCAGTTTAGTAAAGAAACCGAGGGGGGAGGGGGAATGATTGGGGAATAGTTGGGGGGGAGAGGAACTATGGGAACTATGGTGGGTGGGAACTGGGAAAGGGGAAAGCCTTTGGAATGTAAACATAGAATATAGAAAATAAAAAAAAAAAAGAATGAGTACCAAGAGAGAAGAAGATGGGTCTTCTCAGGCAAGGTAATATATCCCCACACTGATTCACTGGCGCTCTCCCAAGTGATGTATTGGCATATCTGTGCAATATTTCCTACTTAGGAAGGGCGGAACGACCCAGAAGCTCACTGTCAGAAGGGGTCACCCTGGTTCTCCTGGTTCCAATGGAGAAAGCTTAGCTTAGTCAGATGGAAATACTCTCATCTGTGTCTTGAAGAGCCATTTAGAGACCCACTGCACTGAATCAAGCACAAGCCTTAGTGTGTACATGTAGCTGTCCTGTGTAGCTGTTCTGGAACTCACCTTGTAGACCAGGCTGACATCAAACTCATAGATCCACCTGCCTCTGCTATCTGAGTGCTGGGATTAAAGTGGGACCACCGGTCCTGGAAAGGCTTGATGCAGCAATGTAGGGGATTACCAGGACAGAGAAGTGGGAGGGGGTTGATTTTGGAACAGGTGGAGGGAAGAGGGCTTATGGGACTTATGAGGAGGGGGGAACCGGGAAAGGGAAAATCATTTGGAATGTAAACAAAGAATATAGAAAAAAAAGATTTACTATAAAAACTTAAAAACAAAACAAAACAAAACAAAAAAAATGTTTTATGTACTTCATAACCCTGGAAATTCAAGAGCATGGTGCAGATGTCCTCCGCTGTGACAGAGGGCTTTATGGCAGAGGTCTTCAGAAAAGGGAAAACATGGAGAAAGAGAAAGAAAGAGACAGAGGAGAGACCAAGCTCACCCTTTTTCTTTTCTCTTTCTTTTTTTAATAATAAAAATCATTTTATTTATATGACAACTTAAGTAAAATGATTATTACATAAAAGCTAACTAGTACATGTAATTATTACATTAAAGTCCACTGTTAGAAAATAAAGAGGGTCTACATAGAATAATCAAAATTGAAGAAATATATAGAAAAGTGTTAAAATAGGAGAATTTTATGGAAAATAATGATAAATTGGTAAACACAAAAAATATTTCTATACTAATTGACCAAGCACATACAAAAATTTTCTGATCCAATTGAAGATTTTCAAGGAAAATAATTCTGATAAAATAGAAGAAATATATAGAGAAAAGTTTGAAAATTGAAGATTTTCAAGGAAAATAATTCTGATAAAATAGAAGAAATATATAGAGAAAAGTTTGAAAATTGAAGATTTCATGGAAAATAATACAGATAAAATGACACAGAAACATTTCTAAATTAATTGAAGGGGTAAGTAGAAATATTTTCTGATAAAATTGAAGATTTGAAATATTCAATGGAAATTACTTCAGATAAAAAGGGAGACACAGATTTCTAAACTAATTGACAAAGCATGCTGAAAATTTTTCTGATCAAATTGAAGAATTTCATGAAAAACATTTATGATAACACTGAAGAAATATAAAGAAAACGTGTTAAAATTGAAGAATTTGTTGGAAAATAATAATAGCAAAAGGGTAAACAGAACATTTATCTTTACATGACCAAGCACATAAAAAATTTCCTTGTAAATTTGAAGATTTTGATTAATATATTATTGATAAAATTGAAGAAATATATAGAAAAATGTGTTAAAAATGAAGATTTTCATGGAAAATAGATAAAATGGTAGACAGAAAAAATTTATAAACTAATTAAAAAGTTAAGTAGAAACATTTTCTAATAAAATTGAAGATTTTCATGGAAAATAATACAGATACACTTGAAGAAACATATGAAAAAGTGTGAAATTGAACATTTTCATGGAAAAAATTAATGGTAAAATGGTAGACATAGAAAAATATCTAAACTTACTAAACAGGTAAGTAGAAATATTTTCTGATAAAATTGAATATATACACAATATTTCTGAAAATATTGAAGAAATATATAGAAAACTGCTAAAATTGAAGAGTTTCATAGAAAATTATAGATAAAATGGTATAAACAGAGGACATTTCTAAACGAACTGAAGAGGGAAGTAGAAGCATTTTGTGAAAAAAAACTTTAGAATTAATGTAAAATATTTTTGAAAATTGAATAAATATAAAGTGTTCATTTTATTTAGGAAAAGTATTCCTAGGTTGATTGAAAGTGGAATTATAAACATTTTCTGATAAAGCTGAAGATTAGCATGGAAAATATTTCTGATAAAATTCAAGAAATATATAGAAAAACTCATTGAAATTGACTATTTCATGGAAAATTAGAGATAAAATGGTAGACATAAAAAACATTCTAAATTGAAGGTTGAATTAAAAAAATTTGTGATAAAATCAGAGATTTACATGGAAAACATTTCTGATAAAATAGAATATATAGAAAAACATGTTAAAATTGAAGATTATCATGAAAAATGCATATAAAATGGTAGACATAAAAATTACTAAATTAATTGAAAGAGGTATTACAAACATTTTCTGATAAAATTGAAGATTTACATGAAAAAATATTTCTGTTAGTCTATGTCTTTTTATTGGGGAATTGAGTCCATTGATGTTAAGATATATTAAGGAATAGTGATTGTTGCTTCCTGTTAGTTTTGATGTTATTTTATGTTTGGTAGTTATCTTCTTTTGGATTTGTTGGAAGATTACTTTCTTTTTCTAGGGTGTAGTTTCCCTCATTGGCATTTTCTATTATCCTTTGTAGGGCTGAATTTGTGGAAAGATATTGTGTAAATTTGGTTTTATAATGGAATATCTTGGTTTCTCCATCTATGGTGATTGAGAGTTTTGCTGGGTTTAGTAGTGTGGGCTGCCATTTATGTTTTCTTAGGGTCTGTAAGAGAGCTGCCCAGGATCTTCTAACTTTCATCCTTTCTGGTGAGAAGTTTGGTGTAATTCTGATAGGTCTGCCTTTATAAGTTACTTGCCCCTTTTCCCTTACTGCTTCCCCCCTCCCCCCCGTTTTTTTTATTATATATATTATATTATATTATATTATATTATATTATATTATATTATATTATATATATTCTTTATTTACATTTCAGATGATTTCCCCTTTCCTGGTCCCCTCCCTCCCCCCTGAAAGTCCCATAAGCCATCTCCCCTCTCCCGTTCCCCAATCAACCCCCTCCCACTTCCCTGTCTTGGTATTCCCCTACACTGCTGAGTAGAGCCTTTCCAGGACCAGGGGTCTCTCTTCCCTTTGATATCCAACAAGGCCATCCTCTGTTGCCTATGTGTCTGGAGCCATGGGTAACACTGTCTGGTTCTTTGTTTAGTGCATTTGGTGTTTTGATTTTTATGTAATGGGAGGATTTTCTGGTCTGGTCCAGTCTGTTTGGAGTTCTGTAGGCTTCTTGGGCATCTCTTTCTTTAGGTTAGGTAAGTTTTCTTCTATAATTTTGTTGAAGATATTTACTGTCAGTTTAAGTTGGAAATCTTTGCTCTCTTCTATACTTACAATCCTTAGCTTTGATCTTCTCATTGTGTCCTGGAATTCCTGGATGTTTTGAGTTACCAGCTTTATGCATTTTGCATTTTCTTTGACTGTTGAGTCAATGTTTTCTATGGTATCTTCAGCACCTGAGGTTCTTTCTTCTATTTCTTGTATTCTGTTGATGCTTGCATCTATGACTCCTGAATTCTTTCCAAGGTTTTCTATCTCCAGAGATGTCTCACTTTGTGTTTTGTTTATTGTTTCTACTTCCACTTTTAGGTCCTGAATAGTTTTGTTCAGTTCTTTTACTTGATTGTTTATGTTTTCTTGTAATTCTTTAAGGAATTTTTGTGTTTTTAAGGGTTTCTACCTGCTGACCCATGATCTCCTGTATTTCTTTAAGGGATTTTTGTGTTTCCTCTTGTTGATCCATGTTCTCTTTTATTTCTTTAAGGGAGTTATTTATGTCCTTCTTGAAGCCCTCTATCAGCAACATGAGATTTTAAATCCAACTCTTGCTTTTCTGGTGTGTTGGGGTATCTGGGACTTGCTGTGGTGGGAAAACTGGGTTCTGATGTTGCCAAGTAGCCTTGTTTTTTGTTGGTAGGGTTCTTGTGCTTACCTCTCGCCAACTGGTTATCTCTGGTGCTAGTTGGTCTTGTTGTCTCTGGCTGGAGCTTGTCCCTCCTGTGGGCCTGTAAGCCTGTGTCTACTCCTGGGAAACCAACTCTCTTCTGGCAGGATCTGTGCACAGAAGGCTGTGGAGCTGCCTGGCTCCCTGGTGCAAATGGCAGTCTGAAGACATCTGTCCCAGCTGCTCCACCGATCTCATGCCCGGTGTGCTCCTAGCTGTTCTCTTCCAGAGAGAAGGTGGAGATCTCACCTCTGTGCTCAGAAATGAAAGCACTGCTAGGAGATAACTCTCCTGGCAGGCTGTGCACAGAAGGCTGTAGAGCAGCCTGGTTCCCTGTTGTAAATAGCCATTAAAAAGTGTTAAAATTGAAGATTTTTAAAAAAAATTAGATATTTGCTTTATTTACATTTCAAATGTTATCCCCTTTCCGAGTCACCCCTTCCCCCGAAAAACTCCCATCCCATCCCCCTTCCTCCTGGTCATCCCCTACCCCCAAATTCCTGACTTGCATTCTCCTATTCTGTGGAATTGAGCCTTCACAGGACCAATGGCCTCTCCTCTCATTGATGTCTGAAATGGTCATCTTCTGCTACATATGTAGATGGAGCCATGGATCCTTCCATGTGTAGTCTTTGGTTGGTGGTTTAGACCCTGGGAGCTCTAGAGGTACTAGTTGGTACATATTGTTCTTCCTGCAGGGCTGCAAACCTCTTCAGCTCCTTGGGTCCTTTCTCTAGCGGCTCCATTGGGGACCCTATGCTCATTCTATTGGTTGGCTGTGACCCATGGGTATTTTAATCCACTTTCCAATAAGGATCAAAGTTATCAACACTTTGGTCTTCTTTCTTCTTGAGCTTCATACTTTCTTCTTGAGCTGTGAGTTGTATCTTGGGATTTCTGAGCTTTTCTGCTAATATAGGCTTATCAGTGAGTGCATACTCTT
The DNA here is from genome assembly GCA_964023405.1 of Apodemus agrarius. Taxonomy (NCBI): domain Eukaryota; kingdom Metazoa; phylum Chordata; class Mammalia; order Rodentia; family Muridae; genus Apodemus; species Apodemus agrarius. The sequence continues at coordinate 84,006,565 of OZ030011.1, forward strand.
TCGTGATTGGTTACCTCACACAGGATGATATTTTCTAGCTCCATCCATTTGCCTAAGAATTTCATGAATTCACTGTTTTTAATAGCGGAATAGTACTCCATTGTGTAAATGTACCACATTTTCTGTATCCATTCCTCTGTTGAGGGTCATCTGGATTCTTTCCAGCTTCTGGATATTATAAAGAAGGCTGCTATGAATATAGTGGGGCATGTGTCCTTATTACATGTTGGAGCATCTTCTGGGTATATGTCCAGGAGTGGTTTAACTAGGTCCTCAGGTAGTGCTATGTCCAATTTTCTGAGGAACTGCCAAACTGATTTCCAGAGTAGTTTTACCAGCTTGCAATCCCACCAGGAATGGAGGAGTGTTCCTCTTTCTCCACAGCATTTGCTGTCCCCTGAGATTTTGATCTTGGCCATTCTGACTGGTGTGAGGTGGAATCTCAGGGTTTTTTGATTTGCATTTCCCTTATGACTAAGGATGTTGAACATTTCTTTAGGTGTTTCTCAGCCATCTGGTATTCCTCAGTTGAGAATTCTTTGTTTAGCTCTATACCCCATTTTTAATAGGGTTATTAGGTTCTCTGGACTCTAACTTCTTGATTTTTTTGTTTATACTGGATATTAGCCCTCTATCAGATGTAGGATTGGTAAAAATGTTTTACCAATCTGTTGGTTGCTGTTTTGTCCTTTGCCTTACAGAGAAGCTTTGTAATTTTATGAGGTCCCACTTGTCAATTCTTGATCTTAGAGCCATTGGTGTTCTGTTCAGAAACTTTTCCCCTGTGCCCATGTGCTCTAGGTTCTTCCCTACTTTCTCTTCGGTTAGATTCAGTGTATCTGGTTTTCTATAGAGGTCCTTGATCCACTTGGACTGGAGCTTTGGCTAGGGAGATAAGATTGGATCAAACATTGAAGATTTTCATACGACATTATAGCTAAAAAGGTAATAATAGAGAGCATTTCTCAACTATTGAAGAGGGAAGTATAAATAGTTTGTGAAAAAACTAAATTGAAGATTTTCATGGAAAATTATAGATAAAACTGTAGAAAGAACATTTCTAAGCTAATTGATGAGGGAAGTGGAAAATTTTATGAAAAACCTGAAGAATTACATGTAAAATATTTCTGAAAAAAATTGAGGAAATATATAGAAAAAAATGTTAAATTAAAAATTTGGCAGAAAAACAACACAGATAAAATTGCAGACAAAGAAAAAAATTTTTTAATAATAATCTTCATGATGACTTAAATAAAATGATTATCATATAAAAGTTAACTGGTACATATAATTATTACATTAAAGTCCACTGTTAGAAAATATAGAGAGTCTACATGGAATGATCTAATAAAATTGAAGAAGTATATAGAAAGCAGTGATAAAATAGAATTTTATGGAAAATAATGATAAATTGACAAACATAGAAAATATATTTATACTAATTGACCAAGCACATAGAAAAATTTTCTGATTTAATTGAAGATTTTCAAGGAAAATAATTCTGATAAAATAGAATAAATATATAGAGAAAAGTTTGAAAATTGAAGATTTCATGGAAAATAATACAGATAAAATGGTAGATATAGAAGACATTTCTAAACTAATTGAAGAGGTAAGTAGAAATATTTTCTGATAAAATTGAAGATTTACATGGAAAATATTTCTGATAAAATTGAACAAAGACATAGAAGAAAGTGCTGAATTTGAAATATTCAATGGAAATTACTTCAGATAAAAAGGGAGACAGGGAAAAACATTTCTAAACTAATTGACAAAGCATGTTGAAAATTTTCTGATCAATTTGAAGAATTTCATGAAAAATATTTCTGATAACATTGAAGAAATATAGGGAAAATGTGTTAAAATTGAAGAATTTGTTGGAAAATAATAATAGTAAAAAGGTAAACATAGAACATTTATCTTTACAAAATAACCACGCACATAAAATTTTTCCTCATAAATTTGAAGATTTTGAGTAATATATTTCTGATAAAATTGAAGAAATATGTAAAGTGTGTTAAAATGAAGATATTCATGGAAAATAACAGAGATAAAATGGTAGACAGAAAAATGTATAAACTAAAGTTAAGTAAAAACTTTTTCTGATAAAATTGAAGATTTTCATGGAAAATAATACAGATAAACTTGAAAAAACATGAAAAAGTATAAAAATTGAACATTTTCATGGAAAAAATTAATGGTAAATGGTAGACATAGAAAAATATCTAAACTTATTAAACAGGTAAGTAGAAATATTTTCTGATAAAATTGAATATATATACAAAATATTTCTGAAAATATTGAAGAAATATATAGAAAACTGCTAAAATTGAAGATTTTCATGGAAAATTATAGATAAAATGGTATAAACAGAAAACATTACTAAACAAATTGAAGAGGGAAGTAGAAGCATTTTGTGAAAAAACTTTAGAATTAATGTAAAATATTTCTGAAAAATTGAAGAAATATAAAGTGTTAAAATTGAAGATTTTAATACATTATAGCTAAAAAGATAGTAATAGAGAACATTTCTCAACTAATTGAAGATGAAGAGGTTAGCATAAATATTTTGTGAAAAAACTAAATTGAAGATTTTCATGGAAAATTACAGATAAATCTGTAGAAATAGAGAACATTTCTAAACTAATTGATGAGGGAAGTAGAAACATTTTGTAAAAAAACTGAAGAATTACATGTAAAATATTTCTGAAAAAATTGAAGAAATATATAGAAAAAGGTGTTAAAATTAAAAATTCAACAGAAAAACAATAGATAAAATTGTAGAGATAGAAAAATTCTTTTTCTTTAATAATAAAAATCATTTTATTTATATGACAACTTAAGTAAAATGATTATTATATAAAAGCTAACTGATACATGAAATTATTACATTAAAGTCCACTGTTAGAAAATATAGAGCATTCATACAAAATTCTATGATAAAATTGAAGAACTATATAGAAAACAGTGTTAAAATAGGAGAATTTTATGGAAAATAATAATGATCAATTGGTAAACATAGAAAGTATATCTATGCTAATTGACCAAGCACATAGAAAAATTTTCTGATCCAATTGAAGGTTTTCAAGGAAAATAATTGATAAAATAGAAGAAATGTATAGAGAAAAGTTTGAAAATTGAAGATTTCATGGAAAATAATACAGATAAAATGGTAGACATAGAAAACATTTCTAAACCAATTGAAGAGGTAAGTAGAAATATTTTCTGATAAAATTGAAGATTTACATGAAAATATTTCTGATAAAATTGAGTAAATATATAGAAAAAAGTGTTGAATTTGAAATATTCAATGGAAAGTATTATAAAAAGGGAGACGTGGGAAACATTTCTAAACTAATTGACAAAGCATGTTGAAAAATTTTCTGATCAATTTGAAGAATTTCATGAAAAATATTTCTGATAACATTGAAGAAATATAGGGAAAACTGTTAAAATTGAAGAAGTTGTTGGAAAATAATAATAGTAAAAAGGTAAACATAGAATGTTTATCTTTACAAAATGACCAAGCACATAAACATTTTTCTCATAAATTTGAAGATTTTGAGTAATATATTTCTGATAAAATTGAAGAAATATGTAGAAAAGTGTGTTAAAAATGAAGATTTTCATGATAAATAATAGAGATAAATGGTAGACAGAAAAAATTTATAAACTAAAGAATTAAATAGAAACATTTTCTGATAAAATTGAAGATTTTCATGGAAAATAATAGATACAGTTGAAGAAACATGAAAAAGTATGAAAATTGAACATTTTTATGGAAAAAAATTAATGGTAAAATGGTAGACATAAAAAATCTAAACTTATTAAACAGGTAAGTAGAAATATTTTCTGATAAAATTGAATATACACAAAATATTTCTAAAAATATTGAAGAAATACATAGAAAACTCTGCTAAAATTGAAGATTTTCATGAAAAATTATAGATAAAATGGTATAAACAAAGAACATTTCTAAACTAATTGAAGAGGGAAGTAGAAGCATTTTGTGAAAAAACTTTAGAATGTAAAATATTTCTGAAAAAATGAATATAGAGAACTGTTAAAATTGAAGATTTTCATACAACATTATAGCTAAAAGGGTAGTAATAGAGAACATTTCTCAACTAATTGAAGAGGGAAGTATAGTTTGTAAAAAAACTAAAGAATTATATGGAAAATATTTCTGATAAAATTGAATTTATAGAAAAAGTGTTAAATTTGAAGATTTTTCTGGAAAATATTACAGAAAAAACGGTAGACATAGAAAATATTACTAAAATAATTGAAGAAGGAAGTGGAAATATTTTCTGATAGTATTGCAGATATTCATGAAAAATATTCCTGATAAAATTGAGGGAATATATAGAAATAAGTGTTAGAATTGAAGATTTTCATCAAAAATTATAGATAAAACTGTAGAAAGAGAGAACATGTCTAAACTAATTGATGAGGGAAGTGGAAACATTTTTTGAAAAACATGAAGAATTACATGTAAATATTTCTGATAAAAGTGTAGAAATATGTAGAGAAAAGTGTTAAAATTAAAAATTTGACAGAAAAATAAGACAGATAAAATTGTAGACATAGGAAAAATTTCTATTGTTGAGTATGAAGTGTCCTTCTGTGTCTTTTATGATGACTTTTAATTGAAAGCCAATTTTATCCTATATTAGTATGGCTATTCCAGCTTGTTTCCTGGGACCATTTGCTTGGAAAATTGTTTTCCAGCCTTTGACTTTGAGGTAGTGTTTGTCTTTGACACTGAGGTGTTTCCTGTATGCCGCAAAATGTTGGGACCTGTTTACTTATCCAGTCTGTTAGTCTATGTCCTTTTTATTGAAAAATTGAGTCCATTGATGTTAAGAGATATTAAGGAATAGTGATTGTTGCTTCCTGTTAGTTTTGATGTTGTTTTTATATTTGTGTGGTTACCTTCTTTTGGGTTTGTTGGAAGATTACTTTCTTTTTCTAGGATGTAGTTTCCCTTGTTGTGTTTGTGTTTTCTATCTTTTATCCTTTATAGTGCTGGATTTGTGGAAAGATATTGTGTAAATTTGGTTTTATCATGGAATATCTTGGTTTCTCCATCTATGGTGATTTTGCTGGGTTTAGTAGTGTGGGCTGGCATTTGTGTTCTCTTAAGGTCTGTAAGAGATCTGCCCAGGATCTTCTAGCTTTCATCATCTCTGGTGACAAGTAATTCTTGTAGGTCTGCCTTTATAAATTGCTTGCCCTTTTCCCCTTACTGCTTTTAATATTCTTTCTTTGTTTTGTGCATTTGGTGTTTTGATTATTATGTGCTGTGAGGACTTTCTGTTCTGGTCCAGTCTGTTTGGAGTTCGGTAGGCTTCCTGTATATTCGTGGGCATCTCTTTCTTTAGGTTAAGGAACTTTTCTTCGATAATTTTGTTGAAGGTATTTACTGGCCCTTTAAATCGTAAATCTTTGCTCTCTTCTATACTTATAATCCTTTGGTTTGGTCTTCTTATTGTGTCCTGGATTTCCTGATGTTTTGGGTTATAAGCTTTTTGCATTTTGTATTTTCTTTGACTGTTGAGTCAATGTTTTCTATGGTATCTTCAGCACCTGAGATTGATTCTTCTATCTCTTGTATTCTGTTGTTGATGCTTGGCTCCATGACTCCTGAATTCTTTCCAAGGTTATCTATCTCCAGAGTTGTTTCCCTTTGTGATTTCTTCATTGTTTCTACTTCCATTTTTAAGCCCTGGATGGTTTTGTTCAGTTCCTTCACTTGTGTTTTCTTGTAATTCTTTAAGTGATTTTTGTGTTTCCTCTTTAAGGTCTTCTACCTGTTAACCCATGTTCTCCTGTATTTCTTTAAGGGATTTTTGTGTTTCCTCTTTAAGGGCTTTTTACCTGTTGACCAATGTTCTCTTGTATTTCTTTAAGGGAGTTATTTATGTCCTTCTTGAAGTCCTCTATCAGCTTCATGAGATTCTATTTTAAACCCAACTCTTGCTTTCCAGTGTGTTGGGGTATCCGGGACTTGCTGTGGAGGGAGAACTGGGTTCTGATGTTGCCAAGAAGCCTTGGTTTCTATTGGTAGGGTTCTCGTGCTTGCCTTTTGCCATCTGGTTATCTCTGGTGTTAGTTGGTCTTGCTGTCTCTGGCTGGAGCTTGTCCCTCCTGTGGGCCTGTAAGCCTGTGTCCATACTCCTGGGAAACCAACTCTCTTCTGGCAGGGTCTGTGCACAGAGGCTGTGGAGCTGCCTGTCTCCCTGGTGCAAATGGCGATCCGAAAACTCCAGACCCAGCTGCTCTACTGATTGTATGTCGTGTGCTCCTAACTGTTCCTCTCCGGTGAGAAGGTGGAGATGTCACCTTGTGTTCAGAAATGGAGGCACTGCTGGGAGATCACTTTCCCCTGGCGGGCTGTGCACAGAAGGCTGTGGAGCCCCCTGGCTCCCTGGTGCAAATGGCTATCCAAAGGATCCTGACCCAGTTGCTCTACTGATTGTATGCCCTGTGCAGTCCTAGCTGTTCCACTCCAGAGAGATATCAGCAAGAAGGTGGAGATCTTACCTCTGTGCTTAGAAGTGGAGGCACTGCTGGGAGACCACTCTCTCTTGGCAGGCTGTGCACAGAAGGCTGTGGAACCCCCTGCTCCCTGGTCCCACTCACCCTTTTTTCTAGTAGCCCATTCTGATGATTAGCTACTTGATACCAACATGGTCCCTGTCTGAGGGCAGTACTATCATGATCTGCTTACCTTCATTAGGTAAATCTTTTAAGGTTTTCATCATCTTCACATCAACATACTGAATACTAAGCATTCAGTACACAACACAAGCAAATCCTGAGCATATTCATTGACATATAATTGTGTTTCTGTCTTTCTATAGATTATTATGCTTCCATAAAGTAAAATAATAAAATAAAATACTCATTAGTACTGTGAGTCATATTTCTTTACAAAACTGTAGGGCAAAAAAAAAATTGGATGGGACTACAGTGAGGAAGGTCACCTTTCTTAATGTAATAGAGATCGGAGAGTGGTCAACATTGGCAGTGCATGACTTGAGCCATGGCAGTGTGGCTCCAGTATGTAGTCTGCCAATTTCTACGTGGACATGATTCCAGTGAATTTAAACACTTCTGCCTATTAATAAAAACCTTGTACTGACATCTGCACTAGAATTTGGAGCATGTTTCCTGGAGAGAAAATATAGAATGTGATTCAGAGAAACTGAAGCCTTCTTGTATTATGATCCTTTTAATGTACCAGTATCCAGCAGGTACCACTGACCTTCTCCCTATCTCTGTCAGGACAAGAGGGGAATTCTCAGGGTACACTGAGAAAGTCCAAGAACATCAGCAATGGTCCCTCACGTTTTCTGTCTCAGCAGCAGTATAAATATCAGAACTGCTCTGAGGATGGAGATGTGGTTACAAATGCAAACAGTCTCAGCTCACCAGCAATGTTATTGGAATGGCAAACTATACATTTTAAAAATAGTTGCTTAAGATGGCTTGTCATTAGCTAATCAGAACACCTACTCAAGTATGATCACAAATCCCTGCTTCCTCTTTGGGTGGATCTGACTGGAGAGGTCTTGAGCTGATTCTGAAGAACTGAAACTAAAAAAGTGAAGTTCTCTGCTGCTAGTGTCTTCCCAACCTATGCTCAGTGTCTCAGGAGTTTCAACCTTGCACTTATTTAGGTAGATGCAAGCTTAGCAGTTGTAGTTTCAATCACAGTACAACAGATGGCAGTGTTGACCTCAAAAAGTAAAATCTCCCACAGACCTTCCAGATGTTCTCCAGGGCACCTTAAGGTGCAGTGGAGCAGTGTTTGTGTTTTTGGTTTTTTGTTTGTTTGTTTGTTTGTTTTGTTTTTTCGAGACAGGGTTTCTCTGTGTAGCTCTGGCTGTCCTGGAATTCACTCTGTAGACCAGGCTAGCTTCAAACTCAGAAATCTGCCTGCCTCTGCCTCCCAAGTGCTGGGGATTAAAGGCGTGTGCCACAACCGCCTGGCTAAATTTTTTTTGTTTGATTGGTTTTTTTGTGGTGGTGCAGGTTTTGAACTATAGCCCAAAGGTCACATCCTTCTGGAACAAAGAGCACCTAAGTAAAATACCTAAATGGGCTCTGCGGCAAAGTGAAGAGCGTGATTCAGAAATTTTGTGGCTTTTTAATCATTTGCTGCTTTTTTTAAAAAAAATATGGTTATTATTGCTTATAGATTAGGCATACCAGACATTTTCTATACAGCTGTAGAGGCTAAATACTTGAAGCTTTGTAGGGGCACAGGTGGTCTCTCTTTCTGTTGGAGTTCTTTAACACACATGAAAAATTCTTATCTCTCAAATTCAGCTCACAGGCTGTAGGCTGCTAGTGACTGTTCTGGTCAAAAGCTCAGAGTAACACACTGAAGTGCAGTGCAGCAAGACGTCTTCTGCAAGGCTGGAGTCTCAGTCTTGTCAGGTCTCACCTGCTTTGCTTCTAAGACTGCAAACATGCAACCGAGCATGGAACACCTGCAGGGTTTGATCTTAAAATTACTGTAAATGGTGCAGTTTTTACCTTAAATTATTTAAGGAGACTTGCAAGCAATTCCAGCTTCATAAAGAATTCCTGTTAAAATTCCCAAGGAGAGCAGTTCTTGCACAAAAACTTTCCTTACTTTTTAGGTTAATAACTGTAAATGGCTAATAAGATCCCATACTTAATTACAATCTTTAGCTCAGATTACATTCAATAACTTTATAGAATATGTCACTTGAGATTCCTAGCTTTTTCTTCCTAAATTAATGATGCTGCCTTAAAGCTAGGTGCTGTGGTTATTATTCCTTAGATTTTTATATCATCTGGTAAAAACAACAGAAATAAAGTGAGCGCTGGTGAGGTTGGTACACACTTTTAATCCCTGCCCTCCGGAGGCAGAGACAGGTAAATTTCTGATTTTGAAGCCAGCCTGGTCCAGGGCTACGTAGAGAAACCGTGTCTTGAAAAACCAAAACCAAAACCCAAACAAACAAAAACAAAAGAGCCCCCAAAACTAAACCAACAAAACAGAAAATCAAAACCACAAAGAAACAAAAACAACAGAAACAAGACCAACCCTTTCTGTTATTCCTAAAATAAATACCACTGGCTATGGATATTTTGAGATCAGGAAATTTCTTAGGGAACTTAGTATACATACATACATATATATATATATATATATATATATACACACACACACACACACACACACATATATATACACATACATACACACATATATATATATATATATATATATATATACATATATATATTTATTTAAAATTTATTTATTTTTTGAGTCAGGGTTTCACTAAGTAGCCTTTGCTGGCCCTTAACTCTATGTAGACCAGGCTGGCCCTGAAGCATCCAGATCTGCCTGCCTCTGCCTCCCAAGTGCTTGGTCAGAATCTGATTTAAAATACCCCTTTTTTTGTTTTTTTGTTTTTGTTGTTGTTGTTGTTTTTGTTTTTCGAGACAGGGTTTCTCTGTATAGTCCTGACTGTCCTGGAACTCACCCTGTAGACCAGGCTGGCCTCGAAACTCAGAAATCCGCCTGCCTCTGCCTCCCAAGTGCCAGAATTACAGGCGTGCGCCACCAACGCCCAGCTAAAATACACTTTTAAAGTGCACTATTATGGCCAGCCTGGTCTACAGAATGAGTTCTAGGACAGCCAGGGCTACACAGAGAAACCCTGTCTCGGAAAAACAAAAACAAAAACAAAAACAAACCAAAACCCCCAAACCAAACCAAAACAAAAAGGTGCACTATTCTTATAGCTTTCCAGATAAAAATTTCCTGTGGGTTCTACCAAGCTTTGAAATGTCCTTTCTTTGTTTTTATAAACATCTTTAAAGGATTGCTGGCCACATTTTATGATTGGTTCATGACCAATTTGGTTCCTTCTGTTTTACAAAGACGGGAATATTCACAAAACGACGGTTTGCCTCCTTCGGCCAAACATAGTGGGACACAATTACCTTATGCAACCCAATGTGCTTAATTAACCACTATAGTCCTAAGTTACCAGCTTCAGCTTCATCACCAGTTTTTCTTGGGCCACTGGAAATATGTAGCGTTTCCAAAGTGCGTTTCTTCCTTCGTAATGGGGGCACTGGTTCCAGTTCCAACTTGTGGGGCTTGGCTGGACTCGCTTAGGAGGTAATGCTTGCCTTATAAAAGGTAGGCTACCCTCCTAGACAGCACATGCCGGGAGGGCGGCCGCGCAGACTCCCCCAGGCTGCCTTGTGACGTGACGTAAGGGACCCACCCGGCTAGTGTCCTCCGACATCCCGGACCCTGAATCACCGCCGCCGCCCAGAGGCCGCCCTAGGGTGACTGGAAGAGGGGCGGTACCGGCGACGCCCTCCCGCACCCAGCCTGGGGCCGCAGAAACACCGAGAAACGGCGGCCGAAGCCCCGCCCGTCTGCGCCGGCGGCGGGCGCCGAAAGGGGTTGGAACGTGACCTTGTTTGGGCGTTGCTAGGAGACGCGGCCAGCACGCGCGCGCGCGCGACCCCCGCGGGCAAGCGCGGCGCGAGGGGCGGAGCCGCGGCCCGTAGCGAGGCTGGCGAGCACCGTTAGCCCGGCTGGCGCGCGGCGTCGGCCCGGCCGCCGTCAGGCCTCGCCGCTGCCCGGGGACAGACTCCCCGGCGGCTGACAGCCGCGGAGGCGGGACGACGGAGGACCGTCCTCCAGGTGAGTGGCGCGGGGTTATGCCGGACTAGAGGCCGGCGGGTGAACGCGCTAGTGCGCGAGCGGCTCGGCGTCCGGAGGGACTGGCGCGGCCCAGCGAGCCCTGGCGCACAGCGAGCTGGGGCGCTGTGGGCGGCTCCCGCCGTGTAGGGCCGCGTCACTGTGGCCCGTGCTGCAGGCGCCCGGGGCGGCTGAACCTGCGGCCCGGGGCTGGGCGTCCTCGGCATTGCCTCTTTTCCCGCTTAGGGCAACAGGTGGTGCCGGAGGGCCGAGAGCGAGCCTTGGAGCTGCCGACCTGGGAGTGGCAGGCACCCTCGCCAATTAGGGCGCCTGGGCGGGAGTGGCATGGCCGCCCTGCCACGCTGACCAATGGGATCGCGGGGCCTGGGTGGGCCGTGAGGGTGGGCGTGGCCAGAGACGGCGTCTGGGCTTCCCTGTGGGGCGGCAGCCAGAGCGGCGCGGAGGTCTCGGTTGGGAGGAGCGGTACCGCGTTCCTCGCGCGGAGGAGCTACCAGCCGATGTTCCCCCATTGGAATCCCGACTCCAGCCCGGGAGGTGAGAGCTTTGGGATCGGGGACGGAGCCAGGAAAGTGAGCCTGGGTACCGGGTGAGACGTGCCGGCTTAGATCTCCCAGATAGGGCTGCCGTTTTTGAGTTTTCGGCCAAGAAAAGGCACTTCAGTGGTGGATACGGTGTCGGGCACCAGATAGTGGTGCCTGGGTTGCCTTCAGAATGAGCTTTTGAGGTTCGGGGGACCGTAGAGAACAGAGAAAAGTACACGTTACTGCTGTTAGAGTGAATCAAAGAAAGCCTTTCGGTGACAGTTATTCATCGTTTGTTATGGATTGAGTAGTACATTTACTATCTCATCTGGTATGTTTACTCATAGCAAGTTTTATTAAGTCCCTCATGTGCTTATTTTTGGTGAAAGTAGAGAAGCCTCATTTTTTAATGTGCTCACAGTAATAACTTAACTCATTTCCTCCCCAGCAATCGCGTAGCTCGATCACCCAGGAAGAGAAATTGTAAGCAGATAAGAAGAACGCATTCAGCTTGGGACACCATTTGCAGCTGGAAATGGGGAATGGACTGTCAGACCAGACTTCCATCCTGTCCAGCCTGCCATCCTTTCAATCCTTTCACATTGTTATTCTGGGTTTGGACTGTGCTGGGAAGACAACAGTTTTATACAGGCTGCAGTTCAACGAATTTGTAAATACCGTACCTACCAAAGGATTTAACACTGAGAAAATTAAGGTAACCTTGGGCAATTCCAAAACAGTCACTTTTCACTTCTGGGATGTAGGTGGTCAAGAGAAATTAAGACCACTGTGGAAGTCATATACCCGATGCACAGACGGCATTGTGTTTGTGGTGGACTCTGTCGACGTTGAGAGAATGGAAGAAGCCAAAACTGAACTTCATAAAATAACTAGGATATCAGAAAATCAGGGAGTCCCTGTGCTTATAATCGCTAACAAACAAGACCTGAGGAACTCACTCTCTCTCTCAGAGATTGAGAAGTTGTTAGCAATGGGGGAACTGAGCTCATCCACCCCTTGGCATTTGCAGCCCACCTGTGCCATCATAGGCGATGGGCTAAAGGAAGGACTTGAGAAACTACATGATATGATAATTAAAAGGAGAAAAATGTTGCGGCAACAGAAAAAGAAAAGATGAATGGCAGTACCTTTTATGTCGGTGTGGAATAGGTTTTCCTTGGTCTGATTTCCGACAAGCTGAATGAAGAGAGTCTACAGCCTGGTCTGCCTGTCTGCCCTCATGGATGCTGTTAAAGCTTTGTTTGTTGAACAGTCAGATACCCAACTCTGTTGCCTTGTGGAAGATGAGTAAATGCCATGCTTCTTAAAGTGGTCTCTTCTCCCTGACCCACAAATCTTTTGGTACTACCGCATTTTGGGAAGCCAAAAACAAAAAAACAAACAAACAAACAAACAAAAAAAAACAAAAAAACAAAGGCTGATAATTGACCAGAAAACAATTTTGTGGAAATTTGACCTGAAGTTAGTAAAATAAAACTTTGAAGAGTGTATGCTTAGTGTTTTGTGCTTGTATCTCTTGGGGGGGAAGCCTTTGCCAAGAAATTGCAAACAAGGCTTTGTAAACACAAAATGCTAATGATTGGAAATGTTAAGGTAGATTAGTGTGTACACATGTACACACAGTTAAGTTGAACATGCTGGAATAAGAAGGAAGTATTATTTTTGGAGGTTTGATCAGGTGGTTTTTAACATTCTGGAAACAATTTAATGCTATCTCTTTAATTCTAGAAAATGTTTAGTTGGTCTAGCATTAATTAAAATATTTGGGGTATATTCAAATGCATGGGTTAGTTTTCCTGACAAGCATGTTTTGGTGTATAGTCTTTAGAAATAGCTATGCATCTGTCTACACAGGTTTAAAACAACTTTTTTGGGTCTTGGAGCTATTGTAGAAATAGTTCATTGTCAGAAGCGCACTGTTACTTGAACCTAAAAAAATGACTGATGTAAATATGGGTATGTTGACTAAAAACATATGCTTGAATATATGAATGGATTTATAGAGAAAGTGTTGGTGAATTCAGTTAGAGGGAGTTACTGTAATACATAGTCTCTAAATAATCTAGTTAAAAGATACTTGTTTTCTTACTATTTACTGGATGGAGACGGATTTTTTTTCATATATTTTTGTAGCATTTTGGGAGAAATGAAAGCTTTATAATCACCTGATGCGCCGTGGATTGAAAATGTAAGGTACCTTTCCATATGTGCTCTGAGCTTTAAATTTTTGTTAATGGGCTGAACAGTATTCTCAGAGCTTCCTAGCTCTGGTTGTAGGAAGAAATGGTACAGTAGTGCAGATAGGAATCAGGATCCTGGAATACGAACCAGAGAAATAGCCAAGCCATTTTAAGATAATTAACTGGTGCTGTTTCAACTGTAATAAATACAAAATGAAATTACAAGGAGGGGAGAGCTTTAATTTTTCTCTCCAGGAAGACTTACTTCCAGTAATCACATATAGCAAATCAGTGTTTTTCCTCTGTTTGGAGCCAACAGCTGTTTGTTCTGAAATCACCAAAGGAAGTGTACTTTGCTAGTAGGACTCAGTTTGGTTTTTGAACTTTTACATTTTTTTTTTTCTTCAGTGACACAGGTGAATTTTTGGAACTTTGATTTTTGTTACAAAATGAAGTAGCAGCCAGGGGAGCTTCCATGTCAAATGTACCTGCTCTAGGAATGGTCACCTAGAGTGTATGTACTTAGAGAGCTCTGGAGAGTAGTCACCACTAAACAACTGGAGGCATTAGGATAACAGTCTCACTCTGAGTTTATGTCTTCCCACTTTTGCAGCTTTTAATTAGATATGTAAGAAGAGCCTTTATCAGCTGGGATATTTAGTTTTATATTAGCTTGGATTTTCTCTGGTGAGGTTTCCACAGAAGGCTGTTTTCTGGGAGTCCCCTCCCCTCCACACACCCCTTTTACTTATACTGAATTCAGTACCCTCTCCCAAATCCCTAAGTCCAGAGAAACTTATCTTCCTCAATTCTAAGACAGTTTTCACTCTGCCTTTAATCCCAACACTTTGGAGGCAGATCTCTGAGTTCAAGGACAGCCAGGGATACATAGAGTCCCTGTCTCAAAACAAAGTTTGTGCTAACTAGCTCTTGACTCTTGTTTTGTACCTTAGAATTGGACCAGCAAGTCCATGTTATCCTTATTTATAGAACAGCAAAATGGCCATTGCATAAAATTGTATTTATATGAGCCATTTCAAAATTTCTATCACCTATTAGAGAGCTATTAATCACATAAACTAATGAATTTATGTAGGTTTTTAATTTTAAGTTAAAAGTACCCTTTTTCAAGTACCCTTTGTCTTTTTAAAGTGTCAGGGATCAAACTCTGGGCCCCATGTGTGTGAAGCAATCATCAATGAACTACATCTCCAGTAGTACATCATTGATTAAAGTATATCTCTAAAATAGTTAACTGTATTGGAAATGAGTTGGTTTATACAAAATAGTAATTGGGTTAAACATTCTAAATTCAAATTTACTACTGTGGAGCAAAATTTTAAAATATCCTTTGATATTTAAAGGGTCATATATCCAAGCTTATGCTAAAAAAGATTATAAATGTTATGGTTTAGCCTAGATAGATTCATTAATCCTTAGAGGAAGCCTAAAACTGCAGTGTTAGGATGTGCAGATGGAAGTCCATAACTAGTCCGTAGGCACCTGGATGGTGGCTTAAGGACAAGAGCAGAGGGCACACGCTGTAGAATGTTTGGGTGGGAGCAGGGATTATGGGTACGATAGGTGTTTGCTGTCAGGCACAAGGCTCTGTCAGGTTTGAGTCCTAGCACTGCAAATGAAAACTAAACCACTTACCAGAATGGCTTCTTCAGAAGAGTTTAATTGTTTATAGTGGCCATGAGAGAAATCTGGTATAGTATTTCAGTGTTCTATTTAATGTAATGGTTTTATCATATAAACAATGATTTTAGCGGTAACAAAACACAAAAATGTTTCTTCAAAATAAATTAATGCAACTTGGAGTCTTGTGTTAGACTATCATTTGAAGTTCTATTTTTTTTTTATTATTTTTCTGAAATTAGGTCTATGTATGTACATTCTGGGTGCTGCCTGGGATTATCAGCATGTACTATATTAAAATTTCATTTTTTGCAGGACATTCTGGAAAAGGATAGTATTGATGTAGAATACTGAAATTCTTTTTTAGTTGGGACTTCCATAGGCACAAATGATATAAAAAAAATCACAAATTAATACTAAAATACTTGAAGACCAAAAATACTCCCAATAGACTGAGTTCCAGGCAGCCAGAGAATGTTTCAATTTTATGCAAATTCAAAATACAGAGGTATTTAAAGAGAAGATAGATTTGGAGAAGAATCAATGTACTACTAAAAACCTGAGGTTCAGAGTTAGTGTTAAATCTTGGCATTTTTTTTTGCGCATATATATATATCTGCGCAAATCCATTGAAATTTGTCAATGTTTCATGTTTTTTAAGTTTATGTAGGCTCACATAGCTTGAGAAGATTGAGGGAAGTGATGTGTATAAGCCATTCTTACTGAGTAGGGATTCGTTGAGATGCAGTATATCATTGATCATCACCACACAAGCCCCTGCTTGATAATGGAACCTACTTACTAGACCTGTCTTAGTCAGTTTAATATCTGTTTCTTAGTCCTTTGTTTGTAAGCTGAGGATCATAGCTACTGATTGTTGAATAAAAGGATTAAATGCAGCTGGGTGGTGGTGGCGCATGCCTGTAATCCCAGTGCTTGGGAGGCAGAAGCAGGTGGATTTCTGAGTTCAAGGCCAGCCTGGTCTACAGAGTGAGTTCCAGGACAGCCAGGGCTATACAGAGGAACCCTGTCTCGAAAAAACACCAAAAAAAAAAAAAAAAATAAATAAATAAATAAATAAATGCTTTGGTAGTTACTGGGACTTGGCGCACAGTAGCCATACATTAGTAGTTAGAATATGTTCCTTGCAATCATAGTTGAAGCAAAGACATTAGGGGATGGGAATGATGAAAGCTCACAGTATGGTTTTCTTAGAATCTGTGTGCTAGAGCACAACATGGCAGCACGGTAGAACTTCTGAGCGAATAAACATCCCCCATTCTTTGAAGTCTCAGTCATTTTTACATTTGGGTATAATAAAAGTCTTAACATTTCCCCACAAAAAAGTGAAAGTTTTGGTTGCTTTCTAGGCAATGACTAAACACTACTTTGCTTTACAGAAATTTAAAAAATCCCAAACTAAGTGCAGATCTTAAAAATGCTTGTTTTTAAATGACTGAATTTGGAGGTCTTTCCCTCCTCCCATCCCATACTGGAGGTTGACACCAGGACTTTGCTGCTGCCCCTGAGGCGCCTCCCTACCTCTTCTGCTCATGGTCTTTAAGTTTCCGTTTCCTTTGCAGCAATTGGTTTTACCCATAATGAGCAAGATGGTTTTACAAGTAAACTGGGTTTAAAAAAAAATCCCAAGTTATTAGACTGAGTAAGTCCTATTTTAGGGGAGGTGGATCTTTACCGCAGTTTTGTAAGGGAGAATTAAAGCATTGCTGAAAGTCTGGAGAGACGGTTTATCGGTTAAAAGCACACATTCTCTTGTGGAGGACCAGAGTTCAGTTCCCAGCTCCCACACTGGGCAGCAATAGGGGATCTGTGGCATCCTTAGGTATCTGAATTCATGTGCATCAGCCAGCCCTCACACATACACATTTTTTGTTTGTTTTTTTTGTTTGTTTTTTTGTTTGTTTGTTTCTTGGAGACAGGGTTTCTCTGTGTAGCCCTGGCTGTCCTGGAACTCACTCTGTAGACCAGGCTGGCCTCGAACTCAGAAATCCGCCTGCCTCTGCCTCCCAAGTGCTGGGACCACAGGCGTGTGCCACCACGCCCGGCCTCACATACACATTATTTAAAAAATTTAAAAGTCTTTAAAGCATTATTGAAACAATTATCTAGAAGATTGTCCCATGCAGTGCAGCCGTGACGAGACTACTGTGAAACTGCTTCTCAGTGACAGCAGCTGGTATAACACAGTGACAGGCTGGAGGAAGCATTATTAGCTAGGGACCTGCTGGGAGCACAAAACCTCAGCCTCCACTCCATACCTAGGAATGTGAAACTCTGGGGTTGGGCCGGCATTCTTGGTGCTTACAACATCCAGGTGATTCTGGTACTCATTAAAGTTAACCATTGCATTAACATAAAACCCAGCTGTTATAGAAAGTGAGACTGGGGACATGACTCTGGTAGAGTATATGTTTGAGGACTTTCATTTAATCTCCAGTACTGGAAAGAAAATTGAAAGAAACGTTGTAATACCAAAAAAAAAAAAAAAAAAAAGTGGTTAATACTATATAATTTAGACCTTTTTATTTTTGTTTGGTTTTGAAGACAGTGTCTTAACTCAGTTGCCTAAAGTGGACTGAAATTCACTATGTGGCCCAGGCTGGTCTTGAACTCTCAATCTTGCCTCACCTTACTGAGTACTAGGATTCCAGGCACGAGCCTCTAACATACCTTTTTAAAAGGGTTTTTGTAGAAGCACAGTGCCTGCCTCTGTTATTTCTTTGTTAGTTCAGGATAGTGAACCCTGGTGATCCTCCTGCCTCAGCCTCTGAGTGCTAGGATTAAAGGCGGGTGTGTTATCATCCTGTCTACACAGTGGTTGCTTTATAATAAGCATTTAGCAAAACCTTGAGTGAATTTTAAATAGTGCCAAATATTTTTTTAAGTGTCAAATCCTATAAATTAATTTTTATCTATACATGTGAAAGGAGCTTTGCTTCTGAGCCAGCTGAGTATCTTAAGATGTGCATAGCATAGGTGGTTGGGGATGTTCAAGTAGATTCACTGAAAACATGCTGTTGTAAGATTTTCTCTGTTTAGCCCTGGCTGTCCTGGAACTCACCTCTGTAGACCAGGCTGGCCTCGAACTCAGAAATCCACCTGTCTCTGCCTCCCAAGTGCTGGGATTAAAGGCGTGCACCACCACTGCCTGGCCTGTTGTAAGATTTTTATAGTAAAATCTTTGTCAACTTGAAAACTCTCAGAAGTTAGACCAACATAATTGTGTTGGTAAGCTTTCCAGTACTGTGACAAAATACTTGGGATAACTTTAAAAGAGAGAAAAGGTTTGTTTTGGCTCACGGTTTCAGAGCTTCCAGTCCATGATCCTTGTCTCTCTTGCACTGGGCCTGTGATGGCCAAGTAGATCATGCCAGGAACCCGTAGAGGAGGAGGAGGTCTGTCCACCTCTTTATAGCTGGGAAGTACAGAAGGAGCTGAAGCCCTAGTATTTCTGTTAGGAGCACATCCCAAATGGCTTAAATTCTTTCAGTAGCCCCCTTCCCACTGTCCTGACTCTGAGCCTTTATCCCATGTCTAAACCAGAGCAATTACCAACACTCAAAATAACTCATTTCATTTGAATGGTAACTTTGGACCAATCTGGTTTCTTCCACTGGTTGTCTACTTGGTGTTTAGATTTCCCTGATGACAAAATTCTTTTTTGAAACTTTAAATTCATGGGCCAGTGAGAGGGCTCAGCCTGTGAAGGTGCCTGCAGCCAAGCCTGGTTACCTGAGTTTCATCCCTAGAATCCACATGGTGGAAGTAGAGAACTGCAGCAAGTTGCCCTTTGACCTCCTGCTTGGTATCTCGTGTGAACACCCCCTCTCCCCCCATTATTTTCTAAAAATTGTAATCTTAGAATCCAGGTCCTACCAATATTGGACCACATGTTGTGCTTTGTTGATGATACACGTTTCGTAGGTTTCCCTTCTCTTTTATTGAATTCTTTTTTTCCCCTATGTAGTTTCCCACCTGCTAGGGCAGTGGTTCTCAACCTTTGGGTCTCGACCCCTGGGGTTGCGTATCAGATATTTGTGATTCATAACAGAAGCAAAGTTACAGTTATGAAGTAGGAACAAAATAAGTTTATGGTTGTGGATCTTCAAGGGTCACATCATTAGGAAGGTTGAGAACTATATGCTCTAGACTTTGCTGAACACATCTCAGTAGTGTTGTGTATTAATAACATGCTTTTGGTGCTTTGATTTTCCTGCTTCTCTTTTTGTAGTGTTCATTTATAGATTGTCTACATTTTAATGACATTAATGGAACACCTTATAATGCTGGGTATATTCTCTGTATCATCAAATGTCATAATCTTGTGCAGCTATTCAGCACTTAAAATATGACTTGTATATGTGAGAAATAGTGGCTTAAATTTATACAGAAAACCTTGTAACAGGATACATTTAGCTAAGCAACACTAACTAAACAGGCTATCAAGTATGTCCATTGAATATTTTGCAAAAGTTATTATGAGGCTTTTTGTACTATTTGAGTGTTTGTGTAATAAACTTCTGTATGGTCCTTTCTGAACTCAGACTTACTACATAGCCTAAGCTAGCCTTAAATTTTCAGTGAACTTTCTGTCTCTGCTTTCTAGGTGCTTAAATTATAGGGTTATAAGTGTGAACCATTATGCCCGGCACTGATTTTTATTAGCACCTTAAAGATTTATCTTTTCTTAGATGTTTGTTTACACATATGTGTTGGTGTCTATGTGAGTGGATGACACTCAAACATGGGCACTTGGATATCCATGGAGGGCAAAAGGAGGAGCTAGATCTCCTGGAGCTAGAGTTACAGGTGGGTGTGAGCCCCGTAGCCGGCACAGGCTGGGAATGACCTCCAGCCACAAGCAGCCTGAGCCATCTCCCCAGCTCCTTGTTAGCTCTTTGCTCCCATACTTTTTGCTGGCAAGGGAGCTTCTAGAATAATAGGCTCTGGTGAAAGTAGGGTGTCTTTATTCTCTGACCACTTGTGATATTTGTCTTTATTTTTTGGCAAGTGGATTGTATGTCTAGGGGTACTTTTCTTTGTATTCTTTTGACAGAATAGCTACAGAATTGTACATATCAATCTCCAGCACCACAATAAATAATAAATTTTAAAAGTTGCTCTTAGTTTTACCCATTAGTCTAAGCCCCAGTGTCTCTTGTTAACTCTTGTCTTATTAAACTATGAAGCTCCATTTCAAGTATACCTTAAATTTTTTATATGATTTGTACGTAGTAGGACTTTTTTCTTCATGTGCCGGTGATTGAGTTTAGAGGTTTGTGCATGATAGGCGGGTGTTCTTTTACTGAGCTACATAATAAATTCTCACCAAAGATTGCTTATGTCTGCTGGAGTGATTATCTAAAACTTCTAGATTTGACATGCTGTGACTGGAGAGCTGCTAGGTCAGTTGGAAAAAGTTTGTGACGTAAGTGTTGGCAGCGGCTTAGCAGACCATCAAGAGAGGAAAGGTTGCTAATTAATATGAGACTTGGTTTCTTAAGCCAGTATGCTAAAAATGCTGTTTAGTTATAATTGCCACTTACCAGCTACTTTAAATAGGATATCACACTACTCTCAACTGCAGCATGGGATGGAAACTCATATACTGGCTTAAAGTTAAAATTAAAGGGTTAATTGATGCTGTTTGGTATTCAAGTATCTTTTTTGTTGTTAATTTTTTATTCGATATATTCTTTATTTACATTTCATATGATATCTGCTTTCCTGGATCCCCCATTCCCTGAAAGTCCCATAAGCCCTCTTCCCTCCCCCTGTTCCCCAATCCACCTCTTCCTGTTTCCCTGTCCTGTCCTGGTATTCCCCTACACTGCTGCACTGACCCTTTCCAGGACCAGGGCCTCTCCTTCCTTCTTCTTGGGCATCATTTGATATGTGAATTGTTTTTTGCTTCTGGGTTAATATCCGCTTATCAGGGAGTGCATACCATGTGTGTTCTTTTGTGATTGAGTCGCCTCACTCAGGAGGAGGAATGACATTCTCCAGTTCCACCCACTTGCCTAAGAGTTTCATGAATTCATTGTTTTTAATAGCTGACTAGTATTCCATAGTGTAAATATACCACATTTTATGTATCCATTCCTCCGTTGAGGGACATCTGGGTTCTTTCCAGCTTGGGACTAGGGCTGGTATGAACATGGTGGAGCATGTATCCTTATTACATGCTGGGGAATCCTCTGGGTATATGCCCAGGAGTGGTATATCGGGGGTCCTCTGATAGTATCATGCCCAGTTTTCTGAGGAACCTCCAGACTGATTTCCAGAGTTGTTGTACCATCTTGCAACCCCACCAGCAGTGGAAGAGTGTTCCTCTTTCTCCACATCCTTGCCAGCACCTGTTTTCTCCTGAGTTTTTGATCTTAACCATTCTGACTGGTGTGAGGTGAAATCTCAGGGTTGTTTTGATTTGCATTTCCCTGATGACTAAGGATGTTGAACATTTCTTTAGGTGCTTCTCATCCATCAGATATTCCTCAAGTGAAAATTTTTTGTTTAGCTCTGTTATTCTTAATCTACATTCGGTGCATTACTATTAGCTTACAAATGAAATTTTATCTGAGGTACCATAGACTCCGTGGGTTTGAGTAGATAATCTGAAGTCCCTTTTTAGAGTTTGTTGCCAGTGTACATGGGCTATATGGCTCCCTCTCTCAGTGAGATATTGTTTGTATTGTCATTTCATAAAAGAGATTATATTGTCATTTCTTTATGTAGTGAATGTGGTTGGAATGATAATGGATAGAAACAAGCAAATGCTTATGCCAAACCCAGTGTTGGACAACAGAAGCAGAGATGTTGGTTTAGAGAACCATTGGAGGATGAAAGTGGTTTTGAAGAAGTAGCACTAAATTTGTTTTTTCATTTGTGTGTGATAAACACGGATGTTCAGGGGTCTCTGATGTGAAGGGGGAAGCAGCAAGTCATCCGGAGTCGGGACAGAGAGCTTTGCCCTGTCCCCGGGAAGACACCTGTATTCTCTGTAATGAGCATCGACACTTTGATTGCACAGCCTTGGCGAAGTGTGAATGGAATGGGCCGCGGTTTCTAAGTCGCAGCATAATACTTAATTGGCCATGCACAAACAGGATGTCATTGTCATTCCTGTCAGACTACGGAACAGTAATTTGGTAACGTGTAGACACCTGGCTTTGTGTCTTCTCTAACTTGAAATAAAAGGGAGGATACTAGTGAGTCTAGTTTTTTTCTTTCTTTCTTTTCCTTCTTGGCATTTGCCCTCTGAAAGAGGTTTCCTGGTCTTTGTAAGCATATGTAACATGGTGCTAGGATGTATGTGATAGTATGTTAGTTTTGGTCTTTTTGAAGCGTAACTTGAAGGAGCCATTACGTTTGCT
Organism: Apodemus agrarius; assembly: GCA_964023405.1. NCBI lineage: Eukaryota > Metazoa > Chordata > Mammalia > Rodentia > Muridae > Apodemus > Apodemus agrarius. The sequence continues at coordinate 84,029,051 of OZ030011.1, forward strand.
GAATTATGAATAATAATAACACGAGTGCTGCATGACTGTTCAACACTGATAACAACTGGTGATCCCCGGGCCAGGCGTCTGCTGATTCACAGTCACTGTGTTTTCATGGCGAGTAACCTTGGTTCTGCAAATGCACCACTTTTCTTAAAGTACGTTTGTCTATGGGAGTCATAGTCACAGGCTAATAGGTTAAGATGGTATTCTCAGGATGGCTGTCCGTCCACTGGAGTCACAGTCGCAGACAGTTGACAGAGAAGTTGAGACTGTATTCTTCACTTTTGAGTTTGGAAGAGTTTCAAACTTGAATAAGAGTTATAAATGTAACACAAAAATATCTGCAACCTTTCACCCAGAGGCACCCTCCTGGCCAGTCGATTCAACAATGTCCTTTATGACACAGGGATGCAGTCCAGGCTCAGCGAGGTGGCTAATATCATTTACCCTGGGACTCTTCCTCCTCCCTTCCTTGACTTTGATGCCACCACATTGTTTATGAAGATTACAGGTAAGATGTTAACACAAATAACCTTTGAAGTAAATTTGGCTTTATCTAATAATTTCCTCATAATTCTGTCCAGCCAATCCCCCCTTTGACAGCATTTTCACAGTTATGGTATTTTTCTTATATCCAATCATTGGCATTCGGTGTCAATGTTTTACTCTTATTGGTGATGTCTGGATTGGTTATTTTAGTGATTTAGGCATAGTGGCACTTTAATCACTGAACCTGGAGAGGCAGAGGCAAAAGGTCTTTGTGAGTTCAGGTTCTCATGAGATAGGCTACATAAGACCCTATCTCAAAAACAACAAACACACAAACAAACAAACAAACAAAAAACAGGTTATGCTTGCCAAGTTCCTCCATTGGAAGCATGCTATTTTGTTACAACTTGTAATTAGGAATTACCTGTAAAGAGAAGTATTTAGGCTAAAATATGCCTCTGCTAAACCTGCTTTTGTCTATTGCCATTAGCATCTACTGCCTGATTAAGTATTATATTGGTTAAAAACATTCTAATTTTTAGTGCTTTTGTTCTAGTTATTTAATATTAAGCTCCCACTTAAGTTGCTTATGTCATTATAGATTGATTTACTTATGTCATTATGATCTCCTGAAATCATGTATTGCCTAGTAAGCTCTAATTTAGTTTATCATGGTTTACTTTGGTGATCAAATTGAGATTTGAGTAGCGGGAATGAGCTCTCTCAAGGTAAATGCTATGTGTATTTTTTGTTCTTTCTCTCTCTTTCTTTCTTTCTCTCTCTCTCTCTCTCTCTCTCTCTTTCTCTCTCTTTCTTTCTTTCTTTCTTCCTTATTTATTTAGACATGATTTCTCTGTGTAGCTCCTGAAACTCACTCTGTAGAACAGGCTGGCCTTGAACTCAGATTTTCCCCTTGCCTGTGCCCCTGAGTGCTGGGATTAAAGGCGTGTGCCTCCACCCAGCTTATCTATTTTATTTTTGAGGTAGGCTCTCCGGAAGCTCTGACCCCAGGCCGATTGGAACTCACTGTGGAGCAGAGGGTAGCCTTGGGTCTCCTGAGGCCCCTGCCCGTGTGTTCTGCGTGCCTGGCGTTTTGGTTGAGACAAGGCCCAGGCTGGCCTGTCACTTGCCTTCCTCAGCCCCTTAAGCGTTGCTATTGCAGACGTGAGGCACGTGCTCAGGTTCCCGTCTGTGTCCCTTTGACGTGTCCCTAGCATTCTTTCAGCACCTCCTCAGTTTCTGGCACAGTTGGATGATCCAGGGTCACTTCCTTGTCCCTATTCTAAAACTAGCCATTTCTCCGAGAAGTCATTCCTCTGAAGAGAGGGGCATTAGAAACCAGTGCTGGGTGCTGGATGGTGCTGCCTAAGGGCATTTCTCAGTGAAGGAACAGATTTATATATACACTGCTCCTACATATGTGTTCCCTCTATATGTACGTGTGTTGTATCACTATATACATTTACGTATGACCATGGTACACATCTAGACTTGTGGCTCCCACATCCTCTCATCATGGCTTATTTATTATACTATCACCCTTTGTCAAAGTGTCCTTCTGCCCTGACAGTAAGGAGAGACTGGCCACTGCTGTTTGATTGCTCCATTCCCCTACATGTGGTCATCTGCCGGGCTGGCCAGACTGCCTTCCTGACCATTGGCACCTGTACATTGCTTTTCAGTAAATAGTAAGGAGCAGAGTAATAGGAGGGAGACAGAAGGAAGGAATATAATATTTAAAATGTGGGTTAGAATTTATAGATTTTTTGCAAATGTTTCTAGGGGTAAGTATTATAAAACTAAGACTCTAGGAATCAAGCACTCACTCTTTCTGCAGGATCCCTGTAGCGCAGGCTGGATTTAGACTCTGCACACCTGATGACCTGGACCTCCTGCCTCTACCTTCCAAATGCTAGGAAAGTACAGGTGTGTACTACCACAGCAAGCAAGTTTACCTTTAATTTTTTCCAGATTTTGAATCTATATTCTAACATTTTTTAAATTTACTCATTTATAATACTTTAACACTCACAGAAATTAGGCATATAAAGAGGCATGAGATATAGTTTACAAAAAGGCCTGACTGTAATAACACAGACAGAGATCCTGTAACCACATAGAAGAGTCATAGGAAAACCTGTGCTTTGACATGGCAGCTGAGAGTGTGACCGACTCAAGGCTCTACTTCTATTCGACTTCCCCAATCCTGCCTTTTCTGAATCTTTTTTCAGCTGGACTCATCCTGTAGAAGACAGGGAAAGTCAGCACAGGGAAGGTCACTCCTGGATACAGCAGTTACTAAGGACCGGAAGTGTAGAGAGCGTGAAGTGTTGTATGTTTACAGTGATTTTATAAAATGGTTACATTCCCAAGTAATTCTAGAATCTTTATAAGGTCAGTTATGTATACTTCAAGGACTTAATGGGAGGATGATTTCATTTCAAACAGACAACACCCTCCTTTTGTTAAGGACTCTCCATTGTGCAAAGTGTTTTTAATTTAATGCATGCTTATTAAATGTCTCAACGATGCAAAAATGTAGGCCGGGTTTATCACTCTTCAATCACAAGTTATTGCTTCATGGTTTCTAAGGAAGGAAGTTGGGGCACGTGGAGAATCTGATCCCATATTGCATAGTGTAAGTAGAATAAATAAATTCCACATTGATGAATCTCAGTGTGGCTGCGCTCTAAACTGCCTTAGCTTGAGATTCGAGCTCAGTAAGCCATTGTATTTTCTTAACCTTGACTCTCAAATCTTTAGATGTTCAGTTTTCAAAGAAGACAAATTTAATACACAAATTTGAGATTGTAAAGAAGGCAATCAAGATATAGCACAAAATCCATATAAGCTACCCTTTTTATTATAGTTGTGAGTCTTCAAATATTAAAGCGCTTAGGATTCTTCCCCTAATTGTATATTTTACATTTTTAAATATACCCCTTAAACTATGCCCCACTGTTAGTTCCCATTGAAACCCTTTGTTGAATAAGAAATGTGGCAGCCGGGCGTGGTGGCGCACACCTGTAATCCCAGCACTTGGGAGGCAGAGGCAGGCAGATTTCTGAGTTCGAGGCCAGCCTGGTCTACAGAGTGAGTTCCAGGACAGCCAGGGCTACACAGAGAAACCCTGTCTCGAAAAAATAAACAAAAACAAAAACAAAACAAACAAAAAAAGAAATGTAGATACTGGGTCTTTTCTTGACAGGACTCTCAGGCCTGTTGAAAGGTGGCTGCAGCTTCGGGCGGAGTCTGCATGAAGGCCTAGTGACACTTCTCATGTTTTATGAGTTCATAGAGTTCACAGGCCATTCACAGCAACTCAAATGTTCAAGTATCCACATAAAAAGTTACTTGCACTCTGGGGACTTGTAGGTCTCATGTCTGCTGAACACTTTGCTATCTAGAAACCCTACCTCCGCCAGCCCCCTAGATTCTTAAGAAATCAGTTCTTTGGTTTGAACTATATCTCCACTAACACTTTAAAGGTAAAAGGCACTGACAGGAGCTAAAAATCCTCCTGTTCAAAGGTTTTAGATCCTTTATTCTTTTCCGCGTGGTTTCACCCACAATTCCAGTTCAAACCATAACTGACAACATGAGTAGATGAGAATTTTTGAAAAATTGTTTTTGAAGATGCTGAAGAAGACAGTCCTCAGAGATTTATCTTCTGTATTATTCTAACAAGATGTTTGAGGTGATATATTTTACAATCATTTCACCAAATATATCTGTCAAATTATACTGTTTGTTTTCAGGGTCTCAGGAAATAGGCAATAAGTGGTACTTATATTTAGTGATGGAAACATTAAGGCTGGTGGCCAGAAGGGCTTTAAACCATGACTACTCTATGGCTAACCTAGTCATCTGATGAACATGCATTGAAAGTCGCTGAGTGCAGTGACAGCAACAGTCAGACGGCAGTGGCCTCGCCTGCTCATGACTCTTGTGTAAGACATAATTAAGAAACCACCGAAACCACAGAGGAATCTCTTGTAACATGGTTTAGGAGACCTTTGTCCTCAGGTTTATTCACTAATGGATTCTCTAATTATTGGGCAGACAATTGAATCATTGTTTTTTAAAATGTTTGGGACTATGCAGTAAAGCTATGAAGCCTCGTGGAAGACTGGAAGCAGGTGTCTCAGTCTATTTTTATTGCCAATGGGATCCTTTGTGGGTCTGTCTCTTAATAGATAACATTAAATGCCAGAACAGACTTTTATTTTGAAACCCAGCAATTGCACAAACCTATCTACTGAAATGATGTTAATAATTGCTAAACTTTACTGGCATAAATACTGCATAGTAGGAACTAGGTTGAGGACTGTTGGTAAGTCAATCCATTTATTTCTTGAAACACAAAAATCAAGAAACAGCTGAGCAGTGGTGGCACACACCTGCACTGGGGCAGCAGAAGCAGGTGGATCTCTGTGAGTTCAGGACCAACCTGGTCTACAGAGTGAGTTCCAGGACAGTCAGAACCCCTGTCTCAAAAACAATAGCAACAACAACAACAACAACAACAACAACAACAACAATAAATCAAGAAACATCAAAGGTGTTTAGTATTTCTTTATGTCAGGAAATAGCTGAAGTAAATGTATTTTTCAGTGAAAATATACAAATTGTGTATGGTGGTATACACCGGTTGCCTCAGTATCCAAAAAGCTGAGGTAAGATGAACAGCGACTGGGACCTCTGGGACAGTATAATAAATTCCAGGCCGACCTGAGCTATAACAAGACCTGGTCTCAAAACAAAACCAAAAGCAACCTATATTATATCTGAGATCAGAATAACTAGCAATCCCTCTAAGGCATAAAAGCTGAAGGAGGAGGAGGAGTTCTGTGAGATGCATTGTCATAGCGACAGTAAATATGAATGCTGAAGAGGCTGCGTGTTTCTCTGAGGACTTGCTGAGACTAAATTTGTAGCGTCTGTAAGTAAGAAAGCATGTAAGGGCTAAGCATGTAAAATAAGCTCCGTGACCCAGAGCTTATATGGTACACACAGAACTTTGAGTCTGATTCCCGGCCTTAAAGAAAGAGAATGAAGATATTTCATATATATACACATTTCATTTAAAGTTTGGACATATTCTGTGATGCTCTGTACGATTCACAATAGCATGATTTGGAACTGTATTAGGAGTCTCCATGGAAACAAACAATCGGGTAAGTATAAGATAGGGTGAGTATAAAGGGGATTTAGGGACTGGTTCATCCAGGGACTGGCTGAAAAGTTCCACAGTGGCTGTCTGTCCACTGTCTGCACAGTCAGGGAAACATGTAGCTAGATAGATGTTAATTAAGAAGGTAGATATCTGAGGAGAGGGGGGTGGAGGGGACGGTGGGAGAGGGAGAGAGAGAGGGAGAGAGGAAGGGGAGGGGGAGGGGGAAAGAGGGAGAGGGAGAGAGGGAGAGGGATTAAAGGCATGTGCCACCATGCCCAGCTGAAAGTTTTTGTTGTTTTGGTTTTGGGGTTTTTACTGTTTAGTTTTTTTGTTTTGTTTCTTCTTTTGTTTTTGTTGTGGTGGTGGTTGTTGTTTTAAGACAGGGTTTCTTGTGTGGCACTGGTTGTCCTGGAACTCACTCTTTAGACCAGGCTGGCCTAGAACTCATAGATCCACCTGCCTCTGCCTCCCAAGTGTTGGGATTACAGCTGCACCACAACTGCCCAAGGAGTGGGAATTTTAGAGTCCTGGCTCTGCTATCCGCAGACCACTGCAGAGGGCCCCAGACCTGCTTAGGGAGGGAAGGTGAGTTGGAGGGTCTTCTTCTTTTCCTCCCACCCAGGCCTCGAGCCAGCCTTGTTCCTCAGTTTGCTGATCCACATGTCAATCTTCTGTAGTAACACCCTTACAGACACAGCCCGCTGTGTACTTTACCATCTCAGGGCATCCCTCAATTCAGCTCCTTGACAACCGAAACAAGCTATCACAGGAACTATGAGTCTAGCAAAGTTCCAAGCAAAATGCTGGCATTGACTTAAATGTTCATGAATTGGGAGGTGTTTAAATGGTAGCAAGTCTGTATGATGCTATCTATACTGGGAAGGAATTACAAAGCATACAATAGATCTTGATATACGCTGACCTAGGACCTTCTTTAAGACATTGGTGAAAACTGGAAATCTGCAAAGGTAAGTTGTAAAAGCATGTGAGTTTCATATGTATGCATCTGGGTGTGTATTCCTGTAATCCAGGGTCTTCAGAGCAGCAGGAGGAATCTGAGACCGCTTCTATTTTTTTTAACCTTTGACAGCTTCATACATGATTTCTCCACATTGCTCTGGTCTCACCGTCATCACCCTCATCCATCCCTTCATTTCCCTTGTCTTCTTCCTGTCTCCAGAGTGGCTGCACCATCGACATAGTGTTCTCTTCCTCAGTAGCTAGTAACATCTCAAGGAGATGCCTCATGTAGGCACCTCCTTTATCCATGGTGGGATGTCAGGGACCCAATCTTGTGCTGGGAGCTGTTGCTGATGTGTGTGAATCATAGGTTTCAAGTCAGAGGATGAGAACAAGGCACTCATATTTTCTGATGTCTTCACCTGTATACACTTGAGTGCACACATGTGCACACACAAGAAACATATATTCCTCACATACCTTCTTCTGGAACTTCAACACACACACACACACACACACACACACACACACACACACAGACACACACGGACATGGTGGCATGTTATTGCAAATCTTAATGCTAGTGAGGCAGAGCCTTGGGGACTTTGCTGGCCATCCAGTCAGGCCAAAGCTCCAGGTTCAGTGAGTGACTCTGTCTCAAAAAAATAAGGTGGACTGCAACAGAGGATTGGTCTCTGCCGTCCACACATGAGCACATACATGAATGTACACATACACATGTACACATATGCACATAGCGCACACAAACACACACACATACACACATGAAAAAATTTCTCCAATATAACTAAAAATGTACAAATAAAAGTTTGAAGACACTCATCAGAGAGATTTGTATATGCAAGTATATTTTATTTTTTTCTTATTATTTATTCTATATTCTTTGTTTACATTCCAAAGGCTTTCCTCTTTCCCAGTTCCCCCCTCACCATATGTCCCATAAGTCCTCCCCCCCCCACCTATTCCCCAATCACCCCCCCACCCCACCCCCCACACCATTTCTCTGCTCTGGTACTCTCCTACAAAACTGGATCCAATCTTTTCAGGCCCAGGGTCCTCTCCTTCCTTCCTTCTTGGGAATCATTTGACTTGCTAATTGTGCCTTGAGTATTCAGAGCTTCTGGGCTCATTAATATCCACTTATCAGTGATTGTATTTCATGTGTATTATTTTGTGATTGGGTTAACTTGCTTAGGATGATATTTTCCAGATCTAACCATTTGCCTACAAATTGCATGATTTTATTACATATAAAATATGTGTAAAAATATGTACTATTCTTTTAGCAACTATTATTCTATGATATCAAGCCTAATTTGTAGGTCATATTTGCCTAAAATAGAAATAGATACAAGTAAATATTGAGAAAAATTTCGTACTAAAATAACTTTAGATGCAAACACACACACACACACACACACACACACACACACACACACAGAGAGAGAGAGAGAGAGAGAGAGAGAGAGAGAGAGAGAGAGAGAGAGAACATTCTTTTTCTTTCCTTTCCTGACCTATTAGGCTGGCTCAGAAAATGCATCAGGAGATAGAGATGCGGCACGAGGCAGAAGCACACTATATATACTTAAGTACTACCCGGGTTCAGTACCCAGTGCGCACAGGCACAGCATGTTGAGTCCACCCAGCCTGCTGGCCACTGACACTCTAGCTCAACCTGGCCTCTGGTAAAGTGGCTCAGAACACTGACAGTGGCTTCCAGTAGTTGAGACACCATCTCACCTAAAATCTACTTTACTGTAAAGTACCAGATGCCTCATGTAACTTAAAGATAGACAGCAGAATGGTTGTGCAGGGGTCCTCACTCTGTGAGGACTCTCACCGGGTCAGCTCACAGTACGGCTAAGTCGAATGATGGTAATTCAGTGACCACATCTATACCAAAACCCAATGACTCTGACACTTGAGATTAGTAATATGAAGCTGGATGGGAGAGCACACACCTTTATTCCCAACACTTGGGGAGGCAGAGACAGTCGGACCTACAGATACCAGCCTGGTCTACAGAGCAAGGTCTAGGACAACCAGGACTACAGAGACTCTTGAAAAAAAATAGTGATATGAATTACATCTTAATAAATCTCTATCTCAATAAAGCTGTATTAAAAAAAAAAAAGAATGAATCACAAATGAGAGACATGAGTCTTTGCTTTTACCCATAGTTTAAGTACATCATTTATCTACCCCAACCCCCTTATATGAAGGCTTGCTTCTATTACTTAAGAAATTTAGAGAATTTCTCAGTGTACGTGTTCTAGGCTCACTAGAGGATTTGTTGATGTATCACTGAAGATCTTGAGACTAGCTCACCTCACCCGTAGTTTCTGAAAGGTAGATGCCTTGCCGTCCATGGGGGTTCTATGATCATGTAATCATAGACAGCAATGCTCATGCTTTACTGTCCCCCCAGGTATGTCCTTCAGAACTGTGGTGTGCATGTGCATTTTCCAGTCAAGGTCTCTGTGATGGTTGGTGGTGTCAGCTTGACAGCATGTAGAGTCACCTTGAAACAAGCCTCAGAGCACCCCTATGAGGGGCTATCTAAATTAAATGAGCTTTTGGGATGGCCGAGGAAGATTGCTTCCATGAGGTTGATTGATGTGGGAAGACCTATGTCAACCGTGGGCAGGATCCTGGACTGTATAGAGAAGGTAAGTTGGGCACTGACGTTCACGGCTCTGTGTTTGATTTTGGCTCCAGTGTGACCAGTTGCTTCGTGGTTGGGAATGGCTGGAGGGAAGAGGACTTATGGGACATATGGTGAGGGGGGAACTGGGAAAAGGGAAAGCCTTTGGAATGTAAACAAAGAATATAGAAAATAAAAAAATATATTTCATGCAAAAAAAAAAAAAAAAAAAAAAAAAAAGAACAACAGTTTGTAGAATGTACTTTTTTTAGAAGCCTAAATTGTGGTGGAAGAATTGTGGTGGGAGGTGGTTGTCATTTCTGATAGCTTTTTTAATTCTCCAATTAATTTGTACACATGAAATGACTAACAAAGCACCATTTTGTTTCCAAAACACTAGCCTTCCATTGGACATTGGCAACCTAAACGTCTGATTATTTTGTGATATACAGAAATCTATCCTGTGTTCCTAAGGATAATAGCCTTTTGCAGCCCTGTTTAGAGCAGAGGCTCTGGTGTTGGGCATCATTTACAGCAGGCTTTGTTTCCCCAGTCGGTGACAGACTGGTGGTTTTACTGGAAGGAAAGGATCCGGAGATAAAGCAGGAGTCTAGTCAGAGAAGAGGAGGCTCGTGTCCCTTGTCTTATCTTCTGTTTAGTGTGCGTGTGCGAGCAGAGTACGTGTCAGTTGTTGAGAGCCCCTTCCTGTCTGCTGGGACGGAACTCAGAGGGGTGGTGCAGCTTTAGAGGTTCCGAAATCTAAGAGCCACGTTCCTTTCCCACCGCTTTCCGCTGAGTCAGTCCAGCAGTGAGCCCCGCAGGACCGGGAGGTCTTTGTGTTCCGATTATTTTACTAGCTACAAACGCCACACCCTTGTACTACAGAAACAGAACACTTTGTCCTTCCAGGAGGTCTGTACTTTGACCACAGCCCTGGGATTTCAAAGCTGCCTCACCGAGGCTTGTCTACTGTGATCTAAAGTGTTGGGCCCAGAGAGTGTCCCGTTATAAAGCAGTTTTACAACTGCTTGCTGGTAAGACTCCCACGCTCGTGAGATTTTTACCTTTAAAAAGGCTCATAGTCTGTGCTGAAGGGGAAAAGGCCATTGCTCTACACAGGCAGCTGTAAGGAAAGAATTTGTGTCTGAAAGAAGAGCTGAATTTGGAGACTGGCCTGTAGTTGGCACCCAGAGTTTTAGCTTCCTAGACTGGAAGTAGTCACAGTCATTAGGTCTTATATCCCTCTTTTCCTCCAGACACTGCAAGGCGAGGAACGGTTAAAAGTGCCTATCTAGAATTTTGATACCATGGCAAAGGGATGAGAAAGACTTAAAGGAAGGGAGGCATAAGTGCCAATTAATTACTTCCTGATTTGTTGTGCTTGGAATGGTTATTTACTGTATTCTAAATCCTCTTCAAATCTCAGCAATATACAATATGAAACTTTCCTAGTAACTATATGAAATGGGGTCTCTCGCCTCCAAAAGTGTAAATCCAGTAAGAACAGCTAAATTATGTGTATATGTTTATGTCTGAGTATAATATGTGCACGCCTGAGTGTAGGTGTCCGCAGAGACCAGGAGAAGGCATCAGATCCTCTGGAGCTGGAGTCACAAGCAGTCATGAGGACCCCCCAACCCCCATATGAGTGTTAGAACCCCTTATGTCCCCTGCAAGAGTACTGCAGGCTATAACCACTGAGATAGCTCTCCAGCCTTAAAGCTGATGAGCTGAAGGAAAAACATGCACCCTAAAAGCACTGGGCCATGAGCCAAAGGTCGTTTATATCATCTTCACAAACACCCAACTCCCACACATCGGTGTATCTCAGACTTCTCTTGGGCAAGCACCACAGGCTGTATGAAGCTCAGCAGGGAACAGCTTCTCTCCTGGGATAATCTTGTTTTCTATTGTCTATCTTGCTTTTGTTTTCCGAAGCATCTTAGCTGACATGAAAAGAAAAGGGAATTTGGAGTTAATGGTGAGTCTCCTGAGGGCAACAGCTCTCTGGCCTTGACGTACAACAACTTCACCTTCAAGGTGACCTTAGCAGCCGACGAGTCTGTACACCTCGAGCAATCTGACCAAATCAGTTCTTATCACGCAGGTGGCCACTGCTCTATACCTCCAGGCTCCTTTTAGTCTCATTATAAAACCCAAACATTTACATTTTAAAAAAATTGTATGTACTCACGGTGGTTTTGTTTTTATTTTGGATGAACCTTTTTCATCCAAATCATATCAATATCAATATAAATATCAATATAAATATTCAGTTAAAAAAAACTTTAAACAGCGCAAATCATTTCTGAACCCCAAACTTTGGTCTGGAGACCAAAGACTCTCAGAAATAAGAGGTGATGAAGTAAATAACAGTTGTGAACGCAGAGGGAGGAAGAGACACTTTATCCTGGAGCCAAACACGAGAGGCCCTCGCTTGGGACTACAGATTGAGGTTGCTCCGATTACCATGGTCCGATGAGGTAACAGTTTTATGAAGTTTTTGTAGTAACAGAACAAAGTCATAAATCAAAATGCTTTCAGAAACACTCCTTTGTACATGAGATAGCTGGGTTGCAGGAAAGCGTCTCTGAGGTAGGTGTGCTGGCTGGTTTTATGTCAGTTTGCCACAAACAAAAGTCATCAGAGAGGAGGGGATATCAACTACTAAAATGCCACCATAAGACAGGGCTGAATACAGCCTGGAGGGTATTTTCTTATTTAATGATTGATGGGCACGGGCCTAGTCCATTGTGGGTGGGGCCATCCCTGAGCTGGTGGTCCTGGGTTCTATAAGAAATAAACTGAACAAGTCATGGGAAGCAAGCCAGTAAGCAGCACCCCTCCATGGCATCAGCTCCTGCCTCCAGGTCCCAGCCTGTTTGAGTCCCTGTCCTGACTTCCTTCGATGATGAACAGTGATATGGAAGTATAAAACAGATAAACTCACTCCTTCCTAACTTGCTTTGGGGACATGGTGTTTCATCCCAGCAATAGTAACCCTAAGGTACGTAGGCCTCAGACTCGCGTCTCTGAGGACACTGTTAGCTTTGGGGTTGGTAGAAGCCAGGGGCCTGCTCTCACACTACAAAAGAATTTACTTCCCAGTCACGAGGATATTATGTCGCACATAGCTGGGGACTAAATGGTGTTAAGATAGCCTACGGTTAATGTGGCTGAGGATTTGTAACAGACTGACTCCTCTACTAGTGTCACAGTTATGATCAATCAGCCTTTGTAGACTGTTCTAGGCAGCTGTGGCCTTTCGGAGTTTTATATCATGAAAAGGTTTGTTTCTCTTTCTCTTTTCCTCTCAGTGAGTAGCTCAGCCTGGCTAAAATTGAGGCAATCCTCACACCCTCAGGCCTCTTGAATACTGGGATTACAGGTATTAGCCACCATGCCCACTTCAGAAGTAACAGATTTAATGAGCCGAAACAGATGCCAGCCGAAGGGAAATAACTGCTTCTGGATGCCCTCGGCCACCAGCCACGAGGCCAGGCAGCAGGTGGGAAATACCCTCCAGAGCTAAGAGGCTGAAGTTTGCCTTATCGTGACAGTGTGGATGGAGAAGGAAGACAAGGCATTTTTACATTTCTGCACTGGCTGTTGAGAAGGGGGAGGAGAGGCTACGAGGGGAAGGTGTGTGGGCAGCTTACAGGCCGTGGCAGCCCTCGCTGCGAGGCAAAGTGGATGATGTGGCAACTCCAGGATCTCCACAGGGGTTGGAGGTAAAGTCCAGTGGGCTTTGAAGAATGGGAGATAATCTTTTGTTCTTTTAGCTAGTAGCTTACTGCTTACTAACGCCTACCCCCATCTCTGCCTGTCCATCCCGTGTCCCTTTGTAATTAAACTTTGTTTTCATTTTTGTTCCTTATACAGAAAGAGAAGTCTTAGTTTAACTTCGCGTCTGGCTCTGTAAGAGCTTTGAATCACTTTCTCCACGATTTTGTTTCCTGCCGGGATAATGTTCCTTCTAGCCAGGGGCTGAATGGCCCTGTCCCTTAGACGTGGCTTTCACCTCCAGCCATTCTCTCCCTCCAGCTGGTCTCAGCTGGACCTATGAATTGCAAGTCAGCTCCAGGCTGTGGAGTCCCGAATGTCTGTATTCACTCCTGATAGCTTCCTTAGAGCCAGACACTCACTACACATCCTCTGGATTTACTGGTCTTTGCAGACAGAAGGACCTCCATACTCTTCAGAACTGTTTCTTTCCCAGGCTTGTGTAAGCGGAGTGATAGTGTAAGCTATCACTCCCATTTTGAAAACAACTGCGTGGCTGCTTGTTTGCGTACCTTCCCATGGCTCTCATTTTCTCTTCTCTATACAGACTAGTTTTTCTGGAGTTTACTTTCTAGTGCAACTAGAAACCTCGAAGGTCTGTCATCAGGCCTCAGGTCTGGAGATGCACGGGGGAGATTTTTGAAGAAGATGGTTGCGTGGTAGGAAAGTCAGACATAGAAAGGCATCAGGACTAACTAATGAAAGACGTCAGGTGGCAGAAGGACTGAAAGCCCCTCCCCACCGGGCTTACAGGCCAGGGAGAAAAGTCCCAAGGTCTCCAAGCTTGATGACACAGCAGTTGGCTTTCAGGAAAGATCACCTCGCAGGCAGCCTTGCCTTGATTCCTCCCTTGAAGCCCCACCCACTCTGTGGGGTGGGGAATTCAATCTCATTTTTAAAAATATGTTTGCTCTGCTTATCTGTCCTTATTCTTTTGGGGTATGAAACAAAGAACATGAACACCGCTGGCTTGGGGTGGCCTTGATGACCATGGGTGAATTACCCAGCATCCCAGATCTGGTTTGAGCTCACTAAAAGCTCTGGCTCACACAGTAGGTCCCCATCACAGTGAAGGTCTGTGCCATGACCCACAAACACTCACCATTAGAGTTTCCTGCCTTCCCCAGCTCTCTGGTCCGCTTCCATCCCAGGACCACTCTCTGTCTTAATAAACATTTTTATTTCTTCTGCTATCCCTGTGTACCTCATGCAATTCTTTGCTCTGGAACATAAGAACCTGGCAATCCCAGGGGGCTGCCCTGACCATAACAGTTGGTAGGGTACAAGTAAGGTGAATGTCCTAATATTTCATGCACCATTTTACGAATGTAAGACCAAAGTCTTACATTGCTGAGGCTGACTAGAACACACTAGAATTAGGAAGAATCCTGCTTTTGCCAGCCATGATGATCCAAAGATGCCTCTATCACTTTTTTTTACTTTGTTTCTTATTCAGTGAACGTAACTTGCATATGTTTTGTTTTGAATTCTCCTTGACAAAAGAGATCTTTCTCTGAAATCAACCAGAAGCTTGTATCTTCTCTAAATGTTCAGGCCTAACTTCCAAAATAAGCACCGGCCAAGTAAGTCACTTGGAGATAATCGAATACATGAGGAGCTAAGTTGATAAGTAGCCTTGAATTTATCCAGAATCTGTTAAATTATAACCTTATAGCTCTAAGCCTGAGTAATTGGTCTTAGAGAAGGAAGGTACAATTATAGGCATTTCTCAAAAATATAGAGATCTATTGAGAAAAAAAAAAGCAAACATTAATTTTGACAATGCAATGCAGTGTTGTAGTGTAGCAGAGATGGAGCCTTCCTTTGGCTCTGTCTCCTTCCATCCTGAGAAGGCATCACAAGGAGAGCTGGTTCATTCACTACAGATACATTGTATTGGACCCAATACACAGGGGTAGTAGAAGAAATAAAACACATTAAGACGGAGAGTGGTTCTGTGAGTGGAAGCAGGCCAGAGAGCTGGGAAAGGCAGGAGGTTCTAATGATGCGTGTGTCCTTAAAGATCTAGCACACTGTTGCTCAAATAGGGAAAAGCCTGTCTGTAATCTAGACTTACTCAGGCTTCTTTCTTACATGTTAGCCTCTCAATGAAGTGGTGTTCAAAATGGAAAACTGCTTTTTTTTTCCCTCTTGGAATGAGACTTCCTGTCCAGCAATGTGGCTATTTCCATGTAATAATTATATATTTGCTTTAGAAACTCCCCCTTTGAACCATTACTAAGAAAATTATGCAACCTCCATCCACCCTCAATCTTTTATACTTATCATATCAATGATAAAGTATATGAATCCTTTTCTGTGATATTGTCACAGAGAGGAGCTAAGTCATAGCAATGTTTCGTATGTGTGTATTTGTATGCATGTTTGTATGTGTATGTATTTGTGTTTGTATTTATGTGTGTGTATGTTGTGTTTGTGTATATGTGTGTATTCGTGTTGGGTATGTGTGTATTCACACATGTATGTGGAGGCCAGAGGTTGATATCAGATGTCTCCCTCCATCTCATTTTCTTGAGACAGCTCACCAGTTTGCCTATGCCAGTGGCCAGTGAGCTGTGGGAGCCTCAGGTTTCTGCTCCTCATGTGCTCCACTCCCCCCATCCCTCCCCCGCACCAGGGGTGTTGGGAATACAGACGTGTGTCACCATCCTGTTTTTTATGAAAGCATCTGAACTCAGAACCTTGTGTGTGTGCATGGTAAGCACCTTCTCACCAAGGCTCTCCCTTTGCTCTTGTCATTCTTTATGGATTTGAAAAGGAAATTCTTTACATGACAAATTGGTTTCAACCCTCAAACGGTCATAGTCGGAAAGATGATAGTTTGGCTGCAATTTCCTGACCTTTTCCCTTGGTCTAATCTAAAGCGTACATTAAGACTGAGCTATGGGTATGGGAACTAGTCACAACCATCGAAACTGAAGAATGAAAAAGCCAGGCGTGGTGGCGCACGCCTGTAATCCCAGAACTTGGGAGGCAGAGGCAGGCAGATTTCTGAGTTCGAGGTCAGCCTGGTCTACTGAGTGAGTTCCAGGACAGCCAGGACTACACAGAGAAACCCTGTCGAAAAAATCAAAACAAACAAACAAACAAAAAACAAAACAAAACAAAAAAAAGCCAACCCCCCAAAAAAAACCCTGAAGAATGTATTTAAAAGATGCTTTATAAAATATTATATGCCTCAAATAAAATCTATCATTATAAATGAGATTGCCTCTAGTTTCAAACAAACTGAAAAAAATTCCTCTGGTAGAATAATAAAGAATATAGGCACAGCTCGGACAGAGGGTCCTGGTCTGCGGCTCCTCTTGTTTTATGAGCTGTGCGTTGAAAACAATGGGAGAAAGAGAACCTCTGAAGTCTGCTGCCTTCCCAATAGAAGAGACCTGCAAACGCTTCCCAGAAGGACACCGCCATGCACTCTTCCAGCCAGAGCCGTGCCAGGCCCAAGTCCCCAGCCGTCTCTGCGACACAGCTTCCTGTAAGCTCCACAGACAATCAAACTTCAGGACTTGCGTCCTCTTTCCTCTGACAGTTTCCCGCTGCTGTTCCATTGCCCAGCGCAGAAAGCAGTTTCTGCCACCTCCCTCCCAGGCCTGGCGCAAACCGGCCAGCTCGCATTACTTTATGGTTCCCTGATCTCTCTGACTAGGTTCTTGCTTGACCTGCCTGAGAGCATTCTCTTTCCCTCGTGCCACCTCCACAGTGCTACCAGATTTCCTACCACGAGCTGCCCCGGCAGTGCTGTGTTTAAAATGACTATATACTTCAGGATGAAGTCTTAGCCCCCATCTTCCTCTTAAAGACTGCCTATCGCCCATACAGGAACCGTGGGCTTCAGAAATCCTACATTCTCTCTCTCTCTCTCTCTCTCTCTCTCTCTCTCTCTCTCTCTCTCTCTCTCTCTCTCTCTCCTTCCCTCCCTCCCTCCCTCCCTCCTCCCTCCTTCCTTCCCTTTCTTTCTTTCTTCCTTTCTTTTTCTTTCTTCCCGCCACTAGCCACAGAGACTATTTGGCTGGAAATACCCTCGTCACCCCACACGAATGAGCAAGTGCTTCTCGCTCAAGGTCTAGCTAGGGTATGGCCTTTCCCAACACTCCTGCCTCCTCCGCTCCAAGGAATGCACCCCTCCTTTGTGTCCTAAACATGTAATCCTTGGCTGTCATGCGAAGACGAGTGTGACCTCTGTCGCTGACTCACTGGGGTCACACAGACTTGGATTTGAATGGTATACTCATCATTTACTGAATTAATATTCGTCCTCTGCTCAGAAGTACTAATCCCAGCCTAAAAGCTGTGCCAGGGATAGCATTTGTCACCTTTTATTTTTATTATTTTTGTTGCTGTTTCTCTTTTGCAGATAGGACCTCATTGTATAACCTTGGCTGGCCTTGGACTTTCAGTCTTCCTACCTGAGCTGCCAGCATGCTGTGATTACAGGTTCGTTGAATAATACTTTCTCCGGCTCAGCAGGAGAAGATAGGAGTCTATAGACATCTTGATCATAGTAAAGGAAACGTGATATGAAATCTATGCCTGCTTTGGCAGGCGTATCTGGGCTTCTCCCCATCTCTGTAGGTGTGTCATGTATGTGCTTCTCCCCATCTCGGTGGGTGTGTCATGTATGTGCTTCTCCCCATCTCTGTGGGTGTGTCATGTGCTCCTTGGAATCATTAGGCCTAGAACAAGAGACACTGCTCGTATGTCAGCGTTTGACATCATTTCTTCTCCTTAAAGCACTCTGTTTCGGTCCTACAGTCACAATCCACAGGCCAGTTCCTCCTGTCATCCTGGCTGCCCATCGTTACCACAGTGCCTAGTGTTCTCCATGTACTTTACCTTAAAGAGCCTTTGTGCCTCTTCTTAGTTTATCTCCCTATGACTGGGGATCAACCCAGGGCCTCACCATGCTAGGCAAATGCTCCCTCTCAGCTTTCTCCCCAGCCCCATCATCATTCCCTCTGTCTCTAAACCATAAAGAGTCACTTCTTTTACTTCCCCAGAGACATGCACAAGCACAACTAGTTACTTCAGGGAGACCATGGGGGTCACAGACCTGCACTGACAGGAATTTCTTCATGGGAGTCTTGGAAGCACTGCATTTAAAAACTGTGGCTTTAGAAATCGACCTGACCCTCAGGTAGTACCCACTGCTAAATATTTCCAAGATTGTATCTTCTTTCCACACACACCCCTTTCCTTCCCTCCCCCTTTTCTTTCTTTCTTGCTAAATTTTTCTTAGCTTTTCTTCTCCTCCATTTTCCTTTAGAAATTTCTCAGGCAACATGTCCAAAAGTAAACCTTTATACGTCCCTGCTAAGTGTTTCTTGTCACAAAGGAAGTCGCATCTTAGTCAGATGCTGAAATGCAGAGTCAGACCTCTGTCTTCAATTCTTGACAGGATTGACTCCTCTCCCCAGGAATTCTTGAACTCGTTCTTGACTGCTTCTGCCTTGCTTTCTGGTCCAGCCGTAATGATCTGTCTTCTGAATTTCCCTAATAGGTATCTCACTTTCTATATTAGTCAGGGTTCTTTAAAGTTTAGTTTTTTAAGCAATGGGTCACAACCCCATGAATAGAGGGTTGTGAGGCCACAGTAAAACTAATTCAAAGTGAGCAAAACTAATTTGAAGTCCAACAAGCAATGGCCTCAGAGTGTTCTGGAAGCTTACTCACGTTGCACCTTAGACTTGACTGCAGCTTTGCGTCTGCAACAAATGCAGACTATTTTATGGAAAACCACAACCAATCAAAGTGCAGAGTGCTGGAGCCCAGTCCCAATGGATACAGCTACAAAAAAACCTCTACGATACCTAATGCTCACTGAACATCGTAGAAGAGGGCCAGAAAGGCCGTAAGAGCCAGAGGATCAAGAAGTTTGCTGAGAGGTTGTATCTCCTAGTAATGTCAGCAGCTATGCTCATAAAAATCTCACCAATATGATCACCTAAGCATGACCTCAGCAATGACAACAGCAGCAATGACGTGTCAAAGTGAATGGGGGTAAGCCCACAAGCCTTAATCTTACATATAGAACTGCAGTCAACTAAGGGATACTGAGAATGAGAAAATAGGTTCCCCGGGGAAGAGCACAACAACTGGTTATTCAACGCCAAATGGTCATCCCTGGAAACACACATAGGAGTAATATTAAGCAGTCTGAGGAGACCATATTTAGGAATATATATATACACACACACACATATATATACACACACATACATATACACACACACATATATATGTGGTGTGTGTATGTATATGTTTATGCATATTTGTATGTGTATGTGACAACAATGAATGAAAACAGACAGAGACCATGAATTTGAAAGCAAGGGGTGCTGTATGGAAGGATTTAGAGGGAGAAGGGGAAGGGAGGAAATGACATAATTATGTTAATCTCAAAGAATAAATGAAATAAAAAAAGATGATCATGGAAGTGGAAAACATACGACAGAGAAGGTTCTGAACTTTGTGGTGGTCAGAATAGACCGTGGGAGGGCGGGGCGGAGGGAGAGAGGGAGACAAACACAGAGATACAACCCCAAGAGCACTCCACCCTCCAAGTGGCCTATTTCTTCCATCGAGGTCCCACCTTCTAAAGTTTCCACCTCAAGATAAATCCAAGCAGTGGCTGGGACTGAGAGGTTTAAGGCATGAGTCCGTAGGGGATATTTCACACCCAGACCATGACACAGCTCTTCTGCTAGCTACAGGAGATCGTAATCAAGTATTGCCTCTGAAGTCTGGTGTTGCGAGAAATACTTAAAAAAGATCCCACCAACTCTCTCGTGCCCTGCCAGGACACAACGCCATGTCCCAGTGGGGTCCCGCTTGGCATGGTTCTCCCCGCTGAGCTATTCTCTCCCAGCTAGCTCCCACAGCATCCCAGCCGTGTTTCCTCTCCGCCATAAGCCCCTGTAATCGGCGGGCCCACAGTCCAGTAACCAAGAAATCAGAACTCTTAAAGCTTAATTATCCAATCAGATTTATGTGTCAATAATATCACAATTTACAAGGTGCCGATACAGTAATTTCAGAGGCAAATGATAATAATAAAAGCTTTGTCCCAATTAATCTAACCCCATGAAATCATCATGTCAGCCTCTCCATTCTTCTCGCTCTCCTCTCTCCTACAACCTCTTTGACTCCCCAACTCTTAGCTCTGTCTCCCCTTTTCTGTCCAATCACAGGCCTTCCACTGCCCCAATGTGATTGGACAGGAACTATCCTGCAGCAGTCTGACTGCTAGGGTTCACAGTCCTTGCCTGTTCTGGTTGCCTTTAGCTTCGGTTCCTTTTGATGGATACAGATGTTATAAAGCTCTTATTATGTGGGACACTTAGAAACTGCACAAATTTTGACCCCAGCCATCCCATACATAGTTTTATAAAAAGTTGTTCCATGGCTTTGACCTCTTGAGAACGTATTTTGTGTGGTGCTATAGTCTGACTCTGGAATGCTCCCCAGAGCTCCTGTGTTGAAGGCTTGTTCTAGCAGAGGTAGGGGTTCAGAGAAGTGATTGGGACCTGAGGGTTCCAACTTCATTAAGGACTTAATCTGCAAAGGGGGTTCTTGGATAAACTAGGAACAGTGAAAGCTACAAGAGGAGATGTCTAGCAGGAGGGGGTGGATCTCAAGGCATGTGGCTCTGATGGGATGTTTTCTTCGTAGCCCCTGGCTTCCTCAGTCTCTATTCCTGGGGCAGTTTTGTTTCATCTGTGAACTTGGCCATGGTGCTCTTTGAGTTGAGCCCAGTGACAGTGAATTAAGTGATCATGGACAGATACTTTTGAGTCAGCGAACTGAAATATATCTTTTTGCTTTAAGTAGACTTTCTGGAGTATTTTACCATAGTGACAAAATACAGGTTGGCTTCCTCCTCCTCCTCCTCCTCCTCCTCCTCCTCCTCCTCCTCCTCCTCCTCCTCCTCCTCCTCCGTTTGCTTGCACTTACTTGCCAATACATCCATTGGAACCCACTTCTTCAGGATCCCAGCTTATACAGAAGGCCATCTGAAATACCTAGCCTTTGGGACTGAGTCACTACTAGATTCTTGGACGTCCCATTCAGAACTGCCCACTGTCGGGTTAGTTAGACTGCAGACTGTAAGTCATTTCAATAATTTCCCATAATATATAGAGCTATTTCATAAGTCCTATGACTCTGGAGAACCCTATTACAAGTGTGTATTTACCTTCTTTTTTCTTTCGTTCACCTAAACATACATACTTGAAAGTTTTTTCTTGCCATGTGTGGTGGCATCAAGCCTTTAGGGGCAGTGGCAGAAGGCAGACTCTCTGAGTCCAGGGCTGTGTGTGTGGTGTAATTCTCAGCTTAGCAGAGCTACATAATGAGACCCAGTCTCACAAAGACGGAACGTTGGTCTGGCACTAGCCCTGCCACTGTTATCACTCCTCTCCCTCTACCCTCTTTTGTGTAGATAATCCTTTTTTTTTTTTGTGTTTTTTTTGGATTTGGTTTTTTCGAGACAGGGTTTCTCTGTATAGCCCCGGCTGTCCTGGAACTCACTCTGTAGGCCAGGCTGGTCTCAAACTCAGAAATCTGCCTGCCTCTGCCTCCCAGAGTGCTGGGATACAGGCGTGCGCCACCACCGCCCGGCTAGATAATCCATTTTAAAAAATCTTCTTAGGTTCTAGAAAATAAGAGAAATCTCTTGGAGAGGGCTCTACCTTCGTAGACGTGTTTCTTTTTATGCTGTTTGTCACAGTATAATTTCATCTTTTGGTTATTGTTTTTATTTTACTTTTCTTCTCTTTGCTTGTTTTAGTTTTTTGAGACAGGGCCTCACTGTAGCCCAGACTGGATTGGAACTCGCTATCCTGGCAATACATGTGTCTTTAAGGTTACTGTCCCCCAGCACCTGTCACACAGAAAACGCCTAGAAGTTACGGAGGCAATGAATACGGTGATCAAAGATCACCCTTCATCTCTCTTTTGTGTATTTCATCTATCATAGTCGTGTATTGGGCTATTAGATGAGAAGTAGCACTACATAAAATAACCAAACAGTATTCTGAAAATCCTAAGGTTTCTTTCAGAGAAATGTCTACATCTGTAAAATTTTCCTTGAAAAGTTTCTAGATACCATGCATTTCACATGCGAAGACAATCTTGAACACTTCCTTCCTGACTTGTAGTAGGTTACAGATTGTCTGTAGCCACAGATAATTATTGCTACTGCTCTCTCTCTCTCTCTCTCTCTCTCTCTCTCTCTCACACACACACACACACACACACACACACACACACACACACTGCTGCCCTCCCATTCCCAATGCTGGGACAGATGGGAGGAGGGAAGGCCCCTCCTCTTAGTTAGTTATGCCCTCAACAGTAGCTTGGATTATGCATGACCAGTAGAACCCTCAAAGTTTACGGTCCAGGCTGGAGGTTAAAAATAGCCCACTCTGTCTCCTCTTCCTCTAAGAGGGAGTGTGGCTGTAGATAAGGATGGGCAGGTCAGGAGTGTGGCTGGGTGTGGACACAGTTCTGACAGGGCTGAGGTTAGGAAAGCCCGAGGCCCGCAGGTTCCAGTTACTTCCGCAGTGTCCTAAGCTGCACACATACAGCTCTGGAACACCGTAGTTCACACGATCTTTGTGACTCCCCCCAGCAGCTCTTCTCACAGGATGTAAATATGAAGCAACCACCTGCCTATTGCTGTTGCTTGAGTGTCTAAAGTGTTATGAGCTATCTGTAACCTGCTAATTATGTAATTTTTAAATGAAGAAACTGCATGTAAGAGTGGTTAAATAATGGACTCAGATTTCCCAGAACAGTAAATTGTGGGGTCTGGCGTCTAGACACAGCCCCTTTTGATTGTTGGGCCCATTAACTCTTTGCCTCCCTACTACTTGGCTTAAATGTCTGGAGCAATACATTTCTGTGTCTGACTGATTTCAGAAATGATTTTTCCATTCTTTTTCATATCTGTTAGGGTATTCTTCAACCTGAAGGTAGCATTGTTATACTCTTTGGTCAGTTGGGTTTTTTTTTTTCCTTTTAATTACTTTATACCTCCTTCAACCTTTGAGGAAGGTGATAGTCTTTGAAGATATTATATCTATTAAATAAATAACTGTTTCTATTAGGAAACAACCTTTCCTGAGCTAGAAACTTTTTCTAAGACCAGATTAATTAGCTTAATATGTGCATCTGTACTTGCATTCATCTTCCTCTTCTTCTCCCTCTTTCTCTGCTACCCCTGACCCCTATAGGATGCCTAGCACCTTCTTTGGGGTCTTACAACTGCTTGTAATTCCAGCTCCAGAGAATCCAATATCTTCTTCTAGTGGCCTCCTCAGGTACTTCCCTCTATAAACACACACACACACACACACACACACACACACACACATGTTAAACTGTTCTGAAAAAAGTAAATGAATTTAAATAAAATTTGCAGGGAATGGTATTATGACGTGGAAGCCCATGCCTTTAATCCTAGCACCAAGGGAACAAGGGCAGACAGATCACTGTGAGTTTAAGGCCAACTTGGTTTATAGCAAGTCCCACAACAGCCAGGTTACAGGTCTCTAAATAAGGAAAAACGAAAACAAAAATAGTGAATAGGGTATAAAAACAATGGATAGCCTTATTACTTAAAAAATTCTACCGAGAAATATCATGAATAAAAAATATGTTCCTTTAATATTTTTGAAGACAGTTTATGTTATTTAACTTGATTGGAAGAGTTAACACTTCTTGCCACTGTTTAGCTTACGGTAGTGAACATTTTAGTTAATGGCTTTTCTTGGCCCAATAAAGTGAGACTAGTTTTCCTGAATGGATGGAACTTAAAAAACAAAAACAAAAACAAAAACAAAAAACAAAACAAAACCAAAGACAGGGTTTCTCTGTGCAGCCCTGGCTGTCCTAGAACCCAGTGATCCCCTGCCTCTTGAGTGCTGGGATTAAAGGCGTGTACCACCACTATCCTGGCAACAGTGAATATCTATTTTAATGTAGGATGGGGTAGTAAGGAATGGATGGGAAAGGAAGGATAAGTAAGGCGGGCATTAAGGTGTTAATAAGATCGGGTTTTGACTTGGAGCCCAGGAGAGAGGCGTTCTGGGACCGATGACGTTCCCTTGGAGTAACTGGGATTGCCTGAGAACGGCCACGGTTATGCTTCTCAAGAGCAGGGAAGGTGAAGCCCAGGCACGGGCTGAGCCTGGGACTTGGAGAGAAGAGCTGCCTTGGCATGGGAGATTGGGAAGTGGCTTCACATCTTCAGCCCTGTCCACAGGTTTTCCCACTGTTGGGACAGTTCCCCCTGAGCGTACTGTAGTGGCTACTCTCGGTTGTCAACTTGGCTATTTCTGGTACAATCCAGAATTGGAGGGCACACCTGCCGTCCAGATCTTGAAGCTAGAAGATGCAGATTTCTGACTTGGATCTTGACGTGGAAATCTTGAGGCACAAGGGTCATGAAAAGATTAGGCCCAGGCAAGGTAGTCCACGCCTTTAATCCCCGGTGACTGAGGCATGGAGATCAAGGTCAGCCTGGGACAAAGCAAGTCCCAGATCCAGGTGTGGTGGCAAACACCTTTAATCTGGGCCACACCTTCCGCTGGAGGCCTACCTAAGGACTTTGGAAGAAGGAAGATTCACTCTTTTTCAACTGTTTGCACTTACGTGCTAGCCCATCTGTTAGAACCTACTTCTACAGAAGGCCAGCTGAAATAACTAGCTGGGAAACAACTAGATTCTTGGGCTTCCCCTCCACCGCTGCCCATTGCTGGGGTAGTTGGACTATAGACTATATAAGTCATCACAATACATTCCCTTAATTTATAGAGACAGTCCGTAAATTCTGTTGCTCTAGAGAACCCTAACTAATACTAATACAGAAGTTGTATTACCAGAAATTGGGGTATTGTTGTGATAGGCCTGGCTATGAGGTTTTTTTTTTGTTTTTGTTTTTTTGTTTTGTTTTGTTTTGTTTTTTTTTTTGGAAGAAGGTGTATTTTGGGACCTTGGATTTAGAAAGCAGTGGGATGCTTTAAGTGTGGTTTAATGGGCATGGGCTTTAAGACCCTCTTCCTAGTTGCCTGGAAGCCAGTCTTCTCATAGCAGCCTTCAGATGGAGATGTAGAATTCTCAGCTCTACCTGCATCATGCCTGCCTGGATGCTGCCATGCTCCTGCCTTGATGATAACAGACTGAACCTCTGACCCTAAAAGCCAGCCCTAAAATTAAATGTTGTCCTTTTAAGAGTTGCCTTGGTCATGGCGTCTGTTCACCACAGTAAAACCCTAACTAAGACACATAGTTTGAATCATTCTGCATCTTACTGAAGAACTACCCTGCCTCCATCTTGGGCTTAAAGCCATCTTATAGGAAAGAAACTAGGGTCATTCCTGTTTGTGATTACATCCATTTCTCAAGGATTGGACTGTGTCCCGCCTATAACCCTAACTACAGATGACTCTGTACTGCCTGTTCCACATCTTCATTACAGAAAGTTGTCATCATGAAACCTCAACTTTGTTTCAAAAAGTCATCTGACTGCTGGGTTACTCCACCTATGCTCTGCTTCTGTACCCTCTCGTATTTTGCAGTCATCTGGAAACTCCCTATCCCTAAGCTGTAAACACCTTGTCTCCTCACGTCCAGTGTTAACCTCTTGTCTTAGTGGGAGGTAGCCCAGGTACAAGAATGAAAAAACTTGCTTTACTTAATTAGGCTACGTTGATTTGGGCTAGTAGTCTTTCTACTCAAATCTTTGGGATTAACATTACTTATGTCTGATTTCCTTCTTTTTTTTTTTTTACTTTTGTATCACTAGGGGAGGAACTTAGAGGTCTCACAGATCAGGCCCTTCCTTGTCATTAGGTACACTGCCAGCCCAGCTTGCCTAATGCTGCAGCCCACAGAATTGGGTGTAAGGAGATTTTGCTTTTTTTGTTTCTTTGTTTTTCTGTTGTTGTTTTTTTAGAAGCACCTTTGTAAAGGTGCTTTTCATAGGCTTCTGCCCCATCCCCCTTAAGGAAAAGTACAGGTCAAAGAGCTGGCGTTCGTCAGGACATCTTGCCTCTGAGCGTCTTTATAAGAGTCTGGTGCACTCTTGATCTTTGAAGACTTATGTCCTATGAGCATTGTAGATTTTCTGCAGAGTGAGGATTTAGGGACAACAATCTTTGGTGGTTGATATTAGCATCTTATGAGACCCGTCCAGACGCGGGAAGCAAACTTTTCAATTAGACTGTATATTCACATAGGGTGACAGTGTGGACTAGCACACGCCTGACACCCAGCACTGCGCCTTTGGCTTGCTTCGTGAGAATTCCAGCAGATGACTTAATGTGGACTATTTTAATGACGACTTACCAGCCAGAGGAAAAGCTTCAGCGCTCAGCTCCTTAATCGCCCACCCCTCGTCCTTTTCAGCCCAGCAGTTCAGGCAGGATCAAGGACTGCACTGTAAGGCAGCTTTCTGTAAGAGAGCCAGGGGGGCGCGGGCGGCCCCAGATGTTATCTTTTTACACTGGTTTTTCTTTTTTTCTTGTACTTGTGAAAAAGACAAGGCAAGTATCTTCGCATCAAAAGCAAAACAAAAGCTCCCACTGGTAAAAACAGTCCTGTAAATCCTCCGACCAGACCGCTCCGTTTCCTTCGCTTAAGCTCATTTCCTGAGAGCCAACCCTTTGCCCTCCAGAGCAGTTTATGAAGACTGCGTATCACGGGACCCTGCCCCATGCTTGTTGACACATCTTTGGGAGGTAGGATTTTAGGCTTTTCCCATCTATGCATTCTGTGATGAGATTTAATTTCGCACCAAATTAAAATCTTTGCCATGATTTTTCTTTTTCTCATCAGTTGACTGAGCTTGTTTCTTTCCCCTTGCAAAGTTCATCCGTATGCCGCGGTCTCGGAGTCTCCTCCGAGTGCTTCCCCACCCCCATGCCACCTTCAGTTTAGACTGCAGTGTGTGATCACTGAAAACAAAACAAAACAAAGCAAAACAAAACAAAAACCCTACCACACACAGGCAGGCTGTGGCGCTGGCCTCTTTCCAGAATTCCATTAGCCAGACAATGCCCCAGCCGGGGCCGGTGCAGCCTGGGCGAGTTGGGGGAGGAAACCCATCTGGCCTTGCTTGGGTGTAGACTGTGCTGGGTCAATAGCAGGTTGAGGCCAGGAATGGGGTAGAGGGATTGTTTTACAAACGCAGTAGGTGCGATATCAGAGTATCTGCCAAGGCCTGTCCTGTCCTTCTCACATTCACATTAGGAATAGATCCAATTTAGCAGTGTGTTTTTAAAACGCAATTTAGGATATTACGATTGTTGTTATTGTTGGTATTCTGTCCAAGCCCCGCCCCATATACCTGACCCACTATAAAAGGGGCTGCCTGCCCCTCCTCTCTCTCTCATCACTCCCTCTTCCTTCTTACCTCTCTGCACTCTCACCTCTCTGCCCCTCTTGGGCTCTCCCCTCCCCCCTCTCTCCATGTGGTCATGGCCGGCCTCCACCCCTCTCTACTCTCTCTCTCTCTCTCTCTCTCTCTCTCTCTCTCTCTCTCTCTCTCTGCCTCTCTCTGCCTCCACTATACCATTAACTCTCATCCTCTTCCCTGAATAAACTCTATTCTATATCAAGTCTGTGTGTGCGTGGTCCCTCAGGAGGAAGAGGTGCCTGGGCCTGGGCCCGTCTAGGTAATCCCCTTCCCCCACGCCACCATACCACACTCCCTAATACCCCTTCTCTCTTTTATAACTCATTATATGGTGCTGAAACCTGGGAACAACATTAATTAACAACATTAAACCATCAGTTATACTTTTTTCCGTTTTAGGATGCTTCAAATAAACTGAGGCCAGTTTGGGGTAGTACAGTAGCAGGGCAGAACAGGCTGAAAAAAAGTCTTTCTTTCTCTCTCTCTCTCTCTCTCTCTCTCTCTCTCTCTCTCTCTCTCTCCATTAGATGCCTATTGTTAAGGTAATTCTTAGTCCAGTCATGGAGGACCTTGCCAGTCTAAGCTATAAGATATTGAATGTAATTGTCCACCAGCAGACAACCAACTAATACATATATAATACATATAGGCTCAGTCTCAAAAAGGAGCAAGTTTCTATCATTTGCAAAAACTTGAAAACTCAGAGGACATCATGCTAAGTGAAAGAAGTCAGCCTGAGTAAAACAACCGCGGTCCCAGGTTCTTAGTTTTTTTCACAAAAGCCAGGGCTGATCGGTTGGTAGGGTGATTGGTGAAAACATCCAACATTTCAGTTAAACAGCAGCAAAGAATTGTGAGCATTTGAGGGGATCGATGTGCTCACGAGCCCCACTCAGTTACTTCAGATTGTATACACATTTCAGACTGGCTCCCATAAATGCAGACATCGCTACTTGTCAATGGTCCAGAAACTAAAAAAACCATTTAGGTTTTGTTTGTTCGTTTGTTTGGCTTCTCAGCAGAAAGTCTAGAAGAAAGGGCTCATATCCCACCAGGTAGATGGGAGAGCCTAGTAAAGTGGTCTGTGAACCCCGCCATGGTACACCTGGCATTAGTCTGGGAAAACGATCGATCCATCCAGCCTTTCAGGATGCCTCTGCTTTGGCGTATGCTGCGATCTCCCTTTTGAGGAACTGCAAATTCTCTTCCATCACCCTGCTCAGTTTTCATCTTTCTTTGAAGTCACTGCTGATGACAGCGTTCACAAGAAAGTAGAGCCTGTTGGCGTCTAGAGCTGAGAGCAAAGGAAGGCTTTCTGGAGTCAGGCTGACTCTGAGCTGCCCTGTATCAGCGACGTAGGTTGATGTGGATGTGGATATTCTGTCTCCCGAGAAAACGCAGTTCTATAGTTTGATCTGAACTTGAACCATGCAGTGGGAGGGCAGTGGTGGGGCAGTCCTGGAACACCCCATGCCAAAAATAAGGCAGAGCATAAGCAAACAGAGGAACAGGAATCCAAGGGCAAAAGGAAAACAAGAAGGACACACATTTTTTCTGCATATGGCCCCTGGGCCTTGAGTAAGCCCTCTGGAAGAAGAGCGCATGCCACCCTCTGGAAGGAGAAAAGGACAGCGGTCTGCAGGACAGATGCTGAAGGAAGTACGCGTTGGGAAAGATCTCAAAATCCAGGCGCACGATAGCTGTTCTTTGTCTTACTTCCTATTTCTTCAAGCGCGTTGCATTCTGAATTCAAACACGTTGGCAATTCTAATTTTCTATTTTGAATTTCAAGAGAAATGGTAATCCTACTTGGGTTCACATTGAAAAACAAAAAGAGACTCATAAAAGTAGTGAATGAAAAAGAAATACGTTTTATCCCTCACCCTCACTTAGAACTTTTTTTTTAATTTAATTTTATTTTTTTTTATCAAAGGATGGCAGGCTCTCCTGCCACACCCAGAGAGGCTTTTAAAAATAACTTCTGTCACTGCAGAGTCATTCTGGGACCAAGGGAAGTCAACACACCATACCTGAGTTAGAGCCTTATATTTTATGGAAAAGAGATATTTTGTTTGCATGCAAGGTCTAGCAAAATATTAGGACATGCATACGAATGAATACATCGATGTAAAAAATTTCAAAATTACTACTGCGTTAAGCATCCGACTTACACAACCTCCTCGAACTCTTCCGAGACATTTAGGCTTCTACAACATTGTGTGGGGGCGTTTACAATGCTCATTTTGGTGAAGTCAGAAAGCTATTAAAGTCTGAATAACCTTTCGAAGTCCAGCATTTTGAAGCATTTACTGTGATTATATTTTAAAACAAACGTAGATTTAAAAAAAAGTAATGCATTTTAAAATTCACTGCAACTGCCAGTTCTTGGCAGGGTCTTAAAGGGAGCTTTGAATTCAGCAAAGGAAGAAAAGATTAGCAGGTTGTTGTTAATTAAATATTATCTCTGTTTCAAAGGGGAAAACGGCACGGCGTACAGGTTAGTGGCAGAGTATATGAACTAGGTCCTGAGTTCAGTATTTAGCTTTAGAAAATACAAAAAAGAGTTCATGAATGCTGTTTGAATATTTTCCAGTTGGCTTACAGATTACTTAAAATTTAGTCTTTTAAAGGCTTATTTTTTAAAGTGTGTGTGTGTGTGTATGTATATGTGTGTGTGTGTGTGTGTGTGTGTGTGTGTGTAAGTACAGTGTCCTCAGAGCTCAGAAGGCCTCAGTTTCCCTGAAGGTGTGAATTCCCTGACCAGATGTTGGGAACTGTTGTTTTTGTAAAACGGTGCTATAATGCGTCAGGTGGGAACACCTTAGTGGGCCATCTGAATTTTTTACAATGATTTTTTACACTAAGTACCAAAGCTCAGACATATTTATTAATCATTTGAAAGCTAACGCCCTACATGGTAGCTTACCCAGAAAAGCCAGGTACTCAGAAAACTGCCATTACTAATTAAACACTCCACAAACTGGGGTTTTTATAACCATCAGCCATTATATTCAACATAATTTAATTTTATTTGGAAGCTGAGATTGTTTTGTATCTTTAACCAATGATGATTTCCCTTCAAGAAAAAGATACTTCAAACTAGTGATTATGGCTAGAAGTCCTTTTTACCCAAGCTGTCAGTGTCAGACCTAAGATAACCCCTCTTATCTTCTCCCTAACTATGCTGCTCTTCCCACTGTGTTTACCAGGCCTTTCCACAAAGGGGGGAAAAAAACATCTGATATTTGTTTCTTAGGGCACCTGGACTCTAATTTCTGCTAATTCCCTGGTTTGTTTTTATTCATGAGCTGTTACAGTGGCTTTACGTTTTCCAACTTCCATGTCTTGGATCAGTTCTGTTTTAGCTGTACTTCCTAGTTGGGTTCATCCAGTATCCTGACCTTAAGTATCGCATCTTGCTGACGCCCTTCTTTGAGCCACATATGAACCTGTTTGCTCCACATTTTCAGTCTGGCATCTAGCTGGCAACATCTTTACCTTTTCTTCTCTCCCTTAGCTGAGGACAGTCCACCAATAGTAAGACTTTGGGGCCTACTTTAAATTATGTTCTTAATTGAACAATTCATTTTTTTACGAATACTTTTTATTTAATCAATTAATTTTTAAATTCTTTAATGTGCATGGACGTTTTGCCTGTGTGTATATCTGTGCTCCATGTGAGTGCCTAATGCCTGCCTGCAGAAGCCAGGAAAGGTAGTTGGGTCCGTCCACTGCAGGTGGAGTTACAGATACCTGTGAACTTGTGTAGGTGCTGGGAGTTGAACCTGGGTTCTTGGAAGAGCAGCCAGTGCTCTGAGTCCTCTCTCCAGCCTTGGGGGCAGGAGGGGGGGGGAAACTACTTTTTGTGATTTCCACAGTTGCCAACTCATTACAGTAATTGCTGTTTCTGGTCTGGACTAGTGCAGAAGCTACCTCGTTATCTGCCTTGACATCCCCCTCTCCACAACTTTAGTTCTCATACAGCAGATTTCAATCTATTTGGAAAGTAAATCCAGTCATTTTAGTTCCATAGTCAATGCCTTTCAAATCCCATGGCAAAAGCCAAGTGTTATCAATGGCTTAGAAGTCCATACAGGCCAAACGCTTGCCTAATGTACTTGAACTTTCCCCTACTTGGCGATGGAACAACTTGCATTTCTTGTTTTTTTTTTTTTTTTAAATAGGTCAGGGTCACTTGCCTAGAGATCTTGACATTGCTTTCCCCACCACCTGGGCCCTCTTGCCCAAAACATCACAGGCTGTCTCACACACATCTTTTGAATGGTCTGAGATTCAGTTTTATTGAGAACCATTCCTCTATAACTTCTGATCTTTCCCTACCTGTATGAGTGACATGATCTTTTAAAACTATGATGTATCCTTACATCCTGACATTTTACAATTTACTTATTAAATAAGTTAATACATGTAGT
This sequence comes from Apodemus agrarius, assembly GCA_964023405.1. Taxonomy (NCBI): domain Eukaryota; kingdom Metazoa; phylum Chordata; class Mammalia; order Rodentia; family Muridae; genus Apodemus; species Apodemus agrarius. The sequence continues at coordinate 84,060,994 of OZ030011.1, forward strand.
TCATGACTTACAAAGACAGTAGCTGGTACATAATTAATACCTAACAACCATTTGTTTGATATTCTAATGAACCTGTTGATTATGATTTTATTCAATATGTGAAATTGGTAGGGAACCTCTTTTCAAGTTGTGTTATATAACACACACCTTAAGTTGTTTATTTAACTTACATCCTTCGTTCTCTTTTGACATGTTATCGTTTTTTCTTGAGTTTTGTTATTGAAAGGAGGAAACGAGGCCACTCCTGGCATTCTGTACTCAGGCTTATTTACATTTCTAAAAATATGTTGTGCCATTGTTTATTTTAGAGCAAGGATAACATTTACCTTTTCAAAATGAAGCATGTGCTGACCGACAATGCATAAAAACGTGTCTCTCACAGAAGGCGGCTCATTTTGAAGTTCCCTGGATGTGACAGGTGCCAATGCCATGTCCTTCACACTTCCACAGAGTTTTAAAAAGCTGACCTGGGCACGCGGTCGCACACATGTGGGGTGGACATGGAGGACAAAGGCACCATTGGGTCTTAAGAACCACCATTCTATTTTCCAGTCTTAGGAGGGACTCTTAGGCAGATCTCATAACTTCAAGAGAAATATTTCTCAATGTTCTTGAGGTAGTTTGGTGGAGATAAAAGTGTGAGGTTGCAGCCACTAACGAAAGAAACTAATATTTTTGAGAGCCATAAATATATGACATATTAGCCGGGCAGTGGTGGCGCACGCCTGTAATCCCTGCACTTGAGAGGCAGAGGCAGGCAGATTTCTGAGTTCAAGGCCAGCCTGGTCTACAGAGTGAGTTCCAGGACAGCCAGGACTACACAGAGAAACCCTGTCTTGAAAAAAACCAAAAAAATTAAAAACCAAAAATATATGACATATTATGTGTTATATATTCAATTCTGGTTAATTCAGTGGGTTAAATGTAATCAGATACTGCAAACAGGTATGATTTAACAGGTCAATAGGATTTCACTGGGGAAAAGATGGTCAAATATGATCTTAGTACATAAAATAACAGTTGTTATAAACAATTGGTAATGAAGATAAATAATTTTTTCCTTTTGGCATTAACAAGGTATATCAGGATCTTTCCAATAGCCTTCTGAAAGTAACTGGCCTTCCTTAAACAGATCCAGATGGTGGCTCTTGGAACCTGTGAATATGTTGCTTTGAATGATCCAGGGGGCCTTGGAGAAGACTGAGTTACAGCTTTTAAAGAGGGAGTGTTATCTGAGTGAATCTGACACAATCACCTGGTTCCTATTGAAGACGCTGGGAGGGAAGACCACATGCCAAGAACTAGAAGTCCATGCTGGAAGCTGGCAAAGACCAAAATGAAGTGAAAAAAAGCACAATAGAACCCACTGCAGATTCTTCCCAACAGCCTCCACAAGGAGCATAGGTCTGTGTGTGTGTTGTGTGGGTATGTGTATGTGTGTATGCATGTGCGTGTGTGTGGAGGACAGAGGTCACTGTTTTGTGTGTTCCTCAGTTCCCTTACTCTGGTCAGTGGTGGTTATCAGTGGATGCCAGTTCCTTACAATGCGACTTCAGCCTCTTATTCTCTCTCCCTTCTTCCTGGTTTTGGGCATTGAACTGAGAGTCTCCTGCACGCTAGGTAAACATTTTGCTACTGAACTATGCCCACAGCCCCTGGATTTCAGACATTGTGTATGAAACAGCTGAGACAGTGATTTATACGTTGAGTCTACTCTGTGTGAATTTAAAAATGTGTCCACAAATTCCAAAGGTGAGGCTTACATTTTGCCCTCAGTGAACGTTGATCTAGTTAACTTGCTTGAAATGATGAAAAGATGCAAAAATGACGTCATGCAACCTTTAGAACTAGACAGGCAGCCACATTGTCCCTCTCCTTTGTTCTCTTACTGTGGAGAAATAGCATTCATGTCTTGAGGAGAGTCAAGCAGTCGGTAACTGGGGAGTTGAGGTCTCCTGGCAACAGCCTATGTGTGGCCCATTCTGGAAATGTCTCCAGAGGAAATTTAAGAGAAAGATTTATCTCAAAGTCTGTAGCTTGACTGAAGCCTTGTATGGACCTTTAGACAGGAGCATCGTGTACACACCATTTTTAGATTCCCAAGCTTCAGGGAATGGTTGAGCTGATAAATGTTTATTGTTTTGAGCTGTTGAGATTTCAAGTGATTTGTTGTGAACTAACAGAAAACAAGCATACCCATTCATGACATTTCCTCTATAAAGCTGTTTAACTACACATTGAAGAACCTGCCATGATGTTGTAAAAAAATTGATACCCTTTCTACTTATTTATCGAGCATGGTATAAAATGGGAAAGGTCTGGTTGGATCAAGCTCACTACTCAGAGAAGGATAAAAAACAAGAAATTCCCAACCTTTGAGGATTCCTTCTGGAAGGGAAAGTATGTATGGGGAAGTGACTAATGGAGAGTGTGAGGCAAACAGAGCCTTTCCCCGCCCCTTCCATTCCCACCCAGTCCTTCTAATTAGCATCCTTTAACTCTCACAGTTCAGAACCAGGTCAGATAATTAGAGAAGATTAAACTCTTCTCTCTTGAAGATGCTTAATTTAAACTGTTTGAAAACCACTTAAATTAGTTGGAAGGCTCTGAGGGATAACATGTGGAAAGTATGTAGAAAGAACAAAAATCCCCCCATCCCCAAAGCCAGAGGAAGAACTCACATCAGTACTAGTGGTAAAGGGTCCCAGAAGGGAAGTCTAGTGGAGACTTTGAGTTTTCCCTGGGTTCACAGTCCTGGCTTCTATAGTTGCTGACATATGAGTATTTATCTTTCTTTGACAGAAAGTCCTGCTTATAGATGGTGCAGTTACAAGTCAAGTTAGCCTGACTAAATTCCATTCTTTTTTTTTTTTTTCAGCTGAGCTGAATTCTTTTTTGCATCTTTTATCCTTTAAACTTCATTGTTGTTGCTTGTGTGTGTGCGTGCACGTGCACTCACGAGCTTGCCAAGGTGCATGTGCAGAAGTCAGAGGACAACTCTGCGAAGTCAGGTTTCCCATTCCACCTTTGTACAAAGGCACAGACTAGAGTGAGCATTGGGAAAACCAGGACTGTGGATCACATGGACCTATTATTTTCAAAGGTAGGAGATGAATGACGCCTGGCCACCCGGAATGACAGAGTGAAAGTGGTCGAACCGCCTGGTAACTGTTAGGGTCCAGCCTCCATCTGACTCCTCTCAATATCCTGAACATTGTTTAGGCCCCAATCCAGACCGTTGTCACTCAGTGAGTAGAACCCATTCCTATGAAGGAGCTCCACCCCCACCCCCATGAACCTTCTATCTTCCAAGGGAATCTCTCCTTGTGCTTACCATGGATCCTTCTAGGCCCTAGCCTGAGCTCTGTCAGTGAAGAGAACTCATTCTGTTTTTTAGGGTGTGGCGAGAGGTCAGTATTTTTGAGACAGGGTATCTCTTTATAACCTTGACTGTCCTAGAACTTCCTTGTAGACCAGGTTGGCTTCAATAATACCTTCTGGCTGTCAAGGTCACAAGTGCATTGCTGCCTTCCAGGGAGTTTCTGTGTAGCTATGACTAAACCTTTATTGTGATAATTGTTACATGGAAACTCCTTCCCCAAGCTGCTTTTTTTCTCTTCTTTTTAAATTTATTCTTCTCTCATGTACTACATCCCAACTGCACGTGCCCTCTATCCTCTCCTCCATCGCCCACCTGCTCCCCTCCCCTCTTCCGGATCCACTGTTCTTCCATTTCTCTTCAGAACAGAGCAGGCTTCCCAGGAATATTAACTGAACCCAGCATAACAAGATGCAATAAGACTAGTTAGAAACACTCATATCAAGGCTGGACGGGGCAATCCAAGAGGAAGAGGGCCCCAAGTGTGGGCAAAAGAGTCAGAGATAGTCCACTGTTAGGAGTCTCATTACAACTTTGATCCCAGCATTTGGGAGGCAGAGGCAGGCGAATCTCTGAGTTCAAGGCCAGCCTGGTCTACAGAGTGAGTTCCAGGATAGCCAGGAACTCTGTGCGCCCATATGGGCTCTGCTTAGTTGATTCTGTGGGTTGTGTTCTCTTGGTTTCCTTGACCCCCCTGGCTCCTACACTTCTTCCTCCCCTTCTTCCTTGGGGTCCCCCAAGCTCCACCTAATGTATGGCTGTGGACATCTGTGTCTGCTCCCATAATTTGCTGGAAGCAGATTCTCCGATGACTATAGGGCTAGATCTATGAGTATAGCAGAATATCATTAAGAATCATTTCACTGCCTCTTTTTCCCGAGTCCCCTTTGGTTTTAATCTAGGTCTCTGGCTATCCAGCTTTGACTTTCTGGCCATCCAGGCAGTGTTAGGCATGGGTTCCCTCTCATGGTGTGGGTCTACTTGGAGTTCTGGTGACTGGTGTGGCCTCTGGTCCAGCGGGGAGTCTCTGCCTGAGTTGAGCAATGAGGAGGGGGTTGCTGAGAGAGTGGAATAGTTCTCTCAGCAGGCAGCCTACCCAGGTTTTCTGCTAGGTGTGGCCTGTATTTGGGTAGGGCATATCTGACAGAGTTGGGGCTGGGGCACCACAAGGAATGGGGAAGAGACAACTGAGGATTGGGTCTATTGGTAGTGAAAGAGTGGGGAACTTTTGTAGGTGGGCAGCCTAACTGATCTACTGACAAGCATGGCCTGTAGTTGGGCAAGGGGTGTCTGTGCCTGAGGGAACGAAGAGAGTGGCCTTCCCAAAGTTTTACTATGCCTAAATGTGTAAGAAGAATAGACCATGAGCTCAGACTCTGGAAGTTTCTGATCCAGTGCCTAAAAAGATGGTATTGACTTGAGTTTCAGTCTTTTCCTTGTTCAGAATGTGTCTAGGCTTTTGGGATCTCTGATACACCTTTACTTAGCTTCTGAGATCAAACTCAGGTCTGGCAGGGTGTGTGTTTTTCCACTGAGACATTTTTTTTTTTTTTTTTTGGAGACAGGGTTTCTCTGTGTAGTTCGGGCTGTCCTGGAACTCACATTGTAGACCAGGCTGGCCTCGAACTCAAGAAATCTGCCTGCCTCTGCCTCCCAAGTGCTGGGATTACAGGCGTGCGCCACCACCGCCCGACCCCACTGAGACATTTTGTTGGCCCCATTTTTGTTATTAAATATCCAGAGATCTGATCAGTTCGGAGATCTGGCTGCAGAAACAGTTTCTGGTGTTCTTCCTTTCTGGGATCCAAGTCTTAGATTAAAGCAAACAGAAAAATCTTCAGATTTAAAACTAAAGTCTTCTTGATGGGTGAAAATGCACACCTTCATCTCCAGCACTTGGGAGGCAGAGGCAGGCGGATCTCTGAGTTTCAGGGCCAGGAGAGCAAGGGCTACACAGAGACATCCTGTCTCAGAAAACCAAACAAACATCTTGTGATAAAAAGTAAACTTAAGAACTGGAGTTCAGATCTACACAATAAATAAATGTTATTCATTGTCCTTCGTATAGAACAAGGGGATTTTGCTGGATGTGTCAGGGATAGGTTATGGCTATAAATACAGCTTTATTCCAGCCATCTGGAAATTATGTTCATAGTCTAAATCCTCACTCTCACCCCCTTTAAATCAGTGAATGCTGGTACAGGATCTGAGTTCCAGAGAGAAGGAAGGCCACGCCCCTTCAAAGTTAGTCTGAAGTTCTCATTTGCAAGAGAATCTTGGAAGGCATTATTTTTTTTCCAGGAACAATGGAACAATCTTGTAAACCCTAATAAAATCTGATTTTGGTGACGAATCCTTGTGGATCTGACATGATACAAGGAAACTCTAGCAGCTACATCTTACCCCTCTGCTGTCCCTGTGCCAAAAAAGCTTGGAAGGCATTTTTATATTCAATTCATAATGTCCCTAAGCCCCACTGCCAGTTTGTTATAGATAGAATCATTTACAGCATGAAAGACACAGCAGACAACCAGCTCTCTTCGGAGGTGACCTCTTCAGGCTGCCATAGTAGCTGTACTCCCAAAGTTGGAGTGACAGATCTTAGCGAAATCTGAAAAGCTAAGGGAACATTCCCAGCACAGCAAATGCGTGAGAAACAAAGGCAGCTGGGTGACCACTGGAGACACTGAATGCCAGGTCACACGGAATCCCTGCATCCCTTTATTGAGACCCTAGACTGCAGCTGTTTCCTGCAATTCTTTTAAAATGTGTCTGTGGGCTCAGGTTAAAGCTTATTACCACTTTCCCCCTACTGAAAATCCAGCTGATCTACCTCCTCTCTGACTGCATTCCAAGAATGGAAGAAAATAAACTGTATAATAGTGAAAGCACAGTACAACAGATTCTCTGTTATTCATTCATTCTTTCTCTCAGTTCTTATTTACTTACTTAAGGAAAAAAAAAAGAAAGACAATATTATTCCCTCCCTGGCAAGATAGGCATTCTTTTTATTCTCTTAGAAATATAGTGGAAGGAATTATTATTACATTATTATATGTATATAATATATAATAAATAAGTATTGATGGAGTTCTTGCACATTTTTGAGGATGATGGCTGCTCCTTCCTTTCGCAGAGGGCCAGTCCTCATTTGCTTCGCACCAACTCTTGTCTTCTACTACAGGCTTTTGCATGGTGAGCAGATGGTCTTACAGTCTTTCCCATCACTGATTATTACATCGAAACCAGCAAATGTGAAAAAAATCAAATTAGACTGATTATGGAAACTAACCAACTTCACACTGAACAAGTCCTCCAGGAGAAGCAGCATGAGCCCTGCCCTGTGATATGCTTAGGTTACTTTCCTTTTCAGGAGGTCAGAGAGGAGGTGTGTTCCAGCAGATGGAGAGGAGGGTTGGAAGGACACTGCTTTTCACCACAGATCTCTAATCGCACATCTCCTTTCAGGTGGGCTATCATTTGCTGTTTATTTTAACAACACAAGCTCCAGGAAAAGGTAAAGATCTGATAGAGGGCTGATATCCGATATGTACTGATATCCAATAAAACGAAAAAGGAGTATCAGTATAAACTGTGAATTTTGTTGACTTGTAGAATTTTCAGAGGAGGTAAAGAGGTTTCTTCCTAGAGCGGCCTCCTGTGATTTGCTTTGTTCTGTAACTCTTGAATGGGAAGGATTGTTGGGGAAACATTTGGCATCTTTCTTGAGAACACGAAAATTTAAGACTTACCAATGTGTGGTGAATGTATGAATGGTGCGTCGGGGCCATAAATTAAAGCTAAGAAAGAAAGACTGAACTCTTAGAGAAACATATGGAGAGAATCATGAATATAGCAACATAGACGCCAAGAAGGTTGGAAAAGCCAAAATCTATTGTTTTTTTCCTCACCCTTCTCAGAGTAACAATGATGAGAAGAAACTAAAAATGTTCTCTTTATACTTGAAACTGCAGTGATGAGTTCAGGGTTCTCACTTGTCGTTATTTATGCTCACAAAAATAGAAATTTCATGATATATACTAAAAACTTAACATATAGAAGAATACACATAGAATATGTTCTGTGGGAGACATAAAATAGAAAACACAGTAGCAAGAAGAAATTATAGTTTCAGACCATTGATTTTTTTTTTTTTCCGAGACAGGGTTTCTCTGTCTAGTCCTGGCTGTCCTGGAACTCACTTTGTAGACCAGGCTGGCCTCGAACTCAGAAATTCGCCTGCCTCTGCCTCCCAAGTGCTGGGATTACAGGCGTGCGCCACCACGCCCGGCAGACCATTGATTTTTAAATCGTTGAAACCAGGCCTAAATACACTGCTATCACTCTAAAAAGAGAATCATTAAAATCAACACATCTTTGCCAATGAGATAATGTCTGTTTAATACTGTAGCTTAAAGTCCATGCTTCAAGATTTGATAAATTCTTGGAAAGCATTTTCTTTACTCTTCTGGTTGTGGAAGCGTTATTCCTGCAGAAGTTTGGTAAGGTCCTTGAAGAACAGGTAGAAGCCTGGCTAGAGGTCAGGTGAATATGGAGAATGACATAAAATTGAGTAGCCCAGTTAGTTCATCCAGCTTTGGAAGTGTTGGTAGTTCAATGTGTAATCAGGTGTGGTTGTATCTAATGGACACTTTCTGCCCATCAATGTTGTGCAGGAATTCTAGTTCTCAGTGTATCACATCACGTTGCTTACTGAGCTTCCCAGGTGTTGTAGTTTCATCAGGATTCAGAAATCTGTAGCATTTTAGATTTGTTGCAGGTCACCCAACAGTAACTGTTACTAGTGTTTTGGGTGCAAGTTTGGTTCTAGGAAGGCCTTCTTGGTCTGTAAGTATACTGGCTGGCTTTGACACAAGCTGGAGCTATCACAGAGAAAGCAGCCTCTCTTGAGGAAATGCCTCCATGAGATCCAGCTGTAAGGCATTTTCACAAGTAGTGATCAAGGGTGGGAGGGACCATTGTGGGTGGTGACATCCCTGGTACCTGGCTGGTAGTTTGGGTTCTATAAGAAAGCAAGCTGAGCCGGGTGGTAGTGGCGTACGCCTGTAATCCCAGCACTCTGGGAGGCAGAGACAGGCAGATTTCTGAGTTTTGAGGCCAGCCTGGTCTACAGAGTGAGTTCCAGGACAGCCAGGGCTATACAGAGAAACCCTGTCTGGGGGCGTGGGGGGAAGCAAGCAAGCTGAGCAAGCCGGGGGAAGCAAGCCAGTAACATCCCTCCATGGCCTCTGCATCAGCACCTGCTTTCTGACCTGCTTGAATTCCAATCCTGACTTGGTGATGAACAGCAATATGGAAAGTGTAAGCTGAATAAACCCTTTCCTCCAACTTGCTTCTTGGTCATGATGTTTTGTGAAGGAATAGAAACCCTGACTAAGACAGTAAGCAATTGACATTTTGTTGCAAATCACAATCAAGAAATGATTCTAGGGAGAGATGCCTTCCCCACCCTTATCCCTCCTCTCCTCCTTTGCCCCTCCCTGCCTGCGGTGAATAGGAGATCTGGACTCAGTAAGGAGAGCAGGAAGAGCTGCCTTTGCCCCTCCCTGGCTGAAGGACTTGGGAGATGGGTCCTGCATCTCGGCTAGGGAGCAGGATAGAGTTGGCCCTGGTGGCAAAGGCATGGGTGAGCTGGCCCCAAGAACATGAGATTAGGAGAACTGCCCCCCTCCCCCCCTTGCTGGCTGAGGCATTGGGTGAACCAGTTGGGCAGTGCTTGGAGAGCTCACCCCGCTGGCAGGGATGCAGGAGAGCTGATGAGCTGACCAACTCAGCTACCAGCCAGGCGCAGACCCACGGCTCACTTCCACATGTACCCATCTGTGGACTGTTGGAGCAGGAGAAGGGGCTGGTCCTGCAGATCCAAAGCTGTGGGATCTCCATGGCTCAGGGCATCAACAGGGCATTGGAGAGTCGTCCCAATGAGCATCCAGTATTGATAGGGTGGCAGAAGCCAGAAACCAGACCAGAGACTCATCTGCCTGTAAATGTATGTGGATAAAGGGGGACACACTGGGACTCACTGGGACACACAACTGCTTCCATTATGACATGGTCTTTGCTTTGTTTTAATTCTTTTTACATTTTTTCTATTTTCTTTTTGGGGGAGTTTACATGGGCAGGGGGCAGATATGAAGGAAGGGATGGGGAGATGAGTGGAATTGGGGTACATGATGTGAAATTCACAAAGAATCAATAAAAACTTAAAAAAAGGAATAATTCATTTTTTATTGTGTAGAGTAAGCGAGGATAATAGTTAAAAGGGGTGATTTAAAACGTTTCATCAGCTCATGAGGCACCCACTGCTTCGTCTTTCCAGTTTGCTTCAGATGTTGAACTACATGGCTTGATTTATGTTGAGGTTTGGTTTTGTTTGTTTGTTTTTTCAAGACGGTGTTTTATGTGTAGCCTTGGCTGTCCTGGAACTCACTTTGTAGACCAGGGTGGCCTAGAAGTCAGAGTGCTGGCATTGAAGGCATCACAGCCCATTACTTGCATGCTGAGTTCTTTAGCAACTTTGCCTGTAGCTGAGAGAGGATCAGCTTCTGGAATTGCCCCCAGCTGGTATTTGTTAGCTTCTGATGGCGTAGGCTTTGCTCTTCCTCTGTAAGGCTCTCACCTCTTCTAAGCTTCTTGAACCCCTGCAGTTGCCCAGCCAAAATACATTGCTGATGGCACCAGTTGTCTTTACTGCTTTTAAGATGGATTGTGAGCTAAAATAAGAACATTTCTTGCTGGGCATGGTGGTACTTGACTTTAATCCCAGCAGAGGCAGAGACAGAGAGGCAGAGGAAGAGGCAGAGAGGCAGAGGCAGAGGCAGAGGCAGAGGCAGAGGCAGAGGCAGAGGCAGAGGCAGAGGCAGGATGATCTCTGAGTTTGAGGTCTACCTCATTTACATAGTTCCAGGACAGCCAACACTACACAGGGGGCTCCTGTCTCAAAAAACAAAAGAAAACAGAAATTCTCTAATTCACTTTCATTTAATGTTATTTTCATAGTATAACATGAATAGGAAATGTAATAAATTAATACAATTATATGTAATTATAATATGTAATTAAATTAATAAATAAGTCATTTACAAAGCCAGAAATTCCCATTATAATATACATATATCCACCCTTATTAGTAATATAATCAAATGAGAAATTCAACAATGCAATAATGTCATTTTTCTATCAATTAAAACTTTTTCTTTTTTTTTTTTTTGCTAAGAAATATTTATTTATATATTTAATCCCTCTAGAAACTTTCCTTGTGCATATGAGGTCAAACTTAGCCAGGTTAACAGAATTATGATGCAAATTTGGACCTGACTCTGCCTTTTTACTACTCTGAAGTCATGTATGTGTTTACATTTCTATTTTTAGATGATATGCAGGCTAAATATACATCACCATCAAATATATATTGACTCACATGTGAAAATGTTGGCTGTGAACTCGCTAATCACTGCTGTACTTAACTTCCAGGTCTGCGTTTTATGTGATTGTTGTGAGATAAGAAGAAAATATGCCTTAAAAAATGTTCTCAGTATGGTGTAATAGTGTTATTTGATACTTTTTTGCTCTTTCGTATTATATTTTACTCAGCTGTTAAGAAATTCAGAAGTGGACTGAGATGGCTCAGCAATTAAGAGCACTGACTGCGCCGGGCGTGGTGGCGCACGCCTTTAATCCCAGCACTTGGGAGGCAGAGGCAGGCGGATTTCTGAGTTCGAGGCTAGCCTGGTCTACAGAGTGAGTTCCAGGACAGCCAGGGCTACACAGAGAGACCCTGTCTTGAAAAAACAAAAACAAAAAACAAAAAACAAAACAAAACAAAACAAAACAAAAAAAAGAGCACTGACTGCTATTCCAGAGGACCTGGGTTCAATTCCCAGTAATCACGTGGTAGCTCACAACCATCTGTAATGGAGTCCAATGCTTTCTTCTGGTGGTTGAACACAGTGTACTTATATATATAAAATAAATAAATCTTAAAAAAAATAAAAAAGAAATCCAGAAGCAAGATTCTCAGTACATTGGAAGATACACTGGAAACGAGTTGAGCTAATGGCCAGCCAAGGTCTGGAGATTAGTATGAACAGATTTTGTAAATATATTTCATATCAGTCATGCATATGTGAGACCCTTTATTACTACAATGTGTATTTACAAGCACTACAATTCCTAAAAAAAATGTAGCAAATTACTGTAAGGGAAATTTCAGATAATACCTGAATTCTTGGCATTTATCCACCTTTGAGCAAATTCTTCAAATGTCATTACTGCATCACCAACACTATTTCTACAAAAGGACAGAAGCAGCTTATAAAGGACATACTTTAAAAAGGCATTATTAGCCTAGTTATCTCAAAATAGTATAAGAAGTTAAGTGATTGACCTCAATAAATAGCTCACTTCATATCACTTTTTTTTTTCCCCTATAGAAATGAGTGCTGTGAATTGTTAGAGAGCAAATTCAACTCCAATGCTGGAGATGAAATGTGATCTAGAAAATATATTCTGATTTTGGCGAATGCACGAAAAAGGTGCAGGACCAGGGTTTCTAAAAATGAAATCTAACGATGGTCTCTGTGTTCACACTGTCTGTACAAACGAAATGCAGAGTTCAAATGTGATGTTCTGTGGACTCTTGCCATTGTTTGAGACAGACTCTGCATAGCACAGGCTTGCCTTAAAGTCAGGACCCTCTTGCCTCTGCCCCTCCAATGAGGGCAATACAGGAATCTGCTACCAGGCCTGGCAGTTTGTGACTTTAACATCTTGGAGACTTTGGTTGTATAGTGGTTTTTATTTCTCTAGGAACTTGGTCAACTCATAAAACTCCAGGTCTTATTTTTCCCTATTTATAAAATGGGACAAAATTTAAGGTCTATGCTCTAGGTTGCATTAGTGTTTTTCTAAGAAAAGATTAGTTAGGAAATCACACATGATACTTTTCAGTCTTTTACATGAGAAATAAGAGGAAGCAGGGTTTTTGTTGTTATTTCTTTGTTTTTTAAGACATGGTTTCTCTGGGTAGTCTGGCTGTCCTGAACTGTAGACCAGGTTGGCCTCTAACTCACAAGAGAATCTGCCTGCCTCTGCTGTGAATGAAAGTCATAAGGCACCAATGCTCGGCAGAAGGAAACAGTTTCATAGTTTGAATTCTGTGAATTGGTTTTGTCTTTGAATGATCCATTTATAGTCTTAGGGACCCAATATGCAAACCATAACATGAATATTTAAATTTCTCCATTTCTCACTGGAAGCTAGTGAGGATAGTTTACAAATACTTAGGAGACATAACACAACATAAAGTATCAGACAGTCTATTATTGCAACTGATGAAGAGAACCAGTTGTTCTGAAAGTGACGCCGTAACTATCACTTTTACATAAAATCACCTTAACTCTTGATGAACCCTAGATATATGCTAAAGCATGGCATTCAGAGAATTTTGGGGTGGAGTGGGGAGGGAGCTAAGCATTGAATCCCAACCTCATACATAAGTAACTCTGCCTGCAGACTCCCAGAGTCTTCATTATTCTTTGATAATTTCATACATGCAAATGATACCTTTTAATTGCTTTTTAACCCTTTATTATTCTCTCCTATCACTTCCCCATCTCCCAGTGAAACTCCTCTTCTTTCAGCAAGTAACCCCTTGTACTTTCAGATCTTTGTGTAGGTAATCCACTTAATTTAATTAGAGTTTCTTGCCTAAGGGAAGGAAGGTTATTTGTTATTTATTAAGTGCAACTTACCAGTGCTTACACCACTGGAGAAAGTAACACCTGTCCCTGAAGCCAGTGACTGCCAACAGTCCATCCCTCAGGAAGGAAGAGGCCTCGTGAGCCCCTTCCCTATCCATGTTGAAATATTGATGGGCTCAATCTTGGGGGCAGTTTTGTAGTATTTAATTTAATATTTTTTGAGATGATGCTAACATTTGGCTAGACAGATAGACAAAATAGAAATGAAAAAAGTTTTGACTAAGAATTTAAAGTTTACTTAAAGAATAAAAATGTTTTGTCTTTTGCGGGAGAATGTATTATCTATTTTGAGATGTTTGTATTCAAATTAATTATGAGAGAGCATGGCTTACCTCTTGACATCAACTTGCCTTTGCCGTTTGTGAGTGATTAGCATCTTCTCTTCTCCAAGTTCACATGAACACACAGAAGTCATTCAGGTGTCTAATATGACTTCTTAAAAAGTCTGCTCAGAATGTTCACAGTTGGTGTTCTGGCTGGTTTTGTGTGTCAACTTGACACAAGCTGGAGTTATCACAGAGAAAGGAGCCTTCCTTTGAAGAAATACATCCATGAGATCCAGATGTAAGGCATTTTCTCAATTAGTGATCAAGGGTGGGAGGGCCCACTGTGGGTGGTGCCATCCCTGGGCTGGTAGTCTTGGGTTCTATAAGAAAGCAAGCTGAGCAATCCAGGGAAAGCAAGCTAGTAACATCCCTCCATGGCATCAGCTCCTGCTTCCTGACCTGCTTGAGTTCCAGTCCTGACTTTGGTGATGAACAGCAGTGTGGAAATGTAGGCTGAATAAACCCTTTCCTCCTCAACTTGCTTCTTGGTCATGATGTTTGTGCAGGAATAGAAACCCTGACTAATATATTTGGTCTTTACAAATTTATTTCAACAAAGATGAAAGCTAAGTCATATTTGAGCATTTGATTACATTCTCTATTATAGCGGAAGTGTTCATGGTAAATGAGAGGCCAAGGAAAATATAGAGAAAGGCCAAGCACCCACACTGTGCCCGAACATTGACCCTGTTCCAGTAAATGTAGTTAGAAGTAAGCCTAAGAAGGGAGATGGGAAAAACAAATAAGACTGCACGGTTCAGAGAGTAATGGAAGAGAGAATTTCTGCAGCTAGAACTTGATTGGTCTAGAATAAAAAATTTTGAAATGACTTGGATTTTGGAGCCAGATATACAAGTCACATGATAAATTATGGAAATTTGGAAAAGAAGTATGTAGTATAGCGTGGGGGTAGGGGTGGGGTGGGACCAATATGTTCTAGAAGTAGGTGTTAGGACCTAGCTGAAAGCATTCTTCCCAAAGATTTGCTCCCACTTCTCCAGAGGCCTTGGTGGTTGACCAGAGGAGGGGAGCTGTCTCAGGTGAATTGGGAAGGAAACCAAAGGAGACCCTGTTAGAGGCACTGTGCAATCCCAGGAATAGACATGGAACGTGAGGTTGGCTTCAGTGAAGCCAGTGCTGTAAACTCTGGTTACTAGAAAGAATGTTCCCATGACAGTGTCTAACTAAATGGCTTCTCACCACACTGTGCCTTATGTGCTCACAAGATCCCTGGGATCTGATGAGTCATAGGCTAGAGTGGCTGTAAGTGCTGGTAGAAAGCACATGCTCAATAAACACTTGTTGCATGAATGATTGATCTGGTTTTAGGTATGGAGAGAGGAAATTTTCTGTTCTTATCCAAGTATACACAGGCATCAATTTGTACTTATTGTGCTCCATGAAAACAAATTTTTTTAGAGTATTAAAATATTTTGATATCAGAGTTTTTTGATTTAATAAATAAGGAACTAAAGTTTTTTATTTTATTTTATTTTTTAAATTTTATTTAATCTTTTTTTACACTCCAGATTGTATCCCTCTCCTGGTCCATCCTTTGACTGTTCCACATTCCACTTTCTCCCCTGCCCTGCCGGTCTCCATGAGGATGTCCCTGACCCCAACCCCCGACTCAACCTGACCTCCCGACTCCCTGGGGCCTCCAGTCTCTAGAGGGTTAGGTGCATCTTCTCTGACTGAACCCAGACCGGGCAGTCCTCTGGGTATATGTTGGGGGCCTCATATCAACTGGTGTATGCTGCCTGCTTGGTGGTCCAGGGCCTGAGAGATCTCAGGGGTCCAGGTTAATTGAGACTGCTGATCCTTCTACAGGGTCGCTCTCCTCCTCAGCTTCTTCCAGTTTTCCCCTAATTCAACCACAGGGGTCAGCAGGTTCTGTCCATTGATTGGGTGTAAATATCTTCATCTGACTCTGAGCTGCTTTCTGGGTCTTTCAGAGGGCACTCATGATAGGCCCATTTTTGTGAGCACTCCATAGTCTTAGTAGTAGTGTCAGGCCTTGGGGTCTCCTCCCCAACCCCCCTGAGGTGAATCTTACCTTGGGCCTATTGCTGGACCTCCTTTTCCTCAGGCTTTTCTCCATTTTTGTCTTTCAGACAGGAACAATTCTGGGTCAGAGTTTTGACTGTGGGATGGCAACCCCATCCCTCACTTGATGCCTTGTCTTTCTGCTGGAGTTGGGCTCTACAAGTTCCCTCTCCCCACTGTAGGGCAGTTCATCTAAGGTCCCTCCCTTTGAGTCCTGAGAGTCTCTCATCTTCCAGGTCTCTGGTACATTCTGGAGAGTCCCCCCCACCTCCTACATCCCAAGGTTGCCGTTTTCCATTCTTTCTGCTGCCCCTTGGGGCTTCAGACAGCAAACGACATACATGGACTGTAGTAGTATAAAGGGAAAAGTTATCTTTTTTTGAAGTCTCTAGGATTTCAAAAGCAAAATTTATAGTAATTAGGCAACCTTGTTCATTTTTATTAACGTTCCTGCCTAGAGCTGAGAAGCCAAGACTCCTACTTAATCCATGTTCATAGCTCAAGGTTGGGTTAGATAAATTTGAAGAGTATGGGATGAAATGGATTAGGGGGTGTGGGCAAGCGATTGCCAGAGTCCATACATCTCTGAAGCTTCCTGTAACTTCTACTTGAATTCCCAGAAGCAGAGCCTGTGTGTGAAGAGACTGGGGAGGGCTGTGGGAGGAGAGTCCTTGCTTCTGAGTCCAGTCCTGTGCCTAAGCCTCCCCACCCCCAGCCTGAGGGTGGAGAGTGTGCCTGACTCACTCTCTCATAGACAGTATCGTACTGCGCTTGGAATATGGAATGAGTGCTGTAAAACTGGGAGTGAATTAAGTAACAAGGACAGAAAGAAAAGAAGCAGACTTTGTATCCTTATACCACCCATCCTCCCTAAACTGATATAGCCAGGCAGCCCTGTCACCCCCACAGCGTGAGTGATCTGGGGACATGGGAACAGTCCTTTCTTCAGGATGATGTGTTGTTCCTGTTGCATAAGATGTTTTGTACCATGTTTCACAAGCGCGGATAATAAACCATGTTCTAAAGACCAGTCCCTTAAGCTGTCCTTTGTTGTTGACAATGAGAAGGCAAGGCTCTTGGCCTTTCTGCTTGGATGAGAAGGTGTACGTGGGGAGCCCAGGAACCACACAGCTCTGAAGGGAGAAAGTATCCCAATGCAAGGGCATCCTGAGACATGGGAGCCCAGGAAACAAACAGCTCTGAGGTGGGACTGCGTGGAAAGGCAGTGGAAAGGCATCCTGAGATACAGGAGCTTTAAGAACCACATCACTCTGAGAGGAAGCCTCCTCAGCAGAGGCATGGCAGCTTCTAGGGGAGACTACATCCAGCTGAGCTGAGGAGTTAAGGGGCTTCAGCCCAGCTCCTTCTATTCTTCTTTTCCTCATTGCTTCTTCTGATGAGAGAGTCACAGCAAGCAGCAAATCTCATAAAAGAGATTTATTGGAGGGTCCAGGGTGTGGAGGGACGAATCCAGGAGTGGCTGTCTCTGCTCCCAGGAGGGAGCGGACAACAGGTAATTGGCTTATATTGGATTTCTTAGGGGGTGGAGCTTTCCTGGACTTTGACCAAAAATTAGCATAATCTGGAGGAGGTCCTATTGAGGGGCTGGAGATAATCTTTGTGACAGTTACAGAGGGTAGAAAGGGCATTATGACAGTTAGGTCTAGGGGAGGGGCCTGGCTGCTGGAGCTGCTCAGGCAGGGAGCTGTCCACGTTCTTGCCATGAGGGTTTGCAAAGCTTACAAAGTGTACACAGTTTGCAAAGGGAGTCCACTGACAGATGAGTGGTGTGAATAGCCAGCGCAGGCTGCCTCTACAGTGTCAAAACTCATCATTCTGGTTAAGTCCAAGTGACCTAACAACTAACTAAAGGTTATGAATGCTTGTATTTCCAGAGAGTTGAGAGAGTGGAGATCATGTCAGAGTGATACCTCCCCCTCCCCCTTGCATTTCTTTTTCAGGAGGAAGAGTGACTCCTTCCACCTCACAGGGATGTCATCACAATAGAAGCCAACAGAATTCTACTGAAATGAGACTCCTGGAAAATGCATTCAATACTAGTATTGAATTCAGAGAGGAAGAAGGAAAAACCAAATGGAGCTGTATAGTTTTAGAAACTACAAAAATTTCCTTAGCTAGAACCTGACTGACACAGGACAGAAGAAATTTGAAACAGCTGTGATCTCTTAGAAAACTCCAGTTATACATAGACATCAGTATATTCAATACTAGTGTGTATCTCTGCATTTTCTGTTTTGGTTGCTGATTATTTAGTCAGGCTCTGTATGCTAAGCATGTGCTCTACCACTGAGCTATATATATATAGCACCAGGCTAAGATATCTGTTATGTATTGAGTTAAAATAATATTGAGTAAATATTAAGTATTATAGACTATTTAACTTTTAATTTTTTGTCTTGTTTTGCTTTGTTTGAGACTGTATATCACTGACTAGAATATCCTATGTAAAACAGGCTGGTATAGAACTCACAAAGATCCACCTACCTTTGCCTCCTACATGCTGAGATTAAATGTATGTGTCACCTTGGTTGTCTTGAGTATTTAAATATTTTTATTAATATTAATATTTTAAAAATATTATTTATTATTTATACGAGTACATAGAGGTTGTCTTCAGACACACCTCAGAAGAGTACATCAGATTCCATTACAGATGGTTGTGAGCCACCATGTCGTTGCTGGGAATTGAACTTAGGACCTGTGGAAGAGCAGTCAGTGCTCTTAACTGCTAAGCCATCTCTAGAACTTATTTTTTTTAATCTTCCTATTTAGAATAAATATATTTGGGCCAGAGAGATGGCCTAGTGATCTTAACTGTTGAGCCATCTCTCCAGCCCCAGCATTGCGGGGATTTAATCAGGATGTACATGTGTCCTAGACAGACTAAATCCTAAATATTTAGACAAACATCGTTATGATGGAAGTCAATGCCAAAGGACCCCTTGAAAGAGGAGTTCTCAGGGCTTCTCAGTATAATAACCTACCCCACATATCTTTGGGTAACGCTGACTGGTGGTCCATATATGACATATATTACACTGTTAATAAATACTGCTTTCCTTCCCGCCATTCCTAATACTATTCCTCAGCGAGGCTTTGGGAGTTCCTGACTTTGTATTGCACAGTGCTATTGACATAGCACCATCTTGTAACATTTCCCTTCCCCCACCCTGGATCCCCGGAAAGATGGGAAAATCTTGCTTCATGATGATTTCAGCTCAAATACATCATGGTGTTTCTTAACCCAACCTTTCAGAACAGAAAGTATAATCCCTACTATTTGTATCTCCATTTAAAGCGGATTTTCTCCAACGTTGTTTTCCAGCAGACGACAAAACGATTTCTGCGTCCATTTTTGTAATTTTGCAACAATTTCTTTCACTCATGATGTTGATAGGCTCTCGAAGGCGCGGACTGATTTGGTATCTGCGGGTTTCCCTGCTGCCTGCTGCTCATTGTTTCACATACAAGTAAGAAGCACATCTCACCCCATTCCATCCACGCAAAGGCAACAGGAACACGAAAGCTGCCGCCTGAGCCATTGTTTCCCCATTATACTCATTTTCATGTTGCCTGACCTCCTTCTGAATATAATAATTATTCCTGGATTTCTGCAAGCCGTGGCTGCACTAAAATAGATCACAGCATCAGCCCTGTGTTCTGCTTACATTCAGGATGAGGGCTCTGATGAACTGCTCATTTCCAGGAGAGGAGTTTCCATGGAAACTCGGACAAAGGGATGGCAAAGTAATTCTTCAAGGCACACAAGAAAAGAATTCTACCTTTCTTTGGATTTACAAGCACTGTGTCCCCTGAGCAGACCAGTTGGTTAGCGCTACCCTGGCTCTCTAGGAATTCCTGCTGAAGGAAAAAAAAAATCTAAATATTAGAGATCTGTAAAATAGATAGGGTGATAAAATGTTATTTCTCCAGAAGGCTCAAGCCCCGAGTGTTATTTCATCAGTTTTTTTTTTTTCAACAAGACTTAAAAGAATCAATGCATATATTTAAATAGCCACTGAATTTGTAAGTGTGGGCTTGTTCTTCAAATTCTAAACTTCCGGAAATAGGCCTTAAGAGGAACTCTCAGGGCAAAACAAAGAGATCAGTGATAAGAGGCAATTCTGTGTTACCTGAAAATACAGATCAAGTAAGAATAAAAGTCAAAAGAGTTCTCATGAGCATGTGAATCATACATGCGGACCAAAAGTCATGTGAATTCCATTGGAAAAAACAAACAAACAAACAAAAAACGCTGTCTCGTCTCATGGGGCTGCAGAGTACCTCATTTATCTTTGTACCCTTCACGGTGCCAGAGCAGTGCAATGAGGCTGTCTGGGGGACAAGTCTGAAGCAGGAAGGGGAAACACCATCTCTCTTACAGAGTTAGTCATAGTCAGCACTATGTGTAACTATTGACACTTTAATGCATTTGTGGTACAATACTTGCTTGTTGCATTTGATTACAACCATGTTCAGGAAAAAAAATGTCTCTCTTTGATGTATTCTTCCAGTAAGTGGCCTCAGAGTCATTACAGAACACACCCAGACACTAAGCTCTCAGAACAAAGGAGCTTTACTACCCGGGAGGGACAATTCAGGGTCAGGTCGGGGAGCTGTCTCTGGATTGGACAAAGACAGCAAGCAGCACGCATTTCTCTGCAGGAGTAGTTTTTAAGGACTAGGGTGAGTTGGTGAGTCCTGATTGAACAGGTTATCCAATAATGAATTTTGATAGCTGGACCTTGGTGTTTTGATAGCTGGACCTTGGTGATCAGTGGCCAGCTAAGGGCTTGGATGGGCTAGTGGCCAACTAAGGGACCAGACCTTGGGGGCTAGCTTTAGGAATGCAGTCTAATGGTGTAATAAGGAGGAGGAAAGAGGGGTGGACAAGACCTGTCATCATGTTTGCCATGCTGGGCTGGGGGGCAGTACTGTGTGAGAGCCCAACACTTCCTGCAATAGCTTCTGAATAATAGTCCATGTATTTTAAAGGCACACATGGCATGTCAGATTCAAGAGTGAAACAAAAATTATGAAAACACAGACAGTAAAACAATGATTGGCAATACTGCACATTGTCAATGTCCTCATGTTGAGGCTAGATCTATTTTTTTTAAATCAGAGTCTAGAGCAGAGACATATCACTCAACTTAGCACTATCTGTGTGGGCAAGATAGGTAAAGCCTTTAAACCCAAGTTGTGTCTATCATAAGACCTCAAGGATGTGAGATGTGTCTAAGGCAGACAAGGGGGTAAATGCATTCAGAGAGGAAACATGTCAAGCACAGGGAGCTGAAAGAGGGCTGGTGTTGTAGGCACTCTGTGTCAGTCTCAGTGAGACAGGAATGGAAGGCAGTGGGAAGGCAGAAGGCAGAAGCCCTCCTGTGTGGTTTTATGTGAAGCTAAGAAGTTCAAGTGTTGTTGAAATGTGGGTAAGTCACTGACTGATTTCCACAGAAGAATTAAATATCAACCCTTTCCGGTCATCATGTTGGAAGAGTTCAGAAGGGAAGAAGTCACCCCCAACAGAGAGATCAACTCGAAGAACAAAGGGATGGCATTGATATGTACTCGCTGATAAGTGGATATTAGCCCAAAGCTCGGAATACCCAAGATACAACTCACAGTCCACATGAAGCTCAAGAAGAAGGAAGACCAAAGTGTGGATACTTGGATCCTTATTGGAAAGTGGATCAAAATACCCATGGCTCACAGCCAACCAATAGAATGAGCATAGGGTCCCCAGTGGAGCAGCTAGAGAAAGGACCTAAGGAGCTGAAGAGGTTTGCAGTCCTGTAGGAGGAACAATAATATGTACCAACCAGTACCCCTAGAGCTCCCAGGGACTAAACTACTAACCAAAGAGTACACATGGAGGGACTCATGGCTCCAGCTACATATGTAGCAGAAGATGACTATTTCAGACATCAGTGAGAGGAGAGGCCATTGGTCCTGTGAAAGTGTGATTCTCCAGAATAGGGGAATGCAAGTCAGGAAATTGGGGGGGGGGGATAATCGGGGGAGGGGGATGGGATAGGGGGTTTTTGGAGGGGTAACTCAGAAAGGGGATAACATTTGAAACGTAAATAAAGCAAATATGCAATAATGATGATGATGTGGTGATAACAACAACAACAACAACAACAACAACAACAATAATAATAATAATAAATGTCTGTGTCGTCTAGCATGGCTGTTGTAGATGGAAGTAGAGAGGGGATTGAGTCTGGAGGATTGGTGGTAGTGGAAACCAGCTACTTGGGTGTGTTTCCTTAGAGAAATGGAGGCTGGAGTGAGCTTTGAGTGCTGGGAAAATGGCAGCAACTTTAAGTGAAATTAATTTTCTCAGGGTTGGAAATATTCCCTCAATGGCTCCTGTTAAAAGTATGTTCAACGGCCCGTGACACTATTAGGAAGAGGGACCCTTTGGGAGGTGAGGTCTCCTGGAAGAGATGTAGGACACTGGCAGTTTGCCCTTAAAGTGGTTCAGCTTTCTCTGATTGCTGCCAATATTAGGTGAGCAGAAACCATCAGCACAATACGCTATGACATCACAGACCCAAAGCGACAGAACCAAAGAAGCATAGACTAGAAATCATGAACCTGAGTAAAAACTGTTCTCCCAAATGGTTTATCTCAAGTACTTTTACAATGAGAGAACCCTAACACACAGTTCAAGGGACACAAAAACAGAAACTTATAGGCACGAAGGCTACAGCTTTAGCTTTGTACAGTCTAGATGATCGGTCACAGTATGTCAGGCTAACCTCTTAATGTTCTGAATTTGTTTCTTGAGATGTTTTCATGTAGTTATTTAGAAGATAAAATGAGCCAGTGTTTATAAGACATTTACACACTTGCTCAGCCTATGCTTTTGTTACATCTGAGGTCAAGACAAGAATAAATGTAGAACCCCCGAAGGGAGTGAAGTCAGAAGAGTAGTATGCAGTCAGCAGCACTTTGTGTATAATAAGCTCACAAGACTTAATGGATGGGCCATGCATTTAAGGACATGCCACTGAATACAAACTGCACAGAACAGAATGTCTCTTCTATGTCCTTACTTAAGAATGCAAATATATTGCGAATGGAGTGTAGGAGTTCTCTAAGGCAAGATTGAGACCTGTCTCGGGGCACTTTGTAATTGATGCCTGCCCCTTCTCCCCAAATTCTGGAAATATATTTTCCTTTTAAAGTTTGTTTGAACCTTATGCACCCTTAGTAGTAGGTGGCTTTTGTCATAGGAGACTGATACACACCTTTTAAAAGGTTGACATCCATAGAAGCATATGCAGAACCCCATGAACCCTCACTTATGCTTTTAGAAATTTCCGCTGTTAGTGACTTGGGTATATTTTTAGCGTGCAGTGATAGAATATATTTCATTCAAACAGGTAGTTCATCCTGAGCCTTAGGAATGGCTACGATGTGACCCAATAAATGCATTTGTAGATGACAATGTCTTGTCACAATGGGTAAAGATTGGCCAGCTCTCAATGGGGACTGGAGTGTAAATGGGGACTCTGGGTTCAGTCATTTTATACAACAAACAAACAAAATTTCACTCAATATAGATGCTGCTAAGTATGTAAAAACGTCTGAACAAAGTTGGGGGATACGACTCAGTTGTTGAGTGTTTACGTTTACCTACCATGTGAAAGGTTGGTTCTCATACATTTGTGAATAGTAAATGCTATAGAGAGAAATTGCTGTCTTCTCTATCATTATGATCAAGGGTCATTCTGAGAGTTTCCTGGGTTTCGAGCAAAGAAAATTGTCATCAACCTTTGCTCACAAGGGCACCTAGATTCTATATGAAACGTCTTACTTAGGCTTTCTATTGCTATGAAGAGACACCCTGGCCATAAAAATTCTTTTCTTTTCTTTTCTTTTCTTTTCTTTTCTTTTCTTTTCTTTTCTTTTCTTTTCTTTTCTTTTCTCTTCTCTTCTCTTCTCTTCTCTTCTTTTTTCTTTTCTTTTCTTTTCTTTTTTTAAATTTAATTTAATTTTAATTTATTTACATTTCAAGTGTTTTCCTGGTTTCCCCCTCTCCCAGAAAGCCCCTCTCCTATTCCCCCCTCCCCCTGAGGGTGTTTCTCCACCCACCCCCTCCCACTCCCACCTACCTGCCCTCGATTCTCCTACACTGGGGCATCTATCAAACCTTCATAGGACAAAGGACCTCTCCTCCCATTGATGTCTGACAAGGCAGTCCTCTGCTACATATGCAGCCAGAGCCATGTGTACTCCCTGGCTGGTGGATTAGTCCCTGGGAGCTCCGGGGGTTCTGGTTGGTTGATACTGTTGTTCTTCCTATTGGGCAGCAAACCCCTTTGGCCTTCAGTCCTTTCTCCAACTCCTCCATTGGGCACCCCACACTCAGAGCAATGGTTGCTTGCAAGCATCTGCTTCTATATTTGTAAGGCTCTGGCAAGGCCCCTCAGGAGACAGCCATATCAGGCTCCTTTCAGCAAGCCTTTCTTAGCATCCATAATAGTGTCGGAGTTTGGTGACTATCTGGGATGAACCCCCATGTGGGGCAGTCTCTGGATGGCCTTTCCTTCAGTCTCTGCTCTGCACTTTGTCTCCATATTTGCTCCCATGCGTATTTTGTTCCCCTTTCTAAGAAGGGTGGAAGTAGCCACACTTTGGTCTTCCTTCTTCTTGAGCTTCATGTGGTCTGTGAATTGTATCCCCTGGGTATTTGGAGTTTTTGGGCTAATATCCACTTATCAGTGAGTGCATACCATGTGTGTTCTTTTGTGATTGGGTTACCTCACTCAGGACAGAACACCAATGGCTTATGCTCTAAGACCAAGAATTGACAAATGGGACCTTATAAAATTACAAGGCTTCTGTAAGGCAAAGGACACTGTTAATAGGACAAAATGGCAACCAACAGTCCTTTACCAAAGGATCTTTACCAATTCTACATCTGATAGAGGGCTAATATCCAATATATTCAAAGAACTCAAGAAGTTAGACTCCAGAGAACCAAATAACCCTACTAAAAATGGGGAACAGAGCTAAACAGAATTCTCAACTGAGGAAACTTAAAAAGCTGAGAAGCACCTAAAGAAATGTCCTTAGTTATCAGGGAAATGCAAATCAAAACAACCCTGAGATTCCACCTCAGACCAGTCAGAATGGCTAAGATCAAAAACTCAGATGAAAGCAGATGCTGTTGAGGATGTGTAACACTCCTCCACTGTTGGTGGGATTACAAACTGGTACAACCACTGTGGAAGTCAGTGTGAGGTTCCTCAGAAAATTGGACATAGTACTACCTGAGGACCCAGCTATACCACTCCGAGGCATATACCCAAAAGATGCTCTAATGTATAACAAGGACACATGTTCTACTATGTTCATAGCAGCCTTATTTATAATAGCCAGAAGCTGGAAAGAACCCAAATGTCCTTCAACAGAAGAATAGATACAGAAAATATGGTACATTTACACAATGGAGTACTACTCAGCTATTAAAACCATGAATTCATGAAATTCTTAGGCAAATGAATGGAACTAGAAACTATCATCCTGAGTGAGGTGACCCAATCACAAAAGAACACACATGATATGCACTCACTGATAAGTGGATATTAGCCTACAAATTCTCATAAAGAAAACCATTTAATTGGGGCTGTCTTATAGGTCAAAAGCTTAGTCAATTATTGTCATGGTGGGAACCATGGTGGCATGCAGGCAGACATGGAGAGTTCTACATTTGGATCCACAGAGAGTGGGAAAATTAGCCACACTATTAGGCCTGGTTTGAGCCTCTGAGACCTCAAAGCCCACCCCAGTGATACACTTCCTCCAACAAGGCCACACCTTCCGGCAGTGCCAGTCCCTATCAACCTATAGGACCATTTTCATTCAAACTCCCAAACCTTCCTGAGAGATTTTATAGTAAATCTTAAAATAAAAAGTACATTAAAAATGAGCTGTAATGATATAGTAGTTCTAAATTAAACACAGATAACATAGAAATATTGCACTTTATTTTTACTAATGTGTGTTCTTTACTGATATATTAAAACAAATTAGAATAAATTAAAAGTTTGGATATCAAAGCAAACAAACAAAGAATAAATAATTAAGTAGACATTCGAACTACACAAGACAGGAATAGGACTACAATATAAAATGAATGGCAGCTTCCATGTTTGCCCAGAGTGAGTTCTAGCAACGAGCTAATGAAGATAAACAATCTATTGAAGTATGGCTGGAAAATTCCCCTTCAGCCAGCAGCTGGCACAACTGTTGTGATTCAAAGGGCATTAAGTAAATGTCAAGTAATTGAGTCACCGAGAAACAGGGATGACATGACCTACATCCTCATTAACACTTTTTGAAAATTCTCCCCTGGCTTATTGAACAGATGATGTCTAATAGTCATATTAAGCCTAGAAAAACATCAAGAAGTTGGTATTTAGACAGGGTTCCGCTTGGGATTCCTCGGGGAGAGACTGACAGAGGTGATTGCAATCCAGGTAGAGGGCATTCCCTTGCAATTGTCCTAATAGGAGCCTGAATGACCACACATGACTGTGAGAGAAATACGAAGTTCACTCAGACAATGGGTACTCATGTCAAGTACAAGGGTTGTCATATCCTAGGACAGACGGTGCCTGCAAAATTCCCTTCCTGCTGGGGAAACCAAGATGTTCTTTAGCAGAATTAAATGTGGATAGTCTTCTCGTGGCCCTGGCTACTACTTCCTCATCTACTTCTGGCTTTTGTCCAGCTTGAATGGACTTACTCATTTATTAGAGTCCGCCAGCCGGACACAGCAGTTGGCTTTTGTTTTGGCCCTTGATGACGTCTTTGCCTCTTGGATTCAGTTTAACTCGACGTCTTTGGAACCAACCTCATTCACTTACCAGGTTTTAGCTTGGCCTGTGCTCTACCCTAAGGTCAGAGGAATACAGGCATACCACGTAATACCACCGCGAGGAGGAAGATTTTAATAATAGAGGTCCTAATGCCAAATCCCACACATCCCTTAATGGTGAACAGAAATAGACCATTTCAACATCCTTCAAGTTAAAAATGTTCTCAGCAGAGTCTCAGGATTTTTACAGACTGAGTAGGTTTGAGGCCAGTGGTGTGAGAGCTCAGCTGCTCTGTTCTTTTTAAATCTGGTGCTCCACAAGAAAGCCAACGAGACTGCCCTGAATAGAATATAAATATTTCAGTAATGCTCATTACAGATGGACATTAATTAAGAACCAGAAAAAAACAGGGCCTAGAGAGATGGCTCAGCCCTTAAGAGTACTCACCACTCCTCTAGAGGACCTAGGTTTGATTCCCAGCATCCACACAGTGGCTAACAGCTAACTGTGTGTCACGCCAGTTCCAGAGGATACTCTTTTGGCCTCTGTGGGCAATGCACACGGACATACATGCGAGCCAAGATACCTATGCATATAAAGTGAAATAAAAAAAAATGGAACCAGGAAAATGCAAGATTAACTTGTAAATATCAAGGATAAATTGATTATACTTATGTGTTAATAAAAGCAGTAAAAATATGTATTATTAAAAATATTCCTTGGGAATTCCTGAAATGACTTTTGTTTTCCCTTTTTGGTATATGAAACGTGGCTGCAAGTCTGAATCTTAGTGTCTCTGATCCTAACTCATTAAGAATTTGCAGGAGTGGGTACAGCTGCTGATCCTCCCACGGGGCCTTAAATGTCCTTTTACTAGATCTAAACCCCGTTTTCCGACTTTGCTGACACTTTGCCACTGACAGCTGCCACACGCAGCCAGCCCTTCAAGCCTATCTTTGGGCCACAAAGCTGCTCTTTCCAACAGCTGGGAGGCAGGATTGCTGGAAGTATGCGGAGTTTAAGTTTTCTAGGGTGCAGCATGCTAGTGTGTGGGACCACAAGATGATTCTGGAAGTAGGCAAAGTCTGCAGACTAATCCGTAGACCGACCTCAGCGTGATCCTGGCAGTAAACTCCTCACATGCAAATGGGCAGCAATGGAGTTGTACTCTGGGTGGCAGTGGGTTTTCTCCTTTGTTTGTTTTGTTTTAAATTTCTCATTACAAAAATGTGTCTGAGGGTTTGAAGGTGAGTCACTGAAACGAGGAACTCTGAAAGAGCGAACAATACTGACGGAAAGTAACGAGGAAAAGGTTTTACGGAGAAATTAACCTCTACAGTGGGAACATAGAGGTGTCGGGCGGTTCATCCTGCTTGGAATATTCGCTACTGAGAAACTGAGTCTAGTCACGGTTTAGATTGGAATTGAGCCACTACTTTGACACCAGGCTAGATCTTCTGCTTCAAAATAAGTATCATCTTCACAGTTACTGTTGGGACAGGAGGCAACACGTCAGAATCCCCCATGTGGAAGGAGGCCATCTTGATCCAAGTCATACACTTGGGCAATCACTCTCTCGATTGATAACAGGATGGCTTTACAACTGTCTGGCTTTATTCCAGAGGGCCAACTTCTATTGTAGACTGATATGTTACTAGTTTTGGAATAGAGGCCTACAATTTAACAGCCGAATGATGTTAAACAAACCACTGGCATTTAATTCTCCAGCCCCAAAGGTATGTAATACAGTAGGGGGGGGGCATCCAACATGCATGATAATGCTAGTTTCTATCACATTCGCCGAAGTTCCTTATTTTTATTAAAGTTTCATCTTGTTAAAAGTAAAATGATGCAGCAAGAAAACAAATCTAGGAATCTGGAGAATAGTGCTTAGGGGCCAGGGGCCAGGGGCCAGGGGCCAGGGGCCAGGCTCTACCCTGGGTCACAAGTACACCCCCATTCTTAGTCATCAGGAGATCAGTAGTCACCAAGAACTGGACTGCACACAATCTGATTTTTATATTTACCCTCTCAGGATCAGAATGTGTGTGAAGTTGAAAGCTTCAGTGTCGAACGAGAATTAGAGGGACGTGCTGATAAGCAGCCAGGTGGACCATTGACAGGAGCTTTCATCTGTCTGTCACATCATAACCTACTCATTTTTTATTAAATATAGAAATTGACCAATTCTTACTAGCAAATACCTTATATCCCGATTTTGGCTCCTCTGCCTATAATTAGAGACTCTTAAATGGCATAGAGTTGGGATGGTGACTGCTTGAACTGATGTAGCAGTTCACCCATCCGGTCCTGCATCCGTCCTCCTCCTCTTTCATTCCCTCTCTGTGCACCAGTGGCAGCTGCACAGAGGGATGTTGTGCAAATGCTGCTGCACCCCTGCTTGAAGACACTTAGCTTCTGGCGCCAAAACTGAACAGCGAAGTGTTTTAACCTAGAAGCAGGTCCTAGGTATGGTACTGGCCTTCGCTGAGGGGACCCCCTTAATCTCTTTTATACTGCAAATGCTTTTTTGAGGAAAAAGTGTAATGCACAAGCCAAAATGCAAATGAAATGGACTATAATGATAATGCAGTTCTATCTTGGAGGATTTTGAGTATCTGTAGATCTTAATAATAGATTTGAAAGCCCTGGAAAGATGTTCGTGCTTCCTGGAGGGAAGGAAAAAAAAATTAGGACCAACTAGCTAAATGTTGAGAAGGCTAGGAAGAAGGATGTGAGCAAGGAGGTGCATTGTGGGAAAAGAGTCAGAGTCGGGGGTAGGAGAAAAGAGGACGAGGAGTCCTGTCTGCTTTCTGGGCTCAGAAACCACATCTGGAGGGTCCGTCTGACATAAAAGGAATTGTCTTAGTCTGCGCAGCTTCTTTAGCCAAGTACACCCCCCCCCCAGGACTTCGTTCTGTAAGCAGGCACACAGAAATCGTCTTTGTACAAACGTTCTGCGTGGCCATACACCAGTGAAGACAATATATGGCATTTTTAGTATGTCGAGTTGCAAATAACTCTACACAAGTCTCAGAATGGGACCGATTTAAAATAGACTACGCATACTAATCCGAAATTGCTGTTACTAAATGGGGGCCGTAGTCGCAGCTGGGCATCTCGGCATTCTCCTGCGATCACCCGGTGTTCACTCCGAAGTCCCCGTGGCTGAGGAGCGAAGCATACAGCGGTGGGCTCCTGCGCTCCGTGGTTTAGCATTTGGGGCATGTTTCTGCAGGAGAGCCTGCTATGCAGACTTCGTTTTATTTTAACTAAAGAAATCAACACAAGCACTTGCATGTATTTCTAGGCTGAAGTTTGGTGATTCAATATACTTACTTTGTATAACAAGCAAATCATAACTCTTACTATCTCTAACATTCGTGTCTTTATTACTTTTTGTAGTGAGAAAATTAAAAAAAAAAAAAACTCTCCTAGGAGGCTGGAGAGAGAGTTTTGTGCTTAAGAGCATTCACTGTGTTTTGCAGAGAATCTAGATTCAGTTACCAGCACCTCCATGGCGGCTTACAACCATCTATACTCCAGTTCCAGAGGGTCCTCTTCTCTCTGGCCTCTGCAGGCGCCGCATATCCATGGCGCACATACACACATGCAGACAAAACACATATCCATAAAATAAAAAACAAATCCTTAAAAATACTCTCTTAGATGTTTTGAAAAGCATATCAGTATTACATGTGTCAGATACAGTGTGCCTTTTATTTGGAGAGATGATGTGAGACTCAATGGAAAAAGAAATACCTTTCCCAGGCTAGTAAAACAAAACAGATATATTAAGGTAGTTTAGTTGCTGTTTGACATATTGGAAAGAATAGTCCAGTTCTTACAAAACATAGTACAAATGGCAGGATAAATAAATAACCTTGCACAGTATCTCAAAAGTTCAGATCTGCAAAATGCCTTTAGACTGGCAGGGCACGGATACTTTGAAATCTCAAATATTCAAATAACATTACAAACATTATACGATTAATAACATTATACGATTATTATCTCTGTATGCTCAGAGATAATAATCGTATAAGGACTTTATGAATTAAGAAAGGCAAGCTTAGTTCATAACTGACAGTTATTAACTGACATTTATCAGTTAATATAGTAACCTAGCAGTCTCTGCATGAGTGCAGACTGCTTGGAAGTTTTCTAAAACCCCTACTCTAGTTCAAAGGTTCGGTTTCTAGTCGGTACCCATCGGCCTGCGTTAACAGTAGCTTTTGAAGTCTGCTCATCCATCTGTAGCTGCACGCAGTATCCTAGCCGATTATACAGGTGTTTCTCTTTAGATATATTTTAAATCTTAAAGTTGATCAAGCGTGACCGGCTATACTGCGGACTTGTTTGCTGAGGGGCTATAGATGCAGTGCTTCCGTTCCCAAGACATAGAATATGTGCATCTTATGTTCGGCGTCTCAGTGGACTTGAGAACCACTCGGGTGATGGGCGTGTGCTGGGTGAGAGTGGGGAGTGGCCGCGTATACAGAACTAGGTCAATATTCAGCAGCACAATTGGAAATTAGATTCCAGTGTATAGATCCAGATAAGAGAGATGCTTTCTGCTCAAGGCAAAAGGAAGAACCCCTCTTCTTCCATTGGGGGTGAAAAGTTATGAAACTATGAAAAAACCCCATGCATCCAGATAAAAAAGATATCCCTAGTTAAGGATACAGACTGATGTTTTTGTTATCTGGCAAAGGTGAAGGTTAATGCTTGAATTCAAGCTCTCAGTTTCTACCCCGGCATACTGCCTTGATCTTTCCAACAATAACAATGATAAAAAACACAGTATGCCGTGATAGAAATTGAGGGACTGAGTTCAAGCATTAACCTTTACCTTTGCCAGTTTAGTTTTTAACCCTCTCACACAAGCAAGAGCTTGAAAATTCTATTTCTTTTCTTTTCTTTTGGGGGGGACAATAAATGGATTCCAATATTCTGTCATTCTCTCATAAAGGAGGACTTCACTTTGCAGGAAAATGAACAAGTGTGACTTACCATCGGGTGAACATTCACCTTCTGGTGGGTGTCGCTGTAGAAGTGAAGGAACTCTGGAGACAACTGTGAACAGGCACCGTTATCCTCCTGTTCTCTTTTCTAGGAGATCCATCTCCCCCTCCACTTTTGAAACATTTCCCTTTAGAGCTCTTTATGGCACCCTTGTTATTTGACCTTCAATCCGAATAGGCCAGGGCGGAATACAACAGTCTAAGTGGAACCACGTGCTTACTTGCCTCGTTCTGAGTAATAAGATAGGTGGGACAGACTGGGCACCATCAAGCCAACAACGATCCCCGTACGAGAAACCATTGCCATTACGTCAATATTTATTGTTTGGTTTTAATGAGAAGCTGCACACAAAGCTTCAGCTCTCTCCGAGACAGAACGGGAAAGAACCACAGATGCGGCTCGCCATTCTCCTGGCACGGTGGCTTTTACAGTTTTATTTTATTTTATTTTTTTTCCAACTAGCCATCCATGCAATTCCCGTTCTCATACCCAATGTTGCTCTCTCCAAGGCGTCTTGCTGGTTCAACAATTATTAAATGTTGCTTTCTGGTTACTACGACCACCTGGCTCGTCTGGATTTTACTGTTGGCAGTTGGGAGGGGAGGCATGGTGGTGGGTGAGCAGCCAGGATAGGGTAGTTCAGCCGCAGTGGCATTCTGCCACGCGTCTTTTCAACCTTTTTCTTTTGCCGGAATCTCTGGCTCCCCTCCAGGCATCCGTCACTGAACAGTTTGGCAGTGAAGGAAGGGGGAGAGACTGAAGTGGAATTCAAGGTTCAGCAGGCAGTTTCCAGCCTCTCTCTCTCTCTATTAGCTCCTAGTCTGTTGCTCTGAAGACCTTTACTCTTCCAGCAGACACGGTGCAGGGTTTGGGGCTCCAAAGACAAACCATTGTTGTTATAATTCCAGTTTCTCCTTAAACAGTTACACTGCAAAGGGATTTTAAAAAGCACACATCATTTCATTTCTGCTACGAATGGTAAGTGCATCATCACCCACCAGTGGCCATATTTGGAGTAAGCAGAACTTGCAAAGGGGTAGTTGGTTCTACTCCATGAGACCTGTTTCCCCTCAGGGTTTTTTGTTTTTTTGTTTTTTGTTTTTTTTTTTTATTTAGACAGAATCCTCAGAGCAACGATTAGCTTTTTTTTTAGAGAGAGTTGACCTAATGTCACTCTTCCTCTCAGAGAAGTAGACTGAGATTTAAATTGTGATTTTATAAAGTTTTTAACATTCATTTTATGTGTATGAGTGTTTTGACTACACATAGGAACACGCACCGCATGTGTGCCTGGGGCCCCCAGAAGCCGGAAGACACCATCCGATTGTCTGGACTAGAGTTACCGATGGTTGTGAGCCACCGTGTGGGTGCTGGGAACTGAACTCAGGTCCTTTGCAAGAACAGCAAGGGCTCTAAAACCCTGAGCCATCTCTCCTGTTCTTAAACTGCACTTTAAAAGAAATATGTTCTTTAGCTTTTTGCTGCATAGGTTAACATTATGTTCTCTCTCTTTGATTATTCATGGCTATAATTATCAAGCTGTTCCTAATTGTTGACTGAGTATTTTACAGTTCCCAGGCTCTACATTCCAATAGTCACAAGCTATCAAAGTAACATATGAGCCAGGCAATAAAGTATGAAATATTGTAGTCTCTTTTCACAAGGAAGGCTTTTGGATGTAGAAAGTTTCCAGATCTCTTCAGTACAGTGCCAGCTTTTAAGAGTATTCCTCAGTGTTCATTGACAAAGAAAAAAAAAAAAACAGCAAAAGGAAAAAACAAAATCTGTGGACCTGTGGTTCTCGAGAATCAAACTATAAATTAAAAAAAGTATCTGTTATACAATCCTAGGACTTGTATTTTTGTTTCATCAGTTCTTAGGCTTCTCATGTGAATAATTTGATTTTTACTTTCTTTTCAGCTAACTGGCAGCAGCCAGTCATAAATCTATCTGCGAGGTACCCTGCACGGGATAAAATGTTATTTTTCCTCAGTGCGCTCTCCTTCGATTACAACTGCAGCCACATTCCATCCATAATTAATCGTCGCTTTGGTATCCAGTTGCGGGAGGCGAGCGCTGCCCGGCTTACATCCTTAGATAACGGGGTGCCGTGCCAGCTGGCAAGTGAACCGGGCCTTTCACACTGTGCCTAATGGGCGCAGGGGCTGAGTGGTCAGGGGTGCTCATTCAACCGAACCGAGCCAGAAGAGGTCCGACCTGCTGCGGCTGACAGTCTCACTGGCACCTCCTGCCTCTGAGCGAACACCATTTACGAGGGGTTTCATTTCGCCAGGTGATTTCGGTTCCTCTCATTGGGTGATAAAACGCATTGGTAGTGATAGGAAACGACTTCTCTCCTGACTTTTCCAAAGAGGCCAGATCAACCATCCCCTCCTTCGTGGATACTGAGCTGTTGTCTCATCATTAAATGACTGCTTCTTGGCCGTATATAGTTTGACAGTCTTCTTGGGGAAAGAGTAGGAAGGATTAAAAAAAAAAAAAGTCTATCCATGCCCAACACTGAGGTTTACTTTCGAACACCAGGGCATGCGACTTTTTGGTTACCGCTGCAAAGGGATGGATGGTATTCTTTATTTTGTTTCTGGACAAGGTTTTGCTCTGCATCCCAGGTTGACCTGGTATTCACTATGAGGCTGAGCTGCCCTTGAACGTGGAACAGGCCTCTTGTCTCAGCCTCCTCAGTATTGGTATGGCAGGTGTGTGAGGCCAGGCCCACCAAGATTTAAATCATGTGTTCCTTAATTCGCTTTCTGCAGAATGTCCTTAGAAATGAACGGCATGGCTGCTCTCATCAGGCATTCACTGTTACAGGATCTTATAGGGTACCATGACTTTAACCTAGCTCTGATTACTCAAACAGAATTGAATCCAGATTTTGAAACCTATTTAACTTGGCAGCCATGCAGGTGAGTTTGAGGAAAGTGGGTCAAGTGTGACCGACCCAAGAGACGGCAGATGGACTATAACATAAGGCTCATGGGTTTATATTCCATATAACATAAGAATCATAGGAGGGGAGGTTCTGACAAATTATTGGCACATGGAGAAGATAAGAAAGGAGGCGATAGGTCTATTTCCACTAGAAGAGGTCTTTCTGGGCTGGAGAGATGGCTCAGAGGTTAAGAACACTGACTGTTCTTCCAGAGGCCCCGGGTTCAATTCCCAGCAACCACATGGTAGATCACAACCATCTGTAATGGAATCTGATGCCCTCTTTTGGTATGGCTGAAGACAGCAACGGTGTACTCATATAAATAAAATAAATAATTAAAAATGTTTTTCTTATATCAAGAGAAGCGGATATTAAGATTTCTATCTGTCTCTAGTTTTTATGCCAAGAACCACAAAAAGTTCAATTAAAAGACATTAGCAAACCAGGTATGGTGGTTTATAACTGTAACCCCAGCATCTGAGAAGCTAATACAGGATATCCGGGACAGCCAAGGTTTCAGGGAAACTTTGTCTCAAAACCAAGTTTAAAAGCAACAAAACATCCCCCCAAACAAACAACCAAAAACCAAACCAAAACAAACAAAACAAAAACAAAAACAAAAAACCGGACCAGGCTAGGCTATGCTAGGGCAAACCAGACCAAACCAAGTCAAGAGCAAAATTGCTTGTGTAAGGTCTGACATGAAGTACTAAAAGCAATAGTGATTCTTTTAAACAGATCAGCATGTTTATCTTTTCCACACAAGTGTCCTCAGAGACTGTGTCATGTGTCACTTATCACGAAAGAACATTAATGCTTCTCTAGGAAGCAGACGAAATGCATTTGTTGGATAAGCTGCAGCATTTTCTTGCACTCCTCCCCAAACTGCAGGCCTTGTCAGAGAGCATGAAATGTGCAACAAGGGAGATGTTCTCGTTGTACATTTCCGTACATTGACATCTCCACTTTATTCTGCTGCCTATTTTATGATGCTAAAATGATCACGGTTGGAAACTATATTACACCATTAGCTCAACAATGCGGTCTGTAGTGTAATCATGATACAACCTAGATTTGGAACCC
Organism: Apodemus agrarius; assembly: GCA_964023405.1. Classification (NCBI taxonomy): domain Eukaryota; kingdom Metazoa; phylum Chordata; class Mammalia; order Rodentia; family Muridae; genus Apodemus; species Apodemus agrarius. The sequence goes on from OZ030011.1 coordinate 84,096,450, forward strand.
CCAAAGATATTTTGCTTTGCATGTAATTGTGAAGAAAATTCTAACCACTGTTTTGTAGGAGATCTAATTTAGATTCACTTCCATGAGGTTATAGAACACTTGCTAGTTTTTTTGTTTTGTTTTGAGATGCAGACTCATCCTATAATCTGTGGTGTCTTAGGAGTCGCGATATAGCTCAGATTGGCATTAAACTTGCAGTATCTTCTTGATTTAGCCTCTTGAGTGCTGGGAATGCAGGAGTGAGCCACATGGTCAGTCATGCTGCTGCTCCTTCTGCTGTCCTCCTCCTCCTCTTCCTCCTCCTCCTCCTCCTCCTCCTCCTCCTCCTCCTTTCTGTTTCCCTCCTCCTCCTTCTATGGTATCGAACATTATTTGACAGGCTTTGATGTGCATGAAATGAAGTGTCACTTATTTTAAGTTAGATTTAATTTAATGCCAAGTCCTTTCTTTAAGGTGAAATAGAGCTGATGACTGATGCATAAACCAAGAGTGTTAGTATATTGAGTGTTGTGCACTGTGAGGCTGTCTCTAATTTCTTTAATGCAAGACACATAGATGTGCAGTAAGGAATGACAGTAAGACTGGCTGGAGATATTCACAGTGCATCCAGCATGTCTTCATGGTGTTTCAGCAGTGGCACAGACAAAAAGAGGAAAAGAGCTGGTTCATTAGGAACTGCCGCGGATGTGTCCTAGGAACTGGCTGGTGGTGCTTTTAAGGGAAAGCAAGGTCAGTTGCAAAAATGTGGTCAAGGTTTCAGGATGTAGGAAGTTAGTTTTTTGTTCCTGGGAGAGAAGGAAAAACATGGAGCAAGCCCTCATTAGAGGAGCCTAGACACTTCTAAACACTGAATTATGCAATTGGTAGTGTGTGGTCTGGCGTTCCCGTCTACGAGGCTCCGTGGAGGCACGATCACAACCCTTTGTACTAGGTAAGCTTTGAAGATATTTTATGATAATTGGGGAAAAAATATAAAGTAGTCCAGAATATTGGTTAATTCATTTAGGTTAATGATGATGTCTTTAGGATGGAGGGCATGGTGGTATCCTGTAGGTAAAATGTCTTAATTTTGGGGACATTCATTCTGAAGAACGAGAGGCAAAATGTCCAGGGCACAGTGTCTGCCTTCAAACAATGTGGCAAAAGAGAGGCCAGTCCTGTGTGGAGGGAGATGAGGGAGCTGTGGAAACTTTTATAATCTTGAATGCAGGGGAAGGGTATACATCTTGTGTGTGCTGTGCTATAATCTTTTAACACTTTTATTGAGTTTAAACATTTAAAATGAATTAAAAGTAAGCAACACTGTCAGAAGCAGGCAGATAACAACATGCTATTGGAGGAGATGCATGGTGAGCTCACATGGATTCCCTTGAAAATGCAGTGGGTCTGCGGAGGACTCAAGTACACTGCTGATTTCTATCCAAATGATTAGATCAGAGAACTTATGGGAAAGGGGTGTTCGTTCTGTGGAGACAAGAGTACTATTTTGACTGTTGTTTCTCAGATGCTATCCACCCACGTTTTGAGGCAGGGTCAGTCTCTTACTAAACTGGTACTCCCCATGGAGAACACAGGCATCTTCCTGTCTCCCCCTTCCTCTACCCTTCCCCCACCTCATCGACATACCTGCCGTTACAGGTCTGACACTTGGGTTTGTTGTTTAAATGTGGGCTCTGGAAGATTGTCCTCAGGTCCTCCTGCCGAGGAACAAGTGTTTTATTGACTGACTATCAATCTAGAACTGTCAAGGTTTTTAAAGTGAGTTAGGCAGTTGCCAGGCCAAACATACACCAGTAGATAATTAGATAGGGAGTTTAGACTGAAAACAGAGCAAATTCAATCTGAACTCAGAGATTTGGACTCCTAAAAGGGCCTCCTATCTCAAAGGACACGAAGGTGTGTGCTGATGCCGCCCATAGATTCGGTGGTTAAGTTGAATCGCTCAAATTCAAAGAGGGTTTCAGTTTGTAACAATGAAACGAACTTTGACCTAAAGAGTATGTATGATGTGGCAACGTCCTGGCTCTGGGGGAAGCCAGAGACCAAAGGTTCTGGGAGTGTTTTCCTCCGGAATAGAACTCAGGATGCTCATTCAGGAAAAAGGGCCATTGAGGCTAAGAGCAGAGTGCCGACTGTTGTTGAGGAAAACACAGAACGACTGATCTTTCGAACCCCCAAAGAGGGTGGTGAGACTGTAGCCTCCTCTTAGAAAGCTTTTCACCCTGGTTTTATCACGTAGGGTATGATTGTTATTATGTTTCCAATGTCCTAAAAAAGATCATAAACATAAGTCAGTTTTGAGTTGCTTTAAAGTAAGCAAGAAATGTATGTCTGATGTGTACATTTGATCTATGGGCACATACATTTGTATAAAATTAGGAGGTGACAGGCTGATGGAACAATACAACCACTGGCCATTCATGATGATATTCCTGATTACCCCCAGGGATTATGATTCTATAGGTGTCAGGTGGGGAACTGAGAATATTTTTTTTTTTTTAGGGATCTTTGTTTTGGATGCTGTGGTTAGAGGGGAAATGACAGAGTCTAACGCAAACAAGGTAAGTGTGTTATCATGCAGCCACGCCAGGATTCTGTTTTTAAATGGTCGCCCTTTCAAAGTGCTGGTAAGAAACAGGCCAAGCCTTTGACTTCGTGTTAGACCGCTAGCTGTAGAGACGGGTTCGATACAGCTCTGCAGTCCCGTTCACCAGCTCTGTTGTAGCTCCCTCATGGCGGAGAATCAGCCAATCCCGAAACTTCTTGCATCTTTCAAATGTGACACTTCTGCTTTGCTCAGAGAGACTGGCTTCTACACCTCCAGTTTTCCTTGGCAAGTAAACGTCCAACCTTGGCCTAGATACGTCGGAGGAGCGTTCTCTTCCCCTACTTGTGTCAAGAGAGTTTTGCCTTCCGCTTTATATTTATTTTCCGCACCTTTCTTTGCAGAGCCGAAACACAGTTCCAAATGACGTTGGCAAACTAGGCCTCTGAACCCTGCCAGGTTTCCTTTCCTCATCCTGATTCCACGAACTTTCTGCCCTAGTGTGGGCTAGCCGGGGGTTGGGTTTGGCACCTGCTTTCTATGTGACAAAGGTTTTATGAGTATGTGGGGGAAATGAAAGAAACAAGGGCAGTATTCATAAACCAGCTCACGGTTGTTGCAAGATGTCATATATGGGCTTGAACAGTTTTATGGATTCACATTTATAAGGTGAAATGAGATTCAAGGGATGTGCTGAAAGTAAAGGCCTCGCAGGCTTGGGTTACCTAGTGAGTTCCAGGATAGCCTGGGCTACAGAATGAGAACTTGTTTCAACCTGTCCCCCTGTTCCTAGCCTGTTCCCCCCCCCAAAAAAAAGAGAAAAAAAAAACACCCCGAAGCATATTAGAACAGATAGATTTCATCAACATTAAAACCGTTTGTCCTGTGAAGGAACCTGAAAAGATAAACCACAGACTGAATATGAACAGGTGTTTCACAAAGAACTTGAGAATATATATATATATAGTGAAAAGGCACAACCCATCTAGAAAATGAACTTAAGATAAGAACGCATGTTCTATCAGGGACTGTGACAAACAGCAAAGATCCCGGTTTAATGCTAGCCAGCACAGAAATATGTCTCTCACCTCACCAATCAGAATAGTTCACGTGAAAACTAGTGGCCACGCCATAAGCCAGGAAGACTGTAGAGAACTGGGTCACTCACACACAGCTGCTGGGAGGTTGCCAATGGCCCGGGCACTCTGGAAACTCAAAGTGACGCTAGCTAGAGAGATGGAAACGTCCATATTCCGGCAGGCATTTGCACATTTACTCAGCTTTATGACTCTTGGCAAACACTAGAAACTGCCCAAATGCCCCTTGGTACATGTGTCAGCTGAGGTAAAGTTATACCACGGGAGTGAACAGTACGACTACATGTGCTATTGATGCACACAGTCATTTGTACTTGAGGGCAGGAGATGAAACGACATAAGCTAGTCCCCATCGGTGATATGCTGGCCAATTCTACGTACATGACAACTGAGAACTAACGTTACAGAGAGGGAGTTGTTAGGGATTAATGGGAGGAGTATGCATGATTCCACATCCTGGAGCACTGCAGCTGATTCCAAAGTCTGGGCATTTATTTACAATTCTTTTTTTTTAGTGTTGATACTGACTTTATTTTTTTATTGGTTATTTTATTTATTTACATTTTAATTGTTATCCCCTTCTCAGTTTCCCAGCTGCAACCCCCCCCTATCCCATTCCCCCTGCCCCCTGCTTCTATAAGGATGCTTCCCCACCCACCCACTCACCCACCCACCTGGGGTATCCAGCCTCCACAGGACCAAGGGCCTCCCCTCCCATTGATGCCAGATAAGGCAATCCCTTGAATTTTGTTAAAATGTGTTTTATTTGGACAATTAGATTGCTCAGTAGTTTTAAAAGTAGCTCAGGACCTCTTTAAGGGTTATAATTCTAGGCCTGCATAGACCAGCACAACCCTGAAGAGGCCAAGAGGCCCAGGCTAACTAACTCCGCGGCCATCATTGAGATGATCCACCCCAACATCTACACGCTCCTGGTGTATGTGGAGGAGCCAGTGCAACAGAAACAGATGTCATTCCTGAATAGGGTCGATCTTAGACTCGCTGGTCGGCGCCTAGCATGAAGCCGCTGAGGCTCCATCTGTGCTTCTGGCCCCGTTTGGAGACCTTGGAGGACAGGGAGTGCTGGCAAGTGTGACAAGCAAAGGTGTAGCCTGGGGAGTCTCAGGGTGGGGAGGTGTGTGGCAGACTGGAGTGTTCACGGCACCTGCCCCAGCCGTCCTACCTAGACAAGATTACCCTGACTCTAGGCAGCAGCAGCATATCTGAGCATTTATGGTGTGTCAGAAGCCAGAAGCTGTGAACCAGACCAAGGACTCATTGCAATGAATACTTGCTTGTAAAACTGCTGGTGCAAAAAAAAAAAAAAAAAAAAAAAAATACTGTGTGACACCCTGCAGTTTCCAGTGTCACTATGACACTATGATGAACAAGTATGGGATGGAGTGGTGGGAAAGATGGAGGATCGGGCAAAGCACGTGCGTCGGAAAGAGGCAGAAATAGAGACGTGACAGTGGTGACAGTGTGAGAGAAGGCTGTGGTCGGCAGGGGAATATGTCGTTGCGTAGTAAGGTCGGCAGGGTGGCATGCAGCAGAAGGGAGCTTGTGCAGATTCAGCCTCCCAACATACCGCCTGGCGGCACCATCGCTTTGATTTTGAGCGACGATAGAATGTCTGAAATGAAGGATGGTTCATTTCCTCCATTGGGCCCTCTCGAAAGACCTCCATGGTTCATGCTGTCCCTGGAGGCCATGTTGGTCTCCGTGGTCCAATGGCCCAGGCCGTGTTGAAGCCCAAGGTCCATGTGGATGTATCTGGTCCGATCTACTACTGGAGTTTGTGATATGGCAGGAGACCGTGTTAAGTGTCCTTTGTCGGAGTTGCTCTCAGAGGTCATTTTGATGTGAATGGTCTGTGCTGCCACCTGTGGCCATGTTGGAATCACTGGCTGACGCTGCTGCAGAGGGCCCTGTCGGGGGGGTCCATGGTCCTGATGCAGCCAGGTGTCATGTGTTGTCCATGGTTAGTGTTACCATCAAAGGCCAGGCAGACATCTGTGGTCTGTGCTTCAGCCCCAAGCCATGTTGATGTTCACGGGCCAGGCTGCTGCCAGGAAGCAAGCATATTGGTGTCCATGGCCCGTGTTGCCCCTGAGACCTTATTGATGTTTTTGGCTTGTGCTGCTGCCTAGGGCTTTGGTGTCCGTGGTCCATGGCCGTGAGATCGATGGCACATGCAGAGGCTGGACACCATGGATGTTTGTGGTCCGTACTGTCGCCAGAAACCACGTAGAAGTCCTTGATCTGTGCTCCCGCTGACTGTAAGGGTCAAGGAAGCTACTTTGCAGTTGTGTGGGTGACTGCAGACTCACAGTTAAGGCAGACATAGAAGGCCTCTGTGACAGTCCCTAGTCCCCCAAAGTGACAGCTTAGACAGAAAGCCATGCCAGGGAACTCTTAAAAATTGTGGGAAGAATGATGAGTCATAGCTCTCCACATTTGAAGGCTTCTGGGAGAGGCGTGGGTGGGGAAGGACTCAGTTTTCTTTAAGGGGCTGACCACTGGGAGTGTAACCATGCTCCAGTGAGCTTATGGGCAACACAAATGGACTCCTTCCCCTTTTTTTGGGGGGGGGAGGTAGTTCATAAGGGTGAGGGGGTAGACTTGGGAGGACTTGGAAAGTGTGACAGATAAATTTTAAATTCTTTTACTTCATTTTATTTTATCTTTGCTTGAAACAGAATTTAAAAATGTACTTGTTAGAACAGAAAAAAAGCAGGAAAGCATTTATCTAGTGCATGTAAAACATAATCCTCCATTAAAATATTTGATTAACATTCCAGAAATACATCTGTTCTAATGAACAGGGCACAGCTGTGTTTGAATTTTACTCTTATGCCTATGGAATTTTGTAAAAAAGGAAGGATAGTGTCGCTTCCTGTCACACAGAGAGCATACTGAATGGGTGGGTATACATTTTCTTATTCTTCCTGATGTTTCTGATTAGAATTCCTAATGCCTGGCTTTTCTTGGGCCAAATCAGAATTGGCTTGAAAGCAATTCACGTTGGCAGAGTTTTTGGCACTGTCTTGAATTTCAGTGTGTAAATGGAGCTGATTTTTGGCTCACAATTTAAATGTGGAGGTTTATAAATTGATTAAGTAAGGAGCACAAGAGGCTGGCTCAGTTGGTATGTGCTTACCGCATAGGCATGAAGATCTGTCAGGATGCTCAGAGCCACATAAGAAATAGCCTGCAGCAGTATCTATGCTTGTAATTCTAGAGCCGCAGGGGCAGAGACAGGAGAATCCCTGGGGCTTGGTGGTCTGCTGGTCTTATCAAATCACTGAGCTCCAGGTTCAGTGATAGACTGTCACAGGTAGAAGAGAAAAAAGCTGGTGTGTTGGTGCACACCTTTAGTCCCAGCACTCCGGGAGTCAAGAGGCAGGCAGATCTCAGCCTGGGCTACATAATGAGTTCTAGGACAGCTAGGGCTAAGTAGAGAGACCCTGTCTCAGATCTCTCTCTCTCTCTCTCTCTCTCTCTCTCTCTCTCTCTCTCTCTCTCTCTCTCCCTATCTATCTATCTATCTATCTATCTATCTATCTATCTATCTATCTATCTATCTATCTATCTATCATTAGAGAGAGAGAGAAAGAGGAGGGAGAGGAGGGAAGGAGGGTGGAAGGAGGAGAGAGATAATTGAGAAAGTCATCTGACCTGGTGGGATTGCAAGCTGGTACCACCATTCTGGAAATCAGTTTGGTGGTTCCTCAGAAAATTGGACATAGTACTACCTGAGGACCCAGCTATACTACTCCTGAACCCAGAAGATGCTCCAACATGTAATAAGGACACATGCTCCACTATGTTCATAGCAGCCTTATTTATAATAGTCAGAAGCTGGAAAGAACCCAGATGTTTCTCAACAGAGGAATGGATACAGAAAATGTGGTATATTTTCATAATGGAATACTACCCAGCTATTAAAAACAATGAATTCATGAAATTCTTAGGTAAATGAATGGAGCTAGAAAATATCATCTGAGTGAGGTAACCCAATCACAAAAGAACACACATGGCATGCACTCACTGATAAGTGGATATTAGCCCAGAAGCTTGGAATACCCAAGATCCAATTCACAGACCAAACAAAGGCTCAAGAAGAAGGAAGACTGAAGTGAGGATACTTTGGTCCTTCTTAGAAGGGGGCTCAAAATACCCATGGGAGGAGATGCAGAGACAACGAGTGGAGCAGAGACTAAAGGAAAGGGCATCCAGAGACTGAGGATCCATCCCATATACAGTTACCAAACCCAGACACTATTGTATATGCCAACAAGTGCTTGCTGACAGGAGCCTGATATAGCTGTCTCCTGAGAGACTCTGCCAGTTCCTGACAAATACAGAGGTAGATGCTCTCAGCCAACCATTGGACTGAGTACAGGGTCCCCAATGGAGGAGCTAGAGAAAGGACCCAAGGAGCTGAAGGGATTTGCAACCCATAGGAAGAACAACAATATGATCCAACCAGTATTCCCAGAGCTCCCAGGAACTAAACCACCAACCGAAGAGTATACATTGAGGGACCCATGACTCCAGCCGCATATATAGCAGAGGATGGCCTTATTGGACATCAGTGAGAGGAGAGGCCCTTGGTCCTGTGAAGGCTCGATACCCCAGTATAGGGGAATGCCAGTACAGGGAAGTGGAATTGGGTGGGTTGGTGAGCAGGGGGAGAGGTATGGGATGGGGGTTTTCCGAAAGAAACTGAGGAAAGGGTATAACATTTGAAATGTAAATAAAGAAAATATAAAAAAAGAAAGAAAAATGGAGAAAATCATCTGACACTGATCTGTAGCTTTCACATGCATGCCCATTTATATACACACACATAAGCATGTACACACACACAAACACACACACACACACACATAGCTAAAAACAAGACACACACACACACACATATTTCAAAGAATTTCTAGAACTGGTTGTCATGGTTCTTGTGTTCTCTTTCCAAAATGAGATTCCATTATTAATATATAAATATAAAATTAGTTTTCTTACTTAAAAAATAATTCTACTCATGGAAAGAACAGGGTGTTATACCTTTACTTTGAGTTACTAAACTGTTTTCTTTTCTTTTTTTTTTTTTGGATTTGGTTTTTTTGAGACAGGGTTTCTCTGTATAGCCCTGGCTGTCCTGGAACTCACTCTGTAGACCAGGCTGGCCTTGAACTCAGAAATCCGCCTGCCTCTGCCTCCCAGAGTGCTGAGATTACAGGCATGCGCCACCACCGCCCGGCTCTAAACTGTTTTCTAAGGACATTTTGGGTTTGCATATTTTACAGGTTTGGTCAGAGTCCTAACTCCTATCTGCCAGTATCAAGAACCACTGTAGTGCTAACAGGTAGCCAAGATTTGCCCTGTAATCGGCTCACCAGAGCCCGGCACAGAGTCTTTTCTTCTTTGAGTTTAGGTGGTTAAACTTGGGTAGAATGTTTATTATCCTTCAACGAGTATATTTTAAAAAACAAATTCAGTCAGTTGAGAGTAAATTATTTAATTAAAGAAAACAAACACAAAACAACTAGGGTGAGTGTGGTGGCTCACACCTTTAATCACAGCATCTGAGAGGCGGGGCGGGCAGATCTCTGCATTCGAGGCCAGCCTGGTCTGAGTGAATTCCAGGGCAGTCAGAGCTAAGCAAAGACCCAGCGCTTCCACCCCAGAAAAAAAAAAAAAAAGAAAAAGAAAACTACACAATCTACCTCTCAAGCTAATATTTTTGTTAAAAAGAAGATGGAAAGAATCTCATCTTCTCTCTCTCTCTCTCTCTCTCTCTCTCTCTCTCTCTCATGTTTGAGCCGTTCTAAGGCAGCCTAAGTTGCCTTCTGACTTGGCACACAGCCATTAATTTTGTTTCAGTTTTTGTTTTTGCAGCACTCGTGACCTGGTACACACGGGGGAAGAGCTCTACCACCGCCCGGCTATCCCCTACCCTCTATTTTTGTGCTTTTTACTAATATAACTTTAGCTTGTTTGGTATCTTAAATCCTAGAAAGCCTATGGTTATAGATTTGCTCTAGGGAGACTTGTGTGTTTCACACAGATAAGACACTCGGCCCAGATGTCTTCAGATAATGTTCAGTGCAAGTTAAGAACTAGTTATTTTATTTGGCAAGCACTGTTATCTAGGGTCTCTGACAGTTTCTTGGAATTTATTTAATGGCTGGACCCTGGGCCTTCAAAGGTGTTTTATGGCCATTGTAAATGTGTGGGAAGGGCTCAGTAGCATCTACTCCTGGCTCTGCAAAAAGATGATCTTTTCAAGGTCAAACTAAGACCTAATCACTTTTGGCCAATGCTTTCTCAAGGATGTGCTTGTCTCCCGTGACATGCAAGAGGATTTCATGTGTTGCAAGAGCAACTTCAAAAAACTGTTACATATTTGTGTTAATATGCATTTACTATGGCCAGACTTAAAACTAAGGTGAGCAAAATAAAAAGTTTAATTTTATTTACATGCTAGAAATAAGTGAAACGACATACTGTTGTGTTAACGTTATGTAAAGATGGCAGGAACAAACGAAGATTTTTGGGGGGAGATGCAGACATTTTGTGAAATGGTGCTGAAGCTGTGGAGATTTGAGGAGAGAGCAGAAGAAAACAGGCACATGCACTCACTATCAAGGTAGTGTTTTACTGACTGTGGTTTGATTTAGCCTTGTTTCAGCATATGAGGTGGGCATTATTGACCATAGGTTATAGGGGACCAAGTCACAGGTGGATGATGACGCCAGAACTCAACCCAAGTCTCTGCTCCTGAAGCTCAGCCCTCCAACCTTACTCCTCAGAGTGAGAAAGCAGAAGTTATGGCCTAAACAGACTCTGTAAAGTGGTGGATAGCTTTGGATCGGTGCCTGATAGAACAGGAATTCAAAATGGCTGCTTGTCGTCTTTCGTCGTACTAATGGGATAAATAGCAGCTAATTACAGAAACCAGGTAATAAGCACAAATGCAAATGAAGAAGGGATGCATGAATTAAGACATAACAAAATGACTTTAGATGAGTTTTACTTTTTCAAGGTACTTGCTATGGACAATACATGCATGTGAAGGTGAGGTGTTCCCTCTTTTTCCTCAAGCCTTCTATGGGATGAGGAAAAACCTCATCCCATAATTCCTCGCACACACTCATGGTTCATGTCTACTCACCACCACCCCATACTTGCTTAGATGTACCATTTCGTATACCATACATACCTACTCACATGTGTATTCCTAACCCCAAAACTCTCCACAGACCTATACACACCACTCAACCCACATAAGCATCACACAGAAGCTGACAAGTACCACATAGTTACACATGCCCTGCCGTACACATATATATTCAATTTATACCAGCTTGCTTCTCCACAGATACCACACACTTATTCATATCATTTCACATGTCACACATTCTCAGCTCTCTTTCACACACTCTCTCAGCATTCTCTCTCTGCCTCTGTCTCTCTGCCTCTGTCTCTATCTCTGTCTTTCTCTCTCTCCTCTCTCTCTCTCTCTCTCTCTCTCTCTCTCTCTCTCTCTCTCTCTTTCTCTCCCTCTCCCTCCCTCCCTCCCTCCCTCCCTCCCTCTCTCTCTCTCTCTCTCTCTCTCTCTCTCTCACACACACACACACACACACACACACACACACACACACAGACACACACACACAGACACACACACATACTAGGTATTACATATTCACGCACTACTCCAGAAACCGTAATACATAATTAATACATACCTTACACACTCAGAGACATACTACTCCACATACAACTCCCACTACACAAATGCGTGCTACCTCTATGTCCATGTGGTCTCACACATTTCATACACAGATATATCTCGAAAATACCATACTCATACAATCAACACCCCACAAAATATACACAGACAACTTCTGCATGTACCCCTACATCACTCATACTTCACAAATGTACACATTTCTCCACATCCCCCCCGCCACGCTCATACCACTGTCTGCCTTCAGCCATGTGCCTTAGAAACTCAGACACAAGGGGAATGATGTCTACCTCACATTACTTACTCCATTCTTAATACATCAAAGTGGAGATGGTGTTGTCTTAGAGTTCTATTTCTAAAGTGTAGGAGAACATTAAGAATGACAGGTATTGAGTAGAGTATTGTTCAGTTTCCATGTGTATGTGGGCTTTCTGTTGTTCTTCTTTCTATTGAAGACCACTTTTACTCCATAGTGATCTGATAGGAGACATGGGATTAGTTCGGTCTTCTTGTATTTGTTGAGGTCTGTCTTGTGACCAATTATATGATCAATTTTTGAGAAGGTACCGCCGTGCGGTGCTGAGAAAAAGGTATACTCTTTTGCTTTAGGATGGAATGTTCTATATATATCTGTTAAATCCAATTGGTCCAAAGCTTCAATTAGTTTCACTGTGTCCCTGTTTAGTTTCTGCTTTCCTGATCAGTCCATTGAGGAGAGTGGAGTGTTGAAGTCACCTACAATTATTGTGTTAGGTGCAATGTGTGCTTTAAGCTTTAGTAAAGTTTCTTTTACGAATGAGGGTGCCCTTACATTTGGGGCATAGATGTTCAGTATTGAGAATTCTTCTTGGTGGATTTTCCCTTTGACAAGGAATTTGTGAATTTAATGTACCCCATGGACTTCTAAGTAATGTTCTTTTTCTTTTTCTAAATTTTGAGCTGGGAATAGAACCTAGGACCTTACAAACGCTAGGCAAGTGCTCGGTTGCTGAACTATATCCTGTTTTTGCTTCTTTATTTTGGAAGATTCTCATTGAGTTGTTCAGGATGGCCTTTAACCCATTCTACAACTCAAGTAAAGCCTTGAGCTCATGGTCTTCCTGCCCAACCACCCTGAGTAGCTGGGATTATAGGCTTGTGTTGCCACCAGGCTCTGTATGTAAGGCTGGTTTCCTTAAGACATACTGGTACCTTGAGTGAAACAGAAGAGTATTCCTCATACTAATTATGCTCCAAGACTCCTCCCAAAGCCCTCTGCCATGTAGGCTGGTTGGAAAAGATGTCAGGACCTGGGTGCTTGGCAGTCTTGTTCACTATCCATAGGGCTGCAGGGCAGGAATGGGGCGAGAGGTAGGATAAATTCTGTCACGGCTCTTCTTGCTGGAACATCCAGAGTAGCACAGGGCCTTAAAAGTGACATTGGAGGGCTGTCATAAGACCCCACTCGCCCGTCATATTACCCCACTGTACTTGAGTAGTACAGAAAGGAAGAGAAAGGACATCATTGCTATCACCTGATTTAGTGTCTAACTCGGGATGCCCTTGGACTCTCCATCTCTACAACTCCTGGGATTCAGATATGTGCCACTTCATCTGTTACAAAACTTGTCTAACCATGTATAATAATTAGTGTGTTCTGATAACCAGAAGAGAACTCTATTCTCTGGAGAAAATGATTGTTCAAAATTAGTCATAGGAGGGCAAGATAAAACTATAGCAAAATATTAGTGAATTAGGCTGTTAGTTGATTCCAATATTCATATAAATATGTGGTATCTATAGATTTTGTGAAGGTTTTGGTATTTTCCCACTTTTTAAAATTGTAAATGCTTGATTTATGTTGCTATCCTAAACAAACAATCACTTTTATACTGAATTTTGTATTTTTTTCCCCTGAAAGACTCATAGGTTACATAAACTCAGCTGCCAACTATACCCGGGTCTGTTCACAGAACTGTAGAAAAGAGTAGCTGCTTTGTTGTTGCCAAATTCCATCAAAGAGCTCTTTATCCAGGGGAGATGATGCCTGGCCAGCTCCATAAGTTTCCTGCTGACTTCTCAGAAATTCCAAATGTGTTGACTGCAGCCTGTGCCTGTCAGGTTGGCTCAGAGACCATCGAGAGTCCAAATGACGTTCCATGTCCCCCTGGTGACAGCCTGATGATTTGGGATCCATACGGCTTTGCAAATTAGAGAGAATGGGCTGGCCAGTTCTGTGGGTCGACACAGGATGTGTGTTTAAACTGCTTAGTTGGTTTATAAGTCTTTCTTTTGTGACAGTGTATGTGCGTGTATATCTTTGTGCTGGAGAGTAAGTCCCTCTGATAGTAAATCCATTTTTTTTTCACCTGGAAAGGCTGATGACAGGAAGATCTGGGACTGTAGTATATACTCCAGAGTTCGAACAACCCCTAAGGAAAAGGTGAAGTTACTGTAGGGTCCTGGAAGATTGCATAGAGGTCCCATTCCAATACAAACCCAACCCAATCTCAAATTTCTTTGTTCAATAGGCTCATCCCTCTTTTGTATTTGGTGGGAATGGAGAGCCCATTTGTCAAGGAAATTGCTTCATGACTGTGACATGGTTTAGTACTGGACATTGACCTCATGATCTCTTGAATGCTAAGAATGCACCTTGGCATCAAGCTGTACTCCCAGATCTTCAATTTGTGACTTTTAAAGGAAAATAAAGAACTTCCCAAACTTTGAAGGCTAGCATCCTTTCAAGGTTCCTGTGTGTGTGTGTGTGTGTGTGTGTGTGTGTGTGTGTGTGTGCTAATCAAAGAAAGATAAAGAGTCTCAAGAAACTGCACAGGGTTTGGGGCTGTGATAATGGTGGTGGTAGCTTTGGTATAATGTAAAAGGTAGTAATATTTGTATTAAGAAAGAATTCCCATAGTTTATTCTCTCCTAATGCTGTGCACAGCTCTATATAGGACTAGTTAATGGGTGGCCTTTGATGTCTAGGCCCAATAAGAACAAAATCCAATAAAAGAATGCCAAAGAATAAATAAGAACAAAAACTAGGCTCAGCTCCTTGTCTGAAACCCAGTGCTGGGATAGACCGGGATCCCTGGATCTCAGTGGCTAGCTAGTCTAGGCAAATTGGTGAATTTCTCTATCTCTGTCCACTTCCTAATTTAGAAATCAGGGCACTAGGTTTATAAAGTTCTTAGAGAACAATGACTGCCTTTTCAGTGATCTTACCAAGTGACTCAGAGATAAGGACATAAGAATGATTTTAAAGTTCAGAGGTCTGGAGACATAGCTTCGTGGAAATTGTCACTATGCCAAAGATGGTTTTTTTTTTCCAGACAGACTGTAGTGTGATTAACTCCAAGCTAACTATATAGGCCATGCTAGCTTTGAACTCTGAACAGCACTTCTGTCTCTGTCTCGTGGGTTCTGAGATTGTAGGTATAGTACCTGCTTAATATAATGGGCTGTGTTGATTCCTTTTCTGAATTGTACTTTATGTTAGTGTTTGAAATAGCTATTGCTGTTGTCATTCCAGTTTGCTCAAATTTAGACCATTTTATGTAAAGTAAATATAAATGTTTTTTTTTGGGGGGAAAAATTGTGGGTTCTGTAAAAGTTTCATCAAAATAGGGGAGGCTGCAGTGTGATGCCCAGATGCCCTTTTCTCAGGCACTCATGGCCTCTGCGGTGGGAGCCTTGCATCTTGGACCATTATTTGCTCCAGTTCCACCCCTTTTGCAGAGGTGTGCCTTGGTTGGTGTTGGTGAATGAAGGGGAGAAGAGCGGAGGTTCAGTTTTCTTGTCTGTCCCCAAACAACCACTAAGGTCCTGCCAACTCTGCGAGGCACTCTGAAATCTCTGGAGGATTCCAGTGTCAGAATAGTCAAGTTCAACCTCTGGAGCTCAGATTTGGTGCTTTTGAAGACCATCCCCCAAAAGATCACAGCATTCAAAATTCCCCCATTTTTTATATCAAACATTCAAATATACTTCATAGTTTTTTTGTTATAAAATATAGATGAACATTTAAATAAAGACATCTGAGTTTCTAATCTGAATCCTGTCTACTGTATTGATGGTAATGAAATAATATGAGCGGCTCAAGATCAGTGGTCTTAAATTTGCCACTCTGAAATGAAGTCATACACTCCCTCATGTATATGATACGCACCTAAAGGTATGCTTGTATAGCAGTACCACTTAGGACTATGAAATGCTGAAAGTGACCAAAATTTATTATGATCTCCTTGAGTAGTCTCTTACACAGTCCATTTAGACCATCGTTATTTAAGTATAGAATACATTTAATTCAAAGGAAAAGATTGTACACACTGGTTATTTTCATCCAAGAGCAGCACATGTAGGATCATAGTGAAAATGTGTAATGAATTTGACTTGTGCGGTCCCAGGTCCTTTAGGAGGCATTACACAATTAAGAGAAAAAGGCCAAGGGCTGAACCTTAGCTTTGTGGTGGAGAATCTGCCTAACCTGCACGGAAACATGGCCCGAGTCCCAGTGTTGCCAAAATGAGCAATCAAACACCCATAAGCTCTACATTTGCAAGAAGAAACTAAGGATACCAGCAGTATTTCTGTGACTTCGTAGATAAGCATCCGTTCCCCTGCCTCTTTGGCTAAGAGAGAAGCTAAGAAGCAACAAAACACCAAGGCTTTTCCATTCATGGTACAGATCACCCGGTTGTTGGCCAACTTTTCTGGTTCTCTCTCTTATGTCAAAGTGAGTTATGTCTTTTTTCCCCCCTCAAAGACTCTATTGTTAATAACAGAGAGAATAATGGCATTTCCTTTTAGGCAAATTGTACGAATTGCCAAAACCCACTATGGCTTCTTTTAATTTGCAAAGGTCATGACTAATGCTTTGTGTGTGTGCCAGTTGAGAACTATGGCGATTGTGGCCTCATTTTCATTTATGGAACCGATTGGAAGCCACAGACCAAGGCTTCTGAGAGCCAAATATGAGGGTAGATGTCTTTCAATTTTTTTTCAAGAGATGAAAGAAATTCATCTGTTTATTTAAATGTAAGGTTCAGTTAGAACCTTGACTATTATAAAGTCTTTCAAGGAGGTCGTAGAAAACTTTTCTAGTTCATGTTTCATGAAAATCAGGAATTATCTTATCAAGTATAACATTTTTATAAATGCCTAAATGGACAAGCAAAATTTAAATAATACAAAATAGATTTATCTTACTAAAATTGTACATACTGAAGGGCAATACAATTATAATTGGACAGAGACACTACAGCATGGCTTAAAAATGATTTTTAAGAGTTTTATGTGGTATGAGGATGCCTTTTACCCAAGGAGATGTCATGAAGTGATTATAGTCATTATTACATCCGAAATGTTGAAATGTCAGAGTAATTGACAACACATTGTATTGTGAGGGGATAAAATGACATGTTTGGATTTCAAGACTCCATCTAGACAAAAAGCTCTATTCCTCTTTCTATCCTGGCTTCACACACACACACACACACACACACACACACACACACACTCCCCCCACACGCACACACACATATGTACACATGCAGCACCACATCTTCCTAGACATACACACACACATACACACACGCACACACCCACATGCGCACATGCATATGTGCAGTACCACACCCTTTCCAGACACCAGACCCACAACACACACACACACACACACACACACACACACACACACACATCATTGGTGAGTTAAAAGTCTGGAAGACCTGAAATTTATAACACACAGGATGTTTTACTTGGGAAATTCACTCCCTTAAAAATAAATCAATTAATTTTATGTTAAGAGAAATTAATTCTTTGGCAAGTGTCAAACTCTCACGTGTTTTGACTCTCCATTCTAGTCTGGCACTCCTGTCTTTTATCTTCAATTTACTTGTTTCTTAATGCCCAAATTGAGGACTGGCTTCCAGGGTTCTAATTACAGGAGCTCTTTTTGGGCTGATGTCATAAATATGCTTCCTTGGGGCTTCTCCTGGAGGATTTAATCTTCTACCGCTTCTCCCTCTGCCGTCAGCACGCCTGTGAGGACTTGTCTGGTTGCTGCAGTCAAGGCAGCTTTAACTGATTGAGGTCCAGGCACCAAAAGGATGGCGGAGTCATGAACTCATGTGCCTACTCTGATGGACTTAGAACCCTTCTAAGGTGGAAGGGGTCAAATCATCACAAGAATGACTCTTGAAATCTATCCAATAGGGTTTGCCCATTTCATAGACTCAGATGAGGTAATCATCTCACACACTACTTTAAAATGTATATTTAATTTATCAGGAGATTTTTCAGAAAGAGACAGCTCATATGTCAATGGAAATAAAATGTAGACAGAATTTATCCAAACACATATTGTAGCCAATACTGTCAAGAGTTTGGAAGAGATCTCCAACTGGTCTTAGAAGAATCTGAAAACATAGAGCTATTTTGGTGGAGATGATGGTGGTGATAGAGCGAACGGAGGGCGGGTTACCCCTCCCCACCTCCTGAGTAATGGCCACCCCTCCAGTGGTTGGGTGAGATTTAAATCAGGATCTGAAAACTGTGTTAGTTCAGGCTTACAATGCATAAAAGAAGGGGCTAGCAGAACGGTGCTCTCAGTGCTATTACCAGACTCTTCCAGGTAATTTGTGGTAGAGACATGGCTCCACGCTTGTGTTTCCAACGTACACTGGAGTTACTTTCATCAAGACACATGTTTATATTCCTATATGACTACCTATTGGTCATAATATAAACACTGCTCAATATCATGATTATATATTTATTTTAGAAGATGGATCATTTTAATTCATCCTAAATTTCCAGACAGTTTATAAACTCTCTACCTCAGAATCATTTATTAGTTTATTTTTTTGGAGTTTTGGGTTTCTTTTTGAGACAACGTCCCACGTCCTCTGGGCTAGTCTTGAACTTGCACGTTCCTGGCTCTGAGTACATCATCTTCCTAACTTCAACTTCCGAGGGCTGTGGTTTCAGGCATGCGCCATCACACAGAGTTCATTCAGTGATTCAAGGAGCTCCAACCATTCTAGTTTATTAGAAGCAAAATTCCACGATTAGCGTATCTTTTGTTACTCGGAACTAAATTATTTCAAAGATGACAAAGAGAATTTATAATTTACTCCAAAGAGTCCCTGCATACATCCAAAGCTCAACTTAGCTACTGGTTGGCAGTTTGGGGTTGATAAAGAATAAAAGGCATCCTATTTTAAGCTATGAAACACTTTCAGGGCTTAGGCATGGAAGTCTGGCTGAGCAAAGAGAACAGCAAAGTTGTGGGGAACCCATTGCAGAAATGGAAGAAGCTAGGAGGAGAATGTTTTTGGTCTTCTGACAACTGTAGAATCTGAGTCAAAAATAAAGGAAAGGCTGGCGCTGCCCTGGCGCTGCCCTGCTGGCCCAGGGAGTGTCTGCCCAATCCTGCGAGTTATTTCTTTGTTTTCTGTTTCTAGCCTTATCCTGAAAAGGAAGCATTGAATTTCTACAGTAGGCTGTTGAGTTCATCATCAAAAAGAGAAGCAAAACGCGTAGCTTTATACTCCTCGCACCGCCTGTCTCCTCTTGGACAGTGGTGCCCCTGGGAAAAAGAAAACCTCACGTTAGCTCAACCTTTTTACTCTACTGACGAGGGGCTTTTGCTCACCGATGTGGATGCTTGCCGGCGACAGGCTTCTTAAAGCAAAGGCTCAACTGAGATTTGGGCCCTGTTTGTTTTCTACGAAAACAGATCCCTGGAGTCTGATAGCACACCCCTTCTCTGATTGCCTAAGAACTGGGCCTTCCCGGCTCACTGAGTCATTTCTTGCTATCAAGATGTTAACTCTTGCGAACAGCATCCTCCTATCTGAGTCGCTGTGATTACATTTTACAGTGACAGAACACGTGTACGAAGGCAGGCGCTACCGGAACAGTCACCGACCCTCAGGGGGAATCATTCCTGAGCCTGCCCACGCACTCGTCACACAGGCCTGCCAGTAAGGAAGATGAAAGGCAGGTGAAATTGCTAGTGGGGAGGCATTTCGTCACCGCCGAGATTCTGGAGGGTGTCAACTTCAGCGTGAAGTCTGCCGCCACTGGACAGTGGCTGGACCGGCTTTCCGCACCAGAAAGGAGGACGAATCCAGAGGCGCTCAAGCGCTTCGTCGTCCTTTCTTTCTAGGTCTGAGCCCCTTTCTAATGACTCCAATTGTTCGTCCTCCCGGATTCCCCCTTTAATCATCAACCAGAGAAACATTAGATCCTGAGCAATTCTTAGTCAACGATTTTACCTGCTCTGCCCTCTGCTAGAAAATTACTAAACTAATTTTTTTTTGGGTTAAAATGCTCAAGTGCTGGAAATTAACAGTAAAGAGGACGTGGGGTGGATGGGCCGTTAGAATCCAGCGATGCGGTTTCTGTGCAATATTCGTGAATTATTTGAGCCTTAAAATATGGATAAGGATTTATGACTCATTTTGGATCATTTTGAAGGTTAAATGAAAAATGATATGTAAAGGAGTGACTGTTCAAAAGGTTCACCTTTTCCTTTTCAGTTTTCAGATGATTATTCACTGATTATCAGGTCCTAGATCCTCGGGATTTTGCTAGCGGGGATTCAGACTCTGAAAGGTACCTACGAAGTAAAGCTTTCCTGAGAAAATGCCTTCGTGAAAGTTTTCTGTGTGTGTTCAGTAGCAGGTGTTGACGTTTGACCACGAGTGCTGGCTTTGCATTGCTGAGGCTCCGTTTGTCTAACCTGACCTTTGGCCCAGGAAACTGACTCATTCACAAACGTTATCTTATGGCTCCCGTATCTTCTGCCCTTTGGCTTCCAGGTAGGTATAGCCGTTGGGGGAACTACTGCAGGTGACCGTGATGTAATTCTTTTTCTTGCCATCTTAAGGGAGATTGCTGAAGGAGGTGCATTGACTAAGGCAACCGTGGGTGCTGTACCCCAAGCTTCCTCTTGAGTTGGAGAACAGGGCAAAGTGACCCCTCTGCTGGATCCCATGCAGATTCTTGTGCTGTTCTTGTTCAAGGCAAATGTCACCAATAACGCTCTTCTTTTGAGGTTCAATAACTACTCCTTCTCTTTGTTCTTTTGGACTTAGGGTATGAAAATGTCACCACTCTCCCATTATAGATAGCATTGGGGTTTCCTTATACTCAGACCTCTGCAAATAGACTTCTGTAAATGAACCCTCCTCAGACCTTCTTTTTTTTAAATTTTTTTATTCGATATAATCTTTATTTACATTTCAAATGATTTCTCCTTTCCTGGCTCCCCCCCCTCCCTGAAAGTCACATACGCCCTCTTCCCTCTCCCTGTTCCCTCATCCACCCCTTCCCATTTCCCTGTTTTGGTATTCCCCTACACTGCTGCACTGAGCCTTTCCAGAACCAGGGTCCACTCCTTCCTTCTTCTTGGACATAATTTTTTTCCCTTTTTAAAAAAATTTCTATATTCTTTGTTTACATTCCAAGGGCTTTCCCCTTTCCCAGTTCCCCCCCCCCCACCATATGTCTCATAAGTCCTCTCCCCCACCACCCATTCCCCAATCACCGCCTCCCCCCCCATTTCTCTGTTCTGGTACTCTCCTACAAAACTGGATTTAGTCTTTTCTGGACCAGGGTCCTCTCCTTCCTGGGAATCTTTTGCTTAGCTAATTGTGCCTTGAGTATTCAGAGCTTCTGGGCTCATTAATATCCACTTATCAGTGATTGCATTTCATGTGTATTCCTTTGTGATTGGGTTAACTCACTTAGGATGATATTTTCCAGATCCAACCATTTGCCTACAAATTGCATGAATTCATTATTTTTAATTGCTGAGTAGTATTCCATTGTATAAATATACCACATTTTCTGTATCTATTCCTCCGTTGAAGGACATCTGGGTTCTTTCCAGCTTCTGGCTATTATAAATAAGGCTGCTATGAACATTGTGGAGCATGTGTCTTTATTGCATGCAGGGGAATCCTCTGGGTATATGCCCAGGAGTCGTATGACAGGGTTCTCTGGAAGTGTCATGCACAATTTTCTGAGGAACCGTCAGACTGATTTCCAGAGCAGTTGTACCAGCTTGCAATCCCACCAACAGTGGAGGAGTGTTCCTCTTTCTCCACATCCTTGCCAGCACCTGTTGTGTCTTGAGTTTTTAATCTTAGCCATTCTGACTGGTGTGAGGTAGAATCTCAGGGTTGTTTTGATTTGCATTTCCCTGATGACTAATGATGTTGAACATCTCTTAAGGTGCTTCTCAGCCATCCAAATTTCTTCTGGTGAAAATTCTTTATTTAGCTCTGTACCCCATTTTTAAATAGGGTTATTTGGTTCTTTGGGGTCTAACTTCTTGAGTTCTTTGTATATATTGGATATTAGCCCTCTGCCGGATGTGGGGTTGGTGAAGATCTTTTCCCAATTTATTGGTTGCAGTTTTGTCCTTCTGACAGTGTCTTTTGCCTTACAGAAACCTTGTAATTTTATGAGCTTGGGCATCATTTGTTACGTGGATTGTGTCTTGGGTATTCCAAGCTTCTAGGCTAGCATCCGCCTCTCAGTGAGGGCATACCATGTGTGTTCTGTTGAGAGTGGGTTACCTCACTTAGGATGATTTTCTCCAGCTCCATCCATTTCTCTAAGAATTTCATGAATTCATTGTTTCTAATAGCTGAATAGTACTCCATTGTGTATATATACCACATTTTTTATATCCATTCCTCCATTGAGGGACATCGGGGTTCTTTCCAGCTTCTGGCTATTATAAATAGGGCTGCTATGAACATAGTGGAACATTTATCCTTATTACATGCTGGGGAATCCTCTGGGTATATGCCTAGGAGTGGTATAGCAGGGTCCTCCAGAAGTGTTGTGAGGAACACAGTTTTCTGAGGAACCACCAGACTGATTTCCGGAGTGGTTGTACCAGCTTGCAACCCCCCCAGCAGTGGAGGAGTGTTTCTCCTTCTCCATATCCTTGCCAACACCTGTTATCTCTTGAGTTTTTAATCTTAGCCATTCTGACTGGTTTGAGGTGAAATCTCAGGGTTGTTTTGATTTACATTTCCCTAATGACTAATGGTGTTGAACATTTCTTAAGGTACTTCTCAGCCATCCAAAGTTCTTCAGGTGAAAATTCTTTGTTTAGCTCTGTACCCCATTTTTTAGCAATCTCAGACCTTCTTAATGTGCGCATGTCATCTGTTTCTGGTAGGAATCCTGACTTATGCACCATGTCATCAAGGTGGAATTAAAGAGCACCGATTCCTGTAACACAGCGTTCACAAGTTTAGTACACCATGCTCCCGACACTCATGATTATCTTCTATAGGACAGGTTTTGACTTGAAATATGTCTGCATAAGAAAGTTATTGTTTAAACCTCTTCTATCATCTTGCCTAATCGGTGCCGGTTGAAAACAAAAGCTAAACCCCAAAGAGAATGACGAGGAATGGCCAGAGGAGATGCAGTTGTGCGGGTTGTATTTTCAAAGAGACAGTGAAAGAATATTCGAGGAAGTAAACTTGGATTTCCCTTCATGATTGTGATCCTTACTTGGGGCCACAGTCTCCCTGACTGCTGCATCTAGGGTGTAAAGCGCCCTCGTATCTTTACAATAGGCTTTGGAAAAGTCCCACTCTGGACTGCAATTGAAAGATACCAGTGAGACAACCTTTGCTAGTGTGTCCAGCCCTGTTGTACTGGGCTCTTTTCTTTTTGGTTTTGGAAAAAAAAAATCCAATGTATCAATGCTAGTTAGCAGAGATGAAATGATATTGGGAGTCTGGAATAATGGTGGCAGCAATAGTTTTAATGATAATGAAGAGCTGAGGTTCTTCTTAGGCAAACCTGAAAATGCCAACATCCAGATTGGATTGTTTTGGATGAACGGTGTACTGGCTGGTTTTGTGTGTCAACTTGACACAAGCTGGAGTTATCACAGAGAAAGGAGCTTCAGCTGAGAAAATGCCTCCATGAGATTCAATTGTAAGGCATTTTCTCAACTGGTGATCAAGTGGGGGAAGGCCCCTTGTGGGTGGTGCCATCCCTGGGCTGGTAGTGTTGGGTTCTATAAGAGAGCAGGCTGAGCAAGCCAGGGGAAGCAAGACAGTAAGCTGCACCCTTCCATGGCCTCTGCATCAGCTCCTGCTTCCTGACCTGCTTGACTTCCAGTCCTGACTTCCTTTGGTGATTCACAGCAGTGTGGAAGTGTAAACTGAAGAAACCCTTTCCTCTCCAACTTACTTTTGGTCATGATTTTTTTTTGTGCAGGAAAGGAAACCTTGACTAGGACAAACAGCCAAAGAGAAGTATGTTACCCTACTTGGTACCGAAGCCCATGAATGTGGCAAAGCAAGACTGAACATAGCAATTTATTCTCTCCACAGGCATGGAGATTTCATTCACACTTGAACTTTGAATATGTCTTCTACTTCATATTGTTCATTTGACAACAACTGTTTTAAGATGGAATTGCCCTTTTCTGGCAAACTTTCTTCCTGCTGATGTTCTGTTCTTACACCAGTGCACGTTTCACAGAGAACTAGCAATACTTAGGGCGTTTGTCTTTCGGTTGGCGTCACACTCACCAGGAGTCTAGTGCTTGTGGACTCCTTTCACGTTGTTTCTGCACCGCAAATGACGCACTTCGGTATATGTGAACCCAGAAGGAGAGGATTAGCTCCCTTACTGCATGGCGAGTAATGCAAGAAAATCCAAAAAGAAAAGATTAGTTTTTACACGGTGGCTGAGTTTTACACAAAACTCAGAAATGTTTGTTTTATACGACAACATAATACCCGTTAAACAGGGTGACCTCAGCCACCGTTCTTCACTGAATGTCTGTTTCCTAAAATGGTTTCTTAACCTTCCCAAGAGAGAAATCTCATCTCACGCTTACTGAGGAAGGACTAAACTTTTATTTCTCTAGTTGAGCCCACACCCCCTTCTTCTTTTATGTATACTTGTTGATGGTTTACATACACATTTAGATGCTTAAGGATTCTTTAAGAAAATCAGTCTTCCTTCTGCCTCCTTTCTTTCTCCTTTCCTTCCTCTTCCCCTCTGTCCACTTCCCCTTTTCCGTTCTTTTTGTTTCTTTTGTCTTTCTCTCCTTTTCTTTCTTCTCTCTCTCTCTCTCTCTCTCTCTCTCTCTCTCTCTCTCTCTCTCTCTCTCTCTCTCTCTCGGGTCTTATGTAACTCTCTGACCTCGCACTTACCATATGGATAATGATGACTGTAAAATGTTCATGCTCCTGCCTCTGACCTCTCAAACGCTGGAGTTATAGTCATGAACTCCCATGCTGATATATTCTGTCAAAACCATCCTCATGGTATTCCATGGTAGTTTTGACTTTTTAGATCTCTAGTGATAAATGATGTTGAATACATGTTCATATCTATAGACTTCTGTATATATTCTTTTGAAAAATGTCTATTAATATTATTTATAAATTTTAGTAGGGGTGTTTGTTTCTGTTAATGAATTGTAAGCATACTTTTCTATTTTCTGAATACTAAATCCTTAACAGAAATATAATTTTATAAATATCCTCTCCTGTACTGGGTATTGTCTCTGTTTTCAGCTACCTGATATAGCAAAAGAACTTATGGTCTTTGAAAGTTCAGTATTTTTTCTACCATATATGCTTTTGATGATATTTATAGTTTTAGCTCATAATTTAAGACTATGATACAGTTTGAGGTCATTTTTTTTCTTTGAATGGCATGAATATATCCAAGTGCTTTCTTTGGCATGAGGACTACATTTTTTTACACATGCAATGATAAACAAGATAATAATGCCTTCCTTTAAGATCACTTGAAATCTTTACTTATCCCTGCATTTAGGGCATGGGGAGGGCAGTTAAGAGGGTAGTAGAGGCAGAGAGAGGCAGAGAGAAGGAGGGTAGAGAAGCAGAGGCGGGACATGACCACGTGTAGAGAGGGGGAAGAGGAGGAGAGGGGACGGGAGAGGAAAGAGCCCAAGAGCATTTCATTTGTTGTAGAATGGAACAAAAGGCACAGAGATGAGGCTTTATGTGCCATCTTACACAATGCACTAGGTTCATTCACAAGCATGGTTCTGGGAATGGTTTGTCACACAATTGAGCTGCTGAACTGCAAAGTGGAATCTATACAGGCTCTTGGCACACAATAGGAATGGAGATCTCACTTTACACACTTCCTGACTTTAGTGTATAGAGCGACTTACTCAGCTCCTCTTGTGTTTAGTTCAGAATTCCAAAAGCTTTCTCTACTTGACAGGCAACAAATGTTACAGGGAACTGGAGTAAAGCATAGAATAAATGTAATTTTTACTGGTTTGGGACGATCTATTTTCTTAGCTGCTCTTATATTCTTTGATTTATACTGTTATATTTAGAGAAATATTATATTTGAAGACCCCCCGCCCCCAAACACTACTCTTAGAGTCACTGAGGGAGATTCCCTGAGTATAATGTATTCAGGTTCACATGGATTGGTGAAGGCCGCCAGAGAATACGAAAACATTGCACTTCCAACAACAACTCATAAAAAATCAACTTGGCTTTTGCTTGCCCAATATTTACTCTTTTTTTTTTTTTTTTTTTTTTTTTTTAGAGCATAGAATAGAGTTTATTTAGGGCATGGGGAGGGCGGTTAAGAGAGTAGTAGAGGCAGAGAAAGGCAGAGAGAAGGAGAGAGTAGAGAAGTAGAGGCGGGCAATGGCCACGTGGAGAGAGGGAGGAAGGTAAGGCGGAAGGGAAGAGCCCAAGAGGGCAAGAGAGGGGCTGAGAGAGTGAGAGGCAAGCGCCCAATGTTTACTCTTAAATAAATATTCTCTCAGTTATTGATGGTATTAGCTTCAGGAAGAGTTTTGGTATAATCATTCATTCAATAAACTTGGGGACATGCTCATGCATGCGCATAAAGTCAGTCAGACAGACAGACAGACAGACAGACGCATAACACTGCATTTGCTGATCTCTCAGTTTGCCTATCTAATCATCTTCTCCCTCCTTTTTTTCTTTTGAAATGAGTCACAGTGTTTTCATCTTGCTTTCAGATCTGTTACAACTCCAGGGAGGGATTTCACTGTAATTTGTTTTTCTTGGCCATCACGAAGGTAGGGTGAGGAGGAACTGATAATTATGCTCAAGATACTCATGGCTGCAAAGCAATGGCCCTCAGTGTAGACTCCTTCACCATGCCTGATCTATGCGCTTTCCACACAGTTTCTTAAAAAGCCGCCGTGCATGCTGTTCAATGATCTTCCTTGGGAGGAAAGAAGTCAGAAAATTCAAGGAATAGACAGACTTAGTTATGATGAATTTACTTATTCAAAGTAGAAAAGCGAAGAGGATAGGAGTGACAAAGAGGGACATGGCTTTGAAAACGATCACGATGAATTTCAGCTAGTGGTAAGAGTTTAGTTCTTCGCCAACGAATCATGTATGTTCTGTCCTGTGCAAGGCAGCTTGCCAAGAGCCCACAAGCAAGTGCCCAGCTCTTTCTGGCCTTCTCTCCCTAGTTCTAGTTCTGCCCCGGAGGTGGCCTGCTTCATTTTCTGGGGACTCTGCTGGCCCTGTTGAGACTCATGGTCTCCAACCATTCAGGAGCCATCTCAGGCTGGTTCTGTGAGTCAGTATACCTTACCGAGGAGGCTCCGATGGCTCACACTTTGGATTTCTTAGTCATGAACTTAATCTGAAAAGCTGATTTGGAGCCAGGAGAGAGGGGAGGGGAATGCCATGACAAGCCCTTGGGAAGAATTATTTTTAGACAGGTAAATTCTTGTCCTCCGTGTAGCCAAGCTTCAAGGAGTAAAAAACCTAAAGACTAAGAGCTCCCTAATTCACAAGTTGTTCGTGAATTCTGACAACCTCAGAGAAAGGCTTTCAGACAAAATTGTGGAGAAACATTTTTCTTACTGGAATGAGTGTCCACATGGAGAGAAATGTTTAAAATACATACAGATATTGTACCCTAATGCTTCTGGTTGAGAATCTAAGATGGACAATGGCCATGCTTACCCCTAGCCCTGACAGTATGTTCTAATTTTGAAGGTTTTTTTAAAAAATATAAATGTATTTTAGTTTTCTCTCTCTCATAGTTTATGCTTTTCCCAATTATTGAAAATTGGGGATAGTTCAGATAGTGCTATATGAATAACTGTAGATTGCCAACTGTTTGAGGGGCAATTTGTTGATATACATAAGATCTTTAAAAACAGAAACAGCCGGGCGGTGGTGGCGCATGCCTTTAATCCCAGCACTTGGGAGGCAGAGGCAGGCAGATTTCTGAGTTCGAGGCCAGCCTGGTCTACAGAGTGAGTTCCAGGACAGCCAGAGCTATACAGAGAAAGCATGTCTTGAAAAAACCAAATAAATAAACAAATAAGTAAATAGATAAATAGATAAATAAATAAATAAAAACAGAAACAGGCTAGGCAATTCTTAGTTGTAAATTTTATTTAAAAAATAATCAAAAAATTAGTATCTGAAAATGTTTATCACAGAATTACTAATATAAGTCAATAAAACTGAAATAACCTAAAAAAATCCAATTCTAGAGATGTACATTGGCTTCACAATAACACCCTGGCAACTGAATTGTGTGGAACATAGGATTTTGCCAAATAAAACATCTAGTGATTATTTATTGATTTATTTATTTTTATTCGATATATTCTTTATTTATATTTCAAATAATTTCTCCTTTCCTGGCTCCCCACTCCCCCAAAGTCCCATAAGCCCTCTTCCCTCCCCCTGTTCCCCCATCTACCCATTCCCACTTCCCTGTTCTGGTATTCCCCTACACTGCTGCACTGAGCCTTTCCAGAACCATGGGCCACTCTTTCCTTCTTCTTGGACATCATTTGATATGTGGATTGTGTCTTGGGTATTTCTAGGCTAATATCTGCCTATCAGTGAGTACATACCATGTGTGTTCTGTTGAGACTGGGTTACCTCACTTAGGATGATGTTCTTCAGCTCCATCCATTTGTCTAAGACTTTCATGAATTCATTGTTTCTAATGGCTGCATAGTACTCTATTGTGTATATATACCACATTTTTTTTGTATCCATTCCTCCATTGAGGGACATCTGGGTTCTTTCCAGCTTCTGGCTATTATAAATAGGGCTGCTATGAACATAGTGGAGCATGTATCCTTATTACATGCTGGGGAATCCTCTGGGTATATGCCCAGGAGTGGTATAGCAGGGTCCTCTGGAAGTGTTGTGCCTAGTTTTCTGAGGAACCGCCAGACTGATTTCCAGAGTGGTTGTACCAGCTTGCAATCCCACCAGCAGTGGAGGAGTGTTCCTCCTTCTCCACATCCTTACCAACACCTGCTGTCTCCTGAGTTTTTAATCTTAGCCATTCTGACTGGTGTGGGGTGAAATCTCAGGGTTGTTTTGATTTGCATTTCCCTAATGACTAATGATGTTGAACATTTTTTAAGGTGCTTCTCAGCCATCCGAAGTTCTTCAGGTGAAAATTCTTTGTTTTAGCTCTGTACCCCATTTTTAATAGGGTTATTTGGTTTTTTGGGGTCTAACTTCTTGAGTTCTTTGTATATATTGGATATTAGCCCTCTGTCAGATGTAGGGTTGGTGAAGATCTTTTCCCTACTTGTTGGTTGCCGATTTGTCCTTTTGATGGTGTCCTTTGCCTTCCGGAAACTTTGTAATTTTATGAGGTCCCATTTGTCAATTCTTGATCTTAGAGCATAAGCTATTGGTGTTCTGTTCAGGAACTTTATCCTGTACCCATATCCTCAAGGGCCTTCCCCAGTTTCTTTTCTATTAGTTTCAGTGTGTCTGGCTTTATGTGGAGGTCCTTGATCCACTTGGAGTTGAGCTTAGTACAAGGAGATAAGAGTGGATCAGTTTGCATTCTTCTGCATGCTGACCTCCAACTGAACCATTTTTGCATGCTATCTTCACAAAAGAGCCCATGTTTGAGAGTTCAGTTTTGAAGTTTTAGAGTTAGGGTTTGCTTGCTTGTTTGTTTTTTGGTTTTATTTGTTTTGTTACAATTTTGAGACAGGATCTCATGCGGTGTTATTGGCTGGCTCCAATCTCATTGTACAGCTGAGTTTCTGATTCTCCTGCCTCCACTTCCCAAATGCTGGGATTAAGGCATGATTTATGTAGTACTAGGGATCAAACCCAGGCTAGCAGCTTTATGCATGGTGGGCAAGTACTCAAGTACTGAGCCATGTCCCAGGACCCAGTTTTGAAGTTTTGAATTACATATACCCAGTCTGAGGGGTCCTGCATTTAAGAAACAGCTTTGACTTCTTTAGATCTAGATCTTCCTTGTCCCAGATTGAAAGAGTTTT
The DNA here is from genome assembly GCA_964023405.1 of Apodemus agrarius. Taxonomy (NCBI): domain Eukaryota; kingdom Metazoa; phylum Chordata; class Mammalia; order Rodentia; family Muridae; genus Apodemus; species Apodemus agrarius. Next base: position 84,126,152 of record OZ030011.1, read on the forward strand.
TAGTGATCAAGAAAAACAGTGTCAAATAACTTGTGTTCAATCCATAAGCACAATATGACATCAACCAGTACTTAGCATATAATTAAATAAGACACACCCATTATCATTGAGACTCCTAGCAATATGGTTGTATTAGTTATAATTCTATGTGTATATTATATATTTATGTGTTATATAATAATGTAATACATTTGACATGTATATATTAAATAAAATAAAAGCTGTATAGAAGGCTACTATTTTGTACAACATTATGTATGTATGACAAATATTTATGGGATATTCTGGAAGGATATACTCAAAAGTTAATGCTTTAGAGGAATTGTGAGTGATATGGCTTCATATTAATTACTTTTAAAAGTTTCACACAAGGGAAATTCTATTTTATAGAAGTATATATTATTTTCATTAAGAAGGAACTCTTGGGAATAAATTTCTTCAGGAGTCCCAAATTTCCATATAAAAATTTAAACCTACTTTCAATGGTATAAAGATTTTTTAGAAAAATAAAGATAAAATACCATGGAGTAAGCTACATTTTAGATTGATTACATTTATATGCATAATATTAATTTACTTTTAGAATAAACAAATATGACATTGATTTTTTCTTCATGCATACTTTAATTATTGATCTCATACTTAAAATTAGTAATGAAAAAATGGGTTTATAAAAAGATCCATCAATTTACCTTGGCTTTGAAGGATCAGAGAACATATGCCTTCACACTTAATTAAGCTAAATTGTGCCATTGGGAGGATTACTAGCTCAGTCAACCCTCATCTTTACCTATTTCATCACTCAGTCAACACGTCTAGATGAATTTGCTTTGGTTCAAAGTGCACAGCTGGCCCTAGAGCACTGGGGTACTTGGCGAGCTTCCTTACCAACGAGTTCTCTGAGCTTGGCCTTCTGTTCTCTTGGCCAAATCCCTGACTTCCTCTCATACTTCACCAAGCTTATTGCAGATAGGTGTTGTTTGAAGTTCAAGACAAAACAAGAATTTGGAAAAATGCCTTTTCAACATCTGAGTTTTGTTTTAGAAACATGTCCTCCTCTCTGTTCTTTCCTAGGGACTGAATGTATGTTGCATGCATGCCAGCAAAAATCCACCTGATAACCTCAAAGGGCTTGCTAGGATATTCTGTGATGTAAGCAGTAAAGATGGGGGTAGGTTGGTCTGTCTATTCCTGCCTTGACTTCCTTCAGTGATGGACTGTCATGTGGAAGTTTAAATAGAAATAAACCCCTTTCTCCCCAGGTTACTTTGGTCATGACATTTCATCTCCGCAATAGAAACCCTGACACCCATCTATCACCTATCTATCTATCTATCTATCTATCTATCTATCTATCTATCTATCTATCTATCTCATTCATCTCTATCTATGAGCAAACTATTATATGTCTATCAATATGCTAGATTAATTTTATGTCTACTTGACACAAGCTAAAAGAAAGTTCTATTAAGAATATGCTTCCATAAATTCCAGGCTATTGGCAAGCCTGTGATGCATTTTCACAATTAGTGATTGATGAGAGAGGGCCCAGCCCACTGTGGGTGTTACCATCCCTGAGCTGTTGTTCTTGGGGTCTATAAGAAAGGAGGCTGAGAAAGCCACAAGAAGCAAGCCAGTGAGCAGGACTCCTCCATAGCCTCTGCATCAACTCCTGCTTCTAGATTCCTGCTCTTCTAGAGTTCCTGCCTTAACTTCTTTTAGTGATGGACTGTCATCTATAAGTGTAAGATGAAATAAATGCTTTCCTCCCTAGGGTCCCTTGGTCATGATGTTTCATCTCATTAATAGAAACCCCAAGACAACCAATTATCTATGTGTTTATATGTTTATTACTTCTCAGATTTTAAATTAGCTATCACACATTTTTATCCTTATATCTATGCATATGTCATGTATCACCTATTTATATCTAATTCATTTAAATATAGTATTGCTCCTGAATACTCTGATATTATAGATGTATTTGCTAACTCATAAGCCAAATAGGGAAAGACTCCTGCTATGTTTGGTCTGGTGCTGTTATGTTTCAAATGTTAAATTCTGTACCCCTAGATCTGGTTGCCCTCAGATGAGTGCACTCTCATGTACACCAGCTTTTGTTGTGCAAACCTTGCTCTCCAAATTAATTGGTCAATAAAAGGCTAATATTGGGCAAGAGCCAGAGGTATGTGGGACTTCTTGGGAGGGAGAATGAACTCTAGAAAGGGGAAGGACTTTTGCCAGGAGATTCACAGGGAGCTGGACATTACTACAGGTCTGGAAGGTATAGCTAGCCACGTGGCTGGATGGGGCTAGATGGTTGCATTGATTTAGATGAAGTAGTTTAGAGTCTGCCTAGCTAAGGGCTAAGCTTCGAAATCTTAAATGGTTTCTGTGTGGTTATTTGAGGTAGTAGCTGGTTAAAATATAACTGATGCTATAATGATTTCCAACATTATTTAATATATATAGAATAATCTTTTACATCCATATTTCATTTTCCCCAAATTACATATCTTGTGGAAAAGTCAACTTCTTTTTTCTTAGCAGGTGAAAGTTTTATTTCATTATTTTTGCCACTGTTGATGACTTATTATTTTGTCTTTTGTCCACATGACATGAGTAATGTTACTATTTTTTACTTACAACTTTTCAAGTGTCCTGTCACAGAGAATAATTACAGTTATTTTATAGTTAAGAATTTAACAATGTTTCCTAGAATGTTTGTTTGTTTGTTTGTTTATTTATTTATTTATTTTACTGAGTTTGGATCTCAGAAGTATTTTGATTGTAAATTTTTCATATACAATTTTTGAGTTAGAGTATAAGAAACAGTTCACATTTTAAAAATATGTCAGAATATGCTCAGGCATGAAAGCATACTATAGGTAACATTATACAGATTGAATAGGTTATATTTAGGAATATTCCTAAAGACATATACACATATACATGGATGCAATAACTATTAGAGAGAAAAGAAGCCATGAATTTGAAGCAGAGTAGGGAGGAGTACATAAAAGAATTTGGAGGGAGGAAAGGGAAGTGAGAAAAGTAATTAAATTATAATCTCAAATAAATAGACATGCAAAGTTTGTATCTCACAATTGAACAAATAACAAAAATTATACATTTATTTTGGTTCTAATATTAAAAATTTGATCCTGTAAATGCATGAATATTTTCTTTCTTTTCATGAGTTTTATTTCTTTCATTTATTTACAGAAATAAAAGTACGAGGGTCAAAGCAGAATAAAACTTGAAGTTGTGAGCTATCTAACAAAAGCGAAGCCTGATGGTTAGTCTTGACCTGAATGAATTTAGGTGACATTTCTTCACTGTGGATGAAGTGCAGCCATAGTTCACTCTCCGGCCATGTCCTAGCACAGCTTATTATTACCTTGAATCTATTCTATTCCTTCCCAGGCCATCTTAGGCCTTGTTCAGAGATCACATTAGGACCCTCAAAAGCCCTTCAAAAGAGGTTGGACTGTGATGATCTTTCACTACATGTTGCTTGCATTTAAATTTCATATGGAACAACAAACTGAATTGGTTTGTCTCTCTTAGGCCTTTGACATTAAAAACTATTTTATTTTGACATTAAAAGCTGTTTTCTTCTGGAAAAAAATAGCCCAAGTATTGGTAACACAGCAATTGCCTTCTTTCCTAAACAAAACAAAAGTCCTACACTTCATTTGTGTGTGTGTGTGTGTGTGTGTGTGTGTGTGTGTGTAATGCTTATTTCAACCTGTTTTCAAAGTATGTAAATGTTTTGGCAAAAATTTCTCATGGATTCCTTGTTAATTGTTGTTTGCTTCTGAAATAAAGTATGATTTTGCAAGAGAAGGAAAAAAAAGAAAGCTTTAAGAATCATAGCTGTACCCAGAGTGTACATGCAGACACACACACACACACACACACACACACGCACTCACTTACACTCATTCACACTCACACATACACTGTCTCACACAAAGTCACATTCTCTCTTTTACACACATGGTGTGTGCTCATTCATGGTTTCCAAAAACCCAGAGAAGAAGAAATATGTAAATTCTTTTTTTCTTTACAGATGTTTCATGAAGAACTTCGCACCAAAACTGTCTTTTCTCTTCTCATATTCCCTGTTTTAGATATCTTCCATCTTCCATGTTTCAGGCAAGGTATTATGACAGGTCAATGTACTTAGTCTAAAGCATAGAAAATCCAAATCATCGGAATGGGGTATTTTGAAAACCAGAATATAAAATGTATATATTTTATAAGAATTTACATATACAGAGATACAGAAATATCATTATAAATGAGAATAGTAATGGGCTATAACTCAACCCTCAAGAATGCTTGACAAAGTCGTTTACACTCAGAATGGCTTAGCCAGCTGGGTAAGGTGCATGGCAACTGGAGATACATTTTTCTCCCTTGTCCATGTGATAATCTCATCCTGCAGCCTCCTCCCTCTAGTACGGTTGTTCCTAGGACTCTCTGTTCTTGCACTGTCCTGTCCATATAGTGGGGGAGTTTCATCCTGAGTCTCCTGGACACCAGAGTAGAAGATGCACTCAAAGCTTCAGTTAGTGCGTTTGTACCACGAGGAAATAATACCCCACATGGCTTTGAACACCAGTGGATTTGTGCTGTGTAGGCCCTAGTGACTCAGAAGTCTAGCTCATCTAATGTATGTTCTCAGAGCACACCGCCATTCTCAGAGCTTTTCATATGCTCCCTGAGAAGGAAAGTAACGGACTGTAGGAGCTGAAGGCTGAGGGGTGAGAGGGGGAAGGCCCCTTTTGCTAACATCAGCATAGTGCCACATCGGGGACTCTGGGTTCCATAGCAGACTTAGTCTCTTGCTTTCTAACTCTGAGACCTTGATGTTCCTTAACATCTTGGCAATTGTCTTTATCTGCAAAATGGGGGCTATCCTAATATCCCCATATAAAATCTTCATCAAGAAGAGATGAACTGTTTTCTGGGTCATGACTACAATGGTGGCTGACAGTGTGTGCCAAAGAAGCACCAGGTATTACTAGGCAGGGAAGAGCTTTTCCTGCAGGAAAATAAAAAAAGGCTCAGCCTGTCTTTATGGTACCTAAATGCAAAGCTCCTAAGTGTCGATGGAGCACATTTATGCTACATACACTCAGATGCCTTACTGCTGGAGTAAGTTACCAGGTACAACTCAGGGGCAGACACATGTGCAACTATCTGATGTGCTCAAGAAATATCTTCTCTGCCAAAGAAGTGTTGGGTAAACCATTTACCAATATTTTAACTCTAAGAAAACCTCTTTTTTTTTTTCAATGAACCAATTGACAAATCCATATTTATTTCTGATCTTTAAAAGATCATTGATTTTTTTTCTCTACTATAGACTGTGTTTGGAAGACCAACCAGGGAAATGTTTGTGTGCTGATCTACAGTTGCCTTCTTTCTATGTCTCCTTAAGAAAGCAGTGGCACAAACCCCCACATCTCCTAAAGGGCATTCCTACTCTGCTTGTTTCTGTTTTCTCAGTCATCTCAGAACCCAGTGAGGGGCAGCAGACAGTGATGCACGTGGCTGGGAAATGCCATGGCTTGCCCACAGCCCTGCGTTTGAATCCAGCTGTGCCAGGAGCAAAAAAACAAAACAAAACAAAACAAAACAAACAAACAAACAAAACAAAACAAAACAAAAAAAACCAACGAGAACGCTCAGTAAGCTCAGCCACTTTTTGCACACACAACCCAACGGTGGCGATAGCTGTACCTACTTCACGGAGTTGCTGCAAAGATGGAATAAAATCCACTCTGCAAAAGGCCTAGATCTCTTTGTATTGTTAATTTCTCGCCAGCGAACTGCCTAATCTCACATTTTGCTTCTTTTAAATTCTTCTAAAAGTTTATATAGCACTCATAAACTAAACTATTTATTCATTTGTGTTTAAAAATAAGCATTTAAAATTATTGTGAAAGACATAGTAGCTTACAAAATCTTGGAAAATGGGAAAGATATAAATAAAATAAAATAAAATAAAATAAAATAAAATAAAATAAAATGCTACCGCCTTTATCTCTTGCAGGCAGTTGCTGTTAATACTTTGATCTCTTTCCCATCTCTGTGAAGGGGACGAGGAGTCTCCGATCTGTACCCCAGCAATCCCACTGAATCTGACCTTCTGTTCTTGTTCTTCACGCGCATATTTCAGAAACAACTCAACTCTAGACTTACAAGCAGGCTTATTACTCGAACAGCATCTCTTCCCAGACGTAGTTACTTCTGTGCTCTTCTGGGCACCGGTCTTGGTTTCTTTTCAGTCTTACTACACCCCAGCCCTTTAGTCTTTTTTGCTATGCTAGATCTTATCAGTGGTATTTTCCTCTTTGAGTTCAAAACTTTGGCTTGTCTCTACTCTCTTGATGGGGATTTCCAGTAGTTTTTTCTACTTGTTCTCCCTTCCAAATAATGTGTATTGTCACTCTTCAGACTTCCTGTCTCCACGAGGGCAAAGACTACACTTCTTTTTTTTAAATATATAATTGTAAGTTTAATGACATCCCACTCCTAATATATACTAGGAACTAAGTGCTCACATACTGGTAACACAGACATCTGCACGATTAAAAAAACATGAAATCCCCAAGAAGTCCATGCATGATCACCACTATTACTCTACAAAATGTAAAACTGGTCATATTGCTTCCAAGGTAAAATATTCTTGTGGTTTTTAATTTGTATTAACCAGGGTTCTCCCGAGATGAAGTAACATCTAACATGATTATCCATTAGATCTGCTGTTACATGTGACGAAAGCACTAAATGCTTCTCATGGAATCTCGGGCTCTTCGACGGTTGGTCCCTGTCAACTCTACTTATTACCACCATCATCCATCCCTTCATCATCTTTATTAGCATTGCCCTTGTCATCATTGTTTCGGGATGGGGGATTGAACCAGCTCCTTATACAAGCTAGGCAAGACATTTACCCTGAGCGGACTCTGAGGCCCTCTGTTAATCTTCAGCTACATTTGGCTATTCTACTCCACTGGCAGTGCACTCTTGGAACCTTGACACCAGATTCTTCCTCTGCACCAATGATCCTGACACCACAACATATGTGTTTATCATTTAAAACTCAATCCTCCCCCTTTCTTAAACCTCTCATGACATTTCTAGACTTTACTTGGAAGACTTGGTCTCCCACAGCTTTTGTCTCTTTCTTCATGGTCCACCGTGAAATGACCTCTGTGTCACTCCCCTCAGCATTAGTCTGAGACCAAGGTTGTGTTTTAATTACCTGTTTGCTGCAACTCCAGCAGGGAGAGGAGCTCTGAACAGACGGGTAAATAATAATAATGCCCACTTTATTTTTTGGTAAATAAGTGCGTTTGTGATTAAAAATGCATTTTCAAGAAGCTTTATGGTGAAGTTCTGCAAGCACTTTTATGGAGAATAAATGAATTTGTGTGATGGTTACTGTGAGGGTCTCTACCAAAGGTCGTGAGGTTTGCGATTCCAGGTACTGGGGTCTGTCTTTTGCATGTCACAATTCTTTTATATCGCCAACCAGATTCTAGCACAGTATTCATTGTTAAATGTGGTTATTTTCTATAGAAAAGTAACGTTGAATTGTTCCAGATATAATGGGTCTTGGATATTCTTTTCCCTTATTAACATCCGTCATGGTATTTATGTTTTCCTTTTGGCTTCAAACATCCCCTACCACCCCTCTTCCCACTATAGGTTTGAAGGTTTTGAAAGTAACTGTGTTAGAATTTGCTAAGGAAGCAAAACTAGGAGTCTATTGATATTTGTTCCTTACAAAGAACTGGCTCACATGATCATGGAAGTTGGTGAGTTTAGTAGAGCTGATGTGCTAAGCTGAAGGCAATTTACAGAAGATTTCTCTGTTACTCTAGAGATTTTGGTCCATTTAGGCCTTTAACCAGTTGAATGAAGTCCACTCATACCATGAGGGTAAATCTGTTTTACTTAGTCTACTGATTTAAATGTTAACATCAAACATTTAAATGTAAAACATTGTTATTGACATATGCAGGAAAGGGCTGGAGAGATTGCTCACCGTGGTTAAGAATATATAGCTCCCTTAGAGGACCGGAGGGTCAGTTCCCAGCACCATGCTAGGCGCTCACAACCACCTAAACTTCAGTTTCAGGAGACCTGATGTCCTTTTCATCTCTCTCTCTCTCTCTCTCTCTCTCTCTCTCTCTCTCTCTCTCTCTCTCTCTCTCTCTCTCTGTAAAAATCCAGAATGATTCTAAGTTAATTATCTAGGTACTTTTTGGCAGGTTGCTATATAAACCACGTAAACCTTCCTATTGGCTTTTTGTGTAAAATGATCTCTTTATATTTCTGTCACTTTTTTTTTAAAAAAGAATCTGTTTCTTTTTTTGTTTTTTCAGATCTATTATAGTGTGCTGTATGTTGCAGAAAAAGAAATGTTTATCTGAATAAAAACAAGAACTGGAGTCAATTCTGAAATGAGAGCCATTTCCTCCCATCCCACCATATGCCTCCTTAAACTTTTTTTACATGAACATTAAAACTCAATTAGTGTTCCTAAAGAGTAACACTCCTCCACTGCTGGTGGGGTTGCAAGTTGGTACAACCACTCTGGAAATCAGTCTGGCAGTTCCTCAGAAAACTGGGCATGACACTTACAGAGGACCCTGCTGTACCACACCTGGGCATATACCCAGAGGATTCCCCGGCATGCAATAAGGATACAGGCTCCACTATGTTCATAGCAGTCTTATTTATAATATCCAGAAGCTGGAAAGAACCCAGATGTCCCTCAATGGAGGAATGGATACAGAAAATGTGGTATATTTACACAATGGAATACTACTCAGCAATTAAAAACAATGAATTCATGAAATTCTTAGGCGAATGGTTGAAGCTGGAAAATATCATCCTAAGTGAGGTAACTCAATGACAAAAGAACACACATGGAATGCAGTCACTGATAAGTGGATATTAATTAGCCCAGAAGCTCTGAATATCCAAGACACAATTCACATATCAAATCATTCCCAAGAAGGAGGAAGGTGAGGGCCCTGTCCTGGAAAGACTTGATGCAGCATTGTAGGGGATTACTAAGACAGAGAAGTAGGAGGGGTTTGATTGGAGAAAGGGTGGAGGGAAGAGGGCTTATGGGACTTATGGGGAGGGGGGGCCTGGAAAGGGAAAATCATTTGGAATGTAAACAAAGAATATAGAAAATAAATAAATAAAAAAAGAAAATCACAAATAAATGAAATCAAAGGGTAAATGTAAAAAAAGAAAAAGTCCCAATTAGTGGGGATGTGGAGAGCAGAAGTTCAGGGTGGGTCAGGACCCTGTTTCACAGTTAAGATTTCAGAAGGTATCCATGCCTTAGAATCAGCCAGGAAACTTAAAACTTACTTTCAGGTGGAAATTAGACCTTTCTAAACATGTTGCTTAAGTTAGTCACTCTAAAGAACCAGGGTGTGGTAGCACATGTGTGTAACTCCAGGACTTGGGGAAGGGAGGCAGGAGATCCAGGAGATCAAGCCCAGCCTTGGTCACATAGTGAGCTGAACTGAGGCCAGCTTTGACTACATGAGACCCTGTCTCAAAAAAAAAATTACCAAGAAACAAGAATAGAAATAGTTAGTCACTCTCCCATGGGGCATAGTTTCTGTGCTTGTCTTGAGAATGTGATCTAACCCCTGATATGCCCTCAAGGCCTTCCTCCACAATGAGGCACTTCCTTCAACAAGGCCACACCTCCTAATGGTGCCACTCTCTATCACCAAGCTGTTTAAACACGTGAGTCTTGGGGCCATTCCTATTCTATTCAAACCACCACCAAACCAAACCAAGCCAAGCCAAGCCAAACCAAACCAAACCAAACCAAACCAAATCAAACCAAACCAAGCCAAGCCAAGCCAAGCCAAGCCAAGCCAAGCCAAACCAAACCAAACCAAACCAAACCAAACCAAGCCAAGCCAAGCCAAACCAAACCAAACCAAACCAAACCAAACCAAACCAAACCAAACCAAACCAAACCAAACCAAACCAAACCAAACCAAACCAAACCAAACCAAACCCAGTGAGACTCATTTTATTTTCTGTCTGCCTGAATGCTATTATAATTTGGACTAGTGCAAGTGTTCAGAGAATCTAAAGGCATGAGGATGAATAGCTTTTTTTTCTCCACAAAACATTATCTGCCTCCATAAATTAGCAAAATCCCCAAGAACATGCCAGTTTTACTCTAAGCTTAGAGGCCACGATGCTCAGGTATCTACTTCTCACATGCGTTTTTAAGAGACTTCTTTCTTTACATAACTCAGACTTTAAGAGACTTGTATGTACAAGCCATTTTATTTAGAATTTGTAGCAGAATCCATAAATTACAAGACTACACCTTTCAGTTTAATCTGTTTATTGAACCAAGTCATGTCTAATTCACCTCAGTTATGGGTAAAGAAACTACTATTTCAAATGCAGTTCTTTTTGAAGAGTGATTTCATCAGCAAGAAACATTGCAACACATTCTGTAAGCTCTTGTAGGAGGTAAGCAGAGGCCACTCAGAAGACTTAAGTGTACCTGCATTTTGCCAAGACATAGACATAAAGAAACACAGTAACTAACTTTTATTAAGCCTTTGGCAACTCTTTCTGATTAGACAAGTTATAACATAGACTATATTATTTTAAAGCAACACACTACTTTTTTGTTTACAATTTTTAAATACAAAAATAAATTAACTTTTGTAAATGCAGATATTGTACAACTACCATACAGACTAACATCTGCATATTGATATTAAGACCAACCCTCTCCAGCACCTATCTTAGGAGACTCCATTATGTCTGTCCAAAGGTGGCCATTGCTATCACCCTTGTCACCAAACATTAAACTTCTTACACTTGAACTTTCCTTAAATACAATTACAAATGATCTGGAGATAGCCCAGTCACTTGCTAAGCATGTGTGAGGTCCTGGATTCAGTCCTCAGTATTATACACAAAAAAGCTGTATTAAAATTTTACTCTGACAAGCCAGGCATGGTGGTGCATGCCTTTAATCCAAAAGCTTAGGAGGCAGAGGTAGGCAGATCTCTGAGTTCAAAGCCAGGGATAAGTTCTAGGGCTACACAGAGAAACCTGGTCTCAAAACAGAAAAACAAAACAAGCAAAAAACAAAACCCCCCACAAAACAAAACAACCACCACCAACAACAACAACAGCAAATCAGTACCCTACAAAATTAATCTGAGGATTTAACTCAGGAAATATACAAAGAGAAAGAATAGACATAAGAATAAAGGCTGATTATATCTTCCATAGAAGTAAATTTAAAAGGAATGAAGAAGATCATAAGTCTAAGATGCTTGAATGATTCATTCTTCATAGAGACAGATTTAAGAACACAAGCTGCATAGCTATATATTAGTTTTCATTCTGAGACTTCTTTGCTCTTGAGTAACTCCGTCTTGTGCCTCTGAGTATGAAGTCTATAACTCAGCTACATGTAGAGATACATAATCTTTCTCATTATTGTACAGCTGAAATACCTTACAATTATCCATTTACAGTTGATAGATGTTTGAGTCAAATTTAGTTTGAGTAATTATAAATAAGGCTTCTACATGTGCATTTCTTTGGATGGAGAAAATCACCATCATTCCTGGTGTTAAGCTTGTTTGATAGTGCTATTTTTAGTTTAAGTATATACCACAAAATGATATGGGCTTCCATTCTGATCAGCGGCGGGAGGCTTTCAGATGCCCCACATGTTCAGCCTTGCTGTGTGCTGTCAGTTGCTGCCTCTAAAGTTAGTTCTGCTCTATGTGTCTTGATAGACAAGTGTAGCTTAATCTAAGTTTTCCCAATCATTTTCCATATATTTATGATTTTTGATAGTTTACAATCACACAAAAACTCATTTTGCTCTTTACTCCCGAGAACTTCTTGTTTGAATTTTTAATTATTATAAGTGTGCTCCAGTGCTTCTTAGAAGGGGGAACAATATACTCACAGGACAAAATATGGAGACCAAGTGTGGAGTAGAGACTGAAGGAAAGGCCACCTGCCCCACCTGGGGATTTATCCCATATACAGCCACCAAACCCGGACACTATTGTGGATGCTGGGAAGTGCTTGCTGACAGGAGCCTGATCTGGCTGTCTCCTGAGAGGCCCTGCCAGTACCTGACAAACACAGAGGTGGATACTTTCAGCCAACCATTGGACTGAGAGCGAGATCCCTGATGGAGGAGTTGGAGAAAGGACTGAAGGAGCTGAGGGGGTTTGCAGTCGCATGGGGCGGGGGAGGGGAGTAACAGTGTCTACAGGCCAGAGCCTCTGGAGCTCCAGGGAATAGACCACCAACCAGAGTACACATGGGAGGGATCCGGCTGCATAAGTGGCAGAGGATGGCGTCGTTGGACATCAGTGGGAGGAGAGGCCCTTGGGCCTGAGTGTTTTCGATGCCCCAGTGTAGGGGTATGCCAGGGCAGGAAGACAGGAGTGCGTGGGAGAGTGGGTGGTTGAGGGTGAGGTGAGGGAACACCCTCATAGAGGCAGGGGTAAGGGGGATGGGATAGGGGGTTTCTTAAGGGGAGAACATTTGAAATGTAAATAAAGAAAATATCCAATTTTTAAAAAATGATAAAAAAAAAAGCTAAATTTTAGATTTTTTGAATGCAGAGGTTATTTGCAGGTGGACTCTGGATTACCTCAGAGTTTGCAAGTTAAAGTATTGGAAATGTGGTCTGATTTTTAGTAGTTTCTCTTTTCAATTGGAGAGACTTGAACGTGATGAAATGGACTACCATCTGCCAATGACAAACCACGGGGAAAGTACGCACCTAGGCTTGACTTCCCTGACGCACACATGGTCAGTCGCTAGTTTGGAAACCATGTCAGAGATGGCACACTGTGTTTACCTCTGTGTGGTCAAACACCATCATTCAGATGGGAGCATGTTGCTTTCAGAGATGGAGCACCCTCTTCATGAAGTGGGCTCAAGTAGAAGATGCCGCCCATTTGCTAGAGAGTAAGAACAGAATTTTGAATTAAAGTGTAAATTTAACTAGTTTATACTAAGTTTCCGCTAAACAATGTGATCGCTTAATTTTAGGAAATGGGCATTTTTTTTTTTAAATGTGATACAAAAATTCTGATTGCAGGCATTGAGAAATGGCTCAGCAGGTAAGAACACACTGGCTATTCTATCAGTGAACCTGAGTTCAATTCAAAGTGTTGGTATCAGGAACCACTTTATGGTTGCAAATCACCTCTGAACCCAGCTATGATGGTGCTGTCACCCACAGGTGACAGGGACCCACACATCTGTTGCCATGGCAATCGCCAAACATTACCAGCGTCCATTTGGTTTACCTCCCGTGATTACCTGTGAGGGGTTATGTCACAGCCTAAATAAAGGCAGATCGTCTGGGGCTTCTCTGTCTCTGTCTGTCTGTCTCTGTCTCTCTCTGGTCTCTGTCTCTTTCTTCTCCTTTTGTCTCCACTGTCCCCTTCCCCCACAGTAAACATCTCTCATGTGGAACTGCATTGGCCTGGTGTGGTCTGTCCGGACTTGAGCCATGATTCTAAGACAACACAAAGAACCTGGGTTCAATTCCAAGCACCCTGCCTGGTGGCTTATAACTCTAGTTGCAAGGAATCCATGCCTTTTTCTGCCCTCCAGGGGCACCAGGCATGCACTTGATGCACATACGCATAAATGCAAGGAAAACACCCATACAAATAAGATAAAATAATGTTAAAAATGGAAAACAAAAAGCCCATCAGCTGCATGGCATCTTTAAAAGGTGCCATGATGTTCATGAACCCAGACAGTCTTTTATTTTTTTCCATTTTTTAAACATTCTTTTCTTTTCTTTTCTTTTCTCTTTTCTCTTCTCTTCTCTTCTCTTCTCTTCTCTTCTCTTCTCTTCTCTTCCTCTCCTCTCCTCTCCTCTCCTCTCCTTTCTTCTCCTTCCTTCCTTCCTTCCTTCCTTCCTTTCTTTCTTTCTTTCTTTCTTTCTTTCTTTTTTGGTTTTTCAAGACAGGGTTTCTCTGTGTAGCTCTGAGTGTCCTGGAACTCACTCTGTAGACCAGGCTGGCCTCGAACTCAGAAATCTGCCTGCCTCTGCCTCCCAAGTGCTGGGATTACAGGCGTGCGCCACCACTGCCCGGCTATTTTTCCATTTTTTATTAGATATTTTCTTTATTTACATTTCAAATGTTAGTCCCTTTTCTGGTTTCCCCTCTGAAAACCCACTATCTTATCCCCTATCCCCCTGCTCACCAACTCACCCACTCTCGCTTCCCTGACCTGGCATTCCCCTACATTGGGGCATCTAGCCTTCACAGGACCAACGGCCTCTCTTCCCTTTGATGTCTAACAAGGCCATCCTCTGCTACATATGAGACTGGAGCCATGGGTCCCTCCATGTGTACTCTTTGGTTGGTGGTTTAGTCCCTGGGAGCTCTGGGGGTACTGGTTGCTTCATATTGTTGTTCCTCTTATGGGGCTGCAAGCTCCTTCAGCTTCTTGGGTCCTTTAACTACTCCATTGGGGACCCTGTGCTCAGTGCAATGGTTGTCTATGAGCATCCACCTCTGTATTTGTCAGGCACTGGCAGAGCCTCTCAGGAGACAGCTATATCAGGCTCCTGTCAGCAAGGTCTTGTTGGCATCCACAATAGTGGAACCCAGACAGTCTTCATAATGACTCTGGATGACAAGCCATACATTTTTATTTCTGTTTTATGATGAAGAAAACGGAGGGCTGAACTCGTTCCATCTGACTGGCTCCTAAAGTGGCAGAGACACTTGGCATTGGCCTTGCGACTCAGTTACTGCGTCTTAGAAGCTGGGACTTATAATCCCCAAGGAACAGGTTGAGCAAACAGATATCCAGCTGTGGGAGCGAGGGTTTGTTCAGATGCTTGACGTTAGGTACAGATGCATATAATATATATGTACATATTTATATCTGATCTGTGTAGGCCTATATATTCATTTGCATTGTTTATGGGTGAGATATAGTGTTAGGGGATATTACACAGACATTATGCAGGGGGGAATGTGAAAGCAGCAGCTGAAGTAAATTTTGTATTTACATCACGAGGACATCAAAGATTCGGAGAGAAGAAGGTGGATGGATAAGATAATGCAAAGAATGCACTGTTAAGGCGAATGAGTACAGAGGTCAATGGCTTCTTGCAAGCTTCCTTCCTGTTGGCCATATATTGTGGTCGAGAGACCCTGAAAGTGAAGTTTTACGGACACTTGAAAATTTCTCTGTGCATACATTCTATATGACAGTCCTTGAAAGTTAGAATAAAAATATCTGCAGGCCCCTGACATCAAAAGTAGAAATGAACGAAAAGGTACAAGAAGACGGCCATTTGTTAGTTAGCAAAAAAATGTCATTGTAGAGATTTGCCTAAAAAAATTCAGTTAAATCTGTATAAAATTTCCCAAATCTTTCTTTGGTTATTTTCCTTTATCTACGTTTCCAACTGTTCAGTATGGAGTCAGTAATACAGGTCTATGCTTGCGGCTTCCTATTTAGTAAAGCAGTTTAGATTTCCAAAGAGAAACTCTTTGTGCTGTCTGCAGCATCGACAGCCAGACAGAAAACCCTGTTCCTTTCTTGCCGTGTTTAACGGAGTTGCTGTTTTATCACATGCCAGCTCATGGCCACCTGTGGCTCTGCCTTGGCCGGTCTGCGCGGCGGGCCAGACATTGCGCTCACAGGAAAAGCCTCCTGAAGCCGAGCTAAAAAGCAATCCTCTCACATGACCAGCATTCTGAGCATAAGGATTTGCTGAACACATGAGTTGACGTGTTTGCTTTGAGCGGACACACTGTCCATTGCTTTTGTTGGCAACGCTGCCAAAAGCTTCTGCACACAAACAATTAGTCCCAAGTCATCTGATTTTCCACACAGGAAACCCAGCATAGAATGACAGCCCTCTAAAGATTTATCTTCTCTTTTCCTGTTGTTTGTATTCTGTGCAGCTCCAGTCACTAATAGACTAATGACTAAGGCCTGGGACCCCTCAGGGATGTAACATTCAGTCTCAGGGCCTGGGACCCCTCAGGGATGTAACATTCAGTCTCAGGGCTTCTCTAAATATACTTAAGAAGTCTAAGATTCAAGGTGAGACTAGATGACTCAGCAAAAAACCTGGCCAAGATTGTGGAAGGGTAATTAACTAGCTCTTTTTAGAAGATTTTGATACCTTATTTGTATTTGTTCTTGGTAGTAAGGAATATGTCTCTATCTTGTGCATTTTGAATCCTTCTCTTCCTTTTCAACATGGTTTAATTAAGAGAATGAACTTATTTAATGGTGTACAAGACTATTGATTGGGTATACCCAAGTTATCCTGATTTATAAAACTGTTTAAACAAACAACTTTACAGGCTGAATAATTTGCCACGGTTGAGCTTCCAGGAGACACCCTGGCAACTCTTTGCCTTTGGGAAAATTTCTGACCCATGCAGGCACATTATAGCCAGGGATCTGATGACATCTAGTCCAGCTAGATAACTATATCACTAGGACAGCACTTTTTGCATGCTTCTTTGAGTTTCAGTATTCTTATCTCTGAAAAATGACAAGTATATTAAGAACAATATTTATAAAAGCAAGGTACACACTTAAAATGTCAGTTCTTAGGCAGAAGGCAGAGGCAGAGGCAGAAGCAGAGGCAGAGGCAGAGGCAGAGGCAGAGGCAGAGGCAGAGGCAGAGGCAGAGGCAGAGGCAGAGGCAGAGGCAGAGGCAGAGGCAGAGGCAGAGGCAGAGGCAGAGGTAGAGGCAGAGGGCAGAGTCAAGCCTGGTCCATATAATAAGTTCTAGGCTAGGTAGAGCTGGAGAATGAGAACTTGTCTCAAAAGAATCAAGCAATACCAACAAGCACTACTACAATATAAACAAAGGCCAACATCCATACCACGCTTTTTACATGACTCATGCTATGACTACAATAACTTATTTTTGACCTCACAGTGAGATGCCTGCTGTCATATTTGTTTTACTGATGAAGAACTGAGAGGCACAGAGATTAAGCTGCAAATTATCAGATTTAGAGAGTGGAGGAACTGGATGGACTGTGAGCGTAGGATGCTGTCTACAAAGCTTATATGCTACAACGTCATTATGCTGCTGCTACTTTCTTACTGGGTGTTCATATAGACGTAGAAAAACATGTGACTCTAACAATGTCTTCTTCCACTTATCTTACTGTGGTGGTTTGAAAAAATGGCCCCCATAGGCCCACTAGGGAGTGGCACTACTAGGAGGTTCGGTCTTGTTGAAGAAGTATGGGTTTATTGGAGAAAATGTGTCACAAGAGGTGGGCTTTGAGGCTTCAGAAACTCAAACTACACCTAGTGACTCACCATGTCTTCTGCTGCCTGCCGATCCAGCTACCTCTCCAGCACCACATCTGCCTGCGTGCCACTGTGCTCACCATTCTTAAGGCTGGGTCAAAAGAATGGAATACCTCTAGCCCTGGGTAGAGACATGGCATTCTGATTTGCTCTAAAGATTAGGGCACTACATACTATTTTCTCCTTCCTTAAGAGTTAATCCAGCTGGGATGTCAATCACATGGCCAAGAGACCATCACCCAGGAAGGCTGATTCACCTAAAGCCGTGCTAACGAAATGGGAGGCACAATTATCTCTCGTACAAGGCAGCAGGCTTTTTCTTCCCTGGTGTAGTCACTTATGATACCATCATCATGTAGCTCTGCTAAGTCAGTTCTAAAATTACTCAGGGACATGAACCTCACCCCCTTTTCTCATCTTTATTTTTTCTTTCTTTTGGATATCAATCAGATCCTGGGCATGTTTTTTTTTTCTGTTTTGTTTGTTTGTTTGTTTGTTGTGTTTTGTTTTTTTCTGACGCACTGGGCTTTCTCACTCTTTCTCTGAAGTGTCTACCTCCCTGCCATGACATGTCTTATCCACCATGTAAGTGCTTGCTGACATTTATAGCTAATAAAAAGGCATGACTTTCTCTTTTCTATCTCCCTTCTCAGTGAATCTGCCAAGGTTTACAGCTTGTGTGCCATATTGTTTTTCTTTTAAATTCTAATGAGATGTCCTTGAACTAGCTTCTGAGTCCATTTTAAATTCTTTTATTAATGAGACTTAGAACCTAAAGAGGGGTGTCAAATTCCCCGGTGACTGTGCTGTGCATGGGAAGATGGTTGGCCACGCTGCCATGCTCTTTTTCTAATCTACTAAAGGGATCCCTGTTGGGACAGCCAACAACTGCCTTCAGACATTGTCAGGTATCTCTTGGAGTGCAAACCCACTCTTTCCTCAAGAAAGACCATTTGCTTTAGAGTAAGAAAAGCACCATGTATTTGATGTTACAGATTATTGATTATAACACTAATTGAATACATGTTGGTTTCAAATGTTAAAATGTTAAGAGTTGGTGCCAGTGATGCCCTAGGGCATCTTAGACTGCTCTTCCAGGGGACCTAGTTTGAGTCCTGGTACCTTACATTCAAAAATCATATCTTTGCCATTTTCTTTAAATACCAATTTTCTTATGAGTTCCATCCATCATGTACAATGTTGGGGTGGAAATAAAACAAGAATGACTCCCACACTATAACTTTGGACTTCAAATGTGAGAATGAAGAAAGAGTAGTTAAAGACACCTTAAAAATGGTAGGTTAGCAACACAATTACACACTTGCCTCTGACAGGTGTGATCTCTTTGTACAGGACAATGGCTATCAAAGTGATTTGGGACCCTGGGAATTTGTAACTCAGGGGGCCATAAAATATAGCTTTATATGCTGGACCTGTGGGTGACATCTGCACCACCACTGAGTTATGGAAAAGGGGAATGTGCTTAGAGCCAGCACACATAGGCAGATATTCTATTAGAAATAATGATTTCTTTCTGGTTTTTGGAGCTTCTGACCTTTTGTACCCATCAGAACACCTAGATTACTGAGAAAGAAAAGCAGCTCAGGGCCTGAGTACTTTCCTTGGGACAAAGACTTAGTAGCACATCTGTAGCCACTGAAGTCTTTGGAAATTAGATGGCAACCTTTTCTCCCTTTCAGTGACAAATAGCTAAATATTCACTAAGATGCTTTCCCTGCTAAAAAGCATGTTCATATCATACTGCACCCTAAGAGTCACCCACAAGAAGAATTTGCCTGGCAGGAAAGATGACGTAAGTATACAGACCCCAGAAAAAACAGCTGAGAAAGGATTGTCTCAAGAACAGAACATTCTTTCTACATCTATAGAGGAATTGGAAGAACTGTCTATCTTTGTGATATTCACACATATCACTTACATAGCCTTTCTTCTGTTACAATAAAGGAATGTTAAGCATACATTAGACCTTAAAAGATGTAGTTGTTCTTTTTTCTTCTGCATTGTTTTCGGACTGGTTATGCTAAGATTCTAGATCTTATTATGAGGAAGATGTTGAGTGAGGAAAACCTGAACTAGAATCACACTTAAGAATATGAAAGGGAGATACATGTCTAAAGACATGCTTCATGCACACAGGGAACAAAACAGATTGCCCAAAATAAGAAAAGGAAAATAAAGGCAGAATTGAGTTCACTAATTGGGACAATAGATTTCATTTGGCATGGAAATGGAAAAAGATTCAAACGTAGAAACTTAAGGAAAAAAGAAGGCATATGCTGATATGAAGAAAGGACAACTTTGGAGGCAATAAGATCATACTTAATAGTTTTGTTCATTAATCACAAGGGGAAAATTCTCTTAAAATTCACTCCGTTCTGAACATTGTCTGATACTGCTTTAACTTACAACAGCCTTCTTTGGCATAGTCCTGAGGAAAGTAATTCTGGATGACCTTACATCAAAGCTAAGCAATTATGAGCAAAAGACGGTTGGGAAGCGGGATGGTTGAGGGGATTAGCGGCTGGGTTTATTAGTTCTGCCTGAGCTTAATGAGTTCATAGTCTTTTGGTGGCGTTACTCAGGTCAGTGGGCTTCATTGCTGAGGAAAGTCTGCTGGAAGGCACCAGAGCAGCAAGAGTCAGGCCCCCACCATGAGCCTACTGAGGATTTAAATGTCACCCGTGTGATGTGCTGAAACAAAAATGGAAGATTTTAAAGGCTAAGACTTTATACAAAATCCTTAATGTCGAGAAGTAATATATTATAAAATGTTGTCCATTCATTTGCAGATGAGATCACCACAGAGTGATTTTTAATTAAGTATTCAAAATAACATGTGTTTCAATAATATTCTGATCCATTAAAGGAAGTTTAGTTTCACCAAATACCCAAAAGTGACTCCAAAAAGACATACACAAATCCTATTTTTCAGCCAATGCCCCCAATCAAGCTACTGTCAATATGAAATAAGTCTACTATAAAGTCAAAAGCTGTGTCACATGTATATACAGTTTTCATAACTTTAAAAACTAAAGAATATTTTAAAATTCTATATTTTGTGAATATACAGATAGTAATTGAGGCTATGGTAGATATAGAGGGACTTTTCTGTAGCCAGTTTGAGGATGGGTGTGATATATGTACAGTATATTAGTAAAAAGATTTTTACTATATTATAACACACACATGGGAACAAATTTTCTGTATGCGTCTTATCCTTTAATTTATCAAGTTTTATTTATGCATTTTAATATTTACATAAGAGTGCTAGGCCATGGAATATGTTGTACAAAGAACTTTACAGAGTTATTTACTGCTGCATAGGCACTATCTGAGGAAGTGAACTGTCTTCACAGGGCAATTTGCAGTAAGTACACATGTGTGGCCCTGTTCATTAGGTAGGTGTGATTGTGTTATCTGCCTCATTTTAGCTTCCTCTAGCAATGGTGGCCACTTCTCCATCTAAAAGGCTTTCCTATCATTGGCTGTTTCAAACCATTTCATAAAAATGTCCCCCAAACCAATAATGAGAAATGCCAAAGAGCCGTTAGCTCTTCTGGACCTTCATTGACACTGATGCCAGAGCCAAAATGACGCTGGGCAAAACTCACCCCAGTCAGCTGTCCTGCAGAAGCTTATTATAAAAATGAAGAGCCCTAAGTGGGAAGAATAGCAATTAAGCTATGTTTTTGTTTATTTCAAAATGCTGAAATCAAAGCCTGCAGATAGATAGCCGGGCATGAAAGAGCTCATCCAAAAAACAATGAAATAATAATTAGGTTTGGGAGGTTTTGCTGATATGCTATCTTCAAGTATGAAGTACCATAGTTTCATCCTACTCACTCCTTTGAGATTTGATAGTGACATCTTGGGAAAGATAACTTTCAATGCTTGCCTTTAAATTAGGAGAGATAACTATCAGCTTTTTTTTTCTGAAGGAAAAGTGCCTGGGTATGTGGAAATTCAAATTCCTGTCACTGTACTTTGTTAAGGCAGAGGTACAAGATGAAACTAAACAAACAGAAGCCATTTTGACACTGGCTTACTATAATCAAGAATTCTTGATGTATACATGAAGCACATATTTATTATTCATTCATTATTTAATGGACATCTAGCTTTCTTCAATTTTCTGGCTATTCTGGGTGAATATGAATAGATATACAGTTGTCTCATCTGGAAGTGATATAGCTGGGCCATATGGTAGTTTTATGAGAAAAAAATCCCTTGGACTGATTTCCAGAGTATATAAACATTCATTCCCCTGACCCGCTAATACGACAATATAGTTCTCCTTTTCCTTCTCTTCCCCTCTCCTCCTCCTTGTTTTTAGCCACTGTGTTCTTGATAACAGTCATTCTGGCTGAGCTGAGCTGGGATTGTAAAGTACTGTTGTGGTCCGAGTGGAAACAGCCTCTTTAGGCTCCTATAGTTGACTACTCGGTCCATAGTTGGTAGAACTGTTTGGGAAGGATTAGAAGATATGCTCTTGTTGGAGAAGAGTTGTCATGGCGTCAGGCTTTGAGGCTTCCAAAGACTCAGTGCCGTTCCCAGTCTCCTCTTTGCTTCTGTTTGTGGTTTGAGATGTGAACTGTGAGCTCTTTCTGCTGCCACGCCTTCGCCCTGCCACTGTGATCATGTCTAACCCTCTGGATCCATAAGACCAATTTCATGCTTTCTCTTATAAATTGCTCAGGTCATGCTCTTTTGTCACAGCAATAGAAAAGTAATTAAGACAACTGGTTGTAATTAACATTTCCATGATGGCTAAGGAGAGTGAACTTAAAAAAAATTAATTAAATTTATCTTACATCCCAATCACAGACCCACCTGCTGGGCATGAACTTATATATGGGTCCAATATTCTTTCTCATTGATCTACTTACATGTTTGTGGGTTTTTTTTTTGCTAGTACCATGCTCTTTTTATTACTATAGCTATGCAGCATAGCTTGAAATCAAGCATGATTATATTTTCATAATTGCTACGACTGTTTGGTCTTTTATATTTTCCTATTAATTTTAGTTTTTTTCTGTATATGTGAAAAATGGTAATTTAATTTTGATTGAGATTGTATTGAATCTGTAGATTTCCTTGGTAGGAAGGACGTTTTCATAATAGTTATTCAGATCTCTGAGCATGGAACTCTTTTTCTAGCTTCTTCTTCAAGTTCTCCAGTGTGTTAAAAGTTTTTATTGTGGAGGCATTTTGTTTCCATAGTTGGATTTATTTCTAAGTATTTTATTTACTTTTAGTTACTATTGCAAATGGGTTTATTTAGCTGGAAAGAAAAATGAAATCATGAATTTTTCATGTAAGTTGATGGAACTGGGAAAACTTATACTAAGTGAAGCAATGCAGAAAGACAAACACTACATGGTCCCTCCCCTATGTGGATCCTAGTTTCAAGTCTTTAGCTCTGTGTTCTTGGAGCACCCATGGAATCCAGAAAATTAGAAAGGGGTCACTGTGATGGGGTATCGCCTTAAGATCGAGGGATCAGTAGACATGGGTAAAAGGAAAATAAGAAGGTTATTTGTGGGCATAAAGTATGCACAGATCATAGACGACATATAAGCCAAAATTTTCACCTTTTAAAATATCATTAAAATGTTGTTCATTATACTGTCTATAAATTTTAAATGTCATAAAACTTTCAACCCCTGAGAGTCCAATGAAATCACAGACTCAGGTGAAAAGGTACAAGTGAAGACAAATGATCTATTTTGCATCACTTATTCAAGAGCTGGGTATCTAAATACCTTCAAGCTATTAACTACCACCTTCCACTGTTCCTTATTTCAGCTACAGATCCGAGAGGGAAGGAAATGACATCTCTTCAGTTCATTCTGCAATCATTCTACAGGGCGTGCTGATGCTCAGATTACATTTTAGGCAACCGACAACACAATTTAAGTAAACAGAAGCAGCCATGCCTGTCTGACTCATTCCCCACAGACATTTGTTAAGGGCCCATTTGGAGGGCTGACTGGTGATGTGTGTTTGGGCGTGAGTAGGAAGTCCAATATATTTCTATGAATGTTTTAACCAGTTGTCACAAATTCAGTGGCTGAAAAGAACATAAATTTGTTGTTTCGTAGTTTGCCAAGTTAGAAAGCCTGAGGTTAGTTCTCCTAACATGGCATCCTGTGTTCTGGAAAGCCTGAGGGGAAATACCTTTCCAGTTCCTGGAGGTTGTGGGTGTGGCCTGGGGGTATTTTCCTTCCCGTATCATTTCCTTCCATCTCATGCTTCCTTTGACACATTCACTTTTCAGGAGAACTGTCCTAATCATAATTGTAACATGTAAACTACATCCAGGAAGTTTCTTACGTATAAGACTTGACTTCGTGTGTGTGTGTGTGTGTGTGTGTGTGTGTGTGTGTGTGTGTGTGTTTCTTTTTTCTTTTTTCCATTAATTTATTTATTCACTTTTCATCCCAATATCAGCCCCCACCCTCAGTTCTCCCTCATTCACCTCCTCCCCCTTCCCCTCCCCCTCTCCTCCTCTGAGGCCACCTTTCGGAATCACCCCATCCTGGGACATCAAGGAACTGCAGGACTAGATGCATCCTGTCCCACTGAGATCAGACAAGGCTGGGCAGTTAGGGGATTAGGATCCACAGGCAGGCAACCAATTCAAGGACAGTTCCTGCTCCAGTTGTTGGAGGACCAGCATGAAGACCAAGCTGCACATCTGCTACATTTGTGTGCAGTGCCTAGGTCAACCTTCTTTGGTTGGTTCTGTCTCTGGGAGCCCCAAGGGTCCAGGTTAGTTAACTCTGTCGGTCTTCCTGTGGAGTCCCTATCTTCTTCAGGTCCCTCAATCCATCCCACAACTCTTCCACAGGATTTGGCTGTGGATCACTGCATGTGTTTTCATCAGCTGCTGGGTGGAGCCTCTTAAGAAAGTTATTCTAGGACTCTGTCTACAACCACAACAAAGTATCATTAATAGTGTCAGGTATTGGTTCTTGCCCATGGGATGAGTCTCAATTTGGGCTAGTCATTGGTTGGGCATTCTCTATGTCTTTGCCCTATCTTTGTATGTTTATAGGCAGGACACATTTTGGGTCAAAGGTTTTGTGGGTGGGTTTGGGTTGCACTCCTTATCCCTTTATTGGGAGTTCTGCCTGGCCACAGGACCTGGCCACCTCAGGCTCTACATCCCCCATCACTTGGAGTCTCAGCTAGAATTAACCCCATAGACTTACACCCCAACCCTGCCCCAACTGATTTCCATTCCCTTTCCCCTGCTCTGCCTATACCTGGTACCCTGGTACCTTCCCCGTCTCCACAATCTACAGACTCAAAGAAGCCACATAACAAGTAGAGCCTAAGACTTTTCTTGTATAAAAACATTACTTATTTTCTTCCTTCTGAATTTGTGCACCATATAATAATTTTTCTAACAAAACAATTGATATTAGCTGGGTTACCCTGGTGGTAACCATAAAGTTCTTGGAACTATGATATCAGTGACAATTGAATAATTCATGATCATAATGTTCTTGAAACTATGACATCAGTGGGAGTTGAATAATTCAGATTTGTTTCTTCAGGCTTCACTGTGAAGGCTGCATTGTCAAGATGAATAAGATATAGTCTAGAAACTATCACAGGACTAAATTCATATAGGGAGTTTCAAATCTCCAGCTAGAATTTATATGGCTCATTTAGTTACAAAGGTAATATGTAGTATTTTTCTGAATACATGAAAATATTAATGCATTACCTTGAGCTTATTGTGTCAAAGAAACATAATTCAAGAAAAGTTAGACAAAAATATAGTATGCTGGCAGAATGCTGGAGAGTGTCAGGAATCCAAGGGAAACTTTTCTTCCTATGGGACTATAAACTATGAAATGAGGCATCCACCTTAGTTCCTTCTTACATCTTATTTTCTTCCCACATTAAAATGGTTGGTTCAGACTGAGAACAGCATCCCAATTTAACTCCAAATGTGAGAACAGAACCATAACAGCCCTTCCTGCAAGTGAGACCCACTGCTGTACAGTTAGCTAAGCTAGGAGTATGAATGTTTTTCTTTAGGTACTTATGTATGTTAGCAGAGGGGATAGTCAGGCTTTTCCTTAGAAATACAGGCATCATAATATGAGAAGATAATCCAAATTCTACTTAATATTGATAGAGTTCTAAAACTTCTAGATGTTTCTGAGAAGCTCCTTGTATAGAACACTTTCATGTTTTTTTTTCATTTTTCCTGCCTCTCCTCTCACAAACAAATATAAGACCAATCTATAAAGTTGGGAATAGAGGTACACACTTATTATCCCAGCACGTGAGAGGCTGAGGCAGGATGACTGGGAAGTTCAAGGACATTTTAGACTATATAGTATGTTTGATACCAGTTCCAGTTAGGTAATGAGTGGTTCTTGTGATGGACATTGTCAGACCATGTAGCATTATGTGTGTGTGTGTGTATGTATATATATATATATATATATATATATATATATATATATGTATATACATACACACACACACACACACACACACACACACATATATATATATATATATATATATATAGTTTCAGGTAAAAATAAAAAATATGATTACTTGAGACATTATCAAACAACCTTGGAGTTATTTGTCCCTCCAACCTGAAAGCATCCCTCTTGCTTTGTAGCTTCTATAGTACTAGAAAATACTACATAAGTTGCCAAGAGAGGGAACCAAGTAATATCCCTACCAAGCTGCAAAACGTGTGAGCCACAACAACGGCCAGCATTGGCAAGATAGTCTAATAATGAAGGTGTGAAAAATGGCACTCGCATATTGGCGGTAAATAACACCTGTCTAATTTGACTTGTGGCTAATTCAATAGGAAGGAAATCATGCCTGGTAGTAGAAACCCAGCCAAGTTCCCAGAGCTAGTGAGGTCATAGACCTTAGAAAATAACCAGTAACTACCACTTTGCTGGACCAGCATAATTCCTTACTACATTCTAAACTTGTTCTTATACTTGCAGAAAACAATATGGCTACTTTTCTTCATCAAGGAAGCTTCTCTTTACAGCAAATGGAAAGCTACAACCAGTCCTAATGAGGAAACCAAGGGATCATGGGGGAGCCCAGCAGTGGTTACAATTATATTACACTCCTGCACCTATGCTCAGGGAACATTGCAGAAGAGGGGGTGGAAAGATTGCAGGAGGCAGGATATCAGGAAGTCTGCTGTCAACCTGTGTCTCTAAGACTGAAACAATGGCAATATCAATAGATATGCTAGCATGGAAGGGGAAAATTTTTACAGGTCCCACCTTTAGAGAAAGAACTATATGCAACTAATGTCTTCTGGGAGAGGGGGAATTAGCCTCCAGGGATGAGCTCCCTTATTGTTTATCCAATATGAAATGGTTAGCCCTGAGACCATAATATATAAACAACAACAACAAAAATAATAGGTTGTTTTTATATATTTATACATATATATTTGTTTATATATGTGTGTAGCAGTAATAATTAAAGAAAAGACTTACCAATTTGGGAATGACGGGGCATGGAAGAGGGCATTGGAGACAGAATATCTGGTAAGGGATGGAGGGACAAAGGGAGGGGGGTAAAGTGATATCATTTTTATTATAATGTATCTTAAAAAGATCCTTGCAATTAAACTTTTATGCATAATTAGTTCTTTGGGATGAATTTTTGAATTTAGAATTGCTGGGTTAGAGACACTAAGATTGTTACGTTCTGCTGCTCTTCAGCAGTTCTATACTGATTTAAACTTGTATAAGGCTATCACGACTTTAACAATTTAAGGGCTACAGTTTCACTGGATGCATCTGTAAAGCATCCCTACACCTCAGGTTCAGGGACCATGATGGAGGAAGGGATAGAAAGACTGTGAGAGCCAGGGATCAGGGAGTGTGCTGTGAAGTTATGATTCTTAGGAATCTCAGAAGCTACACCTATAAAATCTCACCAGTGTGGTGGTGCAAATGCGGGTTGAACAAGGATCACACCAATGAACATGCCACTGGGTCAGGGAAAATCCTGTGAGGCCCCAACCCTACTCAAAAAACTATAGGCAACTAAGAAAATCTGTGAGCAGGAGAGGTGGCCCTTCTCAGGGAAAAAGACACCAGTTGTCCATCTGTGCCAAATGGTCAGCTTCAAAACATAAACACAAGTAAGATTCCATAGACTGACCAGGCTATATTTAAAAAAGCACACACACATACGTATGTGTGTGTATGTATGTATGTATGTATGTATATATATGTATATATATATACATACATACGTGTGTGTGTGTGTGTGTGTGTGTGTGTGTGTGTGTATGCAATCATTAGTCATCAGGGAAATGCAAATCAAAACAACCATGAGATTCCACCTCACACCAGCCAGAATGGCTAAGATTAAAAACTCAAGAGACAACAGGTGCTGGCGAGGATGTGGAGAAAGAGGAACACTCCTACACTGTTGGTGGGACTGCAAGATGGTCCAACCGCTCTGGAAATCAGTCTGGTGGTTCCTCAGAAAACTGGGCGTGACACTTCCAGAGGACCCTGCCATACCGCTCCTGGGCATATACCCTGAGGATTCCCCAACAATTAGTGAAAAATGAGGACAGGTATATATGATCTTGAGTTCCCAGTACTGCAAAAGAAAAACAGCTCAAGAGAGGGTGAATGTTGGTGTCCTGCTCTCCAAGCTAAAGCTGCTTCATGTAAGATTCAGTAGAATTCTTTCTAATAAGCATTCAAACCATATTCATGATTTTGTCACATTAATCTAGACTATGTCTGCCACACTGTTTAGTGTGGGTTCTGTTTTTTAAAATGTCCTAAGAAAATACATGATATCAATGCTCAAGTGAAAAATGAGACATACATGGATATTTGTTTTGTAACTATGTTTTTGCCAATGGTAGAGGTTATATGATAGGGGGTCTCATAAGATTACACTGCAGCTGGAAAATTCCTGGAGATATGGCCACTACAGCATCACAGAGCAGGACATTTTTCACATATCTGAGATTGACACTGCTGTACCCAAACCATTCTGTTGACAGTTACATAAAAGGATTACACATGCTCTAATATATACTACAAAATACTTCATAATAACAAGGGAGTTTTATTGGTATAGGTATTCACTGTACCATGCCTTTAATCATTATTTTAGAGTGTCATTATCTTTACAAAGGCCTTTATTATAAAACAATGTCCCCTCTAATGCTGGCAGCTGCTTCATATATCTTGTGTTTATAGTGTCTATGTCAAAAGGACTGATCTTTGCCATCCAGGTTTGTCTAAGTACACTCCATGATGCCCAAATTGTGATGAAATCCCTTCATGACACATTTCTCAAAAAGCATCCCCAATGTTAAGCAGTGCATGACTATGTGTTTATAGACACATACACATCTTATAAACGTTGGTAACCTCCGTTGGTATTTTCAGCCTTCTGTCAGTCCATAAATGGACAGCTATGAGCACACAGACCTGACTCTTCTGGGAGTCGCTTTGTCTTCAGCCTTTGGATTGTTCATAAGTGCTGGGGTTTCTCTGCCTATTACTCAATGCTCAAATCAAAGCCACCTCTTTGCAGTCCTTCAGCCGCTCAGACCCAGCCCCTCTCTGCTAATTCATTTCCCATAGTTCCCTTCTTAGCCCTACCTGCCAATCTTGTGCATAATTAGATTATAACTTATCAGGAACAATAAATGGGAAAATTACTAATCATCGTATTTGTGAATATTGTCTAGCCAGAGCGTTGTATGTGGTAAATGCTTAATACATGTTTACTGAATCGAAGCGACATACGGCCAGTAGTTAATAGTATCTGCCGGGGACATTCCATCCCTTTAGGTTTGCATCTGTCATTCCACAAGGCTTGGGAAACTCTGAGCTGAATCGGGGTTTGGCTATACAGGGGGAGGACAAGGCCACAGCTGTGTGAGTGTGGGTTCTCACGGACCAGCCTCGCCCTGCTTCAGCTGCTCTCATTTCCAGCGAAATCTTGAGAACTATTCATCTGTGGGTGGCCCATGGGTGGCACGGCACCAGTCAGTCTAGGTTGGGGTGCCAACCCCAAAGCAGTCATCTGGGCACACCAGCTGTACAGCACCAGGATACTTCAAATACATGGGATGCTATTGCGGCTCATGCTGAGGAAGGGGGGTGGTGACACTGAGGTCCTGGGAAGCTGAGTGAAGGCACAGCTTCCACTTGGGCTATGAAGGGAAGCAGGAAGTTCCCAGGTCGCTTTCAGTAAAGTCTGCACTGTCAACTGTTTTCTTTTCTGAGCAATCTTTCTGAAACACCAAATGATCTTTCTATCTTTTCATTCATATTTCCATGACTTCTTTGTCCAACAAACATTTAGGTTCTATTCTATGTTAGTTGCTGTGAATCTTGAGAGGGAAATAAAAATATCTGAGTCTCTTCCTGCAAGATGCCTCCTGTCTAATGAAGTCCTGTCTCGAGATAACTGAAAGATCATCATTAACATCATAACCACCACCATCGCCATCACCATCACCACCACCGTTACCACAACCACTGTTACACCATGGCTGCCAACTCCGCCGCCACCTCCTCCACCACCACCACCATCACCACTACCTTCTTTCTTCTTCTCCTCCTCCTCTCTTCCTTCTGGTTTCTCTGTGTAGCCCAGATTGTCCTGAAACTCACTCTGTAGACCAGGCTTGCCTTGAATTAGAAGATCCACCTGCCTCTGCCTCCCAAGTGCCGTGATTAAATGTGTGCACCATCACCATTTCTACTTCTTAAATGAAAAGGCTTCCATTTTAATTCTGAATTTCTACTGTCTTCCAGAAGACTCCCTCTTTGTATTCAGGAGAGTAACATGGGCATATGGGCATTTCCAAAACCATCACAAATATCCAGAGAGCACATGTTTATGATATGTTATTTGGATTTCTAGGAATTAAAATCAGTGGGGATATAACTTAAAACTTGATCTATTAACACAGGATCCATCAACGGGAGTCTGAACAGTCTCCTACTGTTCAGCTGTTTACTTGAAACTCTGACAGGCCAAGATGTGTCAGTGGGGCTGAGCTAAGCTCTTGAACTCTGAGGAGCACACACAAACCATTATTTTTGGAATGTGATGACAGATTAATCCTGAAGTGGATTTATTCAATAACATGGTAAGTATCATGAAGGTACCCTGAAGGATAAACAAAGCCACATTTGAATTCTGATAGTGCAGTAACAGTGGGTCGGCTTACAACTGCTCTGATTGACTTTGTATTTTGTTTAAAGCACTTGGCTTCTTGACCCATATTTCACACCTCTTTTCTCAGGAGTAGACAGGTGCCCTACTTTATGATGGGAGCCCTACTAGGACTCCTGCTGGCCTTCTCAGTATTTTATTATGACTTTGAAATATATAGTCCACTGTTGCTGTAACTCCCTGTAGTGCATTTGAAAGAGCTGGCATCACAGAAAATGAGGTCAGAGCTACTTTCTTTGATGTATGCTTATTCCCTGGCATTCAGTAGGATTTCTGTGAAGAGTGAGTGATATTATCCTGATAGTAATTCAAGCTTGTTGAGTCTTTTGTCCAAACATTTTGAAGTTCTATGGAAAATATGGCTGTATTGTTTTTGTTGGTATATTTGTTGTGTTTTTGTATTTGATTTTTTTCTTTTTTTATTGGATATTTTATTTATTTATATTTTAAATGTTATCCCTTTCCCAATCTCCACCCAGAACCCCCCATGCCATCCTTCCTCATCCTGCTTCTATAAGGGTGTTCCCCTACACACCCACCCACTCCTGCCTCCCTGCCCTCACATTCCCCTACACAGGTGCATTAAGCCTTCACAGGACCAAGGGCCTCTTCTCCCATTGATGCCAGACAAGGCCATCCCCTGCTACATATATGGCTGGAGCCATGGGTTCATGTGTAGTCTTTGGTTGGTGGTTTAGACCCTGGTTGGTTGATATTGTTGTTCTTCTTATGAGGTTGCAAACCCATTCAGCTCCTTCAGTCTTTTCTCTAACTTTTACATTAGGGACCCTGTGATCAGGTCAATGGTTGGCTGAGAGCATCCACCTCTGTTTATGTCAGGCTCTGGCAGAGCCTCTCAGGAGACAGCTATATCAAGATCCTGTCAGCAAGCACTTCTTGCCATCCACAATAGTGTGTGCTATTGATGACTATATATGGGGTGGATTCCCAGGTGGGGCAGTCTCTGGATGGCCTTTCCTTCAGTCTCTGCTCCACACTTTGTCACTGTATTTGCTCCCATGAGTATTTGTTACTTCTTCTAAGCAGGACCGAAGCACCCACACTTTGGTCTTTCTTCTTCTTGAGCTTCATGTGGTCTGTGAATTATATCTTGGGTATTCTGAACTTTTGTGCTAATATCTACTTATCAGTGAGTGCATACCATGTGTGTTCTTTTGTTACTAGGTTACCTCACTCAGGATGATATTTTTTCCATTTGCCTAAGAATTTCATGAATTCATTGCTTTTAATAGCTGAGTAGTATTCCATTGCGTAAATGTACCACATTTTCTGTATCCTTTCCTCCAATGAGGGACATCTGGGTTCTTTCCAGCTTCACATTCCAGTGGAGACATGGGAAATCAGTGGCTTACATATAATTATAACAGGAGTTATGCTGGCATCATTAATCCCAGGAATAGAATGTGGCAACTAGAGATGGCAAACCATCTGTGACAGAAATCTCTTTAACAGTTGGTCATTTCTCCCTTTCCAAAAATTTTTAATAACTCATCATTGGAAGAATCTTAGAAATGCTGTTATTTATATGGCACATAATTTTAGAGACAAGGCAATCTTCTTTAAATATGTTATAATTTATATAATTGTGGATACTTGAAACTAAACATATTATATTACAATGTATTCTAGCAAACATTAATAATAATTTATCATTAATTCTTTTTCAAAAAATGTCTGGTAGCCTTTAGAAATGAGAATATAAAACAGGTTGTGTTCTATACATATAAGATGAGACTTTAACAAATGAAAAACCAATTATAATTTTCTGGTTATATACCAAAGGCAGTATTACATACTATACATATTGAAAATATTTCATCAGCACACCAATACTCATTGAAGAAAACTATAAAAAGTGGGTACATTATAGAAATGTGTTTTTTTTATTATTAGTTGAATTTCAGATTTCATCCAAATTTTGACTTCTTAATTTTACAGTTTACTAGTATGTATCTTAGTATTAATTATTTTTTAGACATTAATAGTCCTAATCTTTAAAATATTTGTGTTTGTGTGTGTGTGTGTGTGTGTGTGTGTGTGTGTGTATGTGTAGTGTTTATGTGTATCCACGTGGAAGTGGGTGAGTCTCATTACTTGTTATGCACTGGAGCTGGTATTATGTAACATCTATGTTAAAAATATAACGTTGAGATTAGAGGGCAAGCTCGAGTGTCCATTCTTATGGAGCACCTTGTTTGTTACAAGGCTTCTTGACGCTCACCGCTGCATACAACAGGCTATATGAGTGCTGATTTTCTGAGTATTCTACTGTCTTTACTGGGATATTAGTCACATACTAATGTGTCTGACTTTGTCATTCTGGAGATCTAAACTGGGGCCTCATGCTGGTGCGGGCCAGCATTTTCTCAGCTCTCCTTCATATTATTTACATGAATTCAGAGCAAATTTTTGGCAAGTCTGCATAGTGCAATACAGGGTAGTAGATGGCCTTGGATCTGAATGAGGAAGGCTGGGAGTTTGCTGTCCCAGCTCATGGTTTGGACAGATCTCTGAGTCTCTTGACAGTCATTAATAATACCATAATTTCTATGACTTTTGTGAAGACTCATATATGAAAATAATTGCTTCTTGCTTTTTGTGTGTGGTGAGAGTGCTGATGAATGCTAACTAGACAGTCATTCAAGCCCACTCAGCATACAGAGCAGTGGTTCTCATTCTGTGGGTCGTGACCTCTTTAGGGGTTGCATGACCCTTTCACCAGGATGGCTTAAGACCATCAGAAAACAAAGATATTTACATTACAATTCATACCAGTAGCCTATAGCAACATAACAGTTTTGAAGCAGCAATGAAAATAATTCTATGGTTGGGGGTCACCACAACATGAGAAACTACATTAAAGGGTCTCAGCATTAGGCAGGCTTTGAACCACTGATATCAAGGGACAGACCATTTCTGGACTCACTTGCCCCATAAACATACACTGAAAGACACTTCTAAGAACTTTGTCCTGATTTATCTATATGAACAGATTATTACTGTAAGCCTATTATAATTGGCCTTAGGTATAAGTGAATGATAAGAGCATATCATCTTGAAGTTTATGAAACAGTGTGTGAAAAAAATCTCTCAACCTCAGAATTCAGTATCTCTAAGAAGGTAGACTTGACATTGACTAATGTCGCAGCAATAAATTAGCTGCTAAACCTACTTTATGAGTGGCTGAGACTCCAGACTATGATATTCTCAGGAACTTAGGCATGCAGCTCCAAACTTCAAAAGGAAGCATATTGACTTATCCATTTATAAACGCCTTTGCTGTCGAGATCGGGCACGCTGAATGAGATGACCTGGGAGCTATTATTAATCATCTCCAATATCAGGGCACAAATTCCATAATCAAATTATTCTGTGACAGAAGCAAAATATAGCCATTTTTCTAATTATCTCCTTACAAGACATCTAAAAACTGTTAATTGCCTTGTGTCTTTGGTGGTGAATTCTATGTTAAATTAGCTGGATACAGGTAGAAAGATTCTGTGTGTGTGTGTGTGTGTGTGTGTGTGTGTGTGTGTGTGAAATAAATTGAGGCAGATGAAATAATTATACTCTCTGTAGCTGAAGGTGATTGCAGAGATTAAGAAAGGGCCTGGGAGGTAACAAAGTTTGCCTAGCAAGAGTTTAATTTGACTTATGCTTCCAGGTCACAGTCTTCTTCTTTAGAAGAAGCCAATTCAG
Source organism: Apodemus agrarius (assembly GCA_964023405.1). Classification (NCBI taxonomy): domain Eukaryota; kingdom Metazoa; phylum Chordata; class Mammalia; order Rodentia; family Muridae; genus Apodemus; species Apodemus agrarius. Next base: position 84,160,523 of record OZ030011.1, read on the forward strand.
GAATATAAGCAGGAGCATAAGGCAGAACCTGTGCAGGAATGTTGCTCACTGGCTCCCCTGATGACTCTGTGCAGCCAGCTTTGTACAGCCCAGACCCACTGCTGGCCCGCACCAGAGATCAGTCAAGACAGTCTCTCACGAACATGGCTACAGGACAATCTGATCTGGGAATTCCCTAGTCAACGCTCTCTCTTTCCAGGCGACTGGAGATTGTGTCAAGCTGACAATAAGAGCACAAAGTAATGAGCATTTAAAGACACAGTCTTGAAGGATGATCTCCATAATCTGCGTATTGTTTCAAAATACATGCTTAGAAGGCTCACTTCAGAAGCTAAGACAGCAGTCCAGACTGAGGCAGTCATCAAATGTGGACTGAAGTTTGCTGTGTGCGTATGATTTCAGCGGTAGCAGCAGTCTTGACTAAAAGACTTGCTGTTAATTTGGTGAAAATACCTTTCTAAAAGAACTGTAGGCTGTTCTAGGGTCCTTTTGTCCTCTCACTTGTGATGTCTATTGAGTGAGTCATTTAAGACCAGTGCTTTGTGATAAGAAACATCTTTTCCAAGGATGGCCAAGTGAAGAGGATTTCTCTGGGTCTCTAAAGCTATGGAGATAGGCCCATTCCCTTACCTACAGCACCATCCTTTTGTGATTCTGAAGGATTGAGATTACACTTTGCCTTTCCTTAAACACTTTCATCTGAGGCTTTCGTGCATTCACCATTAATTGACAACAGTATATACTTATTCTTTCTGGGGAGGTATGTGTATATGTTTCTGCATTACTATTCCACTTGTGGAAACTAAGATACAGTTTTTAAATTGCTCAGTGTATGTTGGATAAAAACACTATTAACTAATTCTCTCAGGTCAAGTTATACTTCCTCTTTACTCATTTGAAAGCACTTAATCACTTATTAAGGCATTCCTGATATATAAGGGAAGATAAGTTTAAATGTACAACTTAGTATGCTTTGACATGTGTGAGTGTGTGTGTGTGTGTGTGTGTGTGTATATATGTATATATATATATATATATATATATATATATATATATATATATATATATATATATATATATATATATATATATATGAAAATATCTCAATGTAATGAACCCGTTGATTCTTTTTCTTCAGGCAAAGGAAAACCTTTATTGACTCAACATCTACTACAGCAGAAGCCTTCAAAAGCTTCCTCTTTTCCCTTAGATGAACTCTGGCTGAGCCGGGATCTTAGATCTTTAGCACAGAGAGAGGAATTAGAGACCTACATGAAAATCCCAGTAGCCCTGACTCTTGCTGGACAAGTTAACTTGAGAATCTCAGTTCTCAGTGTCGCCATATGTGAAATGGGTTCTGGAGCGTGACCTACTGAACAGGTCTCTCCATACACAGATGCATACCCTTCTAAGCCAGATTCTTTACAAAGTGAAAGAAGAGGAATCTGAAACTGGATTAGGTTCAACCTCTTAAAGAAGGTGCTTGGCATTTGCATTGGCTTCCACGGATGTCCCATTTCTCCTCTTTCTAAGGCTCTTGTCTACTGAGAAAATATATTCCTTCATTTATCTTGAAGTTTCTCTTTAGAAATTAAAAATCGATTTTATTAACTCTTTAAGACCCTCACATTGTATCTGACCCTCTCACCCTCTTCCCTGCATCCTCCAATATTCACATCCCGTGTCAGCCATCCGCCTTTGTTTCCTATGCCGCCTGCAGCCAGAGATGGTCCGGAGCAGCTCTACTCCGTGAGGGCCAACATCATTTCCCCTGCTTTTGTACACAGAAGTGTTTCTCATTTACGTTCCCTTTGAAAGCCTATCTGCCATGCTCCCAAAGCTACAGCAGTGATTGGGCCTGCTCCCATCTCAGTGTCTGTGGCTTGGTGAGTCACAGGTGACAAGGGTCAAACAGCAGATTCAGATCTCAGTGTCTGTGAGGGACAGTGAGTCACAGGTGACAAGGGAAGGTGAAGAGGCCGCTCCAGCCCACCTGTCTCTGAGTTCCCTGACCTGACCTCGGGGAAAGGACTGCCCATCTGACCTCTGCTTCCTTCAGCATGGAAGGATGGCGAGAGTTGTTTAGAGTTGCTACAAGAGTGATGCCAGAGCTCGCACAGGTTCAATGTTAAAGATTTTTAAAGTCTGTGTTCTTGTATGAAACAATCCTTCTTCACTGCCTCACAACACAGTGGCTGGGTGTCCCTCCTTTCCCTTCCTACAACTCCTGGAAACCAAGTGCTCAATCTTGTCATTTAGTAAGCTTAGCTCTAAGGAAGCAACAATCAATTAGATACATGACTGAAAGTCAGCTAAAAAAAAATGGAGAACAAGGAAAGGAAATTTTATCAAAAGCAAAATCATTTTCCTGGAGTCTATATGTGGGATATGTATATCCTGAATGAAAAATAAATGGAAGGGAAATTAGATCTCTCACGACTCACAGATAGGTAATTTTCAAGTATATTAAATTAACTTTAATTTATATGGCTAGTAAAAGAAAAACAGTGGTAGTGTAGTCACATGTAAATGCTGAGTCCTGAAAGGCAAGTCAGTGGGCTTATGCCTTAGGGTTTTATTGCTGGGAGGAGACATCATGACCACAGCAAGCCTTACAAATGAAAACATTTAGTTGGCGATAGCTTACGATTTCAGAGGTTTAGTCCATTATCATCATGGTAGGAAGCATGGCAGCATGCAGGTAGACATGGTGCTGGAGAAGGATCTCCATCTTGATGCACAGGCCATAGAGGCAGACTGTACCTTCAAACAGGTCATAGCTTGAGCATATATGAAACCTCAAAGCTTGCCTCCACAAGGACACACTTTCTCCATCAAGGCCTCATACCCTAATAGTGCCACTCCCCACGGACCAAGCATTCAAACACCTGAGTCTATGGGGCCCATTCCTATTTAAACCACCAGAGTTTGTCTTCCTGATACGTGGAGAGCATTCTTTGACAAAACCTTCAGTGGGTCATTGGTTTGAGAAAGCGTTTAATCACTAAAATATTCTGGATGTATGAGACTGAGGCAAAGAGAAACTAAATTGTTATCAGTGATGGATAGGCAGGTCTGGATTTATGTGAGTCATTGATAAGAAAGGGCAAAGGGCAGAGCTTGTAAACCAGAATGATGTTAGAAGACAAAGAAACTGGAAAATCAGGAAGAATGAGGAGGAAAAGTGAGAACACGTGCCGACAAAATCTCCGAGAATTTAATCTAACCATTAAATTTGACTAAATAGCCCAGTTATGTATTTGACCCTTCTTCCAAAATCTCAAGCAAGCATTACCACCTCCTTACTAAATTAAAATACTCTCAAATGAACATCTATATTTGTAGGTTTTAAGACTTCTTCTAGAGTTTGGTAACTTAAATATGTTGTTTTTCCCTTTTATACAAAAGGTTTCATAATATAAAAATTATAGTAAATTTTAATTACTTTCACTTTGTGAAGCATGAAAATCTTTGTGGAAATCTCTTAGGGACTAGTAAAAATTTCTTTTTTTTAAATAGCTGCGTACTATGATACATGATAAATATAACACATTATCAGGTTTGCAGTGGATACACATATGACTAACCTTAAGCCTTTGGCATTCACACATCTTTTGGCTTAATGATCAGCATTTATAGAGTATTATTCCCTCATGAGATCATTACTGTTCTTTCTACTTTGTATTAATGTAGATTTAATTAAGACACTCTTACTTCGAAATCTGGCTAATTTTGGTTGTTTCCTTGATTACATATGGAATTAACTCAAATCCAAGTAGGTGTGTACATCATGAGAGAATTTTTGCTTTCTTTTTCTTATTTATTTATTACCCCCCCACCATATGTCCCATAATTCCTCTTGCCCCCCCCACCGCTATTCCCCACTCATTCCCCCCCCCCCATGATTTCTCTGTTCTGGGTCTACAATACTGGATCCAATCTTTACAGGCCCAGGGTCCTCTCCATTCTTCTTCTTGGAAGTCATTTGACTTGCTAATTGTGTCTTGAGTATTTAGGGCTTCTGGGCTCATTAATATCCACTTATGAGTGATTGCATTTCATGTGTATTCTTTTGTGATTGGGTTAGCTTATTTAGGATGATATTTTCCAGATCTAACCATTTACCTATAAATTGCATGAGTTCATTATTTTTAATTGCTGAGTAGTACTCCATTGTATAAATATACCACATTTTCTGTATCCATTCCTCTTTTGAGGGATATCTGGGCTCCTTCCAATTTCTGGTTATTATAAACAAGGCTGCTATAAACATAGTGGAGCATGTGTCTTTATTGTATGCAGGGGAATCCTCTGGGTATATGCCCAGGAGTGGTATGCCAGGGTCCTCTGGAAGTGACATGCCAAATTTTCTGAGGAACCACCACACTGATCTCCAGAGTGGTTTTACCATTTTGCAATCCCACCAACAGTGGAGGAGTGTTCCTCTTTCTCCACATCCTCGCCAGCACCTGTTGTCTCTTGAGTTTTTAATCTTAGCCATTCTGACTGGTGTGAGGTGGAATCTCAGGGTTGTTTTGATTTGCATTTCCCTGATGACTAATGATGTTGAACATCTCTTAAGGTGTTTCTCGGCCATCCGAATTTCTCCTGGTGAAAATTCTTTGTTTAGCTCTGTACCCCATTTTTTGATAGGGTTATTTGGTTCTTTGGGGTCTAACTTCTTGAGTTCTTTGTATATATTGGATATTAGCCCTCTGTCGGATGTGGGGTTGGTGAAGATCATTTCCCACTTTGTTGGTTGCCATTTTGTCCTTCTGACAGTGTCCTTTGCCTTACAGAAACTTTGTAATTTTATGAGGTCCCATTTGTCAATTCTTGATCTTAGAGCATAAGCTATTGGTGTTCTGTTCAGGAACTTTCCCCCTGTGCCCATGTCCTCCAGGGTCTTCCCAAGTTTCTTTTCTAATAGTTTCAGTGTGTCTGGTTTTATGTGGAGGTCCTTGATCCACTTGGAGTTGATCTTAGTGCAAGGAGATAAGAGTGGGTCAATTCGCATTCTTCTGCATGTTGACCTCCAGTTGAACCAGCACCATTTGTTGAAAAGGCTATCTTTTTTCCACTGGATGGTTGTGGCTCCTTTATCAAAGATCAAGTGACTATAAGTCTGTGGGTTCATTTCTGGGTCTTCAATCCTATTCCATTGATCTACCTGCCTGTTGCTGTACAAATACCATGCAGTTTTTAACACAATTGCTCTGTAGTACTGCTTGAGGTCAGGGATATTGATTCCCCCAGAAGTCCTTTTATTGTTGAGAATAGTTTTAGCTATCCTGGGTTTTTTGTTGCTCCAGATGAATTTGAGAATTGCTCTTTCTATATCTATGAAGAATTGATTTGGGATTTTGATGGGGATTGCATTGAATCTGTAGATTGCTTTTGGCAAGATGGCCATTTTTACTATATTGATCCTGCCAATCCAGGAGCAAGAAATATTTTTCCATCTTCTGAGGTCTTGATTTCTTTCTTCAAGGACTTGAAGCTCCTGTCATACAGATCTTTTGCTTGTTTGGTTAGAGTTACGCCAAGGTACTTTATGTTGTTTGTGGCTATTGTGAAGGGTGTTATTTCCCTAACTTCTTTCTCAGCCTGCTTGTCCTTTGAGTACAAGAAGGCTACTGATTTGCTTGAGTTAATTTTATAACCAGCCACTTTGCTGAAGTTGTTTATCAGCTGTAGAAGTTCTCTGGTGGAGTTTTTTGGATCGCTTAAGTAGACAATCATATCATCTGCAAATAGTGATAGTTTGACTTCTTCCTTTCCAATTTGTATCCCTTTGACTTACTTATGTTGTCTAATTGCTCTCGCTAGAACTTCAAGTACTATATTGAAAAGATATGGAGAGAGAGGGCAGCCTTGTCTAGTCCCTGATTTTAGTGGGATTGCTTCAAGTTTCTCTCCATTTATTTTGATGTTGGCTACTGGTTTGCTGTAGATTGCTTTTACTATGTTTAGGTATGGGCCTTGAATTCCTGCTCTTTCCAAGACTTTTAGCATGAAAGGATGCTGAATTTTGTCGAATGCTTTTTCAGCATCTAATCAGATGACCATGTGGCTTTTTTCTTTTAGTTTGTTTATGTAGTAGATTACATTGATGGATTTCCATATATTGAACCATCTCTGCATCCCTGGAATGAAGCCTACTTGATCATGGTGAATGATCGTTTTGATATGCTCTTGGATTCGGTTGGCAAGAATTTTATTTAGTATTTTTGCATCAATATTCATAAGAGAAATTGGCCTGTAGTTCTCTTTCTTTGTTGGATCTTTTTATGGTTTAGGTATCCGCATAATTGTGGTTTCGAAGAACGAGTTGGGCAGTGTCCCTTCTGTCTCTATTTTGTGGAATAGTTTGAAGAGTATTGGTGTTAAGTCTTCTTTGAATGTCTGGTAGAATTCTGCACTAAAACCATCTGGTCCCGTACTTTTTTTGGTTGGGAGGCTTTCTATAACCCCTTCTATTTCTTTGGGGGTTATGGGACTGTTTAGCTGATCTACTTGATGCTGATTTAATTTTGGTATTTGGTATCTGTCTAGGAAATTGTCCATTTCCTCCAGATTCTCCAGTTGTTTTGAGTATAGGCTTTTGTAGTAGGATCTGATGATCTTTTGAATTTCCTCCGTTTTTGTTGTTATATCCCCCTTTTCGTTTCTAATTTTGTTAATTTGGATACTGTCTCTGTGCCCTTTGGTTAGTCTAGCTAAGGGTTTATCTATCTTGTTGATTTTCTCGAAGAACCAGCTCTTGGTTTTGTTGATTCTTTGTATGATTCTCTTGTTTCTACTTGATTGATTTCAGCCCTTAGTTTGATGATTTCTTCTCTCCTACTCCTCCTGGGTGAGTTAGCTTCTTTTTGTTCCAGGGCCTTCAGGTGTTCTGTTAAGTTGCTAGTGTATGCTCTCTCCAGTTTCTTTTTGGAGGCACTCAGGGCTATGAGTTTTCCTCTTAGCACTGCTTTCATTGTGTCCCAAAGATTTGGGTAGGTCGTACCTTCATTTTCATTGAAGTCTAAAAAGTCTTTGATTTCTTTCTTTATTTCTTCCTTGACCAAGGTGTCATTGAGTAGAGTATTGTTCAGTTTCCATGTGTATGTGGGCTTTCTGTTGTTCTTCTTGCTATTGAAGACCACTTTTAGTCCATAGTGATCTGATAGGAGGCATGGGATTATTTCGATCTTCTTGTATTTGTTGAGGTCTGTCTTGTGACCAATTATATGATCAATTTTTGAGAAGGTACCGTGCAGTGCTGAGAAAAAGGTATATTCTTTTGCTTTAGGATGGAATGTTCTATATATATCTGTTAAATCCAATTGGTCCAAAGCTTCAATTAGTTTCACTGTGTCTCGGTTTAGTTTCTGCTTTCCTGATAGGTCCATTGAAGAGAGTGGAGTGTTGAAGTCACCTACAATTATTATGTTAGGTGCGATGTGTGCTTTAAGCTTTAGTAAGGTTTCTTTTACAAATGAGGGTGCCCTTACATTTGGCGCATAGATGTTCAGTATTGAGAATTCTTCTTGGTGGATTTTCCCTTTGACAAGCAGGAAGTGACCTTCTGTGTCTCTTTTGATGACTTTAGGTTGAAAGTCAATTTTATCTGATATTAGAATGGCTACTCCAGCTTGTTTCCTGGGACCATTTGCTTGTAAAACTGTCTTCCAGCCTTTTACTCTAAGGTGGTGTTTGTCTTTGACACTGAGATGTGTTTCCTGTATGCAGCAAAATGTAGGGTCCTGTTTCCATATCCAGTCTGTTAGTCTGTGTCTTTTTATTGGGGAATTGAGTCCATTGATATTAAGAGATTTTAAGGAATAGTAATTATTACTTCCTGACATTTTGGCCGTTATATTTTTTGTTTGTTTGTTTGTTTGTATTTGAGTGGTTCTCTTCTTTTGGGTTGGATGAGATGGGGTTTCTATCTTGTTTCTTTTGGGGTGTTGTTTCCCCCCTTGTGTTGGTATTTTTCCCCTATTATTCTTTGTAGGGCTGGGTTTGTAGATAAGTATTGTGCAAATTTGGTTTTGTCGTGGAATACCTTGGTTTCCCCATCTATGGTGATTGAGAGTTTTGCTGGGTATAGTAGTCTTGGCTGAAGTTTGTGTTCTCTTAGGGTCTGCATGAGGTCTGCCCAGGATCTTCTAGCTTTCATGGTCTCAGGTGAGAAGTCTGCTGTAATTCTGATAGGTCTTCCTTTATATGTTACTTGTCCTTTTTCTCTTGCTGCCTTTAATATTCTTTCTTTGTTTAGTACATTTGGGGTTTTGATTATTATGTGATGGGAAGTATTTCTGTTCTGGTCCAGTCTATTTGGGGTTCTATAGGCTTCTTGTATATTCATGGGTATCTCTTTCTTTAGGTTGGGGATGTTTTCTTCCATAATTTTGTAGAAGATATTTGCTGGCCCTTTAAGTTGTAGATCTTCATTCTCATCTATCCCTATAATCCTTAGGTTTGGTCTTCTCATTGTGTCCTGGATTTCCTGAATGTTTTGGGTTACCAGCTTTTTGCATTTTGCATTTTCTTTAATTGTTGAATCCATGGTTCCTATGGTATCTTCAGCATCTGAGATTCTGTCTTCTATCTCTTGTATTCTATTGTTGATATTTGCATCTATGACTCTTGATTTCTTCCCCAGGTTTTCTATCTCCAACGTTGTCTCCCTTTGCGATTTCTTAGTTGTTTCTACTTCTGCTTTTAGATTCTGTATGGCTTTGCTCAGATCTTTCAGTTGCTTGTTTGTGTTTTCCTGTAATTCTTTAAGGGATTTTTGTGTTTCCTCTTTTATGACTTCTGCTTGTTGACCCATGTTCTCTTGTATTTCTTTAAGTAATTTTTGTTTCTCCCCCTTATTGGGATTCATTTTTTGCTCTATATTCTCCTGGATTTCTTTAAGTGATTTTTGTGTCTGCCTTGTATGGGCTTCTAGTTTTTGATCTATTTTCTCCTCTATTACTTTAAGAAATTTATCTAAGTGATCCTCAATCTGCATCTTTACCAGTGATTTTAGATCTGAGTCTTGTTTTTCTGGTGCGTTGAGATATCCGAGATTTAATTGTGTTTGCCTTGTAAGGGCTTCTAGCTTTTGATCTATTTTCTCATGTATTACTTTAAGAGATTTATCTAAGTGTTCCTCTATCAGCAACCTGACCAGTGATTTTAGATCTAAGTCTTGTTTTTCTGGTGTTTCCGGGTATCTAAGATTTATTGCTGTTGGGGAACTGGGTTCGGATGCCGCCATACTGCTTTGATTTCTGTTAGTAACGATCTTATGTTTGCCTTTTGCCATCTGGTTAACTCTGGTGTTTGTTGGTCCTGTAGTTACTAGCTGGTGCTTGACCCTCCTGTGGGCTCGAAAGTCTATTTTCCAGCGTCTGGGACACCTGAACTACTGCCCTGTAGGGCTCCTGCTCACAGATTGCTGACAGGTGGCCTGAGTCTCCCAAGGTCTTAAACTCGGAATATCCCAGGTACTTGGTTCTGCCTGTTGGGCAGCTGCTTTGCACTGCTCCTGCTCAGGGTTTGCTGTCTGGTATCCTGTTTCCCCAGGGGTCTTAAGGTTGGGATATCTCAGTTATCTGGTTCCGCTGGCTGGGTCTGAGCACCTGGCAAGCTGGTTGGGTCTGGCTTCCCCGCCACAGGCTGGATGGGATGCTGCAGGTAAGATGGCGCTGCCTGCAGGGGGTTCAGGGTCTGGCCTGCGAGCGCAGAGCGCAGGCACGGCCACTGTACCCCAAACCGCTACTCTGTGCGCAGCTCCCGCTCCAGACCTGAGTCCCTGAAGGTCTTAAACTCGGGCTGTCTCGGGTACCTGGTTCTGTCGGCAGGGTCTGAGCACCTGGCAAGCTGGCTGGGTCTGGCTTCCCTGCCACCTGCTGGATGGGAAGCTGCAGGTAAGATGGCGCTGCCTGCAGGGGGTTCAGGGTCTGGCCTGCGAGCGCAGAGCGCAGGCACAGCCGCTGTACCCCAAACAGCTACTCTGTGCGCAGCTCCTGCTCCAGACCTGAGTCCCCGGAGGTCTTAAACTCAGGCTGTCTTGGGTACCTGGTTCCGCCGGCAGCGTCTGAGCACCTGGCAAGCTGGCTGGGTCTGTCTAGATGGTTTTTAAAGATGCCAGTCTGAGCAAGCAAGGCTTGGTGTATGGGAAATACTTGGGCGTTCCAGAAAGGAAGATGTCTTCCTTTGGTAACTGCGTTCCTTTTGAAGGTGGATGAAGGCCTACCCAAATGCGGACTTTGGACATGAGTGAAATCCTCTTCTCAATAGAGCTATTTATTTATTTTTGAGACAGAGTTTCTTTTTGTAGCCCTGGCAGTCCTGAAACTTGCTCCATAGAGCAGGCTGGTCTTGAACTCAGAGATCTCCTGCCTCTGCCTCCCCAGTGTTTAGATTAAAGATGTACACCACCATTGCTTGGCATCTGTTTAATTTTGATTATAGTACAGTTACATCATTTTCCCCTTCACTTTCCTCCCTCCAAACCCTTTCATATACCCTTCTTTGCACTCTTTGAAATTTATGGTCTCTTATTTCAAAATTATTACACACACACACACACACGTGCATGGATGCATGTAATATATGTGTAATATATATATGTGCATTTATGTGTATATATATATATATATATATATATATATATATATATATATTTCTAAATACAACCTGTTCAGTATGTAAAAATGTTACTTGCATGGTTGTTTTTAGGGCTGACCATTTGTTCTTTCTTGATTGGTTTATTTGAGATGGGAAGACCCTAAATCTGGATCATTTGAGGTTGAAGGCTCACTTTCTATCTGGGTCACACCTTCTGGTGGCAGCCCACATAAAAGGACTTGGAAGAAGGAAGCTTTTGCTTTTTGCCTGCTTCCTTTCACTCTCATAGGCAAGCTTATTTATTCTTTACCTGATGCAATCTGTTGATGCTTTAAGCTTCCTCTTCAGTATGATAATGTAGACCAAAGACTGGCAGGTCCCCAGGACTCCCTGGGATTCTAGCCCTAGTTTAGGACTGCTGATACATCCAGTCTTGTTGACTGAAAAACTACTTAGTGGATCCTCTGTTTTTCTCTCAGGAGACACCTATTGTTGCACTATTCAGATGACAAGCTGTAAGGCACTCTAATGTATATTCGCTCTATCAGTTCTATTCCCCTTGAGAACTATGACTAGTTTATCTCAAAGTGTTTATTTCATGTGTCAAATGTAAGAAGCTCTAGGTTACTGTAATAACTAAATTTGTCTGTACACTTCCTCACAGAATGATGGCATTAGAAAGTGACCTTTAAAAATTTAAGTGATTAAGGGCACAATAATGAAGACCCACACCAAACATCTTAATTGTTGGTTGGGAAATATGTTGCAGAAAAGTAATTACCAGGTCTAGAAAAAGCTAAAAATGCTTTTTAAAAACCATGTAGAGCATAATTAAAACTATAGTGATTTTCCTATATGATTCTGTACCTTAAGGGAAAACAACACATTGACATTTAAGCAAAGCACCTTTCTTTCTGTTCACTGTCCTTCCAAAACATAGAGATAAAGGATTAGTAGTCTCACGAGAAGCCCTAGAAATCTTTTATTTTGGGAGGTTGGTGAAGTAGAAATTTATGGTTTCTTTAACAACTCAGTTGTGTACTGTGATGTTTTTCTAGAAGCTGTTTTGTGAGACAGCATGTGATATTTTGCTGAAAACAGACACTTGACATGGTGCATATTTAGAACGAATATAAATAAAATCCCCAAACAGAAAGCAGATACTCTTTTTTTTCTTCAAGACAATGAGTTGCCTTTATTTTGGTATGCATCCACATTTCAACATTTAGTGGTCCTTCCATAATCACTTTGCTTTTACACATTGAAGAGGGCACTCTTAATTGTTAAGCTGTGCAATGCTTTGCTTCTTCACTGGTCTTTGCTAGTCTTCATTTTGTAGAGAGAAATGGGCCCAAGAATTTCTTGTCATATTCCGGCTGATTCTGGCTGTCTCCACTGACTCTTGCTGATTAGGCAGGGCCTTGTGGTTTCTGCTGGATCATGCCACCACTTCTGATTCATGTTCCATGTTTGCTATTGAACTGGACTGCTGGTATCCTGACAACGAAGAGTGGAGTAGCGCTAATGAACTAATTCTAAACAGCTCCACAACCCCCTTTTCCTATTAACTTTCTTTTCCCCCTATCTCTGATCAATGAAGTGATCACAGTGAAGGGAAGGGAGGCTGAAGTGTAGGTTTTGAAAAATTGAAGCCTACAGGTTTTGTGTGTGTGTGTGTGTGTGTGTGTGTGTGTATTATACCCCCAATAGTTTAAATTTTAAGAGGGTACTGAGGCTTATTTGATATTAGAAGTTTGTTATTTGGGTATTTTATTAATTTTGTCCTCAATTTTAAAATTTTTATTTATTTTTAAAGATTTTATTTTCTGAAATTAAAAGATATTTTCATCATTTTACTCCCTTCAAATTCTCCCATGGACCATCTCCTTCTCATGGTCTCTTTTTCTTTAATTATAGTCTATATCTCATTTATAAATACATAAATACCACTTGCTCAGTTGGCAGCCTCTGCTACAGATGGGGACCAAGGATGTTAGAGGGGCCTAGCTGATGCAAGCCACAGTGTTTAGGGTGGAGGGAAGGATGGAGATAACAAATTGATAAAGGCATGCATTTCCAGGCAGGAGGTGTCTGTGTCCAGCAATTGTGCCTAGAGGCAAGTACTAAAAGGAACAGAGCAGTCTGTGTCTTTTATCCTGAACTCCAGGGTCTTAACAGTGGGCTAGTGGATTGGCCAACTCCTGAAGCATAAGGCAGGTAAAAAAGGCAGCCCAGTGGAACAAACAGAAGCTAGGAGAAGTCAGAACATGGCGGCTCCAAGGCAAAGGCAGTAGCATGCCTTTAAAACTACACACGATAGCCCAACCCTAGACAAAGAACTACAGGAAATGAAGGACTGCTGAGAACAGGAGGTCCCCTTACATGACTGCTGCTTTCTTCTCATTCCAGAGCAGGGCAGAAAAGCCCCTCTCTCTTTCCCTGCATCTCCTTCTCCTCTTGGGACTTGGAAGTTCCATCTGTACCTTCCATCCAACAATTGGCCCCTGGCCTTCTTTATTAATAAGTCAAGAACCAATTGGAGAACAAGACCTTAGCCACAGAACCTTCCCTTACATTGGGCCATGTGGGAATTAGTTTATTTAAAGCTAAAAAATGCTTTTCTTAATTTTATGATTAAATATATTCAAAACAAAGCATCAAACTGTGATAATACCACGGCTCATTAAGCATATTCTTGCTTTTTAATAAATAAAAATACTTGACTAACTCAAAATAATAAAGAAATCACTGTGTTCTGTGAATAAAAGAGCCAAGATACTAGTAGCTATGGAGATTCATTCCCAAGCTTATAGCCCAGGGAAACATCAATTTCACTTATACTGGATTCTAAGTTTAAATTCAGGTTTAAAATATTCAGAATAAGACTGAGTACTATGTACTTGGCTAAAGTTATAAAAACACATCGCTGACAGTGTATTCTGGAGTTGCTGTGGCACAGTTGAGTCCATTGAAAGGGACAGAACATTGTACTTGGGAGGTTCTAGTTTTCATGTGTTCAGCCTTTAGAAACTGCTGACTGTGCCTGACTCTTCAAAGGGTCATGGAAAAAGAACTGGGATAGCTCCAGGTTTTGAACTAAACCAAGAGCTTAAATATCTATCTCTGATTATCTATCTATCTATCTATCTATCTATCTATCATCTGTCTATCTAAAATCACAAGGAAAGAAAAGCAGTTTCAGGACAATAGGCTAGTTCGTAAGGCATAACATATATTTATTTCACCAGCATTGCAAACCACTTAATAAAAATAGTTACAAGTAATGTTTTGTGTTATAATTTATTGAATTAACTTCTGGTAAGCATGAGTAAATGTAGCTGCATGTGTCCATGTATGAATGCATGTGCATGTATATATATATATATATATATATATATATATACATACATATATGTTGCATGACTGTACACGTGTACATATGTATATATCTACTGCTGAGAATTAAACCCAGGGAGTCATTCATATGAAGAATGTAATCTATACCCTCAGTTCAATTATTTTTGTTCACTTCATCAAAACATTGGAAGGTGATGCTGTTTGAAGCTGGCTTTTGGTAAATAATTTGGTCAGGAAAGAAGAGATATTGGTGCTTTTATAGCAGAGCCCCAGGGGACCTGTTACTTCTTGTCTGCTTGATACCACAGCTAAGGATGCCAAACGAAAACCAGGTATAGAGTCCTCATCAAACATGAGAGCTTCTGGTGTCTTAATCTTGTGCTTCTAATCTCCAGAACTTAGAGATTGCAGATTTAAAAACTATCAGAGTCATTGAATTTTGGGATAGTAACCCAAATAGACACCAGACTACTTGAATACTGTCTTTTATTTAATTTAATTAAAAAGCTTATTTTATCTATCACTCAAAAATTTTCTAGTTTTTTTTTAAAAAAACTAATGATGCAGACTCCTTATTAATGATCATAATAATGTTGCACAAATTACTAAAGGTATACTTTTATGACATGGAAAACTGGACCTGGAGTTCATCCACAAAGGTTAACTATAAATGGTATTGCTATCGCATCCTTATTCGAGCATATGTACATTCGTTTTATGAACATTGAATCTAAAATCTACTATTGTTGGAGGGAGAAAAACATATGATATTAGTGAAGAATCATATTTATGAACAAAATTTAGAAAGTAAACTTTTAAAGTCATAACTCTCATGGTTATTTGTTTATTTATTTTACTGAAATTCAGTATAAATGAAATTTGTATTTCCAAGCTTCTAAGCTTGGGAATGAGTCTCCATCATCACTAATATCTTGCCTCTTTGTTTTCTGAATGGTTTTTGACTTCCCTGGGTATCAGATTCTCCCTCTTGGGAAAGAAGAAAGTATTTCTTTCTTAGGGACAGTGGGGGACAGAATGAGGTTTTCTTTTTCTCTACATTTGATACATTTCATTAAATACTTTTAGTATGGCAGATCTCATGTTTGCTGGCAGTAATGGAGGAGTGAGCCACACAGACATGATCACAGTTACAACCTTCCTGGCCACACAGACAAGATCTCAGCTGTCTTCTTCCTCACCACACAGACATGATCTCATACATCACCTTCCCAGCCACACAACCACAACCACTGTCACCACTTCTCGGCCACCCAGACAGCATCTTGGTGACCACCTTCCTGGTGCTTTCTGAACTAGTGGTAGCTGATCTCATTTGAGGATTAACTGGGACTTCTGGTGACAGAACTTTCCCTAGCCCCCACTTCCTGACTGTCTGTCATCTTGTGATCCAGATAAAAGCACAAAGATGGTTGCACAGCTTAGGTTCTTTATATTTCTCTCTAATGACACGATTTGTTGAGTTAATAATTAGTATATTTTCAGTAAAATGCTCCTTGAAACTGGCTTGTGATTAAGCTAGGGGTACCAAACTTCAGCTGTGCTAATGAGAGATGCAGCTTTTAGCATCTGTCTCTAGTATAGTAGATAATAATCTAATTATGCTGTAAACTTCTTTACAATTGAGCTATTATAGTGTCCACTGACTGGTTTTGCTTTGTATCTGGGCTTCTAATTGGATATTCTGATCCTAAATATTGGCTTATGTTGCTTAATTGACATCCATTCACCCAAATGAAACACGTCTCTAATTGGCTAGAGTTCATGACACACTGAGAAGTAACTGTGATAAATGAAAATTGTTTTCCCAAACTAATTACCTGAAAAATTTGCAGGGACAATAATCAAGAAAATGTCTCTTTAGATAGATAATTATAATGATTAAGATGCAAAGCATTTGCATGTTAAGCGATCATATAGGACTTAAGGATCATCAAACTAGCTAAAGTTATCACCTATCTGCATTATCTGTGATTTTTAACATGTGTAGCTACTCAGAGCCTGAAGTAAATCAGGGTGGACCTGCAACAAATCAGCTGAGACCTCAAAGAAGAAGCTGTCAGGAAAGCTAATGCTATAAAGTGCTTGTCAGGATTTCACTGGAGAAATGTCTTCTGGGGCTGAGGAGGCAGCTCAGTAGATAAAATGTTCACCATTCAAGACTATGAACTTGATTTTGGTCCCCAGAAATCCAATCAAAATGCTGAATGCAGTGGTTCATGCTTGTAATCTCAGGTCTGGGGAGGTGTAGGTAAGAGACTCCTCCAGCTCATTTGCGTATTGAATCTAGCCTTATTGGATCTGAATTTCAGAGTTCTTGTGTGGTTCTGAGTTCTGCTTCCTCCCTTGGGGTGACTAGGCACTGCTGGCCAGTGGGAGAGAAAGGATAAAGTGGAGGCCAGAACAGGCGGGTCAGCAGGATCTCAGTCCATCTGTGAGGGGCTTGGCTAGAGATCGGGTTCTCCAAGGATTTCAGTGTTATAGGTCTTTTACACAATATTCAGTGAAACAGCTTATACCTCCTAATTATATATTTGTGCATGTGCATGTGTATGTGTATATGTATGCATATGTGTATATGTATATGTGTGGAGATATGGAAGGGGCTTTTCCAGTGAATGTACTTTGACTGGGGATTAAGGTACTGGGAATGCATCATTTGCATGGAGAGGCATTCCATATGCTTGTTGGGCAGGTTCTTATGAAGAAAGACGAAGTTTGAACATGTAATTTTGCCAAGGTCTATGTGACATTCCTCAGGTAGAGGATGTTGAGGGGCAGGTTCCCCAGATAAGGTCAGGCATGGAAGAGGAAGCCCCACTCCCTCCGGAAAGTGGAAGTCTTTCCAGAGGAAAAGGAATTTCCTTTTTCAAAATGGAACAGGGAGTCTTCCATTTCGTGCCATGTTCAGGTAGCTGTCTGGTCGTGATAGACTACCACCTTAATAGCAGGGTTTCTCAACACCCCAGATTCAGTGAAAGACCCTATCTGAAAAATAAGGTGGAGAGTGATTGAAGAAGACACCGAATGCTGACTTCTGGCCTATGTGTGTATGTATGTTCACACAGCTGTAAATGTGCATACACACATGATGAACATTCCTATACGTACACACAGCTATCCCCAACACATAAATATTCTCCAGTGTTTTCTGACGGGCATTTCATCATAACCACAGATTTCATGAATTCCCTTTTTCAAGCTTGTGAATGGGGAACTCCAGAAGGGGAACAGGGTAGCTGTGTTTTTCAAGTCGTTTTAAGTGCTTCCTATGTATTTCAAATGAGAGTTACTTTTCTAAACCTCAAGGGGACATTTTTCCATCTCCAACTTAAAGTAAGATATAGTTTCCCCAAACCCCTGGTTTGCCCTAATTGCCTGTGAGAACATACCAAGGGGGTTGTCTACCAGAAATGTAAGGCGCCATCCTAATCCATTGTGGCCTCAGAGCTGCCAAGACACAGTGGAGCCCCACTGTGTGGTTTACAAAACCAAATCCCCATTTCTTTGACTCCTACCTCCGAGTCCTTCCTCATGCTCATTGAAACTACTGTTCTGTATTACATTCTGTTCTTTAATCCTGGAATTATATTTTCTGGGTCTCTTTGTATCTCTTTCATTTGTATAGAATATTCCATTACACTGTATACTTTGTTTCAGTCCTGAATTTTCCCCAACACTTCTGAGCAATTTTTTTAAAATAACATTGCATTTCCCTGATATCATGATGCATTTATAATAACACTTAGTAAGTTGTGTTATTCTCATAATAACTCATTTCCACGAAGAGGCATTCCATGTGCTTAGAGCTGCTTTCTCTCACATAACAGAATTTCCTTAGAACACAATTTGGATCTTATTCCACATCAGATGTTGAATAGTGTCCAGCAGATAGCCTGCCATGAATATTACTCTCTCTGAGTATGTTACTAAATCTTACCCTAAGGTTGAATCTGCAAGGGTATAGTTCTTGCTTGCCTATTTAGAAGGTTGTCTTGAGCCAGAATGTGCCATTTTGAAACACTATCTTCACATTTTTTATTAGTAGTGAGTTAGTTAATTTTCTTCTCTGTCTGGTGGAGAACAGTTTGCCCCATCAAGAACTCTTCTAGGTCTACATAGTACACGTGAAAGAAAAATCACTTTATATACATCTTCTATGACTCATGACTTGCATATTTTCTGTGACTTGTGCTTTGGATTCATGTTTCTACCTGTAGATCAGGGTTTTTGCATAGAACATGTTGTTCTCACAGTAGAAGAGACGCTATATAACAACATCTTGGCAATCTTTCACGCCATCAATAAAAGATTCTGTGAAACCCTTGAACTTCCAATGAATAATACTTTGTCACTGTTTATACAGATTCAACCTAAAATACCAAGCTATTTTGGATCAGAGAATGACATAGTATGTTTCCCTAGTTTTTAAAAACCTGTATACAATATATAGTTTCATATTATGCTTCTTTTCATATTGCTTCTTAAATGAGAAGCCTCATGGAACCCTCCCCAAATTCTACCAAAGTGAGTCTTATGTTAGGATTGTAGGATGCTGGAATATGTTCTAAATAAGCATGCAGAAAAGTATATAGATTTTCAGTTGAACAATTCTTGCTTAGATTATGTTTGGTTTATTTTTATATTGTCTGAGGTATTATTTTAGTGACCCTGAACCTGTAACAAACTGTAAAGCCTTTACTATAGGAATAGTTGGTACAAAATAATACAATCCACATAAACCTTTCATCGTCACACAGCTGCCTGACTTTGAGAGGAATTCTTAAGGTTGGCTGGTCTTTGAGTTGCTGGGTCAAAATACCATCTTTGGTATTCTGCACATATCTCAGATTGTGCATGGGTCTTGCTGCTTGGCTGAATTTTCTTACAAATTTGATTATCATTTGACATGCTCTTGCTTTTCAAGTAGAAAAGCTCTTCAAAATTAAAATGTTGAACTTTTTTTTAAAGCTTGCTATTAGCTGAACATAATATGAGAAGATTTCATGTTGAACCAATGTGCGTTTTCTAGGACATTCCAGCTGGCAAGAGGAAGATCTTGACTCTGATTCTGAGCAAGGCTTTGTTACATACCTTGGTTTAGAATCTTATAAAGCTAGATTCAAGTTAAGGAATGTCCTCCCAATAGCTAATAAATGGCTGTACCTCCTAATTACATTCACTTTTCTTTTTCTATGTTATAATTTAACTTATAACTTGATATACATATGACTCAAGTTTACTACAACCTCTAGTATAGTTATTAAAGGAATACTAAATTAGGGTTAAAAGTGCTCTTAGGTTCTTACAGAAAGCTAACATTTCTTAATGCATTAATTTAGTCTTTGTGAATTTCATATTCTTTTAAAAAGTCTTGCAATTTTTTTGTGGTTACTCACACATTTTCAAACCACAAAAAAGGGTTTTTGGACCATGTTGCCCATTTCTTGCCCTTTTTCCAGATAGCTTACCTCTTTATCAGCACCACCATAATAATTCATTTAGTTTTTTCAGTTCTATTAGTTAGATAGCCCTATTTTATTTAAGAGAGTTTTCTTCATTTTTGAATGGTCTAATTAATTTTAAATACTTAAGCAGTGTCTATATATGGCTCCAAAATTGACATGATGCCAGGGCACATGGAAAGAATGACTTAACTGTTATTTCTACCACTGCTCCTTCCATAAGTATTTATCTAGTCCAAATGTTCTTCCAATATGGACTGAAGGAACAGATAGCATCAGAGAAACATATGGGTCCAGGGGAGTTTACTTTCTCAGGAAGCCTACTATTTAAAGAAAAATCTTTAAAGAACAGTCTTCTATGGCTTCCTGTATTTCCCTTTTATAATGACTTGTTTTGGAAAGACCCAAGGACAGAGGGGAAGCAGCCCTCTTGAAAAGAAGCCGAGTTATGTGAACAGCTCAGTACACTCTCACCATGGATGAACAAGCACTTTTCTTGGGCATGCCTAACATTGAGACAATTTTTAGGAAAAAATCTCAATCAGTGAGAAAGAAATAATGATGGATATGCTGTAAACTGGAGCAGCTTGGGAAGATTTGACGGTGCGCAGTGGGCCATGGGTATCACTTGGTCGGAAAAGTATAAATTGGAAAACTAAAGCACTTCGGGTGTGTGGTTGCTAAGGGGTGACTGAGTGATTGTTCCCAGCTAGCTTCACAGCCTAACTTGAGAGTGGATCAGGCTGCCTGGAGGCAGCCTGTGTGTGGGCGGTAACTCTTCTCTGACACAATTACACACCATTGCTTTTAACCTCCTGAGTTACAGATTTTAAACACATAGGAAACCTACACACAAGCTGTTTCCCCCACATAAAAGTTAAATGAACGATACTTAAATTCTTATATGTGGACAGGTCCACAGCATTCATGAACTCACAAGTAGTTAGATTGCCTGTACAAGACTTAGAGAAGCTCTCTCTCCCCTCTTGCTCTCGCTCTTCCCTTCCTGCTCCTGCCCTCGCCCCACTCCCTTCCCCCCTCTCTCCACATGCTCATAGCTGGCCTCTATTCTCTACTTCTCTTCTCTCTCTCTGTCTCTGTCTGTCTCTCTGTCTCTGTCTCTCTGCCTTTCTCTGCTTCTACTACCCTCTTAATTCCCCTTCCTATGCCCTTAATAAATTCTTTTCTAGACTTAAAAAAAAAAGACCTGCAGAAGATCAAGCCAATTAGCATTCTAGTACAGATAGGAAGGGGTTCATGGGTCCATGGGTTACTAAATTAAAGAGGTCACAGACATGGGGGTGGTAGGGAGGTAGGATGGATTTAGGAAAAATTGGAGTGAATATGATCAATATACAGTGAATGGAATTTTCAATGAATTAATAGAAACAATATTTTTGTATGTATATGGTGCCTGGGATCTTTCCCTGACCTATGTCTTCAACCTAAATGGCACTTGACAATGTAATGAGAAGTTTTTGGTAAAACAATTTTTTCCTTGAATTTTTTCTTGTGAATTTGTAATTATTAAAAATTATTTCTACAATAGCTTCAAGAGACTAGATTATAAACAATTTATGTTGCAGTAAAATTACTTTCTGACTCACAGCAGAGGTAGGAAGGTTCTGGATTTTTTTTTTTTAGTTATTTTTATTTTCTATATTCTATGTTTACATTTCAAAGGCTTTCCCCTTTCCCAGTTCCCACCCACCATAGTTCCCATAGTTCTTCTCCCCCCAACTATTCCCCAATCATTCCCCCTCCCCCCTCGGTTTCTTTACTAAACTGGATGCAATCTTTACATGCCCAGGGTCCTCTCCTTTCTTCTTCTTGGGAATCATTTGACTTGCTATTTGTGTCTTTATTTAGTGCTTCTGGGCTCATTAATATCCACTTATCAGTGATTGCATTTCATGTGCATTCTTTTGTGATTGGGTTAGCTCACTCAGGATGATATTTTCCAGGTCTAACCATTTACCTACAAATTGCATGAATTCATTATTTTTAATTGCTGAGTAGTATTCCATTGTATAAATATACCACACTTTCTGTATCCATTCCTCCTTTGAGGGATATTTGGGCTCCTTCCAATTTCTGGCTATTATAAAAAAGGCTGCTATAAACATAGTGGAGCATGTGTCTTTATTGCATGCAGGGGAATCCTCTGGGTATATGCCCAGGAGTGGTATGCCAGGGTCCTCTGGAAGTGCCATGCCCAATTTTCTGAGGAACCGCCAAACTGATTTCCAGAGTGGTTTTACCATTTTGCAATCCCACCAACAGTGGAGGAGTGTTCCTCTTTCTCCACATCCTCGCCAGCACTTGTTGTCTCTTGAGTTTTTAATCTTAGCCATTCTGACTGGTGTGAGGTGAAATCTCAGGGTTGTTTTGATTTGCATTTCCCTGATGACTAATGATGTTGAACATCTCTTAAGGTGTTTCTCGGCCATCCGAATTTCTTCTGGTGAAAATTCTTTTTTTAGCTCTGTGCCCCATTTTTTGATAGGGTTATTTGGTTCTTTGGGGTCTAACTTCTTGAGTTCTTTGTATATATTGGATATTAGCCCTCTGTTGGATGTGGGGTTGGTAAAGATCTTTTCCCACTTTGTTGGTTGTCGTTTTGTCCTTCGGACAGTGTCCTTTGCTTTGCAGAAACTTTGTAATTTTATGAGGTCCCATTTGTCGATTCTTGATCTTAGTGCGTACACTATTGGTGTTCTGTTCAGGAACTTTTCCCCTGTGCCCAAGTCCTCCAGGGTCTTCCCAAGTTTCTTTTCTAATAGTTTCAGTGTGTCTGGTTTTATGTGGAGGTCCTTGATCCACTTGGAGTTGATCTTAGAGCAAAGAGATAAGAGTGGGTCAATTTGCATTCTTCTGCATGTTGACCTCCAGTTGAACCAGCACCATTTGTTGAAAAGGCTATCTTTATTCCATCGGATGGTTGTGGCTCCTTTATCAAAGATCAAGTGACCATAAGTCTGTGGGTTAATTTCAGGGTCTTCAATCCTGTTCCATTGATCTGTTTGCCTGTTGCTATACCAATACCATGCAGTTTTTAACACAATTGCTCTGTAGTACTGCTTGAAGTCAGGGATATTGATTCCCCCAGAAGTCCTTTTATTGTTGAGAATAGTTTTAGCTATCCTGGGTTTTTTGTTGCTCCAGATGAATTTGAGAATTGCTCTTTCTAGATCTATGAAGAATTGATTTGGGATTTTGATGGGGATTGCATTGAATCTGTATATTGCTTTTGGCAAGATGGCCATTTTTACTATATTGATCCTGCCAATCCAGGAGCAAGAAATATTTTTCCATCTTCTGAGGTCTTCTTCGATTTCTTTCTTCAAGGACTTGAAGTTCCTGTTGTACAGATCTTTCACTTGTTTGGTTAGAGTTACGCCAAGATACTTTATGTTGTTTGTGGCTATTGTGAAGGGTGTTATTTCCCTAATTTCTTTCTCAACCTGCTTGTCCTTTGAGTACAAGAAGGCCACTGACTTGCTTGAGTTAATTTTATAACCTGCCACTTTGCTGAAGTTGTTTATCAGCTGTAGAAGTTCTCTGGTGGAGTTTTTTGGGTCGCTTATGTAAACTGTCATATCGTCTGCAAATAATGATAGTTTCACTTCTTCCTTTCCAATTTGTATCCCTTTGACTTCCTTATGTTGTCTAATTGCTCTTGCTAGAACTTCAAGTACTATATTGAAAAGATATGGAGAGAGAGGGCAGCCTTGTCTAGTCCCTGATTTTAGTGGGAATGCTTCAAGTTTCTCTCCATTTATTTTGATGTTGGCTACTGGTTTGCTGTAGATTGCTTTTACTATGTTTAGGTATGGGCCTTGAATTCCTGCTCTTTCCAAGACTTTTAGCATGAAAGGATGCTGAATTTTGTCGAATGCTTTTTCAGCATCTAATCAGATGACCATGTGGTTTTTTTCTTTCAGTTTGTTTATGTAGTGGATTACATTGATGGATTTCCATATATTGAACCATCCCTGCATCCCTGGGATGAAGCCTACTTGATCATGGTGGATGATCGTTTTGATGTGCTCTTGGATTCGGTTAGCAAGAATTTTATTTAGTATTTTTGCATCTATATTCATCAGAGAAATTGGCCTGAAGTTCTCTTTCTTTGTTGGATCTTTTTGTGGTTTAGGTATTAGCGTAATTGTGGCTTCGAAGAATGAGTTGGGCAGTGTCCCTTCTGTCTCTATTTTGTGGAATAGTTTGGAGAGTATTGGTGTTAAGTCTTCTTTGAAGGTCTGTTAGAATTCTGCACTAAAATCATCTGGTCCCGTACTTTTTTTGGTTGGGAGGTTTTCTATAACCCCTTCTATTTCTTTAGGGGTTATGGGACTATATAGCTGGTCTACTTGATGCTGATTTAATTTTGGTATTTGATATCTGTCTAGGAAATCGTCCATATCCTCCAGATTCTCCAGTTGTTTTGAGTATAGACCTTTGTAGTAGGATCTGATGATCTTTTGAATTTCCTCAGTTTCTGTTGTTATGTCTCCCTTTTCATTTCTAATTTTGTTAATTTGTATACTGTCTCTGTGTCCTTTGGTTAGTCTGGCTAAGGGTTTATCTATCTTGTTGATTTTCTCAAAGAACCAGCTCCTGGTCTTGTTGATTCTTTGTATGGTTCTCTTTGTTTCTATTTGATTGATTTCAGCCCTGAGTTTGATGATTTCTTGTCTTCTACTCCTCCTGGGTGAATTAACTTGTTTTTCTTCCAGGGCTTTAAGGTGTGCCGTTAAGCTGCTAGTGTATGCTCTCTCTAGTTTCTTTTTGGATGCACTTAGAGCTATGAGTTTTCCTCTTAGCACTGCTTTCATTGTGTCCCATAGATTTGGGTAGGTTGTACCTTCATTTTCATTGAATTCTAAAAAGTCTTTGATTTCTTTTTTTATTTCTTCCTTGACCAAGGTGTCATTGAGTAGAGTATTGTTCAGTTTCCATGTGTATGTGGGCTTTCTGTTGTTTTTGTTGCTATTGAAGACCACTCTTACTCCATGGTGATCTGATAAGAGGCATGGGATTAGCTCGATCTTCTTGTATTTGTTGACATCTGTCTTGTGACCGATTATATGGTCTATTTTGGAGAAGGTACCATGCGGTGCTGAGAAAAAGGTATATTCTTTAGCTTTAGGATGAAATGTTCTATATATATCTGTTAAATCCAATTGGTCCAGAGTTTCAATTAGTTTCACTGTGTCCCTGTTTAGTTTCTGCTTTCCTGATCGGTCCATTGAGGAGAGTGGGGTGTTGAAGTCACCCACAATTATTGTGTTAGGTGTAATGTGTGCTTTAAGCTTTAGTAAGGTTTCTTTTACGAAGGAGGGTGCCCTTGCATTTGGAGCATAGATGTTCAGTATTGAGAGCTCTTCCTGGTGGATTTTCCCTTTGGCCAGCAAGAAGTGACCTTCTGAGTCTCTTTGGATGATTTTAGGTTGAAAGTCAATTTTATCTGATATTAGAATGGCTACTCCAGCTTGTTTCCTGAGACCATTTGCTTGTAAAATTGTCCTCCAGCCTTTTACTCTAAGGTAGTGTTTGTCTTTAACACTGAGATGTGTTTCCTGTATGCAGCAAAATGTAGGGTCCTGTTTCCGTATCCAGTCTGTTAATCTATGTCTTTTTATTGGGGAATTGAGTCCATTGATTTTAAGAGATATTAAGGAATAGTAATTATTACCTCCAGACATTTTTGAAATTATATTTATTTATCTTATTTATTTTTTATATTCGAGAGGTTATCTTCTTTTGGGTTTGATGAGAGGAGGTTTCTATCTTGCTTCTTCCCGGGTGTAGTTTCCGTCCTTGTCTTGGTGTTTTCCTCCTATTATCCTTTGTAGGGCTGGATTTGTGGAGAGATATCTTGCAAATTTGGTTTTGTCATGGAATACCTTGATGTCTCCATCAATGGCAATTGAGAGTTTTGCTGGGTAAAGTAGTTTTGGCTGAAGTTTGTGTTCTCTTAGAGTTTGCATGATATCTGCCCAGGATCTTCTAGCTTTCATGGTCTCAGGTGAGAAGTCTGGTGTTATTCTGATAGGTTTTCCTTTATATGTTACTTGGCCTTTTTCTCTTGCTGCCTTTAGTATTCTTTCTTTGTTTATTACATTTGGAGTTTTGATTATTATGTGACGGGATGTATTTCTGTTCTGGTCCAGTCTGTTTGGGGTTCTATAGGCTTCTTGTATATTCATGGGCATCTCTCTCCTTAGGTTGGGGAAGTTTTCTTCCATAATTTTATAGAAGATATTAGCTGGCCCTTTAACTTGTAAATCTTCACTCTCGTCTATACCTATAATCCTTAGGTTTGGTCTTCTCATAGTGTCTTGGATTTCCTGGATGTTTTGGGTTACCACCTTTTTGCATTTAGTATTTTCTTTGACTGTTGAATCAATGGTTCCTATGGTATCTTCGGCTTCTGAGATTCTGTCTTCTATCTCTTGTATTCTATTGTTGATACTTGCGTCTATGGCCCCTGATTTCTTCCCTAGGTTTTCTATCTCCAATGTTGTCTCCCTCTGTGATTTCTTAGTTGTTTCTACTTCTGTTTTTAGTATCTGGATGGATGTGCTCAGATCTTTCGCTTGCTTGATTGTGTTTTCATGAATTTCATTAATAGATTTTTGTGCTTCCTCTTTCATAGCTTCTACTTGTTGGCCCACGTTCTTCTGTAGTTCTTTAAGTGACTTTTGTCTTTCTTCCTTATTGTCTTCTTCTCTTTGATCCATCTTCTCCTGCATTTCTTGAAGTGATTTTTGTATTTGCCTCATAAAGGCTTCTAACTTTTGATCCATTTTCTCCTCTATTTCTTTACGAGATTTTTCTATGTGTTCAGCTACCAGCATCCTGACCAGTGATTTTATATCCAAGTCTTGTTTTTCTGGTGTTTTAGGGTATCCAGGGATTCCTGTTGTTGGAGAACTGGGTTCAGATGCTGTCATGTTGCCTTGATTTTTGTTAGTAACGTTCCTTCGTTTTCCTTTTGCCATCTGGTTATTTCTGGTTTTAGTTGGCCTTGTTGTCAGTGGCTGGTGTTTGAATCTCCTGTGAGGCTGGGCTCACCTGTTGTTTCTCTATTGGTGAATATGTGTGACTGCTGCTTTAAGGGATCATAAGCTGGCTGCCACCCATGCGATTGTAGCCCCTGTTGGAGTCTGTCTACCTGGGCTTCTCCAGCTGTGTCCTGGTTGCAAGGAACTCCGAGAGCCTAGCAGATCCCCCGTGAGGGTAGCCCTGGAAGGGGTGTTTACCTGGGCCTTTCCAGCTATGTCCTGGTTGCAATATGGAGGCTCGTTGCTACCACTGGTCCAGGGGCCGGCGAGCTGGTTGCAGAATGCAGCCTCGGTGCTCGCCAGAGGGCACGGGAATGTCCCACAGAGCCTGGGCCTTTCCAGCTGTGTCCTGGTTGCGATATAGAGGCCCGCCGCTACACTGCTGGTCTAGGGGCCGGCGAGCTGGTTGCAGAACGCAGCCTAGGTGCTCACCAGAGGGCTCGGGGATGTCCCACAGAGCCTGGGCCTTTCCAGCTGTGTCCTGGTTGCAATATGGAGGCCCGCCGCTACACCGCTGTTCTAGGGGCCGGCGAGCTGGTTGCAGAACGCAGCTTAGGTGCTCACCCGAGGGCGGGGATGTCCCACAGAGCCTGGGCCTTTCCAGCTGTGTCCTGGTTGCGATATGGAGGCCCGCCGCTACACCGCTGGTCCAGGGGCCGGCGAGCTGGTTGCAGAAGCAGCCTTGGTGCTCGCCAGAGGGCTCGGGGATGTCCCACAGAGCCTAGGCGGGACTCCGCCTGCTTGGCTCCGAGACCCTAGCAGATACCCCCGTGAGTGTAGCCCTGGAAGGGGTGTTTACCTGGGCCTTTCCAGCTGTGTCCTGGTTGCAATATGGAGGCCCGCCGCTACACCTCTGGTCGATTTTTTTTTTTTGTATGTACTACATTCTTTTTAGAAGACTGGAAGACTGAATTTGTAGAGTGGCCGAAGGCTTTAAGATGGTCTTGGTGTGGATAAATTTGAGCACATTCCTATTATGTGAGTAGGGGAGAACAATTAAAAATATCTCAAAAATGGATTTCCCTTTTTAAATATATAGCTCCCTCTTTTAAATATTATAGCCTAACACTATATATATCTTAACATGTTGGACTTAGATTTGTGACTTGTGACTGTTTGTTGTTGACCAAAACATGTTTGATACTTGAAATTTCTTTGTAGTATTTTTGTACTCTTAGAAGAATATTAAAATAA
Organism: Apodemus agrarius; assembly: GCA_964023405.1. NCBI lineage: Eukaryota > Metazoa > Chordata > Mammalia > Rodentia > Muridae > Apodemus > Apodemus agrarius. The sequence goes on from OZ030011.1 coordinate 84,188,235, forward strand.
TTCCACCAATACTTGGTAAAAACAAAACTGTGGGTGAGAGAATGGAGCTTCTTGGTTGAAAAATGAGAAGATGCTATAAAAGCCAATATAATAATTTGATGTATAAGTTAAAGCTTCCTCCTCTATTATTATTTTAGTAAGATATTTTGCTGGAATGCCCTCTTTATGGGAAACAGTATGATATTTCAACACATTCATACGATGGGAGTAATAATCAAATTGGGGCACTAGGCGTTTCCTTATCTTCCTTACCTTCTTTTCTTTTGTGCATGAAGAATTTTAGGCTTATTTTTGAGATAAAATTGATTGTTCTAATTAATATTTACCTTACTTCAATGTAAAAATCAGAATTAATTATTTACCTATGCATGGCCAGGTGTGGGATTTGGTGCCTGTAGCTGCAGTCTCAAGGTTGTGAGTTGGAAGGAGACCTCTCCAAACCCCTGTGTGGCTGCTGTCAGAAAGAAAGCTACCTTTTGAGATGTATGTAGAAACATTATTTTTCTATTTGGCACCCTGCAGAAAAGATAGAACAATCTTGAGCATGTACTGCACCATAATTCAAACTCCAATAATTAGATTTTACATTGCAGCAACTTTCCACATAAGAAAAGCCTGGCTTATAAGAATCAGTGAAGAACTGAATGAGATTATGTAAGAGTAACATTTTAGAAATACAAAGGCCATCTGACCCATTGGCTTTGTTACTTTTTAGTTGTTTAGGAAATACCTAGGATAGGCACAGAGATAGCTTCTTATGTAGGAAATAGAGAAAATATACTTATGCCTTAAATTATTTTATGAGAAACACAAAACTTAAAATTGATATATTGTTTCAAATACATATAAATACATAAATTTTAAAGTTGATCGGGATCATTTTTACTTAAAAAAATACCGCCATATACTAAAATATTTTACTGAGAGAGAATACGGAAGTGGAGGATGAAAGTTTTAATTGGTTACCTTATCTGGCACAATGGGAGGGATGGCCCTTGGCGCCGTGGAGGCTCGCTGCCCCAGCAAAGGGGGATGCTAGGGTGGTGAGGCGGGAGTGGGTGGGGAAGCACTATCAGAAAGGCAGCAGGAGGGGGATATGATAGAGGTTTTGTGGGGGAGAAACCAGGAAGGGGGACAATATTTGAAATGTAAATAAATAAAATAACCAATAAAATATATATAACACCTAAGTGTTAATGAATTTATACAATTCATCTTGACAACTTGCACTCTGCTTTTAAAATTTAACCAAGTAGAAAAAAAATAGATACAATTATACACGGATTGATCCCTATGGCGGGAAAACATATTTGATGGTTAAAAAAGAAAGAAAATGCGTCATCAAGGCTCTTTAAATGTTGACATAAAGGGCTTCCGATAGATTAGGATATTTCTATGTGAGTTTAAAGATAGTAGCTGTATCTTCTTTGCTTGGCATAGACATAATGTCACTCAGAGGAAGGATCATGGCGTGTCCTGAGAAAACCACATTGGAAGATCTACATTTTACAGGATTTTCATTGTTTTTGAACAATTTATCACTTTCTTGAGTTGCATAATAAAATATCCATGGTTAGATGACATAATTTGCTGGTGTTTGTACTTGATAAAAGTGTCTTGTGCTCCTACTCCAGAGAGATTAGATCTCTTCTCTTGTTTCTACCATGACTTGTGGGATAATGACATGAAATTTATCTTGTTGCCCTTTTTCATTTGTCAGTAATGAAATGGTGGGGAGTTCTAATCATCAGATACTGAAGACTGACAGTTTTGTTGTTGTTTGGTTTGGTTTTGCTTTTATGAGACTCAGTCTAACTATGTAGCCTTGTTTGGCCTCAGACTCAGTGATAACTGCCTGTCCCAGTCTTCCAAGTGCTGGGTTTAAAAGCACAAATCACCATGATGACAGGTATTTAAGTCCATGATACAGTGGCTCCAGTGGAATGGCTTTTAACTTGGCAAGCTCAGGTTCTAGTTGTCACTGTTTTTTGAGATAAGGTCTTATGCATTCCAGGATGCTCTTTTTCTCCTGGAGACCTTCCTGAACTTTTGATCCTCTCATCTTTGCCTCCTGAGGGTTGGGATAAGAGATTACAGGTATGCACTACTACACCTATCTATTGTAATACTGGAGACTGAACCAGGGCTTCATGCATGCTAGGCAACCACTCTATCCACAGAACTATCCCCAGCCCCAGGATTTAACTTAACATATTGATGAAGTGTTGCATAGCCAGTACACAATGTAGAGTGAAGCTGTCATGGGTGGGTACCCAGGATTATAGGCCATTTCCAGCAAGGTCTAAAAAATAGATAGAGCCTTCCTGAGTCTCAGTTAGATTTGTCACATTAGTATGATATCAGTAGCTCCTAACTCACAGAATTATTAAGAGACTATATATTAATGTCTTCAAGGCTATCAGGAGACAATACGGCTCACAGTAAGTGTTACCTCATTAGCTATTTTTATGATTACATGTTGGGACTGATGTCAGCTGAGCAGAGATGACCCCAGTACCTTCAGGCAACTGGGGATGGGAAGAGATACCTTGGTGTGTCATGCTACTGCCAAGGGAGGGACTACACAGTTTCTAAGGGGTGTTATAAGGAATGTATCATTAGTCTAGATTAGTGCTGGGACACAAAAAGACGTCTCTCTCTCTCTCTCTCTCTCTCTCTCTCTCTCTCTCTGTCTCTCTCAAGATTTATTTATTTATTTATTATATATAAGTACACTGTAGCTATCTTCAGACACACCCGAAGAGGGCATCAGGTCTCATTACAGATGGTTGTGAGCCACCATGTGGTTGCTGGGATTTGAACTCAGGACTTCTGGAAGAGCAGTCAGTGCTTTTAACCGCTGAGCCATCTCTCTAGCCCCCAAAAGACGTCTATTTTTTTTTTTTTGTAGAAGGTACAAAGAATGAGAAAAATAAAAAAGAACTGACAAGAAACAACACAATCAAATATGGGAGAGATGATTCCTTTGGACAGAAGTTAAAGATTCTTTTTTTTCCTATATTTTTTGTTTACATTCCAAATGCTTTCGTCTTTCCCAGTTCCCACCTCCCCATAAGTCCCATAAGCCCTCTTCCCTCCACCCATACCCAATCCCATTTTTCTGTCCTGGTACTCCCCTACAATGCTGGATCAAGCCTTTCCAGGACCAGGTCCCTCTCCTTCCTTCTTCTTGGGAATAATTTGATATGTGAATTGTGTCTTGAGTATTCAGAACTTCTGGGCTAATTAATATCCACTTATCAGTGATTGCATTCCATGCGTATTCTTTTGTGATTGGGTTACTTCACGTAGGATGATATTTTCTAGTTCCAACCATTTGCCTAAAAATTTCATGAATTCATTGAAAACTTGGCATGACACTTCCGGAGGACCCTGCTATACCACTCCTGGGCATATACCCAGAGGATTCCCCATCATGCAATAAGGACACATGCTTCACTATGTTCATAGCAGCCTTATTTATAATAGCCAGAAGCTGGGAAGAACCCAGATGTCCCTCAATGGAGGAATGGATACAGAAAATGTGGTATATATACACAATGGAATACTACTCAGCAATTAAAGATTCTTATTCAGTGAACTCACAGTGTGAGTGAGCGAGCCACTATGAGGCATCTGAGCTTGAGCTGAGTTTTAACTCTTCTTGCATTTCTCCTCTAGTGAGAGGGACTTTGGAGATGGAGACGGGGTACACAGACATGGGACAGCCACCTCCTTTTCAGAGAGTAAGTAAACTGATCACTTGTAAAAAGGCAGGGTACATAGAGACAGGCTCAGGCATCAATGGGATGAAGGCACGCAGGTTTCTGACTTCTGCTGGTGATTCACAGACTCTCAACAGGGGTGGGAAGTCGAGGCTTTGTCCAAGGACAGCTGTCTGAAACTTCTTTTCGGTTCTAACTCACCTCATAGCAAGTCATGGCCAAATGCTACAGCTCCTTTAGGTAATTGCTACTAGACTGTAGTTTGGAAGGAAAAAAAAACTTGACATTTTAAAAGGAGGAAGACAGAGAAATTGGTCTAATTTTAAAGGGTGGATGAATAATAGAGTATTTGTGCCGTCTCATTGAGGGTCAGCTCAGATGGCTCATGGTTACTTCTTTTGGCCACCCAGACACAAGGACAGATTTATCACACTGGTGAATAATATGATTTTCGTATCATGAACATAATTGCAAACTATAAATACAAACTTCTGAGTGGGCTCAGCCCCAACAGCCTTTAACTGCGACAGAGAGCAAGGCGGGATGGTTTTTCCAGGAGCATACCGGAAACCTAGTTTTCTGAAAATAACAGTTGTTCGCTAAGTGAACTATCGGGGTTCAAGCCAGACATAGAGATGGGGAAACAACATCAGTAAATCCAAATGAAAGTGACTAGTTTCTTTTTTAAAGGAAATAAATTTTCTTCCAACTCATTTAGAAGTTCTGAAAAGGGGGCACTGTTAGTTGATTGGTTTATAGAGTAAGTTACAATGTTGCAGATGTAATGTTGGGCCCAATAGTTTAAAAATACCACAGTCATGGACAGCAGCCTTTATTCCACGCTGTGATTTTTCTGATGTTCAAGTCCATCAGGCTTTGATGAAGAAATAGATTTTTTTTTTTAATGAGTTAATTTCAAACTCACAGAGGGCCTCATTGAATTGGCTTCTACTCTCTCTCCTCAAGCAAACCCAGGGTTCATGCTGTTTGGGTTACTAATTCTTCCTCTCAGCTTTATGTAATTATCCAAAGTTTGTTAAGTACTTCCTCATTTCCATCAACAGAGCAGTGCCTGACACCAGATTCTTTTTTGTTTATTTATTTATTCTTCGCTTATATATTCTATCCTGATTGCGGTTTCTCCTCCCTCCTTTCCTCCCAACCAGTTCTAGTTACCATCCTGTCTCCCCTGATCCACTCCTCTTCTGTTTCTCTTCAGAAAAGGGCAGGACCTCCTAGGGCTCTCAACTAAACACACCATAACAAGTTACAAGACTAGGCACAACCCCTCATAGCAAGACTGAATGAGGCAACCCAGGAGGAGGAAAAGGATCCCTGGGTCAGAGACAGCATCTGTCCCCATTATTAGGACTTCCACAGGCAGAGTAAGCTACCCAACCACCATATGTATGCAGAGGACCTTGGCCAGACCCAATCAGGGTCCCTGATTGCTGCTTCAGTCTCTGTGAGCCTCTATGAGCCTTAGCTGATTCCGTGGACTGTGTCCTTGTGGTGACACCAGATTCTAATTCCTATTGCTGCCAGGGATGAGCATCTGGAGTTCCATTGTTCTCTTTTCTTTATTGTTTTAAAATTTAAAGACAGGGACTCACTGTGTAGCTCCAACTGGCCTGGAACTCACTTTGTAGACTCCAGCTGGCTTGGAACTTACCGAGATTGTTCTGTCTCAGCCTTTTAATTGCTGGAATTAAAATTTTGGCAGGGTACCATCATGCTCTGCCAAAATTCTTGGTACAAAGGAATAATGTAATGGAATATTTCTCAATTTATAGGAGGCTATTGAAAATCAAGAACATTGGTTTGTACTAATCTTCCATTAAAATACAGTTCTGAGTGATCTCAGAGAGAAGCTCTATTTCAGTGGATTGCTCATGCTGCTTTGTTATAACTACGTGATTATATAATTTTATGAACCAGGGCATCTTCAAAGGAGAGATTAGATGTAAACTTGGACTGTCCTAAGCAACAGCAGCTCACAGACGCACCAGGAGGTAGGGCTGTCTGCTTACACCTGGGCGGGTCAGCAAGCAGAAGGAGCCCACAGCAGGGCTGAGTCACACACCTCCAGGCCCACCCCCCACGTGACTCACCTTTCCTCAAGGCTCCACTCCTAGAGGTTATATATGCTTCTCAAACAGGACCACAGGCTGGGATAGAATGTGCAAACCCATGAGTCTGTGAGGAACATTCCCACAGACCATAAGAGCCATATGTATTTGCCTTGTGTCACTGTGAATTTCTTTCATATCATTAAAATTCGTGTTTCTTTTTTGATATTAAAATTTACCTCTATTTTTATTTATTAACTGGAATAGGCTCTAGAATGTTTCTAGAATGAAAACTAGTTCATAGAGCATTTTGTATCAGACAGTCCACTATTTAAAAATCGACCTTTGTTTCTTGACTGGGCTCCTTTACTACATCTGTAGTTTTGTTTTATTTAACACTAGGATTTTAAAGAAGTTTTGTTAAGACCTTCACTAACAGTCTCTCTCAGGGGACTCTGAATACAGGATAATGCTCAGTATTGAGTCTGTTTGTTTAATGGTAAAAAATAGTGGTCAAATACCTTCTGTGCTGTACAGATTATCTCAGTTATAGAAACACATGGCTGTCTATGTAACTGGTATTATAGTTAAGTTGTGTATTTAATATTCTTGATTATAGGATTTGCATAAAAGTGTTCAAATGAAAAATAAATTTCAAGTTTTAGTATGGTAACTGTGCGTGGAGGGTGCTGCTGTTCAAAACACATTGGGAAAGATACGTTCTTCAAAAATGTATGAACTAAAAGAAACTTTCTTAAGTCCTATGAATTATGGCAATTTTGAAAAAATGTGTTTTTCTGAGTGTTACAAGTGCATGTCAGATGGCTCAGATGGTGATTGTATTCAAGTTTAGACCATCGGTTTTCAATTGGGCAGGCTCGAAAGCATAGCCATTGAGCTGGGAAAGTACATCATCTTGGTCACATCAAAACAACCTCTTTAATTATAAAATAGACCCCATTTCTTTGAGAAGGAATAGAGAGAAACTAATTAGAATTTTGCACATGTTCAACATTTGTTATTTATGTGAAACAGTCTTTCAATGGCATTTACAAGGCAATTCTGCTGATGTAGAATATTAAATGTATTTCTCAGCTAAACCAGGGCAGCTGCATAGGAGACCGCATCGCACATTTATACTTAAAACTGGAAAATATGTAATACTCATCACAAGTGTAATATTTTTGTCTGACTTTGAAAACATGTGAAATTAACCCATGAATTTTAAAATTTTTATTTATTTTTATTTAAATTAACAAACAAGATATTAGATCTTGTCACCTATCCTCTTGCTCCCCTCAATTCTTGGCTCTACCCTCTCCACACAGTCTAGTGTCATCTTTCATGTCACATGTGTCATTTTAAATAAAACCACTGCGATTTTTCTTTTATTATCTACAAATGCACAGTTACATACAATGTTGCATCTGGCTGATCTGCAAGATCTTTAAGCAGAAAAGAACGATTTTCTGTTACTGAGCATCCTGGATACGGTGTCTGGAAGGCCTTCATGGTTGAGGAGGAGATTCAGCACACACAGGCAGCAGTTCTCAGACTTCTGCACACAAAGGATTAACTCTAGGCTAACTGACCACAGGCTGTTTATCAATTGTTCTTGTCATGATTGGATGCTTACATGAAGAAGGATAAGGTTGAATCCATATTTCATACTGTAAGTGTCAATCATGAAGGCAATGGTCCAAGGATGCTAGGTTAAAGAAAACAGGATAAACTACAGGTGAAAATCTGTGTGATTATAGATGAGGTAGCACTTTAAAAAATAGTATGAAAGGAAAAGAAATATATGATAAAAATTAAAACATTTGTTCTTTGAAGGAAGTTATGAATTAAAAAGACAGCCTACAGCATTGAACACATTTTTGGGAATAATAAATCTAGTAAAGGACTTTTTTAAAAAAATAATAATTACAACTCAATAACAAGTAGAGATCTCAATTAAAACTTCCTAAGAGTGGTTGTCAAAAAAAATGATATTTTGACTGAAGAAATAAGAAGAAAAACAAAAACGGAAAGAAGAAAAAGAAAAAGAAAAAGAAAAAGAGAAGGAACAAAGAAAATCAGAAATCCCACTCATGACATTGGCTAACCTTGGATATTCTCCTACAAAACTTGGGCATTATATGCACCTATGCATTCACAATTTCCATTAATTTCTGAGACAATTAAGCAAGTGACATGTATCAACAATTTTTATTGCAGTCTTGATGTTTCTATATGTCATTGCTTCTGTCAGCCCTAAGCTTCAATGTGATACTAACAATTCATCTAAATCTTTCATTCATTCTTCTCTCTAGACTGGACTCCAACTATTTCATTTCTCATAGTGTCTTCTGTGTCCTGCTATTTCTGGGGGCACCACAGAGACCAGTACAATAAAGATACTTTGCTATTCTTGATTTGGCTCTATACATGCATTTCTTTGTATTTTGCATACTAGTTTAAATCACAGTTATTTTTTTTAGGCTGTACTTACAGGCAAATATACTCCTAAGTTCCATTCTGGTATGTATTTTATTATGGGCTCTCCAGAGGATGTAACATTTTCTATGAAGCATAAATCATTCTCCCACTTGCCTGGTTCAAAGCAGTGATTTAGTCCATCTTCTCTCCATCGTCAGGTCTCATGGGGTGAAGCTCTCAACGTGTGTTGCCTTCTGAGCATTCCTGGTTGTATCCAAAACTCTCAGACTTCAATCTGTTAGCACCACTTAGTTTAGCACATTTTATCTAAGCTTTAATCAGCTTTCAGCATCTGGAACAGGACAGTATCTCAGTTCCTATTCTGTACATAGCCACTTGTCACTCCCTGCCCCTGGACTTCTCTGACTCAGCAGTAGGTGATTGCCATAGGGGTGGATGCCCCTGTTACCACTGAATAAACAACTGAGACTCGTAGGGGAGTTCATATCCATAGAACTGCATCTGGCTAGTAGGAAAGGGACCAACATAAATAATGGTTCTTCTGTGTCTCCTTGGTAGATATTTCATATATGAGTTTTATAAAGCCCCTTCAAGGATTTCCCAGGATTAATCATCAGTCTATCACAGCTGTGGCCAACTGGGATACACACACACACACACACACACACACACACACACTTTTATGGCCTCTTTTACTGTTTTACCTTCTGTCTTTACTCCACTTCTATTCCCTGAGCTGGAATTCTTAAATAATCAGCCTTCAACAAGAGATTGTCTCAAATCTTGCTTTTGAGAGAATTTAGGATTAGGTATGTGTCACACATCTTAAATACATTTTATTTTTTATCTACTTAGTTTGCTTACTAGATTTAGAAAGATTTCACTTCTAAGTATCGTTCACAGACACATTGTCCTGTCTGACTCCAGGGAAGACCCTCCAGATGATACATTGTCATTGTTCTTGATGCACACTTGGTTTAATATGGATTTAAGGAATTCCTATGGAGACTTTGACTATATTAACCTCCATATACGTTTTCCACCTTATGCAGCTGGCTTGGCCTTGCCCACGAACAGCTTATGCTTCTTGATTAATAATAGGAAGAACTACCCTTGTACTTTCAGAAAATCTAAAGCTCTTTGAGATGAAGTTGATGAAAGGTGAACTGTGGGATGTTCACGGTGCTGTGGCTGTAGTTGCAAGAAAATGAACCAAAGGACTTCCTTTCATTAGCATCCCTCAGCTGGTCTGCATTCTCTTTCTGCCTTGTCTCTAATGGTTTCTCCTCTCAGTTACAATCTTCATGGTAGTGACATTTCTGTTTATTCCTGTGAATTTTTATAGGTCCTGCTGTGCATGTTTTAAACACAGATGTAAATCTCCTCCATATTACTGTATTGTTAAACCATCCTGTATATCAATTTCCCAGATCCTACTTTCTCATTTTCATCAATCTATTTCCTCCTAATGCATGCCCCCTCATCCCCACACCCACACCCCAGGTCAGGCTTGTGCTCCATAACACACTGGACATCAGGCACTGATTCTATCGTCTTTTAAGTTCTGTGTTCTCTTAAACTGCTCTCACTGCAGTTTTAGCTTTGAGCATTTCACACTTGGTAAAATTTGGTTGCAGAAGTGGATAGATAGATGAATTTATTTTTTAAAAACTCTGCATTTTCCCATTATTTCTCCTTTAATCATTTCATCAAGCAACCATTGGCTATTATATGAGGAAAATCTCATCTAATTATGAATGCTAACACACATGGATTTGGATAGAGTCTCTGCTTCATTCTTTAGGGCTTGGCACTAGAAATCTGACTAGGATGACTCAGAAATAAAGGAATGACAGACATAGAAACGTGGGCTTCAGGAGATTGTGCTTGCTTTGATGGAGGACCTTCCATATAACCAGGAAACTCAAGAGTGTTTATGTACAGTTTAAGAAGGAAGGTGGAACTTGTTTTGGTGGGAGGTCTCTGTAGAGCAGCAGTGTGAAGCTGTAAATATCCAGGAGAAGGAAGCTACTTTCAGTGCTTCTTGCATGTACAGTCAACATTTGTGTACAGGGGAAAGGTTTTGACATTTCCAGTGGTCTGAGCATTGAAATTCTTGATGTGGTCCTGCACATGTTAATAACACACATCCATTCAGGACTTCATGTTCTCTCTACAACTCTTAGAAGCTGGTAATGAATGTTCTCATTTGCTGAATGGCTCTCTTAGGATTTGTGAGTAAACCCATAGACTGGAGAATGTTTGGTGGTATAAAAATGATTAAAGAAAATGACTTAAGTCATTATAATTTTATTTATCTCATCAAGAATCATCTTGTAAGCTTTATTTTATAGATATGCAAGCAATTATATGATATTATGGTTGAAAGAATTTTAATGTATAATATGCATGGCTTCAGATAAAGTTTATTGTTAAGAACTAGAATTAATTTATTAATTAACTTTTATGTGCACATATTGGGCCACAGGACAATTTGAGGTAGTCAGTTATTTCCTTCTATTGAGTCCTAGGGACTGAACCAAGATTGTTAGATTTGACAGCAAGCATCTTTACCTACTCAGACATCTCTCTTGTCCAACAATCAGAAATGTTTTACTAACAATATTTAAAAATCAGGAAAATTTAGAAAGTACATATTGCTATCTTGACTGAGAACCATCTTTAAAACTAAGTAAGTCTTATAAAATGCCTCTTCAGGGTATAAAGATCAATTGTTAATTTGTTACCCAGAAAATGTTGATTCCCAACATCAAGTCAAAACAATAACTCAGCCGGGTAGTGATGGTAGTGCAGGCCTTTAATCCCAGCACTCAGGATGCAGAGGCATGTGGACCTCTGTGAGTTTGAGCTCAGCCTAATCTATACAGCAAGTTCCAGGAGAGCCAAGGCTACAGAGAAACCCAGCTTCAACTGCCACTCCTTACTCCTCCAAAATAGACAAGCCAAAAAACAAACAAAAACCCTAACAAAACAAAACAGTAAGTTAGTCTATCATAATTTTACATGAATATTGGAGTTAATGGTATTTTTAAAGTTAATTTATTGAACATAACACAAATCATCTAAAATTCTAAGAAAACATTAAATATGAAAAATTATAATTGTGTCTCTACAATATGAAATGGCTGCAACTATACAATATAAACTTGACAAAAGCCTGGAAGGTTTTCAGAATTAAAAAAAAGTTACATCTTTCTAATTAAGGAAAATTGGAAGGGAATTAATAAAGATTATGACTGGTGATCTATTTTTGTTTTGTTTTGATAGATTGAAAATTGAAGATGAAAAAAGAATTATCTAGAATGCCTTCCTCTGTGTGTCATGGAAGATGTATGCCACCGAGGAACTGGGAATCAGAGTGTCAGTCATCTCTTCCATTTGATTAATAGTTGGGCACAGGATTTTTTCAATATTCAAACTCAGAAGTGTCCTCAAAGTATCTCAATAGCAGGTTTAAAATCAACCATATTTCCATTGATGACTGTTTACTATGACCCAAGTGTTTTGCCTTTTAAGAAGGAAAGATGATATTCTTTGATTCTAAAGTGTACTGAACATGCATCATGTTTTTCTACAATGTAATTGTGAAATATATTTGATAAAGTTGCATTGCTATACTCAACAGGAAAAGTTAGTTTCCATTATAGTATCTACTGACTGTGACTCTAGCAGCTTCAAACCTTTAAGCTGTCCTTAGTTGATCCTTATGACATTTAGCTAAGTTAGCAAAGAATAAGCTGTCATTGTACTTGTGACCCATCTTTCAAAACACAGTTTTTATTTAGAGATATGAAAAGTCATGACACTCTTGTAGCCTTGCATTAATCAATCATTGTTGAAAGGATGGCCCTTACAAAAGAGTTTTTTTCCCCATTAGTAGATCAGAGCAATTACAGAGGTTCACAGCCAGACATTATGGAGAGTGAGAGACTTTGGAACAGTCAGCCCTAAATGGAGGTCTCTATCAAATATCTCTACTCAGTGCTCAGGGAACTCTGCCAAGAGAAGGAAGAAAGAATGTAAGAGCCAAAGGGCACAGGGGACCCCAAGAAAACCAGGTCCTTCCTCTAAATCAACATGATCAAAGCACATGTGAGTTCAGAGACTGAGGCAGCATGCACAGGGCCTGCATGGGTCTGCTCTACGTTCGTTGATATATATTATGCTTCCAGTTTAGTGTATCTTGGATTTTCCAAGACTGTGACCAGCTGTTCTCTGTTCCTTGTGCCTTCTCTTGGGCTCTTTTTCTGCTTTCTGTTTGTTTTGTCCAATTCCAATGTCTTGGTTTTATTATATTATATTGCCTCAGGTGCCTGTTTTCTACTGAGAGCCAGAAAGGGATGGTTCTGAATGGGAGGGTAAGAGGAGAAGGACTGGAAGGAGTAGAGGATTGTGAGACTGTAATCAGGATATATTAACAAAAATCTATTTTAAAGAAAGGAAAAATAAAGATGTAAAAGAGATAGATAGATAGATAGAGAGAGAGAGAGAGAGAGAGAGAGAGAGAGACAGACAGACAGACAGACACACACACACACACACACACACACACACACACACACACAGGTTGGTGGAGTCACCAGGATCACCAGCATGTGGAGTGAGGATGTTATTTGCCAATGATGCTAACTCTAATGTGCCAACATAAATAGGCCCAGTAAAGTTAACTTTAATTAAATCCAAATTTACCGTGGAAGCACAGACTTTTATGAAGCAAGCTATTAAGTGTTAAGTACATTTGCTGTCCCTGACAGTGAAGAACATCTTTTCTTGACTTTCTTACAAGAATTTATTTCTATATTTGGCTATTATTCTGGCATTTGCCTACATGTGAGTCTCTATGAGATAATGAAGCTCAGAATTCCAGCTACTCTTCTGTTCAGGTTTCATCCTACAAGATCTATCCAAATGTCTATATTTATAGTTGAAAACATCTGAAGTTTTAGTGTTTTTATACTACTACGCAATTGCTAATTATATGGTGCTTTTTTAGTTTCTCACATACACCCGGCCTCTTTTATGCTTTTGCAATCCAGCCAAAGTTAGAAAAATGTCTATATTTCTTCAAGTAATCAATCACAATAATGAAAATGTGAGAATTTGGGCATTAGTGTTCAGCGTCTGTTTTGTGCCTACTATAACTCTGTCCCTCTAGGAATTAGTGTCATCATCTTCTGGTTTCTGCTTGGGCTGTGTTTGCTGCTTAAGAAGAAAGGAATTGGAACCAAGACCAAAAGATGACCAGAATATCAGAGTACATATCAGGGGCTATACAGCAAGGAAGTCAAGAGAGTGGGCTAGCCCTTTCCAATATTAAAAGAACCCATGCCCAGAGAAAGGCAAGAATGAAGAGAATTTCCTGATAAAGTTCTATCTTTGCTGACAGATCTTCCTTAGGACTGGCTTTCCTCCCATAATTTGTTCTTTGAATATTTTTTATATATGTATATCTTGATCATATCTCTCTTTCATTCCCCTCCACCCATGCTTTCCTGTGACAATCTCCTACAGCATCTCTTTCCTAACTTCATGTGCTTCTTCAAAAAACAGTTTTAGATTTGTTTATATTTTGTATATATGAATGTTTTATCTGCATGTGTGTATGTGTGTCATATATGTGTATAGTGCTGGCAGATGTCAGAAGAGGGCATCGTATCTCTTGGAACGGGAGTTATACGTGGTTATAAGTCACTATGTCAGTGCTGGGGGCCAAACCTGGGTCCTCTGCAAATGTAGCAAGTGCTCTTAATCACAAATTCATCTCCCCGGTTTGATATCCTTTTTAGAAGTAGATTTTATTTTATTTTTTGTTGTTTCTCACTGAGTCCAGTTAGTGCTGTCTTTACGCACATATATGTCGGGTCATCTTCTGGAGTATGGGCAGCCTTCCAGTGGCCACATGTGTAACAGTTTCTGAAACATTCCATGCTTCAGGGAAGCTCCTTAGGCCAGAAAATAATTCAAAATCACGTCGGAAGTTCCTCACACTGACCAGATTTACTAGGTCCCTCTCTTCCAAGAGAAAACAACAAGGACTGCTGAGACTCATTCTCAGACACGTAAAGAAGACTCAGAGACCAGATCATCTGCCCAGAAGAAGCAGAAACCAGCCGAGCTGCCTAAAAGAGATTTAAACCAACCGAGTGGAAAAGACACTTTCTACTCTCCAGCCTGTTGAGGCACAAGCAGGCTGTGCTGTGTGTTCCAGGTTCCCAGCGTTTGTGACTTGTCACTCGGGCTAGGGTGGCTTTGGTGATGCATCTTTCTGTGAGTCATTTCTGCTCCTGTAAATAACACTTCATTCACATTTCTGTTAGTAATCTGAATAAAACCCATTGGTTCACCAAGTTGGACTTTGGTGTCTGTACTTTGGTCTGTCATGGCCTCCCTTTCTTGGGCTAGTAGACATGTATGTCCTCTCCCCAGAAAAAGTCATCTCACACACAACACCCACCCTTAAAGAAAATGGACTGTTAATGTTGGTTTAAATAAAGGTTCTGGGAATTTGTTTTTAAAGTGATGAGGTTCAGGTACATTAGACATACCTATTTACCCCAGACCCAGAGCAGCTATGATTTAACCATCCTATAGTGTATTATAGTACAGTATAGTATAGAGGAGTACAGATGATTTAACCCACCCTATAGTAAGTAGTCCACTGGTTCTTGGTCTTGAGCACCTATAGTTGGAAAGCCTGGACTGACACCAAGACTTTTGATCAATGGCTCAGTGTCTCAGAATTTATTATATTACATTGTAATTATTAAAGTTAGACATATTTGAACTTGTTTTTATAGTCCCTCCCTCGACCATGTGCTTGTATAATTATTTCCATTAATTCATAATTAAACCAATCAACAATGAAGAATACATAGATAAATAGACTATATGATGTAGTATTGGCACATATAAAATAACATTATTAAACATACATAAAATCTACATTCAAATCATTTAAAATATCTTCCGTTTATTGTAACTGGGTGTTCTTGTTTGTTTTTCATACAATATACTCTGATTACAGTTTCTCTTCCCTGCACTCTTCCTGGTTCCTCTCCAACTCCATATTCTTCTGGATTTATTCCCTTCTCTCATTAGAAAACAAAGAGACTTAGTCCAATGGTTGGCTGTGAGCATCCACTTCTGTATTTGTCAGGCACTGGCAAAGCCTCTCAGGAGACAACTATATCAGGCTCCTGTCAGCAAGCACTTGTTGGCATCCACAATAGTGTTTGGGTTTGGTAACTGTATATGAGATCGATCCCCAGGTGTGGCAGTCTCTGGATGGCCTTTCCTTCAGTCTCTGCTCCACACGTTGTCTCTGTATCTCCTCCCATAGGTATTTTGATCCCCCTTCTAAGAAGGACTGAAGTATACACACTTTGGTCTTCCTTTTCCTTGAGCTTCACATGGTCTCTGAATTGTATTTTAGGTACACCAAACTTCTGGGCTTCATCAGTGAGTGCATACCATGTGTGTTCTTTTGTGATTGGGTTACCTCACTCAGGATGATATTTTCTTCCATTCATTTGCCTTAGAATTTCATTAATTCATTGGTTTTAATAGCTGAGTAGTACTCCATTGTGTAAATGTTCCCCATTTTTCTGTATCCATTCCTCTGTTGAGGGATATCTGGGTTCTTTCCAGCTTCTGGCTATTATAAATAAGAGTGCTATGAACATAGTGGAGCATGTGTCCTTATTACATGTTGGAGCATCTTCTGGGTATATGCCTAGGAGTGGTATAGCTGGGTCATCTGGTAGTACTATTTCTAACTTTCTGAGGAACCACTAAACTGATTTCCAGAGTGGTAGTACCAGCTTTCAATCCCACCAGCAATGGAGGAGTGTTCCTCTTTCTCCACATCCTTGCCAGCATCTGCTGTTGCCTGAGTTTTTGATCTTAGCCACTTTGACTGGTGTGAGGTGGAATCTCAGGGTTGTTTTGATTTGCATTTCCCTGATGACTAATGATGTTGAACATTTCTTTAGGTCCTTCTCACATGGAGGGACCCACAACTCCAGCTGCATATGTAGCAGAGGATGGCCTTGTGGGCTATCAATGAGAGGAGAGGCCCTTGGTCCTGTGAAGGCTTGATGCCCCAGTATAGGGGAATGCCAGGACAGGAAAGCAGGAGTGGGTGGATTACTGAGCATGGGGAGGGGGGATGGGATAGGTGGCTTTGGAGGGGAAATGAGGAAAGGGGGTAACATTTGATATGTAGAAAATATCTAATAAAAAGAAAAGTAATCTTGCCCCCCCAAAAGTAACCAAAGAGGTATCTAAGGGATAATAGTAAAATAAACTTTAATGAGATAAAACAAGGCAAACAAATTTGAATAGGACAAAACAAACAAACAGAATAAAAGGAACCTAAGAAAAGGCACAAGAAACAGATACAGAGCAGAGAAGCACTTGTTCCCAGGCTCAGGAATCCCATAAAAACAGAGAACTAGAAACCGTAATGTGTATGGAAAGGACCTATGGGGTAAAAAATAAAATAAATAAAAAAATTAATTAAAAATAAATGTTTCAAAAGAGAAAGGAAGAACAATGCCTTAGAATGACATTATGAGACAAGGAACCTCCAAAGGTGCCATTGAGTTTTGTTTTGTTTTGTTTTTTTCTGTTGGCCATCTACTGCTACACTTAAGAGTAGCTTGCTTCCCCAGGGAGACTCTCTTGAAGAAAACTAAATTTTCATTTGCAAGCAGTTGCCTATTGGGGATAGCTTCCTATGTGCTCATTTGCAGATAGAAAGCAAACAGATGTTGGGAATACAGAAATCTATCTTCCTGGACGTGGGAACTGGGTCTGTGGAAGAAATTTGGGGAAAACTTGGGGATCGTATGGTAAAATCAAATGCAGAAAGTTAAATACACGTTAGAATACTAAGAGTCACATAATAATGTACCTGATATACTTTTCAAGTTGCCCATTCCACTTATTCTCAAGTACTTTAATTGCTGGAAAGCTTAGCAGCTTTCAATGTAAGCATCTCATTTGAGATTAAGTCTTAGGGCGACCATTGCTGTGATAAAACACCAGGATCAGACCAACTTGAGGAGTTGAAGGGTTTATTTGACTCACACCTCTGTACGAGTGCTCATCATCACTGGAAGTCAGAGTGGCAGCTCAAACAGGGCAGGGGTGTGGTGGAGGCAGGAGCTGATGCAAGAGGCCGTGGAGGGTGCTGCTTACTGGCTTGCTCCTCAAGGCTTGCTCAACCGCTTTCTTACAGACCTTAGGACCACCAGCCCATGAGTAGCCCCGAGACACAGCGCTGGGTCCTCCGACATCAAACACTAAATAAGGAAGTGCCCCGCAGGCTTGCCTAGAGCCCAGTCTTATGGAGGCATTATCTTCATGGAGCCTTCCTTCTCTCAGCTGATGCTACCTTGTGTCAAGTTGACATATAAAACTAGCCAGGATAGGGCAAGATGCTGGAGCATTTCTTTTCTGAACTGAATTTATTCACCTTATCAAAGGCGTCACCTGCTCCTGCTCGAAGCTAAAGAGAATGTACCATATCTCTTTTCAGTACAAACTTTTAAATAGCTAAAACCACCATTTTTCCGTTTATCCTCAAATTTAACATTTCTTTTTTTTTTCTTCTTCAAAAAAAATGCTAATCCACAAATGTTAGTTTTCCTTTTTAATTCCTATATTTCTTTTTTGGAGTATTTTTGCATTTGTATTTTGAAATGTGATCCTCAGATCCCATTTAAGATTTACTCTGCTCTTTCCACACAGAAGTCTCATAAAACCTAGAAGCAGAGAGTTTTGTTTTATACTTAGGCACAGCATCAATCCGTCATGCTCAGCGCAGAGTGGAACCTGTAAGATTTTATTTGGAAGGGAAGGAAGACACTCAGCATGTTCTTCATCTTTATGTACCTCCATTTCTTTAATGAAAACGACCTCCCTCATTTTGTCGGCTTGCTGGACACACTGTGTTAACTTGGTGATGGGGAATCTGAAAGCAGTGCCAGGATCAGGTCAGCAGTGAGGGAAACTAAGCACTAAAGGACAGGACAGGACGGAAGAGGCCCTTCTGAAGAACACAGAGGAAAACGGACAATCGGAAGCTGGTAGTGCTATGGGGTATTTATGGGGTATTGTGTTCTGGGCATGGGGCGTTTAATGCCCAGAGGGAAACAAGAATATTAAAGATCCATCACCGGGACATGTGCCTCCTTTAGGAACTTTGAGTAGTACCCACCAACACAGAGCTGCTCTCCACGCTCGCTCTTTGGGCTTCATTTGTGCTGCCTCTTCCTTCCCTTATGCCTTTGATGGCCACCCTGCCCAGCTGGAGGAAAGCCTGCTGGAGTGATAGCTCCCAGCAGCTGCCGCTTAGTGGAGTGAACAGGGGAGTAGTTGCAGCTTGTGGGTGTAAGCACCCTCCAGTTGTGGTGAGAAGGTTAAACTAGAAACAGTCTGGGGATCCTGAACACATCAGACTCGGAGTTTGAGGGTAGGTTGTGGACATCCCGGTCATGAAATATCAGTGGCTGCAGCTCCAGACCGTTAGATGTTCAGCTGGATCTCACAGTCCCAAGTTCCTGTCCTCTTTATGAATGAAGCCTTCTCATTGCAGGCCCCTCTACCTGGACACTGACCGACAGCCATACGGGACTCCACAATCCACCTCACAGTGTGAACTATGGGACTCCTACTGAACCCTTGGCATAGATGTTGCTTTGGCTTTTGGGAGTTTACTCCTGGACTCTTGCTAATGCATGGCCATTCACTCTTGTTCTCCACAGGCCACATAGACTCTGTCACATGATTTAGCACATTGTGTCACACTTAAATATTTACTAGCACCTTCTTTGGTGAGCTTCCTCAAGTCATTATATATATATATATATATATATATATATATATATATATATATATCTATATCTATATCTATATCCATATCCATATCCATATCCATATCCATATCTATATCTATATCTATGTGTGTGTGTGTGTGTGTGTGTGTGTGTGTATAGGCTTTTATGTCCTATGCTTTAGCATATAGCAAGAACGTAATAAAATGCTGATAAATGATTCAATAAGGAATTATGTCCATAAATCCTAAACACAGTTGTAGCTTGACTTCTTAGCAGCTGCATCGGTTTAGTCATTTGCTGGTTGTGTGAACTTTGGTTTCCTTTCTTTTTGACTTTGGTGTTTTTGAACAAAATTTTCATAATAGCCCAGCATAGACTTGAACTTATGTACTCCTGTCTCATCCCAAGTACAAGATGACAGACACTATCACTACACTACAAGATACATGCAAATACATGGTTTGAAACAAGAAGGCTTATAAGCACAAGGATGATCTCACCATCCTCTATCCTGCATAAAGTCACTTTAGACATGAACTACAAGCTCCCGGGGACCTGATCCTTTCTTGGGGGCTTGTGTATACCTATAGCAACCCTCTAATGGACCAAGGACCAGAAACCTATGTGGTAATAGAAGGTGAGCCCAGACTCATGAAACTTCTTTGAAGCCTTTGTAAAGATGAAGTCTTTATGCCGATTTCTGCCTCCTCTCAGAGTAGGGCCTCTAAACTCTTAACAAAAATCACAGTGTTGATCACAATGTTCACATATGTATTATACAGTGTATCCCAAACTTTTAGTTTAATTTTGCATTTATTTCACATATAACATATTAAATGCTTAATCTAGGTATAAACTACAGCTTTGATTTCTCGTCAGAATAAGAATTGAAGCCGTAGTCATGGAGGAATGGTGCGTGCCAGCTTGCTCCTGATGGCTTTCTCAATCTGCTTTCCCACGTCTTCTAAGGCCCCCTGTTCAGGGATGACACTGCCCACAGTTCATGTCAATTACTAATCAAGAAAATGTCCCACAGACTCGCCTTGAAGTTAATCTCATGGAAACCCTTTTTTAAATTAAGATTCCCTCCTCACAGATATGTCTAGGTTTGTGCCAAACCTAATTGATCCCTTGTCAATTTGACATACAAACACATCACCTATTAATCCATAACTTTTCATTTCTTGCTCACCCCAAGATCTCATATTAATATCAATATCACAATACTGAACATTATAAATTTTAAAAGTTTCCTAGTCTTTAAAACTTCAAACATTTTAGAAGTCCAGTCTTAGCTGGGCATGGTGACATATGCTTTTAATCCCATACTGGCAAGTCAGAGGCAGAGAGTTCTCTGAGTCTGAGGCCAGTCTAGGCTACAGAGCAAGTTCCAGGATAACCAGGACTGTACAGAAAAATCCTGTTTTGAACTCCCTCCAAAACCAGTTCAGTCTCTTTAAAATATCCAGTCTCTTTTAATGTGTAAAATCTCTGTGAAATCCCAAAGTATCTTGTCTTATAGGCTCCTATTTAAAAAACAAAACGTGAAGAACTAGGGCATACTCTTAATTTGAGCAAAGCAAACCCAAAATTCCATAGTTTAAAGAGTTCAGCCCTTGATGGGTCCCAGACTGGGACCCATTCAAAATCCTTTGCTCTTCAAAGGTCCTTGACCTGTTCCTTGGTCTACCCTCTGGGACAACTTGTCTCCTAGACCCAGGCTGACAAAACACCAACCTGCACACAGGGTCATCTGGAAGCACAGCTAGTGTTCTCCAGTGTTAAGTCAGCTCTCCAGCCCTGGGTTACACTTCTGGATCAGAAACTGAAAGACTCTATCGTGTATTTGCTAAGTTAACCTTATGCTTGTTTCCCCGCAATATTTCTGTTAGATAAAATGTAAATGTGGAGTGGCCAACAGCTTTCATGTGAATGGAAACTTCTATTGAATTTGGAAAGATCTTATGAACTCTAAGACAAAGTAAAGGAACTTTTAAACATTATAATATTTTGTGTTTTAAAAAAGTGATTTTTGGGGGAAAAACAGTTTTATTATGTGAGGTGAAAAACAGGGAAAAGATGTAGATAGAATAAAAAATCTACAAAGTAAGAGGAAGCATTTAACTTTGCAGTATTCATCCAGAAACTTGCCTGCTAATTTGAATGAGTAGTGACTGATTGCCTAGAAATACTCGCTTTCGTCTGACCACGAAATGCCATCCACTTCCACACACTCCGATTCCACATCCAGTCTGCTGACTCCAGAGCCAAAAGAACGTACACGCCATGTCTTCCTTTTGGTGTCTTCTCCCCGAAGTTCATTATTTCCTCTTTCCTCCCCTCCCACCGTTTCCTGCGTTTTGCTTTGTCTTATTCTCTGGCAGAAACCTTCTTCTTACCTTTGGCTCTTCTTTACGGTGAGATCATGGAACAAATTGTTAGAACGTACCCAGGCAAAGGGCTTGGATGGAGACCCACAATGGAAAAATCTACTACATAATAGCAGAGAAGAAACTGCCATTGAATATTTTTTCCACGAAGCGTGCTGTCTTGTTCTAATTCTTCTCATTGCAATAATCAGCATTGATAAATAGGACCGTTGCACTGACTGGGAAATGGTACTTCCTGGACAACACTTGCGTAACCTCTCCACCTCCCTCAGCATTTGCTTAAAAGACTCTTGAGGGCCTTTGTTTCTTATTGAAACATCACATTCTCTCCCATATTACTTCAATTCCTGTATCTATTAGAAAAGGCATCTCAGAATAAACTCCCTGTGTGCATTGCTGTCGTGTGATAAGGAAGGTGCTTGCATGAATCCAGCCTCCACGGACCATAGCATAAAGGCAGCCCTGAGATATCTGAAGATGCTCATGTAAACTCCCAGCTTGTTGGGATGTTCAACCGCTTCTTTGTGTGGCTACCAACCTTTTAATTCTCTCGTTACCATGGAATTCTGTTTATTCCTTCCCCATCTTCAAAAGCATTCCCAGAGACACTTGCCTTGACAACCCCCCCTTAATCTGAGCTAGATGTATTTTAGATACTCTTGTTGTTGCTGTTCTTTTCTCTCATGATGGGCTTTTGAACTACCCAAGAATACAATGTCCTTTTTAAAGATTAAAACATTATTTTCCCTGTCTGTCTACCATATGTATGTGAATACAGGTAAGCATGCCCGTGGATGTCAGAGGATAACCGTGGTTGTTAGTACTGCCTCACACCATGTTTAAGACAAGATATCTTTGTTGCTTCACTCTGAGTATATCAGACTCTCTAACTCCAGTGTTTCTGGGGATTGTCCAGAATCTCCCTCCCGACTCACTATAGGAGTACTGGGATTACAGATGCACACTGCTGCACATAGCTTTCTATGGGTCCTGGATGTTTGTACTCATCTTCATGTTTGAACAATAAGGACTTCACCGCTGAGCCATCTCCTTGTCCATTACTGTGTTCTCTCATCACTGAATGTCCAGGGCCTTTGACTTCACTTTGCTTAGAAATCTTGTTGATTGAAGAGAAGGCAACATTGAAAAGCTGTTTCTGAAAACAAATTTTATTTGACTAAAGGCATCAACGGGTATTTTATGCAATTGTTTTTTCATTTACACATTTAAAATTTGAGGGATTTATTCAGATTATATTGTCTTCTGGGGAAAGAAATATTGTAAATAAAAGAAGTAAAAATAATTATATTGTAGTGGTAATTTTTAAAAAGAACCTCCCTGCCAACTCTCTGCAGAGGCACTGGAACCGATCTCAGCAGGGTCCCGCTCCATGTGACCCAAGCTCCTGGCCACCTGGCTGTCTCTCCAGTAGAGGTCCTGGGCTACAGGTTCGATTCCTGTGTGTTTATCATCCATAGCCCACTCATTCCAGTTACCCGGTAAAGCACAACTCTTAAACTTTAATAGTTAACCAATTGTATTTATGTATATGAAACTCTCAATTACAAGATACCAATTTATAATGATAGAAGTCTTATCCCAGTTTTCTAACCTGTGGATAAATTAATGTCTGCTGTCATAGCTCCTTACGACCTCCAGCTCGTGCGCTCCCCTCCCACGCTCCCCTCCCGCGCTCGTGCCTTAGCACCACCTCCCCTTTCCTCTCCAATCATAAGCCTCTCACTGCCTCAAAGTCATTGGATAGGAAATATCTTGCAACATTGCATTGTTACTTTTTTGATGTATAATAAAAATCTTTTTAAATTATGTGTATGAGTCTATATTGTTACTTTTTGCTCAACTCATATATGTGCATATTTGCTTCTGTGTGTGGCACATGTGCATATGTTAATGCACAAGCGTGTGTGTGTGTGTGTGTGTGTGTGTGTGTGTGTGTTCACAGGTTGCACTGGGAATCTTCTCAGTCGCTCTTCCATTTACACTGGGAAGCCGGATACCTCAAGCCCAGAGCTCCAGATATATTCTTCCTAGGGAGCTTGCTCTGGAAACCTTGTCTTTGTCTTCCTGGGGTGGAGTTGAGGTGAGCCCCTGAGGCTGTCCAGCGCGTGGATTCTCAAGGTTTGAACTCCCGTTCTCTAGGGTGCCGCAAGCACTGTATCAAGTGGGGTGGTTTGCAGCAATCAATTCTCTGGGCCATGCCCCTAGCTCTGGAATTGTAACTTCAAATGTAATAAAAGCAAAACATGGGCTAGCCATATTTCTGCAATGGCTTTAGCTTCTAAAACCTTCCCCCCCACCCCACCCCGCCCCCAGCTGACTAAACCTTGAGATACTTTAATGCCATGAATTCATGCATGGCAATTATTTTTTTTTTCAGAGATTTTGCAAACTGCTAGTTAACCTCTGTTGTCTTTGGTGCAGGCAGAGTGCGGGTGAAGATGAACAATGGCTCCACTCTCCCTGAAATGGGTTCTGATTTCATCTGGAGGCCAGCTCCCGCTGCCTTCTCGGTGGTAGTGGTTGTGGGCGTTATGCACAATTGCTTTATGGTAAAAGCAAGGCTGGAGCAGCGCTAGATTAATTGGACAAGACTATAATCAGACATGAAAGCTCTTCAGTGTCTTAACTGCTAACGGTAGAAAATGAAGTACAATAAAAATACGCTGAGCTTTGAGGAGCATTATTTTTGATTAATTAGCAGATTTAATGGTTGTCCGCAATGTGACAGCTATTCTATTGATCTACCTCATTAAGGATCATGAAAGTAAAAGCAACTCCTCTTGATTTTGGTATCAAATCTCTGTGATTCATGCAAATTTCTCAAAGCTCGGACTAATGTTGTTAGTGGCAGATGTGGCCTTGTGTGTGTGTGTGTGTGTGTGTGTGTGTGTGTGGTGTGTGTGTGCTGATATGAAGTAAGCCTATTGAAAAGTCTTAGTTCATATTTGTTTGCTTGGGTACTGGGTAGGGATAAGTAGAACAGAAGTCTTAGAAGCCAGAATGACTTACAACTGCATAAACACCGTATCAAATACTGTGCACGAGTAAATTTTAATTCTTTATCATTGTTGACATGAGTTTGTTGAGTGCTATTCCCGCAAGAGGAGAACTGACATATTGTGACAAGATGTGCAACGGTTTCTGGGTACGGTGGCTCATGACTTTAATCTCAGCACTCAAAACCCCAGGTGTATCTCTGTGAGTCAGGCCAGCCGAGACTACCCGTTGACCCTGTTTTTAAAATATGCAGTATAGCTGGGAGATCATGCAATGTATGTGTTACTTCTCAGGCAATTTCATGCTGCAGTAAGATTTTACATAATTGCATGCTCTTTTCTAGTCTCAGTACAATGGCAGAGAGAAAAATGAATAAAGCACACAGAAAACCACAGGTAAACAACCCACGACAACCACAACCTTTCTTCTTCTTCTTTTTTTTTTTTTTTGCAAAGAATCAGTGTGAGATGCTGGAAAAAAGCAGCAAGGAGCTGGGCACCTCAGAGGGTTCTCATCCTAACAAAGCTCCACTCTTCATGAACAGAACTCCTCCTGTGCCTGCAGCCTGCTGGGTGGAGCTGATAAAACATGCTCAGGCAGAGGTTGCCTGCAGATGCTCTGCATTTGTCTCTTACTTTGGGAAGATGGAACTCACAATGTGGAGACGTTCCAAGTGGACAGAGGCCACAGATGCCTGTGTCTCCTTCCCTCGCCCTCTCTTCCTCCCTCCTTTCCTCTCGTTCTTTTCTCCTTCATTTATTTTTCATTCTTCCTCTTCTCCATCCTTAGTTTCTTCTGTCTCCTCGTATTTTTTTTCTATAGCATATTTTTAGTCATGCTAGTTGATGAGATTGTGAAACCCTTTAAGTGTTGCAATTCAGGACACAGTTAAGAGGGCACAAAAACATGATAGTAAACCCGGTAGTGTAGACATAGAGACGCCTTTGTAGACAAGGAAGCATTAAAAGAAATTTAGTTTTAAAAGCTTATTTTCAAAAAAGCAATTATTATCTTGGGGAAAGTAAATACATTATTTAAGATTATTTACTGCTTTGGAAACTACACGGATGACTTGAGGTCTGTGGAACTGCAAACACCTTAATTTAAAGACTGAAAAAGTATCTGCATGACAGTTCTGTTGTTGTGGAGTGTATTAGCTCAACCGGTCCTTTGGAACTATTGCTGTACAATCTATAGTTACATTAAAAACATATGAATAACCTGAGCAGTAGTGGCACACATCTTTAAACCCAGTGCTTGGAAGGCAGAGGAAGGCAATCTCTGTGATCTCAAGTCCAGCCTTGTCTACAGAGTTAGTTCTAGGACAGTCAAGGCTACACAAAGAAACAAAACAAAAAGATGTATGTATGTATGTATGTATGTATGTATGTATGTATCATTGATCTATCTACATACATACATATATTAATAAAATTCCAATCTAATTTCTGTCTCTGTGACAAAATGCATGATAAAATGATTAAAAAATGAGAAAAGGCTTAGTCATATCTGGTGACAACATCAGTAATCCTAGCTACTTTGGAGTCTGCCACCAGGAAGACCTACCTGGACTGAATAGTGAGTTTGAGGCTAGCCTGGGCAGCTTAGTGAGATTCTGATTAAAAATGAAACAAACAAACAAACAAACAAACAAAACCAACAACAACCAAAACCCAAACCAGGAAAAAAATAACAAAAACACAATACAAGAGGGTTGAGCATATAGCATAATGGTAGAAGAACACTGGCCTAGCGAGTGTGAAGCCCTGGGTGGCACTCCCCAGTGAGGAGCAGAGGTGTTGTCTTCAAGGAGATGTATATGCACGTTTTCTTGGGCCTTTGTCAGCATTGTGTATCATGAAGGGGGTCTATAGATGGTTGGTCACCTTCCTTCTTAGTAGCCAAGGAACAAAAAGAAAAAGAAGAGTCCCTGAGTCACAATATGCTCTTTAAAAGAATGCCCAATTATCAAACTCCCTTCCACTAATCCAATCTCCTAAATGCCTCACTAGAGACTGGTCACCAGGGCTTTGAGGCACAGGGGGCCACTTATGATCCAAAAAAGTTGCAAGTGGCAACAAGTTAGCAGGTACAGATCATTTTAAAAGTCCTAACCTGGCAAGTCAGCTAAAGAAAAAATTAAACCCTCATTTCCAAATTAGGATAGTGCCAATTTTCATGGACTGCAAAGTACTCAATGTACCTTTCAACATGCTAGTTTCTTCAAACTTCAGACAGAAAAGTGTGGTAATGATGAAAATATGAGAAATGTTATTTTTGTTTTGTTCATGCTCAACCTGAGGGCAGAGCCATCTTGATAATGAATTTGTCCTGTTCTTGTCAAGCTGTGAAATATTATAGAAACTATACATTAACAAGAAAGTATCATGTACCACTGAGCCCAGTGCTAGGGCATACACAGTTTCCTATGCTAAAAAAAGAAAAAAAAACCCACAAAAACACAAAACAAAAAACACTTTCTCAGAATGGACAATCAACCTTTGATACTCTTTAAACTGTGAGCAGTGAGGAAGGGGGTCAGTAAATTTGAAAAAGAAAACAAAATGAAAAAAAAAAAACCCAAAGCATCTTTTGAAGAATTCTTTTTCTTTTTTGAAAATTCATTTTCTTGCCTTCTAACACTTGTTTATGCAGTTGGAATAGTGAGCCCTCTAAACATAGCTCCTGAACATTTATTTATAAACCACAATTGACATGCAGACCAAGTGCTTTAACTGTTACTCGTGTTGTTACTGCATTCCTTCCACTTGCAGGCATTCTTACTAACAGAAGCAGCAAATGTGTTTTTAAAACCACACTTCATTTTGAAGTCCACTGAGTAACCGAGCAGACAAAACATTACAGCGGGCCAGGAGTCACTGGGGCCACTGGTTCTGGCTGGGCCATCAGCCCTTTTATATAAGCCTTGGCATTCTGTGTCCTGTGACCACTCTTTAGACTGTGGGACTGTTGCCTTTGTCCCGTGTGTGTGTGTGTGTGTGTGTGTGTGTGTGTGTGTGTGTAAATTCCTTCTCTTTCCCCATTCTGACTGCTTGGTCCTTACAGTTGCTAGATGTGTTTTGTGCCTACATTTCTTCCTTATTCCTTTAAAGTCTTTGCCCTTCTCTGCACTCTGGACTTAGATGTCTGAGTTTTCCCTTTGTCTTTCCTGAGCCTGGATAATTTCATCAGAATTAGCCTCCCCCCACCCCCAGTCCCGCCTTTGTGACTTAAGATGATGGCTGCTCTGAGCATATCTCCAGCTTTTAACTGGTGGAGCACATCTTTCCTCATTTCTTATTTCATTCTTGCTTTTCAGCAATGGGGCTTTACAGAGATCCGAGTTTCTGAGCATCCCCGCTTTCTCTGAAGGGCTTTGGCTAGTGATCCTTGTCCCTGTGTTTATATGGGGCCGAGAGTTGGACATGTGCTTGATTGAGATCTTTACTTCATTAAAACCATCATTGGGCAAAATTATCAATTATGCTTCTCTACACTTTAAAGTTTTGATAAAACAAGTCCTCTTGTCCCACGGGAGATAGATAAACTATTTTTCCTTGTATGTGTGTATGCGATGTATGTTTTCATGTATGTGCAAGTTTACAAATGTGCATGTGTGTAGTGGTCCAAGGACAATGTTAAGTGTTGCTCTTCTACTGTTATTGTTTGGCTTTGCTTTAACTTTCTTTTGAGACTGTGTTTCTCACTGGTCTAGACTTGACAAATAAGCTAGGCTTGCTGGCTTGTGAGCCTCAAGTCCCGACCTGTCTTTTCCCTCCTTCACACTGACATAACAAGCATGTAGTATAATGCCCGGCTTTTTAAAACATGCATCCTGAGTATTGAACTAATGTCCTCATGCTTATTAGGCAAACAGTTTATTGACTGAGCTATCCCCCAAGTCTAAATGTTAACATTTTTCTACATTGTGTGAGAATAGAGGAATGGCGAGTCTATGGGGTACCCATGAGAGAGGTTCCTTGTCTGTTCCTGCTGCGAAAGGCCAGGATCTAACCCACTCATCAGCTTTGCCATAGTGAAGGAATCACCCCCAGCAGCTGCTCTTTTACACAGACATAATAGGTTTTAGGAGTGGCTTGTATGATATTCATTTCCTTGGACCTACTCCACAATACCTAAGTTATATGCAACAAATAACATTTAGGTTGTTTTAGAATTATGAATATATAAAAGGTAAGAATAAATTTAAGACCAATTGTCAGCAAGTTGAAATCCTAGAAACATGGGTTGCCACGTTTGAAGTACTCCAGGGCCTCACTAAAACTGGACCACAGATTCCCTAACATGTCAGCGCAGGGGCTTGTTGACCAAGAATCCCCATGCAATGAGTCTTGTGGCGAGCTTCCACTATCTTGCAGCTGCAATTTAAGGCTTGGATATCAGATTAAAGGAAGGCCTACCACTCAGGCCCCAAAGATGCTTATTATCAGTGCAGGCCGCAAACAAGAATCTGCTGTGTTAATGTGACTTTTTAAACTCTTAATCCCCATACACCTCTGGAGGTGTGTGTCTTCCAGAGTCAGATGTCTGGTTCTGTGGAATGGCTGGGATCTGTTCTGGGATGTGGTAGATCAAGGGCTGCTGACTTACCTGACCCTGAACCCATGAACTCTTCCCACTGTACAATGCTTGAGCAAGTCAAAATATAATGCCTTGTTTGGCTGACTCTCATTAGCACATGATATTAGATTTCTTAGTATCTTTGCTGTATATGATTTTGCTTTTTAGCTTTTTGAAAAGGGGACATTTGGTTCACTTCACTTTCCTAGAGGTTGAGTGCCTTCCAATGTCTAATACATACTGTGCTGGGTGTATCTTATGGTAGTAACAGATCCTGTTTTCAGTCTTGCAGAAGTGACAGAGATCATTCCCTAACAACCAATCAAATAAAATATGTGTGATAAGGAAAAATAGAAAAAGTGTTAAGACAGTTACTGTGGGAAAAGAAATTATCTTTATTTGTAGATTCTTGCAAGGCTTTTTGATGACATTCAGGGTAAATGCGATTTAATTTCTTAAAGACCAAATGAATAGAAATGGGAATGCAGAAGGAATGGCAGCAGGAAATGAGTCTTGCTGAGGTAGAGTGCTTAGGGGAGACATGGAGGAAATTGACTTTGCACGATGAGTTGTAGCATGACTATTGATGGCCTTGGATTCCAAACTAAATAATTTGGATTTTATTGGAATTACTATTCTGGAAGATTAATTTGGCAGTAGTGGATAAATAATTTTGGCATAAAAGACATGGGGCAAATGAAGGGGCCAACTAATTAAGGTCCTTGGTCCAAGTGAACACAAGAAAAACAAATAGGGATTCAAAAATCCAAATTATGGGAAGGAATCTGAGAGCTACTGCAGGGCTTAATGGACAATAATGGATTACATATGGTTTAAACAGGACACCATGAGACTGGCCGATGCCAGAGTTAATGCTTGTAGGAGTGTGGATGTACCAAACAATGCCAGACTTCTTGAGAACACTGTTCTGACTTTGTGTTCACACTAGCCTGAACTTGTGCCATTACATATTTGTGTAAATAAATGTATCATCATTGCTTCTTGTGAAATGTTTACTGGCAGCCATATGCATAGGAAACCATTGCTAAATGGCATCTGCCTTTGCTATCACCAATCTAAGTGCTTCCAAAGAGGTTTGTCTATGATAAAGACAAACATGTTAAAGTCAGGGTAAAAGTCAATCATCATAATAACTCAGAACAAAAATTCCTTATGCTTCCAAAGAGGTTTTTCTATGTCTATGATAAAGACAAACATGTTAAAGTCAGGGTAAAAGTCAATCATCATAATAACTCAGAACAAAAATTCCTTATGCTTTTAGGTATTTAGGATGAAGTTATCACAAAATTGTGACTTTCCATGGCCTTCAAAATGCTTCATTTTAGACACTGTTTTGAAAACAACATTGCCCATTATGACAAAAGACACTACACAGGCATAGTTGGGTTTTTTTTGTCAATCTAAGTTTCACAAAATTAAATATGCTTATTGAACATTCATACTATGTGATAGTCTTTAGCAAAAGTTGGGATCAATGATATCTGATGTCACTATAGGACAAAAGGAGTCTGATGTCACTCTTACAGGAGCTTTAGCTCTTAGCTAACATGTAATTCCATAATGGTCTGGTAGACAAATAAGCTTAAGAATAGAATAGACATGCTGGAAGGATGGTCCAGTGGTTAAGAGGACTGGCTGCTCTTCCAGAGGACACAATTTCTATTCCCAGCACCCACTTGATGGCTTATAACTAACTGTCTGTAACTCAAGTTCCAGAGGGTCTGACACCTTCTGGCTTCTGAGGGCACTAGGCATGCAAGTGGTGCACAAACATACATGCAGGCAAAATACCCATACATATTAAACAAACAAAGATTAGAAAGAAGAGACTCAATATAGTTCTTCGAGATATGATCTTCACTAGCATTGAACAAGAGGACCCTGATCTTATCTCTGAAATTACACAAAAATGAATTTTCAAAATGGTATTTTAATGGTTCATTAAAATATAGATCATTAATATTAAAACATACATGGATATGTCTCTTTAACCCTCCTTGACATATATTTTTGTTTTGAGGCAGGATCTCACGTAGGGTTAGCCTCAAACATCTGTAGCTGAGAATGATATCAAACTCCTAATCCTCTGATCTCTCTTACCTGAGTGCTGAGATTACAGACGTGAGGACCGTGCCTGGCTCTGATATACATTTTATTCACTGAGATTCTGACAGAAGCTATGAGTCAGTAGATGTGCCAAGAGGCGGCTATTTATAAAAACAGGTGTTCTCTGTTGCCGACCAGGAAGAACCTGTATACTTGTCTGTCATCTGTGCAGGTGGCAAAGCCAGTTTTGTGATGTCAAAAGCTTGCTTTGTGTGCTTGCCCAGGTGGGCTCATCTTTCCACAGATGACCTCTAGAGGTTTCATCCTGTGACTGTTACCCTAGACTTCTCAGCTGGGGATGCCAAGTAAGTATCAAAGTGGCTTGCCTTACTTTAGGTTACTAGTAAAATTAAGGAGCTAATAAGGTACAAAAAAGGAAACCATGACTTACATTATTTAAATATAAGCAGAAAACATTCTATTTGGAGTGTTTATTTCCTTATGACAAATCGTAAAACCTAATAACACGGGTGACTTCACACACAAATGACCAGAACATAATAACATTCTCTTCCTGTAGATAAATGTCATTTGCATATAGTAAGTTTGCTTCTCCCTCTATTGAACTCTTACTGAAGTAAACTGCCCTACTTTCTTGTCCCAGTGACTGTGTCCTAGCTGGCGGCACAATTGCATAGAGCTCAGACAGAAAGCAGTGCCAGATTACCTGCTGTGTGCACTGAAAAGCTCCAGAAGAGTCAAGGGTATTGAATTCGCCGCTCTGGAAACCATGCTCTGGCTGAGGTTGGTTTTAACATGTTCTTGGCTGTGAGAGGGTAAGAGGATGCCGTTAACGCCATCCTGGATTCCACAGGCAGGAAATGTGGGAGCAACAGCAGTGTGATTTTCCGTTCTGACTGGAAAGTGACAGTGCCTTTGCTTATTTAACTCTCAGTTTGGGTCAACCTGGGTTGTTGCATGCCTAGGTTTGGCTCCAAGTCATTACTTTTTGTTTGGTTGGAAATATCCTGTAACTTCTCACACATTTGGCTTTGCTCTTGTCTGTCTACGGCTTCTGATTGTAAAATAAGTATTTCTGTTTTTTTTTTTTTTGTGTGTGTGTGTAAGAGAATATAATTAGTCACACAACATGAATTAAATTTGGGTGGTGCTTAGGTAAGGTGTATGAAGACTCTGACTCCCATGGTGGGATAATTACATTTTATTTAAGCGGTTGTAACAAAAGAGGGATAATTTGTTTAATCAGATTACTGAATCTTCATAGTTTAATGGGTGCATCTAATATAGATTCGCTGGATTTAGGACATGCTCTGAAGCAGCATTTTTCTTTCACGGGTTACCAACTATATCCTTTTTAATCTTTACTCATCGGTAGCAATGGTAGGTAAGACAATTTCGAATTCTTGTTTGAACAGATCAGATGAGAACCTCCATTCATCTCCTCAGAGGTTGATTCTACATCAGTCCTCAGCTTCCCTCCCTTCGTGTTGAATACAGAATTGTAAAGGCCTACAGCCTGACTGAAGGCTCTACTCGTCTTAAACTTTAAATGTTATAATCATTTATCATCTATGATATATTTTCTTATAAATAGAAAACAGACTTCAGATTTCATTGACAAGAAAAGCATAGATGGAGAATGATCATTTTAACAAAAAATTTAAAAGCCCAGTTTCCATAGTGTCTAGTGTCACATGGACTTTAGCAGAAGGGAATTTAGACCTGTGGGAGATATTCCAGCTTATAGCATTTGAGAGGAAAGTGGATTTCCTAAGGGCATTGCACTCAACTGTCTCAAGAGTTAAAATAGACCAGTATACCTGATCTTGAAGGACAGAGAATCCAATGGTCAGGGTCTTGGTGTACAAACTAGAGGTCCTGAGTATGATGACTGCAAATTGACTTGGGTTTCCACTTGACAGTTGAGTGACCTTGAAAAAGCAATTAATTATTTACTTTTCCTTTTAAATCAATTTGTTTATTAGTATGTATGTGTACACAGGTGCACATGTCCCATGGCATGCCTGTGCAAGTCAGAAGACATCTTTTGGGAATCAGTTCACTCCTACTATAGGTTCTGGGGAAAGAAGCCATGATCCATCTGACTGGCTTACTCTTTCTAAGGAGCAGTTACTTCATTTATTAAGTTTAAGCCCCTGAGGGCCAGCAGAAAGAATGGAAACAGGCAACCTCAGGAGGTAGGAGGTTGGGCGGGGGTAGGGAAGACTCTCCAGAATGTACCAGAGACCTCAGGACTCAAAGAGAGGTACCCTAGATGAAATGCCCTATAGTGGAGAGAGGGAACTTGTAGAATCTACCTATGACAGACATCCCCTGAGTGAGGGATAGGGTTGCCATCCCACAGCCAAAACTCTGATCCATAATTGCTCCTGTCTGAAAGAACTTCAGGGATTGAAACAGAGAAGAGCCTGAGGCAAAGAAGGTCCAGCGACTGGCCCAAAGTGGGATCCAGCTTAAGGGGAGGGCCTAAGGCTGGACACTATTACTGAGTCTATGGAGTGCTCACAAAAGGGACTTATCATGACTGCCCTGCAAAAGACCAACAAGCAGCTGAAAGAGTCAGATGCAGATATTTACACCCAACCTAGGGACAGAAGTTGCTGACACCTGTGATTGAATTAGGGAAAAACTGGAAGAAGCTGAGGAGGAGGGTGACCCTGTAGGAGGACCAGCAGTCTCAATTAACCTGGATCCCCGAGATCTCTCAGACACTGGACCACCAACCAGGCAGCATACACCAGCTCATACGAGGCCCCCAGTGTATATACAGCAGAACACTGCCAGGTCTGTGTTCAGTCAGAGAAGATGCACCTTACCCTCAAGAGACTGGAGGCCCCAGGGAGTTTAGAAGTCTGGTGGGGTAGGGGTAGGGTGGGGGGGGGTGGGGGAGTAGAGATGGGGTGGGGGTGGGAGGGTAGGGAGGAAGTATGGGATATGGAACAGTTGGAGGGTGGACCAGGAAGGGAATAAAATCTGGAGTGAAAAAAAAAAAAAAAGAAAAAAAAAAGAAGAAAAAGAAGAAAAAAAAGAAAAAACCAACAAAAAATAAGTTGAAGAGAAAGGCTACAAGGAGTAAATGAGATGACATGCTGTGATTTATAAGTGAAAAAAGGATAGAGTGCATTCTAAGGGAGGAAAAGATGGAATTCATAATTAATGTTTCATATGAGCAACCATAAGGAAAAATCTTCCCCACTCCCATATACCACCATCAGGGACATTGATTCCAAAGCTCAGGTAAATATGTATTAACACGTCTTTCTACAGGGCCACCCCCTAAGCTCATGGCTAAGTATCATTTAGGAAAGGAAGACTGAAAGGCAGGGAGGAGTTTCCTAAAAGTATACAGAAATTAAACTGAGCTAGTAAGGGCCTGCATACGAGACAGGTCCCTCGAGCTGCATAGCTGTGGCTCTCACCCTCAGTTCCACTGTCTTCTGTGTCGCCACTGAAACCTACCTAGTGACTGCCAACACCAGGTGTAACTACCAAGTAGGCAAAGCTTGTCTTCTCTGATTTCTCTTTGTTCTCTGTCTGCCAGGGGTCACTCACCTAGGTTGTCTTTCCTTGGAATTTACTTCTAATATGATTGTGAACAAAATCCCAATTTAAATACAATAGATCCTAGCATCGTGGATGAGCTTATTTTCTTTTTAGAGAAGTTTCTAATCCTTTGATTGTGGGTCTGTGTCTGAACTGGATAGGACAAAGGGAGGCATGGCATTTTCCTGGGTCTTGAGTGGATAGGGCATAAGTGCCTGGCCCCTCCCAGCTCTGCCAGATCCTCCTTACATTTCATTCTCTTCTCCGGTCCTTCCTTCCTACAGTATCAGATATTTAACTCATTTTCTGAAGGCTCATTAAATGCAGACATAGCAAATATATCTTCTCATGAACCATGTAAAGGCACTTACCGAAAGAGCCGCATTGGCTTTCAAGAGGTCCGGCTTCCTACCTGGGCAGAGAACCCCTGCTTAAACACAGGCCACACTGACCAGAAGAACACATAGGAAACACAAAGCAAGATAAAAAACACCCATCCAACAAAGACAGACTCAGAAGCCAGCACCTTAGACCTATAATCATTCCAAATCTAGCTGCCTAGACATTAGCATAAAAAGAAAATCAACATTAGGCAGGGCAATATGTTACCGTCTGAGCCCTGCTATCCAACCACAGCAAGTCATGAATACTGCAACACAGCTAAATCACAAGAAAAAACACTTAAAACTGACTTTATGATAAAGGTCTTTAAAGAGGAAATGAAGAAATCTATTAAAAAAATCAAGGAAAAGACAAAATATTGGAGGAAACGAATAAATCCTCCAAGGAAAGCCAAGAAGGCCAAAACAGGCAAACAAGCAAACAGAAGAGTTGAAGGAAATGAACAACTGTTCAAAATCTGAAATGGATATAGAATCTGAAATGGATATAGAATCGATACAGAAAACTCAAACTGAGGAAATTCTGAAATGGAAAATTTAGGTAGGCTAACAGGAATTAGAGAAGCAAAATTCACCAACAGAATAAAAGAGATGGAAGAGAGAATTTCTGGCATTGAAGATACCATAGAAGAAACAGACAAGAAGATGTTAAAGATGTTAACATCAAAGAAGATGTTAAATTTAAAAAATCCCTGACCCAAAACAACCAGAAAATATGGGACAGTATGAAAAGGTCAAAGCTAAGAAAAATAGAAATAGAAGGATAAGGATCACAGTTCTAAGTCTCAGAAAATATTACTAACAAAATTATAGAAGAAAAAATTTCTATCCTAAAGGAGATGCCTATAAAGGTAAAGAAGCATATAGAACTCTAAATAGATTGGACCACAAAAGAAAGTCCTCTCTACACATAAAAATCAACCACCTAAACATACAGAACAACAACAAAAAATTAAATGTTGCAAGAGAGCAAGTAAAATATAAACGTGAACTTACTAGAATTACCCTTGACTTCTCAATGGAGTCTCTAAATGCCAGATGTACATAGAGAGATGTCCTGCAGACGCCAAGAGACTATAGGTGCCAACCTAGACTATTATACCCAGCAAAACATTCAATAATCATAGATGGAGAAAATATTCCATCAACTGAAGACTCAAATTAAGAAAATAAGAGACAAAGAGACTAATACAAAGAATCAATGAAACAGAGTTGATTCTATGAGAAAAGTCAATATTATAAACAAACCTTTAAACAAACTAATTAAAAGTCAGAGGGAAAATATCCAAATTAACAAAATGAGAAACAAGAAGGGGGGCATAACGGCAGACACCAAGGAAATTGAAAGAATCATTAGGTCATACTTTAAAAACCAGTACTCCACAAAATTGGAAAAATGTAAAAGAAATGGACAATTTTCTCAATAGATACTACTTAACAAAGTTAAATCAAGATTAGATAAGCAACTTAAATAGACTTATAACCCCCAAGAAAATACTTTCATTAAAAGTCTTCCAACTCCACCCTCAAAAAACAACAAAAAATCAAAACAAAAACAAACAACAAAAAACCAAAACCCTGGGTCAGATGGTTTTTGTTTGGTTTTAGATGGGAACAAGGGACTGAAGTGCATATTTTGTATATCAAAGCAGACCTAGCCTCCAGTTTCTTGGTGCATTCCTCAGTCCCTAGCTGGTATACCCTGCCCCCAACCATGAACTTTCTAGCCCAGGGGCTGGGCTGCCCTGCCTCCAGAGGCTCCTCCTTATGTAAACCAGACATTTTGATCTCTCTCACACTCCTTTTCTCTCTGTGCCCCTGCTCTCTTTCTCTCTTTCTCTTTCTCTCTTTCTCTCCACCCCTCTCCACTTGGTGACTCCTCTGGCCTCAGTCATTGGAGCCAGTGAACTCATGACAGCAGCTTCCCAACAAACACACCTTTAATATATTCTAATCTGGCTTGAATTGGCTTATTTCACTGGCAGAGAAATAACCTATGTTTTAGCACAGAATGCTACCAGACTTTCAAAGAGTTATAATTAATACTTCTCAATTTATTCCACAAAAAAAACCAGAAGAAAATCTGTTATGAGGCCACAGTTACCCTAATACCCAAACCACACAAAGTTTCAACAGAGAATTGAAGACCAACGTCCCCCATAAACATATGTGCAAATATATTCAATAAAATACTTGCAAACTGAATCCAAGAACAGATCAAAAGATCATCCACCATGATCGAGTAGTCTTCATCCCCAAGAGGCAAGGATGGTTCAACACATAAAAATTGGTGAATGTAATCCACCTTATAAACAAAATACAAAAGAAAAACAATTTTATCTCATTAGATGCTAAAAAAGCTTATGAAAACTTCAACACCCCTTCATGATAAAAGTCATGGAGAGCTAAGATACACATGGACATACCTAAACACAATAATGGTAATTTACAGCAGGCCTATAGCCAACATCAAATTAAATGGAGAGAAACTTACAGTAATTCTACCAAAATCAGGCACAAGACAGAATGCAAATCAAAACTATTTTGGTATATTTTGATATATCTGTCAGAGTGGCTAAGATCGATAACACAGGTGACAGCTCATGTTGGCAAGGATGTGGAGCAAGGGGAACACACCTTCACTGCTGCTGGGGTGGGGGCCAAGCTTGAATAGCCACTATGGAAACCAATATTGCCTTTTCTCAGAAACTTGGGTATAGATCAATCTCAAGACCCAGGTGCCACTCTTGGGCATATACTCAAAGGATGTTCCAGTTTGCCACAAGGATGCTTGCTAAAATATCTTCATAGCAGCTTCATTCATAATAGCCAGAAACTGGAAACAACCTAGATGTGTCTCAACCAAAAATGAAGAAACAGTGCAGCACATTTACAGAACAGAGTATTACGCAGTTGTTAAAAAAAATTATTTAATTTACAGGCAAATGAGTTGAACTAAAAAAAAAAAGTACTGAGTGAGGAAGACAAACATGGTATATACATATATACCCACTTGTAAGTAGATACTAGGTGAAAGACAAGCGCGGGATGCGGTCACTTAAAATGGATATTAGCTCTTAGGTAAAGGACCTATAGAGGCTAAGTAACAAGGTCAGGTCTAGGGGGGATTTATGAATCTCCTTGGATAGAATAGATTAGATTTTGTGTGTGAACTGGGGGCAGTGGGGTTGGAAAAAGGAGGGATTAGATGGTGGTGGTGGTGGTGGTGGTAGAGAATGAAGGGACAGAGTATGGAAGAGATGACTGGAATTGGCATTTGGAGGGTGATATGGGAACCTAGTATAGTGGAAATTCCTGGAATCTATGTAGGTAATCCTAAAGAAGACTCATAGTGATAGGGTATAAGGAGCCTAAAACAGTCATCTTCTGTAATAAGGCAAGGCTTTTAGTGGTGGGACTTGGATAGCAACCCAGCCACAAAACCTTTGACCTATGATATGTTTTGATGCAAGATGTTCTGGGGTAATGGTGGTACAGAACTTGTGGAAGGGGCAAACCAATGAATGGTCCAACTTGAGGCTCACCCCATGAATGGGAACCCATGCCTTACAATCATTAGCCTGAATGATCATAAACCAGCAGTTGGGTATCCCAGAGGCCTAGGATAACACCAAATATGATTGCTCCTCTCAAAAGTTAATGAACCAATTCCTAATGATATTCTGGCATACTCTTACATACTCATATGCCTAGCCCAATCATCATCAGAGAGATTTCCTTCTAGCAACTGATGATCAGATGCAGAGCCCCACATGCAAATGTTAGGCTGAGCTTGGGGAGCTTGGGAAACCCTGTGGAAGAAGGAGAGGAGGATTGTAGGAATTAAAAGGGTTGAGGATACTAGGAGAACACAACCCACAGAATCAACTAAGTAAGATTCATAGGTGCTTATAGAAACTGAAGTGATAATCACAGACCCTGTATGGGTCTGAGCTAGGTCTTCTGCATATATGTTATGGTTTTGTAGCTTGTGCTTCCTGTGGGAGTGGGGGTGTCACCTGATATTAGGGCTTTTTATTCTTACTGGGTTGCTTTGATATGAGGGTTTGTATCTAATCTTATTGTAACTTGTTACTCCATGTTAGGTTGATATCCCTGGGAGGCCTGCACTTTTCTGAGGGAAAATGGAGGAGGAATAGATCTGGGGCGGGAGAGGGGATGTAGGCAGAACACTGAGAGGAGAGGAGGGAGGGAAACTGTGGTCTGGAAGTGATGTCTGAGAGAAGAGTAAGTAAATGAAAAAGAAAGAAAGAAAGAGAGAGAGAGAGAGAGAGAGAGAGAGAGAGAGAGAGAAAGAAAAAAGAAAGAAAGAAAGAAAGAAAGAAAGAAAGAAACAAAGAAAGAAAGAGAAACAAAAAGAAAGTCACCAAAGGAAAGTTCTTTTTTGTTCTTTTCCTCTCAGAACACCTTAATGTTTACAAATATTTGAGAGAGGGTTATTTAATTTACTATATCAGAATGTTCAAACATGGTTACAGGATTAAAGCACTGAGAGTTGGCTAGGTTCGGCTCAGGAATGGCCCTTGGCTGTAACACACAAATTCGCCTGTGACTGATTACACTCATCCAAATTGTATGTTTGGGGACTATTTTTTATGAATTATGGATTCTTGTAGAAACATTTTGAATAAAACTTGTTTTCAAAAAGGAAAGAAAGGATAAGCGAAAGAAAAAGAAAAGGCAAAGAAAGAAATGTGACATTTATAAACCAGTAAAGACCCAAATTTTGTTAACAGATGTGTGAATGGCTTTCCCTCCTTTTTTTGATCAGTATAGGTAATAGAGCAAATGAGCAATCAGATTCTCTCATGTGAAAACTTGCCTGTCACACATGCCAGAGAGTCTCCCTTCATGTATGTCTCCCTCACCTTTCAAAATTTCCCTGTGCTGACTAACAGGGTTTTAAATTTTGGTGAGCTGAGTCACTCATCCTCAGTGAAGACACTCATTAAAATCTGCAGCGATTAGCTGAGGAGGTGATTGCAGCAAATACGCACTCCCATAATGCACTTTCACAGATTAGAGGCTTCTGGCAATATTATAAATATAACTTGTGAAACTAGCAAAACCTGCTGGCAGGTCCAAGCTATCTGAACTCTTATTACTTTGATCTAGAGATTCGATTGTTAAGAGAAAAGTTGTACCTTTTAGGCTTTGGAATCTGGATTTGTGTAGAAACAATAAGAGGGTCAGTAAAATCTCAGAATTTCCACACACTTTTAAAAAAGAAATTACTAGCACATCAACCCTGAAAGAACTGAATTTTGCAGGCAGAAGGTTACAACCCCAGAGAACAATACTAGTTCAGTCCCACCCCTGTGAATCTGATTGCCTTGACCTTGTCTTTTGGCTACAAAAATGACACAATCATCCTTTTTTTTTTTTTTTTTTTTTTTGAGACAGGGTTTCTCTGTATAGCCCTGGCTGTCCTGGAACTCACTCTGTAGACCAGGCTGGCCTCGAACTCAGAAATCCACCTGCCTCTGCCTCCCAAGTGCTGGGATTACAGGCGTGCGCCACCACCACCCGGCTCACAATCATCCTTTTTTCATGTTCTTCTCATTCAGGGCATACTACCACTGTCTTATTTGATTTGCATTTCTTCATGACCTTGATCAAGTCATGCTATCTGATTCTACTAATATAGTTCATTGCCTTGGACTTCATCTTTTATAGAAAAT
Organism: Apodemus agrarius; assembly: GCA_964023405.1. Classification (NCBI taxonomy): domain Eukaryota; kingdom Metazoa; phylum Chordata; class Mammalia; order Rodentia; family Muridae; genus Apodemus; species Apodemus agrarius. The sequence goes on from OZ030011.1 coordinate 84,229,077, forward strand.
TGAAATTAACTTATCTGTACGTTTTATGTGATGGACATGGTAGAAAGACTAACTGTTGAGGAGTGAGCAGACAATCATATTTCTTCTACATGGTGATGATCAGTGGGTTTCTGACCTTTGTAGAACTTCAGTCTTCAAGCCACTTTCATATAGATGCTTTTTTGATCTCCAGCTCTATTTGATGTCTTGCTCTGCTTTTTTTCATTCTTTGTTAAGAGAGAAGAGGGAAAAAATCAGAACTCATAGACTGAATAATAAAAAAGTGCTTTGTACTTTCTTTGACAGAAATTCTCCCAGACATAGGACAGTGGTTTTACATCATAAGGCTTTGAGGCTGTCTACCATCAAAGACTTTAATAACTCACACCCAGACAAGTGATATGACTCAGCCACTCAGTGGTTACCAAACAAAGGTAGCAGAGGTAGATGTGATGAATTTATTTCAGTGTCTTTCTAGGAGTCTTCAGCAAAGCATTTTTATGTTTCTCTCCTATGTGCAAATTTTCCTGACTAAAAACTTGTTTATGGATAGTATTTCTTAATTCATGAGCTCTAAGATGACATAATGATTGCTGAATTCATATAGTTTAGCTAGAGCAGTCAAGAACTTAACAGGCAGCATTGATTTTTTCCTGTACTTACTATAGTAGAGTTATAATTGTGGTTTTGAGGTAATCTTGTTCATGAGAGCATAAAATAGATTAATATATCAGTTTTGCTGATCAGAAAATTAGTTGATGGCCTGTGTACAATTGTGTATGGCTATAAGTGACAGCAAGATATCTAGTCATAGACTTGTGACTGATATTTTTTAAGATTTTTTTATTAAATATATTCTTTATTTACATTTCAAATAATTTCCCCTTTTCTGGCCCCCCCACCTCGAAACTTCTGAGGGAATCAGTATCCCAGTGCTCAAGCAGTGCTACAGAGCAATAGTGTTAAAAACGTATTGGTACAGTGACAGACAGGTAGATCAATGGAATAGAAGTGAAGACCCAAAAATGAACCCACACACCTATGGTCACTTGATCTTTAACAAAGGAGCTACAATTATCCAGTGGAACAAACATAGCCTTTTCAACAAATGGTGCTGGTTCAACTGAAGGCCAGCATGCAGAAGGATGCAAATTGATCCATTCTTATCTCCTTGTACTAAGCTCAACTCCAAGTGGACCAAGGACCTCCACATAGAATCAGACATACTGAACCTAATAGAAAAGAAACTGAGGAAGACCCTTGAGGACATGGGCACAGGGGAAATTTTCCTAAACAGAATACCAATAGCTTATGCTCTAAGATCAAGAATTGACAAATGGGACCTCATAAAATTACAAAGTTTCTGTAAGGCAAAGGATACTGTCAATAGGATGAAATAGCAACCAACAAATTGGGAAAATATCTTCACCAACCCTACATCTGACAGATGTATACAAATATATACAATATATACAATATATATATACACACACAAAGAACTCAAAAAGTTAGACTCCAGAGAGCCAAATAACCCTATTAAAAAAAGGGTACAGAGCTAAACAAAGAGTTTTCACCTGAGGAATATGGAATGGCTGAGAGGCACCTAAAGAAATGTCCAACATCTTTAGTCATCAGTGATTGATCTTTAATCAATGATAAATGTTTGCCACTACCCTTGATAACCAATACTGATGATCCTAGCTTTCAGGAAGCTGAGGCAGGGGTATTGCAGTGAGTTTGTAGCTAGTCAGGGCTGTAGGGTCAGATTTCAGGAAGTATACTTCAGGTTCTCTGGGGGAAAGCTCTGTTTTTGTTTTATACCATGTTGTATCATTACCCAAAGCCAGATAAAAATGGATATTTTCCATGTTTGAACTGTACTAATTCCCTAGTTCCTGTATCCAAGTTTTATATTACAAAGACATGAGTGCCAGTTTTGTATTATAAAGAAATAAGTGAAATGAAAAGTTTTAAGTGCAGGAGAAATTAATTTTTTAATTTTTCTTCAATATATTCTTTATTTACATTTCAGATGATTTCCCCTTGCCTGGCTCCCCACCCCACAAAAGTCCCATATGCCCTTTTCTGTCTCCCTGTTCCCGCATCCACCCTTTCCCACTTCCCTGTTCTGGTATTCCCCTACACTGATGCATTGAGCCTTTCCAGAACCGGGTCCACTCCTTCCTTCTCAGACATCAATTGGTATGTGGATTGTGTCTTGGATATTCCAAGATTCTAGGCTAATATCCACTTGTCAGTGAGTGCATACCATGGGTATTTTTTTGAGACTGGGTTACCTCACTTAGTATGATGTTCTCCAGCTCCATCCATTTATCTAAGAATTTCATGAATTCATTGTTTCTAATGGCTGAATATATTCCATTGTGTATATATACCACATTTTTTGTATCCATTCCTCCGTTGAGGGACATCTGGGTTCTTTCCAGCTTCTGGCTATTATAAATAAGGCTGCTATGAACATAGTGGAGCATGTATCCTTATTACTTGCTGGGGAATCCTCTGGGTATATGCCCAGGAGTGGTATGGCAGGGTCCTCTGGAAGTATCATGTCCAGTTTTCTGAGGAACCGCCAGACTGATTTCCAGAGAGGTTGTACCAGTTTGCAATCCCACCAGCAGTGGAGGAGTGTTCCTCTTTCTCCACATCCTTGCCAACACCTGCTGTCTCCTGAGTTTTTAATCTTAGCCATCTGACTGGTGTGAGGTGAAATCTCAGGGTTCTTTTGATGTGCATTTCCCTAATGACTAATGATGTTGAACATTTCTTAAGGTGCTTCTCAGCCATCCAAGGTTCTTCAGGTGAAAAGTCTTTGTTTAGCTCTGTACCCCATTTTTGAAAGGGTTATTTGGTTTTCTGGGGTCTAACTTCTTGGGTTCTTTGTATATATTGGATATTAACCCTCTGTCAGATGTAGGGTTGGTGAAGATTTTTTCCCAATTTGTTGGTTGCTGATTTTTCCTTTTGACAGTGTCTTTTGGCTTACAGAAACTTTGTAATTTTATGAAGTCCCATTTTCAATTCTTGATCTTAGAGCATAAGCTATTGGTGTTCTGTTCAGGAACTGTCCCCCTGAGCCAATGTCCTCAAGGGTCTTCCCCAGTTTCTTTTCTATTAGTTTCATTATGTCTGGTTTTATGTAGAGGTCCTTGATCCACTTGGAGTTGAGCTTAGTACAAGGAGATAAGAGTGGATTAATTCTCATTCTTCTGCATGTTCTCCTCCAGTTGAGACAGCACCATTTGTTGAAAAGATTATCTTTTTTCCACTGGATGTTTTCGGCTCCTTTGTCGAAGATCAAGTGGCCATAGATGTGTGGATTCAATTCTGGGTCTTCAATCCTATTCCATTGATCCACCTCCCTGTCACTGTAACAATGCCATGCAGTTTTTAATACAACTGCTCTGTAGTATTGCTTGAGGTCCGGGATACTGATTCCTCCAGAAGTTCTTTTACTGTTGAGAATAGTTTTAGCTATCCTGGGTTTTTTTGTTATTCCAGATGAATTTGAGAATTGCTTTTTCTAGCTCTATGAAGAACTGAGTTGGGATTTTGATGGGGATTGCATTGAATCTGTATATTGTTTTTGGCAAGATGACCATTTTAACTATATTAATCCTGCCAACCCATGAGCAAGGAAGATTTTTCCATTTTCTGAGGTCTTCTTCCATTTCCTTCTTCAGAGACCTGAAGTTCTTGTCATACAAATCTTTCACTTGTTTGGTTAGAGTCACACCAAGATACTTTATATTGTTTGTGGCTATTGTGAAGGGTGTCATTCCCTAATTTCTTTTTCAGCCTGCTTATCCTTTGAGTATAGGAGGGATACTGATTTGCTTGAATTGATTTTATATCCAGCCACTTTGCTGAAGTTGTTTATCAGCTGTAGGATTTCTCTGGTGGAGTTTTTTGGGTCACTTAAGTATACTATCATATCATCTGCAAATAGTGAGAGTTTGACTTCTTCCTTTCCAATTTGTGTCCCTTTGACTTCCTTATGTTGTCAAATTGCTCTAGCTAGCACCCTAAGTACTATATTGAAAAGATATGGTGAGAGGGGGCAGCCTTGTCTAGTCCCTGATTTTAGTGGGATTGCTTCAAGTTTCTCATTCTCACATTTTGATGTTGGCTACTAGTTTGCTGTATATTGCTTTTACTATATTTAGGTATGGGCCTTGAATTCCTGTTCTTTCCACAACTTTTAGCATGGTTCCTATGCTAAAAGTTCCATCGGCATCTGAGATCCTTTCTTCTATCTCTTTTATTCTGTTGTTGATATTTGCATCTATGACCCCTGATTTCTTACAAAGGTTTTCTGTCTCCAAAGTTGTCTCCCTTTGTGATTTCTTAGTTGTTTCTACCTCTGTTTTTAGATCCAGGATGGTTTTGCTCAGTTCCTTCACTTGTTTGGTTGTGTTTTCCTGTAATTCTTTAAGAGATTTTTGTGATTCCTCTTTCATGACTTCTGACTGTTGACTCAATTTCTCCTGCATTTCTTTAAGTGATTTTTTCGTTTACTCTTTATTGGGTTTTATCTGTTGACCCATATTCTCCTGGATTTCTTTAAGTGATTTTTGTGTTTCCATTGTAAGGACTTCTAACCTATTCATGTTCCCCTGCATTTCTTTAAGAGATTTATTTATGTCTTTTTTGTGTTCCTCTAGCAGCATCATGACCAGTGCTTTTAAATCCAAATCTTGTTTTTCTGCTGTGTTGAGGTATCCAGGACTTGCTGTGGTTGGCGAATTGGGTTCAGATAGTGCCATATTGCCTTGATTTCTGTTAGTAATGTTCCTATGTTTGCCTTTTGCCATCTGGTTATCTCTGGAGTTAGTTGGTCTTGTTTTCACTGGTTGGTGTTTGAACCTCCTGTGAGCCTGGCATTGTCAGATCTCTCTGTTGTCCAGGAGCCAAGATGGCAAAGTGCCCCTCCTCACAGTCAGAAGAGCTGGCTCCAAACTGAGGATCTCTGTGGCCCCGATATGCTCTGGATGCAGGTTGTGCTGGCTGTCTCCTTCTCACAGGCTGTTGGGTGTATAGCTGACCTCCTGCATTGTGAGCAGTGACTGAGGGCACTCCTGGTCCAGAGGCGAAACTGGAAGGTGCCCGCCAGAGGCCTCTGGACTGCGTCCTTTGCTCTGCAGGGCCAGACCCACGTGTGTAGGCTGTCTCCTCCCAGCTGGCCGCTGGGTGCTGGCCTCTGGCCCTGCTTGGAGACGGTGCACTGCTGAGGCCGAGGGCGTGCCCGATCCCACAGCCGAAACCAGAAGGCTCACACCAGAGGCCTCCGGATTACCTCCTCTGCTCTGCTGGGCCGGACTCACGTGTGTAGGCTGTCTCCTCTCCAAGAAATTAATTTTAAAAGAAATGATATATTTTATAATAGTATATAATTATTAATAATTAAGAGAGCATTAGGAAGGGAATCTGAATTGTGCCAAACTGCAAAGCGTAAGTTTTTAGTGGCTACTTTGAATTTATTAAAAAAAAAAAAAAAACACCAAGTACTGTAAAGCTTAAAACAAAAATGTAAAAATTTAGAAGTCTATGAAATTTATGAAAGTAGAAACACAATTTTCAAAATAAAACATTTTACATTTGATAATAAAATAAGAAATGTCTCCTTGTCTTTCTCTAAACAAATTAGCTACAAAGTAATACACTTATGTGGTTCAATCCTTCCTTCCTTCCTTCCTTCCTTCCTTCCTTCCTTCCTTCCTTCCTTCCTCCCTCCCTCTCTCCCTCCCTCCTTCCTTCCTTCCTTCCTTCCTCCCTCCCTCCCTCCTTCCTTCCCTCCCTCCTCCCACCCTCCTTTCTTTCCTTCCTCACACATCTCATTCCTTTCCCCCTTCTTTTCCTCTTTCCTTCCTTTCTTCTTTTCCTTTTTTTCTTCTACATTATTTAATCTAAAAAATTGTACTGTACCTATGTACATGGGCATACGGCCATCCCCGGAGCATGGGCAACCTACCAGTGGACAGACTCTTAAGGAAACTTTACCCGCTTTCCCCCAGCAGCCAGCAACCAATAAACTCCCAGCTGAAGATGTGACCTCCTAAGCCCTTTACTAAGCCATGCCAAAATTCTGGCTGGCATGATCTTGTGCAAGTTTTATGCAGGAAGTAAGATCTGCTGTGAGTTTATGAGTGCCTGAGCAGCATTCCCCGGCACTTCTCCCCACTCTCTGGCTCTTACGTACTCCACCCCTCTTCTGTGGTGGGACTGTAGGTGTGTGCCTGCGAGGACGGGAGCTGGTATAGATGTCCCATTCAGTGTCAGGCACCCGTAGTTGCTTATTTTCAGGACTTGGTCCAGTTATAAGTGAGTCTCTGCATTAACTACTGCTCACTGAAAAAAGAAACTTTGTTGACCAAGGTTGAGAGTAGCTCTAATCTATGGACATATAGACATAAATGCTTAGAAGGCTATTGGATGATGCATCCATTTAACAAAATCATTGTAGGGTCTCCCTAGGCCTTATGAGCTCCCTAGCCACGGGCTTTTGACGTCAGACAAGATATCCTGTGGCGCAGGACCAAATTCAATCTGAAAGCAAGTGGTTAATCACTCCCACCACAGTTGTGTTGCAATATTTTCCCTGTCCAATCACATTAGTGTAGTAGAAGGCCTGCGATTGGACAGGAAAGGGATGTGGAGCTAGGAGTTGGAGAGTCTTAGGAGGAGAAAGGAGAGGAAGCAAGATGTCTCCTGACATGGACTTGTGGACTACTAGCCAAAATAGCTACGTTTTTATAAGGTTAGAAATATTGGGATAAAGCTTTTATCATAACCAATTGGCTCTGAAATTACTGTATTGGCATCTTGTAAATTATAATCTTATTTATATATAAATCTAATTGGCTAACTAAATAAGCATTAAGAATCATGTTTCTACTGGGTAATTAGGTAGTGAAGAGGCAGATGGTGGGGTATGTGGATTGTTTGGAAGTGAGATGAACTCGCAGGACCCCACTGGAGATATGGTCAGGCCGGCAGGACTGCAGGGGAGCTGGGGTCTCGAGGAGCAGGACCCTGCCGGGACATGGTGTTGTGCCATGGTGGGGCAGGAGAGTTGGCGGGTCATCCTTTTTTAATATTTCCCGTAACCAGTCATGCCACAATTGTCCCCACAGGCACATTTGTCCGGCAAGTCGGTATTGTTGCATGTAGCACCCAACACTGACGCGGAGTCTCACCATGTAGTCCTGGCTGGCTTGAAACTTGCTACGTAGACCAGACTTGTGTCAAACTCAAGTCTAATCTGCAGTGTCCACTCTCTACGGGCTGGGATTATGACTTACTACCATCACGGATGTTCTGAACCTTCTTGCTTTCTTTACCTTTTTGAAAGATTTTAATTGAAAAAATTTATATGATATATTCTGTTCATACTGTTTCCTGTGCCAGCTCCCCCCAGATCCTCCCTACCTCACCACCTGCTCAACTCTTAACGTTCTCTTGCATCCTTTAAAAGACAAACAAAAACCAAGAATCACACCAACTTTCCCAACAAAACCTCCACACAATTGAAAACCCAAATATACAAGTAAAAGGCCAGTGAAACAAAAAAATGCCCAAAGCAAGTGAAAGAAGAAAAAAAAAAAAGTACAGCAATACCATTTCGTTAATTTTGCATTGTCAGCTACTCCTGGGTATGGAGCTTAACCGGAAGTGTGGTTAACATACCCAGTAAAACTCCACTAGAAAATGTTTTCCTTTGCTAATGAGTACTAATTACACATAAATTCATTTTCTCAAACTGAGAAATTTTGTTGCATATGCCTGATGATAGTGCTTGCATACTTCCACTTGTAAAACTCATACTTGAAGACCATCTATAAAAAAAAAATTAGTGATGTTCAGTGGCTTAAGCAAGGCAGTAGGCACAAATGTTGTCTATTTTTTTAAAAATATGTTGACTATTTCTTGTCTTTAAAATTTAAATTAAATATAATGTAGAAATTGGTGGTTAATATGCACAGATAAAAGTGGCTGATCTGAAAAGTATTCCTCAGAGTTAAGTGACAGTATTAAAGAAATAACTCATTAAGCAAGGGCGATAGGGTGCACTGGATGTAATAATATCTTGAAAGTGATCAGTTTCATAGTCATGTACAATGATGTTTTGTTCTATGCAACTCTGAGTATGTGAATTTTACAGTAACACTCTATTGTATTAATAACCAACAAGAAAACTGAGAGGATATGTTATTCTTATTGTACCAAATTGCTTTTGTTGTTCTCACTTACATTAGACAAAGATTAACTACACCAAAGAAGAATTTAATTGTTTTAAATTAATTTAAGATGCATACAATATGTACATACATGAAATCTTTCAGTTTAAATGTGTATATTTATACATATATATTAAAAGTTTTGTCATTTACTGTGATGAATAAATATTTTTGGAATAATGGATTAATTTTAAGCCTGCAAAATACATTTCAAGCATTCTATAGTCTCTGGATTAACTCGGTTTTAACAGGAACATTTTTTTTTTGTTCTGAGATGATTAGATTTGATTTATAAACTGCTGCTGCAATGTTTTTACAGAAAAAAAAGATTATTAGCCGTCTTTCTGTGGACTTGGAAAATTTAATTTTGAACTCTATACACTGGGGATCATGAAATGCAACCAGGCATAGTGTGTACCATCATTGTGGTTGAAACACAAGGTGTACCCGTGATTATTTATACCATAGCCATTTTTCCTTGAAGAATTTAATCATGAAACAAAACATTAAAAACTTTTATGTGTTGTTGTTTCAGAAAATTATGTGTTAAATTCAGTAGATTTTTTTTGTAGGTAAGTAAGATTTGGAGTGTTCTTGCCATCTTATATTGTTAATTATGAATCAGTGTTGCACGCTAAATCTAGATGACATTATAGTATAAGATGCCTCGCTCCTGAGCCTCAGACCTGTGCATCTACATACCGGGCAACTACAAACTGTAAATACCATTTGCTGTTGCTTAATTAGCAGTAACTTAAGCCAAACATAAGAGGTCAATTTGACTCAGAGACGCACAGGCTGCTCTGACTTGTACAGACTTGGGGAACCAAGCAGAACAAGGGGAAGACTGAACCACGACTCCTCCCTTTAGAAGGCAGTGTTTGGGTTAGCAACAATGAGAGAGGTGATGTGTGCAATTCGCACCACCTGGAATCCGGGCACAGAACAAGGGTAGCATGTCTCTAACCCACGTGACCTAAGGGTTTGTACCAGTACGCCAATATTGTAATCTTGCTCAGCCAATAGTTCCATTTTCAAGTTTTACCTTTGTCTGTTTTCTTGGAAAATTCAATACAATTTAATATGAAAGTTACCTTTTCCCCCCTCAGCCTAAAGAATTATCATGCTCGGTAATGGCATACAAATTTCTCAAAAAACACTGAACTTTCTTCCTATCCAACCTAGTCTCCCACTTTTGTCTCATTTTCTAAAATGAATCAGGCACTTGCACAAACCGTGACTACTCACTTTTAAGTCTTACTTTCTTCTCTGTCCAATTTCTGCTGAAATTTATCATAGGTATATATTCTTACATTCATCCAGTAGATGGCTTAGGAGCAGATCATAAGGCCTCCCATTGCCACTATAGCCATTGTTGCCATGTCATATTCCTTGACTCTTCTTCACTGAAGATGTTTCCCAAATAAAAATAAAATGATGTGGTTCCCTTCCTTACACCTCCCCCAAATTCTTAAAAAGCCAAACCCCAAACTTCTGTAATGTTTAGAAGGCTCTTAATATTTTTTTCTGATCTAATCCATACATCCCAATTATCTGGTCGAATCTGGTTCACTAAAATTTAAGGTGTCGGTCATTTATTAGTACTTGCTCACCTATGAAGCTAGCTTTGAGTCTTTGATGAATATTTGGGTGACATCATCTGACTCTACATTGGAATACCAGATACATTTTCTTGTTTCTCTTCTTTCTTTTTTGGAGTTTATTAAGAAAGGTTTTAATATTGACTTGAATATGAGTGCTAGGAGAACAGGAAGTGGACATATTGTATATTCCCAACAATGGGAGGAACCTGGTGGGGGGGCAGAGCCCAACAGATTTTCTTATCCACAGCAAATCTGTGAGGGCAGAAGCTGTGCCTGTCTATGTTCATTAATCCATTGCAAGTGCCTGGGATAAAACTTGTGCTGGCTAATTTTATGTCAACTTGACACAAGCTAGAATTATCTGGAAGGAGGGAACCCCCTCAACTGAGAAAATGGATCAGCTGTAGGCATTTTCTTAATTAATGATTGATGAGGGCGGGTCCAGCCCATTGTTGGCAGTGCCATCCTTGGTCTGGTGTTCTATAAGAAGGCAGGCCGGACAAACCAGGGAAGCATGACAGTAAGGAACACCTCTCCATGGCCTCTGCGTCAACTCCTGCCTCCAGGCTCCTGCCCTATCTGAGCTCCTGCTCTGCTATCCTTCGACGGTGGGCTACAATGTACAAGTGTAAGCTTTCTGTCTTGCTTTTGGTCATAGTGTTTCAACACAGCCATGGAAACCTTAAACTAAGACACTGCTCACAGTGATTTGTAAAACGAACATAGGAACATGTGTAGAATGGTCTTTAGTTTTCCAGACATTTCTGTTGTCCATGTCCCCCTAGCTTGAACAATGGTGTTCTTTATCAGTTTCCTAACGTCCTTCCCACACGCTTCCCTACTGCCAGGATGCCACGAATCTTCTTAGAATGTCCCTAATGGTGCTTCCTGTGTTAGTACTGCATGGTGAGGAGTAACGCTCAGGTCTCTACTTCTCAAGTGTGTTCTCCATAGCATTCTGTGTCACCCATCTAACATCTGGCTTTAAAATGTGCCATATACACATACATACATACATATATACATATGTATAGGTATGCATATGTATATACACATATGAGAAAGAGAAAGGAAACAAATTAGTATGTTTTTCAAAAAATAAAAGCAAAATGGGAAAGATACCTAAAATCGTGTAAAAACAGTGAAAGATGGGCGCAGACAAAATGAATCTGAAAAAGCGGGTCCTGAAATGTTCGCATGACCGTGTGAGTAATAACACTGAGTGATTTTTTTTCTACTTGTATGGCTAAACTTTCTTGAATGCACATAATAAATATCCTAAAGCTTAAAAATGTCTTAGAAACCTCAGAGAAAAGCATATATGTAACCCTTGCCCTCTCTGTGTCTGTCTGTCTGTCTTTCTGTCTGTCTGTCTGTGTGTGTGTGTGTGTGTGTGTGTGTGTGTGTGTGTCTGTGCCCATGTCTGTGTGTCCCACAGCACACACGTGGTCAGAGTACAACTTGTGGGGCCCAGTTGTCTCCTTCCACCATGTGAGTCTTGTGTATGGAATTTGGGTTTTCAGGCTAGGCAGCAAAGTACTTTTACCTGCTAAAATATCTTGCTGGCCCAAGACACATCTTTACCCTGATCTTTATGATACTTGCTAAGAGTATCTAAGCTATCTAAGCAAACAAAAGAGGAAATCAAATTCCTCGTGTGTTCCAGCTTCACTGTCTTTGCCGCGTGCAGGACGGAGAGGACCGCGCTTGTGAGAACAGGCAGAGTTAGACAGCAAGCCACCTCTTTGTCAAACGGCAAGATATAAACTCAGCGAATTGCATAAACAGACCCGAGTCCCCTTCGGGCTGATCCAAATGCTTAATGAAGGGCACGTGCAGACGCAGCCAGGCTTGACAAGTCCGTGCAGTTCATCCCATGGGAACTAGGCTTAACAGACCTGTGTCCAATCCCGGAGCTATTTGCCTGTGGCCTCAGATAAGAATAACCCAGAAAAAGGAGTCATTTATTCGCACGCCCTTCCTCTAAATCTTGATATCTCAAAAAGCTGTTTTCTCTGAAGTGGTAAAATCAAGACGAGTGACCATATCGCCTCAAAAATAGAAATAGCATTAGTGAGACAGATCCATTAGACTATGACAACTAGAATGTGGGTTCTTATCTCCTTTGATCTCTGATGGACAGATTTAATGTGATTCATGGTTCCTCACTTTCTTCAACTTTTATATAATATAGTATCAAATATAGTATCATGTATTGACAAGGATCCAGAGATTCATATTCTCTCTCTCTCTCTCTCTCTCTCTCTCTCTCTCTCTCTCTCTCTCCCCTTTCCCTCCCTCTCTCTTCTCCCTCTTCCCCCTCTCTCTGTTAGATTAAGTTATTTAAAACAAAGAAACATAATAGTCCTCTCTTCTCTATTTTTTTTTTTTTATATTTAAAAGTTAACTGGTGAACCCGTGCGGGTCTGCTTTGTGCCTCACCACTGGGGTGTCAGGACCCAGACCATCGGGGTGCCGGGCTCATGGGACTTGCCAAAAGACACTGGGGAAGCAAAATGTAGCCTAAGATGGGGGTCCCAGCCTGTGTGTCCCCAGAGAAGAAACGGTTCAGGTGGGGACGGAGGCTGTGCTTCTCAAACTCTTGAGCACCCAGATGCCTCTGCGAACCTCAAAGAGTGTGGGGGACTGGGGGGGGGGTGCTGAGATGAGCCCAAGTGGAGGAATCTAGCCTAGCTCAGGGTGAGTGCCAGGAGTGCAGAGGGGCCTTCTGCGGGAGACTTAGGTGCGGCTCTGTATGACAAAGGCTTTCCCCCGTGGCTGTTCTGGAAAAAGGAGACAGTCCTTGTCCAAACTGTTTTTTCATTGTGGAAAATGTGCAAACGATGTACTCAGGATGGAGCAGAGATTGAGTACCTTTTGCAGGAGGGGACAGCCAGGAAGGGAAGTTTATTGACTAAACCCTCTGGATCCATCTAGAGATGGAGAACTCTGGGCTTTATGCTACACGACCAGTTGTCATGGTCCTCTTAGTCGGGTGTGGTGGTCCCGTGCTCCAGGATAGGAATAGAGCGAGGAATAGACTCAAATGCCTACTCTTCTCAATTATGAGAATTGCTGGACTCCCTTAATCTGCTTGACTTTACCAGTTTTTCTGTGTTCTGCTTGCCCCACAAACCCACACGACTTTTTCTTTTCCAACTCTGCCAGCTAACTGGGTCCCAGCAGGATGGCTGTGTTCTGGCTTATAATCTTAGGATAAAATGGCAGTCATATGGCTGTGCCAGGATGTCTGCCACCTCATGGCCCTCTCCCCCTCCTGCCAGGCCTTTCCATGCCACCCTGTCTCCGTTCTTTGTTCATCCCCTCTCTTAAATGTTCACGTGGAGAATGACACAGGATCATAACCATTTGTTTATAAACACTTTTTTTTTATTGCCAAGAATGGCAATATTATTACTTACCCCTTTAAATATTTTGAAACGAATTACTTTTTACAATAAAACACATACAATTATAAGTGAAATAAAAAAGAAATATGTTTCATTCAAAATATGCCCATTCCTTCTTTTGTGATTTAGGTGGCATTTTGGTTATAATAGGATATTATTATTTAAAAAAAATCGCATTCTTACCGATGGTGAGACTTGGGAGATTCCTGAAATGAAGGTTCTATTGCATGTTCCTTTAAAGTGGGAATAAGAACACTGATGTCCTACCTTACAGGATAAATTAAAATGTAAATGAATATGTAGGTGAGAGTTCCAGGCAAATCTTACACAAATTTAAAACTTAGACATGTAGTTAGTTATGTAAATAGAGCCTTGTTTTGATTAGTTCATCTGGATTTATTTGTTTTGCCATGTTAGCCATTTAATTTGGCTTAGGCAATAATTACTTAAGCCTGAAACAGAGATCTGGGATAAAGACATTAAACACGTTTGTACAGATGTATCTGCAGGCCCAGGAGTCACAAGCAGCTTCCATATATGTAAGAGTCTGAGACTCTTACATCGCCATCTTCAACATTCCCAGAATTGTCTCATTTTCAACCCCGTTCACTTACTACCTTTGTGGGCCAAGGAACGGGAAGCAGATGTAACTGTTTTAATTTAGAGTTCTATGTATATGTATGCTCAGATTTGAAGCAACATTTTTAATCTACCTTGCATCTTTGTGGGATTTTGCTTCCTTCCACCCACCCATCCATCCATCAGTCCATGCATCCAACCACTGATTTTGAGGCTTAAATCCTCACCCATAAGGCAAATCTTACTAACACATTTGACTAGAATGGAAAGCTTCCTATTCAAAGAACACAAATCAGGTGTTTATTTTTGTTTAGAAGATATTTCGTACAATGAAGGGAGGGTGAAAATTCACAATCTAATTAAGATAATGGTTCTTATCCTATAGTATAGTTATATTTTTGTTATTTCTTAGTTTCTTTCCTTCCTTCCTTCCTTCCTTCCTTCCTTCCTTTCTTTCTTTCTTTCTTTCTTTCTTTCTTTCTTTTCTAACTGCAGCTCTTTCCTTTACTGGACATTTTTCATTTCTTTAACACTTACTTACCAGAAGCATCAATGTTACTTTCTCAGGGAAATCCCCCCCCCCCCCACTGAGGTTGGGAGGTCTTCCTCACAGTCACTTACCACAGAGCACTGATCCTTCACTATTGCTAATTTTCTTCTGTCTCACTCACCGGCCTTTAAAAGTTTGGTCAAAACCAAAATGCACAATGTACTAAGTTTCCACATTGCAAGAAACCACAGTTCTAACACTCTGAACATGTGCCTACATTTTCTGCTATTCTTCAGGAGTTTTAAAATTAAGTTCTGATCTGGTTTTTCCTCCTTGTTCTTGCTGTTTGGATGTCTCTTCCTTTATGATTTGTTGGTGCTTTCTCACTTTGGTTTGCTTATTTTCTTGAAGCCCAACCTGAGATTTTAGTGCATATATACACTCCCAAAGATACAGCTCTGTGCTCTTGGTGTATATGTCTCTGTCTACTTCCTCTGTGTCCTCTTTGATGCATCCTGTCTAAACTCTAAACATTTTTCAATATTCTAAACTTATATTGCAACAGTTTGTAGCATAATTCTTTTCTTAATCTTTAAGCCTGGTGCTCATAGTTCATTTGCTAAGGAAAAACTTTCCTAATAATGATAATGATGATGATGATGATGATGTGTGTGTATGTATATATATGTATATACATATATATATATGTATATATTTGTGTTGAACTTTTAGATTCTCCTTTGTTCGGTTTCACATGCTGGCTTCCCCTATAAGCTGTAGTTGGTCAGTGAATAAAATTAATTACACCAGTCCTTAAAATGAGTTCTATGGTTCACTCAGCAACTCTTAATTACACTTTTTTCCCCTCATGAACTGAACTACCTAGAGCTTGAACTTGGTTATGATAAATGTGTTCTATTTCCTCTAGATCTTCCTCCTTACTTACCCCAACCATAGCATACTTATAAGCAACAACACAACTGTTTACAGAACTCACATAAACCAATCCTCCATGTACCATAACAAGAGAGACCAGCATAAAAATATAATGTTTCCCTTGGTTTTCTTTTACTTATAGTAAACTGAGCTTACTTAATTTGTCTCAGAAAATATTAAATACCAGTGAAATTAGAAAATGCATAATAATAGTTGTTTGAATGATTCAGGTGAATCTATACCAATTTATTGCTTTCAAATAATTACTCAGGATAAATATATTATGGCAGAACTCTATGAAGAGTGTTGTGTGCTGCCTTACTAATCTAAGAGAAATAGTATGACTGATACAACACTAAACTAAAATTATGTAAACCAATAGCTTAGTATTTGAATAATTCAGTTTCCTGGACCTATACTAGTGAAACAAATGAATCAACACACAACGTTTTAAGCCTAAAGATACTTTTAGAACCCTTAGAGAAATAGAGAAATTTAATTGTGGCTTATTTTCTATTTTTGCTTTTAATCATTTATGTAACTCAATAATCATTCTATAAATTGATGTCTAACAGTATATTGCTAGATTTCCAAGGTGTTTAGAATTATGACTTAAAAATAGGAAATTCTCCCCCCCCCACTTATTGCTTTATCCCAGACTTCAACTCCAGCAGGCATTCTCTGGGACCTCTGGCTATTCCTGCCAGGAACCAGGTATGCTAATGACAGATCTTCACCTCTCTCTGCTCCTTTAAATGGAACCTGCTAGTCTCATCCCCAGCTTTTAAGCAGAATACTGCTGTAGACCCCTTAATCCCCAAGGAACCTATCTCCAATGGATAACACAAATCTTCCATATATAAACTTCTTTCCCTGAGTCATTGATTTATTTCAGACTCCAGCAGCTCCCCTGGTAACTTAGAGGTCACTCTGACCAGGGAAGAAGTATGCTAGCAGCAGATCTTTACCAGTGTCTCTAAGTCCAATCCCCAATCTCATCCCCAATTCTCTAGCAGACATTCTGCTGTGGCCTCTCCTAGCTCTCTGTCCCCATTCCCAGAGGACTAAACAGGTTCTGGTGGAACACCCTGCTTTCTGCTTTCTGCTTTCCTTAGGCAGTCTCAGCCTCCCCCTGGGCATCCCATTCCAAAGTGTCAGCTCCCAATATCCAGAAATACATTTTACTTTTAACACCCCGTGGTCACACTTATCAGTGTCCCATAAAATTTCCTACCAGAACAAGAAAAATAAAGGAACAGAAGACTCACCCAAATGAAGACAAGACAAAACATCAGGACCTAGAAGTAAAATCTTTCCAATCCCATTACTTAGATGATCCCAGTGTTAAAAAACATAATCAAAACAGCCAGGACAATATAACTACACTGGAACAAAGAAACCCACCACAGAAGCTCCTAAAAAGGACCCTATAACAGCCTTTATAAATATGATAGAAGTCTCTAAATAAGAAATCAATAAATCCTTTAAAGAAACCTATTTAAACAGAAATAGTGGAAGGAAATGAGTAAAACTGTTCAAGACTTGAAAGTGGAAATAGAATCAATAAAGAAAATCAAAACTGAGGAAAATTTGGAAATGAAAATCCTAGGAACTTGAATAGAAACCACAGAGGCAAACCTTACGACTAGTGTCCAAGAGTTGGAAACTAGAGTCTCAGTAATTGAAGGCAGGATAGAAGAAATGAATACCACAGTCAAAGGAAATGTTAAATACAAAAAAACCCCATGACACTACAATACATCCTGGAAATCTGGGACACCGTGAAAAGACCAGATCCTAGAATAATAGGAAAAGAAGAAAGAGAAGAAACTCAATTCAAAGGTCCAGAAATGTTTTTCAATAAAATCCGTGAAAAGTAATTTCTCCATCTAAAGAAGGAGAAGCCTATAAGGGTACAAAGAAGAACACAGAACACATAATAGACTGGACAAGAAAAGAAAATCCTCTTGCACATAATGATCAGAACACTAAATGTACAGAACAGCAGCTGCAGCAACAACAACAGCAACAACAACAGGAAAAGACTATAAAAAGCTACAAGAAAGAAATGCCAAATTACAAATAAAGGCAGACCTATTAGAATTACATCTGACTTCTCAGTGGAGACTCTAAAGGCCAGAAGGGCTTGAACAGATGTGCTACAAGCTTCTTGAGACCACAGATGCTGGCCCAGCCTACTATACCCACCATAGTTTTCAATTGCAATAAAGGGAGAAAAATAAAACATTCTCTGATAAAAAAACACATTTAAGCAATAATGATCTACTAATCCAGCCCTACAGAAGGTGATCAAAGAAAAACTCTAACCTAAAGAGGTTAACTACAACCAAAAAAGGGAATTAACCCCAGAGCATCAAATCAAAAGTACACACACACACACACACACACACACACACACTGGCCACAGCAACAAAATAACAGGAATCAGCTGTAGATTTTTTAAAGCCTATTATATTTATGGTTCTTAAATGCTTTAACTTCACCTCTAGTCCTCCAAGCAAAGACAGGGGAGAAAGGACAAAGGGGTTGTGGATCTGTTTAGAAGTAGTTCTTTGAGGTGATTCCCCTATTCATTGTCAGGATATCAGCAGACCAATTCAATAGCAAACATCAAACATGAACCAGTATCAGTGACTAGATCCAGCAGAAAGCACAAGGCTCCACTGAATTGGCAGGAGTCAGTGGAAGTAGCAAGAACCAGCTGGAATACCACGAGAATTTCTTTGGTGAGTTTCTCTCTAGGAAGTGAAGACTAGTCAAGTATTGCATAGCTAGCAAAGACCAGCAAAGCATTGCAATGTGTAGCAATGCTAGAATGTCTTTTCACTGTCTCTGGGGTTCTTTTTTTATTTTTTATTTTTTCTGGTAAAGAATTACTTATTTTATGTATATGAATACATTAGCTGTCTTCATTCATACTAGAAGAGGGCATCAGATCCCACTATGAATGTGGTTGCTGCGAATTGAACTCAGGACCTCTGGAAGAGCAGCCCCTAATCTTAACCACTGAGCCATCTCTCCAGCCCCTCTACTTTCCAAGCATCATATGCCCTCTTAAGCATCCTCTCACATGTCTATTTCAGTAGAACATTCTCTCACAAGACAGCTTCCATAAAAAGCATCACATACACTCTCACAAGACAGCTTCTAGAAAAACTTCACGTGACACAATGGAGTTTCCAAAGAAACTGGAAATTTCCATTTCAATCAGCAAACACTGCATATGGTATTTTTCAATGTTAATGGTCGCAATTCCCAAATTAAAAATAACACAGAGCAATAGAATGAATATGAAAAACAGGATCTCTCCAGTTATTACATCCAAGAAACACTCCTTAACATCAAGGATAGACATCACTTCAGCAAAAAACGATAGAAAAGTATTTCAATCAAATGGACCTAAGAAGTTGGTATAGCCATTTTAATATCTAATAAAATATACTTCAAATCAAAACTAATTGGAAGAGATAGGAAATGATACTTCATACTCCCCAAAGGTGAGCCAAAGGGGAACCAAAAAGACATTGTATGCACCAGGCACAAGGGCACTCAAATTTGTAAAAGAAACACTACTACAACTTAAGTCACATTTTGAGCCTCACACACTAATGGAGGGAGACCAGTACCCCACTCTTTCCAAGAGACAGGTCATTCTGAAAAACAAACAAACAACCCCAAAATCTAAACAAAAATGCTAGAGTTTACTGACATTATAAACCAAATGGATTAACAGATATTTATAGAATATTTCAAGCAAACACAAATGAATATACCTTCTCAGCACCTCATAGAAATTTCCCAAAAGTTAACTATATATATATATTTGGACACAAAGCAAGTATCAACAGATACAAGAAAATTGGAATGACATCCTGCATCCTATGTTACTACCACCAATTCAAGTTGTATATTGACAAGAGAAACAACAGAAAAGTTACAAACTCATGAAAACTGAACAACTCACTACTGAATGAAAAATGGGTCAAGACAGAAATTAAGGAAGAAATGAAAAGACTTTTTAGAATGACAAATAGGCTCAGATATCATGGAAACAACACCTTTCACAATAGCTTCAAATCATATGAAATACTTTGCAAATACAAGCATGTAAACATTTGTGTGATAACAACTTCAAGTCATTGAAGAAAGGAATCGAAGATATCAGAAGATGGAAATATATCTCATGCTCATGGATTGGTGGGATTAACTTAGTAAAAGTGGCTATTTTACCAAAAGCAATCTACAAATTCAATCTCCATCAAAATTACAACACAACTCTTTATAGCCCTTGAAAGGACAATTATCAACTTCATATAAAAATACAAAAATTCAAGGATAGCAGTAAAATAAGCCTGGAGAATGAAGGAACTGGGTGAACTATCACTATTCCCAACCACAAGTTGTACTAAATAGCTATAATAATCAATAACAGCATAGTATTGGCATAAAAACAGACATGTGGCTCAGTGGGATAAAACTGAAGATTAGCTTAAATTCACACATTTATGGACACTTGTGTTTTGATACAACAGCTAGAAATATATGCTAATAAAAAAGAATCTTCAACAAATGGTGCTGGTTGTGTTCATGTAGAAAACTGAAAATAGGGGCCGGGCAGTGGTGGCGCACGCCTTCAATCCTAGCACTTGGGAGGCAGAGGCAGGCGAATTTCTGAGTTCGAGGCCAGCCTGGTCTACAAAGTGAGTTCCAGGACAGCCAGAGCTACACAGAGAAACCCTGTCTCAAAAAACCAAAAAAAAAAAAAAGAAAGAAAGAAAGAAAGAAAAGAAAAGAAAAGAAAACTGAAAATAGGTCCATATTTATTACCTTGCACAAAATTCAAGTCCAAGTGGATCAGCCTCAACATAAAGCCAGGTAGACTGAACCTCTGAACCTGATAGGAAAGGAAGTTGAGAAAAGCCTTGAGCTCATGGCACAGGAAAAGACTTCTGAATAGAACAGCCTTAGCACAGGAACTAAGATTACCAATTAGTAAATGAGACTTCATGAACCAGAGCAAGTGCTGTACTCGTAAAGAACACTGTCATTTGTACAAAATGGTAGCCTACAGAATGGAAAAAGATGTGATTTTTTTCTTTTAATCAATTACACATCCAATACAGGGCTAATATCCAAAATATATACAGAAGTGAAAAAAACTAGATGTCAAGAAAAAAAATCCAATTAAAAAAAGCAAAATTCTCAAAAGAGGAAACTGAAATGTTTGAGAAGCAGACAAAGGAATTTTCAAAATTCTTAACAAAACTATGTTTGAGATCCCTCTTATACATACAGCAATGGCTAAGACTAATAAAATAAGTGACAGCTCATGCTGGCCAGGATGTGGAATATGGGAACACTCATCCATTGCTGTTGAGAATACAACTTGTACATTTTCTATAGAGATCAGTGTGGTGGTTCCTCAGGAAATGCAAATCAGTTTACCTTAAGTCTCTGATATACCATTCTTGGAATTATACTCAAAGGACACTTTATCCTACTACAGAGACACTTGCTAAATCATGTTAATTCCTGCTATTGAGAGGCCAAACCTACTCCATCTTGGGACTGGCTTTCATCTACACCCAAGTACTAGGAAGGACTCCATGGCCTGTTCTTGGCCCATATCTGTGAGTTACTCCCTAGCTACTCCCTCGCAATAGTCAATCAAAGGTTTGTCTGATTGTTTCAGATGTACTTTCAGGCTATTAGTGATTGTTCATGGTCTTGCTTCAGAGCACCCACCTGTAGATTTACAATAGTCGTTCTATTAGATGCCTGCCAGACTGGACATTCCCTCACGTGCTCCCATTTTCCTATAAAACCCTGCCCCAATAAGGACTCAGGACTGCTTCACCAAACTGTCCTATGGGTTGGTGGTGGGTACGCCCAAATTTGAGTTTGTAATAAAGAGACCCTAATGTGATTACATTGGAGTAGGCTCCTTGGTGGTCTTTTGGGGTTCATAAATGCTCCCAGACATTTATTATATTAATATTATATTAATTTTATGTTATATTATATTAACATTATATTAATAATAGCCAGAAATTAGAAACATCATAGATGTTCCTCAACAGAAGAATGGATATAAAAATGTGATACATTTACATAATCAACTATTAGTAAACTGTTAAAAAATGACATTATGAATTTGCAGGCAAATGGATAGAAGTAACAAAAATCATTCTGGGTGAAGTATCCCAAACCTAGAAAGACATATATGGTAGTATGGTATGTAATCCCTTAAAAGTGGATTTTTCCTGTTAACTCAATGATAACTAAGCTACAATGTGTCAAACCATAGTGTACAATACATAGCTTAGAATAAGCATTGGAGAAGCCAGGATTGTCAATCATATGGACCTATTTTCTTCAAAGGAAGGACATGCAGGATTCCTGGACACCTGGAAAGTCGGAGTGAAAGTGGTCAAACCACCTGGTGATCCTTTTTTTTTTTTTTTTAACCTTCCACCTGAATCCTCCCATTATCCTGAGCATTATTTAGGCCCTAATCCTGAATATTGTCTCTCAGTGTATAGGAGCCACCTCTATAAAAGAGAGCTCATGGACTTTACATCCTCCAGCAATAGAATCTGTACTTATGCTTATCATAGATCCTTCCTCTAGGCCCTAGCCCTGAGCTATGTTCAGCCAATAGAACTATTCTTATTATAAAGGTCACGGGTGATTTGCTACCTTGCTAAGGAGTTTCTGTGCATTATGCCTGAAGCTTTGTTGTGATAATTTTCATGTGGAAACTCCTACTTAAATTTTATTATGTTTAAATGTGTAAGAGAAATAAACCACAAGTTCAGACTCTGGAAATTTTTGACTCAGTGCCGGCAAAGATGGTACTGACCTGAGTTTTATTCATCACCTCATGCATCTTGTCTCCCCATGAGACTTGTTGGGTACCAGACACTACTGAGGCTACTGAGAGAATAAGGTACCAGGGGCTGCAGATAGATCTGGTTAGGAAAGGAAAATATAATGATTGTTATGGATCAAGCAAAGGGGAGCAGTAATGAGAGGGTTAAGAAGGAGAAAGGGAGGGAATATGTGGAGAGACAGCAAAAATTAATGGCCTTTTGAAAGGTAGTATGGAAACTCAATAAAGCAGAAACTATAAGAATGCAATCTAAATAGAGTCACCAAAGAAAGGAGAAGATAGACTCATAACTGGCAATCTCTTGTCAGTAAACGATGCTTCTAGTACCATGATCAGGTTACATCTAATTGGGTTTTTGGCCAAAGGGATCCCATGGGAATCCTCAAATAACCCAGACTGTTGCCAAGACAATAGTGACTCTCCATAGCAAGGCTCCATTGCTGAAAACGACACCTACATAATGCGTTGAGCATGGAAAGGTCAAGCTGGTGCCTACATAGAGCTTCCACCTCTAGTTCTAATGTCTTTGGTACTGGAAGATACTCTGTATACTACAAAATGAAAAACACTAACACCAAGCCAGCCACAAACATTTTGATCTACAACTTGTCTTGCCTTCAATATATGCTAGGGCAATCATGGCACAAAGACCAACTAATATCTAATTTGACTTATTGCCCATTCCATGAGATGGAACCCATATCTGACACTCCTTGTATATAACAGAGACCTAGGGTAAAATAAAATATTACTGTTCTAAAAACCAAACCAAACTAACCAACCAACCAACCAACCAACCAACCAACCAACCACCTTACAAAACCAAAACCCCTCAAAACTGAGCAACAAAATGACTCCTAATGACAGTCTTCTATACTCATAGATTAGTGTTTTGCTCAGTCATCATCAAAGAAACTTCCTCCTGCAGGTGATGGGCACAAGTATATATACCCTTAGCCAGACTTTATGTAGAGGGGGATGAGAGACCTTGGAATATTTTTTCCTAAATGGGATGCCTTTTTTTTTGAGACAGGGTTTCTCTGTATAGCCCTGGCTGTCCTGGAACTCACTCTGTAGACCAGGCTGGCCTCGAACTCAGAAATCTGCCTGCCTCTGCCTCCCAGAGTGCTGGGATTACAGGCGTGCGCCACCACCGCCCACGGGATGTCTTTATCAAACTTCTCACTTCAGGGCTCAGGAAACCCCAAAGATGAGAAGATAGAAAGCGTGTCAGAGACAGAGGGCCTGGGGAACACAAAGGAAACAGGCCCTGTGAATCTTCAAGATCAAAGCTTATCTGAACTCTCAGAGATGAGACAGCACACACAGGGCCCGGATGGGTCTGGACCAGGTCCTCTCCCCTAGATAGTACGATTTCCAGTTTAGTGTTTTTATGGGACTCTTGAGTGCAAACAAATTCATTTTTTTATTCCTGTGCCTTCTCTTGGGCTCCTTTTCTTCTCTTTGTCTTGTCTAACTTCTACCTGTTAGTTTTTTATTTATCTCATTATATTTTATTTTGTTAGACTTTATTATCATTCCTAGAAGTCTGTTTGTTTTCTAATGGAAGACAAAAGGGAAGGGGATCCATATAGGAGGAGTGTGTGGGAGGCAGTGGGAGGGCATAGGGAGAAGGGAAACAAATCAGGACATATTATATGAGGGAAAATGTATTATCAATAAAAGGAAAAATGGAATTTCATGCTTTGCATTTATCCACGGTTTAATTTTACTTTTGAAGGATAGAAGTGACTTTGCAGTGTGGGAGTTGATGGAGACAAACACCCCCGTGAGTTGGGGTAACTCCGTTTAATGGCATAGCATGGAAAGGCTTTGCCTGTGTTCTGTGTACTTCCTATGGACTTTGTAGCCACCCTGTTTTATAAGAATATTTTCCCTTGCCAAGAGAAATGGAACAGAGGCAAATGTAATATGCAGAATGATGGGTCTGCTGACCTCTGGATTAGTGGCAAAGTGAGTTAGTATTTATTGGCCTTTGTTCTTAATGAATGGATGGAATCCAAAGCCACCATAAGTAAGATGGTGAAACTCATTCCTGCCCAAGCTGCTTTTGTGCTTTGGTTCTAAAATTCCACGGGATTATAAGCAGCTTTGGAAATCTTAAAACCCTGAGAGTAGCACATTTTAAAGATGATATAACCATGTAAGCCTCTTTCAATTTATTCTTCATTAATCAAACTAGCTAAAGTGTTTAAGAATTATTTCAAATATAAAAACTCAACATAGAAACCTTTATCTTATTAAAGTGTTTTCTTAGCATCTTTATGCCCTTATAGGATACCAATGTTTTAAGAATTTACTTATTTCAATTTTTTTTAGCTTTGTCTTATTAGAGTTCCTTCTTTGGCTTCCAAAATAATCATTTTTGCCTAGATACTATACATAGTCTGTGATTTTCTATAATACTTCTTTTTACATTTTTCTTAAATTTTTTGCTATAGCTGGGGTTCATTTGGTTTGCTTTTCAAGATGTATCTCTAAATCTATTGGTTAGATTTTTAGTAATTGTATGCTGATCTTTAATTTTTATTTTAAAAATACTCCTTTGGGATCAGAGAGGTAACTTAGCAGTTTACAACACTGGCTGCTCTTCCAGAGGACCTGGGTTTGTTTCCCAGCAACCACATGGCAACTTACAACCGTTTGTGACTCTATTTTCAGGGTGTCTAATACCCTGTTTCTGGCCTCCTCAGAAAACAAGCCTGCAACTAACATTTACATTCATGCAGGTAACCTTGTCCCACAACAAATCTAAAAATCTGCTTTTAATTGGGCCAAGCAGTATCCTATCACAATGGGGTCAGACTCTACCCTTCCCTGTCTGGTTAACAGTTGAATTAGAACAGTTAAGTGTTGTAGCTACTGGTGTTGTGTTCTTATTCTTGTAATAATAACCTCACCTGTACTGGTGGAACCAACCCCAGTAAAACTCACTGGGTCACACACTGTTGAAGAAGAACAGTTAAGTATTGTAGCTACTGGTGTTGTGTTCTTATTCTTGTAATAATAACCTCACCTGTACTGGTGGAACCAACCCCAGTAAAACTCACTGGGTCACACACATGCACAGAAGTCAAGAATGTAAAAAGTGGCTGATTAGAAGGGAGTCAGGAGGCGTGGGGAGGTAAATGTTATCAAATATATTTGGCAGCATACAAAAATGTCACAATGAAACTCTGTATTTTCTATAATTGACACATGTCAATAAAATTTCAAAAATAGTCTTTAAAAATCCTTTTGGGTAATAACAACATATATATATATATATATATATATATATATATGTGTGTGTGTGTGTGTGTGTGTGTGTGTGTGTACATATATATTAAAATACATGCATGTAGAATAATAAATAACATACATGTTAACATGCATAGTAATAATACCAACATAAAAATTAGTTGAAAGTATCTTTATATTTATAGCCTGAGAACAAAATAAATGGATCAAAAATAGTTTTGACTAATTCTATATTTACTAAAACACCTTGTGCACCAAGCAACAGCATTAGGAAAGCAAAGGCTTAGATGAATGAACACTAGCCTTCTTGACATAGTTTATTGTTTGCTGAGTAAAATTTACAGAAAC
The DNA here is from genome assembly GCA_964023405.1 of Apodemus agrarius. Classification (NCBI taxonomy): domain Eukaryota; kingdom Metazoa; phylum Chordata; class Mammalia; order Rodentia; family Muridae; genus Apodemus; species Apodemus agrarius. The sequence goes on from OZ030011.1 coordinate 84,254,852, forward strand.
AGCTGTATGAGAGCTTTTAGATTCTGATAGGTGAAATTTAAGATATTAAGGTCAAAAACTAGAATGCTTACATATGTACAAATATACACTTAAATATAAAATTCTTCCCACAACTTTACAAGTAGTATAATATTGAAATCATAAACTCACTATAAATTCACATTAATAAAACAGCTTTCCTGTAAGTGAATGCATTAAAGTCTCTCCGCTGCTGGAGTTGTGTGCCATCAATAAATAAATAAATAAATAAATAAATAAAAGAAAAGAAAAAGAAAAAAATTAGTTGAAAGAAAATTTCAAGTCCTTACCATTTTACGTCTCCATTTCTACTCTCTCCTCCAGAAGTTAATTATCTGCTTTTCTTTTTTATGTCAGTAGTTTTCAGCTTCTCAATTTTGAAAATGTCATAAGGTGACATTTTTTTGTCATAAGATCTTTTTTTATTATTCTTTTTTATTTTTTATTTTTATTTTATTTTCTATATTCTTTGTTTACATTCCAAAGGCTTTCCCTTTTCCTAGTTCCCCCCTCACCGTATGTTCCATAAGTCCTCTTCCTCTCCCCCATTCCCCAATCACCCCCCAACCTTTTCTCTGTTCTGGTACTCTCCTGCAAAACTGGAGCCAGTCTTTTCAGGACCAGGGTCCTCTCCTTCCTTCCTTCTTGGGAATCTTTTGATTTGCCAATTGTGCCTTGAGTTTTCAGAGCTTCTGGGCTCATTAATATTTACTTATCAGTGATTGCATTTCATGTGTATTCTTTTGTGATTGGGTTAGCTCACTTAGGATGATATTTTTCAGATCCAACCATTTGCCTACAAATTGCATGAATTCATTATTTTTAATTGCTGAGTAGTATTCCATTGTATAAATATACCACGTTTTCTGTATCCATTCCTCCTTTGAGGGACATCTGGGCTCCTTCCAGCTTCTGGCTATTATAAATATGGCTGCTATGAATATAGTGGAGCATGTGTCTTTATTGCATGCAGGGGAATCCTCTGGGTATATGCCCAGGAGTGGTATGACAGGGTCCTCTGGAAGTGTCATGCCCAATTTTTCTGAGGAACCTCCAGACTGATTTCCAGAGCGGTTGTACCATCTTGCAATCCCACCAACAGTGGAGGACTGTTCCTCTTTCTCCACATCCTCGCCAACACCTGTTGTCTCTTGAGTTTTTAATCTTAGCCATTCTGACTGGTGTGAGGTGGAATCTCAGGGTTGTTTTAATTTTCATTTTCCTGATGACTGATGATGTTGAACATCTCTTAAGGTGCTTCTCAGCCATCTGAATTTCTTCTGGTGAAAATTCTTTGATTAGCTCTGTACCCCATTTTTTAATAGGGTTATTTGGTCTTTGGGGTCTAACTTCTTGAGTTCTTTGTATATATTGGATATTAGCCCTCTGTCAGATGTGGGGTTGGTGAAGATCATCTGGAGTAACAAAAAACCAAGGATAGCTAAAACTATTCTCAACAATAAAAGGACTTCTGGGGGAATCAATATTCCTGACCTCAAGCAGTATTACAGAGCAATTGTGTTAAAAACTGCATGGTATTGGTACAGCGACAGGCAAGTAGATCAATGGAATAGAATTGAAGACCCAGAAATGAACCCAAAGAGTTATGGTCACTTGATCTTTGATAAAGGAGCTACAACCATCCAGTGGAAAAAAGATAGCCTTTTCAACAAATGGTGCTGGTTCAACTGGAGGTCAACATGCAGAAGAATGCAAATTGACCCACTCTTATCACCTTGTACTAAGATCAACTCCAAGTGGATCAAGGACCTCTACATAAATCCAGGCACACTGAAACTAATAGAAAAGAAACTGGGGAAGACCCCAGGAGGACATGTGCACAGGGGGAAAGTTCCTGAACAGAGCACCAATAGCTTATGCTCTAAGATCAGGAAGTGACAAATGGGACCGCATAAAATTACAAAGTTCTGTAAGGCAAAGGACACTGTCAGAGGACAAAATGGAAACCAACAAATTGGGAAAAGATCTTCGCATTATAAGAATCTTATATGTCATTGGCAAAGGTGTAGTTTACTTATTTTAATGTCTTCAAGGATCCTATAGTCTTAATATTATGTAAATATACATATTATTCCATATGTTTACTTTTATGATTTTGCATCCATGTAATAGCCTATGAATGTTAGGTGTTTAATAAAAATTTTTGAAAAACTATGATTTCTTTCCTGGCTTTTAGTTTGCTCAAAGCTTCATATTTTAATTACTATTTTTATATTGGATCTATTAGATACAAGTAAACATTTGATACTAGTTCAATTGAGTTGTTAGAGATTATATAACCATTGAGTTCTATCTAAATTGATGTATAAGAAACATTTTTATATCTGGCCTCAAGATATGAAGGGATTTTGTTCATTAAGGGTAAACATGCTGTATATTAGAAATTAAAACCTTTACAAAGTATGTAATAAAGAAAATAAAGTAACTGAATATGAAGCTTTAAAAGTAATGTAACATCTTTTTTGAATTGATTTCTGAATGTCAATAAAATCCTTAACTGTCAAATCTGATTTATAAGTCTCTGATTGGCTATTGCTTTTGCTCTTGGTTGCTGACCAGAACTTGATGGATACTACCCTATTGCCAAAAGACATCACATACACATTGATAACAAAACATGGATAAATCAAGTTGGTGCTATCAGGGAGTTTCCCTCTGGATAGTTAGCTTTCTTACCAGTAGAGTGGAATAAAAGTCTTCTAAGTAGGATATCTGAAGAAAGAAGTTATCACCAGGCTTATCCAGTTCTGAACCCTTTGAACTATAATAATGACTGTTAACAAAAGATATACCCATGGATACAATAGAGTCATGGATATTATGAAACTAACCAACAGGATCAGATTTAACCCTCCTTTCACTGTAGGAAACACATGTTCTGTGCTATAAATTTGGCTAAGAACTCACGGTTGGAGAGCTTCAGAGGTAAATCCACAACTATTATTCTGCAAAATGGACATGGAATCAAAATGCTCTTCTAATCCATATCTACCTACCTATAGATTTGTGTGGCTCTCAGACCTCATCAGAGAAAAGTGTCTGTGTGGTGAATGGTTGTTAATCCAGAAACTTACAAATGGCCACTGTACAGAGGATAAATGTTAGTGGAATCCTCAGCTATGAGTGGCACTCTATATGACCCCACTCCAAGGCTCAGAGGCCTTTCAGAGGAGGTGACCTAGAAGGATCATCAGAGACAGAGGTTGGGGAACACTGGAGCAAAACAGTATCTTCTGGACGTGACAGGGGTCTGGTGCTTGTGAGCTCACAGCAGTTGTGGCTTTCTGTGCAAGACTTGCACAGGACCAAGCCACTCAGTGTTTCCCGCATGGAGAAAGGAGGTATGAGCAGCAACCCCAGTTGGGGAACTAATGACGGTTGGTGGCATCTGTGGCGAGGGAAAGTCAATGTTCTTTAAACGTGTGGTCCCTGGTAAGTGGACATTCTCTAGTGCATGGGTCCCACCTCATGATTGTATAGGCAGCATGAAATGGGATTAAATAAATCAGAGACCATGAAATGGCATGGTCATGGAGGCAATAGATCTGGGAGGAGTGACAGGGAGAAGTTGAGTGTGAAGATTATAATACACTGTGTGAAATTCTCAAATAATTAACAAAAACATCAATTATTAAACAATTTAAAATTGTATTTAAAACATATTGTTCTTACAACTGTTCTCTTAGACACTATAAATTGCACAGGATGCCACCTCCCCTAAGTTATCAGTAACAAAATATGACTTTTAAATCTTTTATTTCTTTAGAATGTTATGATGCTTAAAACCAATTCTATCAATAAAACCATGGAGCTTACTGGTGCTGAAAGAGAGCGTGAGGCAGAGAGATTTCCCACAGTTAGGAGTACACGTGTGCCACAGATGGCCATGGCGCCTGTATTCTCAAAAATAGATTTTAAGTGATACAACATTAATTTTTTGGACAGAGAAGACAGCCAAAACTGCCATGTTTATTGTGTAATATATCCCCTAAAGAAATAGAGACTAGATTAATAATAAAACACAACTATCAATGAATTAATGTCAGGAAAATTTATATGTAAGAATACATTGGGTAGCACAAGCTGTGGCTTCAGCATAAGGATTTCTGTCAGTTGTATCAAGATGACCCTAATTGTGAACACACGGTCCATGGGCAGATTGCTCTGCTGCTCCAGGATGAGTCTGTCGAGCTTTGGTGATGAAGTAAGAATGCAAGCGGAACCTTGTTTGTATGGTTATTCCAGAGGTATGTGAGGTCTTACACCAAATTCTTGCAATGTATGGCTTCTCTGCGTGCTAGATATATGTTAACCTTTGAAAAAGGGCACTTCCAGGAAGTCTGTCAACTTCTTGCGACAAATGGTGAGCAGATCATTTTGTATCATAGTCTTAGGGAAGACTGGTATACTCTTTTGGAAGACCCCCTGGTCATAACTTTCAGGATACACAATTATTAAATAATTGCCCCCACATCCCTAAAGAGCATGGCACAGAGGAGTGTTTGAAAGCAGAAAACTATGCATGTTCAAATTTATCTGGAGCAGAGTGGGAGAGAAGCACTCTGTAAGAGCCATTGAAGATTAACTTATGAAACTCTGCAACTATGAACAATGAGAAGAAGCCAGCGATAAGACAAAAATGCTTACTACAGAAGTGAGAAGAATCATATAAAATGTGTGTGCTTGTGTGTGTGTGTGTTTGTCATATGCACTCACACCCACACACACTGTATAAAAATGAAGGACTAGAAGGGAACACGGTGTCCTGTTGACATGGTGGGTGTTTTAACATTGGACATGGATTTATCGGAGCAGTTTTCTGTCTTAACACAAAGCATTCTTTGCATGTAAAAATAAGCAGGGCAGCTCCTCCCAGTGGCCTCCAGGGTGCTTCTTGCTACATTTAGAAGCAGCAAATGAGTATTTCCTGGGGGCTTGGTTTAGTCCACACTGATTCCGTGCTATTCCCTCACATAGCTATTTCAGCAGCTGTCATTCTCTATGTACCCACCCACATCTTGCATCACGAATGCAGCTGCAACAGGCTGACCGAACATGAAGTCCCCCGGGGTAAAGTATGAGATAAGGTGCGTGGATGTTTCAATGCTCTTTCCTAACAGCACAGCTTCATAACCACGTACCAACTACAAAGGGATTCTCTCTCAGCTTCAAACCAGCACCCAGACGAACGAGTTTTTATGTAACAAGATTAATGGCAGGACATTACAAGTACAAACTAAGTTCTTTGCCCCAAACAAACTGTGTATTTGGAAGAATGGAAAGGCTTAAGAGTAAACTTGCGGATGGCGTTGGGAGTCTAGCGGAAATAGTAGACTTCTCCCCTCCCCTCTGTTTCCTTCTCTCTCTTTTTCTTATGTTGTCCTCTTTTTTCTTCCCTTTCTGGCCTTTTTTATGGTCATCGTTGTCTTCCTCCACTCCCTCCTTCCTTCCCTCTCCCTCTGTCTCCCCCCTTCCATCTTTTGAAACTGAGTCTAATGTCTAAGGTAGTCCCGACTTGACTTGCGCTTGCTATGTACTTGAGGTTGACCTTTGATTTCTGATCCTTCTGCCCCATTTCCCAAGTGCTGGGATTACAGGCATGAGCTGTTACACCAGTCAAAACTATTTTTTTATCCATACAGGACAGGCTTTATAATTAATGTCACCTCTGAGAAGTAAATTTTTAAAATTAAACTCGCATAGACTTTCTTTACCTCATCTAAGACAGGCTTTCTTCAATTTCCCCCACCAAAAAGCATGCCACTGTTGAAATTATATATCTTGGGTGGCTTTTCAGTTAGGTCTGTCTCTTAATAAAACTTTGCACTTTAATAGTGCATGCAATGATTACACAAAGCTGGATCGAAGGCAGAGCAGTAGACAGGCAAAAGCTTTTAACGTGATGCAAAGCGCTATGTATCATCAAGCAAAGGGTGTTGACATACATGTCTTTAAAATCTAGAGGTATGACTGAGAGCGAGAACCAATTTTAGTTCAATAAAAATATCATGAAAACTAATATTTATCATGTTGGTTAAAGATTTTCTATTGGCATGAAAGGCCTCCGACAATGTATGAAATAGACTATTGAATAATGTCAGATACCTAAGGAAAACCAGGGAGCACTCCTCCTTGTCTTCATCCCTGCTAGGGAATAGTAACTCCTCCCCACGCCCATGCTGGAAAGCATGCAGATTCCATTGTGTTCATATAAAATAAATGATAAATATGTGCTGGTGTGCCAAATTGCTTCTGTGGTATGTGTTTGGACAACACCTGATAGATCCTCAGGCTTTATTTTTTATCTGAATATTTTCTTTTTTTTTCTTTTTTCCTTTCTTTTTTATTGGATATATTCTATATTTACATTTCATTCCCTTTTTTTTGTTTCCCCACCCCCCTAAGGTCCCACATGCCCTTTTCCCTCCCCCTGCTCCCTCATCCACCCCTTCCCACTCCCCTGTTCTGGTATTCCCCTACACTGATGCTTTGATCCTTTCCAGCATTAGTGTCCATTCCTTTCTTCTTGTCAGACATCATTTGGTATGTGAATTGTGTCTTTGGTGTCCCACGATTCTAGGCTAATATCCACTTATCAGTGACTGCATACCATGGGTATTCTTTTGAGACTGGGTTACCTCACTTAGAATGGTGTTCTCCAGCTCCATCCATTTCTCTAAGAATTTCATGCATTCATTGTTTCTAATGGCTGAATAGTATTCCATTGTATATATATACCACATTTTTTGTATGCATTCCTCCGTTGAGGGACATCTGGATTCTTTCCAGCTTCTGGCTATTATAAATAAGGCTGCTATGAACATAGTGGATCATGTATCCTTATTACATGCTGGGGAGTCTTCTGGGTATATTCCCAGGAGTGGTATGGCTGGATCCTCCGGAAGTATCATGTCCAGTTTTCTGAGGAACCGCCAGACTGATTTCCAGAGTGGTTGTACCAGCTTGCAGTCCCACCAGCAGTGGAGGAGTGTTCCTCTTTCTCCACATCCTCGCCAACACCTGCTGTCTTCTGAGTTTTTAATCCTAGCCATTCTGACAGGTGTGAGGTGAAATCTCAGGGTTGTTTTAATTTGCATTTCTCTGATGACTAATGATGTTGAACATTTTTTAAGGTGTTTCTCAGCCATTCGAAATTCTTCAGGTGAAAAGTCTTTGTTTAGCTCTGTACCCCATTTTTGGATAGGGTTATTTGGTTTTCTGGGGTCTAACTTCTTGATTTCTTTGTATACATTGGATATTAGCCCTTTGTCGGATGTGGGGTTGGTGAAGATCTTTTTTTAATTTGTTGGTTGCCGATTTGTCCTTTTGACAGTGTCTTTTGCCTTACAGAAACTTTGTAATTTTATGAGGTCCCATTTGTCTATCCTTGATCTTAGAGCATAAGCGATTGGTGTCAAACTATTACTATTCGCAGATGATATGATAGTATACTTAGGAGACTTTATTTTTTAAAAAGAAATCTTTTAAAGAATCCCTGGGTTCTGCCCTAGTACCGGGCAGCAAGAGAGTCGTTGTCTTCCTGTGCGGCTCTGCAGTGCCATGCCTGCTTACAGGAGATGCCCTAGACAATGACTGAGCAGAAATGCTTTCATTTCAATTATTTCATACTTTGTACTTAAGAGGTAAAAACGTTATTTTGACTTAGAAGTTTTAGTATAAATACTCTGCTGTCAAAATACGTCAAATTAGCATGAAATATATGCTCTAGACTGACAAGCTGAGATCTTCTACGTGCTTGGGAATGAGCTAAGAGCTAGAGACACAGTGTCCTCAAGCAAGATTCTCTATCTCCAGAAACTTGCAAGCTACTGTGGCTTCTCCAACTATAACCTACATAAAAAAAATTCTCCTTCAGCAGTTTAGCAAGTGGTTAGAAAAACGGTACTCTAGCCTCTGATTTCCCTTTCCTAACAAGTCACATTTCTGTTATAAAGACAAGCATTTAATTGGGGTTGGATTATGATGCAGAGGTTTAACCTATTGTCATTGTGGCGGAAAGCATGGTGGGGTGCAGGCTGACACGCGCTGGAAAAGCAGCTGAGAGTTCTACATCTTTCCCTTGGAAGCAATGCTTTGGCAAAGGTGCCCCTGTTCTCTTTGAGCGTATGTCTTTCTTCTGTGGATGGTGGTCTGTTTTACCCATTAATTGAATGATTGTTTCAATTTCTCCAGAGGAAAAGCAAGTGGGATACAGTTCCTAAAACCATTTCCCATATTTATGTAGATGATTCATTCATGCTCTGAAAAACTCAGTTTGAATATGAGCAGTGAGGACTGAACACAGGGTGAAGATTTTCTAAACTTCACAGTGCCATGGATGCCAGGACTGGGTTCTCAGTAGAGTTTTATTAAATTTAAGTCTATAAATTATTCTGTGTTAAAACACCCCAAATTATTTCTGAGAATTATTAATACACCAACTACCTTACCTACATTCTTTCAAGAGTTTAAAAATGTCAGTAGGATTCACTGTGCTCTGTTTTGCTTCACATGTAGATTGAGAGACCGGAACAGGGCCGCATTTTGAGTTAAAATTTAGTCTTGGCCACTTTGGTATAAAATATCCTGGAAGATTTAATCTGAGGAAATTGCTATGTCAGCAGCTGTCACAAAACACACGCAGCTGGCCGTGGAATCTGGAGCAGCTGGCAGATGGAAATATGACTTCTTTTTCATGGGGAAATAAGACTATCAGTGGAATCTGTTTCCTTTGAAGTGTTTCAGCTTTTGTATTTCTAATTTCAGATGTCAGCAGCCTCTTTGAGAAGACTAAATGAGGCACAGAATATTCTCCTGAGCCCTTAATATCTGTGGTATTCCCCAGTAGCAGGAATGTCTTAAGTAAGGCTGGGTGCAGAACATCCATTTGCTATGCCAGAAGCCATAAAGTCCTAAAGGAAAATGTGTTCTGAGTATCTCTGCAGGGAATGGGCTTTCTGACAGAGGGGCTTATGGAAGGCTTCTTTGTCCCATCACCTAAAACCTCACAGCATCTTTTTTTAATTAGCCCCTGTCTAAGATAGTCCAGTTCCTCTTAGGCTGGTAGTTCTTAACCTCTGGCTTGCTACCCCTGTGGGAGTCACATATCTGATATCCTACATAGCAGATATTTGCATTATAATTCATACCAGCAGCAAAATTACAGTTATTACATAGCAACAAAGTAATTTTATGGTTGGGGTCATCACGCTATGAGGAACTGTATTAAAGAATCAAAGCATAAGGAAGAGTGAGAACTACTGTCTTTGGTGGTCACATGGGTTCTTTTCTCCCACTATTCAAATATCTTAGGAATTCCCGGGAGAGGGATTCCCTTGAGCAAGAATGACTAACCATGCTGGAGATGTTTGTCCATACATGCAGAGGCCAGGACTGTCTCAATGCAGCCCTCATTTCCCTGGAGTAGATTTGCCCACATATTTCACATACTCTGCTGTACATACTGGATAGCCTGTGTATTTCCTGAATTAAAAATAACACAGTTCAATCCCTGGGATAGAAATTAGAGAACAGAGAATAACTTAGCTTTTTCTCTAGTGTTGGGGACCAAACCCAGCGTTATACGTATCCAACAAAAGTACTCTCCCACGAATCTTCATCTCCACCTCTAACCAGGTTTCTAATCCAAGTAATATCCTCAGCTCATAGCAGACAACAGCATACCAGGAATTGTCTTCCCCCATAATGAGATAGTTAAGAATGCATGTTCATTAGTGCAACATGTTAGAATTTTTTTTATTTTTTTATTTTTTTAATTTATTTTTTAATTTTATTTTCTATATTCTTTGTTTACATTCCAACGGCTTTCCCCTTTCCCAGTTGGCCCCTCACCATGTGTCCTATAAGTCTTCCCCCAGCCCCAGCCCCCCCCCCCACATTCCCCAATCAACCCTAACCCTTTCTCTGTTCCGGTACTCTCCTGCAAGGCTGGAACCAGTCTTTTCTGGACCAGTGTCCTCTCATTCCTTCTTCTTGGGAATCTTTTGATTTGCTAATTGTGCCTTGAGTATTCAGAGCTTCTGGGCTCATTAATATCCACTTATCAGTGATTGCATTTCATGTGTATTCTTTTGTGATTGGGTTAGCTCACTTAGGATGCTATTTTCCAGATCCAACCATTTGCCTACAAATTGCATGAATTCATTATTTTTAAATGCTGAGTAGTATTCCTTTGTATAAATATACCACATTTTCTGTATCCATTCCTCCTTTGAGGGACATCTTGGCTCCTTCTAGCTTCTGGCTATTATAAATAAGGCTGTTATGAACATAGTGGAGCATGTGTCTGAATAGAAGACCCAGAAAGGAACCCACAGAGTTATGGTCACTTGATCTTTGATAAAGGAGCTACAACCATCCAGTGGAGAAAAGATAGCCTTTTCAACAAATGGTGCTGGTTCAACTGGAGGTCAACATGCAGAAGAATGCAAATTGACCCACTCTTATTACCTTGTACTAAGATCAACTCCAAGTGGATCAAGGATCTCCACATAAAGCCAGAAACACTGAAACTAATAGAAAAGAAACTGGGGAAGATCCTGGAGGACATAGGCACAGGGGAAAGTTTCTGAACAGGACACCAATAGCTTATGCTCTAAGATCAAGAATTGACAAATGGGACCTCATAAAATTACAAAGTTTCTGTAAGGCAAAGGACACTGTCAGAAGGACAAAATGGAAACCAACAAATTGGGAAAAGACCTTCACCAACCCCACATCTGACAAAGGGCTAATATCCAATATAGATAAAGAACTCAAGAAATTAGACCTCAAAGAACCAAATAATCCTATTAAAAAATGGGGTACAGAGCTAAACAAGGAATTTCCACCAGAAGAAATTCAGATGGCTGAGAAGCACCTTAAGAGATGTTCAGCATCATTAGTCATCAGGGAAATGAAAATCAAAACAACCCTGAGATTCCACCTCACACCAGTCAGAATGGCTAAGATAAAAACTCAAGAGACAATAGGTACTGGAGCGGATGTGGAGAAAGAGGAACACTCCTCCACTGTTGGTGGGATTGCAAGATGGTACAACCGCTCTGGAAATCAGTCTGGCGGTTCCTCAGAAAATTGGGCATAACACTTCCAGAGGACCCTGTCATACCACTCCTGGGAACATGTTAGAATTTGAATCACTCTAGCTATGGGACACTTTCTGCTTCTCTCTAGCCTATGAAATAAAGTCAACCATGGTGCTTTCTCTGAAGAATCGTGTGGTTAAACAATGCATGTAAAGTGCATAAAATACATACTATTGCCAATAAAATTGTCCATATAATTTCAGATCATCAAAATGTCATAGTCATCTTCAAACACGTAACATCCAGCAGTGCACATAATCTAAATGCTACCAGGCTGTCAGATAAATAGAAAAGAATGAATAAATAAGAATTGCCTTTCTTAGAAAGACACACGAAAAAGAAAAGATGGACTAGACTCAGATATGTATAGTGTATTATGAAATACTGGTAAATTGAGACTTTTATATTTCATATTTTATTTATTTAAGATTTTTTAAATTAAAATTTTAGTGTGTGTGTGTGTGTGTGTGTGTGTGTTTGTGTGTGTGTGTATGTGTGCACACGCATTTGTCTGTGCATGCCTGAATCCGTAAATGTATATTATGTAGTTGTCTGTTTTTGGACAAGGCCAGAAGAGGATATCAGATGCTCTGCAAGTGGATTTATGGGTAGTTGTGAGTGAGTTGAAATAGGTTCTGTGAACTGGACCCAGATTCTCTTCAAGAGCAAAATGTGCTCTTAACTGCTGAACCATCTTTGCAGCCCCCTAGTTATTTTTCATTTTGAGGCAGGGTTTTACTGTGTTGACCACTATGGCTTTGAATCCATCTTCCTCAACCTCCTAAGTGCTGGAATGAAAGACATGTGCCACTATATCTGTCAATAAATTGATATTTTTAAAAGAATCTCATAACCCACGAGGAAGAACTTTGTAAAAATTACATTTGAATACTCAGTGTTTCATTTGTTTTTTTTTTATTATATTCATTGTCACCATTTTCAATAAAAAGAAGTCTCTGAGAAAAACCCTGACAAGAACATGAACAGGAGGGAAGATCAGAAACAACATAAAGGTTGAACTTAAGGGTAGATGTGGGGTTAAGGAAATTGCAGGAACTTGAGAACAGGTAGCTTGCCTGCAGACTGTCTCAGCTCTCTGTGTTTCCCCAAACACAGTCCCTCAGGCTCATTCCTTCTGCTGCATCAGAACACCAGCTGCGGCCTCCCTTCCCCCTTCCCACATCTCCTGAGGATCCCAGGGACTTTCTAACACACCTCCCCCAGCTCATCCCTGTAAGCCAGCCACTGCTTAACTGCAGTTCAAGCCTACCAGAAAACCAGATGAGCTGCCTGCAGCCTGCTCTCCCTGGTGCCTAGACCCTTAGTCTCCTTCCTAGAGCTGCAACAGACACTAGCTGAAGCTTCTCTTCCCCCTGCCCAGATCTCCTGTGGATCCCAGGGACCATTCCCTTCTGACCTCACTACCCACACTCAGCCCTGTTTCCCAGACTCCAAAGCAGCAGGATTTCCCTGTGAACACACCAGCCTAGCAGGTCAGTAAAACAGGCAACACACAGCCACCACACTCTGAAAATCCAGAAGGAAAATAGAAACCTAGGGATAAAATACCCACCTAACAAAGATAAAACCAGAAATCAGAACTTAGATCTGTAATTACCCCAAACCCACATGCCTAGATGACAACAAAAGAACACGGTAATAGCCAGGACTATATGTCTCCACTAGAGCCCAATTATCTCAACACAGCAGGCCCCGAGTATTCCAACATGGCTCAAGCACAAGAAAAAAAAAAAGCCTTAAAACCATCTACATGGAGTCAGTAGAGATCCTTAAAGAGGAAATGAATAAATCCTTTAAGGGAATAGAGGAAAACAAACAATTGGAGGAAATGAATAAAGGTCTTTAAAGCCAAAACCAAACCAAACCAAAAACAAACAGTTGAAGAAAATGAATAAAACTATTTGTCTTAGTCAGGGCTTCTATTCCTGCACAAACATCATGACCAAGAAGCAAGTTGGGGAGGAAAGGGTTTATTGAGCTTACACTTCTACACAGCTGTTCATTACCAAAGGAAGTCAGGACTGGAACTCAAGCAGGTCAGAAGCAGGAGCTGATGCAGAGGCCATGGAGGGATGTTACTTACTGGCTTGCTTCCCCTGGCTTGCTCAGCCTGCTCTCTTATAGAACCCAAGAATACCAGCCCAGAGATGGCACCACCCACAAGGGGCCCTCCCCCACTTGATCACTAATTGAGAAAATGCCCCACACCTGGATCTCATAGAGGCACTTCCCCAACTGAAGCTCCTTTTCCTATGATAACTCCAGCCTGTGTCAAGTTGACACACCAAACTAGCCAGTACACTGTTCAAGATCTGGAAATGGAAATAGAAGCAAAAACAGAACAAAACAAAAAACCAAAAAACCAAAAAAGGTTCACAAACTGAGGGAATTCTGAAAATGTATATTTAGGAATTTGACCAGGAACTATTGAGGCAAACTTTGACAACAGAACAAGAGATAAAAGAGAAAATTTCAGGCATTGAAGATACTACAAACAAAATGTATATATCAGGTAAAGAAAATGCTAAATCTAAAATATTCCTGCCACAAGACATCCAGGAAATCTGGGACACTATGAAAAGGTTGAACCAAATAATAATAAAAATAGAGAAGGAGAAGAAACTCATCTCAAAGGCTCAGACAATATTTTCGACAAAATCATAGAATTTCCTAACCTAATGAAGGAGATGTCTATAGAGATACAAGAAGGACACAGAACACCAAATAGACTGGACTAGAAAAGAAAGTCCCTCCTACCACACAATAAACAAAACACCACACAGAACTCAGAAAAAATATTAAAAATTGCAAGGGAAAAACACAAAGTAGCATATGAAGTCAGACCTTTTAGAATTACATCTAACTCTCAATACAGACTCTAAAAGCCAAAAAGGCATGGACAGACGTTCTGCAGACTCTAAGAACCACAGATGCCAGACCAAACAATTATACCTAGTAAAATTTTCAATCACCAGAAATGGAAAAAAATAGAGCTCCATGTATCTAAAAGACAAATGGACTGAAAAAGAAATTAGGGAAATAACACTTTTCACAGTATCCTCAAATAATATAGTATCTTGGGGTAACTCTAACCAAGCTTGTGAAGGCCCTGTATAACATGAAGTACAAGTCTCTAAAGAAAGAAATTGATGAAGATATCTGAAGATAGAAAGATCTCCCACGCTCATGCATTGGTAGCTCAACATAGTAAAAATGGCCATCTTACCAAAAATAATCTATAGATTCAATGCAATCCCCAACAAAATTACAACACAATTCTTTACAGATCTTGAGAGGACAAGTCTCAACTTGATAGGGAAAAAAGCCCAGTATAGCTAAAACAATCCTGAACAATAAAAACCTTTTGAGAACATCACCATTGCTTATTTCAAGCTGCACTACAAAGTTATAGTAGTTAAAACAACTTGGTATTGGCGTAAAAACAGACATGTTGATCAATCAATAGTACTGAAGAACCACAGATGATTGAATCTGCATGCCTATGGACACCTGATTTTTTGTTTTTTTATAAAACATACAGAAATTTACACTGGAAAAAGGAATGCATCTTCAAAAAAATGATGCTGTTCAAACTGGATGTTTTAATGTAGAAGAATGAAAATAGAGCTACATCACTTTGTACAAAACTCAAGTGCAAGTGGATCAAAGACCTCAACATTAAACCAGATACAACGAATCTGATAGAAAAGAAAGGAGTAATACCCTTAACTTCCCTGGCACAAAAGACAACTTTCTGAGCAGAATAGGATAGCACAGGTGATAGCATCAACAACTAGTAAATGAGACTTTGTGAAACTGAAAAGCTGTAAGACAAAGAACACTTCAATAGGACAAAGTGGCAGCCTACAAAACTGGGAAGCTTTTTTTTTAACTATTTCAGTATCTGAGAGATGACTAATATCCAAAACATATAAAGAATTCAAGAAATTACATATTAAAAATCAAAGCAATTACAAGTGGCATACAGATCTAAAAAGAGATCTCAATAAAGGAATCTCAAATGGCTGAGAAATGTCCAACATCCTTAGCCATTAGGGAATTAAAAACAAGGAAGGGGACATAAACTATTTTGAGATTGCATATTTTTCTTTTTCTTTCATTTTGAGTTAATTTTTTAAAAACATATTGAAAATGATTCTTTTTTTCATGTAATACATCATAACCACAGTTTTCTTTCCCTCCTTTATAATATTATCCTTTTCTGTCTAACGGATGCACTTACAGGTATATAAGAGGTAGTTAAAAGACAAAGGAAGCCTGGTATGGGTTGTTGGAAAGTCAAGTGTACTTGATTCAAAGTAGTTTAGAATAAATATTGATGGCTATACACACACACATTCACTTTATTCCCAAGGAGTGGGGCATAAAGAAACTTAGATTACTGACAAATAATACCAGCTGGCTTGAGGTCAGGATGGGCTATAAAAAATAAAGGATGAAGTTAACACTCCCACCAAAACCCATTTTTAATGAATATACATGCATTTGATTCAATGGATTTGGTTGTGGTAAACGATTCTCCTTTGGAAGCTCCATTCTTTTTATGGGCTATCTCATATCTAAATAACATTTAAAAATACAGAGATTGAACACAAAAAATAGCTATCATGGAAAATTATTTAAAAAGTGAATATTTCAAGCCAGGAAAGAATGCTTGTGCACTAAGGTTCGTGTGGTATGGTATTTATTAGAAAAACAAACAAACAAAACCAAAACCATCAAGCTGCCGGTTATTTCTTTCATTCTCTGACTAGAATCTATCATGACAAGAGCATTAAGTATGTTTGCCTACGGTGAGAAGATTGAAAGTACTTTACTGTTATGGTGTACTTATGTATTGTGTTTTTGGTAAGAAGTCAACACCCAAAGAAAAAAGTCAGCGAGAGTGTTATATAAAATATTTCAAGGTCCTATGGAAATTGAGAAGCTGCTGTATGGAGACATCTTTCATTGTCTCTGTGCATAGATGTGCAGTTGCACAAACTGGTAGGGAAGCTAGGATACCACACTGATGTTGACATGAAAGCTGCAAAATTCCAGTTTTATAAGAGTTTAGGGGGCATAGGCACCCTGCCCTCTGCTGTCTGATCTCCTCTAGTGACAGTGACATGGCTGTGATAGAAAACTTTGAAGATAATTGTTATTTCTTTCTCTTGGCATCTAGGAAGAAATATATCTTCACTTCTACATTTTCTCTGACTTCTGTCACATTTATTTGTTTATAGGAAACAAATAGGGCGATGTAGGGGAGAGAAACGTGTTGGTAGAAAAGTCAAGTGCCAGGACACAAATTCACACGCTGAGAACCAGGACTTGAAGAAAGGTCTTAGACAGAAAACAAACCCAAACTAGTGAACACCCAACAACAGGGACCACTGGTACTTCATTTCTGATGAAGAATTCTCCAGGATGGGGGCATGTGAAAACTTCCATTCTCACAAACTCAACAAGAAATGCTTTGCGCATAATGATGTGGGGTGAGCATTTACTGTTCTCCATTCCAGGGACTATCCTGAGGACTAACTGCCTGTTTCAGCCCGTTGGTAGTAGGCAACACTTTGCTAACAGAAGGGAAAAAAATTTCTGAGTCCCACACTCAGCATGGGATTCTTTAACGGGCCACAGGGAACCAGTCAGCGCCTGATAGCAGAAAATAAACAAAAGAACCACAGGAAAAGGAGCAGTTTCTGGAGGAAGCTTTTATATATTTTTACTTGAGAGAGAGAGAGAGAGAGAGAGAGAGAGAGAGAGAGAGAGAGAGAGAGAGAGAAAAGAAGAAGAAGAAGAAGAAGAAGAAGAAGGAGAAGGAGAAGGAGAAGGAGAAGGAGAAGGAGAAGGAGAAGGAGAAGGAGAAGGAGAAGGAGAAGGAGAAGGAGAAGGAGAAGGAGAAGGAGAAGGAGAAGGAGAAGGAGAAGGAGAAGGAGAAGGAGAAGAAGGAGAAGAAGAAGAAGAAGAAGAAGAAGAAGAAGAAGGAGAAGAAGGAGAAGAAGGAGAAGAAGAAGAAGAAGAAGAAGAAGAAGAAGAAGAAGGAGAAGAAGGAGAAGAAGGAGAAGAAGGAGAAGAAGGAGAAGAAGGAGAAGAAGGAGAAGAAGGAGAAGAAGGAGAAGAAGGAGAAGAAGGAGAAGAAGGAGAAGAAGGAGAAGAAGGAGAAGAAGGAGAAGAAGGAGAGGGAGAGGGAGAGGGAGAGAGAGAGAGAGAGAGAGAGAGAGAGAGAGAATGTGTTTTATTAATATAGTTCTGACATGTGGATAATATTTTATTCACCAGCTACACTTGAATAGAATGCATAGAATTATATAGTTTTACTCATTTATTTTTAAAAAGAAAAAATTGGATTCATTCCATCTCTGTTAATGGGAAATGTGTGGGAAAGGCTGTGTTTAATTACATACTGTACTTAAGCCCATGGAAGAACAAGAGGATGATTAATTAACTCAGAATTTTGTTAAATGGACTTAACATGGTGTTTAAATAGCTGGAAAGCTATTTTGAAATACTATAGTCTCAAGTAATTTCTTGTTTTTAGTTTAGACATTTATCTGCCTTTGTTTGGCTAAAACAAGAAAGTGAGATTAATATTAATATGCATTATTGTCACACTAATATCCTAGTTTATGTCAAGTGCTAGCATGTAAGAAAGACCAGAGCATTCAACCCAGCAGTGCTAGTCTTTTTATATAATTTTTGGTGGATACCTTAGTTTCTCATGATTTCAAACATTTGAAAAGTTGTCAGACATACAGTAGAGGACTGCCGGATCTGTGTTCATTCAGAGATGATACACCTAACCCTCAAGGGTCTGGAGACCCCAGGGAGTTTAGAGGTCAGGTGGGGTGGGGCATGGGGACATCCACATGGAGAAAGGGGGGTGGGGAGGAGGTATGGGATGTGGAATAGTCAGAGGGTGGTCAGGATTTGGGGTAGATTAAATATAGAGTGTAAAAAAAAATAAATTGATTAATTAAAAAGAAAAGTTGCCAGGGTATGCTTGTCACTGAGATTACTGAAATAATTGTGTGGATCTTTCAGTTATGGATTTGCAAAGCCTAATGTTATATAATGCCTAAGTGAATAGGGACAAAGTGCAAAGTTTTCAATGTTAGCGTTGGGTGAAAGCCATACACGGACTGTCCTAAAAGGAGAGAGTAAACTGCCTGGAATAGCCTCAGGAAAGACTGACCTAACATTGTTCCAGAAGAGTAGCTGGGACCATGTGACCTGCCCCGGGTACCTAATCAGTTTCTCTCTATGAGGTCTGAGGGCAGGCTGACCCCAGAGAAGCTCCCTGGAAGATTTCCCCCCTGGGAACCCAGATCCAAGAAAAGCAAAGCCTTTAGTAATTAAGAACTGAATGAACATGCCGGCCTGACCTGCTGGGGCTGATCTTCCCTTGTGATTCCTTTGTCGGTCTGCTCCTGTCACAAATACTAGTGACGGCTGCCCATCTTGAGGCTAGATGAAGTCCTCTACACAGCAGACAAGGAAGGGAATAGGTAGACCAGCCATTTACAAGGCATTTCTGTGCTATTAAGGGTTTTATAGATATTACGGTGGTGACAAAAATAACGGCTATTTATAAGGCACAGTGATAGTGAAAATCTAGTTCTATAGTCACTGAATCTAGGTCCAGGAATGACATTAAGTAGAATTATCCCTGGGAGAAAGAGAGGTGGGAAAGCTTGTTGAATTGTGTACCATATTTATATTTGTAGAGGAGCATAATCATATTCTATATACGTATTTGGTACTCACTCCATGCTGGCTATGGGATAGGCTTATAATAGGCACCTTACATGAGCTTTTCCTCTAAACTTTTATAAGAATTCTGCAAGTTAATTACTCATCTCATTATGCTTCTATAAATCTGATCCCCTCCCCCCCAGTTAGTAAAAGGACTCCAAACAATGTTGTGTTTACTGATTCCAAAGTCTGTGCATTTTAATTGCTGTAGGGCAGCAGCAGGTCTTTACATTTCTTGTGCCTCTATTGGCACCAGTGTCTGCTCAGTGGCTGACTGACAGCATATCAATATTTATACAACAGCGTAGAGTGAATTAAAAATACAAATGGGGTGCCTGAACAAGGGGAAGTGTATGGCGTGAAAGGATATAGCATTTTAATTGCTAGACCCCTGAAATGGTGAAGGTGAATCAAGAAGTTAACAAAATAATAGAGGGTTAGAGATTAGGTATAATTCAAAATGGAGATTAATAATGATGCACTTCACTCTACAGACATATGATAGCTAAAGAGCTCACACATATTTTAGAAAGTTCCCATTTCTAACCTTAGTTTGATATGTTTGTAACTGATAGAAGAATTCACTTGGTTTACAATTTATTTTTATCTTTCTCTGGGTAGACTGTACTCATTTATAAATCACTGAGATATTTGCAGCTAATTTATTTGTATAAAATGCTAATTTCTAGCCACTGGTAATGATACTGTTATCTATTCTAGACAAGGCCTCAGAACAACTCTATGAAAGGCTTAATGGGCAGACAAATCAGTTCTAATTCCCATCAAACCTATGTGGGAGTCTGGGATGCAGGAAGAATAGACAGTGTCTTGCACCACATTTTCCCTCCCTGTCTGCTATGCTCAGACCAGCTTCTCGCAGCGCCTCAGGCTTTTATCACACTTGCCCTTGTCTGGGTTGCTTCTCTTTCTCTTTTTTAATTGGATATTTCCTTTATTTACATTTCAAATGTTATCCCCCTTCCCGGCCGGTCTCCCCCGCCCACTCCCAGAACCCCCCTGCCCTCCTGCTTCAATGAGGGTGTTCCTCCATCCACCCACCCATTCCGGCCTCCCCACCCTCAATCCCCTACACAGTGGCATGGCCGTCATAGGACCAAAGACCTCTCCTTCCATTGATGCCTGACAAGGCCATCCTCTGTTACATATGTAGCTGGAGCCATGTGTACTCCTTGGTTGGTGGCTTAGGCCCTGGGAGCTATGGGGGAGTCTGATATTGGTTGATATTGTTGTTCTTCCTATGGGGGAGTACTACTCAGCTACTAAAATGTTGAATTCATGAAATCCTTAGGCAAATGGAGGCAACTAGAAAATATCATGAGTAAAGTAACCCAATCCCAAAAGAACACACATGGGATAAGTGGATATTAGCCCAGAAGCTCTGAACACCCAAGATACAATACCCAGACCACATGAAGCTCAAGAAGACCAAAGTGTGGGTACTCTGATCCTTCTTAGAAAGGGGAACAAAATACTCAGGGAGCCAAATATGGAGTTAAAGTGTAGAGCAGAAACTGAAGGAAAGGTCCCAAAGACTGTCCCACGTGGGGATCCATCCCATATACAGTTACCAAACCCAGACATTATTGTGGATGCCAACAAGTGCTTGCTGACAGGAACCTGATATAGCTGTTTCCTGAGAAGCCCTGCCAGAGCCTTACAAATACAGAACTGGATGCTTGCAGCCAACCATTGGACTGAACACAGAGTCCCCAATGGAGGAGTTAGAGAAAGAACTGAAGGAGCTGGGTTACTTCTCTTAAAGAGATCATACAACTACTCTCTGGGATTCTGTTCAAATGTAGGGAATCTTTAAGGATTCCTCAAACTCCCTAATGTAAAAATACCCATCCAGTTTCAGTCTACTATTTCTTCTTCCTTTTTAAAATCATCTTTTTAAACCTTTTTTAGTAAATATTTTCTTTATATATTTCAAATGCTATCCGTTTCCTGGTTTCCCCTCTGAAAACCCCCTATCCCATGCCCCCTCTCCCTGCTCACCAACCCACTCACTCCCACTTTCCTGTTCTGGCAGTCCCTGACACTGGGGCCTCGAAACAATGCAAATATACATTACTTACACAACTTATACACATGATGCACTTATTTAAGCTACTCAGCTATTGCTGGTTTGTTTGTTTCTATATTCTCAGCAGTTTGAACAGCACCAGCAATGTAGCGCAGACTGTACAGATATATATTAAGCAAATAAAATAATTGAAGATGTATAATAAATATGCTATAATGTATAATACATATATATACATATGCAATGAAGACATGTAATGAATATATATAATGACTATAAATTAAGTTATATATACTGAAGGTGTATATAGGAAAAATGCCAACAATTGACATGCCAATATTACAGGGGCATTTCACAAAGTCTATCCCTACATGAAGAGCTATAGGAAATTAATGGCTGCCCAGAGAAGGGAGAATGAGCCTTCCCCTGGGCCACGCCCCCTGATAGCTTATACAACCCCAAGCAGTCAGCCCTAAGCACATATATATATGAACGACACAAAATAAACATAGTAGGCTCTATGTATGTTTAAATAAATATCCAACAATTAAATAATTGTTAACAATTAGACAATGGGACGTATGGTGGGGGGGGGACTGGGAAAGGGGAAAGCCTTTGGAATGTAAACAAAGAATATAGAAAATAAAAATTAAAAAAAATAAAATAAAAGGTCATAAAGATGGGAAGAAATTGGGAGGGGGTCATGAGAGGAGTGGGAGAGAGAACATGACACCCCTATAGTCATCATACAGGAAATTCTCAAAAAAAGTTGAAAAGAGGAAATGAAGGAAAATAAGTATAACATCCTCTGACTTTCCAAAAAATGTTCTTTACACATTCAAGAGACAAGTCCCTTCTTCCACTCCCCGCACACCCCCTGAAGCCTCAGGGTTTCCTGCCCCCTTCGTCTTGCTATGGCACATCCAGGAAGCTTTCTGATTAGGTGGAATACACGGAGCCACCTGGCATCTCTCCCACTGTTGACACGTGCATCTGCCCTTGAGTTGTATATTATTTCTGATAGAGATTAAGAGAAAATGAACTTAAAAGAAAAAAGTGACCTTCATAGATGTCTCTTCTTTCTTTCGGTTCTAATGACAGTTTTAATTATTTTAGGTTCAGTTCCTACCACATCACAAAACATATCATATATTATTCAACATTATAGCTTATTGTTGTGCATTAAAGTAATACACTGTAGGAAATTCCAAGAGAAACTTTCCACCATCTTTGGATGTTCTCAAAATTATGAGACTATCTTCCCTTTATTTTTGTACAAATCTCATAAATTGTTTAGCATTCTGGGCCCAGGTGTTTCAAGTAATTTGTGAAGATGTAGTGACTTCAGAATTCCCAGTGTGGTCTTTCCCCACTTAATGTGCATTTCCTCCTAGGGAACTGAAATGGGCATGACATTCATACGTGAACTGATGTATCTGTTCATCACTTTTTAATAAGGTTAGTGGCTTGCCGAGTGCTTACCTATCTATTGAGGAAAGGCCACCTGTGATCCTAAATCACCGTAAGGAATGCACAATATTCCAGAGGACAGAATGAATCTAGCACACCTGGGGGTGAGTCATAGTTCTCTTTGATCTCTGTTTAACACTTGTTTTAGGAACATGAAAGTTTAGCAGCTTCCAATTCAAATACCATACCATGGATACTGAAAGGCTAAAATCAGATTTGCAATTTGTTTTGCCAGCATCTTGGCACACATTATGCCTAATTATTACATAATGTCTTATTAGACAATGCAATTAATCAAACTGCAGTTAGACAACCACCTTTTATATACTTTCTCTTTTTATTTACTTGTTTATTTTTTTGAGACAGTGACTGGCTATGTAACCCAGGCTGATCTGGGGTTTGCATGGATCCTGAACAATGTGACTGCAGGCATGCACTGACATGCCTTGCAACTATTTTGGTATTCTTGATGCTTTATTAGAAAATTTTCATGATTATTTCTAGTCATAGCTAATGATACTGGTATCTATTTTGTACAAGGCCCGAGAGTAATCCCATAAAAGGTTTAATTGGCAGGGAAATCTGTGGTAACCCTAAAGAAATATAAATATTTAATTTAAGCAACTGATTGGTAACTTTCACTATCATATTCTTTTTTTTAAAAAAAAATTTATTGGATATATTCTATATTTACATTTCATTTCCCTTTTTCTGGTTCCCTGCCACCCAAAGGTCCCACATGCCCTTTTCCCTCCCCCACATCCACCCCTTCCTACTTCCCTGTTCTGGTATTCCCTTACACTGATGCTTTGAGCCTTTCCAGAACCAAGGTCCACTCCTTCCTTCGTGTCGGACATAATTTGGTATGTGGATTGTGTCTTTGTTGTTCCAAGATTCTAGGCTAATATCCACTTATCAGTGAGTGCATACCATGGGTATTCTTTTGAGACTGTGTTACTTCACTTAGTATGATGTTCTCCAGCTCCATCCATTTCTCTAAGAATTTCATGAATTCATTGTTTCTAATGGCTGAATAGTACTCCATTGTGTATATATACCACATTTTTTGTATCCATTCTTCCTTTGAGGAGCATCTTGGTTCTTTCCAGCTTCTGGCTATTATAAATAAGGCTGCCATGAACATAGTGGAACATGTATCCATGTATGCTGGGGAATCTTCTGGGTATATGCCCAGGAGTGGTATGGCTGGGTCCTCCGGAAGTATGTCCAGTTTTCTGAGGAACCGCCAGACTGATTTCCAGAGTGGTTGTACCATCTTGCAGTCCCACCAGCAGTGGAGGAGTGTTCCTCTTTCTCCACATCCTCGCCAACACCTGCTGTCTTCTGAGTTTTTAATCCTAGCCATTCTGACAGGTGTGAGGTGAAATCTCAGGGTTGTTTTGATTTGCATTTCTCTGATGACTAATGATGTTGAACATTTTTTAAGGTGTTTCTCAGCCATCCAAATTTCTTCAGGTGAAAAGTCTTTGTTTAGCTCTGTACCACATTTTTTGATTGGGTTATTTGGTTTTCTGGGGTCTAACTTCTTGAGTTCTTTGTATACATTGGATATTAGCCTTCTGTCAGATGTAGGGTTGGTAAAGATCTTTTCCCAATTTGTTGGTTGCCGATTTGTCCTTTTGAAAGTGCCTTTTGCCTTACAGAAACTTCATAATTTTATGAGGTCCCATTTGTCAATTCTTGATCTTAAAGCATAAGGTATTGGTGTTCTGTTCAGGAAGTTTCTCCCTGAGCCAATGTCCTCAAGGGTCTTCCCCAGTTTTATTCTATTAGTTTCAGTGTGTCTGGTTTTATGTGGAGGTCCTTGATCCACTTGGAGTTGAGCTTAGTACAAGGAGATAAGAGTGGATCAATTCTCATTCTTCTGCATGTTGACTTCCAGTTGAGCCAGCATCATGTGTTGAAAAGGCTATCTTTTTTTCCACTGGATGTTTTCAGCTCCTTTGTCAAAGATCAATTGGCCATATGTGTGTGGGTTCAATTCTGGGTCTTCAATCCTATTCCATTGATTCACCTCCCTGTCACTATCATATTCTAATTCAATGTTTTATTTAGCCTCGTTCAGCAAAGTCTCTATAGACAGTTCCTTTTACTGACACTAAAGCAAAAACAACTACCAAAAAAAAAAAAAAAACCAAAAAACCCTTCATTGTTGTCAGTTCCTTCTCTAGGGTCATTCATTTCAGGAAACTCAGACTTTGGTGGATTATGCTCTCTTTTCTATTTCCACAATTAAAGGAAAGGGGACACACACACACACACACACACACACACACACACACTGACATGCACACACGTGCACACACACATGCCCACACGCTACACTTACACACAAACACACCACTTAAAGGCATAGTAAGTTCTATTTCATCACCAGGAACAGTTTGAATATTTTAATATTTCAAGCACCTGTTCTTCCAGGATTCACAAAAGTTATAAGATGAAGAACACAGTTTCAAGAAATGTAGTTTAGTATAAAAGTGTCTTTAAAATGTGGAAAAGTACAAAACTTTTATAGGCAGATGTTTTTCTAATGGGATTCTTTATGAAGGAAATAAGGAAATGTTCATTTCTCTGCCAAGGAGGTAAGATGGCAGGTGCATTTCTCACACTGTCCCTTTACAACAATACAGATGGGAAATGGAAATGTCTTTTGTTATGACATGATTTGAATGTTTCTATTTTTAGGATTCTATAGTTACTCTACTAACCTATTAAACCCCCTCAGATCGGCCTTTCAGTATTGGTGCAATACTGTCTACCTGTAGGTCTAGGCATATGTTTACATATATATTTATACTGTGCTAAATATTGATGTTTTAAAAATCCTTTGTTCAAAAATTCAAAGAGCAAACATAGAGAGCATGCCTTTTCATCAAAAGGTTGTGGGTTTGAAAGCTTGGATTTTGAGAAAATTCACTGACACTTTATTATCATTCTGAGAAAATGGACATGAAACTTCACACAGATTGTGGGAAAAAAATGAACTAGACTCCAAAGCTCAGCCATAAAAGACACAGAGAAGGTGAATTATTGTCTGGGATTTTATTGCAGTGTCTTGCAGCTGCATAGCAATTGCCTCTACGTAAAATAGAAGCAGAAAGGTGCTTGGAGAACCTCTCACAGTCTGGAGATTCAAAACCTTTCTGTCATCACTGAAATATAGTATGAGAACATGAGTATTGCTCTGTGTGTGGAGCGCATTGGGCAGGGTACAGTTAATATCTGTTGCTTTTGGAGTGATGAAAGTACCTGGGGGGGGTGGAATTCCAGATTTATCCTTTTTAATTGCACAAAAAGGTCATTGGAAATCAAATATGGCGGAACTTCAGTCGTTCATTTATTTATCCACCAAGTAGTTACTGCCTATGATGCATTCTGGTGTGTCCTTAGTAGAAATCAGTGATTCAGACAGACATCATTTCTGATGACATCGTGTTTTTAGTGATTCCTAATATAGAATAATCATGTCGAATGGAAGAAATACTGATAAAGTTCGTGTCGGATGAGGCTTTCTGGTTGGCCCAAGCCTTGTTAGGGATGCCATCAGTTCTGAGGTATGGCCATACATCAAGCCCAGCTAGAAAAACTGGAAATACTGATTTACAGGCTCCAAGCCATTCCTAGCAGCATTTCTAGAACCGGGGCTCAGAAGTCTGCATTTGTAAGAAACTTTTCAGTTTTGATAAATGGAACTGGATTGGAATCCAGGAAATCAGACAGAAATCTGATTTATTTTTCTTAGTTCCGCTTGTGTTCGTGCTGATACACCATCAGCAGTAGCCATTCTTTTAATTTTGAATTGTGCCTGTTTAAGACCAACCTTATTTGACTATTCAGTTGGGTATATTAAGACATGTTTTGCCTTTTTGGGGGGCTGTGGGACATTATTATATTCACCCCCTTACATGCTGTCTTAAGTCTGTCATTCTTTATCCACTTGAGAAAATTCAAATCTGTATGAAGTCTTTGGATTTAGAGAAATATATTTAACCCTTTGCTTACCATTCTGATTTTAAATTTCAGATTCTAATGTTGTTTTCTAAAAAAAGAAACCAAATTGATCAGATGTCATGCATATGTGCGACACATGTGTGTGTGTTTATGTGTGTGTATGTACACACATGAGTACACACACATACACATGTATGTGGAAGGCAGAGGAGGACCTGAGGTGTCATTCATGCTCTAATCTTTGCGTCTGCAAGACATGCAGTTTACAGACTGAGCTATCTTAAAAGCTATTTCGCCAGAAGACTTCAGTTTCGGTGGTTCACTCCATCTCTCCAGGCAGCAGTTGTTACAGTTCTCATTCTGGTTTAGATCTCCAAGCAATGCCTTGTCTGCTGTGCTTTGCAGTTTCTTGCTACTTTTTCTTAGAGATAAGGAAGTAATCAGAAAGGATCTTAGGAGACATCCAATGACAATGACAGACATCACTATGTGTTCTGTCTCTCTCCTGCTAGGAATGAGCAATCATCTCTCTTCCCAGTTAAGGTCAATCTCCCAAGAGATGTTGCTTGAGCAATGACGTTTTTTATCTAAAATGTCCCACTCCACAGATAATGGTCCACATAAAAACTAGAGTTTCTGAAATTGACAGAAATTGTAGTTTTCTTCATTGTATTAGTGCCCCACTTTCTTTGCCCATTTTGAACATTTTCTTTAGAGTGATTTTTAAGTTATTAAGTTATTATTTACAACTTACTAAGTTGGGCTGGAGATATTGTCCATACTAGTTCTAGTCTAGCATGTGCAAGGTACCAGGTTCAATCCCTATACTAGAAAAAAAAAAGAATAGAACATGGTATGGAAAACCCTTCAGAAGTGTGCAGTTTGGACGTTTTTAGCATAGTCACTTTAGGATGATTCTGGTTTAGTTCTTTGGTTTATTTCTACATAATTCTTTATGTGTCAGGATCTGAACATTTTATGCTACAAATATTATCTTTACTGCACTAGTTTACTTGATGATCCAGATTTTCATAGATGCCAATGTGTTGATTAATTCCTTCTAAAACTGATCATCACTCACTAGTATACGTAGCTCACATTTCCATAAACATTCTTGTTGATTCAGTCACTTACCACCATCATCACTGAAGTAAATGTCCTGCTTATATATAGCCTTATATGGTCATAATTCTGGTTCTAAACGATGGTGATCCAAAATGGGACCTCAGTATCAGAGGCATAATCACAAGGAGTAGTTTACGTTTCAACAGTTGCTACCAGATAACATTTTAAAGAAGTAGTAGGACAATTCATATTCTTACGTTTGAGTTCTTAACCATCAGTGCATGTTATCACCCTTGCTTGAAAATTACTTATTTCTTAATTAATTTATTCATTTAATAATTGTGGAGGTCAGAGGACATTTGTAGAAGTCATCTCTCTCCTCCCATCATGCATATGTTCCAGAAATTGAACTCAACTTGTCAGGCTTGGCAGCATGGGCCACTAGTCAATGAACCATCTTGGGGACTCTTATTTTTGTTAATCAGAGTGAAAAACAGTTACAACTGGCTTCTTTCATTTGCATTTCCTAGATGTCCAGTGGAACTGATCATCTTCTGTTTGTAAATTTTGTGAATTGCCTGACAATTCGTTCAGGGTTATCTTTCCTTAGCATTTGCACTCCTGTCTCCCATTTCTCCCTTCCCCACCCCATGCTTTTATTTACATTGACACTGTTTATTTTCTTTCATTATCCATCACTTGCCTATCAAAGGATTGGTGATTTTTTTCATTAAAAATGTTAATGTTAAGAATGGATGAGGCTGAGGCATAGGATACCTCCTTTCAGCCTTTCTGGGACAGAAGCTCACCTCTTTGGCTTAGGATTACAGATAGGATGTTTTCCTGTAGTTTCTAAAGCAGTGAATTCAAAGCTCAAAAGGAAAGTGACCATCCACTGAAAAGGAAGATTCTGATTTTGAATACATTTTCTATGCTACCTGGATGTTTGTTTGTAGTTTTGAAGAATAAAGAGCAAATTTGAAATTTTGTCTTTAGTCACAAATGTCCAGCTACTAACTCAAATACAACCCACACCTTACTTGTTTAGATCAGTCATCCTTGTTCATCACCCATCACTTTATTAGTTATACATGATATAGAAGAGAAGTCATAAATGACTCCCAGTTACAATCACTTTAGTTGAACTGACTAACTTCCCAAGTATCTCGAGATATTCCCAAGTGCTTATTAATGATGGATTATACCATGTTTTAATGGTTTGCTATACAATAATACAAAAACTTACTTTTGCAATTTTTCATATTATTACAAATGGAAAACAGATTCCATATCCTTTAGCTCTAGATGGTGAGAATTGTAGCTCTCATGTAGTCTGATACATCTCTCTGTTGCCTGGTCATTAAAATGATGCACATAAGTATTGCATCAACAATGATTTAAAAGCTATGTAAAGTTCAGAAATATGGACTCAAGTCATTGGGTGTAATCGTTGGATGGTGGGAAAGCATCAGAGCTCTTTTCTGTTTGCTTGGAAGTTTTGCGTCAATGCCAGCAAAATTCATAATTAACAATTCTGAAGCTCATATTTCAAAATGAAAAACATGTACAAAACAGCCAAACATAGAATGCTTTAAGTAAGTCCTAGGCAGTGTTTTCAGCAAAGCTAGGAAATAAGAAATGGAAAACTACTAATTTATGAATCTTGAAAAATTCTATTTACTGGAAACTTATGAACAGTTCTATGGGTCTTAGCCTCTGATAAGCAATTTACATTTTGTAAATTTTGTAAATTTCCCTTGTTTTCAAGTAAATCTGTAAACTAGCTGACATCTGATGTGTGTGTTGGCATTTATTGCCTTCCTAAAACCTGGGCCAATGAAGGAGCTGATTCTTACACTGTGGGTTGTGAATTATCTCTTTCTCATTATATGAAATGTGGTCTCACCAAAGGAAACTTCTGTTTAAAAAAAGGTCTGGGCAAGAGGAAAAGGGCTAACACACTGAAAATTGGCACCAATTAATGAAAGGGAGATAATTTTTACTTTCATTTGGCTTATTGGAATAATATAAAATCAACCTAAATAATTGGTTTTCTTTGTAGCAACCTTAAAATTTCCAATTTTTCCCTGAGGCCTGAAAAGTGCCTGAAAACATCAATTGATCTTTTGGCATCAATGCTTGCAGTAAACAAGGTAGTTATGATGAGGCTCTTTCTCTGAAGCTTTTATAAACACTTTAAATCATCCAGAGCTGGAGACTATCTGTGTTAAGCTGCAAGCTTATTAGGATATTGAAATGCTCATATTGGACCATAACACTGAAAATTACAGCAGTATTTCTAGGCCAATGCTTTAAGTGACACAAATGCTTGCCTTTTATTTAATTGAGCTGCTTATAATGCTAATTTAGAAGGCCACCTCTTTTTTATAATTTGTGCAGCCTACTTTTTTAATTATCTGATTTCCATTCTTGATTGCCTGGAGCAAAGTGCTTACTCCGAGAATTGCAATTTGTAGTCACAGATGGGTTTAAATTGAAACAAAAAGATCACCTGTGACCTCCCTAAAGTTCCATTGTCTACTTAAGAGACCTAGTTGCTGAGAGCATGGATAAGCTTTTATCTCTTTTTACCTCCTTGGAAGTCTCTAAGCGTGTGAAAAGTAACAATATAAACCATCCATAAGCAGAGCTGAAGACTTCCATGAGGTCAATCATCCTCAAAAGTCTTGCTTGACTCTGACTCAGGTGGAGTCCCTTGTTAATTATTAAACATGAGAACTGTATGTAATTAATCTTTGTATCTGTAAGCTTTTAGTAAGTATTCAGTTGTGGGATACCGTTTTATGGAGTAGTGGGGTTGGCGTTCTATTCTTGTCTTCAATTCCTTATCTTCTTGTGTTAAAACTTAAATAAAAAAGAGTGAATACATACAATTATTTATTAGAAACAAGACACAGACTGAAAAGCTATTCTGTAAAAAAAGAGTAAAGTGTACTTACTATCATTAAGAAAAAAAATACGAATTGCATGCATTCTTCCCCTCATTTCCATGGAGACATGGGTGTTAAATATTGCTTTCAGTTTATATCCAAAACTCCAGCACACAATTTCAAAAAGGACAAAGGTAGGATTTCCACTGACAACATAATTGATGGATGATTGACTACTTCTTGATGTAGAAGATAACTTTATGTACACAATGAGATGCGATTTAGCATGGATGATTGTGGAAGCTTACATTTCAACCATCAAAGTCAATCATTCATGTCAAGAAGGGGATAATACAAGCCAGGCAAAAGTTCATATGCAAAATACTGGAATATTAAATCATATCCAAGCATGTTAAGATCCGAAGGCACAGAAAAAAAGATGTTAAAATAGCGTGCAGATCACGATGGAAGGAGAGTTTTGCTTTGCTGTTTATTTGTTTTGTCCTTTTGGCTCTTTTGGCTTCTGTTAATTTCTGTTTTTTAAACGGGTGCAAAAAATGTTAGTTTTGTTTTATAACAAGAACTACTTACGTACATTATTTGTAAGCATAATTTATTTATATTCATGAATATTTGACTTCTTTCATGACATTGTCTACTATATGCATAAAACTTAAGAGGTAATCTTGACAGCCACATTTTAGAAGAGGCTTTGTAATGTCACCAACTAGAACAAGGCTGTGAAGAAGTCTGGTCGTGATACCACAGCAAGGTCAACTGAAAAAGTTTGGTGTAGTTGACTCGTAGGACAGAAGAGGGCCTGGAAGCACATTACATAGAAAAGGATGGTTTGATGCTGTGGTTTCTGCTGAGGTGCTGCAATTGAGGAAATGACAAGCAAGGAGCTTTCAGTATTTTGAAAAGAATAAAAGTTCTATTAAGACATCAGGAAAGGAGCAATTAGGGGAATGCTGAACTTAATATGGCTGGAAGTATTTAAGTCATCTTTTATGTGCTGAGAATGCTGTAGAAATTTTAATACATGTGAGCGTCATGGTGAAATGAACACTCAGATTTGGCAGGTGCAGGATGATGAGATTTGGCATTTTTGATACTGTCAGGAGATGGTAAGGCTGGTGGTAGCAAATACCGAAGGGATTTTTGCCTTAGGAACACATACAGACTAGAGGGGCACTAAAGTGCTTTACATTGTAATGATTCTGTCAACTTGTGAAGCAATTACAATTTGAGTTTTCTAAAGAAAAACATAAACCCCATTGTTGTGGAACAAAAGAAACTGTATAGAAAACAATAAGAATGTCATGCAATGAGTATTATTCAAATGTGGATTTCTCAGATCCATGTGTGGCATTGGTCAATGATTATCACTATTTATGTATGTATTTTTTCTGGGCCAAGGTTAAATAACCCAGGGCCTGGTACTTGCTAGACAAATGCTCTGCCATTAAGCTGAAGCCCTGATTTAATCTATCTTTATGTAATGTGTATACCCATAGACTCTGTTCACTACTTTTCTTTTCCGTACAATGTACTTATAGAGAGATATCTGAGCATTGTGTTTGAGTTACCTGCAGTCAGGAGGCTACTGTTAGCACACTCAAACTACGTTAGCTTAATTCCATGAACACCTTCTGGGTAATCTGTAGGTGTTTTGTTTTGTTTTGTTTTGTTTTGTTTTGTTTTGTTTTGTTTTGTTTTTTGTTTTTTGGGTTTTTTTTGGATATATTCTATATTTACATTTCATTTCCCCTTTTCTGGTTCCCCATCCTCCAAAGGTCTCACATGCCCTTTTCCCTCCCCCTGTTCCCCCATCCACCCCTTCCCACTTCGCTGTTCTGGTATCCCCCTACACTGATGTTTTGATCCTTTCCAGCACCAGTGTCCACTCCTTCCTTATTGTCGGATATCAATAATCTGTAGTTTTTATTTTTCATTCTAATGTTAGACACTCTTCATTGCTTTCCATCCCTTCTTCAGCATTGGTGCTGGAGAGTCGCAGACTTCATTGCTGTCGGCTTGACTCTATTTGATGTTTTGTAAACAAATCAGCAGCAAGCAGGATTCATATGCAACGAAATTCATTGATTCTAAGCATATGTTGTAATGAGTTTGGACAGCCAAAGAGCAAATATCAATCATCCAAAGCTTCTCTTTTCTTTTTAACTTTCATGTCACATATCTTTCGGCCCTGAGCATCCATTTTGAATCTATGATATTCTG
Organism: Apodemus agrarius; assembly: GCA_964023405.1. Classification (NCBI taxonomy): domain Eukaryota; kingdom Metazoa; phylum Chordata; class Mammalia; order Rodentia; family Muridae; genus Apodemus; species Apodemus agrarius. The sequence goes on from OZ030011.1 coordinate 84,287,467, forward strand.
CTTTATGATTAATTTCATTATTCTAGAATTTTATACCAATGATGTCACACCAGATATTTTCTTTTATGTATAGTTCCTTTTTATCAATTTTAAGATTTTTCAAAGTTTGATATTTATCAACATTGGTGTTCTTAAGAAAACTCTACTTTCATTACTTCTAAGTAATTTTCCATTGTATCAATGTACCATGATCTGCTTACCTGTATATTTTGATGGCGACCAGTTTTTGGCTTATATTGTCATATAAAGTTTGTGTTCAAGCTTTGCTCACTGTACATGTGTCTTTTTAATCTGGCATTTTGGATTTTTTGATCACTGTAACAGCTTAGTTATAGCATACCTTGATACATTGGTTTTATTTATCTATTTGATATTTTCTTTATTTACATTTCAAATGTTATTATCCCCTTTCCTGGTTCCCCCCTGAAAACACCCTATCCCATCACTACTCCCCCCCCCCAACATACCCACAGGGGCATCGAACCTTCTCAGGACCAAGGGCCTCTCCTTCCTTTGATGTCTAACAAGGCCATCCTCTGCTATGTATGCATCTGGAGCCATGGGTCTCTCCATGTGCACTCTTTGGGATTCATTGGTTTTAAAATACTTTTTGTCTACATTTTTTCTTCATAGTATTCAATAAAATTATTAGATATATGAGTTTATAGTTGTTATAAATTTGGAATATTTTAGCTATTATTTCTTCAAATAATTCTATCTGCTCACTGCTTCCTTTCCTATGAATAAGTGAGTTCAATCATGGATATTGTCTCATGCATTTCTGGTAAATTTTTCTAGTTTCTCTTCTCTCTGGAATTATATTCAGAAGCCTTCTATTTCTCTGTAGGTTAACATAGATGACTGATTTTTCTCACTCAGCGTCTACTGTGTTTTAAATGTATAAAATCATTCTTATTCAGATACTGTTCTGTTGAGGTTTGGCTTTCTGCTGTGTATTGTAATGCTAAGTTCAGGCGCCCAAGACAAGAATGTCCACACTTAGATCCAAGTGATCCTTCCTCCATTTTGATTGGTAAATAAAGATGCCAATAGCTAATAGATGGGCAGAAGACACATAGGTGGGCTTTAGGGTCCCCAGGCTTGGTGTATCAGAGAAGCTAATAACATAGAGGGTTAGTATGTGCCAGTCTTGGGCTGTTTAAAGCCTTTTGTAAATATAAAGCTTGTGTGCATCTTTATCCAGAAACTAAATGGTCACAGGTGAGGTAGAAGCCCAGCTTGGGATTAAAAATTTCTACAATACTGTTCCAATCATTTCTATAACCTACATTTTGTTTCCCAGGGGTTATATTTCTCTATTTCTTTCACTAATACATACATTTTTATTGAAAAGGGAAGTAAAAAACACTTTATGATAAAATTAAAGATTTACATGGAAAACATTTCAGATAAAATAGAAGAGATACATAAAAAACCCGATAAAATTGACAATTTTCATGGAAAATTACAGAGTAAAGTGGTAGACATGTAAAACATTGCTAAATTAATTGAAATATGAAATAGAGACATTTTATGATAGAATTGAAGATTTACATGGAAAATATTTCTGATAAAATTGTAGAACAATTTTAGGTGTTAAAAATTTTAAGCATGTTAAAATTGAAAATTATCATGGAAAATTTTATACAGATGTAATAATGGTAGGCATAAAAGTATTCCTAAGTTGATTGAAAGCAGAATTATAAACATTCTCTGATAAACTTCAAGATTTACATGGAAAATATTTCTGATAAAATTGAAGAAACATATAGAAAAACATTTTAAAATTAATGATTATCATGAAAATTATACAGATAAAGTGATAGGCATAAAGATAATTCTAAGTTGACTGAAGGAGGAATTTTAAACATTTTCAGATAAAATTGAAGATTTACATGGAAAATTCAAGAAATATATAGAAAAACACGTTAAAATTGACTATTTCATGGAAAATTTTACATATAAAATGGTAGATATAAAAACTCTTTCTAAATTAATTGAAGGTGGTACTAGAAATATTTGTGATAAAAAAGATTTAAATTGAAAACATTTCTAATAAAATAGAAGAAATACATAGAAAGACATATTAAAATTGAAGATTATCATGAAAAATAATGCAGCTAAAATGGTAGACTTAAAAAACATTACTAAATTAATTAAAAGGGGAATTACAAACATTTTATGATAAAATTAAAGATTTACATGAGAAATATTTTTGTTAGTCTATGTCTTTTTACTGGGGAGTTGAGTCCATTGTTGTTAAGAGACTTTAAGGAATAGTGATTGTTGCTTCCTGTTTTTTTTTTTTTTATGTTATTTATATGTATGTGTGGGTATCTTCTTTTGGGTTTGTTGGAAGAAGATTACTTTCTTGTTCTTTCTAGGGTGTAGTTTCCCTCCTTGTTTTGGCATTTTCCATCTATTATCCTTTGTAGGGCTGAATTTGTGGACAGATATTGTGTAAATTTGGTTTTCTCATGGAATATCTTGGTTTCTCCATCTATGATGATTGAGAGTTTTGCTGGGTATAGTAGCCTGGGCTAGCATTTGTGTTCTCTTATGGTCTGTATGAGGTCTGCTCAGGATCTTCTAGCTTTTATTGGCTCTGGTGAGAAGTCTGGTGTGATTCTGATAGGTCTGCCTTTATATGGTACTTGCCCTTTTTCCCTTAATATTCTTTCTTTGTTTAGTAATTTTGGTGTTTTGATTATTATATGACAGGAAGAGTTTCTATTCTGGTTCTGTGTTTCAATATTGACAAATTCAATTGTGTCTTATTTTTTTCTTTTTTAAAAAAAATATTGAATATCATCTTCATTTACATTGCCAATGGTAAACCCTTTCCCAATTTCCCCCTACCCCAAAGACTCCCCCAACTACTCTTCCAACCCCCTGCCTTTGCTTATATGCCCCTCCACCTGACCCCCTCCAACCTCCCACTTCCTTGATTTCCCTTTGTTGGGGCATCTATTGAGCCTTCACCTGACCAAGGATCACTCCTCCCACTGATACCCAACAAGGCATTCCTCAGCCATATTTTTGGCTGGAATCATGTGTACCCACCCCTTGGTTGATGGTTTAGTCCCTGGGAGTCCTGGGGTATCTGGGTGGCTGAAAGCATTGTTCTTCCCATGGGGCTGAAAACCTTTTCATCTTCTCCAGACCACACTCCAGCTCCTCCACTGGGGACCCCACGCCCAGACCAATGGTTGGCTGCTAGCATCTGCCTCTGTATTTGTAAGGCTCTGGCAGGGCCCCTCCAGAGACAACCATGGCATGTTCCTTTTGGTATACACTTCTGGTAGTCCATAGTAGTGGCGGGGTTTGGTGACTGTTTATAGGATCAATCCCCAGGTAGGGCAGTCTCTGGGTGGCCTTTACTTCAGTCTCTGCTCCATACTTTGTCTCCTTTATTGCTTCTGTGAGTATTTTGTTCCCTTTCTCAGAGGAACCAAAGCACCCTCACTTAAGTCCTCCTTCTTCAGCTTCTTGTGCTGGGTGAATTGTAACTTGTTTATTTTGAGCTTTTGGGCTAACATCTACTTATCAGTGAGTGTTCCTACATGTAATAAGGACACATGCTCCACTATATTCATAGCTGCCTTATTTATAATAGCCAGAAGCTGGAAACAATGCAGATGTCCTTCAACAGAAGAATGGATACAGAAACTGTGGTTTATATACACAATGGAGTACTATTCAGCTATTAAAAACAATGAATTCATGAGATTCTTAGGCAAATGGATGGAACTAGAAAGTGTCATCCTGAGCGAGATAAACCAATCACAAAAGAATGCACATTGTCTCTTATTTTTATTCCTTAGAGGAACTAGATTTTTTCTTTGTATAGACATTCAGTTGTTAAGTGTATGTAGATATTGTAAATGACACTACACTAAATATCCTAGCCTTGCACTTTACCTTTAAAGCACACTAGCTTTGCTAGGGAATTTGTTTGACTTGACCATCAATTTGATTTTCTTCTAGCTTGTGCTTTAGTCTTCTTGGTGGGGTGGGTGTGTGGGAGTCTTTAAGAGCATGTCCTCAAATATGCTACTGAGAACAAACACAAGGGAAATGAGTAATGTACTTCCTGTGTGAGAAAGACAGTCTTAATCTGAAATTGGAATGGACGTATCTGATACCCGACAGAATTTGTCTAGGGACTGAGTAGTTTAGAGTAGTTCTTTGCCCTTTGCTGGGCTCCATTACACATATGGACAACTCGGATTTTAGCTGAGGGTCCAGAGCCACTGTGCAAAATCAAAGAACTCTTGCACCTCCTCACTGTTATCTTGCTCAGGACTCTACCTGCCCCGGCTTGCCTGAACTCTTGTACCCACATCCTTAACGCACAGATAGCCTTGTGTTCCCTACATCATGGTCAGTCACCAAGCAGATATGTGGGATAATTAGAAGGCTCATTTTGTTTTCTTTGTTTGAGAGATAACAGACAGACCTATTGTCTTATATCTACCAACCTAATGTTTCAAGTTCATTCAGTTTTCTAGTTGCACTGAGTGAGAAGGAAAGTCTAATGAGAGGCACCGTAGGATAAACAGAGGGGCCTTGTTACTTGCTGTGCTTCTCCAGAGCATTTGGTACGGCTCAATGTTTCAATTTGTACACTTAGGATTTTTAACCTCATATCTAGCATCTTAAAAAGGATGGCTTTACTTTTGAAAGTAAATGGGAAATATTTTCCTCTTATTCTTTGTTCACAAAGAATTGAATATATTTTATTCAGATGTTTTGAATGAAGTCTTCATTCCCAAGTAAGTAAAATAGTCTCATTAATTTCAAGCCTATTTAATAATCTTAAATCACTAAAATTAATGGTTTAAGAGATAATAAAATAATATTACTGTCTTATTTTTTTCTTTTTTTACTTCCTTTTTCAATAAAGAAAAAGACATTAAAATTGACAATTTTCATGGAAAATTAAAGAGTAAAATGGTAGACATAAAGAACATTTTTAAACTAATTGAAAAAGGAGTTAGAAACATTTTATGATAGAATTGAAGATTCACTTGGAAAATATTTCTGATAAAATTGAAGAATTTTATCAGAATATATAGAATATATAGAAAAACAAGTCAAAATTGAAGATTATCATGGAAAATAATACAGATAAAATGATAAAAACATTACTAAATTAATTGGAAGAGGAATCACAAACATTTTTTGATAAAATTGAAGATTTACATGAAAAATACTTCTGCTAGTCTATGCTTTTTTATTGGGGGAATTGAGTCCATTGATGTTAAGAGATTGAAGGATAGTGATTATTGCTTCCTGTTATTTTTGATGTTACTTTTATGTTTGAGTTGTTACTTTCTCTTGGGTTTGTTGGAAAAAGATTACTTTCTTGCTTTTTCTAGGGTGTAGTTTCCCTTTCTTGTATTGACGTTTTCCATCTATTATCCTTTGTAGAGCTGGATTTGTGGAAAGATATTGTGTAAATTTGGTTTTCTCATGGAATATCTTGGTTTCTCCATCTATGGTGATTGAGAATTTTGCTGGGTATAGTAGTCTGGGATGGCATTTGTGTACTCTTAGTGTCTGTATGAGATCTACCCAGGATCTTCTAGCTTTCATCATCTCTGGTGAGAAATCTGGTGTAATTCCTTTTTTTTAAAAAATTTATTTTCTATATTCTTTGTTTACATTCCAAGTGATTTTCCCTTTCCCAGTTCCCCCCTCCCCATAAGTCCCATAAGCTCTCTTCCCTCCGCCTGTTCTCCAATGAACCCCTCCTACTTCTCTGTCTTAGTAATCCCCTACAATGGTGTAATTCTGATGGGTCTGCCTTTATAAGTTATTTGCTTTTAATATTCTTTCCCTTACTGCTTTTAATATTCTTTCTTTGTTTAGTGCATTTCGTGTTTTGATTATTATGTGCTGGGAGGACTTTCTGTTTTGGTCCAGTCTGTTTGGAGTTCTGTAGGCTTCTTGTATGTTCATAGGCATCTCTTTCTTTAGGCTAGGGAAGTTTTCTTATATAATTTTGCTGAAGATATTTATTGGCCCTTTAAGTTGTAAATCTTTGCTCTCTTCTATACCTATAATCCTTAGATTTGGTCTTCTCATTGTGTCCTGGACTTCCTGGATGTTTTGGGTTACAAGCCTTTTGCATTTTGCATTTTCTCTGACTGTAGAGTTAATGCTTTCTATGGTATCTTCAGCACCTGAGATTCTTTCTTCTTTCTCTTGTATTCTGTTGAATCTATGACTCCTGATTTTTTCCAAGGTTTCCTATCACCAGAGTTGTCTCCCTTTGTGATTTCTTCATTTCCTACTTCCAATTTTAGATCCCAGATGGTTTTGTTCAGTTTCTTCTCTTGTTTGTTTGTGTTTTCCTATAATTCTTTAAGGGATTTTTGTGTTTCCTCTATAAGGGCTTCTACCTGTTACCCATGTTCTCCTGTATTTTTTTAAGGGACTTTTGTATTTCCTCTTTAAGGTTTTTACCTGTTTACTCATGTTTTATATTTCTTTAAGCGAGTTATTTATATCCTTCTTGAAGTCCTCTATCAGCATCATGAGATGTGATTTTAAATCCAACTCTTGCTTTTTTGTGTGTGTTGGGGTATCTGGGACTTGCTGTGGTGGGAGAACTGGGTTCCAAGTAGCCTTGGTTTCTGTTGGTAGGGCTCTTTAACTTGCCTTTCACCATCTGGTTATGTCTGGTGTTACTTGGTCTTCCTGTCTCTGGCTGGAGTTTGTCCCTCCTGTGGGCCTGTAAGCCTGTGTCGGTACTGGGAGACCAACTATCTTCTGGCAGGGTCTGTGCACAGAAGGCCTTGGAGCTGCCTGGCTTCCTGGCACAAATGGCGACTGAAGTCTCCTGTCTCAGCAGCTCCACTGATCTTAGGTCCTGGTGTGCTCCTAGTTGTTCCTCTCCAGAAAGAAGGTGGAGATCTCACCTCTGCATAGCTGTTCCCCTCCAGAGAGCTACTATCTCATTTTTAAAACCATAAAATGACAATGGAAAATTGTAAGAACAATGAATTCATGAGAAGAAACTGGCATCTTCCACAAATTTGGGAGATATCTGCAACCTTTAGCTTTAAAAAGATTGTTCATATCTTTCTTGACTTAAACTCAGCCAAGAGAAGTAGGCACAGGTGGGCATATGATTGTGGAAGTCACAAAGATGTCTGAGTTTTCTGATAGTAGCTGGCAGATAAGACAGATAATGCCTAACCTTGAATCAAGATATGAAGTGATGCCATTTCACACTTCTGCATCGTGTGTCGAGCTAGAGAAGCAGCAGCGGTGCTGGAAAAGGACAATGAGATGTGCATGAGCTTAAAAAATCCAATGGGGTCAGCCATATATGGAAGAAGGACAAAACAGCAACCATCAAACTGGGAAAAGATCTTCACCAACCCCACATCCGACAGAGGGCTAATATCCAATATATACAACGAACTCAAGAAATTAGACCCCAAAGAACCAAATAACCCTATTAAAAATGGGGTACAGAGCTAAACAAGGAATTTTCACCAGAAGAGATTCAGATGGCTGAGAAGCACCTTAAGAGATGTTCAACATCATTGTTAGCAGGGAAATGCAAATCAAAACAACCCTGAGATCCCACCTCACACCAGTCAGAATGGCTAAGATTAAAAACTCAAGAGACAACAGGTGCTGGAGAGGATGTGGAGAAAGAGGAATACTGCTCCACTGTTGGTGGGATTGCAAGATGGTACAACCGCTCTGGAAATCAGTCTGGCGGTTCCTCAGAAAATTGGGCATGACGCTTCCAAAGGACCCTGTCATACCACTCCTGGGCATATACCCAGAGGATTCCCCTACATACAATAAAGACACATGCTCCACTATGTTCATAGCAGCCTTATTTATAATAGCCAGAAGCTAGAAGGAGCCAAGATGTCCCTCAAAGGAGGAATGGATACAGAAAATGTGGTATATTTATACAATGGAATACTACTCAGCAATTAAAAATAACGAATTCATGCAATTTGTAGGCAAATGGTTGGATCTGGAAAATATCACCCTAAGCGAGTTAACCCAATCACAAAAAAGTACACATGAAATGCAATCACTGATAAGTGGATATTAATGAGCCCAGAAGCTCTGAATACTCAATGCACAATTAGCAAATCAAAAGATTCTCAAGAAGAAGGAATGAGAGGACACTGGTCCAGAAAAGACTGGTTCCAGTTTTGCAGTAGAGCACCAGAACAGAGAAAGGGTTGGGGGTGATTGGGGAATGTGCAGGTGGGGGGACTTATGGGACACATGGTGAGGGGGGAATTGGGAAAGGGGAAAGCCTTTGGAATGTAAACAAATAATATAGAAAATAAAATTTAAAAAAATACTGTACCTAGGAGGAATCCTAACTGAGCTTTCAATGGGTTGATGCTACTTTTAAGTAGGTTTTCAGATATACATACTTTTATTTTTAAAGGCATGAAATCCCTGCATGTTAAAAAATGAAGTACTATTTCAATAAAACAGAAAAATTTAACCTTAAGTACTTATTAAAAAAGAAATACTGAAGGAAATTCACTATTAAAATTAAGATAATAGAGAAGATAAACTGAACAGAAAAGTAAAAGAGAAAAGGTAGGACACAGAAACAAATCATAAGATTAATTTCAAAGAGCAACACAATTGAATGAATGGAAAAGTGAGAACAGGGAGGAAATTTCTGGCTTTGCCCTATGTTAACTGATGTGTGTGTACACTGTCCCTGGATCTATCATCCTTTGTGGCTGTGGGACAATATAGAATTCCCATGGTTATAAAGTGGATTTATTAAATCAGCAGGGCTACACAGCTCTAGCTAGGCACACTGCTGTTTTTAAACCTATAGGAAAAAACCCACACATTTATAAATTACTAAAACTTATATGAGAAAAATAAACACAATTGATAAATCAGCATATCAAAAATATCAGTTATTTGACTTAAAATACTCCAGTCTTAGATGGTTTCTTAGTGGCATTTGGTCAAATATTTGACATATATTCAATAATTCCAAAAGATTTCCAAGCAAAGGTCAAGGTTTAGGTTTAGGTTTAGGTTTAGGTTTAGGTTTAGGTTTAGGTTTAGGTTTAGGTTTAGGTTTAGGTTTAGGTTTAGGGTTAGGGTCAAAATTTTTCTTGTTTTTAACCAATGACATAGCATTAATATAGATCAGACAAACAGGGCACTGGGGAAGCAGAGACAGGCAGACTACTAGGGCTTACTGGCCTTGGCTCGAGACCCTGCCTTAAAATCAATTCTCAAATTCATCTGGAGCAACAAAAACCCCAGGATAGCTAAAACTATTCTCAACAATAAAAGGACTTCTGGGGGAATCAATATCCCTGACCTCAAGCAGTACTACAGAGCAATTGTGTTAAAAACTGCATGGTATTGGTATAGCAACATGGCACATTAAAGCAATGCTGTGTTCTGGCCCAACAAAGGTTAACCCACAGACTTATGGTCACTTGATCTTTGATAAAGGAGCCACAACCATTCGGTGGAATAAAGATAGCCTTTTCAACAAATGGTGCTGGTTCAACTGGAAGTCAACATGCAGAAGAATGCGAATTGATCCAATCTTATCTCTTTGCACTAAGATCAACTCCAAGTGGATCAAGGACCTCCACATAAAACCAGACACACTGAAACTATTAGAAAAAAAACTTGGGAAGACACTGGAGGACTTGGGCACAGGGGTGTCAGAAGGACAAAACGGCAACCAACAAAGTGGGAAAAGATCTTCACCAACTCCACATCCGACAGAGGGCTAATATCCAATATATACAAAGAACTCAAGAAGTTAGACCGCAAAGAAACAAATAACCCTATCAAAAAATGGGGCACAGAGCTAAACAAAGAATTTTCACCAGAAGAAATTCGGATGGCCGAGAAACACCTTAAAAGATGTTCAACATCATTAGTCATCAGGGAAATGCAAATCAAAACAACCCTGAGATTCCACCTCACACCAGTCAGAATGGCTAAGATTAAAAACTCAAGAGACAACAAGTGCTGGCGAGAATGTGGAAAAGAGGAACACTCATGTTGGTGGGATTGCAAAATGGTTTAACTATGAAACAATTGGCTATATTTCTACTAGAGGACCCTGGCATACCACTCCTGGGCATATACCCAGAGGATTCCCCTGCATGCATTAAGGACACATGCTCCACTATGTTTATAGCAGCCTTGTTTATAATAGCCAGAAATTGGAAGGAGCCCAAATATCCCTCAAAGGAGGAATGGATACAGAAAATGTGGTATATTTATACAATGGAATACTACTCAGCAATTAAAAATAATGAATTCATGCAATTTGTAGGTAAATGGTTAGACCTGGAAAATATCATTTTGGATGGTAATGATCTGAAAGAAAAATATTCCATAATATTTCAAGTTTAAAGTGGATATAAAAGTGAGTGGCTGTCGTCACACAGGCAGCTCATTCAGTAGCGGTCTTGTTGTCCAGGCTTGAGGACCTAGCAGAGTTCAATCCTTAGCCTCTAAAGATTGCATCCAGTTTAGTAAAGAAACCGAGGGGGGAGGGGGAATTATTGGGGAACAGATGGGGGGGAGAGGAACTATGGGAACTATGGTGGGTGGGAACTGGGAAAGGGGAAAGCCTTTGGAATGTAAACATAGAATATAGAAAATAAAAAAAAAATCAAGTCAGACGGCTCCCAAGGGATAACACTGTGTTTATCCATACATATGCATGTATACCTTTATACACTCATGCACAGCATCATATATACCTGTGCACACACATGCAAACACACATGCACATGGACACACACTCAGTAGCTGAATAGCAAGGTGCTACATAGTTGACAATTACTAGGAGATTAGATATGAAATATTCTGACATGGAATCACAGTGACCGAGGGAATGCATATGTCAGTTACCTCTGTCTAGTACAGACACATCAAAGCGTCATGTACTCATTTTCACAGTTACAAGTTAAAAAAGGCCCAAATATATTAAATTAGCTAAATTATATTAATTAAATATATTAAAAATATTAAATTATTTAAATTATATTAATTAGTTAAATTTTGGATGCTAATGAAATGAAAGGGAAATATTTCAATACAATTTTAAGTTAAAAGTGGATATAAAAGTAATATCTAGATATTATTTGATAATATTATTTGATTTTTTCTAGTGTACCAAATTAAAATTAGTGAATTTGAAAACAAGAATATGTTTCATATAATTCATTATAATTTCATATAATCAAAGGTAAAATGTATTGAAACAGATTGAACAAACATGTAAAGGAACTAATAAGCAACATTTTAACTCTGTTTACAAACTCATAAGCAAAGGGTTGACTAATTGATATTCATTATTGTTAGATTTAAAGACTTCCTGTGAGGTATCAAATCTCTCCAAATTTACTTAAGAGTGCTCATAAAATATGGAACTTTAAAATGAGAAATTGACAAACTTATTTTAAAAGTTCGTTTGGGAGAGTTTTATTACTTAAAATAAATTTCCATTTTCAGGAAAATAAACAAAACCAGAAATAGTAGACAGCCATAGGAATCAGAGTGCAATTCATATGAGACAAACTTAGACTTCAGATAAGTACTAAACTGTGGCCTGGGAGGTTGGGGAGATGGCTCAGTGGCTGAGAACACTTGGTACTCTTCCAGTGGGTGCAGATCCTATTTCCAGCATCCACATGGTGACGCACAGTCATGTGTGACCCCAGTTCTAGGGGGTTTGACTCCATCTTTGGACCTCTGCAGTCCCTGAGGCAAAACACTCATAACTATAAAATAAAAATAAATAACTCTTTAAAGAAATGTGTTGGAGAAAATGTAAGTTAGGGGTGGGAAGACTGTCTCTCTCCCTGGATCTTAAAATTTAAAAATAAGACTGAAGCCATATGTGACAGACTTAATTGATAATAAACATTGGGGAATAAATTCCACTTAAATCACAGAAACCCTTAAGATCTAGCCCCAAAATGTTCACTGTCTTAAATAGCTGTATTTTCTCATTCTTAACTAGATCATAACTTATCTAAATAAAACTTTATGCCTGAATATCCTAAAATGAATATTCTATAATTAAACAGAAGACAGTGAGAGGCAAAGGACGTGTTTCCATCTTTATAAAAGGAGATGGTCTGGCACAAATCGCATGGACGTTTATGACACACACTTATAATATGGTCATAATCAAACCTATGATTTTGTACAAATGAATTACTATATTAATAAAGAGTGGACAAAGGGAAGAGGAGATGCTTGCTCTTGCTTGTTCTTTGGGTATAAACTGGATTTGAGAAATGGAATTGGTCTATCATTTTGTTGTGCACTAAATTAAACAGAATGATTTTTTAATCATGTGGATATTATTTATTAAGGTTGTTACTAGTTGGTAAGGGGCAGGATGGTAAGAGGAAGCAGCTGAGACTCCTGTGGGTGCTGTGACCTGAGATTTTATGGAAAAATAGAGCAGCCACTCATGCACTGAGCACACAGGGGCCAGAACTAACAAAAGTAGAGCTATAAATAAATTTGAAAACAGGGAAATAAAATTATTCTACTAATAAGACATCAAAGTTATCTGGATTTGATTCTGATTATTTTCTCAATTAGCTCAAATTAGATTCAGACTCAGGAAGCATGCAGTATAACAGCTTTATAACAGCATTATTTAAACCAATACAAACATGTGCTTCTTGTCAATGTTGTAGTGTCAAAATTCAAATTTCTTTTTTGTTAAAAAAAATGCACAGCTCGGGCCGGAGAGATGGCTAAGATGGCTAAGAGCACTGACTGCTCTTACAGAGGTCCTGAGTTCAAATCCCAGCAACCACATGGTGCCTCACAACCATCTGTAATGAGATCTGATGTCCTCTTCTGGTGTGTCTGAGCACAGCAACAGTGTGCTTACATACATAAAATAAATAAATAAATCTTTATAAAAAAGAAAACTGCACAGCTATTTCAATACACAATGTAGCAACTTTCAATTTCTAAATAAAAAAACCTGGTAAGTGTATTTAAAAGGGAGTAAGAAAAGAACAACCCAAACAAAATCAACCAACCACGTGCCTGATTTATATAAAATAAGACAATTTACTGAAAAGAATCCATGTTAGTTAACTACAGAATGAACAAAATGAAAACGTTCAGGTTTCAATTTGTATAAAACTCATTTTTTTTTAAAGATTATGGTTTAATCTGAAGCTTACATAGAAAGGGTCAGAATTGCTGCCTTTAGTTTTCTGGACTTTAATGGAATAAGGAATGAAGAACAAAAAGGGATGAACCTTCCAGTACAAGGCACTGTAATTCCAGCTAATCTGACCAAAGATGTGCAATATGTGTATTTACTTTCATATGCTAGTTGTGGTAAAAAATAAATCTGAATTAAAATAAAGAGTTCAAACAACAATTAATATATTAAAATAAAATCTTGAAACTTATGAACTGGGACATTATTCTTCAAACAGATTTTGACATTCTGGCATGCCAGCAGATTCTTAACAACAATGTATGCAAAAATCTAAGTGTTCACAATGCTGCAAAACCTCTTCAAATACTTGTTCTCATGATTTCTTCCTACATGGACCAACTCAGTTTTTAAAATGACTCATCCACCCACGTTTTTTTTTTTCCAGATTCTTTTTACTCTGTTCTGTGTGTCTTTTTCATAGCATGAACTACATTTACTAAGTTTACATGCTCAGAAGTGTGTGTTCCTCCCCCGTGGAGGACAGGAGTACACAGCTGTGCGGAGCTGGACTAATTGGGCACAATCACATTCAATGACTATGCCTGAGTAAATGAAGGATTAGCGTCCCTGGCCATAACAGCAAAACATCGCAGTGAATGATCAGACAAGGCCAGAAATTCCTCTCTCAAGGATTTAAAGGTATTCTTAATGGGCTGAGCAGAGGAATACATTAATTAAAAATTTAGAATGCATAAAATATATATTAGGCATATATTACATGCTTATATTAATTATTAAAATTACAATCAATTTTAGCATTGATATTGCTAATATTTTTTAATTTTTAGATTTAAAATATAATTATATTATTCCTCTTTTCCTTTCTTCCACTGAAACCCTCTCATATACCTCTTCTTGCTTTACCACTAATTGCTATTGCATGCAATACAATGTAACCTGCTCAGTGCATACAGTGTTACCCATGTGCATGCATTCTAGGCTGACCATCTAGTATTAGATAACCAGCTGGCGTGCTCCTTCTCAGGGAACACTATCTTTTCTGGTCTCCTCATTCCTCAGTTGCCCGCAGTTCTCTGTGTAAGGAGGCCGAGGTCTCATGCCTTTTCCTTGTCTACTTTGTTGCGTCCAACGGTGTCATCCTTGCTCAGCTCACGTCTTCGTTTTAATCACCGTGGCGGCTATTTCATGGAGAAAAGCAGAAACTTCTGCAGTTTTGTGACACTCCCATTCTACTCCAACACTGCTGTGGACATTTAAGACATCTTGTCTTAGAGCTGTGTCCTCTAACTCTACTCTGCTTCCTTCTCTTATTCTGGGCAAAATCAGATCGCCCCCTTCCCACTCTCATCGAATGTTTCTATCCCCCTTGTGGCCACTACCTTAAGGCGTTGCCTGGACTTCTGTGACTCCTTGCATCTGGTCCTCTGTTCTTTCTCGCTCATTTCTTTCAAATTCGAGTAGCTGGCAGGTTTGCCTGTTTGTTGTTTATTGCACAGAACCGTCGGTTTCTATCATTCACTCTCATGGCTTTAATTTTTGTATCAAAAGCCCCGTGTATTTTCTGTGTTTTGCAGACTGTTCCTGAGAGTTAGTTATATAAACCTGCTCTGGACATCTCTCCTTGAATGGCCTGTAAGCATCTTGAAGGCAGTTTTGAAACCAAATCACCACTCTTTTCCACAAGCCTAGTCTTTCTCTCAGGGTCCTTCATCTCAGACAACTGGATCTGTAACTACTCAATGATACCAAATAAACCTTTGTAATAGAGAAATTCTAAAGTGTTTCCTCTCAACACTTACATGTAATCAATGTTCAACAAACTTGGTAATTTTACATCCTACGCCTGCTTTGAATCTGTTTCAAGTTAGAGGAAAAAATAGTATTTTCCTGTAATAGTATCTGCATTTAGTAGAGTATTGCCCTGGCTTCCTAATTACCCTCTCCGTTCCATGATAATGCTCATTCTTACCAAGTGGAAAGTGGTTTTCCTCTCTTCCAGGAGGTCTCAGATTCTCACCCCATATTGGATCAGACTCAGCCTTGAGGTTCAGATTTGGACCTTTCACCAGCAAGGATGACATAAGCATGGCCATCCAATGCAGAAAGGGGCAGGTGCTCCTGACACCCAACACACCGTGGTGGGGCAAGAGCAGAATGCGCTGGGAGCAGGTGCTGGCACTGGATAGGGGCTGTGTGGCAAGCTCAGAGAAGTCGCAGCAGCCCCCAACCCCACCATTTCTCAAATGCAGCTGGGCATGCGTCTTCATCTCTACACAGTCTCCAAGTCTATGCTGCAGGAGTAGGGTTCTGAGGCCTTATCTTTAGGCTTTGTGATCCAAAAGCCCACAAGACAAGATCTAGTCTTTCCCAGAAAGACCAAAACTTACTTTCTTTCGAGGCTTTTTTTTTTGTAGCAGACATCAATTTTGATATTTATACCACAAAATTTTATTTAATAATATTTTTAGTGTCTTGGGAGCATCTTTTGCTCTTCCCAGAAATGCACTCTTGGGGAGAGGTTGGAGGGAATGGACATCCTCTCTATTCATGTTCTGGGGTGATCCGTGAACACATTTCCCTTTCCATAGCATTGGCTTCCTAAAGAGGGCTTCCTGCGATGTGTATATTGAGTAGGGGGAGGAGAGATGTTTTTCCTCAGCCTTAATTATCTAAAGTAACAATATCCAAAATATTTGCAATATAAAACTATATATATATATATATCTTCCATTCTGCTATTTTATATTTGCTCACTAATTTCACTAAAGCTGGAGGGGATAATTTCCTCCAGAGAGAAGATCATACTTTTAGCCCTCTCTCCACCACATTACTATAAGGAATCATTTAATTTGTATTGATTGCTTTTCCATGTGCAGTACAAACAGCACTTTGCTTTCTCAGAAGCTCAATATTTTTGTTACTGTTGTCCTATTTGCTCTGACCAAGGCTCTGACAAGAGGCAGTGTAAAGGAGAACGACTTTATTGCAGCCTGGTCTGAGAGATGCGGCAGGCGATGTGTGGGAGCAACTAGTTATTGCATGGTGGCAGGAACACTGGACAGCTGTCCTTTGGCATTTCCATAGACCAGGAAGGAAGCAGTGAGGAATACTAAGACTGCGGGTTACAGACCTCAATCCCGATTTTCTCCTCAGTGGCCTATTTCTACCTCCTAAAGTTCCAATCCTCCTCCCCGCCCTGAGAAACCCCACAACAACCAAGCACAATATCACCAGCTTTGGACCAAGTATTCAAATACACGAGAGCGCAGGGTCCATTGTACATTCCAGTCGAAACACCCAGTAAGAGCTTCCTAATGCTTTATTTAAAAATTTAAAAGCTCTGCAGTTTTCCACCTGTTAACCTTGAAGCTAAGTGAAAAATCTGTGAAGGTAAAAATACTAAAGTGATCTCCACTCGCATTAGCCGTGGGAGTAAAAGCAGCCCTCAGATTCACTCGCCTGAAATACCACTCCTGACAGCACGTGTACCGAGAGCCAATTAGTGCTACGCTCTGCAGAAGACATCGAGAGCAGACTGCACGCCTCTCACGTGCCTCTCAGAAAAGTACTTTTTATTTCTAATCTTATGCTAATGTTCTGCTAACCTTCCCATAAAATAGCTCACACAGGAGGAGATAATGTTCGTGTAGTAATAAGCACGAGTTATCGTACCTTACCGGCCAATCCGTTGTTCCCTGCACGACAATATTCTGACTGAGTATTTTAAAATGCTTCTCCTGCATCTGAAAGTATCTGTCTTCTGGGCAGAATCCAGTCTTTTCAAAGACTGGCAGATTATGGCTAAAATTATGTTCTTCTCGAGGGAAGACATAATTCTTACTCCTTATCAAACAAAGGAACTGTAAATTCTAAACACCTCAACACGGAGTCCCGTTAACAACGCAAGGACTCAAACCTATTCACACTGTCATTGAAACTAGAAATTTCTGTTTTCCCTTCAGACGTTATTTTTTTTCTTCAAACCGTATTATCTCCTGTTCTGTGTGGGGAATAGTTAGAGCATTAGGTGATGTGTTGGTTTGTACTGAATAGGAATTGTTTCTCCAATCCCTCTCTTTCCCCCACTTCAGCTTCACTTTCGAGTTAAAAGTTGAAAGTGAAGCAGAAGCCACTGTTCCGTGAAGGTTGCGGTGGAGGGCTGTGGGCAGAGCGAAGTGGGCCAGCAGGTTCCAGCGTGTCCTTGCTATCCTCGCCACCATCCCCAAAGGCTGGTCCCACTGAGCCGCAGCAGCCTCCAGGCCCCACGCCCAGATGCCCAGACCTTTACTTCCTGACCCACATCCACGCTTTGCTTCACCAACAAAACCTGAGCGCTCACAGCCAACCGCCTGATCAGGGCTTCTTAGGGATGCTGTGCCAGGCTCCAACTTGTCCACCCAACCGTAGCCACCGAAGTTGCCAGGGCAATGCTGTTTACAAGTAGATAAAAATCTTTGAGAAGTATCACGGGGGGGGGGGGGGGGGGGGGGGGGGGGGGGGGGGGGGGCATTACGGAGGTTTCCGTAATTAGAAGTTTTAATTAGTGAAATTTAGAAGGCATATATCTAGAACAGTGGCAGCCACTAACTGGCACAGTTGAGCAATACTTTTATTAAAAATTTGTTTAAGGTGCAAACCAAAATTAGTATAAAATAGGTTTCTATTAAAACATTTTTATTGTTGTGATACGCCATATTTTATTTTTACCATCACACTGCACAAGCTATTATTTCTGTTTTGTAAGTGTGCAGGTAGGGAGTGTGCATCCCGCCCCGGCCAATGGATTGATGCAGGGTGGGCCCCGCCTCCTTCCTGCGTCCTGCAGAATTATAGCATAGGTACTTCACATTTTATTCAGTTTTGCCTATAAAATATATAATAGGTATTTAAACATTGACTTCTGTTTAAATTATAACTACACCCTTTCTTTAGTTAAAAATTGCCTCTGGGTGCATCTTAGTTAATTTTTTTTTTTTTTTTTTACTTTTATCTGCATTTTTTTAATGCTGAATTTATTCTGGTGCCATGAGTTTTTGTTTCTGTCGTTTCTTCTGGGATATTTTCTCTTCTGTGCAACCTCCTCTTCTGGCTTTGGAACGATCTGTTCCTTCTCAGTGAGGATCATCTCAGTGTGGCGGGGGAGCTCATGTGTGGGTTAATCCCGCCACAAGCTCTGTAGGTTGGTCGCCACATCTTAGGTACCTTGTTTACCTGGCTGTGTTCGATGACTAGAGAATCTGCATCTAAACCCTCAAGTTCAGCATTTCTCTCTGCATTTTTAAGCATGTGCAGCAAAAATTCAGCACTCGATTTTTGGCCACTGACCCTGTATCCAGCCCACTGTTTGGCCTGGGCACACCTACTAACTCTACCATTATACTGCTGAGATGGCACACACTGCTTGTTTAAAGTGACATCCTTCAGATACTTGGTGGTTATAGGAATATTCATAATTTTGGTGGCCTGGGCAATTTCCTGGGTGTTCTTAGAGTGAACATGAAGGTTTGAACCTCTTGATTTGCATGATTTTATGGAGTTTTTCGGTTCAAGAGAATAGTGAACCAACTCCACAGGTTCTTCTGGCTGCATACAGGAAGACTGGATGCATCTTTAAAAGAAGCTTACTACTGTGCTAGCAATGAGTGGACATGCTAGGGCAGGATGAATCAAGAAAGCATTTCTCTGTTGTTTAAAATATTAAAAATATGCTAATGTGAACATCGTAAAGAAATACTTTCAACAAATGCATGACAAATTTAATAAGTCATTTCTTTTCAGGACACAAAAAAGGACAACCTTTTGAAATGAATAATATAAATTAGAGCTACTAAAATCACACTTAAATGTATAGTCACATTTTAAAATAATTTTCAATAGGATCTAAGCTAGTAAATAAGGTGGGTCTTTATACAAAGAGGAAAATTGCAGCTGGATATCGCGGTGAGCAACTAGAATCCTAACACTTGGGGCGTGTTGGTGGAAGGATCAGGAGCTCAGGAAAAAACTTTGTTGCATAAGGAGTGTGAGTGCGGACACCCTGGCTGCAAGAGGCTGTTTCAAGAAAATGCGGAAGTAAAAAGAGAGGGAATTTAAATGATGCTTCCTTCTTTGATGGGAAGGTGGATTAGATGATTACAAATGTCACCTTTGACTTTTCTGGGTTAGGCTGTGACGCCAAGCAATGAAGCTTATGGCCCTTCTTCTGTTGGACAGTATTATGTTACCGTTGGCTTACAGTGCATGAAAATGAATTGAATTCACATTCACACAATTTAATTCATTTCAGGATTTCTGATATTTCCAACCTGAGGTGGAGCATCGTCATACATATTTTAGTTTTACTATGGTATTTTACTGTTAAGCATACTAGGTAATTGTACCTGAATGCATTTTTGTGATTATCTGTGTATTAAAGAAATGCCTTCTTCATAAGTATAGAAAATGAAGAGTGTAAAAAGCAGTGGTATGCTGAAACCATGCTACAGTCATTGTTAGCATACTGATAGTTTCTTTTTTGTAGCACAAGATCCTATTTGAAGTAAATAAAAACAGGAGTGAATATATTAAAAAACATTGAAAAGGAAGATTCATCAAGCACAGCACTATGACAGTAAATAATTAAAAAGTATGGAACAGAAAGTGTTGGCAATAAATGTCAGTTTTCACAGGTGTGTAGGAAGAAATATTTGGTGCCTTAAGCAATGGAAACATCAGCATGCAGATGTTGTTTAGAGGCAGTTCTTTTAAGGATTATCAATGTGTGAATGTGCATATGGGAACATGTGTATATCTGTGCATGTGTGTGTGCATGTGCATATGTATATGTGCATGTGTGTGTGTGTGTGTGTATGTGTGTGTGTTTGTCTGTATGTATGAGTATAGGTACTTATGTGGAAGCCAGAAGACAACATTTTGGGGTGGCAGGTAATCTCTCGTTCTTTCTGCCATCTGTGTATTCATTCCAGGTTAGCTGGCTCAGAAGCTTCCATGTGACTCCACTGTCTCAGCCTTCTAGTTTGTAGCAAGAGCGCTGGGATCACAGATATGCATCTTTGTATCCAGATTTTTTTTGACATAGGTTCAAAGATTGCATTTAGTTTGTCAGGCAATCATCTTTACCCACTGAGTCATATTGCTGAGCTAGAGGTAGCTCTTGATTGCCACATTGTTTATAGTTCAACATTTTGTATAATCAGAATAATAATTGGTGAGAGAGAGAGAGAGAGAGAGAGAGAGAGAGAGAGAGAGAGACAGACAGACAGACAGACAGACATTCAGTAACTTTATTGAATTTGAGCTATCAATTTAGAATTTCATTTATTTAGGAGCAAATCTCAAACTCTCCTTTGTTGTGAGTTTTCCTTCTCTCATTTCCAGTGATATTACAGTCTTTCTAGAAACCACTTTCTTTCCCAAGTAACATGCATCCTTGCAAAATGCATAGTGCATAGCCATGTCAAAGTGTAGTCCAGAGTGTTTGGCGTCAGATGTAATTTAATGTCTAAACAATCACTCTGCAGGAACTTAGACTGGCTCAGCTCCTTTTGGCAACTTTAAGCATTTTAATCTTCCCAGAAAGGTTCCCCCCTGTCTTAATGAACAGTCAACAACTGACCTTACGATTCATGCATACTGAGTGCAGCTGGAGGTGCCTCTCACCTCTTTTGATGATTCATATCTTTGCATGGGATTCTCTTAAAATGGAAATAAAGAAAAGAAAGGAAAATGAAGAGAACCAAGCTTGCTTTGCTTGTGTTCTGGCAAGACCTTTAGATCAACCAGAACCCAAGTGAATTAATAATATGACAATCCTTAGTGTGGAAGCATAGATAGCATTGATTCCTCCAAGGGTTTGGGGACTCTTGGGAGGGGTCTCCATAGACAATACACACTTCAGAAACAACTTTAATTTCTGTATGTGGTTCAGAACATATTAACTACACTTGTATAGTTTACATGGAAGATTGTCATTTGATTAGCACTTTGAAAGAACATTTCTCAGGGACAGTTTGGGGGGTTTTGGCAGGAAGGAATTCCTCCCATTTCATTTTCCTGACCTTGTAAGGCAGGGGAAGAAATTCTGAAGGGGTGTTTTCATTGAGCAGATTTGTTTATGTTCCTCAGCTAAAAATCAAGCTATGGACTGTGAAGGATGTGGAACTTCTAGAATGGCCAGAGGCAGGTGTTAGATCTCTCTAGACAACACCCACTGGAAGTCACTGCTAATAGTCCTCAAGGCCACAGAGGGAAGAAGATCCACTCATCAGAGAAGCCATCCAGTCCTCAGTGATGACAGCAAGATCTCACGGCTTTGGACTCAAAGCTGTTCCTTTAGCCTCTACTCTGACAGATGCTCTCTGTCCCAGGTGCAGACGTCACCAAGAGAAGGGCTTTCTTCCCCTTAACCATTCAATCCCGTTGAACTCAGCAGATGTGCTTCCTTTTTCTTATCTCTTAATGAGGAACTAAGTGTGGCAGGTTGAAAATATGGGGCCATCATTGTCCTGGCCTCAACTTGTTCCATACCAGGAGGGTGAAGGGAGGGGGAAAGAGTCAGCCACACTGCTCCTCCCCTTGTAATGTGTCTCACAGCAGACTGTCAAAGCAACCCTACTCCCCATCTCTGGGGAAGTGATATGAAGGTTCTGCTCAACAGGAAAATAGGCCGTGAGCTGAAGGAAGTCTTTGACTCTGCCTGGGGGACTGATTCTATCTGGAGCAAAGCATGGAAAATTCTTTACTTAAGAAAAAATAATTAAAACAGTGGTTATCTTGGCAGAGAACAAGCCAGAGAGCAGCAGGGGCTGGCACCTCTGTACAAGCCAAATAACTAACCTACAAGAAGCTTGACAGAAGTATCTGAAAAACAAAACCAAAAACAAACCAAAAACAAAAAACCAAACAAACAAGCAAAAAAAATTTTTCTGAGAGGAAAGCATCAGGACCATAATTAATTCTTGTGTTTGGTACTGAGGTGAGCATGGACTTGGCTCTTCCATTTTAGTAACAATTGATATGGGTGGTATGAGTGCTCAAAGCTCTTCTGTACAACGGCACACAAGCCCACCGATATGGACTAGAATGCTGGCTGCCATGCAGGGCTTGAACACAACCTTCCATTAAATACTACTGTACTTGCCTGACCTGGGAATTAAAAAGACAGACATAAAATAAAAACATCACTACACTTTGACTATCTGAAGGACAAGTATGCATGCCCAAAGCTATTCCTTGGCATGGGCTGGTGAGAGACTCCCTGGACTGATAGTTTTAGGCTGGACATAGGTTAAAACAGGAACTCTCCAAACTTTGACAGTAGCCGCCAAACCATACAGTTTTGGAAAATTACTGCCATATGCCCACACAAAGGGACTGATGGAGTCGGGCCAAGGCAAAAACAAGGGAAGGATGTCTGAGCAAGGGCACCAGAGGTGAACACCTGCAGAAAGTTTTGATTGAAGCAACCATTTCAACCATGCTCTTAAACAAGTACATTAAGCAGAAAGCAAACAATGTCTGGGACAACCGCTTACGAATTTACCTCAATGTTTTTAAAGTTTCTGTTACTGCAGAAGCAAACAAAGCGAAAGTGTTTTTCTTACATAGGAAGAAGCAGCAGGCAGCAAACCTGCCTTTGAGTCATCCTATTGCATGGATTTCAGAACAAAACAAAAGAAAGAAAACAAAGCACCAGGTGAACCAAACTGCACAAGAAGGATCTGGGTGGATCTGGACAGTAAGATGGTGAGCCCAGACAACCCTTTAAAGGCTCTATTAACATTTCCCACAGCTAAAAGAACTCCTTAAAGAATTGAAGGGAGGGAAGATGAAGATATTCAAACAGAACACCAATGAAGTGGAAATGAGAATTCTGGCAAATGAGAATTCTGGAATTGAAAACCTAAGTAATCCGAAGACCAGAGAGAAAGGATAGTATGAAGGGACAGAGAGAGGAAGAGGTATAGGGAAGAAGGGAGAGAAGGAGGGAGGAAAGAGCAGGATGAAGGAAGAGACAGAGAGGTACAGGAAGGGGAGGGCAGGACAGAGGGAGGGAGAGGGAGTGGAGCAAGGGATGGAAGGAGGGAGAGAGGGAGGGAGAGAGAACAAAACAAAATCTTAATAAATGTGTGGTACATAAAACACAAACACGAACCCTGTAATAAGTATAACAGATGAAGAAGAAGAGTTCTTTTTAAAATGACTCAAAATAAAGATATTGTTAGTTTGCATATATAAAAGGCCCAACAGAGTAATGGAAAAAGATGAATAGCCATATACCCACAGTCAAAAGATTCATTCAAAAGCCAAGGAAGCATGTGAAGAAACAGCTCCTTATATAAGTCAGAGGAAGTCTAAAAACTCAACTGGATGGTTTACTTCTTTACAGGTCAGCAGTACTAGACAGAAAGATAGGTTGTTTAAGGGTCTGTGATTTGCTGAAGAATGATACCCTGGACTCAAATAGTATGTAAACATAAAGGGTGTTTTATACTACAGAAGCCTAGAGAGACACCCAAGTTATTAGCATTCTGTCTAAGCTCTGCCCCACAGTTATCTGGCAACAGCCAGGTATGCCTGACTCACTATAAAAGGGGCTGTTTGCCCCCTCCTCCCTCTCCCTCTCCCTCTCCCTCTCCCTCTCCCTCTCCTCTCTCTCTCTCTCTCTCTCTCTCTCTCTCTCTCTCTCTCTCTCTCGTTCTTGCAGTCCTGCTTCTGCTCTTTCCCCCTCCCCTCTGCATGTGCTCATGGACAGTTTCCATTTTCTCTCTTCTTCTTCTTCTTCTTCTTCTTCTTCTTCTTCTTCTTCTTCTTCTTCTTCTTCTTCTTCTTCTTCTTTTTCTTCTTCTTATCCCTTTACCTCTCCCCTTCCTCCTCTCTCTCTCTCTCTCTCTCTCTCTGCTTTCTCTGCCTCTACTAGCCTCTCAACTCCCCTCTTCATGTCCTAATTATACTCTATTGTACACAATACTGTCCTGTGGCTGATCCCTCAGGGGGAAGGCATGTCTCAGCATGGGCCTTGGAGGCACCCACTTCCCCACACCTCACCACATATCCACAAAAACACATTCCCCTTGTTCTTTACCTTTTTATAAACACTTCACAAGTGAGCTTGTAGGCCTGATAGGGAATTCCGGGACAGATGACATCTATGTTAACCTGTAGGGTCCATCTCTAAGGATATTCCAGTACCAGGATGTGGGGGCTGGAAACATGCTGGGGAGGGAGGTCTGAGAAGTGTTACTGGGGGAGGAGCTGAGGAAGTCTAGAAACTGCTGCTGATCCATAGTCCTTGCTTCAGGGCGGGTGACTAGGGGTGAAGGCTGAAGCCTGGAGTTGTTCTAGTAGTAACTGACCTGCCTGGGCTTGCTTGGACTTGCCCAGTTTTCAGGCCTAGGCTCCTTAACTGCCAATTTAAATATCCTGGAATCAGCTTAAAGGCTAAATAAAAAGAAAAGAAAGAAACCATGTATAGAAGTCAATATTGGCTCAAGACTGCCAAGACCAAGTTCTCCGAATAAAGGACATTTATTCGTCCCAGAGGAACAAAGGCATGGAGTAAGAAATAAAAACAGAAGATAGAGGACAAGGAAGAAGGGGGAAAGGAACAAGGGAGAGGGAGGAAAGCTATTTGTCTCGGTGGTAAGGAACGAGGGACTGACTCCTCTGCACAGAGGAGACAGAAGTGGCCCATAGGAAAATAGGACTTTATTAAGGTATAAGGGAAGGCCGGAAGTTAGGGTGACATGTTTAATTTTGCTTGTGGATGCTAACGGCTAACTAAAGGTGAGCCAAAGGGAGCTGTTGATTGCTGACTTCAATACTTTGATAGGTGGACCTTGGGAGTCAGCCTGAGGGTTTTAGCAAGGTGGAGAGCATGAGGGAGAAGGGCAAGGCCTTTAGGAGCCATGTTTGCCATGCATGGACTTGTTAGATTCTTTTCAGCAGAAGCAGATGCTGTGAACTACATAACACTCATATAGGCATTCATAAGAATTTTTTAGAGAAGCTGTTAGTGGGGAAGAGAAATAGAGAAGCTGTTAGTGTGGAAGAGAAAGTTAGACAGCCAACAATGTGACACGATGATCTGGATAATGAACAAAACAACTAGGACGAAGGTCTGCCAGGAAGAAAAGACCAAAGATCCACACAAACAGCCTGAACATGGCCGCCATCTTCAGACCTCCTCACTTGACATTCTTACCTCTTGTATGGGAATGGACACAGTGCAAGCACTGGCACCTTTAAAAGTACTGACATGGCCTGGAGCTGATCCCGTGCCACAGGACTCCATACCCCAAAAACACCTGGAGGGAGCTAGCCTCCCAGGAGTGCAGACAGCCTGTGAACACAGGTAAGACCACCACTTCTGCTCAGAGGTACCCGGCTGGAACCCTCAGGACGCAGGAACCTTAGAGAGGAGCATCTGCACCTGGAGCTGATTCTGTGGCACAGTACTATACATACAAATACCTCCAGGAGAGAGCTGGTCTCACAGGAGAGCCAACACACCTGTGAGCAGAGGTAAAACTACCACTTCTCCTCAAATTCCTGGCTCAAGAGGGACCCTCCAAGAGCTACCACAGGAACCAAGGAACAGCTGGGGACAGGATACTTCTGGCTTTTCTCTGCCCTCCACAAGTTCTCCCATCACAGTAAGCCCTGGATATTGCAACACACCACAAAGGCAAGACTCTGATTTAAAATCACATCTCATGATAATGATAGAGGACTTTAAGAAGGACATAAATAACTTCCTTAAAGAAATACAAGAGATCACAGGTAAACAGGTTGAAGCCCTTAAAGAGGAAACATAAAAATCCCTTAAAGAATTATAGGAAAACAAAACCAAACAGGTGAAGGAATTGAACAAAACCATCCAGGAGCTAAAAATGGAAATGGAAACAATAAAAAAAAAATCACAAAGAGAGAAAACCCTGGAGATAGAAAACCTAGGCAAGAGATCAGGAATCATAGACACAAGCAACACCAACAGAATACAAGAGATAGAAGAGAGAATCTCAGGTGCAGAAGATACTATAGAAAACATTGACACAACAGTCAAAGAAAATGCAAAATGCAAAAAGCTCCTAACCCAAAACATCCAGGAAATCCAGGACACAATGAGAAGACCAAACCTAAGGATAATAGGTATATAAGAGAACAAAGATTCCCAGCTTAAAGGGCCAGTAAATATATTCAACAATATTATAGAAGAAAACTTCCCTAACCTAAAGAAAGAGATGCCCATGAACATACAAGAAGCCTACAGAACTCCAAATAGATTTAACCAGAAAAGAAATTCCTCCTGTCATATAATAGTCAAAACACCAAATGTATTTTGTCTTTTTACTCTTATGGGACAGGGAATTTCTTTTCTGGTTAAATCTACTTGGAGTTCTGTAAGTTTCTTGTTTGTTAATGGGCATCTCTTTCTTTATATTACGGAAGTTTTCTTCTATAGTGTTGTTGAAGATATTTACTAGTCCTTTACATTGGAAATCTTGCTCTTTTCTATGCCTATGATCCTTAGGTTTGGTCTTCTCATTGTGTCCTGGATTTCCTGGATGTTTTGGGTTAGGAGCTTTTTGCATTTTGCACTTTCTTTGACTGTTGTGTCAATGTTTCCTATGGTATCTTCTGCACCTGAGATTCTCTCTTCTATCTCTTGATTTCTATTGGTGATGCTTGTGTCTATGACTCCTGATCTCTTTTCTAGGTTTTCTATCTCCCGGGTTGTCTCCTTTTGTGATTTTTTTTATTGTTTCTTGTACTGGCTAGTTTTGTGTGTCAACTTGACACAGGCTGGAGTTATCATAGGAAAAGGAGCTTCAGTTGGGGAAGTGCCTCCATGAGATCCAGCTGTGGGGCATTTTCTCAATTAGTGATCAAGTGGGGGAGAGCCCCTTGTGGGTGGTACCATCTCTGGGCTGGTATTCTTGGGTTCTATAAGAGAGCAGACTGAGCAAGCCAGGGGAAGCAAGCCAGTAAGTAACATCCCTCCATGGCCTCTGCATCAGCTCCTGCTTCCTGACCTGCTTGAGTTCCAGTCCTGACTTCCTTTGGTAATGAACAGCTGTGTGGAAGTGTAAGCTCAATAAACCCTTTCCTCCCCAACTTGCTTCTTGGTCATGATGTTTGTGCAGGAATAGAAACCCTGACTAAGACATTTCTATTTCCAATTTTAGATCCTAGATGGCTTTGTTCAATTCCTTCACCTGTTTGGTTGTGTTTTCCCATAATTTTTCAAGGAAATTTTGTGTTTCCTCTTTAAGGGCTTCTACCTGTTTATCTGTTTTTTTTTTTATTTCTTTAAGGGAGTTATTTATGTCTTTCTTATAGTCTTCTATAATCCTCTTGAGATGTGATTTTAAATCAGAATCTTGATTTTTTTGGTGTATTGGGGGTATCCAGGGCTTGCTGTGGTGGGAGAACTGGGTTCTGATGATGCCAGGTAGTCTTGGTGTCTGTTGCTTATGTTCTTGCCCTTGCCTTTCACCATCTGGTTATCTCTGGTGTTAGCTGGTCTTGCTGTCTCTGACTGTAGCTTATCCCTCTTGTTAGCCTGTGTTTCGGCACTTCTGGGAGAGCGGCTCTTTCTGGGTTGAATTTGGATATGGAGAGCTGTGGCACTGGATCAGATCTGGGGCTCAGATGGAAGTCTGGAGGATCTAGTCCCAGGCTACACCTTGGTTCCTGTGTCCTGATGGCTCTGGGCAGGTTTCTCTTGGGCCAGGAATTTGAGCAGAAGTAGTGGTCCTACCTGTGCTCTATGTTGTGTCAGTACTACTGGGAAACCAGGTCTGTCCTGGTGGGATTTTGGTAGTGAGAACTGGGGCACAGAGTCAGCTCCAGGCATATATGAAAACCAGACTCATCCTTTCCCAGGCTGCTCCTCAGTTCCTGTGTCCTGAGGGCTCTAGAAGGATCCCTCAGAGTAGAGGTGGTGGTCTTACCTGGGCTCTCAGGCATGTTAGCTGGATTTGAGTATCCCTAATACATATATTTAAAAGGAAGAAATACTCAACTCTATAACCTAACTTGCTATGTTAAGACATTGGAAAATGAAAAGCAAATTCAATCTAATGTGGGAAGGATTAAAAGAGATTGAGGGAGGAAAAGAATCTAGAAAAAAAATGAAAGCATATTTCTGGGAGAATTGCTAAGCTTATAACTTTAACTAAACAGATGTAAAGTAGAAAAGAAACAAAACTTACATTATTGAAAGCATGAATGAAAAGGAAGTTAGTCTTCATAATTCTGGGTGAACACCTGAGATAAACATGAAAATTATAACAAGAACCAGATGTAATAACATGATTCTGTCTTACACAGCTATCATAAAACATGCTGCTTACCTTTTTACAAAAGTAGTTCAGTATTTGCTGCATGGATGTTACTTTGCATTTAGATTTTCTCCCTTTTAATAGTGAGATAATTTACTTGACAGATATCACCAGGGTCAGTATTTATTTAGGGCATGTTCCCTACCGTTGCACTTGCTTATGAATTTGGGGATTGATTCTACTAAGAGAGAGTCCTGAGACTTAAAGAGGTGATATGAAGAAATGCCTACTCATCCCAGCTGGGAAAACAATAACAGAACAAAGAAACAAGTCATTATAGATCCAATTTGTGGAACCAGTTCAGCTGCTGAACAAATGAGTTTATTGAACTTCTAGTAGCACAAGTGTGAGGTTGCTCTTATAAGCAACCTTAGAGTGACCCTAAACATCTTTACCACTAAAAAGACCCACAGCAACATGAGTGATATGGTAGTTTGATCTAGAATATCCATAATAGGCTCATCGGTTTGAATGCTTGGTGGCTGGTAGAGCTGTTTGGGAAGGATTAGGAGGTGTGGCCTCGTTGGAGGAGGTTTAAAATTCCAATGCCATTCCCATTTCTCTCTCTCTCTCTCTCTCTCTCTCTCTCTCTCTCTCTCTCTCTCTGTCTCATGGTTGTGATTGTTGTCTCAACACATAAGTTCTCAGTTATTTGTCTAGTACCATGTCTTCATACCTACTGCTATACTCTCTTGCCATGATAGTCATTGATTCTACTATCTTCTGTAACTGCTGTGAGACCCAAATCAAACGCCTTCTTTTATAAGTTGCTTTAATAATGGGTGTCTTTTTACAGAAATAGAAAGCTGTGTAAATACAGCTGAGACCATGACAAACTGCCTTGCATAAATGGAGTCATCCTTTCAACTAACTGTCCCCATCCTGTAGATGTTATATGTCATAAGGCAATGTGTGGCTGTCAGAATTGCATGCATCTGGGAGGAAGGAGAACACTTACGATGGTGTGAGTGTCTGGAATACCTGGTGAGAGTCTGTTGACCATTCCTACCTCATCTGTGAGGGAATGTTGATGACAGAGTCTCATACACGTAGTCATAGCTTCTCTAACAGCCAGCTTATGGCCAGAGAATGATAATGCATAGCTGGGAGAGAGCGTGAATCGTATAGATGTTTGCTCGACATGCCAGAGTAACAAAGCAACTTTGTAGTAGTGGTGGGAGTAGGCTGCCCAGATCTCTGACTTTGATTCCATAGCTCACTGGCTTATCTCACTTGCCTACAGAAAATGGTAAGTGGATGCACCATGCCACACCCCAGGCCTCAAGTTTTCAGAGATTCATATACTATGAAATGCTGAGAGTATACAGCTCTTCAGAAAAAGCCACATTCTACACTTTTATTTTCCCTGCTATACTGTCTAGAGCACAACTTCTCTTTTATTTCATTCTGTGCTATTCTGCCAATGCTTCCCTCTTTTCTTTTGCTTTGCTTTGTAGAAGGCAAAATGTTTGTAAGTGGAGCAAAACAAATATCAGTTTTTGCTTTTTTTAGGAGGAAGTTGCTACCTATCAAAGACTCGGTTGAATTGTGCAAACCTGAATTTTCCAAAGCAATTTCATGAGGAATCAGTTCTGAGATAGCTTCTATTATAACATTTCCTACTCTCCATAAATCATGGCTATTGGGAAATTCTCCATGCTCTTCCCTTCAAAGACTGTGAAGGGTAGCTACGGAGTTCTGTGAGTAGTTGTGTTTGTTCTCATTTCTATATTTTACAAGGTTTGCCGGAAAATAAACTGAAATACAGTTTTTCATACCAACTAGTTTTTCTTTAATGCTTTTGAATAGACACATGTGTGCCTTTTTCTTGCTGTACTGACAGAAATCAAGGAATCACCACAGGCTTACAGTACCCTCTTTATGCTGTT
This sequence comes from Apodemus agrarius, assembly GCA_964023405.1. NCBI lineage: Eukaryota > Metazoa > Chordata > Mammalia > Rodentia > Muridae > Apodemus > Apodemus agrarius. Next base: position 84,317,919 of record OZ030011.1, read on the forward strand.
CACACTAGCTCCTTGTCTCTTCTGTCAGTATGAACACCACCACAGGAGTAAAGACTTAAAATTGTGTAGGTTAAAAAAAATCTTAAAAATCAAATTAAACAAAATCCTACTCTTGATTTTTACTGCCAATGGTGTGCGCGACAGTGGAAACTTTCTGTTTACCCATAGGTCAATCACATTTAAAGTATCACGTTTTTAATGTATTATGTTTACTCTATCTGAATTACAATGTTTTCATATATTGTTTTCAGGACATTTGTTGCAAAGGAAGAGAGAGAGAGAGAGAGAGAGAGAGAGAGAGAGAGAGAGAGAATATCGTGGTAATACAAAACTGGGGGCATTAAAAGGAACTATGGTGTTCTGTAACTCTTACACTTGACAATATATTTGCTTAGAAGAAAGAACAAATATCCCAGAAACTAGAAATTGAAGCTATTTGCTTATGTGATGCCTACAAAAGCTTCCTACATCATTGTTGGTTTGGTATTTATGGTATTGCTCACTAGAAAGTGTTAGGATGACACACAGATGCATAGTTTCTATATTGGAAATAAAAATCTCTTGCCTATGACTAGAGTAGATAAAAATTTCAGGTACCATACTATTCCTTTTTCTAGTCATTGCAATCTGAATTATTTGTTACTACTCAGTCCCTGAGAATGTTAGTGTCATGAGAGAAATGCTTTTACCTGCTTTGACCATTGATATATTTCTGCACCTGTCACAATGAAGGTGCTTAAGAGGAATACATTAAATGAACACTGTACCTGTGGCTTATGCAGAGTGGTCATTAAATTACAATGCTTCATCATTAAAAAGTAATTTATCTACAAAATTCCTCTCCCCCACATTTCTCTCTCTGAATATTTGAAACCTTATTTACTCTTAACTAAAAAGTCAGTATATCTGTCAGTTTGCTCTGGTTCACTGCAAATCCAATCTCCTAGTCCCAGCCCCAACTCTGTAGCCCCAGCTCCAGCCCCATACCTGTGGCAGCCTGCCTGGCCTTCTGCTCCCACGTCTTGTGGAGTCCACATATCTTCCCCTTCGAACTTTACTCCTCCAACTCTTTCCACTATGTCAGTCCTCAACTCCAGCAGGCACTCTCAGACCTCAGCAGCCTTGGAAAACAGGTAGGCTTCCTCTAGATCCTCCTCTCTCCTTCTGTTCCTGTAAATCCAACCTGTTGGACTAATGTTTTTGTGCAATGTGTAAAGATTATTCTTGTATTACTCATATGCTGGTTTTTGAATCAGCATGGATCTTATTTCAGGTTGATTTTGGTATTGTTAAGTATCTTCTGCTTTAGTATTTTGTAGTATTTTGCTCTGATAGGTTAAAATAAAAAGCCTATACCTATAGCAGAAAGCAGAATGGTAAGGTGGAACTTCTGGAAAGAGAGGAACTCAGGAAGGAGTCAGGCGTGTGAGATTCAGTCAGCCAGACATGAATGAAGAAGGAGGCCAGGAAGGAAGGAGAGCTAACTAACCAGTCATGTGGCAAAACCCAGATTAGTAGAAATGAGTGGGGAACAAGCTAGTGAGAAGCAATGCCTAGCTATAGGGACAACAGGTTATAAATTAATATAGTCTACAGGTCATTATTTGGGAACTAGAGTGGGCATAGGAAGGTCCACAGTTACACTCCTCCACCCCCAGTCTCATTCCCAGTATTATAGCAGACCCTCTGGGGTAAGCGCTCATCACTGTCTCCCCTCATTCCAAGGAGAGGAAGCCTGCGGTAGAACACTCTGCTCTCCCCCCCATGAAACCCTAGCTTATCTACATCCCTACCTGTCAGCTCCCCAAACCCAGGAACTCATTTTACCTGGAACCTCCAGTGGCTACAACTATTAATTAGGTCTATAGAAATTTCCTTCCAGAAAAGACACAGCCATCACACTCATATAAATGCAGATCTATTAGAATTACACTTGACTTTTCAATAGCAACTCTAAAAGCCATAAGATCATGGGTAGATAGATTGCTTGCAGACTCTAAGAGAGCACAGATACCAACCTAGAGTACTATACCCAACAAACTTTGAATCACTCTGTATCTATCTACAAAATCAGCCCTACAGAAGGTGCTAGAAGGAAATCTCCAATCTAAGGAGGTTAACTGTATACAATAAAAGACAGGGAAAAATAATTTCACACCATCATAATCAAAAGAAAGGAAACACATATATACCACCACCACCACCAGCAGCAAAAGCAATACTACCACCACCACTAACATAATAACCAGAATCAACAACCATTGGTCATTGATATCTTTCAATATCGATGGTCTCAATTCCCCAATAAAAAGACATGAACTAATGGAATGAATGTAAAAACAGGATCCATCCTTCTACTGCATTCAAGAAACATACTCCAACATCAAGGGCAGAATTTCCTCAGGGTAAAGATATTCCAAGCAAATGGACATAAGGAATAAGCTGGCATAGCAAGTGTAATATCTAAGAAAAGTAGGCTTCAAACCAAAACAAATCAAAAGAAATAGGAATGGACACCATATACTTATCAGAGGAAAAAAATCACAAAGAGAACCCTGCAATTTTTAACATCCGTGTCACAAAGACAAGATTTGTCTTTAGACCCAAGTTTGTAAAAGAAACATCATTACAGCTTAAATCATATTGACCCACACACACTGACAGTAGAAGACATCAATACTCCACTCTCACCAATGGACTGATCATCCAGACAAGAACTAAACAGAGAAATGATGGACTTAACAGATATTATAATCAAAATGGACCTAAAAATAGTTACAGAACAATTTACCCGACAGACAGACACAGACATACAGACACACACACACACACACACACACACACACACACACGCTGACACACGCACATGTGCACACACACACAAACATGCAACCTTCCCTTCACTTCTCTAAGATTGACTAGTTAATCAGATGCAAAGCAAGCCTCAACATAGACAAGAAAATTAAAATAACTTCCTGCAGTCTACCAGACCACCATGGATTAAAGCTGGGTACCAAAGATGACAGAAGCAAACAAAACTTTACAAAGTCATAGAAACTGAACAACTCTTTACTAAATAAAAAAAAATCAAGACAGAAATAAAAATTTAAAAGCTTTCTAGAATTCAATGAAAAGGAATATACAGCATACACACATTTATGGGACATAATGGAAGTGGTTATAAGAGGCAAGTTCATAGCACTAAGCATCTACATAAAACCAGAGAGATCTCATACAAGCACATAACAGCATTCCTGAAAGCACTAGAAAAGTTAATCACATGCATGAGGAGTAGAAGGCATGATATAATCAAACTGAGGGCTGAAATCAATAAGCAGAAATGAGTTTGTTCTTTGGGAACATTAACAAGATAGAAAAACTTCCCCAAAGTAACTGAAAAGCAGAGAGAATACTCAAATTAACAAAATCAGCAATGAGAAGGGTAATAGAACAACTGACATTGAAGAAGTTCAGAAAATCATAAGGATATGCTTTACAAATTTTTACATCAAAAATGTGAATAAATATGTAATTTTCTTGATAGTCACCATCATTTACCAAGTTAAATCAAGAATAAACAATTTGAATAGACCTATAACCCCTAGTGAAATAGAGGCAGTCATTAAAAGTCTTCCAACCTCTGCCCCCAAACCAAGCCAAACAAACAAACAAACAAATCCCCAAAATCTCAGGATCAAATGGTTTTAATGCCAAATACTCCTCAAATTATTCTATAAAATAGAGATAGAAAGAATATTGGCAAACTCTTTTTATAAGCTCACAGTCTCCTGATAACCAAACCATATGAAGACTCAACAAAGAAATAATTTCAGACCAATTTCCCTTATGAATATCACTGCAAAAATACTTGTAAAATATTTGCAAACCTAATGCAAGAACATATCAAAAAGATCAGCCACCGTGATCAAGTTGACTTCATCCCAAAGGTTCAAGGATGGTTCAGCATACAAAAATCAGTAGATGTAATCCACATTATAAACAATCTAAAAAAAATAAAACTATGATCATCTATCTCATTAGGTGCAAAAAATCCCTTGATAAATAGCTAACACTTCTTCATGATTAACATCTTGGAAAGATTAGGGATATAAGGCATATATCTAAACAAAATAAAGTTAGTTTTATAGTCAAATAAAATTAAATATAAATATAAATAAAGCAATTCTACTAAAATCAGGAATAAGACAAGGCAGTCCACTCTCTCCATATTCATTCAATATAGTATTCGAGGTTTTAGATAGAGCAATAAGACAACTGAAGGAGATCAAGGATATATAAAAGGAAAAAGAAGTCAAAGTATCTTTATTTGAGTGTGTGTGTGTGTGTGTGTGTGTGTGTGCATGCGCGCACGCGCGCGCACACACACAGACACACACAGACACACACACACACACACACGACCTAAAAATTCCACTGGTGAACTCCTACAGCTTATAAACATTTTTCAGGAAGAAAGCTGGAGACAAGATTAACTCACAACAACCAGTATGCCTTCCTATATGCAATGAGATACTGATTGAGAAAGAAATTAAGAAAACTACCATTCATAATAGCCTCAACTAATATAAAATATCTTGAAGTAACTCTTACCAAGTAAGTGAGAGTCTTGTATGATAAAAACGTCAAGTAATTGAAGAAAGAAATTGAAGAAGAAATCAGAAGATGGAAAGGTCTCCCTTGCTCACGGATTGGTGGGATTAACACAGTTACAGTGGCTATTTTACCAGAAGCAATTTACAGATTCAACCAATCCCCATAAAAATTCTAACACAATTTTTACAGATCTTGAAAGAATGATTCTCAATCTGATAGGGAAAAACAAAAATCCCAATGTACCTGTCTTCATTAGGGTTTTACTGCTGTGAACAGACACCATGACCAATGCAAATTTTATAAAAGACAACATTGAATTGGGGCTGGCTTACAGGTTCAGAGGTTCAGTCCATTGTCATCAAGGCAGAAACATGGCAGCATCCAGGCAGATATGGTGCAGGAAGAGCTGAGAGTTCTACATCTTCATCTGATGGCTGCTAGTGGGAGACTGACTTCCAGGCAAGTAGGGTGAAGGTCTTAAGCCCACACCCACAGTGACACACCTACTCCAACAAGGCCACACCTCCTAATAGTGCCACTCCCCGGGAAAAACACATACAAACCATAACAATACCTACAAGAATCTCGATGAATAGACAAACTGATGAAAGTATCACTATTCCTGATTTTAAGTTTTACCATACGCCTATAGTAATAACAAATTGCTTGTATCAACATAAAAACAGATACAATGATCAAGGGAATCAAATTGAAGATCCAGACATAAATTTACACACCAATTGACAAATGATCTTTGATAAAAGATCCAGAAATATACAATGAAAAAAAAAAGACAACATCTTTTAACAATAGTGTTGGTAAAAACTCTATGTAGAAGAATACAACTAGATGCTGTGATAGTGAAATGTCCTCCTTGGATTATTTATTTATTTGACTGATGGGATGCAGGCTGACACTAAAGTTGGTGGTGCCCAACTAATAGGAATTTCTTTCTCTGCAGAACCACAGCAGACAGAACAGCACAATTGCGAACTAGCCCAAATACTGTATGTGCCGTTTGCTTTTAGATTTTTCTTCTGCAGGCTTCTCTTTGGAGATCAGGACAACACTTGGGATTAACGAGGTAGTCAGAGGGTAAGAACCTGTCAATTAGTTAAGGAAAAAAGAAACTTATACTGAAGTTGGGGGATGGGGCAGGGAATGCACTGTTTAGCATTTCTAACCACAAGTTGGCTAAAGTGTATATCCATGGAGAAATCTCTATTTGCATGTGTTGGGTTTCCAGTCTCATGAAAATTTCAGGTCGGGCATGGCACAAATGGTAACTCAGCATTGTACAGAAGAAGCTAAAGGAGCCTGCCGTTTCTTGTGCCTGTTGTGGGAGCAATACTGAACTTCATTTACTGGGTGGGATGATATTAAGCACAGCCAAGGACACCCTTTACACTAATGCACCCTGCCACCCCAGCAGGAAGGATGGAGACTTTATTAAATAAGATGCACGTGCATTCCCAGATGTGATCTATTGTCATTCTCAGCCTGACATGTTCATTCAGCAGTGCACGCTTCCTACATAGTCCCATATGTCTTCCTACATAGTGTCCCAAACTATCAAGAACATCTGATTAGAGGACAACTGGTCCTCTAATCTAATTTAATGAAATTGCCAGCCACGGAGGTACTGGATTGTCAGGCACCCAGAGACTTGGGCACTGTCTGTTGTTTTCCCAGCAACGTGTGGCCTATTGGACAATTAATTGCCACTCTGTGCTTTTTGCTGTAGACAAAATGTAGGTGCACAGAGAGAGCAGACTAGGACCTACATTCAGACTTTCTTTTAATCTTTGAAGTTAGGGTAGTAATTCTCAGTTACCAAATTTTGAGAGTTGCAGGAAGGTGTTTTGTTTTGTTTTGTTTTGTTTTGTTTTGTTTTGTTTTCCCCCCAAATGTAGCTATGATCTTTCAACACCTACCACATTAAAAATTAGAGCTGGCATGTCAAAAATGCTTTTGCGCTGGTTTATAATAGCAAAGGTAAATCTACTACAGAAACAGAAATAATATAGTTATGAAATTTTATGTTTTCTAACAAAAAGGGCTAAGGGGCCTCCTTTAATCTGCTTCCCATCGCATCAAAGTGTTTAGAAGTGACAGCTGGATTTTGCTATCTGCTTCAGCATCTAATCTGCTGCAATATCTCTTGTCATGCAGCCTCTGGAACTTTTCATTGCCCACTTATGAGAAAATGAATATCCTAAAGGAAGGTGATATCCATGCATGGTCACAAAAGCGTCTTTACAGACTCACTACTGCAAGTCGTCCGGGGCTCTCACAGGCCCTAGACCACATTTTGAAAACCGTTACATGAATATGATGAGTGGCAGTGGTATTATCAGTCAGTGTAAAACTGAAAAATGTGTTTGATAGTATTATGCTGAATTTTACTCTTGCCAGCGAGATCTGCTTTTTAAAAGTTGATGCTAAACTATTGACCTAGAGTTAGAAAATGAACAGAAATTTAAAGGTGATGTCAGTCAACTTCCTTTTTTACATACATGAAGGTCCATGAAAATCTCCATATTTTAATATCTCATTTTACATATTAGATGGTCTTAACAAAACAATTCTTATTTGTTTTGTATAGTACAGTTTCAATTTTAGAAAGTAGCTACATGCCATTTGGTTCATTGTGGCTTATATATTGGTTTTGCAATCTCGCTGGTGGAAAGGTTATCTTCACAGGTAACTAATAATAAGCATCAGAGACATTGACAATTAGTAGGCAACCAACACTTCAGCAGAGAACGAACCAGTTAGAACGCCTTACACTGTTGCAAGGAAAGTGGCCAAAGGCCTATCTACATAGTCAATTGGAGCTACCCAGAAGATATTAATAAATCTGTTTTGGCTTCTCCTCATATTATACTTTACTAGTATTGTTTTCAATAAGTAAAATTAGTATTTTAAATAATTTTATTGTGATTTACTTTATAGATTCCAGAAGAATGAAATTTCCTCATGGGGGACAAGGTTTCACTTCATACTTTTTCTCTGATTGCATAAATAAAATGACAGGTTCTGTACTGCTTGACTGTTTGCTCTCTGATTTTCTGTAAGTTTGTTGCTTGAAGCGTTCAGAATTTAAAAGGATAAAGACGGAAAATATACCTCATTGGTATTGAAGAAAACAAGAGCTGCTGATATCTAAACAACATAGTGAGCCACATAAAACTGCCCTTCTTTTCCTCTTAATTTCATTGTTTTCCTCAGCCTGACAAACCCCTTGCATTTGCAGAAGGAAATGCACTTAACTCTGAAGGAACATTTCTGCAATAGCTGGATAATTGACATCCAATTTTGTGGATTGTCCGGTATAAAGCACTATGGGTGTTATAAGAAGCAACACAGCAGGTAATAGAAAGACACTGAATTAAGGCAAGATGGTGGTAGTACAGTCAAAAGATACTGCGGACTTCCTGTCCGGTACAAAGGCATCCCTGTTCAGCATGGCTGTGGAGGCTAGACTCCACAGTCTCATCTCCTGGTACATGTGTCTTTATAGCTACATGGACCACATGTAACTCATATCAGCCCATGTTTCAAATATTAATAAGATTACATATGTGAGAAATAACTAGCTTCCAGCCCACAGGAAAGATGTCCCTGCCTTCCTTTTCTTTAAATTGCAATTCTTAGAAGGTTCTAGAAATCCTGTTACCAAGCAGCCTCACTACAGTGCCAGAGACAGGCATTGCTGAGACGGACGGCTGGCTGAGACTGTTGTCCAGTTCCTAGAAACCTGACCGCCATCCATTCTCCAGACAGAGCAGCATTCATATCAGAGCAGCAAGGCAGAGCGGGTCAGGGCAGCTGCCGCTTGCATGGGATTGCTTTCACAATGATGGAAAGAGAAAAAAGCTACAGGCCTCGCAGCTCGAGTTTGTGACCATAAACCTAGCTGTTCCCACAGGAAGTCCTGTATGTAACCTAAATTCTGTAATGGCCACCATGATAATATTCATCTAGTAAACTTGAAAAGCATATCATTGGGCTGAAAGCTTAATAATCTTATGATGTTAAGAACGTGGTAAAAATAAAATTATAACAGAAAAAAAAGGATTGTATTTTATTCCTAGTTTTTTTTTTTTTTTGGAAACCACTCATTAACAGGTCACGTTTGATTAACTTCATTTCCAGACTGTTTCCTACCGATAGGAATTCCGATATTCATGTGCAATATCATGCAACTCAAATATCTAAGATTCAACTCTTCTCTCCAATTAATTGGAATTAATTAATCTTCTCTCCAATACTTCATTAACATACATAATTATACATATGCTGGCTCACGATCGTACACACAGACACACACGCAGACACAGACACACACACACAGACACACAGACACACACACACACACATACACACACACACACACACACACACACACACGTATACCAGCTAGTAAAGAATATGATTTGAAAACCAGGAATCTGAGTCAGTTGTGGTTGTTCAGATTACCCCCTTTAATTTGCATGGATGTTGTCATTTTGTTTTGGTGATTGTTTTCAGCCAGTGCTATATCTGCTTGCTGCAGAGTGAGCTCTCTCCCTCTATCTCTTTCCGTGGGAGCCTCAGCCTCCTCTGGTGCACAAAGGTCACATCAGGTCCACAAAGGGTGGAAGGCTTTGAATAATAGGAGAGCAGTCTCATCAATTTGCTTCTGTAGAGTTGAAAGAACTGAGAAGCGCTTTTGAAGTTTCCTCCTTTGTGGGTCTGAGTCACACACAGCTGTGGGTTCCAGGCTGTTTGTCTTAAAATTAAATGAAAGAGCTGGACCCTGTTTATTTTCTCTTGCTAGTTTGAGAGAATGTGAAGGGACAAAGCTCAGCGTGGTGGCTGGGCACTGTCACCTCCAAGGCAACTGCTCCAACACCCTCCTGCTTTAAGTTTACTAATGGCGTGTGGAATCGCCTAAGATAATGTTTGCCACCCAAGACGAAACCCGCTTCCCCTTCAAGCCCCACTTCTCCCCCTACTGGGAAAGTAATTACTAGAAACAAACTTGTTTTCTTTCACTTCACTTTCCTGCTTTCTCATTCTGTCCCACCCCCTTTTCTTTTCTGTTCTTGGTTAAAAAATGTGGCTCATCTTGGTTAAAAAATGTGGCTCAAGATGTCCAGGGCAGAGACAGGGGTGGGGTGGGGTGGAGTGGGGTGGGGTGGGGTGGGGTGGGGTGGGCTTTCTTTACTTCTCCACTCTCTGTATTGCTTGAACAACTAATAATGTCACAAAGGATTTTTTTCTTTTAAATCACCTTTAATTTCTGAGCTCAGAGCTTTGGGTGTCTTGCTGGTTGAGAAGAGCGCCCTGAAGCTGACTTTTTGGTAACTTTCTTTTTTACACATTCTAAACTGGAGCTCTTCTTTTAAGGGGGGAATTTTAGGATTCTTTTTTTTCCTGCTTGCTAAGGACTTCAACTATATCATCGTCATCGTCATCATCATCATTTACTTTAGTTATCTATATGATGGGATGATAATGTACCACATTAAAACCTTGGTTTTACATTACCACCTGATGTTTAAATTTCTTACCATCTTTAGTGGAAACCTCAGGACATATTATTTTATTGTTTAACATAATTTGTTAGAATTTTACTTTAAGATTGCTTGTTTTATGCAGTCCAAAGCAAAAACTGATTTCATGCTAAAAATGAAAACTAACTTGACATATGTTAGTTTTTGGAAAATATTCTAAAATTGATCCATTGAAGCAAAGCTTGAAATTCTTACATTTTACAACTAAAAATTAGTTATATAATTATTTCCTGATTTTACATGAAAATGAAAAGCTAAACAAAAGAAAACAACAAAACAAAACTTTTCAAGGAAACTTTGTAAATAAATAGCATATCTTGAGCATAATAGAATATTTTCCTCAATAAGTGTAAAAATATTTTCCCAATAAAATGTATTTAATAATCCTTTCCATTCTTTAAAGAAACTAGTTTTTGAAGTACCAAAAATTGTCATGAATGAACTAAGCCATGTTAAAAAATGAGATGAAGGCAAATTGTTAATCTGGTAGAAAAAAATCAGAAGGCAAATGTGAAAAATTGTAATTTTCATGTTTTCCATATATTTTTATTTAGATCAACATTTCTTATATCTGCTAGGAAGAAATCTGAAGACGTAAGCCTTAGACTGAAAAGAATTCAAAACTGTGCTTTGTCCCACCCAAGTGGTAGCCGACTTCTTTCAGCTTAAGCACTCTGGGTCTGCATCAGGAGTAAATCTGACCTTTTTTCTATACTCTCATCCTGAAACCACAAGGGATCTGTTTCTAGGAAGTGTCCACAGGTGAGAGGGGACATAAAGGGTTTCTTTTTCCTTAATGGAGTTTGAAACAAGGGGTAGTGGTTTATGCCTAAAATCTAAGCCCTCAGGTGGCTTAGACAGGGGGATTGCAGAGTTGAGGCCAGCTTCCACTACACAGCAAGATCTTGGCTTGAAAGCAAAAGCAAAACAAACAGCCTGAAGTCTCAGCAGAGGCGCCCTGTTCATGTGCTGCCTCCTCTACTGTGAAGCCCTCCTCAGGAACTGCTGACAGGAACTACAGTCTGGAGGGCAGACCTATTGTCTGAGCCTTCATCTTGCTTTTTAAAAGCTGTGGTGTTTAGGACAACAGGTTTTTTTTCTGACTTCTGTGACCAATGTCTTTTACTATGAAAAAAAATTGAAACGTTGCTTAAACCTAAGAAAAAAAAAAAGAAAATCAAAAGCAATCCTTATATAGCTTCAGTCTCATAACCCAGATATAATCACTGTTTGAATTTTGCTATCATCAGTTCTTCATGAATTATCTTAATTTTTTTTGCAAAAATTAGAATCTTATTATAAAAACTGCTTTGCAATAGGATTTATGTCTACATGAACATTTCTATACCACCAGAATAAGTACATGATCCATATTTATATCATTTTTGCTTCTTTTGCTTTTTACAAACAAACCCAGGATAAACCTGCTTATGATAAATGTTTGCCTATCCTTTCATAATTTTTAGGTGAAATTTTGAAAATTTATCAAAAGAGATGCACATTTTCAGTATTTTGGGGTGGATGTTGTCATTCTCCTCAGTGCTTGTTTGGAAGGCTTGTAAGATTCTAGCGACCACTTCAGGGATGCATCTGTGAAAAAAAATCAAACATTTTATTTCCTGGAACATTTTTTCATATGGAAAAATCACCAGACCCCCAAACTACTATGGATGACAAGACGTGCATACCCAAAGGAGCCCGTTATGGTTGCTTTTTGGAGGGGCCCTGCCAGAGCCTTACAGATACAGAGGTGAATACTAGCAGCCAACCATTGGACTGAGCGCAGGGTTCATAATGGAGGAGTTGGAGGATGGATTGGAGGAGGAGCGTGGGGGGGGTGTTGCACCCCCATGGGAAGAACGATGATGTCAGCCAACCAGACGCCCCATGGCTCCCAGGGACTAAGCCATCAACCAAGGAGCACACATGGGTCCAGCCAAAAGAGTGGCAGAGGAATGCCTTGTCTGGAATCAGTGGGAGGAGAGGTCCTTGGTCCTGTGAAGGCTCAGTAGAGGCCCCAGCATGGGGAAGTCGAGTGGGGGTCGTGGGAGTGGGTTGGGTGGAAGAGCATATTCTTAGAGGCAGGGTGCGAAAGGATGGGTTGGGGGTTTTCGAGGAGGGGGAAAACCAGGAAGGGGTATAACCTTTGAAATGTAAATGAAGAATAAATTCAATAAAATAAAAAAAACAAACCAGACACTCAACAAGGAGGGAGTAAAATATACAGGGACCAAGGAAATCCACGCAGAGGACTCGACGTGGAAATCACGTGGGAGAAAGGGGGGAATGGGAGTTGTAGTTTTTAATTGTAGCAGCTAGAGAATTCTGTGCTTCTCATTTTACAATGAGGATATTTGTGTAAAAACCTAAGGAAAAGAACCCTCAGCCCCACCCCCACCCCACGATAGAAAGCCCGAAAGCCACAGTGACTTACAAATTCAAAGTGCCTCGGCCTACACTATATATTACCCCTGCAAGAAACTGAGGAGGGACAATGTGGCAGTCCCTCAGGGGAAAGGGGCAGGTGATAGATAAGCAGAGAGGACAGGGCCTCCGGTCCCAGAGCAAGTGTGTCTTCAGTGGAGTCAGATGGAAAGGCACCCAGTGGGTGAGCAGAGGCACAGCGGGCTTGCATTTACCATGCCCCACCCCCTGCTTCATAAACGCTAAATCAGTGGAGTAAAGGCATCGGTAGTGACTCCTGTTAGGTGGTTCCGCAGTGCCACAGGAAAAGATGATAGCAACTGGGCACAGGCAGTGGATCTGAAACTAGAAAAATTACTCACATCCCGAAAAAGAAAAGAACTTAATGAAAGAGAGAAAGTAGGAAGTAAAAGAAAAAATAAAGAGAACTCCAACTTTCTTTTGGGTGAAGTAGCTAGGAATTTCTGAGCCAGAAAGACAATGAAGAGTAAGTAATACCACGACTTCAGTGTCAGGCATGATGCATTTGATATATTAGAAATATTGAGCGGGTAGTTGGAGTTTAGAGAAAAATGAGGCACAGAAAAATATTTCAGGAGTCATCAGAACTATATCAGTTATTACTATGTAAAAAATAACCATAGAATCCTGGTGTGATACACCAGCAACATCTTATTTCCCAGGTGTGCAAATTGACTCAAACCGGCCTGTGTAGGTCACCCAGCCAGGTGGCTCTGCTTAAGTGAAGGTTCATCCTGGCTTTGTTGCTCTGCGTTATAACCTTCTCTGCACGTGTCACTCCTGGGAGTGGGATATCTTCCTCAAGGCTTGGCAGAAGGGTTGAGAAGGTGAGTTCTGCTGCTCAAACGCACGTCATGTCTAGTATGGTCCCACGAGTAAAGCTTGGAATCTGGGCCTTCCATTGTTGTAGATGGGAGTGAAGGGAGGAGGAGATGAGTCTGTCGTCTGCCACGTACAGAGACTTATGAGCATACCCATGCAGAGGCGTCCGCTCGCCTGCACCGGCTAACGTTCTCACCAGCAGGGAGCGAGTGCTCCTGCCTCTTCTGCTCCTTCCAGCTTTTGTTGCTGTGCTAAACGGACTTGCCAGCACGAGGAACAGAAATAACACTTGTTTGACTAACGCTAACTATATCTGATTCTGCTGAAGATAGAAAACCTCGGTTACTGTACAACCTTGCATTCCTTCCAGTGCCTTAACGTGCCTTGGCCTGGTGGCCAGAAAGCAAAGTTTCTCTGAAGATTTTGTATCTTTAGCCATCTTTCCCTTTTTACTTAGTAACTAAACATGTAGGAGGAAAGGCATCAAGTAATTGTGGTTTGTAACTCTAACCCGACAGGTAGAGTTTGCCGTCCTTGAGTTGCTTTAATTTATCTAAAGTGATCCTGTTCTGGGGTTGCTCATGACTTGAGGGGGTGCACGGAGACCCTCACTTGCACATACGACGTGGACCAGCTGATGAAGCCAAGGCAGAAGACTCATTGTGCCTCTGTACAGATGGGAAGCCCTCTCATTTTCAAGTCTTTATTGTGAGAAAGTGACCTGTCTGCTTTCTGTGACTAAAGTATCACATATGCCTGGTCCCTCCATAACAAGGCGCATTATGCCCTAGTTACAATGCACAATCTGTTCAAGTCTGTTGAGATTCATTGCAGGAGGGCTGCATAAATCCTCAGGGAGCTGAGAGTCTCCCCGAGGTGTCTGAGGCACAGTAAAAATACATAGGGTGAGTGCCTGTGGTGTCTATCTTAGGCAAAGGATGCTAATGTGAGGACCACACACTGTCCTTAGGCACACTGTATGTGGCTTTGGTTATCGTTTTAGAAATAAGTGCGTGGGGGTGGGAGCTATGGTAAAACTTCAAATAGAGGAGAACAGTTTCATTTTCTGTAATGGCCCACATGATGAGGAGCACAGAACTGCAGACTTTCAGGGCAGAAATAGAAACTCCATTAAGAAATAAAAACACCGTGAGTTCTGTTGCTTGAGAAAAATATTCTCTATTCCTTCCCCATGGGTTTGTTCTCTACAAACAAGGCACGTTGCATGATTGTGGGTTTGATCCAGAGAAATATATATGCTGAACTCTAATTAACTAAAGCACCGTGTGGAGTTCTGCATTCAGGAGGTTGGAGATTTATGACTCCATCACTTTGTGTACCTGACTAGACTGTCAAGCATATTTAGTCAATGCACACTTGCTGTGTATGAGTATTTGTTATCTTTTTATATTTAGAAGAACAGATTTTTCTTCTCTTAGAGAATGGCAAATATGTTCGGTGCTGACAGTATGTTTGTAGGATAATTAAATGGCCGGTGGCCCTTTATTTGACTTGGGGGAGGTCAGCAAGGAAAGTCAAACACGAGATGGAAACGAGATCTGGACTGATGTTAAAAGGGACTTCTGCCAACATAAGAGAATGTGAAAGGATAAAACTAAGACATGGGAGCTGTAGCTAGTTTAGAGTATGCTTAAAAAAAATCCCTACCCAAATAAAAAGAGTATTTGAAGGGCATGGGTTTTCTAACATTGTTATGCATGGATCTTGTCCAGTTAGCTGTATAAGTCAGTTATCCAATATTCTTAGTGTATGGTCCATGTGAAAGAGTTATTCTGTCTAAAACACAAGGCACATCAAGCAGCCTGTCCGGCTTTACAATGTTATCTCGCTGTCTGTAGTCCAGTGTCTATTCAGTCTATTCAGAAGATTGTGAGAGCAGATTTTATAAGTATACGTTTTCTAGTTCTTGGCTTTTGGGTTTGAGGGTTCATATGTAAGGTGGCAGAATAATAAAGCATATTTTAACAGACAAGGTACTCACAATATGGTCAAAGGTCAATTTCCACTCAAACATTTTAAATATTTATAAATATTTTGAAAATCCAAGGTTACATAAAATGTCTCTAAATACTTTTATATCAGGGTGAACAGGAGATAAATAATGTATCTGTAACAACCTTAGAGCAGTTATAAACATTGTGGCTTGAAAAGAATATATGTGTGGCGTGTAAGTGTGTGTGTGCACATGTGTGTGCATCTATGTGTATGTGTGTGTGCACATGCATGTGTATCTATGTATAAGTGTGAATGTGTGTGTATGTATGTATATGCATGTGTATGTGTGTATGCATATAACTGTACATATGTGTAAACATGTATTAAGAAGGTAGGAGAGTGAGAAAGGAAGGAAATAGCTTTTTATTATTAAATTTATGCAATTGTTATATCAAATACTTGGGATGGTCTGAACAATAAAACTGAAAAGCATCCTTTTTATGTGCTGGCATGCTATACTCAGACACACACACACAACATACACACATCCATGTTTAACATCTTTTTGCTAAAATCTCCAAAGTTAATAAACAATCAAAATTATACTTGTATGCAAAGGTAAATAATATATTAGCCGTGATTTTAAAATGTATAGCTTGGTGATATTTTAGAGCTGTATCTTTAGCAAGATCTCTTTTCTTTCTCTGGACAAGAACATGATTTTGATGTAGGCACTGAAGCAGTTAGTTCATCTTTACCAACTCCATTGACAGACACCCACTTGCCCTGAATAAATGTGGGGATTAAGCTTTATGATTAGGACTGCAGCCTGCCAATGGGTGGTATTTCACAAACAGGATTTCATTATATGAGTGTTAAATGAACTTTGTTATTTTCCTCTATTTGTTTCTGTGAGAGGATGGGCTACAAAGTTCTCACAGCTGCCAGACAAAGAAGGACTCTATTGAAAGAGTGGTTGGAGGCACAAATGTTGATTATCTGAATGAAAGAATTTAATTAAGTTTCCTAAAGAACAGGGTACTAGTGACATCAACGATTGGCAAAATGAAGCAAGGAAGTACAGTATTTACCATTGCGATAGTTTTCACTTAATGATGCCAGTATTAAATCTTGGCTGGGGCCCTGGAATGTGCACAATGGCTTGGCAACAAATTAATTATTTTGCAATTGCAGATGTGAAGATTTGGGGTGTGAAAAAATCTCATTGCCAAGATTATTTTGGGAAAAGTACCAAAGCAATACTGTATTTCTTCATTATGTGCATATCCTTGTTCATGAATATGGTGGAGATCCTCCACACCAAATAGTCACAAAATCAAAGCCAGTATTGAATCAAATTCTAAAATGGCTTCCTTAACGTGAAGGATAAAAAAATGACTCAACCTGTCTGTAAAATAGTCAATAACATATTTTTGAAATGTGTACAAAATTCAGTTAAGTTATTCAGATCTTTGTGATGCTTATTCCAATAATCCTTGATTATTTTTATTTTAGTAATTATATTTGAGGATATACTAGCCTTCACTACAACTGAAATTGTTATGGTGTCAAATAATAGTGACAGTTGTATGCCACTTTTCACCATAATAAGGATGATAAGGACAAAGGTATGTCTCTTTGCTAGGTGACTATGGAGTTGGCCATGGATTGACTCATTTTCTTTTTCTTAAAGTATATAACCCAAAACCACAATTATTGCTAAGAACTGAACATTTATCTTTGTATGAGTTTAATTTAGTGAAATTAATTACCTTATATACTAATTGTGATTAGCTATTCAAGTGATTGACAACAGATTCCAGGAAATATTAATTCTTAGCTGATTACTTGTTATGTCTCACAATAAAATAACACCTAATGTTAAAATTTCTAAAGTGATATAAGTATCTTCCTTACAAATTGATAGGTAGAATGAAATACAATATGTAATAAATTCATATGTCACTCTAGAATAAAGAAATATTTAGTAGTAGAATAATTCTAACACAAAGAATAAAGTAATATATTTATTTATTTTATTTTTTATTAGATATTTTCTCTATTTACACTTCAAATGTTATCCCCTTTCCTTGTTTCCCCTCCGAAATCCCCCTATCCCATCTCCCCTTATCCTGCTCACTAACCTATCCACTCCTGCTTCCCTGTCCTGGCATTTCCCTACACTGGGGCAATGAGCCTTCACAGGACCAAGGGCCGATCATCTCAATGATGTCCAAGAAAACCATCCTCTGCTACATACGTGGCTGGAACCATGGGCCCCTCCATTTGTACTCTTTGGTTGGTTGTTTAGTCCCTGGGAGCTTTGGGTGGACTGGTTGGTTGATATTGTTGTTCCTCCTATGGAGCTGCAAACCCCTTCAGCTCCTCGGGTTCTTTCTCTAGCTCCTCCATTGGGGACCCTGTGCTCAGTCCAATGGTTGGCTGAGAGCATCCACCTCTGTATTTGTCAGGCACTGGCAGAACCTCTCAAGAGACAACTATATCAGGTTCCTGTCATCAAGCACCTGTTGGAATCCACAATAGTGTCTGGGTTTGGTAACTGTATATGGGATGGATCCCCAGGTGGGGCAGGCTCTGGATGGCCTTTCCTTCAGTCTCTGCTCCCCCTTCTAAGAAGGACCGAAGTGTCCACCTACACTTTGGTCTTCCTTCTTAAGCTTCATGGGGTCTGTGAATTGCATCTTTGGTATTCCAAGTTTCTGAGCTAATATCCACTTATCAGTGAGTGCATACCATGTGTCTTTTTTTGTGATTGGGTGATATCAGGATGATATTTTCCAGTTCCATCCATTTGCCTAAGAATTTCATGAAATCATTGTTTAATAGCTGAGTAGTATTCTGTTGTGTAAATCTACCACATTTTCTGTATTTATTCCTCTGTTGAGGGACATCTGGGTTCTTTTCAACTTATGGCTATTATAAATAAGGATGCTATAAAGATCGTTCCTAAGGACATCAGATTGTGTGGATCTCTACACTCTCCCACCCTCAAGCCTCTGCATAACATAATTTACTGGCCCCCAAAATTTTTGCTCTGTTTTGGAAATATATTCCATGGTTTAAGTGATGTAAAGTTAAATAGACACTTTAAATTTAGCTAATGTGTTATTAATTATAGATAATGAGATGAAAGTCATAACCTCTATCATAATAATGCTAACAAGCTTGTAACTTTTTTTTTTTACATTGACCACTATTCTGAATTTAAACTCAGGGATGCTGTTACTAAATAAGTGAAGATCCCACGCGGTTGCTAAAATTTCTTCCAGAGGGAAGTAAACTACTTCTATCCCCTCCCCTTAAACTGAAACTGAGGTGGAATTCCACCAGAGTTCACCCAGGAGAACCAGATGTTTATTAGTCCGACTCAGAGAGGGATGGGCAAGTGTTCCAGCCAGAAGCATAGGAGGCCTTAAAGCAAACACACCAGAAAGTCTGTACACAGTGTAGATGAGAACTTACCATGGTGTGTAGCTGAAGCCTTCTCCCTGTGTTCTTTCTCATCTGTAGCCTCAGGTGAAGGTTCCATGACTTTCCCATCCCCTTGCTACCATGAGGGAAGGTAAGCCACTAACAGACTCATCTGTGAGGATTTTGTGAACTGGCCCAACAGATCTCCTAAAGATGTGGCAGCTCAACAGGAGAGTAGATCTGTAGTACATATTTCATCTCCTTGAAGCCAAGCCTTTATTTACACTGACATTTTCTGTTCATCCCTTGTGTATGCTAGAAATTGTTTGGAATGTTGATCAAACTTGGTATTTTTTCCTTTTGAAAATGATCCTCTCAATCTCTTTTTCTTCCCTATGTCCTGAGCCCAAAACATCTTTTTACTAATATAGACAATTGTAAACATACAAATCATTTTGTTTATTAACTGAATAATATGTAGAGCTCCACTGTGAGTCACACCATGTTGTTAATCAGTGTGGTTCTAAGTCCTTAGCTGAAGACATACTCTTTTGTTCAGTTTGCTCTGTGATGAGTGTCAGCAGTTATAAAATATTTCATATTAAATATGATGTCCCGAGGCACTGTGGAAGAGAGACAACTGCAGTGCTTCTAAACCTGAATCTCTGGAGGCCAATCTCAGCATTTCTTTGAATAATTCTTTCCTTGGAGTTTCCAGTCGAGATACATAGAATGACCTTTAATTTATGATCTCCACAAGCACAAATCTGTCAGGAATTATCCTGGGTTTAGGGACCAGGAGAGGGAGCAAGGGAGCTATGTAGTGCGGCTGCCAGGACATTTGGGGAGCATTATTACATCTGGTTGTGTTTAATGTTTTTGTTATTGATATGGAAGAAGCATTTAAAAGTGCATTACATTATTGTCAAGGGACAGGCTGTAGACTACAAAGGCATGTGAAAAACAGGATAACAGGAAGAAAAATATATTTTTCTTGGACAATCACCCTCAGCCTAGTTTTTTTAAAACAGGAAAATGAAGCACAGACACTCCTTTCTGCCCCTCCCCTGGCCACAGATCATGGAAAGTTATTAATTCCAATAAAGGAACATGATGCTGTCAACATGACACATGTAATTTTCTTCTCACAGTAACACTACGAGGAAGTAGCATTGGGAGAGAAAGTTGAAGTAAGTAGTTTGTTCAGGTAGATAGTGACAAACTCTAAAATTGAACTTGAGCATTTCAGACATTAGGTTCCAGCATTGTCTACACTTCCGGACTGCTTTGCTTTCACATATATAGAATTCAGAGAAAGGAAACCTAGTTAGGTTATCTGGCAGAAGACACATATATTTTAGAGTTATGACCAACTCTGCTTTACAGTCCTAAGTAGCACTCATCCAGATTAACAGACACTCGACACTTGCAACAAAAACTAGAAAGAAAATGCCATACTTGAATTTTCCCATCAAATAAGCTATAATTAGGAAAAGTCAAATGAGATATATAGCATAAAACCTAATGAAAATTTAACATAATGGGCTTTTAATTACGAGTTTTTATTTTAAATTAGCAATTCGTATAACCATTGAATTATATCCCAAACCCAAGAAGTACAAAAGCATCTATTATTAAGGTCAAAATCATCAAGACCATAAGAATGATATAAAGAATAGAGACTTGGGGTAGGATAGATTGCTACACGTGTACAGTGCTCACCATATAAATAACAGAACTGGAGTTAAGAGCTACAGCACCCATGAAATAGACCAGGGGTGGTGCCACATACTTGTAATCCCAGTGCTGGGGAGAAAGAGACAGGAGGAATCCTGGGCTTGACTTGCTGGTTAGAACTCTGGTCAAATTGGTAATTTCCAGATTCAGCCAGGTTAAAAGCAATAGGGGAATATACCTAGTGTCTACCTCTGTCTTCCACAATCATGTGTACAAACACACAGACACATAGACACATGTGCATACACATGCACATGCATATACACACTCATTCACACAAACACAGAAATAAGTTTTCCTATCTGTATTTCTTCCCACATGAGTATTTCATTGCAAAATATTTAAAATATTTAAAATGTTCTGGAGACCTTCTACTCACACTTGAATAGTAAGCCACCATTGCAAAGCATCGGTGTAGGGGAATACCAGAACAGGGAAGTGGGAAGGGGTGGATGAGAGAGCAAGGGGAGGGAAAAGGGCATGTGGGACCTTAGGGGGTGGGGAAACAAAAAAAGAGGGAAATGAAATGTAAATATAGAATATATCCAATAAAATAAAAAAAAGAAAACAGATTTTTTCTGTTAAATTGTAAGACATTATTCTTGCCCCATGTGCAACTCAAAAATAACCCAATCACAAAAGAATACACATGAAATGCAATCACTGATAAGTGAATATTAATGAGCCCAGAAGCTCTGAATACTCAAGGCACAATTAGCAAATCAAAAGATTCCCAAGAAGAAGGAATGAGAGGACACTGGTCCAGACAAGACTGGTTTTTGCAGTCTTGTCTCCAGTTTTGCAGCAGAGTACCAGAACAGAGAAAGGGTTGGGGGGTGATTGGGGAATGCATGCGGGGCAGGGTGGGGGGAGGAGAGGACTTATGGGACACGTGGTGAGGGAGGAACTGGGAAAGGGGAAAGCCTTTGGAATGTAAACAAAGAATATAGAAAATAAAATTTAAAAAAAGAAAAAAATAATAATTACAGATAAACAAGGCATTGCTGTTTGAATGACAGAAGTTACTGTATGTGCATGTGCATTGCTTTGAGCTAGTACACAGCAAAATCAGCTGACTACCATGAAAAATTCTCATTAGTATTATTAGCTCATGTGTATCCTAAAACTAATGATACCATTATGGTATCCAAATCATACTCGAGAAATGGCAAACAGGTTTAAGATGAAGTGGGATCAGTCAATGCTAAAGTCAAAGCACACCCAGCAAATCCTTGATATGCCCAAGCAAGTCCTAGATACTATCTATGTTCATTAGAAAATGTAAATCCCTAAGAGGAGGGAATCCAAACTCAATGAAATATTTGTTTATTCTTCCAAAGGTGCTCCTTGTAATGTCAATTATTTCTGAACAATTCTTCTGGAATTTGCCAGAAGCATTCACAGATAACATTCACAAACGAGTCAGTAGTCAAAATTCTTCATGCATCAAGCAAGTACTCAATTTAGGAAAGCAGGCATTTGCAGCCAAGCTGGATGAATAAGGTGACTGATTAAGGCTGGGTTAATTGAGGTGCTGAGTCTAACTTTGTGAGTGACTCATTAATAGTTCTGAGAACAAATCTAACGTTTTGGGTAATGGAAGGAATTCATGTATACGAAGTGCTTTGCCAGGGACTTTTCATATTGACTCTCACAGGTTCCCATGGTGGTTTGATGGTCTAAGTATACTTTTATTTGAACATAATTTTTGCATTGAGAACTTTTGAGCTATTAATGGGAAAATCATTATCTACCCATTTAAACATTTATAATCTTAAAAAAAATTTTTTTTGAGACCAGAGTCTCACTATGTAAACCAGGCTGGCCTTGAATTCACAGAGATCCACCTGCCTCTGACTCCAGATTGTAGAGATAAAGACATGGCTCATCATGTTTGGCTACATTTATGATCTTTTATCATCAGAATTTTAGACATACTGAAAGGGGCAGTAGCTGAATTATGCTGTCTCCGTGTGGATGACTCTCGGTTAGGAGAGCCTTTATTACCCACACATTTGATGCTACCTCACTACAGAGTCAACAATGCTGGCAGGGAGTGGTTTGTATAACTCCAGTGGAGCTTGGAAGTCTTACATGATGCGAATTGTGGTCAAGAGACAGGGCAATTCCAGAGGATTTTACAGCTACTGGAAGGCTTTGTAGATCTGTGTTCTCTTAGCTCTGTGGGGCTTTTGCTTGTCTCCTATGTACTTTCATGCGTTCATGCTTCATTTGTATTCTTTTATTCTCCAGACAGTAAAGGCAGACATCCTTCCTCATGTGCTATCTCTTTGGAATGTAGGCTCATACTTAATTCTTAAGGCTGTAACTTCAGCTAAGCAATAAGCTGAAAAATGAAATGTAGTCTAAAAATAGCTCCCACTATTAGGAAATAGTCGTGAACATATCAAACACTCTTATTTTATTACCTTATTTCCAATGTACCACTTTGTCTTCTGTGACTGCATCTGTAATTACCCTTCCAGTGACCTTCTTCATTGCGGGTCCAATAATAGTAACCTTTTCTTCATGGGAATTGGGTAGAAGACATCAAACCATGCTGTAAAGCTATTAGCTTCCAGATGGCTGAAGTAAAGTCCTTTTGCTACCTGCTGAGGAGGAGTTGGGAGTGCCTTTGCTGTCTGTAGGCTCTTAGGCGATTGTAAATGAGCCTTCCTTGTGCCCTCTAAAGCAGGAGCCAGCCTCTATGAGATGAAGGGCAGTGCTTTGCCCTCCAATGGGATTAAGTGTCCTTCTAAACTGGTATCTCCACAGCTAGTGTAAAGCTCATTTTCTTTACTTAAAATTATGTTTATTTCCATGAATAAAGTTGATCTCAGTTCCCAACCGATGATTTAGAACTTAATCTGTCAATCATTTTTATATATAATATATCTGCTGGTATTTGCCTTGACAAGATGCCAAAGAACATGGCTTCAAAAGCATTTTTAAGTATAATGCTTGATCACATGTATAGTTCTGTCTCTGTGTGGAAAGCTCACCTGAAGTAAGGGAAAGCCTGAGTTTAAATGTCTCATTACACTAAGAATGTTCCATGCTACATGCTTTCAGCCACGTGTCTCCTGTCTACTGAACTGCAGACAGGGCAATGCATTGATCTCATGGATTTTGTATGCAGTTTCTGCCACCTTTAGTTTGGACAACCTGGGGAAAATAGAAAATTACTTTAATACATATTTCAAAGATGAGATAGAAATGTCAACAAGCCAGAAGCTGGAAAGAACCCAGATGTCCCTCAATGGAGGAATGGATACAAAAAAATGTGGTGTATATACACAATGGAGTACTATTCAGCCATTAGAAACAATGAATTCATGAAATTCTTAGAGAAATGGATGGAGCTGGAGAACATCATACTAAGTGAGGTAACCCAGTCTCAAAAGAATACCCATGGTATGCAGTCACTGATAAGTGGATATTAGTCTAAAATCTTGGAACACCAAAGACACAATTCACATACCAAATGATGTCTGACAAGAAGAAAGGAGTGGACACTGGTGCTGGAAAGGATCAAAGCATTAGTGTAGGGGAATACAAGAACAGGGAAGAGGGAAGGGGTGGATGAGGGAGCAGGAGGAGGGAAAAGGGCATGTGGGACCTTTGGGGGGTGGGGAACCAGAAAAATGGAAATGAATTGTAAATATAGAATATATCCAATTAAAAAAAAGAAATATCAACAAGCAAGCACATGGATAGATACTCAATGCCACTTTCTTCCAGTGAATGTACATAAAAGTCAAAATGATAAATTTTTTTGCATCAACTAAGATAGGTATCATGGAACAACATAAAACAACAAGTTTTGGAAAAATTTTTAGAAAAATTCCAACCCTTGACAACAGCTGGTGGGAATTTAAAATGGTTTAGCTGCTATGAGAAATTATTTTCCTTAAATGATTAAATGTGAAAATATGTGATTCAACAATTTTATTTCTAGTTGTATACATGAAAGCACTTACAAAGGCTTTCAAGTTAATAATTATGCAGTAATATTCAGAGTAGCAATAATCACAATAGCTGAAGATGAAAACAGCTCAGATGTCCATCTGCTAGTGAATAAATATGCTATGTGGATAAATGTATCAAAAATTATTTTGTCCTATAAAGGAATGAAATTATGATATGTGCTCTCACATATGACTCTGAGAACATCATTCTAGGTACAAGGAAGACATAAGAAGATAAATGTGTGATTCCATTCACATGAGTCTTCAAGAATGAAAGAATACACACACACACACACACACACACACACACATCACACAAAATAAAATAAAATAAAATAAAATAAAATAAAATAAAATAAAATAAAATATAATAAAATAAAAAAGGATTCTCTCAGCTAGAGAAACTGTTATAAGGAATAACTGTTTATAAGTTCAGAGTTTCTGTTTAGAGTGAGAGTGAGTTCTGGAAACTGATATTTATACAACATTGTAAATGTCCTACAGTCATGAGCTTGAACATTTGAAGATAGTTAAAATGGTTCCAATTTCTGTTATCTATATTTTATCATAATTTTAAAAATTTAGGCATTGTGATATATATATATACATACATACATATATATATATATATATATATATACTTGCAATCTTTTTTTTTAAATTTTTATTTTCTATATTCTATGTTTACATACCAAAGGCTTTCCCCTTTCCCAGTTCCCCCCCTCACCATATGTCCCATAAGTCCTCTTCCCCCCCCATTCCCCAATCACCCCCCCCACACACACACACCATTTCTCTGTTCTGATACTCTCCTACAAAACTGGATCCAGTTTTTTCAGGACCAGGGTCCTCTCCTTCCTTCTTCTTGGGAATCTTTTGATTTGCTAATTGTACCTTGAGTATTCAGAGCTTCTGGGCTCATTAATATCCACTTATCAGTGATTGCATTTCATGTGTATTCTTTTGTGATTGGGTTAACTCACTTAGGATGATATTTTCCAGATCCAACCATTTGCCTACAAATTGCATGAATTCATTATTTTTAATTGCTGAGTAGTATTCCATTGTATAAATATACCACATTTTCTGTATCCATTCCTCCGTTGAGGGACATCTGGGTTCTTTCCAGCTTCTGGCTATTATAAATAAGGCTGCTATGAACATTGTGGAGCATGTGTCTTTATTGCATGCAGGGGAAACCTCTGGGTATATGCCCAGGAGTCGTATGACAGGGTTCTCTGGAAGCGTCATGCACAATTTTCTGAGGAACCACCAGACTGATTTCCAGAGCGGTTGTACCAGCTTGCAATCCCACCAACAGTGGAGGAGTGTTCCTCTTTCTCCACATCCTCGCCAGCACCTGTTGTCTCTTGAGTTTTTTTTTCTATATTCTATGTTTACATTCCAAAGGCTTTCCCCTTTCCCAGTTCCCACCCACCATAGTTCCCATAGTTCCTCTCCCCCCCCAACTGTTCCCCAATCATTCCCCCTCCCCCTCGGTTTCTTTACTAAACTGGATGCAATCTTTACAGGCCCAGGGTCCTCTCCTTTCTTCTTCTTGGGGATCATTTGACTTGCTATTTGTGTCTTGAGTATTTAGGGCTTCTGGGCTCATTAATATCCACTTATCAGTGATTGCATTTCATGTGCATTCTTTTGTGATTGGGTTAACTCACTTAGGATGATATTTTCCAGATCCAATCATTTGCCTACAAATTGCATGAATTCATTATTTTTAATTGCTGAGTAGTATTCCATTGTATAAATATACCACATTTTCTGTATCCATTCCTCCTTTGAGGGACATCTGGGCTCCTTCCAGCTTCTGGCTATTATAAATAAGGCTGCTATGTACATAGTGGAGCATGTGTCTTTATTGCATGCAGGGGAATCCTCTGGGTATATGCCCAGTAGTGGTATGAATCCTGAGTGTTAAGATTGCAAGTATATCTGGAATATAT
Source organism: Apodemus agrarius (assembly GCA_964023405.1). Taxonomy (NCBI): domain Eukaryota; kingdom Metazoa; phylum Chordata; class Mammalia; order Rodentia; family Muridae; genus Apodemus; species Apodemus agrarius. Next base: position 84,344,415 of record OZ030011.1, read on the forward strand.
ACTTGCAATCTTAACACTCAGGATGCAGAGATAGAAGGAATATCTGTGAGTGTAAGCCTGACCTGGTCTAACTAGTGAATTATACGGCAGCTGGGCTACATGGAAAGACCCTGTCTCAAAACAAAAAATAAATCAGACTGGATATCAGTAAAATTAGAACATTCCATCACATGTTTGGCATTTGAATTTAATAAGAACAATAATCAACAACTATAGCAAGTTGGCAATGAAGGGTACTGACTGACATCAGCTGCCCCTAGATGTTGGGGGTTAGTGGCTTGGTTTTTCTTTGACAAATCCTCACTCTAATATGACTTTTTGTAATCTGACACATTTTCAGTAGGCTGCTATTTACCCAAAGGCTCAGAATTTAAGGATGGACATGAGCTGTGAGGAGTGCTGCCCAGCAACGTCTTCTTCCTTTAGAGAAGGAGGAAGTCACAAGAGCAACCACAGGTCATGTTGACACTCAAGTGAAAAGTTATCAAGAACATGGCAAAATCACAAGTAAAAGGAAAGAGACAAGTCTGTGTGTGTGTGTGTGTGTGTGTGTGTGTGTGAGAGAGAGAGAGAGAGAGAGAGAGATGACTGATGGCCACTCTACCAGAGATCTCACATGGCTGATAGCTCCTTTTCCCTCACAAGCATGGTTAATGCCATCTCCCCTGTGCCTGCCTGTGGGAAAACTGGAAGTTCTGCCTCTTCTGCCAACTTATTGGTGGCTAGCATCTTTATTGATCTATCAAGAACCAATTGGGGAACAGGACCTTCAGTGTTCACATGCTGATTCCTGATCACACTATCAGAAACACCCTCTACATGTGGCAAATGAAGTCAATATTCCTTTCAATCATGAGAAATTTTGAGGTGAGAAATGAAAAGGGATTTTTTTCTACTATGTCTTGGTTAAGATGCAATGAAGCTGACACATCAAGGAACTGACTGTTAAGCCATTGAGACATAGAAAACTGAAGCAAAGAAAGTCATTTCAGAGAGGAGACCAATTATGAAATGGAAATTATTAATATAGACATAGTTAAGGTAAAATGACATTTCTTTCTTAATATAATGATTTGCCATTAGTTTACATTGACTTTATAGCAAGCGAGGCCATTAAACTGCTTACTTAATCTCTTTAAGTAGAGAGAGAAAAATCAATTGAATCATAAAAAGGTTATCTTATATATATTTAGGCTTCAAGATAGAAAGCAAAGAAATAAACCAAAAGAAGTATAAAAATGACACAAAAGGCTTCAATGTATCTTTCAGGCATTATCATACCATAACAAGGGGTTTATATCTTTTAAATAATGAAAAGAAATCTAACTTATTTAACCCACTTCATTGTGATCAAAGCACCAGGATGTAGGGCACAAGGACGGTGCCATCAGAAGGACATAAGAACTGGTGAGGTGAATCATCTCCAAACCCCAGAAATCTCAGAGATCTGTGACATGAGTAATGGAGCGTCTCTCTCCCTGCCTCTATTGCCTGCTCTGAAACACTTACCCAAGACCCTCAACTGAGGTGACCATAGGCACTCATCGTAGCACAGCACCTGAATGTGTCTCTTCATGCTAATGGAGCATATCAATAGCCTTAGCCTTCGGCCAATGACCTTCCTTCCTGAATATTTCTGCATCCTTTTCCATAATTATATAACTCCTGGAACACCCCCAAATAAAGCATACACATCTACGTCCAGCCTGATAAAGAAATATGAATAAGCTAAGATCATCTCAGACAGCTGCTTCATCAAGGATTGCCAAGGGATAGGCCTTCCCATAAACGATCTGTGACACACTGTCTCCTGAAGAAGACCTTCTCTCTCATCTCTCCCCCATGTGACACTCTGTATTCTCCCAACTGGATGGAATCCTGCCAGTTCTGAACTCCATTTCCCAGCCTGATGTGCAGCAGTGTCTGTGCCTTGAAGGGAAACTCCCTCCCTGAGCCAGTATCATTGACTTCCAGACATGGCTGGCAGAAAGGCAGAACACTGGATCCCACTGCAAAGTTGATCCACATACTACATGTTGACAAAAAGGAAGGGAGTCGCTCATCGTTTCTCCAACTCCATCACTTTCTATCCTCCTTGGCCAGAAATCTTCACCTTTATCCTCTGCACTCATTTTGATAAAATTTAACCTTCCAAAAATAGTCATAAGACTTTATGACAAGGACCATGCACATGCCAGCGAGGGCTCCAACACTGAGTACACCCGCAACTCTCTTCTTTGCTGTTACTGTGTATCCCTTTCCTTGCTGACTGGGGTATTGTGTTATGGGAAGGTATATGTTTGCGGGGTTGTTGTGGCTAATGTCACCCTTTGTATGTGTCACCATGCTTGCTATGATGTTACATTTCCTGGTACTTTCGCTGGGGAAAGCTAAAATTAGGCTCAATATGACCCAAATACAGAAAACTTGCTTTCAAAGAACTGAGTCATACAAGGAAGGGTGTTCTTTCAGCCATTCCATAATGGCTTCACCTCTGAGTAGCCTGTGAATCATTTGGTGCTGAATTTCTCTATTTCTTAAACTATCATATATCTAATAATAAGCACATCATTATATTATATTTTTCCTTAATCTTAAAATATTCATGATAACCACTATTTTTAGTAGATTTTATTAAAATCCAAAATGTGACCTGCAATGGCCTGTTTTTGTCAACTTGACACAAGCTAGAGTCACCTATAAACTAGGAATTCCTTTGGAAAAAAAAACTCCATCAGATGGGCCTATAGACACCTCGGTGGAGGCATTTTCTAAGTAGTGAATGGTCTACGTGATCCCAGCCAACTGGGAGTGGTGTCCCCCCCTTGTTAAGTGGGTTGTATGAAAAAACAGTTGAAGGAACCATAAAATCAAGTCAGAATGCCTGCACCATTCCTCCATGGTCTCTGCTACAGTCCTTGCCTTGAATTCATGCTGTAACTTCCCTTCATGCCGTGCTATGATTTGGATATGTAAGCTGAATAAACCTTTCCCTCAAGTTGTCTTTTCATAGCAGTAGAGAGCAAACTAGGACATGAGTCAAGTTATAACCAATCTCTGTTGCCTGATTTCACTCCACTTACTTCTCAAATGAGAGTTTTCTCAACATTCATTGTTTTTTTTTCTGAAAGCTAAAAACTTTCATGTGATATATTGTAAAGACTCTGCATTTTGATTTATTATGTAATTGTTTTTATATAGTTTGTAACCTGTTGTCATTTGATCAACGAAATTGTCCTGGTCATGGTATTCAGATACTGATAATGTCACTTTACTAAATCATGTCTAACTTTCTAGGTTAAATCATGTCTAACTTTAACCCCATTGCTCACACAGCTTAGTAACTGATGAATAATGTAATTGGACACACAGAAGGACATATTCAAATATCAAGTACTTTCAAATTCTATCTCAACTTTTTCTATTACTTTTTGCAATATCTAGGTTATATCTGAAAGTACTTGTAGTTCTCCTGTGGCTCTGGATTATGTATCTACCTATTTTTTCCTATGGCTCTCTTACACATAGGGTCTCACTGATAAATTCTGAATCACATCTTGCTTATCTAAGTTGAGACTGTCACCTCATGGGCAGCAGACCAACCACTTCTCCAATATGGTTGTTACTTGCTATTATTAGTTAAAGGATTGATGAGCCTTTGGTTTTGCTTTCTGTCCCATCAGGCCCTGCCTTCTGCCAAGGATGCTGGGTGTTTCCCAGTCAGACTAGCTTAAGTAAAACCAGAGAGAGAATGGAGTTGGAAGCTGGGTATCAGGGAGGCAAGGCTTGCCCACAGACTACTGCTGTTGCTACAGCATATAGCAACCTTCATGTCCTAACCTAATCATAACACACACTGCTTTGGTCAAACCGTAGAAACCTGAAGGCAACACAATGGATACTTTCTATTTTTTTTCCTTTTTCCTCAATCTGTGTGTGTATGTGGAGGTAGTGTGTCTGAACATGAATAGATTTGCTGGCTCATTCTTTTACTCTGGGAAACAGTAGATTCTGAAGTAATTTTAGATTTATGGAGGTGTTGCCAAGCTAACACAGAGTTCCCGTATATTTCTTACTTTCCTTCCTTTGAAGCCAATGTTTTATATACCAGCAGAATTAAGAAATTAGCCTTTGCACAATCTTTGGGCTTTATTTGAATTTTCCTCTGTCCAGAACTGAGTCCAGGATCTTAAATGTTTCAATTTGTTGTCCTGTTTCCTGAGTTTCTGAATGTGATAGCACCTTGGTTATAAAATGTCTTGGCGCTTTAGTAACGTTTGGTTAATTTTATGGACTTCCCTTTTAATTTTGGTTTTCTCATGACTTAATGATGATGTGGAATCTTGGGAGGATAACCTTTCTTTCCCATTACAGTGGAGGATATGAAAGACCTTTTCATTGTTGGTGAGAGTTTTGGTGGTAGCCAGTGTTTGCCAGGTTTCACTGATACCGGCTTTCCATCTTTTCCCTTTCTGAGCTTGATCTACTAAGAATGAGTCACTGAGTTCATTTGACTTCAATTATGCCACACTTTTCCTGGAAGGAGGTGTTACCTTAAAAGTGACAGCAATTACAAGCAGTTTACAGGAGGTAAAGTAGTTTTCTACCCATAAGGTTTTTGCTCACTGGCATTTGCCCTTGGATCCTGGCTATGGAACAGCGTTTAAGTGGTGATTTTAAAAATGATTATAAATTCTTTCAGTACTTATTGTTTGGAATTCTGCTAGAGGGAAACTGTTTCTTATTACTGCACCATTAATTTTACAGAAGAATTTCTCTTTTGTTAGGCAAATTTCTTGCTAAAAGTCAATGAAATGTTCCTGCTTAGGCCTGTATGCTTAATCAATACACTACAATACATCAGCATTTACTCCATGTATGTCCAATATGGGTTATTATAGTTTTTTATTTCCTTAAGAAAGTACTTATATTAGAAATTGGATTTTTTTCTCCCAACAAGATAATCCTTAGTATTTCAAAATATGATTTTATTTGTAAGTAGATCATGAACTATGCTGCTTGTCAAGATGAGATTAGGCTTGGATAAAGAAAGCCTTATCAATCATTCTAATAGGTATTTGAGAACACACAGAAACACACAAAGAGAGTCCTCATTGAAAAATAAGTAAAGTAGACTAATGCGTCTGTGATTACCCACTAGAAACTAGGAAAAAGCAAAGCTGGAATCTCCCCTACATATTTAAAAGAACATGGCCTCCTGACACCTCAATCATAAGAGTTTCAATCTCCAAAATTATGATGTATTTATATCTTTTAAAGCCACTTGGCTCGTGGCATTTTATTACAGCAGCTCAGGAAACACATTCTTACAAGACAGAACCATTTATAGCAAAAAGTTAAAAGTTAACTTTGTCTCATAGTGCATAAAGTTCCAAATTTAATTTTTGTTAAATGCTCCTTTTTAAGTTTTAGGAGAAATTTAAAGAAAGTCTGATCTTTATTTGGCATAGAATTTAATTTAAAAGATTAGTTACTAAATTCAGATTTTTCATATTCATATGTCTGTCAGTGAAAAGATATGTCATTTAAAAGTATACAGATTTTAGATGTGTGGTACAGGGAAATTTGGACTTGAAATTACAGTTAAAGGAAAGGTTGCATCGCATAGGCATCATATAAATTAAGAAATGGCCTAGAAAGCCAAACAGTAAATTAGAATCCCTTTAAAAACAAAAAACGGTCAGGCATGTAATACAGTTTTTTTTCAATATTTACATAATATTAGAATTAGGGAAAGTCAAAATATACAGTAAATTTCAAATTTTCAAAGAAAAATTTAAAAATTAGGTATTACTAATTCTAATCACTAGACAATTGGATTATTAAATTATCCAGTCTTTAATTTGATCCATTTGTTAATTATCCAGCATGTGCTAAACATTGCAATAGAAACTGTTAACAAAATATACACAAATTGACCCCATGTTATTTACTAATTAGAAAGGAACTCCCAGGAGAAAAGCAGAGTTCTCGATGCTTCCTAGGATATGGTGCCTGAAACTATATGCATTGTATCCTTGATTTTAGTTAAATATAAAACCAAACCTGGAACACTGTATATCAGGGAACTGCATCACAGCTGATGCTGAATACATGAAGCTAAAACAGCAACAAAAATGTTTTAAATTAAATAATGGTTTTAAGTTCTTTTTAGTACGGGGTTATTCTGATGTTGACGATATGATAATACAGCGTAATTGTGTGAAGTTAAAAGGATCCAATGAGAGCAGGTTTATCCAGACAACTTAGATAGAAGCAAAAAATGCAAAGTAATATGCGGTTTTGATGAAAAATGTGACAGGCGAGAACATATAGGGTATCCAGGGTTTGATAAGGCAAAGAGTAGGTGGTCATTTGGACGCTTGTTAGACCTAAATGAGGGCTAGTTAGACTGTATTAGATCTCCCAAGAATCAGGGAACATCTCAGAAGAGGGGGCAGAAAGCATTCCGGAGCTGGGGGATGGGTAGGATCACTTTGAAGATTTTTTTTCTACACATGATATGACTTTTGCATTCATGAACTTAAAGCAATAATGACTACCTGCTTAAGACACAAGACAAGACTGGATCCATGCGCGTTTCATCCTGGAGTCAGGGCTAGAGGCTGACTCTTAGGGTCCCAACCTCCGCGAGAAGCCACAGTGTGTTAAAGGTTGCTGGGGGCGAAGGAGCCACCTACCTTTCTTAACTGGATCCGCTGGTAAATTGCTTTCGGATCAAGTAAATCATTTCCAACCCACACTCATGGAGGCAATTGTAATTAGATGCAGTTGCTCAGAAACAAAGGAAAAGGATTTAAAATTAGGAGGGGGACTTGATGGGAAGTTTGGTGGTGAAGGGAGGGTGATGAGAAAGGGTAATGAAGGAGAAACGACCAAAGTATCTCTCTCTCTCTCTCTCTCTCTCTCTCTCTCTCTCTCTCTCTCTCTGTAATGAAATAACAAAAGGATAAAAAATGAATTGAAAGTGTGAATCATGCAGAAATCTAGCTGAAAAGCTTTCCAAGCAATGCAAATGGTGAGTTCAAGTCTCCAAGAGAAGGCAGGTCAGGGAAGCTGAAGTAGAAAGCAAGTGTGGGCAGCCTCCTGTGCAGGACTCTGTTGGCCATCCTTGGAACTTTTGTTTTATTCAAGGAGACAGGAAACCACTGGGATATTGGAGAGTTATGCAATGTGATAACCATGTGAATGCTAAACCACATTCTATTAGAAGGAACCTGGTTTTCTCTGGCCATGAAGCTCAAGGAGAGAAGCCTAAGGGTTGATTGTACCTCACTGTGTACATGACTGTTTCTCTAAGTGTAGGTTGACTTACCTCTCAGGACACGCACACCCCCAACCCCCGTCAGTAAATCACAGAGCTGGGCTCTGTGCTCTGAGGCTATGTTTAAACTTGATTACAAGACACTAGACGGTATGATGGTTGTAATAACATCCTAGCACCATTAACCATGAAAGCAGATGATAATTACCAGCCCATCTTGGCATATGCTGTATCATTTTCTGAAAAATATCCATTTTCTGCTTGCTGCTTTAGGAATCCTGATGCACTGGACTTTGGACATCATCATCAAGATACTATTTTTGGAGGCTTGAATATTTTATGCTCTGTGACTGGTTAGGAATCTAAGCATTAACTTCCATGTCAGAAGATTTTTTTTTTTTTTTTGGTATATTTGACTATGTTGACTACGGTCTGTCTTAAAATCTGTCTTTTATTCTATTGTAAATGATAAAATGGAAATAAACAGTAGCGATCTGTTTATATAATAAGGCATCCACCCTTATGACTGTCTGTTTAAATAACAACTATGTAGTATCAATTGCTATGTAATGTGATACAACAGTGCAGTCAGTGATGTGGTAATTCATTATAGCCACACACAGCTGCATTCGAACGGTTTACCGGGTCACCTGGAAGCAAAGCTGGGGAAGGGAACAGGGTGATGGGAGAAACATGGAACCAAGACAAGATTTCCTGTTCAAGGCTCAAAGTTTAATGTAGGTCTCCAAATATATATATAGGCGGGGCAAGACCCTTCCCCAAATTCCGGGGTGTGTTCTGGGGGGAACAGGTCTGGCTGTTCACTTGGTCAATGTCAAATTCCTGCCAGGTGACAGACCACCCCAATACAGCTCTCTACACGTTCATGTGTTTAGAATGCATTCCAAAGACAGTAACAGAATTCAGAAAGAAAGTAGGTTACCCACATAGGCACCGGGAAAAGCAACTTCAAATTCAAAAGTTTCTGCATATCTTTTAATTGTTTATTTTAACTAGCCTCAATATTTTTTGACAAAGGACAAAGAGAAGAACATGCAATTCACGCACAAAGAATTATTATTAAAATTGCAAGATTTTAGGTTTTTGGATGACACTTAACACGAACAATTAAAATTCTAAACTATGTAGTTTCGGGTAAAGATAGAAGATGTAATTTTCTGCCTTCATCCTTCTCCCATCAGAGATCTGGGAAATAGTGAAGTAGCGTCATTATTTCTCTAATTATAAAAAATATTCTGAATTTGTAAACAAGCAAGCAAGCAAGCAAACAAAAACAAACAAGCTAGCAAAGTATCCTACCAGGCACTATGGGTTCAATGACTCTTGGGACAGGAGCCTTCCATTGTCCTTGATGTAGAGCTCAAGTTCTCAAAATAAACGCTTTTTTTAACATTATTAACCAGATTTATCTTTGTCATGAGAGACTAATCAGTCCGTTCCAGGATGACCTCTTCCCACTGGGCATGAGCTAGTTAAACGTTCTCTCATTGCTACTTCCCGTGATGACAGGTAAATTTTCTCCAGATCCACACTTGATAACTACAGTGGCAAACATTAGTACCTCCTGAAGAGAATGCACAGGACTTTTCTCGTGCAGTTTTCTACAGATTTACTTCAGCTTTCTTAATTTTGTATGCAGGTGTCATCGTTTGTCACAGTTTCTGCCTAGAATCCTGATAACATACTGCAGAAAAGAGCTAGCTGTCCCTGTAGGAGACCAGAGTTCAGTTTTCGGCTTATTTAGTGGCTCACAACCACCTGTGATTACAACTCCAGGGGACCTGACACCCTATCTGGCCTCTCATTGGTATACACACACACACACACACACACACACACACACACACACACTTAAATTTTAAAATCATATATTTGAATATTAAAGATAATCACCATTTTAACAAAAGTTCTATTTATTTAACTCATGAGTCTTTGGACTCAGTGACAAAATGGATTTTACAATATAATATAATATAATATAATATAATATAATATAATATAATGTAATGTAATGTAATGTAATATATAATATAGTATAGTATATGTGTGTGTATTTCATGTAGATATTTCTCTTTCTATCTGCCTACCAATAAAGTATATCTATATATGGGTCTAGAAAGATTGAATTGGAGAGATAGTTCAGCCACTAAAAGCTAGACTCATAACCAATAACACAAGAACTAGAAAGATTGCTTTCTTGGCTGATTCTTAATTTAATTCATATATGTAACTTTAAATTTTATTTTGTTTGTGAACAACAGGCACAATGACGTCTCCACAGGTGAGGCTGTCTTTCATTTCATTCATGCCTTCTGTACAGAGGCACTTATCGCCTTCAGAAAGACAGCGCCTGGCAAAGAAAGGATAAGAACGCAGGCCTGTCAACACGGAATCTTTCCCCTCTCTTTAGTAGCCACATGGGTCTCCCAAATATAGAGTTTTTCCTGCAGGCCATGGGATTTCTGTGCTAAGAATAACCTCAATAATCAGATGGAAAACTGAAAGGCACTTGTGGCTTTGTCCTGTTGGTAACCATGGTGATAAAGACCTGTATAGCATTGTAATAGCTCTAGCCAGGGATTCTGGAGAATTGTCTTTTGCTTTGATGCTCCACTGCTGCAGTGATGATTCACCTGGGATAGCAACACTCGGCTGTAGAGCACTTGCTCTTTAACAGATTGGCCATTTATTTTATTTCCACTTTATTTTTCCAAAATTATAAGCAGTTACCTGAAACAGAGGCAAAAGACTTTTTAGAGACTATAGTAGTTAAAAATGAGAATTTAAAAATAAATGTTTGTATTAGTCTGGGTTCTCTAGAGTCACAGATCGTATGGGCAGTCTCTATGTAGTTAGGGAATTTGTCGATGACTTACAGTCTGTAGTCCAACTCCCCAACAGTAGTCAGCAGCAGCTGTGGATGGAAGTCCAAGGATCTTGCAGTTGCTCAGTCCCACGAAGCAAGCCAGCAAGGAAGAATCAGTCTTCCTTCTTTCAATGTCCTTATATATGTCTCCAGTAGAAGGTGTAGCCCAGATTAAAGGTATACACCTTTAATCCCAGATGAACTTGAAGTCTGGGATTAAAGGTGTATGTCTCCACACCTTTAATCCCAGATGACCTTGACTGGAATCCATGCTTCAAGATCTCCATGCTAAGTCCAGGTCAGAAACTTATATCTCTGAGCCTCCAAATTAGGATCATAGGTGAGCCTTCCAATTCTAGATTGTAGTTCATTCCACATATAGTCAAGTTGACAACCAGGAATAGCCACTACAATCCACCCCTTGTCAACTTGACACAGATAATATCTCATGTACACATGAAACAATAACAAGGTCGTGAATACGCCTAACATGATATAACTATTCCTCATACAATCGCAAACGCATTTGTAAATTTACAATGGGGCAATGTCCCTTGGGAACATTCTTTTAGTGTCTCAATACCAATTGATGTTAAAGGAATTGGAAGACAAATGTATCCTTAACAAAATAAGATAGAAGCATTCATATTACTTATAATCCTCGTTTCTGTAACTGGTTACGTGGCCTTAGCTGGTATTTATAACTACCATCCTCTGCTACCCATTCTGTATTTCCTTCACCTTCAGCAAGCACCTCAGCAGGTCTTGGCTCTTTTCCTGGAGGATTGACCCATACCTTCATTCCTGATGGGTCATCCTTCCTCATCCTGCTTGGATTATGCTGTTGTAGTTTCCCATTGACTTTAATCACAGGACAGGGTAGTACTAAGAGACGCCCTAGGGGATCTCCTGCTCTCCAGACATAATCCTGCTTACTTCCATTGTGGAGAGGCAATCCAATTTCCCCACTGTAATCTGGATCTATCACCCCTCCTAACACAGTTATTCCTTTCTTAGCCTGATGGTTTAAGGGCATTAGAAGCCCAAAATGGCCAGGGGGAAATTTGAGCTTCCAGTTCAATGGAATGTTTGTTGTGGCTCCAGGTAGGAGCACTCCCCCCTCTGGAACCAAAACTTCTAGGCCAGCAGAACCTAAAGTTGTGGGGACAGGAAGCAAAAATTTTCCTAGCGGGTCACTAGGAGTGATAGTGAGTGGAACTATTCCCTTTTCCACCCCTTGATTCCTGGACCCATGAATCCTGGCTATGGGAGAAACTGTACCATATATTGAACGCTGATTCAAAGCATATACTGCCTTCTGAAGAACTCTGCCCCAGCCCTCCATGCTGTTGCCACCTAATTGGCTCTGTAACTGTGTCTTCAAAAGGCCATTCCATCTTTCTATCAGACCAGCTGCTTCAGGATGATGGGGAACATGGTAAGACCAGTAAATTCCATAATCATGGGCCCACTGCCGCACTTCTCGGGCTGTGAAATGAGTTCCTTGGTCAGAAGCAATACTGTGTGGAATACCATGACGATAGATAAGGCATTCTGTGAGTCCACGGATGGTGGTTTTGGCAGAAGCATTACGCGCAGGAAAGGCAAATCCATAACCAGAATAAGTATCTACTCCAGTAAGAACAAAACGTTGTCCTTTCCATGGGGGAAGTGGTCCAATGTAATCAACCTGCCACCAGGTTGCAGGCTGGTCACCTCGAGGAATGGTGCCGTATCTGGGGCTCAGTGTTGGTCTCTGCTGTTGGCAGATCTGGCATTCAGCAGCAGCTGTAGCCAGGTCAGCCTTGGTAAGTGGAAGTCCATGTTGCTGAGCCCAAGCATAACCTCCGTCTCGGCCACCATGGCCACTTTGTTCATGTGCCCACTGGGCAATAACTGGGGTGGCTGGGGAAAAAGGCTGACTGTCCACAGAACGCGTCATCTTATCCACTTGATTGTTGAACTCCTCCTCAGCTGAAGTCACCTTTTGGTGAGCATTTACATGGGACACAAATATCTTCACATCCTTTGCCCACTTGGAAAGATCTATCCACATACTTCTTCCCCAAATGTCTTTCTCACCAATTTTCCAATCGTGATCTTTCCACGTCCCTGACCATCCAGCCAATCCATTGGCTACAGCCCATGAGTCAGTGAACAATCGTACATCTGGCCATTTCTTCTTTCAAACAAACTGTAATACCATGTGCACTGCCCGAAGTTCTGCCCACTGTGAAGATTTTCCTTCACCTGTATCTTTCAGGGTTGTCCCAGAAAGGGGTTGTAATGCTGCAGCTGTCCACTTCTGGGTGGCGCCTGCATAACGTGCAGAGCCATCAGTAAACCAGGCCCTAGTCTTCTCTTCTTCAGTCAGCTGGTCATAGGGAACACCCCATGAGGCTATAGGTGCATGCTTGGCAGCAGATGGCATTGTAACAGGAGTAGAAACCATAGGCATCTGAGCAACTTCTTCATGTAACTTGCTTGTGCCTTCAGGACCTGCTCTGGCCTGATCACGTATATACCACTTCCATTTGACAATAGACTGCTGTTGTGCACGCCCTACTTTATGATTTGGAGGGTCTGATAACACCCAACTCATGATGGGGAGTTCAGGTCGCATAGTAACTTGGTGTCCTATTGTCAAACGTTCAGTTTCCACTAAGGCCCAATAGCAGGCCAAGAGTTGTTTTTCAAAGGGAGAGTAGTTGTCTGCGGATGACGGTAAAGCTTTGCTCCAAAATCCCAAAGGTCTCTTCTGTGATTCACCTACAGGGGCCTGCCAGAGGCTCCAAACAGCATCTCTATCTGCCACCGACACCTCAAGTACCATTGGGTCTGCTGGATCATATGGTCCAAGTGGTAATGCAGCCTGCACAGCAGCCTGGACCTGTTGAAGAGCCTTCTCCTGTTCTGGGCCCCACACAAAGCTAGCAGCTTTCCTTGTCACTTGGTAAATAGGCCTGAGTAACACACCCAAATGAGGAATGTGCTGTCTCCAAAATTCAAATAGACCCACTAAACGTTGTGCTTCTTTCTTGGTGGTGGGAGGGGCCAGGTGCAATAACTTATCTTTCACCTTAGAAGGAATATCTCTGCATGCCCCACACCATTGTACTCCTAAGAATTTCACTGAGGTAGATGGTCCTTGAATTTTGGTTGGATTTATTTCCCATCCTCTGATACGCATATGTGTTACCAATGAATCCAAAGTGGTTGCTACTTCCTGCTCACTTGTTCCAATCAGCATAATGTCATCTATATAGTGCACCAATGTGATATTTTGTGGAAGAGACAAACGATCAAGATCCCTTCTAACTAAGTTATGACACAGGGCAGGAGAGTTAATATATCCTTGAGGCAAAACTGTAAAGGTATACTGCTGGCCTTGCCAACTGAAAGCAAATTGCTTCTGGTGGTCCTTATGGACCGGTACTGAGAAGGAGGCATTTGCCAGGTCAATAGCTGCATACCAGGTTCCAGGAGATGTGTTAATTTGCTCAAGTAACGAAACTACATCTGGTACAGCAGCTGCAATTGGAGTTACTACCTGATTTAATTTTCTATAGTCAACTGTCATCCTCCATGATCCATCTGTCTTCTGCACTGGCCAGATGGGAGAGTTAAAGGGAGATGTGGTAGGAACCACCACCCCTGCATCTTTCAAGTCCTTGATCGTGGCAGTAATTTCTGCAATTCCTCCAGGAATACGATACTGTTTTTGATTCACTATTTTCTTTGGCAGAGGCAACTCTAAAGGCTTCCATTTTGCCTTTCCAACCATAATAGCCCTCACTCTACAGGTCAGGGAACCAATGTGAGAATTCTGCCAATTTCTGAGTATATCTATCCCAATTATACATTCTGGAACTGGGGAAATGACCACAGGATGTGTTCGGGGACCCACTGGACCTACTGTGAGTCGGACATCCGTCAAAACTCCATTAATCACCTGTCCTCCATAAGCTCCTACTCTAACTGGAGGGCCACAATGTTTCTTGGGATCCCCTGGGATCAGTGTCAATTCAGAACCAGTATCCAATAGGCCCTTGAAAGTCTGATTATTTCCTTTCCCCCAGTGTACAGTTACCCTTGTAAAAGGCCTTAGGTCCCTCGGGGAAGAATTGGAGAAAGAGTAACAGCAAAACTTTTAGGTGTCTTATCAAAATCCTTCCTCAGGGGAACCTGGCCACCCCTTCATTCAAGGGGCTCTGGATCTGCAAACTGGCTCAAGTCTGGAAATTGATTCACTGGCCGAGATTGCCTTTTGCCATGATTCAATGCAGCCTTTTTATCATTTGTTTGAGGATTTTTCTGCTTATACAGCTCAAACAGATATGCAGTAGGTTTCCTATGCATTTCATCCCTGGAAACACCATGATTGATTAGCCAGTACCAAAGGTCCAAACGAGTCATACCATTATAAATTCCACCTCTCTGCCCATTACCAGGTACGTCATTATAAACATTGTTTTGTCTACGCTGTCCATTATAAAAACTACGATCACCTTGTCTCTGGCGATTCAATGCTGCCACCTGGCCCTTGTTAACTCGGGGCCCGATTAAACCCATTGAATTTAATTCATCTAATTGAGCAGCAGCATCTCCAACCCTAAGGTCTGGCACAAGGAAAAGGGCAAGAACAAAACTCTTTAAATGTGCCGGTGCCCCTCTCACCAGTTTGCGTCTTATAGGACTGGTGAAAGGCATGTCTTCTGGACCTTCCCATTGTGGGGGATTAGGTTTTATACAACGTATCCACTCTAGCATTGCAATTTCCCTAAGCCTTAAAATCCCTTCATCAACACTAAGCCAAGGGATATCAGGCATCTCCAACTCCTTTTCAGTAGGCCATCTTTTAATAAATACTTCAGCCAACCAATCAAATAAATTTTTGACACCTTTTTTAACTGTGCGAGCTTCTATATTAAACCTAGAATCTCCACTCAGAGGACCCATGCCGATAAACTCAGCCTGCTCTAATTTTATGTTCCTTCCACCATTATCCCACACCCTTAAAATCCATTCCCATGCATATTCCCCAGACTTCTGCTTGAATGAGTTAGCAAACTCATTAAGCTCCTTAGTAGTATACTGTATTTCCTCATGGACTACACTTTCTACCTCCCCTTTAGGGGCCTGTTTTGCCTTGAGTCTGGTTATAGGTCTAGAAGAAACTATTGGTGGGCCCGGAGAAACATCAATATTGTCAGTAAAAGTCACTGCTGGTCTACCAGGCTCTGAGGGATTACTTTCCTCAAGTGGAGAAGGCATTAATTCAAGGGGTGGGGCTGAGGGTACTACTTCTTCAGGTGGAGCAAATCCTTGAAAATCTGAAGATTCAACAGGGTCTTCCCACACATCCCCATCCCAAGTTATAGGATCCCATTCTTTGCCAATTAATGCCCTTACTTTAACTGCTGACACCCTCTGAGGTTGAGACTTGAATTTTCGCTGTATTTCAGCCAACCTTATAATGAGTGCTTCAGTTTGATTTTCTGCTACTTGAGCTCTATGGCTGCTGGAAAGAAGATTCTCTTCAAGGGCACACTTGGAAACTTTTAGATTGTTTACTTGAGTCTGGAGCTGTTCGATTTTATCACACAACTCCTTCCTTTCCTTCATTGCTTTCTCCCGAGATGCTAAGAGTAACAAGCCAGCAAAATCATTTTCCGTTTTTTTCCCCAACTTGTAGAACGTATTGTATACCACCGAATCACCTAATTCATCAAGATAATCAAAGGCTTTAGCTTCTTTAAGCTTGGAATATAGTTTCATCCATGGGTTTTCAATATCCCCCGAGCTCCCAGGAGGGAGAGAATTTGGAGAGGTTTCAGCAATTGAGAGTGCTGGTGGGTCAACCAACCAACTCCAAAATTTTGAAACATTCATCCTTATACTTCTGCTCCTCTAGAACCACTTCTGGTACCACTTCTGTATTAGTCTGGGTTCTCTAGAGTCACAGATCGTATGGGCAGTCTCTATGTAGTTAGGGAATTTGTCGATGACTTACAGTCTGTAGTCCAACTCCCCAACAGTAGTCAGCAGCAGCTGTGGATGGAAGTCCAAGGATCTTGCAGTTGCTCAGTCCCACGAAGCAAGCCGGCAAGGAAGAATCAGTCTTCCTTCTTTCAATGTCCTTATATATGTCTCCAGTAGAAGGTGTAGCCCAGATTAAAGGCATACACCTTTAATCCCAGATGAACTTGAAGTCTGGGATTAAAGGTGTATGTCTCCACACCTTTAATCCCAGATGACCTTGACTGGAATCCATGCTTCAAGATCTCCATGCTAAGTCCAGGTCAGAAACTTATATCTCTGAGCCTCCAAATTAGGATCATAGGTGAGCCTTCCAATTCTAGATTGTAGTTCATTCCACATATAGTCAAGTTGACAACCAGGAATAGCCACTACAATGTTAGAGAACAGGAACAGAAATATACTGATGTAAGTATACAGAATTAAACAAAATTTGGCCTGAACTTCTTGGTAACTATTATAAATTTGAAGTTATTTTTTAATATGAGATTATATGGAAAATTAAAAATAGCATTCAGAAAATAGGGTTGACGAAATTAGCTCATTTTTTTATCAAGTTATTTTTTCTTTTATAAAAAGTATGTAATTTCTTTTCTTTTTTATATATTTTATTTATTTATTATTATATATTTATTTACATTTCAAGTGTCATTCCCTTTCTCAGTTCCCCTCCTTAAATTCCCTATCCTATCCCTCCTCCCCCTGCTTCTCTACCCCATTCCTGCTTCCTTGACGTGGCATTCCCTTACACTGGGACATTAAGCCTTCAAAGACCAAGGGCCTCTCCTCCCTTTGATGTCCAACAAGGCCATCCACTGCTATATATGTGACTGGAACCGTGGGTAACACCCTGTGTACTCTGGTTGTTGGTTTAGTGCCTGGGCACTCAGGGAGTCTGGTTGATTGATATTGTTGTTCCTCTTATGGGGCTGCAAACCCCTTCAGCTCCTTCATTCCTTTTTCTAACCCCATTGGGGACCCTGTGCTGAGTCCAACGGTTGTCTGGGAGCATCTACCTCTGTATTTATCAGGCTCTGTCAGAGCCTCTCAAGGGACAGCTGTTTCAGGCTCCTGTCAGCAAGCCCTTCTTGGCATCCATGATGGTGGCTGGGTTTGGGAACTGTATATAGGATGGATCCCCAGGTCTTCTCTCATATATTACATCCTGATTGCAGTCTCCCCCTCTTCTCCCCTAGATTCTTTACCCTCCATCAGATCCACCTTCCCTTTCTTCCTTTTCTCAGGAAAGAGCAGGCTCTCAGGGACATCAACCAACACTGCATAACCAGTTAGAATAAGACCAGGCACATACCATCACATCAAGGCTGGAAGACACAACCCCGTATGAGGAGATGGATCTCATACGGAAGGCAGAAGAGTGAGGCACAGCACCTGCTCCCCTGACCCCACTAGGGTTCCCATAAGCAGACCAAGCTACTCAGCAATAACATAGATGCAGAGGACCTAGGTCAGACCCCTGCAGGCTCCCATTAGTCCTGGTCAGTTGACTCTGTGGGCAGTGTTCTCATGGTGTCCCTGACTCCCACTGGTTCCCCCAATCCTTCCTCCTACTCCTCTGCAGGCCTCCCTGATAGTGGAATTCTGCACCTGCTCCCTTCACTTTCTGGATGGATTCTCTCTGATATCTTTGCTAATAATTCTCCTAGGCCCCAGTCACTGAACATTGCAGTCAGGACAAACCATAGGTGGAAGGTTTTGTGTCCGGGTTGGTATCCCAATCCTTCCACTTGAGTCCTTTGCCTGGTTACAAATGATGGCCAGTTTAGGCTTCCTGCACCCCATTACTGGGAGTCTTTCCTATGGTTACTTTCATAGATTCCATGAAATTTCCATTGCACTTAGTTTCTAAGAAGAGACAGAAAGGATTCAGATAGGAGGGGAGTGGAGGAGGACCTCAGAGGAGCTGGGGGAGGGGGATCATAAGCATGATATATTGTGTGGAAATGACCTAGTTCAGTAAAAGAAAGATATGTGCAGGAATAAGAATAAGGCTATTTTGACATGCGGATTGATGTCCTTATTTAGTTCATATTTAGGCAGTCATGCTCTTGAGAGTTTACGGGTGTAGCTTCTGACATTATTAGAAGACAGTCTCTGTTCCTCTGGCTCTTACAATCTTTCTTCCTCCTCTTCCACTATGCTCCCTGAGCCTTAGGTGCCTGGGTGCTGTGTAAATGTATCTACTGGGACTAGGCTCCACAACTTTGTATACTGATTGGTTCTGGTTTTCTGCAGTAGTCTCAGACTGTTGGGAAAAGGAGTTTTCTTGATGTTGAGTGAAAGACTACCTTTTCAGTGGGTATAAGGACAAATATAACCATTTGTTAGGTTACATTGTTATTCGGGATTATGCCAGTTTAGTAAACTGATCATAGGTTCTTTTCAATATCCATGATATTAATAACCTATCAAAAGGATGGGAAAGACCCATGAGGCCTCAACCTTACACAAAGAACTCCAAGCAACTAGGAAACATGGAGAGGAAGAAAAATAGTCTTCTCCAGGGAAGAACACATAGATTTGTTATTGCAATATCATATGATCAGCCCTGAAAATATACATACAAGTAACATTATACATACTGATTAGATTATATTTAGGAGTATACATATACGATCTAATAATAATGAACAAAAAAGGGGGGCCATGAATTTAAAAGAGAGAAAGAAAGGGTTTGAAGGGAAGAAAGGGAATGCTATTCTAATCTAGAAATAAAAAAATGTTTATAGACATTTTTTTCCTGGAATGCAAAAGCTTTGTTATTATTTTATTATACATTTGTGCTACCAAAACATCTAGTGAATTTGTTTTTGCCCTATCCCACTATTTAAAAACATTTCAGCTGGGCGGTGGTGGTGCATGCCTGTAGTCCCAGCAGGCAGAATTTCTGAGTTCGAGGTCAGCCTGGTTTACAGAGTGAGTTCCAGGACAGCCAGGGCTATACAGAGAAACCCTGTCTCGTAAGAACAACAACAACAAAAAAACCCAACAAAACCCTAAAAAAACCATTTCAGATTGTATTTTGCTCATGTGTATGTGTGTATGTGTGTGTGTGTGTGTGTGTGTGTGTGTGTGTGTGTACACGTGTGTACCCAGGTGTGTGTTTCTGAAGGCTATGGTACTCATGTAGAAGTCAGAGAACTGATGGTTTCTTCCACCATATGGGTTCAGTGAATGGCACTTGGGTGGCCTGGCTTGGTACCAGGCTCCTTTATCCACTGAGCCATCTCACCAATTACACCAGACCACTTTTTATTTTTTAAAATGAAATATGTGACTTTATATAACTCTATGTACTTGTTTACAAAGAACACTCAATTCCAAGATTTTTCCCAACATGGACACTTGGATCCAATAGCTACATTTTTAAAACAGATGGATTTCTTTACCTTGCCTTCCATAAAACGCTGGAGTCCATTAGTCATAATGTGCAATACATAATTTTCAAAAATCTTTCCATTCAAATTATAATTATAAACAATGCTTTAACCTATATTTAAGCTATTATTCTCTATACAATTCCAATTTAATTTCACAAAATTCTGTGAAACTGTACTATGCTTCCTCCTTTTGAAAATGCATTAAAAAGTAATGTGTAGTGCAATATTAGGAATTTTATTTACTAAAATAAAATTTGCTCTGATGTCTATATGCTATCTATCTATCTATCTATTTTTCTATACATCCACCTATCATCTATCTATTCTACTTATCCATTTTATCATCTATTTATCATCAATCTATCATCTATCTACCTACCTATCTACCTATCATCTATTTTCTATTCTTTCTCTCTCTCTCTCTCTCTCTCTCTCTCTCTCTCTCTCTCTCTCTCTCTGTGTGTGTGTGTGTGTGTGTGTGTGTGTGTGTGTGTGTTTGGATACTCACTTGTTGCCATGCTTATCTTTTCTACTTCTGTGCTAGCTTTGATTGAACAAACTGACGATGAACGGAAACTTTTTAAATGTAGCACTCAGTCCTGTAAACTTTTCTTTTACAGAGAAATTGAGAACACAGTGTGAAGAGCAACTGTTGCCTCATATTTGAAGATCAGACATCAAAAAGAAAGTGCTTTCCTGACATCCATAGTTATCTCACCATGTGTCTGAGATCTCTTGAGGAAGTTTTGGGCTAACATTCTAGAGGTAGTTATTAATAGCATTTCTTCTGTTAGATTCAGTGTGTCTGGTTTTATGTGGAGGTCCTTGATCTACTTGGACTTGGGAGAGAGCCTTGAACTCATTGGCACAGGGGGATATCTCCTAAACAGAACTCCAATGGTTCATGCTCTAAGATCAAGAATTGATAAATCGGATCTCATGAAGCTGGAAAGCTTCTGTAAGGCAAAGGGCATAGTCAATAAGACAAATCAGTAACTCACAGATTGGGAAAAAAATGCTAATCCACATCTGATAGTGGGTTAATAACAAAAATATATAAAGAACTCAAGAAGCTAACCACCAAAAAACCAAACAACTCAATCAAAAAATGGGGTATAGAACCAAACTGAGAATTCACAACAGAGGAATCTCGAATGGCTGAGAAGCACCTAAAGAAATGTTCAAAGTCCTTAGTTGGCAGAGAAATGCAAATCAGAATGACCCTGAGTTTCCACCTTACACCAATCAGAATGGCTAAGATTAAAACCTCAGGTGACAGCACATGTTGGAGAGAATGTGGAAAAAGAACACTCCTCCATTGATGGTGGTATTGCAAACTGGCACAACCACTCTGGAAATCAGTCTGGAAGGTTCTTCAGAAAATTGGAAATAGATCTATCTGAAGACCTAGCAATATCACTTCCTTGAATACACCCAAAAGATGCACTACCATGTGACAGGGACACGTGTTCCACTATGTTCATAGAGGCCTTATTTGTGACAGCCGGAAGCTGGAAACAACCCAGATGTCCCATGACAGAAGAATGGATACAGAAAATGAGTTTTGCAGGCAAATGGATAGGACTAGAAAATATCATCCTGAGTGAGATAACTCAGACCCAAAAGGACATGCATGGTATGTACTCACTAATAAGTGGATTTTAGCAAAAAAACAAAACAAAACAAAACAACAAAAAAACCCAAAACAAATAAACAAACAAACAAAAAACCAAACCAAACCAAACCAAACCAAACCAAAAAACCCAAACAAACCCTACAGAATACTCAAGATACAGTCCACAGAACTCAAAAAGGTTAACAAGCTGAAGGGCCCAAGTGAGGACACCTCAGTCCCACTTGGGAGGGAGAAGAAAGTAATCACAAGTAGGGAGGGAGAGAGGGAGGGAGCTGTGATGGAAAGTAGACAGGGGAGGGGTGTGAAGTGGGGAGAGAGGAGTCTGATCTGGTATTGGGTGAGGGAAAAGGACTAAAGCCCTGAGGGCCAGCAGAAAGAATGGAAACAGGCACCCTCGGGAGGTAGGAGGTTGGGGAGACCCTCTAGAATGTACCAGAGACCTGGGAGGTGAGATATTCTCAGGACTCAAAGCGAGGGATCTTAGATGAAATGCCTGACAGTGGGGAGAGGAATCTTGTAGAGCCCACCTCCAGCAGGAAGACAGGGCATCAAATGAGGGAGGGAGGGCCATCCAACAGTCATAACTCTCACCCATAATTGTTCCTGTCTAAAAGAAATAGAGGGATGGAGATGGAGAGGAACCTGAGGAAAGGGAGGTCCGGTGACCAGCCCAGGCCTGACACTATTGCTGAGGCTGTGGAGTACTCACAAAAAAGGACCAAGCAAAGGGAGTAGTCCCAACGAGCAGCTGAAAGAGTGAGATGCAGATATTTGCACCCAACTAATGGACAGAAGCTGTTGATCCCTGTGGTTGAATTAGGGAAGAGCTGGAAGAGGCTGAGGAGGAGTGTAGCCCTGTAGGAGGACCAGCAGTCTCTATTAGCCTGGACTCCTGAGATCTCTCAAACACTGATCCACCAAACAGGCAGCATATACCAGCTGCTGTGAGGCCCCCAACACATGCAGCAGAGCACCGCAGGCTCTGTGTCCAATCAGAGAAGATGCACTTAACCCTTCAGAGACTGGGGGCCCCAGTGAGTTTAGAGGTTAGGTGGGAGGTGGGGGCTGGGGACTGGCGGTGGGGAGTAGGGACAGCCTCATGGAGACTTGGGGAGTGGCTGGGGGTGGGGAGGAGTTATGGGATGTGGAGCAGTTGGAGGGTGGCCTGGGGTGAGGGGAATAAAATCTGGAGTGTAAATAAATAAATACAAAATAAAATAAAATGAATAGCATTCCTTCAATTTTCAAAAAAGTGTTTGTTAGGAGGAGAAAGCATTTGTATATTTTACCACCTCTATCAGTAAAGTAATAGCACCACTAAATGCTGTTTAAATGTCAGACCCGAAGAAACACAGTTGAGTAGATGGTTGAAGGACCAGAGGGGCCCTGGAACACAGCCCGGAAAGGAGCTAGTGCAGCCATTCCTTCTGCACACTGGCAGTAACACTCTCTTCAGGTGTCTTTCTTCCACCTTGTTAGTAGCTGGATTCTTGGCCCTCACCCTGGCCACAGCAAGTTTTATATTTAATCTCAGTTCCTAGAATTAGTAATGACTTATAGGAGCCATGTAAAAGCAAAATATTTACTTCAAAAAAGAAAACGTGAATATTAGTCATTTTAAATACCAAGGAAGAAAGAATAAAATAGCAGTATAAACACTATCCTGGCGCTGGGCAGTGGTGGCACATGCCTTTCGTTCCAGCACTTGGGAGGCAGAGGCAGGTGGATTTCTGAGTTCTGGCTTGGCCTGGTCTACAGAGTGAGTTCCAGGAAAGCCAGGGCTATTCAGAGAAACCCTGTTTAAAACAACAACAACAACAACAACAACAACAACAA
Organism: Apodemus agrarius; assembly: GCA_964023405.1. NCBI lineage: Eukaryota > Metazoa > Chordata > Mammalia > Rodentia > Muridae > Apodemus > Apodemus agrarius. The sequence goes on from OZ030011.1 coordinate 84,367,499, forward strand.
CAACAAAACAAAACAAACAAACAACCCTCCCCCCAAAACAAAAAACCAAAACCAAAATCAAAAACCAACAAAAAACACTATTCTGTCTCATGATGAAACAATTTCAGTCATCATGACAGCATTATGTGATGGAATAATGGCAAAATACCACAGCTTCTTGGTTTGTTTGCTTTTGTTGGAGGTTTCCTTCAGAAGGTAAGGATAGCTTTAGAATAAGAGTTAAAGGTGTTATTAATAAGTGATTATCTATATATTGAAATTCATTGGTTTGCATTAGATGGAAAGGAAAATTAAATATGTTTGTGTATACACATATACATATATAAATATAAATGTGTTTTTATTTTATAATATATAAATATATATAAGATGGATATAAATGTTTGTGTATACACATATATATATAAATATAAATGTGTTTTTATTTTATAATATATAAATATATATAAGATGGATATAAATATGTATAACTATGAAATACATATGAAAATAACAAATATAAAAAAAGAGCTCTCAACCTGAGAATAGGGGACCTGGACGGGGCTTGGTGAGGGTAGTTGTGAGGAGCTACAGGAAGGAAAGAGTGGGGGAAGTGATGTAATTCTATTTTACTTAAAAGCATTTTTAAAAAGGGGATAGGGAAGAGAAAACCAATGAAGGGTAAAAATATTAAGTGGACAGTATTATGTTTTTTAAAAGGAAACAATTTAGACCAATGCATATTATTAGATAATCAAAAAAAAAAAAAACAAACAAACCCAAAGGTCTGGGAAGGTGGCTCAGTGTGTAGAACACACACTGCAAGCCTGCCAAGTAAGTTTAGATCCTCTGAATCCATGTGCACACTGGACATGATAGTGCCCCTAACCAGCATGTCGCCGTGAGAAGACAGCAGAGCCACCCAGCATCCTCCTGCCAGTCAGACCCATGAACTCAACAGTGACCAAGAGAGGGCCTGAGCCAAGCAAGGGAGAGAGTGAGCGCAGACACTCAAAGCTGTCCTCTGACCTGCACGCCAGTCTTGTCTAGTGGAAACCTACTTGAAATATTAGTGGAAAAATTATATTTGAGACTTCAAATAATTTTTAGAGAAAAGATGGATCACCTTTTATAGGCTAATATGTAGTTTTCTATAGATTTCTGCTTATATTAAATATTTGTAATACTAATATAGGCTATTTTGAAGATAACTAGAATGTCAGCCTATCAGTCCTATTTATTATTTATTTATTCAAAACTGCATATTTAAATTTTTGTGTGTTTGTATGTACGTGTGTGTGTGTGTGTGTGTGTGTGTGTGGGCTGGCATGTATATGCCACTTACGACTTTTTCCATTTCAGGCCAATTTTCACCAAACAAGAATTTAGTTCTTCATTAAGGGCTCCAATCCTTGTGGGCTCTGAGAAGGTTGGTTATGTAGGCATGAAGTCTAGATTATTCACTCTTTCACTCTTCCTATCATATTCAAGTTAAACTTTCTCCTTAAACAACTGTAGGTTCACATGCATGTGAAGAGATTTGCAAATATCTTCTCCCAACCTGTAGTTTGGTTTTTAAATTATCTTAAAAAGCAGTTTCACGGTATCACGATTCATTTTTTTGTCAACTTGAATGAGTTAAGAGATACCCAGGCAGTGTCAGAAGGCATCAAGGGTGAACAGTTTTTCCTTGGCTAAATGTGAGAAATTTCCGTAGCCAAGTTGCCAGCTCAGTCTTTGCTGAAAACCTGGAATGCCAGAAGGGAAGTCGGGTTTCTTATTATCTCTGGAGCCAATGATCAAGGACCTGACTGAACCTGTGAGAAGGCATCTAGACGGCTCATGGCCGAGCCACCTAGACTGACCAACGCCGGTCACCATGCCTTCACCCATTTGTAGAGTCAACATGACACGGGAGTCTTGCTTCCTCCGTTGTCAAATATGTTCATGTTGTGAAAACTGGTATATTCTGAAGGGCAGTGGCATTATAGAACATGAACTATATTTTTAAAGTTCTTCTTCTGAGGCTCTTTTTCAAGACTGAACTTCAGGGCAAAAAGAAAATAGTGTTGCTGGGGTTTGGGTATGCAGTAAAACAGAGTCTGTTACCACATGCCGAGCTCACTACTTAAGGCCCAGTACCCTACATCTGTGTTTAACTGCATTTCCCCCTTTGATAGTAGCAATTTGGAAAGTTGCAGTGCCAGCCAAATGCCTGTTTTCCACCCACTTTGGAAAAAAACAAACAAACAAGAAGCACCCTTGGACTAGAAAAAGAAGCACACATCAACAGTATAAAATGTGCCCCAAAGCAACATTCATTATTTCTTGTCCAACTGAACAAATGCTTTTTTAAATGCGAAAAGCAACATGGAAGATAATTTCAAAGTTAGTATTTTTAGCCCAATTAACTGTCCTTTGCCCTCTGTTCTGCTTCAAAATACTTATGTCCTAGTTTTCCTTACCCACATCAGCTGCTTTTCTGAGTACCTCTCCCCTCCTCCATGCATATTCATTGTAGTCTGTACTGTTGTCTGCAATACGCTTATGTAAACATAGCTTTTATTCACCTGATGCAATTGTCATCACTGAGGCTTACGGCTTCCATCCGCTAACCTAGGCTTAGTTCTAGAAGCTTCTAGCTTCCGTACAATCTAATCTGAGGCAAGAATACTTCCAGCCTTTGAGACCAGCTTCTGAATAAGTTCACCACTTTCTCGTTCTTTCTGATCTCTGGGTGGCTGATTCAACTCAGCTTTTCTGGCTCAAACTCCTTTCCATGCTGACCGATTCAATCTGGCTTTTCTTGGGTTCTCCTGAATGGCTCCTGAATGGTTCTGCCTGGCTTCAGAGTAACGTTGGCAATATGTTCTAATTTTCTGGCTTCTTCTCGTTATCCGGCTCATTCTGTCTTCACCCGTGTGGGGCTTGTTCTCTCCTGTACCTGTCTCTGTATGACTGTCTTGGTAAATTTTCCCTTTCTCCTCTTTTCTCTGTGCTGCTCTCTTTTAAGTATCCTCTCTTTCGTCTCTATTCTCATGAGAGTTGGGTATATCCTATTCTGTCAAACCTTTCTAAAAAAAAAAAACAAAATAAAACAAAACAAAAACCCTTTCTCTGATTTGTCAATTTGTCTCCCTCTCAATTAGACATCACTTTCAAACAAGAGTACTTCCTTCTACAAACTAACTTTACTTTCATCGTTTGGGATTAAAGGTGTGTACTAAGGCTGAGCCACACCACAACGAGAAACAGACTTTTCCAATAAACAGCACAATTTTGGAGTTCACAGTGTGATCAAACATACTTCAATGCTCTTACCCCAAGACAATGTGAGAAAGAGAAAATATGTTTGGGGTGAAAAATATTAATAAAGTACTGTGGGTGTTAAGCCTTATTTTCTGCACCTATGAGAGGAGGCATTAAATCATAACTGGGCTGTGTTCTGTCTGAGACCCAAGACTAATCTTAGGCAAGAAGTATCACATCTTTAAACTCTCTACCTGAGCTCAGGATTTGTGGATTTGATTAGTTGTTTGATCCAAGGCTTTTCTGATTCATCTCTTCATATCACGTTCCCTCTAGAACTGATTTTGACCTTGTGGGCCTAGCTATCCTGGTTGCTATAAGTGGAAATCTGTGCTAGTGTTTGGGGATCTTATTGTCTTACAGTGACTCTTGACCTCTGAGAAACTTTTTCCCTGTTGCTTAATATGTTGTCATGATCTATGCCCTTAATATTCAAGTGCTTATACAACTGTTCTGTTAGTTATTAGTCTGGGCAGTGACCAGGATCTCTGCTTTGGTCTTACAAGAGGAAAATTATGACAGTCTGAGGGCAGCCATTGGTTTAGATAAATTGATAGAGAGAATAGAAACTTCCATCAGTCACCTTCAAGAATCATTGACTTCATTATTAGAAGTAGTACTATAGAATAGGAGGGTTATGTGCTGCTTTAGCTAAGGAGTGTTGCTTTATATAGACCATTCTGGGGTTGTTAAAGAGTCAACAGACAAGGTGAGAGAAAGGCTAACTAAGAGGAAAAGAGAGAGAGAAAGAACAGAGTCAGGGCTAGTTTGAGTCTTGGTTTAACTCCCCCCTTGGTTAATCACCCTCACATCCACCCTGTTGGAACCCCTAATTGTTCTCCTGCTATTGTTGACTTTTGGCCCCTGCATTTTGAACCACTTTTGTTAAGGACTAATAGGTACAGTACAGCTAATGATCTTAAAGCAGAGATACAAAGAGATAGATACAGAAGACCAGAAGTATGAGCTATCAGAATGCAGCAATAGCTTCAGGATTGAAGCATGCACAAAGGGAGAATGAAGAGGTCAGTTCAGGAACTTTGGAAAATTTCATAAGACCTCTCTCCTCCTGAAAGAGAAAGGTCATAGAGCATGTAGGCACTCCTCCCCTCCAGAAGGCAGAGGCTAACTACATTCCTCAGACCACAGGGGTTGGGAGAGGACTAACCATTGGCCACCTGCAGACAACAGAAGTCCTTACCATCTCAATCCCTAAAGAACCATTGTTTAAAAGTCACACTGTTCTGCCAATCACATTGTGCCTAATGGCTGCTGCTCTGAAAACTGTATAAAAACTCACCAAAACAATTCCTTAGAGCATAAAGAAATTCAAATACAAATAAACAACAGTAAAATGATTGGTTATCTTAGAAAATGGTAGAAATTACAGTGTGCAGACTCTGTGTGTTCACTCATCCTGACTTCAGAGATTTTGTGCTCAGGTTTCTAGTTCCTGTATAGTCTGGTCTCAGCTTCTCTTCCTCACTCAAGGCACTGTCCTGCAGGACAGGACACTCACTTATGACTTTGGGTGTCGAGGGGCCCATGATGAAAGTGCTCCTAATAGGAACCTGAATTCTTCAACTCCAAAAAACAATATCTCATGATGCTAGTTCTTTCAATAACACAAGATAAAGACAGTCTCTGGCTTAAAACAATCTGAAACCTTTATACTTATATGAAAGTAGAATTTTGCAAATGAAATCCCAATACTGTGAAATTCAGTAATTTGTTCAGATAATTTCTTTTAAAATATTTTCTTCTTCTCCTCATTATGATGATGGTGATGGTGATGGTGATGGTGATGGTGATGATGATGATGATGATGTGGTGTGTGTGTGTGTGTGTGTGTGTGTGTGTGTGTGTTTGTGTGTATGCATGTGTTTGTAACTGGGTGTGTGTGAGTGAGTGCGTGTACCTGTATTTCATGGAATAAGTGTGGAGATCAGAGGACAATTTTCAGGCATTGTTTCTCTCCTTTATTTATGGGTTCTGGATTTGAACTAAGGTCCTCAGGCTGGCTGCCAATGTTTTTACTTGTAGAGCCATCTCCCTGACTTCAGATATTGTTTCATTACTACATCCTCAAAGAAGCTAGAGAGATGATTCACTGATAAAGCTCTTGATATAAAATTTGTAGTTTAATCCCAGGAACCCACTTGCAAGTAGAATAGGATAGACACCACAAAGTTGTCCTCTGGCATGCATATTACAAAGAAGAAGTGAAGCCTGCAATGTTTTAAATAATGGACTTATTTTTACTGGTGGTATTTGTGACTCATAATGCTGTCATACATTTGCTTTATACATTACCCTGAAATGTATTTGACTAGACTGACTTTTTGCAAGGTATTCTAAGCAATAAAACTATACACAGTGCTATATTACAGGAATATCTAGAAGATTTTGGGATATGAGGAGACCATAGTATTCTGAATTCATTTGCATTAAAAAACTGAAGTATCAGAGAATGTCGAGTTGTCAGTCAGAAACTTCATTTAAGAGGGGGAGTCAGTTATAAAGAGCTAGAAAAACTAATGGGAGAGAAATATGGACACAAATAGTGAAAGATGTCATCGAGAAGTAGGAGCTAGAAGAGAGAAAAGATCATGGGTTCCTTGGCATGACCAGACATATAGGTAGGCCAGGGATGTAGGTGGGCCAGGGATGCAGGTGGGCCAGAGATGCAGGTGGGCCAGGGTTGCAGGTGGGCCAGGGATGCAGGTGGGCCAGAGATGCAGGTGGGCCAGGGTTGCAGGTGGGCCAGGGATGCAGGTGGGTCAGGGATGTAGGCAAGTGATCCTGATGCCTTTCCATCTGATTCTCCAAAGCTCTCAGACACATCCTCAGCTCTGAAACAGAATATCTGCTGTGGCCTCTCCTCACTCCCTGCCCCCATTTCCAGGGGACTAAGCAGTTCCTGGTGGCATACCCTGCTTTCCTCTCTCATGTGGAACTACTTCAGCACCCCTCCCCACTTTATCCCTAAGCCTCAGCTCCTAATACCTAGAAACTCATTCTATCCAGAACGTTCTGTGGCCACACCTGGAAGGATCTCAGAAGAATTTTCTACCATGTAACCCACAGTCATCAATTCTCCTAAGATCCAGAGAGAACAATAGAAACTCAGGAAAGGAACATCTACCCAAGAAACCCAAGGCCAGATATTATCACCTAGAATAGCAATTTTCCCAAATCTAGATACCTATGCACAATCATTAATAGCCAGAGCAGTAAGTCTCCACCAAAGCTCAACAATGCTACTACAGTAGACCCTGTGAAATGATGTATAGTTGTAGCACAAAACTAGGACTTAAAATATGTTAAGGTCTCTTAAATGAATATGTTAGAGGCTCTTAAAGTGGAAATGACTGTTCTTTAACAGGAATCAGATAACAGCAAACAAACAGTAGGTGGAAATGCACAAAACAGTTAAAGACTTGCAAGTAGAAATAGAATCAATAAAGAAAACCTAAACGCAAGGAAAACAGTTTGAGCATGAGTGCTAGGGGAGACTTTTGTAATGATTATGCCTAATAAGTTAGGCTTTCCAGGGATTTTCTAAAATCATCCAGAAGCAAAAATTGACACTGTCTATCCAATTTGGTAATGTCATTAATTTGTAAAGAAAAAAAAGGGGGGAAGAGTAGAAGAACCCCACCTAGGACTTCAGGCATAAGTAGAAGTGAGTATCAGACAAACAATTCCTCCACGGGGCCACTTAGGCTAGCCCAGTCCAGGAGCTAGCCCAAACTTTAAGCACCAGGGGGCCCTTGGGAGCTAGCCTGAGAAGACTGTAGTAGTGAATTGTTAATCTGAGCTCCAGATTGTGATATCACTTCTAGACTCTTGCCAGAGCTTTCTGGATTCAAGAATGAACACACACACACACACACACACACACACACACACACACGTCAGGTTAATTTTGATGTCCCATAACTAGCTCAATGGTTGGGCACTTCCAAACCTCCCTGCAGCTAGCACACAGCCCCCTCCTGTATTCTTGAATTAATATTTACTAAATCTATATTTTATAGACATGGATAAAATTCTTTAAAAAAACAACAAAAACAAAAAAAAAACCAAAAAACCCAGTCTTTTTCATTACGATTTTATTTCAATTCTAAGCCTATATTCTGTATCTTAAAAATAAGATAATCACAAATTTCTAAATACGTATGAGGAAAAATATCTTGATGCCAAGGGAAGAGGATTATATCTGTGCAACTTGAGTCCTACCTCATGAGGGGGAGGAGGAGGGGGAGGGAGAAGGGGAGAGGGAGGCAAGGGAGAGATTGCAGAGATTAAAAACAAAGCAGACAACTTTTGATTGTGTCTAAACCCCAGTCAAGGTCACAAAGAATAGAAGTTTGTGTTACAGCAGAACTCAGTGCTGGAAGACTGTCAGGCCATTGTTTCTTTCATGTGCTTCCTGCTGAAACTTCTGGATGAAAGCTCCTTAGTCATAGAACATGAAGATCTGTGCAGCATAGGCAAGTGGGTGCTCTTCACATGGAGAAAGAGGGGAGTTTGAGTGGGGTTAGTAATATGGCTCAGTGGGTGTGGGCTCTTGCTGGCCCACCTGATGACTGGAGTTCTATTTTGGCACTCTTGTGGCAGAAGATAACCAACTGAAAGTACCTTGACCCATTAGCTAGAGAAGTGAAGACATCAGATTAGAACCCATCGGAAGCAGCACTATAGACAGCAGACTGTAACACGTTAGCTCAGATGCAAACCAACTCTTATTCATTTGTCAGCCTACAATATGGAGTGCATATGTCATACCAAGAGGGAGCAAAAACCAAAGGCTTTACAAGTGTTACAAACCTTTGACTGATTTGGATATTTTTTTCCTATTTTTTCCTAGATAACTGTGTGTGTGGTACTTATAGGAAAGAGAAATCGAAATGTGATTAAAATACAGCTTTAAAGGGACAAAATTTCTTTTCTAAAACTGATCAGTTCTCCCAATTTGAGTCCTTTGTAACAAGGTACTGCCAATATTTTTATGTGTATTCCATTGATTGTGACACTTAACATCTTTTACATCCTAAATCCTGTGAATGCGATTATCACTATAGTGACAGTGAAGTGGATCTTTCTTAGTTGATAAAACACTGACAAAATCAGACGTGGGGAGGAAAGAGCTTATTTGACTTACACTTCTAGGTAACAGTCCACTGCAGAGGAACTCATGTGGTGTCCTGGAGGTAGGGGCTGAAGCAGAGCCATAGAGGAAGGCTGCTTATGTGAACTGCTTTCCTATACCAGGACCACATACATCCCCAGGGCGGGCACTACTCGAAGCATGCAGAGACATTCCATCTCTATTATTAGTCAAGAAAGTTCTCCCACAGACAGGCTCACAGGCTGATCAGATGGAGGCATTTCTTTAACTGAGGTTCCCTCTTCCCATGTGACTCTAGCTTGGCAAATTGGTAGAAACTACTATAGGGTCAATTATATAACTTTTAAATCCTGCTAAGATACCCATTGGGTTCTTAGGAAACTAAAAGAGAATTTAAGATTCTCAATTTTACACATTGCATTTTCTTCATTATGTCAGTATATTTGATTTGACTATAATCTGTTTATACACTTATTTACCTGTATGGGACTCCAAGGAGCAGTAGAAATACTGTTAAGGCTTCTGGAACTAGATGTTGCTAGTTACAGTTACATCAGTGATCTGGTGCCTCTTGATTCTTTCTCAGTTGTAAGATGTAAAAGAAATAAAGAAGACATTCTCAAGACGTTATAAAACAGGAACAGTGAGCATTTGATGGTTTTATCTTTTTGAATTCATGCAAGTTAACACAGTGATCCAGCTGAATCTATTTATTTTTCACATTTTCCTCAGTGAATAGCCTTTATGATCCTGGAGTGATTTGTTTAAGTAATAATTCATTCTACTGCAATGGTTACTTTACTCTTTACAATAATCACTGTATGGCATAAAATGAGAATTCAGGAAATGGCATTCCATGATAATGACATCTATGGATAAATATACCTGTATTACATTAGAATCTTGCCAACAAAAAGAAAATATCAGTCCTGAACAAATCAGGCTCTAGATATCTGGTTCATTCTGAGTTGGGACATAGCTATAATCCTCTTCTCTTGGTATCAAGATTATTTCCTCATACATGTGTAGAAATTTGTGATTATCTTATTTTTAAGATACAGAATATAGGCTTGGAATTGAAATAAAATCATAGTGAAAGAGATTGCTTTTTGTTTGTTTGTTTTAGAAATTTTATCCATGCCAAATGAACAATTAAAAACACACCCAAAAACAACAACAAAAAAGACCAACAGAGCAACACACATTTTGTAGGATGTAGTTGAGATAGTACTGTTTGTAGTTTGAGGTAAATTTTGTTACTGTACCAAACTGTAGCTTCATAGTGCTGTATTGTCTCATCTCAATTCTGAATTGTGACTACACAATAACTCATCATGACATCACAACGTTCCACTATACCACCAACTATCATGCAGAGTTATTGTGTCAAATACTTCATATATAGTCTAAAACGAATTTTGACATTTTAACATTTCATTATGTGAAAACAGCACTCTATTATATCATACTGTTGCACTTTGAAATCATAATAATTCTCCACCATGACATCAAAGTGCTGCCATTTCATTCATGTGTTAAAAAGCTCAGCTGATAAGTCAGAAACTGTTTGCACTGTGTTATCACAATGTCCCATTTTGCCATGGCATGGCCCTTTGCACTGTCACAATTGTCCACTGTAAAACATTACTACATTATGACATCCTAACAACATTTTATATCATAGTGCCCAAATGTGACAGGATAATGACCCCAGTTTGACAACAGAATGTTTCATTTTAGCTTCATTACAGTGCTGCAGTGTACCATTACAATGCTTCATTGTGCCACACCCCAAATAAATTATGACATCACAATGCTGTAATAGGTTGCCACATGTTATATTATATTATCATATTGGGCCACTGTGAGCTCACATTGCTGCATTGTGACATCACAATGCCACATTGTCAATCACAGTGCTCCACAGTCATAAGTCCATTGTGCCATCACATTCCTGCACCTTCCATCACAGTGCTTAGATGCTATGTAGTAATTTTCTATTATAACCTTGAACTACTTCAGTTGTGACATCTCAGTGCACCATAGTGATATCACAATACCACACTAGGGCATCGTGGTGCTGAACTATGCATCACAATGCTTCATTCTGTCACACCCCTTGGACTGTACACTAGTATCTAAATCATTGAATTGTTAAATCACAGTGCTCCACTCTGTATCACAATGGTACATGGCACAAGACAATAATACAGCAATAGGCTAAGCCAGATGTTCTCCAGCATCTGAGCCATTCACACCGTAGAGAAGAAATGGGGACAGACAACCGTTTTGAGAATTAGTATGTGATACTCCGTCAACGGTATCCTTCAGTCAATGTGGACGTCCCACAGCTACTTTCATATCAGTATATGGAATCTAAGATGAATAAATACAGTACAATGGTTTTGTGTTAGAAGTCTTTACCACCTTGAACATCCAGTGAGTGCTAGGTCTCTCCTGGCTAATAATTTGTGAAAATTAGGTGCGTTTCTTTCTTCCTATTTTTTCTTTTATTGAAAATAGATTTTTAAATTGTGTATATACACGATGTCCTAATTATGGTTTTTCCTGCCTTTACTCATCCAAGACCCTTCCTACCTCCCCCCTCATCCAGAAACACCTTCTTTCTGTGTCTTTTAAGAAAATGAACAGATATCTAGTAGAGTATAATATAATATAATATAATATAATATAATATAATATAATATAATATGATTTAACATAATAGAAACTAAAACAACAAACAAAAAACCAGAATAGGACAAAACAACAACAACAACAACAACAACAACGACAGCAACAAAAAGATAAAGAGCCTAAGAAAAAGGCACAAGAAACAAATACAGACACAGAGACCCATTTGTTCACACAGTAAAGAATCCCATAAAAACCTCAAAACTGGAAGCCATGCTACACATGCACAGGAACTGTAGGGCAAAAATAAAAAATAAAAATGATAAAATTTGACAGAAAAGAGGAGAAAGGAAAGGCCATGACATGACCTGATGAGACAAGAAAACATCAGAGATGCTCCTAAATCCTTTTTCTGTTGGCCATCTGTGGCTGAGCAGGTGACCTACCATTAAGAGTAGTGTGTTTGAGCCCAAATATCCCTCAAAGGAGGAATGGATACAGAAAATGTGGTATATTTATACAATGGAATATTACTCAGCACTTAAAAATAATGAATTCATGCAATTTGTAGCTAAATGGTTAGATCTGGAAAATATCATCCTAAGTGAGTTAACCCAATCACAAAAGAATACACATGAAATGCAATTACTGATAAGTGGATATTAATGAGCCCAGAAGCCCTAAATACTCAAGGCACAATTAGCAAGTCAAATGATTCCCACGAAGAAGAAAGGAGAGGACCCTGGACCTCAAAAGATTGGATCCAGTTTTGTAAACCCAGAACAGAGAAATCGTATGTGTGTGTGTGTGTGGGGGGGATGATTTGGGAATGGTTGGGGTGGAGAGAAATTATGGGATGTATGGTGGGGGGGAACTGGGAAAGGGGAAAGCCTTTGGAATGTAAACATAGAATATAGAAAATAAAAATTTAAAAAAAAGAGAAGTGTGTTTGACTATTAATAGGGCATTTAGTTTTGATTCAGTGATAGGAAAAAACCCACATAATTATGTCATTAGATGTAGAACAGGCCTTTGACAAAAATCCAATACACTTTCATGAAAAATGTCCTAGAGAAATTAAGGATACAAGAGACATGAAAAAACATAACAAAGGCAGTTTAAATCAAGCCCATAGCAAACACAAACTTCAATGGAGAGGAAATTTAAAACATTTCCACTAAAATCAGGAACAAGAGAAGGCTGAACCCTCTCTTCGTATCTATTCTATTTAGTACTTGAAGTTTTAGCTTGAGTAACAAGACAACTGAAAGAAAGCAAGTCAATAGGAAAGGAAGAAGTCAAAGTATCTCTACTTGCAAGTGATATGATAATATACTTAGGTGGCCCTTAACTTTCCTACTTGCTTCCCTGGGTTACCTGCATCTCTGACAGGCTTGTTTGGCATGATCCCAGGGAATACCTGCTGGAGTTATGGGTGGGGAGTGATGGGTGCAGAGAGGAAAGGGAGACCCCTGCAGGTAGTCTGCTACAGTGATGAGGCTGGAAGGTTGGATTTGGAGGAGAGGTGGACACAGGGATGGGGATGGATGAGTGGGGCAGGAATCTGGAGGCGATAATCTTCCTAGATCTTTTATTTCCAACTTATAAACTTATAAAACTTATAAAAGAGACCTTTTTACATTTGTACATAAAACGAAGAAAAATTGATGGGGAAACGTCCCAACCTTTTACAAGCCTTTTAAACTGTGTGTAGTTTAGGTTGCTTTCCTTAGACCTTCTCCTATCTGCACTAAATCAAAAATAAATGTCATTTTTGTAGCTTCTCATTTACTTCAGAAATTCACTTCATGCCTACATTTTGTTTGCCTGACTATAGGCGTCAAGAAAAAAAATAACTGATTTTGGATATTTTCTTCTGTACTCAAACTTGGGTGGCCATGAAAGGAAAAAGGTCTCAACTCCCTTAAGGGATTTCTTTTTCTTTTTTCTTTTTTTTTTAACAGAACAACATTTATCATCTTATGAGCTAGAAAACTTGCAAAAATAGGCCCTGGGGTTAACCAGAGGAAAAGGGATTAGGCAGCTGAGAATACTTACCCAGATGTGCTTTGTGTTTAGAACTCCATCAGCTACCACAGTTAATACCAGGATACTTCTGAGGGCTGCCAACCTTCTCTCGAAGTATTTGCCCATGTGGAGCCAGAAAGGCTTGCTGTTGGTTTTCTTTACTGTTGTAGAGAAAGATTAGCATTTCTTCCATTTTTGTTGTTGTTAAAATCACTGAAACTTGAATTTGAAGAATAGAGAAAACATGTCACACTTCGTGGTAGAAAGTACAGGTTAAAGAACTTATTAAACTAGATATTTTCAAGTAGCTGCATAGGTTTGTTTGTATCTTGACTGGAAATTGTGATCTTGCCATCCTCTTTCTTTTTTTGTAAAAAAAAAAATAAGCATATTTTGACCTAGAATATGAGAATAATCTCTCAGGCTGCTTAACACTTTTACTCAAATCAAAGAGTTGGTTATTTTGGTGCTTCCTAAAAATTCATCAGAGTTTCTATTAATGTTTTCCCCAGACATATCTAACTGAACATAATTATGTTCAAGCACTAGAAATATATCAGCAACCTGTACGCATGCCCACATACTTAGGCATGTGCACATATGCACATAATTTACCATCTTCAGGTTCAGTTCAATGATGGGCAATGGAAAAATCACCTTTCCTTTTGTAACATTTCAAGTCAGTAAAATTTCAGGTTTTTTCTTTAATGTTTCACCTCCTATATTAAAATGTTTATTTTCTACTTATAGTTGACATTTGCTTTCATTTTTTGAGAATATATTTGCTTGTAGAATTGTAGGTCCATAGATGTGTGTGTGTGTGTGTGTGTGTGTGTGTGTGTGTGTGTGATGCCCATTTGTTTATGTGTTTGTTTTTATTTAAACTGTTTCAAAGATATTTGGTCTCTTTTTGGCTCCCTTTCTGGATAAGCCAATAGTCATTATTATTGCTATTCTTTTGTGGACTTGTTTAAGCTTTACCTCCTCAGGCTTTTTCTTTAGTCTGACTATGTCCACACTATTATGCACTTTTTTTCTAGATATTTTCAGTTTTTATATTAAAATTTGAATTTCTGGCATAATCATTCTGTAAACAGTCTTGTTGCCCTAACCTCCTTATATCTTTTCAGGCTATGCTTGTACTAAGTAGTACAACAATGCTCACCTTTTAATTTATTTACTGTTTTCTTCTCCTACTCTATTATTTGGCTTTTAAATTTTGATCAGCTATAAATTTCACCATCTCTTACTTTGTCTTTATGAATCTATTCTTTTTTTCTGTTTAATTATTTTTATTGGTTATTTCATTTATTTAAATTTCAAATGTTATCCCCCCTCCAAGTCTCCCCTATCCCCTCCCCGACCCCCTGTCTCTATGAGGGTGCTCCGCCAGCCACCTACTCACTCCTACCTCATCGTGCAAGCCTTCCCTTATGCTGGGTCAACAAATCTATGCTTATGAGATTTAAATTTTACCATATTACATTTTGATTGTCAAATTTTTAGCTGGGATATTTTTTTAAATATTTATTTAATATGTATGAATGCTTTGCCTATATGTAGGCATGTGTATCATATGGATGCTTGATGTCTACCAATGTCAGAAGAGGCATCCAGTTCCCTAGCATTGGGATTATGACTGGTTGAGAGCCAACATGGTGGTTATTGAAACGGAACTAGAGTCCTTTGCAAGAGCTGCAAATGCTCTTAACCCCTGAGCCATCTCTTTAGTCTCGGGGTCTATTTTTTAGTTGTTATTGCTAGACTAAGGCTTGTTTATATTTCCTAGTCACTTTGAATCATGCTCCTTCCATTATTCACAAGGAACAAGTATGTACATGCAGCTATGGAAACTTGACACTATTTGACTTTGAAGAACTTATTTTGCTTTTCAGTTTGTCTCAGTAAGTCTTCATGCATTCACCAATCATTATAGCCCCCAAATGGCATGAGTTACAGTTTATGCATTTTTCTGAAGTTCTTTAAGGACTAAAAAATGTCTTTCTATATTCTATCTAGAAATAGAAATAATCTCTCTTCATTTTGAAGAAGATCCTTACTGGATTTAGAAACACAGTGTGGCAGTTATTTTCATTTTAACTATATGCTCTGTCTTTATTAGATTTCCATAGTGAGTAGTAATTGTCACTCTGACTGCTGTTTCATTGGAGTAGCATTTCCTATGCTGCCTCCTTTTCTATTCTTGTACATTTTTTATTTCTGCTTATAACTGTTTTCCAGAGTATCATTTTCCTTCTTGGCTTTTAAAGGTTTAACTATAAAGTACTTTGGGTAGTCTTTCTCTGTTCTTAATATTTTTGAGTTTTGGAAATGTTATTTGAACTCATGGTTCAATGTCCTCCATGACTGCAAATTCTTGGACTTCATCTCCTTCTGTCCCGTCTTAATGTTGTAAAATCCAATTATGCATTTATTTGGTTTAATAACTATATTAGTATATCTCATATTCTCTTCTGTTACTTACTTTGGTGCCTGTATCTTATTACATATTTGTGTTCACACAGTCATGCATAATTGTACATGCATATGAAGGCTAGAGGTTGAAAATAGCTATTTTCTTGGATCATTTTATATTTTAAAGAAAGGGCCTACCATTCAACCTAGGTCACTAATTTGGAAAGACAATCCAATGAATTCTTGGGATTTGCCCATCTCTACTCTTCAGTACTGGGTACAGTTGTGTTCTGCCGTGCCCAGCTTTTCACAGGAGTTAGCTTCTGAATGCAGGTCTTCACCCTTGAACAGCAGGCATCTCATGAGATCATTTCTTTATTTTCTATTTCCATTTTATTTTCACATTAACTTGTGGATACAACATGAATGTAATGTTCATTTGGGTGGATATATAATACTATAAAAAATATATATGTTTATAGATTCAAGAACCCCTTTCTTTATCTCAATTAATTTTCTATGATTTATACCTTAATTCTTCAAAGTATATACAAGTTCAAAAATTAAAAATCTTTATTCTTCTTCTCTAGTTCACTGGTGTATATATATTCTTTCATCACCCATCTATATTCTCTTCCTTCCTTATAATCTTCAGATCTATATCTTTACTAAAGATACTAATTTTAAATGCTTCTGATAACCATAGCCTAGGCTGTATTTATTTTTTTTAATTTTTTAGTCAAACTAATATTTTTATTACTACAACCCTGGAATAGGTTATAAGGTTTGAATGTATGCCCACTGAGGAAATCTTAGACTTTTCAATCTATTTTTTCAAACCATGCATATAGCCCCATTGAAGAGCTATTTATTAATAAAGTCAACATATGAAACAGATAATGTAATGCCATGGAGTTGGAATTTAGAATCTTTCTTTAATTTTGCACACGTGAAGGCAGAAGTTGAAACTACCTATCTTCAATAATCTCAACTAGACGGCAATTCTTGGCATACAATTTTATATTATGCACTATTTATTAGCTAATCATGTGATGGCTAATCTTGGTTGTTAAATTGACTACATCTGAAATTACCTAAGATAAAACAATGGGCATTCATTTGAGAGATTTTTTTTTCTGCGATATTTCAAAGCAGAAAGATTTATCCTAACTGTGGGAAACATTTTCAGATGGCATTCTTGATAAAAGGACATAGAAGAATAAACTTTGTTTCTGTCTATTTGTTTTCATTCTTGCTGGAAAGCTCACCTTTCCTGTCCCTTTATTGATATTGGGACCAATATCTTCAGTCTCTCAAGGTAAACCAAAGTTCAGGACAAATTTTCCAGGCCTTTACTGCTGAATTGGGACTGTGGAAATATTCAGCTTCAGCTTCATAGATGAAACAACCAAGAGAGTCTCTGTCTGTCTCTCCAGTGTGAGACAGGCATTCTTGGACTATGGGTACCTCATCCTGTAAGGATTTAATAAATACCCCTTTGGCCTTTAAATATATATATATATATATATATATATATATATATATATATGTATGTATGTAATATCTAGGTTGCTGTAGAGAATTCTGACTAACATACTATTTTACTTCTTATTATTTCCTTATAAATCACAATCAGGTTTCTCTAGCAACTCTTACAAATATGCTAAATAAGGTTTAACTTTTTACCTAATATGTGAAGTTCTCCATTATAATATTAATATGCAAGGAATGCCACACACGCTTAGGTTCAGAGTGGGAATCTAAATGAGTTTCATTATTTACAACCCAATTATGCATTAGATCTGCAGGCTTAATAAAGAAAAGAGTAATATTTATCTTAGCATCAGTTGACAGTTGAAGAAAACACACTACACTGAGAAGCAAAACTGTAGTAGAAAAGCCAAACACGACGGCTAACCATCACCTGCAGCTGGCTCATGTCACTCAGTGTGCAGCACACACTGGAGTTCTTTTAGGAATGCCTATTTTTCCCCTGGTTGATTTCAATATGTGGTCTCCTGAAGGGAAAAGTTATGAGTGTTAATATCATGGGAAGCTTTATAGAATTAAGAAAAGCACATCAGCAGCAAATCAGCCAACATAAACGTTGTCCCGCGAAATTAACCTTGGAGTCCCATGCTGTTACCTCCCATTGAAAAATAAATTTAGTGTCAATTATAAGCAAACATCAAGGGAAATTTATTGAATAATGTGTTCTTTTCAATAAACTGTAACCAATTACTCGATTGCTTGGGATGCTCACAAAATTGCTCATTCAGGAACAGTGGAGGGGCAGCAGAACGCGACAGATGAGAGTTGACGGCTGGTCCTTCTCGACCTCAATTGCCTGTGCCTGCGTTGGTTGCCATGGAGTGCAATTGATATGTGTTGGAAGACTGAATCGTGATTGCTGATAGCATGTTGTTAAATTATTGGCCAGCCTCTTTGTTATCACAGTTTCCTTGTTTATTGTTGTCCCAAGATAATATTTGTGGAGTATGTATAACCCTTCCAAATTTAAACCTTCAATATATGACATTATTTTTAATTAACCCAGGAGATAAACTTGCTGAGGCAGTTTTTTTTCTGCTGCACTTAGAAGTCTCCCTGTGTTCTTCTATGATATTTATATTACATCAGTTTAGTTGTCTTTTGCTTAAAGCAACACAAATCATTATTTGGCTTTAATAATTAATACTTCATCAACATTACAAAGTGGGCCTAAAGTTCCAAGCTTATTATGCTTTTGTGTTCCTAAATCTTTTCTATAGTGTACACCTCCTCAGACTTTAGCCCTGACAATTGGAGTGCAACAGCTACAAGCTATAAATGCTCACATTAGATAATTGAGAGGAGAGAGAAAGATATCTTCCTAATTTATCTCATGTTGAAAATATGACTTTTCCCTGTAAGTCTCCCGCCACACTGTCCTTCCCACATTCCGTACACTGCAGCTCAGCCTCCTTCTGTGCCTCTTGGTTCTCCTTTCTTACCTTTTGTAATTGCTCTTTATCTTGTCTCTTGGATAATTGTCTTCCTCAGGTCAGTAGACTGTAAGAGGTCAGAGATCACATTTTCTTGGCTATTGCTCTCCCTTAGATTTGATGCTTGTGGCTTTGTAATCTCTGCCTGTGGCAGAGAAAGATTTGCTTTCTTTACATTTGACAATTTTTCTTGGCTTCTGAAAGTGACAGCATTCTTATGTCAACTTTCTTTTACTTCTAGGACCACCTTCCAGCCTCTGCCCATTTATTCTCAAACTCCTTTAATGGTAACAGAGTTGGGGTAGATAAAACAAAACAAAAGGCAGGGCTATTTTTTTTTTTCCGAGACAGGGTTTCTCTGTGTAGTCCTGGCTGTCCTGGAACTCACTCTGTAGACCATGCTGGCCTCGAACTCAGAAATCAGGCATGCACCACCACGCCCAGCGGCAGGGCTATTTTAATGTGCTCTACTTCCACCAACTAATGATGTTGAATTAATACCAAAATGATAAATGAAATAAATAGACTCATTGTCTAACAAAGGAAAGAAAATATGAAATTATCTATGATTTTGTTTTGTTTTTATCTGATTTCCCAGCCACAATGTTCTTACAGTCTAACAATTTACTTTTTAAAGATTTTATCTATCTATCTATCTATCTATCTATCTATCTATCTATCTATCTATCTATGTGTGCATGCTCACTCACTTGCCGATGCGTGCGTTCGTGTGTGTGTGTGTGTGTGTGTGTGTGTGTGTGGTATGTGCGTGTAACTTTTATTTTTTCAAAATCTACTTATAATGATGGTTCTTAAATGCTTTAACCTCCCCACTAGCCCAACACCCACCAGAGGTATGGGGAGGGGCAGGGTAGTGGACCTGTTTAGAAAGGTTCTTTGGAGCAGCTCTTGTCTGTGTTGTCTGGAAATGAGCAGTTTAGTTCAAAGGTTAGCAGTGGAATCTCGATCTACTCACAAACACTTCACGGATATATCAGCAGTCCAGGTCAGTAGAGTTGGGATAGCAAACAGGAATCAGCAGCAGTGACACTCATTACCTAGCAGAGACGGCCAGGCCTCAGCCTCAGCAGGAGGGGTCAGAAGGAATGCCAGGAGAAGTTTGAGTTTATATAATGCAAATATTTTAAATCCAATGATATGAACATAAATTATTTTGCTGGGTTCCAAAATTTGATAAATGCAATAAAGAAGACAGTTGTTATCTTATATCAGCTATAGTATCAAATTCATATTTGATTAGTTGGTATCAAAAAATAAAAAGAAGAACCTAAATCGTTAGCACAGTTATAAATGGTAAAAGTAAATTTTGTTTGTTTTTTGTTTTCCTCCAGCACAATTGCCAGGGGGTATGGCGGTGCACACCTTTAGTCCCACCAGTTTGGAGGTTGAACAGGGTTGTAAATAATATGTCAGGCTGGGTTGTATAATAAGATGCTGCCCCAAATTCTACCTTTTCTACCCATACAAAACCTGCATGTCTTATAGTCTCATTCATAATTTTACCTAAACTGATATATAAAAATTTATACATATACAATATATAATACCATGGTGTTGTAATTAGATCAGGCTGGCCCTGAACTTAGATTCTCTTGCTTCTGCATTCCAAGTGCTGAGATTAAGCCCATGTCAAACTGTCAAACTGGAAGGCAATTTCTGACTGCACAAAGTTATCTTCTGACCTCCACACATGTGGTACATCACACACACACACACACACACACACACACACACACACAGAAAACTTCTTTTATAAAATGATGAGTAACTGAACAACTGAACAATGAATGGAAAAAGTAAGATGATTTAATATAAAAATACAGGTTAAATGTTAACTTCTAGAAGGAAAAAAAAACCATAAACTAGGGATCCAGTATGAATCATATTCTGGATGTGCTGCCCAATAGGTGTACTGTCATGCTTTAGATGCACAGTGCAAGCACATTGCACACTGCATAAAGGGCTCCATGTTCTTGCCTGCTTTGGCCTCTATACCGTTCTTTCATGTGAGCTACTCATCAATTACCAAGTCCAAGTTAAGAGTCCTATGCTTTGATGGTGGCATTTACAGAGTTACTATGAAAAGAATTACTGTTAGCGTCTTTGAGGTCAAGAATGAATTTGTAAATATTTCTTTAGTCTATGGAGTAGAACTCTCAAAAATAAATAGAAAGGAGTTGGGCCTGGGTAGTAGTAAAAAATTATGGTCATGTAAATTATGACAATTGAAGTGTATTCCATTTGTTAGACACTCTCAGCTTTCACAAGTCACAAAACACAACCATTGACAACTAACTTCTTGATAGTTGAGAAATAATGGTACATTGTTTTGGCGTTAAAGGATTTACAGTGATCTTATCTGAGAGCAACTTGGAGTCAATGGCATTTGCCTCCAAACATCATCATGGTGCAGGGGGCTGGTGACATGGCTAAGCAAGTAAAGGTACTTATTTCATTAATCTGGAGACCTGAGTTCGACTCCTGGAACTCACATAGAAGTGAATAGAGATAAGTGACCTCACAAGTTTGTCCTCTGGCCTCCATACACACACTATGATGTATGTGTGTATTATGAATATGCATATGTATATAATGTGTGTGAACATGTATATAATGTATATGAATATATATAATTGGTCCACATATAGAATATTAATACATTAATAATAAGATAATCATGGATACATATATATTAAGTTGCTTCTTCAACTGGTGAGTTTGAAAGAAAATTAACATTATTGAGTGCCTGCTGTGTAAAATCAATGTTTTATATTCACTATAAAATGTTTATAGTACCATGAAACAAATTATTATTTTTAACATGAGGAAACAGGAATTTTTCTTAATTATATTCTTAAAGATTTGAAGCAATCAATGTGTTGAGACATGGCCTCTTTTCACTGGAGTGTAGCTAAGCCTAGAGGCAGCAAGCATTTCCTGAAATTACAGAGATGAAAATCCGTTAATAAGTTCTAGTGTCAAGGTCAGACTTCGCACTGATTCTGCCCCGTGCAAGCCATGTTCATATTCTCTATCTAAAGGCAGCTGAAACACCAGTGGGAAGCTCATTACATCTCCATGGGAAGTGAATGTGGTGTTCCTTTCTCCCATAAATGTTCTCAAATACTGTTGCATCTTTCTCTACCTTGGATTTTTAGTTAGCCCTCTATTGTTAACTCCAGCTCATTTTTGTGACTCTGAACTTTTTAATTCTCCAAGTTTTATTTATCATTCTTGTTTGTCCCTGCTTTCCTGTTCATCTTCTGATTGCATTCACACAGTCAAAGGAATTTCAATATGGTATTTTGGTTGTTGCTGTTTTGCCAAGTACAGAACAGAGGATTGAAAGTATATCCATGAAGAGGCCATAGCTAAACTAAAAGAATACCTATTGAATTGTGGTTTAGGGGAGTTCTCAAGGTCACCCTTTAATTGGAAATTAGAATAAATAGCAAGGACTACTATAGAGCTTCCTGTGGTAAGGGAGGCAGCCAACTTAACCCCAATTCCATGACAGTCACCAGCAGGGAGAGTAGTATAAATGATTCATCATGGACAAAAATGCGAGGACTCAGGATGTTCTAGCTGGGGCATATTGACTTGGAAAAATTCTTGCAAGAATAGGCATTCTATATAATTGGATACTGGGACATATTTAGCTTCTCTGTTTCATCTAAAGGTAGTACTAGAGGTGAAAATTAAGGAATGTATATAATTGAATACATAGTGAAAATTTGTGCTAATTTCTATTAAAAAAACATTTTGGATTCTCCAGAGTTATTGATTTAGTCTCTGAGTTAGACTCCCATTTTCTATATTGTCACCTTTTGTCCATTACTATATGAGACTCTCACTTACATATACAGGTTATGTATCATTGATATTGTAAGCCAATACCATAGTGTGTCAGAACAAGGGACACACTTTCTGATAAATGGACATGCTAGCACGAGTCCATGTCTTCAGGAGTCTCCATCCTTCCATGGAGTCGTCACCTCCAGAGACAGCTATTAGAC
Source organism: Apodemus agrarius (assembly GCA_964023405.1). Taxonomy (NCBI): domain Eukaryota; kingdom Metazoa; phylum Chordata; class Mammalia; order Rodentia; family Muridae; genus Apodemus; species Apodemus agrarius. The sequence continues at coordinate 84,390,019 of OZ030011.1, forward strand.
TGCTCTGTTAAAAAAAAAAGCTCAGCTAAAGCAGAAAACTTGGAGGCCTCCCATCCTAAAGAGATAAGAAAATGGTTACTTTTGCCTTCGGAGCTACTTCTTTCCTTCTCTCCTCATCTCAGGGAATGAACTCAGCAATCCCCTAGAAAACTCCAAGCATATTATTAGATTTCTAAGGACCTCAGACTAAAAATTTACATCTGGAAAATGTTATCAGCTAGGTTAGAGGACTTGTTTCTTTGATTCATACAAAATTAGATAAATTATATTTGCTTCATTTTTATTAAGAATAACTGGGCATGCCATTTATATAGCCACTTTGAGGAGTCACCTAAGAGATGTGGCAATTGTTGGCACTTGCAAAACACCATCATGTTGAGTTTCTACCCCTTCTATTTCACTTCTCTGTCATTTCCTGCAGCTGCATACTTTGCTCCCCCCAAACGATAATATATATGCTGTAGTCTTAACCTACAGAACCCAGACTGAAGCATTAGGGTTCTGGTTTCCATTTTATGGACTACAACTCACTGTTCTGAGATGCCTGAGCAAAGATTAAATCTATAATCAAAAGATTATTCATTCATTTAACTTGAATTTGCAAAGGAAAATATAAGGTGGCCTTGGGATATATGTGTATTGTAGTGCAAGAGAGAGCAAGACTGAATATAATTATATACATATATAATATATATAATTATATATATTATATATAATATAATATTATTAAGTCATTTATGTGTGCCTATAAACTGAAGTTATGATGGGAATGGATTTTCTAGAAAGGGGTTGTAGATTAATAGGATAGGGTTATGAGTAACCTTGTGAAGTGTCACACAAGGAACTCTAATGGCACAATTGGTTAGCACAAAGAACTTCTATGACATAACACATACATTACTTCAGATGGAGGAAATGAAATTGTGTAGAAGCAGCCAAGCAACTGAGGTAGAATCACAGAAAGGCAGAGGTTATTGAAGACAAGAAGAAGCTATAATTGTCCATATAAAAGGTCATTGGTAACACTGTGAAAACCATTATGTCATGTAAAATCACTACAAAACTGTCAATTAGATTTCTGGCTGTGAAGATATCTGATTGTATTTCCAGGAAGGGTAATGGAGAAGCTCTTTCCTTGAAGTAAGAAGTATTGATCAGAAGACATATTGAGCATTAGGAAAGTTATAGAAGAGAAGGTGTGGGGTATTCTATGGAATCCCTGTAGTTTGGTGATATTAAATATAGAATCTAGTATGCAATTGTCTAAGACACTTGGCATCATTATAAAGCATGGGGCATTTGTCTTCTCTAACCTGGGAAGCATCTAGACCAATAGTTTTAGTAATAGCCAGTAGCCAGTAGCCTTTAGATAAAATGAAAAAGGACTTCTGGGAATAATTATATTTTACTCCTTGTATTTGTACAAAATGTGCATGGTGTGATGAAGTGTGTGTGTGTATGTGTGTGTGTGTGTGTTGTTCAAAAAAGAAAAACTAACCAATAAAACAAACAAACTAGCAAGCAAGCAGACCAAAAAACAAAATATAGGTACTCATTCAATTCTGAAAGAGGGTCCAAGATTTCAGAAGACAAAAAGGCACTTATATAGGGTGTATTTTAATAGCTCTGTTTGTAGATTCATTGCTTTAAGGATTTTTTAAATTGCTGAACAAAAATGCAAGACTGTAATTATGATCTCAAGTATGCTTGTACAGATCTGAAGTGTGGGAAGCCATGTAGTCTGTGACAGCAGTAAGATAATTACAGGCAGCATGCAGAATGTAATTGTGGGTGTGAATGCTAAGAACTAAGGGAAGCATGAACAAATATGGAATGGGAGAAAGAAATTAATGGAATCAAGAACCTTGAAACGACAAGTAGGTAGAAGGGTTTGGGCTCCCCAGGGGCAATTTTTAGTGCAAGCCTTGCTAGTTATCAATTGTCTTTGAAAACCATAGATCCAAAAAAATATTGATAAACACATAGGTTATTTCCTAGGACTGCAATCATCTATATCTTCCTCAACCTGTTCCTTGGGGTCAACACAGGAATTTGCAAAAGTAAAGAATTATCATAAGAAATGTAGCAGTATATGACTTATGTTATAAGTTAACAACAAATCTACAACACCCATAGTTCAGAGTTGCTGTGAAAACTCAGATTCAAAAATATTATTACAAGTTTAAAACTGATCGGTCTGGGTGTGGTGCTTCCTCTTTGATTTATTACCATCTTGTTGTGTGCAGAAGACTGAACTCAGTGTCTTTTACTTTTAGGCAGGTATTCTACTACTGTGATACATAATTATTCCCTGCCCCCAAATTTTCCATTTATCTTTTCCCTAGTCTGCTGTGCCTCCTCCCCCTTACCCCACCCTTCTTCACCATGCCTCCCCATCTCTGTCCCTTCTTTCTTTCTCCCTCCATCCCTTCATTTCTTTCACCCTTTCCCTTTTTCCTCCCTCACCCTCTTTTGTGCTCTCTTTCACAGAGTCCCCTCTCCTCCTCCCTCCCTCTTTTTCTCTCTCCTTCCCTCCTTCCCTCTCTCCCTTCTTTCCTTCCCTGCTTTTTGTATGAAGTTCTAAACTCCATATGGAGCAGATTAGAGGGTTAAGCAAGGCTGGAAAGAATAACCACATCAAAGCTCAAGTAAGAGGGTTGCTCAGTCTATACACTGTTCCTTCTCATCATGTTATTTTTCTAGCGCTATTAGCTCCATGTTGACAAATAACTCATATCTCTTTCTAAAGGCTTGCATTCAGGCTACATGGCTTCGAAAGCTTTTGATGAAGTGGATATAGACATAATGAGGACCCGCTGACAGCAGCTCCACCCCTCAGGACATCACACTGGCCTCTCCTCGACACAGTGGGGTGCTGAATGAATGGTGACTTGGGGGTTGCAGTTCTGTTGGGGTAGACAGCCTGCAGCACATTGGCCAACAGGCAAACAGGATAAAGACTAACATTTCTGTCAACATCCATGACATAGCACTGTGTCTGATACCTGGAGAGGAAGAGACCTAGCAGCTGGTAGGCCAGGTGCACACATATGCTGAGAGTTGATCAAAGGCCCACAACGCCTCCGATCATCTTCATATCCTCAGTGTATGAATAAAAAATACTGACATAGTGAGAGATGGTGAAAAAATATCTTTCAGGTGCTCATTTCTGGTTTTTAAACAAGAAGTCCTACATTTTTATTTTGTACTAGGAGTCACAAATTACATAGCTGGCTATGGGTGTGAGTGGTAAAATTCAAGCATGACTCTACACATATTATTCCTGGTTATTCCTTATTCAATTTGAAGTACATAAAACAATTGTGAGGAATGGAAGAAAAACAGACAACCAAGTTGAATGGATGGTCACTGAGTAATCCCAAGGGAGGACTCAACTATAACTGGACTTTACCTTTTTGTAGCATTGATCAGTAGAGTTATAAAGCTAATGACAAATTCTCATAGCAGATAATTCACAATGATCTTTTGCTCATAACCTATGACTTTCTCAGGGCAGGTTGTTCCTTGGATAATAATTATCCACCTAAGGACAAAGAGAGTGAGTGTCCTGTGGATGGAATATCTAGCATCACAAAACCAGAGTACATAAATATATGGTATACTAAAGAAGAATGCATCACAATGTTCATAAGAAGTTTGACGATAGAAAAAGGATTATCATTTCTTTTGGCTAGATACTTCTGAATTTTGTTAAGCCATCATTAAAGCGAAGTTTCATATTTGCTGTGACAAAGAATTACAGAAGCAAGACACCAGTTGGTAGTTAGATTGCATTATTGATTAGACTTGTAGACTGGGGCACTGTAAAATCCTTAAGGTGTTTTAACATATTTAATTTCATTTTAAAATAGTGGTTGCAATGGGTCCCTTAAAAAGGAAAAAAATATGTTAAATTCTTTACAGTGTTGCCTGACACAAATGCAGAAGGATTGCTTTTAAAATCCAATAGGAGTAGAGTGGTTTCCAGGGCATTGACAATTTTGTTTACCTCTTTTAAGAGAAGAGATGCCTCTTTACTCTTGTCCTGCCCTCAATTTATCTGTACATCAATTGTATTTTTTATCTTCCTGTCATATTAATGTATTGTGTTATCTTATTTTTATTTAATTAACATTTGAATAGTTTTGTTTATAGGAATTAATTCCTGCTTTCTTTAAACAGTTCATTTAAAAATAATGTGTTTTAGGATGTGATAAAAATGTGAGCAATTATATATAATAGTTTAAGCCATATAAACAGCAAATCTTTAAGGTACTAAAATTAAGTTTAAATAAAACCATACTGTTAAATCCAAACAGAATTGGAGATGCCAAATTTTCTTTTTTTTATGTTTTTATTGTATATTTTCATTTACATTTCAAATGTTATCCCCTTTCCCTGTATCCCCTGACTCTCGGAAACCCCAACCCCATCCTCCCTTCCCTGTTTCTGTGAGGGTGTTCCTCCAATCACCCCACTCCCATCTCCCACCTTTAGTTCCCCTACCAAATTTTCTAGTCTAAGAAAATTAAACAACAATTTTAAAAGTGCACTTCGAACATAGGATGTTAAGTAGATATCAGCAGAGACAGACATTAATTTTAACAAACTTAATAAAAAAAGGAGTTAGTTTGTACAAGTGGTACACTAAGATTTAGCCACATTAAACATAATATAAAAAGTTTTCCAAAATTAATACATAATTTACATACAGTTTGGCAGGACCCATTTTAAATAGCTGGCCCAAGAATGGACCACGTGGTTTCTAAATGATCCCTCATATTACTCTTTAAGCTTAAACTCTTAAGAGTGGAGAGATAAGTTATTTAATTCTTGGCTGCAAGTATCCACCTCTGTATTTGTCAGGCACTGGCAGAGCCTCTCAGGAGACAGCTATATCAGGTTCCTGTTAGGAAACACTTGTTGACATCCACTGTAGTGTCTGAGTTTGTTAACTGTATATGGGATGGATCCCTAGGTGGGGCAGTCTTCCTTCAGTCTCTGCTCTACACTTTGTTTCTGTATCTCCTCCCATAGGTATTTTTGTTCCACCTTCTAAGATGGACTAAAATATCCACACTTTGGTCTTCCATCTTCTTGAGCTTTACATGGCTTGCGAATTGTATCTTGGGTATTCCAAGCTTCTGGGCTAATATCCACTGATAAGTGAGTGCATACCATGTGTGTTCTTTTGTAATTGGATTACCTATTGGACTGAGCACAGGGTCCCCAATGGAGGAGCTAGAGAAAGGACCCAAGGAGCTGGAGGGATATGCAGCCCCTTAGGAGGAACAACAATATGAAACAACCAGTACCCCAGAGCTCTCAGGGACTAAACCACCAACCAAAGAGCACACATGGAGGGACTAATGGCTCCAGCTGCATATGTAGGAGAGGATGGCCCTGTTGGATATCAATGGGAGGTGAGGCCCTTGCTCCCGTGAAGGCTTGACATCCCAGTGTAGGGGAATGCCAGGACAGGGAGTGGGTGGGTTGGTAAGCGGGAGTGGGGTGGAGGGGGTAGGAGGGAAAGGAGTTTTCAGAGGGGAAACCAGGAAAGGGGATAACATTTGAAATGTAAATAAAGAAATTATCTAATAAAAAAGTTATCGAATTCTATCCTTGGTCTTTTTACTTTTGAGCAGTATATGCTGAATATATATATTATTTGTGTTTATGTCCTCTATATACAGTTGACATGTTATGTTAGGAAAAGAATAAACAATAAAAATTTGATCAGAGGGAAGAGAGAAGAGAGAGAGAGAGAGACTTCCAAGGTGACTGGAGACAATTTGCCTACCTCACAAATTCCCCTCTGACTCCTAAATTCTGAAAGCCAAGTATCAAGACTTTAATGGAGTAATCATTTTCATCCTTACAAGATAAAGTAGTATAACCCACCAGGGGTGCTCTTAATGACTGTCTGATGTACTTTATGAAGCAAATCCTCTAATCTCTCTCAAAAGGGCTAGATGAAATAAAACAACCCACCACGTCCACTTTGAGACTAGCAGTATACATTTTAATTAAAAATGTCTTGTGGAGTGAGATTATTATGAATCTCCCTGTCAATTAAAATGTACAAATATTGCCTTATTAGGTTATGAATGACTTTAATATCCCACAGGCCATTGATATATTAGAATTCATAGACTGCAATATGAACCTTCTGACTTTCCAATTTAATAACGGGATTCCCAGAACATGTCTTAGAGTGATTTGACAACCTCCCGGAGTGAAGGTTTATAGCAGCAAAATCTGGGTAGATCAAGTCCTCAGGACCCACTTATTGCTTTCTTCCCTGCAGATTTTGGCTTTCCACCCCCACGCTCAATGACTGTGCTTTACTTCACACCAGTAAACACTGGGGAAGGGTGTGCAATATTTACATACACTTAAGTGGCTGTGTAGATTTCAGCCATTTCTCAAAATGCTCCATCATTGTGACCTTCAGAAGTAATTCCACATACATTTTCAACATTGGCATCACTGGCACCTGTGGCCGGAAAGCCTTTTGTATTAGGAGAGCTCCTGTGAACTGGAAGGTACCAAAAATAAGAAGAAAATTGTGTCTCTATAGATGACCAGAAGTTTCCAGACATGACAAGAGGTGTCCTAGAGGATTTCAAGCATCTTAGATGTACTGACATTATATAGAGGAAGAAATTTTATTCTGTTCTTATTATACCCGGTGACACATGTGATTCCAGCATGCAGCTGCATTTACCTCCCAAATAGAAAATGGACAGAGTGAAAGAAGAGGTACATATAGTCACAGGACCTGCATAGACAAGCCTTAAACTAGTCAACTGTGAGGTACTAGTTCCATCGTCTAAATATACACAAGGTTGAAAAGGACTTAGTATCCTGACTTAAGAGGGGCTATAGATATTGATACGTCTATCTCATAGGGTTTTTGAGGATAAATATGGCTGATATGAAAGAACAATGAAAACTCTAGTGCTCAACTGAAACATAGGCATAGTTATTAGGGTACTAATACTATGGATAATGTCATCGGGTAGTGAACTGTATTCTCTTTCGATAAACAGTAATTTACAATTCAAAGTGAAGTGTTCCTGCTTCTCATGCACAAGTAACTTTATTCAGCTGATGGTTTAAAACCCTCCCATGTCTATGTTTTCTGATGCTAAATATTTTATGTTCAGAGTGTTGCTCCTATATAACTTACAATAAGCCAAATCACACAGTAGCGGTATTTGATTAAATGTATATTAATACTAGGGCCATGAGAAACACTTGGAAACTCTTGCCTGGAAATCAGAGCTTTACAGACTCATGGAAGCTTGTGGTTTAAGGAAATACTTTAAAAATGATTGTAAGTTATTGCATTAGCTGAGAGGTTCCCAGTCTAGCGGGATATTAAGATCACCTGCAGATGATTTTTGAGCTTTGGCTGTCAAAGCATTGTTCCAGATGTGTATAACTGAATTTTTCATACCTCCATGGAACTCGGCACTGATGGTCGATTCCAACATGCTCACATGCTGACAACTGGTTTAAACTTCCAGGTGCTAACAAGCTAGCTAGCAATTTATTTATGAAATTAGCAAAACAAGCAAGGATTTAGACAAAGTTTTCCAAAGCAGAAAGAAGAGAAACAAATAGGTATATGAAAAGGGAAAAATATTTTTCTTCTGTGACTTCTACAGGACAAAATGTGACCTCTGTAGATCTAACTTCAACCTTTGTAGTATGGATTTCTGAATATTGAAGAGCTAGAGAATACTGTGAGTCATAGTTTCTGCTTCACTATTCCTTATAGCCTTTTATGTTTGTTGAGAATTTTTTCCAGTTGCTACAAAGATTTTATCGCTTGTCACAGATTCTGAGTATTAAAAATCAAGTCTAGCAAAATAATAGGTAAACCTGGAACCCCACAAAAACATGTTGTTTAACATTTGCAAAAAAAAAAAAACTGAATTAATAAAACCTTTCTAGCAGTGTTGTGGTACATACCTTTATTCTCAGCACTCAGAAGGCAGAAGCATGCAGATATCTCTCAACTCAAGGCCAGCCTGGTTACATAGCCAGTTCTAACAGCCAAGAATACATAAAGAAATGCCCACTAGAGACCAAGTCCAACATTTAGCTCATGAGGACATTTTACATTCCAAATGTCAACAGCAATGAAGAAATATGTTTCCCAGACTTCAGATAAGAATCAAGTTACATCAGAAAAGACCATGGGAATTCTGAATGACCTCAACATAGTGGATATGATGTAATAAACCTTCTCCTGAACCTGCTGTAGTGTGTTCCATGCCATGTTAGAATGCATATTTCAAACTGAAATTTAAATAAAGTCTTCCTCACTTAAAAAAAAGAAATTCCCATATGAATACCCACCTCTCCCTTCCCCCCATAGCCACTGTGTGCTTTCATGGAGGTTTTTCTCAATATTGTTCCCTCTTCATTTATACAATAAACACATCTTTTTACCTGACTTTATGGATAGAGAAATTCCTGATGTTTCTCTTTCTGTCTCTTGTAATAAGTCTGAATGCCACTTTCTATATGACAGCCAAGTCACTGTGCATGATGATTAAGTATTGTCCTGAATAATTGCAATTTAATGGCAGAATTTTCAAGTATTTGGTGGAACCCAGAAATGTCACTAACTGAAGAGTTCTTACATATTTGCATTATTTTACAGTGGATAAAAATATTCCACTCAGTGATATACTTTTGGTGCATTATTTAAGATCATATTAAGCATGCAAACAATTGAAGGCAGAAAAATTAAATAAATAAAAGACTTATGATAGATGAGAGATGTGAGATGTGTTGATGGAGATAAAACAAATAGTACGTATAGATGAGAAGTACAGGCCCAAAGAGGATTAATGCCTCTCAAATGCACACTAGTGTCCTAACCTCCAGAAACACAGCATGTGACCCTATTTGGAAGTAGTCCTGTTGAAGCTGTGAATAGTTAACATGAGGTCATACTGAGAAGGATGCACCCATACCCCAATGACTTAATATTGTCATAAGAGTGAGACTATCTACACAGATACACATTTCAGAAAACACGACACGTGAAGATGGGAACAGAGCGCGAGTGATTGCCAGGAGTGGAAGACGTTGGATTTCTGGCAAACCTCCATATTTGAGGGAAAGGGTATGCAATGGATTTGCCTGAGAGCTCTCAGAGGAACTAAGCCATTGGCATATGGCCTTCAGCCTCCCAGCCTCCATTCCCTGTGAAATCATGTGTTTGTCTCTCTTGTTTAAACCACAAAGCATAGCCTAGTTATGACAGTCCTAGCAAGTAGGTCCTGCAGAATTTAGGCACCACATGCTCTCGTCGCATCCAGGATGTATGAGCCAGGTGCACGACGCAGCTTCCCTTGGCGTCATGGGGTATCGGATGCACAAGGCCTTGGAAGCTCACGTATAGCTGGCTCTTCATTGGTGCTAAGAATAACATATCCTTTTGAGAGTTGAAGTGACTTCCTGATACTCAAATGTCTTCTACTAGAAAACGCATCGAAACACTTCTAAAAGAGTTTCTTTTGGAAAAATAGGTGTCATATTCTAAGAAAGTAAGTAAGTCTTGATTTCGCTGATGACATAATCAGCATCTCACATAGTCACTTTTCTTTCTGGGCTGTAATTTTATTTAATAAACAACTCAACTGTGTCTTGATTTACAAATCAATAAAAAGTCTGTTTAGTCTCTGTAAAAGTCATTGTAAATGCTGGTAAAATATTTTTAGCAAACTTGACTTTATCGTTATTATAGAATTCTAAAACGTTTTAAAAGAGAATCACAAAGAATATAGAAAATAAAAAAAATTAAAAAAAAAAGAAACTCTGAAGTTCTTAAAAAGGAATCTGTGAAGTGGTGTGTGTTTAGATACGTGGCGCTCAGGGCTATCATTTGTTGGTTGGCTTACTATTTTCAGTTGGGACTCCGTTGAGGCCGGGGTCAAATTAACTCAAAGCTTTTCATCCTAGCAATTTACCTTTCTACTGTTTATTTCTGTTTCTCTAAGTAGGAATTTAACATTCAAACATAATATTTCAGACAGGCAAAATGGAACCTAGTATCCTGATTGCTGATGAAACTGAGCATGATTAAATAGCATACGGCAGAGCCTACTCATCCCCAGTGATGAAGAGATTAGCTACGCAAAAAGAGAGTAGCAATTAATTCATCCATTTTTAAAACAGTCTTTGTTTGGGCTTCAGGATATTGAGACTTATGAATAGAGCCCAGTTATTTCCACAAGTATTTTTCAAATCAGCAGGTACCTCTTAAGCCCACGAAACTCTGGCATTTGCCACACCAACATGACGACAGGCCAGTTAAGTTTAACCTCTTTTATTTATTTATTTATTTATTTTTTTTTTTTTGTTTTTTTCGAGGCAGGGTTTCTCTATGTAGTCCTGGCTGTCCTGGAACTCACTCTGTAGACCAGGCTGGCCTCGAACTCAGAAATCCGCCTGCCTCTGCCTCCCAAGTGCTGGGATTACAGGCATGGTATATTCTCAACAGACTAGTTAGGGAGAAAACCATATAAATAATGTATCAGTATACTGAGATAATAAACCATATCAGTATACTAAGATAGAGACATTCAGAGGGTAGATAAATTGTCAGGACAGAAGAGAAGTACCTTAATTTGTTTCACTCTTTTCCTTTTCTACTTTGTCAAGAAAACCCAGAAGAAGGAGATTGAAAGGGAACAGATTGAGCAGTAGAAAAGAGCCATGCAACTAGTTGCCATATCCAATGCAAGTGGTCCAAAATGGCTGACATGCAGAGTAAATGTTAGACTTTGAACTGGAAACATCCCCCGAAGCCCTGTGATAATATCAGGGCATTGCATCACAAAGACTCTGACCTTACCAGTAGGCCAATATACTGACAGATTTATAATTTGGTGACATCATTGAGAAATTATGGAAACCAGAAGGTGGGACCTGAGATTAAGAACCCCAAAACAGAAGTTCAATTTCGCCAGTAATCAGACGATTATGTGGTTGTGTGTTTATGTGAGCATTTTTCTCGTGAGACATTCAGGGCAAGTAAAGGTCTAAGGATGGAAGTGATACGTAGGGTGCCACTAAAGGGAAGAGTTCACCATAACCCTCATTATTTATCTGAAATCAGATTGAATTCATCTAAGTATTTATGATTCTGCTGAGGAAAAAAATTTCATAGTAAAAAGAAAAGTCATGTGTGGACAGTTCTGTTGGTGCTAAACTCCTTTACAAGTCATGTTAATATGTTTTTTACAATCTTTTCCATTTTATCCACAAGAAATAGCAACTCACTTTGTCTCACGCTTATTTTAGTTGCTCCTAGTTTTGTCTAGGAATTTCTTATTTTTATCCTGGTATATGAAAAGCTCTGTTCATTCTAATTACTCCCTTTAGAAATAAATATAAAGTAAATCAAATTCAATGTATCTAACAGATACTTATGTTGAAAGGAGTAGTATACAATGACATATAAACATTTGAGTCATCAGTTCATATTCAATTAAATGCCCCTTTTCTTCAGCATTCTATCTACTTTCATGAGCTATTTAATCCAGTTAAAACCCAGAAAGATTAATGGTCCCTTGACCATTGGGGCTTGGGTTTTTATACAAGTTAGGAACTGAAAATGGTGGAGTCTGTTATTTCCTTTCTCTTTCTCCAGTTCTCCCTGGAGTTTGAGAGATGAAGGGGAGGATTGGGATGCAAGGATTATTCAAAGTAGCTGATTTCCATGTTCTAGCCTTGGTGTGCACTTGTTTCGTTCTGCCTTGCTGTATGTCCATCTTTTGCTAGGATCTGCTGATACTGCACCAGTGTGTGGCCGTGAGTCTGGAAGGGCAGTAGGACTCTCCATATTGTAGTCATGCCTTCCTCCAGCCTCTGTACAATCTCTGATTGGGAAATACCCTTGGTTTCTTGCATATTTGCATTTTTCGTCTTATGTTCACTGGGCCCTCTGCCTCCTAGAACTCATAGAAATATATTCAGCCCCAGTTCTATGTCCATATGTATCTAGAAATAGAAGGAAAGCCCTGAAAGGCTTCCAACAACACTCTCACTATTGTCTTTGCTCTCCATGACAGCAGAATGAAGAACAAAGCTTGCAGCTTATGAAAGGACCAGCCAGAGTGAAAGAACACGCTTTTTTGTTTGCAGTCACCTGATCCACTTTAGATGCTCATCTCAGAACAGGCTGTCCATTTGACTTTGAAAAGATACTGTAACCACTGTACTTAAAGTGTGGCAGTATATTCAGTGCTCAGCTGCCTCTTCTCACCAAAATGTGCATGTGGATTTGTTGTTTTTGTTGCCTAATCCTTATATACCTTATAGCAATGGTAGTAACTTAAGATCTATTGCTTCTTCAATACAACCTTAGAAGGTTCCCCATGCCACGGTTGGCTGCCTGCAGGACATTCTCTTCAAAAGGAATATTTCTTTTTAAGCCTTAGGTTTTGAGACTCCCCAAGTCTAGTATATCAAAGAATGTTCCACTGAGCTCTCTGTTACCAAATTTGGATGGAAAGAAACAGTGTGATCTGAAGCAGAAGCCACTGAAAGGTTTCTACCCAGGAGATACAACTCCAGTGCTATAAAAGCTTACATTCTGCTCTGGGGACACTGCATCCATTGGACAAGATGTCAGCTGTTGACAGGAAACCCTGTCAACGAACAACCTTAGACTAGACATTGTTGGAGACAGTGTAGATGGAAGAAAGATTAATCGCCTGGGAGTTAAGCCAGTCTATTAATTTTGGTCCATTACTTAATAGTCTTGCAAGCAAGTTGCTTTGATTCTATAATTGAGGTCTTCCTCTGGAGAAGGAGGGTAATCTTGAGATGATCTTAAAAGGCTATAATTCTGTCACTTGGATTTATGATGCCATGTACAGTAGGAAGGACAAGGGAAGACTTTGTGACAGTTTTCCCAGTATGGTCACATGAGGTATTTATCTAAGGCCCTTCACAGCTGGATTTTATCACTTTGGACCAAACTTGAAATTAAATTGTTCTGGGCTAGATTTCATTAATTCTTAGAAATCACAGAAATGTTAAGTAACCACTGCCAACATCATTAAGGAGCTGAGGCAGCAGGGAAAGATGGCCAGTGTGCACAAAGGGGTGGGCTAAGTACTAGGAAAAAATCAAGATAAATCCAGTGCAACAAGAGTGACATCAATCTCCAGACCCATAATCACGTGCAGATATACATCAATCTTTTCTCTCCATCTCCCCTTCCTTCCTCCTTCACTCACTCCCTTCTGATGTCAAGATTTAATCTTATTATTAAATGACTTTATTGTCTTTACCTATTATTTCTTTGAAACAAATATGTTCCCTTATCAGTATTATCTATCTATTATCTATCTATCTATCTATCTATCTATCTATCTATCTATCTATCTATCTATGTGTATAAAATACACACACACACACACACACACACACACACACACACACACATAAAATACCTGAGCCCTCCCTCCCATCCAGTATTATGAATAGGTAATATAGAAATCTTTGCAGTGTGGCCACTTTCTTCCCTTTCCTTATCATATATTGCCAGGAATGGTTTAAAGTACTAAAATTTTATATTACTTTATGTGATGATTAATCTTGTCAACTTGACACACCTGGGAAGAGGGACCTTTAGCTGAAGATTTGTCTTCATCAGGTTGGTCTGTGGGCATGACTATAGGGCATTTGTTAATTGTTAATCAATGTGGAAGGCCCAGCCCACTGTGGGAAGTGACATCTGTAGGCATATAGGCCTGGGTTGCATAGAACTTCTGCAGACAACCACACTGGAATCTGTTCTTCAGTTTTGAAGTTCACAAAGGGATATTGTTGATGTACTCATTATGTTTGAAACTGTGTTTTCCTGAAATCTTAGCAGATTGACAAGATAAATGATGTATGATGTGTCTTCTGAATAATGGCTTAGAGAACCTTTTTGTTTCTTTGTAAATTACTATCAAGAGGTCTGCAGGTCTTCCACATTTTTCTACCCACAATTTCAGCCCACAATTTCACTCTCATCATGACTCCTTCAACTAAGAAAGGAAATCTGTCTATCTGGTTCTATTTATTACTCCCTCTTTCTTATATCTTGAAATATTCTCCTTCTGTTGACTTCTTGCTCCCAACAGTTTTGGCTTCAGCTTGGGAACCTTAGAAGCCATCTTTTGTCAAGGAGTAAGGTAGGATTTGTGGGAGGCAATCCCAGGGAACTGGGGGAGAGACAGCACATGACCCTGAAGAGCAGAATAGCATATAGCCACATGGCTCACCTGCAGCTCCATTCTCTCATGGCAGAGTGACCCCCATATACACAATGACACTGTGGTGGTTTGAATATGCTTGCTCCACAGAGTGGCACTATTAGGAGGTGTGGCCTTGTTAGAGTAGATGTGGCCTTGTTGGAATAGGTGTGGCCTTGTGGAAGGATGTATGTCACTGTGGGGGGTGGGCTTTGAGACCCTCCTCCTAGCTGCCTGGAAGACAGCAGTCTTCTTCTGTATACCTTTGGAACAAGATGTAGAACTCTCCAGTGCCATGCCTTCCTGGTTTTTGTTGTGCTTCCTGCCTTGATGATAATGGACTGAACCTCTGAATCTATAAGCTAACCCAAATTAAATGTTGTCCTTTCTGCTTTTTCTGGCCTAGGTTGGAGAGGATGTACCTAATCTTGTAGAGACTTGAGGCCCCAGTGATGGGGGGATGTCTCCAGGGAAAGTAGGGGCAGAGAGGGGAAGTACCCTCTCAGAGGCAAAGAGGAGGGGGAATGGTATGAAAAACTATGGGAGAGGGAATTGGGAGGGGGCAATGTCTGGAATGTAAATAAATAAAATAAAAATTAATGTAAGGAAACAAAAATAATAAAAGATCTCTCACACTGCCAAATAAGAAAATAAATAAATATTGTCCTTCAAAAAAAAAAAAAAAAGAAAGAAAGAAAGAAAAAAGAAAGCGTTGGCCATGGCTGTGATCAAGCCAGTAAGTAGCTTTCCTCTCTGGCTTCTGCTTCAAGTTCCTGTCTTGAGTTCCTGACTTGGTGTCCCTCCATGACGGAGAACAACCTCTAAAATGAAATAAGCCACTTTCTCTCCAAGTTGCTTTTTATAAGAATGTTTATTAAAGCAGTGAAAAGCAAACCAGAATTGTATATTACCTATGAAATGAGAAATTACAGCACAAAACCAAAATGGAAACAAAAAGGTATGTAAATATATTTATAGATTGTCTATGTGTCTATATTTCCATCATTCAACACTGGCTTTGAATCCCCTATTCTTCTGACTGTACTTCTCTTATGTGGATTATATGGGAATCACCATACCAGGCTAGAATTATTTTTATGCCACACGATCGTTAGTAAGCTACAGTTAGTAGCAGTTATTTTAAATTGGAAGTTACAAGAGTTTCATAATGTGACCAAAACATTGTGTTTAAAAAATTCCATGTAGAAAATTGTTATATCTGAAATAATATTAGGCCAAACTGTGATAGTTTGGGTTTGCCAATAGAAAGACATGGTTCTTTACATCCTTTGAAATGTGTCTTGTTTCCTAAGATCTGTAGAATGAGGATGTGTAAAACACTTAAGAAGCACAAATCTCTTGTATTATTACAGTTATATTTTATGGTCACCAGCATTTAAGATTGCAATTAAAAACAAGAAATCTATTTTATACTATTGAGAAAAAATTAAAAGACTCATTGTGTGTTACTGTTAAGCTTGAAAGTGAAAGTGTGATTTCCTCACATCATGATACTTTGTCCTTATGTAGTGATTAAGAGCTAAAAGAGAGCTCCCATGGCATCTTTTCATTAATTCTTTTTTAACATGTCAAAATCACAGAGCCCAGCATAAGTTGAGCCTTGTACCTACTCTAATGCCAAGTAGTTAGAGCTTCTGCTGAATATTTCATTCAAAACTCCAGATAGAACTTCCCAGTTCTCTCATAGTGGTTCATAAGTCGACCACCACAAGCTAGCTTCATGGCATGCTCTTGAGTGACTTGCTATGTGGAAAAGGAACTATCTTTTCTTGTTCTATTTTGAATTGAAGTTAAAGTCTCTAATTACATGTTAACTCTTAACATATTAGCTTCCTATTTTCAGCTTCTAGTTTAGAAGTAGGGAGGAGCAAAAAAATGTGCTTTCACCAGTGTTCATTGAAACTTTGAGTTGTCAGCATATTTTATGCTACTGACTGCAACATGAGCAATCACAGCTATTTCATAGGCTGTGAAATTGGTGGACATAGATAGGGTATGCAAATATTATTACCAATATGCTGATTGGATGCTCATTGAATAGTGGGATATTTTAAAAGTTTATTTTAGGACTTGAGAGCAGTCCCCATTTCCAAATAGGTACTATTCGGAAAGTAATTCAGCCTTCTAAACACCTTCTGAAATATTCTTTCTAAATGGTACAGCCTTGGGCGTACCTTGGAGGTTTCATTGGGGGCGTTCTCAGGTTTATAACTCTGAGAGACTTAGCAATTATTTAACAATAACTTGTTAGGAAACCAAAAGTAAATGTTTCATAAAAAGCCAAATGTGTTTTTTTTCTTGTCTAATCATTTTAAACAGTGGTAAAGAGATATAAACACTTATAACAAAGTAAAATAAGGTAGATTTGTTATTTTACCCACCACTTATATGACCGTTTCTCCTGCTTTTCCAAACACATTTTCAAAGGTGTCCGTGGATGGAGCGGCTGCGGATGACAAGCCGTCTGCCCCAGCAGCCAGCACTCCCGGCCAATATTACGATGGCGGTAAGAGAGAACTGTCATGCAGGACTTGCTCTCTTTCCCGGGATGGCTGTGCTTTTTCCTTTAGCTTTTCACTTCTTCAGTTTGATGTCCTCTCACTCGTCTCCTTTTTGCTTTTGTGCTCGTACATTCAGTGTCACATTCACAAAATCATTCCCAAGCCAGTGTCCCCAGGCCTGACACCCACAGTCTCTTCTAGGGATGCATGGCTACTGATTTTAGGGTTGGCTTGCCTTGTCTTTGAGTCAATTTTCAGGTAAAACTAATATTCTAACTTCAGATTTCTGGGTGTGGCTATTCCCCTTTGCAGTGCCGTTCCTAGAGGAGATTCTTCTTTCCTCCGTGCATATTCCCAGCACACATTTCCACAGAGCAGTTAGCTGTTTAAGCTCACATTCACTTCTGCTCTCCCTTTCCCCCTGCACCATCAATCTGATTATCTACATGAACACAGCGTCCTATTTTGATTACAGTCTTTTTATAATATATTTTGTGATCCAGATGTATTCTTTGTTTTTGGTTTCTTTCTCAAAATGATTTGCTCGTGTATATCTCTTTTCATATATAGAAATAGACAATATTTTCTCTTCCTATAAGAATGTCATTGGTATGGTATCCAGGATTGCATTGAAACATCATATCTAGATTGCATATGAAATACCATATTTCTATTATTTGGGGAAATAATAGAAACTGTAGGAGGTGGAGCCAAGCTGACTGACATAGGTTACTCGAGGCTTGTGTTCTAAGCTTGTTCTTAGTTTCTTGTCCCTTTTTCTTTGCCTCTTGTCACCTTCAAATGTTAAGAATGGGTTCAGAATCAATGGAGCAAAGGACACTGGACTGAAACCTCTCACTTTGTGAACCAAAACATATTTTCCTTCTTTTTAACTTGATATTCCTAGGCATTTAGCCATAGCAACAATAAAACTGCAGTATGGACACCTTAATGTTATCTCTTCCAATTCATCACTGCAGAGTGCTTTTCCATTTGTTTATGTGTTCTTTGATTTCCTTAATCGGTTTTATAGTTCTCAGTACAAAACATTTTTGTAATCCCTAGTTATGTTTATTCATTAATGATTTGATAGTGTTGGATATTGTGCTAAAACAGCACAAAATGTTAATATGAATGACGTCTTCTGTATTATGAGTTCCTCTAGAAGGAAATGCAACTTAGTATGTAAACAAATTAAATCTTTATACTTCTGCGTGTTTATTACTTTATTGTAGTTGTGATAAAACATGGTGGCTAAAAGGAACTTTGGAAGAGGAAGTTTATTTTGGCTTATGGTTTTGGAGAGATAAGAGTTCATCATGTCAGGGTATCAAAAAGGCAATGTATCAGGACATTGAGAAAGCCCATCTCAGAACATTAAGCACAAAGTAGAGATGGAACAGGGAATGGATCCAGGCTTTAAACTTCCAAAGCATACTGTTGGTGACACACTTCCTCCATTAAGGCCACACCTCTCCGTGACCTTTTTAAACAGTGTCACTAACTGGGAAGCAAGTAGTGAAAGGCCTGAGCCTGTGGAGGATTGCATCTCATTCAAGTCATCACATACAGTATTGCTGGCAAATCCCTGTCCCTAGCTATGAACTGCTACATATCAGTCAATAGCTGGCAGCTAACTCCGCAGCAAGTAAGGCAAATATCTCGTCATCTCATGCCCCATAAACACAGACAGTTAACTATAGCCAATCATATGATTTTCCTACTTTACATATGCGTCTAACCTATGTTAAGTCTGGTGTTCACACTGTGGGGTAAGGTTTGCAAAACTTCTTCTGCTCAGAGTGCTATTTAAATCATGAGTGATTTATTTTTGATCAAATACACTGCTACACTTAATTTGTTCACTGTTTTTTTTCTAACAATTAGATAATATTGTTTCTCTAACTTCCCTTTCAGCTTGCACATTGTCATTGTCTAGATAGTCGCTATGTTGCAATTTAATGGGATTCTTGGTTTTTTCAAAATGAATTATGTAGGTGATTTTTATAATAAAAGATCATCTTTTCTGCAAACAAGGACAATTTCAGGTCTTCGTTTCAGATTTGGAAATTTTGTTGTTTTATCTCTTCTTTCTGATAGTTGCTCTGTCTTCGGCTTTGATACTGTTTTGCATACAAGAGGTGAGAAGGGATAACCTTGTAACTGATGCCTGAGAAGGCCCTCCCTCTGGCCATACATGTAGTCTTGAGTGAGTACTTAGTTGCAGTCTTGAGAACTTTATCATCAGCATGTATTGAGTTTTGACAAGTAATTTTTCTGTACCCTACTCAGGTAATGACATGCTTTTTATATCACATTACATTAATGAAGTGATTCAGACTACTTCATTTATTAATTTATTTAATAACTTATTTTTTAATAAGTTTGTATTATTTATATAAATATAAATTTGTATTATAGCTTTATGGCCTATCATGACCTTAAGCTTGAATGTTCCTGTGCTACTTACAGTGCTCCTGCCTTTCTTGCAGTGCTCCTGCCTTCCTTGCAGTGCTCCTGCCTTCCTTGCAGTGTTCCTGCCTTCCTTGCAGTGCTCCTACCTTCCTTTCAGTGCTCCTGCCTTCCTTGCAGTGCTCCTGCCTTTCTTGCAGTGCTCCTGCCTTCCTTGCAGTGCTCCTGCCTTCCTTGCAGTGCTCCTGCCTTCCTTGCAGTGCTCCTACCTTCCTTGCAGTGCTCCTGCTTTCCTTGCAGTGCTCCTGCTTTCCTTGCAGTGCTCCTGGCTTACTTAGAGTGCTCCTGTCTTACTTGCAGGCCTTCTGCCTTACTTGGAGTGCTCCTGCTTTACTTAAAGTGTTCCTGACTCACTTGTAGTGCTCCTGCCTTACTTTCAGGGCTCCTTCCTTACTTGAAGTCCTCCTGCCTTACCTGGAGTACTCCTGCCATACATGGAGTCCTTCTGCCTCACTTGGGGTGCTCCTGCCTTACATGGAGTGCTCCTGCCTTACTTGGAGTGCTCCTGCCTTACATGGAGTGCTCCTGCCTCACTTGGGGTGCTCCTGCCTTACATGGAGTGCTCCTGCCTTACATGGAGTGCTCCTGCCTTACTTGGGATGCTCCTGCCTTACATGGAGTGCTCCTGCCTTACATGGAATGCTCCTGCCTTACTTGCAGGGCTCCCGTCTCCACCTCCTAGGTGCGAGGTCACAGGTATGCTCTTCCACTCATTGCTCAGAAATCTGAGTTTTAAATATCCAACCATTCTTTTACTCCAGGCATAAAATCTATTTGCTGTATGATTATTTTAACATACAGTTGGATTGCATTCATCTGCATAGTTTCTAGAAAATTAAGATGCAGAGCAACTGTCTTCCTTGCAGGACTTTCGTGTACACGGTGTTTTGTCTGAGCCACCTCCAGAGCTTCCTTCCCATCTCTGTCTTTTTATCTACTTGTCCCCATCTGCCCCCAGTATTCCACTCTCAGATCTCATGTTCTCTATTATCCTTATGAAACTCTCTCATTAAAATCCCCCTTTCCCTTTTCAGAACTATGGCCATGACCTCTACTTCCATTACCACATAACCACATGTTTATAAACTTAGGAATGAGACTCCTCAGTTTTACTATTTTTACATTTATAGTTACAAGGAGTACCATCCTAACCTTTTCTCTGTGTGTGATGTCTGGTTTTGATTCAGGATACCATTTTAAATGAACTTGGATGTTCTCTTCTTGTGATGGATAGTTTCAACTGGTGTGTGTGTGTGTGTGTCTGTGTGTGTGTGTATGTGTATTTATATGCATATATGCATATATGTATATGTGTGTATGTGTATATGTGTGTATTGTATATGTATATAGGTACATATGTACATATGCATAAATGTATGTATGTATGCATGTATGTATATATGCATGTATGTATGTTTGTATATATTTTCTTGTCTTTGGAGTTTTCTAAGGACACTGAATTTAAAACTTTAATATTATTTTATATGTAATATGTATTTAATGCTCATTATCTTAGCCATTTTCAGAATGCCTAACTTTAGTCACTCATTTATTTCTCTTTTATATTTTATCTCATTCCTCACAAAAATGAGCTAGCTCAGAGATTACCTTCTGATGTAAGTAGGGATAGGGCTGACTTGTATTATAGTTTGTTAGTTTGTTCTTAATAAGAAACCTCTGTGTTACCTTTTTCCTCTGCTGTAACACATGCATATGAACTCTTATCTCCATAAGGATGACTAAAACGTATTAACATAAAAAGTGCTTATCATTTGCATCCATCTATCCATCCATCCATTCCTTCATTCATTCAGGGTAGAAGAATATTTACTGAGAAGTATCAGGCACTGTTCTTCCTCAGTGGATACTTTATAAATAACACATTCAAATATTGATTCTATGAAGCTTCATTCTATTGTGACAGACAGAAAATGAACATAAAAACTTAGTAAAACTTAGTATGAGTTGTTTAGGTAGTAAAGAGAAAAACTAGTTGTCTAGAGCGTGTCAAATAGAGAGAATGTGCATCTGAAAGGCGTATAGTCTAAGTCATGGCGCAGTTGGAAGAAAGCTTAAACTTTATTCCCAACAATTTATTGAATGTCAACTCTCTGAAACATTTCATGGTAAGTCACCAAGAGAGCACACTGTTCTCTTTCAGTTTACATTTTAACTTCTCAGAAACAATCCTTCTTTCCTAGATTCTATGGCTGATGAAGGTTTTAGAAGTGACCGAAAGAATGAACTTAAAGAGGAAGCAATTAAGAATTAATCAAACGAGTACTTAGCTAGCTTCATGAGAAATTATTTTCTAAAACTGTAGCTAAAATTCTTCTGCAGGGCTCGGAGCCTACCAATGGAGATGGCAGGCAGTGGCTGAGGGTCCAGCCCTCACGCCGTTTCCATCCCTAACCAGGTACACGGGAGATGTGCAGACAGGCCTGCAGGGGGACTGACGACAGTGTGTATTGTGATTAGTTTCATATGTTGGGATCCACAATGAGAAAGTGAATCATATAAAATGAAAAGTTTTTCATTTGTTTCTTTTTATTCACAGCGATGTACTGCAAGTTCATCTGGGTACTGTAGTATCCTTATCTTTTTTTTTTTCAAACTTTTTCTGCCTTAAAAGCATCGTTGTGACTCCATAGCAACTAAAACTTAAAAAATAAATCACAAGACATTTGAGTGCTACTTCATGCATCCCATTGATTGACAAGTAAGTCTGTGCCATGTCACTTGGGAAGAGTGTGATTGGTGGATACTGAGGGGCTGGGAGGCAGAAGAGTGTGATTGGTGGCTACTGAGGTGCTGGGAGGTGGAAGAGTGTGATTGGTGGCTACTGAGGGGCTGGGAGGCGGAAGAGTGTGATTGGTGGATACTGAGGGGCTGGGAGGGGGAAGAGTGTGATTGGTGGCTACTGAGGGGCTGGGAGGGGGAAGAGTGTGATTGGTGGATACTGAGGGGCTGGGAGGGGGAAGAGTGTGATTGGTGGCTACTGAGGGGGCTGGGAGGGGGAAGAGTGTGATTGGTGGCTACTGAGGGGCTGGGAGGGGGAAGAGTGTGATTGGTGGCTACTGAGGGGCTGGGAGGGGGAAGAGTGTGGTTGGTGGATACTGAGGGGCTGGGAGGGGGAAGAGTGTGATTGGTGGATACTGAGGGGCTGGGAGGGGGAAGAGTGTGATTGGTGGATACTGAGGGACTGGGCGGTACATCATCCCTGAGCAGCTCAGTGAAATTGCAGAAAGCTTTGAAGTGTTCTGCTTACAGTCTTAACTTTGAAGAATGTAGTTTACATTTTGCTTTCCTGTGCACAGAATAAAGTATATTGTATTTTTACCTAAACGAGGAAAATAATTATCATAGTCTCAATGACTCTGCTAAACGAATGCAATCAAAACTATTATTGTGAATTTATTTCTAAAAATGAGCCTAGTTGTCATTTTTCCCCTTTTGGCTTACATTTTTTAAGTTTTACATTTTTTTGTTTGTATATGTTCATGATCTCGTGAGTGTATATATATGTGGGTATAATTGCGACAGTGCTCAAGTGCAGGTCAAAGGACAACCCATTAGAGTAGTGTCACTCTTCTACCATGTAGGTCCTGCTAATAAGCTCAGGCTGGCAGACTTGGAAGCCCATGCTTTCACTCCTGAGCCTTCTCTCTGACCCCTCTGCTGGCTTCTGAATCCTTTTTATATGTGCCATGTCCTGACCTTTCACCAATCTCCATTCCTTCATACCCAGCTTGACCTTTCTGTAAGAGGGTCTAATAAGCATCTCAAGATTAACAGGTTCAAAAGCAACTCCTGTCTCATTCCTGTCTCCATCTTGGTGAACCTAAATTCTATTTTTAGCCATTGTTTGGGAAGAAAAATAGTCATCCTGACCTCATTGATTACTTCACTCCCACAAACTCAACCCACCATTAGTTGGTCTAACAGTACTGCCTATCCACTTATTCATAGCAAGAGGCTGACAATGA
Organism: Apodemus agrarius; assembly: GCA_964023405.1. Lineage (NCBI taxonomy): Eukaryota > Metazoa > Chordata > Mammalia > Rodentia > Muridae > Apodemus > Apodemus agrarius. The sequence continues at coordinate 84,413,275 of OZ030011.1, forward strand.
TTTTTCTGTCACCAGGTTTAGCATCTCTCTGTGTCATTGTAGTAAGGCAAAGTCTCGTGCCTTTATCCATTTCTTCTGACTTCTAATGCAGTGCACATTCTAAATACCAGATGAGAGTCAATTTACATAACAATTCCATCTTAAGGGCTCTTCTGGGAAGGGTGAGAATACAGAGAACCTTAAAACACTCTGGCCATGTAATGCAACCACATATCTTCAAGAAAATAAGGCTTCTTAGAGAGTCAAGAATAGAAACCTAATAAGATATGTTTTAACAAAGAGAATATAATTATTTTTAATGAACCAGGGTTGTGTATATAAATAGTGTCAGAGATCAGAACATAGACTACACTGTTTGGGAGTTTGGGCTTCCAAGAATTCATTTTAAATAAACTCTGTTGGAGAACAAATATAGTAAAAGAAGACAAATGTTGGAATGGAGGAAACATTCATCTATGCAACACATCACAGATACAAGAAGGATCCTGAGAGCTAAAGCATTTGGGGAATTCAGAGGTTTGGGATTGCAGGCATTAACTCCCTTTTCTTAGTCACAGTCTTCCCCATAGGAGCATGGAAGATGTACACCGAAGATGATTGGAGCAGCTGTGGAGATTCACAACCATCAGCAGAAAAAGTACAGAAAGATAAGTCACTCAATTCTTAAATTTAAAAGAATTCCTAGTTGCAGATGATTTGCTTCCTTTTATGAAAATTAAAATCTCCTCATAATATTCTGATACATAAAAGTCACAGAAACTTGAAGACACATTCAAAATTTTCATTTAGCTCTGGTTATATTCTTGTGATAAATGTTTACCAATATGAATCCTTAATTCTTTAACAATCCAAGCATATTGCCTATATATCAGTTATCTAGATGTAATCATTATGCTAGAATAAAGGGTATTTGAGAAGATGCAAAGTTTTGCTTCTTCTCCTCCCTGCCCCCCTACCCCTTGTTGCACATTGAATAGACAGACAGGATCGTGAGAATAGCACATATGTGGAGCATAGCACAGGCTGGAGAGAAGGGGGAGCACATGTTAACTAACCATGGGTGACTCACGTTGACACTTGAAACACATCTATTGTCATACTTTTTACTCACTAAAGATTCTGCCATTGTGTAAAAGTAGCAATGGGAAACATTGAGGTGCAGACTTCGATTCCCTTGCTTGCAAATTTCTACCTGAGATTGTGATCCTTGACACAACCACAGTATTTTAAGTATTAAAGTCTTACAATGGTATTTCAAAGAGTTTGGACGTTCCAAAATTTGTATTAAGTGCCATTCTTGGCATCTACTTCTATAATCACAACATAATTTTATTGTTATAGGTGGGAAGTAAATTTCACAGCCCTCATTTCATGGTAAAAGACATTAGTTCCCTGACAATCTGTGGTCTTACACTTGGCAAGTGGCAGAGTGTCTTCAGCTGACACAGTTGGCTCAGAGAGATGAGAGATGCTGAGTTATCTCAGGGAATTAGAAGATAATAAGTCCTTATTTACCTACTCACCTTTCAGTGCCTATTTTAATGGTTCTCTTTGATAGTTTTACAGTCAAGCTTGAAAAACTGAATAGGTGTCTAATATTAGTAAGGAGGAAGAATGTTCTCCTGTTGTGTTTTTTCACACTACACATGTTCCACAAATGTTATGTATTTAGTTTATCACGATTCTGGTAGAACAATGCATCTGGATTTCCTTGACCATACGAGTCTAATCTGTGTCTATCTCTAGATTCTTCAATCCTATCACAGTCTTATACTTTGTCCCCTTCCTTACAATTTTTAATTTAACATTTCGTTTTAGTTAATAAAGAAGAGTTGTCAAATATTTTAGATATTGCAATGGGCACAATGTAAGAGATACCTTACTATGCTTGTAATAAGCTATCTTACTTGTTAGAATGTTACTCTGATAAAAGTAACTAGGAAGTGTGATTCTAGCTGATGGGAATATGGCTGGCTGGGGTACATCAGCTATTCTGGTCTTCAGCTCTATAGCCCCAATGCTCCCCTCTACTGGCATTCTGTGGTATGTCCCAGGACCGGCTAGAGACTCGGCATTCTCGTGGAGGAAATATCAGAAAACAAAATTAGAAAAATCATTTATGTGAAGTCTGACTTGTTATTCCTTAAGAAAAACATAGATTCAAATATTTCTACAAAATAATAGAATGTGGAGTACATTCGTCTTTAGTACAGTTTTCCCTAGAAGACTGAATTGTCCAACAGTTATGTGGGACTTTTAAAAGACATATATAGAGAATAATCATAATTAAAACAGAATAAAGAAAATTTAGCTTACTAGGATTTTGCTTTCCTAAATCTTGGTGAAATATAATGCTTCCTAAATCTGTAAATTTACTCTCTATAGTACAATGATTTTTCAACTGAAGATGGAAATATAAAAATTATGAACTTGAAGTCATTTTAAATAGAAGGCCAGTTTTGAAATGCTTCTCAGTATGAATGACAGACCATTAAGTCTGCGTCTCTTAAGGCCGAACACTAAATGGGAAGCAGCTGATTCTTTGAAGACCCAGAAGACAGGAGAGGGAGGCATTTATTCTTTGGTGCATGGTGTAGTTCTCCACAGCAGGGAAGACAGTTGTTGGGAAATGGGAGGAAGAAAGGTCCAAGTTCGCAGCGGTGTTGATATCCTCTAAATGCTATTGTAGAGAAAAACATATTCTTGCAATGAGGTGACTCAGATCTATCATCACAGAGTCATATCAGATATGCAAGCAGTATTCCATTAGAATACTGGTCAATATTCATAAGGGGGGATTCAGGTGTGGTATGCTGCCTATATGAATACAGTTTCTCTGTAGGATACAATTTTGTACTTTGAAATTAATATTTTATAGTCTTAGAGGAAAAGCTGACACACAGAACTAAGCTTTCCTTTCTAAAGATGCTAGAATGAAGTCCCCAAGGAGCTGGCTCGAGACATCTAGACTCTTTCTCAACAATGATGCCATGATTAACTCAGGGGTATTTCCCAATATCTGTCTGGTAAATTTATTACTTTTTTGTAAGGTCATTTCCCCTACAGATTTACTTGATAGGTAAATAAAGATAGAAGGGAACCAAGAAGCCCCCGAGAGGCCACTGTGAAGACCATGAAGCATAAACTGCTGTGGAGCTCCTGAGATGTTGGAGACTCCAGAGCCATGAGGTCTGCCCAGGAAAGATGCATACAGACGGTGGAGTCAGCCTCAGAGATGTATGTATGTATGCTACAGGAACAAAGCTAGAAAGAGTGTATGAACCCTTTGAAACTAAAGCTCAGATACTGGACATGGTGTTCCAAGATTTTGTATTTGTGCTTTTGGTCTTTGGTCTTGCTTTGGTCCAGTCTTTTCTCACTATGTTTCTATTCTTTCTTTTGGAATGACAATGTATATTCTGGAATATGTTGGAAGTATGTAATTTGTTTTTTTAATTTTAGAGGGGTCATAGTTAAAACATTGACTTTAGTCTCAGAAGACACTTTGGAGTTTGGAACAATATTGAAAATCTTACAAACTGTAGAGACCACTAGATTACTTGAAGCATCTGTTGAAAGACAGAATGGAGAAAGAAAAGAGAGACTTGGTCTAACCTTAGATGGGACTGTGTTTATTCACAATGAAGGGGCATCTTTGTCTTGCAGATGGCCAAAATGCCTCCGAAGATGGGATGTGGCCCCTTATGGGGGGAAAATGACTTCCACAGACTGCCAGGGAAGCTGGGAAGTGTAGTCTTTCAGCAGGAAACTTAGAGGAATACAAAAATTCAGGTCAGGATTACTATAGCTATTTTCTGCTGATGAGGTGTTTTTATTTTATTTTATATTATATATTATAGTATATTTTATTTTATATTATATATTATATTATAGTATATTTTATTTTATTTTATTTTATTTTATTTTATTTTATTTTATTTTATTTTATTTTATTTTATTTTGTCAGTGAGGCTCTGGGTCCATTGAAGAGGGCTTATAGCAGGGGAGAGTCTTAACTTGATTGCCTGTGATGGATCAGGGGCTTGCTGTCTTGTATTCCTGAAGAGACTTAAAAAATAGAGAGCTATAAGCAGATCATTTAGTTATAGAGTAAAACTGAGAGTTTTTCTGAGAAGGTTAAGGGAGGGGGAGGAGCAAAGGCAGGAGACACAGAGTGGGTCAGTGAGAGAAGGTCAGTGAGAGAAAGTCGACATAGAGTTGGTTCAGAGTGACAGTGACTGGTCTCATTGCCAGAGCTGCTGCACCAAAATAAACCAGCAGAAATCACAGGGAGCAACAAAGCTCCAAAGGAAGACAACTCTCAGTAACTGCTTCATGACCTACAGACAGGCGATGATTCCTCATAAGAGGGCCTCCAAGTGGCCATGATAAAGCTTAACACTTTCTTTCTTTCTTTTTTTTTTTTTTCTTTTTTTTTTTGATTTCCAGGCTGTATCTTTTATTATCCTACAATGGTCATCATAATTATTTTTTTTCTGAATTTCTTTTTTTTAATTTTTATTTTCTATATTCTATGTTTACATTCCAAAGGGTTTCCTCTTTCCCAGTCCCCCCTCCCTATGTCCCATAATTCCTCTCCCCCCCAACTATTCCCCAATCATTCCCCCTCCCCCCTCGGTTTCTTTACGAAACTGGATGCAATCTTTACAGGCCCAGGGTCCTCTCCTTTCTTCTTCTTGGGAATCATTTGACTTGCTATTTGTGTCTTGAGTATTTAGGGCTTCTGGGCTCATTAATATCCATTTATCAGTGATTGCATTTCATGTGCATTCTTTTGTGATTGGGTTAATTCACTCAGGATGATATTTTCCAGGTCTAACCATTTACCTACAAATTGCATAAATTCATTATTTTTAATTGCTGAGTAGTATTCCATTGTATAAATATACCACATTTTCTGTATCCATTCCTCCTTTGAGGGATATTTGGGCTCCTTCCAATTTCTGGCTATTATAAACAAGGCTGCTATAAACATAGTGGAGCATGTGTCTTTATTGCATGCAGGGGAATCCTCTGGGTATATGCCCAGGAGTGGTATGCCAGGGTCCTCTGGAAGTGATATACCCAATTTTCTGAGGAACCGCCAAACTGATTTCCAGAGTGGATTTACCATTTTGCAATCCCACCAACAGTAGAGGAGTGTTCCTCTTTCTCCACATCCTTGCCAACACTTGTTGTCTCTTGAGTTTTTAATCTTAGCCATTCTGACTGGTTTGAGGTGGAATCTCAGGGTTGTTTTGATTTGCATTTCTCTGATGACTAATGATGTTGAACATCTCTTAAGGTGTTTCTCGGCCATCCGAATTTCTTCTGGTGAAAATTCTTTGTTTAGCTCTGTACCCCATTTTTTGATAGGGTTATTTGGTTCTTTGGGGTCTAACTTCTTGAGTTCTTTGTATATATTGGATATTAGCCCTCTGTCGGATTTGGGGTTGGTGAAGATCTTTTCCCACTTTGTTGGTTGTCGTTTTGTCCTTCTGACAGTGTCCTTTGCCTTGCAGAAACTTTGTAATTTTATGAGGTCCCATTTGTCAATTCTTGATCTTAGTGCATAAGCTATTGGTGTTCTGTTCAGGAACTTTCCCCCTGTGCCTATGTCCTCCAGGGTCTTCCCAAGTTTCTTTTCTAATAGTTTCAGTGTGTCTGGTTTTATGTGGAGGTCCTTGATCCACTTGGAGTTGATCTTAGTGCAAAGAGATAAGAGTGGGTCAATTCGCATTCTTCTGCATGTTGACCTCCAGTTGAACCAGCACCATTTGTTGAAGAGGCTATCTTTATTCCACTGGATGGTTGTGGCTCCTTTATCAAAGATCAAGTGACCATAACTCTGTGGGTTAATTTCTGGATCTTCAATCCTATTCCATTGATCCACTTGCCTGTTGCTGTACCAATACCATGCAGTTTTTAACACAATTGCTCTGTAGTACTGTTTAAGGTCAGGGATATTGATTCCCCCAGAAGTCCTTTTATTGTTGAGAATAGTTTTAGCTATCCTGGGTTTTTTGTTGCTCCAGATGAATTTGAGAATTGCTCTTTCTAGATCTATAAAGAATTGAGTTGGGATTTTGATGGGGATCGCATTAACACTTTCAAAGACCCAGAGCATAAGTCAGGAGTACAACCTCATTCATTGGGAACACTAAGTGGCAAAGTTATATGAGGAAAACTTTTACATCAAGGTTAACATGAGTTACATGCAACTGCACAGCTGGCTTGTCCACGAGTTCTGTAGAAGGACGCAGTAACTGTAATTAGATGTTTGTTACATTCATCTCCTGCATAAGGAACAGACACTGGAAGGTTTGTCAAAGCAGTCAATTAAAGTCAGCAGCCAATGCATGACTCCCAACAGAAAATGTCTAAGATTAGTATTCCCTTTTTTCACAGAGTGTCTTAGTTAGGGTTTCTATTTCCATGAAGAGTCACCATAACCACAGCAAGTCTTTTAAAAGAAAACATTTCATTAGGGCTAGCTTAAAGTTTCAGAGGTTAGACCATTCTTGTCATGGCGGGAAGCATGGTGGCGAGCAGGCAGCAGACATGGTGCTGGAGAGGTAGCTGAGAATCCTACATCTGGATTGGGAGGCAATAGGAAGTAACAGTGAGCTATCAAGCCTGGGCTTGAGATTTAAAAAAAAATTTTTTTTTAAAAAATTTTTATTGGATATATTCTATATTTACATTTCATTTCCCCTTTTTCTGGTTCCTTTTCCCCCAAAGGTCCCACATGCCCTTTTCTGTCCCCCTGTTCCCCCATCCACCCCTTCCCTCTTCCCTGTTCTGGTATTCCCCTACACTGATACTTTGAGCTTTTCCAGCACCAGGGTCCACTCCTTCCTTCTTGTCGGACATCATTTGGTATGTGAATTGTGTCTTTGGTGTACCAAGATTCTAGGCTAATATCTACTTATCAGTGAGGTATTCTTTTGAGACTGGGTTACCTCCCTTAGTATGATGTTCTCCAGCTCCATCCATTTCTCTAAGAATTTCATGAATTCATTGTTTCTAATGGCTGAATAGTACTCCATTGTGTATATATACCACATTTTTTTGTATCCATTCCTCTGCTGAGGGACATTTGGGTTCTTTCCAGCTTCTGGCTATTATATATAAGGCCGCTATGAACATAGTGGAGCATGTATCCTTATTGCATGCTGGGGAATCTTCTGGGTATATGCCCAGGAGTGGTATGGCTGGGTCCTCTGGAAGTATCATGTCCAGTTTTCTGAGGAACCACCAGACTGATTTCCAGAGTGGTTGTACCAGCTTGCAGTCCCACAAGCAGTGGAGGAGTGTTCCTCTTTCTCCACATCCTCGCCAACACCTGATGTCTCCTGAGTTTTTAATCTTAGCCATTCTGACGGGTATGAGATGAAATCTCAGGGTTGTTTTGATTTGCGTTTCTCTGTTGATGTTGAACATTTTTTAAGGTGTTTCTCAGCCATCCGAATTTCTTCAGCAAAGTGGCTGGTTATAAAATCAACTCAAGCAAATCAGTAGCCTTCCTACACTCAAAGGATAAGCAGGCTGAGAAAAAAATTAGGGAAATGACACCCTTCACAATAGCCACAAACAATATAAAGTATCTTGGTGTGACTCTAACCAAACAAGTGAAAGATTTATATGACAAAAACTTCAGGTCTCTGAAGAAGGAAATGGAAGAAGACCTCAGGAAATGGAAAAATCTTCCATGCTCGTGGGTTGGCAGGATTAATATAGTTAAAATGGCAATCTTGCTAAAAGCAATATACAGATTCAATGCAATCCCCATTAAAATCCCAACTCAGTTCTTCATAGAGTTACAAACAGCAATTCTCAAATTCATCTGAAATAACAAAAAACCCAGGATAGCTAAAACTATCATCAACAGTAAAAGAACTTCTGGGGGAATCAGTATCCCGGACCTCAAGCAATACTACAGAGCAGTAGTGTTAAAAACTGCATGGTATTGGTACAGTGACAGGGAGGTGGATCAATGGAATAGGATCGAAGACCAAGAAGTGAACCCACACATATATGGCCAATTGATCTTTGACAAAGGAGCTGAAAACATCCAGTGGAAAAAAGATAGCCTTTTCAACAAATGGTGCTGGCTCAACTGGAGGTCAACATGCAGAAGAATGAGAATTGATCCACTCTTTTTTTTTAATTTAATTTTTATTTTCTATATTCTATGTTTACATTCCAAAGGCTTTCCCCTTTCCCAGTCCCCCCCCACCATATGTCCCATAATTCCTCTCCCCCCAGCTATTCCCCAATCATTACCCCCCCCATGATTTCTCTGTTCTGGGTCTTATTTCCTTGTACTAAGCTCAACTCCAAGTGGGTCAAGGACCTCCACATAAAACCAGACACACGAAAATTAATAGAAAAGAAACTGGGGAAGACCCTTGAGGACATTGGCTCAGGGAGAAAGTTCCTCAACAGAACACCAATAGCTTATGCTCTAAGATCAAGAATAGACAAATGGGACCTCATAAAATTACAAAGTTTCTGTAAGGCAGAAGACACTGTCCAAAGGACAAATCAGCAACCAACAAATTGGGAAAAGATCTTCATCAACCCTCCATCTGACAGAAGGCTAATATCCAATGTATACAAAGAACTCAAGAAGTTAGACCCCAGAAAACCAAATAATCCTATTAAAAATTGGGTACAGAGATAAACAAAGAATTTTCACCTGAAGAAATTTGGGCTTGAGATTTTGAGAGGTCAAAGCCCACCTCTGTTATGAAACACTTCCTCTGATGAAGCCACACCTCCTCACAATGCTACTCCCTTTGCACCAAGCATCCAAATACTTCAAATAATTCAAATATGGGGGCCATTCCTATTCAAATCACCACCACTACCACGTATATGAACTTTGCATATTTGTTTAAAATATTAGCAATTGTTTAATGAATTTCAAGTAAAATATGATAATTATTTGTTAGAAACAATTTAATAAGGTAAAATTTTAAAAACTTAGACTATTACTTGATTTTTTCTTCATTAGCCAGTTTTTTATTTGATATATTCTTTACTTATATTTCAAATGATTTCCCCTTTCCTCGCTCCATGCTCCCCAAAAGTCCCATAAGCCCTCTTCCCTCCCCCTGTTCCCCCATCCACCCCTTCCTACTTCCCTGTTCTGGTATTCCCCTACACTGCTGCACTGAGCCTTTCCAGAAACAAGGGCCACTCCTTCCTTCTTCTGGGACATCATTTGATATGTGGCTTGTGTCTTGGGTATTCCAAGTTTCTAGGCTAATATCCGCTTATCAGTGAGTGCATACCATGAGTGCTCTTTTGAGATTGGGTTATCTCACTTATGATAATGTTCTCCAGATTCATCCATTTGTCTAAGAATTTCATGAATTCATTGTTTCTAATGGCTGAATAGTACTCCATTGTGTATATATACCACATTTTCTATCCATTTGTCCATTGAGGGAAATCCAGCTTCTCGCTATTATAAATAGGGCTGTTTCTTTGAGAAAATCACCAAGATAGATAAACCTTAGCAAGACTAACCAAAGGGCACAGAGACAGTATTCAAATTAACAAAATTTGAAATGAAAAGGCAGATATAACAACAGAAACTGAGGAAATTCAAAAAATCATCAGATCCTACTACAAAAGCCTATACTCAACACAACAGGAAAATCTGGAGGAAATGGACAATTTCCTAGACAGATACCAAATACCAAAATCAGGATCAAATAGATCATCTAAACAGTCCCATAACCCCTAAAGAAATAGAAGAGATCATAGAAAGTCTTCCAACCATAAAAAGCACAGGACCACATGGTTTTAGTGCAGAATTCTATGAGACCTTCAAAGACTATTACTTTAAATAACTGTATTTTGTGCTTGAAAACATCTCTTAATACATATTTTTGTTAACATCAAATAGTTACATATATTCCAAGATTATGTAGTAAATATAAGGCCACAAAAAGAGACAATGTATTTCCTAAAAAGAAATGATTTTATTTTCCCTTTCTAATTTAAAAAAGTATACTTTCAGAGACTGATTGCCTTGTCAAGTGCAAATGATTCATTTTATAAAATTTTCTAAAATTAGCCTTATTGATGGGACCTTTTTAAAAATTCTCTACATTTTCATTCCATACATCCAACCCACAGATGAAAGATGAAAGCAGTCAGTCTTGTCAAATCTGTAACAAATGATTTACATATAATAGGAATGGAATTAACAAGAAAGGAGAAAGACAGCTCCTTTTGTCTCCGGGTCATCATACACTGACCCCATATTTCTTAACATTAATATATTTAAAAATCAATCGGTTGTTGAGGGGCATAACTTTTAATGCAAGATAACTAAATTAAATAAGCTATAGCAAATATTGGCTTTTTTAGTTTTTTTTTGAGACAGGGTTTCTCTGTGTAGCCCTGGCTGTCCTGGAACTCACTCTGTAGACCAGTTTGGCCTCGAACTCAGAAATCTGCCTGCCTCTGCCTCCCAAGTGCTGGGATTACAGGCGTGCACCACCACCGCCTGGTGGCTTTTAGATTTTCTTAGAAAACATCCACGAGTATAACTATCAAAACTTGTATACTCATTGTAGGCTGCAAGGAAAGAATGCAGGTCCTGGCTCTGGAGCTTTCTGAGTGTAAACTAGGTTGCACTCTCAATGTATCACCAGTGATCCCAGGTTGGAGTGAATCTCCTTTTTTTTTTTTTTTTAACTCATCCTCTCTTGAAAAATATGGGTGCTTGGAATATTACTTAAGGGAACCATTTGTTGACTCTATAAATATTAAAGATGCTACTGAGATATTCTAAATAACTTTCCAAAGCTTCGAGTTTGATGACATAGTATCTGACATCCTCCTTTAATGAGCGCATATAGATGGTTAGTATATAAACCCTGAAATTAGTTTTTGCTAAGAGGAAGAATTAAATGCTAGGGTAAAGGGCATGACTAATCTAACATGCATTTCCCATACCAGTCAGTGGTAGGCTTAGGTACAAGGTTCCCCTGTTCACAGCACTCTCCAGACACATTAAGGGCAGAGTAATTGCTATCTGTCTTTCATTTTTAAGACATTTAAGATGTAGGCATTGACTTCAGGATTCTCCACTAGTTAAGAGAATCCAGCCTTCTGTTATGTGAGGCAAATTACAAAAAGTAATTTGCCTTTACATAAGGAGGAGGTTTCTTTGTATATTTTGTTTTGTGTGTTTACTTTTCTTTCTGGATTGGCCTATGTAGTCAGAGGCCGGAGTGGCAAATTTCTGGCAGGGTCTTATTTCCCATGCATCTCTGTCCGGTAATGAAGCTAGCACACAACTTACTCTTGTAGGATGGGGCTCCATCCAGTGGAACTTGTGCTCCAACCAAAGAAAGTACCTGAGCCTGAAGGTTTTCTGCAATGTAAGTTTACGGTAAACCCGTTTCACATAAGCACTCCATCTTTTATAACTAATATCTTATATACCGGACTTTGACTATTAGTTTACATTAAATACACTTTAAGTTTAAAGTTTCTTTGACTTACGTTTTTCAGGCTTTTCTTTGACAATATTTACAGAAAACTATCTGATGGGAAATAATAGAAGTCTACATGATGTGAGATAAAAATTGATCTCAATGCTTTCTCTATAAATAAGTAGTACTTGTACTTAGCATTACTGATCATTAACTTGTATATCTTAACTATATTTAACAATTTACAGTTATATTCAGAAAGTAGCTGTCTTATAATATGGGGATTGTACAATTTTATCCCAAAATCTTTAAAGATAGTACACAAAAACAGGGAAAATGGGGAGAATTCAAGGAGTTAAATAACTTGCCATTTATAACCTCTATGGGAAATAATTTACTTTTTAGTTGTTTTTAGGAACAAAGTATCTTTTTCTAGGCTTTTCTGTTTTTCTCTTGTTCAACTTGTCACAGAGTCAAGTGGCCAGCCTGACCTAGGAGAGAGAGACTTTGGAGGAAACTTTTAAACAAACACAATGGGGCCAGGACCAGACAGGCCAAATACCAACTACAGAGCCAGCTTTCTCAATAAAGTGGAACAGCATGAGACAATTTTTCAGCATTATTCATACCCGAAAGACATCTGAATTTCTGAAAAAGAGAAACCAGTGATTACATATCCGAAATCAGCTGTCTGCAAATGGGGCAGACCATCTGAAATGTTCTTGTCTCTTAGGTGTTTGTCTTAGTCAGTTTTCTATTGTTGTGAAGAGATGCCATGAAAATAGCACTATAAAGGAAAGCACCTAATTGAGGCTTACTTACAGTTTCAGAGATTTAGTCCTTTGTCATGACAGTGGGGAGCATGGCAGCACACGGGTAGACATGATGCTGGAGAGGTAGCCGAGAGTTTTGCACACAGATCCACTGGTAACAGGAAGAAAGAATGACACTGGACCTGGCTTGGGCTTTCCAAAACCTCAAAGTCCATTTCCAGTGTGGCCTCCAAAAAGGCAACACCTCCTAATTCTTTTAAATAGTGCCATTCTGAGAAGGAAGCACTCAAATATCTGAGCCTATAGAAGTCATTCCCCTTCAAACCACCACAATGATAAATATGCAAGTAGGATTTTCCAAGGCTTAAAGAGGCAGAAACACAAGTAGGACAAAAATATAAGGCACAACAGGCATAAGGCAGAAAGCCCTAGGCTGTCTAAGCTCACAATGCTATCTTAGCTAGCAATACATACAAGTTTAGAAATATTCTGATTCTGTGAGTTACTTTAAGCCAGTGATTTGACAAAGACTCAAGTGAACTGTTAGTTTCATGGGAAAGGGGACCCAAGACCCCTGTCATTCTGTCTAAATTGGTTTAAAGATTAAAAATGGAAAATTCTGAATTTGGGCCAGTATTAGCCATTTGTCCAATGTATACTAAGGATATATTTACATTAAAAAATGAAGAAGAGTTGCTGGCTTCAAATCTACAGAAAATTTAGATCAGATGAAGGGAAAGGCAAAAATGGGGTAAATATTGTGAGGGTTAAAATTATGTTTTAAGTTTAAATAACTGTGATCAAGAGATTATAAAACAGAAATGACTCTAGTCTGTATGTCTCACTTGCACAAGGACAGAAAGCTTTTTGGAGTGCCAGGGGCTATTGTTCATGTGCAATAACAAGCCCTGTGATTTTGCTTCTGTAAGCAAACTTGGTTGTCTCAACTGCACAGGATGTGCTTGATCACACATAGGTAGAAGATACACAGGCAGGAAGTACATCAGGACATATGCTTAGCCTTGATTGGATGAAGGTGGAATATGTGTTTGTTTTGCTTTGTTTGTTTTGTTTTGTCTCTTTATAAGCATCTGACTAAGCTGGTCCTATACTCTGTGACGCCTGAGTATGGACTGGCCAGTGTCCATCACCCTAGTCTTGCTTCAAATTTGACTCTAAATTTGTGGCAGTGTTCTCATTCTTACCTGGTGGGCTAACAATATTCAGTTGCTTAGCATGTCCTCTAAATCTTGAAGTGTCCACATAACACCTGGAAACATATGGGGACATTTGCAACTATTACAATCCCTGGTGAAGAAATCATAGGGCCAGTGGAAGTTTCTGAGAACTATGGGCTGTCAAGTGATTCTTGTGGTCATTGGAAAGCTTCCAGGGCTTTTGACTAAGCTGGTCTGAAGACAGATAGAAGAAAGCTTCAGTGACCTAATTATGACACCTCTGTGTAAGATCCAATGAATTATCTTGTCTTGCTCTTTTGCTACATTTCATGTTCTGGTTGGATGCATTGTGGCTTTCTGCCTAGGTCAGTGTATGTGTCAGGTGGAATGAGAGAGAGAGAGAGAGAGAGAGAGAGAGAGAGAGAGAGAGAGAGAGAGAGAGAGAGAGAGAGAGAGAGAGAGAGAGATTGAGACAAATATCGGATCCTCATGCCCTGGAATAAAAGCTTAAAGCTGTTTGCTGGGGGAGAGGGCAGGGTTGGGAGATGCCTTCCTAGGTCTGTTGGGACACCATGTTAGATTATGTAAAGCAGCTGAAGAGAGATGGGAAGGGGGAAAGAGAGGCTTAGTGAGACCTTAGGTGGGACTATGTTTATAAGGAGTGGCCATTTTTTATCACCTATGTGTGCAGATGGCATAATGCCTAACAGAAGAAGATGGACGTGGCCCCTTATAAGGGTGGGAATAACTTCCAGAGTCTGCAAGGGAATCTGGGAAGGGTAGTCTTTCAGCAGGAAACTATCAGGGATTTTTTTAAAAAGTGGTACCATGTGCAGTTTACATTATGAGATGGCCTCAAGCCTTTGGAGAACACAGGGCTGAACGCGATGGTTTGGGTGAAACATCCCTGCCCCCATAGGCTCACGCATCTGAACAGTTGTTTCCTAGTTGGTGCTCCTATTTAGGAAGGTTACGAACCTTTTAGGAGGCAAGAGCCTAATCATATATGTAAATTAAAGATTTGAATGTTTGCCTCCATCTTCAGTTTGAAAGTCAAACTCCATAGAAAAAGTTCAATAAAGGAACGTTCATTTGGGAATGAACAGAGAAGCAGGGATATTATGCATGAGCCAGAATGCTGTAGTGTATCCAGAGAACCAAGTTAAAGTGGGTTTCATGAGGACAGAGAGATATCTGCAAGTTGTTTTGATAATAATTTCACTGGCACTTGTGGTTGTCGAACTGGCAAAAGCCTACTGATTAGCATTGGCAGTTATTAGTAAAATGAGTTTTAAGATTTTAATAGAGTTCTGCAAATAGGCTTTTTTTTCCCAGAAGAATGGTCTTAAATATAGGATAATTGTTTATTGAATTGGTTCTTTGAGAATTCAACAGCAGGCAGCCGGTTGAAACTTTTCTTTTTCATGATTACTTTATATTTTAGTGGGCCATGGCAGAATTAACTGTCTTTTGTTTAGTTCATTTTCACATTTTCTCTTTTGAGTGTTCATCAATCTCAACCTCTCTCCGTTTTCTTTGATTAATACTTAGAATTGTGAAAAGGACCTATACCAAGTATCATTTTACCTAATGGCATTTAATCAGTTTAATTTTCAAGATCCTATATGCAAATAAGATATCATGTGAGCTCATGGAATGGGGAGTGGCACTATTCAAGTTACTGCATTGAACATAGTTGTCTCACTATAGTTAGTTTAAAAAGAGACAACCAATGCAGCCTAGGCTCTCTTCCCATCCCCTCTCTTTTTCTTTTCTACCCTCACTTTTCTCTCCTTTCATTCCCTTCTCTCTTATTCTTTTTCTTAAATTCTTTGGGGGACTAGGCCTCCTGCTATCTAGTCTGACCTTAACCTTGAATTCCCCCACCCTGCCCTGCTCTCCTGCCTTCATTTCCCAACAGTTGAGATTATGATTATGTGCATATACATCAGCATAATCTAGGCAGTCTGTATGATGTGACTTTTATGTAGGTTTTCAAGGCTGAAAATTTAGTATTAGATGACCTATTGGTGTACTCTTCCTGACTGTTTCTCCCACTCAGCATTCCTTGACTGCCTGTAAGTATTTGTGTAGGTTTGAGGTCACTTGGTCTTTCCTTGTCCATGTTCGTATGTATATTGGTGTGATCCTTGCTTAGCTGATGTTTAGACAGTCATGTTGATGAGAGATTATGGATGTAATTCCCTATTAAAAAATGAGGAACAAAGCTAAACAGAGAGTTCTCAACTGAGGAATTTCAATTGGCTGAGAAGCACCTAAAAAGATGTTCAAAGTCCTTAGTGATCAGAGAAATGCAAATCAAAACGACCCTGAGATTCCACCTCATACCAGTCAGAATGGATAAGATCAAAACCTCAGGTGACAACACATGTTGGAGAGAATGTGGAAAAAGATGAACATTCCTCCATTGCTGGTAGGATTGCAAACTCATATAACCACTCTGGAAATCAATCTGGAGATTCCTCAGAAAATTGGAAATAGATCTTCCTGAAGACCAAGCTATATCACTCTTGGAAACATACCCCAAAAATGCTCCACAATGCCACAGGAGTACATGTTCCACTATTTTCATAGCAGCCTTATTTGTGATAGCCAGAAGCTGTAAAACTACCTAGATGTTCCTCAGCAGAAGAATGGAGACAAGAAATGTGGTTCATTTACACAATAGAATACTACTCAGCTATTAAGAATGAGGACATCCTGAGTTCTTTAGGCAAATGGATAGAACTAGAAAATATCATCCTGAGTGAAGTAACTCAGATCCAAAAGGACATATATGGTATGTAATATCTATATCTATATCTATATCTATATCTATATCTATATCTATATCTATCTATATCTATATCTATATCTATATCTATATCTATATATATATATATATATTACAGAATACCCAAGATACAGTCAACAGAACTCAAAAAGGTCAACAAGCTGATGTGCCCAAGTGAGGATGCCTTAATCCCACTTGGGAGGGACAAGAAAGCAATCACAAGTGGGGAGGAAGGGAGGGACCTTAGAGGGAAAGTAGACGAGGTGAGGGAGAGGGTGAAGAGCAAGGAGAGGAGGCAGAGGGGAACCTAATCTGACATTGGGGGAGGGAAAAGGACTGAAGCCCTGGGGGCCAACAGAAACAATGGCTACAGGCAACTTCAGGAGATAGGAGGTTGGGGGGACCCTCCAGAATGCACAGAGACCCGGGATTTGAGAGACTCTCAGGACTAACAGAGGAACCTTAGATGAAATGCCTGGCAGTAGGGAAGGGAACTTATAGAGCCTATCTCTAGCAGGAAGACAGGGCTTCTAATGAGGGAGAGAGGGGGCATCCCACAGCCATAACTCTGAAACATAATGGTGCCTGTCTGAAAGAATTACAGGGATGGAAATGGAGAGAAACCTGAGGAAAAGAAGGTCCAGTGACAGGCTCAAAGTGGGATCCAGCTCAAGGGGAGGTTCCAAGGCCTGACACTATTACTGAGGCTATGGAGTGCTCACAAAAAGGATTCTAGCATGACAGCACTCTAGAAGACCCAACAAGCAGTTGAATGAGTCAGAGGCAGATATTTGCATCCAACCAACGGACAGAAGCAGCTGAGCCCTGCTGTTGAATTAGGAAGGCTGAATGAAGCTGAAGGGTGACCCTGTACAAGGACCAGCAGTCTCAATTAATCTGGACCCCCAGGATCTCTCAAACACTGGACTACCAAACAGGCAGCATACACCATCAGTTATGAGGCCCCTAACACAATACAATAGAGGACTACAGGGTTTGTGTTCATTCTGAGATGATGCACCGAACCCTCAAGACACTGGAGGCCCCAGGGAGTTTAGAGGTGAGGTCTGGTGGGGGGTAAGGACATCCATGTGGAGATAGGGGAAGGGGAGGAGCTATGGGATGTGGAGCAGTAGGAGGGTGAACAGGGGTTGGTGGGGTGCGTAATAAAATATGGAATGCATAAAAATAATCCATAAAAAATTCTCGCAAAAAAGTTTGAAGTATTTGTAGTACTTAGAGAACAGATGTGTTAAAGTACACAGGATTTTTATTTTTTAAAAGGAAGCTCAAAATCTATTACAGCATGTGCTCTATAATTCTTGATAGAACTATTTTTGTAAAGTGAAGGCTATGGTTTCCAATATCCATGGCTTTATTAGCCTTGAGTAATGGCTAGGTTTCTGGCTTGACTTGTCCTTGTTGAGTGTGTCTTAAGTTCAGTTAGAGAGCTGTTGGTTACTACCAAGGCATGGGTACCACTACATCCTCAGGGTTATCATCCCATGCTGGGTTTTGTTGTGCTTCGTCAGCATCATAGCTAAGTAGGACTATTGATTTCTTCTCTGCTTTGGATCAGATGGCACATTCCGGAACCCTGAAAACTAGTCCTCAGGGAGGAGACTTAGTCTCAGTTCAAGGACCTCTGGGTTCAATGTCTGAAGTAAATGGTATCCTCAGCAATAAAGACCTTAAAACTCTGGTGGACAGTGAAGATCAATAGCAATATTGTGTAATTTGAGGGGAATCTCTTGGACAACCCTGAACAGCCACCCAGAAGAGGGCTTTAAAAAAAAAAAAGAATGAGCATTTTTGACATTTTCCCTCTACCCACATTTGACATTTCTAAATTATGGATTTTTATTCATCAGCTATCTACAGCCTGCACTGAATAGCCATTTCTAACTACTCTTCACCATTTGTCAGGACAGGTCTGTTGAGAATTGTAGACCAGGTGCTGTGATAGATTTAGTTTGCTTTTTTTAAAAAAAAAAATCCTGCATACTTTAGCACATTTGTTCTCCAAATACTGCAAATACTTCAAACTTTTAATTGTATTTATATCTATTCTTTTTCTCTATAATCATTGTTTCTTAGTCAGGATTTCTATTCCTGCACAAGCATCATGACCAAGAAGCAAGTTGGGGAGGAAAGGGTTTATTCTGCTTACACTTCCACATTGCTGTGCATCACCAAAAGAAGTCAGGACTGGAACTCACACAGGTCAGGAAGCAGGAGCTGAGGCAGAGGCCATGGAGGAATGTTATTTACTGGCTTGCTTTTCCCAGATTGCTCAGCTTGCTTTCTTATAGAACACAGGACTACCAGCCTAGGGATAGCACCACCCATGATGGGCCCTCCCACCTTGACCAGCAACCAAGAAAATGCCCCACAGCTGGATCTCATGGAGGTACTTCCCCAACTGAAGCTCCTTTCTCTGTGATAACTCCAGCCTGTGTCAAGTTGACATACAAAACCAGCTAGTATACACTGGCTTTGAGAATTGGAGGGAAAAGTTATATATGAGGGCAGTGATAGGAAAGCAGCTATGCACAGTAACTTTGGAAGGTCAAGCTAAAAAGACCAGGTCCTAAGGAGAAACTTTTAATGCTTAATACCTAACAAGAGCAGTAGAGATCAAAGCTTTTTTTATTTGGAATAAATTATCACTTTGTTTTGCAAAATGTCTGTGGGGACATACTGCTTTTACCAGAGGGACAAAAATTATCCACAGGAGTGATTTTTATAACAAGACACACACTAAACTTTTTTGTAGTTTTACTTGCTCATATGCCACACATATCTTTCCATCAGTAATTTTTATCCTTAATCAGGTAATATAATGAAAGTGTCATATTTCCCTTATCTACAATTAAACCAGCATTACTACAATAAAGATATTTAGAACATTCATTTAAACATCTCTTGAGTAACCATGTTGTTGTTGGGAACTAAAATGAGATCCTCTATAAGAGCAGGAAGATCGCTGAGCCACCTTTTCAGCTCCATAAAAATATATTTTATATCACTTATCATAAGGACAATATAATAGTAAATAAAGATTATTTTCAGCTGAGGAAAAAAGTAATGCCCCTGTTCTAACACAACTATTGTATATATTTTCATGTCCTTTTCTAAACTTACTTGAAAACATGATGCTCAAAATGACTTCTGAATGCAATGTCCCTCTCTTTGCTTCATGCTGTTTCCAAACATGGAGAAGACTAAAACTATCCACCATTTTATTGGTAGATTATGTCCATGATGCCTTTATCACATGCAAAGTGGACATATACATGTACAAAGTAATGTAGAAACCTCTCATAGAACATCTCCCAGTACACACCACATAACATGCACACACACACACACACACACACACACACACACACACACTAGCAGGCATACATAAAAACAGATATACACACATATCACATTACATGCATGCAAGAATTAAAGAAGACTAAAGGTAACATTTTTGGCATTCAAAACCCCCTTAGTCATTATTCATTAAAAGTTAGTTATTACATAAATTAGCTTTAAAAAAATCTTCACTAATTAAGGTATTCTTGACTAGTTCACTCCAGAATGCCTTTGTTATAATCTAAATCTACTCAGGTTAGCCTAGAGCAGTCTAGAAATGAAAATCATGTTGAAGGATCAGATATTTTATTAATTTGCAGGGTTCATGCCCCTGGCTATGAAAGTGAGAGTGGGTTGTATGTAACTCAAACAATTTATCATGGAGACTTAAGTAAATCCTATAATTAAGCTTTCACAAAACCCATTCTGTATTGTTACTTCAGGTGTAGATTAAAGACCCAGATCAGGGGATAGAGATGATTCCATGGTTAATAGCACTTGCTTCCTGCAGAGGACCCAGTACTCACAAGGGCTCCTGTTCTCAGGACCAAATTCCCTCTTTTGGAATCTATAGGTACCAGCGCTCAGGTGTTGTACAAACATATGTGTAGGCAAACATTTATGCACTCAAAATAAAAAAGAAATCTTTTAATTTAAAAGCCCAGTTTCAAAAAATGCTTAAAGTTTTTGCTAGCAATGGAACCATGCAATACTTATACTGCAACAAAGTTATTTTGAGGGAGATGGCTTAGTTGGGGAATTATTTATCACACAACCAGGACAATCACAATTTGATCCCTACTACTTACTTGAAAGCTGGGTATGTTTTGTAGTCCCAGCACTGAGGAGCTGAACATAGAAAGATCCCTGGGGCTTGTAGGACAGCTAGCCAAGTATACTTGGTGAGATCAAGGCTTAGTAAGAGACCCTGTCTTAAATAATAAACTGGAGACCAATTAAGGAAACTGGTGTCGAATTCATATTCTTCATTCACATATGTGATCCTCCCTATACACATGTGCATTTACAAATATTTTAAAATTCTGATAAAACCATTTACTGTATGATTTCCTACCTATTCCAAGAGAGATGTCACTTTTTGTTAAGAGGACATTGAAACATTTTGGGGCAATAATGTTCATTACTGCACAATAAAATATTTTCTTTTAATTTTTAATTTTTTGGTTTTTCAAGACAGGGTTTCTCTGTATAGCCGTGGCTGCCCTGGAACTCACTCTGTAGACCAGGCTGGCCTCGAACTCAGAAATCCGCCTGCCTCTGCCTCCCAAGTGCTGGGATTAAAGGCATGTGCCACCATACAATAAAATATTTTGATAACAAGAATTCATAATTTTTACTGGAGTATATCACATAATTTATATTCTATTATCAACAACTGCTAATATTTTGCTCTGTTTAACTTATAGATTAAATTCAGCATATTTATAAATGAATAGAAAAATAACACAGTACATGTAAATAAATACAATTTAACATGATTTGATTTATAGTTTTTATAATTTAATGATTTCAAAGTAATACACATTAAGTAGAAAATATGCCTCATGTTTTAAATTGTGGTGTTTTCTTGGGTCAGCCATATTTAGTAAGGTCATCTCTTATGATGCTGGGCTGTAAGGGAGGATCAAAGCTTCTTGTCAGTCATGTGTTGTAAAACTTGAATGCTAGTTCTCTGTTGTGTGGAGTGTTGCTAAGCTATGAGAATGAATAGGTAAAGTATATCACCTGCAATTGGCATACAACATAATATTTGCAACATATGATAGTATATTTGGACATAATTTTATGCTAAGAAATACCTACAATTTTAATTAAAATGTAAGGTTATGACTTTTATTTACTAATATATAGCTTGTATTTACATCACTTTTCTTCCACATAAATAATTTTGTTCTTCAGGTATATTTACAACATTATTTATTTACCATAAATATACCTCAAGTACTAAATGTTGATTATAATGCCAACTTTATCAATAATAATAATAATAATAATAATAATAATAATAATAATATGTTTACTAAAAGCTACCATTTGTCTACAAACTTAGTCCAATTCTTATTAAAATATAATAAGGTCATTTTTTATTATAAAACTACTGTGAAATTTATATGGAAATAAACAAAACACTGAGTAGCCAAGCCAATTCTAGAAGAATAGTCAAGTTGGAAGATTGTCATCAAATTATTTTAATGTTCATTTAATGTACAAGAATCCAGGCATATTAAGATGGCTTGGTTGATAGTGTTCGCTGTCTGAGCCTGAGAAACTAAGTTTGGATCTACAGTATTATGTAAAAGTGGAAGATAGCAGTGTACACCTGTGGCCGGGAGAAGACAGAGAAGAAGGTCTTGGGGCTCACTGAATGGTCAGTCTAGCCAACCCATGAGCACCAGGTTCAATGAACAAGAACACTATTAAGAAAGACACTTGGCATCAATCTCGGGCCTCCATATGCATGTGTATACACTGGCACATGTGCCGACACAAAACACTCACACACATGTGAATATTCACACTATACACATACATATACACACAGTGTGTGTGTGTGTGTGTGTGTGTGTGTGTGTGTGTGTGAATGTGTGTGTGTGAGAGAGAGACAGAGAGACAGAGAGATATCTTAATGTAAGAGGTTCAAAGAACCTAAAAGAGGTTCCAGAAAAGAGGTTCTCCCCATGCAGAACAGATGCATGGGTAGTTGATTTGGTTGTTGAACCAGTAACAAAGGAAAAGCAACTTAGTGATAATATGACAATCTTGTAGAAAAATGATGATAAAATAATTGATACCTCATATCATAAAAATGTGAGTTCAAATGGATTGTGGAACTAAACATAAAATATAATGCCAAAACACTTTTAAAAATAATCTTTTTTTTCAATATTTTATTGGATATATTCTATATTTACAATTCATTTCCCTTTTTCTGGTTCCCCACCACCCAAAGGTCCCACATGCCCTTTTCCCTCCCCTCCTCCCTCATCCACCCCTTCTTACTTCTCTGTTCTGGTATTCTCCTACACTGATGCTTTGAGCCTTTCCAGCACCAGTGTCCATTCCTTTCTTCTTGTCAGACATCATTTGGTATGTGCATTGTGTCTTTGGTGTCCCAAGATTCTAGGTTAATATCCACTTATCAGTGACTGCATACCATGAGTATTCTTTTGAGACTGGGTTACCTCACTTAGTATGATGTTCTCCAGCTCCACCCATTTCTCTAAGAATTTCATGAATTCATTGTTTCTAATGGCTGAATAGTACTCCATTGTGTATATATACTATATTTTTTTTTATCCATTCCTCCATTGAGGGACATCTGGGTTTTTTCCAGCTTCTGGATATTATAAATAAGGCTGCTATGAACATAGTGGAGCATGTATCCTTATTGCATGCTGGGGAATCTTCTGGGTATATGCCCAGGAGTGGTATGGCTGGGTCCTCAGGAAGTATCATGTCCAGTTTTCTGAGGAACTGCCAGACTGATTTCCAGAGTGGTTGTACCAGTTTGCATTCCCACCAGCAGTGTAGGAGTGTTCTTCTTTCTCCACATCGTCTCCAACATCTGATGTCTTCTGAGTTTTTAATCTTAGCCATTCTGACTGGTGTGAGGAGAAATCTCAGGGCTGTTTTGATTTGCATTTCTCTAATGACTAATGATGTTGAACATTTTTTAAGGTGTTTCTCAGCCATCTGAACTTCTTCAGGTGAAAAGTCTTTGTTTAGCTCTGTACCCCATTTTTTGATGGGGTTATTTGGTTTTCTGGAGTCTAACTTCTTGAGTTCTTTGTATACATTGGATATTAGCCCTCTGTCAGATGTGGGGTTGGTGAAGATCTTTTCCCAATTTGTTGGTTGCCAATTTGTCCTTTTGACAGTATCTTTTGCCTTACAGAAACTTTGTAATTTTATGAGATCCCATTTCTCTATTCTTGATCTTAGAGCATAAGCAATTGGTATTCTGTTTAGGAATTTTTCCCCTGAGCCAATGTCCTCAAGGGGCTTCCCCAGTTTTTTTCTATTAGTTTTAGTGTGTTTGGTTTTATGTGGAGGTCCTTGATCCACTTGGAGTTGAGCTTAGTGCAAGGAGATAAGAGTGGATCAATTCTCATTCTTCTGCATGTTGACCTCCAGTTGAGTCAGCACCATTTGTTATAAAGGCTATCTTTTTTCCACTGGATGTTTTCAGCTCCTTTGTCAAAGATCAATTGGCCATAGATGTGTAGGTTCAATTCTGGGTCTTCGATCCTATTCCATTGATCTGCCTCCCTGTCACTGTACCAATACCATGCAGTTTTTAACACTACTACTCTGTAGTATTGCTTGAGGTCTGGGAAATTGATTCCCCCAGAAGTTCTTTTACTGTTGATGATAGTTTTAGCTATCCTGAGTTTTTTGTTATTCCAGATGAATTTGTGAATTGCTCTTTCTAACTCTATGAAGAACTAAGTTGGGATTTTGATGGGGAAGGAACACTACCCAACTCATTCTATGAAGCCACAATTATCCTGATGCCAAAACCCAACAAAGATCCAACTAAGAAAGAGAACTACAGGCCAATTTCTCTTATGAATATCGATGCAAAAATACTAAATTAAATATTTGCCAACCGAATCCAAGAACACATCAAAACGATCATTCACCATGATTAAGTTGGCTTCATCCCAGGGATGCAGGGATGGTTCAATATACAGAAATCCATCAACGTAACCCACTACATAAACAAACTCAAAGAAAAAAACCACATGGTCATCTCATTGGATGCTGAAAAAGCATTTGACAAAATTCAGCATCCTTTCATGCTGAAAGTCTTGGAAAGAACAGGAATTCAAGGCCCGTATCTAAACATAGTAAAAGCAATTTACAGCAGACAGATAGCCAACATCAAGGTAAACAGAGAGAAACTTGAAGCAATCCCACTAAAATCAGGGAGTAGACAAGGATGCCCTCTCTCACCATATCTCTTCAATATAGTACTTGAGGTACTAGCTAGAGTAATTCGACAACATAAGGAAGGCAAAGGGATACAAATTGGAAAGGAAGAAGTCAAACTATCACTATTTGCAGATGATATGATAGTATACTTAAGAGACCCAAAAAACTCCACCAGAGAACTCCTACAGCTGATAAACAACTTCAGCAAAGTGGCTGGTTATAAAATCGACTCAAGCAAATCAGTAGCCTTCCTATACACAAAGGATAAGCAGGCCGAGAAAGAAATTAGGGAAATGACACCCTTCATAATAGCCACAAACAATATAAAGTATCTTGGTGTGACTCTAACCAAACAAGTGAAAGATTTATATGACAAAACTTCAGATCTCTGAAGAAGGAAATTGAAGAAGACATCAGAAAATGGAAAAATCTTCCATGCTCGTGGCTTGGCAGGATTAATATAGTTAAAAAAAATCTTAAAAATGTATTTGGCTATACAAACTCTTAAATAAAATAAAAGACAATTCCTAACTGATAAAACTTAAAGCCATTAATTTTCCAACATTCAAAATTAAGATCTTTTTGTTTTTCACAAAAATATTAGACTAGAAAACAAATATGTTAGAAACAATGAGAAAAATTTAATGCACAAATTCATAAAGGTTTTATAAGTAGAAAATGTAGAAACATTGTAAAAATGACTGAAAATAAATGACTCAATGTTGTAGAAGACTAATGGATTGATCAAATCATTTTTTAGGAAAAAATATATACCAATAGTTAATAAGTGCCTTTGAAAGGAATCAGAAACACCAGTCATTAAAGAAATGGTAACTATGAAGTCAATAAAATGCTAGCAATCATTTATTATAATAACTAAAATGAGAAATGTTGACCATACTTATTTCGACCATAATGAAGTAGATTTAGAATTTTCATGTTTTTTTTTTTTGTAGGAACATAAAAGCCATCCAATTATGTCAGAGAACAGTTTGCCAGTTTTTTTTCTTTTTTTCCTTTTTTTTTTTTGAGACAGGGTTTCTCTGTATAACCCTGGCTGTCCTGGAACTCACTCTGTAGACCAGGCTGGCCTTGAACTCAGAAATCCACCTGTCTCTGCCTCCCAAGTGCTGGGATTAAAGGTGTGTGCCACCACTGCCTGGAAGTTTGTTAGTTTTTAAGGAATATCTATATAATCTCTATTTCTCTATCATCTACTTATCTATATAGAGGTTTATATAGAAATATCTTGTGTAACATGTGTATGTTTATGTGTCAACAAGAGAAATACAAGTGTATCATTCAGTGTATCATTCACACAGCATCACTAGTGAGTACTCATAGCAGCATTGTCATAACAACCACGGACTGGAAACAATTCACATCCACTATTAATGAATCAAACTATAATATTCATGCCTTGAAATTTTCACAATTGAGTACAACAATTTTATGACATGTTACACAAGGATAAATCTCAAACCAGTTAATATCAGAGAAATAAATCAGATTGAAATGAGACATGTTGTGTTGTGTGATGTTTTGAAATACATAAACACAAAAGAATTGATAGAAACATATGAAGTGTGGAGGAGGAAATTGAAAGTAACTCAAAGGAATACTGGCTTTATCCAAGAGATTGTTTAACATATTCCTATTCAAAATAGTACCTATAATCCTAGCTAAGGAAATATGACAAATGATGGAGAATATGGGCTACAGTTAGGAAGGCAAGAAGTCAAAGTATTTTTATTTGCAGATGATATGATAGTACACATAAGTGACCCTAAAAATTCTACCAGGAAGCTCTTAAAAATGATAAACACTTTTCAACAAAATAGCGAGATATAAAAGAAACTAAATTACAAACAAAACAAAAACCCAGAAACCTTCCTATATAGAGATAGTAAGTGGACTAAGAAAGAAATTGAAAAACACAACACTTTTCACAATGCCTCAAAAATATAAAATATCTTGGGGTAACTCTAAGAAGTGAAATTGTTAGATGATAAAAAAATTTAAGATATTAAAGAAATCAAAGAAGATATCAGAAAATGGAAAGAACTCCTGTGCACATGCATCAATAGGGTAAATCTAGTAAAAATGGCCATCCTTCCAAAACTAATCTACAGATTTAATGCAATATTCATCAAAATTCCAAGAAAATTATTGACAGACTTCATGAAGGACAGTTTTTAGCAACACATGGAAACACACACACATGTACATGCACACGCACATGCACACACACATGCACATACAACACACACACACAGGATAGCTAAAACAGTACTGAATAATAAAAAGACTATTAGAAATATCACCATTCTCAATTTTAAGTTGTACTATAGAACTATAATAATAAAAACAGCATAGTTTTGGGATAAAAGCAGACAGGTGGATGAATGGAATCAAATTGAAGACACAGATATGAGTGCATACTTATGGACACCCAAGTTTTGAAAACAAAGCCATTAACACTCAGCATCTACAACAAATGATGGTGGTCAATCTGAATGTCTATATGTAGAAGAATGAAAATAGATTCATCTTTATCACCTGCACAAAATTCAGGTCCAAATAGATCAAAGATCTCAACCCAAATCCAGATATACAACCAGTTGGAAAAGAAGGTATGGAACAGTCTTGGATTCATTGGTACAGGAAAGGTTTTCTGAAAAGAACACCATTGATATAGGCAGCAATCTATTAATGAGACCAAATAAAACTGAAAAATTTCTCTACGTGCCAGGTCACCATCATTTGTAGAAAGAAGCAGGCTACAGAATGGGAATAATAGAGAAGAAAGAAAGAAAGAAAGAAAGAAAGAAAGAAAGAAAGAGAGAGAGAGAAAGAAAGAAAGGAAGGAAGGAAGGAAGGAAGGAAGGAAGGAAGGAAGGAAGAAAGGAAGAAAGGAAGAAAGGAAGAAAGGAAGAAAGGAAGAAAGGAAGAAAGAAAAAAGAATTCCCATTGTAAGACAAAGGACACTGTCAATAGGACAAAATGGCAAACAACAAATTGGGAAAAGATCTTCACCAACCCTACATCTGACAGGGCTAATATCCAATATATAAAAGAACTCAAGAAAGTAGACTCCAGAGAGCCAAATAACCCTATTAAAAATGTGGTACAGAGCTAAACAAAGAATTTTCACCTGAAGAATTTCAAATGGCTGAGAAGCACCTTAAGAAATGTTCAACATCATTAGTCATTAGAGAAATGCAAATCAAAACAACCCTGAGATTTCACCTCACACCAGTCAGAATGGCTAAGATTAAAAACTCAGGAGACAGCAGGTGTTGGCAAAGATGTGGAGAAAGAGGAACACTCCTCCACTGCTGGTGGGATTGCAAGCTGGTAAAACCACAACCACTGTGGAAATCAGTCTGGCGGTTCCTCAGAAAATTGGGCATGACAATGCTATACCACTCCTGTGCATATACCCAGAGGATTCCCTGGCATGCAATAAGGACACACATTCCATTATGTTCATAGCAGCCTTATTTGTAATAGCCAGAAGCTTATACATACACATATATATATGTCTGCAACATTAAAACTAAAGTAGCCCCTGAAGCAACTATAGTCAGTCTAAAATGAAAATGTAGCAATGATAGTAAACATTTTCTCCTCCTATTTTATGCTCTGCCATTTATACTTTATAAAATCAACTTTACAACATGAAAAGGCATTTACATTGTATTTAGTGTCACAATTGAGCAATACTTATAAATGAAAATGACATTAGTCTTGTCTACTTTATGGCTCATAAACTTTAGTACCTTTTAAAGATATTGAAGCAGATTAAAAACAGAACCTTGAAGCCCATTGCACTCTTTTTCAAAATGTTATTTCCTATACATTTCCTTTTCTCAACAGAAAATTATATTTTTCTGAGGAAACTGCTTTTCAATAGCTGAAGGATAATGCGTGGGTTTGTGCTCCTAGTTAAAGAGCTGTATCCATCAAAAAGCACTGAACTCCCAGCATGAGACCACATCAGCACACTGTGATCTGACTGTGGAACAACAGCCCTGAAACAGCTCCCTCTGGTTTGTTCAGAACCATTTCTCAAAGACAAAGAATTTTGGAAATGACATGAAGCAATTTCCTTTCTGTCAAGCTTCAGTGTTGGATCCTATAGTG
This sequence comes from Apodemus agrarius, assembly GCA_964023405.1. Classification (NCBI taxonomy): domain Eukaryota; kingdom Metazoa; phylum Chordata; class Mammalia; order Rodentia; family Muridae; genus Apodemus; species Apodemus agrarius. The sequence continues at coordinate 84,441,944 of OZ030011.1, forward strand.
TGGCTTGTGCTCTTATTTCCACCTTGCATTTTAAAGTTTCCATTTCAGGGATTTCTAAATTGATTTAATTTACATTCCCAAACAATCTTTAATTGGAAAACAATTTCTTTGAAATGTCAGTCAAAACTACTCTCACTCCTCACACTGACAGGATGCTTTTGTTTTGCGGATTGTGATGGAAATAGCATAAGTGGCACCAGAGAAGTACTGTGATTTTTCAAGTATCTTAATTAATGTGTTCTCACAATCAAAATTAGACATTCTGTTCTCCATACTTGCTGTTAGTTATAACAGTACTCCCATGCACTAAAAATACACATGTATCTTCATGTGTAAACACATAAACATGATATGCATAGAACTATCTTACTGTGCACTCAGAGAAAGAAGAATATGACACTGGAAAATGGGATACCGAGTTTATTTGCTCTATTGTTATGTTAAATTCCTAGCAAATGAGCCTTACTGTCTTAATGAAATATATAGATATAGAAAAATACAGATCAGATGAAATCAAATTATGAATATGGCCATGGTAGCCTAGAATGAATTAGGTAACCAAGTTACTAAAGTAAAGCTCAGACAATGGACACTTGTTTAGTTTTTCCTCTGTGTTTGTACCACTTCTCAATTTTAAAAAAATTTTATTAGATGTATGCTTTATTTACATTTTAAATATTAACCTCTTTCCATGTTTCCCCACCGAAAACCTTCTATCCCATCACCCTCCCCCTGTTCACCCCTCCTCCCAATTTCCTAACTTGCATTCCCCTATTCTGGGGGAATTGAGCCTTCACAGGACCAATGGCTTCTCCTCTCATTGATGTCTGAAATGGTCATCTTCTGCTACATATGAAGCTGGAGCTGTGGGTCCCTCCATGTGTACTCTTTGTTGGTGGTTTAGTCCCTGGGAGTTCTGGGGATACTGGTTGGTACATATTATTGTTCCTCCTGTGGAGTTGCAAACCTCTACAGCTCCTTGGGTCCTCTCTCTAGCTCCTCCATTGGGGACCCTATTCTCTTTTTTTGGCGTTTTTTTATTGGACATAATCTATATTTACATTTCATTTCCCTTTTTCTGGTTACCTGCCCCCCAAAGGTCCAACATGCCCTTTTCCCTTCCCCTGTTCCCCCATCCACCCCTTCCCACTTCCCTGTTCTGGTATTCCCCTACACTGTCGGACATCATTTGGTATGTGAATTGTGTCTTTGGTGTTCCAAGATTCTAAGCTAATATCTTCTTATCAGTGAGTGCATACCATGGGTATTCATTTGAGACTGGGTTACCTCACTGAGTATGATGTTCTCTAGCTCCATCCATTTCTATAATAATTTCATGAATTCATTGTTTCTAATGGCTGAATAGTACTCCATTGTTTATATATACCACATTTTTTGTATCCATTCTTCCATTGAGGGACATCTGGGTTCTTTCCAGCTTCTGGCTATTATAAATAAGGCTGCTATGAACCTAGTGGAGCATGTATCCTTAGCGCATGCTGGGGAATCTTCTGGGTATATGCCCAGGAGTGGTATGGATGGGTCCTCTGGAAGTATCATGTCCAGTTTTCCGAGGAACTGCCAGACTGATTTCCAGAGTGGTTGTACCAGCTTGCAGTTCCACCAGCAGTGTAGGAGTGTTCCTCTTTCTCCTCATCATCGTCAATACCTGATGTCTTCTGAGTTTTTAATCTTAGCCAATCTGACTGGTGTGAGGTGAAATCTCAGGGCTGTTTTGATTTGCATTTCTCTAATGACTAATGATGTTGAACATTTTTTAAGGGGTTTCTCAGCCATCTGAATTTCTTCAGGTGAAAAATCTTTGTTTAGTTCTATACCCCATTTTTTGATGGGGTTATTTGGTTTTCTGGGGTCTAACTTCTTGAGTTCTTTCTATACATTGGATATTAGCCCTCTGTCAGATGGAGGGTTGGTGAAGATCTTTTCCCAATTTGTTGGTTGCTGATTTGTCCTTTGGACAGTGTCTTTTGCCTTGCAGAAACTTTGTAATTTTATGAGGTCCCATTTGTCTATTCTTGATCTTAGAGCATAAGCTATTGGTGTTCTGCTCAGGAACTTTCCCCCCCGAGCCAATGTCCTCAAGGGTCTTCCCCAGTTTCTTTTCTATTAATTTTCATGTGTCTGGTTTAATGTGGAGGTCCTTAATCCACTTGGAGTTGAGCTTAGTACAAGGAGATAAGAGTGGATCAATTCTCATTCTTCTGCATGTTGACCTCTAGTTGAGCCAGCACCATTTGTTGAAAAGGCTATCTTTTTTTTCCACTGGATGTTTTCAGCTCCTTTGTCAAAGATCAATTGGCCATAGATGTGTGGGTTCACTTCAGGGTTTTCAATTCTATTCCATTGATCCACCTCCCTTTTACTGCACCAATATCATGCAGTTTTTAACACTACTGCTCTGTAGTATTGCTTGAGGTCTGGGATATTGATTCCCCCAGAAGTTCTTTTACTGTTGATGATAGTTTTAGCTATCCTGGGTTTTTTGTTATTCCAGATGAATTTGAGAATTGCTCTTCCTAATTCTATGAAGAACTGAGTTGGGATTTTGATGGGGATTGCATTGAATCTGTATATTGCTTTTGGCAAGACTGCCGTTTTAACTATATTAATCCTGCCAACCCACGAGCATGGAAGATTTTTCCATTTTCTGAGGTCTTCTTCCATTTCCTTCTTCAAAGACATGAAATTTTTGTCATATAAATCTTTCACTTGTTTGGTTAGAGTCACACCAAGATACTTTCTATTGTTTGTGGATATTGTGAAAGGTATCATTTCCCTAATTTCTTTCTCAGCCTGCTTATACTTTGAGTATAGGAAAGCAATTAATTTGCTTGAGTTGATTTTATAACCAGCCATGTGGCTGAAGTTGTTTATCAGTTGTAGGAGTTCTCTGGTGAAGTTTTTTGGGTCACTTAAGTATACTATCATATCATTTGCGAATACTGATAGTTTGACGTCTTCCTTTCTAATTTATATCTCTTTGACTTCCTTATGTTGTCGAATTGCTCTAGGTAGTACAAGTACTATATTGAAGACATATGGTTAGAGGGGGCAGCCTTGTCTAGTCCCTGATTTTAGTGGGATTGCTTCAAGTTTCTCTCCGTTTATTTTGCTGTTGGCTACAGGTCTGCTGTAGATTGCTTTTACTATGCTTAGGTAAGAGCCTTGAATTCCTTTTCTTTCCAAGACTTTTAACATGAAAGGATGCTGAATTTTGTCAAATGCTTTTTCAGCATCCAATGAGATGACCATATGGTTTATTTCTTTGAGTTTATTTATGTAGTGGATTATGTTGATGGATTTCTGTATATTGAACCATGCCTGCATCCCTGGGATGAAGCCAACTTGATCATGATGAATGATCATTTTGATGTGTTCTTGGATTCGGTTGACAAGAATTTTATTGAGTATTTTTGCATCGATGTTCATAAAGGAGATTGGTCTGAAGTTCTCTTTCTCAGTTGCATCTTTGTGTAGTTTTGGTATCAGGGTAATTGTGGCTTCATAGAATGAGTTGGGTAGTGTTCCTTCTGTTTCTATTTCGTGGAATAGTTTGAAGAGTATTGGTATTAGGTCTTCTTTGAAAGTCTGATAGAATTCTGCATTAAAACCATCTGGTCCTGTGCTTTTTTTGGTTTGAAGACTTTCTATGACCCCTTTTATTTCTTTGGGGGTTATGGGACTGTTTAGATGATCTATTTGATCCTGATTTCATTTTGGTATTTGGTATCTGTCTAGGAAATTGTCCATTTCCTCCAGATTCTCCAATTGTGTTGAGTATAAGCTTTAGTAGTAGGATCTGATGATTTTTTGAATTTCCTCAGTTTCTGTTGTTATATCTCCCTTTTCATTTCTAATTTTGTTAATTTGAATACTGTCTCTGTGCCCTTTGGTAAGTCTGGCTAGGGGTTTATCTATCTTGTTGATTTTCTCAAAGAACCAGCTCCTGCTTTTGTTGATTCTTTGTATGGTTCTCTTTGTTTCAACTTGATTGATTTCAGCCCTGAGTTTGATGATTTCCTGTCTTCTACTCCTCCTGGGTGAAATTGCTTCTTTTTGTTCTAGAGCTTTCAGGTGTGCCATTATGTGGCTAGTATATGCTCTCTCCTGTTTCTTTTTGGAGACACTCAGGGCTATGAGTTTTCCTCTTAGCACTGCTTTCATTGTGTTCCATAGATTTGGGTATGTTGTGCCTTCATTTTCATTAAATTCTAAAAAAGTCTTTGATTTCTTTCTTTATTTTTCCTTGACTAAGGTATCATTGAGTAGAATATTGTTCAGCCTCCATGTGTATGAAGATTTTCTGTTGCTTTTGTTGCTATTGAAGAACACTCTTACTTCATGGTTATCTGATAGGAGGCATGGGATCAGTTCGATCTTTTTATATCTGTCGAGGTCTGTCTTGAGACGAATTATATTGTTGATTTTGGAGAAGGTACCATGAGGTGCTGAGAAAAAGGTATAGTCTTTTGCTTTAGGATGAAATGTTCTATGTATATCTGTTAAATCCAATTGTTCCAAAGTTTTAATGAGTTTCCCTGTGTCCCTGTTAAGTTTCTGTTTTCCTGTTCGGTACATTGAGGATAGTGCAGTGTTGAGGTTTCCCACAATTATTGTGTCAGGTGCAATGTGTGCTTTGAGCTTTAGTAAAGTTTCTTTTACGAATGAGGGTGCCCTTGCATTTGGATCATAGATGTTTAGAATTCTGAGTTCTTCTTGGTGGATTCTTCCTTTGACTAGCAAGAAGTGACCTTCTGTGTCTCTTTTGATGACTTTGGGTTGAAAGTCAATTCTACCTGCTATTAGAATGGCTATTCCAGCTTGCTTCCTGTGACCATTTGCCTGCAAAATTGCCTTCCAGCCTTTTACTCTAAGGTAGTGTTTGTCTTTGACTCTGAGGTGTGTTTCCTGTATGCAGCAAAATGTAGGGTCCTGTTTCCATATTCAGTCTGTTAGTCTATGTCTTTTTATTGGGGAGTTGAGTCCATTGATGTTAGGAGATATTAAGGAATAGCGATTATTTCTTCCTGTTATTTTTGATGTTATTTTTGTTTTTGAGTGGTTATCTTTTGAGTTTGATGGAAGAAGGTTACTATCTTACTTTTTCTGGGGTGCACTTTCCCTCCTTGTATTGGAGTTTTCCTCCTATTATCCTTTGTAGAGCTGGGTTAGTGGAAAGATATTGTGTAAATTTGGTCTTGTCATGTAGTATTTTGATTTCTCTATCTATGTTGATTGAGAGTTTTGCTGGGTATAGTAGTCTTGGCTGACATTTGTGTTCTCTTAGGGTCTGCATGAGATCCACCCAGGATCTTCTAGCTTTCATGGTCTCCGGAGAGAAGTCTGGTGTGATTCTGATAGGTCTTCCTTTTTATGTTACTTGGCCTTTTTCTCTTACTGCCTTTAATATTCTTTCTTTGTTTAGTACGTTTGGGGTTTTGATTATTATGTGACGGGAGGTGTTTCTGTTCTGGTCCAGTCTGTTTGGAGTTCTGTAGGCTTCTTGAATATTCATGGGCATCTCTCTGTTTAGGTTGGGGAAGTTTTCTTCCATAATTTTGTAGAAGATATTTGCTGGCCCTTTAAATTGTAGATCTTCACTCTCATCTATCTCTATAATCCTTAGGTTTGGTCTTCTCATTGTGTCCTGGATTTCCTGGATGTTTTGGATTACAAGCCTTTTGCATTTTGCGTTTTCTTTGACTGTGGAGTCAATGGTATCTTCAGCATCTGAGATTCTTACCTCTATCTCTTGTATTCTGTTGTTGATATTTGCATCTACAACCACTGATTTCTTCCCAAGGTTTTCCATCTCCAAAATTGTCTCCCTTTGTGATTTCTTAGTTGTTTCTACCTCTGTGTTCAGATCTTGGATGGTTTTGCTCAGTTCCTTCATTTGTTTTTTTGTGTTCTAGTAATTTTTAAGAGATTTTTGTGTTTCCTCTTTCATGACTTCTGCCTGTTGATTCAATTTCTCCTGCATTTCTTTAAGTGATTTTCTCATTTTCTCTTTATTGGCTTGTGTCTGTTGATCCATATTCTCCTGGAATTCCTTAAGTGATTTTTGTGTTTGCATTGTAAGGGCTTCTACCCTATTCATGTTCCCCTGCATTTCTTTAAGAGATTTGTTTATGTCTTTTTTGTGTTCCTCTAGCAGTATCATGACCAGTGCTTTTAAATCCAACTCTTGTTTTTCTGGTGTGTTGGGGTATCCAGGACTTGCTGTGGTTGGTGAATTGGGTTCAGATGCTGCCATATTGCCTTGATATCTGTTAGTAGCATTCCTACATTTGCCATCTGTTTATCTCTGGAGTTAGTTGGTCTTGTTGCTACTGGTTAATGCTTGAAGCTCCTGTGAGCCTGGCGTTTGGCATTGCTGTTGTAGAGGGTGTCCAAGCTCCCGAGGTGAAGACAGGGAGATTTCTGCTACTGGGGTCCGAATTACCTCCTCAGCTCTGCTAGGCCAGACCCAAGTCTTCCCCAAGCTCACTGCTGGACCTGTAATTAGCCTCCGCAGTCTCCTCCTGGCCTGCCTAGTTGCCAGCTCTTAAAGGGGAAAACCTGGGGAATGTAAACATAGAATATAGAAAATAAAAATTAAAAAATAAGAAATCTTTGAGCTGGAGTGAGCAGGGACTGAGAGAGCAAGGTTAACTACAGTGACCAGAGTGAGCAGGGTTGACTGGAGGAAGCAGAGGTCCTAAATTCAATTTCCAGCAACCACATGAGGGATCACAACTCTCTGTACAACTGCAATGTACTCATATAACTAACTAACTAACTAACTAACTAACTAACTAAATCTTAACAAAAAAGAAACATTTCCAAAAGCAATATGCAATAATTTTCATTGTCAAAGGACTTGAGTGGAAATGTTCTATTTCCTCAAAACTTATACTAAAACATGTATATGTATACACACACACACACACACACACACACATACACACACACACAGTGTGGAGTGCCCTACAAGAGAGAAAATTTAAAAAAGCAAAGGCCAAAAATGTAAGAAATTGTAACAAGAATAAATAGATAACTGAAAATGATAAAAAATGTACAAAGAATTGACAGCTTTGTCATTTGTGGAATAAATGCAAATTAAAAAAAAAAGAATCAGATTTTTTTTTTCTCACTGATCTGGGCTTGTCAGATATTTATGGTGACCTGGGCTCTTCTGTTGGTTCTCTATGGTGACCTGTTCAGGCCACCAGCTCCAAGATGGTGGCGGGTCTCAGGGCTCTGTTTAACCATGGGATTCCCTGCATTACCGGAGGTTCCCTGTTTGGACTGCTAGAACCTAGTTGGTGGTGCTCTCTGTCCACAGGGCTCTGTCTGGTTAGCTGTCTGTGGTGTCCTGAGGCAAGATGTCGGCCTCTGGCTGTACTCCAGGCACAGACCTACTAGCAGGTTTGTGCCCACGCGGGTTGGCGCGGAGACCACCCGCCAAGCTGATCTGGCTCTGGGTGGACTGCTGAGATGTTGGTACACATACCTCCCGCAGACTTGCTCTGGCTCTGGGTGCAAGCAAGAGCCTGACAGGGTAGTCGATGCTAGGCTATGTCTCTGTTCACGCACCTGAACCCAGCCGCCATCCATTTACAGTAACCCGGGGCAAGATGGTGGCCTCGCTGCAATCAGGGACCCTATTCTTATTCTATTGGTTGGCTGTGAGCCGTGGGTGTTTTGATCCACTTTCCAATAGGGTTCAAAGTATCCACACTTTGGTCTTCTTTCTTCTTGAGCTTCATGTGGTCTGTGGGTTGTATCTTGAGTATTCCGAGCTTTTGAGCTAAGATCCAATTATCAGCGATTGCATACCATCTGTGTTGTTTTGTGGATCACCAGTGGATCATGGACCTCCACCTAAAACCAGATACACTGAATCTAATAGAAGAGAAATTGAGGAAGAATTTGGAGCACATGGGTCCAGAGGTAAGTTTCCTGAATAGAACACCAATAGCTTATGCTCTAATATTAAGAACTGACAAATAGGACCACATAATATTGCAAAGCTTCTGTAAGGCAAAAGATACTGCCAATAGGACAAAATGGCAACCAACAGATTGGGAAAAGATTTTTACCAATCCTACATCTGATAGAGGGCTAATATCCACTATATACAAAGAACTCAAAATGTTAGACTCCAGAGAACCAAATAACACTATTAAAAATGTGGTACAGAGCTAAACAAAGAATTCTCAACTGAGTAATACTGGATGGCTGAGAAACATCTAAAGAAATGTTCAACATCCTTAATCATTGAGGAGATGCAAATCAAAACAACCCTGAAATTCTACCTCACACCAATCCAAATGCCCAAGATAAAAATCTCAGGGGATAGCAAATTCTGGAGAGGATGTGGAAAAAGAGCAACATTCCTCCGTTGCTGGTTGGATTGCAAGTTGGTAAAACCACTCTGGAAATCAGTTTCATGGTTCCTCAGAAAACTGGACATAGCACTACCTGAAGACCCAGCTATATGACTCCTGGGTGTATACCCAAAAGATGTTCTAACATGTAATAAGGACACATGTTCCACTATGTTCATAGCAGCCTTATTCATAATACCCAGAAGGTGGAAAGAACCCAGATGTCCCTCAACAGAGAAATGGATACAGAAAATGTGGTACATTTACACAATGGAGTGCTACAGAAAATGTGGTACATTTACACAATGGAGTGCTACTCAGCTATTAAAAACAATGAATTCATGAAATTCTTAGGCAAATGGGTGGAGCTAGAAACTGTCATCCTGAGTGAGGTAATCCTTCTCAATTTTAAAGTTTTGTTTGTTTGTTTGTTTTTAGAAGGATAGAACTGAGATGATCTGTCTTCATGAAATACTAGGAGAAAATGCAAATACTTTGTGGTATGTTTATTTCGTGAAAAATTTCCCCTCAGCATCTAAAAACAAGTTACAATGGTAATTAGTATAAGAAATGAAGCATATGATTGAGGTGGTGAATCCTAGCGCCATCAGTCATAAGCTTCAGCAAAATATACTTCCAGAGGCTGCTGTTCATCTTTTGCCTCTTACTTATTCTGGCTTATCACCTTCAAGAGTGGTGCAATATGAGTTCTAGTCCCCGGAAAACTTCTTGACATTTTCCATTTGATGTTACTATTTCAAGAAGCTATTGTCTCCAGATGATACTAACAACTTCCCCCAAACTGAAATTTCCAGGTACAATTTTTATAACTTGCAGAATTTCACACATGTAACTAGGACCTTAAAGGAAAAGCTATGTCATTTTCATCCTGCTTTCCCCTCTTTCAATGCTTTCCATCCACACCCTCACTCTTAGAGAAGAGTAAGTTTGCAAACTTATTCAATTTAAATAAGATCAGATTGCAGGAGTATGTCTCCAAAGTATACCTTGCTTGATGAGGACTCAACAATACTTAGAAGCTATTTCTGTTCACAGCTATGCCTTACAACAGCAAGCAGATACAGGGTAAAATCTGCTAGAACAGATGGAGAAAAGTTCAGGAGAAATGAGGCACATAATTCCAGGTGTCTCCCTCAGAGAGTTGTGTCAGGAAGTACTTAATTCTCTCAGCAGTGATGGGTGGCTGGTGACATACACAACATTTTTCCAACTATGTAATCATATGCATGTTTCAGTTTTTACTGGGTCAACACTACCAGCTTGACTAACCTCAGTGACTTAGAGAAACAACAGGTGTTCACTCTGAGTTGTAACATGAGCATAGTTTTTCCTGGTCACATCAGTGCATCATGACCCAAGGCTTCAGGTTCACATCGAGACACCTGTCAGGCAGAATATTCCAAAGGGTCAAACCTTAATTCCCACAAGCTCACCCAACATCAGCATCCTTTGGATAGAAGAAAAGTCTCTGCTGTGTTGTGTTTGCAGTTCACGAGTTTTGTCTCCTTCATTCAAGTTTATATTTATTAGATTTTTCTTTATTGTTGTCTGGATTATGAATTCTACATTCTTATTTTAACAGTTTATCATCTGCATGCTACAAATTAATTCATTCAATATTCAAAGATATTTGTTGCTAGATTTTATTATTTTATGACTCATATTGACATAGACTTTTTAGTGTAGGGTCTCATTTAAAAAATTTTTGTTTTTGGTGTGACATGTTCTTTCATTGTTTGACAATTTTTTCTATCAACCTTTTCTATGGTAGTTTGTAAGAATTTTTAAAATGTGTTCTAAAGATGTAGAGGGGAATATATGTATTGCAAACACTTTCTTAAACTGAATTTTCTCAGCTTTCTGAATGGTAGTGATTAATGAAAAGTTTATAAGAGAATCATGGGCAAGCAGTAGTCCACATCTATAACCATGGTACTTGGGAGGCAGGACTACTTTGAGATCCAGACTAACCTGGAATAAATAAGTGTTATCCTGCTGAAAACAGTAGCAACAGCAATAATGAAAATAAACAAAAGCTAATAGGTTTCTTATAGTTAAATTCATCATATTGGATTAAGACTACCATTATGACATCTAACAAAAATGTTTGGTTAATCTAAGAGTCATAAATTTATCCAAATTCTGTTTTTTATATTTAAGACTACCATCAATTTAGAAATAATTTCATATGATAAAAGATAGAAACACACAGTCATGCTTTCTTGACTCTTCATAATTTATTTAAAAATTATATTAATGCTTCCTGTAACAATGTAGAAATTATGGTAAGTTTTGAGATTAAATATATGTGGTCTAGATGGTACATTTTCTGTTTCATTGGTGAGCTTGTTTCCTTTTCCTTTTCTTTGTTTCTCTTATAAATAACATCATTATATTTATTAGACTTTAATAATTAATCTTAATATCTTTTATTTGGAACCTATAGTTCTAAGTTGTGAATTTTTATCTGTCTGTAGATTAATTTTGAGTGAATTTAGAGTTTTAAAATATTGAGTTTTCACTCTTCCTATGAATATACTTTTTTTAAAATTGAGATCTTGAATTCATCTTTGAAAATTTCACATACATATCTTTAGGCTTATACTCAGGTTTAAAACAATCCAAGTTTCTGTAAATCTCTCTCTTTCTCTCTCTCTCTCTGCACTTTACATCCTGATTTCAGATCCTCCTCTCCTCTCAGTGCACCCCTCTTCCCAATAGCCATTTCTCCCATTTAACTCTGAAAAGTAGGATGTCACCCTTGGGTACCATGCCACAAGTTGACACCACAAGTCACTGAAGGAATAAGCACATTTGCTCCCACTGAGACCAGACAAGGCAGCTCAGATAGGGGAGCTGGATCCACAGGCAGGCAACAGAGTCAGAGTAAGCCCCGCTTCAGTTGTCGGAGAACCTGTTTGAAGTCCAAGCTTTATATCCGCTACATATACACAGGGTAGGGAGGAAGAGGGTGTAGGCCTAGCCCTTGTATGCTCTTTAGTTGGTGGTTCAGTCTGGAAGTCCCAGAAATCCCAGGCTAGTTGACTCTGTTAGTCTTTTTGTGTAGTTGATAGGGCTTTTAAGGCCTGAGATCTACAAACATCTCTGCCATGTTATTTCTTAGGGGATCTCCTCAGGAACATGTCTTTGTTGTACATTGATTCTGCTCCCATTGGTTCAGGTAGTCAACTGTGGCAGGGGGCTTGCCTTCCCTAACATTCGTGTTTTAACTCGCCAACCAGCATGTCAGTTACCCTCTTTCTGCGAAATAGGATGTCGGTTCCCAGGGAGGTCTTGGAACATAAACTTCACTCAACCTCTGCTCAAAATGAAAGCCTTATTCCAAATAGGTTCAGGTGTCTCTCTTCTGTTGGAGTCCATCCTAGTGGCAGATTATAAAAGCAAATACCACAAAAGCTCATACATAGGTGCAGGAACAGCAGCTGGGTAGTTGGTTCGGGTCCAAGCTTACTGTAGATAACTATGCAAAGCAGTTGTATCTGACATCTGATGTGATTGGTTTCTAAGAGCACAAATATAACAGAGTATGTAATCAGCTTGAACATGAGAACTTTTCTTAGTAACAGCATTAACAACATAAGAGAAAGGTTCCTTATAACATTAGTAACAGCAAAAATTGCAGTCTAGACAGGTAATATTTATTGATTGACTTGTATATACTTATGCACACACATAGGCATATGTGCAAACTATTTGTCTATACATCAACTTGCATGTGTGTGTCACTACACACACAAGTACATACATGGACTTTCCATAAGTTTCTAATTTTTAAAGTTTGTGGAGGTATAAAATTTGTATCAAAAATAGATACATTGTGAAAGATAATAATGCTCAGTACAAGATAAACCTCTGTAAGATTTTATCCATTGACATCTCATAAATTTCATAATAAAAATTTTGAAAATATACTAAAATTTTAATATTGTTAATCATCTCAGAATGAATTATAGTTTGGTTCAGTTTTCCTTTTTAGTTTTTGTTCAGTAGTACATATCTTTTATTCCAAAGACATAAGCATTCTTTTTCATTCTTGCTTATATTTGAGATTGTAATTCAGTTACACTTTCCCTTTCCCTTTTCTCCTCTAAACTATGCCATTCACCCCTCCCTGTTCTTCAAATTCATGGAATTTTTCATCACCTATTATTGTATGCATATTTGTATTTGTATGTACATAAATATCCTGAAATGTAACCTGTTCAGTCCATATGTTACTTGCAGGTGTGTTTTCAGGGCCTAGCGTTTGACACTGGGTAACCAGTTGGTGTGCTCTTCCGGGAAGGACCACCTCTTTCACTCCCAGATTTACTCAGTCACATAGAGTTCTTGTGTAGTTTTCAGATCTCACAGGACTTTCTCAATCGAGTTTGAAAATGTTAGCTGGTGTCATCCTTGTTCAGATCATGTTTTGGCAGTCAAGATAGTGAGCCCTTATGATTATATCTCTGATGTCACTAGAAGACATAATCTCACAGCAAACTCCCTTGTCCTCCGACTCTTGGAACCTTTCTGCCACCTCTTCTGCAGTGCTCCCTGAGCCTGAGGTGCAGGACTATTCTGTAGATACATCTATTCATGAGGATAGGGCTTCACCACTGCATTTTGATTGGTTATGGTTTTCTGTAGTTCTTTTCATCTGGTGTTGGTTTAGTAATATTAGTGGTCACAGATTCTCCTCCAATAACCATGATTTCACTAAAAGAGTTGTTAGCTATATTAGTACTAGGAATTGTATTGCTCTTGTTGAATAGATCTTAAGTCCAATTAGAGAGTGATTAGTTACCATCAGGGTATGTGTGCCCCTACTGCACTCACAGGGTTATTGTGACTATGTGCTGGTTGTCGATATTATTCATAGCCTTCATAGCTGGGTAGGATTGTTGGTTCCTCCCGTCCTTTGGGCACTTCTATGGTGCCTTGTGATAGTGTGAAGGTTAGCCCTCAGGGTGGGGAAGTTTATGTCAGTCCCAGCTCATGGATTTCCAAGTCCCATTTCTGATGTACATAGTGTTTCCAGTAATAGGGACTTCCACTCTCTCTACTGGTCAGAGATTTTGTGTTTGTTTTTTTTTTCCTAAGAAACTTTTAATGTTGCTGAGTGTAGATGGATGGTGACTCAGGTATGGACTCTGGGGACATTCTGACGCTGCAAGTTCTATAGCTTTTGGCTACTGTCACTCATAGCTGTCCTTCTTATTAGTTTTATAATAAACAATATCATTTTGCAGATCCCTTTCAGAGTTAGATTTAAAGCAGCCATATTTACACCTAGAGTTTGGCAATTATTTTTTTAAAAAAAATAAGAGAGATTCCAACTCTGTATTTAATAGTTTTTCAAGGGGCTTTACACACAATTCATATAATTCAGTGAGTGTAGTGAGGTGTTATGCCTGGCACCTTCACTGTTTTAAGTAATTACAGTTAGTGTATGAGCATACTATAAAATATGGTAAAAGTCCATTACATTTCTTGTTTCTGGAATTTATGGGTGAATAGAATAATGAAAACAGAAGAAATGAAATAAAATTTGAGAACATGCATTCGATATTTGCATATATCCTCCATACCAGTAAACAATTAGGCCCATGTGATGTTAACTGTATCACTGAGTTACTTAGTTGCCAACTATAGATGTTAACGCTGAAAGTATTTTCCTGCTGCTAATTTTTGATCTTTTTGAAGAATCTGTAACTATGTCACTAAGTTAAGTGGATGAAACTGAAGATTGAAAAGTGAAGATTGAGGTGAGTTGGAATGATATTAAGACAACTCGAGGGAGGCATTCCCAGTCATGACTGATAATTTAAACTTGAGAGTTTTATTTGCATGACTTTTGAATAAAAATATAATTTTGAATAAACTCAATGTGCTAAAACCACATTGAAAAATTTAGAAAAGAACTTTAAATATTTATAAATGGAGATAAAAGGCAACTATAGTGGAATGAGAAAGAAATTGTGATATTCTTTAATAACAAAGGCACACTCATTTTTCTCAAGATATACCAAAGCAAAACACTCAGAGGGCTGGGAGGGGGGTTGGAATTCACAATGTGAAAATTTCACTGAAACAGGACAAATAGAAGGGCCATGGGGGAAATGCTGGGCCTGCGGGAAGCTAGAACCAAAAAGAAGAGACGGGCTCTTGGCAGGTGGATAAACACTCGTGGTTGACTTTTATTTCTGCTTGAATTTCATTGCTGAGGTCAAAAAAATAGCTGAGGGCTCTGAGATGGAACAGCTCAACAGCTAAATCAAAGCAAAGCCTGGGGATGACTAATGCAACTTAAACATTTGTCTGCTGACTTCTGAGAAGGCTAATGCATGCTAAAATAACGAGGAACAGAAAGACATAAAGTCTAGGCATGAGTGTGTTATTACTGACCTGCCTCAAACTCTATTTCCTAACCCGCTCTTCTTCAGCAGCTCAATTAGGAAGGGAAGGATTAATTCACCAAGAACTTTTCTGAAGAGAAAATACCTTGGAGATCATTTGACAGAATGGCTATCAGCAATGGGTGACTTACGCGAGGGATTCAAGGCCTAGGACACCCACTCACTAGCTGTGTGACTTCAGTCTGGTCTTCTCTGGTTTCATATCTAACTTTAGAAGGAGTGTGCTACTAATGTCCATCTTAGGCTGTGATTGTAATTCAAAGCAACAGCACTCCTACTTTCCTGCATAGTATGAAGCAAGCACTCAAACAGGCATTAGCTACAATAGTATCAATGTGAAGATTTTGCTACTGGCTCAGTAACTGTAATAATGCATTGCTCAGAATACTATCTTACTAACGCTAGGTATTAGTAAACTTAAATCACATCTAGGAAATATTTTCTTCCACACTTTCCTCACTCACTGGGTTGAGTTTTGCAGAAACCATTGTAAAAAAATAAAGGGACGCTCTAGTTTCTTAATTATGTCCACAAAATTTCTAAATACATAACAGTTCTTTTTAGTTAACATTGTCTTCACAGGTCAACACTGTTGTTTTTGAAAGGATCTTTTGAATGTCTTATGAAAAAATTCCTTTTCCCCCCTTTTTTTATTCAATAGATATATTCTTTATTTACATTTCAAATGATTTCCCCTTTCCTGAATTCCCCCCTCCCCGAAAGTCCCATAAGCCCTCTTTCCTCCCCTGTTCTCTGATCAACCCCTTCCCGCTTCCCTGTCCTAGTATTGTCCTACACTGTTCCCAGGACCAGGGCCCTCTCCTTCCTTTTTTGGGGCATAATTTGATATGTGAATTGTTTCTTGGGTATTCCAAACTTCTGGGCTAATATCCACGTATCAGTGAGTGTATACCATGTGTGTTCTTTTGTGATTGGGTCACCTCATTCAGGATGATATTCTCTAGTTCCACCCACGTGCCTAAGAATTTCATGAATTCATTGTTTTTAATAGCTGCATAGTATTCCATAGTGTGAATATACCACATTTTCTGTATCCATTCCTCCACTGAGGGACATCTGGGTTCTTTCCAGCTTCTGGCTATTATAAATAGAGCTGCTATGAACATAGTGGAGCATGTGTCCTTATTACATGCTGGGGAATCCTCTGGGTATATGCCCAGGAGTGGTATAGCGGGTCCTCTAGTAGTATCATGCCCAGCTTTCTGAGGAACCACCAGACTGATTTCCAGAGTGGTTGTGCCAACTTTCAACCCCACCAGCAGTGAAGGATTGTTCCTCTTTCTCCACATTCTATGCTCTAAGATCAAGAATTGGCAAACGGGACCTCATAAAATTACAAAGTTTCTGTTAGGTAAAGGACATTGTCAAAAAGACAAAATGGCAACCAACAAATTGGGAAAAGATCTTTACCAACCCTACAACTGATAGAGGGCTAATATCCAAGATATACAAAGAACTCAAGAAGGTAAACTCCAGAGAGCCAAATAGCTCTATTAAAAAATGGGGTACAAAATTCACCTGAGGAATATCGAATGGCTGAGAAGCACCTAAAGAAATGTTCAACATCCTTAGTCATCAGGGAAATGCAAATCAAAACAACCCTGAGATTTCACCTCACACCAATCAGCATGGCTAAGATCAAAAACTCAGGGGAAAGCTGGGCGTGATGACGCATGTCTGTAATCCCAGCACTTGGAAGGCAGAGGCAGGTGGATTTCTGAGTTCGAGGCCAGCCTGGTCTACAGAGTGAGTTCCAGGACAGCCAGGACTATACAGAGAAACCCTGTCTCATAAAACCAAAACCAAACCAAACCAAAACAAAAACTCAGGGGAATAATTTCAAGGTTAGAAGAATGTATTCTTATTCTACAAATGGTTTAAAGAAAAATCAAATTAGGTCCCTGTTCAAATTAACCAGGAACCTTACCTAAGCCCTTGTTCCCTTCACAAACATGATGGCCCTAGAGTTCAGTTTGTGCATGTCTCTGTTACTAGTTGTCTTATTTTTGATAAATAGCTGCATTTTCTCAGTCATAAACATGCTAACCAAGAGAACAGAAATAATTCCTGCCATGGTAGTTTGCATGTTTTAATGTGTTGAAAAATTTTAATATTATCACTGCAAGTCAAATCACCTACTAGAGTTATAAACTCAGTTTTCTAGAAGTTAGTAGGCCATAGCCTGTCAACACTGATGACCTGTATGAACTAAATGCATTAAAAAGTCATTCACTTTGAATGTTTACATGAGATTCATGGTAGCTATTAAAATTGTGATGATTCTAAAGGAACTTAAGACTTGCTACTATTAATGAGAATGTATTATTTCGTACATTATAGCTCATACAATAAAGTACTATGTATTGTCATGAGAAATGTCTATCAGTGATGAAGTTGTATGAATATTTATATAACCAAAATCTTTAAATTCTAATTTATTAAATGCACATACAAAGAAATGCTTTTTTTCTTAAACCAAAGAAGTTAAATCTCGCTGAGGAAGATTGTTAACTGCCCCTCTCTTGTGCTTTTATTTCTTTTTCTCATGAGTATAAAGAATGTTTTAAAGTCTATCCAGAAGATTATCACTTTTCCATTTTGTCTTCTCTAAGATCTCTGAAATAAGGATGAAATAATTTTATTATGATATGACTGAGTATTTTATACTTCAAAGCAGAAGGGACTTATCTTTTTCTTGGTATCTAAAAGCCACAAACTCATGTAGATTCCTGAGATTCAGAAGAAAAACATCCCAAATGTTCTGGAATTTAATATTTAAATTTTATTATAGAGATTTTATGCATGTATCCCATAAAATATGATCATTTTTACTCCCACACCATCTTATAACTTCAATCTTCATCCCAAAGTTCCCCTCCCAACTTAATTTCTTCTCCTCCTCCTTCTCCCCATTCTTCTCCTTCAGTTTGTCTCCCTTTCCTTCTCTCTTTCTTCTTCAATCACATTCTAAGTGGAATAAGTAGAATAAGTGCTGCTGAGATGTGTAGGAGTTGAGGCACCCACTAGAGCACAGGAGACCTACCAATGAACACACCCTCACAAAGAATGTCCATCCAATATTTCTTAACACAATTAGAGTACAGCACAGTTCTTTCCAGCAGAAAGTTAATACAAAATGCATGTCCAACACGTTTGTCATAGCCTTCTAAGTGATGATAATACTTAACATTTATGGGGCAATTACTTCACATCCTGTACCATTTCAAACCCTCAATAATAGTACCACAAGGTGACTATTATGCATTATTCACGTTTTAATGTTGAGAAACTGAGGTGCAGACAAGGTGAATTTGATGCTGTATGTGGTAATGGTGGACTGTACATCCAGCCACTCAGGCTCCAGAGTAGACCTAAGCACTCTGTTCTTCCATCTACGTGTTGTTAAAGCTCATTATAAAGCTGTTATTGGAGAAACTGCATAATCTTGTTGATGGGCAAAGCCTTTCACAAAGCCTCATTATATCACATGCGATCACACAGCCAAACACTCACTATTAAGGAGTTTTTCCATCTCATAATTTTAGTTCACTGCTTGCCTTTACAAGTGATTATAGTTGGTGAACTATAGATTGCTTCCACAATACAACAGTTAGAATTATATCTTTGAGTTTATAAAAAAGAATCTGACAAATATATCAATAAATTTTCTAATTAGAATAACTATATTTTGATGAAAATTTTAGAAGACTTGTAAAAATCATTCATTAGCATTTTATAGGGCTTAGTTTCTTGTTTTTGAAACTATAGAGGAAATTTTCTGTACTTTTTCCCCCTCCCTAATCATGTTGTAGACAACAACAGGTTTTTAGGGCCATCCTGCTAGAACACAATGCTGCTGATAGAAAATATTTGAGAAAAGTCAGACATGAAACTTTTGAGAAGACACTGTTATCTTTCTTTCTTCTCTCTTCTCTCTTCTCACTTCTTCTTCTCTTATCTCCCCTTCCCTCCAGTTCCCTACCCTCTTCTCATCTTCTTTCCTCTTCTTGTGTTTCTATTAGACTCATGGTAAATTATGTGTGTTTATGCAAGTGTGTCATGTATCAGATACCAATCTATACTGACAGGGGTCAGAATGTAGCTCATGGGCAGAGGCAAAGTACATGCTTCTGAGATCTTTCTGGTCTTTAGATCTTAGAGAATGGGGAAGAATGGCAAAGTAAGGGTCCTGTAAACTCACAGTTTACAGGAAAGATGCAGGATTGGGAACTGATTCTTTTCCCAGAAGATTTATTTAGGTTAAGCCTGGAAGTGACTGTGTTATTTTGTTAATGTTAGTTCCATATAGTTCAAAGATATTTATTGAACTTTCACTGGTTATTTGTTCATCTAGAAAGGAACATATTATTCATGGGGTTATGACTTTGTCTTCCATCAGAGTAGACATTTTTAGCTTTATTTACCAAGAAAAGAATGTGATTTAAGTTCATTTGACTATGGAAGAAAACTTTTGGAAAAGCATCATTCATGCTTCTGTGGTTTGGGGACCACTGTTTCATCTTTAAATGCATTGGTTTTTTTCTTGTTTAGAATATTTTGTATGTTTATCTGATGTTATTGTTATCATCTTAAAAGTTCACAGGGTTGTATGGAAGCTAAAATACACACTGATTACAATAATTAGTATTTGTTTACTTAGAATGTCTAAATTTTATACACTTAGAATAGAGAACTTTTTTCACAATCTATCAAAATCAAACAGTTAAACAAGCTTGTAACTGATGTATTTGAAATATATATTTGAGGATCTTTAAAACAGTAAGGAAACAAGTCACATAATAGAGTTAAGTAGATGGGATAGATTAAAAAATAAAGCTTGGGGATAAAAGAGACTCAGCTGTGATGATTATGGGTGAGTGCTATGATTTGCAATTTGAACTATCATGGAGCTGAATTTGGAAAAGAAAATCAAGTCATACAGATCATTTCCAAAATCCTAGACACACCAAGGTTTCAGTTAGCAGATTCCAAAACTGACGGAAGTAGCAAGACAGTTTTTTTTCTCTTTTTCTTTTTTATTGAAAATAGATATCTTTCATAGGATATACTGTGATTATAGGTTCCCCTCTCCATTCTCCTCCCAGTTCCTCCCCACCTCCTCTCCCATTCAGTACCTTTTGGCTCCTCCTTAGAAAACAAACGACTATATTAGAAATAATAATGAAACTAAATAAAATATGTAGAGAAACCCTTCTATTTAAAGTTGCAGCCTACCATGTCTGGATAGCTCCTCTGAGCTTTGCATAAAATGGAGGACTCTTTTTCCTAGCAGTGCTTCCTCTCCTCTGCCTGACCTTATTTGAGGAACCTCACTCCCATACCCTTTATCTGAAGAAGGTTGAATAGATGGAATAGATTAAAAAATAAAGCTTGGCAAACATACAAATTCAACTTCCTCTTTCCTGGTCAGAGATTGCCCAGCAAGTGCATGGAATTCCTGACTACCTCTTCATGCAAATGAGGCATTCACAGTACTTCAAACTCCAACCAACAATTTATATTCACCTGGAAACTCCTTCCTGGTCTCCAAAGTTCACATATAACCCTTGTCTACCCCAGATAAGGTGTATGTACACAAGCTGATTCATTAAAAATTGTCTAACACAGTTTCACAGAGTAACACTAAAATCCTCTGAGAAGCTCCCTCACCCTGTCCTCTCACCTCAAAACATTGCTAGCCAAACTGGATTCCTGCAGACCCCACCTGCTCTGGACTCTGCTTCACTCTTCCAGTCTGGTGTGCAGCATCATCTGAACACTTCGACGGAGAAAGATGGCACCCACAAAACTACAAACATAAGATTTTAAAAAATCAGTACAGGACAAAAACAAAACAGAAAAACAAAAACAAAAACAAAAAAAAATCCCCAAACACCAAAAAACAAAAACAAAAATAAAAAACCAAAAAGATAACCCAACCTAACTCAAACCAAACCAAACAGAAAAGGCACAAGAAGTATACATAGACATGGAGATACCCATGTTTGCACCCAAAGGAATCCCATAAAAATGCAAAACCAGAAAATCAGAAATTATAACATATGTACAAATAACCTATAGGGTTAGAAAATTCCCTGAAGACATTATGAACAAAAGATTTCCAGAGATGCCATTGATTTGTTTCTGTTGGCCATCTTCTACTGGGCATAGAACTTACCCCTGAGAGTGGTTTGATTACCATCTGAGAGTTTTTAATTTCATTGTTGTTTGCAAGTGGTTATCAAGTGGAGTTAGAGTCTGGATTAGGGATCAGTCCATATCTTCTTTTAGCCCCAGGACCTCATCTATTATAGACTTGGGCAGGCCCTGTGTATGCTGTTTAAGTCTCTGTGAGTTCATATGTGTGTTTGATCCTGTTACTTTAGAGGGCCTTGCTTTCTTGGTTTCTCTATACCCTCTGACTCTTACACTCTTGACTTTTGCAGGGTTCCCTAGCCCCTGAGTTGGATTTGATAAAGACATCTTTCAGGGGGAGGGGCTGAGTGTTCTAAGGTCTCTTACTCTCTGCCTTTTTTCTAGCTGTGGGTCTCTATACTTATTCTAATCTACTGAAGGAGAAAGCTTTACTGATGATAGCTGAGCAAGGTACTAATCTATGAGTATAGCAGAATGTCAGTAGAAGCCATTTTACTGTTAACTTTCTTTAGCAGAATAGTAGTATTTGGTTTTACACCAGGTCCTTGGCCTATCTAGTCTCAGGTGTGTGGCCACCTAAAAAGCACTGGATGTGCTTTCCATCTAGTGGAATGGGGTTTAACTCAGATAGTGGTTGGTTACTCCCACAAGATTTGTACCGCTATTGCACCAGTGTGTTTTTCAGGCAGGTTACTCTCTTAGGTTGAAGGTTCTCTAGCTGGGTTGGTAACATGGAGACTAGCTTTAGTGGTGAAGGCTGTAAGAAGGCACCTTTTAATTCCTCTTTGTTTAGTGAGTTATGGAGATATTGTCAGAAATAGTGCTATCAGTTGTGGAAAGTCACTGATAGCTTTGTCAATAGCCTGAGTTGTTTGGGATTCTTATGGGACCTATTTGGCCAACAACTCAATTAGATATAACATATTCCCCACTACTGGATGCTTTACTTGGCAATGAGTTTTCTAGCTCTGTCTCCTCTGTTATATTCTGATTTCATGTAGACTGCCTCTATATATGCATATATTATTGGAAGCTTCTACTCTACTAGGATTTCCATATGACTCCTCAAAAGGTTCTTAGTTTCAACTGTCACTAAATATCTATAGCCACTCACTTCGTTTTTCATCCCTTACTCTGATTTCTCAATGCAGTCACCCATCATTCATTCATAGCTATCTATTCTGTTTGCCCTTCCTATTGAGAGACACCCCCCTCTAGTCTCTTATTCTATGACTATTCTCTGTGGTTATATATAGTGTAGTATGTTTATTAATAACTGAACAGCTAGCATCCTTATATAAGCAAATTGATGCCATGGTGGTCTTTCTGGGTCTGACTTAATTCACTCAGGATAATTTTTTTCTAGTTCTATCTATTTATATGTAATTTTCATGATTTCATTTTAAGTGACTTAATTCATTTTTTAAATGTAGCATGTTTTCATTATCCATTTTTCTGCTGACAGACATCTAAGTTGTTTCTAATTTATGACTGTTATGAATAGAGAAGAGCATCAATGAACATAGTTGACCAAGATCCTCTGTAATCGGAAGAAGCATCCTTTGAGTTTATGGCTAAGAGTGATATAGCTGGAACTTGAGATAGAGTGATCCCCAGCTTACTGAGGAACCACTATATTGATTTTCATTGTGGCTTTATAAGTTTGTGCTCCCACCAGCAATGAATGTATGTTCCCTTTACTCTACATTCTCTCCAGCATGAGATGTCTGGAGTGGAAATTCTAGTTTTGTTGGCCATTCAGTTGTGTGTCATGATTTTCTGGAAACTTTTTTTTATCTTGGTTTTGGTTTTGGTTTTTTCGAGACAGGATTTTTCTCTGTGTAGCCCTCGCTGTCCTGGAACTCACTCTGTAGACCAGGCTGACTTCAAACTCAGTAATCTGTCTGCTTCTACCTCCCAGAGTGCTGGGATTACAGGCGTGCGTCACCACTGCCTGGCTCTGGAAACTGTTTTATGAGAGGAAATTTTTTTATGAAGCAGACACATGGGAGAATGTTTTGTTGAGAATAGACACATGGTGTTTTTCTGAAAGCGCCCTAGAAAACAGGTATGTGGTGTTTTCTAGAGCAGACACTTGAGAAGACACCTGATGCTTGGAAAGGATGTAAGTATAACTCACATCCTTTCTGTGATGCTGTGGCTTTGGTTCAACTTGCCTTCTTTGGCAGAAGCTCACAGTTTCTTCTGACTTTAACTGCCATTGCTGATTAATTAATGGTGTTTGAGAGTGGATGAAGCTATCACTGTTGATTCTTGTGAACTGAGTTGCTGATAACCTAACAACAAAGATTGTAATTGCCCTAAGGAACCATTGCTAAACAGGTCCACATCCTCCTTTGCCCTATGAATCTTTCCTTTCCACTACCTCTGATGTGTGGTGAGCTGTAAGGAGGGTAAGGCATTTAAGAACTCTTATTAAAGTAGATTTTGAAAAACTAAGCCTACAGATGTCTTTTGTTTTATTGATCTGTTCTGATTTGTATAAGATGAAATCTTAAAAAAGAAAACAGACACTTTTGTTTCTTTGTGAATTTCACATGGTGCACCTCAATATCATTCATCTATGTGCCCCTCCCCTCATACCTGCACTCCACCATTGCTACATTTTCCCCAACAGAGAAAAAAATCTCATTATGGAAGCTACAATGTGACACAGTGTGTCCCACAGTATACTCTTTTGTCCACACTTCTTTGCTTGCGAATGCTTATTACAGTGACTTCTTGGTTTGGCACAAGGCCTCTGGCTTCTGATGTTCTATCAATACTGAAACTTCACTGGGACCTCTCTCAGATATCCTCTTGTGTCATGGAGATCCTGTAGCTTTGGATCTGTAAAAGCAGCCCCCTCAGATACTACAATAGTTCATTGATGGGGTAAATGTTAGGGTAAGCCATTCAAAGCCCTGGATCTCGTTCTGAGAGGTATCTGAGCTGGTCAGCCTGGCTAAATTTCCTACTCTCATCCCATTGGGGCTGGCTTACTGCTAACTCACAAACCAGGGCCAGCTTTTCCCTGCTGTCAAGGTGAGGTGAAGGGGACATTTCAAGTGTCACAGCTGGTGAGGGACATGGCTAGTTCTCCCACTCTTATGACCCAAGTGTCAACTCTCCTGCCTGCCATAGATAGCTAAGGGTGAGGGACAGGAAGAAGGCATCTCTCCTTAGTCTGCTTTGTCAACTGCTATAGCAGGTGAGGGACTGGGCCAGCTCCCCTAATCTCATGATGTGAGAGCCAGGTCTCTTGCCTGCTGCATTTGACAAGGGGAAAGGATTGGGGAGGATATCTCTCCCTTGCCCACACTACTGTGCAGCAAATTGTGAGGCCGGCTCTTCCATGCTCACATCCTTGGGGCAGCTTACCCATTTGGTGGAAGCCATGGTTTTGTTCCAGGGAGTGGCATCTGAGTGCTTTGCAGATGGATCACCTTGAGACATTATCTGCAGCCTCAGCTGTTTTTTTCTAGGATTGGCTGTGGGGTGATCCCTTTCCTCTAGTATAATATGTATGTTTTTGGTAGCTTTTTCTATCACTTTGTACTGGGTATGATGACATACTAGAACTTTTTTAGTAATTTATTCAATTAATGGTGGATTTATTCAAAATATATGATGGAATTGAAATTATGATTATTGAATCAATCAAAAACTTAGAGAAAGTTTGATGAAGAACAAATAAGAAACCATGCAGTTTTCCTGAGGCACACAATTGTACTCAGAAAAGTCCATAATGCACACTGACTGTTCCTTGCAAGAGCTGATTAGAGAAGTTAATGAGTACACATGAACATGAAGACATTAATTAGTTCAAGAACAATGAACTCATCATGTAGATGCCAAAACTTCGAGTAGTTGGTCAAGAGTCAATAAGACCTTATGCCAAGAAATACATTTTCTTATTATGGCCATGGTTGTGGAGGACAGAAATTAAGATTCTGTTGATGTAGACTCAGATAAAAACATGTAGTAAGTGTTTAAGACACAGTGTGCTAACCACAATGATCATAGAGATGTGCTTAATTATGAGCCCATAAGGTTACATATCTGCCTGGGGAAAAATAAAGTGTATGCCAAAAACAAAACAAAACAAAAGAAAAAACAAAACAAAACAAAAAAACACCTAAACCATTAAAAAAAACCTTCAGAGAGCTATGATCTGGATTCTTGGAACATATTTGAGGAAATAAAACTGAAACTGTATGCTTTATGACTTTGAAATGAAGTAAATACAGAGAACCCTGAGCTATTTGGGGTCCTCTCCTGTTTAACAAGCTGATAGTCATCTCCTTCATCCCTCTGACATCTATGTCACTGGGCTCATTGAAACTCACCAGAGCTGCACTCCCCTGCCAGCAGGGTCTCCTCTAATGTTGTTGCCCAGGCGAGGTGCAGGGCCTGCTCTCCTGAGTGCTGGAGCAGATGAAGCTTCGGGCAGCTCTTCTGTCCTTATAACTCCATCAGGACCAGCTTCCTATACTTGCTCTCTGGACCAGCTCACCCATGCTCTCAGCCCCAGGGTCAGCTCTTCTCTGCTGCCCAGGTGAAAGGCAGGGACCACTGGTTCAAGTGCTGTAGCTGGTAAGGGGCAGGGCTAACTCTCTAAATCTCATGACCTCTGGGCAAGTCTCTCACCTGCCACAGGTGGTCAAGGGGAAGAAGCATTGAGGGTACGTCTCCCTCCTCCATGCTACCTAATGGGTGACTAATGACTGGGACATCTCTCTCCTGCTCCTATCCTCTGGGACAACTGGCCTACTTTCCAGAGTACTGCGGGGTAATAGGGATGGGGTCAGCTTTTCTGGTCTGTCCCCAGGGCCAGCTTTCCCAAGATTCCTAGATGAGGGAGGGGTAAGACCAGTACTGCAGCACAACTCAGATGGTCATAGTGGTGAGAGGCATGGTTATAACCCCAGCTCTGGGAGGTAGAGACAAGATCCTCAGAACTGTGGTCAGACAGTCTAGCTATTACAGGAGTTCCAGACTCAGTGAGGGAAGCTCCCTCAAAAGGCAAGGAGGAGAGCAATAACAGAAGGCACTTACTGTCACCCTCTGGCCTCCATTCACACAGTGAGACATGTATCCACACCCACAACAACCACCCACAATAAGTAAGTAACTAAAATAAATAAATAAGCAAGTAAATAAAAGTAATTAATTAAATAGATAAAGAGCAAGTGCAGGAATCAGCAAGCACTTGATAAATAAATAATGTGCTATTATTTCTCACTAAGCTGAATTGGCCTCTTGTCTTCAGGAATGGGCCATAAGCATGAGGGCTAGGAAAGGGGAATGTGCTTAATTTAAGGAGATGACATTAGCATGTACTTTCCTAAACACTTTGATTTTTTTTTTGTTCTACAACTGAAATCTGATATTTTGATATGATTTTGCCTAGACTGTGATATTTTGTTTTTCAAAATTCTGGGTTGATACAGTTATACAAATCCATCAACTGTGACCATCTGTTTTTTTACTAAACAACAAGATATTCCCGTGTTTTATATGGGTGTCAGGGGGAGATAAATCTAAAAAATGTGATAGAAGGAAGTTGGGAGAATTAGGGAGAGAACAAAACAAAACAAAACAAAACAAAACAAAACAAAACAAAACAAAACAAAACAAAACAAAACAAAACAGCAGTAGCAGCAGCAGCCACAACAACAACACCCATCCATATAAGATTAGGAAGCCTGTGATGCTCCAGCCATTTCTACCAATCACTTTCCCACTGGAAAGGGTCACCACTCCCCCCAAATCTTGGTCCATCACAGACTCCCCCTTCTTCTTTTTGTGTATTTCCAACTAGTGTTTACTATTGGGAAAAGCTAAGAGAAAATGAACAGCAAAGGTGTCGGGGAGTCCAGTGTTAAGAACAGAAAGTTCCAGCCTTAGAAATCACAATTTAAAAGGATAAATCCAAGGCTAAGAGGCTTTATGCTCTGTTCTTGATGAATTAAAATGAGAATTTTAGTAGTTTCTCTCATTCGCCACATTCTAATAATTGTCTGAGCTTGCTTAAGCCACTGTGGAATATATTTGTCACCATTTAGAGCCCATTATGGTAGGATTGATGCATTGATACATTATTTGAAAGCTTTCTGTTATAGTAACATATATAAAATGATGAATACAGATAGCCCAAATATTATAGAAAATATATTTTACATGATCCTCATCTAAAATATAAAATGTGTTTGAGACCATTAGCTTTTTTTTATTGGTTGTCACAGTGATGGTAAGCCATCTCTCAGCAGTTTAAGGTACATTCTGGAAACTGCTATAACAGAAGTTACATAGGCAAGTGTGACATTATTATATATGCATCGCTGCCAAGTGAAGCTCATTCAGCTGGCGTGACACACTTGAGAGTGGAGGGGATTATGATTTCAGTAATGCCAGGTTAGGAATTGGGTTATAGTAGCATAGATACCAAAACATGCAAAAGTTTCTGACTTGAGTGCTGAACTCTGGAAGCCTAGTGTTTTATAAATAACTCATCTGAAATATGCCAGACACAACTGCTGAGGTATTAAAAGTCAAAGCAATTTTGGAAATTATAGAGGTTATTGATTTTAATTTTTGTCATTTTTTTTTTTAGTTTACCACTTTAAATGATCTAAGGCCACAGGTTGAAAACCATCATATGCCTAATATTATGACTGGGTCTTTATACATCGTGGTAGTTTGAATGAGAATTGCCCCTATAGGTTCAAATATTTGAATACTTGGTTCCCACTTTTTGGAACTGCTTGGGTTAGCTTATGAGGGGCAGACTTGTTGGAGGAGGTATGTCACTGATGGTGAGCTTAGGGACTTCGAAAGACTTAAATCATTTTTTAATCTTTCTTTGCTTCCAATATGATGCGAAGTGTGAGCCCCAGGTTACGATGCCAGTGCTAAGCCTGCCTGCTGCTATGTCCCCTGCTGTGATGATCATCACACACTCCAGCCTTTTAAAATTATAAGCCTCAAACTCTTTCTTTGTTAAACCATTTTGATCATGATATCATGATAGGAACAGAAAAGAAAAGTATCTAGGATATACATTATATATGTTTGTATGTGTGCATGTGTGTTTGTGATGCCCTGGGTCCTACACATGGTACACAAGTACTATACAGATGATCCAAATTCATGGAGAATCATGCTCATTTGCTTGTGTGCATTTGTATTTATGTGTGCATGTGTGTGCGGTCTACACATAAATGTGTATGCAAATGCACATGGTGGAGCACATAGAGGGCCATGGGAAAATGCTGTGCCCCTGACTTCATCTCTCTCCATCTTGCTCCCTTGATACAGGGTCTTTCTTTCAACTTGGAATTAGGAATCAGCAAGCCCCTGCAATTCTCTTGGCCCCACCCCAACCCTCCCCACCCCAGCACAACAATACAGTTATAGGTGCTTAATCCCATGTTCAACATTCACAGTCCTAGGAAATTGAACTCAAGCACTCATACTTGCATAGGAATTTTCATATTTCTAAGATAACTCCCCAGGCCTTGCCTCTGTATTTTTAAATATAATATCAAATTTAATCTCACTGAAACCTGGTAGTTTCTGTTTTATCCTACTGTAGTGGCTATTTCTGGTTGTCAACTTGACTATATGTGGAATGAACTACAATCTAGAATTGGAAGGCTCACCTATGATCCTAATCTGGAGGCTCAGAGATATAAGTTTCTGACCTGGACTTAGCATGGAGATCTTGAAGCATGGATTCCAGTTCAAGGTCATCTGGGATTAAAGGTGTGGAGACATACACCTTTAATCCCAGATTTCAAGTTCATCTGGGATTAAAGGTGTACACCTTTAATCTGGGCTACACCTTCTATTGGAGACATATATAAGGACATTGAAAGAAGGAAGACTCATTCTTCCTTGCCGGCTTGCTTCGTGGGACTGAGCAACTGCAAGATCCTTGGACTTCTATCCACAGCTGCTGCTGACTACTGTTGGGGAGTTGGACTACAGACTGTAAGTCATCGACAAATTCCCTAACTACATAGAGACTGCCCATACGATCTGTGACTCTAGAGAACCCAGACTAATACACCTACCTTGTAGGTGTCTAAATTCTCTGGTTACATTATAGGATATAGAATGCAGTACTGAGTCTATATCCATCATTTAACAATTTGCAGATACAATTCCATCAAAACTTCAACACAATTCTTTATAGACCTTGACAGAGCAGTTCTCAACTTCATATGGAAAAATACTAAACAAAACAAAACAAAACAAAAAACCCAGGATAATTAAGGAATTCTGAACAATAAAAGAACTTCTGGGGGCATCACCATTCCTGACCTCAAAGCTGTACTACAGAGCATTAGTGATAAACAAAACTGTATGGAATGTATATAGGAACAGACAAGCTGATCAAAGGAATTAAACTGAAGACCATGAAATAAACCCACATTTCTATGGATATTTGTTTTTTGACAAAGAAACTAAAACTATACAAAGGGAAAAAGTATCTTCAACAAATGATGCTGATCTCACTGGGTGTCTGCCTGTAGAAGAATGTAAATAGAACCATATCTATTACAGGGCACAAAACTCAAGTTCAAATGTATCAAAGACTTCAATGTAAAACAAGATACACTAAATATATTAGAAAAAACGTGGGGAATAGCCTTGAACTCCTTAGTACAGGAGACAATTTTGCAAAGGACACTGTTAATATTGCAAAATGGCAGCCTACAGATTGGGAAAGGATCTTCATCAACCCTACATCTAACAGAGGGCTAATAACCAAAATATATAAAGAACTCAAAATTAGAGACCAATAATCTAATAATCCAATTAAAAATGGAGTACAGAGTTAAACAGAGAATTCTCAACAGAGGAATCTCAAATGGCTGAGAAGCACTTAAAGAAATGTTCAAAGTCCTTAGTCACCAGGGAAATGCAAATCAAAGTGATCCTGGGAATGCACCTTACACCAGTCAGAATGTCTAAGATAAAAATCTCTAGTGATAGCACATACTGGCAAGGAGCAAGGGGAGCCCTTGTACATTGCTGGTGGGAGTGCAAAATTGTACAACCACTTTGGAAAGTAATTTGGCAGTTTCTCAGAAAATTGGGAATACTTCTACCTCAAGACTCAGCTATACCACTCCTGGGCATATACCCAAAAGATGCCCCCACCATACCACAGGGACACTTACTCAACTATGTTCATAGTTATTTATTTGTAATATACAGAAACTGTCAGCAACCTAGATGTCCCTCAACTGAAGAATGGATAGAGAAAATGTGGTACATCTACACAATGGAATAATACTCAGCTATTAAAAATAAAGACATAATACATTTCATAGGCAAATGGATGGAACTTGAGAACAGTATTCTGAGTGAGGTACCCTAGACTCAAAAGAACATGTAGGGTATGTACTCACTTATAAGTGGATATTAGCCACAAAATACAGGATACCTATGCTACACATATAGACCCAAAGAAGCTAAAAAAGAAAAGCCCAAGCGAGGATGAGTGAATCTCCTTAGAAGGGGAAATAAATAGAGGGCAGATGAAGGGAGGGAATTGGGTGGGGGAGCAGACAGGGAAGAAAATGGAGGCGTGTTTAGGATCAGGCATGGGAAGGAACTAGAGAGATGGCCAGATGGTCACGAGAATGAATGGAAGCTTTCAACTGGAGGAGAGGGCATAATGAGGATGTGCCAAAGGTCTGAGATGGGTGAGGCAGCCAAGAATCAATGGGGGTGACTTTAGCTGTGACTCACAGCATTGGGGGCATAATAGAACATGAAGAGGACACCCATGTAGCCAGGTAAGAACTCCAGTGGAGTGATAGAGACACTAACCCACCCACTTCAACCCCAAAATTTATTCTATCTGTGAGAAATGCTAGGACAGGAGGAGAGACTGAGGGAATGGCAAAGCAATAACCTGTCCAACTAGAGACCCATCGCTAGGGCAAGCACAAGTCCCTGATATTATTAATTATAGTCTGCTATGATTGAAGACAGGAGACTAGCAAGGCTGTCCCCTGAGAGGGTCCACCTAGCAGCTGACTCCAGAGGGATGCAAAGACCTACAATCCAACATAGAACTAAGGCACGGGACTCTTATAGAAGAGTTGGGAGGGGGAGGATTGAGCACACTAAAGGGGATAGGAACTCCACAAGAAGACAAACAGAGGCAACGAACCTGGTCTCTTGGGGCTCTCAGAGATAAAACCATCATCCAAAGAGCATGCACAGGATGGACCTAGGGCCTCTGAACATATGTAGCAGATGTGCAGCTTGGTCTTCATGTGGGTCCTGAATAACTGGAGTGAGGTCTATCCCAAAAGCTGTTACCTGTCTGTGGGATATGTTCTTCTAGCTTGGCTGCCTTGTCTGGTCTCAGTGGAAGACTTGATGTGAGGGGATTATTATTATTGTTATTATTATTGTTGTTGTTATTAATGTATTATGTATTGTGTATGTATGTATGTATTTCTGTGTGTTTGTGTGTGTATGTGCATGTGAGGCTAGAAGAGTAATCTAGATCCCCTGAAGCTGAAATTAAAGGTGGTTGTGTGTCACTCAATGCTGGTACAGGGAACTGAACTCTGACCCTCCTGATGAGCAGAAAACAATTTTGATCACTAACCCATTTCTCTAACCCCAAGATGAACTGTTTGTTAATCAAATAAGTTTTCTTAATTTTTACCTTTGCCTTGATATCTTTTTCTTATGACAAATTACTCAGTATCTCTCACATCTCAGATTTCTTTAAAACCCTTTAGTAT
This sequence comes from Apodemus agrarius, assembly GCA_964023405.1. Taxonomy (NCBI): domain Eukaryota; kingdom Metazoa; phylum Chordata; class Mammalia; order Rodentia; family Muridae; genus Apodemus; species Apodemus agrarius. The sequence goes on from OZ030011.1 coordinate 84,473,732, forward strand.
CCATGACACATTCCCTTAACAAATAGTCTGTACTGGCATGAATGAATATTTAGTAAATTTCTAGGAAAACAAATTTCTATGGAGTCTTGCTTATGGTATTTATAAATTACAGTTTTAATGACTAGAAAAAGGGGTTTGGTGTTTTAGAGGCTGAAAAATCTCATTGCAAAATTTCCAAAGTTGAGAAAAGAGTTTCATTTTATAGTGAACCATCCACAGTGATAACTGCACTTCTTTGATCTGCTGTCCTTTCCACCTGCTCCTTTCCCTTCACGGGGCTCAAAGCTGTATCACATTTTCCAGTGTTCATACAAACATTTAAATGTATGCACCAGATTTGAGATGCCTGCTCATCCAAAATCAGATCCATATGTGAGGCCTGAGATGCAGGGCTACAGTGTATCTTTGTTTTTGCAACTGGTTGTTTTTGGCATATTAGCAGAACAAAGTTTCCTTCAAAACAGCATGAAAATAAGTCAACAATTCTAAGTCACTGCTCTCGCACTCACCATGGCATGCCTAGCAGTAACTAGCTCCTATGTTTCTCTCTAGGGCACCCCAGGGTATTTGGGAAGGGGGCTTTTGATGTAAAATTGCATGTTGATGAAGTGAAGACAATGTTTGTACAGCTGCTGGTAACCTTTGAAACTCTGCTCTGGAAATCCACTTTAAGAGGAAAGTAAAAAAACAGAGATCTCCCTTACAGTCCGCATAATTGTATGGCAACATGACATGATCTTTTCTTTCCTTCATCGGTTATATACTTCATGTGAAAATTCATTTTTGCTGCATTATGTCAGAAGAGAATCTTCATCTCTACTTCTCTCTCTGGAAAAGACTCGATATTAGCTGTAAATTCTCTTCTATGATCGTAAAAGTATCACAATATGGGAGTCCACCCCCGCAAACATAGACAAAAGCTCTTTCCTGGATTTATTCCTTTATTTGACTATTACCAGTCATAATTGAGAATTTTAATTAATTCTTATTGATCTATCTGCAGATTTTTAATCAGAACTCAAATTAGTTCTTTCTTTGTTTCCTAATTATTGATATTCTTACTGAAGCTGGAGTTACCTTTTTGGCATGAGGGTAATAAAGAGAGGGGGGAAACCATGGAGAAGGAGAAAACAAAGGAGGAGGAGAAAGGAAGGAACTGGAAGGAAAGGGGAGTAGGGAAGGACAAAAATGGAGAGGGGGTTTAGAAAAACAAGGAGAAGGCAAGTTAGTGTTTGTGCTTGAAGAACAGGTACTTCAGAACCAGCCAGCATGGTCCTGTTCCCTGGTCATCCCAGCCCTCAGGTAGTAGAGAAGAGATGGCAGTGAGTTTGAGGGTAGCCCTGGCTACCACATATAGGAAAAAAAGCAGCAAGATAAAACAAGGCCCGGAGGAGTAGCTAGGTGCTGAGCATTGCTTAGCATATGCAAGGCTCTGTTTGATGTCTTGCCTAGCAGACTAGACTAACCAATGGGCTATAGATGAGCTAGGATTCTATTATCGATGCCCACAAGTGCTTGATGACTGGAGCCGGATATAGCTGTCACCTGGGAGGCTCTGCTAGTGCATGAGAAACACAGAGGGGGCCACTCTCAGCCAGCCATTGAACTGAGCACAGGGTCCCCAATGGAGGAGCTAGAGAAAAGACCCAAGGAGCTGAAGGGATTTACAGCACCACAGGAGGACCAACAATATGAGTCACCCAGTACTCCCAGAGCTCCCAGGGCCAAAACCATCAACCAGAGAGTACACATGGAGTTACCCATGGCTCCAGACATATAGGCAGCAGAGGATGGTCTTCAGACACCAAAGGGAGGAGAGGCCCTTGTTCCTGGAAAGACTTGATGCCATAGTGTAGAGGAATACCAGGACAGGGAAGCAGGGGAGGGTTGATTTGGGAAGGGGAGATGGCTTATGGGATTTTCGGGGTGGAGGAGAACCAGGAAAGGGGACAACATTTGAAATGTAAATAAAGACTATATCTAATAAAACAAAAAAGGTATAGAGAAGGAAGAGACAGCAGCATGAATAAGAAAGTAGAACCAACATATGGTGCCCAAAAATGGACATGAAACTAAGCCCAGGTGAAATTTAAATGGCAACAGAAAAAAATAGCCTTTATCTTGTGGTCTGATGAATGGATACAACTTACATATGCGAGTCAATCTATAGTACATTTGCATGGACATACATAGCTAATATGTAAGTAATGACTTAGGGGATTGACTTGGCTCAAAAAAAATGGTTCAAATATCACCTTTACTACCTGCTTAGAAACAGAAGTAAATATTCAAATGAGAAATTTAGAAGACTCTAAATGTTCTCTACAGTCCATAGTCTAGTGCTGAAAATGTGTTCTCTTGTTATCTGGTCAGAGCAATTCAATACATTGAACATTTGTTCTATATAAAACTCAAATTATCTACAATCATAAAGTATGAGACTCTCAGGAATGGTTTGGATGACTGGCATAGGGAAAAACATACCAGAGCACACATTGGTTTTTAGAAAATTATGTAATATCACTCCTCCTTCTTATTTTGCTTCTAAGTTTGTAGGTAGAACACATAATTCATCTCTCAAACATCTGTGAATATAAATATCTCAGTACATTTGTAACTCTGTGCATACACGAATTTTTGAGCATTCTGGCTTCACTTTTCAACTGTGTTCTCTTTAGTAACCACTTACGAATTCAAAGAAAAATCTCAAATGCTACCTTGAAAGGAGGAAATCTGACTTGTATTAAACATCATTTGAATTTTGACAACTTAATTGAACTACATGAAACTGAGAACAAAATGAGCAGCACTTTCATTAGATTGGAGCTTTTATAAAATGTTTCGGTAGCAATTCTTTTCACATTTGAACTCTGATTCACCTGCAGGTCTTCAGAAACCAAGTTGTTCAATAAGATTTAACCAGTCTGCAGTATCAATAGGATGGAACTTTTTTTCCTTATTGTGGTACTCTTGGTAAGCAGATATCTCTATTTCTTATTTTAATTTTTATTAAAATATTACAAAATAATACTATATAAGTAGTTTCCCCCCATTTTTACTATTTCCAAAAGGATGGCTACTTCATTAGTGCTTTGCTTTCCAGCTATTAGCTGGAAGATTTTAGTTTGGTGAGCTCAAGGTTTTACTTCTGATCAGACAGAATCATGTGATCAGAGTACACAAAGAATGTTTAGTTTTCCATTTTGTTTAGGAGGTACCAGGTTTTCAGGCTTTCAAGCTTTCAGGCTTCCAGGGATGAAAGGACTTATTAGTAAAAGATTGTTTCCCAGTGGATTACCATCAAATAAGATGACTCCAGAGGGAAATGGGCATAAATGCCAACTGTCCATTCCTTTGGAGTTCAATCTGAATATGTGAAAATATGAATCATTTGTAACTGAGTTTAAATTATTATTGTAGTTGAGTCACAATGTCAAAGATTTGTACATTCCATTATTGGGTAAACTCTGGTGACTTCAGATCAGAGAACACTTTTGTCTGGTCAGAGTATCCGACCTGATTCAAATCTTGTGTATGTAGTGTGAGCTAGCAGCAATTCATTTATGTTTTTTTAATTCTAAAACATCAAAGGATGTTGATGATGGAAGAATTTTTTAATATGGGCTTCTGAAGTAATTCTAATACACGTGATTAAGTAACTTTGCTCAGAAGTGATGTGTAATGGCTATTCTTGGTTGTCAATTTGATTACATCTGGAATGAACAACAATCCAGAAATGGAGGCCATACCTGTGATCCAGATCTTGAGGCTAGAAGATACAGATTTCTGACCTGGATCTTGACATGGAGATATTTCGGCATAGTGGCCATGAAAAGATTAGGCCCAAGCAAATACACATCTTTAATCCCAGGAGACTGAGACAAGCAGATCTCTGAGTTCAAGGTCAGCCTGGGACAAAGCAAATTCCAGATCTAGGTGTGGTGGTACACACCATTAATTTGGACCAAAACCTTCCGCTGGAGGCCTACATAAGGACTTTGGAAGAAGAAGGATTCACTCTTCTTCAACCGTTTGCATTACTTGCCAGCACATCTGTTGGAACCTGTTTCTACAGAAGACCAGCTCAAACAACTAGTCTCATGGGCCTGAGAAATTGGTAGATTCTTGGACTTCCCATCCACAGCTGACATTTGGTGAGTTAGTTGGACTATAGACAATAAGTCGTCACAGTAAATTCCCTTAATATGTAGAGACATTCCATAAGTTCTATGACTCTAAAGAACCCTGACTAACACATGATGAGATATTTCTCGATTTAATTGGTTAAATAAATTTACATAGTCCTCCCTCACTGTTAAAGAGCAGTAACTTACCATGAACATGGAAGAAAAATAAGAATATTTGTGAACATGTTTAATAACTAACACAAAAACCAAGCTGGACCTCCAGACTGTAGGTTGACCACTTAGACCCCACTACCCATTATTACAGCAAAATATTTACAAGTCTTGAGGTCATTGTGCTCAGTAAATTACCATTAATTGAGCAGAGGTTTTTAAGATATCTAAAATAAAGTATGTTAAAATTCAACATTAATTTTTACATTTCTTTTTTATTTTTGAACAGTAGGACATTATACAGTTAACATATTGAAATAAAATTAAAATGGCTGCACCAACACACTTCATGATAACCATTCTTATTAGTAATTTCTGGCATGTTCTATTAGTATATTATTTTGTAAATTGTCTTTGTATATTTTTATCTTTATATCTTTTCTTTTTAAATATATATGTTTTGCATCCTTTATTGACTATACTGAATTTTGCAACATTTGCAGTTTAATACATTTGCAAGTGTTATTTCATTACACATCATAGAGATTTTTTCACATGCTACCTAGAATCTTTACTTCCTTTAAGATACATATAATCTTCTAAAGAGTGCTGATTTTATAGAGGAAAGGGACTTGTTAGCTATAATGTTGGTACCATAAATTATATCATAAACTTAATTCCTTGTATATATGGCAAGGGCCCAAGGATAAATACCTAGAAGTGGGTTTGCTGTATCAAAGCAAAGGGTTTTACACGGGGATTTTTACAAATTACTCTCAACATGTGAAGAATTTCCTATAAATGCTTTTCCTAAAGTATTTAAATCTTTGGGGATTATTTTTTTTGTAGTTTGATACATAAAAAATTGAACTTCATGAGATATAATTTGATTAAAGAGCTGTTCATAAAATTGAAATTATCCCAAGTTTAGAAATTCTTGGACAATCACCAGCTCTTCCACCAATGCTAACTCTAAACACAGAGATATATCTTTTCTATGTGGCTAGATGGTTTTTGTTTTGGTTTATTTTGTTTGATATCAGGCGCTCAGCTTATTTGTCACTGTTATCTGGATGTGTTGAAAGGTGCTTCTTGTCCCATCCTTTTTATAGACATAAAATTTATTTTGCTAAGTGCATAATAGAGCGTTTCTGTGAGAAACAAGGTTTCATTAACAGATTTTTAACTGTATAAAATAATGCATGTTATTCTGATATTTTCATGTGTATACACAGAATACTTTGATCATATTTACCTCTCTGTCAGGGATGTTATCCCTCTTTTCTCTCCACCACCTGCCAAGGACCAGCCTCAGCCAGGAGAGATGGGTTCTGAGAAAAGAACACTTGTAGAAAAAGCATCCAAGCTGGTTGCCTAGATTCTGCAGAATTGGCGTGGCAGATTGTTTGCTCTCTTCTCTCTCCCTCTGTACCCCCTCTGCATGTGTGTGTATGTGGGGGGGGTCTGTGTGTATATACACGCATACACATATGCACACATACACACATACATACATACACACACACACACACACACACACACACACACACAAGCATTCTGCTATACTCTAACCAGCTTTCTCTTGCTATTCTAAAAACTCTCTGGTTGAGACAGTTCTCCTAGTTCATAGCTGCTATTAAACATTATTGGATCTTCTGAGCAAGTCAGAAATCTTATTAAGAAAAAATCTTGAAGATCTATGTTGCTCTCCAGAGATCTCCAGATAGCTCTACTCTCTTTAGAGAAAAATTCTAAAGAAAAACTGCAGTTGTGTTGAGTATAGGTTTTTGTAGTAGGATCTGATGATTTTTTGAATTTCCTCAGTTTCTGTTGTTATATCTCCCTTTTCATTTCTAATTTTGTTAATTTGAATACTGTCTCTGTGCCCTTTGGTAAGTCTGGCTAGGGGTTTATCTATCTTGTTAATTTTCTCAAAGAACCAGCTCCTGGTTTTGTTGATTCTTTGTATGGTTCTCTTTGTTTCAACTTGATTGATTTCAGTCCTGAGTTTGATGATTTCCTGTCTTCTACTCCTCCTGGGTGAAATTGCTTCTTTTTGTTCCAGAGCTTTCAAGTGCGCCATTAAGTTGCTAGTATATGCTCTCTCCTGTTTCTTTTTGGAGACACTCAGGGCTATGAGTTTTCCTCTAAGCACTGCTTTCATTGTGTCCCATAGATTTGGGTATGTTGTGCCTTCATTTTCATTAAATTCTAAGAAATCTTTGATTTCTTTCTTTATTTCTTCCTGGACTAAGTGATCATTGAGTAGAATATTGTTCAGCCTTCACGTGTATGAGGATTTTCTGTTGTTTTTGTTGCTATTGAAGAACACTCTTACTCCATGGTGATCTGACAAGAGGCATGGGATTAGATCAATCTTTTTATATTTGTTGAGATCTGTCTTGTGTCCAATTATATGGTCGATTTTGGAGAAGGTACCATGAGGGGCTGAGAAAAAGGTATAGTCTTTTGCTTTAGGGTGAAATGTTCTATATATATATCTGTTAAATCCAATTGGTTCAAAGTTTCGATGAGTTTCTCCATGTCCCTGTTTAGTTTCTGTTTTCCTGGTCGGTCCACTGTGGATAGTGGAGTATTGAGGTCTCCCACAATCATTGTGTTAGGTGCAATGTGTGCTTTGAGCTTTAGTAAAGTTTCTTTTACGAATGAGGGTGCCCTTACATTTGGAGCATAGATGTTTAGAATTGTGAGTTCTTCTTGGTGATTCTTCCTTTGACTAGCAAGAAGTGACCTTCTGTGTCTCTTTTGATGACTTTGGATACATGCTCCACTATGTTCATATCAGCCTTATATATAATAGCCAGAAACTGGAAAGAACCCAGATGTCCATCAACAGAGGAATGGATACAAAAAAATGTGGTATATATACACAATGGAGTACTATTCAGCCATTAGAAACAATGAATTCATGAAATTCTTAGAGAAATGGATGGAGCTGGAGAACGTCATACTAAGTGAGGTGACCCAGTCTCAAAAGAATACCCATGGTATACAGTCACTGATAAGTGGATATTAGCCTAGAAGCTTGGAACACCAAAGACATAAATCACATATCAAGTGATGTCTCACAAGAAGAAAGGAGTGGACACTGGTGCTAGAATGGACCAAAACATCATTGTGGGGGAGTACAAGAACAGTGAGGTGGGAGGGGGTGGATGAGGGATCAGGGGGAGGGAAAAGGGCATGTGGGACCTTTGGGGGTGGGGAACCAGAAAAAGGGAAATGAATTGTAAATATAGAATATATATATATATATATATATATATATATATATATGAAAAACTGCTCTCTTTTTGCTATCTCATCTCATGCAGACCTGAACTCCAGTTTCTTATTTATATATCAATCCAGACACTTACTCCAGGTTTCCTTTTGATTATCCTATGAATCAGCATTTAGTGATCCCAGCCCATTAATTCTTTTTTTTTGAATTTTTTATTAGTTTTTTATTTATATTTCAAATGTTATCCCCTTTCCTGGTTTCCTCTCTGAACGCCCCCCCCCATCCTATCCCTACTTCCTCTGCTCACCAACCCACCCAGTCCTGGCATTCCCCTATACTGACTGGGGCATCGAGCCTTCTCAGGACCAAGGGCCTCTCCTCTCATTGATGCCCAATAGGGTCATCCTCTGCTACATGTGTAGCTGGAGCCATGGGTCCCTCCATGTGCACTCTTTGGTTGGTGGTTTTGTCCCTGGGAGCCCACTGATTCTTAAGAGACAGCAAGCATGCATTTTTCCCCTCTTAACATGAAAGAACTGCAGGTATGGAAGTGGAGAGGACCTTGAGGAAAAGAAGGTACAAGGACAGGCCCAAAGTGGGATCCAGTTCAAGGGGAGATCCTAAGGTCTGACACTGTTAATGAAGCCATGGAGTGCTCACAAAAAGGGGACTATCATGACTGCCCTCTGAAAGACCCAACACACAGCTGAAAGAGTCAGATGAAGATATTTGCACTCAACGAATGGACAGACCCCTGTGGTTGAATTGGGAAAAAGCTGGAAGAAGCTCAGGAGGAGGATGACCCTGTGGGAGGACCAACAGTCTCAATTAATCTGGAGCCCTGAGATCTTACAAACACTGGACCACCAACCAAGGAGCATACACCATCTGATATGAGGCACCTAACACTTGCACAGTAGAGGACTACCGGGTCTGGGTTGAGTGAGAGAAGATGCACTTACCCCCCAAGAGACTGGAGGGCCCAGGGAATTTAGAGGTCTGGTAGAATGGGGGTCGGAGGTGGAGACATCCTCGTGGAGACAGGGGGCAGGAAGGAGGTATGAATTTGAAATAGTCTGAGGGTGAACTGGGAGGGAAATAAAATTTGACACGTAAAAAATAAACGAATAAACAAACAAATAAATAAATAAAAGATTTTTTTAAAAATTGCAAAAAACTCAGAGATCTGTCTGCCTTTGTTAAGCTAGTTGGGTATCTCTCTGACAGGTTGAATCTTGTGTAGGTGACTTTGCTTCTTTTGATTAATGAAACCCCTCATAATTCATATTGCATCCTTATATTTTGCATAGTTGAGAAATTATATATATTTTGAACTCTCATATTTAGAGCTCTTTTCCACAGCCTTGCAGGCTATCCTGAAGGTACCAGTGTTTACCTTTATGCTGAGACATTAACCACACCCTTGAATCCTGACTCATGCTGTTTCTAATTCTCACGGAGTCATTAATGTTAACAGAGAGGACATTCCTCAGAGGAATGTGAAAACGTGTACAATGTTATACAAACAAGCCTTATGCCCACAGCAGCCGTCAATGCTCATGGAATCTCCCAGTGGGGCCCTGTCCCAGGAGCAGAAGCCATGACACCATGTCACTCTATTCCTACCAAGGTCATGCTGGGCTTTCCACCTTCCTTCTTCACCTAAGCTATCTTTCTACTTCATGTCTTGCTTTGTCTTTCTTTACTTCTCATTTAGTTGGTAGATTTTGCATATGGAAACCATATTACTGTTGCATTTCTTGAGGCTGGTTTATTTTACTTGACAGTATGATTTCCACTTCCATCAATTGTCCTGGAGATATTTTTTTTTTTGGTTCTTCATGACTAAATAGTACTGTGTTGTGTTTACATACCACATTATCTCTAGTCATCCATCTCTTGATGGCTATGGAAACTGACTCTATAAAATGACTACCATTGATATTGTCACAAAAAAATATGTGAATAAAGAATCTTTAGCATTTGACAAGAAGTAATGTAACTGAAAAGAAGAACCAAAATTAGAAGCAAATATTAATCAACAATATCTAGAACAACCAATAGAGATGATAAAAATTCAGCAGAGATCTCCCCTCCCAACAAGCATGAAAAAAAAAACTGGCAAACTTCTCAAATGACCAATCAAAATCAAACTGGATATTCAGGAAAAATAAAACAGAAAAAAATGTCATGTTATTAAAGCAAAGATGAAGTATACAACAGATAAATTTAAAAGTTAAAAATTTCATACTGAAAAATTTCTGAAAATGGAACGTAAAACTTATTTGAGACATAACAAATGTCGGACCCTGTGACTGCTGCTCATTCAGCTGAATTCCCCCTGATAACAGTGCACACATTAGCCTTTTTGCCTTGAAAGCATTTTCTCAATTTCTGAGTTCATAATTCCTCCCTTTCCTTTCCTCCCTCTAAACTCTCCCACATACATTTCCTAATTCTCCTTCCAATTCATGCCCTCTTTTTGCACTCACTGTTGCTTCATGAGTATACATATTTGTGCATAGATATATATTCTTAAATACAACCTGTTCAGTCCATATAATGCTATTTAAATGTGTGTTTTTAGGGCACAGAATTTGGCACTGGACAACCAATAGATGTTCTTGTCCTTGTGGAAGAATGCCTCTCCTGCTCTTAGCTTTGCTCAGTTGCTATTCTTGTGTGTGTGTGTGTGTGTGTGTGTGTGTGTGTGTGTGTGTTATAGAATTGAGGCCTTGTTCATGTATTTCTGTGGTTATTGAAGTAAGTATGAAGATTTTCTGCTCTTGAAACATTTAACTTATTCATTTAAAAATTTCCTTCAACTAATAACGCACCATCTCCATCTCCTCTTCCTGCTTCTGATCTCTCTCCCTCTCTTATTCTCTCCCACTCTTTCCTGCTCTGCTCTGCCTAGTTTTTATAGGAACTTCTTGTAAAACTTAGATGTATTCAATTTGTGGCCTTCCTGCTTTGACCTGCTGAGTGTAGCCCATTAAACCAATATGTTAAGCAAACTCATTTGTTTTCATGAGTAATACATGATTTCTTGTTGCCATTATTGCTTTGCTTTCAAGCTCTAGCTCTTTCTAGCTTTGGTTGTCTTAGAACTCACTATGTGGAGTAAGCTGGCCTTGAACTCAGAGGTTCACATGCCTCTGTCTCTTGTGGGCTGGGATTAAAGGCGTGCACCATGGTGCTCTGTATTTTCTTTTGAGTCTGTCAAGAGAGCTTTTAAACCTATCTTCAACCACAATCTACACATTTTTACTAGTATTTTTCCTGACAATTTGATATTTGCTTTTGTTTGTGAAAGTGGAATTCTTGAAATTATTGTTTTAGGTTTCATATTTTGTTAAAAACACTCAACAATTTGAATCCCCCACCACCTAACCTTCTTCCATTAAGTCAAGATAGGGTATAACTACAACACATTCATTCTGGTATTGAAAGAATTCTATGATTCTAAAGGATTAATATATTTGATACTGTACATCAATCTTTTTTCAAGAAATGGTAACAAAAGTACTCAATGGTCATTTGAATTTTCAAATAAAATTTCATAACCAATGCTATGTTCTGTGTTTAAATAGAAAAAAATAAGCATAAAACTTTGATGATTATTTTTCACTTTGAATATTCTATTTCTATTGTGGACATCAAAAGAGATAATAACAAAATCTGTACAGCAAAATTTGTAGTTACATTAAAATGCATGTTTCTAACTTATTTTATAAAACTAGCTGAGGTTAGCTTATCTTTGGTTTCTTTCTTGAAAAGTTCAAAAACAGCACAGAATTCATTCAGGAAAGTAAAAAATGACCACAAAGCTTCCAATGCTTTTACTATATTTTAACCATTTGATTGAACATTAGACACCATAGAAATCATCTTTATGTTACTGAGGAACTTAATAAGCATTATCCTTTCTGCTTTTTGAAGTATTCTTGATGTATTTCAACTTGTTTTTATAGTGTATTTAAAGAAGTAATGTTAAATTGTCCATATTGTAATGGAGAATCAGTTAATTTAGTACCTCTCTTATATAACAAGATTGATTTGGACTTTCCTCATTCCCTTGAGATAAAATTGAATCTTCTTGAATACTTTTATACCTAATTTGCATTGAACTGCATTAAATCTTATGCCAAATTACCAAAAGATCATGAGGATATGGAAATTAAAGAAAAAGTGACATGACAAGGAAGCCAAGCATTGCTTCCCAAGCTTTCTCCTAACTTTATGTCTCAGCTATTTCCCTTGGGAAGAGAGATTACATGGAGTAATTTGGGGCTAAATTTAACTTTCATTTAGTGTCCAAATTCTGCTTAGAAGTACTGATTTAAATGCATGTAAGTAGAAGCACACATTAATGCTTTCATTGTAATTGCTCTTTGATTTAAGAATTTAGAATATTACCATAAAACCATTCAGACATAAAATTTTCAGAACTAAAGCTTTCTCACAACCATGAATATATGGACAGCACAAATCGGACTTTGTACATCATTTTTAAAAATTGAAGACATGAAGTTTGGAAGTATGCAGTTATTCAAGGTAGATCAGGGAAAAATCAAGGGAAGGAGGTAAGGGGTGAATATGATAAAATATATATTGTAAGAAATTCACAAAGAATTAATAAGAATACGGTGCATAAGGGGAGCACTCTTCCATTGCTGGTGAGAGTGCCAAATCTCTACAGCCAGTATGGAAATCAATATGGCAGTTCCTCAAAAAATTAAGAATTGATCAACCTCAGCACCTAGATATACCACTCTTGGGCATATACCCAAAGAATGCTCCATCCTATCACACAGATACTTGGTCATGTACATGTATTTCTGCTTTATTCACAATATCTAGAATTTGGAACTAATGTAGATGTCTCTCAGCTGAAGAATGGAGACACAAAATGTGGTACATTTATACAGTAGAATATTATACAGCTGTTAAAAAATCAGGAAATTGCAGGCAACTGGTTTTAACTAGAAAAAAATTATTCTGAATGAGGTATCCCAGACCCAAAAAGACAAATATGATATATACTCACTTATAGGTGGATATAGCTGTTAAGTAAAAGATAATCATCTTATAATTCATAGACACAGAGTAAGTAACAAGGATGGTTCAAAAAGGGACCTATGGATCTCTCTAGGAAGGGGAAATAGAATAGAGTTTAAAGATGGACTGTAGACAGGTAGGAATGGGAACAGGAGGAATGAGATAAGATATGGTTTGGAGGGAGAGAGTACTCAGAGACTGAAATAGGGGAGTATTTCAGAGTTGATGTTTAAACCTAGTGCCCTGGAAATTCCCTGGAGGATATGGGTATACAGAGTCTGAACTGGCCATCTTATTCGACCATATAAGGCTTCCAGTGGCAGGAAGGGACACAGCCACAATACTTTCAACTTACAACCTGGCCTGCTTATATGATATACTGGGGAAATTGTGCAACAGAAATGACCAATCAGTGATTGGTCTAACTTGAAGCTCATACAATGAGAGGGAGCCTATACCTGATACTGTTCGGATCCCTGGAACGAGAGGCTAGACATCCCAGAGACCTAGGATGGGAGCAGGTATGACTAGAAAAAAAGTAAATGAAAAGATTCCTAATAATATTCTGCTATACTTGTGAACTGGTGTCTAACCATCATCAGAGAAGCTTCCTTCAGCAACTGATGGAAGCTGATGCAGAGACCCACAGACAAACATTGAATGGAGTTTAGGGAACCTCATGGAAGAGGGTGAAGAAAGAAGTAGGAGCTGGAGAGGTCAAGGATAAGAGGAGAACACAGCCCACAGAACCAACTAACCAGGGCTCATATGGGCTTACAGAGACTCCTGCGACAACCAGGGAGCCTGTATGGTTGTAGGCTAGGAATATGTTGTGGTTGTGTAGCTCTGTGTTCTTGTGGGACTACTATGTGCTGGAGCAGAGGTTGTCTCTGGCTCTTTTGCCTGTTCTCGTGACCCTTTCTCTCTTACCAGGTTCCCTGGTCCATATTGATATGAGGGTTTGTGCCCAGTCTTATTGAAACCTGTGGTGCAGGGTTTGGTTGACATCCCTGGGAGTCCTGCTGTTTTATGAAGGGAGTGGAAGAGAAGTGGATCTTGGAGGGAGAAGGAGGAATGGAAGTAGGGAAAGCTTCAGTGAAGATGTAATGTATGAGAGAAGAATAAATAAAAAATAAAGAAACAAGGTAAGGTTTATAGAGAACATGTAGACCAAATAACTAAGGCGTTCTTGCCTTGAGGTATATAGCAAAAATTATCCAGGACAACCAACCTGAATCTGTGTTAGTTTTAGCAATCAGTCATTATGATTTGGATGAGTCTTTAACACTAATAGTAGACAGCTTGCAGATCTGGAACATAGCTTATGCCTGCTTATGGCCTGGGTCAGTTTTTCTTGGGAACTTTGGAGCCAGTCCTTTATGAAATGTTAACATCAGGAAATACAGCATTCCGACTAAATCTCACATTTAGGGGTTAGTGTAGGTGCCTAATTTCTGTCAAGAACAATTAGCATACAGGGCTTGTTCTAGAGGTGAAGTGATTATGTTACATCTGTCACATTTTCTATACTTGGAAAGTGTGTGGAAGCTCAAACTTAAATGAATTAGTGAATGTAGTTTATGACTACTTCAAAATAGATATGACTGGCTTTTTGGAATAACACCTTCATCTTTATTCTGTGATTGAAGGAATACATATGTTCTTTTTCCTCTGCTTGGCCTAATATAATAAACTTTTAGGATTCTATTCCTAGAGATGTAAATAGCATGTAAGAAACTGATGTTTCAGATCTAGAGTTTTCCTGCTTGTCATAGTTTGTAATAAATTCTGGATTGGGGTGATTCACTTGTATATGATCATCTATTAATAAGACATAATTTCAGATTTTGCTTTTCTTTTAGCTTCATACAATAAGGTGATATTATGGGATGGTATATAGAGGAGAAGGAGATTGTACTTACCTCATAGGCCAATGGATCAATCCAGTGGGATGATTTGGATAACATAGTTAGCATTGTGATTGGTGTACTATAATAATTATCAAGTTCTGCTTTGGCAATTTTTTCAGGTCTGCATTGCAACAACACCCACTTTTGTTTTGGAACTGTTTAATTGTTTGGGTTTCTCTTTGTATATTGTCTTCATTTAAAGACAGACTTTTTTTTAAGGTGAGACTTTTGTTTTAAATACAGTAGGGTGTATAAAAATTCCATGAGCTTTCTTCTTTCTATTCTTTCCTACATTTTCCTCTCCCTTTATTTTTTGCTCCTTCTTCTCTTCATCCATACCCATGGCTGTGTCCATGTCCTTGCCATGTCTCTCCTTTCATACCTTTTTCTGTTTGTCTGTGTTGAAGAAGGTGATGGGGAAGAAAATAAAGTTAAGGGAAGAATGCCAGAGCCCTTTTAAGAATACTGATTTGCCTAAGTCCCCTGTCTGTCACCAGACTGTTCGCTCATTTAGGGTACTTCCCTCTCTTTTGAAATGGTGTGCGAGGGAGTGCTGATTGCTTTGTAAGACTGATTGTGATTATCTGTTCTCAGCTCCCCTTTCAATCCACTTCATTAATAATGTGAATTGTGTACCATGGGAATCAGCAAACATTGAAGGGATAGGTAGTAGCTACTCCTTTATCATCAGTGCCTCCTATGGATGCTTGTAGGTTACTCTAGGTGATAAAATGGTGCCCCGAGTAGCTGATATTGCTTATAGAAAGAACTTATTTAAGAAGATGACAAGATTTTTCATGAGGAAGCATCATATATCAGAATGAAAACTCTGAGAACTTACCATGTCTACAGCTCTTTTCATTGTGGTTCAAGACATTTTTTTTAAAAAGAAAATACTGTTAATCCTATTTAATAGAAGATATACTAAGGCTCAGATTTTAAAAAGTCTTCAATAAAGAAAACAGAAAGATAACTCACAGATTAGCATAGAAGTAGCCATGTATAGGCATCTTTTGCTAATGCTGACAATGAGGTAGAGATAAATGATTGCTTCAGAAGTGTTTCCTTGTTTTAAATACTTCATATCCATTCAAATTTATAGATACACTCCCCTTCAGTAGATAGCTATGTTCTTGTTTATTTTGCAAAGTGCAGAGCTCTGTATAACTTCTACTTTCCTCATTTGTCTTCTAACCAGCATGCTCCTGACAGCAACTTCACTGTGGTGACTGAAGAGAGCTTTCTTCATACATATGCTGTGATTTATATATAATGGGGTTAATGGCTTTTGAATTTTAGGAAATGATATGAATTTGTATTCTGTTCATTGTTTCCATTTCTTTTCAATCTGACAATACAGTTACAGTATTTATGTGCTTCTCACAGTTTGTGAATAAATGTTTCTCCAGAAACATTGGACTCAAAATAACTTGTTATTCACTGTAGTACCCACAAATGCAATATTATCTAAGTATGATTATCTGTAACAATAAAATCATATAGTAGCAAACATAAACTTGACAGAAGAGAATTCCAAGTTGAAACTTTCCTGTTAAATTTAAATGTCAGGGTCTATTCAAAAGCAAAGGTAGAGGCCATAGAAAAGATAAAATCTGGAATGAGAGTGATCTTTCCCTACAAACACTCAGTAAAAGCTTTAGTTCCTGCTTGTCACTAGCTCCTGCTTGTCACCAACCAGTTTGATGAAACCCAGATCCTGTGCTTTATGCCATTTGTGAAGGGGGTGGAATTACTTGAGACCTGAAGATGCACATTAGATTTCTGAGCAAGAGTCATCTGCTGATATGAAAAGAAAGAAAAGCTCAGTGATTCATCATTAATCGCTGAGTAGTTCTGCAGACAAAACTCATTTTACTTTGAAATCTGATAATTTGTAACTCTTAGTCACTATGAAAATCATCAACTACTCAACCTACTTACATCTCATGAGACATTCATGATCTGTATTTAATTGTTACAAAATGCTTAGCCTGAAATGAAAAGAAAGAAAAACTAATTTCTTAGTATTTGAATATTAGTGAGTTTACCCAGTCTTTGTGTTCTTATTTTTACTACATTTAAAGTACAGATTAGTATCTTCTAGAATCATAAATGATGTGACTAACATTACACAATTGATGAGGAATAAGTTATATCTTACAGTTTTACAACCTAGGAACTGAATGCTCACAAGGCATCCATGAAATTATGCCATTGGCATTAATAGCAAAAAGTTGATAGGTAGAAAACCATTATCATTTGTAATTTAAACACCTGACAAGGATTCTTTTGATTATGAAAACTTTTAATTGGTTACAATAGAGAAGATGAGAACTTTTTTCCATTAAGGTAGATAGCCATAAATATTGTAGGCTTTAAGGAAAGATACCAGTGAAGAGTGTAATTTAAAATGCAAACATTTAAAACTGCAAATAATACTGAGTTTATATGTCAAATTAAAAAAAAGTATCAACAGAATGACCAGCAACATATTCTATAAAGGTTTTGAAGAAAGGGGAACCCTTGCTTTTGATGGGAAAGGAAATTTGGGCAACTACTCTGGAAATAAGTATGATGATTCTTTCAAAAAAAGGAGAAAAAACAAAAACCAAATCAAATCAACCAACCAAACAAAAACAAATCCAAACCTAAAAGTAAATCTACCATATAACCTAAAGTCATGATTTGTATACGCTCAGCCCAGGGAATGGCATAATTAGAAGGTGTGGCCCTGTTGGAGTAGATATGTCATGGTGAGTGTGGGTTATCAGACTCATCCCAGCTCCCTGGATGTCAGTATTCTGCTGACAGCCTTCAGATGAAGATGTAGACCTCTCAACTCTTCCCGTACCATGCCTGCCTGAATGCTAGCATGTTCCTGCCTTGATGATGCTGGACTGAACCTCTGAACCTGCAAGCCAGCCCCAAATAAATGGTGAGTGACCATTATAGGACTTGATTTGGTCATGGTGTCTGTTCACAGAAGTAAAAACCTAACTAAGACACCCAGCTATATCACTTCTTGGATATTGCCCAAAGGACTTGACATCCTACTCTGCAGATACTTGCTGAGAAATATCCATAGTTGCCCTATTCTCAATAGTCAAGAAATGGAAACAACCTAAACCCACTCCAACAGATAAATGGATAATGAAAATGTGGCACATATGCACAGCTCTCAGGAAAAACAGAATCATGAAAGTTGCAGGTAACTGACTGGTCTTAGAAAAGGTAATGTTGAGTGCGGTAACCAGGCACAGAAAGGCAAACTTTGCACTTTCTCTCTCACAAGCAGCAACAAATCATGCAGATTTTAGTACAGGTCATGAGTAATTACAGAAACCAGGGAAGTATAAAGGAACCTCCAGGGTAGAAGAGGTGGAGAGTGGAATAGCAAGACACAGATAATGTGACTACAGTAAGATATAGATAATATAAATACAGCAAAATACAGGTAATAGGAATACAGGAAGATACAGGTAATAGGAATACAGGAAGATACAGGTAATAGGAATACAGGAAGATACAGGGAGTAGGAATACAGGAAGATACAGGGAATAGGAATAAAGGAAGATACAGGGAATAGGAATACAGGAAGATACAGGGAGTAGGAATACAGGAAGATATGGGGAATAAGAATACAGTAAGATACACAGAATAGGAATGCAGCAAGATACAGGTAATATGACCTGGGAAATGAAAAAGTAGGATGGAGGAAAGGAAGGGAGGTCAATATAGAAGAGGAGGGACTAGGGACAAATAGCTCCAAGGTTGTTTAATAGAGCCTCAAAGAATCATTATTTTATAAATACCTAAAGTTATACATAATACATTATATCTATATTAAAGGTAAACTAAGCCACTTGAGCTACAACACTCCCCATAAATACCATCAACTAATTAAAATCCTAGTACTAGTCAGAAACAAAAGCCTGTTTTCAAATTATTTGTTTTCAAATGATTTACTAGCAAAGTCCAATTAACTCCCCAAACAATAAACCCTATTGATAAACCTCTAGGTAACCTGTCAGAGGTTGAAGGCAAGTCCTGATTGTTGAAAATACTACCCACCCACCCACCCACCCACTTGGGGCATAGGACTAAGATGGCCTGAGCTGGATCTTACCTGAAAGATTACTTTGTATGATCTAGCTTTCATGGTACTAGAAAATACTAATAAGTACTAAAGAGAAAAAATAGTTCTATCCATCTGTACCACCTATGAAGCACAGCAATGACCAGCAAGGTAAGAGCTGTAAAGTTACAGTAAGTGTCAATCACACGTTAGTGGTTGCTAAGAGCTGATTATTGGACTTAAGGCCCACTCAAAACAGGAGAGAAATCATGCCTTGTCTAGAAACCTCACCAAACTGCCAAGGTTAATAGTCATGGAATTTAGAACAAAATGATCTATCACTGCTTTGCTAACCTGTGTGTCTGGTTCTTATATGCAATATTTGTTCCTGTCCTAGTTACCGTTTTAATGTGCAGCTTTTAGGATGAATACATATGTCTTTTCTATTTCATATATGTAACATTCAGAAAGAACCACTAATTTAAAACAGTCTGTCTTTCATGAGAATTTTTATGTTTCACAAATTTCCTTCTATGTAAATTATTTCACTTTACTCAGTGAAATGTATGGACCAAAATCAACTGCATAAAAAGAAATAACAAAAATGTTTCTTATTTTTCATTGACCCAAGTCTATTAATCTTCTGTTTTCACATATGAAACTTTATTAAAGCCTATGAATTTATGATTTCACTGACACTCCTTAACTTGTGATTGTGGGACAGCTTAGCCATGATCATATCTTGAGAGATCTTTATGTTTATCTTGATTAAACCTACTAGAGGAATACTCACATCACCATTTCCTATTTCTGAAAATTTGATTACTACCTTACTCTCTCTGTAGGTTCCAGTTGGAAATCTCTCCTGATGCTACATGAGGTTCTCTGATGGAGCTCTTTAGAAAATTACAGAAACAGCACTCCTGAAATGAACAGCACATGGAAGGCTTTACACAGGAAATATACATTCTCTGTGTACTGATGTCCTTGCAGAAGTTCATTGCTCAGTAAACACACTCTTTTTTTTTTAATTTTAAACATGCCTTTATTTCCCATAAGTACACAGATTTTACTCAGAAGTGTAAACACCCCTGCATTGAAAGACTGGGTATCATTAGGAAATGATCTCCTTTGACAGCAGAAACCTCAGTGCAATGGACCAATCTGGGTTCTGTGTAACCCTAAGCTTTGAATTCAGGCCTGCCCGTACAGGAGTAAATGCTGTCAGGATAGTGGCAGAGCTCTCAAGTGAGGGGCGGGGGGTGGGGTGGGTAACCGTCTCTCTGCGGGGCAGGAGAGCTAAAGCAGTTGATTCATTTGCGGTAGGAGCAGGTGGGTTCTTCCCAGATGTCAAGTTCAAGGAACCTACAAGACAATGCACAGGGAGAGGGGAGGAAAGGTGTACGTTTTGACACTGGGACTCTAGTCGTGTTAAAAACTCAGAGAACTCACTCCGATTGACATAGGAAACACATTACTCAAAAGGCTGGCTTTTCCATGTAATCAGCACCATGTGGTAGTAAACCCATTAATTCTCAAAGGAGTAGGAAGGTATGAAAATCTTACATCGATATAATTGGTCACTGACAGACAGACAGCTTCTATAACTAGACAGGAGCTAGTTATTGCATTTATTATTCATCATAAAAGTTAAGTGACTGACACCATTGTGCTCACTGGTCTTTCCCAAGAAAAGGAGAAGGTAACTTTTATCCCAATTTCTAGACCACAATCACTTTCTTAAAACATAAAGACTCTGTATATTATAAACACTTTGTCAGTGTTCTTTTTTATTAACAAAACACCTCAAATCCACCAAGAGCCAGGATATATTTCAAGTGTTTTGAGATGTTATTTAGACATATTAACTATTGAATTCTTAAACAAACATTATTCCTCTTATTTATATTGAAAAATACTGAGGCACAAAGAGAACTTAAACAACTGCTTCATATCCAAGAGCTAAATGGCGGAACCAAAAGTTTAGCCATCATTCTAGTCTGGCCTAGAATTACTTTCAGTGGTATTATACAAAACTGTCACCATGAAGTCTATGGACATCTAAATTATCTTAGAGTTCTATTTTTCATTGTCTATATATGTTTTGTTATCAGCTTAAATATAGAAATATTGTTAATATTAAATATTAAATGTAGAAATATATAATAATGACATGGCTGGTATAATAAGTGATAATCTATAATAATATATAATACATATGGAAATATATGTTAGGTCCTACATATACCCTTGGCATTGCTAATTTTTCAAATAATTTATAATTGAAAGATTCAGTACACATTTCTTTATAATTCAGTGTGTCTTACTAAATACTTTAAAGAATTGTGCTGAATATGACTTCACACTGTGATTTTTGAGCAACAACTGTGAAGCTTCTCAGCTGAAGACAAATCATGGGAGCATGCAACTGTCTTCACAGTCCTGCAACTTTTCTCTGGAAGTCGCTTGGTCAAGGTGCTGACATAACCTCACATATGTAAGGTTACCATGTGGCATAAGATCATGGTTACTTGGATTGTTTTGTCTCTTAGTAAGGTTCAGATAAGAGAGATAAGTCCAGTCAATCATTCACCCACTAAGAGCTTGTTCCACATTTAGAGAGATTTGTTTTCTCCCACATTCTGATCCCATATTAGTCATTCCACATGCTAGAGATAGAGCATACACATTGTGATGAGATGCCATCAAATTCTAGGCAAAGAAGCTTTTGCTGCCTTGAGTCATTAATTTATAGATGGATTATTCCCCAGAATCTGGAAGGAAGATCAGCAAACATTTGGTGAAGCTAAGATTTGCTGAGTATTTACGTGTGTCAAGTATTGGACTCTATCACTAAATCTCATGAGATATGCGCTATATTTATTATCATGAGCAAATGACAAAGCAGAAAAGAAATGTTAAGAAACTGAGAGAAGGGCTCACAACCTTGACTTGAGCATTTGCTCTGCGTTAGAGCCCTCTCTGTGCGGCCAGTAAGTAGCCTGTTTAAACAAGACTGCCGGTTCCTAGCTGTGAAACACATTCTCTGTGCCTCAGTTTCCTCAGCGTTAAAGATGTGTATAGACAAGCCGGGCGTGGTGGCACACGCCTGTAATCCCAGCACTTGGGAGGCAGAGGCAGGTGGATTTCTGAGTTCGAGGCCAGCCTGGTCTACAGAGTGAGTTTCAGGACAGCCAGGACTACACAGAGAAACCCTGTCTCGAAAAACAAAAAACAAAAAACAAAACAAAACAAAACAACAACAACAAAAAAAGATGTGTATAGACGTGCCGAAGAAGTCATGATTATTACAGTGATACATAAAATGGCCTTGGAACTGTTCATATTTAGTTCCACCCTGCTACAGAAGTGTTCCAGTTAGATTCTGAACTTGTGGATTTCATATTCTGGATTTAAATACTGTGTCATTTTGTTCCATTTCACTACTTCCTTTCATAGAACAGCTCCCTCTAGAAATGAAATTAATTTCTGCCATGTTACCTCATAGTTATTTACTGTTTGGTGCAGCATTTTTAACCTCATAGACATGCCCTTGAGACTCATGCATCGTCATCTAAGGCAATGTATACAGGACAAAGAAAGGTGTTGGGGGTGGCTGAGTCGTGGAGCCAAACCCTAGCATCTGTGAAGCCCTGAATCCAATGCCAACTCAAACATACCATATCATACCAAACCATACCATACCATACCATACCATACCATACCATACCATACCATACCATACCATACCATTCCATACCATACCATACCATACCATACCATACCATACCATTCCATTCCATACCATTCCATACCATACCATACCATACCATACCATACCATACCATACCATACTATACCATACCATCCATATGCACGCACATGTGTGTACATGCGCATGCATGCACACACACACACACGCACACACAATACATGCACACTGAAGACATATGTGTGCACACATAATACACACTTTCACATACTAAGAACGGAGAAAAAGAAAATAAAATAAGGAAAGAAAAGAGAGAGAAAAGAAATCCAGAGCAGCCAGCACCTGGGTGCAGTTCTGCATCTTCCTCCTCCTTACAGAATTCATTTACTTGAGCAGCTGGGGAGCTTCTAAAGAGGGTTCCTGGGAAAATCTTAATGTGTAATGGAATCTGCTAACCCGCGTTGCTAGGGACTACATTTAGTGAGCTTGGAAGGACGGAAAATCAAACCATTTAGCATGTTTCCCTCCGAATCCATCTATAAACACCGACTCTGTTCCATTCTTCACCCTAGAAGCTCTTTCCTGTTCTCCACAGAGCCGTGGCTGTGCATTCTCTTTTGTGAGCAGTGGCTCTATCTGATTTAATAAATGCCATTTTACACTAATGTAACTCTCAAGAGGGTTCAGAACCATTAAGAATGTGCTGTTTAAAAGCTGCATTGGACCCTATCAATGTTCTCTGGAACAAATTACAGGTTTAACACATTAAAATTATATCTTGAGAGGATTCTCTGAACATTTTCTAAAAGTAGGCATTGAAGATATTATTGGAAAAAATAATAGGAAGACTGCACAGAACATTTTCTAAGAAACTCACTAATGAGAGAATAATTCAGTTCTTTACATAGCAAATTATCTGGTTGACTCATCAGCAAAACTGCAGCAGGTTAAAGTTGCTATAATTACTCAACTGAAAGATATTATTGTTGTTGTTGTTGTTGTTGTTGATAATGTTGTTATTGTGTGTGCATGCACATGTATGTGTACTGCGTGCATGTGTTGTATAAAGCTTGTGTGGTGGTCAGGGAACAACTTTGGAGTAGGTTTTCTTCCTTTACCTTTATGTTGACTCTAGGGAAGGAACGCAGATCATAGAGCTTTCATGACAATCACCCTAACATGCTAAGCTATCTCTCTACTCTTATGATGGTTCACATTTTTATATTAAGTAAAAGATGGCTTTATTCAGTCTTTTACTAAATTCCTGCCTGTTTCAAATATTGGAATATGACTTTCCAGTTTACAAGGCAGAAAATAAACTAAGCATCTATTTTCAAAACATCTTAACGTCTTAAAATCTGGATTGAGAAAGGGTAGTTTTTAAAACCCAAAGAGCCAATTTGGAGCCAAAGAGGGCCTTTTGGATTCTTCCAAGCCTCACAGCTGAGCAAGGGCCAGCCGAGCTGCAGCATCAACCCGGGTCTGCTGCTCTGTTGCTCCGCAAAAATGATTTCACTCTGGCTGCTTTGATGGAGATTCATGGGCTCTGTGTCCTGAAGGGAAAAATTAACTAGTAATCATTTCTATCAAGAGTTTCCTCTTTGGAATGACAAGCAGTTTACCCCCACTCTCTCCAGAATTGCAGAAAAACTGTATCCAGTGTGATTTAGGACCAAGTTACTAGCTGCAGAAAGAAAAGTCAGGCATAGACCATTGAATTTGTGGAACCGATCTCCTTAGAAAAGGCCTTAATACACAGTAGCAGAGACTGGTATCCAAGGTTGTGAGAAGCAGAATTACGATGGAATCTATTTTGGGAAGTAATATTCCTATCCTTGTTATTAAGCATGGTGAAATCCATTCTTAATGTCATTGACTTGTTTAATACTAAGTATTGTAACAGATAATACTGAAGAAAAAACTGTATACATATATATATATACATACACACACACATACACACACACACACACACACACACACACACATCCTAAATGCTCCGAGTCCTCCTCACAGAGTCCTTTCCCCTCTCCCCCTCCCGTTCTCCTTTGAGAGGATTCCCCACTACACACACACACACACACACACACAAAAAAAAAAAAAAAAATCAAGTCTCTGCAGGATTAGGCATATCCTCTCCCACTGAGATAAGACAAGACAGCCTTGTTGGGTAACAGACAATAATTTTGCAGATGTCAGAATAAAACAGTAAATAGAAAAAGGGTTTTATAACTATTAACTGAGCATTTTCTGTTTGCTTGGCTCATGTGGGTATCAATTAGAGAGATTCTTCAACCAAATATGATTTTCTATAAGATTAAATACCTGCACATTCCTAAATTAGTCTGTCAAACAAATAACAGAGTATATTTAATGAAATGTGCCACTTATTTAACTGGTGAGTTTTTCTCTCTCATTTCTACCTGTCAACCTGTTCAGATGAATAACAATGAAAGAAGTTACAATATGGTTCAAAGACATGTATAATTGGGTTCTTTGGGTCTGTGTATTGCAGTGTGGTTTTCCTGTACTTTATGGCTAATATTCAGCTTTAAGTGTGTACATACCATGCATGTTCTTTTGGTCTTGAACTATGCAACAGTTAACAGACCCAAAGAAACCAACAATGAGGAGGGCCCAAGAAAGGGTGGTTGAATCTTTCTTAGAAGGGGAAATAAAATAAATACTGGATGGAGATGGAGGGAGGGAACTGGATAGGATGGGAAGAAAAAAGGACTGGTGGGGAGATTGGGAGCAGGAAGAACAGGGAAGACAGACCATAAATAGGCTGAGGGATGGGGGAGACTCCAGGATAGCTATGGAGGTAACTCTAGCTGAAACTCCTAGTAGTGGAGGATATGGATTTGGAAGTGTCCACTTTCTGTAGCCAGGCAAGACTCCCAGTAAAAGGATAAATACAGCAACCTACCCACAATATGTGTCCTGTCTACAAGATGTGCAGGGACAAAGATAGAGCAGAGATGGAGGGAATGGCCAACCAATGACTGACTCAAAGTGAGACCCATACCATAGGCAAGAACCAATCCCTGATACTATTAATAATACTCTGTTATGCTTGCAGACAGGAGCCTAGCATAACTGTCCTCAGGGACCTTCCCCAACAGCTGACCAAAACAGATGCAGATACACACAAATATTAGGTAGACCTTATGTAATATTGTGGAAGAGTAGGGGAAATATTGAAGGATCCGAAGAGGACAGAGACTTCACAGGAAGACCCAGAGTCAACTAACCTAGACCCTTTGGGGCCCCAAGACTGAACCATCAACCAGAGAATGAGCATGGACTGGACCTATGTCCCCTGGACATAGGGGACATAGTAGATGTGCAACTTGGTCTTCATGCCAGTTCCCAACCACTGTAGTTGGGGCTGTTCCTTAATTTGTTGCCTTGACTATGGTTCTTCTTCCCCTAATTGGGTTGCCTTGACTGGCTGCAGTGATAGAGGATGTGCCTAGTCCTACAGTGAAGGTAACTGGTGTTTTGTTTGTGGAAGGCCCACAGTTGGCTACTGCATTCATGCTGGATGGTTCAAAGCTGGCTATTAATACAAGATGTATTTGTATGGCGATTTCTATAAGCATTTGTTTTTCTAATCTTGAACAAGATCACACATGGATATTAATATGAGTCTGCTTCCAGCCTTGCATGTGTTTCTAAAATCATCAAAGAGAAATGACTAATATGTGTTGGCGTTGCTCTGTAAAAAGGAATTCTTATTAGCAGTGTATTCTTACCTTCTTATATGTAAAAAAATCTTAGGATCAGAGCTTTAATCACTGTAAGGAAGGGTGAGCTAAAATCATGGGCTTTTCTTTTTTCTCTGTCATTTTCAGGGTAGAGGATTAGAATATCAGTTATGGATTTATGAGATAGTCACCAATGAAACACTAATGCAGGCATACCTAGATACTCCAATTCAAATTATTTTAGAAAGAAGTGTTGCCTATAAGGCCGGAGTTTAGCTAATTATAAGTGTTTGTGGGCTGCACTGTGCTAAGGTGGAATTTACTGTAAAGTTGACATGGGGTGTAGAAAATAACTCTACAGTTTCCGCAGAACGTTTAGGGTGTGCTTATATTTCCTAAAGTCTGCTGTTGAGCTGGTTTCATCATTTCCTTGTTCCTCTGGTTTGTATGGAAGTTTCAAAATGAATACTCATCAAAGATTATGTTTGAGGAAATTAACTTTGCATATGCTTAGTACGTTACATCAGCAAGTAATGAAAAAAGTCCTGGTTCATCCAGTCTCCCCTCCCTCCTTGACAGCTGGGGCTCCTAAGATCCCTCAAAGTTCGTGATGTTTCTTTCCCAAATTTTATGAGAATTTGTCTCTTCTCCATGAAAGGATTTATTGAGAGAGGTTAATATCATTATATTTTATGTGGGTTGAAAAGTACACTCAATGTTAGCTTTTTAAACACTGAAGATAATTCTCCTTATATCTTTTTTTCTACTCTTAACATTGGTCAGAACAGGCCACACATTGTGATATCTCTGAATATTAAGTTTCTTTTTTCTCAGGGTCATGAAATCTATCCAACATGAACACCAGGGAAACTTGCTCTTTAGAACCTCAGTTAGGTATTAATATAACACAATATTAAACTCAAGATACAAAAGATCCTTTTTGCTTAGTAATTATTTATGGAACTGAAGACAAAAAAAAGAAAAATATTTTCTTAACTTTGGAGAAAACGTTCAAATTTCATTGAAACTTGCAAAGAATAAACAATCCTACATTACTTATTCTCATAAGATTTAAGGAAATAAAATCTAATTTTATTTCCAGAATTTTTATATTTTCCAGTAATTGATTTTTGTGAATAGCTGTCCTATTCAACCCCCTAACAGTATAATAAAATAAGAAGCTGAATTTTAGACTGTGAGATGCTTGAATCCCTTGCTCTCAAAAAAGAGAAGTGTTACTAAAAATAGGATTAGCTCAATACTCCACGTATTAGGCAAACAGAAAACCTACAATTACCCCCTTTTGGCATTGTTCTATCTGAATCCTCCCTTCCTCATTTACTTATTGTTTATTTATTTACCCACTCTTTTTTAAGCTTGAATTTCACTATCCCTTTCAAATCCTAGCCTCTTTCAGAAACTTTGTACAACCTACTTGCTAAGTTGACCTGAGCTAACTGCCTCTCCATGTTTTAAGTTTCTCCATTTTGTTTGGGATTCAACTCTAAAATTCAGCATGCGTGAGGCAAGAACATGTTCTTTTCCAATACGGAACTAGTAGTTATATAAATATAAGTAGAGATTTATATTTATAAATCCACCTTCCAAAAGTCCTTAGCTTGGCAGTCAGGATGATGTTTGAGGCAAAAGGATTGTGAATTCCAGGTCAATTTAGGCTACAAAGTGAGATCCTATCTCAAAGCAAATAAGCAATCCCACACACAAGAAAGGTGAAACAAAACAAATAAAACAAAAGCCAAGCAAAGGCAAAAGAAGCCCCCTAAAGTCTGCTTTTCTATTTACAGTTGAATCTCTATGATGTAAGCTGAGCATTGCCCAAGCTGCTCCATTTAGAGCATCTGCTCCATGATCTTAGACTCAATGTACCTAAAGACATGTCTACCATCTTTGCTTCTTGAGTCAGGACCTTGCGCTGAGCATGCTGGGAATATGCCTATTCCCATTGTGCCGATCCCTTCAAGAAGTTGTATGCTTTGTTCCTAGAGAACATTGCTTTAGAAGTAACTTTTCTGCTGCCTGGTACTAATAGATCTTTCTTCTCTCACTTATTCTTGGCCTAATTGTACGTTTGGTTTGTATACTCACATTAATGGAAACCTGTGTCAGAACAGGAGCTGAACAAAAATATCCAGATTGACATGTGAAAGCTTTTCTTTAAAAAAAAAAATGCCCTGCCAAAGCACTATGAGAAAAACAAAATCCAAGTCTCCCAAAGTACCACTGAGTTCCTTTTGTGTTGGCCATCTACTGCTGGGGACAGAGGCTGCTCTTAAGTGTGCTTTCTGTACTCAGTGAGACTACCTTGGAGAAAACTAATTCTTTTTTTGTTTGCAAGTGGTTGTTGATTTCAGGTAGCTTCTGTCTTGGGAGTGAATGAGTGGGTCCACTTCCTGTCTCAGCACTGGACCTGCCCTTCCCCAATCTGGCTTAGACCTGTGCTGGTCCTGTGTATGCTGCCACTGTCTCAGAATTCATAAGTAGGTCAGCCTTATTATATCTAAAATGCCTGTTTCCTTGGTATTTTTCTTCCTCTCTGCTCTTACACTCTTCCTGCCTCTTCCACAGAGTTCCCTGAGCCCTGAAGAGAGGGAATTGATGGAGACATCCTATTTAGGACTCAATGTTTCAAGGTCACTTCGTCTCTGCACATTGTCCACCTGTATTTGTTCCCGTCTGCTGCAATAG
Organism: Apodemus agrarius; assembly: GCA_964023405.1. Classification (NCBI taxonomy): domain Eukaryota; kingdom Metazoa; phylum Chordata; class Mammalia; order Rodentia; family Muridae; genus Apodemus; species Apodemus agrarius. Next base: position 84,502,448 of record OZ030011.1, read on the forward strand.
GAAGCTTCTCTGGTGATGGCTCAGCCTTTTCAGCTTGTTTTTGTTTTTTAAAGATGATTACTATTTATTATTACTAGATGTGTGTTTGTATTCTAATGAGAGAAAGAAAGGTGTGGATTTGGGTGGGTGGAATAATGGGAGAATCTAGGAGGAGGAGGGGAGAGGAATCTGTAAACAGAGTATAATATATTGGAAAATCCATTTTCAATTTTAAAAAAAAGGCTTGCTATGTGAAAGTAGCCTATTTGCAGTGGTAGACTGGAAGCCTTTCTTTACCTGTTCTCTAAGGATCCCAACATGCAGGAAGAAAGCAATCATTTTTAATAGCTTTTAAAATACAAGTATGAAGCAGGGGCTCTAAGTTTTATAATGTGGTGTGTGTGTGTGTGTGTGTGTGTGTGTGTGTGGTGTGTGTGTGTGTGTGTGTGTGTGTGTGTGTGTGTGTTTTGCTTTGAAGACTCTTTCCTCATCTCATAAGCACACTTCAATTCTTGGGACTGTTTTAGCCTTCTTAATAAGCCGTCTCTATGCTTCTGATTATGCATCCACAGCACTGGGCATACTCCACGTTTCTCTGATCTCCACAGCTAACTCAAAAGGCAAGGCTTTTTCTGCATTTCTTCTCCTGATGTCTAGGACTTTCAGATCACCTCTATAGTTCTCTCAAACTCTAAAAAAACTGTCCTTGAGTTTCATTATAACTCCATTTTAAAATTCTTTTATTATGAACCCGGAAGAGGGGCTCTCAGTTTCCCTGGCAACAAGCTCATTGCATTCAATTACAGCATCCCATTCATTTTCATGTTAGTCTAGTTGTATTGGCTTAGAAACTATATTGAGCTTCACTGCCAAAATTTCTCAGTCAGTCTCCACACAGTCCTCTTTCTCTCATGCATGCATTTCCTCTATTGTCTACATGTCCCCTTGAGGATTCATCCTTAATTTTCAAAGTCTATTTCCATGTTTATCAGTAGGTTAGCTTATGATTTATTATTGAGTTTAAGATTAGTTTTTTAAACTAGTAATTGCTAACTAATAACCATACTTTTTGATGCAAAGTAGAACAGATATATTTGTCTTACCATTTTAGCAATACTTCACAGTGTCTTTCATGACATATTTGTAACTTGTAAGTGGGCTCATCATAATTTAATTAAGTTAGAATGTGTGAAGAAATTCAATGCCTTTATATTTAGCTGTTTCCAGGGACATTCAATAAGAGGAACATATTTTTATTTCAATTTTCCACAAATAGAGAGAATAGCTGTTGCCTTTCCAACCTCCCAAATCTTATATAATAAAAATAATACGTCTTTAGTGCCAGTGATAGAAAAGCAGTGATTAAATTTAAAACAACGTGGGAGATAAAATTCTGGATACCTGTTAGAAACACAGTTGCAATAAAATGTTTACAGTGTTTTGTACTGGCTAAGCCACAGGCCAAGGAGACTATTACACAAAACAGAATGCAACATTTAAAATGGGAAACTAGGAGCCAAAGAGATGATTTTGTAGCTAAAAGCACTTGCTGCTCTTATAGGGTCAGTCCTTGTACCACATTAAGTGGCTCACAGCTACCTGTAGGCAAGGTTCCAGGGGATCTGACACCCTCTTCTGGCCTCTGGGGAAACTTGTGTGTATATGGTGTGCATACATACACCAAAGCAAACACACACTCATAAAATTTAAAAGATGCGAACTTATTTCAGGCAGCAGTTTAGGTTTAAAATGTTGTCTGTTCTTAAACTTTCATAATACAGCACATGTTGGTCTCATGCATCGTGCCTGCATAGCCAAAGCTACACTCATCAAAAGCAATCAAAGAAATAGTTCTGTGAGTTTATGGGCAATCACACTTCATTCTCAGAGCAATAGAGATTTTATTATGATCCTTCTCATGTAAAAAAGCAAAGGAATGTTCATAAAGCTAGGCTTTTTAAATTCCAGACTCAAACAGCTGGTAAATAATGCAAGCAATATTGATAAATACGTTCCCAACAATATCCATGATCTGTACCACTATGGAGCGAACTGAAATCTAATTAATAGAGATGAATTTGTCTTTTAACTAAGTGAATTATTTCATTCTAGGCATTTATCAGTCTATTTAGAGAGGATCTGAAGCAGAATTGCTTGGTTGTTTTATAGTGACACATTATTCACTTTAAAAAAGTTATTAATTAACATATTATCTACTATTTTAAAACAATAATCAAATTTTAAACTTGAATAAGTGAGATTAGTGCTGTCAATTTACTTTTTCACAGTGATCTTGGCTTTGATCCAAGTGGTCGAGATCTTTAATGGATCAGTAGTTCATTTTTAGTGAACAAATTGTGTTTAAGCTGCTGCAGTACACTTGAGGTAATACAGCAACTCAAACGAATAGCAAAGAACATCAAAGTTACAAATGGTTACATCATTAAACAACTCTACCAATCCGATGACACCCAGCGATGGTTCTTGGCACAGTCCCAAGACAACAGGCTGTGACTGATGTCAAAATCTGAGTAACAAGAATGTTATTTTTTATTTCTAAAAATTTAGGCAACGTAAAAATCCTGTTCTCATAGTTTGCCTATATTAAGTCACATCCCTTTTGTTCATGACCATGTATTTTCTCATGTAGGCAAATCTGATAGATTTAGCAATTAAAAAAATACTCCTCTCTTTATTCTGAAGTGGATACCCATCTTTTACTCTTCTACATATTCACTGATCTCAAAATGTCAGTGTGACATAGCTGCATAAATCTAAGATATACTTCTTGGCTAGCCTGATTAATTTCTAGAATAATTGAAAAACTGACAAAGATATGAAGTGGAAATATTGAAAGCAGATGTAAGACATAGGAGGGGGTGAGCAGTGAGTTGACTAATGATTTTTTTAAAATTTCTGGTTTTGTTCATATTTTTACATTTAAAACATTATTTTGATTTAGATTTTAATTTACGTGTATCTGTGTGAGCCTGCATGCATGTATGGAAACCATAACTGTGTGCAGTTCCCTCGGAGGTCAGAAGAGGGCGCTGGATACCTAGGAACTGTAGTTCAAGGTAGTTGAATTCCCAGTACCACGTGGGTCCTCTGCAAGAGCAGTCAGTGCTTAACCCCGGAGCCATCTCTCCAGCTCTGGTTCTGATCATCTTTGAACATGGTAATTGAATTTTTCTGACTCACTGGACATTTTTTTGGCCATTTAAAAACAAAAATATAATTATTAATATTTTGTAGAAACCCATTTATTTTGCCTAATATGTGAAACAATGTTGCTCTTTGGGAATGAAAATTCATTCAATTTTGTTTTCGACTGATGATAATTATACTCATAGTTGCAACTGTGATTATTGTAACATGTTTATGATGCGTGTCGCACCTTCTCATATATGATCTCACTCATTCTTCTAAGGAGCATCTTGTTCAGTTTCTGGGCTGTGACAATAGCATTATTAAAAGCAACAGAGGAGACAAAGGAATTTTTTCAGTTTAGAGTCCATCCTCTAGAGAAGTCAGTTCAGGAACTCAAGCAAGAAGCAAAGGCAGCAGGGCAGTGGTGGTGCAAGCCTTTAATCCCAGCACTTAGGAGGCAGAGGCAGGTGGATTTCTGAGTTCAAGGCCAGTCTGATCTACAGAATGAGTTCCAGAACAGCCAGGGCTATACAGAGAAACCCTGTCTCAAAAAACAAAAACAAAAACAAAAAACAAACAAACAAAAAAACCCCAAAACAAAACAAAAAAAAACAAAAAAGCAAGAAGCAGAGGCAAAAGCTGTGGAGGAATACTTGGTGTTGGCATGCATACAGGTACTGTGTATGTAGCTTTCTCAGACAGCCCGGGACCTATCCAGGTAGGAATGCCACCCGCATTGGCATGAGTCTTCTTAAATCAATGAATAACCAGAGATATGTCCACTGGCCAGTGCGCTCTAGATAATCCCACAACTGGAGCTCTCTTCTCTGAAGACTCTGGGCAAAGTCAGTCAGAACAAAGTAGGATACTTGTTATCCTGAAGTCGTTATTATCACCACAGTTCACACTGAAGAAGATGAAGCAAGAAGAAAGCAGTAATGATTTCAGGATCATCCAGCCCTAAGAACCGAAGGTGGCCCAGAAATGTGCGGTTTGCATTAAAATTATTCTCTTCTCTAATCAGTAAACAGCAATGCTGATACTAAAAATATAATGTGTAGCAGAGGGAGGAAGGGGGAGAGAGAGGGGGGAGAGAGAGAGAGAGGGAGAGAAAGAGAGAGGAAAGAGAGAGAGGAGAGAGAGAGAGAGAGAGAGAGAGAGAGAGAGAGAGAGAGAGAGAGAGGAGTCTTTAGAATATGGACTTTCCTGACTTCCTTGATTGTGGACTTGTACATCAGGAAACTGTTTACACACACATTTTCAGAGTCTTTCTTATCCTTCATCCACAATCATAAAACTACAAAGTTTGCTCTTTTATTATAAATACAAACTTTTCCAAAAGACTTCAAATGAATCTTAGCAAATTTTATAATATAGCCATACAATTGGCAGGAAATGAAAGTTTTACAAATTTATGATTAATACCAGGTGGTAATATATAGCCCTGGAAGACAATTTAGTATATTTTATATTTAGTCTTGTAATGCTATTTTTAATCCTTTTTAAAAACCATGATGAGCAACATTACCATGTGAACATAAACTTAGGAACGGGGGCTTATTGCCTGGGCCTGAGGAGGGTGATGAGGAAAACTGTGGGATCCCTGACACGGGAGCTTTTCTCTACTTATATGTGCTTGTAGATGTCTGCTGGCTGGAATGTGTCATCATAATTTAATTCTATTCTCAGTGAGTCAAGTGTAGAAGACCTGTGACAGAGTTCAGTGTTCAAAAGATGCACTTGATCTTCTTTTCGAGTTTAAAAAGGCTTCGGAAACCTGCTTTCATTGTCTGTAAGGAGAAATGTCACAACTTTTATGTCTGCCACTAGCCAGATCCTGATTGGGACACTACTCATAAAATACTGCACCCAATTAAGGAAAACAGGAAGCCTTGGACCCTCTGTCTGCTCTTGTGTAGAACTCTGAGGTCTAGACCCAAGAAGGGTGGAAATAAGGTGAGATGTTTCCTTGCCTGCCATTCAACAGGCCAAGCAGCAGTCACATTACACACGGGCTCTAGGTTAAGCAGACATTTTGGCTAGTGCCTAGGATTTATTGTACAAACACCAAAGGGCAGGGATAAGCAATGTCTTGTAGTCACACTGGGGGACTCAGCCATGGACTCAAAGTGCCCTTCCAAGATTATAATGAGCAGTTTAGGATTCTTCTTGAGAAAGAATATGATTTTATTTCTTCTTTAGTAGAAACATGTGAGTAGAACCCTTGAAAGACTCTTAACAAGACTCCTGAACCATCTATAAATATTCAATATTACTGCTAATAAATTAATAATCTGAATTGTCTATTTTATGCTCAAATTACAATTTTGGAAAATTCATATACTGCTTCTGAGTACTTTCTTTCTTTTTTTTTTAATTTTATTTTCTATATTCTATGTTTACATTCCAACCTGCTGAGCTGTAACGTGTGCAGACATGTCTGTCTGTATTCTATATATATTATATGCTAATATAATATAATTACAATTTGCTATTATTTATGAACCACTTCAGCCAGAATCTTAAATTGTCAAATTATCTTTCATTATAAACATTTTAAACTGTACATGATAAAAGTGGCCTCCATTGTACAAAAAATTTAAAATATTAACTATAACGCAAAATAAATTCACTAGAAATTATAAGGCCACATACACCCTCCTAAGCCCTATAACAAGTTTGTTTCAGGGAACTTAGACTGTTTAATATTGAGTTAATCATTACTAGACAAAGCCAAGTCTCCTAATATAAGTCAATCTATTGACTTAGGCTAACTATCCTCATCAACTGAGGATCTTATTCTGGGTAAAATAAAGGGATCTTTATTTTTTGCTCAGCCACAAAGAGACCCTTGAGTTTTATTTCATATAAGCCCAGATACTTTGAATAAACTTGTGTATCTATATATTTGTATACATGTATACTATATATAAATATGTCTGCATAATATATATATATATATATATATATATATATATATATATGGAATCTTGAGACTCTCTCCATTTTCTACTTTTAAATGAAAACTTCATTCAATACTGCTGTTTGAGGACTCAATGGGAAGACCAAAGAGGAAATATTTCCTCTTTTGATTTAGTATCAGTCACATATTTCCTTGTCTTAAGATAAACGGATAAAAAACAGTTGAAATTCTAATTGGTTAATCCTACTGTGGTACAGTTGTAACATTTTTTCCAAAGAAGATTGTTACCCATAATTTACAAGCAGTGGCTCTTCAGTTTATTCACTAAAGTCAAACTCAGAACTTGGTCATTGAAATGTTTTCATTTTCTTTGTAAACTCCGTGGCTGTGCAGTACCAGCAAACTTCTGCAAGCCGAGATGTTGGCGTAGAGCTGGCGGGGGAATGAAGCTTACCATAGCAGGGGCATCAGAGATATCCATTTCCACAGAGACTTGAGCAGTAGCAGTAGTTCCTAGAATGTACACCTGAAGCCCTGGGCTCTCTCCTCAGAGACACATGAACTTTATGCTTAAAAAAATTGCTCTGAGAGATTAAATGCAAACAAAAAAATTTGAAACACAAGATAGCTTTGTGGATTGGAACCTCCAGTGGGACTAGATGTTTGCTCTCCACAGAGAGCAGTGTGGATTTAACCTGTTCTCACTGAGGAGTCCCGCAAGCTTTTGGTTCCTTACAGAATTTGACAAGCTGATTGTGAAATTTTCAGGGAAAAACAAAGGAGCTGAAATCCTGTTGAAGAAACAAATCAAAACCAAACCAACCAAAAACAAAATCATGGAAGACTTTAAGACTGTTTTTTAAGAACATTCTCAGTTGATTAATCACTATACATCATATGTAGCAGAAAGAGGAGCTGTCAATGAATCAGAGGCTCTTAAAAATGGGTCTACACAGTCATCTAAGTTTCAACGAAATAGCCAGATCACTCAAATGAAGAAAGAAGTATTATTCAAGACATTTCTAGAATATTTGTGAGAAATTAATGAAACTCGATCCCTAATCCACCCTATTCAACTTAAATGTGAGAAAGAAATGTGAGTTAATTTTTAAGTAAGATAAAACATGTAGCTCAGTTAAGATATAGTCCCTTCTTTTGCTATGTAGCCATGAAGATGAAATATGAAATATTCTTTAGTACTGGATTCTTAGCCTTTGAATAGAAGGACTGGAGATAGATTCTTTAAGAGATAGGATGAATGACTTATCTCACTTAGTATGATATTTTCGAGTTCCAACCAATTGCCTAAGAATTTCGTGTAGCCCAGAAGCTCTGAATACCCAAGATACAACTCACATTTCAAATGATTCCCAAGAAGAAGGAAGGAGAGGGTCCTGGTCCTGGAAAGGCTTGATGCAGCATTGTAGGTGATTGACAGGGCAGAGAAATGAGAGGGGGTTGATTGGGGAATGGACAGAGGGAAGAGGGCTTATGGGACATATAGGGAGGAGGGAACTGGGAAAGGGAAATCATTTGAAATGTAAACAAAGTTATAGAAAATAATAAAAGAAAAGAGAGACTGGATGAAGAGTCATGTCCAGGCATGTCTACTTGTTTTATTGACTATAGGCTTGATCTAACTCTTTCATCTTATCAGGATATTAAAGACATGGACACTGTTTATCTTTTTACTTTGTTTAGGGACCACATTTTCTCACAAGTCTATGTCTTTCCCTTTAGTTGTAAGTTAGGATGCTCACATGTTATTTAGGCTGGGCTGTGGTCTGTATAATAGGGAACAGGGATCGTAAACAGGAAATAAGCATCCGAGGTGAGTTTCAGACTCTGATGTTCGAGGATGTAGCTATGGAATGAAAATGAGGATATATTGGGGGGAAAAAGCCAGCTCAGTCCCAGAAGAAATGAAAAAAAATGGCCTAGCCTGGGCTAGCCTTTCCATTTATATAACTCGGGTGTTTCTTTTCTTAGCTGCTCTCCTGCCTTCCTTTCTTATTTAGGATATCAGGAGCCATTGCAACACCCATCCCAGGCTCCAGACAATTCTCTTAAAACTACCCACTTCAAGTATTCTCTCACAAAGAGGAGGGCAACCAAAGGATTTTGTGAGGAAACGCTAAAGGTCCTCGCATTTCCCTTGGGCTCCAAACATCTATACCTGTGGATGGGGATCTCAAGCTAGACTCACGTGAAAAAGGGACTCAGGCAGGACCCGTTCCTGTATGTAATAACGCAGAACACTTTCATCTCTGAAATGCTCTCAGGAGTTTTAAGATAAGAGGAAAGCAAAATTCAGACTCTTAACAGTTGAATGCAGAAAGGAATAATTAGATGCAGATGGGTAAATGGACCCTGAATGTTGGAACACCGGGCAATTGTGCTACGTATCTACTGTCTGAGGATGGGTCAAGTCCTTTGCCTCTTGGGTTTCAGGCTACCGGATAAAATTAAGTGTTCTGTAAACAGAGTCAGAATTAGGACTAACACATCTGCTTAGCCCCCCGCCCCCCTTAGACCTGTAGTTCATGTAAAACGTACCACCAGCCTATTTGGCCCAGGGTGCTCTAAGAAAAGCACTGGCAGTAATGACAGTATTAATTATCACAGTCCACGAGGCAAATTTTAATGCCATGTCACTGAAAAGTGGCCCTGGGAATACACTTTAACATCGCACATTAGTCAGAGAGAAGAAGTGTGGGGTGAAGAACGATAATCTGCCACTGTTTGCAGGTTGCTCCTCACGCTGCTTCTCATAGGGTCCGGGAGGAAGTAAAACTGATTTTTCATTTATAAGCAAGTTGTGAATTTGATTGAGGCCAGTGGCTCTGCAGGTTCTGCCTTTCTCCTACAGCTCCTTGGAGCCTCGGGCTATGTTTGTATCTGTCTGCCTGGGATCACTGACAGGAACCTAGGATAGCGGTCCTCTGAGAGGCTCCACCCTGGAGCTGACCGAAACAGATGCAGAGAGCCGCAGCCAAACATTAGATCCAACCCAGAAAGACTTGTGGAAGAGATGGGGGGAGGATTGAAGAACCCGGAGAGGATAGGAGCTCCACAAGACTAACAGAGTCAGCGATCCTGCACCCTTGGGGGCTCCCAGAGACTGAACCACCAACTAAAGGGCATACAAGGGCTAGGCCTACACCCCCCATTGCGTCTCCGCCCCCATATACATAGTAGATGTGAAGCTTGGTCTTCATGCAGGTCCTCTAACAACTGGAGTGGGAGCTGCCCCTGACTCTGTTGTTTGCCTGTGGATTCAGTTCCCCTAACTGGGTTATCTTGTCTGGCCTCAGTGGGAGAGGATGTGCCTAGTCCTGCAGTGATTTGAGGTGCCAGGGTAGGTTGGCACTCAGGGGGCACCATCCTCTTCTCAGAGTGTAATTGGAGGAGTAGGGGGACTGTGTGAGGGGAGACTTACTTGGAGGAGAGGGGCTCTGATGTAAAGTATATCAATCAATCAATTAATGGGGGAAAATGGCTGACTTTCCAACTGTCACAGAATGTCATTAAATCAGTGTTTGAAACAAGGAAGGTTCTCTTCTCTCTCCCAACCTTTTTGTCTCTGTTCCCCTCCCTCTTCTTTCTCTTTTGTCCCCTTTCTCTTCATAGGCATAAGTTCATTATAACCCTGCTATGACAAACAGGCTCTGACCTGCCTTTTGTCATTTTAATTGGCCATTTCATTTGCCAACAATATTTGCCTCGTATCTATAGCAACAGTCTCACTTGTGATAGAACTAAAATAGTTGAAAGGCTTGTAAAAGTTGTTCCAACATTCCAAGTTACAAGCGCCTTCTACTGAGACTAACAAAATCACATTGCCTGTAGTCTATGAAAGCAAAACCACCGAAATGCAGAGCCGATACCATAATTATCTCTGAAATTTCTGGTATCAAAGATTTTAATCTTTTTTTGATAAACTATAGTTGTCATATAACTGAAAAATATCAACACAGTTTAGTCTCTTGTGCTAGTGCAGAACCAAAATAGTGGTGGCTAACAGAATCAGAGTCTACTTCCGGTGCAGTGGGACTGAACCTCGGTGTAGGACTGGAGCAGAGATTGGGAAGGGAGCCGTGGATGTCACTGCAATGCTGACTCCCGGGAAGAGTATTGTAGCTTCGTTCCCCACAGTCTCTTCAGTAATTGATGCCAGATTTATATTCTTCTTTCATTCTATCCATTAACAAATTTCTGGGTCTATACCTGTTTCATGCCTCACCTTTGGTATGCCAGAGTTTCAAGTGACTTGTGAACAGCTCTTACAGATACATTCTGTATTCTCACTCTGTTTGACTCTGGCAGAGAGATGTCTTCTTCCTGCGCCTTTTCAGTTGAGTGATTTCACACCTTTACTTTTAAGAGTTCCTTTTAGTGTTTCTTGTAGTGGTGATGAATTCTCCCAGCTTTTGCTTGTCTGAAATCTCTGTATCAGTTCTTCACTGGTAAATGACTATCTTCGTGGGAAATACTCTTTTTCTCTACACTTTGAGCATAGCACTTGGTATTCTCCTGGCTTGCAAAGTTAATGCTGAATAATTCAGACGAACAAACCAATCTTCTTTTGTTTGTATAGTCATTTTATTGTAAAGTTCTAATTTTCCCTTTAAATTTTGATTATTTAATATATTATTGGGTATCATTCAGCAGAATGTTACTGAATACAGAACACCTTTGAGGCAACTTAGAACCTATTTAGAATCTACTTAGAGCCTTTTGGGTAAATGGCTCTTTACCCAGAGCACCCATTTCTCTTTTGGCTTGGGGACTTCTAAGCCATTTTTTATTTGAAAAGTGAAAATACTTCCTACTCAGTTTTCTTTTCCCCTTTCTTTATAGAAATTTCATTGTGCTAAATGATGCCACACAAGCTTATAATCTTCCACACACTTCTTATTCTTATTCTAAATTTTGTCTAGCTGGATAATTTCAGATAATAGTTTTTAAGTTCATTGAATCTTTATTTAAATGGTTTAGTCTGCTGTTTGAGTTCTGCATTAAAATTTATTTCAGCTGTTATATTTGTTTTCTCCAGATTTCTTGAGGAGTTTACAGGTTCCACTTCCCAGTTAAGTTCTTCATTTTGTTCATGGAAATTATGTCTAATGCTGTTGAGTTGTTTGGATTTTCTTTATCGGGCTGCACTCCTTTAAGAAAATTGTTTTATCAATAGACATGCCACAGTTGATGGGGGAAAGCCCAGGAGGCGGCCCCAATCATTCATACTGATCTACAGACAACTAGGGAATGCTTAGTTAGAAAAATAATCTTCTCCAGGGAAGAGCACCTTGATTCTTGCTTACTCAGGCAGTGTTTAGTTACTCAAGCATGGGTTCCATCTCATGGAGTAAGCCTTGGAAATATCAGATACTGGTTTGTTACAATCACAAACTTCATACCCCCTTTCAATGGCATATTGTGCAGACAGGATACCATTGCAGATCAAAAGGCTTCTAGCTGTGTTGATGATTATTTTTCTCATATGGAAGCCCCACCATTCTTAAACAATGATGCTAGCATGTAGTGATGAGGACTCTATGTAGGCAACAACTTGACTTCTCTATGTTCAATGAGTTGTATAGGTGTTGTCTTAAGCAAGGAGGTCTTCCCATCAGCTTGTGGAGAGCAACCTGTTGACTTGGCAACAGCCTGGGTTGTTGGTGGTTTCCTTGGCACATCTTTGGCCCGCAATTCAATTACATATAATCTATTCACAGTACTGGAAGCTTTATTTGGTGTCAAGATACTCGGTTGGGGCTCTATCTGCCCTATAATTTGACTATTGCCAGAATGAGTTTTTTGTTTGTTTGTTTATTTAAAAAAACACTTGAGCCATGGTGAATGATATTTTGAGGGATTGTGAGAGTCTCCAGGAGAAAGGGCAGAGGATCTTTTACCTCAAGTTCAGTTTTCTTCCCTGGAGTATAACTGGACATGATTCTGGGTATCCTGTGATGAACATTTACATTCACTTTGTGAGTTAGGTTTCTTCTTATTAGATGTGGGATTATAGCTATAGAACCCAAGTTGGTCAGCATACCCTGAGTCTGGACATGGCCTTCTGCCTTGATTTAATATGTCCCAATTCATAGCAAATGCCCGGCAATTGGGTTTACATTGGTTCATCCTGAGAAAAATCCAGGAAAGGGCTGCTCTGTTAATATTTATCATGTGCTTTCTGATGTTTATTACATGCTTTTCTGTACTGAAACAATCTTCCTTGGATCACTGCTTTTTTATTTCATTTGTGAATAAAGTATCCTGAAGATAAGGAAAGGTTGTCTACAGCTTTAGACTCTGATCCACCCCATTCTTTCAGGTTCTCAGATCTCAGGTCTATCAGACACAGATCTACATAGGTTGGTGAAAGTTGACAGACTATTTTATTTAGACCACCTTAATATATATTATATAATATATATTGTATATATATACATTTTAGGAAGCTTCTAGTGTTTTATGTTTCCATATAATCACTCAAATGCCATTTAATTTTAATTGTTTCTACCCATATTCTCTCTCTCATGTCTGTATTTTCTCCCCCTCCCTACTTTATTCTCCCATTCCAGTAACCTACCATCTACCCAAAGCTATCTATCTGATTTTCACTACTAGAGAGATCTATCTGCCTTAGTTCCTTTCTCTACACTTAAACTTTGTCATTTCATGACTGTAGTATGCTTATTATTAACTAAACATCTAATATCCAAACACAAGTGAATGCATTCCATATTGGGGTCTGTGTTAACCAATTCAGGATCGTTTCTTCTAGTTCGGTCCATTTACCTGCAAATTTCATGATTTTATTACTTTTAATGGCAGAGTAATTTTCCATAGTATGTACCATATTTTATCCATTTTTCCTTTCAAGACACTTATGTCTTCTAGCTATTATGAATATATCAGCAACGAATAAGGTTGAGTGAGTATCTCTGTGGTAGGATAAAGCATCCTTTGGGTATATACCCAAGAGTGGTATAACTGGATCTTGAGATAGATCAATTTTCATCTACCTGAAAAACTACCACACAGATTTCCATAGTGACAGTGCTACCAACAGGAACTCTCTCTTGTTATTATTGACCTTGGCCATTGTAAAAAAAAAATTCAAGGTAGCACATTTGGTACATAAAAATGTTGAACATTCCTTTAAGCATTTCTCAGCCATTTGGGTTTCCTCTTTTGAGAATTCTCTGTTTAAATCTAAACTCCATTTTTAATTGGATTATTTGTTTTCTTGATATCTATTTTCTTGAGTATTTATATTTTTGGATATTAGACCTCTATCAGATGTGTAGTAGATAGTAAAAATTTCCCATTCTTTAGGCTGATGCTTTGTCTGAATAACAGTGTCTTTTGCCATGCAGAAGCTTTTCAGTTTTATAAGGTCCTATCTATTTGTTGATGTTAGCTCCTGAACTATCAGTGTTCTGTTCAGAAAGTTGTCTCTTGTGCCAATGTGTTCAAGGCTGTCCCCCAGTTCTATCAGGTTCATTTTATCTGGTTTTATGTTGCAGTTTTGATCCACTTGTATTTGAAATTTGATCATATAGATCTATTTGGGTTCTTCTACATTCAGTCACCTTGTTTGACCAGCACCATTTGTTGAATACACTGTTGTTGTTCCAGTGTATATTTCTAGATTCTTTATTTAAAAAATGGGGTGAAGATTTGTCTGGGTCTTCAATTTGATTCCATTGATCAACCTGTCTGTTTTGATGCTATTACCATGATGTTTTTATTACTACTGTTATGCAGTGCAACTTGTAGTCAGGGATGATGCTACTTCCAATAGTTCTTTTATTATTCAGGACTGTTTTAACTATTCTGGATTTTTGATGTTTACAAATAAAGCTGAAAACTGAGGTTTCAATGTCTAAGAAGAATTGTGTTAGAGTCTTGATGAGGTTTGTACTGAATTTGTAAATTGCTTTTGTGGGGAAGGTCATTTTTACTATAATGATCATACTAATCCATGAGCATGGGAGACTATTTATCTTGTAATGTCTTCTTCTATGTCTTAAAGTTTTTGTTATACAAGCCTTTCATTTGATTGGTTAGAGTTACCAGAACATATTTTATATTATTGAGGCTATTGTGAAAGGTGTTGTATCCCTGATATCTGTTTTAGTCCATCTGTTATATATAAGGAAAAATTACTGATTTCTGTGAGTTTTCATTCTGCTGCTTTGCAGAAATTATTTATCATCTGTAGGAGTTTTTGGTTTTTGATATCCAGCATTGATCTGTGGTGGTCATGTAGGATGTAGGGTTCTATTTAAATTTTTTGTATCTGTTGAGACTTGCTTTGTGTCTGAATATGTGGTCATTTTTTGAGAAAGTTTTATGATGCTATAAGAAGAAGCTATAGTCTTTAGTGTTTGGGTGAACTGTTCTGTAAATATCTGTTAGGTTTATTTGATTTATATGCCAGGTAGCCCTACATTTCTCTTTTTAATTTTGTCTGGATGGCCTGTCTATTGGGGAGGAGGGAGCTTTGAAGTCAACTATCAACATGTGAGGGCCAATGAGCTTTTACCTGTAGTAGTGGTTTGGTTTTTTGTTTGTTTGTTTGTTTGTTTGTTTTTAAAGAACTGGGTATTCTGCTTATATATTCTGTTTATGATGGTTAAGTATTATAGTATCTTCTTGGTTGATTTTTTTTTCATTGATGAATATGTAGTGTCTTTCTCTGTCTCTTTCAGTTAGTTTTAAAGCCTCTTTTGTTATATATTAAAATCATCACAGCAGCTTGTTTCTTAGGCACATAAGCTTGGAATATCTTTTTTTCTATACATTTTTTTTCACTCTGAGGTGATATCTATCCTTGATCTTAATGTGTGTTTCTTGGATGCAGCAAAAAGATAGATACAATTTTCAATTGATTCTTTTGGTCTATATCTTTTAATCAGGGATTTGAGACCATTATTGTTGAGAGTGATGAGTGACCAAAATTTATTGATTACTGTTATTTTGTTTTAGTGGTGTATATGTGTTTTACATCTTTTGATTTTCTAGTCTGGGATTATTTATTTGTGTTTTTGTGACTGTTCTTAACCTCTTCAAGTTGGAGTTTTCCTTATAGTACCTTCTGCAGGGTTGAATTTTTAGAACGGTGTTGCTTAAATTTGGTTGTATCATGAAATATCTTATTTTCTCCCTCTATTGCAACTGAAAGTTTTGCTGAGTATAGTAGTTTTGAGTGGTATCTGTTGTCTCTTAGAGTTTATATAATATCTACCTAGGTCCTTCTGACTTTTAGAGTCTTTATTGAGAAGCCAGGTATAATTATTTTTTAAATTTAATTGATTTATTTACCTCATAAATAATGCTGTCCTTCCTCACAGTCCCCCTTCACACCCAAAGAAATTACATAAGATGGAAAGTCCAAGCAAGGATGCTTGAATCTTAATTAGAATGGGAAACAAAATAGTCATAGGAGGCATTGGGCTATAGGGAATTGGGTAAGAGAGAGGCTGGAGAGGGGAATGGGGGATTCAGGATCAGATATGGGAAGAAACAAAAGAGAGAGTCAGAGGGCCAGGAGAGTGAATGGAAATCTACAACTGCCAGGGGTACCCAGATAGGAGGAATCTCTAGGAAGTCCCAGAGACCTGGGATAGGGGAGGCTCCCTAGATTCAATGCTGGTAACCTTAACTGAGATGCCTAACAGTGGGGACATGAAACCAGAGAAGGTCACCTCCTATAGACAGGCAGAAACCCCAGTGGAGGAATAAGAACACTAACCCACCCACAAAACTTTCAAACCAAAATTTGTCCTGTCTAAAAGAAATGCAGGAACAAAGATGACAGACCCAACTTGAGACTCATATCATGTGCAAGCACCAGAGAAAATGATATATTACTTCGGTTTTGTCATTTGTTTCTCTTGCTGTCTCTCTCTTTGTCTGTCTCTGTCTCTGTCTCTGTCTCTCTCTATTTCTGTCTGTCTATCTGTCTTTCTTGCCTTGAAGCTTTTGATATTCTTCCTTTGTTCTTTATTTGGTGTTTTGATTATGATGTCTCATGGTGATTGTCTTTTCTGGTCCAGTCTATTTGGTGTTCTCTAGGCTTCTTTCTACCTTGGTAGGTAAGGGAGAATTTCATCTATGATTTCATTAAAAATATTTTCTGTGCCATTAACCTGGATTTCTTCTCTTTATTCCTATTATTTTAAGATTTGGTTCTTTCAAAGAGTCCCACATATCCTTCATGTTTTCTGCAGAAACTTTTTTAAATTTAACATTTTCTTTAAATGCAGCATCCATTTCTTTTATCTTGTCAGTGATTTTTTTTATCTCCTGTACTCTATTTCAAGACTTGCCTCTGAGTTTCCTATATGAATTACTGTATTTTCTTCTTTATAGAGATTTTTCCTCTGTTTTATTTTGTTCAATTTCCACTTTCATGTCTTGAATTGGTTTGCTCATTTCCTTTAACTGTTTGTATTTTCATAGATTTTTTAAAAAAGATATTTATTCATTTACTTTTTAAGGATGTCTATCATATTCCTAAGACCACTATGGTATTTGTTTTATGTTTCAGTTATGTTGCAATTCTCAAGGGCATATTTTAGTAGGGCTGTGGGATCATAGTCCTGTCGTGACTGTTATTGATGGTACTTTATGTTGGCATCTAGGTGTCTTGGGTTTAGATGACTGTAATATTCAGTATTGATATCTCATCTTTTCTTTATTCAATATGTTTTCCAGTTCTTGCATTCTTATTCTCTCTCAGTATTTTAGGATGGTGTTGTACCTGTGTGTTACCTGATAGGAAATTTTCTGGTATTTGGTTAGGTGTGGCTACTCTGGTTATTTAGTACAATGTGTTTCTAGGTATTGGGAGCTTACCTTTAAGGGTTTGTAGTCAGAAGGAGGGACTTAGAGGCTATAGGAGGTAAGTAAGCAGGGTGTTCCTTCAGATTCTGTTTAGTCCCCTGGAAATAGGAGCAGAGACTGAGGATAAACTCCAAAAATAGCTACTACAGAGCTGGGGATGAGATGGGAGGTGTAGAAGAGAGGGGAGATTAAAAATCTGTAGATAGGGTACATGATTCCCATCAGAGTCGCCTTTGGGATTTTGGGATGTACCTGCTAGTATTGGGGGTTAGGATAAAGCAAGGAGGAAAAGTGTTTGAGAGGATGATCTGTGTGATGCACTAGAGATCATGGGAGGGAGTTGGGCATGGGGGATGGGGGGTGGGGGGTGGGGGTGGGAGGGGTTACAGCATGTGGTCTGCTCAGAGCTGGGGTGAAAGTAAGGGATTGGACTTGGAAGTGGGGAAAGCTGAAGATCTGTAGTTAGGCTATCTGCTTCCCTAGTTTCCAATCTTTTAGTTATTTAATGATAGGTTTAGTCAAGAGAATAAAACCAACTATATTAATGTTTTGTTTAAGACTTCTGATATTTGTATCAGGATAATGGATTTTCTTATCCATGTTTTAAAGCACATTTATTGTGGTTGCTAGTGGAATGTTTATTATTTAGAGACTTCTCGTTGTTCCTTTGATCTTTTTTAAGGAAAGTGAGCAGCTAATTTGCAGCTGGTACTAGACTAGGATATTGCCCTACTTCTGTTGCTGGTAAGAAGCTAACCCTGGGAGTTCCCTAAGGCAAGTCTTCATTTAATTTAAAGTCTCTAGTTTATCCGTGAGAGCTTTATTCCAGTACATCAGAGATGCAGCACACTAATTAATTACCTTGCCAGTTGCCCTGGGGACTGCACTCGCTCCCAAGCTGGAGTGTCTGTGGTATTGGGAGACTTTTGGCGCTCGCTCCATGTGCAAAACTTTCCTTTTGCTGGAGTTCCCATTGAGATGTCAGTTGCTCATCTCTGCAGGATTGCTTTTCCAATTAAATCCCATCTGTTTTGTTTTGTTTTGTACTTAAAAATTCTTCAATTATCCTTGCCTTCTGAAGAAATCCTTCCTATTTTCCTAGGATTAATTCTTCTATAATTTCGAAGTTTTAGGAGGGAAAAGAAATTAATCCTTACATCGTCAACTTGACCTAGAAACTGAATGATGGATGAAAAGTAATATTATATTCTAAAAAGGAAAGCAAAGGTTTTATTTCTAATTAGAATATCACTTAAAGGGATATTAATTTAATGTCCAAAATCTAGATTGGATAAGACAAAATAATTTCTTATCATATATTCCAAATTTTTACTAATGGTTTCAAATATGCAATGACTTGGGCCAAAATAGTCAGTTAGTAATGATTTGAATAAAGTGGTTCAGTCCTTACCATGATCATTCAAAGTAAACACAGTAGAGTAATTTTGAAGAAGATTTCTTTCAGGGACACAATGAAATATATTTATCATTAAAATGCTAGGTATTATATGAGTGAACACATCATTTAATGAGGCATGAAATAGTATCCTGATACATATTTTGAAATGAAGTCAAGTTTAAACTATTAATTTCTGTGTTGTAAACATAGTGACATAGGCATATGCCACCTTGGAACAGCACAAGAGAACCACAGCACCCTGAGTAACTTTACTATGAACCAGTAATCCCACAGTGGCCATGAAATGTTAGCAAGTCATTTAGATAACATTGGGAGAGAATTCCATTTGCACAATAGCAGTAAAAGTATCAAAAATAGCAGTCATCAGAACAAAAACCATACCAACAGCCTTTCAGCTCAGAAGATAGGTCTTTGAAAATGAGCTACATGGAAAGTCCTATAAAAGCTTGGTTAGATGCTAAATCTTTTAAATCCATGCAAGGCAACAATATAAACTGCTCAGCTTCCCATCTTACCTGTGGCTGTGTCACAGAGTATATGCATCTGGGATGACATCCTACGAAAGCTGGTAATATCTTAGGCATCAACAACATTTATCTGAGGCACTAAAATGTAAGAATCAAAATAGGAAAGACCCAGCAATTTAGATATGCTCTAAATTTTGAACCCCATTTCAAACATTGCTTAAGTATAAAATAAAATCACACATCCACACAAATTTAACAAGGAATAGGAGTGTTAATAATTCATTAATACAGAATATGGTATTGGCTTTCAGGCCATGGCTTGTCAATTAATACTAGGGAGCACAGATAAAATTATATGCAGACCACCATTTCTGCTTCAGGTGCTATACTCTTCCAGTGTTATGGAAGATGATAGAAGAGAGAGCTCTGTCAATATCGAACTGAATTAAACTAATCTAATAAATATTTAATGTGATCCCAGGAGAAATGGGATATTGTACTTGCTTTTCTCTTGGGGAAACCCAGGTTTCAAATCACAAACCCACTGTTAAAGATTTATAGGATAAATGGAGAGAAAAATATATACAAGACAAACCATAGAAAGAGAGGTAATGTGAGTACATGGGAAAAATAAAGAAAAGGGAGTCTGAAAAAACAAATTGGGGAACTTTTATTCTTACTTTGTCCTTAAGGAGAGCATAAAGGAAGCAAGGGAATACAGAGTGTCCATAGGGAAGATGGAGAAAGCCCACTGTAGAGGGAGTGTCGTGCATTTTTGTATGTATTCATAGTGTTGGAAAATAAGTGCCATACTTGGGAGAAGGTTTGGGGTTAGAGTCTAGTCTATGAAAATAACACTGAGCAGGTTGTGTGCTGAAACTTGGTCTTGACTGGTCCTTAATAAATTAAATTCAAAGTTTTCAAGAAAAGGAAAGACGTGAAACATGTCTTGTTATATCAGGTACCTTATTTTCAATAGGGCTAAAGTGGGATAGTTAAGTCTCCAAATGATAAACAATGTTGCACTTTGTAATTGTTCTTCATCTAACCTAAATTAACATGTAAAAGTGCTTCTGGAGTATTCTCAGAATAACACTGTTTCTTTTTTTCTATTTTAATTGTCTTGCATGTGTTCTATATTACATATAAATTGTTATTATAAAGATATAACCTCATTACTGAACACAGTAAATGCCTTCATGGGCTCACTTTTCCTTAATTATTGTGTATGACATTTCCTTGTAGTTAGAGAAATGACTCAAAAAATTTAATTATCTTATGATGTTCTAAACATATTCTTATATTTGAAAACAAAGTACTAATTTCATTTAATGTTTCCCCATTTTCTTGTCAACATTTTCCAGTTTATTGTGTGCTTCTTGCTTGTATATCGAATCCTTGTACAGAGCCAGGTATGCAATAATATCTGACAATTTTACCCTTTTAACTGTCAAACTCAGGAAAGCAATTTATTGAGTTGAGAAATGGATCTCAAGGCCATAATTCAGATGGCCTATAGCACTGTAGTTGCTTGATAAATATGTTAGTTTGTTAGTAAATATTGGAGTTAATGATGACATTATGGAACATTTGACATATAACTTTATAGATACTATAATCACTTGTAACCCTGTTGCATGCAAGTGAACACTATTAGTAATTTGTTGAATATCTTTTGTTATATTTCCAAGTGAACTTATCCATGGTTATGGATAGCTTTTTTTAAGGCAGGAATCTGATAAGGTAAATGTTCTTCTCTGGCATGATTTCTTTATGTCAATAAATATTTTACTAAAAGGAAGTTTAACTTCATTCATTTCATTGTTCCACATGATATTTTTACTTTTTAAAAAATATTTTGTTTAATGGAAGCACAGTTTATAAAGATTAGGTACTGGTTACTTATTCTTAATTGAGGAACTTCAGGTAAAAATATGCCAGTGAGCAAGTTTTCAATAATGTTTTTGCTTACCTATGCCTTCTTTAATATATATTATTGAGACTTTGCATTGGGTGCCAAGGATTCTATGCGGAACATTTTGGTAGGTAGAGAGAGTCAAAGGCTGTGCTGATAGACCTGTAGTGGAAGTGTTACCTGCTTTTCCTTCCCATATTCTCCGTCAGGCAGTAACCACAGCAAAGGCATAGAAGGCAAATAAAATAAAAGTCTTTGTGTAGAAACTTGTTATTTACAAAGGGAACCATTTGTGCTCACTGATGGACTCAATATCAAATATTTTTCTCTCCTTTTGTACATTCTCATAAGTTGTAAGAATAAAGCCCCAAGAATACCTTTAAGAAACATTTATTTTACTTTTACATTTAGTATATTTTTATTGGCTCTATGTTAGGAAAAGATGAGTATTTTTGTAAGATCATCACTAAACTATGTTAGTAACAAAAGTTAGTTCTGAAGGGAACTGTTTCACCTGCAAAGAAGTAGGAAAATACATATTCAATATTGAACATAATGTGTTCCCCAAAACTTGACTAGGTTCATTTAATATAAGTACTTGTAAAAGATTAATAGTGCCATTTTGTAACTTAAGAAGCTTCATAGAATAAAAATAATCAGTTTGATCTACTGGACTCAGTGTTGAAAACTAGATTCCAAGATGAAGTCCTTATTTAAAAGGTAAGTATTATTTTCTTCCTCCTTTATAATGAAGCACCACTCTTTGATGTTAAACCAGCTTCCATGTATTAAGTGAATGTTTCACAGGGGTGCTTGTGAACTAGTAACTATAAAGGACTCAGAAGTGGGTCTACAGAAAATCCCCTTGCATTAGAGGGCAGAGAAGTCTGAACTAAATGGGAGTTAGTTACATGCGTGCCTCTCCTCTGCTTTCAGCTTTGTCTGTGGAATAGCCTCCTGGACAGCTTTTAACTGTACGTACTGAATATTTATGTGATTCTTTATCTTTTTAAAGAACACTTTATTTATTTGTTATTTTTATGTGTATGGGTGTTTTACCTGCATACATGTTTATGCACTAGGAAAGGACATCAGATCCACTGGGACTAGAATTACAGACTATTGTAAGCTGTCATTTAGGTGCTCTAAATTGTACCTGGGTCTTCTGGAAGAACAGCCAGTGCTCTCCATGGCTGAGCCTCTCCAGCCTCATTTATCTACCTTGGATAGCTACTTTTCTGTGCTTTATTTTTTCCTTACCCTAACAACATGCTCCTATTTTGTGCACTTGGAAAATCTTTATCTGTCACTCAATCTCAAGCACAAATATTCGTCTATTTTTGCCTATCCCTTTTCATTCTCCATAGGCAGTTAAAACAATACTAGCTCGCTTATGTGTGTGAACACAGAATCGAATGCTCTTCACTCTTTAGCATCTGTCTCATGTCACTTCACTCTGCTTCATTCTCACATGTCTAAGTCCCTAGTGCACAGTGCCTACATTTACATAATTGATAATTGATTTTCTTTATAAGCTTCATCAGCTATCATTCTATCATCCCCACCCTACCAGAGATAACAAACAGCTGCTGTTTAATTGAATGAGAATAAATGAATGTTTCAATTTTAGAAAAACACTCAATCTATCATAAGAAAGCATGAGCATTGAACATTCTAAATTTTAAACATTAGATTTACAAAAACTGTTCAAGTTAAGTTTAATTTTGAGTTGCTTTTACTATGATGTACTTGGATTTTCCAAAATATTTTTGAAGCCTTTGGAAGCAAGGTCTTTCAACCCATTCCTGACTTTACTCTCTCACAGCTCATTACTGTCACTGTCTTGAATTTTTTTAATGAAAGTCTTCATGTACTTTGAATGTACAATCTCACACACTTGTTTATTCAGTATCTTGAGAAACTCTTAGGTAAACACTATTTTAAAACAATAGACCAGAATGACCTAATGAAAGAAACATATCAACTTAATGTAAGACACTCTGAAAACTTTATTATCCCAGCTGTTGCCATAACAGTGTACTGTCTTATGCAATGAGTAAGTAAATAGCATCGGTGATGGTGATTGTAACTGACACTTTATAGGGTATGAGAAAGAAAGACAGAGAGAGACAGAGAGAGAACTGGGAGAGATAACTTGAGTGGGGCTGTTGTTTCTGGAGTGAGCTAGAAATCTAGGACAATGGAAACTCCCAGGAATTTCTGAGGGTGACCCTAGCTAAGACTCTTAAGAATGGGGAATATGGAGAGGCTTTTACCCAGCAAGCGATGCAGAGACCCCCAACCAACATTAGGTGGAACTTGAAGAATCCTGCAGAATAGGGCGAGAAAGGATTGTAGGAGTCAAAAGCACACAGATGCTCACAGAGACTGGGCCACTCACCAGAGAACATGCATGAGATGGAGCTAAGCTCTCTGCACATATGTAACAGTCGTGCAGTAGGGTCTTCATGTGGGACTCCTAACAGCAGGAGCAGCGCTTGTCTCTGACTCGGTGGTCTGCCTTTGGGACTCCTTTCCCCTACTGGGCCTCTTCTAGCTTCAGTAGAAGATGTATCTTACTGTGTCTTGATGTGCCAAGGCCAGTTGATATCTTTGGAAGGACTCCTCTTTTCTGAAAGGAAAAGCAGGAAGAGTGGATATGGAGTGGAGGAGGGGGGCAAGTGACTTAGAGGAAATGAGGGAGGAAAAACTGTGGTCAGGATATAAAGTAAATTAATTAATTAATTAAAATAAGAAATATACTGTCAAAATATCATTTACATTACACCAATACAATATCTCTTACTTCCTTAAACATGTTGATAAATTATTGCATTTACCTTGCTGTAAATTATCACTGTTTTACAGAGGCTGATTAATTGCAGAAGCAAAGAGAAGACCAGAGTTCTGAGAACCTTTCTGTGTTTCTGTCAGATCCTTAGCAAAATGAACAAATGTTAAATATCTATTGTACAGCAGGAAATGTTGGTGACTAAGTGAGAAAGGAGACATAACATGATGGACCCATTTGTTGTAAAAAGGCACATCAGTTGTCATTTGTACAGCTATGCAGTGTTACCTAAGCATAGGAACAATGAGATTTTATCAAATTTTGTGAGGTCTAAAGGGAATGGTAGCATTGGCGTTATGTAATGGCTGACAGGATCATTGTGTCTGAGTGTCTGAGTATATATTCTCGGGTTTATTTAAGCACCAAATGTTTAATAACGATTTAGTTTTATTTATAACTATTTTTAAGTGTGTGTGTATGTGTGTGTGTGTGTGTGTGTGTGTGTGTGTGTGTGTGTGGCGTGCATGCATGTTCAAGTACGGGAGTTGGCAGAGGGCAGACGAGACTATTTGAAGCCCTGAGCTGAGGCTGGATTACAGGCAGCTGTGAAATGCCTGATACGGGTGCTGAGAACCAAACCTGCTCATCTTCTCTTAGCGCATCTAATGTTCTTAACCACAAACCCGTGGCTCCATTCCTTCCATATTACTTTATGTACTAAGATTTAAGACTATTTGAAAGCATCCTCCTCTCAAATTTTAGACCCTCCCTTACCAACCCTTTTGAACATGCCTATAGAACTGTTGAGTGTGTGGATGACATGTTAGAGTGTTGAATAAACTAGATATATAGCAGGCAGATTCTTTCCAGTGTAACTCAGGGCTAGCAATGTCCCTCACAGTGGGATAGGGTATATTCCATTGCCATTCTCATACAAAGGCTATGGACCTGGCACACACACACTCAGAAGAGCTAATTCTGTGAATTGTTTTCTTGACTTTTCTGTGCAATGACATCAAACCTGTTTATCCAAATTGGATATAGCAGTAATGCTTACAAATCAGAGAATGTCTCTGATCAATATATCTTTTCTATATTTGTAATATTAACTATTTCAGACTGCATGCTTACCTTCAGAGCACTGTGTAAACATGATCTCTACCTTGAAATGTGGAGATCGACAACACCATATCTTACAGAAAACTTTTCTATTTTTTCTGAATAGACAGATCTACTTTCTATTAAAGTTAAGTGTCTTGTTCCTGTTACCAGCACAAGTGTTTCATGGTGGTTGGTTTTACTGAATTAAGTTTTATTTTTTGAATATTAGCACGTAAGAGCCTCATCCATATCTTATCACTTCTCTTTTTGGCCAAACATGGAATATGTTTTGGCGAATCAAATATTGAGTGGACACATAGACTACTCCCTGGTAGAATTGTTAATCCAAGAGAAAGCAATCAGCAGACTTTTGAGAATTTGTGCTGTTTTGCATTTCATTTGTTTTACAAATTTAAAATTCTCTTTTCAGGAACTAATGAGATGTTTTTGAATTGTATTTTTATTTACATTTGTGTGGAGAGCCTAATTGGGGTGCCATGCTGCCTGGATAGCAGGTTCAGTGATTAAAAGTAAAAAGTCATCTCGAGTGCCATGCTAAATACCAATGGATTTGCTTTATTTCTAAAGTTTACAATGATAGTCACTATAATTGGGGAAGGGTTCAAAAACACTTGCAGGATATTTGGCATAATTCTAACATCTCTCTAGATGTTTTAGCTTTGCATATTGAGATTATGAATTTAAAGAATGCTGCCCCTCTGAGCTTTGATGCAGCCAACATTGCTGGCAAATTATCCATAGCCTGAAGTCAGTATATCCATCCTGGTCAAGCTTTAAGAATGGCATATATGGCTTGATGATGCTAGCCTTTCTTGTCCTGGGGATACTTTTATTCCTGCCCATCGTGTGAAAGCTTGTCTTACCTCAGAGTAAGAGGCTGGAAAACAATTTTACAAGTAAATGGTCTTAAGAAACAAGCCGGAGTAGCCATTCTAACAGCAGATAAAATTGACTTACAACCTATAGTCATCAAGAGGGACACAGAAGGACACTTCTTACTGGTCAAAGAAAAATCCACCAAAAAGAACTCTCTATTCTGAACATCTATGCTCAAATGCAAGGGCACCCTCATTCATAAAAGAAACTTTACTAAAGCTCAAAACACATTGTACCTAACACAATAATTGTGAGTGAATTCAACACTCCACTCTCCTCAATGGCCCGATCAGGAAAACAGAAACTAAACGGGACACAGTGAAACTAATTGAACCTTTGGACCAACTGGATTTTAAAGATATATATAGAACATTTCATTCTAAAGCAAAAGAATATACCTTTTTCTCAGCACCTCATGGTACCTTCTCCAAAATCGACCATATAATTGGTCACAAGACAGACCTCAACAAATATAAGAAGATAGAATTAATCCCATGCCTCCTGTCAGATCACTATGGAGTAAGAGTGGTCTTCAATAGCAACAAAAACAACAGAAAGCCCACATATACATGGAGGCTGAACAATACTCTACTAAATGATACCTTGGCCAAAGAAGAAATAAAGGAATCAAAGACGTTTTAGAATTTAATGAAAATGAAGGCACAACATACTCAAATTTATGGACACAATCAAAGCAGTGCTAAGAATCCTTTATATTTTAAAGATCTTTCAAAACCTATGAAAATGCAGAATATAAAACAAAACACTAAATTAGTAATTATGTTTTCTTAATCCATTTATCAATTAGTAAAAATACAGTTTCTCAAATGTGTCCAGATGATCATACAAAATACTGAAATAATACCCTAAAAGTATTTAATTTTGTGCTTGCATAACTTCTTTTTTTTTCTCCAAGAAACATGGTTCATTTAGTCAACCACCATTTTATTTTAAATCACTCTATTTTAAATCATGCACAGCCACTCCAGTTTCTTCCATATATGTACAGCTACTATAGTCTTGATGCTTTATCTATATGACTTTTATAGTTTTTTACCCAGGAACATCAGTATTCTCTGTGACCTTGCATAGTTACAGCACATTTTCTTTCAATACAGTCTTTTCATCTTATTCAGATCAAAGGTAGAGTATAAGGTTCATGCCTAGATGTTTGATTCTTTGTTACTGTGGGATCAACAAAACATGCTTTGCCTCTCTCTCTCTCTCTCTCTCTCTCTCTCTCTCTCTCTCTCTCTCTCTCCCTCTCCCTCTCCCTCTCCCTCTCCCTCTCCCTCTCTCTCTCTCTCTCCCTCTCCCTCTCCCTCTCCCTCTCCCTCTCCCTCTCCCTCCCTCCCTCCCTCCCTCCCTCCCTCTCTCTCTCTCTCTCTCTCTCTCTCTCTCTCTCTCTCTCTCTCTCTCTCATACACACATGCTCATTGTGATCATTTTTTCACTTCTGAGGACTAGGCTTTAAGTATTTGTATAAAGGATTGTACAAATTGGCCTTGGAGGTACATTGGCTTGTTTGCAGTCCCCTAGAGGGAAACATTTTAGCATGACACAGGTCAGTCAGTCTCCCTTGGAGATCAGCAGAAGCTGCAAAGCCCACAGATGGCATCCTATCAAATAGCTTAGCATTTAATTATAGAGACCTTCAAAGCAGTGTCCCATGGAGTCTCCCCTATCTAGAATGGTAAGCTTACTATTGAAATTCTCCCATATATTTTATATAAAGAAGTTCAATTAGATTATGTCCAGGGGTCTATTCCATTTATAAATTCTCTTAAAATATTCAGTGAATAACTGAGCACTAGAAATAAGTAAAAATTTAACTAGTTGAGAAAAATATACCTTGTATTCTCTTTCTGGATGCTCCTATACAATAAAAAGGCACAGTTGAGCCTTTGTCATCCAGATGGTGGTCAGGTCATCAACTACTCATTAGTATGTGTAGTCATTCCCGAACTGATTGGGAGACAAGAAACGTTCAGTCATAATGCTTAATCCTCTTGATTTCCACTTAAAGGGGAATCTATTCACAAGACTATGACAGTGCGAGCTTATTCCATTTAAAGAACCAGCAGATTTATTTGTGTCAATCAATGTCATCAGAATATAAATATACAGTTACTTTGCCTGCTCATGGAAGACTCACAAACCTTTTGCATATCACAAGCTGGCCTGAGGAGGCAGCAGTGACTGTTTTTCCTTTTCTCTTATCGTAATTCATTATGATTCGTTTCGTTCTACTGCTATGTCTGCATAAGTGCCACCACAGGCTCCAGTGCCATGCCATGCAAACAATCGCACACTGCTTTTGTTATTTTGATTTTTCAATTCTAGATGGGTCCCCCACCATTGCTCAGTTTTCCTTCTATCAGGATGCTTATTTTGTCATAGGCAAGCATAACTTGTCCTTTCCCATCCTCCTCCATAGGATATTTCCATGTGACATGAGAAGTCTATTGTCCTAGACGTGGAACTAAGGATGGTAAGCAAAGCAACTGGCTTTACACCAATGACCCCTATTGCTTTTGTGAATTAGCAGGCAGAGGAGCAGAAATCCTAAGAAAAGATACTACATTGTAATAAAATGAAGCAGGAAAATTATTGAGTAATTTCCTTACCCTGTAAAATGGTTAAGATAATGCTTGATTTCCAGTTGCTTAGATTAACTGCAGAGCAGCAAGCAGCTATCACAATATTCCAGGTCCCAGATTCTCTAAGTTGTGATTACTGCTTTCTTTCCATTAGCCTTTGAGGAATTAGCCTACCTGAAGTCATATCTCAGTAAAACAGATACACATCTCATCCCATGTTTTGTATAATGCAGAAGAAGCACATTAGGCACATAAACAACAGATTGTTATGTGCTGAGTATGGTGTCATAGGTATAGTAGGACGAGTTCATGTCTGTTAAGTCAAATTAGTTATTTATGTTGTTTTTACAATCAAGAAAATGATAATTATATTTATAAAATAGAATTAAGTCTTTCAGAACTTAAAAGATATCCTTTTTCACTGAAGAATTATTTAACTAGTAAGATGACTTGATTTTTAACTTTGTTATGCAATTAGTTTATAAGAATGACTTGAACTACTGAACTGTCATTTTGCACACATATGTGCAGCTAATGCATGCCTGTTCGTAGCTGGCTTGTTTGGTTGGTTATTTGGTCCATATACATCTTCTGATGCCCCACTTACCACAAAGATTCTGCACTCGTTCCCCACTGCCCACTAGAGTCATTATGTCTTGAACTTACTATTTCTTAATCAAAGCTTAAAATGCCCTTCCAAAAGCCTTTGTTATAATACTGGTGAATGTACAAAGTTTTATATTAATAAATTAAATGTACAATAAATTTTGTTAAAAATACAAATACCTATTGTGGGGCCGTGGACTATGTCAGGAAACTAGGTAAGGTTGAGTGGGTTCAGAGATTCCGACACCCTTTGAGGTCAGTAGGCATTTCTCTGCTTCCTACTAAGATTACTGACCCAGAACTTTTGACACACAAAGGGAGGTGACCAATGGTTACTTAACAGAGTTCTCCATGCTAATGAGATATCTAGAGACACTGAGAATTTAGTTAATGGGAGTCCTTTCCTGGACATTCTTCCCTGCAAAAGGTATTTAATCTCTGGTCCACCAC
Organism: Apodemus agrarius; assembly: GCA_964023405.1. Classification (NCBI taxonomy): domain Eukaryota; kingdom Metazoa; phylum Chordata; class Mammalia; order Rodentia; family Muridae; genus Apodemus; species Apodemus agrarius. The sequence continues at coordinate 84,531,610 of OZ030011.1, forward strand.
TAAGGAGGTGGCATATACCCATTTTCCATGATGAACAATCAGTAAATAGTTTGGAACCAAACACTGTCTCTTTCATCAAGAACCATGGAGAACAAAGAAAAAGCCTTAGTCTACAGAGCTGTGCTCCCTAAGTCTTTAGTAGAAAGCACCTTTGAGCTCCCCGACAATTTGCTGCTAAGCTAAAGACAATTACAGCTAACCTAACTGGGAGGTCCCCATCCCCCTGGCAACAGGATCTTCCCTGAAGGCCAGTGGGCTCCTCTGTTCCTGACTCTACAAGACTTCCAGCAGTGACTGGATACCCAGGAGTCAGGGAACCCAAGCTTTGGCCCCAGCGTTTGTTAGGCTGAGGCCCCTAGCCTGGGCTGCATTCTCCTGCCTCCGAGCAGTGCATTAGTGCTTTCCATAGGGGCGTAGGATAAATGTAGTCTAGAGTCTACCATTTGCCTGCCTAAGCTGCATTCTCACACCCCAGTGGCTAGGAGGACCTGGGACCACAAATGGCGCTCAACAGGAACAAGTGACCCACAACCTATTTCATATTTTGAATTCAATTTAAATTACCAACTTTCTAGTTAGGCTAATGAAAATATTTTATTAGAAATAGTAGGTTATGAATTAAAACAAGGTCTTTTTAAGATTTTTGAATTTCATCAATAAAGATCACTAAATTATTTTTATTTTTCTATGTTTGTTTTTAATTTGGTCTGTAGACAAAACATCATGTGCTACGGGACTGGAGAAACAGTTCAGGGGTGTCAAGTATTTACTGTTCTTTCAGAGGTCTAGAGTTTGCTTCCCAGCATCCACGAGTGAGTCACAACTGGCTCTAACTCCAGTTCCAGATAATCCAATGCCCTCTTCTTGTCTATACAGGAATTGCACGCAACAATATGTATACAGACATGCAAACAGATAAGAGGCTCATACATTTAAGGCAAGAACTGCATGCTTACAGGTGAACCATTTTAAATAAAGAAAATGCATCAAATTTTTTCCTACTGCCCAAGTATCGAGGAGACAGGCCTGAGTAACGCTTGTGAACCCTGATTGTCCTCTACCCTTGCCATTTGACTCCAGTGTCCATTTCCCACAAAGAAATGAGAGATGGCAGCTGAGGCTGTCGTCGAAGCTGCTGCTCAAAAACTGCTTGCTTTTTTAAAAAAACATATACCTCTATCTTTTGTGTGTGGGGGGGTTCACTTTCATGTTTCTTTAACTGGGTGGAGTACCTGGGAAAGAAGAGCCCAGCCTGACGCTAACTATCCTACTCTTTTAGTAGGTGGGGTACAAGTTCTATCTTCTGCCTCTGCTTCCCCTCCCTCCCTGCCTGCCTCCCCTCTGACAGGAAGGAGAAGCAGAGGCTCACGGTGGGATGCTCAGTTTTGAGGCTTTGGCTCAGTTATCGGCAGTTCAGGTGGCTGGCTCAGAATGTATGGATCAGAGTCAGAATCATAAGGAACAAAGGGAAATGCCTGTAGCATCTGACGATAGTGTGACACTAGTGCTAGGGACAATGTGATTTATTTAGTTATTCATTTTCATGTCTCCCAGCAAATATGATTAGGTAACGTTTTGCCCGCAGGGCTTGGTTATAACCCGTGTTATTTTCCAGGGGGGAGGAGGACAGGGAAAGGGAATAACATTTGAAATATAAATAACGAAAATATCTAATAAAAAAGGGGAAGGGAGTTTGCTCTAAATAAGGAATACAACAAAGACGAATCCTTTATCATTTCAATTATCACTCATTTACGTTTTTGGATTTGATTTTCCTTTGGCTTCTCTTATAGACTTTCCAGTTACCAAATCCTTCATCTATGTGTCTCTGATAGTTCTATATTTTTCTTTCTCTTCCCTTTCTCCTTGACTCACTTTCCACTTTCTTCTTTCCTGTATTTTTAAATTTTCTCCCAACCAACCCTAAAACCACCTTCTCTAACAAATCCTTGCCACAGAAGAAACACTTTTACAGTTTCACTCTTGTGTTGATACGCCATCATGTGACTCTGATATTACAATCTTCATACAAATACCAAAAATGTTCTTTGATTTGATATGACTTTTCTTTTGTTGTTGTGATTGTTTTTAGAAACTTCAAACATGTCTTGTGGGAAAATGAGAAAAGTCCTGTCCACCCAGGGGCCTTTCTGGCTTGAGCTTAATACTATCTGGGCAAATGAATGTAAAATCAGGACCAAACAAAAGGAAAAATAAAAACAGTTCTTCTTCTCCACCTTTGAAGAGCAGATGAGAGATTATGTTTCTACATAAAAGCATGTGTAGGGGAGGAGGGACCACATGAGCTGGTTTGGAGGCCAGGCCCCACCAGAGACAAGGAAAACTACTCTTAGCATAACTGCAGTAAGGAAAAGGGATATTGAAGATGTCACATCTCCTATACTCTTTCCATATCATTTGATAATCTCTTAGTGGTTATTTTGTAAGGAGTGTAAATAAAGGTAGGAACACAAGCTGAAGCTCTGTACCCACCTCCTTAACTGTGGACACTCCAACACGGGACCACAGAGTCCACATCTGCACCTGTGGAGTTTCACTTTTGTCTAGTACAGTAAAGAGTAATTTTTACAGTAGGAAGTCACACTTGCCCTGTTGCAATATAGTGCTAACAAGGAAATAATGCTCTCTGTGTGTTCTGGAGGGAGCATGGAGTATGTGCAGGCCAGAGTAGGTGTGTGTTGTTGAAAAGAGCTAGCCACATCACGGACTCATGGGAGAATGTCCTCTTCTCTTTGGGTGAGACTCAGTGGGATGGCAAAATTTTCTGGTCTCTGAAGAGATGTTTGCAGACATTTTCCACCATAACTCCCCCATTCACACAGTCCCAAGCTTGATCCCTATAGAGACTGCTCCTATCAAGATTATCTAACACTGCATCCTAGTTCAGCTGTATGCAATGACCCCTGAGTGCCCTCTCTGCTCAATTGTATGTAATAACCAGGCTAAGCATTCAAGGACAGGCTGGGGCTCCTCTGTCGGATAGTCCAAGTCCCTAGCATGGTATTTTTGCCTTTTCCTCATTCTTTCACTGTCTTTGTCATGTAACAGCGCAGTGCGTAGCACTCAAGAGCACCATCTTGAGTGCTTTACAGAGTGGTTACAGTCCACAATATCTTTAGTGTTAAAGTATCTGTGTGGGGATACTTTCTTACACCCGAGAGTCTAAACTCAGGCACTTCTATGAATAGAATCAACAAATTACTATGTGTAATGTCTATTGTAGAATGATGCATTGTATGTAGTGCTCAGTGAAGGAGACTGGATAGAGTCATCAGTCTTTCTTGGTAAAACAAGGTATCTTGATGTTTCAATAGTTTCTTGAAGTCGCTGCACACATACCTTCCTTCCCTAATTTTCTGTGTGGCACAGATGTACACTACAGGTGTGTCTTAAACAGTCCTACAATGAAGAAGCAGCTCAGATGTCTCTACCCACCCGCACCCCCTTCTTCCTCCCAACTTGGTCCACTTCCACTGCTGTTTTGTTCAGCATTAGAACCTTCGTCCCCTAGTAACATTTGTACCCTTTTCTTCCCTCCAGAAAGGATCTGCTTCATAAAAGTAAATTTTTTATGTCAATTTTCTAACATCAGATCTAGATCACATAAAATAGTTAAAAGTTAATATGTACAGAGGAATACTAGTTTTATATTTTAATTCAAAGGCAGTCCATTCTTTCTAGGAAAGCGTGTGCCATTGTCCAGGAAAGACAATGGACTTTGGCCGTGTCAAAATTACCAGTATTTTGCTTCATGAATCTAGAAGTTTACTAAGCATCTGTAAAACAGTTGAAATTTTAAATATATTACATGGCTAGAGAACAGCTTATCAAATGTAATATAATGTATTCACATTATTTGTGTCTTATTATTGAGACCATCCTGATAAAAACACCTGTCAATGACTTGTGAAATCACCTCTTTAAGGTAATCCATTTTGATGCTTAGTTCCATACATATTTTCCCAAGGTTTAGTATTTATATACTGCATTTTTCTTTTATCTTTATTTGAGGACTTTTACTCAAAATACAATTTTCTCACAACATCTGAAATCGTCCCAGTCATAGTTTCCCATGCTGAAGCCACCACTCTCAGTACCAGCTAGAGAGAGCATTTGCTTTTTATTTTTCTAAACATTTGATCATGCTTTCCCATAAATATGATGCTGTCTAAACAAGGCATTTGTATTTACAGGCATGTGTTTTGCCCCACAGTTCATTTGAGATTTACAGCACTGGATTTTTCTATCATAAACTGTGCACATCATGACTCTTATATTCTTTGCAGAGAAGTTTTAATATCTAAGAAGTAAATTATTTAAACTAGATTGTAGCATAAATATGTTGCAGGATTAAGGATGTTATCACATTGAAAAGCTCTCCGACACTTTTGAAAAGATTATCGCAAGAATGAGAGTTGCTCTTTTTTGTTTCCTCTCAGCTTCTGATGTCCTCAAAGGCTTTGTCTTTGCTTCTTTAGTCAGACATCTGGACACGCTAATGGAAGAATTAGCATGATTATCTATGCTTTCAAAGAAAAAATAAGCACGGAAAGATTGTTTCCACGAGTAAGTTTATAAATCTGAAATGCACACCGATGGCAGTTTGAACCACTGTCTCTCCTCTCTAGCCTCAGTCCTCAGAGGCGCACAGATGGATAGCTTGGAAGATGCACCGCACACGACTTAAAAGTACTCATGGGATTCCTGAGTAGTTTTAATTACTCTGCTTTACAACTGTTCAGACAAAATTGGCTGACATATATTTTTCCAAGGATGAAAAAAAAATGTCTGTAACCATGAGCTACGCAAACATATTATTCAAATTATACAGTGCATGTTCCTCAATGGAAATAATTTCATTAGTAATTCTACTAAAGTGAAGCAATCATCTTAATAACACTCTACAATTATATTCAGGGTAATTTTGAAAGGTTCGTTGGGATTTTTGGCCCATGTGACAGTGACTATAACCACAACTAATGAGCCGTGGCTGTGGATGAGTAAGCTCAACAGACTGTTTCAGATGCTTCTCTGTAGCTGCTTCAGATTGGAACCTGATACACTTATGCTTTTTAGATAGTAACTTGGAGACTTTCATAGCCAGAAAAATTTCCAGACATTAGTATAAATCTGGCCACAGTTGGCTACACTATTAACTGTCATTAATGTGCTGGGTGATTCACATCAACCTCTTCTGGCAACACGAAATGCTTTCACTGCTGCCTTGCAAAAAATTGTCTTCCAAGAAACTCGAGGTTAGGTGTCTATAAACATGACATAATGCTCATAAAATGCAATCATTAGCAGACTGAGAACAAAAAAACCTGACTTCTAATAAAACACCCATAAGCTGTCTGTTCCTTCTTATTGAACCCATATTTTATTTACTACCTCTATATAATTTTATGGAAGAACTATTGGGTGTCCCTAGAATAATTGTAGTAAGACAAAGGAATCAGACATATTATTAATTTTATACTTCAAAAATTCTTAATCTTAGCTATTCTGACTGGTGTGAGGTGAAATCTCAGGGTTGTTTTGATTTGCATTTCCCTAATGATGTTCCCTAATGATTTCAACTAATGATGTTGAACATTTCTTAAGATGCTTCTCAGCCATCCAAATTTCTTCAGGTGAAAATTCTTTGTTTAGCTCTGTACCCCATTTTTTAATAGGGATGTTTGGCTCTCTGAAATTTAACTTCTTGAGTTCTTTGTATATATTGGATATTAGCCCTCTGTCAGATGTAGTGTTGGTGAAGATCTTTTCCCAATTTGTTGGTTGCCGTTTTGTCCGCTTGACAGTGTCCTTTGCCTTATAGAAATTTTGCAATTTTATGAGGTCCCATTTGTCAATTTTTGATCTTAGAGCATAAGCTATTGGTGTTCTATTCAGGAACTTTTCCCCTGTGCCCATGTCCTCAAGGGTCTTCCTCAGATTCTTTTCTATTAGTTTCAGTGTGTCTTGGTTTATGTGGAGGTCCTTGATCCACTTGGAGTTGAGCTTAGGAGACAGCAGGTGTTGGTGAGGATGTGGAGAAAGAGGAACACTACTCCCACTGCTGGTGGGATTGCAAGTTGGTACAACCACTCTGGAAATCAGACTGGCAGTTCCTCAGAAAACTGGGCACGACACTTCCAGAGGACCCTGCTATACCACTCCTGGGCATATACCCAGAGGATTCCCCAGCACGTAATAAGGATACTAGTTCCACTATGTTCATAACAGCCCTTTTTATAATAGACAGAAGCTGGAAAGAACCCAGATGTCCCTCAATGGAGGAATAGATACAAAAAATATGGTGTATATATACACAATGGAGTACTATTCAGCCATTAGAAACAAAAATGCATGAACTTCTTAGCAAATGGATGGAGCTGGAGAACATCATCCTAAGTGAGGTAACCCAATCTCAAAAGAACACTCATGGTATGTACTCACTGCTAAGTGGATATTAGCCTAGAAGACTGGAATAGCTAAGGCACCATCCACATATCAAATGATGTCCAAGAAGAAGGAAGGAGGGGCCCCTGACTCTTGAAAGGCTTAATGCAGCAGTGTAGGGAAATACCAGAACAGGGAAGAGGGAGGGGTGAATGGGGAAACAGGGGGAGGGAAGAGGGCTTATGGGACTTGTGGGGAGGGGGGAGCCTGGAAAGGGAGAAATCATATGAAATGTAAATTAATATATCGAATAAAAAGTTCTTTAAAAGTTAACTGTGTCCTCCGGAAGTATCACGCCCAGTTTTCTGAGGAACCGCCATACTGATTTCCAGAGTGGTTGTACCAGCTTGCATTCCCACCAGCAGTGGAGGAGTGTTCCTCTTTCTCCACATCCTCGCCAACACCTGATGTCTTCTGAGTTTTTAATCTTAGCCATTCTGACTGGTGTGAGGTGAAATCTCAGGGTTGTTTTAATTTGCATTTCCCTAATGACTAGTGATGTTGAACATTTTTTAAGGTGTTTCTCAGCCATCCGAATTTCTTCAGGTGAAAAGTCTCTGTTTAGCTCTGTACCCCATTTTTGGATAGGGTTATTTGGTTTTCTGGGGTCTAACCTCTTGAGTTCTTTGTATACATTGGAGATTAGCCCTCTGTCGGATGTGGGGTTGGTGAAGATTTTTTCCCAATTTGTTGGTTGCCGATTTATCCTTTTGACAGTGTCTTTTGCCTTACAGAAACTTTGTAGTTTTATGAGGTCCCATTTGTCTATTCTTGTTCATACCACTCCTGGGAATATACCCAGAAGATTCACCAGCATGCAATAAGGATACATGCTCCACTATGTTCATAGCAGCCTTATATATAATAGCCAGAAGCTGGAAAGAACCCAGATGTCCCTCAACAGAGGAATGGATACAAAAAATGTGGTATATATACACAATGGAGTACTATTCAGCCATTAGAAACAATGAATTCATGAAATTCTTAGAGAAATGGATGGAGCTGGAGAATGTCATACTAAGTGAGGTGACCCAGTCTCAAAAGAATACCCATGGTATACAGTCACTGATAAGTGGATATTAGCCTAGAAGCTTGGAACACCAAAGACACAAATCACATATCAAGTGATGTCTCACAAGAAGAAAGGAGTGGACACTGGTGCTAGAATGGACCAAAACATCATTGTGGGAGAGTACAAGAACAGTAAAGTGGGAGGGGGTGGATGCGGGAGCAGGAGGAGGGATAAGGACATGTGGGACCTTTGGGGGTGGGGAACCAGAAAAAGGGAAATGAATTGTAAATATAGAATATATACAATAAAAAAAAGTTAACTGTGATAGGTTCCTGGTAATCACCACCATTGATAGGCTTGCTCCCATGTAATTAGTTTAGTGTGGTTTTGACTTACTGCTTCAAGTTGAACACTGTGGCATGCTGTAGATCTATCTATCTATCTATCTATCTATCTATCTATCTATCTATCTATCTATCTATCTAATGCATTACATATATATTTGTTATATAGCATATATATTATATGTATCTTTTTATTTTTATGTAAGCATTTTTATACATATGTTATGTGGTGATGGCTTCTGGGTCAAGGGTGGTGCTGTGTCATGTTTCTCTCTAGTTACAGGCACCCCATTTGGTTTAGACTTGTGCAAGTACCATGCATCCTGCCACAATATGTATGAGTTTTTATGTATACCCACCCTGCTGCATCTAGAAGACCTTGTTTTCTATGTCTACTTGCTCCCACCCCCCTTATTGTGATCTTTATTATGCCCTCTTTTCCACACAATTCCATAAGCCCTGAGGGGAGGGATTTGATGTGATATCTTATTTAGGGTTCAGTAGTCCAAAATCTCTTACTCTCTGCGCATTGACAAGTCTTAGGTCTCAGAGTTTGTTTCTATCTATTTTAGGAGGAAACATTTTGTTGTTGGCTGAGTACGGCACTGATCTAAAAGTATAGTAGAAATGCCAATGGGAATAATTTTATTGCCATGTTCCTTTAGCAGAAGAATAGTATTTGGTTTCTCCCAATGTCACTGACCTATCTAGGCCCAGTTCTTGAACCCTATTCAGTGTCTGGGACGGGATCCATCTCATGATGAGGGTGCATGTTACTACTGTAGATCAAAGGGTTTGTAGTTGGGTTGCTACTTAGCTTTTTCTTCTGGTAACATGCAAAGTATGACAGGGCTAGTGCCATGAACACTAGTTATTAAGGATGAAGGCTCTAGGTAGGCAGCAAATAGACTTTTCCACATTCAAAGAATTATTCATATGCTGTCATCACCAATAGAGCCTTACTATTCATTGGTGGAGAGCCATGAAGAGCCTTGTCAGCAGCCTGGGTTGTTGGGGGGGGGGAGTGTCCATGAGGACCTGTTGCCAACAACTCACTTAGGTATAACATATTCATAGCTCTGGAAGTTTCATTTGGTAGGTAGAGAGGTCTAGCTGGGCTTTCTCTCCATGCCATTATTGTGATTCCTGGTATATTACTTTAATATTTGTATATGTTTAAAGAAGTTTCTACTGTAGTAGGTTTCCATATATCCTCTCAGATGCCTCTTGGCTTTAGTTTTCCCTACCTAAATTCCTTCCCTTACTCATTTCTTCTCTTCCCTGACTCCTTACCATCCCACCCTGTCCATTCAACTATATATTCTATTTCTCCTTCCACTGGAGATCCTTTTCTCCCAAGTAGTCCCTTACTCTACCTAACATCTGTGGTTATGTACCTTCTTTACAAAGACTAGAAGCTAATATCAAAATGTAAGTGAATCCATATCATATTTGTCTTTTCGGTTCTGGGATATCTCAGCATGATTTTTTTCCTTCTCCATCCATTTACTTATAAATTTCATGAATACTTTTTAATTTTTTTAACAGTTGAGTAAGTTTCTTTATCCATTCATCCATTGATAGACATGGTGGTCTCCAGTTTTGGGCTATTATGGATGAACATGGTTGAGCACATGTCCTTCTAGTAGGATTTTTGAGACATTTGGGTATATTTCCAAAAACTGTATAGCTAGATCTTGAGGTAAATATATTTCCATCTAAATCACCCGAGGAACCATGACATGAATTTCTTTCACATTGCTTTGTGAAAAAATATTATGTCACTGATTTCGTTCTCAGTACATTTCTACTTTGTACATAGGAAGCTATTTGTGTACACTTCTACTGTGCTGAAATTGTTTGCCAGCTGTAATGGTTTTATGGTGAATCATGTCAGCTACATATAAAGATACTTTGACTTCTTCCTATTTATTTGTATCCTTTGGTCTCCTTAGGTTTTCTTTTTGCTCTAGCTATGCTTTCACAGGAAATACTGAATAAACATAGAAAGAGTAGATAACATAGTCTTGTTCCTGATTTTAGTAGAGATGCTTTTAGTGTTTCTGTATTTAGGTATTTGGGTTGATGTTGGATCATTAAAATGAATCAGTGTTTGGATTTTGTTGAAGGACTTTTCTGCATCTAATGAGATAGTCAGGTGGCTTTTGTCTCTCAGGTTGTTTATAGTGTAGATTACATTTATTGATTTATATATGTTGCACCTTTCCTGCATCTCTGGGATGAAGCCTACTTGATTATGGTAAAATGATTTTTTGATGTGTTCTTACATTTGATTTCCAAGAATTTTGATTTTTTTCTATCTATGATCATATGGAAAATTGTCTATAATTTTCTTTTCATTGGATCATTGTATGGCTTAGATTATCAGTGTAGCTATGGCTCCAAACTGAAGTAAGTTGACGTCCATTAAATTCTCTCTCCCTCACCACTCTAAGTAGTCTTCCTTTCCTGTCTGTGTTCCTGAGAGCTGGGTGTATCCCATCTCTGACTCATTCTTTCAAATCTCTCTGATTTGTCACTTTTTCTGTCCCTCAATTAGACATTATCGTGTCGGATTAAAGGTGTGTGTACTCAAGGCATGTCTGTATTCCAGCCAGAGGGATCAAAGGTGGCAATAAGGACTTGTCTGTATTCCACCGAGAGATTAAAGGTGTGTGTTCCACCCAGAGGGATTAACGGTGTGTGGCTTGTCTGAATTCCAGCTGAATCATATCTTTGGTTGTGATCCCTTGCCAGAGCAACATGTTAGTGAATTAAAATTCCTCTACTCTTTTTTTTCTGTACTTTCAGTATGTTGATAATTGTCTTGTACAGAATTTTCTCTTTTCACTTTCATTCTATTTGGTATTCTGTACCTTGACAGGCACCTCCTTCTTTATGTTAGGACAATTTTCTTCTGTGATTTTCTTGAAAATAGTTTTTGCACCATTGACTTAGGCTTCTTCTCATTCCTCAATTTTTATTATCCATAGACTTGTCATCGTCACAGTGTTTCAGATTTCCGGGATATTCTGTGTCTGGATCTTTAAATATTTAACACTTTCTTTGACTGAGGTATCCTTATTTTTTCTCCCTTGTCTTCAATATCTAAGATTCTCTCATCTATGTCTTTTATTTATTCTATTGGTGAAACTTCACAGTTTTTGTTTAACTTCCTAAAATTATATTTCTACTTTTATCTCAGTTTGGATGTTTTTTAGTGATTCTATTTTGATGTTCATGTCTTACATCATTTTCAACATTTTATTCCACTCTTTTCAGTTTCATAGACTTTATTAATGCATTCAGTTTTTAAAGTCCTTAAATATAAATTTATAACAGATATTTTGAATTCCTTGTCTTATATATTAGCTATATTGCATTTCTCAGGGAATACTGTAGTAGGGTTACTGGGTTCTGGTGGAACATATTGTCCTGGATGTTACTGATTGATTTAGTTAGGTGCTGTCTTAGTTAGAGGTTCATTGCTCTAAAATCTTATAAAGGCAAGCATTTAATTGGTGCTGGGTTAGAGTTTCAGAGGTTAAATCCATTATCATCATGGCCGGAAGCATATCAGCCTACAGACAAACATAGAGCTGGAGGAGCCAAGGGTTCTACATCTTGATCTGAGGCAGCCAGAAGGAAACTCTCTCCTCACTGGGTAGAGCTTGATCATAGGATCTCAAAACCCACCCCCACAGTGATGTACTTCCTCTAACAAGGTCACACCTACTTCAACAAGGCCACACCTCCAAATAGTGCCAATTCCCAGGGGCTAATCTATATTCACACCATCACAGGTGTTTATCACTTTAAAATTTGATGTCCTCCCCATCAAATTTTAGGATGTATGACATGATGATTCTCAATGGGGACATCCTCCAGGACGCAGAGAGGGTATCAGCAGGTCTGTCCTATTGTAGTAACCTCACCACACTGTTTCTGTGACATAATCATTGTATAGTTCTCTTTGCCTTACTTTACAGACTTGGGATAAGAAAACACAATCCTTTAAGTTTTTTCTTTTATTTTTTTTACCAGTTTTTTTAATTGGATATATTCTTTATTTACATTTCATTTTCCTTTTCCTGGTTCCCCGCCCCCCAAAGGTCCCACATGACCTTTTCCCGTCCCCTGTTCCCCCATCCATCCCTTCCCACTTCCCTGTTCTGGTATTCCCCTACACTGATGCTTTGAGCCTTTCCAGAGCCAGGGTCCACTTCTTCCTTCTTCTCGGACATCATTTGGTATGTGGATTGTGTCTTTGGTGTTCCAAGATTCTAGGCTAATATCCACTTATCAGTGAGTGCATACCATGGGTATTATTCTGAGACTGGGTTACCTCACTTAGTATGATGTTCTTCAGTTCCATCCATTTGTCTAAGAATTTCATGAATTCATTGTTTCTAATGGCTGAATAGTATTCCATTGTGTAAATATACCACATTTTTTTGTATCCATTCTTCCTTTGAGGGACATTTGGGTTCTTTCCAGCTTCTGGCTATTATAAATAAGGCTGCTATGAACATATTGGAGCACGTATCCTTATTGCATGCTGGGGAATCTTCTGGGTATATGCCCAGGAGTGGTATAGCAGGGTCCTCTGGAAGTATCATGTCCAGTTTTCTGAGTAACCGCCAGACTGATTTCCAGAGTGGTTGTACCAGCTTGCAGTCCCACCACCAGAAGGAGTGTTCCTCTTTCTCCACATCCTCACTAACACCTGCTGTTTCCCGAGTTTTTAATTTTAGCCATGTTTTTTCTATAATATTTTTCTGAGAACTATTTCATTATCTTCCACATATTTGCTTTTCAAGTTTAAATGTCTTACTTAAGTCATTTTTTGCAACTGCTAACAAATCTAACTGAAACAGAATTTCTAACTTGAAATTAAAATAATGAATTGATAGGACAACCTTATTCCACCATAAGATTAGAAGCCTTCTTATTGCAAGGCCAAAATAAGTTAATTCCTATTTTCTCTAAAATTTAAATATTACTACATCTTGACAGATTTCCAGAAATTTCATGTGTTCTTCATCCTATACCCCAACTTTCATCCTGATAAGATGAAATGTTCTGGTAAATAATTTTCAAATACTCAGCAAATTTCAATTATTCAGTAATTTGAAAAAAAAATCCTAAATGTTGGAAACTTCCAGTTTTGCAGAGTTTTGGTGTTTTTTTTTTTTTTGTTTTTTTGTTTTTTTGTTTTTTGTTTTTTTTGTATGTAAACCCTACTGTATCCTATGGTCATGACTGTTATCTTACGGAGTTGGGCCTGTCTGAGAGAAAATAAAGCTTGCTTAAATTCAACTAAAAGAATTTGAGTAGTGTCTTTCCTTTCCTTTGTGGAATTAATAAAATCACTATAAATATAAAAGATGATGGAGATATGTGTACATTTGATGAGCATCATTTTCATTTGCTACAAGGTTAGTTGCTCAAAGAAAACTCTGGGAAATTTGTAGTAAAAATAGAGTGGCACACTTAAAGAATAATTAGAATGATAGCAGGAGATCATAACACAAGCGACTGGAGTGGTAGGCTGAATAATGGTTGGGCTTTGAGGTTCTATTTTGGAATGTCAATAAGCATTCTTCTTGTTTTTACCAGTGAGACCTGTGTGTGGGATTTGTCACAGTGTTTATGTCTGCAAAGCATCTTGGCCATGCTCTCATGTGCTTAAAAGTTTACTGGCATATTATCAGAGGCACAATCTTTAATTACAACATTTATACTGGGAAAAATACTCCTGTTAGCATACTAAGGTTGCATTCCACAGTGTTTGCTATTATTTTATTTATCCAAAGTAGGAGCTTTAGTGATCCTAATTTGAATTAAAAATTTGAGGATTTCATGCATGAAATTCTATATTATATTTACATCTTTTTTATTGTATATATTCTATATTTACAATTCATTTCCCTTTTTTTGGTTCCCCAAAGGTCCCACATGTCCTTTTCCCTCCCCCTGCTCCCGCATCCACCCCCTCCCACTTTACTGTTCTTGTACTCTCCCACAATGATGTTTTGGTCCATTCTAGCACCAGTGTCCACTCCTTTCTTCTTGTGAGACATCACTTGATATGTGATTTGTGTCTTTGGTGTTCCAAGCTTCTAGGCTAATATCCACTTATCAGTGACTGTATACCATGGGTATTCTTTTGAGACTGGGTCACCTCACTTAGTATGACATTCTCCAGCTCCATCCATTTCTCTAAGAATTTCATGAATTCATTGTTTCTAATGGCTGAATAGTACTCCATTGTGTATATATACCACATTTTTTGTATCCATTCCTCTGTTGAGGGACATCTGGGTTCTTTCCAGCTTCTGGCTATTATATAAAAGGCTGCTATGAACATAGTGGAGCATGTATCCTTATTGCATGCTGGTGAATCTTCTGGGTATATTCCCAGGAGTGGTATGGCTGGGTCCTCCGGAAGTATCACGCCCAGTTTTCTGAGGAACCGCCATACTGATTTCCAGAGCGGTTGTACCAGCTTGCATTCCCACCAGCAGTGGAGGAGTGTTCCTCTTTCTCCACATCCTCGCCAATACCTGATGTCTTCTGAGTTTTTAATCTTAGCCATTCTGACTGGTGTGAGGTGAAATCTCAGTTTTGTTTTAATTTGCATTTCCCTAATGACTAGTGAAGTTGAACATTTTTTAAGGTGTTTCTCAGCCATCCAAATTTCTTCAGGTGAAAAGTCTCTGTTTAGCTCTGTACCCCATTTTTGGATAGGGTTATTTGGTTTTCTGGGGTCTAACCTCTTGAGTTCTTTGTATACATTGGAGATTAGCCCTCTGTCGGATGTGGGGTTGGTGAAGATTTTTTCCCAATTTGTTGGTTGCCGATTTATCCTTTTGACAGTGTCTTTTGCCTTACAGAAACTTTGTAGTTTTATGAGGTCCCATTTGTCTATTCTTGTTCTTAGAGTATAAGCAATTGGTGTTCTGTTCAGGAATTTTTCCCCTGAGCCGATGTCTTCAAGGGTCTTCCCCAGTTTCTTTTCTATTAGTTTTAGTGTGTCTGGTTTTATGTGGAGATCCTTGATCCACTTGGAGTTGAGTTTAGTGCAAGGAGATAAGAGTGGATCAATTCTCATTCTTCTGCATGTTGACTTCCAGTTGAGCCAGCACCATCTGTTGAAAAGGCTATCTTTTTTCCACTGGATGTTTTCAGCTCCTTTGTCGAAGATCAATTGGCCATAGATGTGTGGGTTCAATTCTGGGTCTTCGATTCTATTCCATTGATCCGCTTCCCTGTCACTGAACCAATACCATGCAGTTTTTAATACCGCTGCTCTGTAATATTGCTTGAGGTGCGGGATATTGATTCGGCCAGAAGTTCTTTTGCTGTTGATGATAGTTTTAGCTATCCTGGGTTTTTTGTTATTCCAGATGAATTTGAGAATTGCTCTTTCTAGCTCTATGAAGAACTGAGTTGGGATTTTGATGGGGATTGCATTGAATCTGTATATTGCTTTGGGCAAGATTGCCATTTTGACTATATTAGTCCTGCCAACCCACGAGCATGGAAGATTTTCCCATTTTCTGATGTCTTCTTCAATTTCCCTCTTCAGAGACCTGAAGTTTTTGTCATATAAATCTTTCACATGTTTGGTTAGCGTCACTCCAAGATACTTTATATCATTTGTGGCTATTGTGAAGGGTGTGATTTCCCTAATTTCTTTCTCGGCCTGCTTATCCTTCACGTATAGGAAGGCTACAGATTTACTTGAGTTGATTTTATAGCCAGCCACTTTGCTGAAGTTGTTTATCAGTTGCAGGAGTTCTCTGGTGGAGGTTTTTGGGTCACTTAAGTAAACTATCATATCATCTGCAAATAGTGATAGTTTGACTTCTTCCTTTCCGATTTGTATCCCTTTGACTTCCCTCTGTTGTCGAATTGCTCTAGCTAGTACCTCAAGTACTATATTGAAGAGATATGGCGAGAGGGGACAGCCTTGTCTAGTCCCTGATTTTAGAGGGATTGCTTCAAGTTTTTCTCCGTTTACCTTGATGTTGGCTACTGGTCTGCTGTATATTGCTTTTACTATGTTTAGATATGGGCCTTGAATTCCTGTTCTTTCTAGGACCTTTAGCATGAAAGGATCCTGAATTTTGTCAAATGCTTTTTCAGCATCCAATGAGATGACCATGTGGTTTTTTTCTTTGAGTTTGTTTATGTAGTGGATTACGTTGATGGATTTCCATATATTGAACCATCCCTGCATCCCTGGGATGAAGCCAACTTGATCATGGTGAATGATCGTTTTGATGTGTTGGCAAGTATTTTGTTTAGTATTTTTGCATCAATATTCATAAGAGAAATTGGCCTGTAGTTCTCTTTCTTAGTTGGATCTTTGTGTGGTTTTGGTATCAGGGTAATTGTGGCTTCATAGAATGAGTTGGGTAGTGTTCCTTCTGTTTCTATTTTGTGGAATAATTTGAAGAGTATCGGTATCAGGACTTCTTTGAAGGTCTGATAGAATTCTGCACTAAAACCGTCTGGTCCTGTGCTGTTTTTGGTTGGAAGACTGTCTATGACCCCTTCTATTTCTTTGGGGGTTATGGGTCTGTTTAGACGATCTATTTGATCCTGGTTTAATTTTGGTATTTGGTAACTGTCGAGGAAATTGTCCATTTCCTCCAGATTCTCCAGTTGTGTTGAGTATAGGTTTTTGTAGTAGGATCTGATGATTTTTTGAATTTCCTCAGTTTCTGTTGTTATATCTCCCTTTTCATTTCTAATTTTGTTAATTTGAATACTGTCTCTGTGCCCTTTAGTAAGTCTGGCTAGGGGTTTATCTATCTTGTTGATCTTCTCAAAGAACCAGCTCCTGGTTTTGTTGATTCTTTGTATGGTTCTCTTTGTTTCAACTTGATTGATTTCAGCCCTGAGTTTGATGATTTCCTGTCTTCTACTCCTCCTGGGTGAAATTGCTTCTTTTTGTTCCAGAGCTTTTAAGTGTGCCATTAAGTTGCTAGTATATGCTCTCTCCTGTTTCTTTTTGGAGACACTCAGGGCTATGAGTTTTCCTCTAAGCACTGCTTTCATTGTGTCCCATAGATTTGGGTATGTTGTGCCTTCATTTTCATTAAGTTCTAAGAATTCTTTGATTTCTTTCTTTATTTCTTCCTGGACTAAGGTATCATTGAGTAGAATATTGTTCAGCCTCCAAGCGTATGGGGATTTTCTGTTGTTTTTGTTGCTATTGAAGAACACTCTTACTCCATGGTGATCTGATAAGGGGCATGGGATTAGTTCGATCTTTTTATGTTTGTTGAGATCTGTCTTGTGTCCAATTATATGGTCGATTTTGGAGAAGGTACCATGAGGGGCTGAGAAAAAGGTATAGTCTTTTGCTTTAGGGTGAAATGTTCTATATATATCTGTTAAATCCAATTGCTCCAAAGTTTCAATGAGTTTCTCCGTGTCTGTTTAGTTTCTGTTTTCCTGGTTGGTCCACTGTAGATAGTGGAGTATTGAGGTCCCCCACAATCATTGTGTTAGGTGCAATATGTGCTTTGAGCTTCAGTAAGGTTTCTTTTACAAATGAGGGTGCCCTTACATTTGGAGCGTAGATGTTTAGAATTGTGAGTTCCTCTTGGTGGATTCTTCCTTTGACTAGCAGGAAGTGACCTTCTGTGTCTCTTTTGATGACTTTCGGTTGAAAGTCAATTTTATCTGATATTAAAATGGCTACTCCAGCTTGCTTCCTGTGACCATTTGCTTGCAAAATTGTCTTCCATCCTTTTACTCTAAGGTAGTGTTTGTCTTTGACTCTGAGGTGTGTTTCCTGTAAGCAGCAAAATGTAGGGTCCTGTTTCCGTATCCAGTCTGTTAGTCTATGTCTTTTTATTGGGGAGTTGAGTCCATTGATGTTAAGAGATATTAAGGAATAGAGATTATTACTTCCTGACATTTTTGATGTTATTTTTGTTTTTGAGTAGTTATCTTCCTTTGAGTTTGATGGAAGAAGTTTACTGTCTTGCTTTTTCTTGGGTGCCATTCCCTTCCTTGTGTTGGAGTTTTCCTCCAATTATCCTTTGTAGAGCTGGGTTAGTGGAAAGATATTGTGTAAATTTGGTCCTTTCATGGAATATTTTGATTTCTCCATCTATGTTGATTGAGAGTTTTGCTGGGTATAGTAGTCTTGGCTGACATTTGTTTTCTCTTAGGGTCTGCATGAGGTCTGCCCAGGATCTTCTAGCTTTCATGGTTTCTGGAGAGAAGTCTGGTGTGATTCTGATAGGTCTTCCTTTATATGTTACTTGGCCCTTTTCTCTTACTGCCTTTAATATTCTTTCTTTGTTTAGTACATTTGGGGTTTTGATTATTATGTGACAGGAGGTGTTTCTGTTCTGGTCCAGTCTGTTTGGAGTTCTGTAGGCTTCTTGTATATTCATGGGCATCTCTCTCTTTAAGTTAGGGAAGTTTTCTTCCATAATTTTGTTAAAGATATTTGCTGGCCCTTTAAGTTGTAGATCTTCACTCTCATCTATCCCTATAATCCTTAGGTTTGGTCTTCTCATTGTGTCCTAGATTTCCTGGATGTTTTGGGTTACAAGCCTTTTGGATTTTGCGTTTTCTTTGACTGTGGAGTCAATGGTTACTATGTTATCTTCAGCATCAGAGATTCTTATTTCTATCTCTTGTATTCTGTTGTTTATGTTTGCATCTACGACCCCTGATTTCTTCCCAAGGTTTTCTATCTCCAAGGTTGCCTCCTTTTGTGATTTCTTAGTTGTTTCTACCTCTGTGTTCAGATCTTGGATGGTTTTGCTCAGTTCCATCATTTGTTTGTTTGTGTTTTCATGTAATTATTTAATATATTTTTGTGCTCCCTCTTTCATGACTTCTGCCTGTTGTTTCAAGTTCTCCTGCATTTCTTTAACTGATTTTCTCATTTCCTCTTTATTGGTTTCTGTCTGATGGCCCATATTGTCCTGGAGTTCTTTAAGTGTTTTTTGTGTTTGGATTGTAAGAGCTTCTACCCTATTGATGTTCCCCTGCATTTCTTTAAGAGATTTGTTTATGTCTTTTTTGTGTTCCTCTAGGAGCATCATGACCTGTGCTTTTATATCTAACTCTTGTTTTTCTGGTGTGCTGGGGTATCCTGGACATGCTGTGGTTGGCGAATTGGGTTCAGATGGTGCCATATTGCCTTGATTTCTGTTAATAACGTTCCTACATTTGCCTTTTGCCATCTCTTTATCTCTGGCGTTAGTTGGTCTTATTGTAGATGGCGCCCTGCTGAAAGCATAGCACGCCTGTCCCCAGGAGACAGATCCCTTCTGGCAGCTTGTCTGTGCTGGACTATGCTCGCTCTGAGTCCAGGCCCCTGACTCCAGCTGCTAGAGTTCCGAGCTGTGCCGGAGGCAGCCCGGTGGCCCCTCGCTGCTAGTCTGCTCAGAGAGCTGGTCCCGGCCGGTAGTCTGCACCCGCAGCTGAGCTTTCTGTGCTCGGATCTCCTGCAGAGCTAAGGTAAGCTATAACTCTGGCCACACACCTGATTCCAGCCGCTCACTGCATCCAGTGTGCCCGCTGTTTGCGCGGGGAGGTCTGGGGCAAGATGGCTGCCCCAGCTGAAAGCACAGCGTGGCCTTGGCTGAGCTGCTGGTACCCAGCTCTGCTGCTCCCTTCTGGCTGCCTATTTACATCTTTTTTATTCCTCCATTTTCCATTCAAAATTTCCCCATATCTCCCATTTTATTTCTCAAATCCTTACTTTTATAATTATTGTTTTACACACACACACACACACACACACACATACACACACACACACACCAACACACAAACACACATACCACTATTGAGTTCAATTAGTGCTCTGTGCAGTACAAATGCTTATGGCTGACCACTTGAGATTAGAAAACTGATTGTTTTGGGTATTATTTCTATAGAAAACTGACTCTCCCTCCCTCAGCAGGCTTTGATTCCCAGTGGAAGGTTGGAACGTGTAACACATTCTCCCTCCGTATCGAAATGCCAACTGAAGTAGTCACCATGTAGTCCTTGGTCAGTCAAATGTATTATTGAGATTTCATGGAGTCAACACTCTATTACACATGGAAGACACTATATCACAGCAGGCTTCCTAGTCCTCTAGTTCTCAGTCCTTTTCCCTCTCACCTCTGATATTCCCAAGCCTTAAAACAGACTCACAGACAAATAGAACAGAGCAACAAAGAATACACCTGATTATCAAACACTAAGGTGCTAAGTGCACAAACTAGGTCTGCATTTTTTCAATAAATTATGCTGGAGACATCGTCTACTAACACGAAGAAGAATGAAACCACAATTTCTCATTATTTACAAAAGTAAATTCAAAATATATTGTAGACTCATAGAACAAAATTATGAAATCATTGAAAAAAACATGGAGGAGACATTTGAGAATATTCAAATGCACAAGGATTTTCTGGATATGATTCCAAAAGCATAGGTCATGGAAAGTAAAAGGAGTGAAATGGGATTAGGTCAAGCTAAAAACAAACAGTATGTCTCTCAGGTCAAACGCCAAGGGTGTTAAGATAGGACCCACAGAAAGTGGGGAATCATTTGCACAATTCCAATGAATGCATGTTAGTGCCTGGCTTGCTTCCTCCATTATCTGCAGTTTTGGATCCCTTGTTTAGGGAATAGTTCCATCTACGATCAAGATGAATATTCCCATACCATGCACACAATCAAGCTATATTTCAGCAGGCATTGTCAGAGGCCTGACACTCAGATGATTTTAGGTCCTGTCAAGTTGACAGAATTAGAACTAATTATAACCATAACCCCCCCCACACACACACAAAAAAAAAAAACCAAACCAAACCAAAAATCCCCTTTGCTTTTATTTAGCCATTTGCAATCATCACAGGATTCCATGATAAACACAAAACAATGTAGAACAAAGTTTTGAAGTTCTGTGGTGTAGTCTTTGTATGATTTTGCTTCAACTAGGTCCTGCTGAATAAATTAGGTCCAGCTGTGCCATGGTTACAGGAGCCTCTGTTGAGGATGTCCCACTTTACATCTATACCAATTTACCCTTTCCATTTTTCAAAGCACATATTCAATTTATTTGCTCATGTTGGACGGGTACGAGAACATATGAAGCCAATTTATTAAACCGGCATCTATTTCATCTCTGTAGAAAGCCAATAATAGCATATATATATAATTAATATTAAATATTTGAAGATGAAAGCAGGAATCTCACAACTCACAGCTGAAAAACGTGCCAGTTTATTTATTCCATGTTAGCTTGTCAAATTGTCAAAATATATTAATGCTTTCAGATTTAAATAAGCATAGTATATTAAGGAGTAATTTGTCACTGAAGAGAGCAAGGAGCCCCAAGCAGCAAGAAGTTGACATTCAGAAATTAGAAAAATATTTACAATTTAAGTGATTGTCTTAAAATGTAGTGCAATATAGAAACATTAAAATATTAAGACAAATGAAAGCATAAATGTTGAGAATTAGGCATCATAAAGTCTCTGAAACTATCCCAGGACTTGCCTTCCTTCCTGTTGTAGTGCTGATATTTCTAGCACCCCGGGGCTGTTTATCTGCAGCTAAAGTGACTGGCTGTTGAGCTGATCAGTAGAGCTGGTACTGATGAACAGAGCTTGAAACAGTCTTTAAAAAGAAATTCCCTTACATCTTATGTCAAAGCGAATGTCTCAGGATATCTTAGGAAAGGTTAAAATGTTTCAGGTGATGTAGACATTCTAACCCATGCCATTGTACTCTGTGTCATGCTCCTAGAAATCTGTGCCAGTTTAACAGAAAACTACCGGAGATGGTTAGACAACTGCAAGGGAAAGGCAGGCAGAAGGAGAAAGCACTCAAAAGCAAGTGGCCCAGTTATCTTTGCCCCCATTACCTTGCAATGTAAATGGCTCCCCTCCTTCATTTGTGGGAGCCTAACACTTCAGCAGGTTAACAATGTGTCTCTCAAGACTGAGGAGATATATAAGGTATAAGTAACTTATTAGCAGGTAACAAGACAGATAATATGGTAATGCAAATAAAAGTCCCCCTACCACAGCTGACGCCCAGTACTGTGATGAATACTGTGGTGAAGGGAGACAGCTGCCACCCACCCACTCTTGGCTCATTTGGGCTTTTGTCATCTCGTGATGCCTGCGTTGTGGTATCAGTCCATGGAAGATGCCATTTACGATACCTAGGAGGAAAACGTGTGATGCCCAGAACAGTGTGGCATAGAGAAGTCCATAGGTTCACTGCTCTGGGTGAATTGTCGCAGCTGACCAGAGCCTTGATGCTCAGAGTGCTCTGGAATCTTGCGCACCACGTGGGAAGAGCGCACAGCCAAAGGTGGTTCAGTGGTGTGGGAGAACGTGCGGTTCTTCCCCCTCCCCAGTTCCCTGTGAAGCAAATCAGATGGAAAGCCTGAACGGTTGTCTTTCCACTCGCTCTGCCCGACACTCTTTCTTTCAACTGCTTTTGGAGATTTTCCTCAGGTGCCACTCCACTGCGGGGCAAAAGTGGTTAGCCCCACAGAAGGAGGCAGAACAGACTCGGTGTTTTACACACGCCGTTCAAAAAATGACAAGCTAGCTCCCACAGCTTTTGAAAGAAGATTGCAATGTGTGTACTTATTAACGGGAACTTCCCTAAAAAGTCACGGGGGAAGGAGACAGCCATAAGGAAACGAGCATTTTTTGTTCCATTTGCCGTTCTGTCAATGGCTCTCGGTGCTGAGTGATGGATGTTTCCATAAAAATGGGAATGCTCAAAGTAAGAACAGCTTTTGTTGTACGATGCTGACACCTAGTGGGAATACAAAAGCATACCTCGGAAGGTTTTGTATATGGAAACCTTAGGCGCGTTTAGATGCCTATTCAATGAGTGCCATGTTTTAAGACTACACAGTGTTTTCTTTGCCTCTCAAAACAAAACAAAACAAAACAAAACAAAACAAAATAAAACAAAACAAAAAGCAGATAAAACAAAACCACAAACTTACCAAAACCTAATGTACCCATTTCACAATTACTGCCTGCCTTCTTACATTACAGTTTGCATCTGTAGACCAATTTATTTATCTGTTTATTTATTTATCCATCCACCCACCCACCCTCCCATCCATCCATCCATCCATCCATCCATCCATCCATCCATCCATCTATCTATCTATCTATCTATCTATCGTCTTTTTCTTCTGTCTGTAACATGACTGTCCTTGCTGAAAATGATATTGGGAAGGTTAGCGTCAACATAGGTACACCAAATGCTTTTAGCCAAAACCTTCTTTTTCCTTTCTGCCTCTGGACTGGAAATGGCTTCTGTCTTTCTCCAGTCCTTGTTGTCATCACTGTGGGGCCTCTGAGCGGCCGACCCCTGTGTTGCGCTTCATCAGCCGAGTGCTGTTTTCCCTCTCTTTAGTGTCATCACCTTCAGCGTTCACACATCTCCTGATCAGCCCTTAAACTTGCCCAGCCTCTCCCCTATCTTAAAGGATAAATTCTGTTACCCAGATACCAGCAGTGGCAAAGCCTTTCAGTCAGCCACAGCCTTTCATTGGCAAGTGCAAGCTGCGCTTTCTCCTTTCTGTCTGATCAGCAAAGGGCGCAGGGATACCTGGTGTCCCTTTAGGCCTGGCTTGTATACACAGACAACACACAGATTGTGAGTAAATGATAACACAATCAAAAATCGCACTTGCCTCCTCATTTCCTCAGTTCATCCTGACAACACAGCAGTCTGGACTCTGGCCAGCTCCTCCCCAAACCCCCATTTACCACTGGCTTTTGGCTCCACAGTCAACACGTGCAGAATCGGAACTTAATCACAGAGCGATTGTTGGAAATCTTAGGCATTTCCACCAATGCTGATGCCGCTGGCTGTTTGCACTCGACTCTTCAACCCTGATGTGTAAAATCCACAACACTCAGTTCAAATGTTTTCAGTTTTAATGCGAAGTGATTAAAATTTCTGATTCTTATTGCATGAAAGGAAATACTATAAGCATGAAATGTTTTCAAGTATGTGAAAGGACATAGGCCAGGTTATTTGAGTTGCCTAACAACCACCACCACCACCACCACCACCACCACCACCACCACCACCACCACCACCACCATCATCATCATCCCTCCTCTCTCTTCCCCCTTTAAATCACATTGCTAGTTTGTAGCCGCTAGGTGGCAGAACCATGCTCTTAAAGAATGAACATTTTATTTTGAGATAGTTGCAGGTTCATGAGTAACTGTAACAACGCAGACAGAGCTTTATTTGCTATTTATGGGTCTTCCTCAAGGGTAACATTATGAAAAACTCTAGCACAATATCATAACCAGGACATTAATGTTGTTGCTATTAGCCTTATTCAGATCGTCCTAGATTCACTTGTACAGTATGTCAGAGTCCATGAACTCTATATAATGATATCATATGTAGAAACTCATGGATCCACCAAGACAGTCAAGACATAGAAGTTTCGTCTCCTAGAAGTCCCTTTGTGCTGCCCTCTCATAGCTCTATCGGGCTCTCTCCACCATCCTTACCTTGACTACCAAGATGTTAATTCTATTTTATGGTTTTTTTTTCATTCCAAACAATTTCAGTAAACCAATGTGAATAATTAACATTTGAAATCAGCTTTTTCTCCACTCATCATTATTTCTTGGATACTCATCTAGATTGCTGTGTGTTAATATTTCACCTACACTTATCTTTTAAGTGGCATCGTGTAAGTGTGAACATTCAGAGAGGGTCCAGCTTTCTACTATCATAGTGCCGCTTTGAACATTCGTTGGGGAGTTTTACATACATATATGTCTTCTTAAATCATTGGATAACTAACCAAGAGTAGAGCTTCAGTGTTCATTGATGTGCTGATTAGTTTCTGTTAATTTGACACAAACTAGAGTCACCCAGGGAAAGGAAATCTCAAAGAATCGCCCCCATCAAATTGACCTGTGTGTATATCTGTGGAGCATCTTATTAATTGCTTTTTCAAAAGTATTCAAACTATTTTCATGCAATGCATTTTGCTCATATTCTTTCCCATCCCCCAACTTCCATGCACTTACAGATCCTCTCCATGTTCCTATTCATCCCAAATTTGTGCTTTCTCACTCTTTAAAAAAACAAATAGGAAAATATGCAATAACAAAAAACAAAACTTAAAACAGAAACTGAAAAAGAAAATCAATAAGACAAAGCACAACAGAAAAAAATGCCACAGACCCATTTTGTGTTGGTCAACTTCAGGGCATGGGACCTGCTCTAGAATGTGGTTCATATATCCAGTCTCAGCCATTTAAAAATATTGACTTCCCTTTTCCATCAGGTATGAGGTGCAAATACATTCTTGCTTAGGGGCAGGAGTTTATGTCCACATTCTTTTCTCAGTGCTGGGGTTTTGAACATGTGCAGCCTTGTGAGTACAGTCACATTCTCTGTGAGTTCACATGGACATCAGTGCTCTTATGTCTGAAAGAGTCATCATCACCCATCTCGGCTTTTACAAGCTTTCTATCTCCATCTCCTTCCCCTCCACCCTCTCTTCTTACTCCTCCTCCTCCTCCTCCTCCTCCTCCTCCTCCTCCTCCTCCTCCTCCCCCTCCTCCTTATCCTCCTCCCCTTCCTCTTCCTCTTCCTTTTCCTCCTCAGTTTTTAGTCCACAAAGGGAGAAATTTAATAGAGACATACTATTTAGGGTTGAGTGCTCTAAAGTCTCTTACTCTTTGCACATTGTGCACTTATGGATCTTTGGGCTAACTATTATCTACTGCAAGAAGAAACTTCTGTGACGTGTGTTAAGTGTTTCACCAATCTGTGGGTATAGCAATATGCCATTAGGAGTCATTTTATATCTATGCTCCTTAGCAGAACAATAGTAGTAGGCTTCCGCTAGGGCCTATGACCTATCTAGTCTCATGTTCTTGGCCCTTTTAACAGTATCATGTATATGTTTCATCTCATGGAATGGACCTTAAATCCAATTAAAGAGTGGCTAGTCACCTCTACAACATTTGTGCCACTATTGTACATATATATATATATATATATATATATATATCACATTTTCTTATTTTCTAATTGATGCAGGAGTCCCAGCTCACTTTGTGCAGTTCCCTGAGTAGAAAAAAAAAGTAATTAAACAAACTTCAGAAAAAAAGTTAGTAAGAAGGGTTCCTTTATGGTTTCTCTTTGATTTGCAATCTCTCAGTGATAGATTATAAATTGTAAATTAGAATAACTGGTTTTTCTCCAAGTTTCATTTAGTTGGTATTTTATCATAGCATCTTGGAAGCAAAGTAAGATAACTTGGTTATGAAACATGGCTAACTTTTCCCCACAGTATATATTAGTTGATCAGTTTCTCTGAATATTTAGCGGCATTTATGTTGACATCAGTCATTCTTATGAATGCGTATGCTGTCTCCTTGTAGTTTGACTTGTACTTTCCTAGTGGCTAACTTTGAATACCCTTCTTGTCTCACTAGACATTTCATGTCTTCATTACTGACATATTTGTGCCATATTTTACCCATCTACCAAATGGTTTGCTTTTTTTAGAAAAGAAACTGGGGAAGACCCTTGAGGACATTGGCTCAGGGGAAAGTTCTTGAGCAGAACGCCAATAGATTATGCTTTAAGATCAAGAATATACAAATGGGACCTCATAAAATTACAAAGTTTCTGTAAGACAGAAGACACTGTCAAAAGGACAAATTGGCAACCAACAAATTGGGAAAAGATCTTCATCAACCCTATATCTGACAGAGGGCTAATATGCAATGTATACAAAGAACTCAGGATGTTAGACCCCAGAAAACCAAATAACCTTATCAAATAATGGGGTACAGAGCTAAACAAAGACTTTTCACCTGAAGAAATTCAGGTGGCTGAGAAATACCTTAAAAAATGTTCAACATCATTATTCATTAGAGAAATGCAAATCAAAACAACACTGAGATGTCACCTCACACTAGTCAGAATGGCTAAGATTAAAAACTCGGGAGACAGAAGGTGTTGGCGAGGATGTGGAGAAAGAGGAACTCTCCTCCACTGTTGGTGGGACTGCAAGCTGGTACAACCAC
The DNA here is from genome assembly GCA_964023405.1 of Apodemus agrarius. Lineage (NCBI taxonomy): Eukaryota > Metazoa > Chordata > Mammalia > Rodentia > Muridae > Apodemus > Apodemus agrarius. The sequence goes on from OZ030011.1 coordinate 84,558,525, forward strand.
TCTGGAAATCAGTCTGGCAGTTCCTCAGAAAACTAGACATGATACTTCCGGAGGACCCAGCCATACCACTCCTGGGCATATACCATTCCTGGGCAAGCAATAACGATACATGCTCCATTATGCTCATAGCAGCCTTATTTATAATAGCCAGAAGCTGAAAGAACCCATATGTCCCTCAATGGAAGAATGGATACAAAAAATGTGGTATATATACACAATGGAGTACTATTCAGCCATTAGAAACAATGAATTCATGAAATTCTTAGAGAAATGGATGGAGCTGGAGAACATCATACTAAGTGAGGTAACCCAGTCTCAAAAGAATACCCATGGTATGCACTCACTGACAAGTGGATATTAGCCTAGAATCTTAGAATGCCCAAGACACAATCTACATATCAAATGATGTCCAAGAAGAAGGAAGGAGTGTCCCCTGGTTCTGGAAAGGCTCAATGCATCAGTGTAGGGGAATACCAGAACAGGGAAGTGGGAAGGGGTGGATGGGAGAACACGGGGAGGATAAAGGTCATGTTGGACCTTTGAGGGGCAGGGAACCAGTAAAAGGGAAATGAAATGTAAATGTAGAATATATCCAATAAAAAATTTTAAAAAAGTATAGGAACTGCACATATTTATAGTGTAGAATTTGCTAAGTTTTGATACAAGTATGTACCTACAAAACCATCATCACATTTAAGCATATTCATGCCTGTATTCCTGTTTCCTTATGTTTTCTTTGTAATCCCTTCCTGTCCCTTAATAGTCTATTTTACTCGCAGTCAATAAATGCTCTGCCCTTTGTCAATAATAATAATAATAATAATAATAATAATAATAATAATAATAATAAAGAGTTCATGATATATTTTCAATGCTGATCTTCTCTCAGGATTTTGGCTTTGGACCATTTCCCATCCATGCATAGCTTGTCTTCTTATTTTCTTAGCAAAATGAAGCATCATTATCTTTTATAGAGCAAAGGGCATCTTCCTCATTAATTTATTAACTTACTCACTTTACATCCTGATCATTGCCCCTCATCCCCGACTCACACGGTTTATTCCTCCACCCCTTCCCCTTCTCCTCAGAGAGGGTAGAGCCAACATTAATATCACCTGGATCCTGGAACATGAAGTCTCTGCAGGGGTAGGTACATCCTCTCCTACTGAGGTTAGACAAAGGTTAGTTAGGGAAATAGGATCCACAGACAGGAAACAACTTTAGAGACAGTACCCGTTCCACCTGGGGTATCCACATGAAAACCAAGCTGCACATCTGCTACATATATGCAAGGGGCCTATAGCTGTTTCTTTGGTGGTTCAATCTCTAAGAGACCCCAATGGCACAAGTTATTTGATTCTGGTGATCTTCCTGAGGAGTTTCTATCCCCTATGGGACCATCAATCCTTTCCCCAACTCTTCCATAAGACTCATCAAGCTCTGCCCAATGTTTGGCTGTGGGTCTCTGCATCTGTCTCAGTCAACTACTGCATAGGGCCTCTCAGAAGAAAGTTATGGTAGGTTCCTGTCTGCAAGCATAACAGGCAGGGCATCATTAATAATGTCAGGGGTTGGTGCTTAGCCATGGGATAGGTCTCAAGTTGAGCCAATTATTGGTTGGCCATTCCTTCAGTGTCTGCTTCATCTTTATCCCTGAAATTGTTTGTTGACAGGGCAAATTTTGGGTCAAAAGATTTGGATTGGTATCTTTATCCCTCTACTGGGGGTCCTACCTGGCTACAGGAGGTGGCTGCTTCAGATTTTATATTCCCACTGCTAGGAGTCACAGCTAAAGTCACCCTCATAGACTCCTGGAAGCCTCTCCCATCCCAAATCTCTAGCATGTCCTAGAGATGTCGCTATCCTCAGACCTTGCCTGTCGCAGATTTTCATTTGGTCTTCTGATGGGCCATCTCTTTTGTCTTTCCATACACCTTATTCTGAAAATACCCTTTCACCTCTGCACTCTCTTACCCAGTTCTCTCCCCCTATCTGCCTCCTATGACTCATTTGTTCCCTTGTGTAAGTGAGAGTGTATCATCCTTGCTCCTGCCTTACTTTTTGTTGAGCTTCTTTGGGTCTGTAAAGTGTAACACGGGTATCTTGTACTTTATGGCTAATATCCACTTATAACTGAGCATATACCATGCATGTGCTTTTCAGTCTGTGTTACCTAACATAGGATGATATTTTCTAGTTCCATTCATTTCCCTGCAAATCTCATGATGGCCTTGTTTTTAATGAGTAGTATTCCATTGTGTAAATGAACCACATTTACTGTATCCATTCTTTGGTTGAGGACATCTGGGTTGTTTGCAGTTTCTGGCTACTATGAATCGAGCGGCTGTGAACATAGTTGAACATGTGGTATGGTGAAGCATCTTTTGGGTATATTCCTGGAAGCAATATACCTGGGTATTCAGGTAGAACTATTCCCAATTTTCTGAGAAATACAAACAAATTGAATTCCAAAGTGGTTGTGCAAGTTTGCACTCCCACTAGCAGTAGAGGAATGTTCCCTTGCTCCATATTCTCACCAGCATTAGTTGTTGCTTTAGTTTTTGATCATAGACATTCTGATTGATATAAGGTGGAATCTCAGGGTTATTTTCATTTTCATTTCTTTGATGACTAAGGATGTTAAACATTTTTTCTGGTCTCTTTAAAATTTTTATTATTTTTAATTAATTATTTCATTTGTTTACATCTCAAATGATATCCCCCTTCCTGGTTAGCCCTCCACAGCCCCCCATCCCATCCTTCCTCTCCCCCTTTGCCTCTATGAGGGTTCCCCCCACCCTCCCACGCTACCACTCCAGCATCCCCCAACTCTGGGGCATCAAACCTCCACAGGAACAAGGGCCTCCCCTCCCATTGATGTCGGACAAGGGCATCCTCAGCTACATATCTGGAGCAATGGATCCTTCCCTGTACATTCTTTGTTTGGGGGTACTGGGTGATCAGGTCAGCCAACATTGTTCTTCTTATGGGGTTGCAATCCCCCTCTATTCCTCCAGTCCTTCCACCAGCTCCCTTGCCCCTGGTCCCTGAGCTCAGTCTGATGGTTGACTGCAAGCATCTGCATCTGCCTTGGCTAGGTGCTGGCAGAACCTCCAAGGGAACAGCCACACCAGTTTCCTGTCAGCAAGTGCTTCTTGGCAACATCAACAGTGTCTGGGGTTGATGTCTTCAGACAGGATGGATCCTCCAGGTGGGGTGGTCCCAGGATAGCCCTTCCTTCAGTCTCTACTCTATTTTTTGTCCCTGTCTTTCCTTTGGACAGGAACATTTCCTGATTAACATTTTTGAGATGGGTGGGTAGCCCCTTCCCTTGATCGAGGGCTGTGCCTCTCTACTAGAAGAGGTCTCTATGGGTTCTTTCTCTCTTTTGCTGCACATTTAGGCTAAACACATCCCTGTTGGGTCTTGGGAGCCTCCCACTTCCTTGGTGTCTGGGACCCTCCAGTGGCTATCTCCAGTTCATCATTCCCCACTGCTACATATTTTTATTCTATTTCCTGACCCTCTTTACATCTCTCCAGTCCCCTCCAGTGCCTGATCCTGCTCCCCTTTTTTCTCCCCCTCTCTCTTCCTCCCAGACTCTTCCTCCCATGATGATCCTGTTTCCCCCTCAAGGCAGGACTGAAGCATCCACACCCTGGTCTTCCTCCTAAGCTCCATATGGCCTATGGGTTGTACAGTGGGCATTGTGAACTTCAGGGTTAATAGACACCTATCAGTGAGTACATACCATGTGTATTCTTTTGTGTTTGTGTTACCTCACTCGGTGATATTTTCTTTTTCCTTTTTTTTGTTTTTTTCAAACGTTTTTTATTCAATATATTCTTCTTTTACTTTTTATTTTCTATATTCTATGTTTACATTCCAAAGGCTTTCCCCTTTCCCAGTTTCCCCCCACCATATGTCCCATAATTCCTCTCCCCCCCAACTATTCCCCAATCATTCCCCCCCCACACCACGATTTCTCTGTTCTGGGTCTACAAAATTGGATCTAATCTTTACAGGCCCAGGGTCCTCTCCTTTCTTCTTCTTGGGAGTCATTTGACTTGCTAATTGTGCCTTGAGCATTTAGGGCTTCTGGGCTCATTAATATCCACTTATCAGTGATTGCATTTTATGTATATTCTTTTGTGATTGGGTTAGCTCACTTAGGATGATATTTTCCAGATCTAACCATTTACCTACAAATTGCATGAGTTCATTATTTTTAATTGCTGAGTAGTACTCCATTGTATAAATATACCACATTTTCTGTATCCATTCCTCTTTTGAGGGATATCTGGGCTCCTTCCATTTTTCTGGCTATTATAAACAAGGCTGCTATAAACATAGTGGAGCATGTGTCTTTATTGTATGCAGGGGAATCCTCTGGGTATATGCCCAGGAGTGGTATGCCAGGGTCCTCTGGAAGTGACATGCCCAATTTTCTGAGGAACCACCACACTGATTTCCAGAGCGGTTTTACCATTTTGCAATCCCACCAACAGTGGAGGAGTGTTCCTCTTTCTCCACATCCTCGCCAGCACTACTGTGTGCACAGCTCCAGCTCCAGGCCTGAGTCCCCGAAGGTCTTAAACTTGGGATATCTTGGGTACCTGGTTCCTCAAGCTGGGTCTGAGCACCTGGGAAGCTGGCTGAGGCTGGCTCCCCCGCCCCAATATATTCTTTATTTACATTTTATTTCCCCTTTCCTGGCTCCCCCTTTTTCCTCCCCCTGTTCCCCCATCAACCCCTTCCCACTTCCCTGTTCTGGTATTACCCTACACTGATGCACTGAGCCTTTCCGGAACCAGGGGACACTCCTTCCTTCTTCTTGGACATCATTTGATATGTAGATTGTGTCTAGGGCATTCTAAAATTCTAGGCTAATATCCACTTATCAGTGAGTGCATACCATGAGTGTTCTTTTGAGACTGGTTTACCTCACTTAGTATGATGTTCTCCAACTCCATCCATTTCTCTAAGAATTTCATGAATTCATTGTTTCTAATGGCTGAATAGTACTCCATTGTGTATATATACCACATTTTTTGTATCCATTCTTCTGTTGAGGGACATCTGGGTTCTTTCCAGCTTCTGGCTATTATAAATAGGGCTGCTATGAACATAGTGGAGCATGTATCCTTATTACATGCTGGGGAATCCTCTAGGTCTATGCCAAGGTGTGGTATAGCAGGGTCCTCTGGAAGTGTTGTGCCCAGTTTTCTGAGGAACCGCCAGACTGATTTCCAGAGTCGTTGTACCAGCTTGCAATCCCACCAGCAGTGAAGGAGTGTTCCTGTTTCTCCACATCCTCATCAACACCTGCTGTCTCCTAAGTTTTTAATCTTAGCCATTCTGACTGGTGTCAGGTGAAATCTCAGGGTTGTTTTGATTTGCATTTCCCTCATGACTAAGGATGTTGAGCATTTCTTTAGGTGCTTCTCAGCCATTTGATATTCCTCAGGTGAAAATTCTTTGTTTAGCACTGTACTCCATTTTTAAATAGGGCTATTTGGCTCTCTGGAGTGTAACTTCTTGAGTTCTTTGTATATATTGGATATTAGCCCTCTGCCGGATATAGGATTGGTAAAGTGTTTTTCCCAATTTGTTGGTTACCATTTTGTCCTATTGGCATTGTCCTTTACCTTCCAGAAAATTTGTTATTTTTTGAGGTTCCACTTGCCAATTCTTTGTCTTAGAGCATAAGCTATTCGTGTTCTGTTCAGGAATTTTTGCTCTGTGCCCATGTGCTCAAGGATCTTCCCCATGTTCTTTTCTATTAGTTTCAGTGTGTCTGATTTTGTGTGGAGGTCCTTGACCCACTTGGACTTGAGCTTTGTACAAGGAGATAAGAGTGGATTCTTCTGCATGATAACCACCAGTTGAACCTGCACCATTTGTTGTAAAGGATATCTTTTTTTCCCACTGGATGGTTGTGGCTCCTTTATCAAAGATCAAGTGACCATAGGTGTGTGGGTTCATTTCTGGGTCTTTAATTCTTTTCCATTGATCTACGTGTCTGTCCCTGTACCAGGACCATGCAGTTTTTATCCCTATTGCTCGCTCTATAGTACAGCTTGAGGTTCAGGATGCTGATTCCCCCCAAAAAATTCTTTTACTGTTGAGAATGATCAGTTTTAGCTCTCCTCTTTTTTTAAATTTTTTTATTGGTTGTTGTTGTTATTCCAGATGAATTTGAGAATTGCTCTTCCTAACTCTATGGAGAATTGAATTTGAATTTTGATGGGAATTGCATTGAATCTGTAGATTGCTTTTGGCAACATGGCCATTTTTACTATATTAATCCTGTCAATCCATTAGCATGGGAGATCTTTCCATCTTCTGAGGGTTTTTTTTTTTTGAGTTCTTTATTCAGAGACTTGAAGTTTTTTTCATACAGATCTTTCACTTGTTTGGTTAGAGTCACACCAAGATACTTTATATTGTTTGTGACTATTGTGAAGGGTGTAATTTCCCTAATTTCTTTCTCAGCCTGTTTATCCTTTGAGTATAGGAAGGCTACTGATTTGTTTGAGTTAATTTATTATCCAGCCACTTTGCTGAAGTTGTTTATCAGCTGTAGGAGTTCTCTGGGGGAGTTTTTGGGGTCATTTAAGTGTGCAATCATATCATCTGCAAATAGTGATAGTTTGACTTCTTTTTCAATTCCTATTCCCTCAACCTCCTTCTGTTGTCTGATTGCTGTAGCTAGAACTTCAAGTACTATATTGAATAGATATGGAGAGAGGGGGCAGCCAGTCTAGTCCCTGATTTTAGTGGGATTGCTTCAAGTTTTTCTCCATCTAGTTTGAAGTTGGCTACCGGTTTGCTGTATATTGCTTTTATTATGTTTAGTTATGGGCCTTGAATTCCTGATATTTCCAAGACTTTTAACATGAAGGGATGCTGAATTTTGTCAAATACTTTATCAGCATCTAATGAAATGACCATTTTTCTTTGTGTTTGTTTATGTAGTGGATTAAACTGATGGATTTCTGTATATTGAACCATCCCTGCATTCCTGGGTTATTGATTTTCTTAAAGAACCAGCTCTTGGTTTTGTTGTTTCTTTGTATAGTTCTTTTTGTTTCTACTAGGTTGATTTCATCCCTGTGTTTGATGATTTCCTCCTCTTGGGTGTATTAGCTTCTTTTTGTTCTAGAGCTTTCAGGTGTGTTGTTAAGGTACTAGAGTATGCTCTTTCCAGTTTCTTTTTGGAAGCACTCAGAGCTATGAGTTTTCTTCTTAGCATTTATTTTCATTGTGTTGCATGAATTTGGGCATGTTGCCCTTCATTTTCATTAAATTCTAAAAAGCCTTTTATTTCTTTTCTTATTTCTTTTTTTTTAACCAAGTTATTGTGTAGAACATTGTTCAGCTTCCATATGTATATATGTTTCTGTTGTTTTTGTTGCTACTGAAGACCAGCCTTAATTCGTAGTGATCTGATAGGAGGCATGGGATTATTTCATTCTTCTTAAATCTGTTGAAGTCTGTTTTGTGACCGATTATATTGTCAATTTTGGAGAAGGTACCATGAGGTGCTAAGAATTGGGTATATTCTTTTTATTTAGTGTGAAATGTTCTATAGATATCTATTAAATCCATTTGACCCATAACTTCTGTTAAGTTTCACTGTGTCTCTGTTTGATTTGTGTTTTGATGATCTGTCCACTGGTAAGAGTGGGGTGTTGAAGTTACCCACAATTTTGGTGTGAGGTGCAATGTGTGCTTTGAGCTTTAGTAAAGTTTCTTTCATGAAGGTGGGTGCCCTTGCATTTGGAATATAGATGGTCAAAATTGCGAGTTTTCTTGGTAAATTTTGCTTTAGTGAGTATGAAGTGTCCTTCTGTGTCTTTTTTGATGAGTTTTGGTTGAAAGTCGATTTCATCAGATATTAGAATGGCTACTCCAGTTTGTTCCTGGGACCATTTGCTTCGAAAATTGTTTTTCAGCCTTTTACTCTGAGGTAGTGTTTGTCTTTGACACTGAGGTGCATTTCCTGTATGCAACAAAATGTTGGGTCCTGTTTACATATCCAGTCTATTAGTCTTTGTCTTTTTATTGGGGGAATTGAGTCCATTGATGTTAAGAGATATTAAGGAACAGTGATTGTTGCTTCCTGCTATTTTTGATGTAATTTTTATGTTTGGGTGGTTATCTTCTTTGGGTTTGTTAAAAGAAGATTACTTTCTTGCTTTTTCTAGGGTGTAGTTTCCCTCCTTTGGTTGGCGTTTTCCATCCATTATCCTTTGTAGGGCTAGATTTGTGGAAAGATATTGTGTAAATTTAGTTTTTATCATGGAATATCTTGATTTCTCCATCTATGGTAATTGTGAGTTTTGCTGTGTATAGTAATCTGGGCTGGCATTTGTGTTCTCTTGGAGTCTGTATGAGATTTTCTCAGGGTCTTCTGTCTTTCATGGTCTCTGTTGGGAAGTCTTGTGTAATTCTGATAGGGTCTGCCTTTATATGTTTCTTGACCTTTTCCCCTTACTGCTTTTAATATTCTTTCTTTGTTTAGTGCATTTGCTGTTTTGTTTATTATATGATGGAAGGAATTTCTTTTCTGATCCAATCTATTTGGAGTTCTGTGGACTTCTTGTATGTATGTTCATGGGCATCTCTTTCTTTAGTTTAAGGAAGTTTTCTTCTATAATTTTGTTGAAGATATTTACTGACCCTTTAAGCTGGAAATCTTTGCTCTCCTATAAGCCGATAATTCTAAGGTTTGGTCTTCTCATTGTGTCCTGGATTTCCTGGATGTTTTGAGTTAGAAACTTTTTGCATTTTATATTTTCTTTGACTTTTGTGTCAATGTTGTCTGTGGTATCTTCTGCACCTGAGATTCGCTCTTCTAACTCTTGTATTCTGCTGTTGATGCTTGCATCTATGATTCCTGATTTCTTTCCTAGGTTTTATAAGTCCAGAGTTGCCTCCCTTTGTGATTTCTTTATTGTTTCTACTTCCATTTTTAGATCCCAAATAGTTTTGTTCAATTCTTTCACCTGTTTGGTTGTGTTTTCCTGTAATTCTTTAAGGGATTTTTGTGTTTCCTCTTTAAGGGCTTCTACCTGTTTACCCATGTTCTACTGTATTTCTTTGATGGGGTTATTCATGTTCTTCTTGAAGTCCTCTATCAGCCCCATGAGATGTGATTTTAAATCCCAGTCTTGCTTTGCTGATGTTTTGCTTGCTTGGTGTTTTGATGTATCCAGGACTTGCTGTTGTGGGAGAACTGGGTTTGGATGCTTCCATGTTGAATTCTTTATGTTGGTAATGTTCTTACGTTTGCCTTTTGCCATCTGGCTATCTTTGGTATTAGCTGGTCTTGTTGTCTCTGACTGTGATTTATCTCACCTGTAAGCCTGTGTATCAGTACTCCTGGGAGACCAGTTTTCTCTGTATATGCAGGTGTGTAGCACTCCTGGGAGACCAGCTTCCTTGAGGCAATATTTGTGTATGTATCTCTGTAGCCCAGGATCAGCTCTGGGCTCAGATGGAAATCAGGAGACTCCTGTCCCTGCCTGCGCCTGTGTTCTTGTGTCCTGAGGGTTTGGGGCTGGTTCCTCTGAGCAGCAGGAGTGGTTCTAGCTGCACTCTCAGGCCTTCTGCACTTCTGGAAGGTTATCTATGTCCCCACACCACCTGGGTATGCAGTCCTGTGGCCAAGGAGAGTTTTCAGCAGCTACTTGCATTCTTCTAAATGCAGACATATATGTAGACCATTTGTTGAAGATGTTTTCTTTTTTCCATTATATGATTTTGTTTTCTTTTTTTGCGTCAAAAATCATGTGTCCATAAGTGTGTCAGTTTATTTCTGGGTCTTGATTCAATTCCATTGATCAATGTGTCTGTTTCTATACCAATACCATTCAGTAGTGTAAAGGGTTTAAACAACAATGGGCCCAACTTTTTAGCTTTTCTTATTGATTATATTTTCTTCATCTAGTGCAAGAAGTGTTTGATTTTCCTAAATCTTGACTATTACCTATTATTATTTAAAATGGTAAGAGTATCTGTTTTACATATAAACTTACAGTCTTCTATTTTTAATAACCAGTGAGGTTTTTCACGATTTAATTTACGGTCTTAAATAGCTCAAACAATATAACCCAAGTACATTATTGCTTACTGTATTGTTATTTGCATTTTGGAAAAAATTACAATGAAAAATACAATGAAAATTCAAAAATGAAATGATTTGGATTTCATAAGCCATTTCATTTAAACCATTGTTCCCAACTCTAGCCACTAGGTGGCACAATTGGCCTTTTAAAAATTTTAAATTATTAGCAATTGATCTGTGAAGTTTTCTCCACCAAATTTCTTTTATACTCAACCCAAACCCGCTGATCTGTTATAGTTATTAAAAAGAAAACAAGTGTAAGTGTTCTAAATATTGAGCAAATAAGAACTATTATATTGCCCTATTTAAAATACCATTTATTATCAGTGTTGAGTGTGGAAAGATGTGTGCCTGTCCATCCTGATTAAGTCTTCTTAAAAACTGCCCATTGTTTAGCTCACTGAAGAGAAACAGAATAAGTTTAGAAATCTTAGACTCCAGAATGAGGTTCAAACAGTTGTTATGATGGTTTATTCTTTTATTTTCGAAAACCTCTCCTTTTTGATTTGAGACTGTTTACTGATTTTGGAAACATCAAGATAGACAGTGACTTTCTATCAGAGTCATTCTCAATCAGGGAGTCATGCCCCTTTTGGGTCTCACACATCAGACATCTTGCATATCGGGTTATGTACATCATAATTCACCACTGGTAGCCTACAGCTGTGAAGTAAAAACAAAATAATTTTATGGTTGGGAATCAACACTACACAAGGAACTGTATGAAAGGGTTGCAGCATTCAGAAGGTTGAGAGCCACAGGTTTCCAATGTAAATAAAATTAAAAGAGAAATTTATTAGGAAATATTTGTGCTGGACAAAGCTCTTATAGTCTATGTTTTTACTGCATATTTCAATTCCTGTCCTTTGTAGTGAGTTATTAGCTGACATTGTGTCTATCAATGAATACAGACACTAGAATGTGCTTCACCCAAACCATGTGGTTATCTGGAAACTCTCAGTGGGCCTTGAGCAACAGCCTATTACAAAACACCCCCTGTGATTTTTTTTACTAGTCTATCATATTGATTTGCACACCCTCTGTGCCTCAGATGTCACTTTTTTTTACTTTGAAGCAACTGATTTCTTATTTTAAAAACTTATCTTGAATGGAACCTGGAGAAAACTATATTCTGGAATATTTCTCACCTAGGTTAGAGAGCTGTCTGAGATGATACTCACAGGTTAAACTGTAACTATGATTTTGTAATCACCTGTATAATAACTACAGTTTTAATGATGGCCAAAATTACTCCTTGGTGGAGTAATACAATTTTTTCAATTGACTAATTATTATACTAAAATGTTCTACTTGTTGAGAAATCAAATTATTACCACAGACTTGGTTGGACACTGCTTTCACTTGTTTTTCCGATTCTGCATGGTTATCCTGAGTCCCGGTACTCGGAAAATCTTGCCTCAGGATGAGTTCAAGATCTTGTTGTTTTCTTTTAACTCACTATGAAACTGTTTTCATTTCTCTGTCACTCAGGACCTATCGTGAGTCCTTTACATACATAGTTCACAATGTGATGTTATTATATTGACATACTAATGCTCTCATTTAACAGCATCACCACTGGCCAGGGACAACAAAGCAGTTAAGTAGCAGATGGGCATTTGAATCCAACGTTTACTTGGAAACCTGTTTGTGCAAGACTCTCTTATTTCTCACTTGTAAAACAGAGAGATCAAAACATTCACTTTGTAGGAACACTAGAATTCTGTAACTGAGGGGACTCTGTGGCACCAGGGGTGATTCTCAAGTCTTGTTGTAGTTGCTCTAGTTTATGACGTGCAAGAAACAAGAACAATGAAGAACTCCATATCAGAAATTTGCAGATGAGCTGGGCAGCGGTGGCGCACGCCTTTAATCCCAGCACTTGGGTGGCAGAGGCAGGCCGATTTCTGAGTTCAAGGTCAACCTAATCTACAGAGTGAGTTCCAGGACAGCCAGGGCTATACAGAGAAACCCTGCCTCGAAAAAACAAAAACAAAGACAAAAAAAAATTGCAGATAGAAATAGCAGGAGGGGAGTTGTGTGATAATGACAAACGCCTTCATCTAAATCTCCACTAGTGCTTAATATCTTCATGGACAATGATTTACCTTTTTTGTCTAGTAATTACTTTTATAAGGACCTGCACATTAGTAGGGAATAAGAGAGGAACCATTGAGACAAAATGCAAGATGCGATTTTAGTGATAATAATAGATGGAAGAGGAGACTAAGGTAATCCTAATCAAGAGGTGCATCTCGTTGAGAAGTGTCACCCCGAGGACATCATCAAATTCTGGATGAGAAACAGGACTGAGGACCCACAACCTACAAACACCTTTAATTCCGTGGAAACCCACTATGTTCTCTGAAACAGTTCTACAATAAAGGGAATCCATGCAAGCAATTCTTGTCTCCCTTTGTATGTTACTAACAACATGTCCATAATTTGCAGGCAGCTTTTTTGTTTGTTTTGTTTTTTGGATTTTGGTTTTTTCAAGATAGGGTTTCTCTGTAGCCCTGGCTGTCCTGGAACTCACTCTGCAGACCAGGCTGTCCTCGAACTCAAAATCCACCTGCCTCTGCCTCCCAGAGTGCTGGGATTACAGGCGTGCGCCACCACCACCCAGCTGCAGGCAGCTTTTAATGTCTAGTATTCTCATTGGTTTTTAATTCCAACAAAAATAAAATGTGAATTCTCTTATCGACTATTTCAAGGTGTTGCATTGGTGTATAAATAGAGAAAATATACCAGGCCTACATCCATAACATAGTGTGGGATGAGGGAAGAAAATCACCTGTTATAAAGGTGCCTTTGTTTTTAAAGATAGGGCTCAGACTTATATAGTAAATTAGCAGTGAAAGGATAGGACCAGGATGTGGACCTGCCAGTAGATGGGGAACTTGCTTTGAAAATATCCTGTCAAGAGGGAACCTAGAGCCAACTAAACTTTGCTGCCTAGGCAATATTTGATAATTTGGGTTATATATTAGGCCACTCAGTTTTAGTGGTCAGTGTGGTTCATTGTCATGAGACATAATTTCTACAATAACTAAAGCTGAAATTAATACTCAGAAACAAGACTTACTCTATTTAGACCTAAAATCCATTAAGTTGTCTGCATTGGAGGAAGAATCAGATCCACAGAGATAAAGCCCATTTGTTATATTGGAATAGCTGAATGGGGGGAAATTAACACAGTGCCCAGAATGAGGAGGGCGGGATCGAACTTTTGTAGGGCTATGCTGTTTTAATATCAATCGTGAAGGAAAGCCCTTTTCAAAATATTTTAAAAGGCACTGAGATAATATTCTGTCACCTTCATGGATGAAATTTTACCAATTTTTGATCAGTTATGCAAAATTAGAGACATGTAAGCATGACAAGAACTGGTAGAGGTTTTAGAAATCATGTAAAAATTTGTCAATCGATGACAGAGACACAGTGGACCTAAAGAGAGGACCCGCTTGCAAGCTCTGAGCCTGCTTCTGTTGGTCCACTGTTTGCATCTCTACACTGGCAACTCATTTCTGCAGGAAAAGAGAACGAATCTCTGTGAACAAACGGGCAGACGGATGGGGTGTTCATGCCAGGGAGAGGCTGCATGTTTTGGGAAGTTGTTCCAGTGTTATTGTCCAAGAATGGAAAAGTAACTCTTGCCAAGATAATTCAGTGTTCTCCAAAGCATAACACCATATGTATGTACCATAGTCAAAAGTTGCTTAAGAGTCTCAACTATACCAGTAGTTGTGTGTTGATTCCTTGATTTTATCTTTATTAAATGCCACTGAATGGCCTCTGTACTAAAAAAAAAAAAGCCTTGAAGTTTTCCACTTGTTTCAAATGATATTTAATTATAAAGGTTTCATATCTTGCAATTTATATTCTAGTACATGTTATTTTGTTTCTATTCAGATTTTGCTTTTTTTGTTGTTGTTAATAATGTAGCAACTTTGCAGCTGTACTATAGTAGACAAAAGCAGAATTGCATTAGGTTAAATGTTTCCCAAATACCTGAGTTCTTCAAAAAAGATAGCATTTAGTATTATTTGCTGTTGCTGAATTACAAAAACAATTTCCATGGCTTTCATGTGTCAAAATCATCTGGCAAAATTATTAATTATTTTTTCTTAACACAGATCTATCAGATAGAAACAGAAAGATTATGCTTTCATACATTGTGACTTTTTTTCTTCAGAATATTTAGATTTGGAAACTGTCCTGTGGTAGAAATTTGATGTGTGTTATAGCACTTGTGCCTAATATTGTGGCCCAGAATATGTGTGTAGAGGCTCAGCGAGAGCATAAGTAGGGATGTCCTGAGGTGTCACAGCAAACAACATGTATCAACTTTATGAAAACATGTAACTTTTTAAAAACTTTTCTACTGTATGTATCTCCAGTGTTCTGCATATAGCCTACAAATCAACTTATTTATTGAGTAAGTATTCATTCAGGATTCAGATTTTCCTACCAAGACATAGACCATGTAAAAACCAAAATTAAACTTTATTTTCTTAAGTCCTAATATGCACACACTCTTGGGAACAGGTTTGAGAAACTTAAGCCTTCACTCTCATAATAGACTTTTATCTTCACAAAACTTCCCTAAAATGTCATGGTTTTGGGAAATATTTTAATGTTAATCCTTTATTGTTGATACATGTTCTTTTAAAATTTCCTCCCTCTCTCCGTTCCTCCATTTCCCCCTTCCCCTGTGTGTGTGTGTGTGTGTGTGTGTGTGTGTGTGTGTGTGTGTGTTGCATGTGTGCAGAGGCCAGAAAAGGGTGTCAGGTTCCTTGGAGAAGGAGTAACACGCAGCTGTGAGCAGCCTTACATGGATGCTGGGAGCCCAATCCTGGTCCTCTGAAAGTATCACCAGTGTTTCCTCTTACTGTGGAGCCTTGTGCCCAGCCTCCCATTTGTGTATTTGAGATCAGATTTCACTATGTAGTACAGGTTGACTTAACTCACAGGGTAGGCTGGATTAAACTCAAACTCACAGGGTAGGCTGGATTAAACTCAAACTCACAGGGTAGGCTGGATTAAACTCAAACTCACAGGGTAGGCTGGATTAAACTCAAACTCACAGGGTAGGCTGGATTAAACTCAAACTTGTGATTCTTTTGCCTCAGCCTCCAGAGTGCTGGGAGCATGGACCCATGCTACCCCACTTTGCTTTAATGGTTTTCACTGAAAAATATTGACAACCTTTTGATTGTTCTGGATATCAACCATGATGTTAGTAATTTAAGAAGCACAGTTGCAAAAATAGATTCCAACCTTTATGCAACTCATTTCTTTTAGAAACAGTTTAAAAGAAACAATGGGACAGTATAATCCATACATTGCTACATTGGTATGCAGGAACAAGGCCTGCTACAAGTTAGATTTTTTTTTTTTTGTTATGAAAACTTTTCTGTGGCTTAGTGAAGTAACAGATGGCTTAGATACAGGTAAGTAGGACCCAAGCATACACTGTTTGCTGAATGTCAGAGCCAAACACTTTGTGCCCCCTACTATAGGCATCCCATGTCTTAATCTTATATTTATTATTAAAATGCAATAATAATAAATGTACAACGAGGGGATAAAGAAACTTATCCTCACATGAAAGAAATTAAGGTGTTCCAAAAATATCTCCTTGGGAGCATATGATAAGGTTGTAAATGTTGGCTAGAATATTTAGTATGAACAATAAAGAGCACACTAGAGACTCTATGCCCTTCACTTCACATTCATGACAATGCTTCTCAGGAACTCATTGTTAGTGAAAGAGAGGTGTAGCACCTCTCTGGAAAGATTAAATGGTAGGAGTAAAAATATGAGGCTTAGATTTCAGAGTGGACAGGAAATCATGACACCTCGTGTAAAAAAGTCAATAAGGGGGCTGGAGAGATGGCTCAGTGGTTAAGAGCACTGACTACTCTTCCAAAGGTCCCGAGTTCAGTTCCCAGCAACCACATGGTGGCTCACAACCATCTGTAATGAGATCTGATGC
Organism: Apodemus agrarius; assembly: GCA_964023405.1. Classification (NCBI taxonomy): domain Eukaryota; kingdom Metazoa; phylum Chordata; class Mammalia; order Rodentia; family Muridae; genus Apodemus; species Apodemus agrarius. The sequence goes on from OZ030011.1 coordinate 84,574,655, forward strand.
CCTCTTCTAAAGTGTCTGAAGACAGCTACAGTGTGCTTACACTAAATACATACATACATACATACATACATACATACATAATAAAAAAGTTGACAGTTCTGCTGCACCAAGGAATGAATTGTAGGCACAATTATTATTTTTTTATTTTTATTTTCTATATTCTATGTTTACATTCCAAAGGCTTTCCCCTTTCCCAGTTCCCACCCACCATAGTTCCCATAGTTCCTCTCCCCCCCAACTGTTCCCCAATCATTCCCCCTCCCCCCTTGGTTTCTTTACTAAACTGGATGCAATCTTTACAGGCCCAGGGTCCTCTCCTTTCTTCTTCTTGGGAATCATTTGACTTGCTATTTGTGTCTTGAGTATTTAGGGCTTCTGGGCTCATTAATATCCACTTATCAGTGATTGCATTTCATGTGCATTCTTTTGTGATTGGGTTAATTCACTCAGGATGATATTTTCCAGGTCTAACCATTTACCTACAAATTGCATGAATTCATTATTTTTAATTGCTGAGTAGTATTCCATTGTATAAATATACCACATTTTCTGTATCCATTCCTCCTTTGAGGGATATTTGGGCTCCTTCCAATTTCTGGCACAATTATTTTTTTTAAAAAGGCAATAAGAAATCTCAAAGGGAACCAAGGCAGTTCCACCTTGTTTTTTGGTGAACATATTAGAGGCTCTGTTGAAGAGACACATTGGAGTTGAAAAGAGGTGGTGTTGTCCATCCACTGTGCCGCAGCCCCAGGTGCTCCTTATATGAGTCTTTGCTGTTTTTGACAGCCGCATGTTCTTCTATCATCTCATTCCTTAGTAGGTGGTATAGGTGACATATTCCCCAGAAATGCACCTCTATCACACACTGATGTCTAATTGTCCAAGCTTTTATCTTAAGTAGATTGACCAAGTCATTCTCCAAAGCCCTGTGCAGGTGTCATTTCTGATGTTTCTCCAATTTTCTCTGATTGAGATATAATGCCCTCCTGTGGAGTTTTTAAAATGTCCTTTTTAGACTTTTATAGTAGTGATTATTAATCTAATTACATTGGAATTATATAAAGATTTTTATTGCATATCTAGAAACTGTATTAATTGGGTGTAGTGGCTTTTAGGTCTACATTTTGATGGGTTTCAAAGCAGCCAAGAAGATGTTAATGTTGTTTAAGTCAGTGTTAAGAACCACATGACTTATGTCATTGAAACTTTTGGGTTTTGTTTCTTAAATTTCCCTGTAGTTGAGATTTTAGATATGCTAATTTAAATCTCTTTTGAGTGCAGTACAGAATTAGCTTCAGACAGCTAACACAACATAAAAATGGTTAATGTCACAGAGTGAATTAATTGAGGGAGAATCTAGAATGAACAAAACTTAAGAAAGTCATGAGGAGCCTCTTATAAGACTGAATATGAGCAGAAACAGGGAAATAGTTGGTAAGGTTCATATGGTGGAGACAGATTATTCATTGAATTATAATATGCTTTAGATGTACAGTCAGCAGACAAGTGAGGAAACTATAGAAACTGCAGCACCCAGGAACCATGAAGTTATCTTCCAGACTATTATAGATAAGAGGAGAATGCAGATATTTAGTATTTGATTTGCCAAGGAAGCTTCAGCACAGCAAAGTTACATATGCTTTCTAATTTGAAAATTCTCTAGTTCCAGCATTAACCCAAGACCGCACAGCACTTGAGAGGTAGATGGAGCTTCCCCACTGATCTCATCAGGTGCACGAATGCCCAACATATGGTGAGAAATTCCACTACGTGCAAGGTTGAAATACAAACACGCATGAACGGAAACCCTAAGAATGGAATCCCCATAAAGCATTGTGTGTGTGATACTTTAACTTTGTAAAGGATTTTATTATTCCTTACTTTACATTGTTTTTCTCATTTCCTCAATAACTTGATTTTTTTTTTTGTCAAGAGTCATCTGAGACAATTTGAAGATCTACTGTGGAAAGATTTAAATGAAAAGCGAGGATGTAAACTGAAATTTAGTAATGGCTTTCTCTCCCCTCAGACCATAACATATGTAATAGATTTATATGTCTTATTGTAAACACTGTTACATCTTCCCTCCACCTGCTAGAGGGAGTTGGAGAATACGCTTTTAAGAAGAAAGATAAATGAACCAAATGTCACCAAGCCTCAGGGGGATCAGAGATGGTGAAACAAGTGGTCTAATGCATGTTGTGAGATAGCTTCGACTAATCTCTGAAACCACACAGCTGAGTCTGCCCTCTGCCTAGGCTAAGAAATATTTGCCCCAAATGAATGAAGCAGACGAGTGAGTAATCAGCCTCACATTTTAGTTATATGAATAGCTTGCAAGGAACAATATGAGTAGATACTGTATTTTAATTGTTGTGAGTAAGGACTCTGTGCACAGTACAATATTTATGTAGATTTTGTTTTTATTATTTCCAAGCTAGATTCTTTTAAGTAGTAAGTGGTATAGCCCTTTGTCTTAGGGTTTTACTGCTGTGAACAGACACCATGACCAAGGCAAGACTTATAAAGAATATTTAATTGGGGCTGGCTTACAGGTTCAGAGGTTCAGTTCATTATTATTAATGGAGGAGCATGGCAGCGTCCAGGGGCAGGAGGAGGTGGATGTTCTACATCTTCATCTGAAGGCTGCTAACAGAAAACTGGTTTCCAGGCAGCTAGGATGAGGGTATTAAAGCCCACATTCATAGTGGCACACTCCAACAAGGCTACACCTTCTCATAGTGCCACTCCTTGGGGCAAGCACATATAAACCATCACACACTTTGATACTTTGATGCCACTTTTTTTTTTTCATGGCAGGGTTTTTCTGTATAGCCCCGGCCATCCTGAAACTCACCTGTAGAACCAGCTAGCTTCGACCTAGAAATCTGCCTGCCCCTGCCTCCCAAGTGCTGGATTAAAGGCATTAGTCACACTACTATCTAGGACTCCTGAGCTTCAAAACACTGTAGTTAGTGTGACTTTGTGGGTTTTCCATATGGATATGTTTAGGAATAGAATGCACTTGAAAATCAGGTAGATTTACCGCAACCATGAATAACACTGAATTTGACAAAAGGAAGAAAGCCAGTGAGAGGGACTGAAATTAACACTTGAAGAAAGGAAGGGGTGGGGGGAAGGGAAATAAATCTTTACAGACCCTGTTCAATTGGAGACATTTTCAGCATGTAAACTGAGAGATTGTAGTCACCTCATGATAGGTGAAGAAAAGCAATAACCAATGATGAAGACTACTTCAGTTGATCATCATCAATATTTCAGTAAGTATGTGCATCATGCATTTGCACCATCTTTTGATCAGAGTACTATGTGACATAGTTGGTTTAAGAAGTGGCTGTTGGAAGTAATGTCATTGGAGGTTACCTTGATAAATGGGACTAGAAAAGTGCTAGTTCTGTTTAACCCAGGAGGTCTCTTAGTGATTAAGTTTCAAATACTCAGGCTAGGTCATGCTTGCTTCTTGAGTTTGTGCTCTGTGCAGACACTAGGAAACACTATTTAATGAACATGTTTTTGATAGCCAGGGGATAAGTGGATTCAGGAAGGAATAGATATAGCATTATAAAATAGAAGAATAACATAACATTTTATGAAAAATATTAAGTACAGAATGTGCTTTCTTACATTTGTAATTTCTCAAAGAGCAATACTGTAAAGAAAGTAAGTATAGCTAAGATATATAAGTAGTTTTTATTAAGAGTAAATCAGCATATCTTGAGTATAATTAGTGTTTTATAATATACTGAATTATACTCAATTGGGACACAGTTATATGTGCATTCACATATCTGTGTTTATTTCTCCATCCATACACATATTTATTTACAATAAATTCATCAATATATAAAATGTTTTAAAGGGCTCAATATAAAAATACTTGCATGCTGACATGTATTTTATAGTAATTACACTTGTTAGTGATTTAACATGTGAATGTTGCTTCCCTAATTACAATATTTCAATACATCCTGATTGATACTGTCTGCCTCGTGTGCATAAAGGGCACTGTTAGGACATTGCCTCTTTATTTATTTTCCAATAAGTCCATATGCTGTAATGCAAAAATTCTAGTTTTTTATAGACTTTCTACTAATATGCATGGCATACTTTTGTCTGTTTCCAAGCGCGGACTCTAGCTGGTATAAGGTGTCCATATTACCAGAGGATAATCTGCTTCCTGCACACCAATGGGATTCACTCAGACACCAGTTCTCTCACCTAAATGTACACTTTCCCCATCTTCTGCCATTGTGAACTTTATCCATTTGTTCAAAAATGATTTCTTTTTGCAGTTTCATTGGCTATTCACTCAAAAAAATTCTTCTCAGTTCCAAATGTGCTGTTTAAAAATCTGCTCGTACATATTTATTTATGCCAATATACATAGTATACCAAGGGTTTCTTACATAACAACTTAAAATTCTAAATAAATAAATAAATAGATAAATAAATAGGAAAGAAAGATGAAATTGAAGTGCACTTGCATTACCAAATACTACTCTGCATTTAGTTTATTTATAAGTATATTTTAGGAGTTTCTTTTTATCTTACTAAAGATTTGCCTAGTATATTAGTTATGTAAATATGTATGAATGTGTTTGTGTGTGTGTGTGTGTGTGTGTGTGTGTGTGTGTGTGTAGTTGGGTATGTCTACTGAACAAATATCTATCAATGCTGAATGTCAGAAATTCCTAGTTAAAAGCATCATCCTTACTTGAAGAGAAATTCACTTATAGATCAACTATTTTACTATTAAAAATTGGCACTTTTATTACTACTTTTCTTATAGTCTAGTACCAACTGAGATGCAATTGTCTATAGTATACCCTGTATATATAAGGTGCAACAATGTTCATGTCCTGAAAAATTCAGTAGTGTATGAAGCTTGCCGGGCCTTTTTTCTTGCCCAATGCAAGTAATATGTGGGTATCTACTTTGAACATCACTTTGCTTGCCATTAGAGTAATTGAAAGGAAAAATATTTGCTTCTCTTATTTTCAGCTCTTCACATTTCAGCTTTAGTTTCATTACATCACTGGCTTCTGCTAAACTTTTAGGTACTTGGATGAGGAATTTTCTTCTACTGACATTTTATCCCTTATCATCTTCCTTGTTTTTTTGTCTATAGAAAGTACTTGGTGTGTGTTTGTTGTACTGAGTTGAACAGATTAAACTTTAGCTGTGAAAGAATATAGAAATGGTTGTGTGTGTGTGTGTGTGTGTGTGTGTGTGTGTGTGTGTGTCTTAGTTAGGGTTTCTATTTTTGTTTCAAAATCTCCATGAACAAAAAACCAAGTTGAGGAGGAAAGGGTTTATTTGGTTTATGCTTTCATATAGATCTTCATCACAGAAGTCAATCAGGACTGGAACTCAAACAGGGCAGGCAATTGGAGGCAGGAGCTGATGTAGAGGCCGTGGAGGGGTGCTGCTTACTGATTTGGAGATGGGAGGGAAGTCTCCTACTGTTCACTGCTTTATATGCCAAGCTTACTGGTCTCCAAGTTTCTAGGGAGTCTCTTGACTGTCCCTCCCATCATGCCACAGAAACACAGCTATTTCTGATGTGCCCTACTATGTCCAGATTTGTGTGTGTTCTAGGGAGCCAAAATCAGGTCCTTACATTTCAATGGTAAGTGGTATAACTGCTGAACCATCTCCATGGCCTCTGAATGGAAATGTTTATAGTAAAGTAACATCCTCTTGTATGCTACGATGTATTTTGGTCATATATCTGTTATTGCATTTGCAAATAACTTGGATGACAATTTACTTTTTGTTTTCATCTTAATATTAAAACTCAAAACTAAGTGTGCTTGTTTGCCTTTTATGGCCTATTGTAGGCTTATTATTTCAAGCATATTTCTAACAGTTTTTCAACCCTTTAATGTGGTTTATGGGGGTTTACTACAGTGTCTATTCTTATTTTATAAAGCAACTGCGACTCTGATACATTTCCTATCCGGTCACTACAGTGATCCTTTGCCTCCTCATATATGAAGTTAAAGTCTTGTTTAAAATGTAAAACATTTATTTAAAATCAGTCTCCAGGTGTTTTAGTTTTTGCTCACAGTCACATCAGGGCATGTGAGCACAACTGAACCAATTATGAAATCATGTGTCACTTTATTGGCGATGAAAAATAGGCTAGACAATAATGTCATCAACTTCTCTAAGTACAGACATTCCATCAGCCTTAGGTAAAGAGTAAGTATCTTTAGGCATCCAGACTTGCTTAATGGCTGTCAGGTGTGCACTGAAAATTTGGTACTCCCTTAGGGGTTTGGTAAAAATCCATCAAGGTTAACACTGGTGTGCCTTTCAAGACACATAGATCATCTGGCATCATCCTCAGCTTGGTATCCTGTTGGACAGGCAGTTCAAGTATTGCGCAAAGCTTTGCTTGTACACAGAGGACATAGATGAACAATAAGCTTTTGCGTAGTCATCAAAGGTCTCCACTATTTTATTCTAAACAGATAAGTGAACACTTGCATCAGGGATAAAATGATATCATACTTTAATGGAAAAAAGACTCAAGATACTTAAAAAAAATACAGCATAAAAACTTCCCCCAATGTGAAGGGGCGGCACATATCTTTGGAGAAATTGGTCTATGCTAGCTAAACCTTAAGATGCACTTTCATAGTCATGCGCTCCTACATAAGTCAGAAGTCTTCCCTAATTTTTGAGACAATGAAGGTAGAATTTAAATGATCAAATAAGTGGGTTGGATTTTATGACAGAAAAAGTTGTATATATTAACTAAATATTAAACACAATTCCTTAAAAATGCCTAATCATGCATATCCATAAAATTTGTTAGGACTATGATATTGTTTGAATTCTATATTGGTTTAATTTTTTCTTTTGTTTTTGATATTATAACAAAATCATATCATTTACTTCTTTCCTTTCCTCCCACCAAATCGTCTCATATACCCCTTTCTTGCTTTTCAAACTCATGGCCTTTGCTTTTAATTAGTTCTTATTATCTGAATATATGTATATATACATAAACAATCCTAAATATAGTCTACTCTATCTGTATAATGTCAGTCATTTGTATATTTTCGGGGCTGTCCACTTGTTATTGGACAATACTGCTTTTATTTAAACAATAATCTACTCTAAATCTTTCTTTTGTGGTTTAATTATGCCCTATAAATGTAGACTTAAGTAGAACAGATTTATGTCAATGGCTAAATTTTTGAAAATACATAATTAACAAATATGCGATGAAAAGAGTAGAAAACCACTTGAATCTGTACTTCCATATTCTATAATACAGTTAATATTTTGTATTGTTAATTCTTGAAAAAAACTGCTGAAATTCATATTCTGTTTAATCACCATAACTCATAATGAAACTAATGTTCACAGGGCATAGGCAACTTGCCCAGCTGAATGAAAATAAAATCTGAAACTAAACTGTGTTGGTTAGTTTTAATTGCTAACTTGACACAATCTAGAATCACCTTGGAAATGGAGTCATGATGAAAAATTGTCAGGATCAGGTTGTCCTGTTGCTGTGACTGTGGAAATTTGTCTTGATAATGTTTATCGATGTTGGAAGACCAGCCTACTGGGTGACATATACCCAGGTGAGCATTATATATAGGGAAAAGTCTTTAAGAGAATGTAACCCTTGAGTACATGTTAAGGAAAGGCTCTGAAAGAAATTCTGCTCTTTAAAATTGAGATCATATTGTCAATTTTTAACATGAAGTTAAATCCATTTATAACTATAAAAGTTTAATTAATTTCCCAGAACAGTCTTTATCATTAGCAGTACTGCAGGCCAAATTGGACAGTCTACTTTTTTTCTTCATTTTTAAGTAGCTACATTTTAAAGTTGTGCATTTACCTACAATATTCTTGCACTCATGAAGCTTAGAATATGTTATCCTTCACATCTTCAAGTATTTGCTAAGTGACCCCTAGAGAGAAAACTGGGTGGCCCCGCCTTTGTGCATTTCCTAATTAGTCATTACATGTGTAGAATAGAACTTTTTGAAGCTGGACATCATGGCTCCTAACATCCCTTTTAGCTTATGTTTTATGATATTTAGCTGCTTTTACACTATATTGAAACCCTTACTGAAGAAATTAGAACTAACAACTGCCCTGAAGCAGTGGCTTCTAAGATTTCTGTATCAGGGCTCTTATTTTAAAATTTAGAATTTGCAGATAAATGTATTAATACATTGAAATTTTCCTAGAATGTTTTGTATTTTATATACATTGGTGTGATGGTGTCAGATAGCCTAGAACTAGACAGTTACAGGCAGTTGTGAGCTGCCATGTTGATTCTGGAAATGGAACCCAGTCCTCTGGAAGAGCAGCTGGTGCTCTTAACCACTGAGCCATCTCTCCAGGCCCCTAAATTCTTAGAACTTAACCTTTCTGTTTATGAACCATATGGATATTTAAGCATAACAGGTTTAGAACTATTGTTTTTGTTTTGTTGTTGTTGTTGTTGTTTTTCGAGACAGGGTTTCTCTGTGTAGTCCTGGCTGTCCTGGAACTCACTTTGTAGACCAGGCTGGCCTCGAACTCAGAAATCCGCCTGCCTCTGCTTCCCAAGTGCTGAGATTAAAGGCGTGCATCACCACCACCTAGCTTTTTTTTTTTTTTTTTTTTTTTTTTTTTTAGAACTGCTGTTTCTTTAAATCAAAAGTTTGGTTATTTATTTGCTTTAACAGTGGCTGCAGTATCCACAGACACAGAAGTTTTCATCCACATTATCTGCTTTCCTTTAACAAAAGAAATGAACTGTCCTTGAATAAGAAATTGGTTCGGTGGACATTACTGTTTTGTTTTTCTCCTTTAAGTTTGATTCAGAAGTTACCTTTAGAGGTTCTTCTTCTCTCAATGGTTAGATGATGATCTTTTGAAAAGTCAATTATAAATATGGGGAATATAAGAAGCTACATTACAGCTCTCCAATTGGATTGCCATTCTTCATGCTTCATTTGGATATAAAGGAAGCAAAATATTTATGTCAAAGTAAAAGTCTTGATAAAGCTTTTAGGACTTCACTTAGTGCACTCCAGCCTCCTAGGTTTGGCTCCATCCTCTGTGGCTCAAAATAGCTAACAAATGGCTTTCTAGCACCACTTGAGTTTTTATTGTATTTCTATTCGGCTTGTTGGCATGCACACTACAGGGAAATGACATCATATCTATTAAGTCTTTCTCATTAAGCAAGTTTTTAAGATTTTTCTCTGTTAGAGATACTTTTCTTTAATTTGTAATGTACACCTAGGGAACTGCAAGTCAAAACTGCAAATTAAAATAGTTTCAAAGATTTGAAGTATTAAAAAGTCAAAAATATATCTAGGAGAAATATTTAATGTGGAACACGAATTTGAATGGAATTATGTCTTGGTATGTTTGTTCGTAACCTCTGAATGTTTTCCACTATTAGACTTTTCTACTCTATGAGCCTATAGGCATCTCAGAGGAATCTTCTAAAAAAAGACAAACAAACAAACAAACAAACAAACAAACCTTACACTGTTCCTCTTGAAGAATCTATGAAGATTCAAGGTTTAAATAAGAGTACGTTTCTAGGATACAAAGAGAGCAATTCATTTTTCATGATATTAGATAGCAAGACACTTGAGACAGCAGGCTTTTTGGGGTCACATGAGAATTTCAGGAATGGGGTGTTCACTAGAGAACTGAAGATGGCTTTCTAAAGATTGGAGAATGTCCTTCAGTGAGTGAGTGTGCTCACATACTCCCTTACTTGATACATGTTCAAGAGTTATTTTTTTAATTTCAAGAGATTTGAAATTAAAAGACATTCATTTGAGTCATCATTGGGGTGGAATTATTAGAAAGATAAAATACAAAGAGGGGAAAAGTTATTTCTGAATAATTATCACAGAATCCATGGGAAATTTTTCAGAATTTAAAAAACAAGACATCTATCTCAACCCATTGTAACAGGTATGACCCAGAATGAAAGAATTCTACCAATGATTTTATTGCACTCGTATTTTTGACCCCCTTAGTGGTTTTTTTTGGCCTTAGGTTTGTGGCTTCTTTGTTTTTCTGCCCTCATGGAGATAACTATCGGTTCTGTACAGTAGAGAGAATTGTCTACATTGTCATGATTTTGGTTTTAAGTGAAGAGTTTGTTAATAATTTTGTAAAACAAAGTAAAAGATAAAAGAAAAAGTATTGAGAGATAGATGATAGACAGATAATAGACAGAAAGCCAAATAAGTAGATATCTAGATGATTACTATCTAGCAATACATGAAATTGGTCACTTGAAACATTTTTCAGGAAGTGACCATAGATATCCTTTAATGCAACCAGCTATAATTTTCTATCAGAGAGTCCCAGGGAGAGCAGTGCATTCTCTTGAATGAGACTTCTAAAAGGAACCACAAATAACAGTAGGATGCTAACATCATTAAATTGGGCCTTATAAACACTCATTCTGGACCAAGAAAGCCCCTTTGCGGAAGCCAGCTGGAGCTCCCCAGTCCCAGGGAACATCCACTTGCATGAGGTTTCCAAGTCAAAGAACACTAGCAACAGAGACAACGTCACCAAATCTGGCACGTTCAAAACCCAGCAGAAACGGGGTGAGGAGGATGAGACAGTCAATTGGAGTTTCCAGTTGAACTTTCTCTTCATTGCATGAGCTTCCACAGCTGAACCTGTGATTGTTCTTTCTCACTGTAGTTCTTACCTCTCATGGTAATTTGGCAGAAATATTTTACTTTTAACTTGTCCTCAAGGATACACTGTTTTTACTCATCTGTGTACCGGTTCTCTTTCCTTTCTGTCACATAGTTAGCAAAGGCAACTAGACAAGGGTTCTTGCTTCTAAAGGACAGAGGAACCTTCTTCTTCTTTTTTTTTGTTTTTTTTCCTTTTCTTTTTATTATTTTCTATATTCTTGGTTTACAATCCAAAGGCTTTCCCCTTTCCAGTTTCCCCCCTCACCATATATCCCATAAGTCCTCTTCTCCCCCCCATTCCCCAATCATCTCCCTTCCCACCATTTCTCTGTTCTGGCACTCTCTTACAAAACTGGATTTAGTCTTTTCTGGACCAGGGTCCTCTCCATCCCTTTTCTTGGGAATATTTTGCTTAGCTAATTGTGTCTTGAGTATTCAGAGCTTCTGGGCTCATTAATATCCAGTGATTATCAGTGATTGCAATTCATGTGTATTCCTTTGTGATTAGGTTGACTCACTTAGGATGATATTTTCCAGATCCAACCATTTGCCTACAAATTGTATGAATTCATTATTTTTAATTGCTGAGTAGTATTCCATTGTATAAATATACCACATTTTCTGTATCCATTCCTCTGTTGAGGGACATCTGGGTTCTTTCCAGCTTCTGGCTATTATAAATAAGGCTGCTATGAACGCAACATCATTAGCCATCAGGGAAATGCAAATCAAAACAACCCTGAGATTCCACCTCACACCAGTCAGAATGGCTAAGATTAAAAACTCAAGAGACAACAGGTGCTGGCGAGGATGTGGAGAAAGAGGAACACTCCTCCATTGTTGGTGGGATTGCAAGATGATACAACCACTCTGGAAATCAGTCTGGTGGTTCCTCAGAAAATTGGGCATGTCACTTCCAGAGGACCCTGGCATACCACTCCTGGGCATATATCCAGAGGATTCCTCTGCATACAATAAAGACACATGCTCCACTATGTTTATAGCAGCCTTATTTTTAATAGCCAGAATAATTAACTTGGTTACATCATTTTCCAAGACACAATAGATAGCATATAAGAAAACTCAATCTGTCTGATGACTGTTCCAGGTAAATAAATTATTAAATAGTAATGAGAATATATAGAGCAATTGATAATTCTGTACTTTAGACAGAAAAGAGAAATCAAATGGGACATGTACATTCAGTCTTTATGATTAAATAATCTTCATTTTCTTAAGGTAGAAAATGTATATCAAATTACTGACAATTATCTATCAAAATTTAGTTAAGTTTTTTAAACTTTAAAACTAAAGTTTTAATGACCTAGAAAATGACCATGTAATTTATATCTTTCAAATGAGTATATATCATTAAACTAAAAACCATATAGTAGAGAGAGAAAAAGGACATATTCCTGTTCTAATTGCTAAGCTGGAGTTCTCAATAGTTACCCTTCAAACAGAAAAGAAATTAAAATTTAAAAATTCATTCCCTGACCAATACCACTTTGAAAACCTACAGATGAACCACAAACAAAATGAAAGCTATTCATTGTCTCTGAAGAGCAGTCTCTAATATAAATAAGTGATGGTTTTTAACCTTTATTTTCAATATGTGTATGATATATTCAGAAATCAAGGCTTGAAGCAGAAAGTTGTCTCTGAGCACCACAGAATGTTTTTTACCCAGAATCCTTCCCAACGGGATTCTCAGAGTGTACCCTGCACAAAAACCATTTTCTATGTATTGATATGTGCTTAACTTGTGCCTTTATTTGTGCATGAGAAGGTAACTTTAGAAAAGAATTAACTCAGCTTCTTCCATTATCATTTAAACACAGTTGCCATTTACAATTGATAACTGAGATTAATAACTACATAGAATGTTTATGTTACTTTATAAAATTACATGAAAAAATGTATCTCAAACATAAATATATGCAAACAAACACTGGTTAGCTCATACGTATTCAGGTATGGATACAATCTTTATATGTCCCTTTAAGTGAAGTCATTGACAAATAAAAACGCACATTGTCTTCAAAAATTTGTGGCTTTGGGAGATGGCTCAGCAACTGAAGTGCTTGCCTTACAGGTGTGAGGAACAGAATTCAGATCCTCAGAACCCATTTGACATCAGGGGTGTGTCATGGCCCTTCTATGATCACAAGATGCAGAAGACAGAGTAAACTGGCTATCCACACCAGCAAACAGTAGAAACTGTGATCTCTGGCATCCATGAGAAATTCGGTCTCTCAGAGGGCAGCCATGTTAGGTCCTATCTATATGCACACCATAGCATCAGTAATAGTGTCAGGTCTTATAGCCTCCCTTGAACTGGATCCCAATTTGAGCCCATCACTGAGCCTCCTTTCCTTCAGTCTATTTTCCATATTTCTCCCTGTAGTTCTTTTAGACAGGGACAATTCTTGGTCAGAGGTTTTGACTGTGAGATGGTAACCCCATCCCTCCACTTGATGCCTGTTTTTCTACTGGAGGTGGGCTCTACAAGTTCCCTTTTCCTACTGTTGGGTATTTTATCTAAGGTCCCTCCCTCTGTGTCCTAAGAGTCTCTCACCTCTCAGGTCTTTGGTACATTCTTGAGTGTCCCCTACCTCCTACCTCCCAAGTTTCCCTGTTTCCATTCTTGCTGCTGACCTTCTGGGCTTCATTCCTGTTTCCCCTTCCACCAATACCTGATCATGTTCTCCTTTTCCCCTCCCTGTCCCCTCTCCCACCCAGCACTCTACCTCCCTCTGACCCCCTCCCCATAATTGCTTTCTTCTCCCTCCCAAGTGGGATTGAGGAATCCTCAATTGGGCCCTTCAGCTTGTTAACCTTCTTGAATTCTATGAATTATATCCTCAGTATTCTGAACTTTTTTGGCAATATCCACTTATTAATGAGTACATACCATGCATGTCCTTTTCAGTGTGAGTAATCTCACTCAGAATGATATTTTTTAGTTCCATTCATTTGCCTGAAAAAACTCATGAGCTCATAAAGTTTTCAAAATAAGAAATTTTCTACTTAGGCATTACGCTTGTAAACATATGAAAGTAAGTATAATAATTAAAACCAGGCAACTGGCCTTGTCATAATAATGAAACTACAGGCCATGTTTACTTTTGTTGGATAGTTTAGGGACATTTGACCATTTACATAGATTCTGATGAGCATCACCATAAATAAGATATAGATCTGAATCAGCCTAAAACATTCTCATGATTTTCTCTATAGCACTGCCCCTCCCCCTTCTTAAATCCTGGCCATAACTAACTTCATCTCTGCTACAAATTTGTTTTATAGAGAATTTTATATAAATGGCATCATATGGCATATAATTTTAGATATTTTTTATTTCATTCAGTACTATGCCCTTAATATACATTCATGTTCATAATCTTATCAATATTTTGTTCCTTTTTAATTAAAATATAATTACATGGTTTTCCTCCATTTCCTTTCCTTCCTCCTGTTCCTCCCATGACCTCCCACACCTTTCCAAACTCCTGAGCTCCTCCATCCTATGTGTTATTGTTTTACACATACATGTACACACACACACACACACACACACACACACACAAAATATACAGATACAACCTGCATCCTGCAAGTCTGTTCAATATTTCATTAAATGATTTTAAACCTGACCACTTGATATCGCAAAGCCAAGCAGGGATCCCCTCCATGGAGAAGACTACTTCTCTTGCTCTTGGTACCCATTAGCTAACTGTCTGTGTTCTTTGTCAGTAGTGCAGGCTGTGAGTTTTCCTGCCTCTAAGTCAACATGTGTAGGCCAGGTGGTGTTTAGGCAGACTTATTGCTGAGGTAGCATGGGTAGAGATTCCCCGTTGTTTTTAGGAGACAAGATTTCAACAGCAGATCTCCTAACACTTGGGCTCTTCCAATACTGCCACCCCTTCCCCTTCTGTAATGCTCCCTGAGCCTTTGGTACAGGCATGTCTTGTAGATGTATCAACTAGGTCTGGTCACCCCAGAACAGTTGCTCTCTGCATTGTGACCAGTTGTGATTTTTCTGTAAATGTTTGTATCTGTTTGAAAGAGAAGCTTCCTTGGTACAAGTTTGGAATAATACTTATCTGTGTATATAAACGCAAATATTTAGAATGCAGTTAGGAATTAAGCTGACTTAGTACAGTGGTAGTAGTGTGTCTTCTCTAAGATGGACTGCAGTTGATATCCTCAGTATTACTCCTTTGAGGAAACTGATTTTCACTTTCTCTCTCTGTAGATATCATTTGTTCCTTGGTTAGGTGTGGGATTTTGTGCCCACTTCTGCTTCTCAGTCCTGGGATTTTGTCTGGCTTGAACCCATGCAGGTCAAGTACATGTTTGTCACGATCTCTGAGCTCTTGTTTGCATCGGTCCCTTTGTGTCTGCAATGCTTAGAGCCCTCCTCCAGCTCTTCCCACCTTCTCCTCTGCGTAGACCTTTGAACCTTAGGGAGAAGTGTTTTGTAACATCACATTGAGAGTTGAGTGGTCCAGTGACTGAACCTCTCTGCACTTTGTCCAGTTGTGGGTCTTTGTCCTAATCACTCTCCACCTATTGTTTAAAAAAAGAGCTTCTAAGCAGAATCTTTTGAGTGACACTCCCTTAGTGTCTCTGACACCTGCATCCACATGAGTTTCTTCCTGTTTTGGTACAGAAAAGGATGACACCTCCACCCACAATCAACCTCCCAAGTGGGATTTCCTCCCATGTATTTATAGCTTGTCAGAACTATCATCTGGTGACATTGTTTTTTTATAAACTTACCCTCAGGTGGATCTTTTATGTAAATTTTAAACTTGCTCATGTCATTTATTACAAAAAGACATTCCTGCATTTGATCCAATGTCTCTTTCAAGTTATACATTTTCATTTTCTTTGGTCAAAAATAAGTTCTATAAATATATACAGGTGTATGAAAGCATGAAACAGCTAGTGTATCGCATATGCTTTTACTCTAGTCTAGAGTGCTCATGAGCGCTCAAAGATCACCAGGAAGGATGACCATCACAGTACAACCTCCCCACCAAGGGCCCTCATATCGATCTCCTTTACACTTCTCTGTGTTGGGTAATTAATAAATAGCTCATTAGAGTGAGACTACAGATTGCCTTTTTGTTATTCCACTTTTTGCTGTTTTTGGAGTTAGACTGGTAAACAAAATTCTCCTTCTGCAGACCCAGCATCCTCATTGGTGGAATTACAACTGTGCACAACTATACCTAGATTTATTACTCTAGGGAAATATAATTTTTCAAGTGTGTAAGTCTAAAATTAAAAACTACCGAAATAATTCAAAAACATACCATTTAGTTCAGACTCTGGTGATACACATCTCACTGTTTATTCATAACTTCTGATTAACTGTGTTAATCAGAAGTATATCTCATGTTTATCATGTTCAAAGCCAAGCTCAGCAACTCTCTCCTAAGACTAAGTCACATTCAGCATTCTACAACTCGAAGCACAGATCTTCTACTCTATTATACACTTACCCAAGACTGATGTAGGAGGAAACTCCCATGTTTACCTATAGTATACTCAAGTATTGCAGATTTTGCACCTCAAATATCACTTAATGCAGACTTTCTTTTATTTTGAAAGTTGTGTGCAATCTTACCTGAATTCATAATTAGTTATCATAGTTTCTAGCATACAGATATTTGAATATACATTATATTTTATAATATATTTTAAAATATATATTTCATATTTTATTGTATGTAATATATTAACATCCTATTTTATATAAAATAGTACATGATTGAATATGTTTTAATGATATATTAAATAAGGTATATTAAATAATAAACTAAAATTTTTATACATTTTATACATCTCAAACTGTCACATCCATGGAAGATCCTGGGATGGACCCAAGTGAAGTAGTGAGGGAAGATACATAGAGACAGACAGACAGAAATCTGGGGTCAGGAGGTATGGAATCTCTGATGGTGAACAAGAAATCTTAGCATCCTGGATACATAAGTGAGTTTATTATTCAGAGTTGAATAGAGAAGTAGGCTTATTGCATATAGCCAGACAAGAAGGTAAAGTCATAATATACAGACAAGCAAGGATGTATGGTTATTTATATACAACTCAATCAAGGAGGCTGGCTTAACTTGTCTTTGTAAGTGCTTTCTGTATGTGAGCAGTCTTTAGGATGCACTTCCAGTGGGAAAAGTAACAGTGGACATTCTCTATACACTTGGACCAGTGGGAGGCTTTGTCATGACTCTGAGTCTCAAAACAAGGGGAAGGCTTTGTTATTTCTTCTAGGGTTTAAGGGTTTGGGTTCTTTGATATAGCCTGCTCATGCCAAAACATAATTACTCAGGATCTATAAACTCAGGGCATTCTCCCCTCCCTATATCACACATTCCAATCATTAATATATTGTACATCTTATTAACATGTCAGATATATTATAAATGACATGTCAATATATCAGTGCACAGTCAGGAATCAATTATTTTTCATAGGTATATTTGGACATAGATAATTGCCAACTCAATTCTGAATCCCAAATGGCTGACTCCCTATTCTGTTGTAGGCAGTCTTAGATATTTGCATGAAAAAATTCCCAGAGAAAGTGTTGGATTCTTTTGGTCCAAACTGCTTCAGATTTTGTGACTGACTTAGTAGTAGGGCCACAACAAGGTTACTCTTTTCTTTTGGCCCTGATAACTTTAGCATTATTGCTAAAGTTTGAATTTTGTTAGACTCCTTAGATTTGTAGGATGGATATGATACACAATGATACCATAATGCGTCTATATTTGGAGACAGGATATTTTGGAAGGTAAGATAAAGTAGAATGTGCAAGTGGGTTCTAATCCAGCACTACTGGTTTCCTTACAAGGAGAGAGAAATAGGACATGAACCCAGAGAAAGAAGTCAGTTGAGGAACTAGCGTGAAGGCATGCATGTGCACATTAAAGGAAGAGGCATCATACACTATTGCTGTCCTGATTAGATTTTTTGCGCCTCCAGATGTGTGAAGAACTTAATTTCCTTTGCTTAAAGCAGCTTGTCTGTGTGGCTACCTTAAGGGGGAACTCTGACAAATGAGCCAGAGCTTCTCGTCTGCCTACAGTCTTGGCTTTGAGATCTTAGCATGTTATATGACAAAACTAACTTAAGTCATTTATATCAACAAAATTTACATGTATGTATGTATGTATGTATGTATTTAGTGTGCATGTATATCTGGCGAGGGGTGTCACACATGCAACGATGCTCATACGGAGCTCAATGGGCAATGTGTAGGTTGTCAGCCTTAGTGGCAAGCACCCTTATCCTCAGAGACAGTCCAAGTATTTTTAGTAATGACAGAAGCCTTGATAGAGCTTCACAAAATTGTATATATAATACTTTATTTAATCCATATATCATCCCACAGGCATCACTATCTCCAGATCCCTTTTCTCCAATGACATTTTCTTGAGTCCTCTCAGTTCTTAAATAATGGTGTCTGGATTAAACCCAAGCATTTGATTCTCAAGTTTGTGAGTGTTGAGACAATTGTCTGAATAGTGCACAAAGTGTACAATGCGCAACTTGGAATTAGCTTCATCAAGAGTGGTTAACACAATAGGTTTCTTTCACCCACTCTCACCATGATGCTTAGAAGTGCATGTGTGGGGCTGTGTGTGACTCTGTAGCCTCTGGTGCCTCACTGAGACATTTGCAATCCATTGGAAGCAGACACCTCGTAGCAATAGTCTCCAAATGATGTTCATTAAGTGAAGCTTTCTTTGCTCACAACCTAAAATAATCTTGTTTTGCAGAAATAAACAAGAACTGTAGCCTGGGGGTTATTCAGGGAAGATTCCATCACAGAAAACAGCATGTGGAAGTTGTTAGTCTTTTTGCCTCTATGAGCTGTTATGATACCTTTTGTTTAAGATCCCAGCTGGGAAAACTCAATTTATCAGTAGTCTGTGTGCTGAACCCTAGATCTCGATGCTTCCTGTAATAAGCTGCTGTTAAAAACTGAAGGCAGCAGAATGAAGGTTAATATACTATCTGTTAACGGAGTATCCTCAGAGGGTCAAGGCAGAGCTTCTAATTGAGGTTTACTGGGTAAAACCTCTATTTCAAAGTCATTTTTAAAGGATTAGTGTGTGTGTGTGTGTGTGTGTGTGTGTGTGTGCACGCACGCGCATATGTGAATATGTATATGAATACTTATAAAGGCCAGAAGAGGGTGCTGGATCCCTGTAGCTAAAGGTGCAGCTGGTTGTGAGGTTTCCACACAGGTTCTGGGAACAGAACTTTGATCCTCTTCAAGAGCAGCAAAAGCTCTTAACCTTTGAGCCATTACTCCATGTTTTTGTCTGGTGGTCTATGTGAAGGTATCATTTCTTGTGTAATCATGAGCATTCTGTTCAAATTTCTGTTAATATTTGCATACGAATTTCATTAAAATTAATATTTGTAGAGAGTGGGTGTGGCAGTAGCCTCAAGCCTGGAGGCCTGCCAAGTCGGATGACTAAGCACCTGACTTTTCCTGCTCCTGAGTAGGCCACACCTTTCTTGGGCATTGCGCAGGCATAGACAATGACATGTGATCAGACCATTCTATGTGGACCAATCAGAGAAGACTGTGATGTGGACTGATGGGGTGGACTTGGGGAGGATATAAAAGGACTGCTCAAGAGGAGTGAAGGAAGGGGCTTTTTTCCCTGCATGTATGTTGCAAGGTTCCTGATTAAACCGCATTGAGAAGAACGCTGTGTGGTCGCTCTTTTCTGCTGGTCGGAGATAGTAGCGACAAATATTAAAAGTTTTTTAAAGTCTCAGAAATAGAGATTATTACAAAGACCACCAACACTAATTTATAGCCTTTACTTCACAGAGCAAATGTCCAGCAATACTACCCATGTAAGTCAATAACTTCTAATTGTTACTAAAAAATGTTTGTCAAACAGGTTTTATAGACTTTTACATTAGTGTGAGATTTGTAGTGAAGGGTAAGAATGCAGCAGTTCTCCATGTGTGTTCAAGAATGCAAAGAAAGTGCGTCAATTAAAAGAATAATATATATGTAGCAGATTTGCCAACACCTATGTGGTTTACAAATCAATAAATTTAAAAAAAATCTATATATTGACATTTGACCCTTTTAGAAAATCCCAAACGCACTCTATTTAGAAGGTAGTTTATACATTTTTGTTTGCTTTGTTGTCAACTATGTTTATTAGGTATCCAAGGAAGCCCTTTATATGTGGCTTTAGCAAATAAAAGTTCTAACAGCACTCCAATTTGAGGGCCACTTGTCTATTCCATT
The DNA here is from genome assembly GCA_964023405.1 of Apodemus agrarius. Taxonomy (NCBI): domain Eukaryota; kingdom Metazoa; phylum Chordata; class Mammalia; order Rodentia; family Muridae; genus Apodemus; species Apodemus agrarius. The sequence continues at coordinate 84,594,692 of OZ030011.1, forward strand.
CACCCTGACTTTCCTCAGTGGACAGACAATGGACCAGAACAGTGTTAGACAGTGTTTCTCAAAGACTTCTATAAACAACACAGGCATGCATATTTATTTGAAGTCATACAGGAAAGTGTTTTATATTTCATTTTGTTTCTTTTAGCAATGTGTTCAACAATACAGATAATTTATATTTTGAACAAATACATTTGCAATTATTGCTTAGAAAATTAAAGTCAAATTATAAGATTATTAGAAACATTTACTATTTAATGATGGCACACAAACTTGCAATGTCATAGAGACATTTTCCAATGTCTCAAATTTAAGGAAGCTGGAAACAAATGTTAGAAATGAGCTATGGTTTGAATGGATATGACATGTACATAAACTACCAGAAGCCTCCTTAATGACTAAGACTGAACTGTATAATTTAAATCCTGTTACTAAACAGACAAAATTGTAGTTGAGCATGTTCATGAAAGAATTGCGAATGTGTGAGTTCCATGGAGGTATAGACTCACCAGATCCAGGATTGCCTTGGAAGAGTTCAAGTCTCACACAACCTGATAGTGGGTTAGTGTGGAAGAAAAGCTTTCCTCGGATAGAAAATAAAATTTGATGGAATTCCAGGTAGTAAGTGTCATTTTTTAAAATAACCCCCGAAAAAGACAGAAATGTCTCTTACAGAAGACACAGAGCTCTTAAATCTTGTTTAGGGAAGAATTCTGCTTTCATCAGTTTAGATGCAAAAGTTTTCCAAAACCATGAACATAATTCATGTTAGAAGGAAGGGGAAAAGACAGACAGATATTTTTATTTTTCATACTGACATAAACGAAGTTCATGAGTCATCTGATGTTTGTGTGGGAGTGCTTTTTCATCACTAGGTAGTTGGGAGAAGCAAAAGTGTAAATATTGCCCCTCTTAAAATCCCTAAAGTTGGGAACTATGGTGGGTGGGAACTGGGAAAGGGGAAAGCCTTTGAAATGTAAACATAGAATATAGAAAATAAAAATAACTAAAAAAAAAAAAAAAAAAAAGAAAAAAAAAAAAAAAAAAAAAAAAAAAAAAAAAAAAAAAAAAAAAAAAAAAAAAAAAATCCCTAAAGTGGGTGGGGACCTCCATTCTTCTGTTGCCTCTTCTCTATCTCCACCAGACTCCTGAACCATATAGGCAAACTTCCCTTCCCCCAACCATGTTACCTGCTCTCTGAGTCCTTTGGATTAAGTCAAGCTGTCTTAAGCAGCCTGGCATCCTAAGGGGACATCCATTTTCCTGCCACTTCTATACCCAACTTCATTGGATTTGAGGCTACTGAACCATATAGATTTCAAGTCCAGAAACTTACAGCCCAAGGGTACCCACCAGAGGCCTGCCACACCAGGACTATAGGTTCATCTCCTTCCTAATACCTACTACAACAAGAAAATCCAGGGACCAAAACCATGCAGATGGCTAAAGGCTGTCAAATGAACATGATCAAGAGCCAGGGCAATCTGCTACCTCCAAAACATAGCTACCTTACTACCGCAAGTCCTGGATATCCTAACACAACTAAAACATAAGAAAATGACCTTAAATACAATCTTATAAAGGTAATAGAGGGTTTTAAAGTGCAAATGAATAAATCCTTTGACGAAATAGTGAGAAAATACAATAAAACAGATAGGGGTCTTTAAAGAGAAAATAAACCCCTTAAGGACATACAGGAAAATACAATTAAACAGGTGTAAGAAAGAAATAAAAATGTGCAAGACCTGAAAATGGAAATAGAAGCAATATAGAAAATACACACTGAGAGAATCCTGGAGATGGAAACCCTAGGGAAGGGAACAGGAGCAACAGATGCAAGGATCCCCAACAGAATGCAGGAGATGGACGAATCTCAGATGTAGAAGATACAACAGAAGAAACTGATAGATCAGTCAAAGAAAATGTTAAAGCTAAAAATTTAATGACACACAATATCTAGGAAATCTGAGATATCATGAAAAGACCTAATCTAAGAAAAATAGAAATAGAAGAGGTAAAAATCACCAGCTCTAATACCCAGAAAATACTCAATAAAATTGTAGAAAGAAAATTCTCTCAACCTAAAGAGATGCCAATAAAGAAATAAGGAGCTTATACAACTCTGGACTGGAAAAGAAAATCCTCTGAGCACATAATAATCAAAACACACAGTCTACAGAACAAAGAAAGGATATTAAAAGTGGCAAGGGAAAAAAGCCAGCTAACATACAAGGGCAGACCTATCTGAAATACACCAGACTTCTCAACAAAGAGTCTAAAAGCTAGAAGTCCCCAGATAGATATTCTGCAGCCTCTAAAAAACCACAGGTGCCAATATAGTCTTCAATATCAATCAAATCTCTCTATCACCATGGATGGAGAAAACAAGATCTTTCAATACAAATCCAAATTCAAACAATATCAAGGCACAAATCTAGACTTATAGAAAATATTAGAAGGAAAACTCTAACCCAAGAAGGATAACTACATGCAAGAAAACACAGGAAATAAATAATTCCATACCAGTAAAACAAGAAAAGCATTCTCTCTCTCTCTCTCTCTCTCTCTTCCCATGCATGCACAAGATGCATGATGCACACATGCATGCACACACACACACACACACACATAAACACCACAAACATGAAAATTACAGGAAATAACAATGACTAGTCATTAATATCTCTCAACATCAATGGACTCAATTCCCCAATAAAAATACACAGGCCAACAGAATGGTTGAGAAAACAGGATCCATCATTCTGTTGTATATGAGAAGCACAACTTAGCCATAAGTGAAGACATTACCTCAGAGCAAAGGCCTGGAAGCATTTTTTAAGCAAAAGGACCCAAGAAACAAGTTTGAGTAGCCATCTTTACTGTCTAATAAAATAGACTTTCAACCGAAATTATTCAAAAGAGACAGAGAAAGACACTTCATACTCATCAAAAGAAAAATCTACCAAGATGATATCTCAATTCTGAACATCTATGCCCCAAACACAAGGGCACCCACATTTGTAAAATAAACATTCCTAAAGCTTAAATTTCAGTCCATTCCTACACATTAATAGTGGGAGACTTCAACAACTCACTCTCATCTACTGACAGAACATCCAGACAAAAACAAAATAGACAAATAATGAACCTAATAGACATTATTAATCAAATGGACCTAAAAGACATCTACAGAATATTTCACCCAAACACAAAAGGATATAACCTCTTCTTAGCACCCCCTGGATCTTTCTCCAAAATTGATCACAGTGGGTCATAAAGCAAGCCTCAATAGATACAAGAAAATTGAAATAACACTTTGTATCTTATCAGACCACCATGGATTAAAGCTGGACTTCAACAACAGCAGAAACACTAGAAAGTCTACACACTCTTGGAAATTAAACAACTCTACTCAATGATCTCTGGGTCAGTGAAGAAATAAAGAAAGAAACTGAAGACTTAAATGAAAGTTCTGTTCAGGAATTTTTCATCTGTGACAATGCATTTGAGGCTATTACCCACTTTTTCTTCTAAATGATTTAATGATTTAGTGTCTCTGGTTTTATGTGGAGGTCCTTGATCCACTTTGACTTGAGCTTTGTACAAGGTGATAAATATGGATCAATTTGCATTCCTCTAGATGCAGACCTCCAGTTAGGCTAACTCCTTTTGTTGAGGATGCTTTCTTTTTCCACTCTATGGTTATGGCTTCTTTGTCAAAGATCAAGTGTCCATAGGTGTGTGGGTTTATTTCTGGGTTTTAAACTCTATTCCAGTGATCAATCTGTCTGTCTCTGTAGCAATACATGCAGTTTTTTTTTATCACTATTGCTCCATAGTACAGCTTGAAGTCAGGAATGGTGATTCCCCCGGAAGTTCTCTTATTGTTGAAAGGTATTTTCAATATCTTAGGGCTTAAGTTTTTCCATATGAAGTTGAGGATTGCTCTGAAGAATTGTGTTGAAGCTTTGGCGGTGATTGAATTGAATCTGTAGATTGATTTTGGTAAGATGACTATTTGTACTTTGATAATCCTATATATTCATGAGCATGGGAGATCTTTCCCATTTCTCAGGTCTATGCTTTCTTTCTTCAGAGCCTTGAAGGTCTTGTCATACAGATCTTTCACTTGCTTGGTTAGAGTTACACCAAGATATTTTATATTATTTGTGGCTATTGTGCATGTAGTTGTTTCCCTAATTCTTTCTCAGCTTGTTTATCATTTGTGTAAAGGGAGTCTACTGATTTGTTTGAGATTGTTAGAACTGGTAGAACTTTGGGGGTTGCTTATGTATACTATCATATCATTCTCAGGTAGTGATACCTTGAGTTCTTCCTTTCCAATTTGTATATCCTTGATCTCATTTTGTTGTCTAATTGCTCTTGCTCAAACTGTTAATATTATTGTGAATAGATAGTGAGTGGGCAGTTTTGTCTAGTGCCTGATTTTAGAGGTGTTGTGTTGTGGATAGCCCTGGGCTCATACTTTGATGTTAATTCCACTCCTCAGAGGGGCTGCAGATGAGGAGTTCCCTTGTGAACTGTCTCCCCACCTTGACTTTTCAAATAAAGGCTTGAGCCAATGATTGGGCAGGAGGAAAGTGGGAGGAGCAGAGTCTAGGGGAGGAGTTACGGGGTATAAAACAGGAGGAGGAGGAGCAACGGCAGGGGAGGGAAGAAACGAAGAGAAGAAACGGGGAGAGAGAAACGGTTAAAGAGAACCGGAGAGGTGGCCGGGAGAGAAGCTCGGGGCCTAGAGAAACTGCAAGTTGTATGGGATAAAATAGATTGAAACAGAGTAGTAGAGTGGGAGGCCTGCCCAGTCTAGGCTTGTAGCTTGTTTTGTTAACAACTGAGTTGAGCTTTCTTTTACCGGGGAACTGGGTTGGATACTTAGTAGCAACAAAATGGCTGCCCAACTTATTGTTTAGAACCTAACAAACCTGAGATAAAACGTTAGCTGCCTGAGAAGCCCTGAACGGCTCAGACAGCAGATAGAAAGGGTTCCGGACCAGGTAATTCATTAATATAAGAGGGATATATAGCATCTTGATAACTAAAGATGAGTAGAACAATGAAGACTGTTTTGGCTCTACGTGATAATATTTTGAGTGATTTGACAGGAATGGATTTAGAGGAAAAAGTCATTGGTATTGCAGTACTTATTCTCTTGATTTACTATGTCATCTCAAGAGTCCTAGACAAAAAATTCCTTGCCGTAGAAAAGAAATTACAAGTAACACTAGAAATAAAGGTTCGGGATTTCATAGGTAAAAATAAGGCAGATGCTGGAATATTAGAATTACAATACAAAGAGAAGCTAAGATTATGGAAGCAAGGTTTAGAACAGAAGATACAGGAAATTATAGAACAGAATAAGAGACAGAAGGAGGAGAATGAAGGTAGGAGACAGGAGTTAGAAAAGATGTTGGAACAAAGGATGCAGCAGTTAGAAACACTAGAATTGAAGACCCAGGAAATTATAGAACAGAATAAGAGACAGAAGGAGGAGAATGAAGGTAGGAGACAGGAGTTAGAAAAGATGCTGGAACAAAGGATGCAGCAGTTAGGAACACTAGAATTGAAGACCCAGGAAATTATAGAACAGAATAAGAGACAGAAGGAGGAGAATGAAGGTAGGAGACAGGAGTTAGAAAAGGTGTTGGAACAAAGGATGCAGCAGTTAGAAACACTAGAATTGAAGACCCAGGAAATTATAGAACAGAATAAGAGACAGAAGGAGGAGAATGAAGGTAGGAGACAGGAGTTAGAAAAGATGCTGGAACAAAGGATGCAGCAGTTAGGAACACTAGAATTGAAGACCCAGGAAATTATAGAACAGAATAAGAGACAGAAGGAGGAGAATGAAGGTAGGAGACAGGAGTTAGAAAAGATGTTAGAACAAAGGATGCAGCAGTTCGAAACACTAGAACTAAAGACCCAGGAAATTATAGAACAGAATAAGAGACAGAAGGAGGAGAATGAAGGTAGGAGACAGGAGTTAGAAAAGATGCTGGAACAAAGGATGCAGCAGTTAGAAACACTAGAATTGAAGACCCAGGAAATTATAGAACAGAATAAGAGACAGAAGGAGGAGAATGAAGGTGTGAGACAGGAGTTAGAAAAGATGTTAGAACAAAGGATGCAGCAGTTAGGAACACTAGAATTGAAGACCCAGGAAATTATAGAACAGAATAAGAGACAGAAGGAGGAGAATGAAGGTGGGAGACAGGAGTTAGAAAAGATGCTAGAACAAAGGATGCAGCAGTTCGAAACACTAGAATTGAAGACCCAGAAAATTATAGAACAGAATAAGAGACAGAAGGAGGAGAATGAAAGCAGGAGACAGGAGTTAGAAAGGATGCTGGAACAAAGGATGCAGCAGTTCAAAACACTGGAATCAAAGACCCAGGAAATTATAGAACAGAATAAGAGACAGAAGGAGGAGAATGAAGGTGTGAGACAGGAGTTAGAAAAGATGCTAGAACAAAGGATGCAGCAGTTCACAGATCAGACTGAGCAGCAGAGAGAAAAAAATGAGGATTGGAAGCTAGACTTGGAGAATAACCTTTTAAAATTAATCAATCAGAATAAAATAGACAGTAGACTATCAGAATTGCAATATAAAGAAAAGATCAAAATTTGGAGGCAGAACCTTGAACAGAAAATACAGGAACTCAAGGAAAAGGAAAATACTCAGGGAGGGATAGAAGATAAAAGTAGAGAAAGCCAACCAAAAGTTATTAAAAAAACATTTTTTAAATGCCAATGAACAAAACACCACAGCTGCTGAAAGACATTGGACTGTGGAACGAACTATTGAACTAAACCAGCCTGTTTACATTAAGGATATTCTAACATCAGAATGGAGAATGGGAAATGTGTTACGCTGGGGGAGGGGCTATGCCTATGTTTCCACAGGAAAAGAAAAGCTGTGGGTCCCTTCCAAGCTGATAAAAATCAGACATGACAAAGGGAGACCTCCTGAGGACCTTGGCGACAGAGAAGAAAACGGAGACTAACACAGTCAACAAAATAGGTGATGTATATGTAGTAATGTTTATGTCTCTGTATATGGAGACAGCTCTGGAACTGGCTGAGACTAAAATGTCTATAAACAGCCATTAACACTTATTGGGTGTTATAAAACATCCTTTACCAGGACATGGATACACAGTTACATTTTAGTTTGACCAAGTGATCAAGCTAATCTGAGGAAAGGCAGTCAGATGTCTTTCTTTATTGATCTTCATTGGCCAATATGTGCCTCCTGCATGCTCTGTGTGAATGTCTTTACCTGTTTACTTGTTTAAGTTTTGTATACTATAGGGATGAAAGAAGAGAAAGACAGCTCTGAAAAGATTCACACACCAGGATGCTGAGATTTGGGACCTTCCATTCCAGCTTCACAATGGACTCTACTTCAACTACATCAAAGACTTGCTTCCAGAACTTTACTTGCCTCTCCAGCCTTTCAGAATGTCATGGTCAAGATGTCATCTGACATAGAGGCATGAACTTTCTCAAAACATAGTGACTGGAAGGCAAATAATGCCAGCTAGTTTTCAAAATTTCCCTTTGGGCCCCCAAATGGGAATTCTTCGCCCCAATTCAGCTGGAAGCAGACAGAAGACAATCATCGTCCCAGTTCCTTATGTGGGGTGGATGGTTATGGTTATTTTAGAAATTATAGATATGTTATAATTTTAGGGATACATCACAAATGTAGCTTTGGTCAGGGAGGGAACTAAAGAACTCAAACTCAGGGATTTCTACCTTTCTTTTCTTCTTCTCTATCCTTCTTTCTTAGGTAAAGGAGAAGTGGGTGGAAAAGAAAAAGGGGGATATAGTAATATCATAGAAATTATAGAAATAGACAAATAGGGATTGGTGAGAAAATGTATTTTTAAGCAAAAAATTACATAGCCAGATCTTACATTGGTAGAAGTCTTTATAATTGATGCAAAGCCTATTGGTTCAGAATTTAGTTGATGTAAACTTAAGGTTTTCATTAGTATGAATTTACTATTGATATAAAACTGGGATTAATATTGTTACTCCCATGTAGGCATTGTGCCTATATAACACATTTAAGAATACAAGGCTTAGACCCAGTCCTTCTATAACTGCTAGTATAAACTGCTTTTAGATGATTAAGTAATACAAGTTAAGGGCCAGATAGCAAACTCGTGGTTATGAATTAGTTAAAAGAGTGTTCCTGAGCTATTTTCATTAGAAACAGCCGAGAAGAGTCAAGGCTTAACAGTTCAGAGATGTCTTAGGTAGACAAATGGTCTTCAAAGGTGTCAGAAGTCCACAGAATATGTTTATTGACATTTATTTATTAATATTTGACTAGAGACCTGTCTGCTCCTGACAGCTCCCCTTTCTTGAATTCAAAGAAGAACTTGAGCATCAGTAGAGTTGCTTTAGTTGTGGTGAGACAGTCACCAGGCAAGAATTGCCTCATTTCATCTACAGACAAATACTGTCCAAAAAAGGACACACTGCGGAATAGTCGACTGATAATCTCTGCCAAGACAGAGTAATCAGCCCTTCAAAATTCTGCATTGCCAAGGTCTGTCAGATGATCCTGGGCCAGAAGGCTGAAGACTGACGCTCCAACGTTTTGGTGTATAGGGCCTGTCCAGGTGATCAGCGGTCTCTATAAATTAGCTAAGTTTTAGAAGCTATATTTTGTGCTTCTCATACTTTCAGGTAATATTAGTCATTCTTGGATTTCTGATGGGGTTGAAGACTAATAGTCTTATAGCCAGTCCAAGCTGGTTAGCATTTAGAAAGATAATACAGATTTGAGAGGATGGTTTTCAGATGGATTACAGTCTAAAGTGTACTTGAGTCAGGTGTAGAATTATAAGTCTTTTAAGTTCCAATAGATGACAGGGGTACTACTTAATTGATAAAAAATGATTGACTGGGTGTTAGGTCTATCCTGTATGCTATATATTACAAAATGGTAATAATTGTGCTCAATTGATGTCTGAGATAAAAGAGTCTTTTAATTGGACAGAAAGGGGGAAATGTTGTGGATAGCCCTGGGCTCATACTTTGATGTTAATTCCACTCCTCAGAGGGGCTGCAGATGAGGAGTTCCCTTGTGAACTGTCTCCCCACCTTGACTTTTCAAATAAAGGCTTGAGCCAATGATTGGGCAGGAGGAAAGTGGGAGGAGCAGAGTCTAGGGGAGGAGTTACGGGGTATAAAACAGGAGGAGGAGGAGCAACGGCAGGGGAGGGAAGAAACGAAGAGAAGAAACGGGGAGAGAGAAACGGTTAAAGAGAACCGGAGAGGCGGCTGGGAGAGAAGCTCGGGGCCTAGAGAAACTGCAAGTTGTATGGGATAAAATAGATTGAAACAGAGTAGTAGAGTGGGAGGCCTGCCCAGTCTAGGCTTGTAGCTTGTTTTGTTAACCACTGAGTTGAGCTTTCTTTTACCGGGGAACTGGGTTGGATACTTAGTAGCAACAGTGTTGCTTCAAGTTTTTCTTCATTTATTTTGATGTTGGTTTGATGTACTTTGCTTTTTTTTTTATATATATATTTAGGTGTGTTCCATGAATTCCTGATCTCTTTAAGACCTTTAACATAAAGGGCTGTTGTATTATGTCAAATGCCTTTTTAAATATCTAATGAGATTATGATGTGATTTTTTTCTTTGAAGTTTATGTTGATGGATTTTCATGAATTGAAGCATCCTTTCATCCCTGTTATGAAGTCTACCTGATCCTGGTGAATGATGATTTTGAAGTTTTCTTGGATTCAGATTACAAGAATTTTATATTACCAAGTCAAATTGTTCTGAGGTTCTCTTTCTTTATTGGGTCTTTGTGTGATTTAGATATCAGAGTATCTATAGCTTCATAGAATAAATTATGTAGTGTTCATTTTGTTCCTATTTGGTGGAATATTTTGAGGAGAATTGATATTAGCTCTCTTTTGAAGGTCTGATAGAATTCTGAACTGAAACCATCTGGCCCTGTGCTGTTTTTAGTTGGGAAGTTTTAATGACTGCTTCTATTTCCTAAGGGGTTACAGTAGTATTTAGATACTTTACTTGATCTTGTTTTAAATTTGGTGCATGGTATTTGTCTAGAAAATAATCCATTTCATCTAGATTTTCCTGTTTTGTTGAGATAGGGCTTTGTAGTAAGATCTGATGAGTTTCTTGAATTTCCTCAGTTTCTTTTGTTGTGTTTCTCTTTCCATTTCTCATTTTGTTAATTTGTATACTGTCTTACTATTTTCTTGATTTTCTCAAAGAACCAGCTCTTGGTTTTGTTGATTCTTTGTATTGATTTCATTGTTTCTAATTGGTTGATTTCAGCCATGATTTGCCTATTTCCTGCCGCCTACTCCTCTTGCACTTGTTTGCTTCTTTTTGTTCTAGAGCTTTCCCGTGTGTTGTTAAGTTGCTAGTGTAGAGTCTCTCCAATTTTTTAATGAAGTGAGTCAGTGCTGTGAATCTTCCTCTTAATACTGCATTCATTGTGTCCCATAAGTTTGGGTATGCTGTGCTTTCATTTTCATTTAATTGTATAAAGCCTTTTATTTCTTCCCCGACCAACTTACCATTGAGTATATAGTTCTATTTCCATGTGTATGTGAGATTTCTCTTGTTTTTGTTGTTATTGAAGTCCAGCCTTAATCTATGGTGATCTGATAGAATGTGTGGGATATTTCAAATTTCTTGTATCTGCTGAGGCTTGTTTTAGGACTGATTATATGGTCATTTTTGGAAAAGGTTCCCAGACGTGCAGAGAAGGTGTATACTTTTGTTTTGGGGTGAAATGTTCTATAGATATCTTTTAAATCCATTTGGTTCATAACTTCTGTTAGTTTCACTGTGTCTCTGTTCAGTTTCTGTTTCAATGACCTGTCCATTGCTGTCAGTTGAAGTTTTCCAGTATTGCTGTGTGGAGTTCAATGTGTGTTTTGGGTTCAAATAAAGCTTCTTTTAAGAATATGTGTGCCCTTGCATTTGGAGCACAGATTTTCAGAATTGACGTTTCATCTTGGTGGATTTTTCCTTTAATGAATATGAAGTATCTTTTCCCATTTCTTTTGATTACTTTTGGTTGGAAATCTATTTTATTGGATATTAGAATGACAACTGCAGGTTGTTTCCTGAGATTGTTTGCTTGGACATTTTATACTGAGGTAGCATCAGTCTCTGTTGGTGAGTTGTGATTCTTGTATGAATCAAAACAATGGATCCTGTTTTCTTATCAAGTCTGTTAGCCCATGTCTTTTTATTAGGGATTTGAGTCTGTTGTTTCTGAGAGATAGTAAAGACCAGGGATTATTGGTTCCTGCTGCTTTTGTTGTTGGAGGTGGTATTATATGTGTGTGTCTGTGTGTGTGTGTGTGTGTGTGTGTGTGTGTGATTCTCTTCTGTGTTTGTTGTGAAATGATTAATGTCTTGTGTTTTAATGGGTGGAGTTATCCTCTGTGTTGTGTTCTGCTTCTAGTTGCCTTTGTATAAATACTGTTTAAACTTGGTTTTGTCATGGAATAACTGAGTGAGATGCTGGCCTTGTATTTGTGATCTCTTAGGGTCTGCATGATATTGATTTGACTTTTCATTTCTCTCTTGAGAAATCTGGTGTAATTCTGATAGGTCTGCCTTTATATGTTACTTGTCCTTTTTTCCTTACAGTTTTTAATATTCTTTCTTTGTTCTATACATTTGGTAATTTTGTTATTATATGGTGGAAAGGTTTTCTTGCTGGTCAAATCTATTTGGTGTTCTGTATATTTCATGTATGTTTATGCTTGTCTCTTTTTTAGCTTAGGAACTTTTCTTCTATGATTTATTTTATATATATATATTTTAATTTTTATTTTCTATGTTCTATGTTTACATTCCAAAGGCTTTCCCCTTTCCCAGTTCCCACCCACCATAGTTCCCATAGTTCCTCTCCCCCCCCAACTGTTCCCCAATCATTCCCCCTCCCCCCTCGGTTTCTTTACTAAACTGGATGCAATCTTTAAAGGCCCAGGGTCCTCTCCTTTCTTCTTCTTGGGAATCATTTGACTTGCTATTTGTGTCTTGAGTATTTAGGGCTTCTGGGCTCATTAATATCCACTTATCAGTGATTGCATTTCATGTGCATTCTTTTGTGATTGGGTTAATTCACTCAGGATGATATTTTCCAGGTCTAACCATTTACCTACAAATTGCATGAATTCATTATTTTTAATTGCTGAGTAGTATTCCATTGTATAAATATACCACATTTTCTGTATCCATTCCTCCTTTGAGGGATATTTGGGCTCCTTCCAATTTCTGGCTATTATAAACAAGGCTGCTATAAACATAGTGGAGCATGTGTCCTTATTGCATGCAGGGGAAACCTCTGGGTATATGCCCAGGAGTGGTATGCCAGGGTCCTCTGGAAGTGATATGCCCAATTTTCTGAGGAACCGCCAAACTGATTTCCAGAGAGGTTTTACCATTTTGCAATCCCACCAACAGTGGAGGAGTGTTCCTCTTTCTCCACATCCTCGCCAGCACTTGTTGTCTCTTGAGTTTTTAATCTTAGCCATTCTGACTGGTGTGAGGTGGAATGTCAGGGTTGTTTTGATTTGCATTTCCCTGATGACTAATGATGTTGAACATCTTTTAAGGTGTTTCTCGGCCATCCGAATTTCTTCTGGTGAAAATTCTTTGTTTAGCTCTGTGCCCCATTTTTTGATAGGGTTATTTGATTCTTTGCGGTCTAGCTTCTTGAGTTCTTTGTATATATTGGATATTAGCCCTCTGTCGGATGTGGAGTTGGTGAAGATCTTTTCCCACTTTGTTGGTTGCCGTTTTGTCCTTCTGACAGTGTCCTTTGCTTTGCAGAAACTTTGTAATTTTATGAGGTCCCATTTGTCGATTCTTGATCTTAGAGCATAAGCTATTGGTGTTCTGTTCAGGAACTTTTCCCCTGTGCCCAAGTCCTCCAGGGTCTTCCCAAGTTTCTTTTCTAATAATTTCAGTGTGTCTGGTTTTATGTGGAGGTCCTTGATCCACTTGGAGTTGATCTTAGTGCAAAGAGATAAGAGTGGGTCAATTCGCATTCTTCTGCATGTTGACCTCCAGTTGAACCAGCACCATTTGTTGAAAAGGCTATCTTTATTCCACCGGATGGTCGTGGCTCCTTTATCAAAGATCAAGTGACCATAAGTCTGTGGGTTAATTTCTGGGTCTTCAATCCTATTCCATTGATCTGCTTGCCTGTTGCTATACCAATACCATGCAGTTTTTAACACAATTGCTCTGTAGTATTGCTTGAGGTCAGGGATATTGATTCCCCCAGAAGTCCTTTTATTGTTGAGAATAGTTTTAGCTATCCTGGGTTTTTTGTTGCTCCAGATGAATTTGAGAATTGCTCTTTCTAGATCTATGAAGAATTGAGTTGGGATTTTGATGGGGATCACATTGAATCTGTATATTGCTTTTGGCAAGATGGCCATTTTTACTATATTGATCCTGCCAATCCAGGAGCAAGAAATATTTTTCCATCTTCTGAGGTCTTCTTCGATTTCTTTCTTCAAGGACTTGAAGTTCCTGTTGTACAGATCTTTTGCTTGTTTGGTTAGAGTTACGCCAAGATACTTTATGTTGTTTGTGGCTATTGTGAAGGGTGTTATTTCCCTAATTTCTTTCTCAGCCTGCTTGTCCTTTGAGTACAAGAAGGCCACTGACTTGCTTGAGTTAATTTTATAACCTGCCACTTTGCTGAAGTTGTTTATCAGCTGTAGAAGTTCTCTGGTGGAGTTTTTTGGGTCGCTTAGGTAAACTATCATATCGTCTGCAAATAATGATAGTTTCACTTCTTCCTTTCCAATTTGTATCCCTTTGACTTCCTTATGTTGTCTAATTGCTCTTGCTAGAACTTCAAGTACTATATTGAAAAGATATGGAGAGAGAAGGCAGCCTTGTCTAGTCCCTGATTTTAGTGGGAATGCTTCAAGTTTCTCTCCATTTATTTTGATGTTGGCTACTGGTTTGCTGTAGATTGCTTTTACTATGTTTAGGTATGGGCCTTGAATTCCTGCTCTTTCCAAGACTTTTAGCATGAAAGGATGCTGAATTTTGTCGAATGCTTTTTCAGCATCTAATGAGATGACCATGTGGTTTTTTTCTTTCAGTTTGTTTATGTAGTGGATTACATTGATGGATTTCCATATATTGAACCATCCCTGCATCCCTGGGATGAAGCCTACTTGATCATGGTGGATGATCGTTTTAATGTGCTCTTGGATTCGGTTAGCAAGAATTTTATTTAGTATTTTTGCATCTATATTCATAAGAGAAATTGGCCTGTAGTTCTCTTTCTTTGTTGGATCTTTTTGTGGTTTAGGTATTAGCGTAATTGTGGCTTCGAAGAATGAGTTGGGCAGTGTCCCTTCTGTCTCTATTTTGTGGAATAGTTTGAAAAGTATTGGTGTTAAGTCTTCTTTGAAGGTCTGATAGAATTCTGCACTAAAACCATCTGGTCCCGTACTTTTTTTGGTTGGGAGGCTTTCTATAACCCCTTCTATTTCTTTAGGTGTTATGGGACTGTTTAGCTGATCTATTTGATGCTGATTTAATTTTGGTATTTGATATCTGTCTAGGAAATTGTCCATTTCCTCCAGATTCTCCAGTTGTTTTGAGTATAGACCTTTGTAGTAGGATCTGATGATCTTTTGAATTTCCTCAGTTTCTGTTGTTATGTCTCCCTTTTCATTTTTAATTTTGTTAATTTGTATACTGTCTCTGTGTCCTTTGGTTAGTCTGGCTAAGGGTTTATCTATCTTGTTGATTTTCTCAAAGAACCAGCTCCTGGTCTTGTTGATTCTTTGTATGGTTCTCTTTGTTTCTATTTGATTGATTTCAGCCCTGAGTTTGATGATTTCTTGTCTTCTACTCCTCCTGGGTGAATTAACTTGTTTTTCTTCCAGGGCTTTAAGGTGTGCCATTAAGCTGCTAGTATATGCTCTCTCCAGTTTCTTTTTGGATGCACTTAGAGCTATGAGTTTTCCTCTTAGCACTGCTTTCATTGTGTCCCATAGATTTGGGTAGGTTGTACCTTCATTTTCATTGAATTCTAAAAAGTCTTTGATTTCTTTTTTTATTTCTTCCTTAACCAAGGTGTCATTGAATAGAGTGTTGTTCAGTTTCCATGTGTATGTGGGCTTTCTGTTGTTTTTGTTGTTATTGAAGACCACTCTTACTCCATGGTGATATGATAGGAGGCATGGGATTAGCTCGATCTTCTTGTATTTGTTGAGATCTGTCTTGTGACCAATTATATGGTCTATTTTGGAGAAGGTACCATGTGGTGCTGAGAAAAAGGTATATTCTTTAGCTTTAGGATGAAATGTTCTATATATATCTGTTAAATCCAATTGGTCCAGAGTTTCAATTAGTTTCACTGTGTCCCTGTTTAGTTTCTGCTTTCCTGATCGGTCCATTGAGGAGAGTGGAGTGTTGAAGTCACCCACAATTATTGTGTTAGGTGTAATGTGTGCTTTAAGCTTTAGTAAGGTTTCTTTTACAAATGAGGGTGCCCTTGCATTTGGAGCATAGATGTTCAGTATTGAGAGCTCTTCTTGGTGGATTTTCCCTTTGGCCAGCAAGAAGTGACCTTCTGAGTCTCTTTTGATGATTTTAGGTTGGAAGTCAATTTTATCTGATATTAGAATGGCTACTCCAGCTTGTTTCCTGAGACCATTTGCTTGTAAAATTGTCTTCCAGCCTTTTACTCTAAGGCAGTGTTTGTCTTTAACACTGAGATGGGTTTCCTGTATGCAGCAAAATGTAGGGTCCTGTTTCCGTATCCAGTCTGTTAATCTATGTCTTTTTATTGGGGAATTGAGTCCATTGATGTTAAGAGATATTAAGGAATAGTAATTATTTCCTCCAGACATTTTTGAAATTATATTTATTTATTTTATTTATTTTTTTATATTCGAGAGGTTCCCTTCTTTTAGGTTTGATGAGAGGAGGTTTCTATCTTGTTTCTTCCCGGGTGTAGTTTCCGTCCTTGTCTTGGTGTTTTCCCCCTATTATCCTTTGTAGGGCTGGATTTGTGTAAAGATATAGTGCATATTTGGTTTTGTCATGGAATACCTTGATGTCTCCATCTATGGCGATTGAGAGCTTTGCTGGGTAAAGTAGTTTTGCCTGAAGTTTGTGTTCTCTTAGAGTTTGCATTATATCTGCCCAGGATCTTCTAGCTTTCATGGTCTCAGGTGAGAAGTCTGGTGTTATTCTGATAGGTCTTCCTTTATAAGTTACTTGGCCTTTTTCTCTTGCTGCCTTTAATATTCTTTCTTTGTGTAGTACATTTGGAGTTTTGATTATTATGTGACAGGATGTATTTCTGTTCTGATCCAGTCTGTTTGGGGTTCTGTATGCTTCTTGTATATTCATGGGCATCTCTCTCTTTAGGTTGGGGAAGTTTTCTTCCATAATTTTGTAGAAGATATTTGCTGGCCCTTTAACTTGTACATCTTCATTCTCGTCTATACCTATAATCCTTAGGTTTGGTCTTCTCATTGTGTCCTGGATTTCCTGGATGTTTTGGGTTACAGCCTTTTTGCATTTAGTATTTTCTTTGACTGTTGAATCAATGGTTCCTATGGTATCTTCGGCTTCTGATATTCTGTCTTCTATCTCTTGTATTCTATTGTTGATATTTGCATCTATGGCCCCTGATTTCTTCCCAAGGTTTTCTATCTCCAATGTTGTCTCCCTCTGCGATTTCTTAGTTGTTTCCACTTCTGTTTTTAGTACCTGGATGGATGTGCTCAGATCTTTCGCTTGCTTGATTGTGTTTTCATGTATTTCTTTAATAGATTTTTGTGTTTCCTCTTTCATAGCTTCTACTTGTTGGCCCACGTTCTTCTGTATTTCTTTAAGTGATTTTTGTCTTTCTTCCTTATTGTCTTCTTCTTTTTGATCCATCTTCTCCTGCATTTCTTGAAGTGATTTTTGTATTTGCCTTGTAAAGGCTTCTAACTTTTGATCCATTTTCTCCTCTATTTCTTTACGAGATTTTTCTATGTGTTCAGCTACCAGCATCCTGACCAGTGATTTTATATCCAAGTCTTGTTTTTCTGGTGTTTTGGGGTATCCAGGGCTTCCTGTTGTTGGCGAACTGGGTTCAGATGCTGTCATGTTGCCTTGATTTCTGTTTGTGACATTCCTTCATTTACCTTTTGCCATCTGGTTATTTCTGGTGTTAGTTGACCTTGTTGTCACTGGCTGGTGTTTGAATCTCCTGTGAGGCTGGGCTTACCTGTTGTTTCTCTACTGGTGGTTATGCGTGATTGCTGCTCAACGGGATCACGAGCTGGCTGCCACTAGCTGACTTTGTGCATGGCCTGAGGTCTCCGGGAAGTGTGGGGGAGTGCAGCAGAGCCTCGGCAGGTGCTGCTGGGCCTGCCTAGTAGGGAGAGCCTAGCAGATCCCCTCACGTGGTAGCCCCTGATGGAATCTGTCTACCTGTGCCTTTCCAGCTGTGTCCTGGTTGCAATATGGAGGCCTGCCGCTATCGCTGGTCCGGGGTCCTGGGGAGCTGGGTGGTTCCGGCTGCCTCGGTGCACGGCCTAAGCTCGCAGGGACTTGCTGCAGAGCCTAGGCGCCTGGGCCCGCCTCTGGGCAAGAGCTTAGCAGCTCTCCCTGCTCTTAGCCCCAGATGGAGTCTCTACCTGCGCCTTTCCAGCTGTGTCCTGGTTGCAATATGGAGGCCTGCCGCTATCGCTGGTCCGGGGTCCTGGGGAGCTGGGTGGATCCGGCTGCCTCGGTGCATGTCCTAAGCTAGCAGGGACGTGCTGCAGAGCCTAGGCGCCTGGGCCCGCCTCTGGGCGAGAGCTTAGCAGCTCTCCCTGCTCTAGCCCCAGACGGAGTCCCTACCTGCGCCTTTTCAGCTGTGTCCTGGTTGCAATATGGAGGCTTGCCTATCGCTGGTCCGGAGTCCTGGGGAGCTTCTTCTTCTATGATTTTATTGAAGGTATTTTCTGGCCCTTTGAACTGGGAATTTTCATCCTTTTTTTATTCCTGATTTTCTTAGGTTTGGTCTTTTCATTGTGTTATAAAATTTTCTGGATGTTTCAGGCTAGGAATTTTTCACCCTTTGTATTTTTCTTGACAGCGATTCAATATCTTCTATGATATTGTCTGAGATTCTCACTTGAATCTCTTATATTCTGTTGGTAATGTTTGTATCTGTAGCTCCTGATATCTTTCCTAGGTTTTCCATCTCCAGGATTGCCTCTGTTTGTGATTTCTTTATTGTTTCTAATTCCATTTTTAGGTCTTGGACTATTTGGTTCAATTCCTTCACCTATTTGATTGTATTTTCCTATATTTCTTTAATGATTCATTCCCTTTCTAAGGGCATCTACCTGTTTGCTTGTGTTTTCCTGTATTTCTTTAAGTGAGTTATTTATATTCTCTTTAAAAGCCTCTATCTCTTCATCAGATGGAATTTTAGGTTAGAATCTCGCTATTCAGGTGAGTTAGGATATCCAGGGCTTGCCGTGGTAGGAAAACTGAGTTCTGCTGATGTCATATTACATGGTCTTTTGTTGCTTTTGTTCTTGCTCTTGCCTCTAACCATATGGTTATCTATGATGTTAACTGGCTTGGGTGTTTTGGACTGAAGTAGGCCTCCTTGAAGACTGGTAGAGCTGTGTGACCTGGGTTAGTGCAGAACTCCTAAGAAGCAAGCAGTGCTGTCTTTGCAAGGGGGGCCTCCTGTGTCCCTGTCTTCTGTGTCCCCGTGTCCTTGTGTCCCAGGGCAGACTTCTTGGGAGACAGGCTGACTTTGGAGTCCAGGGGCAGATACATTGATCTATGTTCCAAGCACTCCTGTGTTCCTGGTTATTGCAGACTTCCTGGGAGACAAGTATGCTGTGGGGTCCTGTGGATTGGAGGGAGACTCACCAATCATTCTTTTTCATTGCTTTGTTAAAACAGGTTTGGTTTTAATTATATTTTATATATTTTTAAAATAGAGTGTCTGTTTAACTGCTGCTTTTTGTTTAAATGCCTATTTTCTTTCCAAGTCCTGAGCTCTCACTTGCTTCTTATTTTTAGTTAGCTAATGATGTATATCTGTCTCGTTAGTTTTGTCAGGTGTCTTTGGTTCTCATTTGTTTGCTGTTTCAATGCCTGATCACTTTGTTTCATGATTTTTACTTTTTGCTTTAACTGTTATTGGTTCTTTGTGAATTTCACATCATGCACCCTAATCCCACTCTTCATCCCCTTCCCACATTCCCGACTCTACCCTTGGGACTTCCCAGTAATAGAGGAAAAACTTTCTTGCTGTGGAAGCTTTAGCATGTCCCATGTGCCACAGTGTACACCTTTATTTTCTAGACTTCTCCACTTGCAAAGACCCATAGGTCTTGTTTGAGGCCTCTGGCTTCTGCTCACTATCAATACTGGAACATCTCTAGGACTCCTCTCACATATCCTCTTGTTGCCCTGCGTTGTTGAGATCCTATTGTTTTGCATCTGTAGAACTGGCTCCTTCAAGCACTCCAGTGTTCATTGAGGGGGTAGAGGTTGGGATAGGCCCATTCAAAACCCTAAATCTGAGCCCGAGAGGTATCTGAGCTGGTCAGCCTTCCAGCTGTCCTACACTCACAGGATCAGGGTGAGTTTTTCTGCCCTTTTTGGCTGGCCCAGCCACTGCTGCTGCCATCAAGAGGTGGAGCATGGTCTCCTGCTCATGCCCTAGTGGCTGGCTCATCCACACCCATGCCATCAGCGCCAACTCTATTGTGCTGTTAAGGCAAGATGTAGGACCTGCTCTCGAGTGCTACTACAGCAGGCAAGGGACAAGGGCCAGTCCTCTCAGTCTTGTGATCTTGGGACCAGTTATCCTACCTGTTTCCTGACATAGGTGACAAGGGACAAGGGAAGAAAGGAGGGCATTTTTCCCCTAATCTAGGCTACCACACAGCAGACAAGAGTCAGACTCAGCTCTCCATGTCCAGGGCCGTCTCTTCTGTACTGCCCAGGCAAAGTGAAGGGCCTGCTTTCCAGAGTGCTTCAGCAGAGGAGGGCAAAGTCCAGCTCTCCTGCTCTCATGATGCCAACCAAGGCTTGCTCTTTTGCTTGGCATAGGTGGCAAGGGGCAAGAGTGTGGGAAGGCAACTCTCTGGTTTTGTCACAGCACAGATGACAAGTTGCAGGGTCAGCTTTCCAACCCTCATATCCTCAAGCTAACTCAGTTACACCCCATCACCAGGGTGAGCAGCGCTATTGTGCTGCAGGTGGTGAGGGAAGAAGGGAGGGGATGGCCTCTCTCCCTCACTAAAGCCGTCACATTACAAACAAAAGGCAGAGGCCAGCTCTTCTATGTTCATGTCTTCAGAGCTGGCTTACTCCAAATTTCCAAAAGCAGGACCTGTTTTAATATGCTTCCTGGGCGATATGTGGGACCACTCTCCTGTGTAATGCAGCTGACTAGGGGCAGGACCAGCTCTCCTGTTCTTATACTCCCACGGACAGGTCTCCCAGAATTTCCAGGTGAAAAATTGTTGGGGCCATTTTTGCATAGCCCTCAGACATCAACATGTCCCCAGGCAGCAGCCCAGACAGAGGACTTCCTCCGAGCCTTTGGTAGTAACAGACCCCCTGCTCCTGAGGGGCCAACAGACCCAGATGTGTCCCTCAGTGGCCTCACAGGTCAGGACCCTACCTTGGTCCTAGGTGTTATCACTAGCTACTCCCATCAGGCTGTTCCTCACTTCTCTTGAGTCTCTGGTTCTGCTTCTTCAATGTCCCCACATGCTTCTGCTTCTTTTTCTCTTTCATTTCTGCATCACTTGTTTCTCTTAATGGTACCTGGGGTCTCTAAGTGTCTAGGGTATCTTCAGAGTGTTTTAGGAATGATATGCCCTGCCTGGGTATTATGGCACCAAGTAGGTGTCATCTCGAGCATGGTCTGTTCCCCCCATTGCTGTGTCTGAATGGTGATCATCCCAGCCTAGCTTCCTGTCCAGGTTCCATGGCATCAGACTGATGGTTGTCTTGTGCTTGCTCCTTTCCCAGCCTGCCCGTGTGGCCTCATATAGTCCTATGTGGTCCTATGTGGCCCCATGTGGGGATCCTCTGGCTCTTGCTCAATCCTGACTGATGGTAAGTCAGCTCAGGCTTGCTGTCTTCAGGAAGTGTTAGGCTACTAATCGTTTAGACGTCAGAACATAGCACATGGACACAGCCTCTCTCCTCTCTGCCTCCTATTGACTCACTGTGACACAGCAGCCATACCTGCAATTCTTCTGGGAGCAGGGGTTTATAATTTTTATTTTTCTTTCCTCTTTGGTTAGTTAATTGGACATGATTAGCTTAAAGTAGTTCATTTTAATGGTTATTATAATTAATATTACCTGGTTCACTAACTTTTCTTTGGGTTAAAAGTGACTATACTGTCTAAATGTTCATATTCATTGAAAGGTTTTATTCTTCATAAAAATTCATGATCAACTTTCTTACTTATTTGTTTTTCTTACATCCTATCTTGTATCCTAATTCTTTACGTTTCACTTTTATGCTATGAAAGACATTGAAATTTGCTATTACCTAGTCTGTATCATTGTTATTTCATTTTTGAATGTAGTTATGGCCTCCTAAAATTATTTATGTGTCACTTTTTTACAGAAATATTAGAAGCTGATTCTACCTTGTAATTTGAAAATTTTAGCATTATAATTATTCATATTTGTTGTATTATTTTGTTACAGAATTTTCTTCTTTATACATCAAAATTAAAATTCTGACTTTCTTTAGGGTTTTTGTATTTATTTTTATTTTTATTTATTTATTTTTTTTATTTTCTATATTCTTTGTTTACATTCCAAAGGCTTTCCCCTTTCCCAGTTACCCCCCGCCATATGTCCCATAATTCCTTTCCCCCCCCCATGCTATTTCCCACTCTTTCCCCCCCCCACGATTTCTCTGTTCTGGGTCTACAATACTGGATCCAATCTTTACAGGCCCAGGGTCCTCTCCTTTTTTTCTTCTTGAGAGTCATTTGACTTGCTAATTGTGCTGAATCTTTTTGAATTTTATTGTTTCATACATTATATAATAATGCAATTATTTTTCAACTGACCTCAAAAATTGTTAACTAAGTCAATAACAGTCTAATATTTTAATTATAACCAATATATTCTGTTGCAATTTTGTAATATATATGGATATTTTATAATAATTTTTGTTAATAATTAATTTGAAGCTCAATTGTGCAAAAATTGTTTTATATCAGTGTCTCTGTCTTTAAAATCTGCACTCTGTTAAAAGAAAGTCACTAACACCAACGGTATATATACACACATATATGTGTACATACAGACATATACTTATAGTAAAATTATAAGCATTATAGATTGAAGGTAATTCTGTCTCATTTACCATTCAGTACCACATAAGTTAAACTTTGTGAATCTTAGCAGAGTATTTACAAGGGAAGCGCTTGCTGCTCTGAGCCTGATTATTTTATAATCTGATTATTCACAGCTTGCTAATTTGTAATTGGGCTTTAACAACTAGAAAACCTCCAGATTTCTGAAAAACTAATTTATTTTTTTCCTGTGGTTAATTGTTATGTTCACACTCAAAACAGTGGAGTGAGATGTCTTCTAGTGGGCTTTGTGCAGTGTTCTGGAACCAATAAAATGTATTATTGATTGCCTAATGAGAAGCACCACGTTCATACAAACTCACTGCGTCTGGGCAGGGATACAACTGCTCCTTCCATTCTGTCCCAAGAATCACCTGCCATCTCACCCGAGCTGACTGCCACAGAGCAAATGGGCTTTAAATTAGGCTGGCGGAACCGACAGGGGGCTTTGCTCGGCCTCTTATCTTCATCCTTTCCTACAGAGCTGCCTATTGCTTCCAATTTAGCTAAAGATCATCAAAATTAATTACGATCGAGTGGTACAAAAGTTGAGACAAAGTTAAGTCACTTTGAATCTTTTGAAATTAGGAAGTAAAGTAATATATTTCTCCCCACTGATACATAAGGCTTAAAGAAAGTGATCAGATAAGCCAATTAAATTTACTGATTGAAAAAACTACAATTTAAAGAGCACGTGAAGAAAAGAGATAGTGCAAAGGCAACTTGGCTATTTAAGGTCAAAAGGGAAAATTAGGACAATATTTTATTTCATTAGACATTTTGATCAGCATTCTCAAAATGCAGCTATTGAAGTCTTGTCATGATTGGGAGAATGAAAACAATGTAATTTCATAACACAAAGTTTCAAAGGACTTCTATCACATTAAACACAGTCAAAGTAGTAGTCTCAGTCAGAAAAGTTTTCCATGTCTGTAGTAACTCATGCCACTAAGATCTCTGCTTGTAAACAACCAAGATTCATTGAGCACTTACCCTAGTCAGGGTTCTTGGGGGGAAAAAAACCAGAACGGATAGGATAAATATGACTTGCTGAATCATGGTTAATATTAACATTTCTGACACCCATGAGGCTAAGAGAGTAGTGCAGGTAGTTGCTCTGTCTATGTGGTTTGGTGCGTCAGCAACCCTAGTCTTGCACTGATGATGTGGAGACCCCTGGAGAACCATCGACCCAATCCAAACTTAGCCTGGAAATGCTTCTGATGCAACCATGGTAAAAACCAGCTCAGGTGCAAGAGGGATGGCCAAGAGAGGAAAAAGTGAATAACTTTCTTCTTCCATATCATTTTTTAATGGGCTGGTACTGGAGAGTGAGGTCCATACTTTCAGTGGATTGTCTTACATCAGTGAAGACATCAAGACAATTATTCTACTGAGACTTCCTGCTCAGATAGATGATAGTAAATTGTGAAAAGTTGATATCCGGAGCAGAATGTTCTGCATAAAAATTATTTACAATAAAACTTAAAATTTAAAATAACAGAATTGATGAAATCAGAAAAAAGAAAGAAAACCAGCCATCACACTAAACATTAAGTGTAATTGGACACAAGGGTCTCCATACAATTATTTCAGAATATTGATTACATTTGTCACAGAGCTCTGAGAAGGATGGCACTGGCAAGTGATTGGAAGAGTGTGAACGTGACACACATTTCTTTGGTTTAACTGAATTACATGGCCCCATTCACATGGGGATAGGGGCTGGACAATAAGTTCAGACCTTTTCTGAGCCAGTATTTGAGTGAACGAACAATTAACAATTATTGAACTCTTAGTGACCTATGATATAATTAAGTGGAACACATTAATTATTATTTAGAAAAGATATCATTTAAATCCAAAACTTTCCTGCCATTTGTCAAAATTATATAAATCCTGTCCTGACTGTTGGATATTGACTTTAAATACCTTAAAGGGATAAGAACACAAGTAGAAGACATGTGGACATGTGTAATTTCCATTATGAAAACTGCGAAGGCACAGCATATTCAATTGCTCATACCTAGTTGAGTTTGTAAACACGGTTTAAAATAATCTTTAGTGATAAAAAGTGGATGAAATGATTTTGTGAGCAATGTTATTCATTGCTCTTGGTTAGCCATGGAAGAACACATAGCCTCATGCTGGAGATTTGGGAATAGACAGACCAGTGTTTTAAACAGCTTGATTTTGGTAAGAAAAGGTTTCTGTAAAGCATGTATGAATAACAGGGATTCAGAAAACAACACTTGAACTTTTTAGTAGCATTCCCCTGAAAATTGCCATCTGCTGTAGAAATCTAGCCAATAATAACACTAATTTCTCCTGAAATGTCAAAAACTCTTGCAATTGTTTCACATAATGTAGTCACTGAAAGTGAATTGGTGTGCATACTTGTTTCTTCTTAAATAAATAAATAAATAAACAAGTGAATAAATGAATGTTGTTTTTGTTTTCCAAAATATCTTTTTATCTGATCCAGTGACATAATAACATTTTTTCTTTATCTCTAATCAATACAAAAGATATATTAGTCTTCTAGAACATAATCTTGAGGAATAGTTTGCTTAGATTTTAAACCTGGACTATGACTAGCTTTTGCACACATTAACTAGTGTCTCAAATTAACTAGTGTTTGAGGGTAGTATAAAATCTCCAGACATTGTTGAGGTTCTGGGAGAGATAAATCTGTGAAAAGTAAAGGGTTATATGTAAAAATGGCCAGGTGGTTGTGGAGCACGCCTTTATTGATTTATATTTATTTATTTATATTTATTTCAAACTCCAGATTTTATTCCCCTCCTTATCTACACTCTGACTGTTCTACATCCCATACCCCCCCTGCCATTTCCATGAGGATGTCCCCACTCCCCACCCCCACCCCACCAGACATCTAATCTCCCTAGGGACTCAAGTCTCTTGAGGGTTAGGTGCATCTTCTCTGACTGAACACAGATCCAGTTGTCCTCTGTTGTATATGTGTTGGGGGCCCTCATATCAGCTGGTGTATGCTGCCTGATTGGTGTTCCAGTATCTGAGAGATCTCTGGAGTTCAGGTTAATTGAGACTACTGGTCCTCTTACAGGGTCATCCTCCTCCTACTCTGCTTCTTCCAACATTTCCCTAATTCAGCTACAGGGGTCAGCAGTTTCTGGCCATGCCTCTGACTCTTTCAGCTGATTGTTGGGTCTTTCAGATGGCAGTCATGATAGGTCCCTTCATGTGAGGGCTCCATAGCCGCAGTAATAGTGTAAGGCCTTGGGGCCTCCCCTTGAGCTGGATCCCACTTTGGGCCTGTCCCTGGACCTTCTTTTCCTCAGGCTTCTCTCTATTTCCATCCCTGCAGTTCTTCCAGATAGGAACAACTATGGGTTGGAGTTTTGACTGTAGGATGGCACCTCCCCCCATCCATCCCATTATGCCCTGTCTTTCTGCCGGAAGTGGGCTCTACAAGTTCCTTCTCCCCAATGTAGGGCATTTCATCTAAGGTCCCTCTCTTTGAGTCCTGAGAATCTCTCACCTCCCAGGTCTCTGGTACATTCTGGAGGGTCCCCCCAACCTCCTACCTCCTGAGTTTGCCTGTTTCCATTTCTGCTGGTCCTCAGGCATTTCAGTCCTTTTCTCCCACCCAATACAGATTATGTTTCCCTCTCTGTCTCCCCAACCCTCTTTTCCTCCAATGTCCCTCCCCACCTTGTAGTTGCTTTCTTCTCCCTCCCAAGTGGGACTGAGGCATCCTCACTTGGGCCCTTCAGCTTGCTGATCTTTTTGAGTTCTGATGAATATATCTTGGGTATTTGGCACTTTTCTTTTTGAGCTAATATCCACTTATTAGTGAGTACATACCATGCATATCCTTTTGGGTCTGAGTTACCTCACTCAGGATGATATGTTCTAGTTCCATCCATTTGCCTGTAAAACTCAGAATGCCGGCACTTGGGAGGCAGAGATTGGCATTCCTTGAAGTCCCAGGCCATCCTGATAGACAGAGTCAGTTGCAGGACAATCAGGGCTACTCAGAGAAATCCTGTCTCAAACAAACAAACAAACAAACGATAAACATGACTAAAAAGAACTGGAGCAAAAAGATTCACTAGGAACTATGTGTACCCCATTTTTCTCTGTTGTCCTATGCCCTCAGTTCTACTGTTCAGCAGGTCTATGTAAAGTCCTAGAACAAGTAAGATGAAAAGAACCCAGGTATGTGTGAAGGATCTTATGCATGCATTAAAGGTCGTATATTCATTTTTATAGTATGCCTAAATGAGTGTCTTTATGTGTCCTCAAGTAATGAATCTACAAATAGTATAAGTATTATGTAGCCAACACTTGATACATTAATAAAAGCAACAGAATAACAGAAGATGATTCACAGTAAGTCTCAAAATATTTGGGCTCTAGTGTTCCTACTATATATATATAAATGTAGGATACCATAATTATAGGAACTTTTCCACATTTTCTATCAGATAATAAAAGCGTCACAATTTTTCTCTAGCAAGGATATTTCAGGAAATATCAAGTAGTAGTATAATTCTTCTGTAAAAGTGCATTTCTAATATGTAATTTATTATACTAGAAAATTGTTCAAAATGTACTTAAATAAAATGTGATGGATTTCATTTAAAAATGTGCTATCTGGTTTGGCAGCATGTGAGTGTTTATATGCCTGCCTTAATGACTTTGTAAGAAAACGGGGTACACATAGTTCCTAGTGAATCTTTTTTCACCAGTTCCTTTTAGTCACTTTTATGTTGTTTTGCTTGTTTGTTAGAAAGTTTTTAGGATGAAATTAATGAAGACATTCAGATGCTATCCTCTTAAAGTCATTTTAGGTCACCCTGCTGATGTGAGAGTGAGGAGATGCTCAGCATAGGACCCAAACACAAAAGCAATGAGTTACACAATCTAGAAGCCTCTGTTGAATTTAGTAGAAAGAGCTTTCAAAAGTTCCAGGTCAACCCTAAGGGCTCATATTTCTAATTCGCTATTTAAGAAAACTGAGTATGGCTCTATCATGCAGACATTTCTTGTGAAAAACATCACAATGTCAGCGCCTTGGTGGTTCATGATCCAACAGGGTTTATTGTACATATTTAACTTTTACCATTTCCCACATAAACATTCAAAGGGAAGAGTCAATGATATCGTGCATAAAAGATTTTAAAATCGTATGAACATCAGTCCTTTTTAAAAGCTCATTTGCCTCCATTTCCATTGTTTTGTGCGTTCTATGGGCAATTGGCTATTACAGGTACTGGCTTGGTCTGCTTGGAGCAGGTGCTTTCCACCCCCATGGTCAATGTTTTTTAGCACTATCTCCTTCACTAGCATTTTAGTATTAGTTCTTGGGGAAGAGCATAGCATTGGTAGTTATCCAGTGCATTTCATTCAAGTCATAGGCTGTATATTATTTCTGTTCACCAATATAAGAAAATTCGTCCTTTCTATTCTACCCTCACAAAATCAGGTTCTATATTATTTACCTCATTTCTCCTACTCTTTATGCCTTTAAATTTCATCAAAATTTTATTGATATATCAGGATAAGAGAGAAAGCAATAAATACCTTACTAGTTAAAGATCTCCAGGATAACTGTTTAAAATATTTAATAACATTGAGATAATCAAGTGCCAGTTAACAGCAAGTGCTTTTATTTTAAATATAATTATTAGCATTATAATAATATGGTTTCAACTCTGTGGACATAATGTACATTGTGTTTCATGAATTGTCAACTCATACTGAAAATCAACAACAATAATCTGTTATTAAATCATGAAACTATTGATACCACTAATGACATCATAACATCCTCTAGGAGGAGGTGAGCACCCTATCAAGAATATGTGAGATTTATGACTTAAAATATTGAGTAACACATTTTCAGTAGGTTGGACTTCAGTCTGGTAAAAATATTAAGTGAGATAAACTAAATGCCTTGTGTTAATAACTTGGAAAAATAGCTGAGATATACATTTGATTTTATTATATCATTTTAGCTTGGAGTTAAATACATCATACAAGTTATCATACAGCAATATGACTGGGCAAATTTGGGTTAATTAATACAGAAAAATGAAAAAAACAAACTAGGAGTCATGACACATTTGAGAAAATGCACACATACCAAGAAAGTAGAAGCAGTGAGTATAATCAGGGAGGTCTGAACAAACCAGTCCAAACCAGAGTGACTGACATAGACAAGGGAAGGCCTATGCCTTACTTCTTACTGAAATGGTGAGCTTATGCAGGCTTAAACATTGGGATAGTCAAAAGTGAAGAGTATTATCATTTACTCCCTTCAACTGTGACTACTTCTTTTCACAAAGTTACGTGAATGTAGGCAAATTATAATTGTTGAGAATCTTGATGGAGTTTTAGGTCAAGATGGTACTCTCATCATTGCATAAGCATGCCACTTCCGTCATATCAAATGCACACACATGGTTGGCACTCTTACCACACCCACATACACAGACATGGCACTCCTACCCCAACACCATACACAAACATGCCACCCAAATCATACAAGCAGACACAAGCATGCCATTTTCATCACACCAACATAGATAAGCATGGCACCTCACCATGGCACTGTACACAAGCATGGAGCTTGCCACACTGCCACACAAAAGCATGGCATTTTATTTTTTATACATTGAAATAATGAACATTACACTCCTACCACACCAACATATACAAGCTCGGGACTGTCACATCACCATATACAAGCACAGCACCTTCACCTCACCGCTGTACCCAAGCATGACAATCCCACCACATCACCATACAAGAATGTGGCACTGTGGCCTCTTCGCCTTACAGTAGCACAGCACGCTTACCGTGTCACCATAAACAAACATTCTGTCAGTTCACTTTTTGCCACCAGTTTCACAAATAAGTAACTCTAGGTAGAAAGTTTTGTGGGTATACGTCTCTGTGTTTGTGATGGATATATGTTCTTGTGTATATTCAAATGCATGTGTAGGTATGTGTGTGTGTGTTTATAAAAGTCAATGTTGTGTGTTTTTCTCTGCCGTTATCTTAAGTTTTGGATATAGGAACTCTTACTGAATCAATTCATCAATTCATCAATCATCCAGACTGATCATCAATTCATCCAGACTGGCTGATACTGAGCTGCAGGTATGTGCTTGTCTCCACCCCACCAACACTAGTTTTATAAACATGTACCACTCTATAAGCCTTTATTTAGAATCTATATGTATTGAATACATTATTATTAAATTATTAAATAAATTATTTAAAAGATATTGAATTTATTTTATGAATATATGAGTTTGTATATCTGTGATCAGAAGCTATCATCAGATAAGTGTAAATTAAGCCACATTGGAAAATTTTGGTATCCTTATTAGTAACTTGGTTTTTTTCTGGAGAATATATTTGTTAATTTCTTTACTCATTAATATAAATAAATACATTCACATTAAAATTTCTATATGGACATGCAAATTTTACTTATTTTCATAGATACTTATGAAGGAGTTAATTGATTAGGTCATAAATTTTTTTCATAACTGCTAAACAAATACACACACACACACACACACACACACACACACACAAACCCCAAGTCTTTCTAATTTGTTTTCTAAAGTGTCTGAAACTTTTGACAATCACACTAGCAATGTATATTTCACCTGCCTTTTTAACATCCTTGCCAATATTTCTAAATTTGTTTCTTTAAATTACAGTCTGCATTAGTATCTTAGAACTATAGAATAAATTATTACAATTAACTTTAAAAAATATACTTTCTAGCTAAAGGACATACATATATATAATCTATCTATCTATCTATCTATCTATCTATCTATCTATCTATCTATCAGTATCATCTATCTATCTATCTATCTATCTATCTATCTATCTATCTATCTATCTATCTAATCTATCTATCTCCAAGTTGATGCTCTCCACCATCCTGGATCCTGGGGTCTTAGCTGAAGGTCTATGTACAAAATATGATTTTCAGCTTATTAAAATGGTCAGAATCTAGTTCTGTGTAGTTATAAATCTCATGTCTTAAACTACTTGTTGGCTAGTATCTTTCAAGTTACTTGAACTCTTCCTTAGACAATGCCTTAACTTTTCTTTTTTTTAAATTTTTATTTTCTATATTCTATGTTTACATTCCAAAGACTTTCCCATTTCCCAGTTAGCCCCCACCATATGTCCCATAATTCCTCTCCCCCCCCCGCCTTAACTTTTCAAATCAGCAATATGAATTCTAGTTCTCACACTTAAATACTGATGAAACCTTGTTTTGGCAAGCAGAAGATGCTTCTTTTAACCACCTTATGTTTTTACACTAAGCTTAGAGGGATAAGTTCCTGTTATATAATTATTGGAGTAAGATCTCATTATAGTCAAATATTCCACTTACACTCATGGCCAAGGTATTATGTTTGGAATATGAAATATCCCAGTAGGTTTATACACTTAAACACTTAGCCAGTAGATGGCACTGTTTTAAACATTGTAGATTCTAAGGCAGATGAAGCCTTCTAGAGAAGGTGTGTGAATTGGATGAAGGGACCTTTAATGTTCTTGGCTTGAATTCCTGTATGGTCTCTGCTTCCAGAGCAAGCATTTTTCCATTCCAGCTACCATAGCCAAAACTATACCAGTTGCCCTGCCTATCCTTCATTCATATTAAACTGCATTCATAGACTATGAGTCAAAATGAATCTTTACAGTTCTTCTTCTTCTTCTTCTTCTTCTTCTTCTTCTTCTTCTTCTTCTTCTTCTTCTTCTTCTTCCTCTTTTCTTCCTCTTCCTTCTCTTCCTCTTCCTTCTCTTCCTCTTCCTTCTCCTCCTCCTTCTCCTGCTCTGCCTCCTCTTTCTTGTCATTAGTGCAACTTATCTCAATATATTTTCTTCATTAGAACATTTTCTTCAAGAAACATACATGATGGTTCCAAAATTCAAGAGAAAATCTTACTTTGATTTTATATACATACATATATATGTATATATATATAAAATTTTCACTATTCCATATATATATATATATATATATATATATGGAATAGTGAAAATTTTCAGAATAATGAACTTGAATTCACCTTTGACAGAAAAAAATCTACCAAATCCAAATCTATTGTGGTTAATCTTTTTCTCAGGAAAATAGGATTCTGATTGCAAATCACTTTACATTTTAATAAAGAAAGGAAGTGAAGTAATTAGCTTTAAGTGTTTGATTTCAACAAAATGGCATTCTAGTTAACTAAACAGGAATGAAGGATGTTTTAGAATATTCCAGAGAATGACTGTTGAAGTGTGAATTAGAAGTGTCTTGAACTTATGGTTGTGAGCAGAAGGGACGATGGCTAGAGCACTGATATCATCAGCTACATTTCTCTCTCTCTTTCTTTCTTTCTCTCTTTCTCCCTCCCTTCCTTCTTTTTTCTTTCTCTCTCTTTCTTTCTTTCTTTCTTTCTTTCTTTCTTTCTTCCTTTCGTCCTTTCTTTCTGCTTAAAGATGTCAAAAGCATGCTCTTATAACTGATCTCTCCTTTTCTACATCCATGAGAAAATAAGAGGGGCCATTTAGAAGATTGTCTTGAATCCTCAAAAGCAACTTTACATAAAACTATAATTGTGTGATGATGTCCAAAAGTGGTACCAGACATCTGGGACAAAAGTTGTTAATGCTTTGTAACTGTTTTATATTTTGTAGACAATACTGTTGACAATAACATATGAAAGAAATCATGCTTGATTAAATAGGAGTCACAATGCAGAACATTCAGTTACACCATTAGTGATCAAGATGTAAAAAGTATGAGGAAACCAGGTTAACTGAATTGCTATTCAGTTACTATTAGATTAATGTTGATTGAAAATCAAATTGGCTGGGACCTGAATGATAGGTCATATGTTTAAAACACTTGATCTTTTTTTTAATTGAATATCATCTTCATTTACATTGCCATGGTAAAACCTTTCCCAATTTTCTCCCTCCCCAAAGCCCCCCAACTCCTCTTCCCTCCCCCTGCCTCCATGTATATGCCCCTCCAACCGACACACTCCAACCTTCCCCCCTCGGTTTCCCTTTGTTGTGGCCTCTGTTGAGCCTTTACCTGACCATGGACCATTTCTCTCACTGATGCCCAACAAGGCCTTCCTCTGCCACATTTTTGGCTGGAACCATGTGTGCCCCTTGGTTGATGGTTCGGTCCCTGGGAGTCTTGGGGCATCTGGGTGGCCAAATCATTGTTCTTCCCATGGGGCTGTAAGACCCTTCAGCTCTTCTAGACCTCCCTCCAGCTCCTCCATTGGGGACCCCATGTCCAGTCCAATAGTTGGCTGCTAGCATCTGCCTCTGTATTTGTAGGCTCTGGCAGGGCCCCTCTGGAGGCAACCATTGCATGCTCCTTTTGGTATACACTTCTTGTCATCCTTAGTAGTGTCGGGTTTGTTGACTGTTTATAGAATGAATCCCCAGGTAAGGCAGTCTCTGGGTGGCCTTTACTTCAGTCTCTGCTCCACACATTGTCTCCCTTTTTGCTCCTGTATTTTGCTCCCTTTCTTAGAGGAACCAAAGCACCCTTACTTAAATCCTCCCTCTTCTTGAGCTTTCTGTGTTGGGTGAATTGTAACTTGTTTATTTTGAGCTTTTGGGCTAACTTCTGCTTATTAGTGAGTGCATGCCATGTGTGATCTTTTGTGATTGGGTTGCCTCGCTCAGGATGACACTTTCTAGTTCCATCCATTTGTCTAAGAATTTCATGAATTCATTGTTTCTAATGGCTAAATAGTACTCCATTGTGTATATATACCACAGTTTCTGTATCCATTCCTCTGTTGAGGGACATCTGGGTTCTTTGCAGCTTCTGGCTATTATAAATAAGGCAGCAATGAACATAGTGGAGCATGTGTCCTTATTACATGTAGGAGCATCTTCTGGGTATATGCCCAGGAGTGGTATAGCTGTGTCAGCAGGTAGTACTATGTCTAATTTTCTGAGGAATCCACCAAACTGATTTCCAGAGTGGTTTTACCAGCCTGCAATCCCACCAACAATGGAGAAGTGTTCCTTTCCCCCCACATCCTCTCCAGCATCTGCTGTCCCCTGAGATTTTCATCTTAGCCATTCTGACTGGTGTAAGGACACTTGATCTTTTTCAGAGGAGTTTGGTTCAGTGTCCTTTATCTAATCTACATGGTGTTTCATGACCATCCATAATTCAGGTCTTGGAGAGTCAATGCCATTTTATGAGCCCAGTGGATACTGCACAAACATGTGGTGCATGTATATACATATATGCCAAGCACTGATACATATAAAAAGATAAATCTCATTATAAAATCAAGTCACTTTATAAATTTTCTCTTGAAAAATACATCTATGGTGGAAACATGCTATTGACACTGATGGACAAATTTTGATGCAAACTTTCAGATTTATTTTTTAAATTTATAAAAATTAATTTAATGTGATGGATTTATAAGTACTTTAGAATTAATTAGTAAATATTTTTACTAAGAAATTTTGATTACTTTTGAAGAAGTTTTCAAATCCTTCAATGACAGTACGACAAGAAGCTTTAGAGGTGCATAGGAATAATTAGAACTTTAATTATTCATATTTACTCATTCAGTGAAGCTTCATATACATACCAAGTTTTGTCATAGGTGTATGTGAACAATTATATTTGTCTCTGAAAGCTCTTGAGTTACAGTACTTACACTTACTGCTTAGTTAAAATAATGATTATTTTCAAACTCCCTGAAGGTAAAGAGATTTATGGGTTCTGTTTTTAATATGTTATTGTGTATATATGGTGTGATGGTAGTGGTGGTGGTGGTGTGTATGTGTATGCATATTATCTGTGTGGGAGGCCTTAAAGAGACCAGAAGAGGTATTTGCACACCCTAGAACTGAAGTTCCAGGTAGATGTGAACCACCTGATTTGGGTGCTGGGCACAGAACTCCTGGTTCTCTGCAAGAACAACTTGTAAATTTCCTTATTATTCTTGTTTACAGTTTAAATATAATTCTATAATCTATACTTTAACTATGAGTGACTATTTCAAATCAATCCTAGCATCTCAAAGGCACAGATGTATAATATAAATGCCATAGTATGGTCCTTCATCATGTGATAACATTTGCTTAGGCTTGGTTAATGCGATCACATAAAGGGAATGTTTTTAGGTATCTATGTTGATCAGAATATTCTTCGGTGTCCTATAGTGTGTATACATCTTATCTTCCAAAAGCCTCAATATCAAGAATTTACTAAAACTTTAAAAATGAATAAGAAAAATAACAAAGATAGGTTATTAATAGTGATAAAAATGACTATTTTTAGAGAAATCAGAAATTATTGGGTTGTCCAAGAGAGGCTTAAGAAAAAATAGTGCCATGAAGTGTTTAGGTTATAGATAAGTGCTCAGAAAGTATAGAAAATATAAACAGGCATGATAGTGAACTGTTTGGACTGTTAAAAGTACTAATTTAACAAGCGGTTTACAAATTGTGAATATATATGTTAAACAGGTTGCATGACAGACTTAAGCAAAATGGAGATGAAAACAGTTGATAAATGGACAATTAATAGAGTGCACATGGACTAGTGAGTTTCTGTGGCTGAAGTTGTAACAGAAGACAGGCCTTTAGAGGACTATACACATGGGGTGATGAGAACAGGCTGAGCATAAATGAATTGAACAGAGAAAGACACCTGAAAAAGTGAAAGATCCTTGGGGGACTAGAAGTGGCTTCAAAGAGTGAGATGTGGTCTAGAGTACAATGCAACCAATAAGGTTGCTTCCTTGTAGAGGAATATAACATTTCTTTTCTCTGTACTTTATTGTGACATCTTTTTGTCACTTTCTAGTAAGACATAAAAGCTGCCAAAACTTCAACCTACTGCAACTGAATATGCAGTCCTGAATGTGTTGCAGGTGCTTGGGGGCATTTGATGGAATGCAGATAGTTTCCACAGAATGGTACCCTGTGGTATTGACTTGAAGCAAGGCTTCTTCTGACTAGAGACAGAGTGAAGTGAGATGGGCAGACTTAATAATATATTAGCTGAATGCAGCCCAAATGGATGTGTATCAGGACTGCCAAAATATTGCCCAGAAAAGCTATACTCCCATGTGTATTCTACTTCTAAAGAGTAAAGACAAAAGCAACATGGTATGTTTTCCTTTTCTCTTGACAGTTACTCTGGTGTTCAATATTGTTATCTGTTAGGAAGACATACTGCTAGGAACTTGAGGCCCCTCTTGTTTAAGTATTAAGTAGGTATATGGTTACATTTTCCCTTTGAGTGTACCATGACTACTTATAGTCTTCACCATAGGGTGAAGTATTACAGGATTTTAAGTGGATCTCTCCCCCTGCCCCACAACCCCACATACACACATCTAGTAGTAGCAAATCTAAGAAAAAGATGATACAGGTTTTCAGTGGCTGTTACTCAGCATCCTTACACCACAATGGGTCCAGGTGATTAGTTATGAACATTGAGTGACACATGAGGTAATCTGGAAAAATAGTCTTCAGGTCATGGCTTTTCTAAGTCCTATACATTAGCCACCTATTTGGCATGGTCACACAGATATGATAGAACTCTGGAATCTCAGGCCCTGCCACAGTCTACTTTGAAGTGACCCCTTGTGATCCACATATTCAAGCAAAGCCAAGACACATGCTCTCCACTCACTTTGATCCTCATCTTTTCAGCGTAGACGTTCCACATTTGGTCAGCGATATGTTCCCTCTCTTCTGAGTCACTTAGTCTACTTCTTGAGGCAATGTAGACACTTGTGACAGATTTGATAACACCACTGCATGTGTAAATCCATACTACGAAGGAACATGCATTAATTGCTTTTCTTTGTACCCTTTAGATAGCTGAAACCAGTTATGACAAGAGAGAATGAAGAATGCTCTAGAGGATTTTCAAAAGAATGTTTGCAAATCAAAACCTTCAGTGTATTATAATGTCATGTTGAAAAAATTTAAATTTTTGTTTGTCATAACTGCTACTTTTCAGTAGAGCTCCCCAGAAATGTTTCTCAAAGGTGAGATCCAAAATAATGTTCATAGAGCATTTATATACTTATGAGACTGGATAGATATTGATTTTGACTACATTAAGCCGCTGTTCACTACTGGAAGAAAAATACTTAAGCATTGCTTGTGACATCACATTAACAATGAATAATTCAGCTGAGTTCGATGTAGGAAAGATATTTAATTTGAAGCTTTTGCCACATCATATAGAAATATGTGTCAAGGAATTCATTTTCAAGCATTGTGTCTTTGCATCAAGAAATAGTGGAATGAGAGCACATAGCCTTGACACAGAGCATATACTTAACTGTACACAGCAGCAACACATATTTCCTCCTATATTCTATTGTAATGTTTGCAGCTTATAGAACACTGTGTAGAGAATCAGTGTGTAAGGAACAGTTAGGTCACAGGATGACAGAGTGTAGAAAAAAAGACTCCAAAATATAATACCCCACATTTTGAAAGCGGCTGCTGGTAATTTGACCAGTTTATTTTTCTTTGGCACTCGCAGCAGCTCTGCTAAGGCAGAGTAAATGTCATAAAATGTTTTGTTTTCCAGCAGTCATTGGCAAATAATTGGCATCTGTTTTCTGTTGTCTAGCTGCAGTTGTGCTTTCTGAAACAGAAGTTTCTTTTCCTCATCTAATAATTTGTTGATTTTAGACTCTCAAGGGATCAAAGAGTTTGGAACTGCAAGAAAAGAAGAAAAGGAACCCTTCAAAACATTTGGGCTGCAGCAACCTGGATGGATTCTGTGTGCATTCCATAACAGGTTATTTGGACTCATTGGTATTTCAAAAAATATACCAGGAGAAGGAGTAAGGGTCCCTCTCTTACTTTTTTAAAAAAATGAAACCCGAAACAACAGCTTCTCAGATACAAAGGTGAGGAGACAAAAGGTCCTTCTGGAAACAATTTTCTTCACCTACTTTTTTGACAAGAGTTTCATGTGTTTGCTGTATAGACAAAGGCTGGGCAAATCCCTAGAGTGTTGAAATTGGGTTTGCCTTGCATTCAAACACTTTCAAAAGCTCAGATAAGTAGGGGATGTGATTATTTGTAGAGCAGGAAAGGCACTTACCACTGCAACTGTAGGAGCCTCTCTGTTTTTAATGTTTAAGAGCAGATAAAATGCCACTTTCCCTGACTTCAGGCATTCTTCTGGCTGAGTACTAGGCCATTAATAGTCATTAACACTTTTTCAAATGTATTGCCAGAGTGGTAATGAAATCAACACCTTCTAATTTTTATACTGAAGCTCTGCCAAAGCGCATTTCTTCTTGTCACTACATAAGGATGTGCTGTGCTATGTGCTTGCTACTTAAGATATCAACATAAACACTGAATAAAAACATAAATCTTTTATGATGTGGAGACATGTTGCCATTTTATTGTAAATCAACGTAGATCAATTATTCAAACCTACCTCATTGTTTACTAGATGAAGGGCAGGCAAGCCAGTGGTAGGGTCAACGCCTACTCTAAGTTGACTATTAGTTTTGTTCTTTCAAACAAATCATTAGCTGAAAGGTTTTCATTAAAATTTGAGTTGGTGCCATGTTTCCACCTTTGTCATTTTGTGAAATGTCTGCAGTACTCAGCAAAGCAGATATATTTTGTTTCTTTAAAACCAATACCTATTCTAATCAAAGGTATTTATGGTCTGAAAGATTAACTTGAAAACACAAGGATAATATTTTTATGCACTGTCCAACTTACAATCTTTTATAATGGAGCAGTATGTTGAGTTTAGTAATATCCACAAAGAAGAGAAATACCAAGAGTAAGAAGTTGGGGAAAAAAGAAAGAGAAGAAAGGAGAGAAGGAGAGAAAGAGAGGGAGAAAGTTTTTCTTGCTAACCTTTGGAATTCCATTTATTCGGAATTTTCTTTCTTCTTTATTTTTCATCATTATTGAAATAGATTTATAGGAAACCAATTAGGAAGGAGAACGGAGACTCCTTTGCCCACTCTTTCCACACTGGTCTTAGCTGCCTCTGCAGTAACTAGGCTGAGCAGCTATCTTTGCCCTGCTTGAACTTGCTCTTAGTTTTCTTTTCCAGTCACGGCAATGCTCCTAATCTACCTTTTCTGTGACATCCAATTTCTATAAGGCTCAATGTACTTTTGTTGTCATTAGAAGGAAAGAAGTTGTGTTTATTACTAATCATCATGTTTTCCAGTATTGATCATTATAGCTTGGAAGGACATTAATGCTTTCTTATAGGTAGTCTAAGTGTAAAAGAGGGACGCAACATAATATTTTACCCTTATTGATTACCTGTTATATCCATCACCTGTGGTTTCCCAAAACCTTTCTGTCAGTTCATAGGCAAGCAGCATAGAACAGCTCTGTGTACTCCAATCTTAATTGGCCAGAGTAGCTTTTATTTAAAATATATTATTTTTTAGAATTATTTTTAATCAGTATAAAGGATACATGGATACTGAGTATATTAGGATTAAAAGAGGGTGTTTGCTTTCCTGTGGAATGTAACATTCAAGGTTCAGAAAGAAAATATCTTTATTGGCAATAAACCTTATATTTTGAAGTAACTGATACAATATAGAATAACAGGATAGAGATGAGAGGTTTCTTACCTCAGAGCATCTAACTCTTCCTTTGCTCCTACAGAGAAATGGTTCTTTGGACAGAAAAAAATGCTCATAGAAATCACTTAGCTTTGGGATGGGAAGAAAACTGGTGAATGGAAAGGTAGAACATGCACTTTGAGGAAGCCCTTGAATAAACCCAGCTCTCTATGCAGAGAATCTCATAAAGACCTCAAATTACCTGCATGCTGAACTTTGAAAATGCACACAAAGATTCTGCTTCCTGACGTCAACACCAGAACTGGGAAAGTGCAAGCTCAGAGTCTTAGAGATGCTTCTCCACATTGGAAATGAAGAGCAATCTCCACTCCATGCCACTATTCAGAGCCTTTCAGCCACTTTCAGAAGTTAGATAACTTTAGGATTTATGAATGTTGGAACCAACATTGACTGAATTTTAAAAATTACATTTAGGGTTACTTTTTCATGGCCACTGGGAAAAAACATAAATAGGTATTTCTATTACACAGCAATGACATTTTATTATCTTAGAGATTTTTTCCAACTAAGC
This sequence comes from Apodemus agrarius, assembly GCA_964023405.1. Classification (NCBI taxonomy): domain Eukaryota; kingdom Metazoa; phylum Chordata; class Mammalia; order Rodentia; family Muridae; genus Apodemus; species Apodemus agrarius. The sequence goes on from OZ030011.1 coordinate 84,634,293, forward strand.
TTTCAAAGTCTTTGTCTTCTAAGAGTAGTATTTATTTTGACCTCTCTTGTTGCTTTTGTGTGAAGCCCTCACATTGTCAATGACATTTAGGTTTTTATTTTTTCCTTGATAAAAACAGTCTCTCAGTCCCCAGATCCCACTTTGTCTGTCTAGTCATGATACAGAAAATTTGGTTTTTTGACAGCTAGATAAGAAGTTGTTAACATTAAGAAAATATCTGGTAAAATACCTTTAAGACTTGGCAGTATGCAAAGTTAAACAAAAAATGAAGACAAAAATGACAGATTTCACTGTATTTACAGCATGTTTCTTTGTTAAATACATTTGATTTTTGGTGGCCAATAGAGAGTCCCCCAACTCTTCTTGGTCTTGATGTCTAGTGTGTTCTCTCTTTCTTAGAGTTCTTTTTTCAAAGTGCTTAAGTGGAGACATTTAAAAGAGTATCAGAGTTCTCTACTACACGCTTATAGGATAGCTACACACACACACACACACACACACACACACACACACACACACACACGAAGGAGAAGTTTTGGCCTGACATGCCCAGTAAGTATGCAGTATAAATGAAAAGCTAAGGATTGGCATAGACATGGTCCTTCCTCAGGATATTTTTCCGTGAAAACTGAGCATACTGTACATGGAATTTAAATGCTAGTCAGTTTGGTGGAGATGAGCACACATGCATACACCATGGTGTAGGCTCATGCAAAATTTTCTAAAACATTGTTTTAAGGGCATATTCACAAATTCATTGCTATTCAAACTATATAATAATGTTGGATATAATAGAAAACCTTTGAATTTTTTCTTTTTTCTAAGTTTCTCTCTGAAAGCATTATATGTTAATAAACATGTAAACACATTTCTTGCACAACTGAAACTGATAATATGCTTACATATAGTCAATAAACAGTAGCGAGTTTTAAAATGAAATGCAACTATCAAGATTATCCTGCTGTGCATTTCTTTGAGGGTTTTAAAATTGAGATTGTGGATATCTCAGAAATTATCAAGGCTTCCAGGACCACAGCCAGTTCACAAAGATCCAGATACAAATTGGAATACTGAGTTTCTTCTATAGTTATTTATCCTGATAATAACTCAGCGCTATCCTCAACATACCTTAAAATTTAGCTCTTTCAGTATTTTACATTAAATTTTCTTACACAGTCGTTCATAGCACAGTAAAAACACACATAGGCTTAGGACAGTCATTGCATAGTAAAATGTGTAGTACAAACCAATCAACAGTATTTGATGCACCCACTTTAATACTTACTGAATTTAGGGAATCATCTAATTCTGAAAACTCCAAATCTTCTAAATGAATTTTCTAATTTAGTTTTAGATTTTGGCACTTGGTTGTCATTTTTCAAAAAAAAATCAAAGCAGACATGTTACTCTGTGAATTCTACATATAATTCAAAGTTTTATGGAAGTGATTCATGGCATAGAAAATCTCATCAGTTTTTGTTCTAAAACCAATGAAAAATGTCACATTAGGAACAACCCCTGCCAGTTTTGTAAGGCTCAAATAGTAAAGTGTTTGCTGCACAGGCATGTGGGCCAGAGGTGGGCTCCCCAACATGCATGCTAATTGTCTCGCGTGGAGGGTGCCAGTGAATTCAGAGACAGGGAAGCTGACGTCGAGAAATCCCGGAACTCACTAGATGGCCAGCCTAGCCTCATCAGTCAGCTTTAGTCTCAGTAACAGACTTTTTCTCAAAGAGAAGAGAAAAGTTGATTAAAACTGAGGGAACATATTAAAGAACAGCATCAATGATAATAGTAAACACTCAATGAAAACAGACTTGAAGGAAAGATATTAGAACGTTCAACAAACATGCTAAAAGTGTTCAATAATTTCAGTGGACATATCAGGGAAAAGGAAATTAAAACTATCTTGCAAAATGCCTGCAAAACTCAAGACCTTTTACTTCCCTGAAAGTTTGCTAAATATGTAGAGAAATTGTAGCTGTCATGTCTATTGAGAACGCGCCACAATGCAAGCTCCTGCTTTTAAAAAAATGTTGTGATCATGTATTATATGAGGAACTTATTCTAAAACCTTTGGTAAAACGTTGATGAGTTTTTACTACCGTTTAAGCAGATTCGTTGCATTTTAGGTTGATCTCAGCTGTAAGCATGTGGAGAAAGACAGCAGAGTGATTGTAAGTGCAAAGCACTTCTCCATGCAAAGGTAATGATGTTGCAGGGTGAGTACTAACTAGAGTAGGAAAAAAATGAAGGAAGATTTGGTCATGTGTTTTTTATGCAACTCGCATGCACCCACGATGCTTTAGAAGAAAACTGAGAATGCACGTGTAATAAGATGCCCTGGGACTGGATGACAGAGTGCAAATGCTTAGTCTCAAGCAATCAGAAAAGATAGGGAATTCTCAATGATTTCTACCTTTTAAAAACACATCTCCATACAAACAGATCACCCTAAGGGCCTACTGAGATAGAGACAATTTTATAAGTCTAGATTAATTGCATAAAATCTTTGTCAGTAGTTTTCAGCATCAGGGAAGTAAAAGTCTTAGTAGCCTATTCTCCTTAAGAGTGAACTACAGGACAGGAACTGTATAAACAACATGGTGACTTCTTTCACAAAAGTTTTAAGTGATGGCATAGTTTTTCTTTATCAAAATTTTCTTCCATCTCTTGGCTTTATTGTCAACTGCCAAAATGCACAAAGCCAAAGGACTCTCAGCCCAAGAGCTGCGCACTGTGCCCTTAGTACAGGTTCCCTTGCAGGCTCCTAGTCCTTGCAGACTTGCCAGAGTGCGTAGAGCCACACCTGGAAGTCAGGAATGTCTCTACATTATTGCAGGGGATTTTAGGGGTCTTGAAACTGTAGGCTAGTCACAGGAAGAAAGCCTCAAAATTAACCATTAGTCAGGCAACCTAAGAGAAAACACAGTAAAAAGTGGGTTTAGGTTCAACATAGGCTTACAGCTAGAAAGATGGGGAAAGCTTTAGATTTAAGTGGGGTCACCAGCAAACAGCATTATTTCAGAATGTCTAGTAGGTCTAAATGTCTTCCCAGAAAATGGTATGTCTTTTCCCAGGACAAAATTTATAAAATGTAAAACAAATTAGAGTATTCGGGGGTGGGGGTGGGGGTGGTGGGAGCTGGGAATGTTTTTCAGTACTGATAAAAGTGAAAACTGGCTCATTCTTTAGGACTCTGAGTGGTTTCCAAAGGCATGGCAAGTCAAATTCATTATTTTTAAGTATAGGTGCATATTGGAGCATTTATTCCATGTTTTCCTGTTCAATGTCTTAATTTAGACCTTTTATTTTGTAAATAATTATGGAAATGTTCGTGGGGCTTGGAAAAAAATTACCTTTGAAGTTTTAAAAGACAGCCCACTTTTTAGCATGTGTGTTGTATCCAGTCTGTAGTTGTCTTAACTAATAAATGTGATTTTTCTTCCCCCCCCCAAAAAGCCACATTTTATTATTAATATAAATTTACATATCATATCTTAAAGAGTATATTTTTTTGTATGGAACATCCTAACATAAAAGTTGAAACAGTTTGAATTATAATAGTAATGCTGTGATACATCTTTAAATCTTATTAGAAATTTTAGGAAAAAAGATGTGAGTCATTGTATACTTGTAGGAATCCAGTGTGTGAAGATCTGTCTTTGTATAGTCAGTTGTTAATTCTGCACCAACAGGAGAGCTAAATGCTAGCCTGACTTGCTTTCTATAGCTCTTACATATCTCAGAGATTATTCTTCTTCACCTGTCTAAGGCAGTCTAGAATTGTATCTGATTGGCTTTAATAAAGATCTGACAGCCAATAGTATGGCAGGAAGTGGAAGGCAGATCTTCCAGGAAGAGAAAGGAACTCTGAAAGAAGACCTGAGAGGCAGGAGATTGTTCCGTGGGGTTGGAGATGGATAGATTGACCAGAGAAGAACAGAACGGTAGACCTAGTTATGTGGCAGGACATAGGCTAGAGTTGTGAAGTAGTCAAGAGGCTGCCAAGCTAAGGTCTAAGCTGCAAATATTAATAGCCTTTGTGTCATTAGTTATATTATTGTGAGTATGAAAAAAAATATATATCCTAAGGAAACACAGAATATTATCATTTCACTAATACTTTTTAGTAGAATCTTCTAAATATTGCAGAAAATATATACCTTTTAATGAAATATTAAGTTTACCCAACTTCCAGATTCTTCAATAGAAAGGTAGCACAGTAGCATATTCTTTTTTTTAAAAAAAATAAATTTTCTTTAAAGTGTGGTAGTTTACATTATTTCCAGTTTAATATTGATCTTTAATGTTTCACATAATTTCAACATTTATGAACCTGAAGTTTCACATTTTACTCCTTAATAATTAAAACAATCATTATACCTTTGAAACTATGACTGGGTCAATGATTATATAAGCAGATATATTTTTTTCTTGATAGAAATATGTTTTATTTTGTTTATTCCTTTGCCAGATGTAACACTGACACATGTAATATGTTTGCATTCTAACAATCTACTTTTCCCAGTATGTATACCTTAACATACACAATTCGTCTGTGCCAATGTTATAAAAATCAGATCTCATGCTTGCTAAGTGTAAACTTGACACAAGCCAGTGTCATGCGGTAAGAGGACCCCTCCAGGTTCAGGCTTGACTTGCTGCTATGCCTCCGGTCACAGTGGACAATAGCCAGTTGAGCCTTTTAGTTAGTTTGAATAAGGCTTTGTCTATCCTGTTGATTTCTTAAAGAACCAAATCTATGTCTCATTGATTCTTTGTATGGCTCTCTTTGTTGCTATTTCGTTGATTTCAGACCTCAGTTGGATCACTTCTTGATGTGTAGTCCTCTTGCATGTGCTTGCTTCTGTTTGCTCTAGAGCTTTCAGGTAGGCTGTTAACTCGCTAGTATGATATTTATCACTTTTTAATTAATTAATTTTTATACTCCATATTTTTTTCAAGTGAAATCTTTTTTTTTAATTTTTTTTATTTTCTATATTCTATGTTTACTCCATATTTTATCCTCCCCACTCCTGTCAACATCCCATCCTTGTCCTTCAGGTGGATGTTCCTACCCCCTACCCTACCAGATCGCTAAACTCCCTGGGGCCTCCAGACTCTTGAGGGTTAGGTGCATCATCTCTGAATAAACACAGACCCAGCAGTCCTCTACTCTATGTATGTTGTGGGCCTCATATCAGCTGGTATGTTTGCTGGTGGTCCAGTGTTAGAGAAATCTTGGGTGTGAATTGAAACTGCTGGTCCTCCTACAGGGTTGGCCTTCTCCTCAGCTTCTTTCAGCCTTCCCTAATTCAACAACAGGAGTCATCAGCTTCTGTCAGTAGGTTAGGACCAAACATCTACATCTGACTCTTTCAGCTGCTTTTTGGGTCTTTGGAGTGCTGTCATGTTAGGCCTTTTTTTGTGGGCCCTCCATAGCCACAGTACTAGTGTCAGGTCTTGGGACTTCCCCTTGAGCTGGATTCCACTTTGGGCCTGTCACTGGACCTTCTTTTCCTCAGGCTCTTCTCCATTTCCATCCCTGTAATTCTTTCAGACAGGAACAATTATGGGTCAGAGTTGTGACTGTGGGATGGTCCCCCTCTCCTTCACTTGATGCCCTGTCTGTCTTTTCTGCTGAAAGTGGACTCTATAAGTTCCCTCTCCCCACTGTCAGGCATTTCATCTAAAGTTCCTCCCTCTGAGTCCTAAGAGTATTTCACTTCCCAGGTCTCTGATGCATTCTGGAGGGTAACCCCCCTCCCCAACCCCCTATCTCCCAAGGTTGTCTGTTTCCATTTTTTTCTGCTGGCACTCAGGGCTTCAGTCCTTTTCCCTTACCCAATACTAGATCAGGTTCCCCTCTCCCCTCCCCTCCCTTCAACCCCCTGTCCATTTTCCTTCCCAGGTGCCTCCCTCCCTCCCCACTTGTGATTGCTTTCTTCTCCCTCCCAAGTGGGACTGATCCATTCTCAATTGGGAACTTCAGCTTATTGACATTTTTTTTGAGTTCTGTGGACTGTATCTTGGGTACTCTGTACTTTTATTCTTGGCTAACACCCACTTATTAGAGAGTACATACCATGCACGTCATTTTGGGTCTCAGTTACCTCAGGATAATGTTTTCTAGCTCTATGCTTTTGCCTGCAAAACTTAGGATATCCTCATTCTTAATAGCTGAGCAGTATTCCATTGTGTAAATGAACCACATTTTCTGTATCCATTCTTCTGTTGTGGGACATCTGGGCAGTTTCCAGTTTCTGAATATCACAAATAAGGCTGCTATGACCATAGTGGAACACATGTCCCTGTGGCATGGTAGGACAACTTTTGGGTATATTCCCAAGAGTGATATAGCTGGGTCTTCAGGTAGATCTATTTTCAATTTTGTGAGGGACAACCAGACTGATTTCCAGAGTGGTTGTACCAGTTTGCAATCGCACTAACATTGGAGGAGTGTTTCTCTTTCTCCATATCCTCTCCAACATGTGTTGTCACTAGAGGTTTTGATCTTAGTCATTATGCTTGGTATAAGGTGAAATCTCAGGGTCGTTTTGATTTGCATTTCTCTAATCACTAAGGACTTTGAACACTTCTTTAGTTTTTTCTCAGCCATTCAAAATTCCTCCATTATGAAATCTTTGTTAAGTTCTATACCTCATTTTTTGATTGGTTGTTTGTTTTTTGGTGTTTTGTCTCTTGAGTTTTTTTATATATTTTAGATATTAGCCCTCTATAGGATGTGCAGTTAGTGAAAAAATTTTTCCAATCTGTTGGTTGCTTATTTGTCTTATTGACTATGTCCTTTGCCTTAGAGAAGTTTTCCAATTTCATGAGGTCCCATATATCAATTTTTGACCCATTGGAGTTCTGTTTAGGGAATTTTCCCCTGTGCCAATGAGCTCAAGGCTCTTTCCCATTTTTTCTTCTATTAGATTCAGTGTATCTGGTTTTTATGCTGAGGTCCTTGATCTATTTGGACTTGAGATTTGTGCAATGTGGCAAATATGAGTCTATTTTCATTTTTCTACATAGAGATAGCCAGTTAGACCATTTATTGAAGATGCTTTCTTTTTTCCATTTTATGTTTTTGGCTTCTTTATCAAAGATGAAGTGTCCATAAGTTTGTGGTTTCATTTCTGGGTCTTCAATTCTATTACACTGATCAATGTGTTTGTCTCTCTACCAATACCATGCAGTTTTTATCACCATTGTTCTTTGGTAAAGCTTGAAGTCAGAGATGGTGATTACATCTGAAGTTCTTTTATATCCAGCTATTGTGCTTAAGTTGTTATCCATGGTAGAAATTCTCTGGTGGAACTTTTGGGGCTGCTTATGTATACTATCATATCATCTGCAAACAGTGATACTTTTATTTCTTCTTTGCCAATTTGTATCCTCTTATTGTCTTATTGTTCTAGCTAGCACTTGGAGTACTATATTAAGTAGATATGATGATAGTAGGCATCCTTGTCTTGTGCCCAATTTTAGCGGGATTGCTTTAAGTGTGTCTCCACTTAATTTTATATTGGCTGTTGGTTTGTTCTACATTGCTCTTATTATGTTTAAGTATTGGCCTTGCATTCCTAATCTCTCCAATACTTTTAACATGAAGAGATGTTATATTTTGTCAAATGCTTTTTCTGCATCTAAGCAGATGGTGGGAGCATTTGGTGCTATGAATTTTTTCTAACATCATTATGTCTAATAACTTTAGGTATATAGTATGTTAATTTCCATTGAATTATCAAAAGATTTACTTTTTTTTTGATTTCTGTTTCCACTCAGTACTCATTTAGTAGGGAGTTGTTCAGTGTCTATGAATTTTAAGTGTCCTGTTGTATCTTGTTGAAAATCTGCTTTATTCCTTAGTGGGGTAATAGGATACAGGGAGTTTATTTCATTTTTTATTTTTTTGAAATTTGTTGGGACTTGCTTTGAAACTGAATATGTGGTCACTTTGGAGAAAGTTTTAGGAGGTGCTGTGAAGAAGGTATATTCTTTTTGAGTTGGGTGAAATGTTTTGTAGAAATCTGTTAGATTCATTTGGCTTATAATGTCTGTTAGTTCCAATATTTATCCATTTTATTTTTGTCTGGATGACTTTTTCATTGGTGAGAGTGGGATATTTAAATATCTGATTATCAATGTGTAAGGGTGATTGTGTGATTTTAGCTTTAGCAATTTTTTTCTTTTCTTTTCTTTTCTTTTTTTTTTTTTTTTTTTTTTTTACAAATGTAGCTTTCCAGTTTGGAGTATAGTTGGGAAGAACTGAAATATAATCTTGGTGGATTTTTTCTTTCATGAGTGTGAAGTATCCTTCCCTGTGTCTTTTGATTAATTTTGGTTTGAAGCCTATTTTGCTAGATATTATAATGGATACCGGCTTGTTTCTTAGGTCCATTTGTTCTTTTGTCCATTTTTTCCTCTGATTTTGATGAAAAATATTTTCTATGTCTTTGAGCTGGGTTCTCCCCATGCTCTATTCCTATTGTTCTTAGGTTTGGTATTTTCATAATTTCTCAGACTTCCTGGGTGTTTTCTATGAGGAAAAAATTCTAATTTGACTAATGTATCTACTATTGTATCTTCAACTCCTGATATTCTCTTAGCCATCTCTTCTGTTTATGCAAATTACCAGCATACTCAGTAATTCCTGTCTGCTTGCCTAGATTTATTTCTGAAGTTCCCTAAATTTGTGTTTTGTTTATTGATTCCATTTCCATTTCTAGATTTTCAAAAGTTTTATTTTCTTCAACTGATTTTTTTGTTTATCTCTTTTTTGATATTTTTAAAAATGATTTATTTATTTCCTCTTTTGTCATTGGATACTTTATTTATTTACATTTCAACTGTTATCCATGTTCCCAGTTGGTTTCCCCTCTGCAAACCCCCTATCACATCCTCCATCCCCATGCTTCTATGAGGGTGCTCTATTCTCATTGATGCCAGATAAGGCCATCCTCTGCTACCTATGCAGCTGGAGCCATGGGTCCTCTTTGGTTGGTTGTTTAGTCCCTGGGAACTCTTGGGGATCTGGTAGGTTGATATTGTTGTTCTTTCTATGGCGTTGCAAACCCCTTAAGCTCCTTCAGTCCTTGCCATAACTCCTCTTTAATAATCTCTGTTATCTTCATAAAGTTGGTTTTAAGGTTTTTCTTGTCTTAAGCTGTATTAGAATATTCAAGACTTGTAGTTGGGTTATGGTGGCGACATATTGCATTTCCTGTTGTTGGTTGCATTCTATGATATCATTAAGACATTTGGGTTTGTTGTGATTATAGTTTGAGGTTCTGATTTCTGAGTTTCTTTTGTTGGATGGACATTTTCATGCTTGGTTTCTGTTTCCTCTCTGGGCTTTTAGTTGGTATGGCCTTTGGTTGAGCAAGGGGTCGAAGACTGAGTTCTGTCTGGGACAAGGCAATGAGGACATGATCAGGGGAATCCGGAATAATACTGATATGTGAGCACTGAGAAAGTTGTGAAGGCCTGTTGGTGGGTGAGCTACCAAAAATTCTGAGATTGGGCATGGCCTCTGGTAGAGCAGGAGGCCTCTGAGTTGGGGGTTGGAACATGGAAGTACACACTGGAATTATTAATCATTTTAACCATAGCAATTGACTGGTACAGGGAAAACTAAGAAACTAACTTTCTTCTTTCTCGCTTGCTTGCTTATATTCTTTCTTTCTTTCTTTCTTTCTTTCTTTCTTTCTTCCTTCCTTCCTTCCTTCCTTCTTTTCTTTATTTTTGTTTTTCTTTTTACTTATTATTGTAAAATTATATTCCTGGTAAGTATACAAAACTGTGTTAGATGCCTAGAAAAAGTATCATTGGCCACTTGACTTTAGTTCAAGACCTGGCCTAAATCTTTACCTATACCAAGACTGATCTTTACTGAGATTTGAATCTAGGTGATTCTCTTTCCCTTGATGTTTTTTGTATCTTGAGCCAGACTTTTAATGTGTTTTGGAATGTGTTTTAGAGGTATGTGTTAATTGGGGTTACTATTGCTATGATGAAACACCATTACCAATGCAATTTGGGAAGGAAAGTGTTTATTCAGATTATGTGTACACATCCCATTTTATCATCAAAGGAAGTTAGGACAAGAACTCAATCAGAACAGGAGACCAGGAGTGGGGGCAGGAGGGAGCAGAAGCTGATGCAGAAACCATGTAGGAGTGCTGCTTCCTGGTTTATTCCACATGGCTTGCCCAGCCTGATTTCCTATTGGACCCAGGAAACTAGCCCAAGAATATCAATATTCACATTGGGCTGGACCCCTTCTATAAATCAGTAATTAAGAAAATGCCCTATTGGCTTGCCTATAGACAGAAGTTATAGAGGCATTTTCTCAGTTAGGGATTCTTCCTCTCTGATGTTTAGATTTTGTCAATTGACATAAAACTAGGCAGTAAAAGGAATACTTTCATACAAACATATCACTTTTCTATTAAAACCTCTCTCTCACACAACAATACATATGTTTTTTTTTATGACTTTTAAAGTACATAGGTTTGGGAAGAATTTCACAAGGACTGGTGGTTTTTAGTTAGTTACAAAATAAGATTCACATTTGTAATTTAAAGTCAATGGCTTTGGAGGCTCATCTTTAGTCTGATTAAACAGGAAGAAAAAGCAGAGAAAAGATATGATCTGGAACCTCTTTTCAGAAGAGTTGATTATTTATGAGCATTAAATTATTTCAAGGTTTATATTTCATTAAAAGCAAAAAACAACAACAAAAATCTTATCAGTATTCCTGTTCCTACCAGGGAGACTAGTGACAGCAGTAGTCATATAACAACTTTCTTGTTATAGTCAATAAGTAAAATAAAATACCGGAGAAAGTAAATATACCCTTCACCCAAAGTCCTAAATGTAGCTCTGAGTCCTTGTTAGTCTATGACTCAGGGTTGACTATGCCTGTTTTTTTTCTGAGTTCCCCAGGAACTCCTCAACACCAACTCTTTTCTCTGTGGAAAACTGCAGTTCTTTCCCAAGTCCCTGCCATTTCCAGTGAGGGTCACTGTATTTATTCAGTGCCAATAAGTGAGTAATACATTCTTACTTAGAGAATCTTCTCTATTGTTTTACAAATTAACTAACAAACTAAATGGTGATAATGTGTTATTATAGTTAAGGTTAATAACATACTCATTACCTCTGGAGGATACAATTGCAGACACATTATTTTAAAGGACAAGTTTTTGAATTAGCAGAAAATGAGGGGAAAGCTTTTGAGCATTGTCAATGAGCATTGACATGGAATTTCTAGCCAGGGTGAGCTGCTGCAAGTTCTTATGGAACATGTATTTATCCACAATGTGGAGATAATCTTGTGCTGGATCCTTGAATTGTTATATGCTATTTTAGCAGCAATCTACTAGCTTATAGGTTGACACTACTCATTTGACACTGTTTATAAGAAATATTGTCATCTTAAAGAAGCAACATGACTCTGGACTCTAGGAGACATGATCTACCATAAGTAATTTAGATATGCAGAGTAGTTGTGAATGTGGGTAATGACATTCCATGAGTTAGGATCTCTGACTAAAAGAGAAGAGAGTGGGCTGAGAATAAGCACTTCTCTTTCTGCTGTCTTTGTAGATGCAATGAAACTTGATGGTTGATACTCTTGCTATATTGATTTTTATCAAAATGGGCTGTACTCTTTAACTGTAAGATGAAATAAACTCTCTTTTAAGTGGCTTGTATTTTTTCTTTCTCTTCAATTTTTTATTAGATATATTCTTTATTTACATTTCAAAGTTGTCCCCTTTCCTGGTTTCTCCCCTCCCCCAAATTCCCCAAATTTATCCCCTCTCACCTGCTCACCAATCCAGCCACTCCCACTTCCCTGTCCTGGCATTCCCCTATACTGTGGTATCTCTCAGGACCAAGAGCCTCTCCTCCCTTTGATGTCCAATAAGGCCATCCTCTGCTGCATATGCATCTGGAACCATGGGTCCCTCCATGTGTACTCTTTGGTTGTTGGCTTAGTCCCTGGGAGCTCTGGGGGTACTGGGTGGTTCATACTGTTGTTCCACCTATGGCACTGCAAACCCCTTCAGCTCCTTGGGTCCTTTTTCTAGCTCATCCATTGGGGACCCTGTGCTCAGTTCAATGGCTGGCTGTGAGTGCTCCCCTCTGTATTTGTCATGCACTGTCAGAGCCTCCCAGGTGAAAGCAATATCAGGTTCCTGTCAGCAAGCACTTGTTGGCATACATAAGTGTCTGGGTTTGGTAACTGTATATGGGATGGATCCCTAGGTGGGGTAGTCTCTGGATGGCCTTTCCCACAGAATCTGTTTCATACTTTAAATCTGTATCTCCTCCTATTGGTATTTTGTTCCTCCTTCTAAGAAGGGCCAGAGTATCCATACTTTGTTCTTCCTTCTTGAGCTTCATTTGGTCTGTGAATTGTATCTTGGATATTCCAAGCTTCTCAGCTAATATCCACTTATGAGTGAGTGCATACCATGTGTGTTTTTTGTGATTGGGTTACCTCACTCCAGATATTTTCTAGTTACATCCATTTGCATAAGAATTTCATGAAATCATTGTTTTTAATAGCTGAGAAGTATTCCACTATGTAAATGTACCACATTGTCTGTATTCATTTCTCTATTGAGGGAGTTCTGGGTTCTTTCCTGGCTATTATAAATAAGGCTGCTATGAATATAGAGGAGCATGTGTCCTTATTACATGTTGAAGAATCCTCTGGGTATATGTCCAGGAGTGGTATAGCAAGGTCCTCCAGTAGTATTATGCCCAATTTTCTGAGGGACTAATAAACTGATTTCCAGAGTGGTTGTACCAGCTTGCAATCCCACCAGCAGTGGAGGAATCTTCCTTTCTCCACATCCTTGTCAGCATCTGTTGTCCCCTGAGTTTTTCATCTTAGCCATTCTGACTGGAGTGAGGTTAAATATCAGGGATGCTTTGATTTGCATGTCTCTGATGACTAAGGATGCTAAATATTTCTTTAGGTGCTTCTCAGCCATTTGATATTCCTCAGGTGAAAATTCTTTGTTTAGCTCTGTACCCCATTTTTAATAGGGTTATTTGGCTATCTGGAGTCTAATCTTGAGTTCTTTGTATATATTAGATATTAGCTCTCTGATGGATGTAGGGTTGGTAAAGATCTATCCCCAATTTGTTGGTTGCTGTTTTTGTCCTATTGACATTGTCCTCTGCCTTAAAAAAAATTGTAATTTTATGAGGTCCCATTTGTCCACTCTTGATCTTTGAGCGTAAACTATTGGTGTTCTGTTCAGAAAATTTTCCCCTGTGCCAATGTGCTCGAGGCTCTTCCCCAATTTCTTTTCTATTAGTTTCACTGTGTCTGGTTTTATGTGGAGGTCCTTCATATGTGGAGGCCATTTTTACTATATTAACCCTGCCAATCCACAAGCATTGGAAATCTGTCCATCTTCTGAGGTCTTCTTTGATTTCTTTCCTCAGGGACTTGAAGTTCTTGTCATACATAATTTTTACTTGTTTGGTTAGAGTCACACCAAGATGTTTTTATATTATTTGTGACTATTGTGAAGTGTGTCATTTCCCTAATTTTGTTCTCAGCCTGTTTATCCTTTGAGTATAGGAAGGCTACTGATTTGTTTGAGTTTATTTTATATCCATCCGTTTTGCTGAAGTTGTTTATCAGCTGTAAGAGTTCTCTGGTGGAGTTTTTGGGGTCACTTAAGTATACTATCATATCATCTGTAAATAGTGATAGTTCGACTTCTTCCTTACCAATTTGGATTCCTTTGACCTCCTTTTGTTTTCTAATTGCTATATCTAGAACTTCAAGCACTATATTGAATAGAAAATGGAGAGAGAGAGAGGGCAGGCTTGTCTAGTCTGTGATTTTAGTGAGAGTGCATCAAGTTTCTCTCCATTTAGTTAGATGTTGACTACAGGATTGCTTTATATTGCTTTTACTATATTTACGTGTGGGCATTGACTTCCTGATCTTTCCAAGACTTTTAACATGAGAGGATGTTGAATTTTGTCAAATGCTTTTTCAGCATCAAATGAAATGATCATTTGGTGTTTTTCTCCGAGTTTGTTTATATAGTGGATTACATTGATGGATGTCCATATACTGAACCATCCCTGGGATAAAGCCTACTTGATCAAGGTGAATGATCATTTTGATGTATTCTTGGATTCAGTTGGCAAGAATTTTATTGAGTATTTTTTTTTATTGATAATCATGAGGGACATTTGTTTGAAGCTCTCTTTGTTGGATCTTTGTGGTTTAGATATCAGTATTACTGTGACTTCAGAGAACGATTTTGGTAGTATTCATTCTGTTTCTAGTTTGTGGAATTGTTTGAAGAGTATTGGTGTTAGGTCTTCTTTGAATGTCTGATGATCTGTCTGATCCTGATTTAACTTTGGTATTTAGTATCTGTCTAAGAAATTGTCCATTTCATCCATATTTTCCTGTTTTGTTGAGTATAGGCTTTTGTAGTAGTATCTGATGATTTTTTTGAATTTCTTCAGTTTCTGTTGTTCTAGCTCCCTTTTCATTTCTGATTTTGTTAATTTGGATACTGTGTGCCCTCTGGTTCATCTGGCTAAGGGTGCAATCAAAGAATCAGCTCCTGGTTTTGTTGATTCTTTGTATAGTTCTTTTGTGTCTACTTGGTTGATTTCAGCCCTGAATTTGATGATTTCTTGCCATCTACTTCTCTTGGGTGTATTAGCTTCTTGTTGTTCTATAGCTTTCAGGTGTGCTGTTAAGCTGCTAGTGTGTGCTCTCTCCAGTTTCTTTTTGGAGGCACACAGCTATGAGTTTTCCTCTTAGCATGCTTTCATTGTGTCTCAAAGGTTTGGGTCTGTTTTGCCTTCATTTACATTAAATTCTAAAAAGTCTTTGATTTCTTTCCTTATTTCTTCCTTGACCAAAATATCATTGAGTAGAGCATTGTTCAGCTTCCATGTGTATGTGGGCTTTCTGTTGTTTATATTGCTATTGTAGATCAGCTTTAATCCATTGTGATTTGTTAGGAGGCATGCGATTATTTCAATCTTCTTATATCTGTTGAGGTCTTTTTTTGTGACCAATTATATCATCAGTTTTAGAGAAGGTACAATGAGGTGCTGAGAAGTTATATTCTTTTGATTTAGGATGAAATGTTCTATAGATATCTGTTAAATCTATTTGGTCCATAACTTTGGTTAGTTTCACTGTGTCTCTGTTTAGTTTGTGTTTCCCTAATCTGTCCATTGATGAGAGTAGCATGTTGAAACCACCCACAATTATTGTGTGAGGTGCTATGTGCTTTGAGCTTTAGTAAAGTTTCTTTTATGAATGTGGGTGCCCTTGCATTTGGAGCATAGATGTTCAGAATTGAGATTTTTTCTTGGTAGAATTTTCCTTTGATGTATATGAAATGTCCTCTGTGTCTTTTTTTTTGTTGTTGTTGTTGATTTTGGTTGAAAGTTAGTTTTATCTGATATTAGAATGACTACTCCAGCTTGTTTCCTGGGACGTTTTGCTTGGAAAATTGTTTTCCAGCCTTTTACTCTGAGGTAGTGTGTGTCTTTGACACTGAGATTCATTTCCTGTATGCAGCAAAATGATGGATCCTGTTTAAGTATCCTGTCAGTTAGTCAATGTCTTTTTATTGGGGAGTTGAGTCCATTAATATTAAGAGATATTAAGTATTGTGACTATTGTTTCCTACTATTTTTGATGTTATTTTTATGTTTGTGTGATTATCTTCTTTTGGGTTTGTTGAAACAAGATTACTTTCTTGCTTTTTCTAGGATGTAGTTTCCCTCCTTGTGTTGGCATTTTCCATCTATTATCCTTTGTAGGGCTGGATTTCTGGAAAGATATTGTGTAAATTTGGTTTTATCATGGAAGATATTGGTTTCTCCATCAACGGTGATTAACAGTTTTACTGGGTATATTTGTCTGGGCTGGCATTTGTGTTCTCTTAGGGTCTGTATGAGATCTGCCCAGGGTCTTCTAGCTTTCATGGTCTCTGGTGAGAAGTCTGGTGTAATTCTGATAGGTCTGCCTTTATATGGTACTTGACCTTTCCCCCGTACTGCTTTTTAATATCCTTTCTTTTTTAGTACATTTGGTGTTTTGATTATTATGTGCCTTGAGGAATTTCTCTTCTATCCAGTCTATTTGGTGTTCTGTAGGCTTCTTGTATGTTCATGGGCATCTTTTTCTTTAGGTTTGGGATGTTTTCTTCTATAATTTTGTTGAAGATATTTACTGGCCCTTTAAGTTGAAAATCTCTACTCTCCTCTATACCTATAATCCTTAGGTTTTGCCATCTCATTGTGTCCTGGATTTCCTGGATGTTTTGGGTTAGAAGATTTTTGCATTTTGTATTTTCTTTGACTGTTGAGTCAATGTTTTCTATGTTATCTTCAGCACCTGAGATTCTCTCTTCTATCTCTTGTATTCTGTTTTTGATACTTACATTTATTTCTTCCGATTTGTTACTTAGGTTTTCTATCTCCAGAATTGTCTCCCTTTATAATTTCTTTATTGTTTCTACTTCCAATTTTAGATCCTGTATGGTTTTGCTCATTTCCTTCACTTGTTTGTTTATGTTTTCCTGTAGTTCTTTAAGGGATTTTTATGTTTCCTCTTTAAGAGCTTCTACATGTTTACCCATGTTCTCCTGTATTTCTTCATGGGAGCTATTTATGTCCTTCTTGAAGTCCTCTATCATCATCATGAGATGTGATTTTAGATCCAAATCTTGCTTTTCCAGTGTGTTGGGGGTAACCAGGGCTTACTGTTATGGGAGAAATGGTTCCAGACGCTGCCACATTGCCTTGGTTTCTGTTGGTAATATTCTTGTGTTTACCTTTTGCCATCTGATTATCTCTGGTGTTAGCTGGTCTTGCTCTCTCTGACTGTGACTTATCTGTCCTATAACCCTGTGTATCTGTTCTCGTGGGTGACCTGTTCTCTCTGGGAGGAATTTAGGTATGGAGAGCTGTGATCCATGGTCAACTCAGGTGTGCAGACAGAAACCAGAATGATTCTCTCCCCAGATGATATTTGATTCCTATGTCCTGATGGCTCTGAAAAGGAACATCTTGGGCCAGGAATTTAAAGAGAGGTGGTGGTCTTACCTGTGCACAGAGGTATGTAGGCACTCTTGGAAGACCAGCTCTCTTGTAGTGGTATTTGTGTATGTATTTCTGTGGTCCAGGATCAGATCTTGGTGCAGATGGAAATCAGAAGACTCCTGTCTCAGGCTGCTCCTGAGTTCCTGTGTACTCAGGGTTTTATGTTGGTTCCACTGAGCAGCAGGTGTTGTCCTACCTGTGCTTTCAGGATTCTCTGTACTCTTGTGTGTTTAGCTATCTCCCTATGCCACCTGTATATGGTGTTCTGAAGCAGAGGATGGTCCCCAGGCAGAGA
Organism: Apodemus agrarius; assembly: GCA_964023405.1. Taxonomy (NCBI): domain Eukaryota; kingdom Metazoa; phylum Chordata; class Mammalia; order Rodentia; family Muridae; genus Apodemus; species Apodemus agrarius. The sequence goes on from OZ030011.1 coordinate 84,651,715, forward strand.
AAGAAACTGTATGGTTCAGGCCTGAGGGTTCTGAACGGGTTCTTCTGAGCAGCTGGGATGGTCCTACCTGTGCTCTCGGCCTCTCTGCACTCGTGTGTGGATAGCTATCTCCTTGTGCCACCTGGATATGGGGCTCTTTTAAAGCTGTTTTTCTCAGAATATTTTTTCACAGTAGTGAGAACAGTAACTAATATAGAAATCTGGTACCTGAAACTTAGACCTTACTTGTGATAAATCTGACCATTTAGAATTGGTTGCAGGAGAATGTGGGGGAATTTAAAACTCTGGGCTAGAAAAGCCATAGAATTCTGTAATTGAGAATAGTTTTGAAGGACAGAATGCTAAGAGAAATGTGGACATTGGTCAACAGGCTCACAAGATTTCAAAATAAAGACTATTGAAACTAAGTTAGAAAACAATTGTAGAATATTCTGACAAGGAACATAGCTCTATTCTGTTATGCCATGAGAAATTGAGTGAGGTTGAATACAACAGTAATGTACTAATTTGTGCATTTGTTTGGCATCAAGAATTTCAAGATAGAAGAGCATTCAATATATAATATTTTGCTTACCTACATGTGTGAGCACACAGATGCTGAGAGAGAGAGAGAGAGAGAGAGAGAGAGAGAGAGAGAGAGAGTGTGTGTCTCTGTGTGTGTGTGTGTGTGTGTGTGAGAGAGAGAGAGAGAGAGAGAGAGAGAGAGAGAGAGAGCAAAGAATAGAACAGAAAGATAGAAAATTCCCTACTTTGTTGAGTAAAGGTATGAATTTGATGTCATTATCAAAATGGGTCTGAACAGAGCAATAATTGTTACAGAGATTATTGTCAATAAAGAGAAATGGCTTTTTCCACTGGAACAACAAGAATGGTATTCTGAGGGCAAGACTATTCATCAAAAATTCAAGTTCATCTGTAAGGAGAAAGTCTAAACTGAGAATAACATGGAACACATTCCCTGTTCCTGTAATGCACCTCCCTGAGGAAGTGGTTGTCCATAGCCAGCGCACTTAAACTGATAGATAAGTGATAAGTAACATTCTTAGTTGGCATCAGGATTAGGCAGCCATATGGTAAAGGTTTTTCAACATGAAAGGCATAGAGTTAAGGACTATGCAACCTTTCACCATAGTTACAGATTTCTGCTAATATTAGACAGTGTGTGGCAAGACAAGAATTCCTGTAAGGACCCTGAGAAGCCAGTGTGAGACTTTCAAGATAAAACCTAAGTTGCAATGGAAGCCATCAGATATTGAAGACACTACAACTATGAGTCATGCTCTATGGAAAGCTGCATGTTATGGGTTGGATAGGTCAAGTGAGAGACTATGTATGATTTAAATATCAGAGATAAAGAATGACAGCTACCTCAGCTATTTAGATAATGCCACAAGGAGCCATAGATGCTGAATATTGATCTACAGGATTTTGTTTGCCCTACTGAGCTTTGGTCTCATTTTGCTTCATTCATTTCTTGTTTTTTTTGTTAATTCTTCTCTTTTGAAATGGGAATATTTATTTTGTTCTATTGTATATTGGCATTATATAACTTGATTTTATTTTATAGGAGCTCATATTTTACTATATATTGAGTCTCAGAAATGATTTTGACTCCAGGTTTTTTAAACAGTCTTGAAACTGCTGAAAGTCTATAAAAGACATTTGAAATAGGATCAGATACATTTTTGTTTTAACAAATAATTTATAGACAGGGAGGTAGAAGATTATGACTTGAAAGTTTGTGTGTCAACTTGACAACCAGTAGTTATGATGATTAAATTTGATTGTCAAATTTATGAGAACTAGAATGATCTTGAAGACAAATTTCTGGATATGTCTATGAAATATTATCTAGATTAGACAAAACTGAAGTAGAAAGATCCACCATGAATGTGGACAGCACCATTCCTTAGGATGAGTCCAAGACTGCATAGAAAGGAGAAAGTGAGTATTAACTAGCTTCCATCCTTTTTCCAGACCATGGATGCATGGAATCAACTGCTTCATGAATATAGCATCATTCCTGTTATGATTTATCTTTTATCTATGAGGTAAAATAACACCCCTTTCCCTTAAGTTGCTTTTGTCTGAGTATTTTGACTTTATAACACGAACATAACTTGCAAAACCACTTACTTCTTTTACTTAGTTTTGTCAAAATAATCTTGTAGAAGAGCTGTTTGTAGTTTTTTGCTGATGAGGGTCATCTTTCATTGACGGTATGGTCAGAGATTGTTCATGCACCAGCAGACAGTTCCACATTCATGTGCATATGGGTGGTACTAATTGTACTCAGTATGTTACTGTTTAAAAAATAGGGCATGATCAACAACATTGCTGCCAAAACATGACTTGAAAAAGGATGACAATAAAAGGTATGCTGATCTGATTAAGAGAAGTCTCAGGAAGTCTCAATCTTAGTTAAAGTACTATAGGTAACTATGAAATTCTGAGAATAGGAAAAATAGTCTTCTGCATGAAAGAACATGCTACTAATTACTTGGCCAGTGCAAAATAATCGGCTCTGAAAACACGCACACATACACACACATATGTTTTCAGACACATATATATATGTGAATATATATCATATTTTATATTATATAGATATGTATTTTATATTGAGGGACATATATATGTATCTATAAATGTTATATATCTTTCTGTGTGTCTATCTATCTATCTATCTATCTATCTATCTATCTATCACCTAAAGAAAAAGTGGCCATGCTTATGAAAGATAATAGAGGGTATACAGAGGGTTTGAAAGGAAGAAAAAAAGTGGAATGATGTAATTATAGTATAATCTCAAAAGTTTTAAAAGTAGGCCATGAAATTGTGGTTCATGTTTTGGGGGATCAGGTTGTAGTTTCTTGCTATACCTATAATTGGCTTGATGCAGATTGTGTCTCCACTGTACTGTAGATGCTGAATGGTAAGATATCTTTCTGTGTCCACTATTCACCTGTCTTTTACCTACCTGACAGTTCTATTGTGTGAAAACTCTTATTAAACTCTTTTTTGGTATGCTTTTTGCAGATGACATAAATGGCTAATCTATTAATATTCATTGTCATATTTCATGTTTTCTTGTAACTATTATAGTTTTTTCTCATTTTATTTGTTTTCCTATCACTAATTTTCAATTTAAATTTGAAGAACTAGATGTTCAATATTTTTTCAAATAATGAAGACATTTAGTAGCTCAAGGTAAATCAATATGATTCATCAAAGAATAGAAATGAGTAGAGGATTACAGGGATGCCCAAGAAAGGCCATTCAGCATTCAAGCTCACTCTCAGATTTCAGTACTGTGCTACTCTTCACTTAAGGGTATGGCATCTGTTTAATGAGATGAAAAGGCATTTTCGCCCTTACCTGTCATATGCCATTAATGATCTCTTTATATGCCAGTTTTCCCGGTTTCCTCTTCACTCCTGGCTCCCTGCAGGTCCCACACTCTTGCACTTCTGAAGCAGGTGTTCTGGTGCAGTCAGATCATTATCATTCTCAAGACTCTATGTGAGACCTCATTGTGGGCAGATGCCTGGTGTGTGAATTGACTCCTTCTGTGCCATACCTTCACCCCTACTTGAGAGTGCTGCAGAAGCTCAGGATTACATGCTTCCTTGATCTCTCACACAGAATTGTGGGGGGGTGTCTGTCTTGGTAGAAACTTTTTCTGTATGATTGACATATGTAACATGGCAGTTTTGACTTCTGACGGTTATACCTTGTGTCATGTGTGCAATTTCCTTATAATGTTATATAATTAACAAATTAAAAAACACACCCATACTTACCATTGTTTAAGTCATGTATGTTTAATGGCTATAACCCAAAACATTAAAAAGAAAGAAAAGAAAAGAAGAAAAACTATGGAAATATCTATATCCTTCATGAATCAAAATTTGCTACTTCATTTCATGCCTCAATTTATCTTAAACCATTGTTATTAGTCATAGCTGGGATTAAGTGAAAATTTTTTGCTGAGAATATTTTTATTTGATGAAGTCTGTTACTTCTAGAGACATAACAAAAGAAAAATTAAATAAAATACTCATCTACACTAATCATCAATATGATATTGCCATGTTTCAGTTAAGTAGGAGTTTCTGTGCCAGAGTTAAATGAGTAATAAATACTCCACCAAAATACATGGAAGAGTTCAGCATGCACATCTTGTTTCTAATGCTTATTTGTTGAGTTTATATGAAATCATACTCTGTGTTTCTCTAATTATCAGTAGCATCTAGTATTCAGGATCTGTGTATTTTTGTTCATGCAAATGAATAAATTAGCATACTTTCATTTTCTTCTACCTCTCTATCTGCTTTTCAATTTTTGTTACTATTATGATATTCCAGAAACATACTATTACAAATATTACTTAATTATGTTTATTCTCTTAAATTATTTTTGGATGAAAGATGCAGTCTGGCTTGTGGCATTTGGTGCTGAATGAATATTCTCTACTCTGAAATCTGATTGTCCAGATGATACAACTAGGTGGATCTGGACAAGTAGTAAGTGCAACTGTCATGGAAATGCTAGGTGGATCTGGACAAGTAGTAAGTGCAACTGTCATGGAAATGCTAGTACAGATGTGGGCTTTGCAGCCTTTCAATGTTGGAAAGAACCCCCTGACTTACAATGATTAGTGGAAATGTCTAGAATTATAATCTTAAGATATTCTTAGTTAAGCTACACCAACAGGGATTTGAAGTCCCCAAATCTTATCACCTATTATTCTTATATACTTCAGATAACTGATAATAACCATGTATGAGAATGTACAGTTTCACAGAAACTTAATGCTCTATGTAGGAAACAAATTTGTGCAATGAAGCAAGGACTTCTTGAGATTACAAGAGCAGAAAGAAAATGAGGACTTAGATTTCTTCCAGGCAGAGTAGGCAGCAATCAAAGGACATATGCAAACAGCTGTGAATGGATAAGAATCTCAGTCTCTTCAGTTGCCTGAAGGTCAGCCATCTGAGGTATTCCAAAACAGCAAACTTCAGCCTCAGAACAGTCAAGGAGGACATAAAAGCATCAACAGTGTGAACATTTAAGGTTCTTAGCCGTGTGAGAAATGTACTTGAACTGCTACTTCTTTCCCTGTGAAATGAGGACAATACTGAATCACTGAGTTGTTGTAAAGAATTAAAAGCATTAATATTTAAAAAGTGCTTTGGGTAGCACAAATCTGGAAGGGAATAGAACAAGAAGATTCCAGTTACATTTTTTTTTCAGACACACACTGGAAAGGTTTCCAATTTACTTAAGGTAATGTAACTTAAAGTGAGAATATGGTTAAAATAGAATGAACCAGAAACTGATGTAAACTGATGTAAATGTTTAAAATGAAATACGGGGTCCAATCATAGCATCAAAATTAGTACACTGGAATTCAAATAATATCAAGTAACTCTCCACAGTTTGTTTGATGTACCCATGTGTGGATATTCCTCAGATCTAGAAGCACAAAATTTGAGATGCTATCTTAGTGCACAACCTCTTTCAAAGCAATTCTGTTTTATTACTCGAAACAAATGATTCTTCTTACAATTAATCTATTGTGTATAGAAATATGACACATATTTAGGACAAAACATTTTCTCTTCCTTATCTCTTTCTTTTATTCTTCGGTTTTTGAGATAAAATGTAAAAATAAAACATCTGCTATAGATTTTGTAGGGTGGCAAAACAAACAAAGATCTAAAGGGAAATAGATATTTTCAGGCATTTTCTGTCTTGACTGAGAGTGGATAAGATACTTGGGATGGAGGGAAATACATACGGGAAAAGGTTTCCCCAAAAGTCAAGAGCTGGCTGAGGAGAAGCCGAACAGTTCTATCGCTGTAGAAGATGAATGTAGTGGCACTTCTAATTCGTTTAGTATTCAGGATTTCAACCTTAATTAGGATTCCTTTGTCACATCATTCATCGAATGTACTTGAAGAAATGGAGATTGAGCTCAGAGTTTTCTGTCGCCTCAGGCCTGCTTCTCATGCTTTTCCTCATTTCGGTGTATTGTGAAGTGCAGCGAGTTGACTTGCAAATGTTTTAGTTGGAATAAGTAACACCCAAATAAAGAAAGCACGCATTATAAGACGTTCTGAAAGGAACGGCATAAAATAACCATTTAAACAGTTCTTATTTGTATTATTACTGGTGGTTTTTTTTCAGCCTGTGCTACTAATATGATTACTTTTAATAACACATGTATTATTATCCACAAGGTAATACACATGTATTTCTACCCACAAGGTGTGCTTTACAAAGGTCCTTTTACCAATAACTTTTGTAGAGTATTTTTGCTTATGATATCTATAACATTTGTTAACATTGGTACTATGCTTTTGACAGGATGTAAGGTATTTAATATAATAATGTAAAGTGAAATTTAGCTAATGCAGAAATGCTAATTCAGTACATATGGCAAACAGGTACATAATTACTCTGGGCAGCCAAACTTATCATTTCAAACGTTTTCTGTCCAGCAAAATTGCTGTTATCTGTCAAAACTTTCTTCTGTGGCTGACTTTCATAATGTGGACCCAAACTGAACAGACTTATTTTTTTCTTTTGTGTATGTTGCCATTGGTGCACACATATTATATGAACTAGCTTACTTGAATTATCTCTTAATTCTTAATGTGCACCTTTCATGTACATATACATATGCAATGATGACATAAAAATTACAGGATAATGTTTCCTGTTTGCATTCCCTTAAATAAACATACTTTTAATATTGAATTTCTTATGACTGTTGTTCTGAAGTAATATAGACTGTGGTGTTTTGATGTGTTTCACTATGGACACTTGTCAATTTTTGTTCTAAATGTATAAATATTTCAATAGCTGCATTTGAGCTTAATATTTATTAGGCTTGAAAACTTATTTGAACCTCCAATTTGGTTCTTAAAAGGTGTGGTATGTAAATTGTCTTGGTTTTCAACACTGATGTTCTTCATTTGAAAAATGTGAAAGATAATGCAATACGTTTCATGAACTACATGACCAAAGGAGTGAAATGCTTTTAAGTATATTTGACTTGTAACAGTCCTCAGCACCATCATTTGTTATTATTGCTAACATTGAATTTTCCATAGACTACTTCCATAAAACAAATCTCCCTCCCTCCACCAATATTTTGAAAATGAGGACTTCTGGGGGAATCAATATCCCTGACCTCAAACAGTACTACAGAGCAATTGTGCTAAAAACTGCATGGTATTGGTACAGCGACAGACAAGTAGATCAATGGAATAGAATTGAAGACCCAGAAATTAACCCACAGAGTTATGGTCAACTTGATCTTTGATAAAGGAGCTACAACCATCAAGTGGAAAAAAGATAGCCTTTTCAACAAATGGTGCTGGTTCAACTGGAGGTCAACACGCAGAAGAATGCAAAATGACCCACTCTTATCTCCTTGCACTAAGATCAGCTACAAGTGGATCAAGGACCGCCACATAAAACCAGACACACTGAAACTAATAGAAAAGAAACTGGGGAAGACCCTGGAGGACATGGGCACAGGGGAAAAGTTCCTAAACAGAACACCAATAGCTTATGCTCTAAGATCAAGAATTGACAAATGGGACCTCATAAAAGTACAAAGTTTCTATAAGGCAAATGACACTGTCAGAAGGACAAAACAGCAACCAACAAATTGGGAAAAGATCTTCACCAACCCCACATCTGACAGAGGGCTAATATCCAATATGTACAAAGAACTCACGAAGTTAGACCCCAAAGAACCAAATAACCCTATCAAAAAATGGGGTACAGAGCTAAACAAAGAATTTTCACCAGAAGAAATTCAGATGGCCGAGAAGCACCTTAAAAGATGTTCAACATCATTAGTCATCAGGGAAATGCAAATCAAAACATCCCTGAGATTCCACCTCACACCAGTCAGAATGGCTAAGATTAAAAACTCAAGGGACAACAGGTGCTGGTGAGGATGTGGAGAAAAAGGAACACTCCTACACTGTTGGTGGGATTGCAAGATGGTACAACTGCTCTGGAAATCAGTCTGGCAGTTCTTCAGAAAAATGGGCATGACACTTCCAGAGGACCCTGGCATACCACTCCTGGGTATATACCCAGTGGAATCCCCTACATACAATAAAGACACATGCTCCACTATGTTCATAGCAGCCTTATTTATAATAGCCAGAAGTTGGAAGGAGCCCAGATGTCCCTCAAAGGAGGAATGGACATAGAAAATGTGGTATATTTATACAATGGAATACTACTCAGCAATTAAAAACAATGAATTCATACAATTTGTAGGCAAATGGTTGGATCTGGAAAATATCATCCTAAGTGAGTTAACCCAATCACAAAAGAATATACATGAAATGCAATCACTGATAAGTGGATATTAATGAGCCCAAAAGCTCTGAATACTCAAGACACAATTAGCAAATCAAAAGATTCCCAAGAAGAAGGAAGCAAACACCCTGGTCCTGAAAAGACTGGATACAGATTTGTAGGAGAGCATTAGAACAGAGAAATGGGGGGAGGGGTGTGATTGGGGAATAATTAGGGGGGAGAGGACTTATGGGACATATGGTGGGGGGGAACTGGGAAAGGGGAAAGCCTTTGGAATGTAAACAAAGAATATAGAAAATAAAGAAAAAAAATAAAAATAATCTATGCAATGAAAGACTTGTCTTCTAATGTCTGAGTTATAAGGAGTTTGGAATCTCTCAATAAGCCTTACAGACCACCTTTCCTTAGTGATTTCCAGTATTTTGTCCCAAATATTAATACAATTATGAGCATGAAAATTTTTACTAGTTTTCTTGCAGTGGCTTTCTGAGAAAATACAGTGCTTTGTAAAAAGGAATGATATACCCTGCATATAAATATGTAGTGGGAAAGACTTTGTGGGTTTCTTGAACCAAGCTTGGGTGTTGGCTTAAGAAATACTGCGAATATCCTCATCACTCAGTGAATATTCCCATGTCTCATACTTCAGAGCTGTCAGTCAATATTTTTGATCATTAGCCATCTGTGATTATTTTAATTTTTGCCAGCAGGAGAAGGAACTCTCTTCTACCCAGGAGCTCTGTTATTACAATATAATTTATATGTAAAGAGCTTGTTTCATCAGGGAGAGAAACTTTTACACAGTTTTTTTTAAGGTTTAAAAGAAATTCAGAATATTTTGTGTGTTTTTTCCTCCTTCTTCCACTCTACATCCTGGTTTCTCTGTCACCGCAATTTTCTTATATAGATATTCTCCAGGACCCAGAAATATCTACACTTCTGAGAACAGGATTGAAGCAATGTCTTGTCTTTTAAATATAAAGCTCCCAATTATTTGTGTTTACTTTTTAAAATTTGAAAGCCATAAGAGAGAAATATATCTTTACCTTACCCCCTGTATTAGCAACAGCAACAACAACCACAACAAAACATTTCATTTGAACATTCTTTATTATACTTCATTAAAATGGCATAATGACAACCAGTCTATAACTTTGGGCTAAGGACATGGTTTGAGAGAGGAGCGGAAAGAATTTACAAGTTTAAATGTTGGCCTTCCTAAGTCACCCTATGACTTAGCCTTGCAGCCACATTACACACCCCCATAGCTCACCATGTCTCCTACTGATTTTACCTTGACCCCCAGTGAGTCAAGAGCTAAGTCATTCACTTCACTTATAATGTAAAATAATAATCTTGACAGACTAGAGCTACTGTGAAGATTAATGAGATATTACTCAAGAAGTGAATCAGAAAGCTCTGTAAGAAAAGAAGACCAGATACCTAGGTCATACCACAGGGTGCTTTGGTGAAGTGAATTACTCATGATCTATACAACATTTTTTGGTTTTGAGGTTCGCAGAGCAAAATTTTTGTCTCAGGTCAGATATTATCAGAAATTAGTGCTTTGCTAGATCCCATGATATGTCCTGGAGCAGTTTGAAAATACATTTTAGTCTTTCCCTGTAAAAGGGCATGTTATGCTCTCAGCAGGGTTGAGTCCTGAGAAAATTACTGATTATCTGCATATATATCTATATCTATATCTATATCTATATCTATATCTATATCTATATCTATATGTATGTTCAAAATAACCCTCACTTCACTCACTCACCTGGCCTGGTCCGACTAAAAACTAACCTGTTGTATTGTCAATTTAACATCTGAACTTCATTTTTTGGATAAATCAGCTCAGTTCCTCTTCCCATAGAAGCACTGAAATCTGTCAGAATATCTAGGAATGTCAAGAGTAATGACAAATGCTTATCAGCATCTACTTTTATATAATATGCTTTATACTACTAGCTTCTTAATTGAAAATAATCTTTAACATGATCTTCATAATTCAGACATTTTTATTTGTATACCAATCATTATTTTCTGGTAAAGAATGGTGAAATGGACTAAATAACCTTGTGGCTAGAATCTTGTCCCATTACCAAACCAAAAAGTCATTACTTAGGTGTTCTGAAGCCGAACAATAGCTTACACACCATAGTTGCTAAATAATTTGTCAACCTTGTCTCTCTGTGCTGTTTGAACTGTCTAGGGTGAGTATAAGTCATAACTTATAGGCACAGTTTGTATATGCCAAGGAAATAATGGGATATAATATTGACTTCTGGTAACTTGCATTCATGGCTGAGAAAACAATCCCACTCTCAGATAATCAACTTACACAGCTCAGTTAAGTCTGCCCTTCCAGTGAGCACTGAGAAACAATCAGGTCAAATAACATTACATTTCTTTTATAAAAAAACATAATTAAACTTTGGAAGATTAAAAGAAAACCAAATGAGTTAATGATTTTATTCTATGCAAATAAGTTTTTGGGACAGATCAAATTCCTCTTTCACTTCCATATCGCCAAACTTTGATTTGATTGATCTATATTTATCCCCATGTGGCAGCTGGAGCATCTCTTTAGAGGAAAACTTTCCTAATTCTAGTCTATCAAGGAAAATCTGCAAGTTAAAAACTCACTTTTATCAGCAGGCATCGGAGAATGGCAGGTGGCAGACAGAGCTCTTAGTGGGTTAGTCTAATTGCGTTTTCTTTTACCTTCGCAGTTAAAAAAAAGTTGTGAGAACAAGCAGAGGGCAGCTTTGCATGGGTTTGACAGTGTGTTTATATCTTTCTTTAGCTAATTTTTTTGGTGACATTTCCACTGACTTTCAGTATGAGGTACTTTGCGGATGTCTATGACCTGAATAAGGGTTATATCTAAAAAGAAAGTAGAAAATTTGGATCCATTAGACATATCCAAGTATCTAAGTACTGACTAATGCTATTGTAAGTCAGTTTCATGTCTGCCTATGCTTTATTTTGGCAGTATTGCTTACTAATTTTAAAACTTCTCATTCAGACATAGAAAAGCAAAATAATACCCTAACCTAAACTAACCTAACCTAACCTAACCTAACCTAATCTATCCTAACCTAAGGAATGAATCTTTATGATGAAGCAATATTTGGTAGTCTGAAAGGAAGCACAAATATTATTAACCTGAATTGTTTATGAAAAAATTATAACTATAAATCATCACCTATTCAAATAACTAAAAGGAATACTAACCACAAGCATTAATTGATTAGTTTATAAACTCTTTTATATATATCATGGTCATATTTTTCTAACACTTATATTCTTTTTTTAAATAACTGAAACAAAGAATCTTGAAGCTTTTTCTAACTGATATACTTTTTAGTATCTTAACCACCATAAACAATTTCCCATTTAGTTTTATTTTTTTGACCTTAACCATTTCCTGCTTTTATTAAAAATAACATTTTTTTCCACCAATTTTCTTCCTACCTTATTTCCCCTTTATATCTGTTTCCTTTTGAACTCTCAATAGAAAGCAAACACGGGATAGAGAGATGGCTCAGTGGTTAAGAGCACTGACTGCTCTTCCAGAGATTCTGAGTTCAATTCCCAGCAACCACATGGTGGCTCACAACCATCTGTAATGGGATCTGATGCCCTTTTCAGGTGTGTCTGAAGATAGCTACAGTGTATCATATACATAAGTAAATAAATCTTTAAAAAAAGAAAAGAAAACAACCATGGTTCTATGGGATAATAATAAAATATTTTAATACAAAATCTAACACATCAGAATAGATCAAACAAACAGAAGGAAAAAGCCCAAGAAAACTCACGAGAAACAGAGATAGCTGTAGAGAATGATTCATTTGCACGCTCTGGAATCCCATAATATCACTAAACTGGAAGCCTTAATATGTATACACAGGATCTGTAAGACAAAAATAGAGAAAAATGAACATATATAATAAAATTAAAATAAAATATAAGATAAAATTTTAAAAAATGAAAAATGCCTTGATATATCAATATAAGACAAGGAACCTCCAATAAAGTCATTGAATTTGAATTCTGTGGCCATCTATTGCTGGGCATGTGGCCTCTTCTTAAAAGTACTTTGTTCAGTGAAACCCCTTTGGAGAAAACTGAATTCTCTTTCATAAGTGGTTATCAATTGGACAGCTTCTGGGTTACAGATGTGGGAGTGTGTCCACTTCTCCTTTCAGCTCTAGGAACTCCTCTGGTGCAGACCTCTGCAAGTCCTGTGCATACTGCCTCAGTCTCTGGGAGCTTAGATGTACTTCAGTCCTGCTGATTTAGAGGGTCTCGTTTCCTTGGTGTCCTTTTCCCCCATATGGCTTTTACACTTTTCATGCCTCCTCTTCTACAGGGGTTTCTGCCCTTCTTAACTTTACAAAGCAATTATGCATATACCCTTCATTCAGAGATACTATAACACTAACATTCCCTATTATATGGAAAAATATGATAGAGAAATGAACTGGTATTACTTAGGTCACAATGAAAACTGGAAGCCTGGACTGTGTAGACAGGTACAACCAGGTACACCTGAGTGTAAGATCACTTGAGACACAGCCCACCAGGGCCCCACCTGTGCTCAGGAGCTAGGCAGCACTGCCACAGCCATGTGTACACCTAGTCTTCTAGGGGACAACTGCTCTGTTGGGAGTCCTCTTGCAGTTAGAGGTGAGGCCACCATCTTCACTCCTGTGACTGAACAGGCTGTTAGAGACAGGAACGCAGAGAATACCTGAGCATAAGATCACTTGGGACTTTCTTCTCCAGGGCCTCACCTGCAAACAGGAACTGGCCAGCCGCACAACACTCTATGCCAGAGGAAAGCTGGTCACCTAGGAATGCTGAGATAGGCTTGCAGGCACACAGGAGGAATAAGCACCAGCCAGTGACAGCAGGACCAACTAACACCAGAGATAACTGGATGGCAAAAGGCAAATATGAGAACGTTACTAACAGAAATCAAGGAAATATGGCACCACCTGAACCCAGTTGTCCCACAAAAACAAGTCCTGCATACCCCAACACAACAGAAAAGAAAGACTTGGATTTAAAATCACATCTCATGATGCTGATAGAAGACTTCAAGAAGGACATCAATAACTCCCTTAAAGAAATACAGGAGAACACAAGTAAACAGGGAGAAGCCCTTAAAGAACTACAGGAAAACACAACAAAACAGGTGAAGGAATTGAACAAAACCATCCAGGATCTAAAAATGTAATTAGAAACAATAAAGAAGTCACAAAGGGAAACAATTCTGGACACAGAAAACCTAGGAAAGAAGTCAAGAGTCATGAATCCAAACATCAACAACAGAATACAAAAGATAGAAGAGAGAATCTCAAATGCAGAAGATAGCATAGAAAGCATTGACACAACATTCAAAGAAAATACAAAATGCAAAAAGGTCCCAACCCAAAACATCCATGATATCCAGGACAAAATGAGAAGACTAAACCTAAGGAATATTATAGGTATAGAAGAGAGTGAAGATTTCCAACTTAAAGGGCTAGTAAATGTCTTCAACAAAATTATAAAAGAAAACTTTCCTCACCTAAGGAAAGAGATACCCATGAACATACAAGAAGTATACAGAACTCCAAATAGATTTGACCAGAAAAGAAATTCCTCCTGTCACATAATAATTAAACTGTCAAATGTACTAAAAAGAGAATATTAAAAGAAGTAAGAGAAAAAGGTCAAGTAACATACAAAGGTAGACCATCAGAATTACACCAGTTTTCTCACCAGAGACTATGAAAGCCTAGACAGATGTCATATAGACCTTAAGGGAACACAAATGCCAACCCAGACTGCTATATCCAGCAAAAATCTCAATTATCATAGATGGAGAAACCAAGGTATTCCATGACAAAAACAAATTTACACAGTATCTTTCCACAAATCCAGTCATTCAAAGGATAATGAATGGAAAACAACAAGAAAAGGAGGGAAAGTACACCCCAGAAAAAGCAGGAAATTAATCTTCTTTCAACAAACCCAAAAGAAGAATTACCACACAAACATAAAAATTATACCCAGCTCCCCAGGACCCCCGACCAACTATAGCAGCAGGCCTCCATATTGCAACCAGGACACAGCTGGAAAGGTGCAGGTACACAGACTCGTTCTGGGGCTAGAGCAGGGAGATCTGCTAAGCTCTCGACCCCAGGCAGGCCCAGTGGCGGGCGCCTAGGCTCTGCCACACATCCCTGCAAGCTTAGGCCGTGCACCGAGGCAGCTGGAGCCACCCAGCTCCCCAGGACCCTGGACCAGCAATAGCGGCAGGCCTCCATATTGCAACCAGAACACAGCTGGAAAGGCACAGGTAGACAGATTCCATCAGGGGCTACCACGTGGGGGGATCTGCTAGGCTCTCGCTACTAGGCAGGCCCAGCAGCGCCCGCCGAGGCTCAGCGGGTGGCAGCCAGCTCATGATCCCATTGAGCAGCAATCACGCATAACCACCAGTAGAGAAACAACAGGTAAGCCCAGCCTCACAGGAGATTCAAACACCAGCCAGTGACAACAAGGTCAACTAACACCAGAAATAACCAGATGGCAAAAGGTAAACAAAGGAACGTCATTAACAGAAATCAAGGCAACATGACAGCATCTGAACCCAGTTCGCCAACAACAGGAAGCCCTGGATACCCCAAAACACCAGAAAAACAAGACTTGGATATAAAATCACTGGTCAGGATGCTGGTAGCTGAACACATAGAAAAATCTCGTAAAGAAATAGAGGAGAAAATGGATCAAAAGTTAGAAGCCTTTACAAGGCAAATACAAAAATCACTTCAAGAAATGCAGGAGAAGATGGATCAAAAAGAAGAAGACAATAAGGAAGAAAGACAAAAATCACTTAAAGAAATACAGAATAACATGGGCCAACAAGTAGAAGCTATGAAAGAGGAAACACAAAAATCTATTAAAGAAATACATGAAAACACAATCAAGCAAGCGAAAGATCCGAGCATATCCATCCAGGTACTAAAAACAGAAGTAGAAACAACTAAGAAATCGCAGAGGGAGACAACATTAGAGATAGAAAACCTTGGGAAGAAATCAGGGGCCATAGATGCAAATATCAACAATAGAATACAAGAGATAGAAGACAGAATATCAGAAGCCGAAGATACCATTGGAACCATTGATTCAACAGTCAAAGAAAATACTAAATGCAAAAAGGCTGTAACCCAAAACATCCAGGAAATCCAGGACACAATGAGAAGACCAAACATAAGGATTATAGGTATAGATGAGAATGAAGATTTACAAGTTAAAGGACCAGCAAATATCTTCTACAAAATTATGGAAGATAACTTCCCCACCCTAAAGGGAGAGATGCCCATGAATATACAAGAAGCATATAGAACCCCAGACTGGATCAGAACAGAAATACATCCCGTCACATAATAATCAAAACTCCAAATGTACTAAACAAAGAAAGAATATTAATGGCAGCAAGAGAAAAAGGCCAAGTAACTTATAAAGGAAGACCTATCAGAATAACACCAGACTTCTCACCTGAGACCATGAAAGCTAGAAGATCCTGAGCAGATATAATGCAAACTCTAAGAGAACACAAATTTCAGGCAAAACTACTTTACCCAGCAAAGCTCTCAATTGCTATAGATGGAGACATCAAGGTATTCCATGACAAAACCAAATTTGCACGATATCTTTCCACAAATCCAGCCTTACAAAGCATAATAGGGGGAAAACACCAAGAGAAGGATGGAAACTACACCCGGGAAGAAGCAAGATAGAAACCTCCTCTCATCAAACCCAAAAGAAGGTAACCTCTCAAATATAAAAAATAAATAAAATAAATAAATATAATTTCAAAAATGTCAGGAGGTAATAATTACTATTCCTTAATATCTCTTAACCTCAATGGACTCAATTCCCCAATAAAAGGAAATAGATTAACAGACTGGATACGGAAACAGGACCCTACATTTTGCTGCATACAGGAAACACATCTCAGTGTTAAAGACAAACACTGCCTTAGAGTAAAAGGCTGGAAGACAATTTTACAAGCAAATGGTCTCAGGAAACAAGCTGGAGTAGCCATTCTAATATCAGATAAAATTGACTTCCAACCTAAAATCATCAAAAGAGACTCAAAAGGTCACTTCTTGCTGGCCAAATGGAAAATCCACCAAGAAGAGCTCTCAATACTGAACATCTATGCTCCAAATGCAAGGGCACCCTCATTCGTAAAAGAAACCTTACTAAAGCTTAAAGCACACATTACACCTAACAATAATTGTGGGTGACTTCAACACTCCACTCTCCTCAATGGACCGATCAGGAAAGCAGAAAATAAACAGGGACACAGTGAAACTAATTGAAACTCTGGATCAATTGGATTTAACAGTTATATATATATATAGAACATTTCATCCTAAAGCTAAAGAATATACCTTTTTCTCAGCTCCACATGGTACCTTCTCCAAAATAGACCATATAATTGGTCACAAGACAGATGTCAACAAATACAAGAAGATCGAGCTAATCCCATGCCTCCTATCAGATCACCATGGGGTAAGAGTGGTCTTCAATAGCAACAAAAACAACAGAAAGCCCACATACACATGGAAACTGAACAATACTCTACTCAATGACACCTTGGTCAAGGAAGAAATAAAAAAAGAAATCAAAGACTTTTTAGAATTCAATGAAAATGAAGGTAAAACCTACCCAAATCTATGGGACACAATGAAAGCAGTGCTAAGAGAAAAACTCATAGCTCTAAGTGTATCCAAAAAGAAACTGGAGAGAGCATACACTAGCAGCTTAACGGCACACCTTAAAGCCCTGGAAGAAAAACAAGTTAATTCACCCAGCAGGAGTAGAAGACAAGAAATCATCAAACTCAGGGCTGAAATCAATCAAATAGAAACAAAGAAACCATACAAAGAATCAACAAGACCAGGAGCTGGTTCTTTGAGAAAATCAACAAGATAGATAAACCCCTAGCCAGACTAACCAAAGGACACAGAGACAGTATACAAATTAACAAAATTAGAAATGAAAAGGGAGACATAACAACAGAAACTGAGGAAATTCAAAAGATCATCAGATCCTACTACAAAGGTCTATACTCAAAACAACTGGAGAATCTAGAGGAAATGGACAATTTCCTAGACAGATACCAAATGCCAAAATTAAATCAGCATCAAATAGACCAGCTAAATAGTCCCATAACCCCTAAAGAAATAGAAGGGGTTATAGAAAGCCTCCTGTAGTGGCTATTCCTGGTTGTCAACTTGACTATATGTGGAATGAACTACAATCTAGAATTGGAAGGCTCACCTATGATCCTAATTTGGAGGCTCAGAGATATAAGTTTCTAACCTGGACTTAGCATGGAGATCTTGAAGCATGGATTCCAGTTCAAGGTCATCTGGGATTAAAGGTGTGGAGACATACACCTTTAATCCCAGACGTCAAGTTCATCTGGGATTAAAGGTGTACACCTTTAATCTGGGCTACACCTTCTACTGGAGACATATATAAGGACATTGAAAGAAGGAAGACTGATTCTTCCTTGCCGGCTTGCTTCATGGGACTGAGCAACTGCAAGATCCTTGGACTTCCATCCACAGCTGCTGCTGACTACTGTTGAGGAGTTGGACTACAGACTGTAAGTCATCGACAAATTCCCTAACTACATAGAGACTGCCCATACGATCTGTGACTCTAGAGAACCCAGACTAATACACCTCCCAACCAAGAAAAGTACGGGACCAGATGGTTTTAGTGCAGAATTCTACCAGACCTTCAAAGAAGACTTAACACCAATACTTTTCAAACTATTCCACAAAATAGAGACAGAAGGGATACTGCCCAACTCATTCTTTGAAGCCACAACTACGCTAATACCTAAACCACACAAAGATCCAACAAAGAAAGAGAACTACAGGCCAATTTCTCTTATGAATATCGATGCAAAAATACTAAATAAAATTCTTGCCAAACGAATCCAAGAGCACATCAAAATGATCATTCGCCATGATCAAGTAGGCTTCATCCCAGGGATGCAGGGATGGTTCAGGAAATCCATCAATGTAATCCACTACATAAACAAACTAAAAGAAAAAAACCACATGGTCATCTCATTAGATGCTGAAAAAGCATTCCACAAAATTCAGCATCCTTTCATGCTAAAAGTCTTGGAAAGAGCAGGAATTCAAGGCCCATACCTAAACATAGTAAAAGCAATCTACAGCAAACCAGTAGCCAACATCAAAATAAATGGAGAGAAACTTGAAGCAATCCCACTAAAATCAGGGACTAGACAAGTCTGCCCTCTCTCTCCATATCTTTTCAATATAGTTCTTGAAGTTCTAGCGAGAGCAATTAGACAACATAAGGAAATCAAAGGGATACAAATTGCAAAGGAAGAAGTCAAACTATCATTATTTGCAGATGATATGATAGTTTACTTAAGTGACTCAAAAAACTCCACCAGAGAACTTCTACAGCTGATAAACAACTTCAGCAAAGTGGCTGGTTATAAAATTAACTCAAGCAAGTCAGTGGCCTTCTTGTACTCAAAGGACAAGCAGGCTGAGAAAGAAGTTAGGGAAATAACACCTTCACAATAGCCACAAGCAACATGAAGTACCTTGGCGTAACTCTAACCAAACAAGCAAAAGATCTGTATGACAGGAACTTCAAGTCCTTGAAGAAAGAAATCGAAGATGACCTCAGAAGATGGAAAAATATTTCTTGCTCCTGGATTGGCAGGATCAATATAGTAAAAATGGCCATCTTACCAAAAGCAATATACAGATTCAATGCGATACGAATCAAAATCCCAACTCAATTCTTTATAGATCTAGAAAGAGCAATTCTCAAATTCATCTGGAGCAACAAAAAACCCAGGACAGCTAAAACTATTCTCAACAATAAAAGGACTTCTGGGGGAATCAATATCCCTGACCTTAAACAGTACTAGAGAGCAATTGTGTTAAAAACTGCACGGTATTGGTACAGCAACAGGCAAGTGGATCAATGGAATAGGATTGAAGACCCAGAAATTAACCCACAGACTTATGGTCACTTGATCTTTGATAAAGGAGCCACAACCATCCAGTGGAAAAAAGATAATCTTTTCAACAAATGGTGCTGGTTAAACTGGAGGTCAACATGCAGAAGAATGCGAATTGACCCACTCTTACCTCCTTGCACTAAGATCAACTCCAAGTGGATCAAGGACCTCCACATAAAACCAGACACACTGAAACTATTAGGAAAGAAACTTGGGAAGACCCTGGAGGACATAGCACAGGGGGAAAGTTCCTGAACAGAAAACCAATAGCTTATGCACTAAGATCAAGAATTGACAAATGGGACCTCATAAAATTACAAAGTTTCTGCAAGGCAAAAGACACTGTCAGAAAGACAAAACAGCAATCAACAAATTGGGAAAAGATCTTCACCAACCCCACATCCGACAAAGGGCTAATATCCTATATATACAAAGAACTCAAGAAGTTAGACCCTAAAGAACCAAATAACCCTATCAAAAATGGGGTACAGAGCTAAACAAAGAATTTTCACCAGAAGAAATTCGGATGGCTGAGAAACACCTTAAGAGATGTTCAACATCATTAGTCATCAGAGAAATGCAAATCAAAACAACCCTGAGATTCCACCTCACACCAGTCAGAATGGCTAAGATTAAAAACTCAAGAGAAGACAAATGCTGGCGAGGATGTGGAGAAAGAGGAACACTCCTCCACTGTTGGTGGGATTGCAAAATGGTAAAACCGCTCTGGAAATCAGTGTGGCGGTTCCTCAGAAAATTGGGCATGTTCCTTCCAGAGGACCCTGGCATACCACTCCTGGGCATATACTCAGAGGATTCCCCTGCATACAATAAAGACACATGCTCCACTATGTTTATAGCAGCCTTGCTTATAATAGCCAGAAATTGGAAGGATCCCCAATATCCCTCAAAGGAGGAATGGATACAGAAAATGTGGTATATTTATACAATGGAATACTACTCAGCAATTAAAAATAATGAATTCATGCAATTTGTAGGTAAATGGTTAGACCTGGAAAATATCATCCTGAGTGAGCTAACCCAATCACAAAAGAATACACATGAAATGCAATCACTGATAAGTGGATATTAATGAGCCCAGAAGCCCTAAATACTCAAGGCACAATTAGCAAGTCAAATGATTCCCAAGAAGAAAGGAGAGGACCCTGGGCCTGGAAAGATTGGATCCAGTTTTGTAGAGAAACTGTGGGGGGAGGAGAAATGATTGGGGAATAGTTGGGGGGGAGAGGAACTATGGGACATAGGGAGGGGGGAACTGGGAAAGGGGAAAGCCTTTGGAATGTAAACATAGAATATAGAAAATAAAATAAAAATAAAAATAAAAAAACATAAAAATTACATCAAAAATATCAGGAAGAAATATTACTATTTCTTAATATCTCTTAACATCGATGAACTCAATTCCCAAATAAAAAGACAGAAACTAACAGACTGGATACATAAACAGGACCCAACATTTTGCTGCACTCAGGAAATGCATCTCAGTGTCAAAGACAAACACTACCTCAGAGTTTCTGTAAGGGAAAAGACACTGTCAAAAGGACAAATCAGCAACCAACAAGTTGGGAAAAGATCTTCACCAACCCTACATCTGACAGAGGGCTAAGATCCAATGTATACAAAGAACTCAAGAAGTTAGACCCCAGAAAACCAAATAACCCCATCAAAAATGGGGTACAGAGCTAAACAAAGACTTTTCACCTCAAGAAATTTGGATGGCTGAGAAACACCTTAAAAAATGTTCAACACCATTAGTCATTAGAGAAATGCAAATCAAAACAACCCTGAGATTTCACCTCACACCAGTCAGAATGCCTAAGATTAAAAACTCAGAAAACAGCGGGTGTTGGTGAGGATGTGGAGAAAGAGGAACACTCCTCCACTGCTGGTGGGACTGCAAGCTGGTATAACCACTCTGGAAATCAGTCTGGCAGTTCTTCAGAAAACTGGACACAATATTTCTGAAGGACCTAGCCATACCACTCCTGGGCATATACCAAGAAGATTACCCAGCATGCAATAAGGATGCTTGCTCTACTATGTTCATAGCAGCCTTACTTATATTAGCCAGAAGCTGGAAAGAACCCAGATGTCCCTCAACAGAGGAATGGATACAAAAATGTGGTATATATACACAATGGAGTACTATTCAGTCATTAGAAACAATGAATTCATGAAATTCTTAGAGAAATGGATGGAGCTGGAGAACATCATACTAAGTGAGGTGACCCAGTCTCAAAAGAATACCCATGGTATGCAGTCACTGATAAGTGGATATTAGCCTAGAATCTTGGGACACCAAAGACACAATCCACATACCAAATCATGTCCGAAAAGAAGGAAGGAGTGGACCCTGGTTCTGGAAAGGCTCTAAAGCATAAGTGTAGGGGAATACCAGAACAGGGAAAGGGGAAGTGGTGGATGGGGGAGCAGGGGGAGGGAAAAGGGCATGTGGGACCTCTCGGGGGCAGGGAAACAGGAAAAGGGAAATGAAATGTAAATACAGAATATATCCAGTAAAAAAAATTTAAAAAAAAAGTGGTCATTGATAGTCTTCCAACCAAAAAAACCACAGGACCAGATGGTTTTAGTGCAGAATTCTATCAGACCTTCAAGGAAATCCTAAAACCAATACTCTTCAAGCTATTCCACAAAATAGAAACAGAAGGAAAACTACCCAACTCATTCTATGAAGCCATAATTTTGCTGATACCAAACCCACACAAAGATCCAGCAAAGAAAGAGAGCTTCAGACCAATTTCCCTATATACATAAACAAAGTAAAAGAAAAACACCACATGATCTTTTCATTTGATGCAGAAACAGCATTTGACAAAAGTCAACATCCTCTCATGTTAAAAGTCTTGGAAAGAATGGTAATTCAAGGCCCATAACTAAATATAGTAAAAGTAATATACAGCAAACTAGTAGCTAACAACAAACTAAATGGCGAGAAACTTGAAATAATCCCACCGAAATCAGGAAGAAGACAAGGCTGCCCTCTCTCCTCATATTTATTCAGTATAGTACTTGAAGTTCTATCTAGAGCAATTAGACAACAAAACGAGGTCAAAGGGATACAAATTGGCAAGGAAGAAGTCAAACTATCACTATTTGCAGATGATATGATAGTATACTTAAGTGACCCAAAATATTCCACCAGAGAATTCCTACAGCTAATATACAACTTCTGCAAAGTGGCCAGATATAAAGTTCACTCAAGCAAATCAGTAGCCTTTCTATCCTCAAAGGATAAACAGGCTGAGAAAGAAATTAGGAAAATGACACCCTTTACAATAGCCACAAACAAAATGAAGTATCTTGGTAAGACTCTATCCAAAGAAGTGAAATATCTATATGACAAGAACTTCAAGTCTATGAAGAAAGACATTGGAAAAAAAAATCTCAGAAGATGGAAAAATCTTCCACGCTTGTGGATTGGCAAGATTAATAGAGTAAAAATGGCCATCTTGCTAAAAGCAATATTCATATTCAATGCAATCCCCATCAAAATCCCAACTCAATTCTCCGTAGAGTTAGAAAGAACAATTCTCAAATTCATCTGGAATAACAAAAATCCCAGGATAGCTAAAACTATTCTCAACAGTAAAAGAACTTCTTGTGGAATCAGTATCCTGGACCTCAAGCAGTACTTGAGCAATAGTGTTTAAAACTGCATGGTATTGGTACAGTGACAGGAAAGTGACAGGAAGGTTCTATCAATAGAATAGAATTGGAAGACTCAGAAATGAGCTCACACACCTATGTTCACTTGATCTTTGACGAAGGAGCTACAACCATCCAGTGGAAAAAAAGATAGCCTTTTCAGCAAAAGGTGCTGGCTCAACTGGAGGTTAGCATGAAGAAGATTGCAAATAGATCAATTCTTATCTCCTTGTACTAAGCTCAAGTCCAATTGGATCAAGGATCTCTACATAAAACCAGACATACTGAAACTAATGGAAAACAAACTGGGAAGAGCCTGGAGCACATGGACACAGGGGAAAATTTTTTGAACAGAATACCAATAGCTTATGCTCTAAGATTAAGAATTGACAAATGGGACCTCATAAAATTGCAAAGTTTCTGTAAGGCAAAGGACCCTGTCCATAGGACAAAACAGCAACCAACAAATTGGGAATATGGGAATAGATCTTTACCAATCCTACATCTGACAGAGGACTAATATCCAATATACAAAGAACTCGAGAAGTTAGGTTCCAGGGAGCCAAATAAGCCTATTAAAAATGGGGTACAGAGCTAAACAAAGAATTCTCACCTGAGGAATATCGAATGGCTGAGAAGCACCTAAAGAAATGTTCAACATCCTTAGGCATCAGGGAAATGCAAATCAAAACAACCCTGAGATTTCACCTCACAGAAGTTAGAACGGCTAAGTTCAAAAACTCAGGAGAAAACAGATGCTGGCAAGGATGTAGAGAAAGAGGAACACTCCTCCACTGCTGGTGGGATTGCAAGCTGGTACAATCACTCTGGAAACCAGTCTGGCAGTTTATCAGAAAATTGGGTATGATACTTCTGAAAGGCCCTGCTATACCATTCCTGGGCATATTCCCAGAGGATTCCCCAGCATGTAATAAGGACACATACTCACCCTGTTCATTGCAGCCCTATTTATAATATCCAGAAGCTGGAAAGAACTCTGATGCCTTTCAATGGAATGGATATAGAAAATGTGATATTTTTACACAATGGAATACTACTTCACTATCAAAAACAATGAAGTCATGAAATTCTTAGGCAAATGCATGGAACTGGAAAATATCATCCTGAGTGAAATGACCCAATCACAAAAGAACACACATGGAATGCACTCACTGATAAGTGGATATTAGCCCAGAAGCTCAGAATACCCAAGACACAATTCACATATCAAATGATGCCCAAGAATAAGGAAGGAGAGGGCCCTGGTCCTGGAAAGTCTGGATGCAGCAGTGTAGGGGAATACCAGGACAGGGAAGTGAGATGGAGTGGATTGGGGAACAGGGGAGGGGAGAGGGCTTATGGGACTTTTGGGGAGGGGGGATCCAGGAAAGGGAAAGTAATTTGAAATGTAAATAAAGAATATATCTAATTAAAAAAACAATTAAAAAAAACTGGAAGACTGACAAGAGCATGTGTTCTTTCCACTTTCTTCACATTATACTATGGCTTTATATATCTATCTGTATCCCAAAGACAACACATGAAGTTTAAGGGCTTTGTACTTCATCAATACCCAAATAGCTATAGTTACATATCAAATTTGGCTATTACTCAAAATCCTTGCAAAATTCTCCAAATTAGTTTTGCCTTTCTTAAAAGGTTAAAAAATGAAGTTGCTCCCATTTGATAAATATATGATAAATATATGAAAAATGAAAATAGCCTTGTATTTGTCACCTTGCACAAACCTCAAGTCCAAGTAGATTAAGGACCTCAACATCCAACTAGACACACTAAATTTAATAGAAGGAATGTGAAAAAGAGCCTTGAATTCATTGGCACAGGGGGAAATTTCCTAAACATAACTCCAATGGCTCATGCTCTAAGATAAATAATTGATAAATGGGACCTCATGAAACTGGAAAGCTTCTGTAAGGCAAAGGACATAGTCAATAAGACAAATTGGTAACCTGCTGATTGGGAAAAAAATCTTCACTAACCCCACATCCAATAGAGGACTAGTATCCAAAATATATAAAGAACTCAAGAAGCTAACCACCAAACACCCAAACAACCCAATCAAAGAGTGGGGTATGGAATGAAACCGAGAATTCACAACAGAGGAATCATGACTGGCTGAGAACCACTTAATGAAATGGTCAAAGTGCTTAGCAATCAGAGAAATGAAAATCAAAACAACCCCAATCAGAACCAATCAGAATGATTAAGATCAAAACCTCAGGAGACAATGCATGCTGTCTAAGATGTGGAGAAAGAGAAATACTCCTTCATTGCTGTTGGAAATGCAAACTGGTGTAACCACTCTGGAATCTGGAGGTTCCTCAGAAAATTGGAAATGTATCTACCTGAAGACCCAGCAATATCAATCTTGGGAATATATCTTAAAGATGCCCAACAATGCCACAGGGGCACATGTTCCACTATGTTCATAGCAGCCTTGTTTGTGATAGCCAGAAGCTGGAAACAACACAGATGTCCCACGACAGGAGAATGGATACAGAAAATGTGGTTCATTTATCCAATGGAATACTACTCAGCAATTAAGAATGAGGACATACTGAGTTTTGCAGGCACATGGATGGAACTAGAAAATATCATTCTGAGTGAGGTAACTCAGACCCCCTGAGTGCACATGTACAGTATGCACTCAGGAAAAATTGGATATTAGGCCAAAAAAAAAAATTCCCAAGATATAGTCCACAGAACTCATAAATGGCAACAAGCTAAAAGGCCCCAGTGAGGATGCCTCAATCCCAATTTTCAGGGAGAAGAAATCACCCACAAGGGGGGATGGAAGGCCCTGGGATGGAAAGGAGTTGGGGGGAGGGGATACCTGATCTAGTATTAGATGAAGGAAAAGGATTAAATCCCTGAGGGATTTAATGGAAACAGGAGATAGGAGGTTGTGGGGAGCACCCTCCAGAATGTACCAGAGACCTGGTAGGTGAGAGACTCTCAGAACTCAATGGGTAGGACCCTATATGAAATGTCTTATAGTAGGGAGAGGGAAATTGTAGAGCCCAACTCCAGCAGAAAGACAGGGCATTGAGTGAGGGAGGGGGTTCCTATCCCACAGTCGGAACTCTGACCCTTAATTGTTCCTGTCTAAAATAACTGTAGGGATGGAAATGGAGAGAAGCCTGAGTGACAATCCCAAAGTGGGACCCAGCTCAAGGGGAGGCCCCAAGGCCTGACATTATTACTGAGGCTATGGAGCACTCTCAAAAAGGGACCTGGCATGACTGCTCTCTGAAAGACCCAACAAGCAGCTGAAAGAGTCAGATGCAGATGTTTGCACCCAACCAGTGGGCATAAGCTTCTGACCCCTATGGTTGAATTAGGAAAAAGCTGAAAGAAGCTGAGGAGGAGAGTGACCCTGTAGGAGGACCAGCAGTCTCAATTAACCTGGACCTCCAAGATCTCTCAGACACTGGATCATCAACCAAGCAGCATACACCAGCTATGACATGAGGCCCCCAACACATGTACAGCTGAGGACTTCTGGATCCGGGTTCAGTCAGAGAAGATGCACCTAACTCTCAAGAGATAGGAGGTCCCAGGGTAGTTAGAGGTCTGGTGGGGTGGGGGGGTCCTCATGTAGCCAGAGAGGTAAGGAAGAAATATGGACTGGGATGGGAATAAAATCTGGAGTGTGAAAGAAAGAAATAGATATTAATAATAATAATAATAATAATAATAATAATTAATAATAACTTGTTTATGCCAAATTAAGAGTTGATTGGAAGGGTAAGAGAACATAATGAGTCATTTTTATGAACCTCCTTAGATTTAGGCATTATGAAATGAATTGTTCTTTACAGCAGATATTCTCTGTTCTTATCTACAACACATCTAGTTTGTCCATCAATTCTAACCAATAAGTAAGCTCCAGATTTTGAAAGACTTTGCCTCAAAAATGAGTAAACAGTAGTTGAATAGTGTTGATGTACCACATTTTCTTTATCTATTCTTCAGTTGAGGGACTTCTTGGTTGTTTCCAGTTTCTGGCTATTATGAATACAGCTTCTAAGAACATAGCTGAGAAACTGTCCCTGTGTTATGGTGGGCATCTTTTGGTATATACTCAGGAGTAGTATAACTGGGTCTTGAAGTAGAACTATTTCCATTTTTTGTTTTGTTTTGGTTTTGTTGTTGCTTTTTTTTTTGTTTTAGAAACACCAGTGGTTTATACAATGGAGTAATATTCAGCTACTAAAGCCAAAGATGTGTATTTGTCAGGCAAATGGATGGAACTTGCGGCTATCATTCTGAGTGAGGTAACCCAGAGCCAGAAAAACAGGTGTGGTATGTACTCACTTATAAGTAGACTTTAGCTATAAAGTGCAGGATACCCATATACAAAACACAGACCCCAATCAACTGGAGGCCTTAAGGAAGTACTTGTTAATCTCACTCTGAAGGGGAAACTAAATAGTCATCAGAGGTGGATGGAGAGAGAGAACTGGGTAGGAGAGTGAGGAGGAGAACAAGGATGACGTACAGATGGGGAGGGCAGGGAGAGGACTGGAAATGAGAATGAAAAGTAGTGGGGGCATGTTGGAACTAGCTGGAGATCTGGGACAATAGAGGACAATGGGACTCTATGTGATGGGAGGACCCTTGCTAAAATTCTTACTAGAGCTGTATATAGAGACCGAAGTCACCACCTCCTGTAGCCAGGCAGGACTTCCAGAAGGAGAGGGATATCAGTCCACCCACAAAACCATCAACCGAAAATTTGTCTTGCCTACAAGATGTCCAGCCAAACAATGACTGCCCCAACTTGAGACCCATCCCATGTGAGTCAGCCTCTGACACTATTAATGATACTTGCTGTGCTTGCAGACAGGAAACTAGCTTAACTGTCCCCTGAGAAGCTTCATCCAACTGCGGATGGAACCAGATATAGTGACCCACAGCCAAATATCAGGTGGAGTTCAGGAAATCTTGTGGAAGACTGGGGGATAGAATTGAGCAGGCTGGAAGGGTCAAGGACTCTATAAGAAGACCTACAGAATCAACTAATCTGGGACTCTGTGGGCTCACAGAGATGGCGACCAGCTAGGGAACATGGAGAGGCAGAACCATGGCTCCATATATTTTTTGAATCAGATGTGGAGCTTCATTTTCATGTGGGTCCCTAACAAATGGAGCAGAAGCTGTTTTGGCCTCTGTTCCTTGCCAGTGGATCCCGTGCCCCTTACTGTACTACATGGTTGGGCCTCAGTGAGAGAGGATAGATCTAATCCTGCTTGGACTCAATGCTGCTGCTTGGAGTGGTTCCCAAAGGGCAGCACTCCCCTTCTCTGAGAAGAAGGTGAGGAAGCATGGGGGTAGGGTGAGGGATTTTCAAAGGTCGGACTTAGAGGAGAAAATGCTGTGAATAAGATGTAAAGTCAATAAAATTAAATTATTGGGGAAAATGATTTAATAATAGGAGAAAGCAGATAGCCTTCATGAACTCTGGACTTCTGTGAACTGGTAAGGATGTGTGTAGAGACCTTTGTCACATTTCTCTCTCTCTCTCTCTCTCTCTCTCTCTCTCTCTCTCTCTCTCTCTCTCACACACACACACACACACACACACACATCACACACACACAGACACATACATACAGAGCAAAACACATCAACACATGGAGTCAAACAAATAAAATGATATTGGGTGACTATATCAATATGCACATGAAAAATACTGGTCAGTAAATTAAGAACTCAGTTTAAAATTAATAATTTTAATTCCATTAGTGGAAGTAATGCCTAATCTTCCAAAGTATCCCATTTGAAAAAGAACACAAATTATGTGAAACGCTGTTACACTGGATTTTGTAATTTAGTACTACAATTCATGACTAAATGTGAAAAAGAAAACACATTGATCTTTGGTATGTTTAGGCACAGCTCCTTGGCACACGTGTCTGGCCTCCTGGGTCTCTGCCATGGCAAAGGTGATTTCCCATCTCTAGGTCCAGAGTCCCCTGCAGGATGATGTATTGGGTAGCCACGGGCTGTCACAGTTTTGTCTGCAGAATGGTAAGTGAGCCTGCCTACTGACTGCCTTGTCTTCAGATCTCAGGAATTAGGTTCCTTTTGTACTCAAAAGAATCTTTCTGAAGTATCTACAACTTCTTCCAGTGAGGTGGAGAATGCTCAAGCAGGTGAAATCTGAACTTTACCATAACATAATCATAATGTACAAGTTTGTGCTTCTGAGTCCTGAACATCCACTTCTGAAATTTCAGGAATTCCTATTTCACAAGGGTAATCTCTATACCCCTGTAGCATCATATAATAAAATACTCAGTTCAATATACTACTTAAGGTAAAATGACAATCATTTAATAAAGATTCACAAAAAATCTAAAAGAACTAATAAACCGCTAGATAAATGCATATGGCATAATAACAATGGAGTTTTAAAAGATGAAATATAAATGGCTAGTCACTACACAGTTGTGTATAAGACAATTTCATTTTCATGAAGCATATTTTTACATATGTTATATTATTGATTGTGTGATATAATTAAAATCTCATACTCTTCTGATGCAAGGAAAAGTACTACAAACTTTCTCGTATCTATCTTGACAAAATAAGATAAAGTTTAATATATTTAACCCTTCAACAAGAATTTTCTCTTTTAGGAACAAAACATATATAAAACTTTACATAAAACTGAATGGGTCATGTATCCTATCCATCCTCAAATAACTATTTATTACATTGTTTCTTAGAAAATATTGCAAATGACCTAAAAATATTGGATGACTAAACTATGAATAATAGCATGCTAGCCATCTTCTTATTATTGTACAAAAATACCCGAGGAAAACAACTTGAAAGAGGAATGATGTAGTTTGGATCACAGATGGGGATAGATTTCAGTCCATTACATTAAAGATGCAGGGGGATGCTGTGGATGTAAGAGTATGTGGCAAAAGAGACTACTGACCTCGTGGTAGCAAGAAAGAAAGTAGAGCATAATAAAAGGAGTAGAGACAAAATATGGTCCCTGAGAACATGAACTCAAGGTTTCATCACTTCCTGTGATGGTTTTTAAGGTAAAATGCCTGCTTCCCCATTAACTCTTCTATTTGAATCCCAAGTCCCAAGTTGGTGGCCCTGTTTAGGAATGTTGATGAAGTCTACTTGTTTCTTTCTTCTCTAGAAGGTTTAGAGTATAAGGTGCACACTGAGTCCTTGATCCATTTGGAATTGATATTTATTCAGAACAAGAGATGAGTTTTTGAGACCATTTGCTGGAGAGGCCCTTTCTGTTTGTTTGTTTGTTTTGTTTTTGCTTTTAAACTGTATTGTAGGACTCATTATAAAAGGTAACTGTGCTTGCATGGTGTCATGTATAAGTCCTCTGTTCTACTTGATTAGTACATAATAGCATGCTAGTCATCTTTTTATTATTGTATAAAAATACCCGAGGAAAACAACTTGAAAGAGGAAATGTCTACTTTGGATCACAGAGACTCCAATCTGTAGGTGATAGACTTCAGTCCATTACACCAAAGATGCAGGGGCATCCTGTGGATGTAAGAGTATTAAGCTACCTGGCTCTTTTTTGTGTGTCATGTCAGTCTGGTTGTATTGCAATGTCTTCATAGCATAACTGGCCAGGACTGAGGCGGCCCCCACCCTTCTCCGTTTACTGAGGATTGCGTTTGCAGTTCTTTGTCATTCGTGCTTCCATGTGAGTTTAAGGTCGCCATTATTGTGTCTGTGAAGAATATCCATGGGGCATTGATTAATATTGAATTCAATCTGTACATTTTTTTGTACATGATGGCTAATTTTACAATTTTAATTCTTCCAATCCAGGAAGTCTTTTCTTCTTCTGGTGGCTTACTCAAGTACTTGTGTTTTAACAGTTTCTTTGTAATTTTTTTTTATTTGTTTGCTTTGGTTAATTCCCAAGCATATTGCAAGCACACCTATATAAATATGTTCGTGTATGTATGTGTTTCTGTACGTGTGTGTGCATGATATTACACAGAACTTTATCTCCATTTTCCTTTCAATGTTCTTATTATATATTTATATAATATATATTATATATATTATATATTTGATATTATATATCAAATATATATTATATATATTATATATTTGATATTATATATCAAATATATAATATAATATTATAATATATATTATATATTTGATATTATATATTTGATATGCAAGAAAGTTATTTATTTCTGTGTGATAATTTTTATCCAAAACTTCCACTGAAAGTATCTATGCAGGGTATGAATTTTTGATAAAATATTTTAGGTTTATTTTTATAGAATCATGATCTGCAAATAGAGATATGTGGACTTCTTTAACTGTATCTATTTTATTTATTTTATCTCATTAATCTAAATAATTTGAGCACAGTATTAAATAGTGATAAAGCAAATGAACATTCTTGTAGGGTTCTTGTCTTAGTGATAACACTTTTGTATAGTATTTATTTGTTGAGCTACATTTCCTCTGTCTCTACTATTTACATAACATGTATCCTGAAGAAGTGTTGGATTTTGTCAAAGACCTTTATGGCTCTATTGAGATGATCATATAATTTTTGTCTAAGTTTGTTAATGTGATGAATTGCATTTGTTATTTATATATGTTGAATTAATCTTGCATTTCCTGAATGAAGCCAATTTGCTTATAATGATGTGATCTTGACACTAGTTTCCTGAATCTTATTGATAATTTTTGCAATTTGTTCATTAGGGAGACAAAACTATTATAGTTATACTTCTGTGGCTGTTATGAAGCGCTCTGACCTAAAGCTACTTAGGAAAAAAACATGGCTTATTTCAGTTTACAAATTACAAGCCATCATTGGGGGAAGTAAGGACAGGAACAAAAGAATGAACCTGAAGCAGATACCATGGAGGAATGCTGTTTGGTGACTTGCTGTCTCCTGTTTATCTAGTTTTCTTATATAGCCCACAATGGTCATTGCCAATTAACAATCAGAACAATTCTTCACAGACATGCCATCATGATAATCTGACATAGGCAATCTCTCAGTAATATTTCCCTTACAGAAAGCACATTTATTTAACTATTTAATACGTTTAATGGTTTAATATAGTTGATTTCAGTAATCATAGATGTTGTTGATTTTAATCTATTTATTCTTAACTCTTTATTTTGTAACATGTAAGTACATTCCATAAATTTTGTGTTAATGAAAGTATGTGGTGTTAACAATTCTGGCTAAGTACAATTCATGAAAGTGCTGATGGCCATTTTCCATGTTGCTTTGGGTCCTTCAACTTCCTCCACATCTCCAAATCAAATCTGTAACACTCTCACTGCTTAATGAATATCAATTGTGCAAAAACTGGCAACTTATTGAATTATTAGAGACAAAACTTTCTATCAATAAATAAAGATTAGTGCACTTATAATAATTTTCAAAGCTGTCTACTTTCTTGGTTAATAACAGTTGCATTATTAAGGTGCAAAAATTCCATCCCATGTAACCTAAAACAAAATCAGCTGAAGTTGTATGTCTCTTATCTACTTTCAATTAACATGTTTGCTACCTATAGTCAACTTTAGTCTAAAATATTACACAAAACTTCATAGTAAAAAGAAATGTAAAGATTTTACATTAAGTGATATTCTATTCTTTTCCTTCTGAAATAAAAATCATTCCTGTTTTAATGTATCTAGAATCTTTATGGTACCTATCTTTTAGTAATTTCCAAGTAAACCCTACGAAATTAACTGCCTGGATTTCACAGTACTTGTGTTCAAATACCCCTTGTTTAACAATTGTATAAATCACAAAGGTAGTGATTCTAGCAATGTTATTACAGCTGGACATAAGTCACATAAGACATTGCTTGACTACCTCACAAGTTCTATGCTACTACTCCCCTATGATATTTTGTAGGTTGAAGGTTTTATGTCTACGTCCATATCCATATTTCTCTGTTAGTTGGTAGTCCCTCACCAACGAGACTACAACATAGAGGTGAACATTCCATATAGTCACCAGCAAAACTTCTCTGTGTTCAGTAGTTTGTTTGAATGTTGTTCTTGACAATGAGATCCTGCTGTCAATGTGTAAAGTGCTACCCTTTATCGTAGCATCAGACTGAGTTGTTTTGGATTTCTACGGGACTCCCTTGACCAACAACTCAAGTGAATGCAATCCAGGCCTCCACTGGAAACATAAACATAAAATGGAAATAGAATCACTTAAAAAACAAAGACAACAACAGCAAAAAATCCCAAGGAATTTCTGGAAAGAAAAATTTAGGAATTAAAATAAAACTAGAGAGGCAAGATTCAGCAACCTAATACAAGTGATGGATGAGGGAAAATCAGTCATTGAAGATATAATAGTAGAAACAAACACAGCTGCCAAAAAAATTAAATAAAAAACAAAGCCCCATATCCCTGTTAAATCTAAAATTTTCTTGACCCAAAACATCCAGAAAATCTGGGACACTATGAAAAGACAAAGCCTAAGAATAATAGAAATATATAAAGGAGAAGAATCACAACTGAAAAGCTTAGAACATAATGATATAAGAAGCTTACAGATCACATAATAGATAAGACTAGAAAAGAAAGTCCTTTCACTCAATAATAATAAAAATAACTAAACATTCAGAACAAAGAAAGAATATTAACACTGCACGGGACAAATACCAAGTAACATATAAAGGCAGGCCTATTAGAATTCTATCAGTCTTATCAATTGAAACTCTAAAAGCCAGAAGGGCCTGGGTTTATCTCTTGCAGACTCTAAGAGACCCAAGATATAAGCTCAGACTACTATATGCAACAAAACATTCAATTGCCATAGATAGAGAAAATAAGATACTCTATGATAAACTCAAGTTTAAACATCTATCTACAAATTCATTCATATAGGGAAGAAAAGGAACAAAACTACAGCCCAAGGAGGTTAACTACATTCATGAAAACACAGGAAAATATAATCTCACACCAACAAAACCACTACCATAAACAAGAACATCAACAACAAAATGACAGGAATTAACAATCATTGGTCATTTGTATCTCTGAATGTCAGTGGGCTTAGTTCATCAAAAAAAAAAAGATAGAAAAGAGAGTAGATGTGAAAACATGATGCACACTTCTGCTGCAGCTAAGAAACACACATCAACATCAAGTATAGACATTACCTAAGGGTAAAAGGTTGAAAAAAGCTATTCCAGGAATAAAGACTCAAAACCAAAAAGTGAATTACAAACCAATTTCCTTATGATCATACATGTGAAAATTCTTTTTTTAATTTTTGTCAGTTTAATTAATTTAATTTTCTATATTCTTTGTTTACATTGCAAAGGCTTTCCCCTTTCCCAGTCCCCCCCACCATATGTCCCATAAGTTCTCTCCCCCCGCCTATTCCCCATGTGAAAATTCTGAACAGAATACTTGCAACCATAATTGAAGAATTATAAATTACAAAGAGATTCAAATGTAATCAGTCCAAAATATCTAACACCTAAAGCAGAAAAAAGAGCTTACTCTTGTAGAACAAAGAATGCAAGAGGAATATATGGATCAAATCAATGCTAAACTTCATTTTATTCTGGTCATTTTACCTTCAACTCATTCTCCAAGTCAGGCTCATTATACAAATGGAAGATAGAATTATGGAATGAGTTTTCTTAGCTTGTAAACAAAGGAAAGATCGTAGACATATATAGAAAAGATTTCTGAATTAATTATAAAAGCAAGAATAAGACTATGCCAATTGTCAGGAAGTGATCCAGCTGAAATTTCAGTTCTTTTGAAAATGCTGAGATTATGTCATTTATGGGTGTTTAATGAGGATTAGCAAAATGCTTCTAGTAACTTCTTGGGTAAAATTAATGACAAATATCAAAAAAGTAAGTATATGCAGTTTATAAAAAGAAGTAATTGTATTCTTCCATGTACTGTAAAGAGAACATGAATTCCAGAGGCACTAACATTTTATACTAATGCAAATAAGATGGGGATGGTGGGTTATAAGTCTGATAAAAGAAGCAAAGTGGTCAAATGTCCATATATCTAGGTTCAAAAATCACAATTATATGCAATCTCCATGGTGTTATTAGATTATAATGAATCTAAACATAATTACTGATTCTTTATATGCAGAAAGAGTAGTTTTGCATATACAGACTGCTGAATTTGTACCTGATAACTTAGAATTAACCTTGTAATTTATACAATTCTAACAGGCCATAAAAATAGGAATTATCTATACTATTCATATTCTGTTTCATATAGGTCTGCCAGGTCCATTAGCTCAAGGAAATAATGGAATCCACCAATTACTAACAGGAAATGTGTTAAAAGCCTTAAAATTTCATGAGAAACATCATGTTAATAGGAAAAGTTTAAAGAAAAAAATTTCCATCACTTGGCCACAAGCCAAAGAAATAATCAAAAAGTGTCCTATGTGTTCTCTATACAACCAAACTCTGTTACCTGCTAGTACTAACCCCATGGGAATCAAAAGAAATGATATTTGGCAGGTGGAAGCTTTTATTTTGTACAATTTGGAAAACAAAGGTACATACACCATATCATTGATGTGTACTCAGGCCTTCAATGGACAAGTGCTTTAAGTTCTGAATTGGGTGATTATATAATTACATACTTATTAGAAACAATGCCAATTATGGAAATTATGGGGATACCTGAAAAATTAAAACTGACAATGCTCCTACATATGTATCCAATAAAATGAAGCACTTCTCTGCATATTATAATACAAAGCATGTTAGTGTTATACCACATAATCCCATAGGAAAGCAGTCATAAAGATCCAATCATACCTTAAAATAGGTGTTTATTAAGCAAAACAGAACAGTAAGAACCCCAATGAAAGACTAAGTAATACTTTGTTAACTCTCAGTTCTCTTAATGTTGGTGGACAGGTTACAACAGCTTTGCAACACAGGATTATAAAAAAAACAAAACAAACAAAACAAAACAAAACAAAAAACCCGAGGAACTAGGCCAACCACTATAAAGATATGTTGACATTACAATGGAAACATGAAATAATTTTAAGATGGAGATGTGACTATGTTCATGTATCTCCAGGGAATGAAAAAAATGTGGTTACTAACAAAACTTATAAAAATTAGATCTGACCATGGAAAACCTCCTATCTTCTGAGACATTGATGTCTTCACAAAGGAAGCCCAGGTGATTCACAGACTGTCTCAGTTATTGATTTCTCCAAAATATGCATAATAATAGACTTCAAAAGGCTAGCCCTAATGATAGATTACACAGAGACTGGATAAACACAGAGACTGGACAACACATAGAGTAGACAGGCAATGCAGACACTGGATAAACACAGAGACCAGGCAATAAATGTACAGCTAGCTTTTTTCAGACTAAACATTTTTTCCCTCTTAGAACCCAAACAGGAATTCTTTGCCCCATTTCAGCAGGAAGCAAATCTATATAAAAAGATAATTGTTTTGATCCATTAAGTTGGGGTGGGTGGTTTTGGTCACTTGATGTGTTATGTTTATTATCTACAGTGGTAGTTTTTTGCTTAGTTATAGTATATTGATAGAAATGTAAAGTTGTTTAGTTTGAATCATTGTATATTAATAGAAATTTATGGTTTGGTTTAAATATTGTATAGTGATAGAAATTTAAAATTGTTTTGTTTGAACTATTGTATATTAACAGAAATTTTAATAGAATTTAATGTTTTGCTTAATTTTTGCTTATTGATAGAAATTTAAGGCTTTTTTTGAAATTATTGTGCATTGATGGAAATTTAAGGTTCTTTTGTTAGATTATTGTTTGACTATATTTACATAAACCAATTATTTAAAATTTGATATTCTTATAGTTCTTATATTATTTCTATTGTGTATAGATATTTGTTAGAGAAAATGAAAATTCTTCCGCAGAATGGGGAATATGAAAGGGATACTTCTGGTTTCTTTGGAAAGTCAGTTGTGTCGGATGGTGTTTTACTAGAACAAACATGAAGGAATATTTGCTTAAGCAGACACAGATGAAAGGATGTTTCATGTGAAAGCAAGTGTCTTAGTCAAGGTTTCTATTCCTGCACAAACATCATGACCAAGAAGCAAGTTGGGGAGGAAAGGGTTTATTAAACTTACACTTCCACACAGCTGTTCATCATCAAAGGAAGTCAGGACTGGAACTCAAGCAGGTCAGAAGCAGGAGCTGATGCAGAGGCCATGGAGGGATGTTACTTACTGGCTTGCTCAGCCTGCTCTCTTATAGAACCCAAGAATACCAGCCCGGAGATGGTACTACCCACAAGGGGCTCTCCGCCACTTGATCACTAATTGAGAAAATGCCCCACAGCTGGATCTCATGGAGGCACTTCCCCAACTGAAGCTCCTTTTCCTATGATAACTCCAGCCTGTGTCAAGTTGACACACAAAACTAGCCAGTACAATTGACCCCTTGTCAACTTGACACACCAACATATCACTATTAAGCCTCAATCCTTACTTTCTTATTCATCCCCAAGATGTAAATAACGTAAAAAGCCCCACAGTCTTTACATATTAAAAGTTCAATCCCTTTAAAATGTCCAATATCTTAAAATTCCAAGTTTTTTTTTTAAAAATTCAGTCTCTTAACTGTGGGCTCCACTAAATTACCTTCTTTCAAGAGGGAAAAATATCAGGGCACAGTCACAATCAAAAAAGCAAAACTCAAACTCCAATGATTCAATGTCTGGGATCCAACTCACGATCTTCTGGGCTCCTCCAAGGGCTTGGGTCACTTCTCCAGCTCTTCCCATTGTAGCACACACCTTGTCTTCTAGGCTCCAGCTGCCTGTACTCCACTGCTGCTGCTGTCCTTGGTGGTCATCACATAGTACTGGCATCTCCAAGCCTCAACTCTTTTGCATGACCCCTTCAGTCCTGGGCCATCAATTACAACTGAGGGTACACTTTCACCAATGGCCTTCCATGGCCTCTCACAGTACCAAGCCTCAGCTGTTCTTCATGATGCCTTCATGCCTTCAAAAGCAGTACCACCTGGGTGACTCTTACACAGTACCAAGTCCTGCTACAGCACGAGGCACAACCTTGGCTATCTGGAACACACTCTCTGTGCTCTCAGAAAACAGTTCCCAGAAGATTTCATCTCAGTGATGCTGGTTTCTTCTTAATCACCGCTAATTTCTTAGCTCCAGCTAACCAGCATCAATAGTCCCAGTAACATAAAGGTTGACTTTAATAGTTTTGGTATCTTGTTACTCACAGCTGATTCTTCAGCCCCAGCTAACCAAAACCACAGAATCTTCATGGCCCTGATAAGAGTCTTTAATTTTCCCTCTGAAACTTCACAAGCCAGGTCTCCATCTTCTGCCTTGTTCTCAACATTATCTTCCAAGCTCCTACACAGCGGTCTCACAGAGGTCTGAACACTGAATGGACCATATAGCCCAAAGTTCCAAAGTCCTTCCACAGTCCTCCCCAAAACATGGTCAGGTTGTCACAGGAATACCCCACTACGCTGGTACCAATTTGTCTTAGTCAGGGTTTCTATTCCTGTACAAACATCATGACCAAGAAGCAAGTTGGGGAGGAAAGGGTTTATTAAACTTACACTTCCACACAGCTGTTCATCACCAAAGGAAGTCAGGACTGGAACTCAAGCAGGTCAGAAGCAGAAGCTGATGCAGAGGCCATGGAGGGATGTTACTTACTGGCTTGCTCAGCCTGCTCTCTTATAGAACCCAAGAATACCAGCCCGGAGATGGTACCACCCACAAGGGGCTCTCCGCCACTTGATCACTAATTGAGAAAATGCCCCACAGCTGGATCTCATGGAGGCACTTCCCCAACTGAAGCTCCTTTTCCTATGATAACTCCAGCCTGTGTCAAGTTGACACGCAAAACTAGCCAGTACAGCAAGCATGTGAAAAGACACATGATAAAGGACTCTTCACTAATGACACACATGTATTAGTTCTTACATTATGCAGCTGAGCTCCATTTGTCATGACTATATAGAGAGAAATGCACCACAGACTTCTGGTGATGTGCTGGTGGCTTCTTGCTACTTCTGCAGACTTGTGCCCATTGGCATAGTAATGTCAGCAGATACAGACTTATGTAGAGTTTTGCTAAGACAGTCTTACCAAGCCAGGGCATGTAGTAAACCATGGTAAGACCTGTGGAGGACATGTGTAGTTTGGAAAGAGTATAAATAGGACTCAACAGACTGTGATAGGGTTTGAACTTTGCAATACATCATTGGTCTCATGTCTTTGATGATCTTCACTTATTTGAGTGAGACACAGCAGAGAACTTCTCTTGGCATCCCTGTTGGTCCTAACCACTCTTGTTGACTCATGTTAATTTCACTGAGGCCTGTCTGTATCTGCTAGGTCATGCCACTACTGCTGATTAATGTTTGCTATCCCAACACTACTAAACTGGATGGCTGGTATATTTGTGAAGTGTTTGTGAGTAGATTGAGCTGCTATTGCTGCTGAATCCTGTGAACTGAACAGATGATTTTCTGACAACACAGATTGGATTTGCCCCAGATAATAATTTCTAAACAGGTCCACTTCCACCTTATCCTAATAACCTTTCTTTTCTACTACCTCTGGTGGGTAGTGGGCTAGAAAGAAGGTTCAAGCATTTAAGAAATGTTATTAAAAGTAGGGTTTGAAGACAAATGAAGCCAACACATAGGTTTTTCAGTTTAGGGTCCATGGCTTCTGGGGTATAATGTGCCTTCCAGTTCCTGGGAAACCAATGCATTCCCTCAGGCAGTAGAGAATTCAGACTGCTTTGTGTTTCTGCTTGTTACCTTACTGGTTAGTCTAGGAAGCAAGAAAGCTTTATGAGGCAATTGGTCTTAGACATTAATCTTGCATATCCTCTAAAGTTTTGCATACATTATTATATCTTGGCAAATACAACAGTATTGATCCTGGCAATTACTATTATATTCTTTTCCTGATAAGGATATAAAAAGTATGATTGCTCTCAATAAAATTACCACAATTCAAGATTTTCTATGGACCCTCCAATGGCCTGGTTTCATTTCTTGTGGCCATATCAGGTGACCTTGCCCAGTAAATAAGCACAGGCACTTACAGATGGTCAATGGACTTGATTTTAAGACCTAGACATAAATCCAAACACATATGAACACCTGATTTATAATTTAAAAAAAGACACAAATATACCTTGGAAAAAAGACAGCATCTTCAACAAATGGTGTTGGTCAAACTGGAAGTATTCCTGTAGAATAAAGTAAATAGATTCATATTTACCACTCTGCACATAGCTCAAACCCAAAGACCTCAACATAAACCAGATACACTGAGCCTTATAGAAAAGAAAGTAGAGAATAGCTTTGAAAACAGTGGCAAAAGAGATGAATTTTTACAGAATACTTATAGTGCAGGCACTAAGATCAACAATTAGTAATAGGATATCATGAAACTGAAAAGCTTCCGTTAGGCAAAGTATCCCATCAATAGGACAAAGAAGTACCCTAAAGAGGGGGAGAGATGATTTTTATCAACTCCACATCTGATAGATAACAAATATTTAAAATATATAAAGAACTCAATAAACTAGATATCAGAATACCAAGTAACTAATTTAAAAATTAGATATAAATCAATACAGAGAATTCTTTTTTTATTTTTTATTGGATATTTTCTTTACTTACATTTCAAATGTTTTCTCCTTTCCAGGTCTCCCCTTCATAAACCTTCTACCCTATCCCCCTCCCCTGCCTTCATAAGGGTCCTCCCCCACCCACCCACCTACTCCTGTCTTCCTACTCTGGCATTCCCCTACACTGGGGCATCGAACACACTCAGGCCCAGGGGACTCTCCTCCCAGTGATACCAACAAGGCCATCCTCTGCCACATATGTGGCCTGAGCCATGGGTCCTTCCATATATACCCTTTGGTTAGTAGTCCAGTTCCTGGGAGCTCTGGCCCAGTTGACACTGCTGCTCCCTCCATGGGGCTGCAAAACCCCTCATCTCCTTAAGTACCTTCTCAGAGTCCTCCCTTGAGGGCACCATGCTCAGTGCAAAGGTTGGCTACAAGCATAAACCTCTGTATTCTTCAGGCTCTGTTAGAGCCTCTCAGGAGACAGCCATATCAGGCTTCCTTCAGCAAGCACTTCCAGGCATCCACAATAGCATCCTGCTTTGGTGACTGTATATGGGATGGCTAATATCCACTTATCAGTGAGCACATACCATGTGTGTTCTTTTGGGACTGAGTTACCTCCCTTGGGATGACATTTACAAGTTCCATCCATTTGCCCGCAAATCTCACGAAGTCATTGCTTTTAATACCTAAGTAGTATTTCATTATGTAAATGTACCACTTTTTTTTTTTTTATCCATTCCTCTGTTGAGGGACATCTGAGTTCTTTCCAACTTCTTGCTATTATAAATACAGCTGTAATGGACATAGTGAAGCATGTATCCTAACTATATGTTGGAGCATTTTCTGGGTATATGCCTAGGAGTGGTATAGCTGGTTCCTCAGGCAGTACTATGTCCAATTATCTGAGGAACTGCCAGACTGATTTCGAGAGTAGTTTAACCAGCTTGCAATCCCACCAGCAATGGAGGACTGTTCCTCTTTCTCCGCATCCTTGCCAGCATCTGTTATCACCTGAATTTTTGATGCTAGCCATTCTGGTGTGAGGCAGAATTTCAATGATGTTTTGATTTTCATTTCCCTGATGATTAAGTATGTTGAACATTTTTTAAGGTGCTTCTCAACCACTTGAGTTTCCTCAGTTGAGAATTGTTTGTTTAGCTCTGTTCCACATTTTTAATAGGGTTATTTGGTTCTCTGGAGTCTAACTTGAGTTCTTTGTATCTATTGGATATTAGCCCTCTATTGGATATAGGATTGGTAAAGATCTTTTCCCAATATGTTGGTTGCCATTTTGTCCTATTGACAGTATCCTTTGCCTTGCAGTAGCTCTACAATTTTATGAGGTCCTATTTGTTGATTCTTGATCTTAGAGTACAAGCCATTGGTGTTCTGTTCAGGAACTTTCCCTCTGTGCCCATGTGTTTCAGAATTTTCCTGAGCTTCTCTTCTATTAGATTTGGTGTATTTGGTTTTATATAGTGGTCCTTGATCTGCATGGACTTGAACTTTGTACAGGGAGATAAAAAGGGAGCAATTTGCATTTTTGTATATGTTGACCACCAGTTGAACAAGTACCATTAGTTGAAAATGCTGTGCTCTTTTTGGTTGGAAGACTGTCTATGACCCCTTCTATTTCTTTGGGGGTTATGGGTCTGTTTAGACAATCTATTTGATCCTGGTTTAATTTTGGTATTTGGTAATTGTAGAGGAAATTGTCCATTTCCTCCAGATTCTCCAGTTGTGTTGAGTATAGGTTTTTGTGGTAGGATCTGATGATTTTTTGAATTTCCTCAGTTTCTGTTGTTATATCTCCCTTTTCATTTCTAATTTTGTTAATTTGAATACTGTCTCTGTGCCCTTTAGTAAGTCTGGCTAGGGGTTTATCTATCTTGTTGATCTTCTCAAAGAACCAGCTCCTGGTTTTGTTGATTCTTTGTATGGTTCTCTTTGTTTCAACTTGATTGATTTCAGCCCTTAGTTTGATGATTTCCTGTCTTCTACTCCTCCTGGGTGAAATTGCTTCTTTTTGTTCCAGAGCTTTCAAGTGCGCCATTAAGTTGCTAGTATATGCTCTCTCCTGTTTCTTTTTGGAGACACTCAGGGCTATGAGTTTTCCTCTAAGCACTGCTTTCATTGTGTCCCATAGATTTGGGTATGTTGTGCCTTCATTTTCATTAAGTTCTAAGAATTCTTTGATTTCTTTCTTTATTTCTTCCTGGACTAAGGTATCATTGAGTAGAATATTGTTCAGCCTCCAAGCGTATGGGGATTTTCTGTTGTTTTTGTTGCTATTGAAGAACACTCTTACTCCATGGTGATCTGATAAGAGGCATGGGATTAGTTCGATCTTTTTATATTTGTTGAGATCTATCTTGTGTCCAATTATATGGTCGATTTTGGAGAAGGTACCATGAGGGGTTGAGAAGAAGGTATAGTCTTTTGCTTTAGGGTGAAATGTTCTATATATATCTGTTAAATCCAATTGCTCCAAAGTTTCGATGAGTTTCTCCGTGTCTCTGTTTAGTTTCTGTTTTCCTGGTCGGTCCACTGTAGATAGTGGAGTATTGAGGTCCCCCACAATCATTGTGTTAGGTGCAATGTGTGCTTTGAGCTTTAGTAAGGTTTCTTTTACAAATGAGGGTGCCCTTACATTTGGAGCATAGATGTTTAGAATTGTGAGTTCTTCTTGGTGGATTATTCCTTTGACTAGCAGGAAGTGACCTTCTGTGTCTC
This sequence comes from Apodemus agrarius, assembly GCA_964023405.1. Lineage (NCBI taxonomy): Eukaryota > Metazoa > Chordata > Mammalia > Rodentia > Muridae > Apodemus > Apodemus agrarius. Next base: position 84,695,257 of record OZ030011.1, read on the forward strand.
TTTTGATGACTTTGGGTTGAAAGTCAATTTTATCTGATATTAAAATGGCTACTCCAGCTTGCTTCCTGTGACCATTTGCTTGCAAAATTGTCTTCCATCCTTTTACTCTAAGGTAGTGTTTGTCTTTGACTCTGAGGTGTATTTCCTGTAAGCAGCAAAATGTAGGGTCCTCTTTCCGTATCCAGTCTGTTAGTCTATGTCTTTTTATTGGGGAGTTGAGTCCATTGATGTTAAGAGATATTAAGGAATAGAGATTATTACTTCCTGACATTTTTGATGTTATTTTTGTTTTTGAGTAGTTATCTTCCTTTGAGTTTGATGGAAGAAGTTTACTGTCTTGCTTTTTCTTGGGTGCCATTCTCTTCCTTGTGTTGGAGTTTTCCTCCTATTATCCTTTGTAGAGCTGGGTTAGTGGAAAGATATTGTGTAAATTTGGTCCTGTCATGGAATATTTTGATTTCTCCATCTATGTTGATTGAGAGTTTTGCTGGGTATAGTAGTCTTGGCTGACATTTGTTTTCTCTTAGGGTCTGCATGAGGTCTGCCCAGGATCTTCTAGCTTTCATGGTTTCTGGAGAGAAGTCTGGTGTGATTCTGATAGGTCTTCCTTTATATGTTACTTGGCCCTTTTCTCTTACTGCCTTTAATATTCTTTCTTTGTTTAGTACATTTGGGGTTTTGATTATTATGTGACGGGAGGTGTTTCTGTTCTGGTCCAGTCTGTTTGGAGTTCTGTAGGCTTCTTGTATATTCATGGGCATCTCTCTCTTTAAGTTAGGAAAGTTTTCTTCCATAATTTTGTTAAAGATATTTGCTGGCCCTTTAAGTTGTAGATCTTCACTCTCATCTATCCCTATAATCCTTAGGTTTGGTCTTCTCATTTTTTTCCATTGAACGGTTTTAGCTCCTTTGTCAAAAACCAAATGACCATAAAACTTTCAACCCACACTTTGCTCTGCTTGCAAGATGTTCTGGGGAAAAGGTGGCTCAATGCTTGTAGAAGAAGCCATCCAATGACTGGTCTAACTTGAGGCTCAAGTCATGATAGGCAAATAGACACTGAAATGGCCAAAGGGAATATGGAAAAGAACTCAGTATCCATGATCATGGACTAATTAATACAAGCAAAAATCACAGACTTAAATTTGTGGAAGCATATACAAAAAGAAGAAAGAAGTCCAGACAAGTATGTGAACAAAGAGAAACCCTTCTGAAATTGGGTGAATGGTTTTTCCAAGAATATTAGATCTATACCAGTCTAAATCATACCAGAAGACACTGTGATTAATATCCCTATAATGTATCTTTATCATAATTCATGATTTTAATCATGCTGGTACCAATACCCAAGAAGAAAGTATGGACTATTTAGTGAGTGTTTCATGAATATGAAATTGATGAACAGAGTAGACAGTTGTGATCTTTCTAATTCATTGCATAGGGAAAGGCTTGGTTTGGAAAAATAATACATTCACTTGTAAGCAAAATCAATGCCTTCTTCAACTTTACTAATAAAAGTATTTACATGTTCTCCCCCACACAAGCTCAAGGTAAGAGTTGGGTAGAAAATTTTTTGTGTGCATGCAAACATCTTTGAGTTGACTATGAGTGAGTATTTAAAGTAAGCATCTGTTTGTCTTTATATAAAGAACATAAGATTTCTTCCTTAAACTATTAACCTAAACCAACTTTTATTTATTTTCTGGATTTATGACTACATTGATATTTCAAAATAGTTTCAAAATATTGTGTTGGTTTTTAACATTTTGTGTACAGAGAATTGTATTGATTTCTACAGAAAGAAAAGACGGATGAAGGGAAGAGGGAGAAAGATTATGAAACAAAACAAAACTACTCAAAAAAATACTGTTGCAGGAAGGGCTTGTGATTTGAAAACTTCAAATATCTCTTAGATTTGAGTCAATCCTTTATTTCTGAACTTGTGACATCAACAATTATATTATTTCATCCCTAGGAATAAAATGGAATGAAAGGGATCAGGACAGAGACAAACAAGTTGCTGATGAGGTCTTCATCATAAACAAGCCTCACATACCACAGTTTCCTCAACGTCATGCTCTTTATTTCACTAGACACATGGAACAAATCACCTTATTTATTTTTCCAGTGGTTTGAAGAATTCATCAGATTAGTGACATCATTATTATTATTATTATTATTATTATTATTATTATTATTACTATTATTGTCAGTTTTAGCATCTTGATTTTAGTTTGTTTTTCCAGAAAAATGTATTAAAGTTCAAAATTGTTTTGTATATCAATAACAACATTCTGGAGTCTTAAACAAGTGGAAGAAGAAAGTAAGGAAAGAACTATCACTGAATGAAGATGGAGTAAATTAAATGGAGTAAATTTAAAGTTTCCAGAAAAGGTTGATTTGCCAGATTATGACAAGTATTTTAGTGGCTGTTGTAATAATTACTGTGAAGCTCTGAAGATATCACATACACTTGCGATATTATGACTCAATCTGGACTATTTTTCACACAAACTGCTTCATGGAGATGGTATATCTCATTTTTTGCTTCTCTTTGGTTCCTTCTGCAATCTTCATTCACGCTGAAGGAATTAAGCTAAGCAACAATTAGAAGCATTGTGAAAGGTTACCTAGAATAAGGACTTTAACCATTACCTGTTAGACATGATTTTATTATCTGACAGTTGGTAGGGACTCTGTTATGAGAAAAATGCAATTTAAAAAATGTAGAAAATTATGCTTACTATTTAATTATTTTTGAAAAACAAATATGTTGAAAGAAAATGTGATTGTTTGATAAGCTCACATTGTGAAGTATAAACTTACTAATTCACAAACAGTTGAAATGTAAATAAAGAAAATAACTAATAAAATTAAAACACACACACAAATCAGGTTTTATCTTTTGTAGAAGATTTTGGTTTATTTTATGATTCCAATTTCTCTTTTTATATATTTACTTGTGGCTCACTTAACTTATGTAAAAATTTAAGAATTTGCTATTAAAAAGGCATTTAGGAGAGAAGACTTTTCAGAAGATTGGTACAAGTTTGTGTCTTTGATTTAAGATCAATTCTGAAAATCTCATTAGGAGACTGAGTTCAAAATGAGGTGTTGACTCCTTCTTGATCCTTTGTGAATAACATGATAGGCTAAGAAATGATTTGTAAGACCTTACAAATATATTCTACACCATCATGGCAAAAAGATAAAATCTTTTAGCATAGAAACTTCATCAGATGATTTGACTTGGAATCTTTAGAACTGTACAGATTAAGCATTTCAATTATAAAAATTTCTAATATTATTTAAAACCACATACCTGCAATTAAATTGAGAGTAAATCATCAACATGGATTTCACTTTGGGAATTTTTGCTAATCCAAAGAAATGCATGCTTTCTTAAAATAATATTTCAAATTTTTAGTGTTCTAGTGTCATGATTATAACAGGTTGCAGACATTGGCAACATTTAATAGGTTAGTTATACAATTTAATAGGTTATTTTTGTAAGATTTTAGTAAATGCAAATCAGGTGATTAACACATGATTTTACTATGTAGTGTTTCGGCATGGGTATAGTATATGAAGAAAAAATAATAATTCAAGAATGACTAAAACATTGATATTCTATTTATTAAAGATCATTACTTAAGATGATAAATCTTAGAAAAATAAAAATATTCATGTAGCTAAGATCTATATAAATTACTATAGTGTTAAATCTACTCATGTTGTTTGACATGATAATTTTTTTCCCAACTTACAAAATATCTTCCTGATTTTAATTAACTTTCAAAATGTCATTTAAACATTAAATTAGCACTGAGTAGCATTTACATTATGGTGTGCAGAACAGTCATGGACCTCCTTCCAAAAGCGGCTTTCTTTATTCTGACGTGGAGCTATTCTCTCATGCTCTGTCTTTGATGCTTTGATCTCTGCCTTCCAATAAAACAAAGATATTTTGGGGAAAAATCTATTTAGTGAATGTTGCAGACCATTACATATATTCTCAAATTTTGTTTCATTTGACTTTCAAAATACTTTGGCCTTTATTATTTTCTTCTTAGTATCAGAATTATATTATTATAGGATGATCTCCATAATTTTCCTTTCATAAGACATTTTTATTATGACATACCTCATTCATAAATGCAGGAACACAAAACTTAATATGAGGCCCAATAAATTTTCATGAATAGAACAAACACATTTCAATCACCATCAAGATCAAGAAATAATACACTTCAGAGCTTTTCCTAGACTCCAGGTGTGCCACTAAATACACATGTCAAAACAACATGTTGTAGTTCTCCATTGGACATCCATGGGTTCTATCAATATGTACCAATACTAATATCATTATTTTTACTTAATTTTTTAGTCATACTATTTAATATAGCTAAAATTAGATTAAAATTCTTTTGCTGCATTTCTTGTGTAAACATATGAAAACAAAAATTCAATGTTATCACTGAACTTGAAACTGATTTCATTATTTGGTACCAGCATAATGATATGTTAAACATTCCATTTTTTTTATACATCTAAGTCATTTTCGTTGTTATATGGAATGCACACATTAACAAAAGATTGAAATAGTTTGGCAGTGATTGTGCCCATGTGTATTCCTCTAGGCTACACACAAGATATATTTTTGTATTCAATATATAAAAATACTTTATTTTGATTGTGTATTAATTTAGCCAATCCAGTACTCCTGTTGAATTTTGTAACTGTAGCCTTCTGTTGTTATCCTAATAAATACTGTTGAGGAGCTTTCCACATATATTTGCTTTTATTGACATCCTTTTCTTTGAGTTGCACAGTCAAGCCCTACGTCATTTTCTCATCAGCCTTCATGTTGACTGACAAGTGGACTCTGCAAGTAAAGGGCACTTGTCTTTTAGAAGTGCGCCTGACTTTGATCACAGGGATACTTGAAAGTTTTTCTTTGAGTTTTACACATGCACTGTAGCAAGTGCATATCAATACAGTTGCATGCATACACCCACACAAACAAATGTTACTAAATTAATATGTTACAAAGATGAATCTTTATAAAAAATTTTACCTGTTGTCAACCAGAATCCTTTAGAAGATATATGCACTCACACATATTGACCTTATCAGCTGTTTGTAATTTTTATTACTTTAATATTGCCAATAGGGATTTTGAATTAAAAAAACATATTTAGGTTTGAGTTGACAAAATAGAATTCATCAGTGTCACTCATAGATTAGAACATTGTGGTTTATACTTTAGAATTTTTTTCCTCTTAAGTTAGGAATTTTGCCATATTTTCAAAATTTTACTGTATTTTCTTTAATGTAGTCAATACTTTTGCTATAATTATATTTTGTGTGATATTTAGAAGAAAGTATATTTATATTTTCTCTATAAATATTTATGTTCATCAGGAACATGTACAGAAAATATTTTCTTACTCTCTAAACTGGGCAAGAAGTCAAAGGTTAATGTAGCTGGTATCTGCTTTCAGATTTCAAAATTTTCTCCCATTAATTCTCATGTATTTTGTTTAAAAAGTCTTGATATCTCCATATCAATATCTGTCACTATGATATTGTTAAAAATGCAGCATGTGTTTTATATATCACTTATAGGACTCAAATTACTTTCAATATTTTAAAATTTTATTCTTAGTATGTATTATTTATTATATATATTTATATATGACAAATAAAGATTTTATTTGTTACAAATATTACAGTTTCTATTAGAGGTTAGTTGAAAAGCAATTAATACTATATTGATTTTTGTAAACTGTAATTAAAATATCACACTAATTTTGATATCTATTGATGTTTTCATTTTTATGTCAACAAGATAATATATTCAAATGATGAAAATCCTTCTTATTTTTGTCAATTATTTTACCTTTTCATTCATCCCAAATCATAGTAAGTAGTCTTTCCACTATTGTTTGATATAATAGCATTTTGAATCAAAATGACATTATAAAATCATATCTATAATTCATGATTATGCAGTGCAGTATACATAATTAAAAGACTTTGTAGTCTAATTTTCTTTTTAAACTATAAGTTAATATTGATAATAAAAGCAATATTTTTAAAGAACATAAATACAAAAATAAAGTACATAAGAATAGTAGATCTCTGAAAATGTTTTTGTTCATATCAATTAAGGTATTTTGGGCTTTAAATGTAAATATTTGTTGCTAGTAATCTAGGGCTATTACAGGCAAAAGCACATTTCTTTAAAAACATAAGTTCTCCTGTGATGAATTTTAGTGGTATAGTGTTTTGCTCTGATTTATGCACAATCTTTTGCTGCATTCAATCCCTACTGTACCTAATGTAGATATTTTATATTATAATACAAGTCATTTTTCTACCAAAAGTTTTATACCTTCTATAGTGAGTCTATAATAATTTTACTGTAAATTATGAATGCCAAATACACTTGAGTGGATTAGAAAATCATATATCATTGACAACAATCAAGAACAGTTAAAGTGAAGGGGAAGTTAACTTCAAGTTAGTTGTTGACTTGAGAAACTCACATTCCCTGGTATCTAACAAGGAAAGTAGGGTAGCCAATATTCAGTGTATATATTGAACTCATAGGACTAGATCTGAAAAACCTAGAAATAAACACTTGTATGGTTAAGTAACTGTTGTCAATGGTGAAAATAGTTCAAGATGCTAAGGAATATTCTCCAGAACAGATGGTACTCAGACAGCTGAATGATCCCTATACAAAAGCTAAATGGACACTATCTTATAACATGTATGAAAATTAGCACAAATGGCTTGGAAATTTTAATAAAATTAAAAACACAAAACCACTAGAAGAGAAAATAAGAGTAAATCAACATGAACTTTTATTAAGTAGTCTCTACTTAGACATAACACAAAGAAAATGAACAAAAATGTTTTAGTCTATATATGTGCATCAAAATAAATAATGATATACATTATATTGAGAATATATAAAGAACAACTCTACTTAAAATAATCAAAAATTGTAACACATATTGCTTTTGATTAGTTCAGCTACTTACTAGAAAAGATGACAGCAATAGTCATGAATTGACAAATAACAGCCACAGTGTTATCACTCACCAAGTTTGCAGTCATGAGAGGTTTACAGAACTTGTGGGGCCACCACACACCACACACCAGTAGAACTGCAAATTGGTTTACTATTTTTGAAAAAATGAAGTAGGATTACCTCAAAATGCAAAATATAGAGATTGTGTCATCCTATGACCTGGGAACTCTGCTTTTAGATATTCAAGGTCATTGACATTATATATGTACATGAAATATGTATACAAGATGTAAAAGCATTGAAATGTCCACAATACAAGTTTGCCTTAAGTATATAGTAACTTGAAGAAGCAAGGCACAGACCATCATCCACCATGTGAAGAACTCATATAAAATGTTCACAATAGACAAATATATATATGTATATATACATATATATGTATATATATGTAGATTAGTAATTTTCAAGCAGGAAGGGAGGAGGAATTAGTTATTAATATGACTTATTTATATAGTAGAATCAAAAATTTTAAATGTGATAGTGGGGATGAGTGTAGAATGTTGTGTATAGACTAAAATTCATGAATAAAAATTTAAAATTATATCAAGTTTAATATTTTTATACTTTGAGTGTTCCACACATTTACAGAGTGTATATTGATTAGATTTAAATCCCTTTTGTGCCAACCACTCTATCTCCTTTCAAGCTTCATGTGATCTTTTAATTTTAATTTTTTGTATTAATATCCTCCTGAGTCCTATTCGTATTTTCCATATGCACAGAAGTGTGGGATCATTCATTATGGCATGAGAGACTTAAAAACAGTGATATTAGAAAAAGAGAGTGATGCTTCCTCCTTCACAGACATCCATTGTGTATAGCTTATATAATATGAGTCCTTATCCAGACTAGAATTTTGACTGGCTTGATCCTGTTCAGGTCTTGCACAGGAAAATACATGATTTGCTATGAGTTGATGCATGGAAAATACACAACATATTTAAAATTCAGTATCTAATAGCCTCTCTCTCTACTTGTCATCTCTTACATTCTTTCTACATCTCTTTAACAAATTTTACTGAGCATTGAATGGAAGGTAACATAGATGACCCATCAGCAACTGAGTGTTCAAAGGTATTTATACTAGGTACTTAGCACAGTTATGAGTTTCTGTATAAAACCACAACCTGGAGTACAAGTTTCTCAAGTATGACCTAGTAGATTTTTTTTTAATTTCCTTGATGTCTGTTATTGACCCCTTTTCATTTCTGAGTTTACTAATTTGGTAAAGCTCTCTGTGTCTTGTTGCTAGTTTGGATACATTTTTGTCTATTTTGTTGGTTTTCTCAGAGAACCAACTCTTTGCTTCATTTTTGAAAATTGTTCTCTCTTTCTTTTTCTATTTTATTGATTTCAGCCCTCAGTTTAACTATTTCCTGCTGTCTACTCTTGAGTATGTTTGCTTCTTTTTGTTTTAAAGTTTGTAAGTATGCTGTCATATTGCTATGAGATCTCTTCATTTTTTAAAAGTAGACACTAAGTGCTATGGACCCCTATTAGTAATGTTTATATTGTGTTCAATAAGTTTGGGGATGTTTTGCATTCTTTCTCTTTTAATTTTACAAGGAATTTAATTTCATTCTTTGTATTTCTTCATTTCTTCTCTCTCTCTCTCTCTCTCTCTCTCTCTCTCTCTCTCTCTCTCTCTCTCCCCTTCCCTGCCTCCCTCCCTCCCTGTCTGTCTGTCTGTCTGTCTGTCTGTCTGTCTTCATTCAGCAGAGTTGTCTGTTTCCATTAATAGTTTCATTCATTTATTTCAGTTTCCATAAAATCTGGGCTTTCTGCTGTGTCTGTGGTTGCTCAAATCCAGCTTTATTCTTTAGTAGTCTAATAAGATACATAGGGCTATTTAAATTTTCTTTTTATATGTTGAGATTTGCTTTGTCACTGAATATATGGTCAATTTTAGAGAAAGTCTCATTAGATGCTAAAAAGAAGATATATTCTTTTGTATTTGGATGAAATTTTCTGTAAATATTATTAGGGACTTTTTGGTTTATAACGTCATGGCTTCAACATTTCTGTTTAACTTTAGATTTTATCTAGATGACCTGTCTGTTGGTGAGGGTAGATTATCAAAGTCTTCCACTATCAGTTAGGATCAATGTCTGTTTTATGCTTTAGCAATGTTTCTTTTACAAATGAGGGTGCCCTTGCATTTGTGGCATAATTATAATCAAATGTTAGCCTGGAGGATTTCTCCTTTGATGAGTATAAATATTCTTCACAGTCCTTTGTGATTAATTTTGGTTGGATGTCTATTTTTATTAGATGTTAGAATTGACAAACCAGCTTGCTTCTTAGGTACTTTTACTTAGAAAATCTTCTACTCTTTTACTTTGAGTTAATGTCTATCTTTGATGGTGAGGTATATGGCTCAGATGCAGCAGTGAGATGGATACTATTTTCACACCCATTTTGCTAGGCTCTATCTTTTCGGCTGGAATTGAGTTCATTGATCTTGAGAGATATCAATGATCAATAATTGTTTATTTCTGTTATTTTATTGTTGTTGTTGTTGGGGTTGTGGTGGTGGTGGTGGTGGTGGTGGTGGTGGTGGTGGTGGTGTGTGTGTGTGCTTGTGTGTCTATGTGTTTGCCTGTATGTGCTTCTTTTGGTTTTTCTGGTGCAATATCATTTATTTCATGTGTTTTCATGTGTATAGCTAACCGCCTTAAGTTGGAATTTTCTTTTTAGTATCTTTTGTGCGGATGGACTTATAGATAAACGAAGTTTAACTTTGGCATTATCTTGGATTACCTTATTTTATCTATATGGTAATTGGAAGTTACCTTGTTTTCTCTATCTGTGGAATTAGAAGTGAATTCCTAACACAAAACATTCAGGAAATCTGGGACACTATGAAAAATCCAATCCTAAGAATAATAGGCATAGAAGGAGGAGGAGGAGGAGGAAGAGGAGGAGGAGAAAAAGAAGGAAGAGGAGGAGGAGGAGGAAGAGAAGGAAGAGGAGGAAGAGGAGGAAGAGGAGGAAAAGGAGGTAGAGGAAGAAGAGAAGGAAGAGGAGGGTTCAAAGGCCCAAAGACTTCTAGTTCTTCTCTGGTCTCCTGGCCAGTGTGGCTTGTAGTTGAGCAAGGGGTCTCCATCTGACTTGAGAGCTGGATTTCTGGTGCTATGGGCTCTAGTTCATAAAGGGGTCTCATCCTGAGAGAGGGTTATTGTTCTGGTGGCCTCTGTGGCCTCTGGTCCAGCACAACATCTTTTTTTAGTTAGGGGCTTGGGTATGCCAATGAGTAGTGGAGGATAATTGGGTATATTGTTGTTGGGGGAAGGTGTCTGTTGGAAGGTAGGACATGGAGAAGGTCCACAGGAGGGCAGACTACTGAAGCCTATGTGACCTTCTTGTAGGCATGGCCTGTGGTTGGGTAAAGGGGTGTCATCAGGAGAGAATCAAGAGAGAAGGGAGGTCTCAAGTGAATGACCTCCCTGGTCTTTTGGCAGGTGTGGCTTGCAATTGGGTGGTGGGCATGATGGGTGTTTGTCCAAAGGAACTGAGAAAATGGGAATACTTCCTTAGTGTTTATTGGTTTCCACAAGTCCATAAAAATTAGAGACTTTCAGTGTCTCAAGAAACTAGAAACTTGAACTGAGGCTAGAAACTTCAAAAGTTGGCAACCTAGGTGCTATAAGGGCTACTTCATTTTATTTTGAGAATCAGAGAGTCAGTTTGTCACTTTCCTGTTTGGCACTGATCTAGGGAGAGAAACTTTAGCAAATGCCCACACACCCTATCAGACTGCATATTTTTCCCATTTGTGTTTTAACCTCCTTTGTCCCAGGTGCCTAGAGAAGGTAAATCTTTCAGCTTTCTGAGACAGATGCATTAGCAGGAACTCTCCTTGGAAACAATCAGAAGGATAGGGTTATCCAGTCCTCTCTCTCTCTCTCTCTCTCTCTCTCTCTCTCTCTCTCTCTCTCTCAGATCAAGTCTTGGTTCTACTACTACAGTAAACTAGTTGCGGAGTGCAAAAGAGGAGTTCACCTGCCTGTGGAAGCTTCCAGTCGATGATATCAAATCCTCAAGACAGGCTAAACAAATTCTTGTGCAAATGATATTGGGACATTATGTGTGTCACATAACCATTCTAGGGAAAAGGTATACATTTTGTTTTATTTATGCCAGTATTCCACTAAGTTGAGAGCAGGATCCATGGGAAGAACTCTATGCCTAGGTTAGACTATCTTGGGTTCCCCAAATTTCCAGGAGAGTAGCAAGTGCTAGATCTCACACGAGCTCTTATAGATTGGCATTATATGAACCAATTAATCAGATCACAACTATAAAAGTTTATTCCTATCCAGAGGAAAACTGAAAGCATGGCATTTTACTGGGGCATGTTATTAGGAAAAAGCCAGGTTTCAAGTTTCCACTGGACTGGTAATGTCTTTCCCATTAGATTCTAGATGCAGGTTAGTTAAGAGTTGGTTGATTGAAAAACAGCTGGGGATGACACAGTATGAGATGCTCAATTTAACCCAGCTGGTACCTGGCGTTTTTAACCTGTACCCTTGGACTGAGACTTAAGGAAAGCTTGGGAAGGGGTCGTGCTTATCAGTATATAATTGGCTTTTGTTACCCTCTGTGGCCCTAGAGACTAGCAAGTGCCAGTTCCTATGTACATATAAAGGTAAGCAAGGTCAGAGATATCCTCTACTGAAACCTATGGCATTTGGGGTGATACATACATGGTGGCGTGGGGTTTCCTTCTTTGTTCCAAAGAAATAAGCTGTGAGTTAGGGCTTCCCTCCAAATTATATGATGTATTGAGTTTTAAAGCTAGAATATATCTTGCCTTTTTTTTTTAACCTGTTTTGATAAGAACATTTTTCTTCAATTGCCTTAGTGAGCAGGAATCTGCCAGCTTATTTCTGGACTTCCTCAGAGGGAATTGATCCATGTGCAGCTATTTATTTTGTATATCTGTGGGCGGAGAAAATGTCTGGAGTCTCATAGTCTGCCGTCTTGCTGATGACAATTTTGTATGCATGCGTATGCTTTTAGTTTTGAATATCTGGAGACTTGACGTGCATTTCCAGATAACGTACCTCACCCTGTTTTACTATACATGAGCCTATTAATTTCTACACTTTGTTCTGACCCAGTTTTGTAATTTCCAAACTAAAGGAATTGAAGGTACTAAGTCTAAATGACTTATCTAGGCTACCCAAGTAGGGAAATGGCAGAAAACAGGAGGGATTTACTTCATCATCAATATATGAGACATATCACAGATGAAGAAAAACAGCAGACACACGGAAGGCTGACACCCAGTGGGCGTCAGTGGGGGTGAGGTCAGGGAGGGAGCAACAGGAGGACCCTCTCAAAACTGTGCTGTCATCACACACTGCTCATCGGCCTTGTCTGCTCCATTTCAGCAAGACTCTGTCTGTCTGTTCTAGCTCTCCTTCAAAAGAAGAATCTAATTAAACTTCAATTTGCATCAAGACAATGTGTGTTAAACTCTAATTTGGAGAGACGAGAGGAGCCATTTTTTTGAAACAGAATAATTGACAGTAACGTTTTTAAAATTTCTTCCACTTGGAGTAAATTTTATTTTATTAAGGAATTAATTTTTTTTAATTTTATGTATATGAGTACACTGTAGCTGTCTTCAGATACAACAGAAGCAGGCATCAGATCCCATTGCAGATGGTTGTGAGCCACCATGTGGCTGCTGCGAATTGAACTCAGGACCTCTGGAAGAGCAGTCAATGCTCTTAATAGCGGAGCCATCTCTCCAGCCCCTTTGAGTAACTTTTGTGAGAATGATTAAAAAAAAAAAAAACTAAAAGAGGCAAGAATAGTTCTTAACGAGAATCAAATGACAAATGAAGAACCAGAATTGTTCTTTTCCCAATTAGAGTCCAGGAAAAAACCTCCCTGTTCGAATCAATATGTGACTACTATTCACAAGGAACATTAAAGTATTTAACTAATTAAAATTTCATATGACTTAAATTTTAATTTTTCAAACACTACCCACATTTTCTGTGCTCAATAGCTACAAATGTCCAAGAAGCGTCACGTTAGCCAGGAATGAAATGATAAGTGAGGGCACTCTCCACTGCAGTGTGCAGTCTTGAGGAGGACTGAGCAAGTTCATTTTTACAATTGATCTTAGCCAAAAGGCGAAGAAGCGATGCAAATTCATTTTTATTAACTTTGTTACAGCTTCTGGGGACTTTCTGTGTCTTTCTCCTGCTCTGCTAGATCTCATGCAACCAAATATTTTAAAAGTTTTCTCCATTAAATTTTAGGAGTTTGCTGAATATTTTGTTTCTCTTACATAGTTCAATGGCTTGTATTTATTTTTTAACATTTCACATTAGCATACAAGTATAGTTTCTTTTACATTTCTATCTTTTTATGAAGAATCTGCATTTTTTTACCAACCATGGTATTCATTTTTTTTTGTTGAGGTATAGCTCTGCTTAGGTTTTTTTCTATTTCTTTTTAGTCTTTTCTACATAAGCTAGCTCATGTGAATTTAATTGCAAATTTGATATTCTCCACATTCATTTCACAATCTTCAGAATACCAAATATATGCTATTTGGATTCAGAAAATCAGCAAAGAGGCCATCTCTTAAAATTCCAATCTTTTAATTGATACCATGGCTTTCTGCTTTAAGAAGAGAAAATAATGTATTCCAAGAAAACATATGTAATGTTCATTTTTTTCTTGCAATTGTACAGTAATGGGATATCTGGTATAAATAGTTCCAAATCTATTTTATCTGAATTCAAACTTTTGCCTATGCTTTTGGAATTACAGGCAGTAAAGTAAGCAGCCTCAAGACTCCTATGCAATTGAATATACAGAAAGTACCTTAATTAATAAATATATGTTAGTAATTAATCAGTGTATGTATAGAGTGCATGAGAAATTAAGTGTATATTAAGATTAAAGTCTCCAAATTCTAAATTTCTAATACTTGAAGCTCACAGCACTCTGTTCTTATTGAATTCTATCATTCCCATGTCACAATTCACTGTACATCCTAATATATCTCTTTCGATTTTTAGTGAACATTCTGGTTAAATTATCTATAATGGAGGCAGAAAAAGTATATTCATTAATTAGCAGTGTGAGTATTTCAGAGAAAAGTGGTTCTATAAAAAAGAATTGAAGTCAATATATCCCCTTATTGCACAGCCTTAAATCATTTGCAGACTGGAAGTAGTATATGTCCTGACTATTTTACAAGGCTTTTATGAGAATCGAATAGAATAATTTAGGTGAAATCCTTTTGAAGACTGTGCAGATGTAAGATGCTGTAAGCACTGTGGGAATGTTTGTGAAATCAGCAGCTCTTTTGAATCAGACAGAGGGAGAAGAAAGTTCCATATATAAACTACATTATATCTTCATTTTAAGGCCAGCCCTTGGGAGGCAGAGTTAGGCAGAAGTCTGTGAGTTCAAAGCAGCCTGGAATACACAGTGTGTTGTAGGATAGGGAGAGTTGTTACTCAGAAAAATCCTGTCTCAAACAAACAACAAACAAGCAAAAAGCAAGCAAACAAGCAAACAAACAACAAACAAACAGCATTTAGATACTGCTAGATGAGAATTGTGTTTGTTTGAATAGACTTGGCTCAGAAAATACCCCACAAAAAATGAAAATAAAAAACAAGCAAAAGATAAACAAGTAAAAAAATGCCAAAACAAAACAAAACAACAAACAGTGCATAAAAAAACTTATAGGCATGTTTTGTGCTAGTCAACTACTCCTGGGAATAAAGGCTTCCCTGGAATGTGGTTGAGGACTGAGAGTTCCAAAGTCTTTTAGTTTCCTTCAATCTCTGCTTCACATTTGTCTCCCCATTTCTCCCACCTAGGGATCCATCCCATATACAGTTAACAAACATGGACAACGTTGTGGATGCCTGGAAGTACTTGATGAAGGGAGCCTGATATGGCTGTCTCCCGAGAGGCTCTGCTAGAGCCTGACAAATGCAGGGGCAGATGCTTACAGTCAACAATCGGACTTCGTGCGGGGTCCCTGCTGGAGGAGTTGGAGAAGGAACTGAAGGAGCTGAGAGGGTTTGCATCCCCATGGGCAAAGCAACAGTGTCAACAGGCCAGACACCCCAGACACCCCTTTGGTTGGTGGGATTGGGCCACCAACCAAAGAATACACATGGAAAGACCCTTGGCTCCGGCTGCATATGTGGCAAAGGATGGCCTTCTTGAACATCAGTGGGAGGAGTGGCCCTTGGGCCTGAGGGTGTTTGATGCCCCAGTGTAGGGGAATACCAGGGCAGGAAGGTGGAAGTGGGTGGGGGCAGTGGGGGAGCGCCCTCACAGAGGCAGGGGTAGGGATCATAGGATAGGTGGTATCAGAAGGGGAGACCTGGAAATGGGATAACATTTGAAATGTAAATAAAGAAAATATCCAATAAAAATGCTTGTTAAAAAAAGTGTTTCATGTCCAGAATCTAATTATCTTTGTTTATCTTGGTCTGCTTTGATTAAACCTTTATTGTCCATGTATATACATATGTGTATGTGTATATGTATATATGATCTAACATAGTTGTAATGACTTTTGGAATGTATGAACAGACTCTAGCTTCCATAACTAAGCTCAGAACTAACTCAAAACTAAACTCATAACTAAACTCAAAAGCTAAGAATGCCAGCAGATAACAATTGAGGCCTATTGCAGAGGATTTCCTGTTTTATTGTCACCTACCTACCTAACCACCTACCTACCTACCTACCCACAAATGTTTTTGAAATCTATGTTAATCTATGACTTTGTTTGTTCTATTACTCAGAATACTTCATGGGAATCATCTCATTGGAACATAGAGCTTGTGGTAACATAAATTTGTATTCCTGGCCCTTGGTCATTAACATTTTAGCTTCAGAATAAAGTTGGTCACTAACATTTAGTTTCAGAATAAAACTGTCCCTTATCTCCTTTGGGTTGAAAAAAATATCAGTCTTTTAGTTTCTGCACGTCTTCCACTTGTGGGTCTCTGTTGATTATTATTTACTATGAGAAGATACTCCTCTCATAATTATTGAGTAATGCTGTGAATATGAGTATAGCAATATATCATTAGGAGTTATTTTATTAGCATGTCCTTCTCAAAGAATAACAGGTTTTTCCCTAGGGTTCATGCCATATGGAGCCCAAGTTCTCTGACAATCTTAGTGTTATTACTGTTTTCCGCAAAGGCCTTCTTTGGCAATCTTCAATGAAATAGCTCCCTGGGAGTCACTTAGCTTGTACACACACCTTTATGTTGGGTGGGTGGGCTTATATGCATGTTATTTGGGGTGAACCGAGGGTTATATAGTTTTGGGGAAGAGTGAGAATATCCAAGGTAGGCCAAGGTCATTGGATGAAGCTAAGGCTACTAAGGGGCCTCATTAGCCTGGAAAGGCATTCCAGGAATCTCAATGGAGGATTATTTGACATTCTTCAGGTAGCTGATGTGTGGTCCAGGAACCCTAGAGAAGAGGAAGCCCTGCTTGCAAAGGGAGTCAGTTTGCAACAAGCTTGGTGAAGTCTGGTGATATCAGACTTCAACCTTAATAGCAGGGATTCTGAACACGTTTACATACAAAAAATATTATTTATTTGTTTATATATTTATTTATTTATTATTGGATCTATTCTTTATTTATATTTCATTTCCCTTTTCCTAGTTCCCTGCCCCCCCAAAGGTCCCATATGCCCTTTTTCCTCACCCTGTTCCCCCTTCCTCCCCTTCCCACTTCTCTGTTCTGGTATTCCCCTACACTGATGCATTGGTCTTTCCAGATCCAGGTTTCACTCCTTCCTTCTTCTTGGACATCATTTGGTATGTGGATTGTGTCTTTGGTGTTCCAAGATTCTAGGCTAATATCCTCTTATAAGTGAGAGCATACCATGGGTATTCTTTTGAGCATGTATCCTTATTACATGCTGGGGAATCTTTTGGGTATATTCCCAGGAGTGGTATGGCAGGGTCCTCCGGAAGTATCATGTCCAGTTTTCTGAGGGACCACCAGACTGATTTCCAGAGTGGTTATACCAGCTTGCAATCCCACCAGCAGTGGAGGAGTGTTACAAAAGAATAGTAGTAAACTGCTTTAAAAGATATCAGATTTGCAGTAAATGGTTGGAGCTAAAAAAATATCCTAAGTGAGGTAACACAGACCCCTAAAACAAACAGTGTATGTTTTCTTTATATATTATTTTCTATATTCTTTGTTTACATTCCAAAGGCTTTCCCCTATGTTTTCTATTATATATACATGTTATCTTGTAAGCTTTTGATGTGTGCCACAGTCTGAAAAACCACAGAGGTTAGGTACCTAGGAAAGAACCAGGAGAGAAGTGATGAACTCTCAAAGAAGTGGAAGATTTATATAGCAGAAAAAGGGGAAGTAGATTAGGAAGATGAAATAGGAAGGAAAATGGATAAAAACAGAAAGAAGAAAATGTTGAGAGACAACAAACAGTAGAGATCATGTTTTGTTTTTTGTTTTGTTTTTAAAATCATGCAATCCTGATACTGCAGAAAATTCCTAAAATATATACCTAAATGAAAGGAATCTAAATGGAGTAATTAACTAATCAGGGAGACAAAGGCCCCAATAGATAACTTATGTGATGAAAAAAAACTTCCAGTACCAGGAAAAGGTTATATATATCTTGGTGAATTGTTGACCAAAAGATCCCATGGAATCATCCAAACATCACTGTCTATTGCCAAGGCTACTTGTTACTCTCTACAACCTGATCTTAAGTTCTTAATCTTGAGGACAATATTATGTCATTGAACATAGAGAATCTGAGGTACTAGTGCCTAACTGAATCTTCAGCCTTTCTCACTGATTCTCATGGTATTGGGAGATATGCTGCAAGGTAGCCATAGAGAGAACGCTCTTGCAGAAGAATAGAGTTCAGTGCTCAGTGCCCATACCTGGTGTGTAACAATTGTCTGTAATTCCAGCTCCAGGGGGCCAACTCCCTCTTCTGGCCTGTCACTTGCAATTGCGTGTATGTACTCATGAACTCACACATACACCCACTGAAAAGCAAAGTAAATCTTTAAAAATTTAGTAACGTTCTGTAAAGATTTTAGTGATCTTTACATTTAAAATACATTAATGTATCTATGCACTAGAGATTTTTTTATTTATACCTAGCATCTCCATTATGATTAAGCTGTATTTATGGATGCCAAGGATCATGTGGAAGGAATGATAAATGACTTTAGAACTGATGGAATGTAGCCCACTGGTTACTACAGGCACACAGATTGGCTTCAGTGTGGCTCAGTCCCGAGGACCATGTGTCTGGAGAACTTCATGCTGTTCTTGAGTTCTGCTCTGTTTGTTGCTCTCACATGCCTCTTAATCTAAGAACTATGTGAAAACTCTAAGGGGGATTCCAGTCCCTCACTGGGCACTTATTTCTGGCACTTACAATTATAATACTTGATCTCTTTTAGGCATTGCTACTGGAGTAAAGATTCAGTCACCATCCTAGAGAAGAACCTAGAGATATAGATTTTCATGTTGAATGACCACCACCTTAGAAAACACTCTTAGAAAAAAATGTTTATTTTATTTTTATTTTCTATATTCTATGTTTACATTCCAAAGGCTTTCCCCTTTCCCAGTCCCCCCATTATATGTCCCATAATTCCTCTCCCCCCCAACTATTCCCCAGTCATTCCCCCTCCCCCCACGGTTTCTTTACAAAACTGGATCCAATCTTTACAGGCCCAGGGTCCTCTCCTTTCTTCTTCTTGGGAATCATTTGACTTGCTAATTGTGCCTTGAGTATTTGGGGCTTCTGGGCTCATTAATATCCACTTATCAGTGATTGCATTTCATGTGTATTCTTTTGTGATTGGGTTAACTCACTCAGGATGATATTTTCCAGGTCTAACCATTTACCTACAAATTGCATGAATTCATTATTTTTAATTGCTGAGTAGTATTCCATTGTATAAATATACCACATTTTCTGTATCCATTCCTCCTTTGAGGGATATTTGGGCTCCTTCCAATTTCTGGGTATTATAAACAAGGCTGCTATAAACATAGTGGAACATGTGTCTTTATTGTATGCAGAGGAATCCTCTGGGTATATGCCCAGGAGTGGTATGCCAGGGTCCTCTGGAAGTGACATGCCCAATTTTCTGAGGAACCGCCACACTCATTTCCAGAGCGGTTTTACCATTTTGCAATCCCACCAACAGTGGAGGAGTGTTCCTCTTTCTCCACATCCTCGCCAACACTTGTTGTCTCTTGAGTTTTTAATCTTAGCCATTCTGACTGGTGTGAGGTGGAATCTCAGGGTTGTTTTGATTTGCATTTGCATTTCCCTGATGACTAATGATGTTGAACATCTCTTAAGGTGTTTCTCAGCCATCCGAATTTCTTCTGGTGAAAATTCTTTGTTTAGCTCTGTACCCCATTTTTTGATAGGGTTATTTGGTTCTTTGGGGTCTAACTTCGTGAGTTCTTTGTACATATTGGATATTAGCCCTCTGTCGGATGTGGGGTTGGTGAAGATCTTTTCCCACTTTGTTGGTTGCCATTTTGTCCTTCTGACAGTGTCCTTTGCCTTGCAGAAACTTTGTAATTTTATGAGGTCCCATTTGTCAATTCTTGATCGTAGTGCATAAGTTATTGGTGTTCTGTTCAGAAACTTTCCCCCTGTGCCCATGTCCTCCAGGGTCTTCCCAAGTTTCTTTTCTAATAGTTTCAGTGTGTCTGGTTTTATGTGGAGGTCCTTGATCCACTTGGAGTTGATCTTAGTGCAAAGAGATAAGAGTGGGTCAGTTCGCATTCTTCTGCATGTTGACCTCCAGTTGAACCAGCACCATTTGTTGAAAAGGCTTTCTTTATTCCACTGGATGATTGTGGCTCCTTTATCAAAGATCAAGTGACCATAAGTCTGTGGGTACATTTCTGGGTCTTCAATCCTATTCCATTGATCTACTTGCCTGTTGCAGTACCGATACCATGCAGTTTTTAACACAATTGCTCTGTAGTACTGCTTAAGGTCAGGGATATTGATTCCCCCAGAAGTCCTTTTATTGTTGAGAATAGTTTTTAGCTCTTCTGGGCTTTTTGTTGCTCCAGATGAATTTGAGAATTTCTCTTTCTACATCTATGAAGAATTGAGTTGGGATTTTGATGGAAATTGCATTGAATCTGTAGATTGCTTTTGGCAAGATGGCCATTTTTACTATATTGATCCTGCCAATCCAGGAGCAAGAAACATTTTTCTATCTTCTGAGGTCTTCTTTGATTTCTTTTTTCAAGGACTTGAAGTTCCTGTCATACAGATCTTTTGCTTGTTTGGTTAGAGTTACGCCAAGGTACTTTATGTTGTTTGTGGCTATTGTGAAGGGTGTTATTTCCCTAACTTCTTTCTCAGCCTGCTTGTCCTTTGAGTACAAGAAGGCTACTGATTTGCTTGAGTTAATTTTATAACCTGCCACTTTGCTGAAGTTGTTTATCAGCTATAGAAGTTCTCTGGTGGAGGTTTTTGGGTCGCTTAAGTAAACTATCAAATCGTCTGCAAATAATGATACTTTGACTTCTTCCTTTCCAATTTGTATCCCTTTGACTTCCTTATGTTGTCTAATTGCTCTCGCTAGAACTTCAAGTACTATATTGAACATATATGGAGAGAGAAGGCAGCCTTGTCTAGTCCCTGATTTTAGTGGGATTGCTTCAAGTTTCTCTCCATTTATTTTGATGTTGGCTACTGTTTTGCTGTAGATTGCTTTTACTATGTTTAGGTATGGGCCTTGAATTCCTGCTCTTTCCAAGACTTTTAGCATGAAACGATGCTGAATTTTGTCGAATGCTTTTTCAGCATCTTGTGGTTTTTTTTTTCTTTTAGTTTGTTTATGTAGTGCATTACATTGATGGATTACCGTATATTGAACCATCCCTGCATCCCTGGGATGAAGCCTACTTGATCATGGTGAATGATCGTTTTGATGTGGTCTTGAATTCGGTTGGCAAGAATTTTATTTATTATTTTTGCATCGATATTCATAAGAGAAATTGGCCTGTAGTTCTCTTTCTTTGTTGGGTCTTTTTGTGGTTTAGGTATTAGCATAATTGTGGCTTCGAAGAATGAGTTGGGCAGTGTCCCTTCTGTCTATTTTGTGGAATAGTTTGAAAAGTATTGGTGTTAAGTCTTCCTTGAAGGTCTGGTTGAATTCTGCACTAAAACCATCTGGTCCCGTACTTTTTTTGGTTGGGAGGCTTTCTATAACCCCTTCTATTTCTTTAGGGGTTATGGGATTATTTAGCTGATCTACTTGATGCTGATTTAATTTTGGTATTTGGTATCTGTCTAGGAAATTGTCCATTTCCTCCAGATTCTCCAGTTGTTTTGAGTATAGACCTTTGTAGTAGGATCTGATGATCTTTTGAATTTCCTCAGTTTCTGTTGTTATGTCTCCCTTTTCATTTCTAATTTTGTTAATTTGTATACTGTCTCTGTGTCCTTTGGTTAGTCTGACTAAGGGTTTATCTATCTTGTGAAGCTAGGTTGAGATGTTTTCACTGCTGGCTCTAATGTGGAAAAATCTTAGGGAACAATTTGAAGTTCAGAAAGACATAGTCTTATTAGTTAACAATGGACCCTTATGGTTAGGGAATATAGACTGGTTGACATGAGTCTCACTGAGTCTAGACTGGTGACAATTGATTACTTATATCCATTTTTGCCCTCAGCTTCCTGATTTATTAAGATTTGCTGATAAGTAGATATGCATTCTAGGGATTAAGATAGATATGACTGATTTTTATATAACATTTAGATTTGTGATTCTCTTAAAATTCTTACAAGATTATTCTTAAAGATAATTAAATGATTACTCCTTTCTTTGTAACAAAAAATTTCTGCTTGCTAGTAAGAAAATCTGGCTGAGAAAACTTAACTTACTTGATTGCTTACACTTTTTCAATCTATAACAAGTTGCTTAGTTATGAATTTATTTGAGTTTCGGGGAATAATTTGCTTTCTTTAACTGGTCTATGTAATGTTATTTCTTATAAAGGTATTGGGAACACTTTTTTTTACAATCATTCATTAGAAGGAAACTAAAACATAATCATACTGTAATTTTATAATGCTTGAAAGATTTTGCTGGGTTATATAAACTATAGAAGAAAGAATGAAGTGTGGAGGGATGGATGGATTTCTTTCATCCATCAACTATGTTTGTGTGTGTGTGTGTGTGTGTGTATACATATATGTATGTATATATACACATGTATATACATATATATATGTATACACACACACACACACACACACACACACACACACACATATATATATATGAAAGGTTTGTATGAGTGGGGATTGGAGCATTTGGAGCATTGTTCTTTGGATTGTTCTTTGGATCCATCACATCCATCAACTATGTGTACGTATGTATATGTATAAAGCCTGTCTGGGTGTGTGTTAGAGTTTGCTCCATCCACCAATTGCACGTATGTATATGTATATGTGAAATGCTTGAAGCCTGCTTACTGGAGCTTTGCTCTAACCATTCAGTGTATAAATGTGTATATATCTGTCTGTAGGTCTGTCTGTATGTGTGTATGTGTGACGGTTTGTATATGCTTATCCCAGTGAGTGGTACCATTAGAAGGTGTGGCCTTGTTGGAGGGAGTGTATCATTGTGGAGATGGGCTTGGAGATCTTCCCCCTAGATGCCTGAGCATGCCAGTTGGCTCCTGGCTTCCTTTGGAAAAAGATGTAGAACCCTCAGTCCTCCTGCACCATGCCTGCCTGGATGCTGCCTTGCTTCTGCCTTGATGACAATGGACTGAACCTCTGAACCTATAAGCCAGGTCCAAATAAATGTTGTCTTTTATAAAACTTGCATTGGTCATGGTGCCTGTTCACAGTAGTGAAACCCTAACTAAGACAGAAGTTGGTACTGGGACTGGAGCATTGTTGTAATTGGCCTGATCATGCTTTTGTTTGGAAGAATGTGGGTTTTGGGACTTTGTATTTGGAAAGCAGTGGAATGCTTTAAGTGGGGCTTAATGGGCCTGCCTAGTAGGAATATGGAAGACAGTGGTGCTGAGAGTCATTTTTGCTGTGTAGGCCTGCTGGCCCAAGAGTTTTCAGTGGAGAAGAACTTTAATACATGGCTGAGAGACTGTTTTGTTGATGTTTTGGTGAAGTACGTGACTGCTTTTTGCCAAGAGACTGCCTAGGGCTAAGGTAAAGAGATTTATATTAATTGCATCTGCAAAGGAAGTCTCAAAAAAGCCCAACAAAGACTTGGTTCTCTGGTTAAGTCTGATGAAGAGAATTTTGAGCAAACATAGCAAGCTGAGAAAGGAAAAATACAAAACAGGATAGTTTGAGTATTAAAGGGGACACAAGGAAGTGAAATGGAGCTAAATTCAAGGATACTAAATTGAATTAAGGGAGTGGTGATCTTGGGGCAAGATTCCACCCAGTTAAATTTGGGTCCAGGCATAGCAGTACAAGCAAGCCTTTAATCCTAGGAGGCAAAGATCTCTAAGTTCAAGGCCAGCCTAGAACAGAGAAAATTCTAGGTGAAGAAAAACTTAAATCCAGGCTTGGTGGATCACATCTTTAATCCCAGAGTTTAGGAGACAAGCATGTAGATCTCTGAGTTCAAAGTCAGTCTATGGAGCAAGATCCAGGACAGCTAATTTATGCAGTGAAGGAGTTGGCAGAAATGAAGCTAGTGATAATATAATAGAACAAGGGGGGCAATGTTCCATCTCCTGCAAGCAGCAGAACTCAGGAGCTTCTGTCATGTGTCAAGAGAAGGAGACTACTGGGATAGTTGATGCTGGTTAGCTGGAGCTAAGAAATTAGTGGTGATTAAGAAGAGACCAGTATCACTTAGGTGCAATCTTCTGGGAAGTGTTTTCTGAGAGCACACAGAATTTATATTCCAGAGATAGCCAAGGTTGTACCTCATGCTGCAGCTGTACTTGGTAATGTGTAAGAATCATCCAGGTGGTACTGGTTTTGAAGGCATGAAGGCATGATGAAGAACAGCTGAGGCCTGGCACTGTGAGAGGCCATGGAAGGCCATTGGTGAAAATGCATCCTCAGTTGTAGTTGACAGCCCAGGACTGAAGGGGTCATGCAAAGGAGTTGAGGCTTGGTACCATGAAGAGTCTATAAGAGGCTATTGATGAAGCCTAGTTGCATTCCCAGCATATTGGAGATGCCAGTACCATGGGATGACCACCAAGAACAGCAGTGGCAGCTGAGTGGATCAACCTGAACTTAGAGTGCTACAGAGGGTAGAGCTGGAGAAGTGACACCAGACCTTTGGAAATGCACAGATAGATCATGTGTGAATCTCAGTTATTGGAACAAAAAACTGAAGCTGAAATTGACTTGGGGACCCCAAGATGTTAAAGATGCCAGAGCCACAGGATGCCTGCCAAGGAAAGCTGCTAACAGGGACTGGAACCAGCCCAGGAGAAAGAAACTTGTTGCAGTTAACAAAGATGAAAAAGCAGTTGAAGATTTGAAGACTGCTTTGCTATCAGATGTGGAGATGCAGAGTTTGGATTCTGCCCATCTGGTTTCTTGTCTTGCTTTGGGGAATTACAGTTAAGTGATTAGATGAATCTCAAAAGAAACCTTAAACTTTGGACTTTTAACACTGTTGAGACTGCTATAGATTATGGGGACCTTTGAAGTTGGACTAAATGTATTTTATATTATGCTATATTTAGGTATTGCCCCCATAGACTCATGTTTGAACAGGCCCCTGGGAGCCACGGAGCGGAATGTGATGGTTTGTATATGCTTGTCCCAGGGAGTGGTACTATTAGAAGGATAGCCTCATTGGAGGAAGTATGTCACTGTGGGGATGGGCTTGGAGATCTTTCCCCTAGACGCCTGAGCATATCAGTCAGTTCCTGGCTTCCTTTGGAAAAAGATGTAGAACCCTCAGTCCTGCACCATGTTTGCCTGGATGCTGCCATGCTTCCACCTTGATGACAATGGGCTGAATCTCTGAATCTTTAAGCCAGTCCCAATTAAATGTTGTCTTTTATAAAACTTGCATTGGTCATGGTGTTTGTTCACAGCAGTGAAACCCTAAGACAGTATACATGTATGCTTGCATTTGTGGGTGTGAAGTTATTGGACTTTGCCTTTTGTTTCATGGTGTGTGTGTGTGTGTGTGTGTGTGTGTGTGTGTGTGTGTGTGTGTAATTTTTCTGTCTTTCCTTCTCTTTCTTGCCAGTCCCAAGGAATTAAAAGACTTCAAAGTTTTCTGCTGTCCATAGAAAGTGCCAGCCCCAGTAAATTAAGTTTTGTTCCTTCAGAGAAAAGTGTGCTGATTAACTTCTCTAATTGCTGGCTTTCATTGCCAGCAACCCCTACATGTATCTGGATCTACCCCTATCAGCAACTCTAAGCACTGACTCCCTGCCTCAGTTTTCCACCACATGGATCCCAAATCCAGTCATTGAGATATGCATGCATAGCAAGCAAAGAGAAGTATCTGTTCACAAGCTAACTGTACAAGTAATGGAAATAGTATTTTCTGTCACAGTAGTTCCTCTGGGGTCTGCAAATTCTTTAGGACAATTTGTACAATGTCTCTGGCTATTGGCAAAGCTTCTTTTTCATGGAATAAGAAAAAAAAATCAATGAAAAAAATCTCCTTCATTAGACTCTGAAAATGGTTTCTTCTACTTCAAGAAGTAGCATATTCTCATTTCCCTCCATTTGCATTTCTACACACATAAACTGAGATATTTTAATGGAATTTGAGCTTTTAAAAAATTAAAATGTATCATTCTGTGAAGTAAACATTGAAATCAAAAGTCAGAGGACAAAAAAACATATAAGTGAAACCACCCAGGGAGGACCATCCCTTTGTCGGGAGCAAGTGCCAGGAATGTCTCATGTCCAATTTCCACGCGTACAGAAGCACCTTACCTTTCAACTGGAGAGCACATAGCCCTGTATTAAATATCTTATGCAATAAATGAATAAAAGTACTGAACAATGTAATAAAAATGGCCATGGGTGACCAAAGTCAGTTATGTTCTCCAGGTGTTTAGTTTAAATTAGTTTTAGAGTTCCTCTTGAGAATTAAGATCTAGAGATAAATTCAGTTTTGGGTTTCAAAGGCTACCTTGTGACCAGGGCACTGGGATGTGACCTGTTTGTCACATCAGAACTGCTGCTATGTGGGAGGTTGAAGAAAAGCACATACTTTTTTTACATTTACTCTTTCTGAATATAAAGTTAATTCAGGTAAGGTAGGCATTGTCCCATAATTCCTGTTGACCAAGTTAAGTGCTTAAACACAGCAAAGTATGCTTAGAAACAGAGCAAGGAGATGGGAGACAGAACAAAATGTGTGTGTGAGAGAGAGAGAGAGAGAGAGAGAGAGAGAGAGAGAGAGAGAGAGAAGTACAACTCAGATAGTTGCTTTCAATTAAGTAGTTATACCCCTAAATCTTAGGAAACTATGTCATTAGACATAATTCTACATGAAGTATGGTTTAAAAAAACTTTAAAAACTCAGGTAGATAGGTAACAATATTGATTTGTGTTTCCAAAAGTCTGAACATTTTAAAAAAGCAAAATTCAAAAAGTATATTCAGCTAATTATTCTAATTACTCTAATTAATTAATTTGTGTGTACATAGGGTAGGTGTTCATGTTGTTGCTGGTACCAACAGGGATAGAATTATTGGGCCTCATGAAGCTAGAGTTACAGTAAATTCTAGGCCTACCCACCGGGTACTGGGAATTGAGCTGAGTGGGATCCTCTGTGAGAGCAGCAGGTGCTCTCAGTTGCTGAACTTTGTTTTCTTTGTTTTCTCCCACTGAATATAAAACAGGATTGATAATGTAATAAATCCATACAGAATATGACAAAAAGATAGACATATAATTTAAATTGTTGCTTAAATAAGAATCATAGCATGAAACAGTGATTTATATAAAGATTATCATATTTTCTTCCTTTTCCATTTTATACTACATAGTAACTAAAGTAATAAAAAGACACATATGCAAATGTCTAAATCTTTAGAATTGTTCCTTTTTTATGAGTTAAATTCTGTTCTTGGATCTGTTCTCAGTGTTCCTTTGGAAGTCAGTGGGGGTGATGACTGACCAGCCAAAGTCTCACTTGGCCTCCTGGATTTAGTAGGAAGCAGATGGTCATGTTAGACTTCAAGAAAAGTGACATTTGTAGAAAATGTTGCAAAACATATAAATTAAATGGCTCAACATACTGCAAAAAAAAAAACCCTAGGCCTATAAATTATGTATGATATATTTGTTCTAGAAGGACACAGTGCCCATTTACAGACAATAAAAAAGAAATAAATACCAGAAAAGAAAAAAATCAAAGAGTCATAGGTTAGTGGCCTATGTGTAAAAGCCTTTTCAGGAG
The DNA here is from genome assembly GCA_964023405.1 of Apodemus agrarius. NCBI lineage: Eukaryota > Metazoa > Chordata > Mammalia > Rodentia > Muridae > Apodemus > Apodemus agrarius. Next base: position 84,722,797 of record OZ030011.1, read on the forward strand.
CCCAACACTGTGGAATTAGTTGACATTAAAATAGTAACAAAATAATTTTTGTGCCATTAAAACTTATGTACAATGGAACATTATTGATTAACTTCCGAGATGATGTTTCTAATGATGTATAATCTGCACCACAATCTGCACTAGCAAGAAAAACCCATAGTTTAGAAGATGGAGACACACAAAGTAAAAGCGCTTTATAGATATTGTATGGGTGCATCCCAGTCCCTGGTATGAGTAATATCTGCTAGAACCCAGTTGCTGCACAGCAAAACATTTACATTGTCTATCCATTCCTGTTAGTCTGCCATTTTCACAAACAGAACTGATTTCTATGATAGTGCTTCATAATACTTAAAATAATTTTAAATGAATTTAGTTTTTGTTGAAATAATTAGTTGAACTATATTTTTTTTTACCTGACATATTTCAAGGGCAAAACCTCAATGTATACTGTTGAGCAGTTTGGTATATTTAATTTTCTCTTTCCTTTTCTTCCCTTTCTTTCCTTCCTTTCCTTTCCTTTCCTTCCTTCCTTCCTTCCTTCCTTCCTTCCATTCTTACACTCCATCTTTTATCCCCCACCTGTCCACCCTCCGACTGTTCCACATCCCATACCTCCTCCCCACACCCCTGTCTCCACATGTCAAAGTCCTTAGTGATCAGAGAAATGCAAATGAAAATGACCCTGAGATTCTACCTTACACCGATAAGAAAGCCTAAGATCAAAACCTCAGGTGACAACCCATGTTGGAGAGGATGTGGAGGAACACTCCTCCATTGCTGGTGGAATTGCAAACTGGTACAACTACTCTGGAAATCAACCTGGATGTTCCTCAGAAAATAGGAAATAGATCTACCTGAAGATCCGGCTATACCATTCTTGTTAGACATGTGTTCCATTATGTTATAGAGGCTTTATTTGTAATAGCCAGAAGCTGGAAGCAACCCAGATGTCCCACGACAGAAGAATGGATACAGAAAATGTGGTTTGTTTACACAATGGAACACTATTCAGCTATTAAGAATGAAGACATCCTGAGTTTTGCAGACAAATAGATGGAACTAGAAAATATCATCCTGAGTGAGGTAACTCAGACCCAACAGGACATGCATGGTATGTACTCACTAATAAGTGGATACTAGCCAAAAAAATATTTGACTCAATATCTTAAAACAGAAATGTTCATAAAATCTTGGTGTGGAATCTATAATTTGAGAATTTGAGAACTGGAGCAAGACAATAAAGAATTCAAGGTTAGTCTTGAATACATCTTGAGGTTGATGTCAGTAATATTAATATATGAGACCTTGTCTCAAAAGAAGAAAGAGGAAAAGAAAAACTTAATTCAGAAAAATGTACTGTGGATTTACCTAGTATCTTAGTGAATATTGATTATGAAGTAGACAGGATGTGAAAGGAGATAAGCCCCTTACCATGCCTGTGAGGGATTGTTTAGGTTAGACTGATGTAGAAAGACTCATCTTTACCATGGTAGGTGTCATTCAATGAATTGGGATCCTGACCTGAATAAAATAGAGAAAACAAGTTGATCATAAACATTCATCACCATCTTATAGCTACTCGAAACAAACTACCCTAATAGCAAAATGTGAACAATATTCTACAAAAATACCTGGGATTCTTGCTCTGATTTTTAATACCTAGCAACCTATTGTGAGTGTTTTTGCTTAATGCAGTGAGTAATAGGGATCCTGTATATAGATCCTTGGATATTTCTAAATAAATGCCATTATATGTTTTTATATACATAGCCTTGGCAACTGATAAAGCCTTGGCTATCCATATACTAATTGCTAGATAGATGATGTAAGGTACACTGTATAGGCTTGTGAGACATGAGCTGACTCCAAGAAAAGCAAAATCTGGAGAAGACATGAAAATTGCTTGACCTGTATTATATTATACAGTTTACACACAGTCTATCAGAAAGGAGATTATGACTTTCTATATGTCTAGTAGTGGTATAGTAAATTCAACACTAGGAAATACTGATAGAAGAGCAAGTCCTAGGAATCTAATTTTGGTAGGAAAACTGAGAAAAATATTTATAGAGCCTTTGGATGCTAAAAAACTGAGTAATGCTTTGGAAAATTAAACCAGAAAATTATCATGAAACTAACAAATACAAATAAAACACAGTGACAACATTCCAGGAAAAATCACAGTCTGGGGTACTCTCATATTATATACAAAGTATTCAGCTTTCAAAAGCAAAACAAACAAAAGAAAATGAAAAAATACTTTGAGATATGCCACTTGGTAATGAATACATTATACCCTGGGAAAATGACTGGACCAAGATGGTAGATTTACTAAACAAATTTTTGGAAACCATTGAAAACAATCTGAGATTTAAAAATACAAAAAATTGATACATAAAATTTACTACATGAGGTAAAGTCACTTTGTATGTGTTTTATCATATTTATTCCTCTCATCTCTTTCCAGTTCTACTGCCTTATTTACACACCAAACCTTGTGATCTCTTTATTTTGTTACTCCATGAAGTCTAATTTGTAGTACACTACCTATATTTATATTCTTATAAGTACATTAATAGAGAATATATAGCAAAATATAAAAGTATTATGTGTTAGTTCAAAAGCAACTCAATGCAGATTTTTGCACAGCAAGATTCACATGTGTATTGAGTTATCTATAATGTTTAGTTCTAGGTAATAGATACTTTATTTCTTTTTATTGTACATTACTTATTTTATGTTTTAAACTTTTCGTTACTGATTTTATTTATTATTTCTATATTCTGATAAAATCAATAGTGTAAAATTCTTCATGAAAGTTATTTAAGAAAAATATCTAGATCCATTTGTCTCAGTCGCCAACACAACTAGGCACTCCCTTATAACCCACAGGCCATGTCTGTCAGCAAATGAGGCAGACAGTCTTTACTGTCCCTCCTGTTGTCCTCCAATTTCAATTTCCCTATTTTATCCCACCTGTGCAGATTCTTATTCCTCTCTGTCTTTATTTGCAGCGTTCTATGAAGCTCTTCATGGCACAACCAGCTTTTTTACTCCCTATGGATCCTATCAGAACCCTATCCAATTCTAGCCCACAATTATTTATTTTATTAACTCCTAATATCTAGAAACACATTCTACTTTTGTCCTCCAGTGGACACAAATGGCAAGCTCTCACAAACACTTCTTTCCAAGCAACTGACAGCTACTACATGCTCCTGAGATGCAGGGAGAACAAACAGAAAAGAAACAATATAACAGCCACCCAACAAGGACATGACCATATATCACCACCTAGAATTGCAATCATCCCAAACACATATGCCTAGACATCAGTGTAAACAATCAATAATAGCCAAGACAATATTTCTTCAATAAAACCTAGTGCCTCTACTACTGTAAGCCCTGAGACATGCAATATAGTTGAATCAGAAGACAAGATCTTCAAAATAGTTATTATGAATATGTTCGAGGAATATGTTCTTCCTCAGGAGAAGGGATGTGATCAGAGTTGTATCCAAGTTGTGAAAATACATGGCTTATGCTGAGTCCAGGAAATTTATTTCTCTGTTCTAACTATCCCTAGGCATAGGCATGAAAGCTCCTAGCCTCTGTACAATCTATTCTAAGCTGACTGATTCAATCTGGCTTCTCTTGGCTTCTGTTTAAATTGTTCTGCTTGGCCTCACAGTAACTTTGGCAATGTGTCATAATCTGGCTCCTTCATATTTTCTGGCTTGTTCTGTCTTTACCTGTGTCTAGCCTGTCTCTGTAAAATGTCCCAGTAAAACTGCCATATACTCACCTTCTTTCTCTTGCTGCTCTTAAGTAGTCTCTCTTTACTGTGCTGTTCTCCTGTGGGTTGTGAGTATCCTACCTCTAACTCATTCAGTCAAACCTTTCTTTTATTCATCACATTGTCTGCCTCTCAATGAGACATCACTTTCACACATGGTTTCTTCTGTCTACAAACTAACCTTATATTCATTGTCAGGTATTAAACGTGTGTAATTATGATGTGTCTATATTTAAGCCAGATCATATTGTAATCAAGAAAGCATATTCCAGGGAAGAATATAGATTCTTGTTAGATAATATAAACTTAGAAGTTCTTTGGGATGTAATCCTTTGCCAGAAGAGCCATGTTGCTGACTTCTACATGTTCCTCTATACTTTAAAGGGAATGTTAATGAATCCATTAATGTGAACAAGAACAAACAGCTGAAGGTACTGAAGGTTACAGTTAAAGACAGGAAAGTGGAAATGAATTCCTAAAGAAAACCCAAACATAGGTAAAACAAGAAATGAAAAATTTAGAAATTCAAACAGAACCCTTAGAAGCCAGCCTCACCAACATAATACAAGAGATATAAGAGACAATCCCAGGCACTGAATACAAGATAATAGAAATGCATAGTCAGTAAAGAAAATGTAAAGCACGCATACAAATGAACAAAAGCATACATAGGCATAAAACATCCAGGACATTTGGGAAATTATGAAAATACAAAACCTTTGAGTAATAGGAATAAAGGAAGAAGAAGACATTCAGAGCAAACACACTGAAAATATCATCCACCACCCTAAAATTCAATGTATTCCAGTAATACAAGGTTTTCTTCATAAATAAATCAATAAACAAAGTATACAAAATATGCAAATGGACTTAAAGACAAAAAACACATAATCATCTCAATTGTGGCTAAAAAAATGCACGTTTTCATGTGAAGAGCCCTAGAGAAAGTAGGACTAAAGACACATACCCCAAAATAATGGAGGGTATATATGACAAATTCATTGCTAATATTATCCCAAGTATATAAAACTTCAAGAATTCTCACCTAAACCTGGTTGTGTACTGTCTCTAGTACTTTTCAATATAGTGCTGGAAGCAGCAGGGACAGCAATAAACTTACAGAAAGAAATTACTGGAATACAAATACAAAAGGAAGAAGTCAATTTACACATATATGCAGGTTAATATATTATACTTAAGAAATCCTCAAGGTTAAATCAGAAAGCTTTTAGAAATAATTAAAAACTTAGTAACATGTATGGGTACAAAATCGACTTAGAAAAAAATCAGTAGTATCCTTTCTCTACATCAACAGCAAACATAGTGAGAAAGCGATGATGGACAAAATTCCATTTACGGTAGCATCAAAGGCAATAAGACATCTTGTAATAAACTTAACCCATGAGGTAAAAGGCAATAAAAATTTCAGATATACAAATAAATAGATCATGAAATACACAAGAAATGGAATATAATCTTATGTGAAAGTGTTGGTACAGGTAATATCATGAAAATGACTATCCTACAAAGAGAAATTTAGAGAGTCACTGCAATACTAATCAAAATACTTTTAACATCCTTCACAGAAATAGAAAAAATATCCTAAGGTTTGTCAAGAGACAATAAGACCCTATATACCCAAAACCATCTGAGCAAAAGAATACTAGAGAGATTGCTATTCCAGATTTCAAGGTATTTTAAAGTGCCATTGCACACATGCATATATGTGCATGTGCCAAAACATGATTTTAGCATAAAAATGACCAATAGGATAAGATAAAGATGAGTGCATGTGCCCACAGCCATATGACAATCCTCAAAGGGACAAAACCCGCAGCACCAGATAAAAGAAAGCATCTTCAATAAATGGAGAAAAACTGGTGTGAGATATATAAACACATACACACACACACACACACACACACACACACACAATACAAATACACAAATATATAAAATTAAAGGAGACATCAATGCAGAAAAGCATGAATAAGTATAGTGACTAAAACCCCTAGTGAATATCAATATTTTTAAAGAAAATTTAGAAATTAAAATAATTAGATTTGACATAATAATACCTGATTACTAGGTTTTCAAATTCAAATATGCTAGTATTTCATAGCTTTCACTTGAACCTGACAACTTGCAGTTGTTTTAGTGTCTTTCTTAGTGATAGTGGCAATAACACTGATTTAACATATGTTTATTAAGGTCAAACTTGGCCATTCACATGCCAGGAATTATTTGAAGATTTGTTTTTGAAATGATTATTATCTGAACACACATATATTCATTCTCTTTAATTTGGATTCATTTGATATGTATTTATAATGAGAAATTGTTTTTCTTTCATTCCCTAAATATTTTTAACCTAAATTTTATTTCCTTATAAAATGTGACAAATTGCTGGACAGAGAAGAAATACAACTCACTTCTATCTTATGTGAAACAAAACCTACCACGTGTTGTGAATTTATCTCTGCATAATGCACCTTTTTTTTCTCCCATGCAGCAGAAGCAACACATCAGGAGTCATGGCTGGAACTCATTGAAATGCAACCTCAGAGTCACACTGCATGTTACAAATATCTGGGAGCTGTGTGATTAGTTAACATCTTGCGCATAACCCTTAAAATTATAGCAAGTTCTCAGGAGATAATTAGTCTATCTTGTTTCTATAATAAAATGAACTATGTTTTAGCAATGACTCTCAGGAATAGCAGCAAGAAAAATGGCTTCAAGTCAGTTACATTTAAGAGCCTCTGAAGAAAAGATGGAAAAAAACCTTACTATAATAAATACATATACATATGTCTTGATTCCAATGGTACTACAAATGAAACTACAAAAGATCGAATGTGCCTCTCAGATATGTTACCAGTCTCCAACTGACTGTTCTGTGCTCCCTTACTCTCTAGGATAAGAAAAACAAGGGTTACAAAGACAATTATAGTTCTCTTATCACCATAGGACTCCCCAAACATTAGACTTCTTTCTGCCTGGAACAGAATACTTGAAGCTGAATGATGCTTTACGTTTCCAATAGTTCATTCAAGTCAGAGTGAAGTGGAGCTGCCAGAGAAAAATATTCTTGAGCCTCCCACTTGATTGCTCCCCCTGGAGCACAGAAGACAGACAGTCTTGCTGGGGGAATTGAAATAGTACTTGACAGGGTGGTGATGGTAGTTGACTAGTCACCTGCCATTTTTCTTAGCAGCACTTTATGTTAATAGAAAGGGATTTCAATACCTCAAAACCTCAAACACACAGATAAAAGCAACACTGATAATGGAAACCAACAAAAACCAGGCTGGAGAGACTATGCCACCCCCATGCTGGTGAACAACAGAAGCACATGAGGTTACGATGGCATGTTGGCGCATCTGATTGACCTACCTGGGTTTGGCAGCCTTCCTCTTTTCCCAGTTTAAGTTCCTGGAGCTAAAAGTGAGTTTGGTTTAGAGTTTGCGGCACAACAGCCCCATATGATGATTCTTAGTTTGGTTCCTCATTTTTAAATAAGTGACAAGAGCATGCCCTAGTGCCTTTTCACATGGAAGTGTGAACAAAATTTACACTTAATGGTATAGCACACTTAACAGTCTGGCATTTATCCACAACAAACAAGAAGAAGCAATTCTAACCCATGGGATCACATAATACTAGCAAAGGAAGCTGACACTAGGTCTAACAGTTAAAGTCTCCCAGCGAACAAAACTCTCAGAACACATTTCACGTGATTTACAATCAAATGCCCATGATTATTTTCCTCTTTTACCTGCCCATGAAAATTAAATTTTAACATTAAAACTTAGGATAAGGCCAGAAGTAGTGGTACACATATTTAATCATCCCTGCACTTGTGAGGCAGAGCTGAAAGATCCCTCTAAATCTGGGGCCAGCCTCATCTACATAATGAGTTCCAGGACAGACAGAGCTACAGACTGAGAGCCAGTCTTGAAAATCCAAACAAGCAAAAGGCAAAATTAAAGTTAATTATCTAAAAAATTATATATCTTATTTCATTATTATTCTGTCAGTGTAGACTGTATTTGACAATAATTTTACAGTACTTCACAGTTATCTACTATAAAAGAAACATTCATATGATCCAAAACTAAAGGTGGTTTATATAGCTGACCAACTGGTACATGCACATATGTGGCTTCATTGTAATAACATAGAGAAATGTATCTGAATTTGAGTTGTAACTACTGTATAATCTTCAAACTGCTAAAAGAATATGCATCACTAGGATAGTATTTTCAGCCATTGTTATTACATAGATTAAAATTAACAAATCACTATTTCCCAGAAATAAAATCCATCAAATTAAGTTGAACATTTTTATATTACTACTCCAAAATTTTTCAAATTAAAGAAAAACTTTTGTTGAGTGATCATGGTAGGATAGCAGAGTTTTGGGTTTTGTTTGTTTTGTTCTTTTGAATAAGCTTTCTGGTAATGATTTTAATGATTGATAATGTCAGCCATCCAGTAATCTTTCATTTGATTTATCAACCAGCCTTAAAATCAGAAATAAACAATTACAGAACAAATTTCTAGTCCCTTTTTGCTAATAATTTATGCCCTTTAGATTTGAGAGTTTTAAGTACTTGAAATTATTTTTTAATCATGAATCCTAAGTTGCAATTTTTATTAGCAGGTCCTGTACTTTTACATGAACATGAATAGTGTAGAAATGATATTTTTAAGTTTACTTTAAAATATAGAATTAAGTTTGATGTGGTAAACAAATATCTTGATCTTTCTTAAGAATATTTATTTGTTATTTATGTTTATGAATATTTTCCCTGAATTTGTATGTGTCTCATGTACCTGGTAGCTGTAGAAACCAGAAGAGGGCATCAGATCTTCTGGAACTAGAATTATAGGTCTTTGTGAGCTGTCATGTGGGATCTGGGAATCAAACCCCAGTCCTCCACAAGGCACCAAATACGCCATCTCTGCGGTTCCTGTATCTTGATGATTTTAAAGAATCACCTGGAATATTATTTTTTTAAAAAAACTTTAAGTGAATGTTTGAATGTTTTGTTAAAATTATTGAAAATGTAAAAGTAAATAATATCAAATCAAGTATATGTCAGTGAATCTTACATAGCTATATGTAAAATCCTTTTGGGTATGATTATTTACTATGTTACATCTGAAAAGAATGATTTATTGTTTTACTGTAAGTAATGCATCTCGCTCAGAAAAAATCCTAGTGTTTGACTCTCCTTTATATTAGATGTTGAGTGGTTTTAGTTATCTCCTAAAACTAATTGTAAGTATTATTAGAGTCATGAGAAATTGCCTACTCTTAGCTGCTGTGAACAGACACAAAACTAGGTGTATTTGGACATTTGTTGATTAAAGTATAAAGAGGAGACTATTGTCTTCCTCTACCTTAATATAATGTCCAGCCACAATGACTCTTACATAAATAATAGCATATTACTATAGTTAAGCTAAGGTACCTTAAGTTTTCTCTTCTTCTTCTTCTTTTTCTTCTTCTTCTTCTTCTTCTTCTTCTTCTTCTTCTTCTTCTTCTTCTTCTTCTTCTTCTTCTTCTTCTTCTGCATTTTTACCATTAGATATTTTCTTTATTTACATGTCAAATGTCATCCCCTTTCCTCATTTCCCCTCCAAAACCTTCCTATTCCATCCTCCCTGCCCCTGCTCACTATCCCACTCCCTCCTGCTTCCATGACCTGGCATTCCCCTACACTGGGGCAATAAGCCTTCACAGGTCCAAGGGCTTCTCCTCTCATTGATGTCTGACCAGGCCATCCTCTTCTACCCATGTGACTGGAGCCATGGGTCCCTCCATGTGTACTCTTTGGTTGGTGGCTAAATCCCTGGGAGCTCTGGCATTACTGGTTGGTTTGTATTGTTATTCTTCCTATGGGGCTGCAAACCACCAGTAGACAAGGCTCACCTTCTTCAGGGCTGTCCACTAACAGCCTGATATGTTGGGACCTGTCCTCCAGGTTTCATCTCTAGTTCTTAGGTGTATAGCATCCCGCAACTCAAAGCTTAGTAAATAGGGTGTTGGAGACCTCTGTTTTTATTGTTACATACACTTCTTCTGCCGGGGCTCTGATGACTCTGAGGCCTTTTGAAACTCTTCCGGTGATTAGAACCCGTATGCTGCTCTTTCAATTTCTCAATCTGTGGTAGTTCTTGCCTCATTTTGCTACAGATTTCTCCCATTTCCTGCCTGCTTCCCTACTTCCATAGCCTGCTATAGTGGCCTTTGCTGTCCCCATAGCTGTGTGGAATTGTTCCTGCCATATTTTATTTGCAATAGGCATACCTAGAATTGGAAACCTGGGCATTAACTGTTTTTTATGCTTCCACTGAGTCTTCTCTACTAAATTGACAACTAAAAAATCAACTTTGGGTAGCTTGAGACAGCAAGATCCATAGGAAAGAGATCTGGAGTGCTCCAAGAGTGTAAGGAACTTTGCTTACATAGCCAGCCAATGGTGGCTGAGATGTACTCCTTCATGATCAGATTGAGTGCTCCAGGAAGAAAGCTGAAGCATATGTGTGCAAGATTGGTCAGCTGGAGAGACTGTAGGCGGAGAAAACAGAAACTTTTGCGCCAAAGAAATTTCTGGAAAAATGGCTTGTTTCCTGTGGTGGCCCTAACAATAATAATGTTTCTCATACATGGAGTGACTTCTAGACTCTGGCTAATTTGAAGTCTTTTTTGGATGTTCAGGGCTGAATTTAATACTCTCTAGAGTATATTTAAGGCACTATATTTAAAGCAATTTAATTTATATATTAGGCAGTTGAGAGTATATTTAAGGCACTATATTTGAGGCAGTTTAGGCTTTTGTGATGAGAACTCCAAAAATCAAGAGTTGGCTATTTAGAAGATCCTATAGTTTTCAGAAACTGACGGAGTTGAAGAAGCTGAAGTTCTCACTGCTCCAATAGAACGTTCAGAGACTCACAGTGATTGCTAATAGTCTCTGACTGTGGACCCATAAATGTGACTGAATACTGTTGATTGAAGCTCCTCATCTGTTCAGTTGCCCATTTTGCTCCTAGACACCTGCTACTCCAGCTGTATTCTCTAGACAGCAATCTCTCTGGCAACTAAACTGCCCTTGACTGATATTTCAGCCCTTCAAATGAAAACAAAAACAAAAAGCAAAAAACTACAACAAAACTAACAACTGTGGGTAAACTCAGTCTTCTACAATTGTGGGACAGAGTTAGGTTTTTCTCATATGCCTGTATAGATAACTATTCAGAGATTCAAGTCAACATAACATCCCTCATTTTAGCTTGCATACAATGGCATAATCAGTTGAATTACTAAATTAGAGTGTCAGATTACTAAATTTTCTTTTTTAATTTCTTTTTCCCTATATTCTTTGTTTATATTCCAAATGATTTCCCCTTTCCCAGTTACCCCCTCCCCAAAAGTCCCATAAGCTCTCTTCCCTCCGCCCTTTCCCCAACCAATCCCCTCCCACTTCTTTGTCCTGGTAATCACCTACATGGCTGCATAAAGCCTTTCCAGGACCAGGGCTCTCTCCTTCCTTCTTCTTGGGAATCATTTGATATGTTAATTGTGTCTTGGGTATTCAGAGCTTCTGGGCTAATATCCACTTATCAGTGACTGCATTTCATGTGTGTTCTTTTGTGATTGGGTTAGCTCACTTAGGATGATATTTTCCAGTTCCAACCATTTGCCTAAGAATTTCATGAATCCATTGTTTTTAATTGCTGAGTAGTATTCTATTGTGTAAATATACTACATTTTCTGTATCCATTACTCCATTGAGGGACATCTGGGTTCTTTCCAGCTTCTGGCTATTATAAATAAGGCTGCTGCTATGAACATAGTGGAGCATGTGTCTTTATTGTATACAGGGGAATCCTCTGGGTATATGCCTAGGAGTGGTATGCCAGGGTCCTCTGGAAGTGTCATGCCCAATTTTCTGAGGAACTGCCAGACCGATTTCCAGAGTGGTTGTACCATCTTGCAGTCCCACCAACAGAGGAGGAGTGTTACTCTTTCTCCCCATCCTCGCCAGCACCTGTTGTCTCTTGAGTTTTTAATCTTAGCCATTCTGACTGGTGTGAGGTAGAATCTCAGGCTTGTTTTGATTTGCATTTCCCTGATGACTAATGATGTTGAATTTCTCTTAAGGTGTTTCTCGGCCATCCGAATTTCTTCTGGTGACAATTCTTTGTTTAGCTCTGTACCCCATTTTTGGTAGGGTTATTTGGTTCTTTGGGGTCTAACTTCTTGAGTTCTTTCTATATATTGGATATTAGCCCCCTGTCAGATGTAGGGTTGGTGAAGATCTTTTCCCAATTTGTTGATGGCTGTTTTGTCCTTCTGACTGTATCCTTTGCCTTACAGAAACTTTGTAATTTTATGAGGTCCCATTTGTCAATTCTTGATCTTAGAGCATAAGCTATTGGTGTTCTGTTCAGGAACTTTCCCCCTGTGCCCATGTCCTCCAGGGTCTTCCCCAGTTTGAACATTTCTTAAGGTGCTTCTCAGCCATTCAAAATTCTTCAGGTGAAAATTCTTTGTTTAGCTCTGTACCTTTTTATAATATAATCCAGAAAGCCAAAAAGAGCAATAATGATTGAAAGTCAAATATAATCCTCAAAAAGGATACTTGATTTAAATTTTCTAAAATTTAATGTGAAACTCTCGTGGTGCTTAGAGAACTAGATGGAAGGACTCCACTTCCATAGCTTAAGTTCACCAAGGATTCTTAGGTGCCAATGGGTGGAAACTCAAGTTTCTATGCATTGGAGTAGTCTGAGATTCACTATGTAACCCTGGTTGATTTCAAGCTTGAGGCAACTCCCCAAACTCTTGCCTTGACGTCTCAAATTCTAGTATTATAATCATGAACTTCAGAACTGGCTCTCATTTTTAGCTTCTAACTATGAAATTTTGAGTTAAAAGGGTCTTGAAATCAAGTAAGCAGATTCCAAAATCCATAGGTATGGAATATATAACTCATAAATGGCTTTCCTTCAAAGGAACTTTAGTAATATCACTACTCTCTGTGTCTGCTCTTCCGTGATCCTCATATTTGTATTAATCACTTTCTGCCTTAAATCAAGCAATAGCTCTACCTATGGTTTGAGATAGGGAAAATAGGCTCTAATGAATTTTTAAGCACATGAGACAGTGTTAAGCCCAGCACCCTGTTTCTGCTGTAACTATTTGTATACATGATACTAGCTCTTAGCTCTTGTTAAATGAATGGTTTGTCCATATCTTATTAATTTTATCCTAAGACTATGTACCAAAATATATCTTAATACATACTGACAGTCTGTATTTAATAAAGTACATTTTATTATTTTCTCTGAACTTTGTTAATACACAAAAATGTCTGTTGTTCATACAAGCCAGGTATGTCCCACCTATAGTTGGGATGTCAGTTCATAGCTATGAACTTAGCCAAACATATTTGTAGATAACAATATCATATCAAGATCAGAAGATTGGCCACCCTAACTGAACCTTCTCTAAACAAAGACAACTGCTTGTCAATTCTGGGTGATATATAGCCATCTTATATTAATAAACACTTATGATGATAGTATGCATGGAATGCTTATAAAAGAGGTGTTACCCATGGAAAGAAAACTAAATCAATCATGTTTTTATCTTTTCTCTAACAATTCCAAGTTTTAAGTTTGAGTCATGTATATAACCCTATTAAAATTCTTGGCTCATGTGGTTTACAGTATACTGCTATATTGTCACCTTATAAGCAAATTTATCTTAAAATATTCTATGCATCACCACACATATTTTTACAAAATCAATTTTTTGGCAATATTATTCATGTGTATGAACTATACCTTTATTAAAATGCATACTTGCCAAATTCTTTCTTGTGACAATTTTTGAAAACCAGACATAAAATTTTGACATACAAAGGCTTACTCTCTTCACAGAATTCATACTCCAGTGAGTTTATTGTTAATCTCTTGCTTTTAAGTATAATTAAAATATTCATGATCAGCATTAACCTATTTTTAATTAATTTGCTTCTTGACTCAGTGAACAATCATGTATAAAATACTAATCAACTTTAGAAATAGGACAAGATGCGTGGAGTTAGTCAGTCTACTGTTTTAGTCTCATCCCTATTTCTCCAAAGAAACTTAAATTCATAACCAATTGAGATCAAAGAATCGTTATTTTCTTAATGGAAGAGGACTAGTGTTTCATGTAATTGTCAAAACAAGGAAAATCCTGATACCCAGAAAAAATAATGAATGGGATTTTAGTCATCCAGTCTACTGTTCTTTAATAGTGAACAGTGGTTATCTTTGCAACTGGAGTTATTTAACATTTCCTATTTAAACTTACAAAAGATTATCGCAGAGAAATGACTTTCAACAAAAAGATGTCTGCTTTGCATGCAGTACTGCTATTCATATTCTATTAGATGTGGCATAATTTTAAAATGTTCAAATGTAAACGAAACATCTTTCTTGATTGTTCTGTCCTTGAATTTCAAATTTCTTCTGTCCTCAAACAAAAAGACTTTTATCCAATGATGAGTACCTGAGTCATTAGTAAAAGAGATTGAGGTACTGTGACTTTCTAGTGTAGATTAGTGTGTGTGTGTGTGTGTGTGTGTGTGTGTGTGTGTGTGAATACCCAAGCAAGAACCAAGAGGACAAGGAACTTGGGAGAGGAGGTGGAGGGCTTTGAGATGTCTTCGCTCCTCTTTGCTTGATATTTGAAACTGGAAATGCTTTTCCTTCAGCTCCAAATACTGTCAAGAACCTCATTTTCCTGGTACTCACTCTGTCTAATTTGGATGTCATAGATGGGATGCTCAGGTATCATTTTCCTTGAGTATCTTACAACATGTACTACTCAGTGCTTACTCCTACACCAATACCGATGCTTTGTTTGAAATGCTGAAATATTTTTGTTTAAATTCATGGTGAGGAGATCTTCCATTGATGTGGTTCTACAGAGGGGAAGTAAGCCATTAGAAGATTATTCCTCACAAAGAGAAACACATATCCTTCCCAAGGTACAAAGAATTTTATACCCTTGAGTGTTATTCCCAATGTTCACATTCCCCTAAGAAGTTGTTGAACTTCAACATTGACACACTTGTGTAACTTGCCGTTGCCCGGTGTTCGGAAACATTTCCATATGCTTTGCATCATTAAATTGTGTTCAAAAACCCTAAGACAAATGGGTCATTTTAATCTTTAATTGGTTATAAGAGGAAAAGTAGACTGACAGAATGTATTATGACCCGGAATAGCACTAGACAGAGGTAGAAAGCACGACACTCTACATTGTTAAAGTAAACAAATCAAATTCATTAAGAATAAAAAAGTAATAAAAGAACATACTCATGAGTAATATATTCATATGCAAACATTATGTAAATGCGTTACCCGTAAATAATGTCTAGTTCTATCAGCAATGACTTTGTACTTTCCTGTGATTCATGTGTGATAAACGAATTTTAAGATGTTAGGGTCTTTGAATGTATTATACCCTGAAATCCTCTTCAATAAAGGGACAAGGAGAATTTGCCTTTTTGTCATTTTGGTCTTAATCAGATGACATTTGTTTTTATTATTAAGAGGCTTTTGCTGGGCAAAGCCCTGGTTGTTTTCTGCAATCACAATCTTTTACTCTATTCCTAAGGCTAAGTAGAGCAGCAATGCTCCCTGGGAAGGGTCAACTGCAGCAGCCTGTTGTATAGTACATCCTGATTCATTCATGGCTAAGCTCATTTGGAGAAAGATCCCTGACAGTCTTCTAGTTCAGCAGAATCAGTCTGGTGCTTTCCACCAGCGTTTCTTAGAGTGCTTTGAGGATGTTTCCCAACCCTGTCTTTTGTTTTGTAACATATGTTAGACAGTTTTATTCCCTCCAGTTTTCCTCTTAAAATTTTTGAATAATGTGCTTTTCTTCTGTAAGAGGTAGAACTTGTAGCTAATAATGAAAATATACCTGCTTCTAGAAATGAACATTTAGTTTCTTCTGCTTTTAAAATGAATGTGATATCAAAGAAGAACAGATATAGAACAGGATACAGGTTACAAACATCCTATGTGAGAGATGTCAGGATACTTTGGAGAAAAACAAGAGGAGGATTCAAGAATCAGCCATTTGCCCTGTTATGCCATGCAAGTTGAAAAGCTTATGGAATGTAAAGTTTTAATTACAAGCAAGGAAGCAACAGTACACAAAAAAAGTGAGACAGAGACAGAACTTGACAGCTACTGATACAAGAATTCCATATAGGACACAACTTGCTTATAAAACTGGTGATCTATTATAACCTATTCATTTGGAAAATAATTTGAGAAATTTTGACTACGGACCTGAAAAGTAAAATTATTGATCCTCATGTCTCAAGAATTTGAAAATTTTGAAAGAGGGTGGATGGTATGTACTTTAAAGTACAAATTATAAAGCTTTACAAGTAAATGAGAGGAAGTAATTTTCTTTGCACGGTTTCCCTAGAAGGCAGGGAATAAGCAGGTTAGGAAATCAGCAGTCAGTAATAGAAATAATTTAATTGCCTTCTGTCCATAGAACGGTGGTGCTACATGAAGAGATGAGCAAACATTGTTATTGTAAAAGTTGAAAGAGTTAGAAGACATAGTTCTTTATCTCTATTAATGTACACGTCTATTGGCCCCATTGGTTCAACTGAGTTTTATCCCACAATGAGCAATTACAAGGAAGATTTTGAGTGTGAAAACTTGGAATTTCTCCTGATTAGAATGTAGTTTAGATGAAATTAGATGAAGCTCCGTAGATGTAATTCATTGCGTTCTAATGAAGCTTTAATAAATGCCTAAAAGTGAGGAAATCCACTATGGTACCTCCCAATTCTTTTACACGATCAGCCGAAGGAGCCAAGGCTTTACCAAAGTAAGCTGGAATGTAGGAAGAGGAGCAGTAGCACGGCATGTCATATCACAAAAATCCAGTGTTCCACCAAGCATCATGCCTGGACTGGGGGAGTGGCATGAGACCTCACTGGACATAGGAACCACGCACAATTGGTTCAAGCTATGCTCCTACATGTGCTGACCCAGTCGCTAACACCTTCTGCTTCCACAGGTCAATTGTATAAGAATAGGATCGTCATCTACTTACAATGATTTTGCTGCCTTAAATGAATGATCATTGTGCTTTGCTATTCAGTTGTTCAACTGCTGTTTTATTTCTGTTGATCTTTGTTTTTCTGCTTAATTTCTATAAATTACAGTTTCCCATAAGGTATAATTAAGCAGAATTGCTTAAGTTTTAATTATTGTGTATTATAGATGTTGAAAGCAACATTAGCACTTGGCTTTTAAAAATGTGATCGTATATTTATAAGAGAGCATTTATAAACACATTTACATATAGTTAAGATGAAAAAGGTATTTGAATTGTAGTCATTAGCATTTCTTCAAACATATGGCAGAGCAGCAGAGGCCATGGGCCATGCCTTCATTAACTGAACACTGTTTCATCAGTGTTTCAGCTTCCTGCTGTGCCACCCTGTGGCGTCCCCTTCTGTCCCCGAGGTTTCAGTAACAAGGGACAATATGTCCCCAAGGTGAAAATCTGGAAAATATAGCAGATTAGCCCTTAGAGAAGTTCTTATGATTATTTAATCATACCTAGATAAAGAACACACAGCACCATTAAATGGCTTCGATGCTTTCCTGTTAGCCTCCATTTTTCAGCTGCAGTGGCTGGCACTGTCTGCAATGCAAAGCAAATATAAGCAAAATGAAACAAGGCACATTTAAGGTGCCACTAAAATGCTGGTCTGCTCCATATTTGAAGCTATAATGGTCAGACCTTACATAGATACATAGATTTAAGAAGACATGGCTACATAGGCAGAAGCAGACATAGCTACATAGGTATAAGTAGACATAGCTACATTGGTACACATATCAGCTCATCATTTTCTGTTACTTGTAGGTTTTTACAAAATAGAGTTGAAACTCAATGTTAGATATGAAAAATTCACTTTATTCATTTAAAAAAAGGCAAGTTTAAGACTGTCTTATAAGTGCTATAAGAATGCTTTATTGGCATAGTTCTCTAATATAAAGAGTAGTAAATCTAAGAGATAAAGGCACTTGTGTCAAAGTATCAGTTACATTTATGCTCTAACAGCTAAATGCCTGTCATTAATACAGGATTAGTTCCCAAGGCACCTTTGATTATAGAATATTTATGACTATGAGATTCTAATTTAAGATAAATATATCAAGACAACCCCCTATGAACATGAAAACATATATGTGTTAAATATAAATATTGATACTCATATTTTTATAAGATTAAGTAGTTGTCCTTAGTTTTCAGTAATAGAAAATATGAAATTAGAAAACGATCATTAAGGTAAACAAGTGATTGAAATCATAGCAATACAGGAGCTAATCCCTGGTCTTCCAGGAACAATGAAAAAGAAGGAATGAGAAAATTTAAAAATGATGATTTGGTATTGAAAGCCTATAGGTTTCAGGATAAAAACAACTCTGAGAACTAAAATTTAAAATCATATATTGGCCCTGTCTGTTCAATCCCATTATTCCTTTACTACAATCCTGTTTACTTTCAAGTTGCCATTCTATTCAACAGAGAATCTAGGATACAATGATAAATACAACTTGAATATCTCTCTTCAGGGAGCTACACTCCTCTAAGATGCTAAGCCAAATACACAAGTGTTTGTTGATAAATGTCAGGCTGTCACATGACATTACTATTATCCTTCTTCTTTTAGGGATGTGTCCCTTATTTCTCTATAGCATATCAATTAGAACACCGACTCCAGGACCATTTATCTCACTTTGAGGTACATCTCCACTACAAATTATTTCTGAGTCCTTAGGAACACTACATAAGTGTCCCATGCCACATTTCCCCTACAGCAATGCATTTTAACTATTTCAATGATTTGACCAGACATTTGCTACATAAGTTACTGTTTGAGTGACGAAAAGAATGTATAGATACACTGCACATATTGTAATAAATTGTTCATCTCCCACCATTATATTATATGTCATTATGATGTATGTATGATGTTGGGGGGCAAGGGTGAGTGTTATATGCCACTGGACACATGTGGAGGTCACAGGAAAGCCTTTTGTGATAGCCTTCACTTTGAACTTCATTTAAAATGGGCTCTTTGTTGTTTACACTGTTTATATCAGGCTCGTGAGCTTCATTAGATTCTCTGACATACATATTATTGTAGGAACACTGGGATTTCAGAAAGGCATTACTGTTCCTAGATTTTAGGCAGATTTTGGACACTCAAACTCAGATCTTCAGACTTGCAAGACAAGTACTTTGACCAAATGAGTTTTCTCCACCTTCTTTCAATTAAAAAAAGTCATATGTTCCACCCTTTGATTTCCTCACTGCATAACCCAGTTTTGATTCTATCATCTGCACACTTAAAATTTAACAGTTTTACAAAAGCAACTTTGAACCATTGGCAATAGTGAGAGGGAAAAAGTACAGTGGAAGATATCCTGATGGACCCTTTGCCAGCAACAAATTCCCCAATTTAGGACCCACTAAAAAACCACTTAGGTTAAAAACCACTCATCAGATAAGCCCCATGAAAGTCTAGTTTGACACAGCGTATCTCTTTCTATCACATTAACACAATAATTGTTGATATAGTTGAATTAATAATTAGCAGAAGTAAGATAGCTTTATATATGCTGTGCAGATATAGAAACAAAGAAAATTAAGCACATCATACATTTGTGATATTGTAAACTACAAATGTGTTCAAAGGTATACACAAGGAAACTCTTAATATTTACTAAAACATAAACAAAGTATTAGTTAAATGGAATGTGTATTTCTTTATAGTGAATCAACAAGACATGCTACTAAGTTATATAAATATATTTGCTTTGGGGAATACCCTTTTGGACTCTTTTATTTTTCTTCATCTCTTAGCCTATCACAAATCCCCAGAAATATGCCATGCTAATATTGCCAACTGAGTTCTTCCAAGCAGAGATGACATCAGCCATCTGTCACACAGTATTAATGCTGAGAAGCAAAGCCAACTATAGAGAAAATAAATACCTTTCATATCGATTAGCCAAATATTTATGTTGAGAATGAAATGATTAAAATCTCACTATTCAAGCTAATTACCCTAAGTGAATATTTGCCTCCAAGTGAACGGCACACCAGCAGTGTGCTTGCCTTATTGCCTTGCGAAAACCAAATTCCATTGTGAACATGTGTGCTGCTGAGGGGCCTGTGCTAGACTGTGCAAGGTGTTGCGGTACACCACCGTAGCTCTCTTTCAGCCTGCAGGTGTATCTCCTGCTGCCTTGATAGATTCGATCTATACACTGCATGGCACCAGCTTCCAGATGGCTGCTTTCTTGCTCTATTTTAAGTTACTCAATCTCTTTAAGGTAGATCCCTGGAGCTTGTCATCACAGGGTCAAATAATCAGTGTTTTCTACCTCTGACAAGGCTGAAGCATCTATTTTTCTTGAGGTGGGCAAAGGTAGATTAAATAGGCACCTGACTTAACCACAATAGATGGTTCTACTATGTTCTAAATTGAGCAGTTCTTCCAGGATCAGTGGCTGCTGTGGTGATTACACAGAGTCTTTCAGTGTTGACAGTGGGTATTGTCAGAACTTGCCATGCAGCTTTTATAATACACATGTACATGTTGGAGGATACAACTTTTTCTCTATCATATTTGAGTCTTTGGGGAAAAAGAGGTATTTTTATAATTGTGTGTAGATTATTCTTTTTGGGAAAAGTGATATACAGTGGCCTATAATTTGATTAAATCATAAAAGGTGTTTTGAGCCTCTTCCCAGTGAATTAATGTTCATAGTATAGAATGTTTCTGTTGGCTCAAGTATTTCCATTTAGCTTGGCATGAAAAAGCCACTCTTACTAAAATAAATGAAACATGAAGACACAAGAATATTTGGGGAATGTCTACTGCTTTATATAGTAGCCAATGTTAAAGTGTTATGTGATCTATCTGGGAGATCAGTTACACTTTAGTCACTCTGGGTTGCTGCTTCCAAGAGTGTCCAAAATACAGTTTGAAGTGAATAAATGAGCACTGTAACTATCATTTCTCTCTAAATGTTGAATTCTTCAGGTATGTAAAATTGGGAGCCAGGAATCACTTTCCCATGTCTTGGCCATTGGAAGTTTAAGAGAAAAGCTAGCAATTTTATCCATGAAAAATAACTCTAATAACATATTTCATCCATAACACTTTTTTTCCTGGGAGATGCCCTAGTTTTCATAATAAGATCCTTAACCTATCCAGGAACATACTTACACATTCTGTAATTTTCATTGTATTACATTATCATATAAAATACTGCATAATTCTCAATGCAACATTGCAATATTGAAATAAGAACAAGTAACCATCCGTGTTAGCCATTGTGGTTTCCATACTGAACCCTGCATGAGGCAAAGCCACCTCCACAATCCTGTTTTCCACTGCTGCTCCATTGTTACCTGGGGGAGCCATGAATGTAGGCACAGGAATAATTTCATGGCTGGAAATAGGTCCTCTGTTTGACAGATTTTCTCATTCTTTCAAAATGTCTAATTCCCACTAAGAGGAAATGAATGAAGATATGATATGAAAAGAAGCCTACTTCTGAACTCTTCTGCATAGAAACAAAGAATGACTCTTACCCACAGTTAGCATTTTCTGACATATCTGTTTTAGAAAACTATTAATAGCTTTCTCTTTCATGTGCAGAGATAATTTTTATTCCCCTTAATTATTCATTGTAAAATTTGAAATGTCTATTTGCCCTCTTTTGTTCCATGTAAAGATAAATTTATGTTGTATCAGATAATTTTTGTTACAAGACAAACTTTACAAAAATACATTGAACTCAATAAACAATTACTCATTTATTCATAGTTCTGCCAGTTATCACCTTAGATAGAGTTTAAGCCACAGTAATACATATGTGTAGCACATAAGGCTAGATGGTAGGTAATGCTACCTTGTCTTTAATGCCCTCTAAGCATTTCTGATGCTTTGTTGGTAGACATCTTTACCCTGCTTTGTGTGATGCCTCATTTGCCCAACACTATAGCAAGTGTCTTTACACAGTGATGAAAATACCTGAGAGTGAAATCAGGTGCTGCAAGGTATTCTGAAGCCCAGTTTCAGGAATAACATTTTATTTCACATGAATTTTGATGGTTATAAAAATGCATATGGCTATTGCGCCTGTCAACATAAATATTGTTTGGTTCATTTACTGTAATAGTAAGTTACATACATACATACATACATACATACATAAAAACATACATGCATTATATACAGAGAAGCAGTATTTGAGATAGCAGACACTGAACATTTCTTTATTTGTCCCAAACTGGATAAGCTATATCCATTTTGTTCTTTAATTGTGTAACCAATAAAATAACAATAAATAAGCTATAGATTTATTCTGAAATTGATTCACATTTAGAAAAATGTTTGGCATAGCTCAGTCACAAATAGGACATCTATAACATCTTTGTCAAAGTCTGTTCCAAAGGTTCAAGGACTAAGGACTATTCCAGAAAAGGAGATGGAAAGATGAGCAGAGGCAGAGGCCAGGATTTTTTTTAAAGCTAGGAAAATTAAGCCAAACTAAAGAGAGATGGAGTAAGTATAGACCAAGTAAATCAGCAAAGGTAAATTTTATTACTTTGTTTTTTTTAACACAGAAAAAGGGAAAATAGTAAAACATAGGTAAAAACAAGAAAAAAACAAGGAGCTAAAAATGAAACAAATTTTGTCCATCTGACCTGTCTGATCCAATTATAATTTGTACTGAGAAACCTAAATGGTGCTGTAGATATAATCTTATTCTGGAGTTAATCTCAAAAAAATAGTTGTTAAGTACTTTCATCAAAAAATCACCACGTAAACACAGTTCATCCAGAAGGAATGTATAAATGCAGGAAAACACTGTCTTGTGTAAACCTGTAAAAACAGCAATTATGACTGAGCACTGAGTATTGATTCTTTCTGATTTCAAGATAGCAGGTTCTCAAGTGTATGTTTTTGACTCACTAAGGCAGAATGCTCATGAGTTCTGAGGACCCTGGGTTATTGAGTGGATTTCAGATCAGCTTGTGTTACACAGCAAGTGTAATAAAGTAGGTGAAATGAGTAAATTACATTGTTGCAAAATCAGTGTCAATACTAGTTTTAGTCAGTTACTAGATTATGTTTGTTACTACTTCATATTGTATGTGTTGTAAAGTTTGTCTAGGTGTTTCAAACAGTATATATGACCTTGGTTTACTTATGTACCTTCACATATCCTCTGCATACACACCTCTGAAATGCTGATCACCCAATCGAACTCAGTGCCTATTTGGTTATTATTCCATTGCACCTCTCAAGATAGGCTTGCTTTGGTTATGGTAACATAAACTACTCAGCCCTCTATGGCTGTGGGCAACATGTTTGCTTTCCATTTGCCATGATTGGCTTTAGGTGTTGGGTAGCTCTCCAGAACAGCTGCCAAGAATAGTTGTCCTTCGAGGGTTCACTTTGCAATCCAAGTTGCTTCTGTCTCTGTGAGAACTTGGGCTTGCAACATCTCTACATTAATGCAAAGATAGAGCTGAAAATTTGAGTCAGCAATTCAGTGCAGTAGCTCGTGGAATCACACAGCACTTTCATGCACATTTCTCAGAAGAAAGTAATATAGCTACATCTGTCCATAGAGTTTAAGTAACAAGTAGTTCCTTTATGTGATAAGTGAATAGACTATCTTCTTTCTCTTATCAAAAAACTTAGTCACCTCAATGATGACTGCTAAGAGTTAAGAGCTAATTTTGAATCAGCGTCAGAAGAAGAGGTAGAAGATTTCAAATTTCTTGACTCTGGGGTAGCCGTGGTGAAGGACTATATTTTATCAAATGCAAGGCACCAGTCTCCCTCACGGACTTAGTTCTTCATGTACTCAGATCAAACTTTACCTGCTTCATGACCTTCGTATTCATTCTCTTGTCTCCTCAAACATTGTGATTTCCGACTTCACTTCCTTAGCTTGTGTCACTACTTTACTATCATATTTTCAGTAAAATGGCTTGATTTTCTTTCCAAGCAGAAAACAGAAGCAATGGTTGCTAACCTTATATGGAAATAGGCCACCCATTAACCTTTCCTGTTCTCTGTACTGAGTAGTTTATGGTAATAATATTTTCTGGCTGATTTTATCATTGTCAGTCAAATAAAAGATGCACAGATACAAAAAGAACAACCCCGACATTTCCCAAATAAAGTTCTCTCTCTCTCTCTCTCTCTCTCTCTCTCTCTCTCTCTCTCTCTCTCTCTGTGTGTGTGTGTGTGTGTGTGTGTGTGTGTGTGTATGTGTGTGTGTGTGTGTGTTTAACAGATCTTCATCAAGGTGCTGGGTATCCAAAATGAAGAAAGAATAGTCTCTGTACACATGCAAAAGAAAAATATTAAAATTGATACTTACTTTACAATACAAATAAAAATCAGCTCAAAATGAATTAAGTAAACACAAAACCCAACTATTTAAAACCTGGAGGATAAATTTAAGTAGGAAGAGCTTTTTGATACTTTGTTAACAGTGACATCTTGAACATAACACCATAAGCAAAAAAAAAAAACAACAAAAAAAAAAAAAAAAAAAAAACAAAAAAAAAAAAACCCAAACCAGTCTCCATCAAACAGAAAAGCTTCTGTATAGACAACAGGACAAACAATATGGCAGAAGTTCATCTACAGAGTGGGGAAAGATGCTTGGAAATATCTTAATAGGATAAAACTTTCCTTCATATGAAAGTAATATTTATGGTATAGAAGCAAATAAATAAATAAATAAATAAATAAATAAATGCCTGATGTATGTTTATTGGCTAAAAGTGTAGAGAAATTTTAATTCAGCAACATGACTGCTCTGGATGGAATACAGACACACACTTAGGACACACCTTTAATCCCAAACAATATGGGTAAGATTAGTTTGTAGAAGAAAGCAACCTTGTTTGAAAGTGATTGTAATTTAGGGGCAGACAAAGTGATGAGGCAGAGAAAGATTTTACAGAATGCATCAGCAGCAATCAGGTACATCCAGATGTCAGGAGAAGAGACAGGAAAGAAGGCTATTTAAGAGTACCACAAGAGGAAATCAGTTCTGTTCTGTTTAGGTGAGGTCAGGCAGGGCAGTGGAGTTCTGTTCGGTTAGTCTGTTGAGAGTCAGTGCTGTGTGTGCAGTGTAGTGGAGTTGAGTTTATTCATGAATTTATGAAGTTCAGAGCAAGTGAACAGGAGAAATTGAAGCCTGAGAAAAAGAAGAAGCCAGAAGATTAGACAAATTGCTAGTTAGTTTGAGGCCAAGCAGAACAATTCAGTAAGAAGCTGAGAGAAGTTTGAGCCAGAACTACCAAGTTGAAGCAGCCAGCCAGAGTTCAGAAAGAGCTAGAAAGAGTGATCTTATTCAGCAGTAAGACTCCACAATGACAACTACATTAGGTGAATAAAAATTACTTTTATATAAAGGAAGAGACATTTATTTTAAAAGGTCATAGAAATTATCATCAATTATTTAAAAATGTTCACTAAAGCAAGAAAAATATAAATGACAGATACAATGGACTACCACCTCACATTTTGTAGAATACCTTCCATTAAAAACACAAAAGACAACAAAGGATGAGGAGAACATGGTGTAGTAGAATTTGCCAGTTAAATAAATATGGTGGACAAATTCTCTCAGAAAGGAAGATCTACTTAGTTGTGCTACTTGCACATCTGCTCCTATGTTTATTTTGTTATCAGATTTGTTACAGATAAATAACTATACCAGTAGTTATTTATCTGTGTATATACTGTTATGCACATAGGTAAGAATATTTTCTAACTTGAAGGGTCTTTTCAAGTAATATTCAAATAAAGGTAAAGAGAAGGCCATCATTAGTATCAGTTGCCAATTTATAACTATCCTGATGCCATTGAAATAGCTAAGTGGGTGGTACTTGCTGCCAAGCTTAACAACCTGAATTTGGTCTCCAGAAAATATATCATAGACAAGAATCTGTTCCCATAACATATGTAGCATAACATGAATCCATGACCACATACACAGGACCACACAGGCATGTGTGCGCACACGCACACGCACACGCGCGCACACACACACACACACACACACACATACCAAACAAAAGTAAATTCATTATTATATAATAGGATATATAATAGTGCTTCTTTTGGATAAGGAACTTGATATACATAAATCATTCTTGTATTTTATTGGCTAAAGCTTCTATAGGGCTGGTATTATATGGCTAGTATTCATTTTCATACTTACTCTGACTCACCTTAATATCATTTAAATGAATACTATTAAGGAAACTTAGCTAATAGTGCTAGTAATACTCCTGGAGGAATAGCTAGGGCAACTAGTCATTTTCAATGGTAACAAGTACTTTAAAGGAACTGGGAAATATTCCAGATAATTTATAGATAAAACAGATAAATGAGTAAAGGCACATATGGTTCAATAAGGAACACACTAAAAAGATCTAAATCATTTAATTTCTCATAATTAGAAGAAAGTTCCTTAGTAATAAATGGAGAAATTAAACCACTACAAAACTGCTTAAATACATTATGAACATGTGGGCAAGACATTGATGATTTGAAATAAGAGGAAGGGAAAACTTTTCAAATTATATTTAGAATTATAATTACATTTAGTAAAGACCTGAATACGATTATGAAAAAAACAATAGAATCTAAAAGATAACAAGGATTTATTATAATAGATAAGGTTAAATATTTAGTCTTTTATTAAGATATTGACAAAACAATTCAAAAGGGATAGAACTTTATAAATATTGAAACAGTAATAATCAATTTTATTAGATTAATTGGGTCAACTTGAGAAATATGAACATGAAGATTTCAGACAATCTTTATGTACAGTGTTTGTTTGGTACATTTGCTTTATAGAAGCTAAAGACCTGAAAAGAGACTGCTGGGAATATTAGAGCTAAATACAGGAAATAATGAGAATATACACAGAAAACTTAGAAACTGAGACTTATTCCCTTAGAAGAATTTTTCTGCTTTGCACAGAATGAGGGTAGAACAAACTCAGGGGTTGAAATAATTTTTACATTTCCAAAAGAGGCCAACTTCCATCATTCTCAGATCAGTTATTGATCAACCCAATTTCAAGAATTTCAGATCTTCTAAGGCTTCTAGTGCTTCTTGATCAATAATTGAATAATCTAATGAACTATAAAGAGAGTCAACAGAAGGGAGTTAACAAAAATGCTTCATGTAAAAATATTTATGTTATTGATCCTGCCAATCCAAGAGCAAGAAATATTTTTCCATCTTCTGAGGTCTTCTTCGATTTCTTTCTTCAATGACTTGACGTTCTTGTCATACAGATCTTTCACTTGTTTGGTTAGAGTCACACCAAGATACTTTATATTGTTTGTGGCTATTGTGAAGAGTGTTATTTCCCTAACTTCTTTCTCAGCCTGCTTTTCCTTTGAGTACAGGAAGGCTACTGATTTGCTTGAGTTCATTTTATAACCAGCTACTTTGCTGAAGTTGTTTATCAGCTGTAGGAGTTCTCTGGTGGAGTTTTTTTTGGGTCGCTTAAGTATACTATCATATCATCTGCAAATAAAGATAGTTTGACTTCTTCCTTTCCAATTTGCATCCCTTTGACTTCTTGGCCATCTTGCCAAAAGCAATCTACAGATTCAATGCAATCCCCATCAAAATCCCAAATCAATTCTTCATAGATCTAGAAAGAGCAATTCTCAAATTCATCTGGAGTAACAAAAAACCCAGGATAGCTAAAACAATTCTCA
Organism: Apodemus agrarius; assembly: GCA_964023405.1. Classification (NCBI taxonomy): domain Eukaryota; kingdom Metazoa; phylum Chordata; class Mammalia; order Rodentia; family Muridae; genus Apodemus; species Apodemus agrarius. Next base: position 84,750,510 of record OZ030011.1, read on the forward strand.
ACAATAAAAGGACTTCTGGGGGAATCAATATCCCTGACCTCAAGCAGTACTACAGAGAAATTGTGTTAAAAACTGTATGGTATTGGTACAGCGACAGGCAAGTAGATCAATGGAATAGAATTGAAGACCCAGAAATGAACCCACAGAGTTATGGTCACCTGATCTTTGATAAAGGAGCTACAACCATCCAGTGGAAAAAAGATAGCCTTGTCAACAAATGGTGCTGGTTCAACTGGAGGTCAACATGCAGAAGAATGTGAATCGACCCACTCTTATCTCCTTGTACTAAGATCAACTCCAAGTGGATCAAGGACCTCCACATAAATCCAGACACACTGAAACTAATAGAAAAGAAACTGGGAAAGACCCTGGAGGACTTGGGCACAGGGGGAAACTAACTGAACAGAACAACAGTTTATGCTCTAAGATCAAGAATTGACAAATGGGACCTCATGAAATTACAAAGTTTCTGTAAGTCAAAGGACACTGTCAGAAGGACAAAACAGCAACCAACAAAGTGGGAAAAGATCTTCACCAACCCCACAACCGACAGAGGGCTAATATCCAATATACACAAAGAACACAAGAAGTTAGACCCCAAAGAACCAAATAACCCTATTAAATATGGGGTACAGAGCTAAACAAAGAATTGTCACCAGAAGAAATTTGGATGGCTGAGAAACACCTTAAGAGATGTTCAACATCATTAGTCATCAGGGAAATGCAAATCAAAACAACCCTGAGATTCCACCTCTCACCAGTCAGAATGGCTAAGATTAAAAACTCAAGAGAAGACAGGTGCTGGTGAGGATGTGGAGAAAGAGGAACACTCCTCCACTGTTGGTGGGATTGCAAGATGGTACAACTGCTCTGGAAATCAGTCTGGCAGTTCCTCAGAAAATTAGACATGACACTTCCAGAGGACCCTGTCATACCACTCCTGGGCATATACCCAGAGGATTCCCCTGCATGCAATAAAGACACATGCTCCACTATGTTCATAGCAGCCTTATTTATAATAGCCAGAAGCTGGAAGGAGCCCAGATGTCCCTCAAAGGAAGAATGGATACAGAAAATGTGGTATATTTATACAATGGAATACTACTCAGCAATTAAAAATAATGAATTCATGCAATTTGTAGGCAAATGGTTGGATCTGGAAAATATCATCCTAAGTGAGTTAACCCAATCACAAAAGAATACACATGAATTGCAACCACTAATAAGCGTATATTAATGAGCCCAGAAGCTCTGAATACTCAAGTCACAATTAGCAAATCAAAAGATTCCCAAGAAGAAGGAAGGAGAGGACACTGGTCCCAAAAAGACTGGTTCCAGTTTTGCAGGAGAGTACCAGAACAGAGAAAGGGTTAGGGGGTGAATGGGGAATGGGCAGGGGGGGGGGCAGGGTCAGAAGAGGACTTATGGGACATATGGTGAGGGGGGAACTGGGAAACGGTAAAGCCTTTGGAATGTAAACAAAGAATATAGAAAATAAAATGAAGGAAAAAATAAAGAAAAAACCAGAAAGAAGCTAAAAAAATATTTATGTTACCTGAAAATGAATCATTCTAAAATGAATGACAGAGTCTTCTGTAGGAAAGTATGTCTGAAAAGTTTAGGAACGCCACTAAATGTGCTAAAACTTATTTATCAACTTTTAATAGAAAATTAGAAAATCTCCCCAAGAACTACGAAGTGCATGCATAAGTTTTCTCAGGACTTCCTGTTGGCAGTAAGAGGCATACTCTTTATATTAAACTTGGAGCTACATTTTCTTGTTGGCTAAGGTTTGAGAAAGCATCTATAATTTCCTGTGCATTAGTTCTAGATACACAGGATATTGCCATCACAGGACTAGCCAGAGAGACTCAGAGAACAATTTAGCAAGCAATGAGGCAAGTCTGCTCATGATTGCTGTCAGGACTGTTTTGCATTACAGTGAAGACAAGATCAGAGTCCCTGTGGTAACGCAAGCATTTAGAAGGACTTGCAAGCATGTAGGGCAGACAGAAAGTGGCGTACACTGGACAGTTGTATCTTGTTCACTCCAGAGCTTTCAGGAGGTTAGAAGCAATGTCAGAGGCTAAGCCAAGGGGAATCAGGACAGTGCAAAGTTGGGGCTGAAGAGATGGCTAAGAGTAGTCGTGGCTCTTTGAAAGGACACAGGTTCAGTTCATTTCTCATCACTGATGTAGTGGTTTACAACCATCCCAAAGGAATGGAATTGAAAGTCCTTTTGCTGAACTATGCATGTGGTGCACATGCCTGCATACAGAGAAAACACACACACACACACACACACACACACACACACACACACACACGTAAAATTGAATGAATATTTAAAACGGAGGGAGCTGGCTATTTTGTCAGTTTCAGTGGATAGCCAGATAATAACTAATGGGCTAGCCTTTACAATTCAACTGTGAAGAAGCGATGCTCTCTGTAATGCACCCTGATATTGCTTGCCAGATTGCTGTTCTCTGTGAAGTGCCATTAAGCATTTACATAGCTGAGGTTCTGCTTGCTTTGGAGCATCAGAGGTTCCTTTGCTATTTACAAGTCTCAGAATGTTTGCCGTGGAGAGCAGGGCAGATGCAGGGGCAAAGGATGGGTCCAAGGCCAAATCGTTTTCCACAAGCCCTTGTGAGACTTCTCCTCGTACAAAGCTTCTTTCTCCTGTTTTTACATGCCAGAATTAACTGCAGAGGAATTAATTAGTATTTCATCAGTTGTAATTTAAGGCAATCGGCCTTAAATACTGAGTATTTTTAAGCTGGTTGGTTTCACACAATGTTTCCAATGTGACAGCCTAAGACATATTGCTTGTTCCTACTTGAAAGTCATGTTTCTCTAAGCATTTAAAGACTAATTTTTACTCCTGCCAATTATTAATAAGCTACATTACTGTTAAGTCACACATGCAGCAAATATATTTTAATTTCTGGAGCAAATTATACCCTGAGAAAAATTGATCTCATGTTTACATGATAATTGTCATCGGTTTTACTATTCAGATTTTAATATTACAAAGACCCTTTATTAGCCACTAAAAGCAACAATGGAAAAATACTCATAGGAAAACAAAATGTAGTGACAAACAATCCCTCATTATTATTTATCTACACTGCTTCCTGATGGTTCTAAGGTAATAGGAACCATTTCCAAGCTAAAGACAGATTGGTTGCTGTAGATCAATGTATAAACCAGAACACTGAGAATCAATTTTTCTTGTACAAACTTCCCAAGCCCAGGTTTTAGGAAAACATCCATATTAAACAGACTCGCTCTGCTTAAAGCCCCAATCTGAAACTGCAGCCAATTTCAGTTTAAAAAAAATTGCACGTTGAATATTTTTTCCAGTCTCATGGGAAATTTTTATTTAATTTTCTAACATTTTCTTGAAATAATCATCACATATGTTTCATCAAATGTAAACATTAACTGTTGCTATTATCCTAGTTTTATTTTTAAAAAAAAACTATATTTACTATACCTGCAGATAGTTCACATGAAGAAAGAAACCTAATATTTATATTTTATAATAAATATTATGAATTTCTCTCAAGGAAAGAAACTGTTCATATAATCTGCTTTTCACATAGAAGGCCTTGCTTCTAAATCTGAAAACATAAGGGTTTTTATTTTTTTGGTTTTAACTTCTTTTTTTTTTTTATTTAACTAGAGACAGTTTTTAACTATAAAAGTAAAATGCTGCCTTTTAGCTATAGTTAATAAAACTTTTTTTTCTTTGCAAAGGGGGAAATTAAGGAAGCTGTAAATAAGTAATGATTGCCAAAGATCAGAAGAATTTTACATAAGACCAAAGCAATTTAGTGTGATGCTTTGATACACATGCCTGAATAATTCAGCAGTGGTAATAACAGCGTCTTGAGACTCCCAACAACTGATTTGCCCTCTGAGGCATTAGAAGATGATTAGGCATGGGAAGGTTTTAGGTCATGAATTAATTTCGAACCTTTTCTAGATGTAGGGTTAAGTGTCTTCCTTTAAATACTCACTACTACATCTCTTTAGTGTAAATATATTAAGACATTATTGAGACACGGCCTGTCTATGTAGGACAATCTACCAGTCAGTGGGAAAGAATGGCTGTTTCCCTAAGTCCAGAATTCAGAATTAATTAGGTTTAATTGTTATGGACTCTGCACCCTCTTAAGGTATATGTTTTCACATCTCCTTATTCATATGAAGATATGATACATTAAAAAAACAATAAAAAAGGATCTGATTCTCAGACTAGTGTGAACTAGTACCTGTTGGTTGGGTTTCTCTGAGTTTCCTTCCACTAAGTTTTATCTTGAAGAGGTTAAGTTGTATTTTTTTTTTAGGAACTCAGATTTCCTCACGAGTAAAATGTGTTAAATAGTGTCACTGTCACTGTGTGTGCCATTCACTTCCCGTTCTGAAATACCATGTTCATCTTGCACTCCATGAGTCTCTACAGAAAGAGGCCTTTCATCCCTCAGCACTCCCCATGTCCTCCATGTCTCCTGTAAACCTGGCTTCTGTCTCACATCACATCTCACACACCATCTTTTTTTTCTATATTCTTTGTTTACATTCCAAATGCTTTCCCCTTTCCCAGTTCCTCCCCTCCCCATAAGTCCCATAAGTCCTCTTCCCTTCACCCATTCATCCAATCACACCCCTCCCATTTCTCTGTCCTGGTATTCCCCTACAATGCTGGATCAAGCCTTTTCAGGACCAGGGACCTCTCCTTCCTTCTTCTTGGGAATCATTTGATATGTGGGTTGTGTTTTGGGTATTCTTCACTTCTGGGCTAAGATCCACTTATCAGGGACTGCATCCCATGTGTGTTCTTTTGTGAATGAGTTGCCTCACTTAGTATGATATTTTCCAGTTCCAACCATTTGCCTAAAAATTTCGTGAATTCTGGAAGTGACATGCCCAATTTTCTGAGAAACCGCCAAACTGATTTCCAGAGCGGTTTTACCATTTTGCACTCCCACCAACAGTGGAGGAGTGTTCCTCTTTCTCCACATCCTCGCCAGCACTTGTTGTCTCTTGAGTTTTTAATCTTAGCCATTCTGACTGGTGTGAGGTGGAATCTCAGGGTTGTTTTGATTTGCATTTCCCTGATGACTAATGATGTTGAACATTTAAGGTGTTTCTCGGCCATCCGAATTTCTTCTGGTGAAAATTCTTTGTTTAGCTCTGTGCCCCATTTTTTGATAGGGTTATTTGTTTCTTTGCGGTCTAACTTCTTGAGTTCTTTGTATATATTGGATATTTGACTTGCTATTTGTGTCTTGAGTATTTAGGGCTTCTGGGCTCATTAATATCCACTTATCAGTGATTGCATTTCATGTGCATTCTTTTGTGATTGGGTTAATTCACTCAGGATGATATTTTCCAGGTCTAACCATTTACCTACAAATTGCATGAATTCATTATTTTTAATTGCTGAGTAGTATTCCATTGTATAAATATACCACATTTTCTGTATCCATTCCTCCTTTGAGGGATATTTGGGCTCCTTCCAATTTCTGGCTATTATAAACAAGGCTGCTATAAACATAGTGGAGCATGTGTCCTTATTGCATGCAGGGGAATCCTCTGGGTATATGCCCAGGAGTGGTATGCCAGGGTCCCAAGAAGAAGAAAGGAGAGGATCCTGGGCCTGTAAATATTGCATACAGTTTAGTAAAGAAACCGAGGGGGGAGGGGGAATGATTGGGGAACAGTTGGGGGGGGAGAGGAACTATGGGAACTATGGTGGGTGGGAACAGGGAAAGGGGAAAGCCTTTGGAATGTAAACATAGAATATAGAAAATAAAAAAAAATAAAAAAAATTAAAAAAAATAAAATTTCGTGAATTCATTGTTTTTAATTCCATTGTGTAAATATACCACATTTTCTGTATCCATTCCTCCATTGAGGGACATCTGGGTTCTTTTCCGCTCCTGGCTATTATAAATAAGGCTGCTATGAACATAGTGGAGCATGTGTCTTTATTGCCTGCTGGGGAATCTTCTGGTATATTCCCAGGAGTGGTATGGCTGGGTCCTCCAGAAGTGTCATGCCCAGTTTTCTGAGGAACCGCCAGACTGATTTCAAGAGTGGTTGTACCAGCTTGTAATCCCACCAGCAGTGAAGGAGTATTCCTCTTTCTCCACATCCTCTCCAATACCTGCTGTCTCCTGAGTTTTTAATCTTAGCTATTCTGACTGGTGTGAGGTAAAATCTCAGGGTTGTTTTGATTTGCATTTCCCTAATGACTAATGATGTTGAACATTTCTTAAGGTGCTTCTCAGCCATCTGAAGTTCTTCAGGTGAAAATTGTTTAACTCTGTACACCATTTTTAATAGGATTATTTGGTTCTCTGGGGTCTAACTTCTTGAGTTCTTTGTATATATTGGATATTAGCCTACTGTCAGATGTAGGGTTGTTGAAGATCTTTTCCCAATTTGTTGGTTGTGGGTTCTGTCCTTTTGACAGTGTCCTTTGCCTTAGAGAAACTTTGTAATTTTATGAGGTCCCATTTGTCAATTTTTGATCTTAGAGTATAAGCTATTGGTGTTCTGTTCAGGAACTTTTCCCCTGTACCCATGTCCTCAAGGGTCTTCACCAGTTTCTTTTCTATTAGTATCAGTGTGTCTGGCTTTATGTGGAGGTCCTTGATCCACTTGGAGTTGAGCTTAGTACAAGGAGATAAGAATGGATCCATTTGCATTCTTCTGCATGCTGACCTCCAGTTGATCCACCACCATTTGTTGAAAAGGCTATCTTTTTTCCACTGGATGGTTGTAGCTCCTTTGTTGAAGATCAAGTGACCATAGGTGTGTGGCTTCATTTCTGGGTCTTCAATTCTAAGAACTTCTGGGGGAGTCAGTATCCAGAACCTCAAGCAGTACTACAGAGCACACACCATCTTTTAATAGCCTTTTCTTTAAAACATTTCTTTACTCCAGCCTTACCAACTTCATCCCTTCCTATTTAAATTATCACTTTTCCTATTACATTTTTCTATTTCTGCACTATTCATTGTAAATTTAATTTAAAAAATAGTAATATCCCCACATATACTATTTCTATTATTATTATTATTATTATTATTATTATTATTATTATTAACCATTCCATTCATTCACTTCTCAAATGATGTCCCATTTCCCAGTTACCCCCTCCACTAACCCCCCCTTCCCATGTTATCCCACTTCCTGGTTACCCCTCTGCTAGCCTCCCATCCCACATCTGCCCTCCCTTTCCCTTTTGCCTGTGCGAGGGTGCTTCCCCCATCCACCCACACTCTCCAGCCCCACCACTCCAGCAACCCCCTACTCTGGGGCATCAAACTTCCCCAGGACCAAGGCCCTCCTCTCTCCTTGCTGTTGGGCAAGGCCATCTTCTGTTCCATATGTATCTGGAGCCCTGGAGCCCTCCAGGTCCACTCCTTGGTTGGTGGTCAGTGTCTGTGAGCACTGGATGGTTAGGTTAGCCCATTCTTCCAATGGGGTTGCAATCCCCCTCCGTTCCTCCAGTCCTTCTGCCAGCTCCCCCACCAGGTTCCCTGAGTTCACTCTGATGGTTGGCTCCAAGCAACTGCATCTGCATTGGTCAGTTGCTGGCCAGACCTCCCCAGGAACTGGCATACTTGGTTCCTGTCTGAAAGCACCTCTTGACCATGGCAGCAGTGTTGGGCTTGGTGTCTGCAGACATGATGTATCCCCAAGTGTGGCCATTCCACAGTTGGCCCTGGTCCTCTGGAATAGCAACCGGTGGTTTCAATCACTGGACTGTCTATCCAGCCCCTACACTATGGATTTCTTTTTTTTTTTTTTAAAGATAAGAACCATGTTTTCTTTTGTATCTCTATAAACTGAATGTTTAATATTGTGAATATTAAGTACATGCTTGGTATAGGAAAAGCAAATAAGTACTTAACTAGAACAGGTTATATTGCCAAAGATTATGGAATAATGTATTTATTCTAATAGTTATTAATTTTAAATCCTTGCATAGATCCCTGCAGCCTGATCAAGTATCAGCAGAAAAACAAACATTTTCTAAGTTACGAGACTAGATTATGACTATATAGCATAGCAATTAAAATCAAATTATATAAGTAAATATAAAGGTTATTAATTAAAATATTATACGTGTAAAGGGAATAGGGCTTATGGGACTTATGGGGAGGGGGAAACCGGGAAAGGGAAAATCATTTGGAATGTAAACAAAGAAGATAGAAAATTTAAAAGAAATTATATGTAAACATATGATATACTATATATAACTGTCAATAAAATACTTTAAAGTAATATATGCAAATGTAACATACTTTTAGATTTTAGGACTATTTTTGTTTATGCATGTATATGTCTATCAGTGTGTGAATGCCAGGTGTTGGGGGTCACAGAAAGGGGCAGTGAATTACTTGGGGCAGGAGTTAGAGGTGGTTATGAGCCTGAAAGGGGTGCTGGAAGCTAAACTCAGATCCTGTGGAAGAGCAAGCGCCTTTAACAGCTGAGTCATTTCTCCAGCCTTGTGTGCAACTATTTTAAAACTGCCAAGAGATCCAGGATTACAAGGGATTTTTGCTTGTCATCACATACCTCACTCCAATAAAATAGAGAAACTACCATGCCCTTCATCTACCAGTGTTTATAGTTATTCTTTAATCAAAAACGTCTTTTAAACATTTACTTGGGAAAGTTAGACTTCTAAGCACTGAGCCAAGGTAATAATCGACGAGGCTTAAGAGGAAAACCAACAGTATCAACTAACTTGGATCTCCTGGGAGCTATCATAGCCTGAGCCATCAACCAAAGAGCATGCGAGGGCTGTGGTCCGAGAGCCCCGGGGGCACAGATATAGACAGGGCTGCCATGCCTGGGCCTCAGCGGGAGCGTATGCACCTAATCCTGAAGAGGTTTGATGCACCAGGGTGGGGCTATAGGTGGGCTCTCTCTTGGAGGCGAAGGGGAGGGACTTTGGGGGGGGATAAACTCTGCGACCAGAGGAGTGACATTAGAGATAAAAAGAAACAAAGAAAGAAAGAAGGGAGGAAGGAAGGAAGGCAGGAAGGAAAGAAGGAAGGAAGGAAGGAGAGAAGGAAGGAAGGAAGGAAGGAAGGAAGGAAGGAAGGAAGGAAGGAAGGAAGGAAGGAACTCAGGCAAGCATATCTAACACGTTAGCACACACTCTCCAGAGTTCTTCCCAGCTGGCTCTTTAACATTATTCTGTTCTTTCTTAGGAAATCTGCACAACAAGAAATGGAGCTTCAGAAGCACTCCGGCTTATGTTATTAGTGAACCATATGCTACCGACTTTTTAGCTTGTTCTTTTCTTAAACTGTATTTTACTATCCTCTAAAAGAGCATATCCTATGTTTAAAAATGATTTTTTTTTGTTTTAAAAGGGCTTTAAGGAATGGAAAAATTGAAAGTGGCTTTGAACAGTTTTCTCCCACTGGGCACTGGAGCACTCGCAGCTCCCCAGTAGTCTTCTCATTAACAGCAAGCAGTACAAGTGGTCAGGTTGCCAATCGCCCAGGAGGTCCAGCCAGAAGACATCTGTGCCTTCGGGTGCAAGACTTGCTGGGCTGACTAATCAGGCAATGTGTTTGCAATTAAAATAGCACTGTTCCGACGCTGCCAGTGAGTGCTTCCCAGTTTTCTTATGTGTCCTGGCGACTCTAAGTGGAACATTAGTGGCGCTTGTGTTGAGGTTTCTTGTAAAGATGAACTTCAGAGTAAACGTTAAACTAGTAAGGTGGATAGGAATAAGTAAACCACGTGATTGTAAATGACCTCAGTCAATTATTAATAACCTTAATAATGGGAAGAGGTATGGAATTACATCAAATTTACGTTTTCTGTTAGAAAATGCATGCCTTAGGAAACAATGATAATTCTCATTTAGATGCAAAAATATTATACATATTTTAGAAATCCTTTTCGGTTACTTTAGATCTGATGAGAAAAAAGTTTTGTGATGATATTTCAAAAAGTTTTGTGATGGCTCATCGGGTAAAGGTTCTTATTACAAAGACTATCGCTTACATAAAATATTTTGAAATATAAATGTGTAAAAACACCTCAAAAGAACTTTCATATTAGGAATGTACCTACACATAAGCATAAGCATAAGCATAGATATGGAGTTAACTCTTAGTGTAGACAGACAGTTACAGCAACAAACAGGTATAGCTATACACACAGATGTCCACTGATAAATCAATATATAACTTTAGAAGTAGAAAAATTCCCAATGTCCATATATTCTATCACCTCCATACTCACAAAGTCGTATTCTTTCTAACTGTCCTCCACCCTCCCTTGAGCACCACTTCATCTTCTGTTGCTCTTTTATAGTTATATGTAGACACATTTTTTTTGTCATGCAGGTTTGAATTCTTGTTTTGTGGTACCATTCAACTAATGCTGAATTACAGACCAAGAACTGTACCATTGCTTTGACTATGGCTCAAAGCCTACTCAACCTCTCCTTCCTCCTTCTTCTTGAAAACTTTGATAGATGATGGAAATTTTCTCAATACACAGCCTTTGTTCCTACATGCTATTTAGTTATGACTCATTCAGGGCATGAGAAATATACCTGAATGAAAAATCATTCCAAGACATGTTATGTTTCACTGAAGTATTATAAGAGCTGAATTATAACCACCAACTTCCCCAGAGTTCATTTTTATTCTGTTCCAGCATTTCTATTGATGATGTGGGTTGTATATTTTTAATTCACCTGGAAACAAAATATTCATACATATTCACATTTAAAATCCAAATGTTTTTCCTAAATTACTAAGAGGAACAAGAGCAAGGTGGTTATGAAACATTTTTTCAGTTTTTACTATTTCATTTATTTATATTCCAGTCATTGAAAGAAAAATATTTAAAAGATGATCAACGGATATACTTTTGTTTTCTGAACACTATGTATTATTTTGGCAGATTTTCTTTTTCTATTGAGGAACTTTTTTAGGATACTATGAAGCCAAATAATTTAATAGAAAAAATGTGTAGTCAAGATAGAAATATACATTCAAAGACCTTTATTCTCAAGAATGTATATGTATATGTATATGTATTTGTATAATGGGTAATATGTTGGGGTCATTAGGTGGCAAGCATTTGGCTCATGCAGTCATTCCTATGACATAAATCCACAATAGAGGATTTGGATGATGACAATCTAGTAACAAGGTTTCTGCATTTGAGAGGAAAAGCAGAAAGGAGAAATAGTGTTAAGTGAGGATTGAGGGCTCATGGCCACAGTGTTTGCCATGTAGAACACGGATCCCAGAGGGAGACTTCCCTGCTCCAGATCTCTGTGAGTCCTGTCTCCACTCTATAACTCAATCCTGAAGAATTCTACAATGAGAATGTAAAATATTTACCCCTCTTTCAAACACATGGAACCAAGTGTGCGTGAGCATGCCTATATGGGGGTTTGTGTGTGTGAGATGCACATATATGAACAAACATATGTATGTGCACAAATATCTACTATTTGTATATCTACTTCAATGTATATTATGATAATATTATGCATACATATACATATACATGCACATATACACATGCCACTAGGTTATCAAATTGTATTTTCTTATTTCAAAATGGAATTTTAACAATCCATTATTATTGAAAATGAATACATTAGTAGAGAGAAATTAGAAAAAGTAACTACTTATGGCATCTCTAAATCACCCACATTCTGTTCAAATCTTGGTTTATCTCTTTCTCTCTTTTTTCTCATCATTCCCTGATTCCTTGTCTTTCTCTCTCTAATATGTTAATTAGATTATAATTATGTAATATGTAATTAATATTTAAGATATTCCTCCAAAGGTCATTATAAGATTAACAGATTAATGATACTTGAAATCGTTTATTTAAATAAATTTTACTCATGTATTACCATTTAAATTGTTCCTGGTTGATTAAAAACATTTAGTTTGGTCTACTATTAAAATTTTTGATTCCAAAAGGAAATTTTATGTCAATTTTATGATAGAAGTAAAACTAGAAACTACAACTCAGTATATTTTTGTTCCCAACATAAATGTGGTTCTAAACTTCTGTGTATGTGAACATCATCTTTATCTGCTTTCTTTATTCCTTTTCTTTGTTTCTTTGTTGTTTCTTTGTTTCTTTGTTTCTTTCTTACTTTCTTTTGAAAATTAAACACAAATTACATTAACAGAATATTCTTGTATAAAATTTTTAATAAATAACGGAGTAAAATAAATGTCTTTGTTCTTGCTGTTTAAGAAAAAGAAATGTCACATATTTCTCATGGTCTTTCTTGAAAGTAACTGAAAAATTCATGTCAATGTACTTTTTTAGTCCAAGGTAGAGAAAAGAAAGTTTTGTGTTTGCTTGTTTTCTTTCTTTTTGGAAAGAAAGATCAACTGATAATGTGCTTATTGAAAAGCAATTTTAAATTAACACATGCAATACTGAAAGAGTGTCAAATTAGATGCACATAGAAGAAAGAATGCACTGGTGCTTAATAAAGATCATTTTACATTCAATGGCAAAACAAATTCATTGAAAGAGGATTCTTCCCTAATCAGGTTTTTCTAACTACAATAAGCATTATGGAATAGTGAACTTAAAATTTCCACCTTTGAAATTACAACCAAATTCAAGGGAGACTAAAGAGACTACAATTCAAAAAGAATCAGAGTACCATACAAATAAAATGACAGCACATAATGAGGCCTTACCCCAATTTTAATCAGAATTCTGTAGATTGCAATGTATACTCATAACCATTTGTTAACCAGATTAACCAGTTATAACTATTTGCAAGGTATTTGATTGCAAGTAACTCTCTCATCATGGAGGCACAACGAGATAATCACTATCCAATTTATAAAATATCAATGAATTCAAGTAAAGCAAAGACTTTTACTAATATATTGTAGACAAACTAATCTTGCTTTAAATTTAGAATCTGAACTTTTAACATTAAATTCTACTAATATAACTTGACAATTAAATATTCTTTGAAAATTTACAAAGAGCATTTGAATGTGTAAATATTTTCTAAGTTAATGGCTTTCAACATAATACTACATAAATTACAAGAGACTTATACTCTCACGTAACCCCATGATGCAGGCACAGATTTCAGAGATAAATTTAATTTCTTAGGTGGATATTGTCTTTGTGACATATTTTATATACACAAATGGACAAATTCAAGTTATTTCTAGGAATCTAAAAGAGTTATCCTGTAATGTGTTTTAACGTTTTAAACCAAGTTCTGGAAGTGTTTACCATTTGGAATAAAGCATGCAGATGATTAATTACAGTACCAAATTCCAAACCTTTGAATAGATATCCTTGAACACTTAGTATTTTTAACTGTTGTGATGTGTTTACTTTAATAAAGTTCAGTCTCATGTTTTAATGAAAAGAAAATCACCTTTCAAATAATAAAATTTTATTTTGTCCTTAGGATAATTTAGTTGATATTTTGTGTTTCTTTTGCCACTCCTTATTGCTGCTTCCTGTAGGATGAAGAAAGGGATCCAACTTCAAAATAAATCACATTTTATATAAGTATTTATTTCTCAATCATTTTGTTTGATTAGAATACCTCCCTTAATATATTTATATACACATTTATATAATATATGTATATATATATATTTCTTGAAAAAGCATCCATTAGTCTAAAAATGAGAGGCATACCAATGGAAAGACTTAGTTATAAAAAACAGATATTAATAGACAATTACATTTTAGAATTGTTTATATTTTTCTGTGCAGTTAGAATACTTGGTGTCTCTTAGATTTGATCAAAGGACTACACTCGAAAAATATGCTATCAACACGATTCACTTCAAGATTTCCTTCTTGATCAATTTATTTCAAAGATATCTCTTTCTACAGCTAAAATATTGCAATCATTTTACTAATAAATATGTTTGCCATCATTCCTGAAGTTGAAAATAAATGAAACCTTGCCTCTCTTAGGAATGCAGTGAAAAAAAATCATAGTAGAGAAAAGACACAGATGTTGACAGTTCAAAGGAGAAAGGGTGTACCAGAAGTTAAGTATTTGAGGATTTTTTTTTGAAAGTCTATATTTCTCTCTAATATTTATCACTATTGAATTCAGTGCTAACTGTCCCAACTGCAAACTTGCAGGTACGTCTATGTAGATAATTGGAGTATTTTAGAACCATCTAGAAAAATCAGAACCCAAAGGTGTCATTTTTAAGAGATCATAATCCACTTGCCTAAGGAATTTCTTCCTCTGAGTATACTTGGTAAGTACCAGGGGTGGCATAAAGGAATAAATGGGCTTTTGGGTGGTTTGATCAAGTCAGCCTCCATTCTGGTGGGCATATTCTCTAGTTACAATGTATGGAGCAGGTCAGAAGAGAGAGAGGGTCAAGGCAGTCCTCAGCTTTGAGGGCATGTTGATAGTAGATATTCAAATACATGAAAAAGTTTTAATTGTTGATGGTTTCAAAACAGAGAAGAAGCCAAAGAAGGAATTTCATCAGACAATATGCAACTGGCTAACTAGAATAACCTCACGGTTTCTAGGACAGAAGGACTGTTGTGGCATTAAGATAAAAAGAAGTAGAGAGGACTGAAGTGAGAATTTTATACAGGAATTGTTTGGAGAAATATATCTACTAAATTGCTTAATATAGTCAACTTGCCAGCTTCTATAAAAGTCCTAGTACAACATTTCAAAATATATATCATAATTACCATTTATTACTTTGTTTCAATTTAGTTTAAATATTTGTACTATCTAAGATGTTTAAATAGAAAATTTAAAGAGCAGGGTGTGAGTTGTCCTGAATACCAGAGAAAAGAATTTAATAGAAAAAGAAAAAACAAACTGTGTAGAACATTTTACATTGTGTTGGCCTCATGGTCAATGCCCCTATTTAAATATCATTAGTCAAGCAAACCAGTTTGAAATATCTTGAGTCTCCAAAAACATCTTGGTATAATTGGAGAATGTTATAAAGCATGCAATATTGTTATGGCAATAATATATTAGTGTATTTATTGGGTTAAAGTGGCAGATACCGTAGTTACAGTATTCGAAATATGAATTGATTACCGAGTAGGTTTGTGAAGCTTAATAGTATTTATTTATAATGAAGGGGAGAGTGATTTTGATAGTTAAAAGTGGAGTTCCTGTGAAGGTCATGATAATGTGACAGGAGAAGAAAGAGGGGGAGGAAGAGGAGCGGTAGGAGCTTTGGTGAGCAGGAAGTATGATGGAAGGAAGGACCAATATTATAAAGCAACATTCTCCATTATATTTTTAGAATAGTATGGAGAGTCATAACTGTGGCAAGATAATCTCCTTTGAGAATCCTCAGGCACTTTAAGGAGAGTATAAATGAGTGTAACAATTGTGGGAAATGATATGCAGGCTGTCTCACAAACAGAACTTAGGAAAGCAATATGATCCAAGAATCCCATCTCTGGATATTTATTAAAAATAATTGGGCTGGAGAGACGGCTCAGTGGTTAAGAGTACTGACTGCTCTTCCAAAGGTCCTCAGTTCAAGTCCCAGCAATCACATGGTGCCTCACAACCACCTGTAATGGGATGCCCTCTTCCGGTGTGTCTGAGACAGTGAGTGTACTTACATACATTAAATAAATAAATAAATAAATAAATAAATAATAAAAAATAATTACATAAGTATCTCAAAATATTGTATACTCTCCTTATTCATTTCAATATTAATCACAAATCAAAACAAATAGAATCAAACTCTATGCTAAGGGATAAATGGCCAAAAAATAATCTTTCTAGCTCCTTGCACTCCTACCTCACCCTCTCTGTCTCTCTCCTGTCTCTGTCTTTGCCTCTGTGTCTCTCTTTGTGTCTCTCTGTGTGCGTGAGTGTGTGTATGTATGCGTATGTGTGTATCTTTGTGTGTGTGTATGTGTGTATCTTCTATTTTGTTCTATTCAATCTAACAATAAAGGTTCTTCTGTCATTTGAGAGAGAACAGACAACGTGGATTATACTGGAGGCCATCTTGTAAAGTGAAAGAAACCAATAATAGAAAGACTCATCCTCCATGATCTTGCATAAAGGATCCAAAAAGGGTGTGGCTACCATGCACAAGGTCTTGGATTTGATTCAAATCACTTCAAAATTAGAGCTCATAAAAAGAAGGTATGATGGCAATTACCAAATTTTGAGGCATGCATATGGATTTGGTAGATGGGATAAAGAAGTACTCAAGTAGTACAGTCTTCATTAGAGAGAATTAGTAAACTATTGAGTTCTTAGTTGACATAGTTTAATAATTGTAGCCAATAATAATATATCATATTCCAGGTATAACTCTTCAGGTTATAGACATGGCACTTGGAGGAAATAGCAGGAGATATTTAAGGCCAGCTCAGGATTAGTGTGAATTAAGAGCTGAAATATAACTGAATGGTAGAATGGTTTGTGAGAACAAGAAGATTCCACCATAGATGTGGGTGATTAATTATATACATTATGGCAGAGAGTAGGAAGCCTGCCCTCATCATAAACTAAGTAAGCAACATGCTCAGGAAATGAAACTGAATCTCTAAAATTAATGGAGCAAAATCAATAAAAGCACCATGTCTGGTTGCAAGTATATCAGGAGACACAGTCTGAAGACATTGCTGGTCTGGCGATAGCAGTTTGGGGGGAGGAGAGTAGAAACAGCCAGTGTAGAAAATAGAACCTCTGTAGCAAAAAAGTGGATACCTTTGGTTAATGTGGGCTGGAGAGATTCTGCACACATATTGAAGCTGAAACATTTGTATACTTTGAAGTAAGTGGACTTAGATTTTTTTTATTAACTGAAATTTTTTATTGGATATATTCTATATTTACATTTCATTTCCCTTTTTCTGGTTCCCCACCCCCCAAAGGTCCCACATGCTCTTTTCCCTCCCCCTGCTCCCTCATCCACCCCTTCCCACTTCCCTCTTCTGGTATTCCCCTACACTGATGCTTTGATCCTTTCCAGCACCAGTGTCCACTCCTTTGTTATTGTCGGACATCATTTGGTATGTGAATTGTGTCTTTGGTGTCCCAAAATTCTAGGCTAATATCCACTTATCAGTGAGTGCATACCATGGGTATTCTTTTGAGACTGGGTTACCTCACTTAGTATGATGTTCTCCAGCTCCATCCATTTCTCTAAGAATTTAATTAATTCATTGTTTCTAATGGCTGAATGTATTCCATTGTGTATATATACCACATTTTATGTATCCATTCCTTCATTGAGGGACATCTGGGTTCTTTCCAGCTCCTGGCTATTATAAATAAGGCTGCTATGAACATAGTGGAGCATGTATCCTTATTGCATGCTGGGGAATCTTCTGGGTATATTCCCAGGAGTGGTATGGCTGGGTCCTCCAGAAGTATCATGTCCAGTTTTCTGAGGAACCACCAGACTGATTTCCAGAGTGGTTGTACCAGCTTGCAGTCCCACCAGCAGTGAAGGAGTGTTCCTCTTTCTCCACATCCTTGCCAACATCTGATGTCTCCTGAATTTCTTAATTTGAAAATATCTTTCAAATCAATCAAATTGATGTTTGTATCTCTAGAAAAACGTGATGTTGGCACAGTCATATTACCATGCTTGGTACTCTGAAGACGCTTAGATCTGGAATGTTCATCAAAAGCTCATGTGTTAAGGGTTTGGACCCAGTGAGTCTCTTTTGGAAGGTGAGAGAACCTTTAGGAAGAGAGAACTACTGGGGAGTTTTAAGAGTACTGGGGCATGCCTGTGAAGGACAGAGTGAGTAGCACCATCTCCTTTCTCTTCCTTCTGTGTCAGTCATGAGCAGCTAGGCTCAGCTAGGCCCTTCTTCTATCAACTTTCACTGAGTTCCTTTCCACCTTCTTATTGCCTTTCAGCATGAATAAGATTCCTTTTAGTCCTTTCATCTTACCCGCTGACCCCTCCATATACATAGCTTGAAGAAGGATCTTTTCACCCCTATCATGTTACGACATTTCTGCTTCTAGTTAATTTCATTTTAATGTCACCAAGAGGCTATCTTTGTCATTACTGTTGTAATTTAAAAAGAATATGAGGGCTTTAATTCAGTTGGAAAGCCACTTTTCTTTTCTATGTCACTGGAGTGCTTCTGTGTCCTATTTGTCTCCACTTTTCCTCCATTCTTGAACCACTTCCCCCCACCCCTTCCCCCCGTTTGGGATTTCTAACCACCTAAAATGCAACATTTTAGTGTATGAGCATCAAGTGATTGTATTGGAAATACTGTAGGATCTTCGGGAGGAAAGGCATATTGAGTTTATGTTGTTGGTTTTTCTTTTTTCAGTTTAACACAAACAATGTATTAGAGAAGAAATATTCCTAATTGAGAAAGCACTTCCATAAAGGCCTTCCATAAGATAGGCCTACTGGCAAGTCAGTGGTGCCTTTTCTTGACTGGTGATTGATGTGGATGGGCTCATCCCATGATGCAGATGTGACACCACTGGGTTGATACCCCTGCATTGTATAACAGGGGAGGTTGAACAAGGAATGAGGAACAAGCCAAACTGCAACAGTAATCTGAAATAAACTCTTTCCTGCCTGAACTGCTTTTAGTTAGAGTTTCAAGAGGGAATTATTACGTGAATGAAACAGAGTCTAAGGGCAATCCTTCACATAAGTTCTAATGAGACTGTTAGAGTGATTAGAAATGAACTCAGAGAAATATCACTCTTGAGTTTATCCAGTTAGGTCCCTTGCCTAAAGTGTCATCTCTTCCCATGGTGATTAACTACAGTTATTCATGAAGAAAAGTACTTTGCCTAAGAGTTTTCTATTATTTAAGCAATCAAATAATTCTGTAGGGAAATAGTCTTCAGGCCTTAATACCCAGCAGGATTCTGCTATACTGGACATTTTCTGCACATGCTTTCAACACTTGAACTTGCCTACCCATTATGACTTTGGTATCCCTTTGAGTGTGAGGCTCCAGGATCCTTGATATGGTTGTGCCTGTGTCAACAAAATATTTAGAATATCACTCACCCAGGCCTTCCTGGGTTCCCACTACACCTTGACTTGGCTCAAGTTGGTTTAAGATAGCACTTAAGAACAATATATGTACAAGATCAATCCAGTGAGATCAATCAAAATTTTATAACAGGCAGCATCAATTAAACTCAATGGATCACAGGAAGAAAAGTAGGGAGAGAATGAGAAGATGGCAGAACCTGGGGGTGGGGGGAGGAGCATATTAGCGGGGACTAGAGAGAGTAGAAAGTAGAAGTTGGACAAAATACATTACTTACATGTGTGAAATTGTCAATGAATAACAAAAGACATTGTATTAAAAGGAATAAATAAATAAATTGGTGCTGGCTAAACAAAAAAAAAAAGAAAAGAAAAAGAACAAAATAAATAAAGCATAGCTTCACGAGACTCTAAGAGTAGATTTAGAATAGCATTGGATTCCAGGGAATCTTGGTCGGGCCAGGCCCAGGCAGAGATCCAGCACCGGAGAGGGTGGGACTCTTTTGACATGTGTTGGTTGACTTCAACCTCTAGTGCCAACAGACCAGATGGCACCTGGCTGGAATTGTCCCTGGTCAGGGAGGTGACCTGAGCCAGACGGCACTGTGGGAAGCTGAGAGCCTCTGCCCTCCAGATCAGAAAGAAACAGAACATTGATCTCCACAGTCTTCAGCTTGCTCTCAGCTTGGGTATAGCAAAGGTGTTATAAAACATAACATGACTGCGTCTGAAGCATGTATATGTTTGATAGGATAAAATGAACATCAGTGTATTCATTACCTCGTCAAAAAAATGAAGAGAATTTAACTACTACAAGTTCTCCCCACTCCTTGGCTAAGAGCATGGACTGCTTTTGCCAAGGACTCAAGTTCAGTTCCCAGAACCAGAACTAGATGGCTCACAAGTGCCTATAACTAAAATTCTAATACCTCCTGGCCTCCCAATACCTCTAACTGCCACTGACACCTGTATTCACATGCACAAGCCCAACACAGAAACACACACATACATGTAAAATTACACTCAGCCCTAAGAGGATGGTTTTATTAAATCCTTCCCTGGAGACTAAGGGCACCCAATGGAGGTGGAAGTAGAAAAAGTTTAAGAGCCAAAGGGGATAGAGTAAGGGTACTAAGGAAAAGGTCTCTAAATTAACAGGATAAACTAACATATGAACACAGAGAAACTGAGGTAACACGAACAAGGGCATACATGTCTGCACCAGATGGAGTATTAGAGCTGAAGAAAAAAAATGGACACAAGTCCTCATCCTTAGCTCAGAAGCTATTTCTAATTGCTTGCCAATTGCCAATGAAAATTTAATTTACTCTAAGGGAGTCTCATTGGGAAGACAAGCCACTCTTAAGGGTAAGCTGCATGCTTAGCAGTAGATGGCCAACAGAAAATGGACTTGATGTCATCTTTGGAGGTTCTTTGTCTTACAGTATTGTCAGGGCTTTTTATCTTACTGTTTATTTTTATTTTGTTTAGTTCATATATTGTTTCTCTCTATTTGCCATGGAAGATCTTTGCATTTATATTATGGTTTCCATTTAATGTCTCAATGGGATTCCCGAATGTGTGAATGAGTGGGTCTTTGTGTCTATATCCCTCTCTTGTGCCTTTTCTTGGGCTCTTTTCCTTCTATTTTTGTTTTTTTCCTATTCTGATGAATGAGCTTTCATTTTATTTTCTTATTATTTCGTAGAAGGCTATTTGTTTTCTACTGTAACACAGAAATGAGAGGGATGTGGATGAGAAGGTAGCTGGGGCAGAGATGGGAGGAGTTGAGGGAGGGAAACATTATTCAGGATAGCTCATGTGAGGGGAAAAAACCCAACTGTTTTTAGTATATAGTTCTGTGAGACTCATGTCATTCCCTTTCCCACATTTGGTTTTAGTCATTCTTGTTTTGATCTTCATTATGTAGTGCATGTATATAATGTATATATGTTTATACTGTTTTGCATTTTTCTTGTTGTGATGCCATATAATACAATATTTCATTTTAATATTTCTTTCTAAATAAAACATTCTTCCCGAAGCATGTATTGACTTCTCCAGCATAGCTGTCTATCAAGGTAAGGGCTCTTAGCATATTTCAAGAGATGGTGTCTAGCTTTCATTAGAAACTGTGAATTTCTCAACACTGCAGCCCAGAAATTATCAGTGTCATTTGAACCATGTTTAAGAAGTCTAAGGTCTCTCCTGTCTGTTTTTAGCTTGTCTGGGGAAGGGGTAGGATGGACGGGGGCTTCGGTTGTTTGTGAAGTAGTCTTTCTATATGTGGCTTCAGCAGAGCTTGTCAGTTTCTAGGTTCGATTTAATTTCTCTAAAGTATTTATTAACATATCTTTGTTTCTTACATATAAAAAGGCAGTTTTAAATTTTTTATCTTACATCTAAAATTCCAATGGTAAGTGCACTGGGTGACTAATTTGACATATCAAGATAAAATTTCAGTGGTTTGTTGTTGTCGTTCCAATAATGATTTCGTATATCATCGTTGATAATTCTGCATTGTTCCCAACTCTTAGAACAACTTTCATGTCATTTACTTCTGTACTTGCCTAGCTAGAACTGATGCATAATGAGAATAGACTATTTATATAAATATTAAATTTTCATATAGTACATGATCTTAAAGGGCATGCTTTAAAATGTCTTACTACTGACAGATTTTTAATTATCCTCTTTAAAGTAGTTAATACTTGTTCATACTTAATGAAAGATTGTTAATTTTATTTATTAATATTTATTGATAATTTTCTGTATATGCTGACAAAGCTTTACTTATTAGGGTAACAAAGTTATTAACTTTTTCCAATGACACATTGATTTTTGACACTCATTAAATTTAATTTAGTCACAACATTTTGAATTAATTGAAATATTTATATTATAATATATTCTTAGAATATTATACATTTAATTCCATAAATCATATTTTATTTCCTCATATTAGTATCAAGTGATTTTAGCCTTAAAGTAATAGTAGAATTAAGGAATATTCTTTTTTGCCATTATCTGGACTGCTTGATATGAGCCCTAAATATTGGTGTAAAATATATTTTAGAAGTTGTTTATAATATCTAGGATTTACCTTGCATATGAACTCTAAACTAATTTGTGATATTTGTAGAATAGAATTTTTTATGAGTCAGTTTTAGATGTTTGCAATTTTCCCCTTTCATAAGAGCTTGCTTCTTGTAAACAATGATATAAAATTTATATTTAACCTCACTTGTCATTGTACTGTATAAATATTTTCCCCCACCATTTCTTTTATCTTCTTTTTTTAATTTTTGTATTTTCTATATTCTTTGTTTACATTCCAAATGATTTTCCCTTTCCCGGTTCCCCCCTCTCCATAAGTCCCATAAGCCCTCATCTCTCAGACCATTCTCCAATCAACCCCCTCCTTCTTTTTTGTCCTTTTACTCCCCTACATTGTTGGATTAAGCCTTTCAAGGGCCAGGGACCTCTCCTTCCTTCTTCTTGGGAATCATTTGATATGCAAATTGTGTCTTGGGTATTCAGAGCTTCTGGGCTAATATCCACTTATCAGTGACTACATTCCATGTGTATTCGTTTGTCATTGGGTTACCTCACTTATGATGATATTTTCCAGTTCCAACAATTTGCTTAAGAACTTCATGAATTCACTGCTTTTAATTGCTGAGTAGTATATTCCATTGTATAAATATACCACATTTTCTGTATCCATTCCTCCATTGAGGGACATCTGTGTTCTTTCCAACGTCTGGCTATTATATATAAGGCTGCTATGAACATAGTGGAGCATGTATCCTTATTGCATGCTGGTGAATCTTCTGGGTATATTCCCAGGAGTGGTATGGCTGGGTCCTCCGGAAGTATCACGCCCAGTTTTCTGAGGAACCGCCATACTGATTTCCAGAGTGGTTGTACCAGCTTGCATTCCCACCAGCAGTGGAGGAGTGTTCCTCTTTCTCCACATCCTTGCCAACACCTGATGTCTTCTGAGTTTTTAATCTTAGCCATTCTGACTGGTGTGAGTTGAAATCTCAGGGTTGTTTTGATTTGCATTTCCCTAATCACTAATGATGCTGAACATTCTTAAGGTGCTTCTCCGCCATCTGAAGTTTTTCAGGTGAAAATTCTTTGCTTAGCTCTGTACCCCATTTTTAATAGGGTTATTTGGTTTTCTGGAGTCTAACTTCTTGAGTTCTTTTCTATATATTGGATATTAGCCCTCTATCAGATGTAGGCACAGGGGTAAAGTTCCTGAACAGAACACCAATAGCTTATGCTCTAAGATCAAGAATTGACAAATGGGACCTCATAAAATTTCCAAAGTTTCTGTAAGGCAAAGGACACTGTAAAAAAGGACAAAATGGCAACCAACAAATTGGAAAAAGAGCTCCACCAACCCTACATCTGGCAGAAGGCTAATATTCTTCTATCTTCTACCCTGCCTTCCATTGTCTCAGTTTATTTCATTTTGAGGAAAAATCTTTGCAATGTAGTATCTGTATTGCTCTAGAGAATGAAAGTAATATTTTCTTTTATTTCTGACAAGGTTCACAGATAAGCTTCACTATTTTTGTGTCTGTGTATCTCTGTGTGTATCCATGTGTCTGCCTATGTGTTTGTGTGTGTCTATCTGTCTGTGTCTCACTCTGTCCCTCTCCTTTTCTCTCTTTCTCTCTCTGTCTATTTATGTAACTTTAAGAAGTTGAAACTTTAAGACCCAAAGTAACACAGAATTCTCCTACTTCATTTCATTTACTAGTACACATGTTCCTCCTAACTCAACCTATAAACAGTATCTTTGCTGAATTCAAAGTGTTTCCCATATCTATTTCATGTTACTCAATTTAAGATAGAAATACACTTCAAATTTAAGTGAATGGAATATTTATTATAGTATTATAGTACTAGTTACAAAATGTTTGACATACACATGATTAGTTTGTTCTCTGCCAGGTGAGTTTATTAGTTTTTTTTTTCTAATTCAAAATGAAGAGTGCAAGAAACCTTTTCGTAGTTCTTGGATTCTCCTCATCTCTTCTATTTATGTTTCCAAGCTTTTATTCATATTTTCTTTCTATATAAGTCATTTTTTAAAATGTTTCCTACATGAACCCTTTTCTCCTGATACCTGTCCAAATAAAACAACAGGTACAAAGAAGCATCAATGGTATTGCTTTTCCCATCTCTCTTAAGTCCCCAAAGTTCAATGATCCATTACTAATCTTCATCATTACAGGAAAATATCTGTGCCACACACCCCAGCCCTCTAGCCCTACATAATGTTTCTTCATACCATGCCACCTGGCCCTGAAACCAGTTCATAACCATATTCCTTTTGTTTCAATGACACCCAATGTAATGTGTTAGTTTTCTTTAAGAGATATCTGCAGTGCATGTTCTAGTAAAGAATCACAAGTCTGCTACCTACTAGGAGATCAATTTATTTATCATCTATAATATTTAATTGGTATAGCAAGTGTGGTC
Organism: Apodemus agrarius; assembly: GCA_964023405.1. Classification (NCBI taxonomy): domain Eukaryota; kingdom Metazoa; phylum Chordata; class Mammalia; order Rodentia; family Muridae; genus Apodemus; species Apodemus agrarius. The sequence goes on from OZ030011.1 coordinate 84,775,043, forward strand.
TGTCTTGTAACATGGCTTAGTTCTATGCATCAATTTCCAAAATGAAAACAACCTTCCAAGGGTGAATCAGAGCAGAAGAGTCGTGGAGTATAGACCATAATCCCTAAAGCTTTGCTCTGGAGGCCATAGACTTATACTTCTAGTAACAATTGAATAAAGCAAGGTAAATTGATTAGCTTGACATCAGATGACTGGGAATTACACACACAGTGGGTTTGTGTTCTTATTTATATATCTATCTATTCTTTGTTTTAACAAAGTTTAAACATTTCTATTGGCCATGAGACTTGCATATTTGGATTATTTTTTACTACTATAATACCTACTTTTAGTCCAATAATGTAAAGAAATTAAATTACTATACTTATTCAATAACTTCCTAAAAGACATGGAGATACAGACAATAATAATAATTATAAAATAATAATAATAATAATAATAATGATAATAATGATAATAATAGTGGTGCTGGGAGTAAGTAAATACTTTGTAATTAAAAACACAGTTAATTTGAATGAAACATGTCATGGATACATTTTCTGATTTTCATACTTGTATGTGTGCCTTAATGTGCATGCATACAGACATGGGTGCATATAGAGGCCAGAGATTGTCACTAATCGTCTCTGTTAATCACTCTCTGCTTTTGTTAATGTCAGTGGTCACTTACCATTGAAAACATTTCTATGCTATTGTATCCATTCTACAGATTAGCATATTGAACCAATGGTGGAATTTAAGGGATGGATAAAAATACTTTGGCAGAGATTCCAAGCACTTTCAAAATTCATAAATACTACTTGGCATTAGTTGTTGTGTTGACTTGTGACTATGTGGTCATGAATGCAAAGAAGTGCATAAACTCCTTTAGAGACAAAATAAGACATTTGCTTAGGACCAGGCTTTGCCATTTCCACCTTCCCTGACCCAGATGGGAAAGTTGCTGATGTTTAGGCTTCTCTCTGCATTCTCTCAATGAAGAGCTTTTGTTTATCACTTGGGTCATTGAGGAAGGAGCCAAGTCCCTCCAAAAGTCTAACCTCTTTGGAAACTTCCTCTACTCTTGTGGACCCAGGCAAATCACAGCTCCTCAGAGTTGTGAGACCTGGTTTGTTCAATGGATGAAAGGGAGAGCAGAGCATTTTAATACTGAAATGCTAGTAGTCGATGTGCCTATGGAACACATTTGTATCAATTTTGAGACAGACTGACTTGTCATTGTCTCTTTTCCTCTTTCCAGAGTCCCAGGAAACGTGCAAATACCTCCAATATGGCTAAGCTGTAAACCCTGCTGTGTGGATCTTCGGCTTAGTTGAGAAATTCATCTTGGTTTTCTTTGCTCCAATAACTCTTTAATCTATGTTCCCTGGAAGCTTTATTTAGCTTCTGTGTTCAAGAAAACCAGAAAAGTTTAGCACCAAAGTTCTTATGCCATAAGCCAAAAGGAAGATGTGGGATGTAACAAGACTTTTTGGCTACATTATTGGGTTCTTATGTCTACCACCTTCCTCTACCCTAATCCCTGCCAACCCTCCCCAACATTAGGCAAGAGAGCAAGAAATGTAGAGGGAAAGGGAACATTCATATCATTATACTACTTCCTCTTGGTTAAGGACATCGAGTTCCTTGGGGCAACTTCGTCATCACCATATCCAATTCTGCTTCTAGTCACTTTGCTCAGAACAGTGTGACAAAACACAGCAGCAGGAGGACTAGCCACAGTCTCACTGGACTCTCACATTTCTATACCCTCTCAAGGGTCCCCAGAATTCTAAATGTAAACTATATTCAGCTGTCTGAATCACATTCCTGTCAGAGCACAAGACAAATCATAGCTGCCATGAACAATCTGAAGCAGTCCTATAATCCCACATTTAGGATTAAAACAAAAACATATTTACATAACATAACTGAGATTTTAAAGAAACCAAAGCTTTGGCTAGAGTTCGATATTGGGAATGTTGAACATAGTTTTCTGCTATGTATGTTATGTAATAACAGGTCAATTCATATATCATTAGGAATACTTGAGCAATATTTGAAAAAGTTCTTATTGCACTACATTGCAAAGGAAATGGTTTAGTTTTAAAAGAACTTTTAGAAAAGAATTTCTAAAAGATTCTAAAAATTCTAAACCAAGTTTTAGAAATGGCTGCTTTTCTTTTAAAGGTACTTCTTTGTGTAATTGTGGAAGCTCATATTTACTCCTTAATAGAAACACATACAAACACACAGAGAACGAGAAAGAGTGAGAGTGAGAGCGATAGTGAGTGAGCGAGAGAGAGAAAAAGAGATAGAGACCGCAGAAAATAAAACTTGCCAAATTTAAGATATTACATTCAAAACACCTTTATTTGTTTAAATAAAGTTCATACACAGAATATTTGTTGACTGACTCAAACAACATGTTTTTCTTATCTACAAAATGTTTGCATGTGAAAAATTAGCTTATCTGTAAAATTAATGTTTATTTTCTTATCAATAAACAAGGTTGATGTAGAGTTATTTAAGTAAGAAATACCATTTCCTCCTGACCTCCAAAATACATTCACTGAAGTATAATTATTACTCGAACTTTTTCTGAAATGTTCAGTATTTTGTTGGTAAAGTGGTTTTTAAGAATATTTCTTCTGCATGAGGGAGCCAGGTCTGTGTCCCCTTGATGCCTGTTAGGGCTGAAAGCAGCAGTGGCATCAGGCAAAGCACGTGTGTTGGAGAGACTGACACGCAGCTTACAGTCCTTTCCGTGCAGTGCACTTGGCTTTGCAGCTGCTGTTATTATTTGCAGATCCTGGCACTATTTGTGCCCCAAGCTCGTGCTGTCTTCAGAGTCCTCATTCTCAGTCACTCAGTACTGATTGCCAAATACCAGGTTGAGCTGTCAGTTTCTACCATTTTCCTAGCCACTCCTAAATGCCTTAGCATTAAAGCCTTGCCTCTATGTGACTACAGACTGCCCCTTGATCCTCTGTTGTGCCATTTGAAATCGTCACCCAGGAGCTGCCAGATTATCTTGTTCTCTTGTGTCTCTACATTTGACCTGTCCGTGTCAATGATCTAAGTGCACTTGACTTCTATTAAATACAGAATAACTATGTCTTTCCTTTATGGTAAAAAATAGGAGAATATGTTCAAATAGACTATTAACATACCCTGTGCTTGATGGCCACAAAAGTTGGGGATGACAAGTTTCTAAGTATCTATGTGTTAAGTTGCTATAACATGCAATTTCAAATGCTATCATGTTGCACTTGGCTTTGTGAACATTGGGCCAAGACAATAATGATGTATGCAAATTCACACAGCATGAAATTCAAGATATTTTTCAGGGACTACAGGGCTTCTCTGCTGCTCCAGATGACTTTGTATTCTCTGATGGTTATTGTTAAAACAGATTTTTCTTTCTCAATTTTAAAATCTTTATTCTTTTGTTTTATGTATACGAGTGCTTTTCCTGTATGTGTATGTATGTGTGGACACTACATGTGTGCTTTGTACCCACGGAGGCCAGAAGTGTGCATCAGATATCTCAATGCTGAGGTTATAGATAGCTATAGTCTATGAGCCACAGTCTGGGGGATGGGAACAGAACCCACTCCTCTCCAAGAGCATCAATCACTCTAAACCTCTAATCTATAGTCCCCTTTAATATCATTTTAAAAAGATTAACTTCTAGTAATGGGGTATATGGAGGCTGAAATAGCCATCTTCTATGCTTCCATTGGAGGGACTAGGACACCACCCAGCCATAAAGCCTTCAACCTATAATTAGACTGTTTTATCTGCAAGATGTGCCAGGGTAACAGTGGCACAGAAGTTGTGGGAGTGGTCAAACAATCACTGACACAACTTGAGATGCGCTCCATGAAAGAGAGACCACACCTGTCATTGCCTGGATGGCCAGGACCCAGAGGCTGGATAGCCCAGAGATCTAGGATAGAACCAAATACAGCTGTCAAAAGAATCAATGAAACGATTCCTAATGATACTCTGCTATTCTAGCAGACAGGAGACTAGCATAACCATTATCAGAGAGGCTTCACCATTATCAGAGAGGCTTCATAAAGTACCTAAAGAGATCAGATGCAGAGACCCACTCCCAAAAATTAGGCACATGTTGTTTGAGTCAGTCAACAAATGTTCTGTGTATGAATTTATTTAAACAAATAAAGGTGTTTTGAATGTAATATATACAGGAAACTAAATTCCTTTTAAATATGGCAAGTTTTATTTTATTTTATTTTATTTTTTTTATTTTATTTTATTTTATTTTTATTTATTTTCCTTTTCACAGCTATGGGAATCTTCCAGAATATGGGGAGAAATGATAGTAGGAGGAAGAGGGGTCAAGGATACCATAAGAACAGGGCCCACAGACTCAACTAATCCAGGATGATAGAGGTGCATAGAGACTGGACCTACAATCAGGGATGTGTGTAGCTTGGTGTTCTTATGGGACTCCTAACAGTGCGAGCTGTGTCTAACTCTTCTGCCTACTTTTGGGTTCCTTTTCCTCATACTGGGTGCTTGGTCCAGCCTTGATTTGAGGGTTCATTTGGCCTTATTGTAACTTACTATGCCATGTTTGGTTGATATCCCAGGGTGGTCTGCTCTTTTCTGAAGGGATACAGAGGAGGAGTGGATCTCAGGAAGAGGGGAGTTGGAGAGAAGTATCTGGGAAGAGACAAAGAGGGGAAACTGGTCACCGTGGTCTGGTGTAATGTATGAGAAAATAATGAACATTGTTATTTTTTTCTGTAAGGGATTTGCTTAAACATGCCTGCTACAAAAGTTGACTCACCAAAATGCATAAGAATCTGCACAAATTCATTAGGTCTTAAAGTACCACACAATTTTACTTTAGGGCTAATCTGTGCCTTTATTTGAGTGTAAAGAATGTTTTAGTTAACTGTTACCTGTAGTATTTGGAGTGCGACTGACAAACATTTGGTGAGTAATTAGTCCTCAAGACATCTGATTGTTCCTGCCTCTTTAACTCCATTTCACCGGCAGGACTGAGCATTTTGCCCAGTCACCATAGTGCCTGTGTGTTTGCTCACTAAGTTCCTTCTCTCTTCCAGGCCTGGACTCTTGCTGTTTTCTGGATATTGGATACCCAATGCTTAGTACAAATTCAAACATGTAAGCCTCTATTGTTATCTCACTGACCAACAATCCCCATGATGGATCAAGCCCAAATATTATTAATGTCATTGTTGTTGTTGTTGTTGTTGTTGTTGTTGTTAATCATTCCATTCATTTGCATCTCAACTGATACCACACTTCCTGGTTACCCCTCCATAACCCCGTTATCTAACATCCTATCCACACTCTCCCCCCTCCACTTTGCCTCTATGAAAGTGCTCCTCTACCCACCTACCCTTTCCCGCCCCATCGCTCTAGCATTGTCCTTCGTTGGGGCATCAGACCTCCACAGAACCAAGGGCCTCTCCTCCCATTGATGTCAGACAAGGCCATCCTCAGCTACAAATGTATCTGGAGCCATGGATCCCTCCCAGTACACTCTTTGGTTGGTGCTCTAGTACCTGGGAGCACTGGGTGGTCTGGCCAGCCAACATTACTCTTCCTATGGGGTTGCAATCCCCCTCTGCTCTTCAAGTCCTCCCACCAGCACCCCAACAGGGGTCCCTGAGCTCAGTCTGATGGTTGGCTCCAAGCATCCACATCTGGATTGGTCAGTTACTGGCAGAACCTCTCAAGGAACAGTCATACCAGGTTCCTGTCAGCAAGTGCCTCTTGGCAACAGCAACAGTGTCTGGGGTTGGTGTCTGCAGACAGGATGGATCTCCAGGTGGGGTGGTTCCTAGATGGCCAAAACTTCAGTCTCTGCTCTACTTTTTGACCCTGTCTTTCCTTTAGACAGGAACATTTCTGGGTTAAAAACTTTGAGCTGGGTGGGTGGGTGGCCCCATCCCTTGATCTGGGGCCATGCCTGTCTGCTGGAGATGGTCTCTACAGGTTCTCCCTTTTGTTGAGCATTTCGGCTACGTCATCCCCATTGGGTACTGGGAGCCTATAGCTTCCCTGGCCTCCGGAACCCTCCTGTAAGCCCAAATCTTTACAAGGACACAGCTACAAGGAAAAGTTAATATGGGGGACGGAATAATGTGGACTGTGTCTTGCTAAGTCTCATCCTTGGCATCTGATCATTTAATACTGGGGAGAGCTGTTACTGTAATGTGGGAGCTCACAGTGTATGGGAACGAAATTAATGCAATGACAATGACTTTTGATTTTTAGGAATATTACAAAATCCTAGACAAAGGAATATAAGCTATATTATCTCTGTGATTCCTTGTTTTTGTCTCATGTCTGAACTATTTTACAGCATTGAAAAATTTGTATCCTTAGAGGGTTTAGGAGTTAGCAAAGAGTTGAAATAAGGCAAATATAATGGCCTCATGCCCTCCCTTGGGTATGAACTGCTTTTCTAAGTTTTGCAGAACATGTGACTCACATTTATTTATTACATGATTAGAGTGGGTCTATGCATTAAAGGGATAATCTATATTACTGTAACTTGCCATTATCAAAGTGAAGAGTCATCTTCATAATAAATGGAATAGAAAATATCATAAAAAATGGTTTTCATAGTACTATGTCCTTTGGTCCATTAATATATCAGAGTAAGTATTTAGCATATGTAACAAGGTGTAGCAAATACAGCCTCTGATCTCAGGGTCCCACAGGTTTGCTTCTTTGCCAAAGTGGGACAGCATGAAAAGAGATTAGAAAAGAAGTAAGAACAAGGACCCAGGTTTATTGTTATAATTTATACCTGTAAAAATAAATTATTGAATAGAAGAGTTTTCACATACAGTGTTGCATAGTGTTTGAGATATAATTCACTGCTATTAATTACTGTCTTTTACCAGCTTTAAAGGCTCTATGCTTACTGGGACTTCTCTGGAAATATGGGAGTGGCCCCACTGATTCCAATGGCAGTTACCTTTCAGTTTTTATGATCTTTTTATTTATTGCATTTGATTTTAATCTTCCTATAATCTTTAGAAACTTTTATTTTGTTTTCTCGAGACAGGATTTCTCTGTGTAGTCCTGGTTGTCCTGGAACTCACTTTGTAGACCAGGTTGGCCTCGAACTCAGAAATCTGCCTGCCTCTACCTCTGCCTCCCAAGTGCTGGGATTACAGGTGTGCACCACCATGCCCGGCTCTTTAGAAACTTTTTAAATGCTTATGTGTGCTTTTGATTTTTCTTTGTTATGACTAGTTAGTTTTTGAGGGCTCAACCAGCTGTACCAATCTAAACGTCATTCTCCTTCATCTTAACATTTTCTTTCTTGGCATGAATGACATTTTTTTTATCAAAGTGCTTACTATTAGAATTTTTGGTCATTCTGTGATATACTAACACAGATACTATAATTCCTGATAGCATGTATCATTTGAACCTAGATGTGTGATCATAGAAGGGCAAGTTCTTGGTTATCAGGATCTTTGAATGTATTACATGTGGGAGTAATTTCTTAGATTAATAGGTTGAAGATAAATGTTCACCATTTACAGCCAACCATTTTTGGAAACAAACCTCTCCAAAGAGGAGAAGAGAGGTTCTTGTTCTCCATTGTTCAACCAGCTTCTATGAACCTCTAATATCTTTGGATGCAGTGAGCTCTTAATCTCTCTGAATGAATGGCCTTTCTCTGTGGCTCGGTGTTATTCTAGTGCTGACAGTGACGCCCTTAGTCTGACTAATATTTTCAAGAGAGTGTATCACTTGGTTTTATCTTCTCTGTCACCTGTAGGTCACACATGTGTATGAATTTTACATAGTATACAATTTCACTCACTTTATGCCATGTAACCATTAATCCTGTATATGGACTCAACAAATCAACAACCCTGAGGTATTGGGTTAAGAGCCAAATACCTCATCACATTCAGTCCTCAAGACAATGTTAGGATGTGATTCTCTTCTTTACTCTTTATGAATCAGATAAGAGAGACAGAAGATATTTGAGAAATAGTCCAAAATTTCCCAGAACACACTTAAGCAGAGCTAGAGCCAGCAGAGCACCAGGACCTCTGTGCAGCCAACCTGCAGAGCTCAACACAAAGCCGGGTTCCATCTGAGCTTTAATCTACCTAACAGGGCTGTGCCCCTTTACCTTCTTTCCTAGCGTCAGAAGACTCTGTATGCCATGCAACCTAAAAACAACTCCCTACTTTCTGTTCTATTAATGTTGTTAAACCAGAAATGAATTTTAATTAATTTCATTGTGGACCCCAGACTGCAGGTTTTCAAGACAATAATGTCAAATTTGAAAATTAGTAAGAAGAGTAACAAATCCATCTACATATCTTTTAGGCACACAGTGTTCACATACAAACATGACCATACATACACACACACACACACACACAAACACACACACTCACACAGAGAGGAGGGAAAGAGGAGAAAGAGTGAAAGAAAGAGACAGAGAGACAGAGCAAGAGGGAAAGAGAGAGACAGAGAGAGAGAGAGCCTGAGAGAGACAGAGAGAGATAGGCAGATAGACAGAGAGAAAGAGACAGAGAAGGCAGAGGCTTTGTAGTACTCAAATACAATGCACTATTGATCTACAGTCCTACTTCTCAGGATGCCAAGAAAGTAAGGTAAAGAGAAGGAGAGGCTTCTTGTCACTGCTTCCCAATCTCGATGATTTTCTCATAGAGTCTCCATTGTTACTGTGTCATTGCCTTGTAAGGTTAGTGTGTGCTTTCCTGTCAACACTCTTCAGTGAACTATAACATTAAAATGTTGTGTAAATTCTACCTTTCAATTTCCTCCCTCATTCGATCACTTGGTTGACTGACACTGAGATTTATTAAACCTGTTTGCATGTACTTTTCCCATAGAGGCCTCCTTAGGTTAGCCTCTTATTTGCTGCTGTTGGGCTGGTCCCTAGCACACACCTCTTTCAGCCAGTGGGGTGTTTTGTGTTGTTTTGTTTTTTCACTGAATGCTCATGTGGCTAAAGCACAGATGATTCTTCAGTCTGTGTGAAAGAGTTTTGCTCCAGCAGTAAGACCTGAACGCTCATATGGGAATCAGATGTCTCAAGGAATATGAAGAAAGTTTAAGTAAGAGACACTGGCTATCACTGTATTATTTTTATTACCCTGATATCACTCTCCTAAGCCATCTCAGAAGTCCATTAAAAAATTAAATTACTTGCTTTATTGGATTTCTTGTCTGCTACATCTTTAATTTAAAAGTTATTTTATCATACAATATATTCTGATTTTTTATATAGGGAAAGAAAGAAAGGGAGAAGGAAAGGAAGGAAGGAAGGAAGGAAGGAAGGAAGGAAGGAAGGAAGGAAGGAAGGAAGGGCATAAAAGATGGCTCAGGAGGAAAGAATGAGCACTGCTCTTGCAGTGTACCAAAGTTTAAGTTCTAGCTCACAGACACCTGTAATTCCAGCTCTAGGGAATCTAATGCTTTCAGGATCTATGAGCACTTATATTCAAATGGACATACCCCCACACACAGATACACATGCAAGAACAACAACAACATTAATAATAATAACAGGAATAAAACATTTTTAAAGAGCTGCTACATTTGTTTGCTAGTATTCCTTAGGTACTACATAAACAATAAATGTGTCATAGTGTAAAAATATGAATAAATAATTTGGTTTTGTCAGTATTAAATTAAAGGTTAAGTGTTTAAGAGAAGAAAAATCAAAGAAAAGAACTAGTAACTTCATAAACCCTTCATGGGGTTGAATTACTTGCTCAAACTTCAAGTGTCCTTATTTTAGATATACTAAAGCATTAGCAAAACCACTTTCTGTATTAAATAAATAAGTATGCTATGATTAGCGTATCTGAACTATTAAAGTTTTATTGAAAGAATATGCCAGTAAAATAAATTTAAAATATTACTTAGACAAATGTGAATTGAATAAAACAAACTTTTAGCTCACAAAATGATTCTCTTATCTAAAAATATCTCCCAATCTCTATGAGGGAAGGGATAATGTTGAGTTGTAAAGGATTTTGAAAGTAGAGACTAATTTGAATCCAGGCTACTGTCCTTCCTAAGTCCTTAAGTTTGGTTGTATGCTCATTTCTAAAGGAATATAGAAATGAAATCACCCACATGGCAAGATTATAAAGATCAAATAAGGTTATGCACTTAGAATGGCCACAACCCTGGCAAATAAGACCCTATTAACATTTGGCTATTAATTTAACATTCTTTCAAACATTAATACAACTTCCCTTCACAAAAAGAATTTTGAAAGGACACTAAGCCTTCACCATTCCAGCCATTCAGCATGATGCACTTTGTTTCAGTTCATTTTCTTTAAATTCCTACTGTACACTATGTATTCTAGGTCTACTGACAAACCCTTTTCCTAGTAGGCAGGGCCTGCTTAGCTTGCTTTCCTAGAAGGAAGCTGGGGTCAGCTTTCATCAATCAAGCTCTGCTAATAATGTATGGACATTAATGCTTCTTTCACCCATATGGCTCTTATAGTTCCTTCCTTCCCTCTGTGTGTGTGTGTGTGTGTGTGTGTGTGTGTGTGTGTGTGTGTTGTGTATGTCTTTGTGTGATGTGCATATCTGTGTCTGATGTGAGTGTGTGTTGTGTGTGTTTAATCTTCAAACATATTTGTGTGCTTTGTTTCCCTAATTTTAGCTGGATAAACATTCTTCTAAAATAAGCTACAATGTGGATCAACCTTTCTTCCTCCTCCTCCTCCTCCTCCTCCTCCTCCTCCTCCTCCTCTGTTTCTTACTCTTCTTCCTTCTTTCTTATCACAGCCGTTATCACACTCTTTTGACACACAGCTGGTGCTCTCCCACAGCTAACTTATCTGTAACAATGAAACAGGGAGCTACCACATGACGTGAGTTTTAATAATCTGGAAGTCATTTTAGAAATTGTCATTATACACATTCTTTTAAATGGGGTCACAATCTGTTGGGGTTGAAAATTTAATGGCTACAAGAGCAACTCTTACTAAGTTTTTGAAATACCTTTTGTTATAAAATAACTATTTTCAACAGTTTCAGAATGTATGTCTCAACACCCTGGTGAGGCCTATGTGTACAATATTTTTCCAAAACGTTAAAAAATACTCTATACTTTTACACTTATACTTACATTATACTCATACATGTGAATATACTTACATTGTATATCCACATGACTATTCAACAACTATTGAGTCTTTCTAGGGCTGTCCCAGGAGGACTTGTCTGACACATAACCTGACATATTTACCTTGTAGCAACCATTTATGATTTTAATTTCTTACAAAACTGGACACCATTTATCAGTTAACTTCAATATCATCTTCTCTACCTGTAGGTTCCCATGGTCCTTCAAGGCTTTTCTTTCTGGCCCCAGCAGCCAGTTCGTATTCATGATAAATTATATCAGTGATGCTTTTGCCTTTCTGAAGGTAGACTCTGGGTCAAGAACTACTATAACTTTCCACTAGATTATAGCTACCAAGTCAGTACACACACCCATTACATCAGAAATATCAGAGAAATTTACAGTGCTGGAGTCTGGCTTCATAAACCATATTTGCATGTGAATTTCCCCCTGGTTTTGGTATTCTAAAGGTGATTTCTTAACTTTAGGCTTTATTTTCTCATTGTATGCTTCTGAATCTGTGCACTTATGATGCTTTGAAAAGTGACATCTTGCTCTTTCTCTATAAATGATTTTCTCTTCCTTTTTAAAACAATAGTTAAGCCTTTTCTAGCCTATATTTAAAACTCTATCATTTGCTTAATGAATTTTGGTTTTGTTGGTTACTAGAGGTAAAAACGCACAGCCATTTTGTAGAGCTGTGTCACACAAACCTTCTACCACCCTAGTGGGGACCCCTGGAACGTGCTATGTTTGCCCATCTTTTGTTCTAGCTGGCATTCTTCGAACATGAAAATTTCTTAAGTGAGAACGTGAGGAGAAGTAGATACATTTGGGTAATCTCTATCTTTTGTTAGAGTTGGCAAATGCTGACGTCTTTGAGATGTATAGAAAAATCACTTCCTACAGACATTTGTGGTTCTGAAGAATTCCATCTCCCTCCTTATTAATCATCAATATGTCTAGGACACATTTTTTTTTGGACTTGTATTCTCTGGGCTTTGGCTGTGACTTTGGCTGTTGCTTTGTTTTATTGAAATCGGGTATATTGGCATGAAAGCCAAAGTAGAGTCCAAGAAGTGTATGCGGGGCTTCACTTTGCCATATCCAACTGAGGATCATTCAGGCCTTACAGTAGAAAGCAGCCAAGTAATTAATAATAACACACGTTGAAGAAAATGAATGTTTTGGTTGTGCAGGAGAATAAGAAGTCAGACAAAGGCCTGGGATTCATGTCCTTGCCCTCAGCAGCAGCAAAAATAATGTTATGAATAGCATTTAACTAGAATTTGCAGCAAACTGCTGCTTTTATCATAAACAATTGCCAGATGGTATACATGATCTTTCTTTTTTTTTCTTCTTTCACAAAAGCAGCATTAATTGCAGAGCAGCCCAGGGCTCCACTCAGCTCATCAGTGTGATAACACTTCATGACCCTGATTAGCCGTCAGTCTACTCAATTAGAAAGATCATTTAGACATTCACCCAATCATTTGCCTATCCAGCCACCTGGGCCTCAACCAGGGGCTCCATTTTTAACATTCTCTTGCCCTCTCTCATCTTGCCTAGCTTTTTTACATATCTCCAAAAGACGTAATTGAATTAAATAAAGCGTCTCAGGGCAGCTGCAACATCTGCTGTTTGTGGTATGTCAAGCCTTCAGCATTAAAAACAGTTACATACGCTCCAAATTAGCAGGTCGCAGAGAAGAAACAGTCGATGATAGTGTTTTTGTGCCAGCGTGAGAAGCAGCTCACAGCTGTGTGCAATTTACAATTAAAGGCTTTATCAGGGCTCGATTGTACTAGGGAATCAAGTGGCGAGAGGTCAGTTAGTGAATTAGACCAATTAGAGCTTGTACAGTTAAATTATCTATCTTATTACCTACTGATAAACAGCCTTGTCATATCTCTACTGAAACCATGAGGCCAAGTGAGCTTTATGAAGTGATCCCTTAAGTCTGCTGCCTTGGAACTTGGTGTTTGTGCATTTAAAACCCATAGCAGGGTTTTAAATGAATTTATGTAACCTTTTTTGAAATGGCCGTAAACTGAAAAACTTAAAATATCTCAAATTAAGCTGCTCATACCTGCTTAGAATCCATCTCCAAATAAGGGATTAAAAAAAATACTTTGTAGCTGAATAAATGGGTAGCTTGTTTATTTGTTTACTTTTAATTTCATTTTTTTAATTTTAAAAATTAACATCAATTAGAATAAAGAACATTTTAAAAACTTAAAAAAATTGAAAGAACCAAGCCTTTCCAAACAATGCAGAAATTTATTTCCTCTGGAAATTCAAAGTCATGGACTATTCTGAGTCAAATAAGGAGGTTGGAGGTGATAAATAGTGTACTGCTTACATATCCTTTATACAAAATGCTCTACAGCCATTTTTATGATTCTGTACAATGAACCTTTGGGTAAAGATCAGTGACTTGAAGACATTAAGATGTGCCCCAAGAAAGCTATTGTGAATTAGCATCACAATGTTCTAGCAGGGGAGTCATGACCTCCCTATGTCTTGGGCATTCCTTGAGATGAACAACTTGTAGGAGGCTTTCTTTTCCATGCATTGACTGGTTAGATCTTTGGTTTCAATCACATTAAAAAGCTAGACGCAGCATCCTTAGACTTCCTCTTGAGTCAGTGGTCAGCAGTTAGCTTGGACTTTATATCTTAATGACATTAGCCTACTTTTTCCTATAGTGAAAATTCAGAATTTTAAGTTTCTATATTTGGGAAGATTATAATATAATTACATCAAGTCCCCTTTCATTTCCTTCCTCCAAACCAAGCATACACCTCACTCCACTATTTCACATTCATGTCTTCTTTTACTTTCATTGTTGTTGCATACACATATTTCTAAATACATAAATTCAGACTACTTAGTCTGAGTAATGTTATTTATATAATTGTTTTAGGGCTATGATTTGGTGTTGAATATCCAATTGGTGTTCTCTTCCCTGTAGGAGACCATTTTTCCCCATCTCAGAATTGCCAAAGAATTTTTTTTTCTTAGTATTGGAAGGCAGTGTTTGTGAACCGAGTCACTCTTTGACAATTGTTAAATTCCCGTATTTATTTTAATAACTTTCTTTTCATAAATATTTGAAAACTATGTTCTTCACACAGGACAGTTCTTTTTGCTTTGTAGCAGTTGTCTGGAAACAGACTTGACACCCCAGGATTGAGGACCATGCCAGATGTGTTCTAAAATGTGTATAGCTAAAGATCAAGTGTAAATCTCTAAAGAAACCCATGAAATACTGTTTAAGAAATAAGAAGACCTCATTGTAAAATAGACTTAGAGACCAGCATGGCCCATCTTTTCTTTTGAGAAGTTATAGCACAAATATCAATTTCTCATAAGTGGTTTTGTGACTAAGTTATAGTGTTAGTTAAAATGAAGGAAGTGTTTAGCAGATATGTATTACAAGAAATTCCTAAAGTAGTTGAGGGAGGGGAAGCGGATCAAGTTGGCTGAAGAGAACTGAGAAGTACCGTGGCTTAATTAAAAAAATGGAAAATCAGTGGATACCTGACAGAGCAAAGAAAGACATTCAGAAAGTCTGAACTCAGACTCAAGCTAAAGGTAAGCTGTTCAAAGGTCCTGGAAAATGTGAGTTTCACTATGGCATAGGAACAATTATTTGATTTTTTTTAAAGTGAAAATGATATCCGTACCAACAACCTTTGTGGTAGATGACTAAATATTTTAAAAGAATTATTAAACAAAGTTTAAAAATAGAGAGGACTTAAATACTTTAGTATCTTGCTCTGTTTTTGTATAGCACTACAAACCATTTTCATATGTTATATATTTTTTGTTATTGTTTAGTACTATAAACCATTTTAGTGAGTCATTTTTGCTTTGTAATAAATCATTTTACTAAGCTATTTTAAAAATTTATTCTGTCATATATTACATTCAGATCATGGCATCCCTGTCCCCTTTTCTTCTCTCCTCCCACTCCCTCTCCTCTCCTATAAATCTACTCTTCAGAAATGAGCAGACCTCCCACAGATATCAAAGGCATAACAAGTTACAGTGAGACTAGGCAAGGTGGAGACCAAGTAACCTAATAGGAGTAAAGGAGTTCTTAAAAAAAAAGACTCTAGGCAGCCTCTGCTCCCACTGTTGGGAATCCCACAAGATTTTATATATATATATATATATATATATATATATATATATGTATACATATATATGTATATATATATATAGCTTCCAATTTTCTTTGATTATGTCACTTATATGTGTATATATATATAAAACACTTAACTTTTAAGTATTCATAAAATATATATATCACAAGTAATATAAATTTATAATTAGAAATATATAAGAAATAATTTGAGAATATATGTACATATAAATGTATGTAAAACATTCTCATTAACTATAGAAATGCATATTGCATAATAGAAAATACACCTTCAAAGGATAAATCTATATTGTACAAAGGTAGAGTTCCAGTTAAAAATGACTAATAGAAAAATACAAAATAAATAAAAGTAAACACAAGTGTTGGTTAAAGTATAGGAAAGGGATCCTTTCAAACTGCTGATGGGAAAATAAATTAGTTTAGCCATTACAATAAAATTTACCAAGGTCCCTTTCAAACAAAAGATAGCCTCGTGGTTAACATATAGTTCAGAAATTTCATTGCTACCTGTTTATCAAAAGAAGTGAAATCAGTAGGTAGAAGAGATAAGTGGGCTGTGGTGGTTATTTCAGCACTATTCATAATAACCAAGGAACATAATCATTTAGAGTGTTCATTAATAGGATAAAAGAGTAAAGAAAATGGGATGTATAGTATGCAAAATGCTAAACATGTAGGATTAAGGAAGAAGGAAATAATGTCATGTGAGTCATGTGACTAACATGACTTTTACTAACAGTTAACATCATGTTAAATGAAATAAGCCACGCACAGAAACACACACACACACACATGATTCCAACACATGTGGAAGTTTCATGAACGCAGAGACCAGGAAAATTGTTTTGAGAGACTACAGATAGGATGAGTACTGGAATATGAAGAGATACTAATCAACAGCTACAAACGAGCTACAGTTACGAGCAAGTTCTGCTCTGCCGCTTCCCAGGAACTAAACTGAATGGTACAGTGTATGTTTCACATAATCTAGAAGAAAGGAGCTGCATGCCCTAACCACAAATGAATGTAAATATTTGAGGTGATAAATAGTTAATTAACCTGATTTGTTCAGTATAAATCCACACATAAATTCAAACATCATATTGCATACTTCATATAACCACTAGGTGCTAATTGTAAAATTTATAATTTAAAAAGTGCAAAAATAAAGCTACATACTAGATCACTTTCATTGTTATATATACATATGCAGTGTTAGTAATATACATTTACCTTTAGAAAAACCAACTAATGGAACAAAAAGTTAAGTTGAAAATCAATACTTCAAATATGAAAGCAAATACATGTGCAAATATCATAGCCAATCATAGAAATGCAAATTAGAACACAGATTAAATATTATCTTTCACATAATGTATTATGTTATAATGTAATAATATTCAGGCAAGGTCCTAAGTAGGAGTTTACATTGCATTACATTTTTCCCCCTTTGACCTTTTTGTTAAAGTTCACTTTATATCCTCTCCCTCCACTCCTCCCAGTCCTTCCTTCTCATCTCTCCTCCTCCCCATTTTCCTATTCTCGGAAAAGAGAGAACCTCCCATAGATATCAATCCGCCTCGCAGTAGAAAGAGGTGCGTCTTCTGGTGTGGCCAGGCAAGGCAGCCCAGTTTCAGGGCAGGGATCCAAAGGCAGGCGACAGAGTCAGACGGCCCCTGCTCCCTCAGTTCGGAGTCTGACATGAAGACCAAGATGCACAACTGTTCTGCATGTGAAGAGAGCCTGGGTCCCTTCCGTGCATGCTTTCTGTTTGGTGGTGCAGTCTCTGTGAGCCTCTATGGGCACAGGTTCATGGATTCTTTATGTTTTCTTGTGGTGTTCTTTACCTCTCCAGCTCCTTCAGTCCCCCAGTCCCCCACCTCTTCAATAGGATTGCCCAAGCTCTGCCTAATGTTTGGCAGCATTTCTTTTGTATTTATTTTAATGAGTATATAATTCTACCCTTTCCCCCTTCTCTTCCTCCTCCAACCCCTCCCATATCCTTCTCCCTTGTATAAATACAAAATTTCTGACCTCTAAAATAATTTAACAAAGTTTACCAATAGGTCATGACATTTTCTAACTTGTGATTTAGACTTCCTCTTTTTCTTAGCTTTCTTCATTAAATCATTAGTTATGAGACAACAACATCCTTGGGTTATGATAGCCTAGAATCTGGGAGTTCCAGAGATAATAAGCCTTGTAGTTAGAAATTAGATCTCAACTAATGGGAAATAAATTACTGTTATGCCTTTTTACTTTTTGATATAAACATGCCAATAGTGCTCTTACATGAGAAAATTTGCATGGCACTTTCTTGTAAATGTGTTAAAACTATGGATTAGGAGACTTTAATGAAATTTTTTCCTCTGTGTTGATGCTATTTTATTTTCAATATAATAAATTGAATTCTAGTACGTTTAAAATCTAGTACTTTTAAAAGAATAATCCCCAAAGACAGTTTGCTTACAAGAGACATATGTAAGCTTGGAGACAGAGATTGAAAATGAAGTGCTGAAATATTTGTTCCATGCAAATGGCAGATCCAGTCTATCATAAGAACACACCTCTGTTTAAAATCTCTGACATACCTATGTTTGGTTCTCTAGACAGGCTTACTGTTTCACTAATGTTAATTACTATCACGGAGTTTTTATTAGGAAGAATAGACAATGATGTGTACAAAATGGAAATTAATTCAACTCAGAGTTTAAAATGAAGCCAGTATCTCTCTTCTTAATTATCAAACTAATTGAGATATGTATATTAAGATTTGCAAGTGAAATCATAATGGTCATTCAAGTAGACCACATGGAGCTTAATTGCCTCAGAGAAATCAATAAATTGAGATATTAAAAGAACATGTCACCATATCATATCCTTTGTGCCATTCAAGACACCACCAGGTAATGCATAATCATTTTAATGAGGCTAATATAAAGCTTTCATTAATTTGGCAATATATTTTATCCGTTGGAAAAATGCTTGAGATTAAGTTGAGAGAAGATAGATTTCAGTTCGTATTTGTTCTGACATCACAAGAACCTCTGCCTTTGTGAGCAGCGAGACAATGGGTGAAAGAAGAGTGATCAATAAGAGAAGCCCTGGGTGCAGTTAGCTGTCCGTCTGTTTCTCCCTCAGTTCTGTTCTCAGTCCTTTAGATAAGCCGGTCTCCGAAGCTATGTGCCTACTTATTAAAGCCATCATACCTTAGGACGGACCGGACGCTGCCATTTGAATGGAATAAATATTTCAGGATTTCATGTTCAATCTCTGTATTCCCTAAGGTTAAATATGCCTTTTGTAAGCAGACTGCCATTGGGGATTGTTCTTATTTTACCCCATAACTGTGTAGCCACTGTGTCTTTTGATTGAATAGTTTAATCTCTTTATGTTTAAAGTTATTATCAGTATGTAAGGGTTTACTGTTATTACTTTCTTAATTATTTACTGGTGTTTTTATGGTATCCTACAGGTCAATTGAATTTCATCAGAGTGGCAGATCTTCTTGATGTATGCTGAATTTTGTGTGCTGGCGTTTTGTAGTGGGGTTCTGCATGTATGTTCATTGGGTATATCTTCCTGCAGTTTAGGTTTGGTGTCTTTATCTTGTAGGTATGACGATAATGCTAGTATAGTAAATTATTTTGAAAATGTTCCTTTATCTTCAACAGGAATAGAAAGGCTTAAAAAGAACTTGTATTATTTCTTACAATATTTGGACAAATCAGGAGTGAAGTCATTAGATACTATTTTTCTTTGTTGTGAGATTTTGATCAACAGAGTTAATCTTATTTATTATTGTATATTCAGACTTCTTGGTTTTTTCATAATTCATTCATTTGGTATGCTGCCAGATTATAGTAATTTATTTTTTCAAGTTTTTCTAATTATCAAAGCAAAATAATTCTCAATCTACACCCAGCATTTGTAGTTCTTTGAAATTCACTTTTGTATTTCTTCTTTATTTTCTAATTTTGATCATTTGAGACTCCCCCCTTTTTAATTGTTTATTACAATGCTTTTGAAAATTTTGGCATTTAGAAATCTTGCATATTTAGTCATTTAGTCATTCTTTGAGAATTTTATACATGTATTTTGATTAAACCAACCCCTCCTCACTTTTCCCTTCCCCTCAGACTTCATATAGTTTATATAGACCACTAAATCCAGTCTGGCTTGTCCCTGTGTGGTTATATATAGGTCATATCTACTGGATCATAGACAACCTACCATAAGCCACTTTCTTAAAGAAAGCTGACTCTTCAAATTTCAGCAGCCTGAAGCTGCCAAAGCTCCTCAGTGCCCAATCTGTCATTGCGAGGGTTGTGACAAGCTCAATTTATTTTTTTGTAGATCTTGTGAGTGCAACAACTACAGTTGCTGTGAATTCATGGGTGCCATGACTCTGTCAGATTCAGAAGATACTATTTTGAAGCAGTTCTCTTCAACTTTAGCTCCTACGATCTTTCCACTACCACTTCTGCAATCTTCTCCAAGTCCCAGGAAAAGAAAGGGGTTGTGATAGATGTTATGTTTAGCATTAGGCACTCCACAGCTGCTCATTCTCTGCACCATCTGTAAACAAACTTCTCTGATGAGGGATGAAAGTTGCACCGGACTGTGTGTTTAAGGGGTAGTTTTCAAAGGTCATTTTGATGCTGTGGTTGTTCAGAAAATTAGAAGTTGTAGGTATGGTACCAGTTTGCATTTCTTGCGACCTATGAGCATGGAACAAATATATAAAGCAAGACACTAATCAATAAAGCAGAAGGAAACCAGTAGTGCCCAATGAATCCTTTGACCTTTGATTGTAAATTTAATAGGATGTAGGATCACCTAGGAGACAAACCTCTGGGGCACACTTCTGAGGGGTTGTCTAGAATAGGCTAAACTCTACATATACATGTGAGACATTATCCACGTTAGGTTACTCTTAGAACATGACTGTGAGGAGTTATGTAGACTAGCCTCTAAACTCACCTGTGAAAGATTAACTCTCTTAGTCTAGCCTCTGGGCATACTTGTGAGGGATTATGTAGATTGGAGTAACCTCTGGGTATGCCAGTGAGAGATCACCTTCCTAGAGCTCACTTTAATTGTGGGTGGCACCATTACATTGGTTAGGCCTGCACTGGCACTCTTCTCCCTGTGCTTTGGACTGTGGATGATATGTAATCAGCTGCTTAAAACTATCATTGCCCTGATTTTAATTACTGTGGTGATAAACTATGAGTCAAAAAGAAACGTTTTTCTACGTCAACTTGTTTTTGTCAGATGTTTCTTTGCATGAACAAGACAACTAAAATACTTTAGTATTACATACAAGTAAACTATTAAGTTGTTTCTAAATGAACTGATTTTCTTTCCTATCTAATTGCTTGATAAAGATGTTTTTAGACAAAAAATTTATACTCAGTGCTACATCTGAATTGTGACAAGGAATATGCTATGATCTGAATACTATTACAGACCAGAAATAGTTTTGAGATAAAGACAGAAATACTATACAATTTCTGCACAACAGAGGCAAATTATGTGAAGCATTACAATAATTCAAATTTTATCTTTGTCAATTGGGATTAAGCTGTGTTGTCAATAGCAGTCAGAGGTGTCAGCCATAGAGTACTAAATACATGAAGCAGCAGAGTCAGCACAGTCTGCTAGTGAGTGGGTCAGTAGATGATTAGGCCTTGTAACACCATTTATAACCTTAATTTTGAGATCTTCATTATGGATGTTCTCCTGACTGTAGACATACTTCACGCTTCTCTTATTTAAGTTTCTATGAACATAAGAAAGCAATTATGCATTATACCTATCTAGTAAAAGCTGAAAATATAGATTCTATGATCATACTGAAAGAAAAAAAGATAGTCCAGCATGTTACTACCCAGAAAATATAAAATTTTCTCAGGTTTTCAAGATGTATTTGCTTGAATAGTATATAATATCCTGGAAGCCAGTTGTACATGGTCCTTGATACCTGGCTTTTAAAATTTTCCATTTTGAATTATCATACACATTTTAATAGCTGTGTAATCTTACCTCTACAGAAAAAGTAAAAATTAAAAGTAATAGCTTATTTTATTTTGCAACTATGCAAAGTACAATTATATTATTTTTAATTCAACAGTACTGGAAGTAGATACAGATAATTATTCACTGTATTTTACTAATGAGGAAACACAGGCTCTAAAATATTAAGTGGCAACTTGACTTAAATATAAACATGGCTGAGTACTAGTTGAAGTTAAAGAACAGAATGTAGTCTTTAATGATGACTGGAATAAAGTAAAGGGTGTGAACTGAACTCAGGTTTTGCTTACACAGAAACCAGAAAGAAAGGAGGGTAGATGAAGGCTCTGCAGATACAGGGAAATGAAATATTGCAAAAGATAAGCCAGTATGAATGAAATTAGACCAGTTGTGTGTCCTAGCTGGTAAATATCAAAGGGAGACAGGGAAACAGAGGTCCTGTCGTCAGGTGTTGGCTGGAAGCTGCAGTAACTTTTGGCAATCTTGAGTTTTATCGGGCAGGTCCTCTAAGGAAGAGCAAGGTGGCCATCTTCGGGATCTGGCATTCAGTTTTTAGAAATAGTGATGGTGGCTTTTCAGGTCATTATAAATGAAGAGGGCTCAGAAAAGGCAGCCTAGAGAAAAGCAGAAAGTCTGCATTGCCTGTGACAGAGCCACTTTTAAAAGAGTATGAAGGCATTGTTTTAAAATACACTTGAAGAGTCCACAGTGTTACTGATGAATGATCTCCAAGCCTCACATCACAAATATTATTTGTAAAATCTTTGTATGTGTCTTCGGAGATAATCAATCTTTTCCCAAAGAGAATTAGGGTTAGGTAATTGAGAACACACAAAAATGATGGCTTACAGCGAGCATATTTGATGATCAGCTCTTTATAATCAAGGAAGACTTTGGTGACATTCACTGAGTCCTTAGGAAAGGCATATGCTGTCGAGCTCATTGAGGCTCTGGAACCGAGGGTGAGTGAGAATGTGGCTCTGCTTTCTATCCTTGCTTCTCTGCCAGAAACATTCCTAATTGGTGTTTGTAAACCACTTTGTGATCTCCTACGATTTATTTGCATGTATATACGCATATATGGAACTTTTTTGTTGAGGTATTTTTTTGTGTTTTCATTTTACAGAAAATGGAGATAATTCTAAGTTCAAGAAGAAACCTGCATTGTGGTGCTGTTATGGATATTGCAGATACTGCAGGCATTTGACGAAAGGATTGTTAGGAGAGTTGCAAAATACTAGAATACACTAGCTATTCTTTCATGCAAAAAGAAGATTTTAATACTGCAAACATCTACTCGTTTTAAATATTTAAGATTTCTTCAAGCATGTTGGCTAACTTCCTTTAAGATGTTGGTAACTGGACACTATCAGTTGTATAACTCAACATGTATGTATAACTCAACAGTGTACAGCATCCTGAATGACCTACAGAGCAAATGAGTGCTTATTATGATGGTTACTTTGTGCTTATTGTCCAATTGATTAAACTTTTCTAAAAGTTATTAATATTTTGAATCACTTTAGTATTTTGTCCTATTCACAAAAGTATAAAACCATTAATTTTCTTCTAAGTTCGGTTGGATTAGAAAAATTCATTTGCTTCTTGGAAGGTTTAAGATTGAGGACTCATATTGCACATAAAAAATTAATCTTTGGTCCATTATAATTTGCAGCCTTGTTAATAATATATTAGATGGGTTTATTTCATAGATCTGGATGTATAGATGGCCACACTTTGGGACACTCTGGTCAGATGTGATTCTGAGCTCATTCTCAGGCCAAGTCAAATCTAATGCTTATTGGTTTAATGCTCTAAGAAATATGACTTAGTTCATAAAGAGGATTTTTCAACATGTACTTACACAAACGTGCATTCAGTAAAAGCTGTATTTCTGATATTTATGAAGCTATCTTCCTTTGGTACACAAATGATTAATTCACTATTAAATATTAAGATATGTATAAGTTACAAGGCAATGTTTTTAAACACTATCAAGGTAAAAATACAATGAGCTAAAAACAAAACAAACAAACCAAAACAACAACCAAAAGACTAACAGATTTCTCAGCTACAACTTTCCTAGTGCTTCTATTTTCACAACACAGATATGTTTTCAAGATTTATAAAGTACTTGAATTATTATTATTATTATTATTTTACCCCCTAGTATCCCCATATCTAAAGTATTTCATGTATTTGTATTCTCAGATTTCAAGTGATGTATGGAAAGGTAAACATTCAAATAAAACATAACAAATGATGTAGGCTTATAATGAAATATGAAATTAAAATTTATGGTGAATAATTGGCATATGAACTATTGTATTTTTCCATCAAATTTTTTACAATGTTAACAGCTTAACATGTATATTCCTCTTGCATTTCAAGTTTAAGTAATTTCATAAAGTGTGCTCTAAAAATTTGAAATGAATATAGTGTTCAACTTTTGAAAATAAACTTTTTCTCCATTAGTTTACTGGCTGTTGTGTAGGAAAAGTTCTGTGCTATGAAGATTATTGTATCTTTATAATTATTATCTCAATGAGGTCGGTACTTATAAGCAAGTATTACCAGCCTCCTTTCTTTCTCTGTCTTCTGTAGAGATTATATTCCTCTTTGAAAATGCCTAAGACCACTAAAAACACACTGATCTCATATCAATTAACTATTGTTCATGCCCTCTAATAATTTACCCAAGATATACTTCCTCACAGAGAATAAATTATCATATCTAGTTATCAATTTCAAGCTACTTTTATTTAGAACATCTGTATTCCATTTCTGTGAAATATAAATTTCATCACTCATCAACAATTGCTCCCATGCTAGCATCTTACTAAAGGGTAGAACTTTTCCTGATCATATATGAGATATTACGCAAAATCCTCAGTGCTGCCAACCAAGCAAGCAAGATGAAAGAAAGAAATTTAGCCCCTAAGAATGTGTAATATGCTGGGTATTACGAAGGACCCAGCTATACAATGGTCATTAAAATGCTTAGTTTCTACACTTTAAGTCATTTTTCATCTGAAAAGAATATTGTAAAGTTGCTATTTTCCATCTAGAATAAATTTGAAATGTTAATTCATACACTCTGATCTTTTTGCTTATGGACTTTACAACTAGCCTTGTTTGTAACCAATAGGAGAGTGAAAGGCATCTCTCCCTAGCCTTTGAATATTGGTCCATCTAGATTTCTCCTGTTTTATCCCCCATGAGTTGTTGTTGGTGGTGGTGTTGCTGCTGCTGTTTGTTTGCTTTTTTGGTTTAGTTTTCTTTTGTTTTGTTTTGTGTTGTTGTTTTCTATTCCCACATGCCTAAGATTAAGAAATTCCACTTCCTTGTAACTAACTTTAACCACAGCCAGGTGTTACAGGTGAAGTCAGGCAGGTTCCTAAGGTGGAGTTTTTCAATGATTCTGATTCTCTTTTCTTAATTTTTTTCTATTCATTGATTTGTGCATATGTGTACAGGCATATATGTGCCATTGCAGACATGCAAATGGCGAGTACAACTTTCAGGTCTTCCATCCTTTTGTGACATAGATCTTAATAATTAAACCCAGGTTGTCATGCTTGGTGGCTAGCGCCTTTTTCCACTGAGCTGTCGTGCTGTCATTGTGACTCTTAATAACACAAGGGGTGTAAAACCAACAACATATATTAGTCTTCATCTTCCAGTGAACTTTGCCTAAAATTTACCTTACAGAAACATGGATGTGCTTTTGATTTTCCAACACACACACATTTGATACATTTAGCACATGGAGTCATGCCATTTCCGATAAGCAGAGTATTCACTTTCCACTTTGTAGACTTAAACCCCCAGGCCAGTTATACCTTAGGGAATATTAGGATAAAATCAAGATTTGATTTACTTCCATATCCATTGTTCCACTATGATTTTTATTATTCCCTCCCATTGTGTGTCAACGTTACACAAGATACTTAAGTCTTTAAAAACTTAAGCCCCTACTGCAGTACTTGCTACATAGTAGTGACCCCTTTTGGATTCCTGGTAGCCCATTGAAACATGATTCATGTTTATATCCTCAATGTCTACATACTATACCAGATGCTCATGATAAATGTGGGTGGGGTAGACAGAAATTAGTATATTCAGCTAAATTCATCCTCAGTGAATTCTATTTACTTAGTAATGACATCAGAATTTCTTGTGTATATGCTATATATTTTCAGAACTCCACTATAGAGAGGTTGTCTTTGGAAAACTGAGTTAGATGTGCTAGCCTATGAAACTTTTCCTATGATCTAATGTGCCTCCTTTCTACAGACAAAGGCTTTTGGTTTTCAAATACTGCCCATTCATAGTCCTATATCAATCATATAGTTTATTCTTTCTCTGAGTATAGATGATGAAGCCATCTAACAGGAAGTGG
This sequence comes from Apodemus agrarius, assembly GCA_964023405.1. Classification (NCBI taxonomy): domain Eukaryota; kingdom Metazoa; phylum Chordata; class Mammalia; order Rodentia; family Muridae; genus Apodemus; species Apodemus agrarius. Next base: position 84,800,797 of record OZ030011.1, read on the forward strand.
ATCCCCTTATAGATTGATTTTAGTCTCAAGTGCCACCCTAGAGAGAGAAGCTCAACAAGATGGTAAGCCTTTATTTGCTAAAGGATCAGAGAGGTACAGCCTCTTGGGGAAGAATGACAACCAGTTAGCTCACTTCAGTTATTTCATTCAAAAATTATATAAGGTTAATTGGGGCTTGGAAAGAATCGATCTACTGAAGTTATCTTGCCCTTTGCTGGTCATGAGATTAGACAAATCTTAGTCTTTTTGACCATAACTAGTGATTACCAAAAGTAGGAACTCCAGGTTTACCAGGAGTGTCTTAGGACTAAGATTATCTGTAGCCATAAGCTCTCATGTAGCACCAAATTCAGACCTTCCATAGAGAAAACAATTCTTCAAGGTTCAGTCTCATAACAATTTTTAGTCTCTACTTTTTGACCCAAATATAGTGAAGGCTTTGAGGGCCATTTACTCAAAACCAGCCACAACATCTTTAATATACACTTAATTTAAAGCCAGACATAAAGGCTTTACTATAAACACCACTGTATCAGCCTCTCAATAACTCTAACTTGCTACAAATCTTCCTATATTCAGAACTCTCTTCCCAGGAAGAGTCAATTCCTGTTACCTCCTTCAGCTTGCTCTGTAGTCTCAGCTTTGACTAGTTGAATGAACAGTTTTTCCAAGCATTTTTCCCAACAGAATTAATAGAAACAGTGAACCTTTTGTATTGATATCATTGTTTTGTAAGACAATAGGAATATTTAATTTCATGTATTTGACAAATGTAAATGACATTTTAGACATGCAGAGTTATTATGACAAATTTGTCTCTATTGCCTAAGGCATATAATAAATCCATTAAGAGCCTTGTGACATTTTATAACCAAATGTAAGGCTAACTATTCTTTCCTCTTCTACTGACTCTACAAATTAATACTTTTATAAAATATGAATATACATATATAAATATTAATTCATATTGCTTTGTGTAGGTATAGTCTAGTATGTATGAAGAGGCTTCAAAACTTATTAAATTCAAATTAAGGAAAAAACTTACTAATCTTTAGCTACAGATTAAAACAAATAAACTAAGCAACTAACAAATCACTCTTCTGGTTTTGTTTTGTTTTGTTTTTACCATTTAGCCTAAGACAGGGATTTCTCTGTGAGGACACTTCAATGGATAAGTTCTGGCTCAGAACTCACTCAGAGTTACACTCTGAACTGGATCAGAATGCACAGAAGTTACACTCTAGTGTGGAAGAGAGTATATGTGTAAGTGTATACACTTAAAACTAAACACCAGAGAAAGTGCCAAGTAGTATAAAGAAGAGTATTTTAGGTGAAAGAAGGGAAGCTAGACTAGGACGTGGTGAATGCTCTCTTTGAACACTTGGCATTTGAGCAGAGATATACATGATGATGAAATAGCCACCAACAGACAGATAACTGTGAAAAACAAACCTAGACAGAGACAATGACAACTGGAAATCTTCATATGAAGAAAGATACTTGGTCTAACGAAGGAAAAGGAGTCCAGAGTTGCTATCACAGTGCTCTGAAGGGGAAGAATTAGTAATAAAACCACAGGGAGAGAAAGCATAGTGGATATCCTTATCCTTATCCTTTCATGAGAAAGAGTTCAAAATTTATTTAAGTTAAATGAGACACAATTAGAGTGTTGGGATATGGACAGTGTTTTAAGAGGTGACACTGGGATACTCAGAAGGCAAAGCAGGGAGGGGAAGCTCAGAGAGGTGGCCATAATAAACCTTTGGGCCATGACATATGTGATAAGAACTAATACTGCTTTTTTGAAAACATAGCGCAGGACATTATGATAGATGTCTTGTAGGGTGTGTGGAAATGAAATTGGATCACTCCGCAGTGTTGTTCATAACAGTGGGACAAGCCTGGGTCAAGGGAAGAAGGCAAGTCTGAGATTCTGTCTGGGGCTTGGTAAATGCCTATCACTATCCCATATGCAGAGTGTTTATAGGATGACATAAAAAGAAGCTTTTGATCTCAACAACGTCTCTCACAAACAACTGCATATTAAACAGAGTTTGGGGGGTGTCCTTTTTTATCATCTATTTGGACAAATGTTAATGGAGCTTTTATAAATTTTCTAGTCATTTTCAGATTTAAAAAAGTTTGTCAATTACTCCTTATGCATCTACACACAATCTCAGATTAATAACAATTATCCTCTCCCCCCCCACCCCAAATTTACAACCACTTGCTCTCAAGCATTCACTCAGCAGCTGGTAAACATTTATTTTCTGTTTTTACCCTTGTTCATACCTTCCAGTCATGAACTAATTATGCCTTGCAAGTCTTTGAATGTATTGTTTTTAGCACGTCTTCCCACTCTTAAATATTGTTTTCTAGAGGACTAAGGAAACACAGACCTTCTGGTCCCTGGCACTTTACCATTTTTAATGCTTACCTTTTTATTCCTTTATAATTTCATACATGAACATGAAGAATATTGGTCATTTTTAACACTCATTACCCTCTCTCTTACCTTTTCTCTATTAAAACTCTTCTTTTTCCCAAGTCTTTGATTTATTTTGACCCATGGAGTATAATTGTTGTCACTTCCATGAACATAGGTAGGGGATTATCTAGTGCAACACAACAATTTATCAATGGATCATACTGATTACTTCACCCCTTTAAAGTTCTATGAGATTAAGGTAGGAGAGTCCCAGCCTGAGTGGAAGTTAGAATGAATAATATCCCTCATAATCCCATGTATTTGTGTACTTTGTCGCCAATTAATGGTGCTATTTGGAAAGGCTGTGGAACATTCTGGAAGTAGTACATGGCTCAAGGTTAGCTTTGAGGGTTTATAGCCTCATCTCACTCTCAGCTCATGGCCTCTGCTACCTATGTGCAGTTGAGAGATTGATATTTGAGCTCTCTGCATGTTTCAGTGTCCTCCTGCAGTCATCTGTTCCTCACCATTATGGTTATCTATCTCCCTAGAATCTTAAGGCAAAATAAACTATTTCTTCTATAAGTTGATTTTCGTCAGGGTATCTTTATCAAAACAACACACAAATACATAGTACAGCCTATATTATTGTTTATACATGATCATCTGGATAATGGGGAGGAGTTAATGAGTGTTCAATAATAATATCATTGAGTCATAGTTTAGCATCCTGTTATACCTGATAAATCCTCAGGCTACATATGGGAACAGACACAAAAAGAGAATTGGGGTGAACTCCATTTATTCCTAACTGCTTCACATTGTGTCATGATGACAGGCCTTTCTGGTACCTACTGGTGTCACCTTACCAAGATACACAAGCAACTAGATGGAAAGCACTGTGTTGACTTTCAAGAGGAGTGGATGCATTCTACGTTTACCATTTCTCAACGCCATAGCTAGGGGCAGACAAGTGTTTCTGTTCATTTTAGTTCTGGGGCAAAAAGCTTGAATTATTTAAAAAATGCCTAAATCACACATGGTTATGGATATGGAAATATTTTATAATACTCTAAAGTTTACTCAAATAGAAACAAACAAAATACTATGATGCTTTTCACAACACAACCAGAGGCAAAAAGTAGTGTCCCCCTTTTTTATCCTACAGATCACTATGCATCATAAAGAATTTTGGTTAGTTTCTGCCAACACTAGACTGGCAAAATAGCTAAAAATCAGTTCATTATGCAGTCCTCAAGTTAGTACCTTTATTTTCAATTTCATGTCACATCGGGGCCATGCTATCAACAGTCATTACAAGACTTCAAATAAGATATTTAAGCCAATAAATTATTGTTTTCAATCTTATTTCTTTTTAAATTTACAACAGATAACAAAAGTATCCCTTCCACTCCAAGAGCAGACCTAATTAATGTTTAGCTGCTTGATGCTATTTGGAACTTTTCAAATTCCACAAATTAATTAATAGACGATAATCAGTTTGGTATTCATTTAATGAATGGATAACTGTAAATTACCATGTAAAAGTATGCATATCTTTACAGATCTAGTGAAGCAATATTTGCTTCTAGAAATTTTAAGGATGACATTTATTATATATCTTTGGCTAATATGCCCATTTCCCCCAAGACTCCTATGGCAAAAAAATACTGGCATGAAAGTTTTAAATTAAGACCATTTCCTTATCTTTAATGATCGTTTGTAAATATTTAGATTTATGTATTCACTTAACATTTTGTAGTCTGCTTAGCCGCAGTTTGACATAGATTAGCATGACTAATATATGAAAAGGTCAGATTTCCATATAGTAGAATAGACTGACCCAGTGTTCTAGCCTGTTTCATGTCTTATGATAATATTCTAGTCACCAATTAATAATATTTAGATTATTTGTTGAGTTCATGAACTCCCTTTTATAACAAAATCTATCATATTCACGGTTTTGAGGGATTGATTTGAACTGGAACTGAAAGTCTGCTCCTTAAGGATCAGCTTTCATATTCTCTGAATTTGCTTAGCTAGTTGCCAAGGGAGAAATACAGTCAATCGTTCTGTCTAAGTACAAAGCCTGTAAATCAAAATAAGGACTGCCAGGGCAGAAAACCGCCAACCTGGAAGTGTTAATAGTGGCACTTATATCTTAGTAGTGACTGATAACTTTCTAATTGGTCTTAGGGCCCACTCAACAGAAGTAAATCTGTACCCAGTACTATCTGGCTACTATCCCTTCCTGAAAGATTGTAGAACCTTCTATTATCTGTTTCCTAAGCAAATATAATTTCTTATTGTATTCTAAATACATATCCTTGTACCCACAGATAAAGTTAGATCTCACTCCTGGTATAGGGAGATTCTTTTTGAAACACATAAAAGGAACTACAGAGACTCACAATTTGCTGTGGATGTGGTTTAATGTTGCTTCATTCTGTTAATTTGGTCCCCCAAATTGCATGAGAATCTGCACATCCACATACAAGATTTTTAAGGTCCCTGCTTCCAGTTGGTTTTGACTGGTAAAATAAGGTACTGGTGGCCAATGGCTGGGCAGAGAGACAGAGTTGGGACCTTAGGATTCCATGGCAAAGGACTGAGGAAAGAGAAGGAGAAAGATAGAGCCACTATGCCTGGAAAAGAGTAGATGGCCCATTTGAGAGGTGCTGGACACAGAATATAGCCATCATATAGGTGCTAGGGAATTCAGCTTGAGAAGGCTGCAGGTCTGGATCCAGGGCATCAAAAGTTGAACATAGGTTTTAATAAGTAATAACTTGGAAATATTTCAGGAGAGAGTGTTAGCCACTTGGATGTTTGGAAGTGGGTCCAGACATTAAGCTATTTAAGGCATATTGAAATATAAATGCTGTGTGTGAGTGTGTGTGTGTGTGTGTGTGTGTGTGTGTGTACGTGTGTGTGTGTGTGTGTGTGTGTGTGTGTGTGTGTTATGTAAATAATTAGTGACTATGGGATGACCACACCCAATTGATACAAGTTCAACCAGACTCATAGACTTCAGGCTCATGGAAGATTTTTATGAGCTTGAGAATCAGGATAACTGCCAATAAATGGTGTCTTCAAGGCATGACAGAGGAGGAAGAGATGTAGCCATGAAATCTAAACAAGATGATTGTCTAAACAGGAACTGAATAATGGCTACTTCAGTAGATATACCAATATAGATAGAGGTAATTTCATAAGGTCCTATCTTAAGTAAAGAGTTGCAGGTATTCAATGATTGCTAAGAGAAAGAATAAATTTTCTCCAGGGATGAGTTCCCTGATAGATTAACCAAGCCAGGCAGTCATCCATAACCATATGTACATTAAATGTTTAATGTACTCAGCAGACTGTACACACATACACACAAAACATTAATAACAATGAAGATATTATGAATTTGAGAAAGATTAGCAAGATCATAGGGTGGAACTGGAGAGGGGAAAGGAGGGGTGAAAATGATGAAAATGCAGAAATAATGTTTAAAATTCTCAGAGAAAAACCAAGTATTAACTTGAAAACAAGAAAAACCTATATACCCTTAAACTACTTAGAAACATGGTTTTCTAAGAATATAGATGAAAATTGCAAACTGAGAACCTTGTGCAAGATGATTCTCAAACCTCTGTTTTATCACAACCATTACAAAACCCCTCATTTATCTACATTAACCAATGAGTAGAATGAATTAAGATTATTTTTGTTATAATATATGCAAATGACCTAGTGAAGAACCATGTTTGCTCTTTCAGTCTCTGAGTTCCTAAGAGCTTTGCTCATGTTGATTTAGACAGTCTTTATTTCATGATGTTCTTAACACATTCTTCTGACTCCTTGTCCTTGGAGTTCCCTGAGGTATGAGTGGAGGGATTTGATAGAGACATTCATTTAGAGTTATGTGTTCCAAGATTCTTCCCTCTGTGCACACTGCCTAGCAGTGAGTCTGCATTTGTTTGTCTCTGCTGCAGGGAGATGCATTGCTAATGATCTACAAGTATGGCAGACTATTCTGAGAAGCCTTTTTATTGTTACTCTCTCTTTTTTAAGACCAGTAGTTTTTGTTTTACCCTATATCCCTGTGCTATCTACTTTCTGGTTTTGGGACACAAAGCACTGTCGGGTACGGGTTGCATCTTGTGAACTAGGCCTAGCCATCACTTTAGCTTTATGTGGAAATCCTGAATGTGTGAATAAGTGGGTATCTGATTGCTGTACACTTTTTCTTCTGTTGTTTGGTCTTGTTCAACGTCAATGCAACAGTTCTATTTTATCTTATCATATTTTATTTTGTTATTTTCTCTTAGAAACCTGTTCTTTTCTAATGAGGGACAGAAAGACAGTGGATCTGGACAAAACATTCTTATGGAGGAACTGGGAGAAGCAGAGGAAGGGGAAACTATAACAATGATATTTTGTATAAAATATAATCTGTTCGCATAAACTTGTTTTATTATTTTATTGGGTTTTCATACATCTACTACTCTTCTAATCCTTATTCTACCCAAATCCCTTCCAAGTCCCCAATACTAGGTAAGAGAGAAAGAAAGTTAGCGTGTGAAGAAGACATAGATCTTTATAGGATAATTCCTGCTATTAGGGTGTATAGCAACAGAAATCCTAACTTAAACACTACTATTGTACAAACTTAAATATGCCTTTAATTTTTTAAAGATTTTTCAATGTACCAGGACAATGTGTAGTCATATTCCTTGGGGCAGGTCCAATCTTTGTCTTTAGAATATCTAACAATCCATCAAACCAGCAAATCTAGAAATAGCAAATGCAACAGCAGCAGGGGGTCATCATTGGGGAGCAACTGCTGCCCCAGGCTCTCTTGAAGATCTTACAGTCATCCCCTCTTCAGAATCCCTAGAATTAAACTTTTCACAGCTGTTAAAATCATTCCCCCCTAGAGAATAAGGGAATCACAGTTAATGGCTGTGGACAAGCTAAAACAGCACCGTATCCCATACCTGGGATTAAAACAAAAACATGCATAATAACATAACTGGGTTTTTAAGAAGCCAAAACTCTTACTACAAGAAACTACTTTTAATAAAAGAGATTTTTTTGTTTCTCTAGATAGAGTTTCTCTGTTTAGCCCTAGCTGTCCTGGAACTCACTCTGTAGACCAGGCTGGCCTCGAACTCAGAAGTCCTCCTGCCTCTGCCTCCCAAGTGCCGGGATTAAAGGCGTGCGCCACCACCGCCCAGCAAAAGAGAATTTATTTTTAAAGTTTGATTGCACATTGCTCTGGTACATTGGAAAATCTTAAACATTTCAAAGGCGTATTTAAGTTTGTAGAACAGTGGTGTCTTAGTTAGGGTTTCTCTTGCTATGACCATGAAGAATCTTAGAAAGAAAAACATTTAATTGGGGCTGGTTTACAGTTTCAGAGGTTCAGCTCATTATCTTCATGGTGGCAAACATGGTGGCAAACATGGTGGCATGCAGGCAGATATGTTGCTAGAGGAGCTAGAGCTCTACATCTGCATCTGCAGGCAGCAGAAGACTGTGTCACATTGCCCAGGCCTGAGTTTGAAAGACCTTAAAGCTCACAGTGACACATTTCCTACAGCAAAGCCACACCTCCTAATACTGCCACTTCCTATAGGCCAAATATTCACACACATCAGTCTATGGGGGCCACACCTATTCAAACCATCACAAACAGGGAACAAACAAATATGAGGTATTTTTATAAGCAATTATTTGAGTGTATAATAAAGCTACATGTTTTGTTGTATAATACAAAGAGTTGTAACTCCCAGCTCTTCCCATGACCCCTCTAATGCTCTCAGATTCATGAAATCTTCTTTAATTATTGTTGCTATGCGTGTGTGTGTGTGTGTGTGTGTGTGTAGCTATAAGTGTTGATTAAACATTGCTCTGGTAGATTGGAAAATTTTTATGTATTTATATTTTGAGCTGACCACAGGGTTTGGATATGCTTTCAGGGATATCTTTTCTCAAACATGTAAGAAACAACAGAGTTCACAAATCATAACCATTTTCTTCTTGAAAGTCCATGTCCTCAATTAGCGGAAACCACAGTCTGTGCTATGTACCATATTCTTCCACGTATATGCTTTTCAAATAGTCATTTTTTTTATTGTCCAATTTTCTTTTTTTTTTTTAATTTTATTTTCTATATTCTATGTTTACATTCCAAAGGCTTTCCCCTTTCCCAGTTCCCACCCACCATAGTTCCCATAGTTCCTCTCCCCCCCCCATCTGTTCCCCAATAATTCCCCCTCCCCCCTCGGTTTCTTTACTAAACTGGAAGCAATCTTTACAGGCCCAGGGTCCTCTCCTTTCTTCTTCTTGGGAATCATTTGACTTGCTATTTGTGTCTTGAGTATTTAGGGCTTCTGGGCTCATTAATATCCACTTATCAGTGATTGCATTTCAGGTGCATTCTTTTGTGATTGGGTTAATTCACTCAAGATGATATTTTCCAGGTCTAACCATTTACCTACAAATTGCATGAATTCATTATTTTTAATTGCTGTGTAGTATTCCATTGTATAAATATACCACATTTTCTGTATCCATTCCTCCTTTGAGGGATATTTGGGCTGCTTCCAATTTCTGGCTATTATAAACAAGGCTGCTATAAACATAGTGGAGCATGTGTCCTTATTGCATGCAGGGGAATCCTCTGGGTATATGCCCAGGAGTGGTATGCCAGGGTCCTCTGGAAGTAACATGCCCAATTTTCTGAGGAACCGCCAAACTGATTTCCAGAGCGGTTTTACCATTTTGCAATCCCACCAACAGTGGAGGAGTGTTCCTCTTTCTCCACATCCTCGCCAGCACTTGTTGTCTCTTGAGTTTTTAATCTTAGCCATTCTGACTGGTGTGAGGTGGAATCTCAGGGTTGTTTTGATTTGCATTTTCCTGATGACTAATGATGTTGAACATCTTTTAAGGTGTTTCTCGGCCATCCAAATTTCTTCTGGTGAAAATTCTTTGTTTAGCTCTGTGCCCCATTTTTTGATAGGGTTATTTGGTTCTTTGCGGTCTAACTTCTTGAGTTCTTTGTATATATTGGATATTAGCCCTCTGTCGGATGTGGAGTTGGTGAAGATCTTTTCCCACTTTGTTGGTTGCCGTTTTGTCCTTCTGACAGTGTCCTTTGCTTTGCAGAAACTTTGTAATTTTATGAGGTCCCATTTGTCGATTCTTGATCTTAGAGCATAAGCTATTGGTGTTCTGTTCAGGAACTTTTCCCCTGTGCCCAAGTCCTCCAGGGTCTTCCCAAGTTTCTTTTCTAATAGTTTCAGTGTGTCTGGTTTTATGTGGAGGTCCTTGATCCACTTGGAGATGATCTTAGTGCAAAGAGATAAGATTGGATCAATTCGCATTCTTCTGCATGTTGACTTCCAGTTGAACCAGCACCATTTGTTAAAAAGGCTATCTTTATTCCACCGGATGGTTGTGGCTCCTTTATCAAAGATCAAGTGACCATAAGTCTGTGGGTTAACCTCTGGGTCTTCAATCCTGTTCCATTGATCTGCTTGCCTGTTGCTATACCAATACCATGCAGTTTTTAACACAATTGCTCTGTAGTACTGCTTGAGGTCAGGGATATTGATTCCCCCAGAAGTCCTTTTATTGTTGAGAATAGTTTTAGCTATCCTGGGTTTTTTGTTGCTCCAGATGAATTTGAGAATTGCTCTTTCTAGATCTATGAAGAATTGAGTTGGGATTTTGATGGGGATCGCATTGAATCTGTATATTGCTTTTGGCAAGATGGCCATTTTTACTATATTGATCCTGCCAATCCAGGAGCAAGAAATATTTTTCCATCTTCTGAGGTCTTCTTCGATTTCTTTCTTCAAGGACTTGAAGTTCCTGTTGTACAGATCTTTCACTTGTTTGGTTAGAGTTACGCCAAGATACTTTATGTTGTTTGTGGCTATTGTGAAGGGTGTTATTTCCCTAATTTCTTTCTCTGCCTGCTTGTCCTTTGAGTACAAGAAGGCCACTGACTTGCTTGAGTTAATTTTATAACCTGCCACTTTGCTGAAGTTGTTTATCAGCTGTAGAAGTTCTCTGGTGGAGTTTTTTGGGTCGCTTAGGTAAACTATCATATCGTCTGCGAATAATGATAGTTTCACTTCTTCCTTTCCAATTTGTATCCCTTTGACTTCCTTATGTTGTCTAATTGCTCTTGCTAGAACTTCAAGTACTATATTGAAAAGATATGGAGAGAGAGGGCAGCCTTGAAACTAAACAGGGACACAGCGAAACTAATTGAAACTCTGGACCAATTGGATTTAACAGATATATATAGGACATTTCATCCTAAAGCTAAAGAATATACCTTTTTCTCAGCTCCACATGGGACCTTCTCCAAAATAGACCATATAATTGGTCACAAGACAGATGTCAACAAATACAAGAAGATCGAGCTAATCCCATGCCTTCTATCAGATCACCATGGAGTAAGAGTGGTCTTCAATAACAACAAAAACAACAGAAAGCCCACATACACATGGAAACTGAACAATACTCTACTCAATGACACCTTGGTCAAGGAAGAAATAAAAAAAGAAATCAAAGACTTTTTAGACTTCAATGAAAATGAAGGTACAACCTACCCAAATCTATGGGACACAATGAAAGCAGTGCTAAGAGGAAAACTCATAGCTCTAAGTGCATCCAAAAAGAAACTGGAGAGAGCATATACTAGCAGCTTAATGGCACACCTTAAAGCCCTGGAAGAAAAACAAGTTAATTCACCCAGGAGGAGTAGAAGACAAGAAATCATCAAACTCAGGGCTGAAATCAATCAAATAGAAACAAAGAGAACCATACAAAGAATCAACAAGACCAGGAGCTGGTTCTTTGAGAAAATCAACAAGATAGATAAACCCTTAGCCAGACTAACCAAAGGACACAGAGACAGTATACAAATTAACAAAATTAGAAATGAAAAGGGAGACATAACAACAGAAACTGAGGAAATTCAAAACATCATCAGATCCTACTACAAAGGTCTATACTCAAAACAACTGGAGAACCTGGAGGAAATGGACAATTTCCTAGACAGATATCAAATACCAAAATTAAATCAGCATCAAGTAGATCAGCTAAATAGTCCCATAACCCCTAAAGAAATAGAAGGGGTTATAGAAAGCCTCCCAACCAAAAAAAGTACGGGACCAGATGGTTTTAGTGCAGAATTCTACCAGACCTTCAAAGAAGACTTAACACCAATACTCTCCAAACTATTCCACAAAATAGAGACAGAAGGGACACTGCCCAACTCATTCTTCGAAGCCACAATTACGCTAATACCTAAACCACAAAAAGATCCAACAAAGAAAGAAAACTACAGGCCAATTTCTCTTATGAATATAGATGCAAAAATACTAAATAAAATTCTTGCTAACCGAATCCAAGAGCACATCAAAACGATCATCCACCATGATCAAGTAGGCTTCATCCCAGGGATGCAGGGATGGTTCAATATACGGAAATCCATCAATGTAATCCACTACATAAACAAACTGAAAGAAAAAAACCACATGGTCATCTCATTAGATGCTGAAAAAGCATTCGACAAAATTCAGCATCCTTTCATGCTAAAAGTCTTGGAAAGAGCAGGAATTCAAGGCCCATACCTAAACATAGTAAAAGCAATCTACAGCAAACCAGTAGCCAACATCAAAATAAATGGAGAGAAACTCAAATAGTCATTTTTAAACCAAAAATAATCAAAGGAAACTCTAAAAACCACAGAGCTTACAAGTTTTCCTTATCAATATTTTAAGGAGCTAAAATATTTACTTAAATATATAGGTCTGGGGAAAGGATCACTCTTTAATTTTTATCTTCGAAGCAGAATACCTGTAGCATTCAAAAGACTCTGCAGGCACATACATATCTGTTTAATCTTATATTGAAATATGATGTACTAATGCTAATAAATATTATTAAATGGAAATCAGTGTGGTTTTGAATAGCAGTGGTGACTAACTACCTGAGCCATGCTGTCTGGAGTGCTACCTACCTTGTGCTGATTTTCCTTTAGTATAGCTCTCTGCTTTCACAAAGATATAGACTGAAGCTCCTGTAAAGATCCCAGTTCAGCTGTAAAACATAGAAAGATGAGCATCTTACCAGTGAACTAGAGATGTAGTTCACTGGTAAGATGCCTGCCTACTATAGCATAAGGCCATGATTTTATTCCCCAATAATCCAGAACAAACAATTCACAAATATGAACTGAATCTGTTCTACTTATTTTTACTTTGTACCTCAGTATTTCATTTTCTAAATTTATTACTTAGATTCTCTGTCATATTCTAGCGAGATGCTTAGAGAAGTCATATGAATTTGCTCAGTAAATTAATTAGTCAAAAATCACAGAATTTGCTGAGACCAAACAAACAACAAAACAAAAAATAAGCAAACTCCTCCCAGGCCCCTACACCGAAGGTCTCCATCTTGTGCCCAGGTCACTGGCAGAGAGGTGCAGGTATCCAGATCTAATCGGGGCCTGCCATTGCTTGGGCGGGAAACCGCCAGGCTTGGGCCAGTAGCCAGAGCCGGGGCAGCTCGGCAGAACATCTCCACAGCGTGGAGCTTCTTTTCCCGCCGTTCTCCCAGGCCCCTACAACGACGGTCTCCATCTTGCTGCTAGGTCACTAGTAGAGAGGGCCAGAGATATAGATTTAATTTGTTACTATCATCACTCGGGTATAATTCTGCCAGGTTCTTGCCAGTGGCCAGTGCCTGGGTGGCCCAGCGGGACATCTACACGGCCACCGGGCCTTGTACCAACTCGGTTGGGAACCGACTACTCTGAAGTCCTCTCAGCACTCTCAGCAGTGGTCTCCATCTTGCCACCTGGTCATCAGTAGAGAACCAACAGGCAGGCCCAGCCTCAGGGGAGGTTCAAACACCAGCCAGTGACAACAAGGTCAACTAATGCCAGAGATAACCATATGGCAAAAGGCAAACTTAGGAACATTACGAACAGAAATCAAGGCAGCATGCCAGCATCTGAACCCAGTTCACCGACAATAGGAAGTCCTGGAAACCCCAACACACCAGAAAAAGAAGATTTGGATCTAAAATCACTGGTCAGGATGCTGATAGCTGAACACATAGATAAATCTCTTAATGAAATACAGGAGAAAATGGATCAAAAGGTAGAGGCCCTTACAAGGCAAATGCAAAAACACTTAAAGAAATTCAGGAGAATATGGATCAAAAAATGGAAGCCAATAAGGAGGAAACACAAAAATCACTTAAAGAAATACAAGAGAACGTGGGCCAACAAGTAGAAGTTATAAAAGAGGAAACACAAAAATCCCTTAAAGAATTACATGAAAACACAAACAAGCAAATGAAAGATCTGAGCAACATCATCCAGGATTTAAAAACAGAAGTAGAAACAACTAAGAAATCACAAAGGGAGACAACTTTGGAGATAGAAAACCTTGGGAAGAAATCAGGAGCTATAGATGCAAATATCAACAATAGTATACAAGAGATAGAAGAAAGAATCTCAGATGCCAAAGATACCAAAGGAACCCTTGATTCAACAGTCAAAGAAAATGCTAAATGCAAAAAGCTTGTAACCCAAAACATCTAGGAAATCCAAGACACAATGAGAAGACCAACCTAAGGATTATAGGAAGAGATAAGAGTGAAGATTTACAATTTAAAGGGCCAGGAAATATCTTCTACAAAATTATGGAAGAAAACTTCCCCAAACTAAAGAGAGAGATGCCAATGAATATACAAGAAGCCTACAGAACTCCAAACAGACTGGACCAGAACAGAAATACCTCCCGTCACATAATAATCAAAACCCCAAATGTACTGAACAAAGAAAGAATATTAAGAGCAGTAAGAGAAAAAGACCAAGTAACATATAAAGGAAGACCTATTAGAATTACACCAGACTTCTCACCTGAGACCATGAAAGCTAGCAGATCCTGCTCAGATATCATGCAGACTCTAAGAGAACACAAATTTCAGCCAAAACTACTATATCCAGCAAAACTCTCAATTGCCATAGATGGAGAAACCAAGGTATTCCATGACAAAACCAAATTTGCATGATATCTTTCCACAAACCCAGTCCTACAAAGGATAATAAGGGGAAAACACCAACACAGGGAGGGAAATTACACCCAGGAAGAAGCAAGATAGAAACCTCCTCTCATCAAATACAAAAGAAGATAACCCCTCAAATATAAAAAATAATTTCAAAAATGTCAGAAGGTAATAATTACTATTCCTTAATATCTCTTAACATGAATGAACTCAATTTTTCAATAAAAAGACATAGACTAACAGACTAGATACAGAAACAGGACCCTACATTTTGCTGCATACAGGAAACACACCTCAGAGTCAAAGACAAACACTACCTTAGAATAAAAGGCTGGAAGACAATTTTACAAGCAAATGGTCTCAGGAAACAAGCTGCAGTAGCCACCCTAATATCAGATAAAATTGACTTTTAACCTAAAGTCATCAAAAGAGACCCGGAAGGTCACTTCTTGCTTGTCAAAGGGAAAATCAACCAAGAAGAACTCTCAATACTGAACATCTATGCTCCAAATGCAAGGGACCCTCATTCGTAAAAGAAACTTTACTAAAGCTTAAATCACACAATGCACCTAATACAATAATTATGGATGACTTCAACACTCCACTCTCCTCAATGGACCGATCAGGAAAGCAGAAACTAAATGGGGACACAATGAAACTAATTGAAACTTTGGACCAATTGGAGATATATATATATATATATATATATATATATATATATATATATATATGATATATAACATTTCATCCTAAAGCAAAAGAATATACATTTTTCTCAGCACCGCATGGTACCTTCTCCAAAATTGATCACATAATTGGTCACAGGACAGATGTCAACAAATATAAGAAGATCAAATTACTCCCATGCCTCCTATCAGATCATTATGAAGTAAGAGTGGTCTTCAATAGCAACAAAAATGGCAGAAAGCCTACATACACATGGAAACTGAACAATACTCAATGACACCTTAATCAAAGAAATAAAGAAAGAAATCAAAGACTTTTTCAAATTTAATGAAAATGAAGGTACAACCTACCCAAATCTATGGGACATAATGAAAGCAGTGCTAAGAGGAAAACTCATAGCCCTGAGTGCCTCCAAAAAGAAACTGGAGAGAGCATACACTAGCAGCTTAACAGCACACCTGAAAGCCCTGGAACAAAAAGAAGCTAATTCATCCAGGAGGAGTAGAAGTCAGGAAATCATCAAACTGAGGGTTGAAATCAATCAAGTAGAAACGAAGAAAACCATACAAAGAATCAACAAAACCAAGAGTTGGTTCTTTGAGAAAATCAACAAGATAGATAAACCCTTAGCCAGACTAACCAAAGGTCACAGAGACAGTATCCAAATTAACAGAATTAGAAAAGAAAAGGGGGATATAACAACAGAAACTGAGGGAATTCAAAAATTCATCAGATCCTACTACAAAAGCCTATATTCAACATAACTGGAGAACCTGGAGGAAATGGACACTTTCCTAGACAGATACCAAATACCAAAATTAAATCAGGATCAATTAGATCAGCTAAACTGTCCCATAACCCCAGGAGAAATAGAAGGGGTTATGGAAAGTCTCCCAATCAAAAAAAGTACAAGACCAGATGGTTTTAGTGCAGAATTCTATCAGGCATTCAAAGAAGACCTAACATCAATACTCTTCAAACTATTTCACAAAATAGAAACAGAAGGAACACTGCCCAACTAGTTCTACAAAGCCACAATTATGCTGATACCAAAACCACACAAAGATCCTACAAAGAAAGAGAACTACAGGCCAATTTCCCTTATGAATATTGATGACCAAAACATCATTGTGGGAGAGTACAAGAACAGTAAAGTGGGAGGGGGTGGATGCGGGAGCAGGGGGGAGGGAAAAGGACATGTGGGACCTTTGGGGGTGGGGAACCAGAAAAAGGGAAATGAATTGTAAATATAGAATATATACAATAATAATAATAAAAAAATACTAAATAAAATCCTTGCCAACCGAATCCAAGAGCACATCAAAGCGATCATTCACCTTGATCAAGGCTTCATCCCAGGGATGCAGGGATGGTTCAATATATGGAAATCCATAATCCACTATATAAACAACCTAAAAGAAAAAAAACCACATGGTCATCTCATTAGATGCTGAAAAAGCATTTGACAAAATTCAGCATCCTTTCATGCTAAAAGTCCTGGAAAGAACAGGAATTCAAGGCCCATACCTAAATATAGTAAAAGCAATATACAGCAAACCAGTAGCCAACATCAAAATAAATGGAGAGAAATTTGAAGCAATTTCACTAAAATCAGGGACTAGACAAGGCTGCCCTCTCTATATATATCTATTCAATATAGTACTTGAAGTTCTAACGAGAGCAATTAGACAACATAAGGAAGTCAAAGGGATACAAATTGGAAAGGAAGAAGTCAAACTATCACTATTTGCAGATGACATGATAGAATACTTAAGCCACCCAAAAAACTCCACCAGAGAACTCCTACAGCTGATAAACAACTTCAGCAAAGTAGTTGGTTATAAAATGAACTCAAGTAAATCAGTAGCCTTCCTGTACTCAAAGGACAAGCAAGCTGAGAAAGAAGTTAGGGAAATAACACCCTTCACAATAGCCACAAACAATATAAAGTATCTTGGCGTGACTCTAACCAAGCAAGTGAAAGATCTGTATGACAGGAACTTCAAATCCTTGAAGAAAGAAATCAAAGAAGACTTCAGGAAATAGAGAAATATTTCATGCTCTTGGATTGGCAGGATCAATATAGTAAAAATGGCCATCTTGCCAAAAGCAATCTACAGAATAAATGCAATCCCCATCAAAATCCCAAATCAATTCTTCATAGATCTAGAAAGAGCAATTCTCAAATTCATCTGGAATAACAAAAAACCCAGGATAGCTAAAACTATTCTCAACAATAAAAGGACTTCTGGGGGAATCAATATCCCTGACCTCAAGCAGTACTACAGAGCAATTGTGTTAAAAACTTCATGGTATTGGTACAGCAACAGGCAAGTAGATCGATGGAATAGGATTGAGGACCCAGAAATGAATCCACAGAATTATCGTCACTTGATCTTTAATAAAGGAGCTACAACCATTCAGTGGAAAAAAGATAGCCTTTTCAACAAATGGTGCTGGTTCAACTGGAGGTCAATATGCAGAAGAATGTGACCAACTTTTATCTCCTTGTACAAGATCAACTCCAAGTGGATCAAGGACCTCCACATAAAACCAGACACACTGAACCTAATAGAAAAGAAACTGAGGAAGACTATGGAGGACATGGGCACAGGGTAAAGTTTCTGAACAGAACACCAATAGCTTATGCTCTAAGATCAAGAATTGACAAATGGGACCTCATGAAATTACAAAATTTCTGTAAGGCAAAGGACATGGTCAGAAGGACAAAACAATCATCAACAAATTGGGAAATGATCTTCACCAACCCCATATCTGACAGGGGGCTAATATCCAAAATATACAAGGAACTCAAGAAGTTAGACCCCAAAGAACCAAATAACCCTATCAAAAAATGGAGTACAGAGCTAAACAAAGAACTGTCACCAGGAGAAATTTGGATGGCCGAGAAGCACCTTAAGAGATGTTCAACATCATTAGTCATCCCTGAGATTCCATCTCACACGAGTCAGAATGACTAAGATTAAAAACTCAAGAGACAACAGGTGCTGGCGAGGATGTGGAGAAAGAGGAACACTCCTCCACTGTTGGTAGGACTGCAAGATTGTACAACCGCTCTGGTAATCAGTCTGGCAGTTCCTCAGAAAATTGGGCATGACACTTCCAGAGGACCCTGTCATACCACTCCTGGGCATATACCCAGAGGATTCCCCTGCAAGCAATAAAGACACATGCTCCACTATGTTCATAGCAGCCTTATTTATAATAGCCAGAAGCTGGAAGGAGCCCAGATGTCCCTCAAAGGAAGAATGGATACAGAAAATGTGGTATACTTATACAATGGATTACTACTAAGCAATTAAAAATAATGAATTCATGCAATTTGTAGGCAAATGGTTGGATATGGAAAATATCATCCTAAGTGAGTTAACCCAATCACAAAAGAATACACATGAAATGCAATCACTAATAAGTGGATATTAATGAGCCCAGAAGCTCTGAATACTTAAGGCACAATTAGCAAATCAAAAGATTCTCAAGAAGAAGGAATGAGAGGGCACTGGTCCAGACAAGACTGGTTCTAGTTTTGCAGGAGAGTACCAGAACAGAGAAGGGGTTGGGGAGTGATTGGGGAATGCGTGCGGGGTGGGGGAGGGGGGTATTGGGACACATGGTCAGGGGGGAACTGGGAAAGGGGAAAGCCTTTGGAATGTAAACAAAGAATATAGAAAATAAAATGAAAAAATAAGCAAAGAAATAAAAACCAATATTGTAGAAATTAAAATTCTTGGTTTTAAGATATATCTACAATTGTAATTTCTCAAATTCTGGAACTGTAATTTCTTAAAATTTGTAATTGTAACCTGAACAATACAGTACTGCTATAAAAATAGACATGTAGACCAGTGGAACAAAATCAAAAAGCCAAACATGAACACATGTAACTTCAGGCTACACTTAATATTTGGCAGAGATGCTAAAAAAAATTCTGGAAAAAGAAAAGCATCTTCAGCAAATGGTGCTGGAAAAATTGAACGCTTATATGTAGAACAGGGAAATTAGATCTGTATCTGTCACCTTGCTGAAACAAACCAAAAAAGACAAACAAAATTAACAAAAGTCCTCCAAATGTATCAAAGAACTAATCGTGAAACACTGCAACTCTGAAAATGCTAGAAGAAAACTTAGTAAATAGTATACAAGTATAAAATTAGTTTATAAAAATGATTTTAAGGACTTACTGCATTTGCCCAAGAATAAGACCAACAGTCAAAAAGTGGTCCCCTGTGAAGCTAGTTTCTGCCCAGCAAAAGAATAAAGTGGGTGTAGAGGAAAGCCGGAGAATGGGAGAAAATCATTGTCAGCTATACATCTGACAGAAATATCATTCAGCATATACAAAGAACTCAGAAAATGTAGAGACAAAAGATAAATGATCCATTCGGGAAAATGAACCTGAGTCCTGAATGAGAGTTCTCAAAAGAAGAAAAAAAAAATAGCTAAGAAATAACTTTTTTTTTGAGACAGTTTCTCTGTGTAGCCCTGGCTGTTCTAGAACTCACTTTGTAGACCAGGCTGGCCTCGTACTAAGAAATCCACCTGCCTCTGCTTCCCATGTGCTGAGATTAAAGGCATGTGCCACCACCGCACAGTTAAGAAATATTTTAAAAACAAAACAAAACAAAACAAAACTTCATCATTTCTAGCAACTTGGGAAATGCAAGTCATAAGAACTTCAGTCAGAAGTAAGATCTATGGAATAATCAACAATAAATGATGCATGGGATTTGGGGAAAAGGAATCCCCCACTCACTGTTAGTCTGATTGCAAACTTTTACAACCATGGTGAAAATCAGTGTAGAAAATTCTCAATAAGCTAAAAATTAATCTACTACCACATGATTCTGCTGTACCACTCCTAGCCATATGTCCAAAGGACTGGAAATTATACTCCACAAATACTTATTCTTCCATGTTCATTGTTGCTCCCCTCACAATAGGTAAGGAATGGAAACAACTTAAACGTCCTATTCTGGTAAAAAGACAATGAATATGCAATACATGGACACTAAGGAATTCTATTTCCAGAAAGACAAGCATCACATGTTCTCTCTTACTGGAGGCTATTAGCACAAAATCTTCAGATCTGAGTATGTCATCTGGAACAACTAGAGAAAGCAGGGAAGTAAAATGTTAGCGTTGACAGGATTGAGGAGTTGAAGAAGAATAGAGAAGGAAATAGGAGGATACAAGAAAATTGGTTAGGATATTGAGAATGGGAAAGCTCTTTAGAGGGGAAAAGAGATGTAAATACAGAAGAAGATAGAAAAATGTAGAGGGATTAGCAGAAATCAAGTAATCTGAGCAGGGAACAGGGAAAGGAGAGTCTCTTTGGGAGGTGGGGTATTGGGGAGAAAACCCAGAAGAAGGTGAGAGGAGAACAAGGTAAAAGAGAAGAGTAGCACACAAGTGATTTTGTAGGGAAAATAGGACAATAGAAGGGAATGGAGGTAAATGCAAAAGAAGGTAAGAAGAAAGTAGAGGGGAATGGTGGAATAAAAGTAATCTAATGGGGAAACTGAAATGAGGAGCTCCTTAAGGAAGAACAAGGAGGAGAATAAGGAGATGGTAGTTAGGTAAAATAACAATACAGATGTATAAAAAACACCCACAAAGAATCATACTATTAAGTATTTAGCTTAAAAATAATAACTATATATAACAGTGTATATCAACAAAAATCTAAAAAATCTATAACTCACTTAATGTAATACACACACACACACACACACACACACACACACACACACACATATATATATATATATATATATATATATATTTACATATATATGCTTTCTCAGTTTTATTAAATTTTCTAATCTGGGCTTTTTCCAATAAGCAAAGATCACCTAACAAAACACCCAATACCATACATGAGAAGCCCTCCCTCTTCTGAGTTGTTGGCCAGGACTGTCTATGATACTTTCAAAATATACAGTCTATAGCTGTTACACTTGGTAACTTCTTAGAGATGGAAGGTAAGTCTCTATTGTTGAAGATACTATACACTTCAAGAATAGAATTAGAACTTAACTGAATGTCCCTTCTCTAAGGATTTTTATGATACCAGAATGCACCATGCAAGCTTCTAAAGGGGACATGTCCCAACCAGATATGAAGCTTATGAACTATATCAATGACCAGTATGTCATGGTAACCTTTTAGGTACAATAGTGGCACATACATCTGGACAGTAAGCAATGGCTCTTTAATTGGTCTTAGGACCTACACAACAAGAGGAATACCTTGTCTACTATTATAAATCATGTAGCTATTTAATACTAGTTAAATTATAGTTATCTAGCCACTAATATACTAAACCTGCATAATTTTTAACAATAATCAATGAGCATCTATTCTTATACTCTTAGGTTTATATAGTCTTCTCCCCTAATTGAGGAAACTTCTCTTTGCAACTGATGGAGACCACTAGATGCCAAGACCTGCATGGACAGGCAAAAGTGATGGTTTAACATAGTTCTTGACTCTGAAGCAGACCAGCAGGGTGTGGGCCTCAATGAGTACTGACTGTTGCTAAGCATAACCTTGTTTGTATAATAATATACATAATTTGCTTTATGTTCCTCCTTTGGAAAATATTCTCTCTGCTAAGGTTATTGAGAAATCTCCTCTCTACCAAAAGTAGGTGATTCCATGATAATCAGAGATAGCATGTGTCTTGAAGGCAAGGGTATGACAAATGTCCTTAGCAAATGGTAAATACTGTGATCTTCAGGACAACCTTTAAGGCTTTGGGAAAGAACTCTGAAAACACTGACTTTAAGAATGTATAATTTCTCAGCTATGCAAAATATAAGGATGCAATATGAATTGTATGAGGTGTTTCATAAACCTTAAAGAAAAGAGGCAACTGCACTGTGATCCAGCTTCTCAGAAAGATATTAAGAAAGGAGATAGAGGGAGATTTATGGAGTGTTGATCACAGAGCAAGATTACATCTGGCTAAGTTTGTTGTTTGTGCTTCCAAAGGGAAGTAGATTCCTGAGTTCAAGATCACCCTGGGACAGAGCTAATTTAGGCCCAGGCATGGTGGAAAGTTTTTGCTATGCCAGATCCTACCCTATTAGTTTATTGTTTGTGCTTGCAAAGGCAGGAAGATCTCTGAATTCATTTGTCATTTTAGAAAGCATGTACTTGCTATCTTCTAATAATCAAGGGGGTAAAGTCATAAAATGCTGATTCATGGAATGATGAAAAGAGACCTCAGATAAACAATGGAATTGATAAAAGACTGGGATTTTGGTCTTCAAGAGAGAGCTACCCAAAGACAATTGTGTGGAGAGTGAACATAGCTCTTTTAGAATTTTTCTAACAGGATTTCTGACCTTGGTTGGAAAATTCAATAATTATTTAGAGAGCTAACATGGGTCTTTAAGAATTTTTTCCAGCAGCTCTTTTGACTGATCAGAAAAGTCATAGAATTTTCTCTAGCATTTTTTCTATTAATTTGGACAGAAAACCATGAGCTATCCAGAGAGCTTTTAGATTTTTTTTAACAGTAAGAGGGAGCCTTCTCAAGCAGATAGAGCTGTTTTGACAGAAAGCTACCTCCAGGGGAGAGCTATCTCAAGTAAAAAGCTATCTCAAGCAGAATAAAAAGCCAAGAGCTATCTGGAGATAGCTGTCTGGGGAGCCATCTCGAGCAGACTACAGCACTGTCAGCTTGGATCCACTATTGACGTCTGGCCATTTCTTTAGCTGCTCTCAAACACCCCTTATTCAATCAGAACTCCTCTCCAAGCCAAGGCTGGTCCGTGACAGCTACAGAAAACCCTAGTCAATTAATATGCAAAGTTGGGGATCCCTATCTCAGTAGATAACTATGCAAAACATTCCCATATTTAAGACTCCAAGAACTTTGTGGAGGAGGGGACAGAAAGATGTTGAGCCAGAGAATTGGGTCCTCTGCTGTGAGACTGCATCTCCTAGAAACATTAGAAGCAAATCTGTAAAACCTCACCTACACGACTGCCTGAATGTGAGCTGAACAAGCAGACACCAACAAACTTGCCAAACTAGATTGTGCAAAGCCCACAAGGCCTCAACACAAAGAATTACACACAACTGAGTAAAGCTAAGAGAAAAAGTAATCCTTCCCAAGAAAGAGCATACCAATTAGTTGTCTAGTACCAAATAGTCAACTTTGAAAATATAAATAGAAGTAAGAATGTGGGAACTCAACAGGATACATTTGGAATACATATGTATATACAAATACATATAGGTATACAATAACAGCTGATTTGAAAAAAAAGGCCATGAATTTGAAGAAGTGTAAGGAGGTGTATAGGGAAGAGTTTGAAGGGAGGAAAGGGAAGGGAGAAACATTGTAATTAAAATATAACCTCAAAAATAACAAACAAATACCCAAGATTTGTTTTGTTAAATAATTTCCAACCACATATCAATGACAAGCAATGCACTACTACTAAATAATTCTAAGCTTGAAGAGCCTTAACTATTTTATTGAAAAGGTATTACATTTTATTGTCAGTATTCTACATTTTTTAAGAGGGGGTGCAGTGAACTTTATTGATGGTGTTCAAGAGAGTGAGGAGGTCCCTAAGCCCTCCTGTTATCATGGAGTCTGGGATGGAAACGGAGGGAGCTGCTCAGTGTTGGGGGCAGAGTTGGGACATGGACTCCTCAGCATCGAGGAGTCTCTTGCTCGCTTGCTGGGCTGGGTGGTCCGGGGCTTCTTACACCTTGGAGGCCATGTAGGCCATGAGGTCCATCACCCTGTTGCTGTAGCCGTATTCATTGTCATACCAGGAAATGAGCTTTACAAAGTTGTCATTGAGAGCAATTCCAGCCCCAGCGTCAAAGGTGGAAGAGTGGGAGTTGCTGTTGAAGTCACAGGTGACAACCTGGTCCTCAGTGTAGCCCAGAATGCCCTTCATTGGGCCCTCTGATGCCTGCTTCACCACCTTCTTGATGTCATCATACTTGGAGGGTTTCTCCAGGTGGCACGTCAGATCCACAATGGATACATTGGGAGTAGGAACATGGAAGGCCATGCCAGTGAGTTTCCCGTTCAGCTTTGGGATGACCTTGACCACAGCCTTGGCAGCACCAGTAGATGCAGGGATGATGTTTTGGGCAGCCCCACAGCCATAACACCACAGCTTCCCAGAGGGGCCATCCACAGGATTCTGAGTGGCAGTAATGGCATGGACAGTGGTCATGAGCCCTTCCACGATGCCAAAGTTGTCATGGATGACCTTGGCCAAGGGGGCTAAGCAGTTGGTGGTGTAGGATGCATTGCTGACAATCTTGAGAGAGTTGTCATATTTCTCGTGCTTCACACCCATCACAAACATGGGGGCATCGGAAGAAGGTGCGGAGATGATGACCCTTTTGGCCCCACCCTTCAAGTGGGCCCCGGCCTTCTCCATGGTGGTGAAGATACCAGTAGACTCCACGACATACTCAGCTCCGGTGTCAGTGCCAGCCTAGTCCTGTAGACAAAATGGTGAAGGTCGGTGTGAATGGATTTTGCCGTATTTGGTGCCTGGTTACAAGGCCTGACTTCTGCAATCTGTCTGGAAAAGTGGAGATTGTTGCCATCAACGACCCCTTCATTGACCTCAACTACATGGTCTACATGTTCCATACTCCACCTACGGCAAGTTCAACGGCACAGTCAAGGCTGAGAATGAGAAGCTTGTTATCAAAACCAAGCACATTCAATGCAGTGCTCAGTCTTGAAAGAATTCTAGAATACTCATCTTTTATTTCTCATGTCTCTGATCATTTTTCACTGTTTGTCACCTTTCACCAGAAGTGCTATACTTCAGAAAATTTCCTCTTATATCAAATATTTTTTCCTTTTATACTCATTGAATGATTATTTTGATTCTTTACATTCCATAAATTTGTGCATGTTATCCTTCTCTCTCAGATTTCCTTGAAAATGATATGTTTCTCACCATTTCTTGTCCTTTATATAGAGAGGAATTCATCTGGAAACCAGGCTAGCCTAGAATTCCCTGTGTCTACCAGACTGAGGATCTAACTTTTCTTCTCCAGAGTTAGAAGGACAAGCAAACATGATCACATCCAACTATTTCTGTTATTTAACACAGTAAACTAATATTATCTATAATCTTGTGCTGTTTTATTCTTATAATTTAAACCACTAAAACATCAAATACCAAATAGTATTATAGAAAACCACAATGTCTCTATAAATACTTATAATGCAAACATTAAGAGCAAATTTAATGTTCTGACTATAATTATAAAGTAAAATTTAAATCACATTCTTGATATCAAGAAGAAACAATTATTAAATTCAAAGAAGTTATAGTAACTTAGTGAATGGTCCCAATGACACAAAGGCCTATTTGTGTCAAAATAGTCTATCAGATATAGACTACTCAAAAAATAATAAGATATTTATCTGCCATTTGTCCTTGTGATTCACTTGAAAATATTATACTCATTTTGGAAAGGGCAAGACACAGTATTGGCATGAGCCAACAGAGTCTTGCTGTAATCTGGTTTCTGTGCCCCATGGCAGGGGCAAAGTGTCTGTGTGTTGATATTTCAGACACACCACAAAATTAACTTTAGTGTACTGACTGCAAGTAATGTAGAAGTAAATGCATAAGACTTCAGTTGGTTAATATCCACTTATCAGTGATTGCATTTTATGTGTATTCTTTTGTGATTGGGTTAGCTCACTCAGGATGATATTTTCCAGGTCTAACCATTTACCTACAAATTGCATGAATTCATTATTTTTAATTGCTGAGTAGTATTCCATTGTATAAATATACCACATTTTCTGTATCCATTCCCCCTTTGAGGGATATTTGGGCTCCTTCCAATTTCTGGCTATTATAAACAAGGCTGCTATAAACATAGTGGAGCATGTGTCTTTATTGAGCCCAGAAGCCCTAAATACTCAAGGCACAATTAAATTAGCAAGTCAAATTATTCCCAAGAAGAAAGGAGAGGACCCTGGGCCTGGAAAGATTGGATCCAGTTTTGTAGAGAAACTGTGGGGGGAGGGGGAATGATTGGGGAATAGTTGGGGGGGAGAGGAACTATGGGACATAGGGAGGGGGGAACTGGGAAAGGGGAAAGCCTTTGGAATGTAAACATAGAATATAGAAAATAAAAAAAATTAAAAAATAAAAAAAAAGACTTCAGTTGGTTTTGTTTTTTGTTTGTTTCTTTTATCTTCTCCAAAATTAAGTATTTAATCTAGATTTTAAATCAATATACACCAAAAAACCATGTGTTCAATAAAAACAATATGTTAAAACAACCTATATAATTTTCCAAGGATGTACATTACTACAAAGGAAAAAACATGTATTTGTCAGACTACAATGTAAGAAAACTATTTTTGATTAATTAAAGGAGGCATACATAACATGTTATTGAACACATATGCACACATACATAGGTTTTCATCAGGAAAATGTAAATCTTTTAACATTGAAATGCTACCTGGTATGACATTTTCAGAATTTGAATGCATTAAAAACAGATCCCTATTAATTTGCACACTGGGGTGAGAATATCATCATATCGGGGCATTCTCATTCACAGGAAAACACAACACCAGGTATGAAAAGAGAAATAGAATAAAATATTAATAGAATAGAATATTTTATACAATAAAATAGAAACAGAAATAATAGGTATAAAGTAAAATTTACCGTAATTTTTATAAGTAATATCCTAATACCAATAATTACTTACTGGATGAAACAATTAAATACTCTGTTGTGATACAAACTATTTTTGAATTACATAAAACCTAAAGTACGTAGGTAAAGTTGTAACACCTTTTAAGACTAATAGTTTTTGCTTGATTAATTTCTCCTGGGATCAGCTGCAGTCTTACATGAAGACTCTTGATGTTTACTCCTCGGTCATTTAGACATTTGAGCTGAGGTTCAAGTGAGTATCATTTGCTTCCCTTTAGATACGTACTTCTACCATCTCAGTCAATTTAAACCCAACAGTTTTGGCAACGGTTGATGATAAGTAGTACTATAAAATACAGAGTCCGTTCTGGAGACGCTTTCAGTGGGAACCCACTGATTATGGTAGATTCAGATGAGTGTTTTCATGTAAAATTGCATTTTATTCTTGTGATCAGAAATTATACTGTGTGGTATCGTGGGCCACTCTAGAATTATATGTTTCCTTTCTTATTGCTAAACACTTGTGGGTTTAGTATTCTTCTGGATACTAAAACTTGTCTTTAGATGATATTAGTTTTCTTGAGAAATATAATTGTTATGGCGATTTACATGGCTATAATTCAGGGCATATATTACATGTCTGCCATTGTCTTATTGTTTATTTGACATTTGTAAGTTATCTTTTGTAATTTTAACTGTTTTACTTTTTAAAAAATTATTTGTAGGGGCTAGAGCGACGGCTCGGTGGTTAAGAGGACCCATTGCCCTTGCAGAGGCCTGGGTTTGGTTCCCAGCACCCATATAGTGGATCACAAACATCAACAACTTCAGAATACCTATCAGAAGGCTGATACCTAACAGGCACATTTGTTGCACATACATGCATTCAATCAGAACACGCATAATGAAAAAAAGTCAACAATAAGTTGGAGAGGTAGAGAGGTAGGATTGGATCTAGAAGGAACTGGGGATGAATATACACAGAATAAGTTTTATGAAATTCTGAAAGAATTAATAAAATATTTTTGCAAAGCTTAGAAGGGGGAACAATTATTTCGGGGGTAATTAAACTCTTAAGAATATGTAGAAAACATAAACCATGAGTAGTAGAAGCAAATAGCCTTCAAAATGCTAAATCTGTACTAGATCATCAAGTGTCAGCTGTTGACTTCCTTTTCTTTTCTTTTCCTTTTCCCCCATCAGACAGTAGAAGACTTCTTTTTCTTAAGTACACCTGACCATCCAGATCACCTAGCATTTAGAAAAAAAAAAACATTTCCTAGTTTCTGTTTTTAAGAAAAAGTGTATTATTGTGGGATTTGGAGATAAAATCCAATAAACTACTATTATGGGAGAAAAATAAGGGCAGAAATATACCTCTATCTTGTTTTATCCATCATTCTCTATCTCTGTCTCTTTCACTTACTCTCTCTGTGTCTGTTTATCACTGGTTCTGTCTGCCTGTCTCTGTCTCTGTGTTTCTGTCTCTCTCTCTCTCCCTCTCTTTCATTGTTTTACTCTTGAAACTGAGATCAGGTGAAGATTTTACATACAGCAATTGAAAGACTCTGGTGAAACTAGTTATTCTTTAACTAGTTTTTAGTTCTTCCAAGTGAGTAAAGATTCAGTTCGTAGGTGTAAACGGCCAAAGCAAATACAGGGTGTGGCCTTTCCCTCTGTGGAATTAATTGCAGGGAATCAGAAGAGAAGCAGTGTCAGAGGTTTGGTTTAATGGCCTAAAAATAAATGTTAACAAGTCCTGACTTTCTCTTAGATAATATTTGTGGCAACTAGATACTTTTGAGACTAGACTCTGCTATCCTTCACAGTTTATTATTATTAATAGATATCACCAAAATGTATAAAATTTTAAGTGAGTTATTTGACAAAAGAAACATAAGTCATACATTCTGCATGTTCTAGTAGATTTATTTAAAGAGTAAGAAAAGTCTAGCATCAGGTCATCTCTCCTTCCTGAGTTCAGCTGCCCAGTTGAGAATCTCAATCTGCCTTCTATCTCCCTCTGGGTCCCTGGGGAAAACTGGAAACAGGTGCTGGAAATTTTGATGATTCATATCTGCAGTTTTGTTTAATTAAATGGAGGTTCCTCTGCCCAGCTTGGAAAGGCAAATCTGGCGATTCCAAAATGGCTAAAATAAAATTGTGCCTCTCTTCTCAATATTCAAGTCTATTTTCTTCTTCCTAATTGTATTTTTTACACATTTAAAAGCTTAACTCTTTAAGTAAATAAATAAGAAAATGGAGTCATAACATGGGTGGGGAGAAGATTCTTAATATGGTTGTATGAAATAGGGCATATATCTAGCTTTCATGAGAGTATCATGAAATTTGTATTGCCTAAAACATGTTCCATTAATCATCTCCTCCATAGAATGGGACTGCATGGTCCGCGGATGCAAAAAATTATTGTCAGTGTCAGATAAAAGTGATATAAGAAATATGTGTCATGTTCAAGGTTCTTAGCATTAAACTTTACAAATCTGAATGCTTTAATGTGGTGAATATCATTGTAAATCAAGAAGAAATTGGAATGACTACATATGAAATATGTATGACACAAAGCAACCGTATTATATTGATTTAAATACAATCTTTGTTCTTAAAAATCATTCAGTAATTTAATATTATAGGACTTATGAAAACCTGTTCTTTCTCAGAGTGTTTATATAAAATTATTGTCCATTAAATGCTCTTTAACAAATTCTTTAGATTTTAAAATCTTGACTATTATGAATATTTCAGTTTTCATATTCCTCTGGGTACTAAGACAAACTCTCTTCTGGTGTTTGTTCTTGATAAAGCTGAACTGCCCACTTTATTTTTCCAATCTGTTTTTCACATTTTTATCTGCTTGACATCAAAGCAAAAGTAATAAAAGGGAAATTTTCCTCTGGCATTTAACTGAGTACTATGAGATTGCTTTGAAGAGTAAGCCAGGCAAGAGAGAAACCGGCATCGCTTCAAGACACTACATCTGTGGAAGTGCCGCGTGATGCTGGAACAGTGGTATCTTACAGCTGTCTTCTAGAAAAACACCCAGTCCATCTGGAGTTCTATGTAGTTTACTTTGCAAGTGTAAGGCCCTGGCTTTGAGTCTCCAGCACTAAATAAACCAACAAAGAAGTAAAATAGACTTAGGAGTGAATTATTTGGAATTAGTGCCACTCCTAGGCTGGGCAGCATGCTATTGTTCTCTAAGGTGGCCTCAGGAGGTAATTCAAGGCTGTTCAAAAGGGCACCCTAGTCCACTGAAGGCCGTGCTTTGGGTCATAGTCTCCTCTGATGTAGGAGGCTGAGAAGTTGATGAATGTATGCTTTCTGTTTGCATGAAGCAAAAGAACACTGACTTCAAGGTTGTCCTTTATTCTTCCCAGCTTATCTTTACCATAGAGCATCTTTCACTCTCTTTTGATCTGCCAGTCACTACACTGTGCATTTACAAGCCTTTTAAGCCTTTGACTGTTTGGCCGGTGCTGTGTGATACTTTTTTTCACATTAATTCCCAGGAGTCCAGTAACAGATGGCTAAAGTATCAATTGATTTCTTTGGTGGTCTCTTTGGGTTGGGGCCCAGGGCTCATGTTAAATCATATTGCAAGAGGTGATTTACCTAGGTAAAATTTATTAGACTTCATAACACTTTTTATGCAGTCATGGCTAACATTGAACATTTGACCCTCCTGTCTGTACATGCATAATACATGTGTGGATTGTAAGCAGGTACACACCATCATACCTTTGCAGACCCTTTAACAAGTATAATGTTTATTTGATGGTGAACTTTTGATCATGTCCTAGTACTTTAGAGTACGTTGCCAAGAATCACCCAGTACAGCACTTGTCATTGGTTGGAAAACAAATGCAAACCAGGATTCCCAACATTCTCACTATCACAATCTGTACTTTCGGTTTAGTCTAAACTACAGATGAAAACAGTATTTTCAGATAGAAGTCTGTGGGGGAGCTATTTCCTGAGGGGTTAGGGTGAGAATTCTGTAATTTTCACTGAAAGTCTTGATCTGAACTGTGTCCACCACAAATGCCCCACTGAGCTAGCCCAAGCCTGAATTTTCCTTCCAATATATTAGACTTCTGCTGATTCTCCTCCTTCATTCTTCTTTCTCCTCCTCTTGCTCACACTCCTTTTCCTCTTCCTCGTCTTGGTCCTCCTCTCTCTCAGATGCTGCTGCTCTAGTGTGTATTTTGAGGTGAGCCCATAATGCCCACAGAGGCAGAAGGAGGATGTCCTGTGTCTTCCTCCACCATATTGTCTTGTTTCCTTGAGAAGGGGGTCTCTCACCGAAACTGCTACTGTCAGCTAGATGACTGGCTATCAAGCCCAGGGACCTGGCCACTCCACGTGGCACTGGTGTAAGGGGCACATATTATCACTACTATGCCTGTTTATTTTTATGTGAGTGCTGAAGATTGAAATGAAATTATTTAGGAATTATTAAAACTGATAGCACCTTTAAAGGATAATAACATTAAAGAAAACTGTACTGTCCTATTATATTTGCTTCCTAAAGGCCACTGAAGATTTGAGAAATTTGTATTTTTCTGTGTTCTCTGAAATTTAAAATAAATGTGGGAACATATGGATAAATATGATTTTATTAATCTAAAGCATTTTTTCTGATATTCAGAGCTTTGGTACAGTTAAAATATTTATAGTATTTACCCAGATTCAATGTTGTCACTTGTTCTGTAAGTAGTGAAAAGCAAGTTCCTGTGTCACAACACAAATCACTGATCCTTTAAAACAGATGATTCAAAGTGGGACAGTCCTTCATCTTCTCCTTTCTTCTCTTCGAGCTGTGGAATGCCTTTGATGGTTTACACTTAGGACAGATATTGATTTCTGTCCTCTCTTTGCCCTGTAATTGCTGCTCTATTTTCGGTCAAGTGTGATGAGTATTAGGTCAGCACAAGGGTAGGATGTGGAAACCAAAATGACTCATTTTTAAGGAAACAGAGCAAAAGCATCTTTGGACATCCATATTTTCAACAATCCATCTCTGGCAACAAGATAATGAAAATACACGCCTGGGCTCAGATATACTTTTGTTGATTTACACTTCTTAGAAGTTCCATATTTAATTCTTTGTCTATTTTTTTGGTCCTGACAATCTTTTGTTTGTGTGAGTTTTGTTGGGAGCACTTGTAGGATCAAACAAAATCAACTCAATTTCCCAACATTATTCTAACATTAACTCAGAATAGGAAAACTAAAGGAAATGACTTCTTAATTTAAAAAGGGCTATGTCATTTTACAATTGTGAGATTTGGTTCACTTATTCAGTGTTAGCCATGTCAGAGTCCGCGCACTAGGATGTCCTAAAGGGACAATTCAGTTAGGCCAGCATACTCACTGCCCTGCTGCTGAGGAAAGTGCAGTGTCTCTGGAGGTAAGCAGTGATAACTTACACAAAGGCCACAACACCACCTAAGGGAGAACAAAACTTACCAAGGAACTTACAGAAATGGTAATAAATCTCACACCCCCATCAATAAAGCTTCTTTTCTCAGCTGAAATAGAGAATCGAAGTAAGCCACTCATGGCCAAAATGCAGAGAACAAATGACTTTGAATTGTTCAGTTTCAGTTGATATACCTACAACACAACTCTATTCCCTAAGGCTCAGAAAACATCACAGAAGAGGAAGGAGAAAGATTCTAAGAGCCAGAGTACCACGATGTCTCTGTGAGCTTGTGCTTTCTAGCTCTGGCAGAGACATTCTACCCATGGAATCTCAAAAACATGGCAGCTTAAATAAGATCTGAACAATTACAAGAATGGTTGACATCCCAGTATAGATGGGAAAAACCTCACAGTGCCATAACTGTAATAAACAGCTACAGGCAATTAACAACTGCAGAGAGGAGAGAAATGGTTTTTTCTTAAGAATGAACCCATATCAAATGGTCAGCTTGTATCAAGCGATCAGCTCTAAAAAACATATAAACTGGACAATTCTAAACAGACTCAGCATATTTTTATGCAATATATTGCAATATAGGCAATGGTGGGTAAAGAAGAGGCCTATGAACTTGAAAGGGAGCTAGATGTGAATACATGGGGAAAACAGGAGAGAGGAGAGAAACAGGTAAATGACATAATTATATTTTTATTTTAATTTTAAAATTACATAGAAAAAATATGCTCTAGTCTTCTCAGAAAACTCAGGAACATACTAGGCTGCATATACAAACATGATTTCCTCCCATTAGCTACTGATTGAAATATGAGTCTCTGTGGAAGACAGAAGATTATCTTCCCAAAGCGTGTCCCCTGAACATTCCCATCGTGATCCTGGAAGCATACGGCTATGAGATGAGTTGAGTCTCCCACATCAATCATCAGTCAAAAAAATGCACTGCAGGCTTGCCCACACATCCATCTGTGAGTTGAACTTTCTCTGTTTATTTTTCTTTTTAAGAAATGACTTAGGCTTGTTCTGCAAACCATCCACCCCAATCCTAAAGGGAAGTTCAGTGATTATTCCTGATTCTGAAGTCTTTGTATGAAGGACATGTATATTTCTAACCAGGATTATTATTTGTATAAATAAAAATTTTATTTCTGAATATTTATTAATATGTAGTCATAATAGATTTTCATGTTAGTTATTGGAGCTTTCTGTAACTATATTTTCAAACAACTATATGAAAAAGCAATGTCACTACTATTCTTATGTAGCGCTAAATGGTTTGTTAATAAGTCAGGTGGTTGGCATAGATTGCACAGAGTCTTTGAAGTGACATTTGGTTCGTTAGTGTATATCCTTTTCAAGTTATAATGGCAAAGATGAAAGATCAGCTAGATAGTAATCACAATGCTTTGCTAGGAAGCCATATCAATTGGATGCTTATCTTGTATGTTTGAGCTCTGCTCTCATGGCTTTTGAACTGACATAGTGTTTGGTCCTTCTATTTGTATTGGGAGGAAAACACTATGTGCTATCCAAACCTCCTGTATGTGCATGAAAAGTGATGGAGAACAAAAGACCCACCAGCTTAAAGCACTGACTATCTTCCTCTTTCAGAAAAATCTTACAAGGCTGCTTTGAAAGTTCCTAATTGCAAACCCAGAATTTAGTAGCAGGTGGGCTTTTATAACTCAAAGCTAGACTATGGTAACAAATCTTTTGCAAAAAGGCAAAAGTGAAAAATAAAATACCACCACCACCACCTCCAAAAACAGAAACAAAAATATCAAAAACAAACAGAAAAACAAAAAACAACAAAATAAACATACTAAAAGAAGATCAAGAAACACCTTAAAGACTCTAGTGTAAATAAAAGTACTGATTTGTTTTAATTTTATTTTATTTTAGAATTATAATAACGGAAAAGCATTGTTTCCAGAAGCAAACCTTGATGTCTACAGTGAGTTAGGGAGAAGTAGCTTTAAGCCTAGGCAAAGAGAAGCCTTGAGAACTGTACAGCAAAGAAAGCGTGAGAAGTAATATGCTGACAGAGTTGCAGAGCCAACGTCCAGTCTTTCCATCAGCCTCTGCTACTGAGTCCATACTCTTGACAGGCAGCCCACTACTTTGACACCTGTTGTCAGAGAGTTGCATCTGGTTTTCAGGTTGGAATCTGAAGAAATTTGCCCTTAGACACCTATAGTTGCAAACATCATGCTTGGCCCAAAGTATTCCCCCTTTCACTGAATTTGTCTTTGAGGTTTCCTGTCCTTCAGAGTGTCCTTCAGCTATGTTCCTATCCCTGCATGTCCCTACCGAGACAGGATATTTCATCTTTTAAGTAGAATACTTAGTACCATTGTCTTCCCCTCTGTAGTCTTTTAGAGGAATACTGGTCTTGCTCTGTAAGACTGCCTCCCCTCCTACCTCTCCCTCTCTTTCCCTCCCCCCTCTTTTCTTTTCTCTGTTCCTTCCCTCACCCATCTCTCTCTTCTATTTCCTACTCACATCTCCTTAGAGTATCTGCATAACTTTCCTTTAATATTAGAGTTTTAAAGGTAAAAGGTTATTTTTAATAAGCAATACTGCTATCAAAATTGCCTTTATCTCTTCTGCTTCATCAACGATTTTCATATCATTGGAGCGGCTTTATCTGCATTAAGAATATTGTGAGGCTTCATCTTGCTGAGCAACTTAACTACCTGTTGAATCAACCAACGACTAACAGACAAGTTGTTAGGAGCATGTGGGGAATTTTCTTGATTACTTAACTGCAGTGAGAAGACCCAGGCTAGTGTGAGTTCCTCAGAAAATTGAGCATGTCACTTCCAGAGGACCCTGGCATACCACTCCTGGGCATATACCCAGAGGATTCCCCTGCATGCAATAAGGACACATGCTCCACTATGTTTATAGCAGCCTTGTTTATAATAGCCAGAAATTGGAAGGAGCCCAAATATCCCTCAAAGGAGGAATGGATACAGAAAATGTGGTATATTTATACAATGGAATACTACTCAGCAATTAAAAATAATGAATTCATGCAATTTGTAGGTAAATGGTTAGACCTGGAAAATATCATCCTGAGTGAATTAACCCAATCACAAAAGAATGCACATGAAATGCAATCACTGATAAGTGGATATTAATGAGCCCAGAAGCCCTAAATACTCAAGACACAAATAGCAAGTCAAATGATTCCCAAGAAGAAGAAAGGAGAGGACCCTGGGCCTGTAAAGATTGCATCCAGTTTAGTAAAGAAACCGAGGGGGGAGGGGGAATGATTGGGGAACAGTTGGGGGGGGAGAGGAACTATGGGAACTATGGTGGGTGGGAACTGGGAAAGGGGAAAGCCTTTGGAATGTAAACATAGAATATAGAAAATAAAATAAAAAAAAGTGGTAAGAGGAAATGAGCTGCAGTGTTTGGCTGCTTTTTCCTTCATCTCCTGCTGGCTACCTCATCCACTCTGTTGGCATCTTGCTGCTGCTGTTGCCAGTGTTACTGACATTCCTCCTTCACTGATATTAGGACCCAGCTTCAGTGATACTCCAGAAATCTAACAGGCCTTCAGTGCCAGACAGCAATACCCATAAAAGCTCAGTTATCTAGCCTTTCAGACTAGAAACTACTGCATTTTCAGACTAGCCAGCATGAAGGTGGCCATTATTGGCCTACCTGGGCTATATTATATAAGCTCAGCCAATAATCCCCTTTAATATATATTCATTTTACTTTTGCTCATATAGAGAACTATAATCCATACACTGTATTTCATGAAGTACAACTTAATCTTAAACCTGGCATAAAAATACAATTTTTGGTTTCGGTTTTGTCTTTTCCATTTTGATCCGTGTTACAACAAAATCATGCACAGTGAGAGGCAACATGAGATGTTTGCACTCTCTTATCCCATACCCTCCTGGGAATGGGATAGCAGAGGGGAAGAAAGAGGAACTTATCAAACACAGAAAACAGCTCTTCCAGAAACACCAGTGACTCCAGTGGTCCAGCCCTGCTCTCCAGAGTCTTTCTCTCGATCTAGCATCGACCATTGCTAGAATTGTACTTTTGCTCATTCCCCCCCACAAATATTATTTCTTGTTTCTGAAAACCGCTCTCCAACTCTGATCTTGACCGCTGAGCTACCATTCTGAGCTGCTTCCCATATTCATTTGTAGCCTCCTTACCTGTAAACATTGTAATGTAGTAGACATCTTCATTTTTCTCATTTTTAATTACTATGAGTGATATCTACCAGTTTTTGAGATTTAGATAATATTGTCATGCTGAAGACCACTACAGTATCTGTTTAGCTAGACAGTTCTGCCTGATGCCACACTCATGTTCAGCCTGCTTACTTACCATCATGCTACCATGAGTTTTTGTTAGTAGGAATTAGAAAAACCCAAGCTATTTTCCCAGATGTCTTTGCCTGTTTGACTCTGTATTAGGATGGCTTCTAGGGACAATCGTAATACTGTCAAAGGTCATTATGAATCAGTATCCTTTACATTCATGGGGACTATATTTAGTTTCTATACAGCAGCATCTTGTATATCTTGCTCTATTCATCTGGAAGGAATGCTTGAGAGACTAGTGACTTTATCTCCACCAGACAGTACTACCTTCAGCTTCTGAGTGACTTTATTTCCTTGTAAGTGCCAGGACCACTTGATGTGGAAGGCAACCTATCATTCTCAGTAGCATGTAAGCTCTATGAAAAAAGGAAGTTAGTTTTCTTCTAGGCAGTTTCCATTTATAGAACAGTGCCAGACTCATTAAGGGAATAAGTATATATTATACAAAGAACACCTTTGGTAGTGATGAGGTGTAAGCATAAGTATATATTATACAAATACAATAAGTATATATTATACAAAGGACACCTTTGGTAGTGATGAGGTGTAAATAAAAATACACAAAACATGTCTTACAAATAATAGGCCTTATGAAAACAAGCGAGTCAAATAGTGGAAAACGAGATGGAAGGAATTACTTTCCCCTAGAACGGGCTAAATAACGAAGCACCCAATTCTATATATGACTAGGTGCTTGTCATGACAACTGGGAAGGTTACTCTCTGCATGTATAATGTGCATAGTTTTGTCAACTGCTAAAGACTAATCAACACTGGCTCACTGTCAGTGACTAAAATTGCTAGAAAGGAAAAGAGCTTGTCAATTATGCAGTTATGTTCCACTTCGGAATTGCCACAGAGTTGCAAACAGACATTTGGCAAAAGTGTTGAAAGAGAAGCAAGACATCCTTGCAGGCATACAGTTTTTCTCTTCTGTAGCACTGTAGGCTCTGACTGAAATTTGTTTGTTTTCTAAGATAAATTCTCCTCTCAGAAGGGCAACCGTGCTATTAATTAAACAAAGCGAGAGGTGACTGAGGTGGGATCAGGATAAGCCAAATTTGTTAAAGGAACACG
This sequence comes from Apodemus agrarius, assembly GCA_964023405.1. NCBI lineage: Eukaryota > Metazoa > Chordata > Mammalia > Rodentia > Muridae > Apodemus > Apodemus agrarius. The sequence goes on from OZ030011.1 coordinate 84,838,599, forward strand.
AGGTTCCCCAGTGGTTACCTAAGCTGTCCCGATTTTTATGCATCTGAGGAAATGTGTGTCAAGATTTGTGTTAGTGTTGGCAAAGAAATGAAGTAATTTTAATTCTCAACTCCAAAGTCTGACATCCGTCCAGAAACATTGTAGCTAAAGTTATCTGCACTTGCTACACAGCCAATAACTCCATTAATCCTGTTATATGGGAAGGTAACAGGCTACCCTGGAAAATAGAAATTCAAAAAGGATTACTACAAACCTTTCAGAATCCTCAAGTCTCTGGTCATCTCTGATCTCTAAGGCACATAAGACTCAGAGAAGTCTCTAGTCACCAAACTGACCATGAAATTTAATTTTCATTTGCCAATTCTGCCAAAAATAAATATTCTGAAAGTATTATATTCTGAAGCTGTTGGCCAGTATGAGGGATCATGAAGATAGTGTTTTTATTTATTTATTTATTTATTTATTTATTTATTTTTACTATGAATACTCTCCCATCGTAGAGCAAATATTACATGTTTTTATGGCTAAGACAGTTTCAGTTCCCTTTTTGAAGCTCACCTTTTTACAACTTTTATCTTATAATATAGAAAATATAATTCTTTGCTCTAAAATGGAAATCCATTCTCTGGGTAATTTCCTTAAAATAGATTCTTCTTTGTCATATGAATAAATATTCATCTTAAAAATCATCATGATGATAAAAGTATGATGAATTGCTGATTTCAGTAAGAGACTTAAAAACCACAAATTTCTTTTGAGACAATTGCTTTGAAGAGGAGGAGTCTTGCTGAGAATAAGGAAAAGATCCAACTGATTTTCTACTGAAGCTTGAGTGGATTTGGGTGAAGGAGAAAGGATTGGGGGCTCTGTGGTTTAGAGTGGGAAAAAAATCCCAAATCACACATCTCAGATTAAATGATTTTAAACAGTTCAGTACTAAAGTGCTTTTTAAAACCTATTCTTTAAAAAAAAATGAGTTTTGGAAGGTCTGACAATATCACCTCATGGCCTCAAATGTTACAAATATTATTGTTGTTTAATACAACACACACACACACACACACACACACACACAGAGAGAGAGAGAGAGAGAGAGAGAGAGAGAGAGAGAGAGAGAGAGAGAGAGAGAGAGAGAGAGAGAGAGAGAGAGAGAGAGAGAGGCACATGCCTACCTCTGTTTTCATTGCTGCTGTGTTTTGAATTATGCCAGGACTTGAATTTGCCAATAGAGCAGCATAGCCACACTGGTATAGATGGCATCTATCATTTTTTTGCAACTTCTAATGGGGTAAAAGGACACATGATTCCTCATCTGCTTTTATGGATATTGCTGTGAAATTGCAGTGTGATTATGGCATACAACAGCTTCAGAAAATTATCTTTCAAGGAAACAGCTGGTTCTGTTTTTAGAAAACTGAGGTGTAATCCCGTCAATTAAAAACATTCCAAATGAAATATTCTAAAATTATAAATTATATGCTGATAATAATAAGCAAAAAAAACCCTCAAGGATTTTCAATAAATAAATCAGAGTTGTTGGTAGAATAAAAAAGACAGACTTATAACCATAAATGGGTTGTGAGGGGCCTTGGTTTATGTTATACTGTAATAGGTTTCTTGCAAAGGTTTATCAATATATTTTTCCATTTTTCTCTTTTTATTTATTTCTATGATGTGTAACTCTGTGGACATATGCCCTCCATGTATGTGATGCACTCTTGCAAAAAGACACATGAAGATACATTTTAAAGAACTTTGAAAGACAGTGCTCTGAAAAAAAAATCACAGAATTATTCCTGTTGAGGTCGTCTTTGGTAGTGGTTTGAATGAGGAAGACCCCCCACAGACTCATGCCTTTGAACACTGGCTACCCAGTTAATGTTAGTGTTTGGGGAGGTTATGAAAACTTTAGGATGTTGAGCCTTGCTTGAGGAAACCTTTAAAGGTTTATAGCCTTGTCTCTCTTCCAGTTTTCTTTCTGCTTCCTGTGTGTGGTTGACATATGATATCACAGCTTCCTGCCTCATTTTCCAGCTTCAGTTCTTCCCTGTTCCACCTTCATAGAATCTCTCCTTGGAACTATAAGCCAAAATAAACTTTTTCCTTAATTTTCTTTTGGTCATGTTTTTTTTCCACACACCAAAAATAACTAATATTTGCATTTTATACTCTAGCATTGTAATTTTACTAAGCTCTTCTTGATAGGCCAATAATTGGATATATTAAAAAAACTATATATAATATAAAGGTAGATATGTCACTAAGGGATATTTTTACTAAGTAACTTTGACATATGAACCATTTCAGTTTTATTTTCAAGTTAAGTTTATAAGAGAGAGGGTATCATGGGGCCCCATCCCTCTCTGAAGGAAGGAAGAGGCATTTCTTTAGTAGTATAGATATGACTAAGTTGACAATGTTCCTGCAAATCACCCCAGATAATATAGAAAGATATTATTCATCCTAATCCCCCACTCATATATGGACACATAGAAGTCAAAGGGCTAGCAGAAGTGGAAAGACAAGCAGAAGGGGTAATGGTTGATTGAATGTAGCATGTACATGTATAAAACCCATTGCTATACATACTTAATATATACTATTGAAACAGATAAAGAAAAGATGCAAACAAGTAAGGAGCATAAAGTCATCTTCCTGAAAGAGACTTTAACTCAAAACAAACAAAGAAATAAATGTAAAATTTAAAAAAAACAGCAGGGAGTAGAAACTACAGCCTAAGAAACACATGAACACTAGCTGAAGCCATTTAATAACACAATACATCAGTCATGAACCACGACTATCTACAGAATATGCCCTTTCCTCCTCAACCTCCTCTGCTTTGTAAGAACTGGACTCCTCATAAGCCCAGATCTCCAATTCTCTGAAGATCCCTTTCTTTTAAAAGGCCCCTTTAAGCTCCTTCTGAGAGGATCACCAACTTTCAAAGCTCCAGGATTCAGCTTGAATATGCCTCTGTTCTTTAAACTAAAATGTGTGCTGAAGTACTAGCAAAACTATAGCCTACCTATTATTAGACTTTTTAAAAAACCAAATCAATATATTATTTCTGGTTGTTTTATTTTCTCATAGCAAAATGGGAGGCAGGATGGCCACAAGCTAGTGTCAGTATCAGATATCATCATCTTGACATTGTATTTCACATTAAAACATATGTGAATTGTGTGTAACTTCTGGATTGTACAGGTAAGAGGCCATTCTAGAGATGTTTGGAGAACCTTGGGCTAATGTATATATGTGCATGCACACACACAGAGGCACATAGATACACATTTCCTGTCCAAAAGTTTGCTTCAAAGATGTGGCTTCTTCCCTTGGATTTACCAATTTGACTCTTTTGGTAAAATCAACCTAAACTTTCATTAAGCATCTATAAGTATCTACATTTTAGGAATATTGGAGGCTCTTGATACAAGGTTCTGATCATTGCAGAACAGTAATTTCACTAACTTCTCCCAAAGAAAGAAGTGCAGGTAAGACAGAGTGCGACAATGGAGAGTTGGAAGACTGACAGCAGAATTTATTGTATGTTTGAAAAGCAGACTTGGCATGTTAGATGGAGTGGAAATTAACACAAGGTATCTGATTGTACTTACTTCTTTTTTTTTACTTTTATTTTTATTTTTTATTAGATATTTTCTTTATTCACACTTCAAATGTTACCCCTTTCCTGGTATTCCCTCTGAAAACCCCCTATCCCTTCCCCCCTCCCCGATCACAAATCCACCCACTCCTGCTTCACTGTCCTGGCATTCCCCTATACTGGGGCATCAAGCCTTCTCAGGACCAAGGGACTCCCTCCCTTTGATGTACAAGAAGGCCATCCTCTGCTACATATGCAGCTGGGGACAGGTCGTTCCATGTGTCCTTTTTGGTTGGTGGTTTAGTCCCTGGGGACTCTGGGGGTACTTGTTGTTTCATATTTTTGTTCCTCCTATGGGGCTACAAGATCCTTCAGCTCCTTCAGTCCTTTCTTTAGCTCCTCCATTGGGGACCTTGTGCTCAGTCTAATGAATGGCTATGAGCATCCACCTCTGTATTTGTCAGGTACTGGCAGAGTCTCTCAGAAGACAGTTAAATCAGATATCTATCAGGAAGCACTTGTTGGTATCCACAATAGTGTCGGGGTTTAGTGACTGTATATGGGATGGATTCCCAGGTGGGACAGTCTCTAGATGGTTTTTTCTTCAGTATCTTCTCTAAACTTTGTCTCTGTATCTCCTCCCATGAGTATTTTGATCCCCCTTTTAAGAAGGACCGTAATTTGGTCTGCCTTCTTCTTGAGTTTCATTTGGTCTGTGAATTGTAACTTGGGTATTCTGAGCTTCTGGGCTAATATCCACTTACCAGTGAGTGGATACCATATGTGTTCTTTTGTGATTGGGTTACTTCACTCAGGATAATATTTTCTAGTTCCATCCATTTGCCTAAAACCTTCATGAATTCATCCTTTTTTAATAGCTGAGCAGTATTTCTTTGTATAAATGTACCACATTTCTGTATCCATTCCCTGTTGAAGGACATCTGGGTTCTTTCTAGCTTCTGGATATTATAAATAAGGCTGCTATGAACATAGTGGAGCATGTGTCCTTATTACATGCTGGACAATCCTCTGGGTATATGCTCAGGGGTGATTAAGCAGGGTTCTCCGGTAGTATTATGCCCAATTTTCTGAGGAACTGCCAACTTATTTTCAGAGTGGTTGTACCAGCTTGCAATCCCACCAGCATCAGGTACATCAATGGGATAGAATTGAAGACCCAGAAATGAACCCACAAACCTATGTTCACTTGATCTTTGACTAAGGAGCTAAGGCCATCCAGTGGGGAAAAGATGGTCTTTTCAGCAAATGGTACTGGTTCAACTAGCAGTTAGCATGCAGAAGAATGCCAATGCATCCATTCTTATCCCCTTATACAAAGCTCAAGTCCAACTGGATTAAGGACCTCCACATAAAACCAAATATACTGAAACTAATAGAAAAGAAAGTGGGGAAGAACCTGGACCACATGGGCACAGGGGAAATTTTCCTGAACAGAACACCGATAGCTTGTGCTCTAAGATCAAGAATTGACAAATGGGGCTTCATAAAATTACAAAGTTTCTGTAAGGCAAAGGACACTGTTGATAGGACAAAACAGCAACACACAAATTGGGATAAGATCTTTACCAACCCTACATTTGATAGAGGGCTAATATCCAATATATACGAAGAACACAACAAGTTAGACTCCAGAGAACCAAATAACCCTATTAAAATATGGGGTACAGAACTAAACCAAGAATTCTCAACTGAGGAATACTGAATGGCTGAGAAGCACCTAAAGAAATGTACAACATCCTTAATCATCAGAAAAATACAAATCAAAACAACCCTGAGATTCCACCTCACACCAGTCAGAATGGGTAAGATCAAAAACTCAGGTGACAGCAGGTGCAGGAAAGGATGTGGAGGAAGAGGAACACTGCTTGTTTCTTCAATGAGAGTCAGCCAGCCTATCACACTACAAATTCTAGTGACATTTGTCTGAGAAGGGCTGCTTCTCTGGGTACCACAAACATCCTCATCTCAGCCAGGCCCACCAGCCACCCTTGTTTCTGCCATTGTGGAAGCCCTCTTTTCACTCCAGGAGAGCAACCCTGTAGCTTTTTTAACCTTTCTCTGGAGTTCATGATGAACATCATACCGGATCTTTAAAAGATAATTCCAACACTTGTTGTGCTAACATTATAAATATTTTAGTATTTAGTATACTAAAGATCAAAGGACATTTAGAATTTAAGTTTGAAATTCAAATCCAAATATCCAGACTGCCATCTTAACAGTGATTGTACTTATTTAAAATTTAAGTTCATGAGTTCAGGGTAGAAATTCTGTTGCATTATTGTTATCTAATCCTATACTTAAATATTTTGAAATAGTAAGTTATATGTAAAGAGTAAGTATGAAAAAGAATAATTGGTTTTGGTTTTACTTAGAGAATCATGTAGAACAATGAAGTAGCAAGGGTTTTTTTTTCCTTTTTTTTTTATTATTTTTCTTCATTCCAAAGGCTTTCCCCTTTCCAGTTCCCCCCTCACCATATGTCCCATAAGACCTCTTCACCCCCCATTCCCCAATCAACTCCCTCCCCACCATTTCTCTGTTCTGGTACTCTCCCACAAAACCAGATTTAGTCTTTTCCGGACCAGGGTCCTCTCCATCCCTTTAATCTAGTATCTCTTGATACTTTGAAGCTATTTTTCTTAACTATTGACATTTACCAATGCAAAATTTTCACAAATTGGTACCTGGAACATTAAAATTAAACAGATAAGTACAATAAGAAATTAAAAGAAGACACACGTGCACATACATGCACACACATATTAAATGCATATGTAACATCTGTGAGATAGATTGTGCAAATTAAATGATAATTATGTTCTGAGATTGCCTTATCCATATTATGCATACTAAGCCAAATATCTATCAGTAACTTACTATTATTCTCTGAATCACTGGCACTTGAAGCTCAGAAACATACTGGTTCTTTTTGTCTCCATCCTCTAGTGAGTCAAATAGAATTTCTGGTGTTGTGCTATAGTATGGTTTTAGAAGAGTTTGGGTTTACAAAAAGCTACCATAGTTTCAGTCGGGTTACTGTCTTAAGAAATACAATGATTTTCCTTATTATGATACTTTGGAGATCACACATAATCTTATTTTCAGTCCAATTTTCAAATAAGACACCCACTAATACATTTGCTGCTGCTTTCTTGGGTTTCTCTTTAGGCACATGGGTCCTTCATTACTCCTAACTGAGCCATTTGCTTATTTATTTACTTTAAACACTTATTTTTAGGTGCATGCACATATATATGTGAGGGCACATTGATTTAGGTGCCCAAGGATGAGGAAATTGTCACGTTTCACTAGTTGGAGTGATAGGCAGTTTGTGAGGAACTTAAAGTACATACTAAGAACTAAACCAGGGTCCTCTGCAGGAGCAATGGGTACTCTTAACTGCCATGCCTCCAAGCCACTGACTGACTTCTGAAAACCTGGTTTATAATAAAATCACTTCAGATAACTGTTTAAATGCTTTATGAAATTTAGATGTTATGAATTCTTAATTATTATCCAGTATCCAGAAATTTGGAAAACTTAGAATGCAAAAGCTAAAAGAAAGTATACTTAAGGATCAAAGGACATTTAGAATATAAATTTGAAATTCAAATCCAAATATCCAGATTGCCATCTTGAATTTAACCAGATTTAGCCAAAGGCTATAATTTTCAACTAATGTTTTGTATAAATATAACAGCTGTTGGTAACTCATAGCAGATATATATATATATATATATATATATATATATATATATGTGTGTGTGTGTGTGTGTGTGTGTGTGTGTGTATTTACACACTAGATATCAGGTTTAGAAAAACTAAGTAACTCATAGCACAAATTTGCTAGTCTGGGCATTTGGGGTATTTCACTGAGTTTCTTTGAATATGGATTCTATGCCAAAGAAAACCAACACCTTTTCCTTATTTTAGGAACCCAGCATTTATAGTAGACATACACACTTAAGTGCTTCCTAACACAAGTGTGCAAAGCATGCTACTAGCAATAACTGGTCTGCATCCTTGAACATATGCTGGCTACCTTTCTTCAGAACTCTTGTTAGACTTTTTGGCATTTGCTGCTCTGGGCATCCAGCTGGGAGATCTATGGAATCTAAGACCAGCTATTAGTGTTTCTCTGTTATGTGTTGAGAACATACTCCAAATATCAATGGTTTCTGTTAGAAAGTGATTGTATGGTATAGAAGTATTTGGAGATAGGGTTTAATAAGTAGCAGTTAAGTCATGAATACACTGATGTGGTTATAGTGTGAGTTTATTGCATCAAAAGTGGATCAACTATAAATGAAATCCAGCCTTCTCCTGTCTTGTTGGCATTCCAACATGTTCCAACATTTAATGATGTAGCTAAAAGTGCCTAATCAGATGCTTAAACTATGTTCTTGGATGTCCAAGAGTACAGAGCCATGGGTCTGACACAACTCTGCTCTTTGTATGTTACTGGTTTCTGGGATTATGATATGACATCATGAAATGGAGTAAAGCGGAGCCAATACTGCATCTTTCTGAAACAATTGTATTTCCATGATCTTCCTCTGATACAGTGACTGCACATGCCCACTCTAAATTTGTAGAATTCAAGAATTAATCTTTTCTGTATCACTTGGATTTTCTTTCCCTTCTTTGGAAATTGTTACAGAAACCTATACAGGACAGATATGCAACAATATCATCACAGAAATAAATGACTGAGTAAGGTAAAGGCATTCAATTCTTTAGAATGTGTTTTCTAATAAAAAAAACATCAGTGATGCTTCTATATAGAACACATAAAAGTTGTGATAGTGTAATAAAAGAAAGAACTATAATCCCTCTGTGTAAAACTAATAACAAAAATATCTCAAGCTACAGTTTTAATATTTATTGGCAAAATCAATGTGACAGTTGTATACCACATACACTTTATAGCAAATAAAAGGCAGCGATGAAATTGGTAGGTAATTTTTCTGACTTCTAAACTCTGGTGTCTATTCCAACTCTGGTTTCCACCCAAAATTTTTGTGTGCTCATGAACTATTCTGCCATGATGTCACCTGGTATTAATTAGCTTCTCATTCGCTTTGACTTCAAGCATACAAGATCCTGGATGGTAGTGTTAACTCTGCAATAGCCAGAGATTCAAAGCATGGGAATTACCATGGGACATGGCTCTCCTTCTCCACATAGTCTACATAACTCCTTCTCAGTCTGTCCCATGATCTAAGGAGTTTGTGTCTCATGCTTTTTGCCTCTGTATGCTTCCTGTCTTGTGAGCATCCCAATGGGTTGTTTGCTACTCTGAATTTTGACTTGTCAACTAATGAATCCCTATGAGCTGAGGTCATTAATGTACTTATTATTTCTACAGACTGATTTCATTTTAAAAGTTTTTCACAAGTGTTTATTTTACTCCATGTTGGGATACTGTTTCTCAAATACAATTGTTCAATTACATCACAAGAATTTTTTTTCTACCAAAATGGTGTACTTTGCTGTTCCGGTATGTTTTCAAATACAGCTGGGCTACACTGCATAATCTTGTGAGAACTTAGTCACTTTGAGATTTAGACTTGGTCATGAGTTACTAGAAGAGCCCAGTACTAGTCTCCCACTTTATAGCAACTCCTGTCTTCAAAAGGAAACACCACTTCAGACTGAAATGAAGGGCAATCTTATTAGAAAACATCTCACAACACTAAATTGTTTCTCCCTCCCCAAATTGAGTAATTTGGAAATAGTAATAGACTATTAGCAAAGACTACTTCTCTTCTCAAAGACTTTTAGACAGGCTTTGTTATGAACTCGCAATATTTCTCATTGTTTGATTTTTAAAATAAATTTGTCTTAGATTCTCAAAAAGTGATTCTCCCTAAACAAAAATCACATATCAATGCTCTTATTTTATAAAGATAAGGCTGAGTCTATCATTTCTGGAATTCTGTTAGTCATTATTTTGATTCAATTAACTCTGTTATTTAAGATGAAAAACAAACAAAAACAAAAAAACCAAAATTGTTTGCATACTTTTTAACTTTTGAAAAAACTGGTTACTCTATATTTAGATTTGCAGAAGTGTCATTGATATACATGCAATTTCACTTCCTTTTTGAAAGGGAATTGGGGGGGGTCAAAGATATTTTAGTGAGTAAAGGCCCATGCCACCAGGCCTAACAACCTAAGTTCAATGTGAGGGACCTATGCAGTAGAGGGCAAAAACTAACTACTATAAGCATGAGTGTGCACTCACATGTGTATGTGAACAAACACTAAGTCACACAGATACAAAGAGAGATAGGGAATAGAGATTGAGACACGGAAAGACAATTTAAAGATGAATGTATATCTAATAACATAAAATTTGTTGCTACTTGAGAAATTAAAGTAATAGAACATGAGAATCCAATCTAAGAAATGTACTGTAGTCAACTATAATAATATACATCAATAAGAAATTGTAATATTAAATTATAATAAGCTATAATGTCTTCAGAAAATGTACTGAAAAGATGTGCTCAAATTACAAGACCTTATCATCATACTGTAGGCAAAATGGTATATTATATGTGATGACTTGTATAATACTGGAAGGAATTTATGGAAGATTTCTGAGAAACAGGTGGGCATAGCAATAACCTTGTATATCCTTTCTGAGAATGCAAGTTAACTGAAATATTAAGTGAATAAATATTTAATTCTTGTCTAGAGGACAAGATAAATCAACCAGAATGCTAGGCTCATGAAAATGTGCACTTGGAAAGATGCACAGTAGTGGTTAATACCACATGAGGGAATATAGGCAAATGCTTTAATTGAACAACAAAAAATTTAAATTGCATCAAAGTTCACAGTTCTACAATGTCTAAACCAAAGTCAACTTTTATTGATATTTAAGGGAGTGAAACCACTTTTGTGGATCGATCTTGTGGGGTGGATGATGGCTGTGAGCAACACATCTATAATGTGCTATATACAAAGCCTTGTAAGTGGTGCCAGCAAGATACTCCAAATGCTGGTGTTCAAAACACTTTTCCATGAATAGTTAGAGTTTGAAATATCACATCCAATAGTTCCTGGAATTACTTAACTGTGGATTTAACATCAAAACAGAATTTACATTCCTAAAACTGAAATTACTCTTGTATAAAACTTCCTTTTAAGGTTAGACTCTCGAAAGGAAGATTTGTCTGTTCCTTTTGTCTATAGAAAAGGACCGTGTTCTTTATTGTGAGTGTTTATGCAAGACATACTCAACATAACATTCTTGGGTTATAATTGAGAGTGGAGTGAAAAGAAACACACACAGAGGTTTTATCATGTATGTATGAGGAAGATATTAGTGTATCCATTGGAACTAAAAAATATTTAAAATGCCAGAAGTACTTGTAATGATTGTTTTTCACTTTTGAAAATATTAGCAGCAGTGTCATTAAGATGTAATATTGGTTTTAGAGTGGAGAATGGAAGTCAAACCCAGATTGTTTTTAATATGTTTTGTCCAATTTTTATTGGATATATTCTATATTTACATTTCATTTCCCTTTTTTTGTTTTCCCACCCCCTAAGGTCCCACATGCCCTCTTCCCTCCCCCTGCTCCCTCATCCACCCCTTCCCACTTCCCTGTTCTGGTATTCCCCTACACTGATATTTTGATCCTTTCCAGCACTAGTGTCCATTCCTTTCTTCTTGTCAGACATCATTTGGTATGTGAATTGTGTCTTTGGTGTCCCAAGATTCTAGGCTAATATCCACTTATCAGTGACTGGATACCATGGGTATTCTTTTGAAACTGGGTTACCTCACTTAGTATGATGTTCTCCAGCTCCATCCATTTCTCTAAGAATTTCATGAATTCATTGTCTCTAATGGCTGAATAGTATTCCATTGTGTATATGTACCACATTTTTTGTATCCATTCCTCCGTTGAGGGACAACTGGGTTCTTTCCAGCTTCTGGCTATCATAAATAAGGGTGCTATGAACATAGTGGAACATGTATCCTTATTGCATGCTGGGGAGTCGACTGGAGGCTGGGATCAGGAACACTGACACCCTCTACTACAGCAGTGCCAAAGGCCAGGCTCACAGGAGCTTCAAACTCCAACCAGTAACAATAAGACCAACTAACTCCAGAGATAAACAGATGGCAAAAGGCAAACGTAGGAATGTTGCTAACAGAAATCAAGGCAATATGGCACCATCTGAACCCAATTTGCCAACCACAGCAAGTCCTGGATACCCCAGCACACCAGAAAAACAAGAGTTAGATATAAAAGCACAGGTCATGATGCTGCTAGAGGAACACAAAAAAGACACAAACAAATCTCTTAAAGAAATGCAGGGGAACATCAATAGGGTAGAAGCTCTTACAGTGCAAACACAAAAATCACTTAAAGAACTCCAGGAGAATATGGGCCATCAGACAGAAACCAATAAAGAGGAAATAAGAAAATCAGTTAAAGAAATGCAGGAGAACTTGAAACAACAGGCAGAAGTCACGAACGAGTAAACACAAAAATCTTTTGTCCACTTTTTTAAGATTAGGGATTAGTGTAATTTTGATCCAATATAGGGTCAAAGATCATTTTTAATTTTACTTAATGAGTCTCTTCAAAGGACTTTCTCTAATAATATGAAACCCAAGAATTTTAACAGAGTGAATAGCATGTGTATTAGCATATTTAATGAAATACCAATAAGACTGCTATTTCTGATTTGAAAGTAAGCATACTTATAATGACATTTAAAGATGGAAGTTTTTGAAGGCCTGAGACTTAGCATGTACTAATGAAGCATCTATCACAATTCTAAATTGCTGTTCATTTCAAACATACAGAGATTTATTTCCCCATAAGATCCCTTTCCTGATTCAGGTGCTTTTGTAAAGTGACACTGCTTGCTTCCCTCAAGCACTGTCCTTGAAAGAGATCCTGAAGAGAAAGAAACAAGCGTTAGCACAGTGAGTAACTAAGGCAAGGCAAGTCCTATGCCACTTAATAAAGAAAACATTATGAATTCGATGTTCTTATTCTGAGTATCAGAAAGTTATATTGATCACACAAAGCAAAATTTACAAAGGAATAATTATCCTCTTATCTTTCCCCAAAGTCAACCGCCATGTGTGGTTAAACATACAATTTCACCTCAAAAGACCCTTAAAAGAAATCCACAGACCTACTGAGGTTTTTCTTTAATCCTCATCTCTACTTGTAGTGCCTGGAAATTTATTACTTGGAATTATTTTATATATTTAGCTTTAACTTAGAAATAACACTGACAAAAATATTCTCCTTAGTACCCCACTGGTAGTGGGATTGCAAACTGTTACAGCCTCTGTGGAAACCAGCATGACCTGGCTGTACCACTCTGAGGCATACCCAAATAACTTGATATTCTCTCTTTTTTTTTTAAGGAGAAACAGGAACAGAAATGGTTCCTCCATTGCTGCTGTAATTTTTTTTTTTGGTTTTTTGGTTTTTTGGTTTTTCGAGACAGGGTTTCTCTGTGTATCCCTGGCTGTCCTGAAACTCACTCTGAAGACCAGGCTGGCCTCGAACTCAGAAATCCTCCTGCCTCTGGCTCCCAAGTGCTGGGATTAAAGGCATGCACCACCATGCCCGGCTAAAACTTGATATTCTACTACAGGGATACTTGGACAGTTGTGCTCATCATTGCACTGTTCACAAGATTCAGGAAATGTAATCAGCCTAAATGTCCATCAACTGATGAACAATAATGCAAATGAGGCGCCTAGCACAATGGAACTCTATTTAAATGTAAAGAAAAATGAAAGAATGAAATTTGAAAGTGAATTGATAGAGCAAGAAAGTATAGTGAGTGAGACAAATACTTCATATTATTTCTTATTTATGGATCACACTGAATCTTTAGATTTGAGTATATAGCCTAACTGCAGGAAACCATTCAGTAGAATACAGATGTTATAATGGGGGAGAGGAGAAATATGATGAGGTTCTGTACTGGGGAGGGAATGAGAGTAATATGAAGGAAAAGAGAAGAAAGAGAGATTTATAACCTTATGAATGTTTGAAAATATCAGAGAGAAATCTTACTTTTCAAACTCACTTAAAATACATTGTGTGTGTGTGTGTGTGTGTGAGTGTGTGTGTGAGACTGAGTGACTGTGTATGTGTGTGTGTACATACTTAAATGGTGTTAACCCACATGGAATGACCCAATAGTCATGACTACCCTAACAAAATCCCTAGGGACAGGCATAAAACAATCCCTTCAATTTGTTGTTTGGGGTGTCTAAGAGTCTCCCAAAATAATGTGAATTATTGGTATTACTTTTGGTTACCTCCCAGATGCTGAATGTTAGGTGTTATTGATGAAGACACCACTAATTTTAAACACAATCATTGGAGAACTTGAACTGGAACTGAAGTGGATGCCTACTCCCTGAAGATTAGCTCTCATAGTTTCCAATGGTGCTAGAAAAGATGCCAAGGGCGAAAAGCAATTGATAGATATACCTAGGTGAAAAGGCTGAAACTAATTACAATGACCAGCCTAGAAAAATTTCTACCATGATCTATTTACTTCACTTATATCTTGGAGGTAAAAACAGCTTTCTAAGCAAGATGTATGAGATATCCAAAAGGACAAAATTGAATCATGGCTTTTAAACCTAGCCAAAATCCTGTGGCTGAAGAGTCATAGAGTCTATAAGATAACTGATCATTCCCATTTTCTGAAATCAATATAACTTCCAACTGTATTCTAAATACTTATACCAACATTTACATGGAGCTGCCATTCCTCATCAAAGAAGCTTCCTTTTGCAACAGTAGGCCACTACATACATCCATAAATGATCAAAATGCAGAGAATAATCGTGCAGTGATCAGTCCCAATTTGCATAGCTAGCATTCAACTTCTATGCCTAAGACATTCTGAACATTATGGAAGAAGAGATGGAAATATTGTAGGAGTCAGAGGACCAAGAGACTTGCTCCAAGATAGTATCTTCTAGCTATGGTAGGGAAGCTGCAACCATGTCATCTCAACAGTATGACTACAAAAAATTTATACAATGTCCAAACCAACTGACAGGCCAGTGTGAATGGGAAACTTCACAAGGCTCCACCCCTAGATAAAGTGGTATAGGAACAAATGGGTGTTAAGGTAAAGGAAATGGTGAAAGAAAATCAGTTCTTTCAAAGAATAAGCCTTTGAACAGGAATTGATAGGTTATCCAATCCTCACCATCAGTCTCAAATACTTGTATGGATGGGGAAGATATTTAATTTGGTAGAGTGTATCTATGTAACAATAATTACAGAGGACAAGATCATGGGTTCAAGGTGGTTTCATGACATAGGAAGACACAAGTAGATCTGAAATAAATATATTATGCTTTGTTTGAAATCTTCAAACTTGGTTAATATTATAACTGATGCATCTTTCTTATGGATAATGTTGGCAATGTTGTCTCTCCAGATAGCATATGTGAATTTGCATATCTCTTCCAGCCAAACAAAAACAAGTAACAAATGAAATTGTGTGTTTTTAATGTCCATTCTTACTTCACAATGGGGGATTGAACTCTTCTGTCAACTGAAATTGTATCTTCTATGGGGTTTATTCTTGGTTTCAAGCACTCAAATTTTCTGTCTGTTGTATTTACTGTTTTCCCAGCTACATGCATTACATGGAAATGAGTTTATGAAAGATAGAGGCTACTGGCTTCCTGATGTATGTGGAAGAGATTGCACATACATGTAGTGAGATGGCTCCATTTCCACCTACATGCCTTCTTCACTTTCTCCTTCCAGTACCTCAGGCTTAATCAGTGCTTTATAATGTCATCAATGTTTCTCCTCATTCAAATGGAGGAGTCTTGTGACTCACTAAAAGCTCTTCTGTGGTAATTGATTTATTATGCTTATCATTTAATTCAATGCACAAAGCTGAAATTTTGGTTTAATGCCTAAGTGCACTCAAGAGGATTTCCCCATTAATGTAGTTCTGTGGCAATTGCTTAGAGTTCTGAACTTATAAAATCAACAAAATAGAAGTCTACTTATTATAGAGTATGAATCTTCTGATAAAATGTGTTATTGAAAGATTATATATTATATTAATGTTATTATATATTATAGATATCTATCAATGAAATAAAACCAGAAACAGATAAGAAACAATGTGGTTATAAAGGAAGGAAAGATGTTTTGTGCCTTGGAAGAATTGGAAGATCAAGTACTAAAATGACAGTCAATGCTGACAATATATAGCATTCTCAGAGTATTCTAGAAAACAGAAAGTCCCATTTGTATTTCTGTATCTCAAGTTAGATAAGGTTAAAATACCAGGTTAATATAATCCATCTAATTCAATATAAACAAAAAGTTAAGTCCGTTTTACATAATATTATTTTGCTGGTGAGAATTGAGATTGCAGATATTGAAAAGCGCTTCTCATGCTTTCAAAAGTTCATTTTATCTTTTCCCAGCACTTCCCAGAAGACTAGTAAAATACAACTCCGGGTCTGTTATAAGAAGTTCCAATTGTCTATAACATAGTGTGGTGTCTATTATATGGTTGCCAATTATGATCTCCTTAAAAATCTGGGAGACATACCATAAGTGAAATACCATTCATGTTGTATGGATATTACCTCTTAAAAATAGAGTAAGGACAATTCAGTTTATAAATATAAACACCTACTTGAGGTATGCACAAGCTTAATGAGAACTCATAGGTCTGTAATTTAACTGGTCATGCTTTCACATTGCACATGCATCACTTCAGGGAATTGTATTTCTGTGTTGTTCAAGTTGTTGTAGTGTATGGCCACATATCATGGAAGAGTTGGAGCTACTGAGATTCATAATTTAGAAGAGGTATAAATAGTCCTTATCAAATGGTACTGGCTAATAGTGACAAGCCACTGGGATCTACATGACTGTTTTTATGTCTTACATCTAATTTAACACATTATAGAAATGCCAACACCAAAATTAATTATGTAAATGTTGACATAAAAATTCACTTGAGATTGTAATAATTTATATTTTCACAAGTTAAAAAAATTACCAGAATTTTATTTTTAATCATGGACATTTTTCACATAAAAATTTATTAAATACAATTTATTAAATCTTTATTTTAAGCTAAGGCCCAACTCATATATTTTCAATACATAGCTTAACATTGAAGACACACTCTAAGAAATTCTTTTATAGTTTTTCCAATGAGTAAGCACATTACCATGTATTTCAACAATTAAAATGGTTGTTGTTATGACTTTGTTAGGAAGTTCTTATATCCCACCACTCCCCAAACTCATGTTTTAAAGACTTACTGCCGTTGATTTCACTATTTTTTGTTGAGAAGAGTGAAAAATTATCAATGATGTTATCTATTTATAAGTACATGGGTTATTAGGAAGTGAGACCTAGTCATAGAGAGCAAGTTGCTAAGGATTTGTCTTCAAAAGGCATATACTTCTATATTAGTTTCAGTGTGTCTGGTTTTATGTGGATGTCCTTGATCCACTTGGACTTGAGGTTTGTACAAGGAAATAAGAATGAATTGATTTGGATTCTTCTGCATGCTAACTGCCAGTTGAACCAGCACCATTTGTTGAAAAGGCTATCTGTTTTCCACTGGATGGTTTTAACTCCTTTGCCAAAGATAAAGTGACCATAACTTTGTGGGTTCATTTCTGTGTCTTCAATTCTATTCCATTGATCTACCTGCATTTCTCTGTACTAATACCATGCTATTTTTTTATCACGATTGCTCTATAGTACAGCTTGAGGTCTGGGATTCTGATCCCCCAGAAGTTCTTTTATTGTTGAGAATAGCTCTTTCTATCTCTGTAAAGAATTGAGTTGGGATTTTCATGGGGATTGCCTTGAATATGTATATTGCTTTTGGCAAGATGGCCATTTTTACTATATTAATCCTGCCAATCCAAGAGCATGGAAGATTTTTCCATCTTCTGAGGTCTTCTTGGATTTCCTTCTTCAGAGGCCTGAAGTTCTTGTCATACATATCTTTCACTTGTTTGGTTAGAGTTACACCAAGATACTTTATATTGTTTGGGGCTATTGTGAATAGTGTCATTTCCCTAGTTTCTTCCTCAGCCTATTTATCCTTTGAGTATAGGAAGGCTGCTGATTTTCTTGAGTTAATTTTATATCCGGCCACTTTGCTGACGTTGTTTATCAGCTGTAGGAGTTCTCTGGTGAATCCTTTGGGGTCACTTAGGTATACTATCATATCATCTGCAAATAGTGATAATTTGACTTCTTTCCAATTAGTATCCCTTTGACCTCCTTAGGTTGTCTTATTGCTCTAGCTAGAACTTCATGTACTATATTGAATTAATATGAAGAGAGTGGGTTCGTGAGTAGGCATGAGGGGGGATAGGATAGGGTGTTCTTTGAGGGAAAACCAGGAAAGGGGATAACATTTGAAATGTAAATAAATAAAATACCTAATAAAAAAAGAAAAAAAGGCATATCCCATAACAATGTCTGATGAAAAAAACATTATTTTGTATGCTAACTTTAATTTAAAACAATGAAAATGGTGTATCTTAATATATCATATCTCCAAATATGCCAACCCTCTTTTCTGATTCCTTATGTACACAAGCTGAACGCAAACACACATCCCACTAATAATTTAGCTTTGTATCAGGCCTATATCAATATTGAATCAAGTATGGAATTAATCTCTAAAAAACATGAGCCAAATAAGTCTGCCTTTCTTAAAGTCTTTTTCCATGTTCACTGAAACAGCAAAAAGTGACTAACATAGCAAAACAAAACAAAACCTGACTAATCCATGTTGGGTATTACTATGCAATATATTCTGCAGGATCACTATGATATGTTTAGTTTATCGTAGTTTGAGGGTTATGACATGGCCCAACTATGTGTATTTAGAGTAAGAAACTTAGAAAGGTCCAACCATGATGAAGACATGGATATGTAGTATTGGGGATTAGTTCTAATGCTTTGAATTAAACAGGAACCTGCATGTCCAACCACTGAAGGTCCTTGTTCCCAATTGGTTGGTTTTTTTATTGGATATATTCTATATTTACAATTCATTTCCCTTTTTCAGGTTCCCCACCCCAAAGGTCCCACATGCCCTTTTCCCTCCCCCTGCTCCCTCATAAACCCTCTCCCACCTCCCTGTTCTTCTACTCCCCCACAATGATGCTTTGGTCCATTCTAGCACCAGTGTCCACTCCTTTCTTCTTGTAAGACATCACTTGGTATGTGATTTGTGTCTTTGGTGTTCCAAGATTCTAGGCTAATATCCACTTATCAGTGACTGCATACCATGGGTATTCTTTTGAGACTGGGTCACCTCACTTAGTATGATGTTCTCCAGCTCCATCCATTTCTCTAAGAATTTCATGAATTCATTGTTTCTAATGACTGAATACTATTCCATTGTGTATATGTACCACATTTTTT
The DNA here is from genome assembly GCA_964023405.1 of Apodemus agrarius. Taxonomy (NCBI): domain Eukaryota; kingdom Metazoa; phylum Chordata; class Mammalia; order Rodentia; family Muridae; genus Apodemus; species Apodemus agrarius. Next base: position 84,857,685 of record OZ030011.1, read on the forward strand.
GTATCCATTCCTCCGTTGAGGGACATCTGTGTTCTTTCCAGCTTCTGGCTATTATATATAAGGCTGCTATGAACATAGTAGAGCATGTATCCTTATTGCATGCTGGGGAATCTTCTGGGTATATTCCCAGGAGTGGTATGGCTGGGTCCTCTGGAAGTATCATGTCTAGTTTTCTGAGGAACCGCCATTCTGATTTCCAGAGTGGTTGTACCAGCTTGCATTCCCACCAGCAGTGGAGGAGTGTTCCTCTTTCTCCACATCCTCGCCAACACCTGATGAATGAGTTTTTAATCTTAGCCATTCTGACTGGTGTGAGGTGAAATCTCAGGGTTGTTTTGATTTGCATTTCCCTAATGACTAATGATGTTGAACATTTTTTAAGGTGTTTCTCAGCCATCTGAATTTCTTCAGGTGAAAAGTCTCTGTTTAGCTCTGTACCCCATTTTTGGATAGGGTTATTTGGTTTTCTGGGGTCTAACCTCTTGAGTTCTTTGTATACATTGGATATAGCCCGATGTCAGATGTGGGGTTGGTGAAGATCTTTTCCCAATTTGTTGGTTGCCGATTTATCCTTTTGACAGTGTCTTTTGCCTTACAGAAACTTTGTAATTTTATAAGGTCCCATTTGTCTATTCTTGCTCTTAGAGCATAAGCAATTGGTGTTCTGTTCAGGAATTTTTCCCCTGAGCCAATGTCCTCAAGGGTCTTCCCCAGTTTCTTTTCTATTAGTTTTAGTGTGTCCACTTGGAGTTGAGCTTAGTGCAAGGAGATAAGAGTGGATCAATTCTTCTTCTGCATGTTGACCTCCAGTTGAGCCAGCACCATCTGTGGAAAAGGCTATCTTTTTTCCACTGGATGTTTTCAGCTCCTTTGTCGAAGATCAATTGGCCATAGATGTGTGGGTTCAATTCTGGGCCTTCGATCCTATTCCATTGATCTGCCTCCCTGTCACTGAACCAATACCATGCAGTTTTTAACACTACTGCTCTGTAGTATTCCTTGAGGTCCGGGATATTGATTCCCCAAGAAGTTCTTTTGCTGTTGATGATAGTTTTAGCTATCCTGGGTTTTTTGTTATTCCAGATGAATTTGAGAATTGCTCTTTCTAACTCTATGAAGAACTGAATTGGGATTGTGATGGGGATTGCGTTGAATCTGTATATTGCTTTTGGCAAGATTGCCATTTTAACTATATTAATCCTGCCAACCCACGAGCATGGAAGATTTTCCCATTTTCTGATGTCTTCTTCAATTTCCCTCTTCAGAGACCTGAAGTTTTTGTCATATAAATCTTTCACATGTTTGGTTAGAGTCACTCCAAGATACTTTATATCATTTGTGGCTATTGTGAAGGGTATTATTTCCCTAACTTCTTTCTCATCCTGCTTGTCCTTTGAGTATAGGAAGGCTACTGATTTTCTTGAGATGATTTTATAACCAGCCACTTTGCTGAAGTTGTTTATCAGCTGTAGGATTTCTCTGATGGAGTTTTTTGGGTCACTTAAGTATACTATCATATCATCTGCAAATAATGATAGTTTGACTTCCTTATGTTATCTAATTTCTCTTGCTAGGACTTCAAGTACTATATTGAATAGATATGGAGAGAGAGGGCAGCCTTGTCTAGTCCCTGATTTTAGTGGGATTGCTTCAAGTTTCTCTCCATTCAATTTGATGTTGGCTACTGGTTTGCTGTATATCGCTTTTATTGTTTAGGTATGGGCCTTGAATTCCTGTTCTTTCAGGACTTTTAGCATGAAAGGATACTGAATTTTGTCGAATGCTTTTTCAGCATCTAATGAGATGACCATGTGGTTTTTTTTCTTTTAGTTTGTTTATGTAGTGGATTACATTGATTGATTTCCATATATTGAACCATCCCTGCATCCCTGGGATGAAGCCTACTTGATCATGGTGAATGATCGTTTTGATGTGCTCTTGGATTTGGTTGGCAAGGATTATATTTAGTATTTTTGCATGGATATTCATAAGGGAAATTGGCCTATAGTTCTCTTTCTTTGTTGGATCTTTGGTGGTTTGGGTATCAGCATAATTGTGGCTTCGTAGAACGAGTTGGGCAGTGTTTCTTCCATTTCTATTTTGTGGAATAGTTTGAAGAGTATTGGTGTTAGGTCTTCTTTGAAAGTCTGACAAAATTCTGCACTAAAACCATCTGGTCCTGTACTTTTTTTGGTTGGGAGACTTTCTATAACTCCTTCTATTTCTCTAGGAGTTATGGGACTGTTTAGCTGATCGAATTGATCCTGATTTAATATTGGTATTTGGTATTTGTCTAGGAAATTCCATTTCCCCAAGATTCTTAAGTTGCATTGAGTATAGGCTTTTGTAGTAGAATCTGATGATTTTTTGAATGTGTTCAGTTTCTTTTGTTATATGCCCCTTTTTGTTTCTTATTTTGTTAATTTGGATACTGTCTATGTGCCCATTGGTTAGTCTGGCTAAGGGTTTATCTATCTTGTTGATTTTCTCAAAGAACCAGCTCCTGGTTTTGTTAATTCTTTGTATGGTTTGCTTTATTTTTACTTGATTGATTTCAGCCCTTAGTTTGATGATTTCCTGACTTCTACTCCTCCTGGGTGAATTAGCTTCTTTTTGTTCCAGGGCTTTCAGGTGTGCTGTTAAGCTGCTCATGTATGCTGTCTCCAGTTTCTTTTTGGAGGCACTCAGTGCAATGAGTTTTCCTCTTAGCACTGCTTTCATTGTGTCCCAGAGATTTGGATAGGTTGTACCTTCATTTTTATTGAATTCTAAAAAGTCTTTTATTTCTTTCTTTATTTCTTCCTTGACCAAAGTGTCATTGAGTAGAGTATTGTTCAGGTTCAATGTGTATGTGGGCTTTCTGTTGTTTTTATTGCTATTGAAGACCACTTTTACTCCATAGTGATCTGATAGGAGGCATGGAATTAGTTCGATCTTCTTGTATTTGTTGACATCTGTCTTGTGACCAATTATATGATCGATTTTGGAGAAGGTACCACGTGGTGCTGAGAAAAAGGTATATTCTTTTGCTTTGGGATGAAATATTCCATATATATCTGTTAAATCCAATTGGTCTAAAGCTTCAATTAGTTTCACTGTTTCCCTGTTAGTTTCTGGTTTCCTGATCGGTCCCTTGAGGATAGTGGAGTGTTGAAGTCACCCAAATTATTGTGTTAGGTGTAATTGTGTTATTGTGTAATGTGTGCTTTAAGCTCTAGTAGAGTTTCTTTTATGAATGAGGGTGCTCTTGCATTTGGAGCATAGATGTTCAGTATTGAGAGTTCTTCTTGGGAATTTTTCCTTTGACCAGCAATAAGTGACCTTCTGTGTCTCTTTTGATGACTTTAGGTTGGAAGTCAATTTTATCTGATATCAGAATGGCTACTCTGGCTTGTGTCCTGAGACCATTTGCTTGTAAAATTGTCTTCCAGCCTTTTACTCTAAGGTAGTGTTTGTCTTTTACACTGAGATGTGTTTCCTGTATGCAGCAAAATGTAGGGTCCTGTTTCCGTATCCAGTCTGTTAGTCTATGCCTTTTAATTGGGGGATTGAGTCCATTGATGTTAAGAGATATCAAGGAATAGTAATTATTACTTCCTGACATTTTGACGTTATTTTTTTGTATATTAGCATGGTTATCTTCTTTTGTGTTTGATGAGAGGGGGGTTTCTATCTTGATTCTTCTGGGGTGTGGTTTCCCTCCTTGTGTTGGTGTTTTTCCCCTATTATCCTTTGTAGGGCTGGATTTGTGGAAAGATAATGTGCAAATTTGGTTTTGTCATGGAATACCTTGGTTTCTCCATCTATGATGATTGAGAGTTTTGCTGGGTATAGTAGTTTTCGCTGAAGTTCGTGTTCTCTTAGAGTCTGCCTGATATCTGCCCAGGATCTTCTAGCTTTCATGGTCTCAGGTGAGAAGTCTGGTGTAATCCTGATAGGTCTTCCTTTATCTGTTACTTGGCCTTTTTTCTCTTATTGCCCTTAATATTCTCTCTTTGTTTAGTACATTTGGGGTTTTGATTATTATGTGACGGGAGGTATTTCTGTTCTGGTCCAGTCTGTTTGGAGTTCTGTAGGTCTTGTATATTCATGGGCATCTCTCTCTTTAGGTTGAGGAAGTTTTCTTCCATAATTTTGTAGAAGATATTTGCTGGCCCTTTAAGTTGTATATCTTCCCTCTCATCTATGCCTATAATCCTTAGGTTTGGTCTTCTCATTGTGTCCTGGATTTCCTGGATTTTTTGGGTTACAAGCTTTTTGCATTTTGTATTTTCTTGGGCTGTGGAATCAATGGTTTCTATGGTATCGTTGGCATCTGAGATTCTTTCTTCTATCTCTTGTATTCTATTGTTGATATTTGCATCTATGGCCCCTGATTTCTTCCCAAGGTTTTCTATCTCCAAAGTTGTCTCCCTTTGTGATTTCTTAGTTGTTTCTACTGTTTTTAGATCCCAGACAGTTTTGCTCAGATCTTCCACTTGCCTGTTTGTATTTTCATGTATTTCTTTAAGAGTTTTCTGTGTTTCCTCTTTCATGACTTCTACTTGTTGGCCCACATTCTCCTTTATTTCTTTAAGTGATTTTTTGTACTTCCTCCTTATTGGCTCCTAATTTTTGATCCATATTCTCCTGAATTTCAAGTGATCTTTGTGTTTGCCTTGAAAGGGCTTCATATTTTTGATCCCTTTTCTCCTTTATTTCTTTAAGAGATTTATCTATGTGTTCTGCTATCAGCATCCTGACCAGTGATTTTAGATCTAAATATTGTTTTTCTGGTGTGTTGGGGTATCTGGGACTTACTGCTGTTGGGGTATTGGGTTCGGATGCTGCCACATTGCCTTGATTTCTGTTAGTAATGTTCCTACGTTTTCCTTTTGCCATCTGGTTATCTCTGGCCTCAGATGGTCTTGTAGTCACTAGCTGGTGCTTGAACCTTCTGTGGGCTCTAAAGGCTATTTCCCCACCACTGGATGACTGGGTTTCCCCTGGCCCAGATTGCTGATATGTTGTTCTCCTCTTGAGAGCTGTTGGACCCTTGGTGTATCTTGCTCTAAGCAATGTTATATTCCATTATCTCTGTGTACCTGATGCTGCTTGTCTTCTCTGGTTCTGTTTGCTTAGTTCAGTCAGCAGCAAGGATGCTGTCTGAGGCCTCCAGGACTGTGGAGTGCAGGGACTCCCAGAGGGCCTGGGAACCCATGCCCTGCTGGAACACAGGAACTGCTGCTCTGCCAAGCTCCTATTCTTAGATGACTGGCTGGCGACCCGGGTCCCCCGAGATCTCAAGCTTGGGATTTCTCAGGTATCTGGATCTGTTCGCTCAGTCTAAGCACCTGCCACCAAGATGGCTGCAGTTGAGCAGAGTGCAGGCTTCCTCTCAGAGCACAGAACCCACTCCTGGTTGGGGCCCAGGAACCCTGCTCTGCCTGGTTCGCTGCCAGGCGGTCTTGAGCCCCCAAAGATCCCAAGTTCTGGATATCACGGGTACCTGGTTCAGCTCTTCTTAGTCCCCCACTGCAAGGATGCCAGTGGTGGCTGCTGGATATGGAGAATATGGCTTGCCGAGTCTCCTGCAGGGCAGGGAGCCCATGCCCTGCTGGCACACAGGACCACTGCTCTGCCCAGCTCCCGTTCTTAGATGACTGGCTGGCGGCCCAGGTCCCCCAAGATGTTAAGCTTGGGGTATCTTGGGTATCTGTTTCTGCCTGCTTGGTCTAAGCACCTGCCACCAAGATGGCCACAGTTGACAGAGTGCCGGGTTCCTCTCAGAGAGCAGAGCCCACGCTTGGTTGGGGCCCAGGAACCCTGCTCTGCCCGGTTGGCTGCCAGGTGGTCTTGAGCCCCCAAAGATCCCAAGTTCTGGATATCATGGGTACCTTGTTCAGCTCTCCTTAGTCCGGAACACTATAAGGATGCCAGCGGTGGCCTCTGGATGTGGGGAGTGCAGCTTGCCGAGTCTCCTTCAGGGAAGGGAGCCGAAGCCCTGCTGGCACACAGGACCACTGCTCTGCCAAGCTCCCGTTCTTAGATGACTGGCTGGCAGCCCGGGTCCCCTGAGAACTTAAGCTTGGAGTATCTCGGGTATCTGTTTCTACCTGCTCGGTCTAAGCACCCGCCACTAAGTTGGCTGTGGATGAGCAGAGAGCTGTATCACATTTTCTGTACCCATTCCTCTGCTGAAGGACATTTGCGTTGTTTCCAGCTTTGGACTATTATAAATAAGGCTGCTATGAAAATAGTGAAGTATGTGTCCTTGTTATATGTTGTTACCAACTCTGACACTACTGTCGATGCTAAAAAAGGATTGCCGAAAGGAGCCTGATATAGGTGTCTCCTGAGAGGCTCTGCCAGAACCTTACAAATACATAGTCGGATGCACAGCCAACCATTGCACTGAGTGCTGGGTTCCACAGTGGAGGAGTTAGAGAATGGACTGAAGGAGCTGAAGGGGTTTGCAGCCACATAAGAAGAAGAATATCAACCAGATCCCCAGAGCTCCCAGTGACTAAGCCACCAACCAAGAAATACACTTGGCTCAGGCTGGGCTGCATATGTAGCAGAAGACCACCTTGTCAGGCATCAGTGGGAGGAGTGGTCATTGGTCTCATGAAGGTTCAACAGATGCCACAGTGTAGGGGAATCGAAGGCAGAGAGGTGGGAGTGTGTGGATGGGTGGAGGAACACCCTCACATAGAAACGGGGAGGAGGAATCGGATAAGGGGTTTACGGGAGGTGGGGAAACTGGGTAAGAGGATAACACTTGAAATTTAAAATAAATAAATAAATAAATAAATAAATAAATAAAAATTTTTTTAAAAGTCAAGTGCAGTGTATCCCAGAGAAGAAATGAGAAAATGCATTGGGTGGAGGATATGAGCATAGCATTCGTAAAAGAGAAAGCAGTATGAACTATGTATTGTTGGCAAAGTCGTGAAAGCTAAAAAGAGGAAAGTGTTCTGTGACACTGGTGACCTTGACAAGTGCCTGCTCATCAGAATCCTACAAGCCAGGCATAATGGATAAGTTAGTGATGCTAATAAACACTTTTGTAAATATTCCTAGTTAGTGGGGGTTTTCTTGTCTCTTTTTAAATTCAAAGTAGATTCTTCTCTCTCATACAATAAATACATCCAGACCACAGCTTTCCCTCCCTCCATTCTTCCCCTCATTTTTGCATCTCCCCTCTACAATCCCATCCACTCCCCTTCCATTTCCTCTTCAGAAAATAGCCAACAGCTCCAAGAGAAAACAGACAAACAAGATACAAGAAGACAAGGCAAAAGCTCTCATATAGAGACTGGACAAGACAACCTAATAGGAAGAACAGGGTCTCAAGAGCAAGGCAAAAGAGTCTGAGGTATACCTCTTCCCACTGTTAGGAATTCCACCAAGTTAACAGCTATAACACATAGAGAGAACCAGGTACAGAAGCATGCAGGAACCTTGGAGACCTCCTATTTAGGAATTCTCAATTTAATATCTGTTTGTGGGTCTGTTAACCCTCTCACATCTAATAACCAAGAAAATCTCTCTGACAATGGGTGGACAGAACACTTACATATTAGTATAGCAGAATAGCAGGAATCATTTCATTTTTTTTCTTTTGCCAATCATGTCTGTTTCTATCCTGAGCTTCTGAGATGTCCTGTCTCTGGTTCTTGGCCATCCAGGCATTGTCAGGGATGGGCTCTCTCTTCTCAGATGGGCCTTAAGTTAAACCAGATATTGGTTGGTTACTCCCACAAGTTCTGTGTCACCAGTGCCACAGCATGTCTTTAAGGCAAGACAGATTGTAGGCTGAAGGATGTGTGGCTCAATTGGTGTCCAGGTTTCTCTTTCCATAGCCAGCAGAGTACCTTTTCATGCCAAAGAGACTACATTGTACAGGTAACACATCCATGAATGCAAGAACTTGACCTTTCTACCTTCAGTGAACTAGGTGGATGTTATCTTGGGCAAAGGGGCCTGGGTGTCAGTTTCCAGAGAACTACATTCTGTCCTCGCAACAGCATGAGTTGAGGGATCCCTGCTCTGACCCACTTCTACCACCTTACCTACCCATGCCAAAAATTAATGGAATCCACCCCAGTCCAAACACTGGAAGCCTTGTCTGGCTACAACTGATGGCTTGTTTAGACTCCTTACCATCATCCATTACTGGAGTTCTCATAAATTCCAAGAAGTTTCCACTGTACTAGATTTCCATGCCCTCTCCCAATGTTTCCCACTTCCAGCTGTCTCTGCTTCACTTTCTTCTTCCATTCAATTCCCCAGATATACCTATTCTCACTGACTTTTTTCTCAAACTGTCTCCAAACCACCTGCAAAATCTATTCTATTTCTCCTTTCCAGGAAGATCAATGTTTTCCTCTAGAGTCCTACCTTTTACTTAACCTCTCAGGGTCCGTGGACTGTAGCATTCTTATCATTTACTTAAAAACTAACATTCATTTATAAGTAAATGCATACCTTACTTGTCTTTCTGGATCTGAATTACCTCACTTGGGATAATTTTTTTTCTAGTGGTGTCTACTTGCCTAGAAATTTCATACTGTCATTTTTTAGCAGCTAAATAATTCTTCATTGTGTAAATATACATTTTCTTTATTCATTTTTCAGTTGAGGTGTACTTAGGTTGTTTCCAGGTTCTGGCTATTAACATAATTGCCCTTATGATATGGTGGTATATTGTTTGGGTATTTGTCTAAGAGTAGTATAACTGGGTCTTAGGGTAGATTTATTCCCAAATTTCTGAGGAACTCCCATACTTATTTCCATAGTGGCTATACAAGTTTGCACTCCAACCAAAAATGGAGAAATATTCCCTTTACACCAGCATGAGCTGTCACTAATGTTGAATATTCTATTCTGACAGGTATAAAAGGAATCAAAGGTTTTGATTCACATTTCCTTGATGGGTAAGGATATTGAACATTTCTTTAAGTGGTTCTTGCCAATTTGAGATTCTTCTATTTAGAATTCAGTTAAAATCTGTACCAATTTTTAATTTAATTACTTGATTTGTTGACATCTAATTTCCTGGGTTATTTATATACTTTAAATATTACACATTAATAGGATATGGAGTTGGTAAAAAAAAAAATTCCATTCTGTAGTCTGTTTCTTTGACCAATGAATGATGTCCATTTCCCTAAAGAAGCTTTTTAGTTTTGTGAAGTCCTATTTATTAATTGTTGATCTTAGGGCCTGCCCTATTGGTTTTCTGTTTAGAAAGTTGTCTCCTGTGTCAATTAGTTCAAGGCTTTGGCCCATTTTTCTTCTATCAGTTTCAGTGTGTCTTGTTTTATGCTGAAGTCTTTGATGTACTGAAACCTTAATTTTTGCAGGATGATACATATAGGACTCATTCTTCTATATGCAGACATTCACTTTGGGCAGCACCATTTGTCGAAGGTGATTTCTTTTTCAACTGTATTTCTGGCTTCTTTATAAAAATTACAGTGCCCATTAAATCACCATTAGTTTGGGGATTTATGCCTGAGTCTTCAAACATGTTCCATTGTTTCTGTTTTTATGCCAATACTATGTGCATTTTATAACTATAGCTTTGCAATACAACTTGAAATCAGAATGAATATACATTTAGAAGTTTTTTTATTTTTCAGGATTGTTTTAGTAGTTCTGGTTTTGTTCTTTGTTTTATATAAAGTTGGGAATTGTCCTTTAAGTGTTTGTAAAGAACTATATAGGAATTTTGATGAGAATTTCATTGAATCTCATCGATGCTTTCAGTTGGATGAATGTTTTTACTATGTTAATCTAATGATCCATGAGATTGAACACATTTCCATCTTCTGATATATTCTTCAATTTCTTTCTTCAAAGTTTTAACATTTTTGTGATACAGGTCTTTCACTTGCTTCATTAGAGTTACTGACAAATATTTTGTATTATTTGAGGCTATTATGAAAGTGTTGTTTTCCTGTTAGCCTGTCATTTGTATATAGGAAGAATACTGAGATAGATTAATAGTATCAATTAGCTCCAGCATTTCTCTGTTTAGTGTTCATCTGGATGACCTGTCAGTTGGTGAAAGCGGACTAATGATGTCTCCCCCATCAGTGTGTGATAGTCAATATGTGCTTTAAGCTTCAATTCTGTTTCTCTTACAGAAGTGGGTACCCTTATGCTTAGGGCATAGATGTTAATAATTGAAATGTTATCATGGTGGACTTTGATAAGTATGTGGTGTCCTTCTTCATCTCTGTTAACTAATTTTAGTTTGAAGTGTATATTTTTTAGATATTAAGATCATTAAACCCACTTGGTTCTTAGATCCCTTTGTTTAGAATAACTTTGGCCAACTGTTTATCTTGAGGTAATATCTATTCTTCATATTCAGGTATGTTTCTTATATGTAGCAGAAGGATGAATCTTGTTTTCTCATCCATTGTTAATCTGTGTCTTCTTACTGGGAAATTAAGACGATTTATTTTGAAAGTGATTGTTAATTCTTTTTATTATATTGGTGGTGGTAGTGTTCATGGTAATTGTGGTACTGATGGTAGTAGCAGTGGTCTGTATGGGTGTGTGTGTGTGTGTGTGTGTAAGAGAGAAAGAGAGAGAGACAGAGACAGAGAGAGATACAGAGACATTCTTTTGTCTTTCCTTGTGTTAGAGTATTTGTTTTCTGTATTTTCATGCTTGTAGTTAACTCCCTTGTTTGAATTTGTTTCTTATAACACTTTCTGTATAGCTGGATTTGTACATAGAAACTTACATTTTTCATCTAAGGTGATTCAAAGTTTTGCTGAGTATAGTAGTCCAGACTTGCATCTGTTGTCTCTCATAATCTGCAGCACATCTGTACAAGTCCTTCTGCTTTTAGAGTCTCTATTGAGAAGTCAGATGTAATTCTAAGAGGTCTACCTTTATATGTTACTTGGTTTCTTTCCCCTGTAGCTCTTAATATTCTTTATTTGGTCTCTCTGACTAGTGTTTTGACTATTATGTAATGAGGGGGGTCTTTCTTTTCTGGTCCTATCTATTTGCGGTTTTGTCAGCATCTTGTACTTTTATAGGCATTTAATTTTTTAGGTTAGAAGATTTTTTTTCTAATATTTTGATAAACATATTTTTGGGTCCTTTGAACTGGTGTTTTCTCCTTCCTTTCTATTTTTTTTCAGGTTTGGTGTTTACATAGTGTCCCAGATTTTCTGGATGCTTTATGTCAGAAAGTCGTTATATTTAAAAACATTTTGGTTGATATACCTTTTCTTTTATCAGATCTTTAGTGCCTGAGATTTTTCCTCTTCCATCTCTTGCATTTTGTTGGTCAGGCTTCCTTTGTAGTTCCTGTTTACACTTATAAAGGTTTTCTTTCCAGAATTACCTTGGCTTGTGACTTCTTTATTGCCTTTGTTTCCATTTATTGGGCTTGAATAGTTTTATTTGTTTCTCTCAACTGTTTGTTTCATTTTCTTGGATTTCTTTAAGGGATTTATTAATTTCCTCCAATTGTTTGTGTTTAATTTACTTAAGCGAATTGTTCACTTCTATCACTTCATATAGGTTGGTTTAGGGTCTTTGTCTTGTGCTTCAGCTGTGTTGGACTATTCATGGCCTGCAACAGATATATAGCTCTGGCTGTTATTGATTATATCCTGACACTATTGTCTAGGAATCTGGGTTTTGGATGGTTATAGGTATAGATCCTGATTTCTTTGTTTTTGTTGAGTGTGTATTTTGTTCAGTTTTTTTTCCTTTCATGATTTTCATAGAGTATGTTGTCTGTTTTACCTATATTCTTTGGCTGCTGTATTCATAAGGAATGCTTCCTGGTTTTGGAGGCAAGAAGAAAAGAGAGGCCAGAGGGTGATGGTCTGTTACAGCACTAGTAGTGACCTTGAATATTAGGTCTGGTAGGCATAAAGAGTGGAGAAGGTTGTGCAGAAGCCAACCTGGTCATTTGTCAGGTGTGGTCTGTGATTGAGTGTGAGATTTCTATCGGGACACAGTAATAAGGAAAGAATAATGGACTAGGAAGGGATTTTCTGTAGGCTCCACAGAAGTCATAGACAGGAGGAAAGCTAAGCCTACAACTAGTGTTCTGCTACAGTGATAGGGTTAACCTCAGGATTTGGAGTAGGAGAACAGAAAGAGTAGAGAAGGTCTGCTGGTAGCTTTCTGGGTCTCCTGGCAGGTGTGGTCTATGGCTCATGATGAGGTGTCCAATTCAGTTGGGGCTCAAACACAGTGAATAGGTGGAGAATGGAGGCCAAGGGATATTATTTGATCCCCAGGATGGATGGACAGGGGCAGAGGAGCCCACAGATTATGTTACATTGCAGAGCTAGGGGTAACCTTGGGGAGTAGCAGGTGTGGAGAAGGTATATGCAGGTAGCCAATTTGGTCTTCGGCAATGTCCAGAATTTTAAATGAATATCTTAATAATCTTTTATTTTCATATCATTTTTTAATATTTGAATTTGTCAATTTTATGTATTGATGATTGCCTTTGCATAGTTAACAGGAATTCTATAAAACTTAATGCCAACCCATTCTATAGATTTTGTATGTTAGGTAATCACACAGCATCTACTGCAAAGCAGGCCTCCATTAACATAAACTCTCCAATTTTCAATATAATATTCTAAATAACTTGTTCCAGGTTATGTTAACAACTGCCATTTTATCAGTGTAAAGTCCATTTTACTGAAAGCATCTAAGAAATGTAGATTTAAAAATGACTTATTGTGTTATTACTAATCACCGATCCCCTAATTATGGATATCTCCTCTTTATGGAACAGGTTCAGACTCAGTGGAAAACATGCATTTGTAGGTCAGATGTATCCATCTGGAAGCACTCTCCGATGCATGCTGAAAAATCATTAATGTCTTAAGAATAATTAGACTCCTGTAGAATTCAGGTTTGATCTGGTGACTTTGCAATGCTGAAATATGAAAAGGAAAAGAACTGAAAAGTAATTCTTGTTGTCACCTATTCATAAAGTTAATTTAGTCTTGTTTTAAAATCCCTTAGCATTTAAGTTTTTAATATCAAGTCATAATAATTTATTCATTTTCACTCATTTAAAATTTTAAATATTTTTCATGTGCTAGTATTTGATATGTGAATACTGAAGTGGAAGAAAGAGAACCAGAATGCAAATCTTAGAGAAAATAACCTTTTAAGGAAGATATAGAATATACATAGGATAAACAATTCAGTGTGATATGGGCTCTCTGGAAAATATGCTAGATATAAGGACAATACTCTGTGTTTCATATTGATGGGGAAATTCTCAAAGAGTGACATTTCTAAGAAATATTAATCATATGAATAAGTGAGAAGACAGATGGATCAGCAGCTATGGAGAGCTTCATATGGAATGAACGTGAAACCCACTGTAGTGCTCTGAGGGGGAGGGTGACAGAAGTTGAACCCTAAGAATATGTTCGATGATATAATATAATTTAGGTTGCTAGGAGTTATAGCAAGGAGTTTCAATTTTACTGAAATTATGGCAAGTCTTTGTATTAGTTTTATGACAACAGAACACAATATCTAAGATAATTAACTTATCCAGGAAAAGGTTTATTTAGCATACAGCTTTGGACATACAAGTACAGAAGAAATTGGCTAGTTGAGTTAGATCTGTAGCAATACAATTGATCCTGGAAGGAGTTGGTATATGCAATCATTGATATCCTGAGCTAGAAAACAAAGAGAAATATGTGAAAGTTCAGTGTTCTACGATGCCCTCTGATAACCCAATATCCTCATTTTCTAAAGGCTCCACTAAAAATCATGCCATCCTGGACCTTAACATGAGGCCTTGGGGGAATAGTCAACATCCAAAGGGACATGAGAAACTTTAGGGCCTTCAAAAGACAAAAATAAATAAGACAAAAAATAAGTGGTATGTGGTCTATGGTCTAAGGACATAATACAAGCAGTATCAATGGAGGGATGTCAGATGTGTCAAAATAACTTCAAAAGTAGATTTTCCAAGGCTTTGCATTGGACTATCATGGAAAGGATAGAAAATAAAAATTTTGAATACGTTTAAGATTGGCTTGAGACACGAGAGGATCAAGGTTCTGTTTGCTGGCTAGGCGAAGGGGAAGCTGGAACAAACTATTTTTAATAGCTATTTGTTTTGGGTAACCTCAGCTTTAGGAAGGACTCAGAGCTAATGGCGCATTCCTTTGGGTTATTGACAATGGCAATAGATAGTATTCTTAGTTTTGGGTCTTGAGGCCACTAGTGAATGTAAAAAGCTAGCGAAGGAAAGAAACCCAAGAGCTCAGCAAAGCAGCAGGCATCACTTTTGTAGCCCACATTAGTAGAAAGATCCAGGTGGAGTCAGTCAGTGAACGAGAAAGAGAAGTGAGAGTGTGACTACATATCAACCAGAAGCACAATGAAAACAAATGAGGAAAGTGTTCCACACTTAAGGAAGCAGTGGATAAGGAATTGCATCTGCCGAATGGTGGGAAAGAAGAAGCATAAGTGAGTTTACAATTTCATTGAAACAATCTTATTAACATCATGGAGTAGGAAGCCTAACTGATTGAACTTAAGGGAAACTGAAGAGAAAAAACCAGTGCATAGAATCAGGATGTGAAGGTCTTTTAAGAAGTGGATGAACAAGCAGGAGCCAAGGAGAATTTAAACAAATGGATACAGGAACTTCTTTTACTTTTATATTTTAACAACAAGATGCACTGAGGCATATTTGTCTGTCGGTGGAAATGATTGAGCAGGACAGGAAGAACTGATAGATGCATGAGGGGCATCCTTGAGTAAGCAGGAGGAAATCTAATTTAGCACACAAGTGACCAAAGACAGAAATAGAGGAACCCATTTATCATCACAACGGAAAGTTGGGACGCACGTGGAAAGATGAAGTTTGCCTCTTCTGCTCGCCACCGTTTCATAGGAACAGGAAAGTCATTGTCTGGCAATAGTCAGAATTAAAAATCTGCTGCAGAAAATTAAAGGGGGACAATTGTAGAAAGCAGTTACTTAAGAGTCAATAATGGCAGAATTGCTATGTGTACAGAGATAGCTGACATAAACAATGAGACACACGGCATCAAAGTGTGTCCTGTCATTCTAACTGCTCAGGTGAAGTCGGGGTTGGCATTTAATGGTAGTAGTTTGGTCAGGTTGAATAATGTGGGACTGTTTGGACATACTTTTGAGTGTCTGTGAGCTACAGTTAAATAGCCCATTAAATATAAGCTTGCACTTCTGAATTCAAAGTTCTAGTCGAGGCAGAGATAGTAGAAAAATTTGACATTTTATGAAAGTATATTATTTGCATGGTATACTATACAATTAAGCCTAAGAAGTGGAAAGAGGAAGAAAAGCATTAAATAGTAAATAATTTGGAGTAATCAGATGTTCACTAACTCTTTCCATGTGGTTGTGGGGCTTTATTGATAAGTGGATACAGAAATTATCCTAACCATTGCTACATTTCCTTTTGCAATATGGCTTTTCAGAATACCCTCGAACAGTGGAACCTATATCCTACTCTGAATTTGGAATGTCCTCTGAGTTTTACCAGGCAGAATGAGACACTATCGCTACAATCACTACTGAGCCCAGGCAAAATTTTTTTCAAACATCACTCCCCAAATAAAGCCCAGGCACCAGGATGGTGAAATGATGGTGAAAAGCTGCGGTCTTTTCATTCACTAATACTGGCTAACACTCAAGGCAAACAGCTATCCTATCCCCCCAAAGTTGTGGTATTGTCAGTAGTTCTGGTTAGCTAATCTTTGTCATGGATTACAATAGTATTCTCTCCTGGGTAAGATTGACTGACTTTCTTTCTTTCCTTCCTTCTTTCTTTCTTTCTTTCTTTCTTTCTTTCTTTCTTTCTTTCTTTCTTTCTGTTAGATATATTCTTTATTTATATTTCAAATGTCCTTTTTCCTGCTCCGCTCCTCCCCCAAAATTCCCATAAGCCATCTCCCCTTCCCCAATCAACCCTCTCCTGCTTCCCTGTCCTGGTATTCCTCTACACTATGGCATCAAGTCTTTCTAGGACCAAGGGCTTCTCCTCCCTTTAGTGTCTTAACAAGGCCATCCTCTGCTGCTTATGTGTCTGAAGCCATGGGTAACTCCACACACACCTAGAAATTGTATTTTCTATGTGCTTGAAGATCATTCATTTTCACTTAAAACGATCTTCTAAATCTTCTGCAGTTGCTTAGCTCCACCCTTGCGCGTTTTTCTAGGCAAACTCTGAAACACTGTTTGGCTATTCTGATTCTAAGTGCCAAACACTGTCTGATGTAGCTGCAGTCGCCTCTTCTCCAGAAATGACATCCCCCCCATCCTTTCCACAGTGTCTGAAACTATGACTGCCTTCTCATTTGCTTGCTTTCTTCTTGGCTACCTAAGCCCACATGGGCTTCCAGAATATATTCCCATCACTCCAGTCTTAGGACAAATCATTTTACCCACACTAAAAAGCCCTCCCACTGACTCAGCTAAGAGAACTGATGCATGACTTCCCAAAGTTTCTTCTTGAACCAAGTAGCATGTTATTGTGAGACACTCTTCACAGCCTTTCTTTTTTTTTTAAAAAGTTCCTTATGCAAGTGTTTATCTGCTCTTCACAACTGTGAGCTCATGAGGCCCTGTCCTTCAGTTTCTTACTGCACCAGAACACTTAGTGTCCCTTACAGTCTGAAAAAAGTTCTTTCTTTTACCTTGGTTAATTTGTAATTCCAAAATATTTGCACAATTTTGATTGCTCATGAAGTTGTGTATGCCTCAAATGTAGATCCTGTACTAGTATCTCTATTTCGTAGCCCGCAATTTCTCTAGTTGAGGATGTTCACAGTTGGCCAGGGGCCTAAACACAGAGCAATCCTCGTTCCCAACACATGGGTGAACCTGACTGATGGCACTGGACTTGCGTGTGCTCATTTAAGTCTAATGAGGTCTAGAGAGGTGACCGTATGACTCAGAACATGAAGTCATTTTTCCAATTAGCATTCTGACACATGCATTAAAAGGAGAGCCCTTTCAATAGATTTCCACAGCTGCTGGAGGGATCAGGTGTCAGAAGATTTTCAGCTTTGTTCTGCTGTTCTGGTCAAATCAGTTATTTTTAACCAGACTGGCTTTTGCTACAGCTGGTGGCGATCATATGTCATCTGAGCCTGAGCCTAGCTTTAGAGTGGTCTTTGTTACGATAATGCAACCAAGGAAAGTTCAGGGGATGAGATCAAAGATAACTTTTGATGAAACCATTAGTATTTTTCAAAAGTAAGATGGTTTTCAAGTAGTATATTTTTTTAAAGTCTGTTTTACGAAGCTTCGTGCCTGGTACAAAGCACACATTTGCAAGCATTTAAAAAGACAGAGACAATTAGATCATCCTAAAATAGTATCCACCACCTTTATATTCTTAGTAGCACAAATGGTCTCATTTGGACAACAAAAAACAAGGATTTCAAAATAATTATTACTCTCTAAGCCCATCACACTCCGTGGCTTTGGTCAATACTGTGCATGACCCAGTGGGTGTTCAAAGGGGTGAGAGAGAACCCTACTTCATGACTGTCCCCAGCTTTAATGGTCAGTATTCAACAGCAGCCAACAGGATCCTGGAGAAGTTAGGTGACATATATTTTACAAAAGTTTTCCTGGATACAAATTTTCCAAGTAATGAAGAAATTCTGGGTTATCTGTGTCGCTCTTCATATCATCGTTCAAGAACGTAGAAGCTGATCCATTTGTTGTTACAGGACAAGTCAAATTTAACTGTTTATTTCAAATAAGTGTATTGAATTCTTTCATAAGTATCTTGGGTATGATTTTAGAAATGAAAAATTAAACTCTGTCTAATATCAGAAATAAATTTTGCAAGCATCTATTTTGTAGCTGGTAGTTAATATTTAGAAAATTATGGAACTATTTTATTCTTTTAACATGTATCATTAATAATATAATTTTTGTGCATGAGTTACAATTAAATTTTAAAGCAGAGACTTGGCATTTTAATTTTTCTTCCTTTCAGGTTTCAAATATAAATTTTAATAATATCTGTTTTAGAATACTTTCAGAGATGTTTTACTATTTCATTGTATTTTTTCTCACTTGATAAGGAAATTAGTTTTGCTCTGATTATATGCATTTTATTTAAATTACTTATGTTTATTCTTATTTTATTTATATTTATTTATTTTACTTATGTTTACATACTCTACTTGTGTTTATTTATTTATGTATAACTTTGACTTAATTTTTCTTATTAATTGGCAAATAAAATTGAATATATTACTTTTTCAACCTGATATAATATATATGTACATATGTATCATATATTTCCAAGCATTAAGCCATATTATATACGTTTATATGGTGTAATGGCTAAATTGAGCCAAGTAATATGTAAGTTATTTCATATAATTATTTTTATGATCAGTTTATAATCAACACAATATTTTTTCAAGAATATAATGGTATTCACTACAGTTACAATACTGTGTTTAACTGTCTTGAACTTACTTCTCTTACTTTACTAAAATTATGTCTTTTGACTAATATTTCCTTTTGCCAGTCCCAATACCTAACCATGATCATAATCTCAATGATTACTAAATAAAGTGTTCAATATATATTCTATACACATGCAATATTATGTAGTATTTGTCTTTCTGTGCCTGTCTTGCTCCTCTCACATATGTGTTTCAGACTTTTTCATGCTGTGGCAAATTACAGAATTTCTTCTTTCCAATGGCAAAATGATATTCTGTTTTGAATGTGTATATGTGTGTGTGTACATGTATGTCTCTGTATGTGTATGTTTATATGTATGTGTATGTGTATGTATATGTGTGTCTACATGTTTGTGTATGTCTCTCTGTGTGTGCATGTGTTTATCTTTTCATCTATAAGTGGGTAAATAGGCAAATCCCACAGTTTCGCTTTTGGGAATAAGGCTTTAATATACATAGAACTACTGATAGGCCTTAAACCTATTTATTCATTTGATTTTCTTCACACATATTCACAGCAGAAAGCTTGCAGAATCATATAGTAGCTCTACTGTTTTTGATATCTTGAGTAATATTTGGACTTTTAATATCTCTTAGTATTTTATTAATTTATATGGAATGTTTTATACTTACACAATTTTAAAAAACAAGTATAGTAATTTATATCTATGATAGCTTTTCACAGAATTTTAGGCACATACTACTTTAATTATACTTCACATTTTAAAAATGGTAAATTTATTGGCATGTGAATTTAAAAGTGATATAAGGACATAATTAGCCTTTTTGCAATATAATTCCCACATAAAATTTGCCATAACATTGATTATATCGTGCAGGATATTTGTTTGCAGGATTTTTTTATCCTCATATTTTCTCTATTTTGCTACTGAAATCATCTTAGCATATTTGATAAACTTTAATGGAGATAGTTGCTTCTATCATTTTTAAGATTAGCATATATTTCTCTAATTATTCAAATGGCACATTATAAATGAATTGTGAGAATTAAATATATCCCTATTGAATCTACACATTCATCAATAATCCTCTATCTTTGTGTCCTCCAGTACAAAAATACCCTTACAATTTGGATAATTATTTGTTCAGTTTATATTATAGTAGAACATGACCAATGTCACAGAGACAAGAATACTAGAAACAGAATAAACCAGAAAAAGAACATGTGTTTTAAGGAAACATGATACCAAGAACTGAATTGTGTTTCAAGAGCTCATTTATGGGAAAATACTTTGTTCTAGACAAGAAGAGTATGGTGGGGCATCACATTTTCATTTAACACATGGTTAGTTCTTTTATTGTGACCTAAACAATAAGCCAGAGGTTTAAATTTCTTATGTTAAATTATATATGTAATAAAATACATTGGGTTATTATTAGAATGAAACTATATAGAAATATGAAAGCATATTTGTAAAGACAATTCATCTACCCTGGGCCACACATCATATCCAGCCCATGCTGCTTTTGTAAATAAAGTTTTATTGAACATAACCACATCAATTTTTGTATATTGTGTGTGGCTATTTTCAAACTACTCATGCTAAATTAAGTAATCATGACAAAGTAGGTCCCAGAATTATAAAAATATTTATTATCTGACTCCTTGCAGAAAAAGTTTGTTATGATTTTTTCAGATTCATACTCAATTTGTCTAAGTGACTTTCTATTCGCTTTTATCTTTTTAAGCTCAGTTAAATGTTATCACTAGAGAATTATGGTCATGCATATAAAGAAATGCCAAGGCATCATTTGTGGGTACAAGTACAGAGAACTGATTTCAATTTGTTAAGTTGAAAGAAAACCTGGACACTTATTTATAACTAAAGATACAAATAGACTACAAATTTGTAAATATTTGAAACATTATATACTTTGAGTTATATCAGATATATCTCATTGTTTTCTTATATTTCCTCTATAATACTAGAATTGAGACAACTAGTACACTCATAAAAAAAAAAAAAAACATGATGTTCTTTCTGTATATCATACCAGTAAGTGGTGGTAAACCTTTCTGGGTTTGTATGGGGAAGGATGAGAGTTTTCTGTGTGTTTGGGCATGGAAATCAGAAGTTGAATTCAGGAGTCTTCTACTTCACTCCTCATCTTTTCTAGAGCTTAGAAGATTGCTGCCTGGGGCTAGCCTAGAGGCAGCGAGACTTCCAGGGCAAAAGAGTAGTCGGGTATAGCGGGACGGTGCCATTTTTTAATATTTCCCACAACATCATTTAGTATGAATTTAAGCAGAGTCCAAATTCCCTCTCAATAAGCAAGAACTATCACAGAAATCCCATACTCTTGAGTATAGACTTTTTCATATCCACAAACAAACATATATACAACCTTCAGAAATTAGTGTAGATGGAGCAGAGTAGATGAGTGAAATAATGATGTAGTAGAAATGGGGTAATAATAAAAAGTTTTGAGCTTGACAAAATTCACTGTAATTTTAGAAAAGTTACTCAGATCAGTCATCTTTCTCTTTTCCTCTTGACCTCTAGTTAATTTTTGAAATAAAGTCAAGTCAAGATTATATAGGAGAGAAGTCATTTCAAAAGACAGTAAAATGGACAAATGGAGTTTGCCTACACACAAGTTGAATTTATCCTAAATCTAGGAGTGCTGTATACCTTGTCATCATTTTACTTTGGCTTATTAAGTACAGAAAAACATAGTGAGCAAAGTGTTAGTAAAATCTGTAGGCTGCTTCTTAGAAGTCAAGTCATTAAATTAAAATGCCTAGTGAATAATCATCACCAATGAAATTCTTTGAAGCAGACTCTAAATTCAACACTGTAGTTCTCAAGGACATCTTATTATTTGTTTTGTCTATGACTATTAAACATACATTTAACTGTCATATTTACAAAGCCCACATACAATACAAAAAATATAACACAAGACCCTGCAATATACAAATCTAAGAGTATATGTGGTGGGAGACTTTATAATGAAAATATGTTTAAAGAAGAATTTTCTGTCCTATTGCAATAACTAAAATGTGCTTTTACAGTACCCTTATCAGTATGTATATATTTAAAACAAGCCATAAGTTGTACAAATAAAAGTCTTGTGAGTTCTATTCAAATTAGATGGAACAACTTAGTAACTTAAAAGCTTCAGAAGTCACAGAAAGTACATTACCTTATCTTTCTTCATACAATGGTATACCTTTATTTGGCATTTAAACTTTTTAAGAAGTAAAAACTAGCCAAATACTTAAATCTGTATATATATTTATATTTTTGTGGTGGTTTATATTTTAAGAGAAACAGCTTCCTTATGGTTTGTCTCAAGTTCTGGTGGGCATGCTTACAAGAATTATAGTAAATATAAAAGAAGAACAGTCAGAATACTGATTTACTTTGGTAGAAAATGGTGTTCTTTGAAGGCTGCTGAAGGGAATCAAGCTCCATCAAAATGAAGTGGACTATTTCTAAGAACAAGTATTGAGCAATACACATACAGATTTTAGACAAATTGTGTGTGGGAGATCTTTACCCACTGATAATGATGTAATACTGGCATAGGATGATCTGAAAGAAAGAAACAAAAAAATCTTAAAGAGAATTCCATGTGAACAAAGATGGAAATAATTGGTGGAATTTTTTCAGCCAAGAAAAGGCCAAAAAAGGCTTTAAATGCTGTTTCTAAATACCTAAAGCTTAGTTTTCTGAGAATGGGATTGAACATTTCTTTAGAACATAAACCAAAAAAAACCCAGAGACATTTTATAAAGCATCCAGCAACCTGTTCATTGCTAAATGTAAGAAAAGACTTTCACTTACAATGAAGGATTCTCAATTTAGAGCCCTGCTTCTTCAGAACCCAGCATGGTGGGTCACCTCTAATTAAAAAGTGGTCCACTCAAGGTGAAGAAGCCCACCCCACGTCAGTTCACTGGAGGTTAGCTGAAGTTAATGAAGTCTCAGGTTACTGAGACTTGGCAGTTTCACCTTCTAAGATATTCTTCTAAAAATGGAACAGTCATGCACCAAGCAATATTAAAACACCAACTTTGAGACTCACGAGAGTAGTATAATCTAATTTCCAGAAATTAAGCCAAATGAGAAAGAAAAAAAGAGAAAGCTTATTTGTAAAGAACAGGTCAGTTCAAAAGTTACACACTAAATCCAATGCTGAAATTAGACAAGTAATCAGCTTTTATTTGTCTTCACTTACAATCACATAAAGAGTTAAGAATAAAATCTTTGCTCCAGAAGAACACAGTGGCTTCTCTCTTTCTTTATGACTTAATATCTTGTGGACATTAGAAGACAAATCCGGTTCAGGGGCCAGAAAGTAATGAATGTGCTAGAACTAGCCACAAAACATTTCATTCCTTTATGCTTCATATAGAAAAGAAATGTCTCCATGAAACATAACATCAGAAAAATAAGAATAAAAAATAATAGAACAGTTAATCAGAGCAACTAATATGCCACTCGTCTCAGGAAGGCTTGAAATAAGAGCAAAGGAAAGGTGGGGGCTTTCATTTGTTTAACATGTGGCGTAGACACTTCCTCCCACTGCTTCGGTCTTGTCCACAGCATTACTTTAGGCTTGACAGTAAGACTAGAATTATTGAGTGGTTTTGTGTTTGGATTCCTGCTTGTTCCACTAAATGCTTATTAATGAATACCATAATGTATTTTTTAATCTATAGTTTCTCTTTCTGTTCCATAGAGATTAATATTTAGAAAGAATTAATGCAGCTATTTAATTGCAAGATTTTGTTTTAACACTCTGAGTTAGCTACTAATGGAAAATAATCATTCTTCAAGTAGTACCAAAATGAGACACTTATCAACAGTATTTCTAGGGAAATAAAGGCTTTATTGTCAAACCCATATTATTGCTGTCAATATGTTTCTGCAGTATCAGAGGGAGTAACATACAATAGAGCAGGCAGGAAAGTTGATATGAGATTTCCTTATGGCACAGGTACAATGCAAATCTAAATACCCCCTACCATCACCACTTCCCCACCATCACTGTGTAACCATAACAGCAAACATAAGGAAATGAACAGTGGGTACTGATTTGACAATAAATACTAGTAAGGGTGCTGGAAGAGAAGGTTTAGGTTTTAAAGACAGCTATATTATGCCAATCTGCAATCTTGGGGTAAAGTTTCTCATTTCTATTTAAATGAATAAAATATTCTATTTTATTTCTACAACTGTCCTACTATATCAGACCTACCTT
Source organism: Apodemus agrarius (assembly GCA_964023405.1). Classification (NCBI taxonomy): domain Eukaryota; kingdom Metazoa; phylum Chordata; class Mammalia; order Rodentia; family Muridae; genus Apodemus; species Apodemus agrarius. Next base: position 84,881,408 of record OZ030011.1, read on the forward strand.
TCGAAAATCAGTCAAATAATATCTATTTTATAAGAAAGGTTAATAGACTATTGGGTATTTTAAAAAAACATCCTCCTATCTATACTATTTCTTGCTATTACAGTTTTAATAAGAAAAGATAATCCATCTGGGGCTATATAATTACTATTGATTTGCTTTCACTTTTAAATGTATTTTCAAGTAACACAGTGCTCTGGGGCTGCTCCTTCATCAGGCTTACAGTGATTTTTGTAAAGTGATTTTGGTCTTAGTCAGGACTGCCTGAGCAAAGTGGATTAATAATCAATATAACAAAATTGTCTATGAAATGTTTTGATCTCTATATACATTGGTTGGTTTAAGCAACTGTCCTAACAGCACACTCCCAAGGAAAGTGTCATACCACCCGTGTTTCAGGTTTTCAAATTGTTTATTAGGAAAATGAGGAAGTGTGATCAAATTAAGAAGTGAATGACTTTAAACTGAGTTGCAAATAGGGTTTATATCTGAACTAAGAGCTTATTATGTGAACTTATCATAAGGTTCTTAAGGATGTACATACCCCAGATATTGAAGCCCTATACATTAAAAGATAATAAAAAGAAGTTTTTTTTATCTAATGAACACAGATACATTTCAGTAAGGGGACCCAAATTACACATGAAATTTTTGGAATGAATGGGAGTAAAGGAAACAAGATTATAGCATAGCATTCTTTACAACATTTAAAATACTTGATTGCATTTATCTAGTAGAGATCTGTCTCTGTCAATTTAGGACTTGCATAAATGCCCTTGGTTCTTATTTTAAAAAGGAGAGAAAACCCAGGGCTTTAAGGTGTGTTGTTAAACTGCTAGAGTATGCTCTCTCCAGTTTCTTTTTGGAGGCACTTAAGACTATGAGTTTTCCTCTTAGCACTGCTTTCATTGTGTCACATAAATTTGAGTATGTTCATTTTCATTAAATTGTAGAGGTCTTTGATTTCTTTCTTTATTTCTTCCTTGACCAAGGTATCATTGAGTAGAGTATTTTTCAGCCTCCATGTGTATGTGGGCTTTCTGTTGTTTTTCCTGCTATTGAAGACCACTCTTACTCCATAGAAATCTGATAGGAGACATGGGATTAGTTAGATCTTCTAATATCTGTTGAGGTCTGTCTTGTGAACAATTATATGGTCGATTTTGGAGAAGGTACCATGAGGTGCTGAGAAAAAGGTATATTCTTTTGCTTTAGGATGAAATGTTATATATATATATATATATATATATATATATATATATATATATATATATAGAGAGAGAGAGAGAGAGAGAGAGAGAGAGAGAGAGTTAAATTCAATAGGTTCAAAGCTTTCATTAGTTTCACTGTGTTCCTGTTTAGTTTCTGTTTTCCTGATCAGTCCATTGAGGAGAGTGGAGTGTTGAAGTCACGCACAATTATTGTGTTAGGAGTAATGTGTTCTTTGAGCTTTAGTCAAGTTTTTTTTTCTTTTTTTTTCTTTTTTTTTCTTTTTTTTTATGAATGAGGGTGCCCTTGCATTTGGAGCATAGATGTTCAGAATTGAGAGTTCTTCTTGGTAGATTTTCCCTTTGACGTGTAAGAAGTATCCTTCTGTGTCCCTTTTGATTATTTTAGGTTGAAAGTCAATTTTATCTAATATTAGAATGGCTACCCCTGCTTGTTTCCTAAGACCATTTTCTTGTAAAATTGTTTTCCAGCCTTTTATTCTGATGTAGTGTTTGTCTTTGACACTGGGGTGTGTTTCCTGTATGCAGCAAAATGTAAGGTACTGTTTATGTATCCAGTTTGTTAGTCTAAGACTTTTTATTGGGGAATTGAGTCCATTGATGTTAAGAGATATTAAGGAACAGTGATTATTACTTCCTGTTATCTTTGATGTTATTTTTATGTTTGAGTGGTTATCTTCTTTTGGGTTTGATGAAAGAAGGTTACTATCTTGCTTTTTCCAGGGTGTAGTGTCCCTCCTTGTATTGGCGTTGGTGAACATGTGGAGAAAGAGGAACATTCCTCCACTGCTGGTGGGATTGCAAGATAGTACAACCACTATGGAAATCAGTCTGGTGGTTTCTCAGAAAACTGGGCATGACACTTCTGGAGGATCCTGATATACCACTCCTGGGCCTATATCCAGAGGATTCCCTGGCATGCAATAAGGACTCATGCTTCACTATGTTCACAGCAGCCTTATTTATAATAGCCAGAAGCTGGAAAGAACCCAGATGTCCCTCAATGGAGGAATGGATACAGAAAATGTGACATATTTACACAATGGAATACTACTCAGCAGTTAAAAACAATGAATTCATGAAATTGTTAGGCAAGTGGTTGGAACTGGAAAATATCATCCTAAGTGAGGTAACCGAATCACAAAAGAATACACATGGAATGGAGTCACTGATAAGTGGATATTAATTAGCCCAGAAGCTCTGAATACTCAAGATACAATTAACATATCAAATGATTCCCAAGAAGAAGGAAGGAGAGGGCCCTGATCCTGGAAAGACTTGATGTGGTATTGTAGGGGATTACCAGGAGAGAGAAATGGGAGGGGGTTGATTGGGGACTGGGCGGGTGGAAGAGGGCTTATGGGACTTATGGGGAGGGGGGAACCGGGAAAAGGGAAATCATTTGGAATGTAAACAAAGAATATAGAAAATTAAAAAAGGAAAATCCAGACAATTATAAATCAAAGTGTTAACTCTTGAAACTTGAGTATCTTTCATGAATTTGAAAGATTGTTTTTGATCCATTAATCAAAGAATTTGACTTCTAACTTCTTTCCCCAACTTCTAATCTCTCCCTTCATCTTCTCTGGTAATATGTTCTGCTAGTTGTTGGCCACTCTACAATAACCCTATAGACATGATCTAGCCTGTGTGTCATGCTATTTGGTTAAATGCCATGTAAGTTCCTGATTTGGTTGTTTCTTTTAGTGTGTCATGGTGATCAGTTTACTTTCTTTACATGATGCAAATCAAAATGCAGGTTAACTGCTTTGGACACAGTAGAATATTTACCTTTCTTTGGCCAAAGATTGGCGATGGTATAATTTCCTCCATGATAAAGTCCACCACAAGGCCAGAGGGAGAATGGACTGGGCTGAAATCTTCTTCATATTCTACTTGCTTTGAGTTATATGTGTGATGCTGGAGCTGTATTGACTGGGAAGAATGCAAACTTATCTCTTTGGTTTAAAAACTATTTCACTCCCAAGCAAATATATAGAGCAAGCCAAAAAAATCTTACTTTTATAGCATCCAACCAGATGGGCAGCCTTCCTTAATAGTATGAGCTCAGGCTCTTACATGACTACAAGACTATTTGGGAGTGGCCAAGGAACCAGCAAAGTGCATTACCAGAGAGGAAGGTAGACATAAGAAACTCAGGGAAGTCAAATTATTTGATTTTTGGATTCAAAAACAATCTTTGAAATTCACAAAAGATATTCTAGCTTTGAGAGGAAACACTTTGATTTACAATAGTCTAGGGTTTCTTTCATTATTTTTTTAAGTTTCAAAAGGCTATGACCTGAAAGATATATAAAAAACATGATTGGAAATAAAGTGGAAGGAAAGCTGAACTAACCCAGAAAAGAGTGGAAGATTGTCACAGTTGAAGAGAAAGGACTATTTCAAGGAAAGACTAAAGCTGCCACACTGGTAGGGCACCTTCGAGGGAGATCTGACTTCTTCTTCAGTGGCCAATCTTCATATACTTGGAGATCGCCAAAAGGATGAAATTTGTCCCTCCTCTGACCCTACCTTCAGGGAATGACTCCAAGGTTATACCAAGTGTTTCTCAGAGTTCTCTGAATGCAGAGATTTCATAGGAATAGTAGAACTGACATGCTCACAGCATACCTTAACATGGGTGGACTGAGACAATCCTCCAGTTTTCATACATACCAAACAGCTTAGTAGAGAGAATAAAGGATATTCTGTGGCTTTAAAGCAGAAATGGAAAGGGATAAAACGTCTTGGTGAAGTGAAGAGATTGGAGATTCTGCAAAGGTAAGAGTGACATCTAAGGAAATAAATGGACATTTAATGGCAGTAACTAGAGGGTTTCTAGCCAGCTTAAGAGTTCCTCAGTACAAAAATATTTTCTTTAGTTGAGTTTGCATGGTTTTTTGTAGGAGTGACTTTTCTCAATGTTGTGACCAAATATTTAACAAGAAGCAACTTAATGGAAGAATTGTTTGTTTGGGTTACAGTAAAGAAGGAATATAGTTCATCTTGATAGAGAAGGCATAGCAACTCAAGTCTAAGATAACTGGTCACATGGTCTCAACAACGAGGAAGCAAAGAATAAACAGGAAGGAGAAACAGTGAAAAATATCAAGACCTAGCATATTATTCTACTTCTTCCAGAAAGTTGCCACCTTTGAAGTTTCCAAAGCTTTCCAAAACCATGCCTCCAGTTAAAAGCAAATGCAAAATCCCATAAGCCTATTAGAGACGTTTTACAACCGAACCCTCTTAGTTAAGCTATCAAAGATTTAAACAAAAACAGTGGCATGTTCCGTTGATTAAGATTTTTCTTCCAATGGTTCATTTTTTTTGTGGTCTGAATGTGAAATGTCCTGCCTAGGTTCCCGCATCTGAATATTTGGTTTCCAGTTGGTGATGTTGTTAGGGAAGGTTGGTGAGTCTTTAAAAGCAGGGCTTGGATCCTTGAGACTTGATTCCCTGTCCCTTCTTCTTGCTTCTTTTCTTTGGTAAGTGCAGATGTAGTATGGGTGAGGAGCCTGCCTTTTGCTCCTGCCACTATGTCTTCTCTGTCTGCCACCATGTGTTCCCTACCAAAATATATTGTGCCCCACTGGAACTGTAAGCCAACACACATCATTTTTCCCATAAGTTGCTTTTGTTGGGGATTTTTATCTCGGCAATGAGAAAGAAACAAAAACAACGCTCTAGAAAAGCATATTAAAAAATTGCAAAAGAGAATGCTAGAGTGTTACCCAAATTAATAGCATTTTTTAAATAGTCCTTACAGTAAAAAAGAAAATAAAGAAAACAAAAACGTAAAATTAAAAAATAAAGTCATTAAATGTAAATAAAATAGTTTTATTATACAAAACTCTGTTTACATACTATGTTTGGGGGAACTTGGTTGTTGTCATTATTATTTACTTTTGATTTCTACTTAAGGTGACTTACCAGTTAGCCAGAAACACCTTCGTGCTAAACTGAGAACAAAAATGAATCAAAGGGAAGAAAGTGACTTGTTAAACTTTAGCAAAACCACTTGAGTACATTGACCAAAATAAAACCTTTATCTAAAAAATTAGAATTGCTTATTTTGTCTGCTCCAAAACATACAAAACGATTTACTATGCATATTAGTTTAAATAATGGATACATTCCCTGAATGTTTACCTCTCTATTATGGCTATGAGTAGTAAACACATCTTTCTAAGGTCACAAGTACTTGCATCCTCAATGTCAGTCACGCTTCGTTAAAGCCAAGCATGCTTGAAAAAGCTGAGTCTAATCTTCAATAAATTACACCATCACAGCAAAGAGACTCAGATAAAAAGAACCAAGTTCTGTGATAGTGGTGTCCCAATGTGCAAAGTGAAACATGTCCTGAGGACTCATCACTGCATATTTTAGAAAATATAATCTTTTTTTCTTGAATGTATTTGCGTAGTAAAATCATTTAATTATAATGTGTGAATGTGTATATAAAGACTTCAGTGAGAAGACAAAATCTCTCAGAAATTTCACCTAGAGTGAGACTGTAGATAAAATACAAGGCATTTTTATGCAGGGTGTGAAAAAGCTGACTAAAATATTTACGTATTAATATCCCATTGCAAAGATCACTGTTAGCTCATTGGCCTTAAATTATTCACTGGGTTCGATGGTTATTATTTTTGGCCGCAACAGTCAGACCTTATAAATACATTTCTTAGGTCACGCCCTGGGCTTTTCATCTAAGCTTTGCTATCCTCTTTCTCTTTTAAAAGTGAATGTTTTAAAAGTGAACGTTACATGAAATTACCTGACATTCAACCTCAGTGAGTCAAACATTGTTCTGAACCACTGATGAAACTACAAAGCTATTATTTTTAGGAAATAAAAGATTTTAGATTGACTTTAATAATATGACAAATAGTATTTTAAACTAAATACTTTATAAATAAATTATTTAAAAATAATATTTTAAATGGTAGCTTCCTTTTTAAGAACAAAAATCATATCAAATTATGTTCTAAATAAACTTTTAAATATTTGTAATAGAAAATCTTCCTTGCTAGCACTTTTGCATAATAGATATTTTACGTAGTTCTCTCATGTGTCTTATCATGTATGAATTGAGATATGGCATGATGTAGACTGAAAAGCAGGATTCCCAGATCACACTGGGCTGGAAATCTCTCTGTTAGCCTCTAGTTTTAGGATTGTTTTGAAATCAAACATGGTAAAGGATATGCCTTCTCAGGGAGGAAGCCTACGAGGACCTACCCGTAAGGGACTGGTTCAAGTAAATGAACCAATATAGAATTTAGAGAGGAAAAAATATTAATTTTGCTTATGACAAAGTTTGAAAACCAACAAACAGAACTCAGCTTTTGAGTGCTCTTTAATCTAGAAATATCAGTGCCTTAGTTTCATTTCTGTGATAAAATATAAACTCTAAAGAAAGAACGATTTATCTTAGCTCACAATCATAGCCAGATTATAGTCCTTTCCTACAGGATTTCAAAGCAACAGGAACTTGAAGCAGCTGGTTATGTCACAGCCACAATCTATACTGAAGAGTATGGACAAAGTAATTGATGCCTCCTGGTGTCAGCTCACTTTTCTACTCATGGAGATCTCAGGCCCAAACTTAGGGAATGTGATCCCCGCAGTGGGCTGGTTCTTTCCATATCAATTAAGGTAACATAATGAAGACAGTCCCCCACCAAAGTGTCCTCAGGCCAACTTAATCTAAGCAACTATGGTTGAGATTATCTTCTCAGATGGTTCTGGATTTTGTTAAAATTACACTTCAAACTAACCTCCAGAGCTAATTAGGTGACTTGCAATGTCACAAGCAACTTTATATTTTCAATCCTAAGCACCAGAGAATTATATTTCAATTTATAGGGTGTGGTATATATTTCTCCACTTTTGGCCCAGGAGTCCTCTTTAAGGAAAATTTCAAGTTTCTCCATGGTTCTGAATTTTCTGGTTAACTATATATCTATTTTTTTTAACTTTCTGATTACTTGTGAATTTCACACTGTGCATCCAAATCCCACTCATCTTCCAGTCCCTCCTTATGTGTCCTCTACCCTTGCAATCTCCCCCCACAAAAGACAAAAAAAATAAAAATTAAAAATAATAATAATAATAATAGAAGAATTTCAGAGTGGAAGCTTTGGTGAGTCATTGGCAGGATCAATATAGTAAAAATGGCCATCTTGCCAAAAGCAATCTACAGATTCAATGCAATCCCCATCAAAATCCCAAATCAATTCTTTATAGATCTAGAAAAAGCAATTCTTAAATTCATCTGGAGTAACAAAAAACCAGGATAGCTAAAACTATTCTCAACAATAAAAGGACTTCTGGGGGAATCAATATCCCTGACATCAAACAGTACTACAGAGCAACAGTGTAAAAAACTGCATAGTATTGGTACAACGACAGGCAAGTAGATCAATGTAATAGAATTGAACACCCAGTAATGAACCCACAGAGTATGGTCACTTGATCTTAGATAAAAAAGCTACAACCATCCAGTGGAAAAAAGATAGTCTTTTCAACAAATGGTGCTGGTTCAACTGGAGGTCAACATGCAGAAGAATGCAAATTGACCCACTCTTATCACCTTGTACTAAGATCAACTCCAAGTGGATCAAGGACTTCCACATAAAGCCAGACACACTGAAACTAATAGAAAAGAAACTGGGGAAGACCCTGGAGGACATAGGCACAGGGGGAAATTTCCTGAACAGAACACCAATAGCTTATGCTCTAAGTTCAAGAATTGACAAATGGGACCTCATAAAATTACAAAGTTTCTGTAAGGCAAAGGACACTGTCAGAAGGACAAAATGACAACCAACAAATTGGGAAAAGATCTTCAACAACCCCACATCTGACAGAGGGCTAATATCAAATATGTACAAAGAACTCAGGAAATTAGGCCCCATAGAACCAAATAACCCTATTAAAAATTGCTAAAAAAGCAATTTTCACCAGAAGAAATTCGGATGGCTGTGAAGCACCTTATGAGATGTTCAACATGATTAGTCATCAGGGAAATGCAAATGAAAACAACCCTGAGATTCCACCTCACACCAGTCAGAATGGCTAAGATTAAAAACTCAAGAGACAACAGGCGCTAGAGAATATGTGGAGAAATAGGAACACTCCTACACTGTTGGTGGGATTGCAAGATGGTACAACTGCTCTGGAAATCAGTCTGGCAGTTCCTCAGAAAATTGGGCATGATGCTTCCAAAGGACCCTGTCATACCACTCCTGGGCATATACCCAGAGGATTCCCCTGCATGCAATAAAGATACATGCTCAACTATGTTCATAGCAGCCTTATCTATAATAGCCAGAAGCTGGAAGGAGTCCAGATGTCCCTCAAAGGAGGAATGGATACAGAAAATATGGTATATTAATACAATGGAATACTACTCATCAATTAAAAATAATGAATTCATGCAATTTGTAGGCAAATGGTTGGATGTGAAAAATATCATCCTAAGTGAGTTAACCCATCACAAAAGAATACACATGAAATGCAATCACTGATAAGTGGATATTAATGAGCCCAGAAGCTCTGAATACTCAAGGCACAATTAGCAAATCAAAAGATTCCCAAGAAGAAGGAATGAGAGGACACTGGTCCAGAAAAGACTGGTTCCAGTTTTACAGGAGAGTACCAGAACAGAGAAAGGGTTGGTAGGTGATTGGGGAAAGCACAGCAGGGTCGAGGGGGGGGAGGGCTTATGGGATACATGGTGAGGAGGGAACTGGGAAAGGGGATAGCCTTTTGAATGTAAACAAAGAATATAGAAAATAAAATTTAAAAATAATGTTAAAAAACGGTAGTTTGATAGGTATAAAATAACAAGTTTGAAAGCAACAAATTTATAATTACAGGAAACATTAAAAATTTTAATTATTTTTTAAGAAAATTTAAGAAAGTGTGTCTTGCTGTTGCTTTAGGAGAAAAGGTGGAGACAAATAGTTTATCGCATGTATTTATTACAAGACTTTCTAAGCGACATTGTAAACGGTCCTTTTTCCTTATTTTGCTACAAAACATGAATTTACTCAAAGGAGATAGAATGAACAAATTATAAAGATGGTAGGAGAGTAAAGTCATCCAAAAGTGAGTCATTTACAAGCAACACACTTTGTTTCCTCTTAGCTTAATAAAGAGGAACTTTCTCCTCAATACATTTAATTGTAGCCACTTATATTTCTTCATCCTGAAAACAACACATTGGTAATTTTGCTCTTCTGTGCTACACTAAAACTGGAAAGTAAACACTTTAGAGTACAAAAACATCATTTCTGGACACACTTAACACACACACACACAAATGTATACACTCAGTTGACAAACAGACATGTTAGGTTTATTTTGTGATATTACTAGCTGAGTATTATAAGCCTATGTGATGATGCAGAGAGGATATTCTGGGTGTGTGATGGTTTGAATGAATGAGAACAAACCCCAAAGACTCATATGTTTGAACACTTGGTCCCTATTTGGTGAAACAGTTTTAGAAGGATTAGGAAGCCTGGTCCTGTTAGAGAAGGTGTGTCACTGGAGGTGGGCTTTGAGATTGTAAAAGCCCATGCCAGTCCCAATTTCACTTTCTCTGCCTCAGCCCCTGCTCTCATAGAATATAGAAAATTTTTATTTTCTATATTCTATGTTTACATTCCAAAGGCTTTCCCCTTTCCCAGGTCTCCCCCACCATAAGTTCCATAACTCCTCTCCCCCCAACTATTCCCCAATCATCCCCCCTGCCAAGATTTCTCTGTTCTGGGTCTACCAAACTGGATCCAATCTTTTCAGGCCCAGGGTACTCTCCTTTCTTCTTCTTGGGAATCATTTGACTTGCTAATTGTGCCTTGAGTATTTAGGGCTTCTGGGCTCATTAATATCCACTTATTAGTGATTGCATTTCATGTGTATTCTTTTGTGATTGGGTTAACTCACTTAGGATGATATTTTCCAGATCTAACCATTTTTCTTATTAATTGGTTATTTATTTATTTAATATTGATTATTCTGTTTATTTACATTACAAATGTTATCCCCCTTCCTGGTTTCCTCTCTGAAAATCCCCATCCCATCCCCTCTCCCTGCCTCCATGATAGTGCTCCCCTAACCCACTTATGTCCCACCCCCTACTATTCCCCTACATTAGTGCACCAAGCCTTCAAAGGATCAAGAGCCTCCCATACTTTTGATGCCAGGACATCCACTGCTACATATGTAGCTGGAGCCATGGACCAGCCCATGTATACTCTGTGGTTAGTGTTTTAGTCCCTGTGAGCGCTGGGGGCATCTGGTTAGTTGATATTGTTGTTTTTTTTTTTTTTATGGGGTTGCAATCCCCTTCATCTCCTTCAGTCTGTCTCCTAACTCTTCCATTGGGTTAGTTGGAAGTGATGTCCACATCTGTCTTAGTCAGATGCAGCAGAGCCTCTCAGAGGACAGCCATATGAGGCTCCTTTCTGAGAGCATTTCTTGCATCAGCAAATGTGTTGGGGTTTGGTGTCTGCAGATGGTACAGATTCTAAGATACGGTGGTCTCTGGATGGCCTTCAGTCTGTGCTCCATTTTTGTTCTTGTGTTTCCTTTAGATAGGAACAATTCTGGGTTAACAATTTTGAGATGGATGGGAGACCCCCATCCCTCAACTGGAGTCCATGCTTATCTACTGGAGGTAGTCTCTACAGCTTCTATCTCCCCTCTGTTGGACATTTGGTTAATGTCATTCCTGTTGGGTCCTGGGAGCCTCTTGCTGGTGTCTGGGACTTTCTAGTGGTTCAGCCCATTCCCCACCTCCCACAGCTACATATTTCTATTTCTCTTGACCCTCTGGACTTCTCTCCTGTCTCTTCCCATACCTGATCCTGCTCCCCTTTGTGGTCCTTCCTGTCTTCTTTCTCTCCCAGGTCCCTCCCTCCCTCTACCTACCATGTTTGTTTTGTTTCCCCTTTTAAGTAGGATTGAAGCATCAACATTTTGGTCCTACTTGTTAAGGTCATATTGTCTGTGAGTTTTATTGTGGGTATTGTAAGCTTTTGGGCTAATATCCACTTATCAGTGGGAATATATTGTGCGTGTCCTTTTGGGTCTGGGTTACCTCACTCAGAACTAGGGAGAAGATCCTGTGCTTCAGAACACCTCCTCCCTCCACTCACACCCAGAGACAGATTGAGCCCCAGGAGTTCTGACACACCAGGCTCACAGGTGAGTCCCCCTACCCCTATATATACATTTTAATACAGGTGTTAGTGGTAACATAAACACATTGACAAGTTGAGTCAACCCTTGAAAAAGTGATTTTTCTGCCCTGGATCCAGTGACAGACCCAAAGTGGGATCCAGCTCAAGGGGAAGTCCAAAGGCCTGACACTATTGCTGAGGCTATGGAGCACTCACAAAAAGGGACCTAGCATGAAGGTACTCCGGAACACCCAACAAGCAGCTGAAAGAGCCAGATGCAGATATTTGCACCCAGTCAATGGACAGAAGCAGCTGACCCCTGCTGTTGAATTAGGGAAGGCTGAATGAAGTTGAGGGCAACCCTGTAGGAAGACCAGCAGTCTCAATTAATCTGGACCCTGGGATCTCTCAAACACTGGAGCACCAAACAGGCAGCATACTCCAGCTGACATGAGGCCCCCGACACACATACAGTAGATGACTGCTGAGTCTGTGTTCATTCAGAGATGATTCACCTAACCCTCAAGAGACTCCCCAGGGAGTTTTGAGGTCAGGTGGGGAGGGAGGGTAGGGACATCTACGTGGAGACGGGGGAGGGGAGGAGGTATGGGATGTGGAACAGTTGGAGGATAGAGGAGGTGGAGGGAATAAAATATGGAGTGTATAAAAATATTTAATAAAAGAATTTTAAACAAAGGAAAAAAGTGATTGTCCTGGCAATGCATGAGGATACTATATCAGTACAGTCCATAGTGGGCAGTGGAGATATGTGGACAGATGAGTGTGTAAGGCTGATGAATCTGACCGGTCCTTTGATATGGAAGAATTATATTTAGATAACTTAGATATGGTGATTTGTCTTTTGTGTTTCTTCTGCAAATTTTCTAGCTGCCTGTCTGTCTCCTTTGGCTACCTTTTGTGCTGTTCATCCCTTTCCTATTGGTTCACTGCATATTCTTCCCAGCAGTCAGACTGCAGAAAGATCAGGTTTGCAGGCACCTTTCTTCCATTGCTTTGATATGTCACCTAGTTAAGCACTTGCTATTAATCCATGTGTTTTACTTAGCCACTAAACTAATCTTTTTAACTTTTAGGCTATTTTTTCTTTTTATATGTACATATTTTATGGATGTGAGTGCTTATTGTGAGCGGATGTCTGTGCATCACAAGCATGCCTGGTGCCCTCAGAAGCCATAAGAGGGCGTTAGCACCCTTGGAACTGAAGTTATGATAGTCTGCAAGAACAACAAGCACACTTGAGCACTCTCTAGGTCACTGAATTTTCTATAATCTTAAAAACATAAATTTACAATCTGATGATTTAAAGGTATCACAGACTTGTCCTCTTATTATTGTTGGTTTTTTATTAAAATACCTAATACATTCACAGACTATGGCATCAATAAAGATAGAGTTCTATCTGAACATTTTAATAATAAATGAACAAACAAGGATAATGAGAACATAGGCTTTTAAAAGTGAATTGTTTATTATTGCTCCTAGCATTTGCCAAAACTAGCATGTGTGTGTGTGTGTGTGTGTGTGTGTGTGTGTGTGTTCATCATCATAAGGCAAAGACAAGAAAAAAAGAAAAAATATAGCATTTCACTATTTTACTGTACTATATAAATAGCTACAAATTTCCATTCTAATTTATTCTTTGTTGTTGGGTTATTAGAAAGTATAGGTCTGAATTGCCAATTATTACGTCAGTCTGTTCTGACTCACCATTCACATCTCCCAGTGTGATTGCTAGAGTTTTCATGTGAGCTTTGTTGGCTAGATGTGTCATCCTTGCTAATTCTCTACTTAAAAATTTTAGTGGTTTTTGAAGTCTGACTTCTGCTCATGTGTCTTTTCAGTATTCTAGTTGCAGCTGACAGTGTCCTTAATTGAGATATCTTTGAAGGTTCTCCTGTCTTTACAGTTCAGAAAATGTTAAAAGTATGATTAAGACCATGGTTCACTTCAGTTTACTAATTCTTTGTTTATGAACATCTAATCTTCTGTTTAATATATCTAATTTGTTTCTAATTCCAGTTGTTATATTTTTAATTTAGATATTTAGAAATGGATCACTTCAAAGATTTTCTATGGTTGTGTCTAATACTTATTTATCTTTTGTAATGCTTCCTATGACTTACTTTGAACAACAAAAATAAAAAGACATTTGCATTACACTTGATAATATAACTGCCTGCCCATTTCCTGAATGTAAGTATGATTTGAATGCTTTCTTGGGTGTTCAAGTGGCCTGGGGTCTCTACAGAGAATCTCTTGTGTAGTGTGCAGATGCATCACATGTCAATAAAAATGATAACCTCTTACCAAAAGGCAGGAAATAGAAGGTCGGACATCTAGTAGAGAGACAGCAACTCTGGGAAGTAGGTGCAGAGGAGATTCACCCTGGACTCTGAGGGAATCAAATTGTTAAAACTAAGAAGAGGTAGCTATCCTTGTGGTAGACATATCCTAGTTTAAATGTGTTAAATAAGTTGTTAGCTGGTTGGGGAGCAAGCTTAGCAGAAGGTAATAAGAACTGTAAATAAAATAGGAATAATTAGGAGGGGCCCCACCCATTCAAATAAGAAGGGGGTGGGGTGGGGGAAATAATTGTGGGAGGAGGTGACTGTGAGGTGGGCAGTGAGTGGAATATAAAGGGAATAAGTAAAATGATGATGATGGTGATGATGATGATGATGATGATGATGATGATTATGATCATGATGATGATGATGATCCTCTGAGTTATTTGGAAACTGGGGTATGGGCAAAAGAGTCTGAAGTTACAGGTCCCTTGTCTTATGCCTTTACAAACAAAGCAAATAACTATGAAGCCATGTGGTGGATGATTGGCTGTTAGTATTGCTACACTATGCTAACTTTTCACTGGCATGATGGTTTGGTTTTTTGCCTTTGTTGTTGTTATTAGTCCAGGGTCTCACTCTGGTCTGGTGCTAACACGGTAAAGCAGATTTGCTCTGATGGGATTCTCCTCCTCACCCTCTTCTGCTGAGATCACTGGTGAGTAATCATGCCTGCATACTTACATAACTTTATTTCTTCAGCTCCTTCATTCCTTTATCTTCTCCACTGGGAACCCTGTGCTCAGTCCAATGGTTGGCTGCGAGCACCCATCTCTGAAATTGTAAGGCTCTGGCAGGGTCTCTCTAGGAGATAGGTATATTATTCTCCTGTCAGGAAGCACTTGTTGGCATCCACAATAGGTCTGGGTTTCGTAACTGCATATGGGATGTATCCCTAGGCGAGGCAGTCTCTGGATGGCTTTTCCTCCAGTCTCTGCTCCACACTTTGTCTCTATATTTGCTCCTGTGAGTATTTTTTTCCCTTTTCTAAAAAGGGCCAAAGCACCCACACTTTAGTTTTCCTTCTTCTTGAGCTTCATGTAGTCTGTCAATTGTATCTTGGGTATTCTGAGCTTTTGGGTTAATCTCCACTTATCAGTGAATGCATACCATGTGTGTTCTTTTGTGATTGGATTACCTCATTCAGGATGATATTTTATAGTTCCATCCATTTGCATAAGAATTTCATGAACTCATTGTTTTTAATAGCTGAGTAGTACTCCATTGTGCAAATATACCACATTTTCTATATCCATTCCTCTGTTGAAGGACATCTGGGTTGTTTCCAGCTTCTGGCTATTATAAGTAAGGCTGCTATGAACATAGTTGAGCATGTGTTCTTATTACATGTTAGAGCATCTACTGGGTATATGCCCAGGAGTGGTATAGCTGGGTTCACAGGTAATACTATTCCCAATTATCTGAGGAACCACCAGACTGATTTCCAAAGTAGTTGTACCAGCTTGCAGTCCCACCAACAATGGAGGAATGTTCCTCTTTCTCCACATCCTCACTAGCATCTAGCATCAGCTGTTACCTGAGTTTTTCTGACTGGTGTGAAGTGAAATCTCAGGGTTGTTTTGATTTTCATTTCCCTGATAACTAAGGATGTTGAACATTTCTTTAGTTGTTTCCTGGCTATTTGATATTCCTCAGTTGAAAATTATTTGTATAGCTCTGTACCCCATTTTCAATAGGGTGATTTGATTCTCTGGAGTCTAACTTCTTGAGTTCTTTGTATATATTGGATATTAGCCCTCTATCAAATGTAGGATTGGTAAATATTTTTTCCTATCTGTTGGTTTCTGCTTTGTCCTTTAATATGACCAATCCTGGAGAAGCTGGCAGGAGCCCTGGTGAGGGTCCTCTCCTCCTCTCTTGTCTCACTAGTATTTGAACACTAGGACCTTGGAATATAAGCCTTCTTAGTAAACACTATGGCTGAGTTACATCACTAGCTTACAATTCATTGTTTTGTGAGTGATACTGGGATTGATTCATCATTAGCATTCTACTTGGGAGCACTGAGTAGTGTCTTACAGTTACAACTAGTTACATCATAAGAAGGCTGCATCATTGTGCTATTCCATTATGGTTTCAATTCAAATGAGGATAGTCTCTGTCTCTGTCTCTCTCTGTGTATATGTGTGTGTGTGTGTGTGTGTGTGTGTCTGTCTGTCTCTTTGTCTTTCTCTGTCTTTCTCTGTCTCTCTGTCTCACTGTCTGTCTGTCTGTATGTATGTATGTCTGTCTCTCTATCTCTCTCTGTGTGTGTCTGTCTTTCTGTTTGTCTGTCTCTCTTTGGCTTTCTCTGTCTCTCTGTCTCTCTTTCTCTTTCTCTGCTGTCTTTCTGTCCTCTGTCTGTCTTCCTCTGTCTCTATCTCTCTCTTCTTCTCCCCCTCTATACCATGTACACCTCTCTCCCTCCAATATTTCCTTTCCTAGATACCTAAGATAAGGGCCACTGGAGCACTATGTACTTTTATATGATTAGATGTTCTTATATCGACCTACGTGTATTGTATATTTTTTTTTGTATTGGATATATTCTCTTTTTTAAATTTTATTTTCTATATTCTTTGTTTACATTCCAAAGGCTTTCCCCTTTCCCAGTTCTGCCCTCACCATATGTCCCATAAGTCCTCTTCTCCCCACCCGTGTATTGTATATTGCACTAAGTCAATCAGATACACAGTTAACAATTTCCCCCTTTGTATTATATCCATGTTTTTTGTTGTTGTTGCCATGGAAATAAGTCTTTTCTGTGGTTCATTTTGTGGAGGTGGGTGAGATTGCTTTCCCGAAGATCAGGATTGAGTAACACTTACCTAATACTCTTCCTTTTCCTCTTGTGTGATGTACAATTGAAGCATTTGTACATCACAGATGTACTTCTTTTGAGAAAATTAGAGTATGTAAGTTTGTGGACTCTTCCCTTAATAGTATTGTCCAGTTACATGAATTGCAACATGCTGTCTATCTTCCAGATCTCATTCTTCACACCATCATTTCTATGAATCTTTTTATGAGCCAATTTGAGCTGTTATGAATCTCTGTGCAAAGTAACTGTGTAAGTGAACTTCGTTCAGTAACTTTCTCCTGCTGGATCTATTTCTTCCTAGTGCTGCCTCAGGAGAACTCCCCAAATGACCTTGCAACCTCTTCGCTCATCATATAAATGTACCATCCAACAGGGGGATAAGACAAACTCAGGTGATCAGATTTTATTTCTAAGCATAAGAAAATTTGGCCATGGAAATAGACTGGAAATTTAAGTGAAGTACATGATTCATGAATATATGGTGTGGTTTTAAATAACTCAAAGTCTTTTAGAGATTTTCTTTGCATTCTGACTAGTTTTCTAACTGATGTTTATTTTAACTTTATTTTATGCATATGGGTATTTTGATTACATGTACCTCTGTGTTCCATTTGAGTGCCTGGACCACACAGAGGCTAGAAGAGGATATTGTATCTCATGGAACTGGAGTTAGAGATAAAAATGATCCACCATATGATTGCACTAGATTGAACTTTGGCCCTTTAAAAGAAATTTAAGTTCTCCTAACTTTTGAGCAATCTACTTTCTTTTTTTTTTTATCATTTTTTTTTATTTTCTATATTCTTTGTTTACATTCCAAAGGCTTTCCCCTTTCCCAGGTACCCCCCACCATATGTCCCATAATTCCTCTCCCCCCCCATGCTATTCCCCACTCTTTCCCCCCCCCCCACGATTTCTCTGTTCTGGGTCTACAATACTGGATCCAATCTTTACAGGCCCAGGGTTCTCTCCTTTTTTTCTTCTTGAGAGTCATTTGACTTGCTAATTGTGCCTTGAGTATTTAGGGCTTCTGGGCTCATTAATATCCACTTATCAGTGATTGCATTTCGTGTGTATTCTTTTGTGATTGGGTTAGCTCACTTAGGATGATAGTTTCCAGATCTAACCATTTACCTACAAATTGCATGAATTCATTATTTTTAATTGCTGAGTAGTACTCCATTGTATAAATATACCACATTTTCTGTATCCATTCCTCCTTTGAGGGATATCTGGGCTCCTTCCAATTTCTGGCTATTATAAACAAGGCTGCTATAAACATAGTGGAGCATGTGTCTTTGTTGTATGCAGGGGAATCCTCTGGGTATATGCCCAGGAGTGGTATGCCAGGGTCCTCTGGGAGTGGCATGCCCAATTTTCTGAGGAACCGCCACACTGATTTCCAGAGTGGTTTTACCATTTTGCAATCCCACCAACAGTGGAGGAGTGTTCCTCTTTCTCCACATCCTCGCCAGCACTTGTTGTCTCTTGAGTTTTTAATCTTAGCCATTCTGACTGGTGTGAGGTGGAATCTCAGGGTTGTTTTGATTTGCATTTCCCTGATGACTAATGATGTTGAACATCTTTTAAGGTGTTTCTCGGCCATCCGAATTTCTTCTGGTGAAAATTCTTTGTTTAGCTCTGTGCCCCATTTTTTGATAGGGTTATTTGTTTCTTTGCGGTCTAACTTCTTGAGTTCTTTGTATATATTGGATATTAGCCCTCTGTCGGATGTGGAGTTGGTGAAGATCTTTTCCCACTTTGTTGGTTGCCGTTTTGTCCTTCTGACAGTGTCCTTTGCTTTGCAGAAACTTTGTAATTTTATGAGGTCCCATTTGTCGATTCTTGATCTTAGAGCATAAGCTATTGGTGTTCTGTTCAGGAACTTTTCCCCTGTGCCCAAGTCCTCCAGGGTCTTCCCAAGTTTCTTTTCTAATAGTTTCAGTGTGTCTGGTTTTATGTGGAGGTCCTTGATCCATTTGGAGTTGATCTTAGTACAAGGAGATAAGAGTGGGTCAATTCGCATTCTTCTGCATGTTGACCTCCAGTTGAACCAGCACCATTTGTTGAAAAGGCTATCTTTTTTCCACCGGATGGTTGTGGCTCCTTTATCAAAGATCAAGTGACCATAAGTCTGTGGGTTAATTTCTGGGTCTTCAATCCTATTCCATTGATCTACCTGCCTGTTGCTGTACCTGTCCTCTCTCTCCATATCTTTTCAATATAGTACTTGAAGTTCTAGCGAGAGCAATCAGACAACATAAGGAAGTCAAAGGGATACAAATTGGAAAGGAAGAAGTCAAAGTATCATTATTTGCAGATGATATGATAGTCTACTTAAGCGATCCAAAAAACTCCACCAGAGAACTTCTACAGCTGATAAACAACTTCAGCAACGTGGCTGGTTATAAAATTAACTCAAGCAAATCAGTAGCCTTCTTGTACTCAAAGGACAAGCAGGCTGAGAAAGAAGTTAGGGAAATAACACCCTTCACAATAGCCACAAACAACATAAAGTACCTTGGCGTAACTCTAACCAAACAAGTGAAAGATCTGTATGACAGGAACTTCAAGTCCCTGAAGAAAGAAATCGAAGAAGACCTCAGGAGATGGAAAAATATTTCTTGCTCCTGGATTGGCAGGATCAATATAGTAAAAATGGCCATCTTGCCAAAAGCAATCTACAGATTCAATGCAATCCCCATCAAAATCCCAAATCAATTCTTCATAGATCTAGAAAGAGCAATTCTCAAATTCATCTGGAGCAACAAAAAACCTAGGATAGCTAAAACTATTCTCAACAATAAAAGGACTTCTGGGGGAATCAATATCCCTGACCTCAAGCAGTACTACAGAGCAATTGTGTTAAAAACAGCAATCTACTTTCTTAATAGCTTAAAAAGTAAGCAAAAGTCTAATGATTAGGTGTGTCATCTACATGTAAGACTTTGAACTTGAGTCTAGCAGTGTCATATACTAGTTTAGACATTAAAGAAATGTGACAGTTGAGATTCAACTAGACATAGGAGCCCAGATTGGACTCAAATTTATGACAGTCCTGATGCTTCAGGCTTCCAAGGGTTGAGATTACAAGTATAATCTACCATCCCTGGCATATATATATATATATATATATATATATATATATATATATATACATGCCAAGTGTCTAGTGAAGGAAATAGTCCTGAGTTCATGATTCAAAAATGTATGTCACCTTTTGTCAGTACATAGGCATTTTGAGGGGACAGTTTTTTGAGGCACAGTCTCACTCTTTTGCTCAGACATGTAACCAGTCTCATCTTAATTTCATAAGAATTGTGCTGCCTCTGTTTTGTATTAGAATTTTAGGCATGAGGCATCACACCCATCCTTTGTATTTATTCTTACTAAACAGTAAATAATAAGCTTTAATTACCCAAATCTACATTACTTCTTTTGCTATTCAAAACTTCCTCACCCGAAGAAAAATAGCACACAAATTTAAGTACACTAATTAAAACATCTACAAAATCCCTTTCACACGAGGCTCACATATTCAACGTTCTGTTCTTAGAACTCCTGGCATTGTATAGTAAAAGTACAAGAGATATTGACACCGCTGCTCTTCTGTGGTGGTGCCATGGCTCAGACATGCTGTGTCTGTGACACAGCTCTATGTAGAATCTATGATATGTTTTATATGGGACTGCCGACTGACTATGTGCAAATTGTATGTGACCTTGGTCATACTGGCAGATAGAAAAAATTTCCCTCTTATCCAGGGCAGACAGAAGAGTTGTTATTGACAAATTCTGCAGGTGAGCAGCACATGTTAACTGAAGCATAGAGATACACATTGAAGCTAAAATTCCATGAGCAAGAGAAAATAGGTCATGAGATGTCAAGAGATCTACACAAAGTCCTTTACTGTTAGTAACTTTTGCTGGACTTTGTAGTTATACTTTCAAAATTCACCTCACTGCTCTTACAGATCTTAAGATAACACATGGTTTATCAGAAAACCAGGTTAGCATCTTTTTTCGGTTAAACATCAGCTGAACTACAGCAAGGAGAAGAAACAGTGGCTAAGTCTGTGAGCTTCCATGATGAATGACGCTAGTGTTCGCTGCAGTACAGACTTCAGCCACTTGCTCCACCACCAACTTCAATTCATCTCTTAAACGTCTTCACAGCCAAACTTGCAACCATTCATGACAGATCTGGGTTCTAATGGAACAAAGAAGTACAGGATAACAGTCATGAAAGGCAAACATCACCAACAAGTAATGTCACACAAAATCTTCTAGCCCTTAAAATTTTATTCCTCAGTATCTGCAATGGTAGAGAATTGGGGAAGAAAGAAGAAAAAAAATAAACAAAGAAAAGTATACAATTGTTTACAAAGTTAAAAATAAGAATAAATAGACTTGGTTAAATTTCTACTTCCAAAACTTTGCCCAAGTTTTATTCTCTTGCAAAGTATACACAATCAAGCCTTTGTCTCCAACTGTTCCCTGGATTGTCAATTGTTACAAGAAACTAGAAATAATACCTGAAACCCTGGTTCATATTGTTCTGGTAATGTGAGTAAGATTTTTCACCCTTAGAATAAACACAGGGTTTCTACTAAGCAAAACGAGTCAGGTTTGAAGTGACAGCTTTATGATATGAATTGAAAAGGAAGATTTGGAGGATCTTATGACTCAATTCTAAGGTACTTTGTCACACAGGAGCCATGGTGTGCCATTTAAATGTGTAAGTGGCATGATAAAACTCCCACTTACCTAAGAATAGAGCTACTGCTGGACGCTGTTATCTCACAGCCCTGAGGTACAATATGATAATGACACCACTTATCACCAGTGCATAAATAAGAAGAAGAAAAAAAAAAGAAAAGAAAAGCTGCAAGCATTTTAACTAGAAAGAAAATCAAATTAAAATATTAATTTACTGATTAATATAACATTAGCTGACCTATTTTCTCTAGCTTGTTAAACAACAAAGACCGTGAAACTAAATAACTCCCTGAAAGATAAATGTTTTAGGAATTCCCATGGAGATGTTTAGCTCCTTTTTAAACACCATTAAAGATGTGCCTCACACATACTAGGCAATTTTATTCTTTTTATGGTGAAATATCCTACTTACATTTATTACTAGAACCTAAAGAATTGGAATTTGAGTAAGTGTTCCCCTTATTCTAGGACTAAGATAAATAGATGTTGTCCTTGTCCACAGGGATTCATAGTAGAATTAATGACAAGTCAAATTCTTTGAAAGATAATCAGGTTACACTTGGAAAGTTATATATTAAAACTTCATACATTGTGATAATATTGACTTTTAGAATAGAAGTCTATGAACGTCTGTCCATTTGTGCTTAGACCCCAGGATCTGGAAATTCAAGCAGGCTTCCAAAGACATGCATTTTAAGAAATGATACCTATTTCAGGCTCCTTTCCCTTTGTGATTTTTTTGAAGTTTCATTACTCTGTGTTTCTACTCTCTGTGAGTTGGTTGCTTTCTGTGATTTTGATGTTGCTCTTTCTCATCTCAAAGGCTGTTTTATTTGTTTCAGAGTAGGAAAAAAATCCTAGAAACCACCTGAGGAACAGGGTCTCATGTAAGCTCCTTAAGCACCAAGCCGTTCTTTACTCCTCTTCAAACTCATATATTTAAACCCCTCAATATAGTTTCTGGCTATTATGAAAAAAAGCTGTCAGCTATACCACTCCTGGGCATATACCCAAAGGACACTCCATCCTACTACAAGGATATTAGCTTAAATATGTTCATAGGATTGTTCTTCATAATAGCCAGAAACTGGAAATAATCTAGATCTCCATCTACCAAAGAATGGATAAAGAAAATGTGGTACATTTATGCAATGGAGTATTACTCAGTCATTATAAACAATTTTATGATGAAATTTGCAAGTACATGGATGGAACTAGAAAAGATCATTCTGAAAGAGGTATCTCTGACACAGAAATAAATATACAGGATAACCATGCTAAAATCCTAACATGGAGTGCCCAAGGGGCACTCTGGGATCTCACTGAGAAGTGGGAATACATTAGACATCAGGAGTGGATGAAAGGAGAATGATGGGGGATTGAATGGGGATGAGAACAGGAGGAATGAGTTAGGGGGTGAGAGTACCAGGAGAGAGTACTGGTTTAGAGAGGGGCACCTCTGGGATGATCCAGAAATCTAGGACAATGGGAACTCCAGGAAGTTGAGGATTGTCCTCACTAAGACTCTTAGCAATAAGTTTATAAAGCCTGAACCAGCCATCTCCTGTAATCAGGCAAGACTTCCAGTAGAGTGATTAGGATACCAATCCAGCAACAAAACCTTAGACCTACAATTTTTCTTGCCTAGCAGATGTGCAAGGATGGGGGACAACGAATTTGAGGGAAGAGTCCACTAATGACTGGCCTAGCTTGAGACTCATGTCTAGAGAGGGAGTCCACCCCTGGTAATATGATAATATCCTGCTATACTTGCAGATAGGAGCCTAGCATATATGATGTCGGAGGGGGTTTTACCAACCATTTGACAGCAATGCATGATCCAGAGTCAAACATTGAGTGCAGTTTGTGAAATCTTGTGAAAGTGGTGGACGAAGGATTGAGGGAACCAGAGGGGTCAAGAATACCACAGGAAATACTGTAGAGTCAACTAACCTTGGCCTATGGGGGCTCATAGAAACTGAACTGCTAAACAGAAAGCATGAATGGGCCCAGGCCTTCTATACATATGCAGCACTTATACAGCTAGGTCTTCATGTGGAACTCCTAAAATGATAACAGGAACTAGCCTTGAATAGATTGCCTGCCTTTGGATTCCTTTCCCCTAACTGAGCTGCCATGACTAGACTCAGTAGAAGAGAATTTGCCTAATCTTGCTGTGGCTTGGTGTGCTTGGGCTGCTTGATGTCCATGGGAGGGCTCACCTTTTCTGGAGAGAAAGAGAAGAGGAGTGGCTAGGAGGTGGGAGGAGAGGTGAGAGGGAAAGACCGGAAGGATAGGAAAAAGGGAAGACTAAAATCAGGATGAAAACTGAATAAATAATAGAAAATGAAGGAGGAGGAGGAAAAGGAGACAGAGAAGAACCTTAATGCATACATACTGCCTTAGTGCTATTCTGGAAAGTTTTTAATATTTAGTCTTCAGCAAGAAAAATCACAATATTTAATTTTTGGCTGGTCTGGTAGACATGCTCCCACCATGCCTGACCAATTTGTTGAGATAACCACACTGAACATGAATTTAGGACAAGTTGTGCTCAATTGTTTCTTGTGAACAGGTACACACAGGAGATTCCCCCTTTCACTTAGGCCTCTTCTGAAGATGTTTCTACAACTAATCACTTTAAGAAATGTGTTGAAATCTCTTTTCAGTATTACTCAGCATGAAGAAGACAAAAGGCTTTTACTAAATAATAAAAGGGTTAAATTTTCAAAGTTCAGTATCTGTGAGCAGTGCCAGAAATCCACTGTGTATAATAGCATCAATCTGGGCAAACATTAGGATGCTCATGTTGACTTCTGTGCCTCCAATAATGACATCTTCTTTTAACTAGGACATTCATGTCTTCTGCCAGATTGCATGAAACAATTACAGGGTGGCTTGAAAGTGCTGAGGTCGACTAAAATCCAATGTTCAATCTGACCAATGTCCTGTGAGCTGAAATTGATAGAAAAACACATGACCACAGATATGCAAGAAAAGTTTTGCTATAGTGGCTGCAACTAGGAATATTGCTTTATTGAACAAACCTTTGAAATAACATGAAATTGTAGTAAGAATACAAAGTATTGTTGAGAAATTTCAGCTTATAAATTATTCCAGTAAAATTTATACCTTAAGACATTAATTGGGCACTGATGCACTGAATTAATTCATTTGTTAATTATTCCCACTGAATTGTATTACTATGATGAACTTTTGTAAAACTTGATAATGTGGTAAAGAAAATTAGGACATTCAGTTAGGTAGGTCACAGTATACAGTCAAAATAGAAACTTTGGCAGTCAAACATTTTTTCTTTTAATTTATTTGTTTTTGTCTTTCTTTATTATATATATATATATATATATATATATATATTATTTATTAACATTTCAAATGTTGTCCTCTTTCCTGGTTTCTGCCCCTGAAAGTCCCCTTACCCATCTCCCCTCTCCCCCTACTCACCAATCAAACCCCTCCTGCTTCCCTGTCCTGGCATTCCCCTATACTGTGGCATCTAGCCTTCTCAGGACCAAGGGCCTCTCCTCCCTTTGATGTACAACAAGGCCATCCTCTGCTGCATATGCATATGGAGCCATGGGTCCCTCCATATGTACGCTTTGGTTGGTGGTTTAGTCCTTGGGAGCTATGGGGGTACTGGTTGCTTCATATTGTTGAAGGGGTTTCCCTTCAGCTCCTTGGGTCCTTTTTCTAGCTCCTCTATTGGGGATCTTGTGCTCAGTTCAATGGTTGGCTGAGAGTGTTCCCCTATGTATTTGTCATGCACTGGCAGAGCCAGACTTCAGAAGATGGTATGATCTCCCAGGCTCATGGATTGGCAGGATTAAAATAATAAAAATGGCCATCTTGCCAAAAGCAATCTACAGATCCATGGCAATCCCCATCAAAATTCTAACTCAATTCTTCATAGTTAGAGCAATTTTCAAACTCATATGGAATAACAAAATCCCAGGATAGCTAAAACTATTCTCAACAATAAAAGAACTTCTGGGGGAATCATTATCCCAGACCTCAAACAGTACTACAGAGCAATAGTGATAAAAACTGCATGGTATTGGTATAGTGACAGGCAGGTAGAACAATGGAACAGAATTGAAGACCCAGAAATGAACCACACACCTATGGTCACTTAATCTTTGACAAAGGAGCTATTTTAATTTATTTAAATTTTAAGTGTTATCCCCTTACCAGGTTTCCCCCTCTCCTGGAACCTCCTTCTGCTATCCCCCCTGCCCTTGCTTCTATGAAGGTGTTCCACCACCCACCCACCCACCCACTCCCATCCCCCTGCACTTGATTCCCCTACACTGGAGCATCTATCAAACCTTCATAGGAATGAGAATCTCTCCTTCACTTGATATCTGACAAGGCCATCCTCTACTACATATGCAGCTGGAGCCATATGAACTCCTTGGCTGGAGGCTTAGTCCCTGGGAGCTCTGGGAAGGCAGTCAAACTTCTAATCACATACTCTATGAATTTGTGTAGACATGATTACACATTGCTAAAGGTTCTCTGTTATTTGTTTGTTGTTGCTTATAATTTTTTTTTCATGTAACCTAGACTATCTTTGACTATTGGTCTTCTAAGTTTAGTCTTCCTAGAGCTGGGACCTTAGTCACTTACCACTATGCGTTTAATTATTAAATTGAATTTAAATTCCTAAAATTAACTTCCAGAGTTTTATTTGTAGTATTAATAATCAAACATTTTAGACATTTTCTTTAGGTGTAAGACACATTTAATAAAATTTCTCTATACCTCAATAAAATGGCAGAAATAATTCAATTGTTGCCGTCAATCTGAGCTTGCTTCTAACACTAAAAGGTCATCTGACTGCAGAGTTGGGGAAAGCACCAAAACATGTTTTCATTTCATTCTTATTCCTTCCAAAAGCATATGTAATTCAACATTGTTATAAGTGTTAAAATAATTTTTAAAGAAAAATATTAGATAAACATAGAAATATTTAAAATAATATTTATTATTAAAACTTAAATTAGTAAAGTTATGAATAATTAACATTAAAATAAATTTCAAAAGAGATTTAAAGTTTGAAGTTTAGTGTTTTTGTATCACTACTTTATAATAAGTAAGTAAATGTTTATTAAATTTTCAATAAATACTATACTTCTCAGGATGTTTCTAAAGACATTAACATAATCTAGTGTTTCTTTAATAAAGTATTAAACATGAAGGTCTTGATAAATGAGTACAAACAGACACTTAATGAACAAAAGTGATTTTGTCCATATCAATTTCTAAATGCTACTCAATTCAAACTAACAAAAAAAAGTTAATCAAGTCATGCTAGTTAATGATACTGTGAAATTTCTTCATGTATCTCATATGACCAGAAGTAATTACCATACAACTAATTCTATTAAAATAATGAAATTTGAAAGATATTAGCTATAACATATTGGAATTTCATCTAGTTTGTCTAGTATTGTATATTATTATAATGAAAACCAGTCATTTTCTATGACACTGTAACAAATAAAAAACCATAAAAAGTACAATAGTAGTATATGGAAATTTTAAAAGGAAACATTGATCTATTTTTAACTCTTCAATATATCCATGGAAAGTAAATTCTTTATTTTGCTTCATGGCTGACAATATCTTTCTCACTCACACTCAAAAACTACTTGAGCTGTCTCTGGCTTAGGAAAAAATCTTGTGGCATTCTAATAGGGCCATGCCCTGAAGCCATTAGAGATAGTGTAAAGAGAAATGGTGCCAAAAATGTGCCAAATGAAGGTCGGATGTTTACTTGAGTTGCTTTCAAAGCAAATGGAGATTACTCTCCTTTAGAGTTCTCCTCATTGAGCCCTAATACCAACTGTAAAGTTAATGCCATTTTGACAAAACTCTGCCTTGTTCCATTAAAAGCATGTCACACACATTCTCTTAGAGGGTATTTAGCAGGTAATAAGTAGTAATCTACAGGAAAACTGCGATCTGGTATGGATGAAGCCTTTGTGCCAGGAACAGAGGAGTAAATAAGAGTGTATTTCAATTGTGAAAATGGATGAATAGGTGGATGAGTGAGGAGTGGGTAGATTGCACGGATGAGCAGATTGTTAGATGGATAAGCAGGTAGTAGATGGATGGCTAGATGGCCAGAGGTATAAATGGATGATGGAGGAGGTAGAAGGGATTTGAAAAAGAAGTCCCTCTGTTCCAAGTAATTTGTAAATATGTGTCTTATTCTGTAGAACACCCCTAAAAAGGTGGCATTATCAATCCTATTTAAAGAGCAAAGGTCCCTGGGTTCAAGTCCTCACAGCTCAAATTAAATTAAAACAAAAATATATCCATGTTTATTACATGTTCAATATTTCTATTATAATTTATCAGACTTAAGATGAAATGTTAGTTAAGACTCTGATCTCAACCCATATTTAAATTTTAATCTGTCCTTCTTTTCATGTATTATATTATGAATACAATTTCCCCCTCCTAGTCCCCCTATATCCCCCTGCCACCCTTGAACCACTCCTCCTCCATTTCCCTCTCGAAAAGGACAGGCTTCTTAGGGATATTAACTGAATATGACATATTGATTTGCAATAAGACTAGGCATTTTCCCTCATATTTAGGCACAGTAGAAGGAAAGGGGTCCCCAAAGCAGGCAAAAGTTAAGACAGCCCTGCCACCCACTAGCACTATTTTGTCCCATAGGAAGACCAAGCTATCCACCTATAATATGCATGTGGAGACCTAGCTTAGTACCATCCAAGGCTCCTGGCACATATGTATTAGAGCTCTGCCTGGTCAGGTCTCAGTAGGAGAAGGTAGGATTAATACTCTAGAGACTTGAAGCCCCAGAGAAGGGGGAGGCCTGATGGGGTAGGAGGCAGAAGCACTCTATTGGAGGCAAGGGGGGGGAATGGGATGAGGACCTGTAGGAGTGGAGAAAAGACAGGGGCAAAGACTAGAAGGTAAATAAATAAAATAATTTTAAAAATTAAAAAAAATGAGAAATAGATACTCATAATTCCTAGTGATGTGGAAATTCTTAGATTTAAGGTAAATGAGCTAGACACTATTCTGTATACAGACACCAAATTAAAAGACAAGGTAAAAGTGGGGCCTACATAAAATTAGCATAATGATAAATGGTAATTCCCCAATGTAGTTGTAAATGATCAGAGAAAAAGCAAGACGCTTACCCAAGTGGGGCAAACACACCACTGAAAAGCACAAATTGTCAGTGTGGAAAGATTGAGACATTAGCAAGCAAGCTTGTTTCATCTTTCTGCACAATATGAAAATAATGTCCCAAGTTATGAGCTGAGCAAGTGATATAGACACATCTGTTTGGAAATGCTGTTGAATGTGAAACATGGACCCAGTAACTGAAGTCTTGCAAATGACTACATCAACTCTGTGAGCAGGGCAGTTGTGTACGGAAGGAGAGCTGGCTTCCAGACTCATTTTTGTCCAATGCCTGACCATGCCCAAGGTTCACATATGGACAAAAAAACAAAAACAAAAACAAAAACAAAAAACAAAAAAAACAAAAAAAAAACAAAAAAACTCACAATTTTCAAAATACTATCCACGTCACTCCTCTCTTGTGACAATAGCACATTTAATTTTGGCATTTTTAAAAAAAAAATATTAAACCAGAATGTGGACTCAAGTGAGACATGCTCCAGCAAAATAAGCATGTCATTAGATTTCCTTGAAACTTAGTGGCACATATTCCATAAGCATAATACTGAAGACACTCTTTCCACCACATCCTTTAATATAAACTCATAGCATATTTTTATTTCTGTGTCTATTTTGGAAACTCTAGTTTTCTGAGCGCTACAATTAGTTATATATCCTTCTTTGTGTTATACTCATGAAATGTAGTCTAATTTCTGATCTCTATTTAACTAGTTGATGAAATGGCAGAGAATGCTTTGTGTATGTAAACATACATTCTGGCCTTTCTCCTCATTGGTTGTCTATTAGTAAATGTATATGCTCTGGCTATTATATATTGTAGCGAACAGAAAGAAATCCCCCTCCAAAATCAAAAAGACACTCTTAAATTCATGAATTATTTCCTGCTCTGTTACTATCCCCATATCTTTCCTCTTTACTGTTTTCCATTTTAAGCCTTATCTCTCTTTCAGAAAATTTAACCTATTAATAAATGCCCATTTGACAATTATTTCACTAGCTACTATCTCCATGTTACCACACACAGCACACTGATGTTATAAACATACTACCTGAATATTCACTGTAAAAGCAAAAATATAAATGTCTAAGAAGTCTAGACACTAAAATGCCCCTTAATTCTACTAAGTGAAGACATAAGGAGAATAGGCCAGCTAAAAGGATATGGGAAGCATCACAGGCTACAGTGGATATAAAGGAGGAAGAAATGTCCCTCTTGAGATGCACTGCATGATATTGCTAAATGTATTTCTCGTTGAGGTGAACATCCTTATCACAACAGTAATACAGGGCTCAGCTTCCTTACATGCATCACTGCTGTGGGTCCTGACAGCATCACGGCTCTGTTTCCAGACAACATCATTGCTGTGCTTGCTTACATGCATCACTACTGTGCTAGCGGAGGCTGAGAACAGAGGCCATGCCTCTCCTCTCTTTAGGTTTTCCTGTTTTTATGAAGCTTTAGCTACTTTAGAATCATGGGACCTTTTTCATAAGGCTCCCACCTCAACCACAGCTAGAAATGAGAAAGGGAAAGACAATTGCAATGCAGAGATATATCGGTGGGCAAAATGATTGCAATGCAAACACAAACACCTCAATCCAAACCCAAAGGACCATGTAAGACCTGGCTGTGTAAATGCATGTCTGTACTCGCAGTCCTTCTGCGAGATAGGGAGGGTGGAGACAGAAGAACCCTGGAAGCTTACAGATACATAGACAAATGGGACCTCATAAAATTACAAAGTTTCTGTAAGGCAAAAGACACTGTCAAAAGGACAAATCGGCCACCAAAAAATTGGGAAAAGATCTTCACCAACCCTACATCTGACAGAGGGCTAATATCCAATGTGTACAAAGAACTCAAGAAGTTAGACACCAGAAAAGCAAATAACCCTATCCAAAAATGGGGTGCAGAGCTAAACAAAGACTTTTCACCTGAAGAAATTCAGATGGCTGAGAAACACCTTAAAAATTGTTCAACATCATTAGTCATTAGAGAAATGCAAATCAAAACAACCCTGAGATTTCACCTCACAGCAGTCAGAATGGTTAAGATTAAAAACTCAGGAGACATCAGGTGTTGGTGAGGTTGTGGAGAAAGAGGAATACTCCTACACTACTGGTGGGACTGCAAGCTGGTACAACCACTCTGGAAATCAGTCTGGTGGTTCCTTAGAAAACTGGACATGATACTTCCAGAGGACCCAGCCATACCACTCCTGGGCATATACCCAGAAAACTCTCCAGCATGCACTAAGGATACATGCTCCACTATGTTCATAGCAGCCTTATTTATAATAGCCAGAAGCTGGAAAGAACCCAGAGGAATGGATACAAAAAATGTGGTATATATACACAATGGAATACTATTCGGCCATTAGAAACAATGAATTCATGAAATTCTTAGAGAAATGGATGGAGCTGGAGAACATCATACTAAGTGAGGTAACCCAGTCTCAAAAGAATACCCATGGCATGCACTCACTGATAAGTGGATATTAGCCTAGAATCTTGGGACACCAAAGACACAATTCACATACCAAATGTTCTCCAACAAGAAGAAAGGAGTGGATACTGGTGCTGGAAAGGATCAAAGCATCAGTGTAGGGGAATACCAGAACAGGGAAGTGGGAAGGGGTGGATGAGGGAGCAGGGGAAGGGAAAAGGGCATGTGGGACCTTTGGGGGGCAGGGAACCAGAAAAATGGAAATGAAATGTAAATATAGAATATATCCAATAAAAACATGAAAAAATTGAACTGATATTGAAACAATTTACTAAAGATGTTTACCTCACAAGTTAAATATTATACAGAATACATGTAACCCAGTTTAATTTCTGAAGGTTTCGTGGCCTTTGAAAAGCATTTTGAAAAAAAAATGTTGTTATGTTACATTCTTAAACAGAACACATTTTATCTTCTCAACTGTCCAGTGCTTACTAGGGTACAATACAATGACAGAGGGAGGTAGGAAAAGGAGGGTTGCTGCTCTTCATAGAAAAGGACTGGGTGATGGGAATGGAGAGATGGCTCTGGGGTTAGTGGGTCAAGCCAGAGGACCTGAGCTTGGTTCCAATCACCCACATCAGACCATTTGCCCTCCTCATAGGAGTTCCAGCTTCAAAGCATCTTACTGTCTCTTCCGGACCCTCAGGCAGGCACACACAGAGAGATTTACACACAAATATACATACATAAAATAAAAGTAAATAAAAAGTAATGGATGCCAATGATAAAGGTAATATTTAACATGGAACCAATCATGGTAGCAGAAAGGTCTGTGATTTCTGTGGTAAGACGATCTTCATTTGATGTGCTTTGTGTACTATCACTAAGTGCACTAACTTCCAGATAGATAGCAGCATGTGCACATACGACCAAACTGATTAATTATTCCATCATAATTAATAAAATTTTCTGTTTGGATATAGTTTAATCATAAATAGAAATATATGACTCTGGAACTCTAGAAATTATCTGATTTATAGTGTAACACTCAAGCTAAATAATAATTGCTATATTTTAATGTGAATGAAAATGTGATATTATCCCCCCTCAGTTTGCAATTCCTTACTAAGTCTTGACCAGTCTTCAGCTGCTGGTTCTAATTTTGAATTTCTGTTCATAGTGACTAGCATTCATGAAAAAGGGAATTTATAAAGGGAGCATACTCGTATGACTAGTATTACAGAAAAGAGTGTTGAGCTAGTGAGATGGCACAGTCCGTTTATTCTGCAAGTGTGAGGACGTAAGTTCTGATCCCCAACACTCACATGAAAAGCATGGTGTGATGGTGAGCATCCAAACCCCAGGGTGGATGATGACAAAGAGATTGCTAGGTTTCTGAAGCTCATTAGATAGCCAGGGTTGCTGAAGCAGTAGATGTCCTTTTCTGTGGGAGACCCTTTTTCAGAAAATAAAGCCAGAGACTAAGTAAGAAAATATTATCTCAGTGTCAAACTCTATACTCCATGTAAACCCGACTGCACAATGCACACCCAGAATAACAAGTACGTATGCCACACACATACAACTTACCACATACACATGCATATAGAACACATGCATACCACAACACACATACACATATGCAAACTGACTAATGAGAAAAGCACAACATACCAAAATCAAGTAAAGGAACAGATCCCTTCCTTTAATAATGCCTTTAGCAAGCTCGTCTGCCCTGTTCTTCTCAACCTCCGACTTTCAGGTGGCCCTGACCACTGATATGCAGAGTGTCAACGATAAGTTTTTATCTTCTCATTTATATACATGAAATTATAAAGTGTGCATTTTCCTTGGGGAAAGCATTCTTTAAGTAAACATGTTTTTTTTTAATACTTGTGTATGAATCTAAAGTTGGTTGCTCTTTATTTCCAAGTAGTACTCCATTACAGATGTAATACTGCATTATTGATTGATTTGTTGATGGGTATTTGTATGTGTTGACTTAGACGTCTTATTGTTTGCTAGGACTACGAGTCATATCAACTTTTTAAATAGGTTTGAACTAATAAAGAAAAATGAAATTCTGTTTTATAATATAATATGATATGTTGATAAATGTATACATATTATAATGCTTAAGTCAAGTTAATGTATTTCTTCAAAGGTCTATCATTTCTTCAGACTATTAACATCCAACAAATCTTTATTCAACCTCTTTGTATTCAAAATGTTGCTGTTATTTTAAATCACCCTCCTATACAACCACATGCCAAAGATTCTTAATCTAATTATAGCTTAATAGCTTTTGATGATTTTTTCCCTCACTCCTTTCCTCCCTCTCCACCTCCCTCTTTCCCTTTAGACTTTCTTCATCTCTGTTAAACAGCTTGTTACTCTGAAGTAGTATTTGCCCAGTACTTTCCTGCTTCTACATGTAAATATCACTGTGAAGCGCTTGTCCTTCCATGCCTTTGCATGATAATGACCCTAATTGTCTCATGTCTTTGCCAATGCCATCGTCTCTTTTTTTGTCCAAGTCATTTGCACTAAGTTTGTCTATAACAACTTTATGCATTCATTAGTTGATTAAATAGTTTATTTTTCACTTCTTGGCTACTGTGAACAATGCACAGTAAACCAGTGAACATAAATATCACAAAACCTTTGGCCATTGATGCAGTAGTGGGATTGATGTGTCATATGGAAACTCTGCTACTCAAAACATACAAGGTTTCCCTTCTCCATATCCTGTCAGCACTGGCTATCTTGTCTTTTTGATAAAGGCTATTTTTACTTGTGTGAGGTGATGCCTTCTCATGGTTTTGACCTGCATTTCCCATGATCAGTAATAAGGTAAGTCAGAAAATTGTACAGCTAAGATCAATTCTAATATTCTCCTTAATTTCATGTACATATATCCCCATATCTTTATAAAATTAGTGTCTTTCTGTGGTGATTATGTGGCCAGAGTTGAGCCACTATTTTGGACATCACTGCCTTTTGCCCTGGGATAGAAAAATTCATACAATTACAAAAAGCATGTATTCATGTGTTTTAGTGATTAAGTACAAGATAATATTTAAGATTTTTGGAATACATTAAAATCCAGTGCAATTTTTATTTCATCTCGTTTAAAGTATCTTTCATCTCACTTAGAGCCTTTGAATTAAAAAATAAGAGAGACCATTTTATTGTTAGAAGAGTCTTAAGGGAGATTTTAGATCACATGAAATGAGACTGTTAGGTTGCTACCTATAAGTGAAACAGTAAAATCATTACAGTCTTGTTATCAATGGATACACAGTTTGCATTGTGTCTTCAAGTACTGGCAAAAGTACAGGGTTAAAGGTAGAGCTTACAATTATAAAGGCCTTATATTTGTGTGATACTATTCTCAGTCTTTGCCTAAGTGTTTTATTTTTAGTTTCAAGTTTTATCATGTGTTTCTCATTTCTAGAGGAGTCATGTGTGCATACAAGGTGTCTGAAGCAAAGTCCTTATTTGTGAGGCAGACATTTAAAATCCACCTAGGTCCCCTCATGTCCCCCTACAGAAATCTTTTAGCTTAATGGAAAAACATATTTTTAGGAATAAACTCAATCAGAATTTTTTAAAAAGCTACAAGAACAGCTTTTATACTGTTCCGATGGCATATATGAAATTAAATGAATAGTGTAATAGTACTATCCTAACATTCACAAATGTGTGCTTTCATACTGTGCACATGGGATGTTCAAAGTGACTGTGTCAAAGAGCCTTAACAATGTCTCTGCATAGCAGAATCAGTCTGTATTCTCTGATGCTCCAGACAATTACGTTTCAGCAGAGCTAATCTTCTTATACACAAGTCATGGCACAACCTACAGGAAATGCACTTATTTGAGGAACAGTCCATCCTTATTAGGAGTGCTTCACAGTAAACTACAGCCAGAGTAGCCCGATACATGAATCCCAGAAGCACAGCTGCAGGTACAGAGCTCTTTAAGACTGTCTATAAGAAATATTAAATGTCACAGTGCATAATTTATCAATGCCAATAGCTCAAAGTAAAGATCTGAGGGGATTAACCTATGCAGTCATATCACAATATTTAACATGTACTTTTAATTAATAAAAGGGCAGTCTATTACCTTCAAGAATGCAGCTGATCAATCACTTTTTAAAATGTATTTTACTTTATGTGCATAAGTGTTTTGCTTACATAAGATGTATGTGCCCCATGTGCACACCTGGTGTCCAAGAAGGACCAAAGAAGATGGTGTATCTTCTTGAACTGTAGTTATGAATGGTTGTTGACCAGAATATGGATGCTGGGACCAAACCCATCTCCTCTGCAAGAGCAGCAAGTGCTCTTAACTGTTATTGGGAACTGAGTGAGGCTATCATCTCTGAGAGCAAAAACTACTCCTGACTGTGGAGACATTTCTCTAGATCTTTGTCTGTTTTTAATCTGCTTCTACAGTCTGAATAATTTTAGTGAGTTTCTGGTAATTTTCTACATTACCAGCATGAAAATCATCAAGCCTTTGTTTGTTTTTAAAATGGCATCAGTTACAGCTGATCTGGCTAGCCAAAACTTACATTTTACTCATAACACTACCATATTGTAGTTCCCAACACTAGGTCTAGAACGGACGTAGCCAGTAGCTTCCACAAACAAAAATTATTCTTTTCATTTTTAATTTGTTTTGTTTAAGATTATATAATTTCCTTCTCCCTTTCTTCTCACCAAACCTTCCCTTGAATCCCATAAGTTTGAAGTTCAGTGATCTTTATACTTCTGAAAAGTGAAATGAGCAGATCCAACAGGAAAGCAGTTTGACACAGATGCTGCCTAAGGACATCAGTTATTACTTAACCTATTAACACAGCTACTGGATTCAATTGTCTATTTACATTTGGCACTGAATCAAATTGAGCAAATTTAATGCCACTGATGGATTGCCTCCTCCACATTTAAACACAGGATGTCTAGATCACGGTTTGCTTTGTAAACGTTACATTACAAGCTACCTGTTTTGCAGTTGGCTATGACCTTATGCAGCATCTGAGACATTTGACCTTCATTGTAAAAGCATCATGTATCTTTTAATTCTTATACTAAATTCTTGTCTTAATTATTTTTTTTATTTTTGATGTTACTTTTACTTTATTTTTAACTTTCACTGAGATAAATTGTTTTGATTCAGGATTTGTAGACATTTAGAAACCCCATTTTAAAGTTATTTTTCTATGTAAATCAAGTTTTAGTACAAGACTAAATAATTAAAATGCAAGAACTTTTCACTCAAAAATGCATGCTATTATAATCATTTGATTCCGTGCCTTCTCGCAGTGCCCTATCATGTCCTTGTGCCTTAATACTCCAATTCTCAAATCCAAATACCAAGGAAGACAGAATGTCTTCCAATGGGCTCCATTTTCCAGATTAATGCACCTGAGAAACATTTATCCTTATTTAATATCCCTTACTCATTTCCTCTCCTGTTATAGGGATAGCACAGCTGTTTATCTGGCAATTATCTTTGAATCTATTAGTGAAAATGTCTAAATTAATCATAAAAGGACAAGTGCATACCAGAGTAACTGTGCTACACATACAGAACTTTTTGTCTTTCCGTTCTTCTCACTGGTTCTATAGGGCAGCATTACTTCTTGATATTGTAAATAATAAATTCATTCCAGACAGAAAAAAACCACATACATGCATTAGAATCTATTTTTTAATTCAGGTAAGCTTATCATTTACTCCATCAATTCTATTGTTCTGTGTTGCAGGTCCAGAATAACCCCAAAATGGTGAACAATAAACTTTATAATTAGGCATTATGGTCAATATTCATAATGTACTAAAATATTTCACCAAGAAATTGACAGATTCATTATTTGGACCAGTCAGAAGAACATAGTTTGCATTCAATTTAATGAACATAGGTTTCTTGCCTTTTTAATGCATGTGCTGTTTGGTGACATAAAGACGGGGCAGTGAGCATCAAACATGTGAACTGATAAATGGAGAAAAGAAATAAAGAGGAAAATAGGATGCAAACAAAAACTAGAGTGTGACATTCATCAGTTTATTCAGTTAAAGAATACTAGAACTTATAAAATTATATGCTATGTAAACTTGGATATTGCTTATTTTTTAAAATAGTTTTCCTTTTGGAAATTAAAATATAAATATTACTTTTTCTTTACTCTCACCAGCCCCACTCATTCCATAGACCCTTCTCCTGGCTTAAATTCATGTCCTCAGGGTTTTTTTGCTTTCATTATTTTATTTATATAAAATATTTTAAAAACAAAACAGAACTGTGTTCTTAAGGAGTTCTGCATCTGCTAAAGAAACAGAGATACAGCAATGTAAATTATAACAAAATTTTAAGTGGCATCATTGTGGTAAGAAGAAGAGTCTTGGAAGCACAAAAGTGGTAAGTATATATGCCAGAGAAGAGACAATGCTTCTCAGAGGGACAGTATTGCCCTTTCTAGTGATGCTGATAAAATCATGCATGGGCAGATGAATACAAATGGGGAAGAAGTGGGAACAAGCTTTATTCTCCAAAGACAAGACCTAGCATCCTCATCTACTGTAATAGTAAGAAGGATGAGAAGCCACTAGATTTTTAACTGTCTGTTTAGACATATCTCACCAACAAAATCTTACTAAGATAGAACAATCTAAAGGGTAACAATTCTTCTCTAGACCCCGACTTTAGCTTCTGCAGGCTGAAAAATGGTCAGTGGTAGGTATAATCGGGAGTTCTAAAGTTGCAATAGAAGCGAAAGAAAATTGCCATTTGTATTTTTTGCAAGCAACCTTCATTATTTTTATGGCCACTTTAAAATACTTTTATTTGTATTAAGTCCAACTGATAAACACGGGTTTGTATGTATTATTTGTGGTTGGAAATACTCCACATATCTACTTCCAGCCTCATGTGGAGGGTGATCTGATGACATGTCCATAACCAATTAGCGATGAGATGAGAGAATATGAACAAAACAAGGACTCTGCATTGACCAGCTCTGGGGAAAGGAATAGTGAGTGAAGATTGAAGAGGCAAGAGTCTCATGGCTTTGGTCTCTACGGTTTATCTGTCTAGGTGTTGTTTGCCTATTCATTGTTTCAAAAAAAAGTTGCTTAACTTTACAGCACCATGGTTTACTTTCTGTAAAACCGGACTAAGAGTTGTAATTTTTTCATATATGATTATAGTACCAAATATGAGGGATAGGGCATAGGTAATGTGTTCAATGACACAGTCCATGTAAGATTTGTTTATCACTGAGCCTAGCACACATAAATACTTTCCACATAAACTTAAGGGAGAATGAGTGAAATATTCCATTTTTATCTTTAAAATCAATTATAATAGCATGGCACTGGTATATTTTAATAAATTATTTATACTCCTATACTACTTACTTGATATTTGTATTATACATGACAGAGAAAACAAACAAACTATTGCATCATCTTTGGTGTTTGTTACACAACGTTTGAAAAAGTGAAAGTCTCATATAAAAATAGTTATTTTTCTTTATACTAGTGGGCTTTTAAATTACCTGGATGTTACATGTATTGCATAAAAGTACCTTAATATTTAGAAAAACAGTGAGTGAAATATTAATAAACTACTATAGTAATTTAAAGAAATGGTTACTAAATGGTTAAACATAGACATTAAAAATAATAATTCTCCAGCAAGGCAATGTTTAAATCTATATGGACACTGCGACAAGAGTAATTGGCTGTTTATGTAATCAAGTCACAATTTAAGTCAACCAACATTTTTTTTAGTTTTTTTTTATTTTCTATATTCTATGATTACATTCCAAAGGTTTTCCCCTTTCCCAATTATTTAATAAGAGCACTTGTGCCGGGTGTGGTGGCGCACACCTGTAATCCCAGCACTTGGGAGGCAGAGGCAGGCAGATTTCTGAGTTCAAGGCCAGTCTGGTCCAGGGCTCTACAGAGAAATCCTGTCTCGGAAAAAAAAAAAAGCACTTGTATTTCAGAAAAAGGGAGATGTTACACATGTTATTATGACAGTATGTTTGAGGTTTTTGTCCCAGTACTCTAAAAATGTTTTCAGAACTGAAATTATCATCTTCAAGCTTTTGTAATTCATTTCCACTCTACGAGCCTTGTTGGCTCTTTGCTGGAATGTTTGGTTGAAGAGTGGCCCTTTAGGTTCTCTATTTCTTGTGCAAAGCCCGAGAAATCTCACTAAATTGTTTCTGAGATCTAAATAATATCTACATATAGTTGCTGAAAGAGCTTGGAGAAGTTCTCAGAATCCAAACTAATTATTCTCTATGTACATAGAGTCTCAGGTCATTGTACTGAAGGCATGTAAAAATATGATTTTCCTAATGGCTTAAATGCTCATTATTACAGCAGAAGAAGGAGACTGGGGTTTTATTTTTAATGCACTTGGTTTCCTATTGTTAATCACAATACACATAATTTTCTAAGAAACAGACAAGTATAATAAAACTTTATTGTTAATTAACCTTTACACCAAGTGGCTAATGACACCCACATTACAGACTTGAATCAATGCAGGGCTAAATAACTCTAAACTTGTGCTGTAAGTCTACATTTATAAAAGCATGCTCACTTAATAAAAGATATGAGTTTAAATTTTAAGACTTGACTCTTGAGAAAAACAGCTGTCTTAAAGGGGACATTTCAGAAATAGTATCTAATGATACTGATCACCATAGTTATTAATGGGCAGTTATTGGTATTGATTTCTAAATTTTATTATTTAAGATGTACTGTCTGAATCTTAGTAAGAGAAAAACATAGAATTCAAAGTATGTTGTATACCATTCACAAAAAGCATAAACTCGATTTCTACAGGAGAAAATCAGGTACAAAGCAGAAGAGATTCATTTGAGTATGCCTCTAATAAAATTACAAATGGTTATATTATTAACTATGAAGTGTGGATTAAGGTGCCTAGATGATCCCTCATTTGTAAATCAGTATCAATTAAAAAATAATCATGATCAGAAAACTAAACCATGTCTGTGTTGCTGAAAACAGGTTCGCCTTAGTGACAGATCATTGCTACAACCTCTCACACTATTGGGTGATGTTTACCATATGTCCCAAGATTGATAGTTGGATTTAATGAGTTCTTACATGCAATTAAATAATCAAGAGTTCCTGCTGCTACATGGCATACGTGATATAACAGTGACAAATGAGAGAATATCTACAACCTAATCAAAAGGACATATTTCCTTGGGAACAAAATAATATTATCCAACAGTGCAATCACAGTACAAAAGAACATAGGAAGGACACCAACAGAACGAGATAAATCATGTCCTCTTTTCATTATTCTGACTGCACAGTTTCCATTTATTGAGCTGTATTAAATCAGAAGGAAAATTAGGCTCATTAAATATGTTTACTGTATCATATGTTGTTGGTTGGTGTATTTATGTATATATACACACACACATACAAATACATCCTTAATTTAAAAACGAGACTATTGTTAAAAATCATTAGCAGTAAAATATATTATTTTCTAGCCTCCTAAGGAAAACATATCAAGAATAAAGACAAAGAGACATGCCAAAAAAAAGTTCAAAGCTGCCAGAAGTAGTTTTCTTTGAGACTTCAGTGTAAAATGTTATTCTACTGGTCTCCCTTGGTGTTCAATTCAGGTAAATGTAACATAATTTTGTTTTTGTCAGTTCATCTACGGGTGTGAAGTTACAATAAAGTAACCCATTACCTTTGAGGATTCTCTACAGTATTATTATTTCTCCGCAGTAATTTCCTATAAATGTCAAGGAAAAACTCTCTAATGTGTATAAGATTTCATGATACAACCTTGCTTGCCTTTCATATTACTAGGAAATGACTCGGTGTTCTATTAAATACTGATGAACTTTGAATTTCATTCATGGTATCCCAGGAGGTCTATATCTTTGCTTCCCATATTTGCTTTCCTAGAAGCAGGTGAGGAGGTAATAATGAGAATAATATCAAGTGTTTATTATAAACTCTGTGCTGGTGTACTGCTTGCTTATTTTATCTAACAAAAACCCTGTCCTGTGCACTATTCTTCCTTTTTGGTGAGTTGAAACATAGTTTGTATAAAGGGGGAAGTAGAACCTATAACCCAGTTGGAGACAGTGTTGGAATTTGGGTCCTTGCACATTTAATACAGTTTTGTAGTTGAGTAAAATAGTCTAGAATTTACCATATATATATGTATACCATATATATATACATATATATATGACAGTTCTCTGAACTTGAATTTATTTAGACTCCATAAACCTTGATTTTTACACAAAAGGAGAGAAGATAATAGGTCTACTATATAGGTAGAAAACTATTTAGATAAGCATTTTTGGCCCTTGAAGAATATATGTCAATTGAAAAAAATAAGCACATAAATCGAATGTTAGGACAAATGGTATGTATTTGCATTTGTTGATGCAACTAGAACGGTGAAAACGAGCAATCAAAATAAAACAAAAATACAGGAATAAAGGCATATCTAGTTGAGTAAAAGGCTATTAAGAGGTTCCTCTCTAGAAAAGCTAGCTCCTGCTGTATTAGCCTGAGTCTGCAAAGCAAGTTCATACTGGTTCATTGACAATGACTCATGAGGGTCTGAAGAGACAGTGATATTATGTAAGATTTCGGGACTTAAGCTTCATTCAGTTAAGAACTCAAAGAGCCTCCACGAGAAATATGTTATTAGTCAAAGAAGTAAACAAAAAGAATTTTATA
Organism: Apodemus agrarius; assembly: GCA_964023405.1. Lineage (NCBI taxonomy): Eukaryota > Metazoa > Chordata > Mammalia > Rodentia > Muridae > Apodemus > Apodemus agrarius. The sequence goes on from OZ030011.1 coordinate 84,923,164, forward strand.
TTTTTAAAAGCCAAAATGTTTGCTCTTCTTTCAGAAGGCAATAGAAAGGGAAGGAAGAATGCTGCATATTCAGGAGAGAAGGAAGTCTGAAAGTATGCAAGGGAGTTATTGCAGCTACAGATGGTGGTGGCCCACAAAAGTGTAGTGGCGTAGTGATGGGGAAAACAATATTCAGGAAGTACAAAAATGACAAAATAGCCGGGCGGTGGTGGCGCACGCCTTTAATCCCAGCACTTGGGAGGCAGAGGCAGGCGGATTTCTGAGTTTGAGGCCAGCCTGGTCTACAGAGTGAGTTCCAGGGCAGCCAGGACTAAACAGAGAAACCCTGTCTCGAAAACAAAAAAACAAAAAACAAAAAACAAAAAAACAAAAACAAAAATGACAAAATAAAAAAATATCATCCCAATACATAAAAATGGGATAGGGGAGGCAAAAAAACCTATGGGAGAATTTTAATCCAGTAATGTGATATGGCATGGGATTACACATAAATACCTAGGTCTAGGTGAACAAACTGAAATAGACACACACAACATACACCTGTAATTCCTTTGGATAAAATACTCACATGCCCTTCACTACACACATTTAAAATAAAATTGGTTTGTAGAAGGAAGAAGCCATGTTTTAAACTGACATTTTATTGAGGGGCACACAAAGTAATGAATCAGAGAAAGATTTGAAAGGATAAGTCAGAGATTACACCAGCTCTCAGGAGAAAGCACAGGAAAGAAAAATCTATTAAAGATCAATATGGGGGGAGCAAGAAGTCAGTTCATTCAGTTCAACTTGGAGTAGTTGGGAGTTGAGTTAGATGGAGGGCATTTCAGTGAATCCAATTCAGTTGAGTTCAGGAAAAGCAGTAGAGTTCAGCTGAGTTCCTTTTGGTGCTGTCAGTGCTGTTCCGTTTATGGAATTCAGAAGCCATTTTACCAGGCAGAACAATTGAATGAGAAGCCAAGAGAAGCCATTTTCAACCATTCAGGTTGGAGAGGAGTTTGAGCCAGAACAGCTGAGTGGAACCAGCCAACCAGAATTCAGAAAAAAAAAAAAAAAAAAACTAGAAAGGGTGAGCTTAATCAGCAATAAACCTCTGAGGTGACAATTAAATCTGATGAGTAAATTTACATTTACAAGACTCTAAAGGAATATTACCTCTAGGGGAAGAGAGGTAATTTAACTGGTCTTGAAAATGTTGAATTTCTATAGAGCATCTAGGTAATAATCGACAGAAGCTAGTCTGACATAGGGATTTTAGCTTTTAAGGAGAGTCTCTGCAGGAGTTGAGAGTGTGTATAGCTTTTTTTTTTCTGGATAAGAATCAGCCAAAGTAAGAATTGAATTTAATATGAGCAAATGGAAAGTTTAAAAATAAAATAGAACAACTCAGCATCTAATGATAATAATTTTAAGATAACATGAATTTGAAGAATGAAACATTAGCCTGAAGGTAACAGGTAAAATGATTTAAAAAATAATTTAAAGATTCAAACAAAAAATGGAGCAAACTATTGTTAAATATACATAGTAACAACTTAAACATAAAACATTCGATCTGACAGTACCAAGTATCTACAGGCATATGGCATGACCAAATTCTTGTACATTATTTATAGGAATGGAAGATGAAACTTCCACTTTGGGGAAAGATTTGTCCATTTCATGTAACTGCAAACATACAATTACATTGTTACTGGACTTTAGGGTCACAAAGTGTGCCCCAACAATCCTGACTGGAGCACTGTTCCTTTATAAGCCAATTTAAACAATCAAAATCATAGTGAAAAGCATAAAATGGAGATTTCTTCCACTGGACCATATTGCAAAGAGATGCACAAACAGGAATAGATCTCAAAGTAATGTTGAGGTTTAAATAAAGAACCAGACTAATGTTTAGCTAGGCTGTCCTGGTGAAGGCATGGTGATGGATCTCCGCCTCTTCTGGTGCCCCAGCTGGTTTGGGCTTTATGCTTTTCTCTGCTCCCCACATAAGATTCTGAGCATGGGTTCCGTTTTTTTGAGCTCCACTGTCCCAATAGCTTTTTAACCAAATTGAGAGATGCAAGCGTCTCTTTAGAACATCTTCTTCCCTACCAAGCATGTTATAATTGGACATGCCAATTCCACATTCAAATTTTTGATAAAAGAATACATGTGTGCAAAAGACCAATACAAAATTGCGTATGATAGAAGTATTGTTGCTAGTTTTTGTTTGCTTGTTTTTTGTTGTTGCTTTGTTTTGAAGAGTCAGTGATTGAACACACTTTCTTGGATTTGGTACACAAGATTACAGCAGTGAGCTATTTTCCCAGCATAATCAGTAGTTTTCCACACAGTGCTCAAACACAATCAACCCCAATATTTTTGAATACATGATAGAACTGTGGTGTAAAGTATGGCCCTATTGTGAAAGGCTACCACAAAGCAAAAAATCTACATACTGCTAATAATTACAACTATCTGGATGAATCTCACAAATGTTCCAGTAAATGAGGCTACACAGAAATAGCCATGCTATAAGATTCTTCACATAAACCAAATTAATTTATTGTTTATTTTCTTCATATTTGAAAATTTCATACATGTATACAAAGTATTTTAATCCTACCAACCCCTATTCTCCTTCCAAATTCTCCCAGATGCTACCTCCATCTACAGCCAAGGAGAGTGTGTATAGTTAACAACCAATCAGATGCATAGTAGAGATCATCCAAGGGTCCTGGAATTAAGAGACTAGTAGTACGGAAGAATTAACTATAGTGTGTGAGTGTTATGTAATGGGGAAAGTTGCACAGAAAGGCACAGGAAAATAGAGCAGCGTCAAGGATATTGGCTGCTTAGAAGTCAGGACAACATTTCAAAAATCCATATTAACATAAGACATGAATACTGTCTTATGTTAATATGCCATAACACTGCCATAACATAGATATGGCCCGGACAATACTGTTCTATATTTACTTCAAATACTTTTGCTTGCAACTCTTTCTTGGCTGTTTGACCATTTATGGTTTGCCCCAGACAGCAGAAACATTCTCTTACTACCATATCTTTCTGTAGAAAAAAGCCTTGAAACTTCCTTAATAACTACTAGTCAAAGGACACGGAAACTAAGCCCTAGTGCTTTTATGTGTACAATTTATAAGTACAGCCTTGCATAATGGCTCATTTTTGACCTGTCATGGAGGAAAGCCAGTTAGTGTATTATTTTCCCTGTCTATTTTCTCAGTCTTGTCTCAGAAACAATGATGATTTACAGAACCTTTGAGGAAATGGTGACAAGAAATTTAAGACCACAGTCTTACCAGGATCTGTTTGATTGGCAGAAGAGTAAAAGTCACTTCCTCCCTGAAGCATCCCTGGTATTCCATGGCCTTCTGCAAATACCATGACTGGATTTCCAAAGGCACATTTTTTATATCAATTATGCAAAATCAAAATTTTAGAACAATTTGATACAATAACCACAGTATATGCAAGCAGCCATTCTGAATTCTACCTATCTGCATCCAAAAGGAAGCTAAGCAACTTCAAATCCTCATAATCATTTCCTGGCAGAGTTATGGTAATGAGTTAATTGACCGAATGCTTGTTAAGGAAATAACAGCAAAATTTCTATGAGAGGAGAAATATATCTCAGTAATTGGGAGGTATACAGGATGCATGAAAAATAAAGACTAGACATTTTCTCTGAGTTTTAAAATACATGACACAAGGTTATACATTAAAGGCTATTGATTATATTGAGTCAATTATGAATAGAGGGAAATGTTTTGTTATAAAAAGGAAACAAAAACAAAAACTATCAACCCTACATTATTTACATGAAGGACTTTTGGTTACAATGCTTCTATCTCAGCACATTTATTCAGAAATATATATTTAGTTATAATTTATGGATATTTAAGACATGTAGTAATATTTGTCCCTTTATTTAAAATTAAAATAAAAAAGACAAGATTGTTTTAGTCTCTGCATTTAATTTCTAGCAATAGCAATAACTGTCATGATTATGTCTTTTAAGGTTAGTTTAGAGAAAAGATCTCTATTGCTATTTGGGAAATCTGTAAGATATAATTTAGGAATCCTTTATTTGACACCTGCTTGAAGTCTAAAATAAAATTTCTAATTTGGGTGAAAGTGTTAGAACTAGAGTTTTATCAATATGCAAACATCAGAGCTTTTGCCTTCATAAAGTTCATAACTATTATAAAGTAGAACAAGTACCTGCAGCATTATCTCATCTGAGTTTGAACATGGTGTTGGCAACACCATGCCTACAAATAATTCTCAAATCACAAGACATTATTTCATATGATTCATTCTTACACTCCATTGAATAAGACCTCTTAGAATACCAGACACAGCTGTAAAAATGATAATTTATGGGTTAGGAACATCTTCCTGAGGTGCTCTAGTCACATCGTAGAGTATAAAAACATACGAAGGGATAAATTACCTGGTATGTGAGACCTAACAGCATGAAAGGCTACAAGCTCAACTCTCCAAGATTTCAATGACTCAATACAACAACCTTCAAAGTACAAAAGAAACATCCAGAGACAGAGTTATAGAAGATATTTAATAAAATATTAAATTGTATAATGCTTCAAAAATACTTTATATGTACATTTAGAGGAAATGGTTCATGTAGAGTAAGAGCAGTATAAAGATGTTAACAGCTGGCACTAAAATACTATTGTCTCTATGTAAAATAAATGAAAGTTTAAAAATATAAAAACTTTAGTAGCATTAAAGTCTTTGAAGCTCTCAGAATCACAAAAATCACACACCTCATTAAATTCTACACAGATTGCAAAGCTAGCTATAATGTAGAAACAGGCAGACAGTCTGTCTCAATATTATTACAGGAAGGGTTGGTTAAATTAATAGCTTTGCATTGATTAAAAATTCTTGCATTTTACATGTTCTTAAGTTGGTTCCCACCATTACATTTCAATAACAGAACAACCCTTTGGATAAATGTTCCTGCATTGAAGTACTAAAATACAAAGGTAGGCAATACACAGTCTACAAACATCCTATCTTTGTTTTTGCCATAAAGGGCACTCTGACTAAAACAGACAAGATGTTTGCTTCTGTATATTCTTAGTGATTTTTTTTAGTGCTTAAAATCTTCGACTGTTGAGAATGTTAATTAGCCAGTAATGATAAGTAAGCATAAAAATTATTTATTATTTCATCATAGCGTTTCAGAGCAAGTCATCATTTTGTTCAGGTAATATACTATCTGGCACTGCCTGTGACAATACCACTGGCAGCTGGTCCATTTGTAATCACCGTCCACTAGGAAATGTTCTTTTACCAGATGACAAGTCAAATGAATTTTTGCATATTTATTTAGCTTTTTTCTACTTTCACTCATTAAAGAAAACAAAATCATTATGGGATTTACCTAGAGAGATTTCATTCTGAATGTGGATTCGTATGAAACATGAACATGACTTTTATTCAATATGAATTCATTTGAAAACTTTGATTACATTTCCTTGTTCTCTTCAATAATAGTAAATTATTTACCTGTTATTTTCAAGTGTATTAAAACACATGCACTTATTATGCACAATCAAACTTATTTAAATACTCAACGATTTCTTCAACTAGATTTGATGAAATGTTACTGCGATTATTAGAAACATGGTACTCATTATCTGGTCCCTTTCATTGATCTCCTCCGTTAAATATGTGACCACATGAAAATCCGTCTGAGGGCTCTGAAGCAGCATTAAATTATATTTTAATTTTGTTCTTGTATGTATTTAACATCTGTTTATGTAAAATGAATTAATATCATATACCCACATGTTATGTATTATTTATATCTCATAATAATTTGTCCATGTTATATGTGTCTAGATACACATTTAAAACATTAATAAGGGTAGTTGAAATGTAGTCCATGGAGTTGAAATATATTAAAAAACACATAAATATGTTCTTTTTTTAATCTTTAATCTATTTTCTACAGTTCAGTTCGTTATCCTCATGCCAGTCTGTTCCTCATCTCACTCCACCTCCCCTGTCTCCAAGAGGATGTCTCCACCACCCACCACACTTTACCTCCCCACTCCCTGGGGCCTCAAGTCTCTCCAGGGTTAGATATGTCACCTCTCACTGAGGCCAGAGCAGACAGTCTTCTGCGTTACACCTCTGGGACCTCGATTCTGCTCATGTATGTTGCCTACTTGATGGCCCAGTGTCTGAGAGATCTCAAGGGTCCAGGTTAGTTGAGACTGTTGATCTTCCTATGGGGTTGCCCTCTTTCTCAGCTTCTTCCAGCTTTTCCCTAATTCAACCACAGAGGTCCCCATCTTCTACCTATTGGCTGCGTGTAAATATCTGCTACTGACTCCTTCAGCTGCTTGCTGGGCCTGTCAGAGGGCAGCCATGCTAGGCTCCTGTCTGTAAGCACACCATGGCATCAGTGATAGTGTCAGACCTTGAAGCCTCCCCTTGAGTTGCATCCTAATTGGAGCTAACCACTGGACCTCCTTTCCCTCAGTCTCTTCTCCATTTTTGTCCCTTCAGTTCTTTGACAGTAACAATTCTGGGTCAGAGCTTTTGACTGTGGGATGGCAACCCCATCCCTCCACTTGATGCCCTGTCTTTCTGCTGGAGGTGGATTCTAAAAGTTCCTTCTATCCGCTGTTGGGCATTTCACCTAAGATCCTTCCCTTTGAGTTCTGAGCATCTCTCACCTCCCAGTTCTCTGGTACATTCTAGAGGCTTCCCTCACCTCCTACATCCTGAGTTTGCTTGTTTACATTCTTTCTGTTGGCCCTCTGGACTTCACTCATGTCCCCCCACCCCAGTCTCCACAATACCTGATCACGTTCCCCTTTTCCCCTCCCTCTCCTTTACCCCATCCTGGTCTGTCCTTTCCTCTGCCCTGCACCCACATTCCCTGTGATTGCTTCTCCCAGCCAAGTGAGACTGAGGCATCCATCAGTCTCAAGTGATACTTAGGCCCTTCAGCTTGTTAACCTCCTTGAGTTCTGTGAATTGTATCCTGGTTTTTCTGTATTTTTTTTGGCTAATATCCACTTATTAGTGAGTACATAACATGCATGTCTTTGGGGTTCTGAGATACCTCACTCAGGATATTTTCTAGCTGCATCTATTTGCCTACAAAACTCAGGATGTCTTTATTCTTAATAGCTCATTAGTATTACGTTGTGTAAATGAACCACATTTTCTGTATCCATTCTTCTGTCATGGGACATCCGGGTTGTTTCAAGCTTTTGGCTATCACAAATAAGGCTGCTATGAACATAGTGGAACACATGCCCCTTTGGCATGGTGGGGCATCTTTTGGCTATGTTCCCAAGAGCGGTACAGCTGTGTCTTCAGGTAGATCTTTAAACATTTCTTTAAGTGCTTCTCTTCCATTTGAGATACCTCTGTTGTGATTTCTCTGTTTAGTTCTATACCTCATTTCTTGATTTGGTTGTTAAGGTTTTGGGAGGGTAGGTTCTTGAGTTCTTTATATATTTTTAATATTAGCCTTTATCTGATGTAGGAAAAAAAATGAAATATTTTCCCCAATCTGTAGGTTGCCAATTTATCCTATTAACTATGACCTTTGCCTTACAGAACCTTTTTAGTTTCATGGGGCCACATATTCCAATCTTAAATGAATAATATTTATCATATATATATATATATATATATATGAAACTATGACATGATTAACTCTTATTTTCAAGTAGAATTAGAAATATTTAATTGTTCTAAGGGTAGAGTATTCAATCCTAAATGGGGTCACTGGAGCATTCTTTCACAGCTCAGGAAATATTACAAAGGAGGAAGCAGAAGGAACATATGAACCTGGGAATGGGGAGATATTAAGAGAAAGTATATTTTCTGGATATTATATAATTACTGCATTTATGACCTCACTAGCATGTCTAACAGCACAAGACCTGCACATTATTCGGCTAGGCAAAGTTTTATCCTGGAAAATGGATGGGTTCAGAAGACCGTAGCCCTCCCTGAGGGATTATTGACAGTAATGAGTTCTTGGTTGAAGAAGTGCTGCCTGTTTCTCTATAGAATTATGTGATGTAACTGTAATATCATTCAGAAATTCAGAATGTTAGAATGGATTAATATATTCAAAATGTCTTTTTTACAATGTCTGCCAATTTATTAGGAACTATAACTAATGTAGCTCTAACTTTTCACATTAACTTTGAGAAAGCATATCTAAATATATATTTTTTCCATTTCTTCAAATTTACAAGAGGAGAAAATGTTTCCCACAAGAGGATGACCTACATGATTATATCTCTGCAATGTGCTAATCTAGAATCATATGTTTTGAGGCAAAAACCAAACAAAAAACCAAAAACCATATTCACTCAAATTAATATGAGATTTCAAATTTATATGAAAAATTAATTATTACAATACAATCATATTTGAGGTAAATGACAATTAGTATTCATACCTAAGGAAAGAGGTTATGTTAGATTTTCAACAACTATGACTTTGGAGTAGGTGATGAGCAAGTCTTTCGTTATTAATATCTCTGTACATATTTGCGATTGCCACTGTGACAAAAATAAATGTATTAATTAGTACCATACAGTCTAGAATGCAGACATGCTTACTACATCACAAAATTAGGCATTTACTTAATTACACTTATTCATATCCAAATTGTATTTTTAAGTGTATTACTATATTTGCAACTCTAGATGTGATTTCATGGTGGCAATTGTTGCGTCCTGGTGAAAATTCAAAAGTATTCTGCAAAACTGACATCATGCAGATTTATAACATTTAAAGTAAAGGCCCTAAGTTGTATTTTGTTTATGCTTCTTATTTTAAGAAATACAACAGACTAAAAGTGCTTTATAGGAAGATTTGTTTTTCTTAGCTTCCTGTCAGATCAGCACTGAAATTTCTGAAAATATCTCAGCAAAAGTCTAGTGAGTTATTGGAAGACAAAAATAATAAAACCAAATATTTTTATGATTCAGTTTACCTCTTTCTCATGATGCTGTAGGTTACACTGAAAATTTTTCCTGTTGCCAGAAAACTAATAGGATAATTTATGATAGCATTTTTCTTATTATTTGCAGAATATTTGTATTCCTTGGTAGTTAAAATTTCCCTTTGCGCTTGAGTGTTAAACTTGATTTGTAACTTTAATTCTTATGTGAGCATTAATTCCTTTAATTTTCCATTAAAATTGAATAAGAAATAGTGGATGAAAATGCTTGTTAAAAGATTTTGCAAAGCATCACTCAGAAAATGTGCTGTGCAACACTGAAAATATTACTTTGATGCTCCACTTAAATTGTAATAATAAAAAAATAACCTTCATATATCTGATGTTCAGTATTATAATACTCTGCATAAGCATTTCTATGGAATCAGTGTTAGTTCCCCAACATGCATTATGTGATACTAGGAAACTCAACATAACTATGGAGGGACTAATAGTAATAGCAATTAGAATTCTGACATGTTAACATACCAAGTTAAGCACTTATACCCACTATACAATGTAATTAAGTTCTTTTTAAAGGATGCCATGATCAAACTAAAAATCTCACAGGACTCAAAAGGAGGCACCTTAGATGAAACACATGACAGTTGGGAGAGGGAACTTATAGAACCCATCTCCAGCAGAAAGACGGGGCATCAAGTGAGTGAGGGGGTTGCCATCCCACAGTCAAAACTCTGACCCATAATTGTTCCTGTCTGGAAGAACTGCAGGGATGGAAATGGAGAGGAGCCTGAGGAAAAGGTCTAGTGACAGTTCCAAATTGGAAGCTGGAAGAAGCTGAGGAGGAGGGTGACCATGTAGCAATACCAGCAGTCTCAATTAACCTGGACCCCTGAGATCTCTTAAACACTGGACCACCAACAAGACAGCATACACCAGCTGATGTAAGGCCCCCAACACATGTACTACAGAAGACTGCCGGGTCTGGATTCAGTCAGAGAAGATAGATGCACCTAACCCTCAAGACACTGGAGGCTCCTTGGAGTTTAAATGTCTGTTGGGGTGGGGGTTGGGGATTGAAGGTTGGGGGTTGGGGACGTCCTCATAGAGACAGGGGTGCAGAAAGAAGGTAAGGGATGTGGAACAGTTGTAGGGTGGACTGGGAAGGGAATAAAATCTGGATTGAAAAAATATAAATTAATAAATAAAAGATGATGATGGGTGTCTGAAGTTTGTCTCTGTGGGGGTAGGCTTTGAGATCCTCCTCCAAGCTACTTGGGACACAGTCTTCTGTTTGTCTTTGGAATAAGATGTACAACTCTCAGCTTCTCCAGAGCCATACTTGTATGGATGCTGCTATGCTTCCTACGATAATGATAATGTACTGAACCTCAGAACCTGTAAGGCAGCACCAATGAAATGGTATCCTTTATAAGAGTTACCTTGGTTGTGGTATCTCTTCACAGAAATGGAAATCCTAAGTAAAATACTCAAGGTCCATTTAGCACTGTTGTGTATAAGTAGATGAAGAACAATCTACTAGAGGACGGATAGTCTCTCATGAGCAGCATCTCTGAAGAAAATAAGAAAACATGTCCCTCCACTAGAAACCATCAGTTGCCAATAGCTTTTCATATTGGTGACATTTTATGAACCTCCCTCATTTGTGCCTGGGTTCAGCTCTCTTGATCTTTTTTTTTTCTTTTTGACATTTTTATTGGTTATTTTCTTTATTTACATTTCAAATGTTATCTCCTTTCCTGGTTTCCTCTCAGAAAATACCATATCACATCACTCCTCCCCCTGCTCACCAATCCACCCAGTCCCTCTTCCTTAACTTCAGGACCAAGGACCTCTCCTCCATTTGATGTCCAACAAGGCCATCCTCTTCTACATATGCAACTAGAGCCATCGGTGCCTCCATGTGTACTCTTTGGTTGATAGGTTAGATCCTGGGAGCTCTGGGGGTACTGGTTGATTCATATTGTTATTTCTCCTATGGGCTCCTTGGGTCTTTTATTTAGCAACTGCATTGGGGACCTTGTGCTCAGACGAATGGTTACCTGAGAATACCCACCTCAGTATTTGTCAGCTCTCTTGCTCTGGTGCATAAAATCAGAGCTACTGTGAGCTCATGTATGAAATGACCCTGTTATGTCTGGAAAATACTGCAGATTTTCACTACCTCTAGTGTCTACAATCTTTCTATCATCTCCTCTGCAATGTTTTCTGAGTCTTGAGGAAGGTTGTGTCCCACTTATTACTGAGCAATTTACAGTCTCTTACTGTCTGCATATTAGCCAATTCTTTTAACCCAGGATGTTCTGAATTGATTATCAGTCTCAATTGTTTTGAAGGTATGGACACATAAATAAACCGCTGCCTAAATTCTTAGTTTTATACCCATAGATTAGTCTATCTCCCACTCTACAGAGAATCTTCTCAAATAGGTGGATGCCCCCATTGCATCACATATGTTCCAGTCATTCTTATAGCTCACCCAATTTGTAACTGGGTAAGTCTATTGATTATGTGTATATGTATATGTAGAAAGCAGGCACTAGGGATCTTGGGCTTTCATGCCTACACAGAGAGTACTTTACCTGTGGAGCCCTCTCCCCAACCCTTTCATTCATCTTTTCTAGGGGTGAATTTTTCATCACTGGAATAAAGGCTTGGTTTTAATATTGTGTTCAAATATACAAAACTACTACTATTTAAATTATATTTTGCTTAATTTTTAAAAAATATTTTGGAGTATGAAAACTATTCTTATTTTATGGATCATGAAAAAATACTCTAATCTAAAGATTTTGTCTGGGAAATATTTATTTAACACAGCTTTTTCTGTTTCTTCTTTAGTTGAAAAGTAAAAATCCACCAGTGTCCATTAAACACTAAAGTACTCTGAACACATGAGGAGGCCTCAAGCCCTTCAGGGAACCAGGAATCCGAGAAACGATGTGACAGTTCCTCAGACTTTGTTTTTGAACATTTATGTCCTGAGTTAGTATTTAAAAGGTAGGCAAATTTGTAACAGCAAAAACGTGAACAATTTTAAATTTTATTTATTCTGTCATTATTTATTCTCCCATATATTGCATCCTGATCACAGTTTTCACTCCCTTCTCTCCTCATAGTGTCTTCACCCCACCCCCACCCCCACCCCACTCCCCTGCAATCTACTCCTCCTCTATTTCCCTTCAGAAAAGGGCCAGGCTCCTAAGGATATCCACCAAACATGGTGAATCAGGTTGTAATAATAGTAGGCACCTCTCCTCATATTAAGACTGGAAGAAACAACCCAGTAGGAGGAATAGGGTCCCAAAAGCAGACAAAAGAGTCTAAGGCCCTGCTACCACTGTTAGGAGTCTCACAAGAAGAAGACAAAGCTACAAAACCGTAACGAATATGCTGAAGGCCTAGGTCAGACCTATATAGTCTCTCTTCTTGCTGCTTCAGTTTCTATGAGCCCTAATGAAGTCAGGTTAGTTGATTCTACACATTTGTCTGTTTGTTTTTTGTGGTGTTCTTGACCCGTCTGGCTCCTACACGTCTTCCTTGTCCTCTTCTGCAGGATTTCCCCAAGCTCTACATAATATGTGTCTCTTGATTTCTCCATCTGTTCCATCAGTTTTTAGATGAAGCCTGTTTGGTGGCAATTGGGCCAATCTATGAGTTTAGTAAAATATCATTAATAGTTACTTCATTAAGTTTTTTGTTTGGTTGGTTTGGTTTGGTTTGGTTTGGTTTGGTTTGGTTTGGTTTGGTTTGGTTTGGTTTGGTTTGGTTGTTTGAACAGTTGTGTTTGATTCTGTCCCACTTAGCCTAGGACCCTTAGTCTGGGTCCTAGCCCTCCTGGCAGTGCCAGAGCTGAGTTCACTGGTCAGTCATTGGTTGGACACTCCTATCGTTTTTGAACCACCTTTATCTCAGTACATCTTGTAGGCAGATCAAATTATAGGTAAAAGGTTTTATGGATGAGTTGGTATCCAAATCCCTCCACTGGAGGCCTTGCCTGATTACAGGACATAACCAGTTGAGTTTCTATGTTCCCCATTATTAGGGATCTTAGTTAGGGTCACCCATATAAATTCTTGGGAGATTGCATTGTTCTAGTTTCTACCTTCCCTCTGCCATCCAATTCCAATTGTCTCTGCCAGAACTCTGTCATCCCATTCCTCCCTGTCCCCAGTTGATCCCTCCTGTTCTTGTTTCCATCTGCCCCGAGTCCTCCTGCAATATCTATTCTTTTTCCTTCTCATGGGGAGATTCATTAATTCACCCCCAAATCCTTCTTGTTAAAAAAGCTCACTGGCTCTGTGGATTGTATTATGATTACCCTTTACTTTACAGTTAACATCCACTTATAAATGAGTGCATGCTGTGAGAAACAATTTCTTAAGCCTGCTACTTCTACCTAGATGTCTAGGAAAGAGACACAGATTTCTTCTCCTGGAGCTAGAGAGATGGCTTAGTGGTTAAGAGCACTGACTGCTCTTCCAGAGGTCCTGAGTTCAATTCCCAGCAACCACATGTTGGCTCACAGCCACCTGTAATGGGATCTGATGATCTCTTCCAATGTGTCTGAAGGCAGCAACAGTGTACTATACACAAAATAAATAACTCTTTTTAAAAAGATACCTTTAAAAAAGCTTTAAAAAAGATATTTTCCTCCTGTTTTATAAGCTACTCTAAAAAATATATACCATACCCTAATTTCTGTCAGCCAATTATTAGACCGTCTTTCCAAGCTTGCCCAATTGAGATACCTTTTAGTTTGAAAGGGAATTACAGAACATACTGAGTAGAGAGGTGGGTCTTCTACCTTGGCCTGCAAGTAGCTAGAGCTACTTCTATCAGGAGAGAAAACCTATCTGATTCATGATGAACTATGTCCTTCCTATAAAGTCTCCGTGAACAGCAAGTGGGGAACCTGAATTTCCATTTATTTGGAGCAGTAGGCAGGTTCTGACTCCCCTATTCTACTGTTTTGCATCCTGCTTGAACAAAAGAAACAGAATCTATGTACACAGTGCCAAAATTTTCCTTCTAAAATAATTAAAGACATTTATCATACAAAGTCTCAGTAAATCACTACTTAAATAGGAAATGACAACAATATACAGCAACACATGATGATGAGTATCTGAAATTATAATTATCCAAGAATAACTCAAAACAAGTGTCATAAATATGCTATAGTGGTTGGGAATGGGGTGTAAATAAATCATTTCATGAAATCTTTCTAGACATCCAGTTTTCTATGATTCTTAATAATAATTCAGAGTTGTGTTCCTTGGTGCCTTTGAAATAATGCCATCCTAATAATTGGTCCATTTTCCAGTGCACACCTATATCCCAGCTACTTTCAAGGTTGAGGCAGAAAGATCAGAAGTTCCACGCCTATCTGGTCGACAGAGGGGTTTCAAAGCCAGCCTGGGTAACTCAGCAAGGCACTGTTGCAGATATTTAAAAGTTGCCAAAAGCTCAGAATGTAGCTTATTTTTCCTGGTATATATGAAACTATATATGGGGTTCAATAACCAGTACTATAGAAAAAACACAATACACAACCAAATATCTTTAAAATATCCTTTAAATTTTTGCAGATGTTAGGATGTCTCAGCAAAGAAACCTAAGGAAATTATGAAAGTGAAAACTAGCAAACATGGTGAGACAAAGGGGAAGAATAGAAACTTTCAGAGAGAGAGAGCTTGAGGGTTAACCCAGCTGAGCAATAAAGACCAAACAGGATAAAATGTTACTCATTTCCATCTCTTCTTGAAATCCTTCCTTCACTGACCTCATCTTTGATAGTATGTGTGAAGGACCTGAAGAGTTTTGTTCTCAGTCCTGATAGGGACACTTTCTCTTACCTAGTTTGAAGTATCAGAAATTGAGAAATGAAATGAGAAAGTACTAGACCAGCTAGAACATTGTATTAGTTGCATAGCATCTGTGTTTAGTCATACATCAGACATTGATAAAATTTATCATGTAACAAGGTCCCTTCCTCTTTCAAGCTGAGTTCACTTAAGAAAGGTTTATGTTTCTCATAAATTTAAACTCATAAATTTATCTAAATTAATGAATTCCTGAGATCTTTCCAGAATATAGTTTTCTGTGATTCCCAACAATAATTTAGAGTAAAGCTCCTTGGTGCCTTTGAAATAACAGCGTACTAGTAATTGGCCCATTATCTAATAATTCTAAAGGAAAAAAAATAGGAGTTAACAGTGAACACTGAACCAACAGCATGATAGCATGGAAAAAGTAAATACAGAGAAAGGGAATGTGCCTATTTCTCCAAGTGAGGATCATTAATCAAAAGAAAGTTGTGTTAATTGAAGATTTGGTATTTGTTATCCAAAGAAAACTGGAGGGACACTAGTATATGCACTAGGAAGGAGCAATAGTAATGCTGCTGCTAATCACTCCATAAAGTATTTATATGAAATGTCATAGTTAATCCTGAGAGAACTCACAGAGTACCTAGATATTTGTTCATCTGGGAAACTTCTTCTGACGGAAGTTAAACTTTCCAGACACTGCATGTGGTGACAACTCATGTCTTGACAGAAGCTCAGGCCAGCTTCTTTCCCAGTCATTTCTCCCTGGCCTCCCTCCTTCCTTCCTTCCTTCCTTCCTTCCTTCCTTCCTTCCTTCCTTCCCTCCTTCCTTCCTTCCTTCCTCTCTCCCTCCCTCTCTCTTCCCTTTCTCTCTCTCTCTCTCTCTCTCTCTCTCTCTCTCTCTTTCTTTCTTTCTTTCTTCCCCTCTTCCTTCCTCTCCCCCTCCCTCTCTCTCCCTTGTATCCTCTCCCCTCTTCCTTCCTTCCTTCCTTCCTTCCTTCCTTCCTTCCTTCCTTTCTTCTCTTTTTGAGGTTCTGGTAATTGAACCTAGGGCTTGACATTGTATACAAATTCTCTGCAACTAAGCTTTGTTTCCAGCCTAGATTCTGTACTCTTTTTCATTTTTTTTTATTTTTACATTTTTAATGCCTTTTTAACATTTGTACATTTTTATTGTATATACTCATTGTATGTAGCATGGGCTTCGTAAGTGTTTGTTCATACAAATATACGACACATTTTGGCCATGTCTCCCCCAGTTTATCCTTTTCTGCCTTTATTCAGTGTCTTTACCTTGACAATTTTACTTCTACTTTCTTCTTTTGATTAATTCATTTTTTATACTCCATATCTTATTCTCCCCTCACCCATCCACCTTCCGACTGTTCCACATCCCATACTTCCTCCTCACCCCTTCTCTCCATGTGGATTCTGCACTCTTAATAATAACTTACTCTTGGTTAAGAAAGTATCACAAGTAAAATTTTGGGATTGTTGTTGTGAATTGAAAACTAACTATGGAGTAGAAAGAGAACACCATTTCATACTCCCTAGGCAAAAATGACCACCGTATTACTGAAATCAAGCCAAATCAGTGTTCCAACAGTGCCGTATTTATTTCAGGATTCAGAATCCCAACTTTGGTTGCTTTTTCTACCACTGACTCTGCTCATGTGCCAATTCTATAGCATAGGAAAAACAGACATTTGTGATGCTGCTTCAGATACAAGGGACCTCAGAAATACATTACATTCAATTTAATAGGTTTTTAAAAAAAGTAGGAAATGATAGGAGAGCTGTTTTTCAAAAAGGCCAAATATGATGGATAATGAACACATACATACATACAGAGAGAGAGAGAGAGAGAGAGAGAGACAGAGACAGAGACAGAGACAGAGACAGAGACAGAGACAGAGAGAGAAGAGTCACAGAGAAAGAGAGACAGAATTGAGAGACAGAGGTAGGGACAGAGAGACAGAGAGACAAAGAGAGAGAAAGGAAAAGGGAGTGAATTGCACACTGGTAGAAACACAATTTAAAAACAAGAGGCCAGGTGTTCGCAACATAAACTAAATGTGTTTTGCAATTGAGCTCAGAGCTAGCACAGAAAAGAACAAGTCCATTATGAGACACAGCTACAAAGGGGAAGTCACTATGAATTACATAAAGTGCGTGTGTGTTTTTGAAACAGCCATTACAAAGACCTTCTGAACAGAGGTCTATTCCCTGGATAGTTATTCCGACATGAACAACAAAAGAACACTGTGTAGGCTTTAGCATGCAGACACTTGTGATTTACTTCAAAAAGCCTGCCAGAGAATATTGCGATGTTCTCTGTCTGGCTCTGCAGTTATCCTAGGCAGCAGGCCAAAGATAAAGACCACTTAAACATTATTTAGAAATGAAAAGGCTACTTAAAAGGATATAGTTGTATGTTAAAGAGACACTAACCCATTTTGAGTCAACTAAGTTAGGTCTAGGGGCAGAAATAAATGAATACAAATGGGAAATGATATTCTGCTTAAATGTGGCCCTTTAAGAGTGCTGTGAAAGGCCAATGAGGAGGTAGTGAGCTGTCAAATCCCTGTCATAAATGTATATCTAACTAGTATTTAAGTTTCCTGACATTCACATGCACCAAGTGAATAGTAAGTAGCATCCTAGGGTTGGAAAACAGCACATGAATTAAATTGCTCAGTCCAAAATAAAATGAAGAAAAAATATAAAAATATTAAAGTAGAAATCTTGTTAAAAATATTTTTCAAACTTGTAGTGATGAAGACTGTGAATTTAGAATAATGAATAGACTTTACTATACAAGTTAGAAGAATTAATTCAAGAATCAGAAGAAATAAATTAAAAGAAACTAAACCGTAATGTCTTAAAGTTTTCTTTTAATATTTGCAAAACTGTTATAAAGATATTTTAAAAAATACACACTGATTAATTTCTGTTTCTTGAAGTCATGTTTTAAAGTTTGAAAAAACACCATTATGTTAGAGAGAGATTAAAGATAAAGACTGGATGGACATATAGATGATAGATAGACAGGTAAACAGACAGACAGATAGATACCATAGACAGACATGCAGGTAGATAGATAGATAGGTAGCTAGATATTTGACAGGATTTAGTGAGACAACTGATTCTAATTATGAAAACTGATGAGTCATGTGTAAGGTGAAAGGCAGAGAAGCTGATACAATCCCATCACTCTGTCCAAGTCTGAAGGCCTTAGAACCATGGATTCTGATGCCATAACATGGTAGTCACTCCTGAGGAACACCCTGAAGTTTAAAATAGAAGAAACTAGAATTCTAATAGCTAAAGGGAAGTAAGAGGAGTAATGGAAGGAGGGAGGAAGGGAGGGAAGGATAAAGAGAGAGGGGGAGAGAGAGAATAAATATGAACATGCCTTTCCTTGCCTTTGTTTTCTGTGCATATCAATAACTGAATGAATAACTCATGCTCACATTAAGTGAAAAAAATACCTTGCTTATTTGGTGCATTGATTGAAAAGCATATATCTGTTAGAACCATCCAAGATATATTGAAAAACTATGCTTTAGAAACTAATATGGATATATCTAATCCAGTCCTGTTTAAATCTACATTTAGGCATCACAAGGCCACTCTCAATTTGACACTGTACGAATTTTTTATACCACACATATATCTGAGTAGAGGCAATAAGACTGCAGTTGTACCCTAGTATGATATAACTCTGCTGTAGAACCAAAATGCTCTCTCCAAAGAAAAGGAGTCAAAGACTTTAGGGAAATTAATGTTTCTATTGATATCCTATAACTAAATTAGTATATTGCAATGTTAGTAATATATAAATACTAATGGAAATTCAATAAAGATTATAAATATATATTCCAAAAATATACTAGAAACAAAAATATTTATTTAATGTGTTATAACATGGTATAAGCTTAGCAAAATAGAAGTTATACACACAGCAGTTGACGTTCTTACGTCTTTAAGTGGTTACATGACTGAAATTAGTATTTAAAGATATTCCTTTCCTACTATGAATTCTGTATTCCTTTTATCTTTAGGAAGTACCTCAGGTGGCTATGATTCTTTACTTAGTAGGGCAGTTCAAACCTTTATTTTTTTAAAGTGTCTGGCCATTTGTAGTGCTGTCTGGAGTTGGATTGCTAAAGTTTCACATTGACCATAATTATAGGGCAGAATTATGTTAAGAATTGGTCCTGTGTAAAATAAATTCAGGAACAAAGATGGAGCAGAGACTGAAGGAATGGTTGACCAGTGACCGGCCCATTTTGAGACCCATCCCATGGGCAGGCACAAATCCCTCACATTATTAATGATGATATGTTATGCTTACAGACAGAAACCTAGCATAGCAGGCCTCTGAAAGGCTCTACATAGCAGCTAAATGAGACAGATGCAGATCCCCACAGATGAACATTGGATGGAGGCCGGATATCTCTGTGGAAGACTTAGGGAAAGGATTGAAGACCCTCACTGAGATGGCAACCCCACAGAAAGACCAACAGTGTAAACTAACTTGGACTCCTGGGAGCACCCAGAGTCCAAGCCACAAACAATGAACATACATAAACTGATCTGAGGCCCCCTATGCATAAGTAGCAGAGGTCTGCCTTGTCTGGCCTCCATAGGAGAGTATGCAAGTAATACTGCTCCAGAGACTTGATGTACCAGAGCTGGGTAATACCAGCGAAGGGCTGTCCTCTCAGAGGTGAAAGGGAGGGGAGATTAGGAAGGAACTCTGGGAGGGCAATCAGGATTGAGGGGAACATTTGGGATGTAAATATATAAATAATCAACTAATTAAAAAGAATTGAATTTAGAGCTCTTTTATATTCCATAAACACTTCCCCCATTTTTTTTTACATTATTGAGCTAGGAATCTAGTCTTCTGTTAGTAGTCTAGATAGTACCTCAGCTAACATGGCATCCACCCACTTCATGGTTGTACCAAAGTGGCTGGGGGAAGTCTTTCATCTTGTTCAGTAGAATCATTAGTAGGATTTCTGTTGCAGTCATTTCCCCCTATAAAACTAAACCTTAAGTCCAGACAAGCAAAACTCATGAAAAAGAAAGTGAGATATGTTAGCAATGAACTAGAGACAATGGTAAGTGATATAGTTCTCATTTTCATGCTTTATCTAATTCATAAAGTCATACTTTGAGAGAGACAGGACCAGGTATTGAACACATAAGTGCACACAGCCTCTGTAGAACTTGACTCCATTTCTGCAAACCTTGAGAGAACTGTGACATCAAGAGGCCATTCTTCTGTGAATCCCATACCACAACATGGAGACCAATTTAGTGTGAGCAGTGACTACTGTCCTGGCTAGTGTTTATAGTAACTTGACAGAAACAAAAGTCATCTGAGAGGAGGGAAAGTCAGTCAAGAAAATGTGTCCATAAGATTGGGTCATGGCAGGTAAGCTAGTAGAATATTTTCTTAATTGGTGATTGACATGGGAGCGTTCAGTCCACTCTGGATTGAGTTACCCTGGGACTGGTGGCCCAAGTTTCTCTAAGAAAGCAGGCTGAGCAAATCTTGAGAAGCAAGCAAATAAGCAACAGGTCTCCATGGCATCTGTGTCATCTCCTGCCTCCAGGTTACTATCTTGTTTGAGTTCTTGCCCTGATCTTCTTCAATAATGAACAGTAATATGCAAGTATGAACAAAAATTCCCTTTATTCTTCTCAAGTTGATTTGGGAATGATGTTTCAACATAGTAACCAAAACATGAGTGTGAATCTGACACAGAATTGTTTTAGGGTCAAAGTGGGATCCTTGGTTATAATCAAACTATGACATTGGATGAGGGATTCTGAAACTCTAACCGTGGTGCCTTGAGCAGAGGCATATTTGCAGCAAAGGCAAAACATTAACCTGGACCACTGTAGTAAGACACTATCTTTAAATGAAGAACGTGATCCAATACAATTAATCAGCTCCCAGTTAATTGATCAAACATCTCAGGAAATAGTGCCCTGTTAGACCAGTATTGGTCTGGGCTGCTTATAGATTAGATGCTTTAATGGCTGTCATACCCAGCTTTGTGTTTGTAAATAAAAGCCCACATGCTTGGGGCATGTTCTCTTTACATCCCTATCATCAGAGCCATTTGTCTCTGAGCCTATTAGATGAAAGCAGATGGAAGCTGATTGTTACATCCTGAGCAAATTAGCCATTTATTAACCTGATAGCTAAAGCCTTTCTTTGCTAAAATCCCTTTCTGTGAGTATACCCTATAAGGAAAAATATTTTTACAACTGTACCCATTCAGAGAGTTTCATTTATGGATGTCTTTTTCAGATTTATTTTTAGTGCCAGAGGCTAATTAGACCAGGAGGGAAGTGCTAACATACTCCACGTCTCATGAAGGACTTCATTGTGCATCAGAGGTCCAGCTTGTTCACTCTCACACTTATGAAACGTTACTAAGAAAACACATGAAGAAAGACCTCTCATGACATGTCACCTAATGGCCAGGCTCACTGGGTCTAACTGCCAGCTAAACATAGGAGGAAACAATACTTCCTCACTTCTTCACTTTTTCTTTCTTTATATGACAAAGTAGAACTCACTGATTCCTTCTTGAGTCTGCTTTTTAAAAACACTGCCACACTCAATCAGTAATTAGATTTTTCTGTAGCTAAGCATTCATTTTATTACAGTTTATAAAACTCTATTTCCCATATTTTCAATCACTTACTTATGTGTGTATTTTTCTTTACTCATTCACTCATTATTTATAAACTACATGTCCTTAGTTTGAACCACTGTTATAATAAAAAAAAATTAATGTAGTGTTTTCTTCATGATGTTTGCATACTTCATTTAATACTATCATATATTTAGATAAAAACCTGTATGACAGAGAAAGATGTAAGTTTCATGGAAGATCACAGAAGGATTTGTTTATTTTTTTATTGAATATATTGAATATACTCTTCATTTATATTTCACATGTTATACCCTTTCCTGGTTTCCCCCTCCCAGAAAACCCCCAACCCCTTCTCCTACCCCTTGCTTCCAAGAAGACACACCTCCACCCAACCCACTCCCACCTACACCCCCTCGATTTCTCCATGCAGGGGCTTCTATTGAGCCTTCATAGGACCAAGGACCTCTCCTCCCACTGATGCCCAACAAGGCATTCTTCTGGCACTCTTTTGGCTGGAACAATGTATAACCCTTAATTGATGGCTTAGTCAGTCCCTGGGAGCCCTGGGGCATCTGATTGGTGGACATCATTGTTCTTCCCATGGGACTGCAAACCCCTTCAGCTCCTCCAGTCCTCCCTCCACCTCCACCATTGGAGACCCACACTCAGTCCAATGGTTAGTTGCTTGCATCTGCCTCTGTATCTGTAAGGCTCTGGCAGGGCCCCTCTGGAGACAATCATAACAGGCTCCTTTCAGCATGCACTTCTTGTCATCCTTTTGATGCATTCTTGGATTCATCTGGCCAGAATGTTAGAGTATTTTTGCATCAATGTTCATAAGGAAAAATCGTCTAAAGTTCTCTTTCCTTGCTTGGTCTTTGTTTGGTTTAGGTATAAGCATTATTGTGGCTTCATAGAATGAATTGGGTAGTGTTCCTTGTGTTTCTATTTTGTGGAATAGTTTGAACAGTATCTGTATTAGGTCTTCTTTGAAGATCTGATAGAATTCCCCACTAAACCTATCTGGTCCTGGTCTTTTTTTTGGGGGGGGGGGGTGGGAGACTATTAATGACTGTGTTTCCATGACTTGTGCATTGCTGAGAGTGGGGTGTTAAAGTCTCCCACTATTATGGTGTGGGGTGCAATGTATGCTTTGAGCTTTAGTAAAGTTTCCTTTATAAATGTGGGTGTCCTTGAATTTGAAGCACAGATGTTCAGTATTGAGAGTTTATCTTGGTTGATTTTTCCTTTGACCAGTATGAAGTGTCCCTCCTTTTCTTTCTTTCTTTCTTTTTTTTTTTTTTGACAACTTTTGTTTGAATGTCGATATAAGAATGGCCATGCTGGCTTGTTTCTTGGGACCATTTGCTTGGAAAATTGTTTTCCAACCAAGAGGTAGTGACTATCTTTGTCACTGAGGTGAGTTTCTTGTATGCAACAAAATGTTGCATCCTGTTTACATATCCAGTCTGATAGTCTATGTCTTTTTGTTGGGGAATTGAGTCCATTGATGATAAGAGATATTAAGGAAAAGTGATTGTTACTTCCTGGTATTTTCATTGTTAAATGTGGAATTCTGTTTGTGTGGCTATCTTTTTTTGGGTTTGTTGAAAGATTACTTTATTGGTTTTTCTAGGGTGTAGTTTTCCTCCTTGTGTTGTATTTTCTACCCATTATTCTTTGTAGAGCTGGGTTTGTGGAAAGATATTGTATAAAATTGATTTTATCATGGAATGTCTTGTTTTCTATGTCTATAGTAATTGAGAGATTTGATGGGTATAGTAGTCTGGGCTGATATATATGTTCTCTTAGGGCCTACATGACATCTGCCCAGGATCTTCTAGCTTTCATAGTTTCTAGTGAGAAGTCTGGTATAATTCTGATAGGTCTGCCTTTATATGTTACTTGACTTTTCCCTTTTATTGCTTTTAATATTCTTTCTTTGTTTAGTGCATTTGGTGTTTTATTACATGACAGGAAAAATTTCCGGTCAAGTCTGTTTGGAGTTCTGTAGACCTCTTGTATGTTCATGGGCATTTCTTTCTTTGGGTTAGGGAATTTTCTTCTATAATTTTGCTGGAGATATTTACTGGTCCCTGAAGTTGTAAATCTTTGCTCTCTTCTATACCTATAATCCTTTGGTTTGGTCTTCTCATTTTGTCCAGGATTTCCTGGATGCTTTGGGTTACATGCTTTTCTTGCATTTTCTTTGACTGTTGAGTCAATATTTTCTATGGTATCTTCAGCACCTGAGATTCTTCTATCTCTTGTATTGTTATTGATGCTTGCATCTACGACTCCTGATTTCTTTCCCCAAGGTTTTCTACCTCCAAAGTTGTCTCCCTTTGTGATTTCTTTATTGTTTCTACTTCCATTTTTAGATCCTGGATGATTTCTTCAGTTCCTTCACTTGTTTCTTTGTGTTTTCCTGAAATTCTTTAAGGGATTTTTGTGTTTCCTCTTTAAGGGCTTTTATCAGTTGACATATGTTCTCCTATATTTCTTTAAGGGAGTTATTTATGTCCTTCTTGAAGTCCTCCATCAACATCATGAGATGTGATTTTAAATGCAGCTCTTGCTATCCCAGTGTGTTGGGGTATCCAGGTTTTGCACTCTTGGGAGAACTGGGTTCAGATGGTGTCATGATGCCTTGGTTTCTGTTGGTACGTTCTTGCATTTGCCTTTTGCCATCTATTTATCTCTGGTATTGTCTTCTTTTCTCTAACTGTGGCTTATCTTTCCTGAAAGCCTGTGCATATGTATTCCTGGGATTCCAGTTCTCTCTGTGCACACAGGTATGTAGGCACTTTTGGGAGTCCAGCTCTCCTGTGGTGGTGTTTGTTTTTGTAGCTCTGTGGCCCAGGAACAGCTCTATGCTCTCAGGCCTCTCCACAATCCTGGGATGTTAGCTATCTCCCTGCTCCAGCTGGATATGGCATACTGTGGGAGAAGATGGTCCCCACCCAGAGACAGAAACTGGAAGACTCCAGCCTGAGGGTTCAGGATGGGTTCCTCTGAGCAACAAGGGTGGTCTTACCTGTGTTCCCAGGCCTCTCAGCACCCCTGCAGAGGACCAAATGCCCTGAGTGGAGCAGGTTCTCTAGGATGTCTTCCTTGTGGCAGACCTGGCAAGAGTCTGCCCCAGCAGAAAGGAAAGGTGGCAGAAGGGACAGAAGGAATGGAAGGGTACTGGTATGCAGGAAGGCGGGGGTTTTGGTGGTTGCTGGGTAGCAAGTCCTGCCGGACCCTCAGCAGCAGCTCTGAGACTCCAGAGGTGTGATTGGTTTCTTACCAAATGTCCTCAGTTGGTTCTCTAGGATGTATCAGGAAATGGTGTCTTCACTGTGTCAGGTCTGGCAAGAGTCTGCCCAGCAGTAAGGACAGTTGGCCACAGGATGTGCTTATAATATGAAGCTTTCAAGGAGAATTGGTGTTCCCAACTAAAATTAAAATGATACTTTAAAAATTAATTATCTGAGGAAGATGAAGTGACAGCTAGGTATAGTAGCACACACCAGCTTTCAGAAAACAGGAGCAGGTAGATCTCTGTGAGTTTGTGGTCAGCCTGGCCTACCTTGTGAGTTCCAGAACAGTCAAAGCTTGACTATTTTTAATAGTCTCATTCAACCTAATGAGTCTCTGCATCAAAAACAAAACAAAACAGGATAAAGAAGTGAACAAAATAAGATGAATAGAAGTAAAGACATAAAAAAATTAGTAAATGGCTTAGTCCCTGGGAGGTATTGGGGGGCATCTGATTGGTTGACACTGTTATTCTTCCTATGGGGTTGCAAACCCTTTCAGCTCCTTCAGTCCTTTCTCTAACTCTTCCATTGGGGACCAGGAACTTAGTTGACTGCGAGCATCTGACTGTATTTGTAAGGCTCTGGCAGAGCCTCTCAGGAGACAGCCATATCAGGCTTCTTTCAGCAAGCATTTCTTGGCATCCACAATAGTGTCAGAGTTTGGTGACTATCTGGGATGAATCCGCAAGTGGGACAGTCTCTGGATGGCCTTTCCTTCAGTCTCTCCTCTGTACTTTTGTCTCCATATTTGCTCCCATGAGTATTTTGTTCTCCTTTCTAAGAATGGCCGAAGTAACCACACTTTGGTCTTCCTTGTTCTTGAGCTTCATGTGGTCTGTGATTTGTATCTTGGGTATTCTAAGCTTTTGGGGTAATATCCATCTATTAGTGAGTGCATACCATGTGAGTTCTTTCATGATTGGGTTACCTCACTCAGGATGACACTTTCTAGTTCCATCCATTTGCCTAAGAATTTCATGAGTTCATTGTTTTTAATAGCTGAATAGTACTCCATTGTGAATATATACCACATTTTCTATATCCATTCCTCTGCTGAAGGACATCTGGGCTCTTTCCAGCTTCTGGCTATTATAAATAAGGCTGCTATGAACATGGTGGAACATGTGTCCTTGTTATATTTTAGAGAATCTTTTGGGTATATGCCCAGGAGAAGTACAGCTAAGTCCTCAGGTATAACTATGTTCAATTTTCTGTGGAACCACCAGACTGATTTCCAGAAACAAGGAGTACACATGGTTCTGGCTGCATATGTAGCAGAGGACAGCCTTGTCAGGCATCAATGGGAGGAGAGGTCCTTGGTTGATGAAGGATAGATGCCCCAGTGTAGGGGAATAGAGGGCAGGGAGGTGAGAGTGGGTGAGTGGTAGGAGAATCACCCTCATATAAGCAGGGGGGGGAGGGAAAAGGGGATAGAGGGTTTCTGGGAGGGAAACCAGGAAAGGGAATAACTTTTGAAATGTAAATAAATTAAAATAAATAAATAAATAAATACATAAATAAATAAATAAATGAACAAATAAAATTTTAAAAAGTAGTAAATGGAAAATTATACCATATATGTTAAAATGAAAATGTTTAAGCAGAACAAAAATTTTTCCATGAGATTTATTTGTGATTCTTTAAGCAATAGATAATTTAAAGTATGTATTTTAAATGTGTATAATTAAATTTATGTATAAAACTTTTTCATATAGAAAACATAGACAATTTGCATGTATTTCTTACTGAACAATGACAACTGTACGTAAGCTAGCTAAAAATTTATTTGTATGTAGAAAGAATTCTGAATCCAAATTAATGCAAATTATCCACTTTCATGGACAATTTTAACCATATGGAAAAATAAAACAATGTAACCATGGCAAAGGCCATCCTGTGCTCGCTGAGGAGGAGGGCAGCACCATATGCTTTCATGTACATTTACCCCAGGAGGGCAGTGCCATATGTTCACACGTATGTCACCCTTCCTGGCCTTCCATACATTGCAGTGTCCTGTGGGATCTGCTGAATGGGAAGAGAAAGCAGGTGTGGTAGGAATGTGAGGATGTGGCATGGCTCCCCTGTTGACAGATGTTGTTAGGCCATCGCTTCTCTTGGCGAGCACCCAGAACATCTGCCTTACCCCAGGGCAAAGGTCTATGTGATGTCACAATGTCTCCCCACGAGTGCGATGGTGGAGTGCTGGTGAGGTGTCCTTTGGGAGGAGATTTTTCTTCTTGAGTCACAGATGAAGGAAAGGTGAGATTTCCACAGAAGGCCTTACTGATTTGTATATGCACTTTTGTTTTACAACTAAATAATGGTAAAATACACAAGTGTATATGTTATATGTAATTATAATATAGGTGAAGTGAAATCATCCATATTAACAGGAGTAAAAATAAAGTCAGAGGATTCTATAGAGTTCAGCTCATTATAATTTGTGATTGCATTAATAATGCTTAAAGTTCAGTGAATGATTTCAGATTTCTTGGGTTCATATCAAGGATATTCATATTTGATCATTAGGCAATAATTATGGGACAGATCAGAGAAATTATAAAAAAAGGAAAACTCTCAAATGCATTCAGTAAATACATGCACAAATGATTTGTGATTCACAAATGTATGGTAGAACCTGAAGAAATGTCATGTGGATTTACTCATCTGGAAAGCTGACATCAGGAATAGTTGAGGGCCTATTGTAGAGCCCAATTTCAAAATGCTGTGCATCGTCAGTGCTACCTTTTATTTATTTATTTATTTATTTATTTATTTATTTATTCAAAGATTTACAAAATCATAGAAATATGCCAAATTCTTAGTATATAATTTCTGGCTCTTACTACCTATGGGTATACTAGCCAAACTTATACAGAAAGCTTTTTTTTTTTAAAAAGTCTATGAATGCACTTTTTATTTTAACTAATAAAATAGTTAATGTCAAAAGATCATTGCTTTCTGTCACATTTCAGCTTTGGTCAGCAGGTTGGAAAGTAATCAGGAATAAAGTTAATACTTTTGGGCTGAAGATATGGCTCACTACAGTCTGTAACTCCAGTTCTAGGGAATCCAACCCTTCTGCCTCCGTGGGAAGCAGGCATTTACATGGTGGTATTTATATGTGCATGCAAATACTCCCAGATGGAAGATAATCAGGAATAAAGTAAATAGCTATCTGCCTCCATGGGAAGCACAATATATAATGCAAATATAGATAGATAGATAGATAGATAGATAGATAGATAGACAGATAGATAGACAGATAGATAGATAGACAGATAGATATAGGTATAGCTATAGGTATAGAGATAGAGATAGAGATAGAGATAGAGATAGAGATAGAGATAGAGATAGAGATAGAGATAGAGAGATAGAGATATACTCCCAGACAGACAATACTGCTAAGACCGGTGTCAGAGCTTCACAAAGGACTCTGTCCGAATACCACACCACCTCATTATCCATGATTTTATTGTTTCCCTCTTCCTGTATACATTCCTGATGCTCTTTCCTTCTATTGACCTATGATCTTTCCTACAAAGTTGCCTTCATTTCATATTATACAGTAATAGTCCTTAAGATAACTTTCATAGTGTATATCTCAGAATAACTATACATGCTTGAATCTCTGAGTCAATACCTGACCCACTTAAATAAGTACTTTTTAAAAGCTAGAAACTCCCTTTCTTTCCTTTCCTTTTCTCTGTCCTTCCTTTACTGAACTTTCCAATCCTTGTATGTTTTCACAGCTTTGGTAGGTTTTTGAGTTCTCAAGGCTTTTCTCCCTATTTCCTTTCCATCAAATCCTAAACTCATAAAATGATAAATTAATCTAATGTACTCTATGGAGTGAATTACAAATATCACTTGACATATTGTTGGGACTTTATGATTTTCTCTTGGGAGCAGAATCTTCACCACTTCTATAGTATTTTTATTATTTATTTATATTATTATTAGTTTAGAATCAACAGGTAACACAATCACTGGGCACAGCAGCTAGCATCCTAATTTGTAAGCTCTTCTAAGATGTAAATCCTCTAGTAGCAGAATTCCTCATATTTGCCACCTGAACCAAGGGTCTCCCCTACCCACATTGTGTCTTCCATCACCTCTCTGGTCCAAAAGACCTCTTTTCTCCTGCTTTCCCTCTTCCCTTCTCTGACCTGGAAGTTCTGCCTACTCACCTAGTGACTGGCCCCTTGAAATCATGAATCATTAGGGGAATGTTCTGCCACATCTCACCTTTTCTGTCCAATAAAAAACAACTTTTATCTCAAATATAAACTGAGTATAGCTATTACCATTCTATAATTTATAAAGTACAAAATACATCATTTTTGTCAATTAAATAGAACACTCTGTTATCTATCCTAACTTTTAAAAGGCTTATAAATCCATATCTGTTATGTATTTGTTTTAGCTTGTATACTAGCTGAAAACTATCTTCTCAAATACATTCTCTCAATGCTAAATAGCCCGGGTTGGCTATGAGATGTTAACTAGTCTTCAATCCCATCAAAAATCTGAGAACAATAAATATTGTCTGAAAATATAAGAAGCCTAAAACATCTTCCAGTGTAGAGACAGCTGCCTATCTACGCCAGCCCCAGTATGTCAGGAATTTGGAGCATCAGTCTACAGTCTTCTGGCCCAATATCATCTGGCAGTCCTTGTGAAACAGGAATTATTAAGGACTAGCTTATTCTGTCTCTGCAGTACTAATCTGTCCTAACCTGTAACTGTGTCCTCTCAAGAATGGTGCAAGTCTGTAGGAGAACTAGGCAATTTCTGCCCAGTGGCCTGCTAGCCACAATGTACAACTTCACCTGGATATAGAGATGCTCAGCTGCTTCTTTCAATCCACAAATGGGGAGATGCTAGGAGCAGACATTTCTCAACAAGTGAATAAATAACATTAAATATCACATTCTATAGTGTTCTGTGGTATCTGTCTAGGTAAAGTAATCTGGACAGTTATCCATTAACTACTCTCAACTGTTTCTAAATAAAATATCTTACAAACACCCTAACAATTAACTCAGAGTCAAGAATTTGCTATCTGGCCTTTAACTCAAACGCTTGATCATCTCAGAACTGTTAATATTAACAGTTATAGAAGGACTGGGTCTAAGCCTTGTATTCTTAAATGTGTTGTATAGGCACAATGCCTATATGAAAGTAAGAATATTAATTCTAATTTTATATAAATAAGAAAATCATACCTATGAAAACCTTAAACTTTTATAAAATAAATTCTGTACCAAAGTAAGAAATTATGACTTCAACTTAGTAACTATTATAAAGATTTCTACCAAATGAGATTATGGCTGCACAATCAATTCTAGTTATTTCCTCCCTGTTCAAATTATGACCATTTCTAAGTTCCCCAGAAAGACAAATTAGAATAACTCCCTCTAGCCCCCAAATCCAGGGAACAGGACAATTACTCTTCATATATCTACTGTTGTGCTCTCTGCCTGGAGCCACAGACTGTTAAGCACTCTGCCTTGAGCTACAGGAATCCATCGATACCTGTTCATAGCAGGAAATTATGACTGCTCTCTCTTCTTAGTAGTCAGTAAATTTTCCCTATTTTAGTTCTGAACTGCAGGCAAAATTCCCATCTTGATTCAGACAAAATCTCTATATAAATTTATCTTAAAAGCAAATAATCCCAATTTTATAAATTCACAGTTCAATAAATATCTGATGTAGGTAGCTTCCATTCTCTGGCTCTCTTACTCAGAGAAGCCATTTTGTCTCTTTTCACAGCAGGGGACCTCAGAGCTTGCTAGCTGAGTTTGCCCCCATGTTTGTTTGTTTATGGTTCCTACACTTAAGCCAGCAAGTGACTCCTCTTCTCTCTGAGGAACCTCCTCTCCTCTCCACTCACTAAGAACTAATTCTCAAACTCTCAGGCTAGAGGATTCTCGCCTGACACGTTGGACTTCATCTGTTGAATGAAATTGAAAATATAAATCCCACACTACCACCAGCAAGGTACAGGGTCACAGGCCTGCCTTTTGTCAACCTGGCAGACTCTGAAATCTTGCCTCCTGGCTCCCATTGCTGGTCACTGCTAAGTCAGACCCATGCTTACAAATTCCCATGGTTATTTGGGGTGCACTTCTCACAAACTCACCCTTTGCCACCATACCTTTCTCTCTGGAACATAGTTGAATCACTGCATGAAGGAAAACACCACACAAACTTGGTTTGGAATCAACAGGTAACACAATCACTAGGTGCAGCAACTACCATCCTATTTTGTAAACTCTTCTAAGAAATAAATCCTCCATTAGTGGAACCCAGGGTATCTGCCACGTGAACCCTGGCCTCCCCTACCTACATTGTGTCCTCCATCAAGTCTCTCAGCCAAAAGTTTTTTCTTTTATTTAAACACTCCAGATTTTATTCTCCTCCTGTTCTACCCTCCAACTGTTCCACATCCCATACCTACTCCCTGTCCCCCGTCTCCATGAGGATGTACCCATCCTACCAGACCTCTAAACTCCCTGGGGCCTCCAATTTCTTGAAGATCGGGTACATCTTCTCTGACTGGACCAAGACCCAAGAGTCCTCTGCTCTATATGTGTTGGGGGCCTCATATCGGCTGGTGTATGCTGCCTTGTTGGTGATCCAGTGTCTGAGAGTTCTCAGGGATCCAGGTTAATTGAGACTGCTGGTCCTCCTACAGGGTCGCCCATTTTCTGAGGAACCACCAGATTGATTTCCAGAGTGGTTGCACCTGTTTGCAATCCCACCAGCAATGGAGGAGCATTCCTCTTTCTTCACATCCTGGGCAAGTGTTCTCACCTGAGGTTTTGATCTTAGCCATTCTGATTGGTATAATGTGGAATCTCAGGGTCATTAGGATTTGAATTTCTCTGATCACTAAGACTTTGAACATTTCTTTAGGTGTATCTCAGCCATTCGAGATTCCTCTGTTGTGAATTCTCAGTTTAGTTCTAAACCCCATTTTTGATTGGGTTGGGTTTTTTTTTTTTTTTTTTTTTTTTTGGTGGTGGTTAGCTTCTTGAGTTCTTTATATATTTTGGATATTAGCCCTCTATCAGATGTGGGGTTAGTGAAGATTTTATTCTACTCTGTAGTTTGCTGATTGTCCTATTGACTATGTCCTTTGCCTTACAAAAGCTTTCCAGTTTCATGAGGTCCCATTTATCAATTCTTTATTTTAGTGAAGGAGCCATTGGAGTTCCGTTCAGGAAATCTCCCCAGCTCAACCCCCCATGTTAATACATTCAGGCTCTTTCCCACTTTCTCTTAAATTAGATTGAGTCTATCTGGTTTTATGTTGAAGTCCTTGAGCCACTTGGACTTGAGTTTTTTTCAAGGTGACAAATATGGGTCTGTTTTCATTTTTCGATATATAAACAGTCAGTTAGACTAGCACCATTTATTGAAGATGCTTTCTCTTTTCCATTGTATATGTTTGGCTTCTTTGTCAAAGATCAAATGTGCATATGTGTGTGATTTTATTTCTGAGTCTTCAATTCTATTCTATTGATCAATCTGTCTTTCTCTGTACAAGTTTTTATCACTATTGCTCTGTAGTAGAGCTTGAGGTCAGGGATGGTGATTCTTCAAGCTGTTCTTTTATTGTTAAGGATTGTTTTTTGCTATTCTGGGTGTTTTGCCTTTCCAGATGAATTTGAGAATTGCTTTTTCCATGCCTTTGGAGAATTGTGTTGGGATTTGGATGGGGATTGCATTGAATTTATAGATTGTCTTTAGTAGGATGGGCATTTTTACTATGTTAATTCAACCAATCCATGAACAAGGGAGATCTCTCCATTTTCTGAGATCTTCTTCAATTTCTTTGTTCAGAGGCTTGAAGTTACTGTCATACAGATCTTTCACTTGTTTGGTTAGAGTTACCTCAACATATCTTATATTATTTGTGTCTATTGTGAAGGGAGTTATTTCCCTAATTTCTTTCTCACCTGTATAAAGGAAGGCTACTGATTTATTTGAGTTAATTTAATATCCTGCCACTTTGCTGAAGTTGTTTCTCACCTTGAGAAGTTGTATGGTAGAATTTTTGGAATTGCTCATGTATACTATCATATCATCTGAAAATAGTGATACATTCATTTTTCCTTGCCAGTTTGTGTCCCCTTGATCTCTTTTTGTTGTCTTACTGTTCTAGGTAGCACTTCAAGTACTATTTTGAATAGAAATGGGCAGAGTGGGCATTCTTGTCTTTTCCCTGATTTTAGTGGGATTGTTTCAAGCATGTCTCCATTTAATTTGATATTGGCTCTTGGTTTGCAGTATATTGCTTTTATTATATTTAGATATGGTCCTTGAATTCCTGATCTCTCCATTACTTTTAACATGAATGGGTGATGGTTTTTGTTAAATGCTACTGTACACTTTTCGTTACTTTAAAAACAGTATTATTTAAAAATCAGATCATTGTAATAATTATTACTTCAAAATATTTTTTTAAAAATTAGTGATGAGACCAAATAAATGTCTTTTGGAAAATTTATAATAAGATAGTAGAAAATATCAATTTATATTGAAATAAATTTTACAAGACATGTATCAACATATTTCAATTTTTCACAAATAAAATTCAAAACTCAAAATTTTATAAGATAGTCATTGCCCCAAAACTATGTTTTGGTAAACTGACCTATAATAGCATTCATGTACTTTATTTGGGGATGCTCTTGCCATCTTCAATTGCTTAAGAACACGACAATAATTGCTAGATGCCAAACTTAAATGCCCAATGGTAGGTATTGAATTATCATATATTTTTCTTAAGTGTCTAGTATTTTCCTAGATACTATGATTTTTTTCCTGAATGATCAAAGTTCATAAAATAAAATTAGTTTCTCAATAACATGTTCAATTATAGAATATAATAACATTTTTAAGACAACAAAAAAATTCTGAGAGATTAGCTAGACAGGCTGAGGAAAGCAAGAGTCTCCCAAAATGTTCAGTGTGATCAAACAACAATGGAAAGTATCACAGCAATTCACAAATAATGAGAAATGAATGCCACATTTTTTTTCAACTTCGAGTGAAGCCACAAGCGTGGCTTAGCTTCACTGTTGGAAACAGTATAGAAACATGGAATAACCTGTGCTACCACACTGTGCCTCCTCACTGCAGCAGCCCGAGTTATTCTGAAGTCACTGCAGAGACAACAGGCTGGAGGCCAGACCAGTGCCATGACAGCTTCAGTCTGATAGGCAAAGCAGCACTTGGTTGGTCTCCTGCTAGTCCAGATGGTGCAGCAACACTTCACGATTTTCTGTGAATCAAATGAAAGCAAACTTTGAAGTTGAATTGTCTTATGGAGTTTAAGGAGAAACTTTTATTTTAGAGATGCCTAGAAAATAAATTCAAAAGAGAAAGGGAGATCTAGAGTAACTTTAACTCATCAGAGTCAAGCTTAAATTAATTTGCTGTAGCACATCTTTCTATATATAAACTTAAGACATACGGAGAATATCAGAGTATCCTGAATTCCCATTGCTCTGATTCTGATCCATAGCCCCCAAAAAAGAGAAAAGAAAAAAAGAAAGAAGTAGTAAAGAGACTTATTTCATCCTACCTATTTTTCTCCTCCTCCCACTCCCACTATAAATAAACAATTATTTTATTTTCCTGCTGCAAAATATGTTAAAAATATATATAAAGGGAAAGGAAAAATGCAGCACTTGGGTTGTTACCACCCAGTCTGCGAGTGATCAATCTTCCAGAATACTTACTCTACATATACAAATGTCTCCATATCAAATTTTAAGTAAACTATTTCCTAAGATCTCATGCATAATGAGATTAACTTCAGTACTATTTTAATTCAATTTATTTATTTATACTCTCCATTATCATACTGTTTAAGATAGCTTTATGCATTTTAATATTATCTTTTTTAAAAGCCTAGATTTATTACTTATTTCTTATTTAAGCAATTTTGTAGACATGACTACCTTTGACGGAATGCAAACCAATGCAATCACTAGACTAAAATACTGATTTAAATGTCTAATATAATCCTATCTGTGCTTTATGAATCTGCATACAATAAGTGCTTTCAAAAATAAATGCCTTTTACAGATAGGAAGGAAGTCAAGTTATTCCTGTTTGCAGACAAAGATGTTCTATATGAAATTTAAAGGCTCTCTCAATTCACTATTAGAACACATGGGTTACACAATCAACAAACTAGTAGTGTATTTATATACCAGCAATGATCTTAGTGAGGAAAAAAATATGAAAGTAATTCTACTTTTTTTTTACTCTTTAATCATTTTTTTTTACAGTCCAGACATTATCCCCCTCCCAGTTTGCCCTCTGACTGTTTCACATCCCATACCTCCTCCCCTGTCTCAAGTGGATATCCCTACTACCCCACTCCCACCCCACCAGATCTCAACACTCCCTAGGGCCTCGGGTATTTTGAGGGTTGGTGCATCTTCTCTGAGTCCAGACCCTACAGTTCTCTGCTGTATATGTGTTGGGGGGGTCTTATATCAGCTGGTGTATGCTTCCTGGTTAGAGGCTCAGTGTCTGGGAGATCTCTGCGGTCCAGATTAGTTGAGACTGCTGGTCTTCCCATAAGGTCTCCCTTCTCCTCAGCTTCTTTCAGCTTTTCTCTATTAAACCATAGGGATCCCAGGCTTCTGTCCACTGGTTGGGTGCAAATATCTGCATCTGACTCTCTCAGCTGCTTTTTGGGTCTTTCAGAGGGAAGTCATGATAGGCTAGTCTGTAAGCACACCATAGCATCAGAAATAGTGTCAGGCCTGAGAGCCTCCCCTTGAGATGGATCTCAATTTGGGACTGTTGCTGGATGTCCTTTCCCTCAGGCTCTTATTCATTATTGTCCCTACAGTTCTTTCAGACAGGAACAATATTCTAGGTCAGAGTTTTTCACTGTGGGATGGTAAACCCATCCCTCAAGTTGATGTCCTGCCTTTCTACTGGAGACGGACTCAACAAGTTCCCTCTCCCCACTGTACAGCATTTCATCTAAGGTTCTGCCCTTTGAGTCCTGTGAGTCTTTCACCTCCTAGGTCTCTGGTATATTCTAGAGGATTTCCCAACCTTTCTTTCTGCTGTACCTCAGGTCTTCAGTCCTGTTCCACCAACCTAATACCTGATCTTAAATTAATCAAACATATAGGAAAATATAGCTAAAGATAGAACAAAAATAGTACACATTAAGTATTAATCTCTGATAAAATTAAATTGAAGAAGACACAAGTAGAAAAAGCTAATGTTTATGATTGAAAGAATTAATACTGTTAAGGACATCATGTAACACAAAGTTATTCACAGATTTAAATGACATCCCTCCAAGATACCAATGAAGTTTTTCAAAACATTGGAAAAAATCTTAGAATTTATATGGAAAAATAAAACACCATAAATAGCTGAACCAGTGTGGAGCATAAAGAATAAAACTGAACAAAAAGAATAAGAATGTGAACACACATTTTTAAAAGGTTGTATGGAACCACAGTAACTGAAATAATGTCAAATAACGTAAAACATTTGCAACCAAAAATGGTCGAACATAACTGGAAAAACTAATTAAGAACACAAATAAATCTAGATCTCTACAGATAGCTGACAATAATGTTAGCTGCATGCTCTAGAGAAAGGACAGCATCTCCAACAAAAGACACAGAGAAACTGGTAGGTTTTTCAAGTTCCAGAAGATAGTCCTACACCTGTGCAAATATTCACAGCACTAATTAATGGATTATCAAAAATGAACCAACATAGATATACAGTTTGAGGGGATTCATGTTGATAGGGAGGCTAGGCAAGTTGGAGGATAAAGAGAAGTAGTTATCACCATATTTGATTGTGTGTTTGTGTGTGTGTGTGTGTGTGTGTGTAAGAAATCTTCACAATAATGAAAACCTAAGAAGAAAGAAAGGGTAAACTAATCTAAAAACATATTTCTAAAAATAAAAGATAGAAATAGTAAATACAATTAGAAACATGCTGAATATTATTAGTGTCCTAAGACTGCAAAAAAAATTAGCACACATTTATTATTGCAGATAGAGTGCTTATGCAAAAAATGACTGAACAGTACATGCTGTTTAGTTTCTGCAGAAAGAGGATGTATACACACTGGCAGATGTATAGAGGTCAGTACAGAAGTCCCTCAGAAGCCTAAGGCTCCAAACAACTTATTTTCTGAGGCTGACACATCTAGGTATAGGTACACAGGATATTAAACCAGTACATCAGAGACACATGCCTGTGTTTATGGTTTTCCAAACGTTTTACTTCAATGCAACTAACAATTTACTTTTTCTGCCCTAATTTGTTTTAACACTTAGCGTTGTTACTTTGTTTTTTCTTGATTTTATTCCAACCAGTTTACCTCATGACAGTCTTTTGGGTTGGGTAAAGTTCATCAGTCTTGGGATATATGCTTAGTAGTGAATGTATGTGTGTGTGTGTGTGTATACATGTATACACTATATATACATACACAATATATATATACACACATACACTGTATATATATGTATATACATATATATATATACATATACATATATACACAGTGTGTATGTGTGTGTGTATATATATATATATTTATTTATATATACATACAATGTTAGGGGCATTGGATCCATTGAATCTCAACAAATTGCTTAAGTGATACATTCACAATGAAAACACTGGCGAACATGCCAATATTCAAGGGGAAATTTTCATAAAGCCTTGGCCCGTGATGGTCATTGGCTGAAGGAGAGTTCATCTTCTCTAGGGACAAAGCCTGTAATGAGTTATCCAATATTAACTGGACAGCCCTAAATAATGCATGTACATATAAGCAATGCTAAATGAGCTTTGTAGTATGTGTGTGTGTCTATGTGCTTGTGTGTGTGTTTATGTGTGTGTGTGTGTGTGTGTGTGTGTGTGTGTTGCACGCGCACATGCGTGTAAAACAAAATCTATAAATGATCAGGCCATGTATTTAAGAGGAGGTTGGAGGACACAGGGCAGAAGCTACATAGGATAGGGGTAAAAGTGGTACACATGTATGAAATGCTGAAAATCTCAGAAAAGAAGAAAAGAGTTAAGCATAATGTGGTAGAGTGGGTGATGGGCAAGGTTAGTCAGCAAAAACAATGTTGCAGTTAGGTGAAATAAATGAATTTCCTCTTGTATTATATTATAGGGTAATACTAGTCAGCAATAATGTATTTTCTCTGACTGTAACATTGCTCCATAACCCCCCCAAACCACTACCATACTCTCAATATTTTTTAAACATTATTCTTATTATATTTGTTTTTATTAGGAAATTTCTTTTCTAATTTAGCAGTATTTGTTCGCAACACATAGGATCCAGCATGGCCTGTAAATCACTGTGAAGACTAACCTGGCTTTAAAACTCATAGAGATCTACCTGCCTCTGCTTCCTGAGTGTAGGAATTAAAGATGTGAAAGAACTTGAACCACTGGTTAAGTTTTAAGGATTTATTGTTCTGGCAATGACCTATAAAAACTTAAAGCTCGTTTAGTGGTAAAACAAATATTGAGTATATTGGTAGAGTTTTTTTGCATGTTGCTCTTTTGTACAACACAAGGAAGACAAGAAACTGTCCCCTCTGTAACTTCAGCCTTGTTGTATTTCCTCTGTTCCTTTTACAAACACTAAAAGACACTCTTTTCCTAATACTTTTGTTCAAATTCTGATAGAGGCTACAAGACTTTTATTTTAAATAGTTCAGTAGCCTGTCAATGAAAGGGACCACTGCAGTCAACTTGTCAAAGCAATTTTAGCATTGTTGTAGAAAACTTCAAATAACGGGCACCAAGACACAGGGTCCCATTCGATAGTCTCCTTCCTTAAGGTAAAATTGAGTGGGTGGAATGTCATGGGAATTGTGATGCCCGCTGACCTTATGTCCATACACAGAGCATTGGCTGGCCTGCTGAAGCTCAGGATAAACCCAACAACCAAGATGGAAGGGTGATTCCAGCCTCAGGCTTCATGGTTGAGAGGTCCAGCTCCTTCACTTACTACTTGATGAACCTTGGGACTAGGTAGCCTCTCATTTACTCAGTTTTTGCATTGGGATTTTTGAAGCCACAGTACATTTCAGAATTTATCACATAAAAATGTGTTTCATATTCCATATTTTCTGCAACTGAATATCCTATTTTAATTTTCTCTAAGTTGCTAATATTTCTTTTACCTTGATTTTCTACGAAATAGCTGCAAAATCCATTTGTCATATGACCGTGAAATAAGTCAGCTTTTAGTCCTACAATCTGGAAGGCTTATCCACTTGCAAACATCTTAACATAGGTATTATTGCCATTTTGGAGTATATGAGGGACTGGTATTATGCCTGATTACAGATGCTTACATCATCAAGAAGTCATGCCTTGGGACTGGAACAGCAGCCAGCTGCAACGACGACCACATGTGTATGCTTTGACCTGAACTTGAGTCTTCTGAAGAGTAAAATGTGCTCTCAGTCATGAAGCAACTTCCCCAGCCCATTCTGTAGACATTTCTGAATTAATTTGGATAAATTATTTATGAAATTGCCACAGTAACCCTGAATGACATCTAGACTTTTTTTCTAAATCCTGTTATCAGCTACATTTTTACTATCAATATTTTTAGGCTTTTTGAATAATTCTCTACTATTCTGGTTAATTATCAATAAAGAACAAATCATTAAAGTCCATGTCTCAAAATAATACTGTTCTATTGCTGTCAGTCTCATCTTTCTTGAAGTGCCTGTTACTTTGTGGCTCATTGGCTGTGGGAGGGTCTGAGATGGTTTTGTTCATCTTGCATGCTCCACGAGGGATACCTGACATTCTTAGAGCCTGCTGAGATTTCTTTTACCTTTTCTCTCACTTCATGATTTCTCACTTCATTACATGATCTTTCCATGTGACCTTTCAGTCTCAACCATTTTTACAGCCTCATCTTATTCACTAAAGAACTCATATGGCCAACACACAAAGCTGTGGCAATTTGCACCCTTCTCTTGTGAAAAACACACATGGTCTTCAGCTCATTTTCTCCATCAATCTTATTCAACATCTTTGTTAATCTTAATATGGAACATCTGGTTTCTGATCAAGTGTGGATGGGATGGGTGAGAAGCCTCATGCACCACTCATCTTCTCTTCATCTAGAGACTTACAAAGTCCAAAGGCAAGTTATCTGACTCTCACCCTCAAATTGAGATGATCAGCACAAAGAGTATAACCTTGGGGACATCTCATACTTAGGAAGTACCCGAAGATTTGTTGTTGCCTAATTCAGATCTAGTCAAAGCACCAGGCAAGCTTGCATTTTGGGGCTTTCAACTAACTATAAAGGCTCATTTCTACTTCTCTGTTGTTCATGGAATCCTTTTGTAGCTACTGGGCACAGCTTGATAATATCTCCACCTAGAGAATTTTTTCTTAAATAATGATGAATGGGTCCTACTTTTCTAGTCATTGTCAACTGTTATCTTCACTTGAACATCAACATTGTCCACCTTATCATCCTATCTTTGTTGAACTCACAGTCTGGGGACATAGTTTAATAGCTGAGAACTTGTCTAGCACAAAAAAAATGGCACAGATAGACACACAAACACAAATACACACACAGAGGGAGGTATTTTTCATATGTCCATCATAGAACTTAGTGTATTCTAATTCTATAATTATATAATTATCTTTTCTGCTGAATGTATTGACTTAAATACCACATGCCTCTATCCAATATAACAACACATTATTAGGGTCAAAATTATTATTATTATTCATTATTTAATTTCTCAATCTTGATACAAAACCTAGTACTTGGTCAAGTATATTTGTCAACAAATGCCTGCTAAACGAACAAAAATTAATCTCAAAATAATCACGCAAAGAGCTGTGTCCCTGCTGTACAGGGTGAGCTCTGAGAATGCACTTGCCAAAGGGCACACGACTTCAGCCAAGTGTAGCTCACAGCCTCACTGGGCTCGTTGTGTTCTTCCCACATCTTCACAAATGGCAAAGGAGGATGCGCCCTTCACAGGCTGGTGTTTCTGGGTTCTTCCTTCCTGCATCACTGCCCCATTTCATGTAACTTCAGGTCCTATTATATCACAGAGCGCAAGGAGAATGCCAATGACTTTCACCTTGCTTTATCCCTGCTTGTAACTTTTGTGAACACTGTGTATTATTTAATAAATAAGCAAACAGGAGCTGGCAGATGAAGCCAGCGCACGATGAGAAGAAAACTCAGTGCTCCTGTGCCCTGTGCCTGTTTCCCAATGGCTACTCTCTTGCCACATATCCTCCATGCAGGGAATTGAGGTCTTGCTCTACAAACCAGGCTGCTGTGACTTAAGGGTGAATGATTTTTACGCTCACATCTCTGATTTATAATTTTCTATTTGTTATAAGTCCATATTTACATTTGAATAATCTCAGAACCTATACAAGTTTCAATAAAGGAGATCAAATGGTGTTCAGCGAACTATGATTACCTTCATCTCCCTCCACTCCTTATCTTCTTTCCCCCTTTTCCTTCTTCGATATTTTTCTGTCATTATTTTCCTGAAGAAAAAAATAATAATGTGCTATCTCCCAATATCATGTATAGTATAATTTTATAATACATAATAAAGTCATATGATTAACAGTGACTGCAATATCAATGGTTCTTTCTTAACACCCATAAAAATGCTAACCATGATGTAAGATAAATAACATTTTATTCTACTCAATACAAACACAGGAAACAATTCTACTGCTAGTAGAATTGCTGCCCCAGGTAGGATGCTAGGCGATCCCATTCACAGAACCATTCATGCAACTACCTTTTGAAAGAAACGAAAATTTCCATGGGTGGTGGATAACCATGGCTGTAGTATCTATAGACATGGC
The DNA here is from genome assembly GCA_964023405.1 of Apodemus agrarius. Classification (NCBI taxonomy): domain Eukaryota; kingdom Metazoa; phylum Chordata; class Mammalia; order Rodentia; family Muridae; genus Apodemus; species Apodemus agrarius. The sequence continues at coordinate 84,964,901 of OZ030011.1, forward strand.
AGGACTGGAAAATCCAAGATGTTTACAGAAATATGAGAAACATGTTTCTTTGATGTGATTTGAAATGTTGTGATTAGCTGAAATGATTTATATGCACAGTAAGATGATATTTAGGGAAGATTCACCGAGTTAACTGGATCAGAGATTTTGTATGACACTGTAAAACTGCAAGTAAACTTTGTACATTTTCTCATCTACAAACACACACACAATTGCTGTATACATGCTTACGTATTACATAGATTTTTTGAGTAATTAATAAGGCTCTCTGTAATTAAGGCTTATTAGTTAATGGGAAAAGGTAGACATGTTATTAATGGAACTCTTATTTAAATTTTTAACTTTATATATATATATATATATATATATATATATATATTTGTATAATATTTTTATTATTTGGCAATTTCATAGCATGAACCCTGAGAACCCTCGATTTTCAGTCTTCTTGGGTCTTCTTCTACACCCTTGGTGCCCCTCAAACAAAAAGGAAAATAAAAGTGAAAAAAAAGTCCGATTTGTGTTGCCTATAAACTCACTAAAGCATGGTCAAATCCTGGTTGCTAACACCTTTAAGAAAAACAGTCCTTTACTGGCATCCCTACCAGAAGCCATCAATTCTATAGAGCTATAATTCAGCACCCTATCACAATTTTAAAGAGTTCTCTTAGATGACTTTCTGTCTAGACTGTTACTTTGGGGGGGGATATGTTGGAGTAAGGGTTGTAACAGAAGCCTTCGATGACCCTCTTTCTCAAGTGTGATTCATCAAGACCATGGCAAGAGTAGCTTCCCTGCCCTTTCCAGTGAGCAGAAGCATGAATCACTGACTTACATATGGTTTCTGGCAACAGCACTGCACCACAGAAATCCATATGGCACTCAGCATCAGCTTGTACCACTGACCTCAGCATGGCCTACTATGATAGCACAAACCAGACATCAACCTGACCCTCTGCAGCTGCACAAGCCATGAATACCATCACAGCACAGGCCAAGAACATAAACATGGCCTCATGGGGCAGTCCAGGTTACTCACATTGAATGGTTCTAAGGGGCAGCACAGCCCACAAACATCAACATAGTTTCAGGTTGCAGCATAGACCACAGATATCCAAATGGTCCTTGGTAGTAAAGCAGGCCATGGACACCAATGCAGACCCCCACAGCAGTAGAACTACATATATGGACATGGACCTGGATATCACCATGACTTCAGCTAGCTGCCCAGGCTGCTCACAGCAACATGACCTCAGGCAGAAGCACGGCCTACAGACAACAGGATGTTCTCAGGAGGTAGCCTGATCAAGGACACCTATATGGTCTTCAGGGATAAGTTCAGCCAGGTCCAGGGACATCAGCATGGCTCCTGGTTGTTGTAGAGCCACAGATATCCACTTGAACCTCTGGGGTAGATGACCATGGATACCAAATTAGCCTCCAGAGACATCAATGACCATAGAGGTCTTTGCAACTCGGGCAATTGTGTGTCAGCACAGCATGAATCAGAGTACAAGCTCCGTGCTGCTGCACACCACCCTTTTGGGCCAACTCAGCAACAACGCTGTAGTCTCTCCCTCTGCCTCTCCACCACTCAATCATTGCTCCCTTCCTCTACTTTCCCCACCTATTCATTGAACATTTCTGTTCCTCATAGTGTCATTGCAAACTGTAGTGTGTCACATCTATATATTTGCTCGGACAGCTTTGGTATGCAAATATTCATTGCAATTAGTTATCGGTCTGGTTCAAGATTTCTGGTTTCAGAAGCATCATGAATACTAACCCATCACTAAGACTCACCTCAGATACCATGTTGTTGTCCAGAGTCAGGGTGATGTTGCAGCTAGGCAGGGCTTCCAGGGGCAACTGTGCAAGTTCCTAGCTGTCACTTACTTCCCTGCCCTCAAAGTCAGCCTCCCCAGCCTCCCTGACCTCCCCAATCTTTGTGTTTGTAGCCTGTGGGAATTGTTGCTGCCTGCACTCTCCTTCTCCCAGCTGGGCAAACTGCAGGGGGACAAAGATACAGAGGCTCCACGCCTAAAACTGGCTGGTCTAGGGCCTGCACCATTCACCAATAAGCTGTTTCTGTAAAAGCTCAAAGTAGCTGCATACCTACCTGTTTGTTATAAGCAAGGACCTTTGTGCTTGCAGCCTCCATGCCTTTGAGGCTGCTTCTCAGCCTCAAAGGGTATAGATTAGTTATTCTCTATGGGAGACTATGTTCCACCATCTTGACATCCAATTTTGTAAGTCCATAATTTAAAAGCATCTTCCCATAAGGCTTGTACCCCTTTTTGTCTTGGTTGTTCTGAGGCTATCATAGGCCCTGCAGAAGATTTTTCATTTCTGTGTCAGCCATGGAACCTCCATGGGCTTGTTTGACTCTATGGAGCTTAGCATCAAGAACTAGGTGCCACCATCATCTTATTTTTCTCTTTAGCTATTTTATACATCTCTATGTTCACCCATTTCAACCAATTCAAAGATTTTTAAAACTTTACCAAGTGAGAGTAAAAGAAATACTTTCCGATTCATTAATTTATCTGGAAGATATTAACTGACATTAAAATAAGTAATATAGGAAAAGTAGACCTGCCGGGCGGTGGTGATACATGCCTTTAATTCCAGCACTTGGGAGGCAGAGGCAGGCAGATTTCTGAGTTTAAGGCCAGCCTGGTCTACACAGTGAGTTCCAGGACAGCCAGAGCTACACAGAGAAACCCTGTCTCGAAAAACAAAAACAAAACAAATCAAGGAAAAGTAGACCAGGCATACTAACTGAAATTTCACTGCACATATAACTATATGTGTATCTACCTTAACAAATGGCTGCATAAAATATGACTATTGTCTGGCACATAGAAAACATTGGCTAGCTTTTCTCCATCTCAGATAGTAAATTGTTACCTTAATAAGTTAGAACTAACTCTTTCTCCATGAAATTCAATATAGAGCATGGAGAAACATGCTATGTATATAGAACATCTATCTATATAAAACAACACCAGATATTTCTTTCCATGACAAGCACACAGCTTTGCATTGTCTTCATCACAAGGAACCTGAACACGCTAGTGGCTTCTGTTTCTCCCTTCTGCTGTGTACTGATCGTGTTTAGGGAGGGAGGCAGTAGAAAAATGCTATGGAGCATAGAAATGTACATGTTAACCTTAGCACACTCTAACACATTGCTGTATGGTGATAACTAATTGTATAATATTTATATACAATTTATCATTGTATAATAATTATATATGAAAATAATTTATGATGCTAATATATGATATATAATCACAAATTAGGTAATTTTAGCCATAGACTATTTAGTACCTAAAATTTACAAAACCTTCCTTAATTTTAACTTTACTCATGTTTTCAAGATCAGCAGTTTTACTTATTTTACATGATTATATTTTATAATATAATTATGGTAATATTAGATATGGATTTTGAAAAGAAAATTATTTCTTGTTTCTAGTAAATTTACTTCAGAGAAATGTGAAATGTGATAGCAAATGCAAGGAAGAGTGTCCTACACACTTCCACTCCTCCTCAGGGCTTTATTCAAAGACAATTTATCACCAGTTTAAAGCCTTCTTTAAATTTTCTTTCATTTTATTTTAAATTTTTTCTGTACTGTGCTCTAAGTCATTAGTTATAACTGAGGTCATCTCACTCTAACAAGAATTCCAATTATGACTTCCAGTATGCTAAGTAAATACTAATTACACACTAAGGGCTAAATTCTGCCTGTGAATTTAAACAAAGAATTTACAATGACTTCAATTAAATCTGAACATCTAACAGATTTATTTCTAAAATCTTTAATATTGAGGATAACACACACACACCAAAAAAAAAAAAAGATATAACTTTCCTGAGAAATACAAGATTCAGTTAAATGTGGTCTGAACTGGACATTAAGTGTCTCTAGAAAGTATTATACAGGTATTTTTATAGTTGAGCCTCAAGATTGGATATAAACGCACATAGGATCACATAGAAATCAAAACATCAATTGTCAAAGTTTTTGTTTCCATAATAATTTCACTTTTCTTCACATCTTGAGATTCCTTTGGAGAAAGAACTAAAGTCCCTAAGAAGAAAAGGAGGAAAATTTTTATCAAATGAAATTGTCCTTACGTTTTGACAATGTGAACGAGATTCCTGGAAATGCCTAAAAAATATCTATTAGCATGATATTAGCAACATATATCTTTTAACAATAGCAAATAAAAGATTTTATTCTTCATTATTTTATATTTCATACATTTTTCCCCTGATATTATCTCTCATGCCTCTTATTTTGTACAACTTTTCCTTCACTTTTCATTTGTCTGTGTATGGGACCCATTGTGTTCAGTTAGGTAAAGTTGATCACCTGAACAGAATTGAGGACATGTACTTTAGCAAATACAGTTTATCAATTGCTATATTAATGAGAAACATGACCCCCCTTCCATATCAATCATTAGCTGTCTATGGTTATCAAGGAATGGGTAGATTCCATGTGGGCCACATCCATGAGGAGACGGGCTGACTCTTGCAGCAACAGGTCCTGTGGGTTTATGGGTACAGCAGTCACGCCATGTCCAGAAGACAGAATTTCACAGCACTCCTATAACCTTTGCTACTCCATTCTTGATGACCCCTCTTGCAATGCTTCCTGGATGTTAGAGGAATCATATACATGACTCATTTAAGGCCAAACACTCCTCCATCCTTTATTTGGACCAGATATGAGTCCCTGCATACACTGGTACTCACTGCAATAATTATAAATTGATATCAGCTTATTAATAATATCCTCATGTAGTAAATTGATATAATTAATTTAAACACTTGTTTTAAAGTACATAAGTTTAATTTAGAATAAAGAGTGTCTTATTTCACAATAAAAATAATCAATTTAAAAAGAGAATGATAACAAAACTAAGTATATTTACACACAGCCACATATATACACACAAACCTGTACTCTAGTTCTGAGTATATTATTATACATGCCAAACAATAAGTAGAAATAGTCTAAATACCTAGCAACTGGCAAATTTATCAACATGCTACTATTGACACATACAGTTCATAAGAAACAATAAATCAGCCGGGCGTGGTGATGCACGCCTGTAATCCCAGCATTTGGGAGGCAGAGGCAGGCGGATTTCTGAGTTCGAGGCCAGCCTGGTCTACAGAGTGAGTTCCAGGACAGTCAGGGCTACATAGAGAAACCCTGTCTTGAAAAACCAAAAAAAAAAAAAAAAAAAAGAAGAAGAAGAAGAAGAAGAAGAAGAAGAAGAAGAAGAAGAAGAAGAAGAAGCAATAAATTATTATTCTAGGCAATAAATAGTAAGTGTAAAAAACAAGTCACAAAAGATTACATACCTTTTAACATTACATACCTTATAACATGATAGAAAGTTCAAAACTGAGAAATAGTTAGCAATACAAAATGAATTAGTGTCTGTCTAGGACTGTTTGGTTGGGAAAAAAGATAAAAGCTAATTGATGGCTTCTTTTTTAAGGTAACAAAAAATAAAGTGATAATTGAGTATATGAAAATAATAAGCTGTACGCTATATGTGGATGAATTGCAAATTTTGTAAAGTATATATATCAATAAAGTTAATATAGCATAAAATAAGATTAAAGAGAAAAAATTAAATAACAACAGCTAACGCCAAGTCTAATTTATTCAAGCGCCATGATAAAGTGGGTGAATAGTGTGTTAGATGTTGTATTATAGACCTTAGCTGTGGTTCTTGATACTGTTTTGCAAAAGCCTAATACTTTGATTTATTATTTTTATACTAAGCTCCCACTTTATAGTGCTCTATTTTCAGACTATAATCCATTGAAAAAATGATTTAAGATGTTGAATTACATAAATGGCCTAAAATGCTTTTCATACATAAATATTATTTGTCAACTCTGTTACATTTCTTGCAATAAATTATCAGAATCTGATAGTCTGATCAGTTGCACCACACCATGCTATTTAAAGTTGAGGCCCGGCAGGAATTTTTTAAAATTTAGTATAATTTTAAATGTTATAAAAATAGCTCTCTTACAGCTCCCCTGCTGTGTCTTAGCTTGTTGCCAAGGCTGCATGTAATATGTTATCACTGGAGTAACATCCCTCTATAAATATTGCATACTTGATTCTGATGTCACCCAAATAGCAACATGATAGGAAGTTAGATGGAAAGGAGACAAAGAGAAAGGAATTCGAGTTTAATTTTACACTTTTTAATTATATATTCATTACAACTTTCTCATTATGTCTTCTGACTTAACTGCATACTTTCCAAATGTAGAAAATCTCTTTGGGACCCAGGATAATTCTTTCTGTCAAGATGAAAATACAACATGAAAGATCAGTTAACTGGCTTGTTATTTGGGAAAAATAACAGTAACAAAGGCCTTTAGATTTCTGACCGAACTTCATAGAACCTATTAATCATGTATCAACTGATTACTGATGTCCCTTATCAATGAAGCATCTACAGATGTGTTTTATTCGCATGTTTTGAAGACTTAGAATGATTTCAAAATCAATGGGACAGAAATGGTTATGTATGCCTTTAATTCCAATTACCATCAGGAAGCAGAGACAGGTGAATCTCTGTGAGTTCAAGACCAGCCTTATTTATGTACATAATTAACTCCAGTACAGCCGAGACTGCCTAGATGGACTCTGCTTTGTAAAATGAACCGAAAAGGTAAATGGAGTTTACTTTTAAATCTTAATCATTTATGATTTATGAGAAAAATGTATTATACAACATTCACCATCAAACTATTTTTAAAGTGCTGCTTAAGATTCCAGTTTAAATAGCTCTTAAAGAGTTTGGGAATTGTTTTTAAGCTATTAAATTATTTTTGGAAAAGAAAGTTATTCCCCCAAGATGTTACAAAATACTCAAAAGATATAAGTTCAACATGTAAATAGCAATTATTTATTTATTTTTAAATAGCAGTTATTTATTTATTTTATGTGTGAGAGCCTGCATGCCACAGTGCACACGTGGAGGTCAGAGAGAAAAGCGTGGTGTCAGTTTCTCATATTCTACCGTGTGGGTTCTAACGATCCAAGTCACGGTCTTCACATCTAATTGTACACAACCTTACCCATCTTGCTGACCCCTCTTTACCATGAAATCTTAAACCACAGACACTCAAATTCTGTCTTTGTCTAATGTAACATGTCTGAGCATGCTATTCTCCTGGTCTCCCTTTCTAGAGCATGCCTGAAATTACACGGCTGTGATATCTGCTAACTTTACATGACAAGAAGAAAATGTTCCCACATAAGACTGACTTTTAATCCTGGAATAATCAATGTGTGTTAGCTTGATGAGGTTCGATGCATAGCCCAAAATTATTCAGCTCAAAATTCTGTGGAGATGTTTTCAACCCATAAATTATCTGCAAAGGAACTATAAAAAAGCTACATCTAGAAAAACATTTCTTTGATGGTATCACTATTCATTCATAATATTTGACTGAATCCTAAGAGGAGCCAGATGCTTGTTTCAAATTCCACCGCCGTCCTGTACTATACAGAGGAAAACTGCAGAAGAATAGCAACACCTCAAGAGCAGAAAATGAACTTTCGTTTTCTAGGGAAATTAAGAAGAGCAATGGAAGGGTTGTTACAAATAAATTAGAGATTTACAAATCCAAATGGTAGGCATAACAGTAACTCTACCTCTGAAACTCTACCTGTATTGTGCACCAGAGGAAAGAAGAAAATGGATGGTAACTTCTAACAGGAAGGGAGGGAGTCTTTGATTATAAATAAAAATCATCTCTAAAGGATTATCCCCAGCACACCAAGGCAGCAGAACCAGTTCTCTGAAATCCCCTGTGCCACCCTGCCACCTTCCACATCGCCTCATCCCCAGTCAAATGGCTCCCTGTATCTTCAAGAGCATTAAGTCCCATAACACAGAACTGGATTTTTTTGTTTATTTTTCCCCTTTCTTCTGGGTCCACACTATTGTAATCTCCATGCTATGTTCAGCTACATGAGAGTCTCTGAAACTCCTATGACCCTTAGTGACACATCTTCTGGATTTGCATCCCATGGGACTTAAGCTGGTATAGCACTTTGGGTTTTTTTTGCTGTGAAGGGACACCATGACCAAGGCAACTCTTTTACATGAAGTCTTTAATTTGGGGCTGGAAGAGTTTCAGAGTTTCAGCCCATTGTTACCATAGCAGGAAGCCTGGCAGTGTGCATGCAGACATAGTGTTTGAGGAGCCAGGAGTTCTACATCTTGATCTGAAGTCAGCATCAGATTGTGAACACAGGCAGCCAGAAGGAAGCTCTGGATCACACTGGCCAGACTTGAGCATATTTGAGAAGTCAGGGTCCTACCTCCGCCAAACCCACTTCCTTTAACAAGGCTAAACTTGCTCTAAAAAGGCACATCTCCTAATAGTGCCATTTCCCATGGACCAATCATATTCAAATGAGGATGTGTGGTATGGAATTCTGGCCATGTTTTATAACTGGGGGTTTCTAAAAGCCACTGTGTTGGCCAGCTTAGCCTGATTACAATAGCAACATTCACTCTTTATATTGAAAAGATGTGGAAAGTTTCAGGGAAATGTTAATAATATAGAAATTAGATTTAACTCACCTTAATTTCTTACTGAAGTATGATCGTTTAGAAAGATAATTTAAAGCAGGAAATACCCAGAATTATAATTTTGGAAGATAAGAATGCTTAACACTTCAAAATACAAAATGTGGAAATTTAAGATACATTTTCAAGTCACTCTTCTTGTTCCCATCATATATTCTCTACTACAGGGTCCATAAAACCAGAGAGAAAAATTCATATGTATTTAGTTTAAGTTGATAACCTCAGGGAGACCAACAGGAAAGAAAAGATAAACAAAGGAAATATATGTAAAGTGGGGCATTATGGAGCTGATCACAGCTTCCAAAGCCTAGCAGATGCTGCCTCCCACCGTTGTTTGAGGCAATCAGCTATGGAAACAGTGTGTTCTCCATTCTGTCCTCTGGAGCAAAGGTGGAAGAACTGTCTGAGTCCAGGCAGGGTTCACTGCAGCTGTTTCAAAGTCACTGCAGAGATGTTAGTCTTCCAAGCTTAGTATCAATGGTCAGCTATTTTCAGGTTCTTGACTAAAGTAACTAAATTTTTTTTTAAAAAGCATACAAGATTTGTATAAAAACAAAGATACTTTTCTAAAGTTAAACAATATACACAACAGAAAGAATTATACTGCCCAGGGTGATAGAGGGCACTGGGTTGTTTGGGGTTTTTTTGTTATTATTGTTTTGTTTTGTTTTGTTTTTATAAACAATTAAAAGAATCAGAGATCATCAGTGACCCCAGGGAAGCAGCATCTTCCAGACACAGCAGGACTGATGCACATAGAGTACCCAGGAACAGTGACAAACACCAAACATACACAAGACCTGCACAAGTTCAAAACAGAAAGAAATACCAATGCTGAGGAGGGTAAAGGAATGCAAAATCCCATCCTTAACCAAGAAGCTATTTGTAATGGATAGCTGCCTAGAAAGGCAAAATCACTGTATCCAACAGTGTGTTTCTAAGTACATCCACCACTCTCTACTGTAGGCCCAATCACCAGGATTAGTTAGCCAACCTAAAATTGATTTCATGTATTTTGGGAACTTTCTCTTTTGTTTTGTTTTGTTTTGTTTTGTTTTGTTTTGTTGTGTCTTACTGGGTTTCTGTGTTTGTTTTGATTTTATTTTCATTTAGGTTTTCATTATTTCTTCCTTCCTTCTTTCTTTCCTTCCTTCCTTCCTTCCTTCCTTCCTTCCTTCCTTCTTCCTTCCTTCCTTCCTTCCTTCCTTTCTTTCTTTCTTTCTTTCTTTCTTTCTTTCTTTCTTTTTCCTTGAGAGAGAGGTAGATTGGGAGGAAGGAGTGATTGAACTTTGATGGTGGATAGGGAGTATCTGGCAGAGCTGGTGGAAGAAAACCACACCAAAATATATTGTAGAAAAATAATTTTTAAACAAAAGGAGTATATTTGCTATGTAGTGAAGAACAGATGGAACTCTGTTATGGATTGTATAAGCATTTGCTGAATGTGTATGCCCCATTCCATGAGGTATTTGATTTTAGTTTTGTGGATATCTAATTAGGCGTAGGCATAAGATACTATAAAGGAGACATTCCCTAAACGTTTATGCAAGACACTGTTTGCTTTATTGTATTTGGACCTAATGCTAGTAAAGGCTAGATCTACCAATCTTTCTATGTTTTAGGATGTTTCAAAATACATTTGAACAGAAATGGAGATTTATCATGGTGTTATTAAAAGAGATTACCGATTTCCATTGTGTAAAGCAAAAGGTTCTTTTGAGATTTTGGGTACTCTGGATATTCTTGTGTGCTCAGTGATAATCTCTTTGCCTTCTCTGGAAAGATGGAAAAGATGTATATTCAAATTCTTTGACTATTTTCAAATTAGATTTGCATTTATGTCATTTGGAAGATTAAGGACTCCAAGGGATACTTTGGATATTAATCACTTATGAATAATATTTCCATTTATGAATCTTCTGTTATATATATAAATGTTTTAATTTTCATAAAATTAATTATTTTTGTAGTCTATGCATTAGTTATTATAGTCAGGAAATAATTTTCAAGCTGGATGTCTTGAATTTTTGCTTGTTCTGTGTTTTTGTGGGAGTCTTGTAGTTTTAGGGCCTAAATGTAGTTTATCAGCTCATTTTCAGTTAGTTATGTAATATTTTAAGTGAAGGTCCAACCTAACTTTTGCAGGCATACCTCCATTTTTTTCTAGCAACACCCCAGCCTTACACCAATGCCTGTTTCCTTTATCAAAAATTCTTGTTCATATTAGTGGGGACTCATGAGCTTTCTGGTTTGGACATTTATTTGGTTTTTGGTTTTTTTTCTAAATCTTTTAAGGAATTTCTGAAGTTAAAAATATGAATCTTTCAAGTTATTTTTCCAAAATGTTTCAACTATTATTTTTATGTTGTTATTTTCATTGAATTTGGGGCAGCATCTTCTGTATTAAACAAACAAAAAGTCATTACAGCTTCCATAGATATTACATTGGATAGAATTTTAAATAAACCTGACATACGCTTGAACATGGGTGATCTTTGAGAGTATTGAGTCAAATAAGGCAGTCACACCAAAGGCAAACATAACACAATTTTCCTCTGTGGTGTGCTTAGTTACAAGTATAGAAACACGGGGAAGAACACTAATAGCCCGGAGCCAATGGGAAGATGAGAACTTACAGTGGTTATGGATGTCTTCAAGAAGAAAAATGTTCTGGAGATGAAAGTATCTAAAACAGATAAGCTGTGTACTCATAACGGTTAAGCTGCTAACATTCATGTTCTATGAATCTTACCAAGACTTAAACATATGAAGGAGGAAGACTATAAAGGTTCCCGCTGTTTAGTCAGCCAATGCTTTTCTACAAGGGGAACGGGAAATTTCTGGAAATGATGGAACAGTTTTAGATCTTTATTCTTATGGTATTAACACAATTTAATGGGCTCATAAAATGGTATATTGACAAGAGTGCTATCTCCTGTATATGTCAATCAATGTGGATTTCATTTTTTAAAATAGAACAGTAGTCCTCACCACTCATGAAGGAAATTTCTCTGTGCAATAGTTGGAGATGAACACAGAAAACCAAAACCACTTAAAATGCAGTGTGTGCACGCATGTGTGTGTGTTCAAATTAAACAAAAAATTGATTTTGTTAAAAAAAAAAAGGTCATGAATTTGAGAGATAGCAAGGAGGGGAATGTTGGATGGTTTAGAGAAAAGAAAGCGAAAGCGAAAAATACTTATAATCTCAAAAAATTTAAATTTTAAGCAAATCTTCTAATTAACACAAATAATACACTCAGCCTATATGACCCCACAGTCTGGTGGCAGTTACTCTGCTTCATTACTCATTATAGTTCTTTAAACTTTCTACATACTGTATAACTTACATATGCATCATATTTATTTATCTTCTGTGTGCCCCATAAATGTAGCTGTCAATAATGAAAAGAGGTTTGTCTTCAATATAGTAAACACTCAATAAAATATGGATGAATCAATAACAATAGACAAGAAAATATGTAAGATTAGCATTATCTTCAATTAAAGGTCAAAAGAAAATCCTATCCACAATACTTTAAAACATATCGACTCCTTTGTTCTTATAACTTAAATAAAATAGGCACTGTATCATATACCTCTTAAGGCATACTTTAAAAAACGTTTGTTGAACCTTGTCCAGTCAGTCCTCTGGCAGCAAATGGGAGCAGGTACAGAGACAACAACAAGATTTTTTGTGGAGAAAGAGTCTTGTGACCATTCACTCTAAGATAGAAGAACCCTCTGTAAGAGGAGGGGATGAGTGTTGGAGTCAGAGGGAATGGAGGATGTCAGAAGAATATGACACGAATAAGTGGCAATCACAGGACCTGAAAGAACCTGCATCAGGTCCTCTGCATATATGTTATTGTTATTAGCTTGGTGACTCTGTGGCATTCCTAACTGGAGTAGGAATATCTCTGACTCTTCTGTTTGCCCTTGACACTCTTTTCCTCTGATCGCATTGCTTTTTCCAGTCTCAACATTTAGGCCCTTTGTATCTTGTTTTGTCATATATGGCTGTCACCTCTTTATGAGGCCTGACTTTTTATTAATAGGAAATAAAGAGGACTGGATCTTGGGGAAACAGAGTAAGAGGAGGGGAGGAAGGGGAAACTGTGCTGGTGTGTATATTGTATGAGAGAATATGTTTCCATTCAAAGAAAGACAAAATGCTAACTACAACTATTTACACAGGAATATTACATTCATTAATTTTTCCATTAATAATGGGAGACTTCAATTCCCTACCAATGGGTCATACAGAAAAAATAAAGTAATAACAGGCATTATGATTCAAATGGGCAGAACAGGTATCTATAGAACATTTTGTCCAAATACAAAAGAATATACCTTCACAGTACCACACTAAAATTTCTCCAAAATTTATCACACACTTGGTCACAAAGCAACTCTCAACAGATACAAGAAAATTGAAATAAACCCCTGTATAATATCAGACCTCCAGAGGTTTAAGCTTCGACAATAACAGAAAAACCTGAAAGCCTGCAAACTCATGGAAACTGAAGAGCTCTCTACTGAATGACCACTAGTTCAAGGAAAAATAAAGAAATTAAGAATTTCTAGAATTCAATGAAAATCAGGGCACAGGATACCCAAGCTTCAGGGACAAAGTGAAAGCAAGAGTAAGATGAAGATCCATAGTACCGAGTGCCTTTATAAAGAAATGAGAGAGTCCTGAAGATCCATAGTACCAAGTGCCTTTATAAAGAAATGAGAGAGTCCTGAAGATCCATAGTACCGAGTGCCTTTATAAAGAAATGAGAGCGTCCTCAATGCTAGCAACCTAATAGCAGACCTAAAAGCTCTAGAACAAACATCTAAACAACATGGACAATTTTCTTTAAAGTTACCACTTACCAAAGTTAAATCAAGATCAGATGAATACTTTAAGTAGATTTATAATCTCTAAGGCATTAGAAGCTGTCATTAAAAGTCTCCTAGCAAAATTAATTAATTAATTAATCAATTAATTAAAAGCCCAGGCTAGAGTGTTTCAGAACAGATTTCTACCAGACTATCAAACAAGAGCTAATAGCAGTACTCCTCAAATTATTCTGTAAAATAGAAACAGAAGAAACATTGGCAAATTTTTTTAATGAGGCCATAGTCACCCTGATATCCAAACCACACGCAGAGACTCAACAAAGAAAGGAAATTATAGACCAATTTCTCTCCTGAACATTGATGCAAAACTACTAAATAAAATACAAACCACATCCAAAAACACATAAAAAGATTATCCACAATCACATAGGCTAAATCCCTAAGATGCAGAGATGGTTCAAGATTCAAAAGTTTATCAATGTAATTCACCATATCAACAAACTGAAATTAAAAAAAGATCATCAGAAAGATAAGACAAAAGTCTTTCCATTGTTGGTGGAATTGCAAGCTGGTATAACCACTCTGGAAATCAGTCTTGAGGTTCCTCGGAAAATTGGACATAGTATTACCTGAGGATCCAGCTGCACCACTCCTGGGCATATACCCAAAAGATTCTCCAACATATAACAAAGACACACGTTCTACTACATTCATAGCAGCCTTATATATAATAGCCAGAAGCTGGAAAGAACCAAGATGTCCTTCAACAGAGGAATGGATATAAAAAAAAAAGGTGCTACATTTGCACAATGGAGTACAAATCAAAAACAATGAATTCATGAAATTCTTTTTTTTTAATTTTTATTTTCTATATTCTATGTTTACATTCCAAAGGCTTTCCCCTTTCCCAGTTCCCCCCCACCATACGTCCCATAATTCCTCTCCCCCCAACTATTCCCCAATCATTCCCCCCCCCACCATGATTTCTCTGTTCTGGGTCTACAAAACTGGATCCAATCTTTACAGGCCCAGGGTCCTCTCCTTTCTTCTTCTTGGGAATCATTTGACTTGCTAATTGTGCCTTGAGTATTTAGGGCTTCTGGGCACATTAATATCCACTTATCAGTGATTGCATTTCATATGTATTCTTTTGTGATAGGGTTAAATCTTAGGCAAATGGATGGAGCTAGTACATATCATCCTGAGTGAAGTAACTCAATCACAAAAGAACACACCACGGTATGCACTCACGGATAAGTGGATATTAGCCTAAATGCTCAGATTACCAAAATATAAATCACAGACCACATAAAGTTCAAGAAGAAGGAAGACCAATTTTTGGGTACTTTGGTCCTTTTTAGAAAGGGGAACAAAATACTCATGGGAGCAAATAAGGAAACAAAGTGTGGAGGAGAGACTGAAAGAAAGGCCACCCAAAGACTGTTTCCCTGGGGATCCATCCCATATACAGTCACTAAACTCTGACACTATTGTGGATGCCAGGAAATGCTACATTGAGGCCAGACCAGGCAGTGCTCTGCTGTATATGTGTCTGGAGCCTCATACCAGCTAGTGTATGGTTGGCCTGGTTGACGGCTCATTGTCTGAAAGATCGTGGGCATCCAGGTTAGTTGATACTGCTGTTCTTCCTATGGGGTCAGCCTCTTCCTCAGTTTCTTTCAGTATTTCCTTAATATAACCATAGGGTCCATGGCTTTTGTCCATAGTTGGGTGTAAGTATCTGCATCTGATTCTTTCAGCTGTTTGTTGGGTCTCTCAGAGGGCAGCCATGGTCTGGCCTCAGTGAGAGAAGTTGCACCTAACCCTCTAAAGACCTGAGACCCCAGGCAGTAGGGAGATCCAGTGGGGTGGGGTGGGGGTGGGGGCATCCTCTTAGAGAGGTATCAGCTATCAGCGGACAGACTGGGAGGGAGACAATGACTGGACTGTAAAAAATTAAAGAATAAGAAAAAAGAAAAACACTGGAAAAAATCCCTTTACACAAAAGCAAACTCATGTCTAGTACTGTAAAGTTAAACAAGCCTCCATAGTTGGGAAGCTTATAGGCCCAGAGGAGAATCTATTATGTAGAGGAATTTTAATCCAGCCAGATGGCTGCACTGGCAATGGATCACATCCAAAGACCTTCTAGGTTTGTGTGATCTGCCTGGAGTGCAGATACACCTTTAGTACAGACATTTATTCAGAAAAAAAAAAAGAAGAAGGTAATTTCTTCCATACAAACATGGCTAGTAGAAGAAAACAGTCATATTTGAAAATGACTTCTATAAAGAGCACATAAAGCTATGAATCAAGAAACAGGAGAGCGAGAGCGCGCGCGCGCACGCGCGCGCGCAAGAGAGAGAGAGAGAGAGAGAGAGAGAGAGAGAGAGAGATTTACAGAAAAAGGCTGCAGGTGAAGCCAAGAAAGAGAAGGAGCCAGAAGATTAGAAGAGATTGCCAGAGTAAGTTTGAGGACAAGCAGAGCCATTTCTTGAGAAGCTGGTTTTATTTTTATTTTTTTTATTTTCTATATTCTTTGTTTACATTCCAAATGTTTTCCCCTTTCCCAGTTCCCCCCTCCCTATAAGTTCTATAAGCCCTCTTCCCTTCACCCATTCCCCCAATCAAACCCCTCCCATTTCTCTGTCCTGGCAATCCCCTAAAATGCTGCATCAAGCCTTTCCAGGACCAGGGCTCTCTCCTTCCTTCTTCTTGGGAATCATTTGATATGTTAATTGTGTCCTGAGTATTCAGATCTTCTGGGCTAATATCCATTTCTCAGTGACTGCATTCCATGTATATTCTTTTTTGATTGGGTTACCTCACTTAGGATGATATTTTCCAGTTCCAACCATTTGCCTAAAAATTTCATGAATTCGTTGTTTTTAATTTCTGAGGAGTATTCCATTGTGTAAATATACCACATTTTCTGTATCCATTCCTCCATTTAGGGACATCTGGGTTCTTTCCAGTTTCTGGCTATTATAAATAAGGCTGCTATGAACATAGTGGAGCATGTGTCCTCATTGCATGCCTGGGAATGCTCTGGGTATATGTGGAGGAGTGTTCTTTCTCCACATCCTTACCAACACCTGCTGTCTCCTGAATTATTATTATTTTTTTGTTTTGTTTTTTCGAGACAGGGTTTCTCTGTGTAGTCCTGGCTGTCCTGGAACTCACTCTGTAGACCAGGCTGGCCTCGAACTCAGAAATCCGCCTGCCTCTGCCTCCCAAGTGCTGGGATTACAGGCGTGCGCCACCACGCCTGGCCTCTGAATTTTTAATCTTAGCCATTTGGACTGTTATGAGTGAAATCTCAGGGTTGTTTTGATTTGCATTTTCCTAATGATTAATGATGTTGAGCATTTCTTAAGGTGCTTCCCAGCCATTTGAAATTCTTCAGGTGAAAATTCTTTGTTTAGCTCTGTATCCCATTTTTAATAGGGTTATTTGGCTCTCTGGAGTCTACCTTTTTGAGTTCTTTGTATATATTGGATATTTGCCCTCTCTTGGATGTAGGGTTGGTGAAGATATTTTCCCAATTTGTTGGTTGCTGATTTGTCCTTTTGACAGTGTCCTTTGCCTTACATTAACTTTGTAATTTTATGAGGTCCCATTTGTCAATTCTTGATCTTAGAGCATAAGCTATTGGTGTTCTGTTCAGGAACTTTTTCCCTGTGCCCATGTGTTCAATCTTCTCCAGTTTCTTTTCTAATAGTTTCAGTGTGTCTGGTTTTATGTGGAGGTCCTTGATCCACTTGGACTAGAGCTTAGTACAAGGAGATAAGAATGGATCCATTTGCATTCTTCTGCATGCTGACCTCCAGTTGAACCAGCACCATTTGTTGAAAAGACTATCTTTTTTCCACTGGATGGGTTTAGCTCCTTTGTCCAAGATCAATTGACCATAGGTATGTGGATTCATTTCTGGGTCTTCAGTTCTATTCCATTGATCTACCTGCCTGCCACTGTACCAGTGCCATGCAGTTTTTAACACTATTGCTCTGTAGTACTGCTTGAGGTCAGGGATACTGATTCCCCCAGTAGTTCTTTTACTGTTGAGAATAGTTTTAGCTATCCTGGGATTTTTGTTATTCCAAATAAACTTGAGAAGCTCTTTCTAACTCTATAAAGAACTGAGCTTGGAGAGGAGTCTGGGCCAGAACAGCTGAGTTGAAACAGGTGGTATGTGCAAGACTCAGCGGGTTAATTTTAAAACCTTAAGACTATATCTCAGATATATAAATAATACCTTCATGTGTAAGTGGGCAGTAAAGCATGATACTAGGACAGTTTGACAATCACTTGTTGTTTGGAATAAGCAAAAATGTTAGGACAATTGAACTATTTCATTCTATAGAAAAGGTGTCAATTCTAAGCAGAACTGGTAAATAATCAAATTTGTTTTTGACAGGTTTTAAAATTTGGAAAGTTAAGAGCATTTATATTAATGATAACAATAGCTTCAGATACAGTTGCTATTTACTGACCATTGATTTTAGGTTCTTTTCATGGGTCATCACCAATTTCAAACTTGACTTTGGTAGTCTTCTTTCATATTTTAAATAAAATATGTATGGGTCAGACTCAATAAATTATTTAATAGGGAAGATTACAAGAAGATGGAGATGGGAGGAACACAGGGTGGAGATTAAAGTTATACATTTAGCTCAAAATATTCTTATTTCCATAATAAAGACCATGAATAAAATTTGGAAAAAAAAACAGAAACAAATATCATGGACCACAGTCATTTCTGATGAGTCCCCTTTTAAGGTTCTGCCCCTGCTGTGTGTTTACATGTAAATGCACAAGCACAGTAGAATTCTTACCTTTTGTCATGCTATTTTTAGGCAGTGCAGACAGGAACAGATTGCACCTAAAAATAGAGAATAGCTCTATTATGTTCTCTTTGGCTTTAAAAGCATCAATCAGTTTAGTCTTATAATTTGATTTATCTTAAAGTAATATATGTTAGCTAAAGAGAGTTTTTTTCCTATATAATTATGACATTATGATCAGTAACATTGGTTAATTATTTTGGCATTATCTTCTAGGAGTGAGTACTTAAATAGAAGCCTGTGCTAAAGAGCATCATTCTTGCTGAAGAGTGAGCTCAGTACATGTCTGTCACAGTGCATTAACCCTGCCAGGAACCCACTGAACATCAGATTGGTTGTGACTCATCTGATGGAGCAGTAGTGCTTCCTCTGTAGATAGATCAAAATGAAGGCAATGCCCACCAAACAGGGATTTCCATATATATATATACTATGTTTCCCCCCATAACCATGGGGATGAAAAAACTAGAGAGAATATTAAAATTGTTTTGAATTTGATTAGTAGTTTACAACAAAAAACCGCTCACAAGCATCTAATCCAATTCGAATATTTTAATACTTTTTCTGAAAGCATAACATCTGATTCCGTCTCATCCTCCAAATTTCCCAATTATTCATAAAAGTTCTTCAGATGCCACATAGAGATTGTTGACTATATGTACATCCAAAAGGTGTGAACACCCAGTCTGCTCTTTTGTACCCTGAGACAAAAAAATATTGCTACATACTTCCTCATCCCATGTATTCATGGCAAGACAGAAATCGGGGATAAAGAAATCTTCAAAATTTCATTTACTGTAATTGTGTAAATGTCAGACAACCAGGGAACAGAGTACATTGTGATGACACCCTCTTGTACCGATTTGTGATCTATTCTTTTGAAATATGAATGTTTTGTTTATATGTACAAATTCACGTGTATATGTATTATATGCACAAATGAGGAGCATGCAGGTTGGTTTCGCCTGGATACATGTGAAGGCCACAGATAGGTGTCAGGTGACCTGCTCTATCACTCTTCCTCTATTCCTGTGTCTGTGGTGTGTGAATGATGTACATATGTGCCAAAGCACGCTTGAGTGAGTGGTGAGTAGAGGACAACTTCTGAGAGTTATTCTGGCTTTCTGCTTTATTGAGGCAGGGACCTCTTGTTTCTGCAGATGATTGTGTACTCCAAGTAGCCTGGCCAATGAACTTATGGGTGTTTCTTTTGATTCTACTTCTCATGTTGTGAATGTAGTCTGAGATTTCAGATTTAGGATACCACCTTTTTGGGGATTGCTCATCCAATGCATTACATACCGAGAAATCTTCCTTGCCAAACATCTGCACCAACCCTTCTATCCCTAGGCCCATATCAGTGACTGTGTATGTGGCTGCTGGGGACATGAACTTGACTCTTCGTGTTTTGTCAACAAGTTCTCTTCCCTGCTGAGAAAACTGCTAAGCACCTAAAGAAAATATTTTCTGAATAATACTAGACATAAAGTTGTAAAAAATGTTTCTCAGCACATTTTCATAAGGTAAGTGCATGTTAAATTCAAAAGTCAAATTAAGAAATATGATGTTACTCTCACCCAGGAAGATTGCTTGCTTGTTCTCTTTCTGATCAACGCCACTAAAAGAGGAAACCTCCACTCTGACTTATTACTACATCGTACTTGGCTTAGGTCCTGGAAATATGACTAGGACTACAAAGGAAGAAAGACTAGACACACATGTAGATATGATGGGATCAGGTCAGGAATACATCTAATGGAGTCATGCCAACTATGAGAAAACCAGAACCTCAGCCATTTGTTAGGTATGTCAGAGAGGAGATGGGGCAGTATTAGTAAGATATTTCTGAAGGCAAGCCATCATGGCATGACCAATGACAGAGGAAGGAGTGTCTGCATGGGCTGGGGGCTGGGACACAGCAAAGAAGGGGAAAAGAGAAGCCAGGGGAGATGGCCTGTGTGTTGACAGGAGGCATGGCCATGTGAAGAGAAAGCTACAGGTAGGGTTTTATGGCAGAGGTAGGTGCATCTTTGAGAGTTAAGTCTGAGGAAACAGACAGAGTAGAAAAGGTCCAGAGACAGCTTATCTGGTCTTCTTGAAGTTTATATATTAAATTAGAAAATTCAAATACTATTGTACTGCTTCAAATATAGAATATTATGATGTTTTCTATTAATGTGTGCAACATATTAAGCAGCTTAAAGCAATGTTAACTTTTTTCAAATACTTATTTTTAATTTGTGGTGTGTGTGTGTGTGTGTGTGTGTGTGTGTGTGTGTGTTTCATGTAAATGAATGCTAACCATGTGTTGGTGTTGATGAAGACCAGAAGAGAGTGCCTGAGATCCTGGAGATGAAGTTAAAGACAGTTGTGATACAGCCAACTTGGGTTCTGGAAATCAAATGTAGGCCCACTAGAAAAGGAGTACATACTTTTAACTGCTGAACTCTCTTTCTGGCCCCAACATCCATTTCTTAGAATTCTATAGAAAGAGTTTTGCATTAAAGAGTTCTCTCTATGACTGCATTCTTTGATTGATGTCATGAGTAAGCAGGGATCTGGATGCTGGCTGGAAGCTACAGAGACATATCTACCTCCCATCTCACTTTTGTTGTTACTGACATTTTGTAGCTCACAATTGTGATTTTGAACACCATTTCCAAGGATAGGGTGAGGATTTTCTCAAATCCTAGGAGGCTCCTCTTGGTCATCAATGAATAATGAACCAAGTCTTTCTGTTGTCTTGAATATCTATACTACCACATCTATGAGATCTAGATTATGATTAAAGTGATATGGTTCAGAAGGATACTCTAATATCAACTGATTTTCAGTTCTAAGTACATATTCAAAATCTCACAGACATGTCTATTTAATATCAGATAGAATGGTTGGTAACAGTTTCTGCCAATGGCAGAAATGTTAAAAGCAATCTTAGAAATGTATTTAAAAGCTGTGCAAAACCCAATGTGTGCTGGCCTTATTTATAAAGGTGAAAGAATTATATAAAATCCAACATGCATGCATATTTTCCATAGAAATAAAATATACAGACTTGGTGACATATTTCTGTGATTCAAGCCCTGGGAAGGCTAAGGCAGGAGGACCATGAGTTGGAGATAACTCTGAGGTATATGAATAGAGCCAAAATTTATTTCAGAATTAACCAAGAATGATATAAATATTGTTAGCAGATAGTAAATACTATTTTACAAATAAGCACACACACACAAACATACACACACACAAACACACACACACATATATAGGTATATATAGACTAAACTTTTCTACTTTAAAATTATAAAACAGAAATTCCTCAAATAACAGCCATTACAAGACTTTAGACTATTTATTTTATAAAATTAGTAAGTAGGCATTAACAAAATGTCTTAATTGATAAATAAAAATGTTGAGTGTGAACACAAGTCTTCAAGTTAAAATTCCCCATCTGAACTAACATGAAGGTTCTTACTTAAAACACAAGCAAAACAAATATACAAAATTATATATATATACACAAAATTATCTTCTGCACATGCATTTAAAGTAAATCTGACACTTAAATTTCATGTTCAGACTTGAGTCATCTCCCCCAAGTTTTGGTCTTTTTTCTAATGCCCAATTTCTATTTATTACTTTTGCAACATGGGAACTATTAGTAAATAAAAATGCAAGTTTTGTAAACACATCTAGAAGTTTGCCCTTCTAGATAAAAGAAAATATCTGCAATGATATTTACTTCTTAAAAGGTTTTAACAAGATTCGCTTTCAAGCCACAGATCATATTGGCACCAGTACAGAAGGTCTATACTGAGGCACGCAAATACACTTAAAATTTTTTCATTTACTTTAAGCAGTTGAAATCCCATTTTAATACATGCTCAATTGAGAATTAAAAGTTCAAATATTGATTTGCATAGGAAATTAGCAATTAAGTACCCATAAAATTAACTTGCACCTGCCAATTGATGTACCAATTAAATTTTCAGATACCTTCAAAGAAACTTACTGCAAGGAAAGTTTCTTACATTATTTGATAAAGAACTGTTGTACAAATTTGAATGCTACAGAATCCTTTGGAATGACAAAGTTGGTCCATGAGAAAGAACTTTGTAGACATCAACTGCAGGAAACACAGTAGAACAAGGACTCGGGCACAATGTTCTGAAATTCTTTGCCAAGTAATATGGAGATTTATGAGCATCTTATGCCTGGTGGGTGAGAGCAAGAGTGAAATGAATGCAGACTTGGGAAGACTGGAGATCTCAACTGCCAACTTTGGCTCAAGGTCATCAACTACCTTGCCACTGTATCTGGTAGAAGTGTGTCTTGCAAAAAGATAGGCTAAAGTCTTAACCTTTGGCATCCATGAATGTGGATTTATTTGGTAATTGGATCATTGGCAATATAACCAAATATGAGCATGCTTATTCTGGTAAACTCTATCAGTGAGTGAGACCTTCATACATGCCAACACTTAAAAACAGGAAAGACAGTTCAAGAGGACATAGACAAACTTTTTCTATGTATTTTGAATGGGGACACAAATTTGAACCTATGTGGGTATGTTGGTGTACACAAGTGCACATAGGCACACTGGCATATGGAAGACAATGGTTACCAGCTGTGTGTTTCTTGATCACTATTCACCCTGTTTCCTGAGATAGGGTCCCTTGCTGTACCGGGAGCTTATCTCTACAGCTAGTCTGGGAGGCCAGGTTGCTTCTTGGATTCCCTGTCTCTACCTTCCATGCACTGAAGTTTAAAGGTGGTTGGCATGTCTGTCCAGCATTTATGTGAACTCCCGGTGCTCACAGACACCTTTGCTGCTGAGACATTTTCCCAGGCAGAGACAGCGTTCTTATGGTGAAAGAAGATTCCAAATCTGCTGGCTAGTGTTATGGTAACTTGACACAAGGTAGAGTTATCAAAAAGAAGGGAACATCAATTGAGAGAATGTCTCCATAACACCCAGCTATAATGAATTTTTAGAGAAGGGCCTAGTCTATTGAAGATGTAGGTACCCTTGAGCTGGTGGTCCTTCTGTAAGGAAGAAGGTGGGGCAACCCAGCTGGAGCAAGCCAGTAAGAAGCATTCTTCCACAGCCGCTGCATCAGTTCCTATCCACAGGATCAATCTTACCCTGTTTGAGTTCCTGTCCTGCCTTCCCTCAATGATGAGCAGTACTGTAGAAGTGTAAGCTGAAAAAACCCATCGCTCCCCCAACTTGCTTGTTGGTCATGGTGTTTTGTCACAGCAAGGGACACCAAGGAATAGTATAAGCTGTTAACAATGACCAAAGGCTAGGAAGAATGCTTGTCTTCCATCTTCAGGGAGGTTGTGGAGCTACTGACACCTCATTTTATCCTTCAGGCCTCCAGAACTGAGAACCGTCCATGTTGTTTGAAGACAAATGTCTGTAATGATTTGTCATGAGAGTCTTTAGAAAGAAGTACACCAAGACATCCTGTCTCTTCTAGGTGTCTCACACTTAGCTGTATAAAGTGGTTTGAAATACACTTTCAGCTTAATGTATCCCTGAGCCTATTTCCCTCACACATGCATTAACCCTCATATATCCACTGTGTTTCACTTATATGACCATGGGCCTTCGGCGAATGTGTTAGCAGTAGACAGAAGGCAGGATAGATGCAAGAGCTCAAATCATAGTGGATATACCTAATGGGTGAATTCTTTAACATATTTATTAAATTCTACCATGCTTTGAGATTTCATTTTAGGAGATTACTGATGCCCAATCTCTATTTTCTTTGAACAAACATTTCAAAAGTCTAAATTTCTGTCTTTTATATAAGCTTCTAGAGTTTGTACAACATGGTCCTGATATTAAAGCTACCAGAATAGCATTCTTTGTTTACATGCATTTAGTATAACAGATGATAACTTTAGTCTATGTTTTAGCAATGGAGACACTTATACCTTAGCATATTTGTGAAAGAGTATTTGAGGATGTTCATTAACAGTGTGTGTGTGTGTGTGTGTGTGTGTGTGCGCGTGCGTGCGTGCGTGCGTGCGTGCGTGTGTGTGTGTGTGTGTGTGTACATGTTGAGGCTAGATTTCAACCTCAGATGCTGTTCCTTAGAAGGCACATACTTCATTTTGTGCAACACAGTATTACACTAAACACGGAGCTCACTGATTAGGCTATGTAGGCTGGCTAAAAGTCCCAAGTGTCTATCTGTTTCTGCCTCTCCAAAGCTGGTGTTATCATATCTAGCCTTATTTTTCACTTGGTTTCTGGGGATTGCACCCTCATCCTCTTGCATGTACAGCAAGGATTTTGCTGATTTAGCTACCTCTTAATCTTACCTTCAACTCTCAAAGCTCTCCCTTTAACTTTTTAATCCAGGCTTGCCACCACTGACTTCTACATTTGTGAATTTTCACAGGATAATGGTGTGTGAGAACTACTGTGTCTCCCCTGGCCTCTCTTAACTAGAAATAGGTAGAGGTGTGCTATAAAACTCTTCTATTTAATTCTGGATTCAGAGACTTATAAGTCATATACATGGGATGATGTCATCACAAGCCCATGAGCGCCAGATTCTCCAGGTGCCAAAACAAATAAATCTCAGTTAAATCACATAGTCCTTTCAAAAAAGGAGGAATAATCTTGTCCTGTTAGGTCCTCTCATGTCAGTTTCATGAGAATCAAATACTGTAATAAGAATTATTATATAAGTAATTATACCCTTTGAAATGAGTGAAAAAAAATGAAAAAAAAGATAAAGTAGTAAAAGAAGTTGAATCAGATATAGTTAGTTAATAATCTAGTCCCAGCCTGACATCATTAATACCTACATAGTATTGTACTACTAGAGTAACTCCAACCTATTGAGAGGGTGCTCTTGTGAGTACCATCAGTTAACACAAGCTGCAGTTTGTTTTAGTACATCCATGCTAGACCACCAAAAACTCTGATTACACTATCTAATTTATAAAGTTACTTTTCCACCACACTACCTCAGAACATCCTATCATAATCAAGGCAATTACTCATTGTTCTCAGGGCATTAATTTCTCATGTTTGCTGTATGATCTAACTTTATATGTTATAATGAGTAATATAAGAGACAAACTGTTTGGGGGCCATTTCAACTGATTATGGGGTCCCCAATAGAGGAGTTAAAGACTGAAGGAGCCAAAGGGGTTTGCAACCTCATAGGAAGAACAGCAGTTTCAACAAACCAGAGCTCCCAGGGTCTGAACCACCAACCATGGAGTACACATGGAGGGACCCATGGCTCTAACCATATATGTAGCAGAAGATGGGCTTGTTAGGTATCAATGGGAGGAGAGGCCCTTGGTCCCATGAAGGCCTGAAGCCCCAGTGTGTCTGATCTATCTAGTGAAGCAATCTACGCCCCCAAGTATAGGATAGACTAGAATACCGGCAAAACCATCAAAATCCTTTCTTCTACTTAAATGTGACAAAACTCTAACTGGTCTTTATCCACCCTAGGTTTCTAAGTTCTTTCTCCATAATTTTCCATGACTTTGACAATTCTTCTACATGGCTGTCACTCTGTGTCTGTGTTATAATGGTAAAGGCCATTTACAGGTGGTGTGGTTCTCATACAACATGGGTCTGCCTCATCATTTTTTCTTACCAGGAAAATTATCAGTTTACCTTAATATATGCTGTATGAAAAATAATTAAATTATTCAGTTGGTATTATAATATTTGTTTTAAGATACATAGGATCATATGATATTGATAGATGCTTAAATCTTCATCTTTCTGGAATTTTTTTCTGTCATCCCCTCCTTCAAAGTAGGATTTAAAAACAAACATAACCATGTATTACCAAATGAAAAACATCTTTAAATTTTCCAGTTTCCACCTTGAACTGTACATGACATCTCATGTCATGCATTGGCTAAAGAGTTTATATGAGGTTACAGTATATGTTTTTAAGAAAGAAGATTCAACATAATCCATACTGTAATATAAAGAAAATGCATTGAGAAATGTACAGCTCTACATTCTTCAAGAGCTGATACATGCTCCACTCCTGAAATATTTTCATACTTTACCACATCATTGTTTAGAATAGAGATGTATAATTGAGTTTCTATTTTTATTTCTGTAGGATTTTTAGTACCATGTTATACACTAACTAAAACTGACATGTGGAAAAGTTTATATAGCACATCAGACTTCACAAAAAACTTTTCTATAGGAGAGTCTAAAGCTGATTCTAGCAACTGGATCTCAGATACATAATTTATACAAATGAAGGTAAGAACACTCATCAGTCACACACACACACACCCATTCATGCATTCAAATGCATGGATAATAATAACCTTTAAAAGAAGAAAATTGCTATGGAATTGATGCTGTTTGCTTAAGGTCTCTATAACCAAAAAACTAATGAAGGAAGTTTGCACATATCTAATCCTACTGAAAGATCTAAAATCCAAATGATAAGGGTAAAGTGCCTAAGACAAATGGTGGATCGCTGAAACAAAAGTCAGTTGTTCTGAAAAGTCTTTGAGCACTTATGAAAGGAATATATAGAATAAGGAGCTATCTTCTCTTCAATGTAACTATCTAAGAGGCACTAGTCCTCTCTAGGGCACTTTTTGAGCATGTAAGTTATGAAGAAAGTCCGTACTTTCTAGGTAGATAAATCAGCTTTCTCTATTAACCTCACCCCTGGTTCTTATTTAACAAAGAAATACTGCATACTTTCTCTTTGAGAGCCATTGCTATTTCAGTTTGCTTCTTAAGTATAATTACTAGGATACTTCACATACACCAAGGCCAAATTTGCTACCTTTCTAACAAAAAGGCCATTAATTCAGAATGTAAAGTAGATTTGAACACTAGTTCCATCATTAATGGACAATTACATCTGGCTCTTTAGAATAAAGCAAATATCATTATAGCATTAGGAAGTTTCACTCAAATGATTGTGACAGCCTGTTACATGAACTTACTGTAATGATTAGATGGAAAAATACATGTAGAGTCTCACATCTAATGAATGTAGATTCCCCATTATTGTTGCAATTCTAGAGAAAGCTTGGTTAATCACTTTGAACTCGGAGCAGAAATGTAGTTCCTGTAGAAGTGTTCTCCAGAGATGGAGATGAGAAGGAAAAGGCCAAGTTCTTCCCTTGTGTGCCTGAGAGGCACTTAGGGAGTTTGCACCTAGGGCCCAATAATCACTTGTGACTCTTGCTTTACTCTGACATGAATTTGGAAGCTCCCACTCTTGGTTTTAAAGTGGGTGTGAAGTACAGAGATGAATGGTTCTTTTCATACTGAATGGCTTTAAAGATATCTTTGCACAGGATAAACTTATCAGGAGTGTCAAGTGATAAATGAGGGTTATAAAAATTTAGGAATCTTTTACTTATCCTAATTGATGGCTCTCACAAGAGGATTCATAACTTTTTCTGTTAGTTGCTCTTCGCCTTCTTCAATGCCTGAAGTCTTAAAACAGCAGAGAGTAGAGGGATTTTTGTAAAGTTAATTAATGTTAATTGTGTCATGAATTACGTTAAGGAGTCTGTTGAGTGATGGACCCAGGGAAGAGGGTCGATACCATTTACTGTTCAATGGGGGATAATGCTAGTCTTTGGCACCATTTTACAGTCATTAGGGCTGAGCTAAACCTTGTCAGGAGCAGCATTAAAGATCAGTTACTTGCAGCAATTAAAACAATTGGAAATGACCCGGTACTACATTATGCATGATGCAACACTGCACGCGCAGTAGGAACAAACTTTTCTTCCATTAGAGATTTCCAATTTCAAACCAAGCCATGCAATTTATTTTTCTTACTTATTTTACTATGGCCATCTGTAGACTTTTAACAGGATATTATTAATATTTATCCTATTATCTCATACAATATTTCATCCATAAAGCACTTTGCAATCTAAACTAATTAATCTTAATACCCTGCCTAAAAGGTTGCTATATCCTTTTAAAGTCAGAAACACTAAGTTGGGAGGTTGAAAATTTCCCATGAATAAAATGACTTGATAAGCCTCAGAGTCTACTATTGTGATATTTTTGTTTGTTTATGTTTATTGTTTTCTTTATTTTTTTTTTTGCTCATGGAGCTAACACTAATCATTCTTTTATCCCCATAGTATACTAGACATTCTACTCCTCCAAAAAATATTAAATTAAATTGAATTTCACACAATATATTGTTGCAATTAGGGGAAATATCTCTTAGGAAATTTACCAGTAGTGAATAAAGAAACTAGAACCATAGAGATGTTTTTAATGTTAAGATCATTGCTTACTTCAAGAAATTAGTGAATTAATTTCACTTTAATGTACATAAAATGAATGCATTTTTCAACATAAATGAGTACACCAGAATAGACAAATTATTTGTGAAATAACAAGCATCAGTCCCTTGGTTATAAATTCAATCTATACCAACAGTCTATTAGATTTAATACTTTCTCCAATTACCAATAAGGCAACCAAAAGTCAGAGTTTCACATACCTAATGAGAGAGGAAGAATGTCTTAGATGTTGACTTTAATGTTACTTCTGATATTTTCAGGTTAGCTTTTTTCCTAGGACCCAGGAGTATTTCAACATATATGAGCAAATAGATCATAAAAAAATATACCTGGAGACAAAATTCATATGATCAAAAGTCATGTCCTTAGATGCAGAAAATGCCTATGATAATCCATGATAAAAGTGCAAGAGAGGACAGGTTGAAGGGAACATACGACAACATAATAAAGGCTGTATATGACAAACCCATAGCCACTGTCATGACAAGTGGAGAAAAAGCTGAAGCACTGACATAGGCTTCAAGACGCCAAGGCAAGGCTGCCAGCTGTCCATACAGTGCTCTTTCTTCAACATCCTTCTCCAAATGTCAGCTGAAGCTATAAGACAAGATCAGAAAATGAAGGAAATATAAATTGGAAATCAGTGACCTTGTTTGCAAATATTATGTTTTTTATAAAAGAGACTAAATATTTTACCAGAAAACCCCTAAAACTGATGTCTACTTTCAGCAAAGATGCAGGATATAAAATTAGCATTCAAAAATATCAGTAACCTATCTCCAAACAAACAAACACAATGAGAAATAGATCCACTCTCAATAGCCTCAAAATAACAAAATAAGTCAGTAAAACTACCAAGGAGGTAAAAGACCTCTGTGTGAACACTTTAAAACTTTGTAAAATTGAGAAAATACTCACACTTGGACTGGAAGAAGTAATATTGTAAAAATAAGCATTCTACCAAAAAAAATTTACAGATTTGCTGCAATCTCAATCAAAATCTCCATGTCATTCTTCACAGAAATTTCTTCTACAAAATCCCTGTAGAAATGACTGTGAGTCTCTCCATTGTTTTTTTTTTCCCATCTGCTGCAGAAGGAAGTTTCTCTGAGCACGGCAGAATGTTCTTAGGATACATTTTGTGGTTTTTTTCCTCTACCAGAACTATACTATTTGGTTTACTGATAGGTCCCTGGTCTATCTAGTTTCAGATTCTTAGCCACTGGAAAACTGGAAAAGGGTTAGGTATGGGTTTTACTGCACAGATTGAGCCTTAAATCTAATAAGGTTTTCTTTGATTACTCTGGGGAGTTCTGTGCCACTATTAAACTAACACACCTTGCAGGTGTCACCACCTAACAAAAGTCTGAAGCTGCTTTGGTGTTTACCTCTGTCCTTCGGAATCATGCGGAGTACCAAAAGACTCCCAACAACTAGGTGCTTGCATGTAGAAGAATAAAGCTTGAACATGATCTGTCACCCTGAACAAAAGTCAGCTCCAAATAGATAGGAGACCTTAGTGAAAAACTTAAACTCTGCTTGCTTTAAGGTTATATAATAATAATAATAATAATAATAATAATAATAGTAGTAGTAGTAGTAGTAGCAGCAATGGTCAGTGGTACACACCTATATTTGAAGCCCTTTGGAAAGCATGAGGATTGCAATGCCAGCATAAGTTAATCCTTGACTCTAAAGTGAGTCCAAAGCAACTCTGAATACAAATGAAACTTGGTCTCAAGGTGAGTAAAAGTGAAAGGTAGTAATTGTAAAGGAACTCAGAACGATTTTTATAGGACTTACTCTTTAGATTCTTGTAAACAATATTTGCTGAGCCTGAATTATGAAGCCTGGTGTGGCATTTCACTGTAGATCCTGGTGAGGCAAAAGCTAGATGCTGCTTTCTAACAGGCACTGCTGATTATACAAATGACACGTTTCATACCTGGATGAACAAAACAGATGGTAACACCTTTCAAAACTCAAGCCAACTGCAGGGGAAAAAAACATACAAAGGAAGAAATTGGCTTTTCCTCCAAATCTTTTCAAGTTATTCTCATATTACTTGTTTCTTTTTCTTTATTGAAATTTCACTTATAATTTGTATTAAAATGATAGGGTTGTATTATTTATAGAATGGATTATATGTAATAGCCTACAATGTATGAAATATTACACTAAATATTAAATCTTATATTTAAATATTAAAGTTCTTTTAAAGCACTACTGCTCTGAAGAGAAAGCAAATAATTTTTATATATACATATCACAGAGAATCATCAAAATCATCGAAAATGAACTCAGAGAACTTAGGCTGAGTCTGGAATCTTCTATTTATTCCTACAATGATACCTTGTAAGGGCACAGACAGCTCTATATTAGATTATTTGTCGATGTTATTTTATGAAGAAATTTAATAAAATTTACTCTGCAATCCATTGAGCACTTCCTAACTTAATTCTCATATTCTACATTTCCTGAGATTTACAATTAAAATTGTGATGAGCCAGACATACAAAGTATCCTTTTTGTGACAAAGACGACCCATTAGCATTTTACAAAAATTACCTTGGCTTTTACTTCTAAAATATTCTATTAAAAATTGATAGCACTCATCTATAAGAACCAGTATATAATATATTTTCAGATAATATTTTCAACCCAATTTGTTTCTGAAGCCCACCACAAAAAATAAGATAGTTGAATTTGCTATTTATGCCCATGCCAGATCCTGTTAATAAAAAATAATGGCCCTGACATTTGCTGTTTTCCAAGCGTGATCAAATAAGAAATGGTCTCCAGACCAGAGTCAACATTCATTCTGATTAAAGAATATCTAATCTTCCCTATTGTCACTAGTCACCAATATTACTTCCTGTATCTTTAAGACTACATCATTGTACTAACTTGTATTTTATGTCATCATTTTCAAAACCAGTTTAATTTCTGAAAAGGCCACTGCAAATACAAGAGGCCATGATATCAAAAGCTATTGCTATTTTGTGCAGCAATTATGTATTTTACTGATAGAACCAAAAGAACAGAACCAAATAGTAAAAGATTAGTTATTATTTATTTTGAAGACTATTTTGCCTTTATAGACCAATGACAAGTTACCAACAAGTTTTTATTAAACAGCGGCACAAAACTATTCTTGCTCTCATTTTTTCTTTTTCTTTTTTGTTCATTATAAAGTCTTTTGAGAATACAATGGTAACAAATAGTAAGGAACAGTTGGTTTCATTTTGTGAATGGTTACCTATGTGCAATAAATGGAAAGACCAAATTTATGAATCAGTCTTTACTCCTTTTACCAAACTTTCAATATTTAGGAAATATTCCTACGTTTGTTTCTAATTCCTAATAGGAACCTATTCCTAATAAGTTCCATACTATATTTTGAACAAAAGGGAGGTCCCAATGAGGAACCTAATTTCTAATTAGGAGGAACCAAAAGGTCCCAATTAGGAATCTAATTCCTAATTAGGAACCTATCCCTAATAGGTTCCCTACTATTTTTTTGAACCAAGGAGAGCTAAGAGAAATGCGCTATTATAAATGGAGAAACTTGAAAAAAAGGAAAATATTGCCTAGCATATCAACAAGAAACTATTTTAGAGGGATCTTGACTAGTTCTAGACTTATTTGGAGACAATTTTAAGGCATAACAATATCTGTCTGACATATAAAATGTCCTACTTCTAGGTTGGATTCCATGTCTTCAAAAATTAACTTCTTTGAAAGCTTACATCCTACAACTTAATTAGATTTAATGCTTTCCAAAACAGATTTGAAGGAATATAATACTAGAAAGGAACTCATGCCTATTGGAACTTAAATAAATGAGTTACGTTGCCGAGAAACATTTAACCAGGATTACCCCGTAGTCAACTCTGTAAGTGAAATACCAGTCCACAGAAGTGTAGACTTATAGTCTGAAGTTAGAAATAAATTGGAAAAAAAAAAGAATCTTAAGTACGGTTAAACTCTCCTGATCAAAAGAAGAGAGCTAGGGGCTTTAGATAACAGAAGGCAAATGCTTCTAACTTCCATAGCATATGAACAAGTATAAAGAAGAAGGAAATGAAAAAGTATAAGTTTCTTAAAAAGTGAGGCAGCACAAGATGTAAAAGATAATTTCATGGGAACCAGAGACATCAAAACCAACTGATGTTCCACCATGCCATAGGTCTCACAGAACAATGTACATATCCCAGTCTCTGTGCATTTCTTTACATTCAAGATGGTAATTTTGAGCAAATAATTCTTTTGGGGGTGGGTTCTATATTGTTTATTTACATTTCAAATGCTTTCCCCTTTCCCAGTCCCCTCCTCACCATATGTCCCATAAGTCCTCTTCCCTCAGCCCAATCCCCAATCATCCAAACCCCCCATTTCTTTGTTCTAGTACTCCCCTACCATACTGGATCAAGTCTTTTTAGGACCAGGGCCCTCTCCTTCCTTCTTCTTGGGAATCATATGATTTGCTAATTGTGACTTGCGTATTCATAGTTTCTGGGCTGATTAATATCCACTTATCAGTGATTGTGTTTCATGTGTATTCTTTTGTGATTGGGTTACCTCACTTAGGATGATATTTTTCAGTTCCAACCATTTGCCTACAAATTTCATGAATTCATTGTTTTTAATTGCTGAGTAGTATTCCATTGTATAAATATATCACATTTTCTGTATCCATTCCTCCATTGAGGGACATCTGGGTTCTTTCTACTTTCTAGCTATTATAAATAAGGCTGCTATGAACATAGTGGAGCATGTGTCTTTGTTGCATGCAGGGGAATCCTCTGGGTATATGCCCAGGAGTGGTGTGACAGGGTCCTCTGGAAGTGTCATGCCCAATTTTCTGAGGAACCGCCAGACTGATTTCCAGAGTGGTTGTACCTTCTTGCAATCCCACCAACAGTGGAGGAGTGTTCCTCTTTCTCCACATCCTCACCAGCATCTGCTGTCGCTTGAGTTTTTAATCTTAGTCATTCTGACTGGTGTGAGCTGAAATCTCAGAGCTGTTTTGATTTGCATTTCCCTGATGACTAGTGATGTTGAACATCTCTTAAGGTGCTTCTCAGCCATCCAAATTTCTTCAGGTGAAAATTCTTTGTCATTCTACAAATACAAATGAGTTTGGACTTTAATGTTGACTAAATCATTTTCCTTCCTACCAAAGCCCCTCACTTGCTGAGTGTTTCCTATGTGAGCCAGTTCCTCTTGCCTGCTCTACCTTTCTGGTTCTAAGTAGATGAGAAGTTGAGAAGAGTCTGATATGCCCCAGGCTAGCAATACTCCTGCCTGGGAATAAATTTTTGGGGTGAGGTATGCGGAACTTACAAAGGAGTCTCCATCCTTGGCCTTTATCTTCTCTGACTCCCATAACAAAATAATGCAGGTTGGAGTGCTCATGGCTTAAATACAGAATTTTACCTTCTCACAGAGTGGACACCGAGTCCAAGATCAAAGAGCCTTCAAAGTTGGTTTCAGGTGATGTTGCTATTCCTGACTTGTCTGGTTACTGTCTGTTTTACCTGCATATGGCTCTTCCTCTATCTGCACACTGGGTGGAAAATATCCATGTGTCTCTTTCCATCTTGTGGGGGCATCAGACCTCATTTGATCTTACCAATTCATTCTTTTGGAACTATGTAATTCTAAATATAGTCACATTGGGAATTTGGACTTCATTATAAGAACTTGAAGGTGTATAACTTAGTCAATAATAAGAATCAAGATTTCCATGGGTATATAGTAACTAATGACTGGCAAAAGTTTCTTCCATGTAACATTTAGGGCAACAATTAGATACTGAAGTTCTCTTACTAAGAATAGTTTTCTGCACAAGAAGCAATTCAAAACAAGGTACCAATTTTCTTCCACTGACATGTCTAGCATTTTCTCAGTATTTTCTTTCTTTCAATTTCCAACCTGCCCTTGACATTGTTATTAAAAGACTTTTCTTAACTTTAATGAGGGACGTTTTACTGTTTGGTGAATAAGATCTAGTATGTTACATTTCACACAGCTCTCAATGGCCTGACTCATTACCGGGTGCAATCTCATCATTTGCTCCAGGTTTCCTCCACAAACACTAACTCACCATGATGTGAACTTTCTAGAACTTTCTAATTTTTTCTTCCATCCTTTATTTTCAAGAAGGAATGTTTTCACTAGCACTGCTTTATTGCCTTGAAATGTCTTATCCATTGAATCTCACCTTTTAAGGCACCATAGAGTCTGCTCAGTGAAAAGAAACCATTCACAGAAGCTTTTTGAAAACTCAGTTTGTTCAGGTGGCAAGTATTTTATCCATATTTTCTTTCTTTCTTTCTTTTTTTGGTTTTTCGGATTTGGTTTATTTCAAGACAGGGTTTCTCTTTATATCCCTGGCTGTCCTGGAACTCACTCTGTAGACCAGGCTAGCCTTGAACTCAGAAATCTGCCTGCCTCTGCCTCCCAGCATGCTGGGATTAGAGACATGTGCCACCACCGCCCGGCTTATTCAAATTTTCAACAAGCAAAGCTAAATAATAGTAGTGATACTTACTAAATGTTTGCTCTAAGAATGAACAAGGGCATGGTGAGGAAATGGGGCAGTTCTTAGAAATGTTTGATAAATTAAGTGTAAAATAGAAATAAACTGAAGATATGGGTATAAAT
Organism: Apodemus agrarius; assembly: GCA_964023405.1. Lineage (NCBI taxonomy): Eukaryota > Metazoa > Chordata > Mammalia > Rodentia > Muridae > Apodemus > Apodemus agrarius. The sequence continues at coordinate 85,000,218 of OZ030011.1, forward strand.
TATACTTCTCAATGAGAAAGAATCTATCATTCTAAAAGAACCCAGGAAGACTTCTCCAGTACTCTCTCCCTCCATCTTTCTCATAATTGATCCTTCCTATTCTGATACCTCCCTACACACACACACACACACACACACACACACACACACCTTCTCCCATGATGTATATTCCATTTCACCTTCACAGGGAAAGCTCAGTATCTATGGATTGTAGCATGGTTATCCTTTATGGAGAATCAACTTAAATCCTTTACTTTATACAGTTATAAGTGACAACATACCATGTTTGTCTTTCTGGGTCTGGGTTGTCTCACTCAGGATGATTTTTATTCTAGTTCCAACCAACCTGGGCTCATAGAGGATCACAGATAATGAACTAACAACCAGGGAGCCTGTACAGGAATGACCTAGGCCTTCTACATATAATTTACAGTTGTGTAACTTTGTCTCATTGTAGACTTCCTAACAGTGGGAACAGGGCCTCTCTTTGATTCATGTGCCTGCCTTAGGGACACTTTCCTTCTACTGTGCTGTCTTTTCCTGCCTCGATATGAGGGTAAGTGCCTAGTATTAGTGCAACTTAATATGCCACAGTTGAATTGATATTCATGGAAGGCCTGTCCATTCGTGAAGATAAAAGGAGGACTGGATGGGTGGGAGAATACAGGGGAAGTCACTGGGGACTGGAGGAGAGGAGGGAGAAGAAACTATGGAAATATGAAGGAGAGAGAGAGAGAGAGAGAGAGAGAGAGAGAGAGAGAGAGAGGGAGGGAGGGAGGGAAGGAAGGAAGGAAGGAAGGAAGGAAGGAAGGAAGGAAGGAAGAAAAAAAGTATTTTTATTAAAGTGAAAAGTCAGGAATGTGTGTCTGATTACAAATTTGTTTAAAATAGTCTTTTGGATGCCTTGGACAACCAGACTCCAATTTTATAAGCAATAACAAGCATATTTTCATATATTACTTTCTTTTCTTATCACGAAGAATAGCAAGCACAATTAACACAAGTTTATAATCTCTACACCTTCTTTAGAAAAGTATTATACAAAAAAAGGGAGGGGGGAAGGAACACTTCAAAGTTCAGACTGAGTATCTTCCCATAAGAAATTATATAGCAGCACAATTAAAATGAAATACTAATTGTAACACGACAAGATGGTGGCTGAGGAATATAATTCAAATGTAATAGATTTTCTAATGCCTTCCTTTAAACCAAAGGGGATTACCCTTTCAGCCAATAAAGTAAATTTTCCAATCTTCAAATGGATACTTTATCCTCATTCAGGATGATATTGCAGCGGCCTCGTGAATTTCTCAGACAGCTTTGTGAATCAGCAGAGTATTTCAGAGGACACTGGCGGCTAAAAGCCAAGTCGTGATTTTTTTTTTTTAAACAGTCTTTAAACTAGTTGATGAAACATTTCATTTTGGGTCAAGGATGCACTTGCTCCAGCCACCTTGCAGAGCAGAGGGGCTAAGGCAGTTGAGAAGAAAGAGAATAATTGTCCTGCATCAGCCAAAACTCAGATTACACACTTGTACAGGTCAATGTGCTTGATTTCTTTTCTTTTAGTACTTATGCCTGTAATTCTTATTTCCAAAGATCTTAAGCACTAATATTCTATGAAATATCACCCTTTCTCTCTAATGTACCTTTGAAAAGTCATTGAGTAATTTGCTAATGTTAAACTTTGACATCTAAAGAAACTAGTTTTTCTTTTATTTAAATATTAAAATAATAATGAAGGAAAAATATATTTTCTCAAAACAAGCACACAGATAATGCTCTGAGTGCCTCCCTGAGCCATGTCTGTGCTCAGTGTTAAAACTTTTGGATCATAAGAAAGCATCCTCATTGCTACTCTATGTAATGATGACTCTATTGACATTATATGTCATCCAAAGGCCAGTTATTGGTACCCAAGACAGGGATGCGTCTCTTTATTTGTTCTGTTTGTTTAAGAGCATTCATGAAACATTTTAGAGGGTAAACTGAGGTTTACATCTGGCTCAACATCATATATAGATTAAAATGGATTTATCTTTAAGTGAGTCTCACATCTACTTATCACCCATTTTCAATTGCAATAATTATGCCACAATGTTGGAGTTCCTGATTTATCAAAGAGCCACATATACAGTGCATATGAATGTTTACTGTTAGAGTGGTGTTGACTATAGTACAGATTATTTACAAAATGATGTATGTGTATATGTATATTATATGTGTATGTATATGTATGCATATGTATAGCATTGTGTGTATATGTGTATGTGTATGTATATGTGTATTAGTATAGTGTGTGTTTATGTGTATATATATGTATATAGTATATATGTATGTGTATAGTATGTGTATAGTATATGTATATGTATGTGTATACATATTCATAGTATATGTATATGTATGTGTATGTTTATGTGTATGTGTGTGTGTGTGTGTGTATGTGTGTGTAGATATAAATGTATATAAGCTTGCATGGGGTATTCTACATGGATAAGTTAATTTCTAAACATCACATGGTCTTGAAAATCTAGAATCATTGTGGGAGAGTACAAGAACAGTAAAGTGGGAGGGGGTGGATGCGGGAGCAGGGGGAGGGAAAAGGACACGTGGGACCTTTGGGGGTGGGGAACCAGAAAAAGGGAAATGAATTGTAAATATAGAATATATACAATAAAAAAAAGAAAATCTAGAGTCATCAAATTATCATTCTATTAATTTTGTCAGCTACATACCACCAGTTTTTAGAATAATTTTCAACCAAGAGTTCATACTGAACAATGTGTGCTTTCAAGTGCTTTAATATATTTTATTTCATAATTGTTATGTTTATTTTTAACTCTTAAATAGTTATGGTTTTGTTCTTAAATGTAGTTAAATGAATTTAAAGTCATTACAAACAATACATTGCAAACAAACATATAAATTAAAATTATATTTATTTAGATCTCTATAAAACATTATAATATATTGTATAAATTTATGTCATTTAAACTATGGATTAACAAACATTGTTTATGAGGGGCCAAATATCAAATAAATTAGTGTGGGGTGCACAGACTTTATATAAGAATTATTTTTCCTGTTTTAGGAGGAAAAACAGCTACTGCAATAAATAAATGCTATGTACAAATAAAACTTTATTCATAAAGTAGACAGCAAGCTAGATGTGGTTCATGAGTTTTAGAGCTCCAATGTATAGTAGCCATACTGTCTTACCTCAACCCATGATTTTGTGGAATTCTGGTAATGTATTTTAATGTTTAGCTAGCCTTGATATTGAAGGCAGTATCATTCTAACACCCATAAATATGGTGAATTTCTGATGAACGCTTTAGAACAACAAAAAGAATTAAAGAAATCATGCTGATATTTCAGTTTAGAAAATGACAAAAGTGTACTTTGTTGATTGATTGCCATTTGAATTTTTCCACCAAGTGTTTTCACTAGTAGATTAGTAAAAATTGGTGTGGATGAATGAGAAGGCTTAGAAATCTTAAAATATGACCATCTTAATGCTAATGTCATTTATTATATTCATTAAAATGTATTTGTGGGTAAGGGGGAATTTATTTCTAGGTGGGCAGATTGTATCAATGGATATTAGCATTTATTTTATCAGCATGAGGACCCGGATTTGAATCTTCAGGTAAAATTAAGACCAGCATACACGGTGATAGTCTCAATACTGAGTTGAGACAGGCAGATACTGAGACAACCCAATACTGAGTTGAGAACTCAGTGACCAGCCAGCCCTAGCTCAAATGGAGAGACTTTTGGAAATGTCACTTAGGCAAAGTGATGAGAGGAGAGCCTTACCCAAGCTGTGAAACTACAGAGCTTGGCATGAGCCCAGAGCACTTCCTTCTTTGTTGTGACTATTCCTAGGCCTAGGCCTGGAAATGACCAACCTCTAAACGTCCAAGCTGACTGATTCAATCCAGCTTCACTCAGCTTCTGACTAAATTACTTTACCCGGCAGTATGTCCAAATTTTCTGGTTCCATGTCATTCTTTGGCTCTTTCAGATTTTAACTTCATTTATTTCTAGATTGTTCCCTCTGTAACCTGTCTCAGTAAAACTATCACATATACAAAACCATAACCAATGTATCTCTTGCTGCTTTTAAATAGATTCCCTTTCCTGTGCTCTTCTTGTGTCTGTTAGGCACAGGCTGTCTCTGACTAATTCTGTCAAATCTTTCTTTGAATTATCACTTTTCACCTCAGTTATAGAACAATTTCAAACGTGGTTGCGTTCTTCTACAAACTAACCTGGCCTTCATTGTTAGGGATCAAAAGTGTATACTAAGGGATTGTTCATGTTTTAGGCAAATCATACTGTAATCTAGGGCATGTCTGCATTCCAGCTGGATCATAGAAATCTAGAAGGTCTTTGCACATGATCTCATACCAGAGCAGCCAAGTTGCTGGATTATAATTCCTCTATAGCTTTTGGGTTGGCAAGAGATCCTCAAGGAGAAAGGAGCAAGAAAGATAAAAGAAAGTCACTGTATGTCCTGATCTAGTCCCAAACTCCAGGGAACTTTACTCATATTCTCACACACATGCACATATTCACACACACATTCACATATATGCACATATACATATATCCACACACATGTACAAACACACACATACTTACATGCACATATAAATGTATACACAATAACAAAAACATCTTTCTTGGTTAAATATTACTAAAATGTAAAGAGGAAAGGGATCCAGACTGTTGTCTCTCATATAATGTATATTTTATACAGTATATTCTTAACTAATCTTTGTCAAATGAAAAATTACAAATAATGAACTTTTTAAATATAAAATACAAAATCAAAGGGAAATCAACACTTTAATAAACAGTGTTGCAGTATAGTAGTAGGGGTTCTTGTGAAGAATGTAAAGAACCAGGCAGTGGAGACGCACTCTGCAGAACGGAATAAACTAACCACGCCAATTTAAAAAACTAAATACATGCACCAGGTAATCTCTACTCCTGGAGGGGGTAAACGGTACCTAAGCAAAGATTTCTCATAAATAATTTAGTACAACTTAATAGTTGTCATTTTTCAATCAAATGATCATATTTGTAAAACAAAGTATGTTGAATTTCAATACCCTTTTAATCCAAATTTTTAATATGGTATTTATGGTTTTATTATAGTACCTAGCATCCTATTCTTTTCCTTAAAAGAAATAAATCTGGGACACCATTTTTAAAAATGCACTATTTATGAATCAAACACTAAAGTATGTCCAGGAAGATACTTTATTAATTGCTCATAGCACTGAATATTTTATGAAATTTATTCTTAATTCCATGTACTTTATTTAGATCATCTTCTCACTGTCCTTCCAATCTCTCCTGTCCCTGCAAACTCCCTTGCAAAATTATGATTTTTATTTTTCTTAGATTATTATTGTTATACACATATCAAATATGCATATTTATATTTTATATACATGCACAAACATATACATACATATCCACACTTACACACAAATATAGAACATGAGTCTGCTTAGTGTTGTTCTAATGTATATATTTTTAGGTCTGACCACTTGATATTAGATAATTAAATTGATCCTTTCTAGAAAACACTAATACTCTTTCTTGGTGGTCATTAATTGACTGCTGCCCCTTATTTAGTGGAGTCCCATGACATTTCCACCACCCATGTTGGCATTGCTATTGTTCAGCTAGTATTTTGTCAGTCATATTGTTAAGATTTCATATATGCAGCTCACCTGTTTTATATACAAGACACGGTCTCACAAAAGCCATCTTCGTTCTCTGGCTATTACAATCTTTCTGACACTTTTTCTATGATGTTCCCTGAGCCCAGGTGTGGGAATTATATTTTAGATGTTCCCACTGGGGTGGAGCACACTATAGTCAGTTGTTACTTGACCTATGACCTGTTGCAGTTTTCTGAAATAATCTCTCTTGCTGCTGCAAAAAGAAGTTTCTTTGATGAATTATTCCTACTTACATGTGTACGTGAGGATAAAGAATTTAAATGTAGTTAGAAATTCTACTTGTTTATGAAATTAGTAGTGGGTTCTACTCTAGGATCTATGACATAAAATAACGTTCAATAATTTTAATATCAGTGACTAATATTGGTTTTAGTAATTATAAATTAATTTAATATTACCAACTCTCTAAGCTCTTGGTCATTCTATTTAAGTTGTGAAAAAGGACCTTGTTAGACTGTAAGTGAATATCAGTTTCTGTGATACACTCAGTCTTCTCAGTGCTTGACTGTGCTGCTAGAGTTTGTCCAGGCATTGATAAGCCATGGAGCCTGAGATATTATTTCACCCAATATATTACCTCAGTTTCAAATGGCTTTAGACACTGATTTTAAAATGAAACAGACTAGGTTTTATCAGAGATCGTGACTAACAAGAAGGAACCTACAAAGACACTGTGAAGTTAATTTTCTGTTGGTCATTTACTACTGCAGGGGCCTACCAATAAGAGTAGTTTATTTCTTTCCAGGACTTTTAGCATGAAAGGATGCTGAATTTTGTCAAATGTTTTTTCAGCATCTAATGAGATGACCATGTGGTTTTTTTCTTTTAGTTTGTTTACGTAGTGGATTACATTGATGGATTTTCGTATATTGAATCATCCATGCATCCCTGGGATGAAGCCAACTTGATCATGGTGAATGATCGTTTTGATGTGTTCTTGGATTTGGTTGGCAAGAATTTTATTGAGTATTTTTGCATCGATGTTCATAAGGGAGATTGGTCTGAAGTTCTTAGTTGGGTCTTTGTGTGGTTTTGGTATCAGGGTAATTATGGCTTCATAGAATGAGTTGGGTAGTGTTCCTTCTGTTTCTATTTTGTGGAATAGTTTGAAGAATATTGGTATTAGGTCTTCTTTGAAGGTCTGATAAAATTCTGCACTAAAACCATCTGGTCCTGTGCTTTTTTTGATTGGAAGACTTTCTATGACCTCTTGTATTTCCTTGGGGGTTATGGGACTGTTTAGGCGATCTATTTGATCCTGATTTAATTTTGGTATTTGGTATCTGTCTAGGAAAGTGTCCGTTTCCTCCAGATTCTCCAGTTGTGGTGAGTATAGACTTTTGTAGTAAGATCTGATGAATTTTGGAATTTCCTGTTTCTGTTGTTATATCTCCCATTTCTAATTTTGTTGATTTGAATACTCTCTCTGTGCCCTTTGGTAGGTCTGGCTACGGGTTTATCTATCTTGTTGATTTTCTCAAAAAACCAGCTCCTGGTTTTGGTTATTCTTTGTATGGTTCTCTTTGTTTCAACTTGATTGATTTCAGCCCTGAGTTTGATGATTTCCTGTCTTCTACTCCTCCTGGGTGAATTAGCTTCTTTTTGTTCCAGAGCTTTCAGGTGTGCCGTTAAGTTGCTAGTATATGCTCTCTCCTGTTTCTTTTTGGAGGCACTCAGGGCTATGAGTTTTCCTCTTAGTACTGCTTTTATGGTGTCCCATAGATTTGGGTATATTGTGCCTACATTTTCATTAAATTCTAAAAAGTCTTTTATTTCTTTCTTTATTTCTTCCTTGACTAGGGCATCATTGAGTAGAATATTGTGCTGTCTCCATGTATATAAGGATTTTCTGTTGTTTTTTTTGCTATTGAAGAACACAAATATTACTACTATACCATATAAGACTACTACACCCAGCAAAACTCTCAATCAATGTAGATGGAGACATCAAAATATTCCATGACAAGATCAAATTTACACAATATCTTTCCACTAACCCAGCTCTACAAAGGATAATAGGAGGAAAACTCCAATACAAGGGGGAGACTGCACGCTAGAAAAAGCAAGGTAGTAAAGTAACCTTCTCCTATCAAACTCAAAAAACCACATGGTCATCTCATTAGATGCTGAAAAAGCATTTGACAAAATTCAGCATCCTTTCATGCTAAAAGTCCTGGAAAGAACAGGAATTCAAGGCCCATACCTAAATATAGTAAAAGCAATATACAGCAAACTAGTAGCCAACATCATAATAAATGGAGAGAAACTTGAAGCAATCGCATTAAAATCAGGGAATAGACAAGGCTGCCCTCTCTCTCCATATCTTTTCAATATAGTACTTGAAGTTCTAGCGAGAGCAATTAGACAACATAAAGAAGTTAAAACTCACTGAAACTAATAGAAAAGAAACTGGAGAACACCCTGGAGGGTATGGGCACAGGGGGAAAGTTTCTGAACAGAACACCAATAGCTTATGCTCTAAAATCAAGAATCGAGAAATGGGACCTCATAAAATTACAAAGTTTCTGTAAAGCAAAGGACACTGTCAGATGGACAAAACAGCACCCAACAAATTGGGAAAAGATCTTCACCAACCCCACATCTGAAAGAGGGCTAACATCCATATATACAAAAACTCAAGAAGTTAGACCGCAAAGAACCAAATAACCCTATCAAAAAATGGAGTACAGAGCTAAACAAAGAATTTTCACCAGAAGAAATTTGGATGGCTGAGAAGCACCTTAAGAGATGTTCAACATCATTAGTCATCAGGGAAATGCAAATCAAAACAACCCACACAGCAGTCAAAATGGCTAAGATTAAAATCTCAAGGGACAACAGGTGCTGGCGAGGATGTGGAGAAAAAGGAACACTCCTACACTCTTGGTGGGATTGTGAGATGGTACAAGCGCTCTGGAAATCAGTCTGGTGGTTCCTCAGAAAATTGGGTATTACACTTCCAGAGGACCCTGTCATACCACTCCTGGGCATATACCCAGCAGATTCCCCTGCATACAATAAAGACACATGCTCCACTATGTTCATAGCAGCCTTATTTATAATAGCCAGAAGTTGGAAGGAGTCCAGGTGTCCCTCACAGGAGGAATAGTTACAGAAAATGTGGTATATTTATACAATGGAATACTACTCAGCAATTAAAAATAATGAATTCATGCAATTTGTAGGCAAATGGTTGGATCTGTAAAGTATCATCCTAAGTGAGTTAACCCAATCACAGAAGAATACACATGAAATGCCATCATTGATAAGTGGATATTAATGAACCCAAAATCTCTGAATACTCAAGGCACAATTAGCAAATCAAAAGATTCCCAAGAAGAAGGAAGGAAAGGACCCTGGTCCTGAAAAGACTTGATCCAGTTTTGTAAGAGAGTATCAGAACAGAGAAATGGGGGGGGAGGGTTGGGGATTGGCCTGATGGAAGAGAACTTACAGGACATATGGTGAGGGGGGAACTGGGAAAGGGGAAAGCCTTTGGGATGTAAACAAAAAATACAGAAAATAAAAAAAAATGTATCACAAAAAAAGAGTAGTTTATTTCCCAGTAAGAATCCCTTGGAGAAAATTAAACTTTGATTTGTAAGTGGTTATCAATTGGAGATAGCTTCTGGGTTAGGGATTGGGGTATCTGTCCACTTCTTTCAGTTGTAACACCTCATCTGGTGCAAACCTGTGCAGTACCTGTGCATGCTGCCTCAGTCTCTGTGAGTTCATATGTGTATCAGTTGTGTGTCTAGAAGGCCTTGTTTCCATGGTGTCTTCCATCTCCTCTGGCTCCTACATTCTTTCCACTTCCTTGTCTGCAGAGTTCCCTGAGCCATTAGGGGAGGAATTTGATGCATTCGTCCCCTTTATGGCTGAATGTACCGATTGTTTGCATCATGTCCGGGCATTGGTCTCTGTATTTGTTCTCACCTTCTGAAGAAGGAACTCTCTCTGCTGAGGGCTGAGCAAGGCATAGTTGAATTATGAGTATAGCATAATATCAATATGAGTTATTCTATTGCTACATGTTTTGGTATTATTTTGTTTTGTTTTGTTTTGATTATTTTAAGAACAGTATTGATTTTACCCTAGGTCGTGGACTATCAAGTCTCCAGTTCTTGGTCACTGAACCAGCATAAAGTATGGATTACATTTGGTGAAGTGGACCTTAAGTCAAATCTGACATTGGTTGTTTACTTACATAAGCTTAATGCCACCATTGTATTGACATATCTTGTAAGCAGAACAATATTGTAGATCAAAGGGGTTGAAGCTGCTTTGAGGTTTACTTTTCTCTTTTGGAGGCATACCAAGAACACTATACTGTAGAGGTGAAGACACAGCTCAACTTCTCTATATTCAATGAGTTGTATAGGCATTGTCTTCAGGAATAGGGTCATGCTGACAATTTTTGGAGACCAAACTATAATGTTAGCAACAGCCTTGGTGGTTTGGGAGTTTCAATCAGATCCCTTTGGCCAACAACTCAGTGAGATATAAAACAATCCTGGTATTAGAAACTTCATTTGGTGAGAAGGGTCCAATTTAGAGCTCTGTATTCCTGTCATTTGGCAGTTTCTTTAAAATAGTCATCATGCATATATCTATTTCTAGAAGATTCTACTATATTGGGTTTCAATACTATCTCTCAAATGACCCTTAAATTTACCTTCTTTTCCCTATATTCCTTCCTTTAATTCCTTCTTCCTTTCCTTTCTCCACTTGATTCTACTGTCCCAGTCTGTGGCCCATGCCTCATTAACTATATATTCTACTTTCTTTTTCTTTTATATATATTTTTCTTTATTTTCTATATTCTTTGTTTGCATTCCAAAGGATTTCCCCTTTCCCAGTTTCCCCCCACCATATGTCCCATAAGTCCTCTCCCCCCTAACTATCCCCCAATTACCCCCCCCCCATTTCTCTGTTCTGACGCTCTCCTACAAATCTGTATCCAGTCTTTTCAGGACCAGGGTCCATTCCTTCCTTCTTCTTGGGAATTTTTTGATTTGCTAATTGTGTCTTGAGTATTCAGAGCTTTTGGGCTCATTAATATCCACTTATCAGTGATTGCATTTCATGTGTATTCTTTTATGATTGGGTTAAATCACTTAGGATGATATTTTCCAGATCCAACCATTTGCCTACTAATTGCATGAATTTATTGTTTTTAATTGCTGAGTAGTATTCCATTGTATAAATATACCACATTTTCTGTATCTATTCCTCCTTTGAGGGACATCTGGGCTCTTTCCAACTTCTGGATATTATAAATAAGGCTGCTATGAACGTAGTGGAGTATGTGTCTTTATTGTATGCAGGGGATTCGCTGGGTATATACCCAGGAGTGGTATGACAGGGTCCTCTGGAAGTGTCATGCCCATTTTTCTGAAGAATCGCCAGACTGATTTACAGAGCAGTTGTACCATCTTGCATTCCCACCAACAGTGTAGGAGTGTTCCTTTTTCTCCACATCCTGGCCAGCACCTGTTGTCCCTTGAGTTTTTAATCTTAGCCATTCTAACTGGTGTGAGGTGGAATCTCAGGGTTGTTTTGATTTGCATTTCCCTGATAACTAATGATGTTGAACATCTTTTAAGGTGCTTCTCGGCCATCTGAATTTCTTCTGGTGAAAATTCTTTGTTTAACTCTGCACTCCATTTTTTGATAGGGTTATTTGGTTCTTTGGGGTCTAACTTCTTGAGCTCTTTGTATATATTGGATATTAGCCCTCTTTCAGATGTGGGGTTGGTGAAGATCTTTTCCCACTTTGTTGGGTGCTGTTTTGTCCTTCTGACAGTGTCCTTTTCCTTACTGAAACTGTAATTTTATGAGGTCCCATTTGTCAATTCTTGATCTTAGCGCATAAGCTATTGGTGGTTCTGTTTAGGAACATTTCCCCTGTACCCATGTCCTCCAGGGTCTTCTCCAGTTTCTTTTCTATTAGGTTCATTGTGTCTGGCTTTATGTGGAGGTCCTTGATCCACTTGGAGTTGATCTTAGTACAAGGAGATAAGAGTGGGTCAATTTGCATTCTTCTGTATGTTGACCTCCAGTTGAACCAGCACCATTTGTTGAAAAGGCTATCTTTTTTCCACTTGATGGTTGTAGCTCCTTTATCAAAGATCAAGTGACCATAAGTCTTTGAGTTCATCTCTGGGTCTTCAATTCTATTCCATTGATCTACTTGCCTGTCTGTACCAATACCATGCAGTTTTTAGCACAATTGCTCTGTAGTGCTGTTTGAGGTCAGGGATGTTGATTCCCCCAGAATTCCTTTTATTGTTGAGAATAGTTTTAGCTATCCTGTGTTTTATTGTTACTCCAGATGAATTTGAGAATTGCTCTTTCTAGATCTATGAAGAATTGATTTGGGATTTTGATGGGAATTGCATTGAATCTGCAGATTGCTTTTGGCAAGATGGTCATTTTTACTATATTGATTCTGCCAATCCAAGAGCATGGAATATTTTTCCATCTCTTGAGGTCTTCTTTGATTTCTTTCTTCAAGGACTTGACGTTCCTGTTATACAGTTCTTTCATTTGTTTGGTTAAAGTCACACCAAAATACTTTGTATTGTTTGTGGCTATTGTGAAGGGTGTTATTTCCCTAATTTCTTTCTAAGCCTGCTTGTCCTTTGAGTACAAGAAGGCTACTGATTTGCTTGAGTTGATTTTATAACCAGCCACTTTGCTGAAGTTGTTTATCAGCTGTAGGAGTTCTCTGGTGGAGTTTTTTGGGTCACTTACGTATACTAGCATATCATCTGGTTTTGTTGATTCTTTGTATGGTTCTCATTGTTTCAACTTGATTGATTTCAGCCCTGAGTTTGATGATTTCCTGTCTTCTACTCCTCCTGGGTGAATTAGCTTCTTTTTGTTCCAGGGCCTTCAGGCGTGCTGTTAAGTTGCTAGTGTATGCTCTCTCCAGTTTCTTTTTGGAGGCACTCAGGGCTATGAGTTTTCCTCTTAGCACTGCTTTCATTGTGTCCCATAGATTTGGGTAGGTCATACCTTCATTTTCATTGAAGTTTAAAAAGTCTTTGATTTCTTTCTTTATTTCTTCCTTGACCAAGGTGTCATTGAGTAGAGTATTGTTCAGTTTCCATGTGTAAGTGGGCTTTCTGTTGTTTTTCTTACTATTGAAGACCACTTTTACTCCATAGTGATCTGATAGGAGGCATGGGATTAGTTTGGTCTTCTTGTATTTGTTGAGGTCTGTCTTTTGACCAATTATATAATCAATTTTGGAGAAGGTACCGTGCAGTGCTGAAAAAAAGGTATATTCTTTTGCCTTAGGATGAAATGTTATATATATGAATGTATGTATGTATATTAAATCCAATTGGTCCAAAGCTTCAATTAGTTTCACTGTGTCCCTGTTTAGTTTCTGCTTTCCTGATTGGTCCATTGACGAGAGTGGAGTGTTGAAGTCACCTACAATTATTGAATTATTGTGTTAGGTGCAATGTGTGCTTTAAGCTTTAGTAAAGTTTCTTTTACGAATGAGGGTGCCCTTACATTTGGAGCATAGATGTTCAGTATTGAGAATTCTTCTTGGTGGATTTTCCCTTTGACAAGCAAGAAGTGACCTTCAATGTCTCTTTTGATGACTTTAGGTTGAAAGTCAATTTTATCTGATATTAGAATGGCTACTCCAGCTTGTTTCCTGAGACCATTTGCGTGTAAAATTGTCTTCCAGCCTTTTACTCTAAGGTAGTGTTTGTCTTTGACACTGAGATGTGTTTCCTGTATGCAGTAAAATGTAGGGTCCTGTTTCCATATCCAGTCTGTTAGTCTGTGTCTTTTTATTGGGGAATTGAGACCATTGATGTTAAGAGATATTTAGGAATACTAATTATTACTTCCTGACATTTTGGGCGCTATTTTTTATATTTGAGTGGTTCTCTTCTTTTGGGTTGGGCAAGAGGGGGTTTCTATCTTGTTTCTTCTGGGGTATAGTTTCAGCCCTTCTGTTGTTATTTTTCCCCTATTATCCTTTGTAGGCCTGGGTTTGTAGAAAAATATCGTGCAAATTTGGTTTTGTCATGGAATACCTTGGTTTCCCCATCTATGGCGATTGAGAGTTTTGCTGGGTATAGTAGTTTTGGCTGAAGTTTGTGTTCTCTTATAGTCTGCATGAGGTCTGCCCAGGATCTTCTAACTTTCATGGTCTCAGGTGAGAAGTCTGGTGTAATTCTGATAGGTCTTCCTTTATATGTTACTTGTCCTTTTTCTCTTACTGCCTTTAATATTCTTTCTTTGTTTAGTACATTTGGGGTTTTGATTATTATGTGACAGGAAGTATTTCTGTTCTGGTCCTGTCTGTTTTGAGTTCTGTAGGCTTCTTGTATATTCATGGCCATCTCTCTCTTTAGGTTGGGGAAGTTTCCTTCCATAATTTTGTAGAAGATATTTGCTGGCCCTTTAAGTTGTAGATCTTCATTCTCATCTATACCTATAATCCTTAGGTTTGGTCTTCTCATTGTGTCCTGGATTTCCTGAATGTTTTGGGTTACCAGCTTTTTGCATTTTGCATTTTCTTTAATTGTTGAATCCATGGTTCCTATGCTATCTTCAGCATCTGAGATTCTGTCTTCTATCTCTTGTATTCTATTGTTGATATTTGCCTCTATGACTCCTGATTTCTTCCCAAGGTTTTCTATCTCCAACGTGGTCTCCCTTTGTGATTTCTTAGTTGTTTCTACTTCTGTTTTTAGATTCTGGATGGTTTTGTTCAGATCTTTCAATTGCTTGTTTGTGTTTTCCTGTAATTCTTTAAGGGATTTTTGCATTTCCTCTTTTATAATTTCTACTTGTTGACCCACGTTCTCTTGTTTTTCTTTAAGTGATTTTTGTTTTTCCCCCTTATAGGCATTCATTTGCTCCATATTCTCCTGAATTTCTTTAAGTGATTTTTGTGTGTGCCTTGTAAGAGCTTCTAGCTTTTGATCCATTTTCTCCTGTATTGCTTTAAGAGATTTATCTAAGTGATCCTCTATCAGCATCCTGACCAGTGATTTTAGATCTGAGTCTTGTTTTTCTGGTGTATCGGAGTATCTGAGATTTATTTGTGTTTGCCTTGTAAGGGCTTCTAGCTTTTGATCTATTTTCTCCTGTGTTACTTTAAGAGATTTATCTAAGTGTTCCTCTATCAGCATCCTGACCAGTGATTTTAGATCTGAGTCTTGTTTTTCTGGTGTGTTGGGGTATCCAAGATTTATTGCTGTCGGGGAACTAGGTTTGGATGCTGCCATATTGCCTTGATTTCTGTTAGTAACGATCTTATGTTTGCCTTTTGCCATCTGGTTATCTCTGGTGTTAGTTGGTCCTGTAGTTACTAGCTGGTGCTTGAACCTCCTGTGGGCTCCTAAGGCTATTTCCCCACGACTGGGACACCTGAACCACTGCCCTGCAGGGCTCCTGCTCACAAATTGCTGACAGGTGGCCTGAGTCCCCTGAGGTCTTAAACTCTCAGGTACTTGCTTCTGCCTGCTGGGCTGCTGCTCTGCACTGCTCCTGCTCAGGGTTTGCTGTCTGGTGTCCTGAGTCCCTAGAGGTCTTAAACTCGGGATATCTCGGGTACCTGGTTCCACCTGCTGATTGAAAGCACCTGGGAAGATGGCAGAGGCTGGTTCCACTGCTGGCTGGATGGGAAACCTCTGGGAAAATGGTGGAGGCTGCAGGGAGTACAGGGACCACCCTCCTGGCCCAGAGCCCAGGCTTGGCTGGTGTCCCCCAAACCGCTACTCTGTGCGCAGGTCCCGCTCAAGGCCTGAGTCCCCGAAGTTCTTAAACTCGGGATATCTCAGGTACCTGGTTCCCCAGGCTGGGTCGGAACACCTGGGAAGCTGGCTCTACTTTCTTTTTCTAATGAGAACTATTTGGACCCTCTAGTCCTTTATTCTATACTTATCTTCTTTAGTTGAATGAATTTTTGTTGTTTATCACCAAATTAACTGCTAATATCCACATATATATAAATATATATTTGTCTTTCCTGTTGGGGTTACCTCACTTGGGATTTTTTTCTAGTACTATCTATTTTCATGTGAATTTTGTAATTTCTTTTGTAATGGCTGTCTAATATGCCATTGTGAAAATGTACTAAATTTTCTTTATCCATTCATCTGTTGAAGGACATCTAGATTGTTTCCAGTTTCTGGCTGTGGTGAACAGAACTTCAATAAACGTGGTTGAGCAAATGTCTCTGTGTTAGGATGAAGCATTCTTTGAATGTACACCAACAAGAACAAGAAGTATCTTGTTCTTGATCAATTTCAATCTTCCTGAGGAACTGCCACACTGATTTCCATAGTAGCTCTACATGTTTACATTAGACCAGGCAATGGATTAGTGTTCCCCTTACTCTATGTACTTGCCAACATAAGCTGTAATTTGTTTTACTGGTTGTAGTAATTCTGTGTTAAATCAAATCCAAAAGTAATTTTAATTTGCCTTTCCATGGGCTATATTTAAACATGCTACATTTAAGAAATCCACAGGTTAGTCTTTCAAAGTATTAATAAACTTAAACTCCAATTGTAGGTATATAAGTTAAATGATGGTAGGTTCTACATTCTTATTCTCCTAATAAGTAGGAAAGTGAGTTAACTAGATTTAAACATCTAAAAACTTATACTTATTTCTCACCAGTTGACTTTAATTTTAATTCATTCAGTTTAGAAAAAACATTTGGGAAGTAGACAGTATCAAAAATATTTTTAGGTAAATAGTCAAAACTGGTTTTGACTGGAAGATCTGGAAGGACTTGGGAATGGGGAAAATATGATCAGAATATATTGAAATTAAATATATTTAAGTATAAAATATATTTAAATTAGTGTTTTAAATAGTTATTTATTTTAAATTAAAAATGTAAAGGGTTATAGCCCACATGATCTTACAGTAGCTTGGACTGGATGCAGAAAAGCCATAGAGCCATAAGTTTTAGCTTATTCTCTGTAATTAATTTGCTTAATGTTTCCATAAACAGCTTCAGTACAACTTGCTATGATAACATTATACTCCTTCAGAAACTTTCCATATATTTGTGCTATGTGTGTATATTCGTTCATCAATTTGAATTGGCTTTGCATTTCAGTATTTGGCATGCTATGCTCCTCTTACTTGAAAACTTGTGACTATTAATTATTTGCAATAGATTTTTAAAATGTGTTTGTTTTAAATTTATAAATAATTATGAGCTGAATGACTTTCTTGAACTTTTATATTTTTAGTATAACTTTATGCTTATAAATCTATAAAAACTCAAAGTACTTGGTCTGGGTTTCTATTCCTGCACAAGCATCATACCAAGAAACAAGTTGTGGAGGAATGGGTTTATTCAGCTTCTTTTTCCACATTGCTGTTGATCACCATAGGAAGTCAGGACTGGAACTCAAGCAGGTCACGAAGCAGGAGCTGATGCAGAGGCCATGGACTGATGTTCCTTACTGTCTTGCTTCCCTTGGCTTGCTCAGCCTGCTCTTTTATAGAACCCAAGACTACCAGTCCAGGCATGGCACCACACACAAAGGGCCCTCCCCCCTTGATCACTAATTGGGAAAATGCCCTACAGCTGGATCTCATGGAGGCATTTCCCCAACTGAAGCTCCTTTCACTGTGATAACTCTAGCTTGTCTCAAGCTGACACACAAAACCAGCCAGTGCAACTACACAGGAGCATGCCATTTTCTGCAGCAGTTGACATGGATGGATTGACACATTCTCCATTGTAGGAATATAGAACATTTGATGATAAATCAATGTTCTAGAGAAGGTTATCCAGAGGAAAACTCTTAATTAACCCGGATATACAAATAGGAACACAAACACATATGAAGTCAAGAACACATGTAAGTATCCAAATATAACAGCCAGACTGCAGTATTCACAGTTACAGAAATAGCTACATATAACTGCTATTAATATATAAAAATAGCTTGGTTTGAGAACATTTTCATGTTTCTTCCTAGACATTTTCATGACTAACTTCGATTTCTGTTGTTGTTTTATATAAATTAACTATTACACCTTCATTTCTATTTTTTGAAGGTTTTTTTCATTGTAAAAAGCTATAGCTTTCAGATTAAACAAATTGAGATTTTATGATAATCTTTAATCTCTAATATGAAAACAATAATGAATAGAGTTTCCTATTTAGAGACAGAACAAAATTGTTTGAATTCATGGGGGAAAAATCTAGAGATGACAAATTATTATGCTATGACCTTATAGATAGAAATAATGTTCCTCATTACCTCAGAATGAACACAGCATTGGTTTATTTGGCTGTTTTTTCAAACATCACTGTTGAGCAGGAAATACTAAACTCTTTCTGCAAACATAGCAAAGTTGTTTTAGTTTTGATGACATAATATGCATTTAGCACACCTATTATAAAGATTTAGTGCTAGCATACCTATCTTAAGCTCTCAGGAAAGCATGGAAAACTTCCTTACGGATTTGCTCTTATCCATGGTATAAATATCCCCCTTAGAGCATGCTTGTCATACACATGGAGAGGAGATACAAAAATCAAAAGCAGCTCCAGGAAGAGACATTTCTACACATCACTGCCATTAACTAAACTACTGATGAGTAATGGAATTGCCTGGAAAAAGTTAATATTTTCAAGGAAAGAAAACAAAACTACTTGCTGCTTAGGAATCAGATCAATTTCTATAGAATTCATCTACATATAAATGTATACATATTTGAGATTATCTACAAGATATATTACCCTTTAAAAATCCAAGGTGACCATAATTAGTGTCCTTGACTGTCCTCTTTCCTTTCTCCTGGGCAAGTTTTATTTGTGACTTCAAAGTATCTTACTTTAAATATTCTAATATCCACCAAAGCTGATGCTTTTTTTCTTTTGGTAATGCATAGCTTATTAAAAATATTCAGATTCAAAATGGTATGAAATGAGATTAGTAATGCCATGTTTCTAAAATTGTATTATTTGTGTTTTGCATAATAAATTTCAGTTAAACAATAGGTAATATTGTCTTTTATACACATCTGACTCTATGGTAATCATGAAATACAGCTTGTGCTAAACTAACAGTCTATCCAGCCCTTGAAAAAATGGAATATCTTTTGAAGGGACTTTGGTGTGAAAGAATTAAAACCATGTACCTTACACTTCAAAAGAATTATCAGATATTTTTCAGTTTGTACATTGACATGGTACTGAGGTTTGTAGAATGGGAGATTTCTAAGCAAAATGATGGGGTGTTACTCTCTGCAAAACCTGCCCACACTCATCTACCAATTCAATCTCATACCTTTTTGTTTTCTCTTCAAGGAATCTGATGTCACCAGGTCACTCCAGAGGAGTATATTCATCAAGTATTTACTGATTTAGCAAACGAAAGGATTTTGATGAACATTGTATTTAAAATGTTTTCCTCCAGTGTTGTTCTTCATAGTAATCAAGCCTATCTTGTCTGTGGGTTAGTGTCAAATTGGGAGAAAATATTAGTCAGGACATGCCATGTGTAATGCTCACAATGGAACTATTTCCTTTTAACAAAGAAATGTGATGGTCCATGATGTTTTAGGGATTATAATTTCTTGAAAACCTTTGTGAGTTCAGACGTAAGAAAATTAAATTTTCAATGTTTTTGAGAGATACCAAAATAAATTTGCATAGGAACAAAAAGGAGTAAATAGCTAGCTCTTTCCAAACAGATGAAATTTTACACTGAAAATAATAAATACTTTCCCTGTAGTTTTGATAGATTTATGTTAGCATTTTATCAGTATCTGACATAGATCAAAGGGAAAAAAGACAAGACAGAATGTAATAAGCATTCATTTGAAGAGCACAGACATTTCAATAATTTTTAAAATAAACACAATATTTGGAGTCCTGTTTTCTAGAAAATCTTAGACAGGAAAACATTTCCATGTGAGCTACACAGTTTTATGTTTTAAGTATTCTACTACTCTAAGTTTTTAACTTTGGTTCACAATTTCATATAATTAAATTAGCTGAATAATTAAGGTTTCATAACGTCTTTATCAAACTCTGCTTATCATCTGGAGAACTAGTAAAGAATACTACAAACATAATTGTTATTTCCTAATGTTTTCATGTATCCCACAGACTCAACTGAGCAGGACTCATGGGAACTTGCAGAGATCAGAAAGCTTGATGGGTCTGACTTAGGTTCTTTGTATATATGTTTGGTTGAGTCATCAGAGAAATGCAAACCAAAACAACCCTGAGATTCCATCTCACACCCGTCAGAATGGCTAAGACTAACAACTCAGGTGACAGCAGATGCTGGCAAAGATGTGGAGAAAGGAACACTCCATTACTGGTGGGACTACAAGCTGACACAACCACTCTGGAAATCTGTATGGAGATTCCTCAGAAAATTGGACATAGTATTACCTGAGGACCCAGCTACCCAAAATATGCTCCAACATATAGCAAGGACATATACTCCAATATAATCATAGCAGTCTTATTTATAATAATAGCCAGAAGCTGGAAAGAAGCCAGATGTCCTTCAACAGAGGAATGGATACAGAAAATGTGGTATATTTACACAATGGAATACTGCTCAGCTATTAAAAACAATGAATTCGTGAAATTCTTAGGCAAATTGATGGAACTAGAAAATATCATCCTGAATGTGGCTGCCCAGTCACAAAAGAACACACATGGTATTCATTCACTGGTAAGTGGATATTAGGCCAGAAGTTCGGATTGCCCAAGATACAACTCACAGACCACATGAAGCTCAAGAAGGAGGAAGGTGTGAATACTTCAGTCGTTATTAGAAGGGGAAATAAAATACTCACAGGAGGAAATATGGAGACAAAGTGTGGAACAGAGACTGAAGGAAAGGCCATCCAGAGACTTCCCCACATGGGGATCCATCCCATATACAGTCACCAAACCAGTATGTTATTGTGGATGCCAGGAAGTACTTGCTGGCTGAAGCCTGATATGGCTGTCTCCTGAGAGGCTCTGCTAGAACCTGACAAATACAGAGGCAGATGCTTGCAGTCAACCATTGGACTGAGCATGGGTTCCCCAATAAAGGAGGTAGATAGAGAAAGGACTGAAGGAGCTGAAGGCATTTGCAACCCCATAGGAAGAATAACAAAATCAACCAACCATACCTCCCCAGAGATCCCAGGGACTAAACCACCAACCAAAGAGTACACATGGAGCGACCCATGGCTCCAGCCACATATGTAGCAGAGGATGGCCTTGTGTGGCATCAATGGGAGAAGAGGCCCTTGCCCCAGTGTAGGGAATGCTAGGGTGAGGAGGCAAGAGTGGGTAGGTGGGTGTGGGAACACTCTCATAGAAGCAAGGAGAGGAGGAGGGGTGGGGGTTTCTGGGACAGGGGACCGGGAATGGGGAAAACATTTGAAATATAAATAAAGAGAATATTCAAGAAAAAAAGAAAAAAATATTTTGATAAAGCATTTTAAGCAATGAAATTAGCAGTTAAGGAGTTTGAAAAGAATAAAGACAGAAAAGAAATCCTAACCGTGGGAGCAGAAGCTGTCCCTGAATCTTTTGCCTGCTTGTAAGAACCATTTCCCCCTACTGGGTTGCCTTGTCTACCCTTAATGTGATGTATGTGCCTGGGTCTTATTGTAGCTTGTTATATCATGTATGGTCGATGGCCCTGGGAGGTCTGCTCTTCTCTGAGGGGAGGAGAGGTTTATCTGGAGGAGGAGGGAGACACATGGGAGGGAGTATAGGGATGGGAGGGAAGGGAAACTGCTCTCAGGATATAATATATGAGGGGAAAATAATAAATAAAAATAAACAAAAAACAAATAAATCCCTGTTACTTACATAAGAAGTCCTATGACCAAGAAGAAAGGATAAAAGAAGGAAGTAAAGGAGAGGAAAGGAAGAATGGGCTGAGGTTTAATCATGTTTGGTCCATGGGAATTGGTACTATTAAGAGCTATGGCCTTATAGAGGAGGTGGAGTCTTGTCGACTTGGGCTTTCAGGTCTGCTAGTGCACAAGCTCTACCCAGACAGAATCAGAGCCTCTTCCCGGCTGCCTTTGGATCAAGGGGTAGAATTCTCCTCTCCAGTCCTCCAGCATCATGTCTCATGCTATCATGCTTCCTATGATAATGATAATGGGCAGAACCTCTGAAACTCTAAGTCAGCCCCAACTCAATGCTTTCTTTTTTAAGAGTTATCTTGTTCATAATCTCTTTTCACAGCAATAACTTAAGAATAAACCCTAACTTTAAAAGGGGGAAATCTAACCCTAGCAGTTATGCCTGATGTCAGGAAACAAACAACATAGAAGAAATACAAATGCATATGATATAGGAGTGTTTTCAAGTTCATGTGATTATGTGATAAACTAAGTTAAAGAGCAAACTGAAGCAACAATAGTTGCTAATAGGACTCTTTTCCTCTAATTATAAGTATGTTATATTTTTTGACTGAATACATGGTGTAAAGGACAATTAATTTTCTCATGGGCCCATAAAGCTGTATTACTCTCTCAACTCCTCCTTCCAGATACAATTATGTTAGAAAAGCACCCATTTATTGCCACTATATCATAGGACTCAGCCGTTGAGAAATCACCTTTTGTAAAGGAAGCACAATCCAAAGTGTATATAGTTATTTTACCCACAAATCTTAGTATGTACTAATAGAAACAGTGTTCCTCATTTATATAGGAGTAACCACCTTTCACTTAAACCCCATGTGTGTGCTCACTCACACATGTTTCAACATGACTTCAAAATATACTCCCTTTGAACTGTGGTCAATGACTTGATGAATGATGGAAATCATCTAGTAAAGTGGCAGGGTCTTTGCCTCACAATCTAACAAATCTCTACTTGGGCAACTAGAGCAGATTTTTTTCCTTTTTATTTATTCTTCTCTCATGCGATGCTTCCAAACTGCAGTTTCCTCTCCCTCCACTCCTCCAAATCCCCTCCCTATTCCCCCTCTCCCCTGGATCCACTGTTCCTTCCTTTCTCTTCAGAAATAGGTGGGCCTCCCATGGATATCAACAGAACACAGCATAACAAAATGTAACAGGACTAGGCACAGATGCCCTATCAAGGCTGAAATAGGAATACTATAGGAGGAAAGAAAGGGGTCTAAAGAGCAGGCAGAAGAATTAGAGCTACCTCCACTCCCACTGTTATGAGTCCCACATAAACCCTAAGCTAAACAACTATAATATATGCAGAGGATCTAGCACAGAACTATGCAAGCCCTGTGACTGCTGTTTCAGTCTCTATGAACCCCCTGAGGCCATGCTTAGTTGAATCTGTGAGTTGTGTTTTTCTAGGGTCCTCCACCCCTCCAGATCCTGCAATCCTTTTTCCTCCTCCATGAGGTTCCTGGAACTCCCACCTAATGAGAGACCCTCTTTCTGTAGGTATCAGCTTCTGCTCCCATCTGATATGGTAGACAGCCTGCCAGATGGCCACTGGGATAGGCACCAGTCATGTTGGTTTTATGGGTCTGAGTTGCTTCACTCAGGATGGTTTTTACTTGTTACTTCCATTTACCTGTAATTTCATGATGGCATTTTTTAAAAATCAGGGAGTAATTCTCCATTGCATAAATGTCCTAAATTTTCTTTATCCAGTCTTCAATTGAGAGACATTAGGTTGTTTCCAGTTCCTGTGTATTTTGAACACAGTGACTATGACCATAGCTGACCATAGGTCCCCATGGTAGGCTGGAGTATTCACTGGTTATATGTTCAAGAGTGTAGGCACTAAGATCAACAACTAATAAATGGTACTTGTTGAAATTGAGAACCTTGTAAGTCAAAGGATTCTGTCAATAGGACAAAACAGCATTCTACAGAATGAGAAAAGATTTTCAGCAACTCCAAACCCAATAGAAGCTAATAGCCAAAATATATAAAGACCTCTAAAAACTAGATTTAAAAAAACCCAAACAATCCAATAAAAATGTAGCATATATCTAAACAGATAATTTTCAATAGAGGAATCTCTAATGCCTGAGAAGATTCTAAACAAGTAATTCTATATATGATTAATAAGAAAACAAATGCTCCAAGTGCTTTGAAAATCCAAGGTAATAATTCAAAGTTTGGCCTGAAATTATGGAATAAGGATGGATTTTAATTTTCATTTGCTTAAGTATGAGTTGCAGAAGGAAGAGATTGACTTTAAGATAGTGGTCAGGGTGGGCTATATTGACATTTATCAGAACAAGAAAATAGTTTCTGGGTTTAAAATTATTCTGAAGATTTTTTTTTTGCATGTGTTAGAAAAGTTTATTTTCTTTTTTCTTTTTAAAAAATTATTTACGTATTTATTTTTTAGAGTACATATTTTATCCCCTCTCCATCCATCCTCTGACTGTTCCACATCCCATACCTCCTCCCTACTCCCCTGTCTCCACGTGGATGTCTCCATCTCCCACCCTACCTCACCTCCAAACTCCCTGGGGCCTCCAGTCTCTTGAGGATTAGGTACATCATCTCTCAATGAACACAGGCCCAGCAGTCCTCTACTGTATATGTGTTGTGGACCTCATATCAGCTGGTGTGTGCTGCCTGTTTGGTGGTCCAGTGTTTGAGAGATCTCGGGGGTCCCGATTAAATGAGACTGCTGTTCCTCCTACAGGATTGCTCTTCTCCTCAGCTTCTTTCAGTCTTCCGTAATTCAACAACAGGAGTCAACTACTTCTGTCCATTGGTTGGGTGCAAATATCTGTATCTGATTCTTTCAGCTGTTTGTTGTATCTTCTAGAGTGCGGTCATGCTTGGTCCCTTTTGTGAGTGCTCCATAGCCTCAGTAACAGTGTCAGGCCTTGGGACCTCCCCTTGAGCTGGATTCTACTTTGGGCCTTCTTTTTCTCAGGCTTCTTTCCATTTCCATCCCTGCAGTTCTTTCAGACAAGCACACTTATGGGTCAGAGTTGTGACTGTGTGATGGCCCCCTCCCTCCTTTGATGCCCTGTCTTCCTGCTGGAGGTGGGCTCTATAAATTCTCACTCCCTACTGTTGGGCATTTCATTTAAGGTCCCTCCCTTTGAGTCCTGAGAGTCTCTCACCTCCCACATTTCTGGTGCATTCTGGAGCCCCCCCCACACACACACACACGCCTATCTCCTGAGGTTGCCTGTTTGCATTCTTTCTGCTGACCCTCAGGGCTTCAGTCCTTTTCCCTCACCCAATACCACATCAGGTTCCCCTCTTCATTCCACTTCCCATCCCCATCCACTTTCCCTCCGAGGTCCCTTCCTCCCTCCCTTCCCACTTGTGATTGCTTTCTTCTCCCTCCAAAGTGGGACTGAGATGTCCTCACTTGGGCACTTCAGCTTGTTGACTTTTTTGAGTTCTCTGGACTGTATCTTGTGCATTCTGTACTTTTTTGTTTTTACTAATATCCACTTATTAGTGAGAACATACCATGCCTGTCCTTTTGGGTCTGAGTTACCTCACTCAAGATGATATTTCTAGTTCCATCCATTTGCCTGCAAAACTCATGATGTCCTTGTAAGAACATAGCTGAGCAGTATTCCATTGTGTAAATGAACCACATTTTCTGTATCCACTCTTCTATCATTGGGACATCTAGCTTTTTCCATTTTCTGGCTATCAGCAATAAAAGATCATTAAACAAATACAAGTGCCCTTGATCTTAGGCTCGTGTGATTGCACTCATCACATTATCTATGAAATTAGCCCTGTGCCTGGGAAGTATTCAAATACACATTAATACTCGATTAAGTCACACAAAGAAATATCTCATTAGACTTCTATATGTTATAATATATTTGAAATGGCTACAAACTGTCATTTTAACAATTAAGAAATGGATGTCCTCTATATATTACAAATTGATCTTCCTAAATTATGAAGGCCTAACCAAAAATGATATGAAAGTACTATTGTTGATACCTCTGCCCCAGCCCTCAAGAGCATCTGGGCCTCTTCTGGAAGTTTCAATCCCAGGTCACTTTCCTCTGGAACCCAGAGGCTAAGTGGATATGGTCTAATAGTCCTAGGTGGGACCATCAATGAACAGTGTAAAGTTGCTATATGAGTAAGCCTTCTTCAATGTTCCTTTGTAGTAAAGCAGAAGACTCAGCAACAGAACCATCACATATAACCATCTGGTTGTGTTTTAAATGCTAGTTTTGCAATAGCTATGGAGTAAATGATAGCAAAAACAAATTAGTTCACAGAGCAACAGAAGTCCAAACCACTTACCATTAATCTTACTCTCATTTATTGCAAGCAGGTGGGATATAGGAGAGCCTAAAGGAAACTGCTGATGGGAAGTAGAACGGATAAAAATGTCTCTGAAGATAAAAGGGTATCCTGTACTTCCTGCGCAAGTATGACCAATATGAAAACAAACCAAGCACATTTTTTTGAGTTGCTCTGAGTAAGTTAGCAATCCAAATTTTTAATGTGACAACTAGTTTACTTTTGTGAAATAAAGTATACATAAAGGAAATGGCAAAAAGAGAACTTTCTTCTTTCAAACAAAATCAAGAGAAAGTATTTCCTATCTGGGACTTGTTTGAATTTTTCTAATTCGCAGTATCCCCAAGACAAATGTTTTCCAAGTAAGAGATGACATTAGGACCAAGACCTAAACCTCAGCTATATACACCCTCGGAGTCAGTTCCACACAGTTGGGTCTACACTACCATTCAGGATAGTCAGTCAGATTTGGCTTTGGTTGAATATTCAAACATAACTGTCTAAAGCTTTCTTCTAAGCAGTGAAATCTCCAAATCGGAGATTTTAAAATTGTGGGTTTTTCCCCCCAGAGAATGCTGTCACTTGTCTAAGAAAATTGACTCTATGTATTTTAGTATGTTTTCAATTAGTGAACCATGATTAAGCTTCATTTTAACATTTTCAAACATGAAAGTGTGCTTTTATCGATCTATTCTTCCTACCCCGTGGCTTTCCACCACCATCCTTCCCCTTAGCTTCCCTTTGGCTTTAGTGGTCCCAAGTGTTCTGGTAACCCCACCCCTTTCTCAAAACCATCTTTTCCTCTCTCATGGTTTTCTTTGCTACTTGTATGACCTATAACCACACTGACACCCAAATATATTCATGTACATAAACATTAAAGGCTTGGATCTATTTATGTGACGAAACACATAGTGCTTGTCTCTCTGAGTGTGTGTTGCCTCATTCAATACTATAGCTTCCAGGCATATACATTTTTTTGAAAAAAAAATTGCACTTTCATTTTTTATGACTAAATAAATTTCCACTGTGAAAATGTACCACATTTTCATTTTCCATTCATCTATTGATGGACATCTGGGCTGTTTCCGTTTCCTCACTGTCATGTTTAGAACAGCAGTAAATATAGATGTTCATGTATCTCTATTCATACCATAGTTCTATTCTTAATTTTCTGAGAATTCTCCACAGTAGTTCCTATAAATAGCTGATAAATAATTGTACTGGTTTATGCATACACGAGCAGTGTATGAGGGTTCTTCTTTCTCCACATCCTCACCAGCATTTACTGACTCTTGTCTACCTGATGATAGCCATCCTGGATGGGGTGAGATACTATCTCTCAATTTCAATTTGCATTTCTCTTGTGGCTAAGTATGTTGAGAACATTTTTGTTTTTTTCTAAGTGGACAATTGCAGCTCATCTTTTATTATTTAAGAAATTCATACATTTTTATAATGTATTTTGATCAAATTCACCCACCATTAACACCATCACCATTGTGCCCCCAACTTTCTCTGCTCTCTATTATAAAATCCACTAAGTTCATTTGGTAATGTCTGTTTCTTCAAGGGTATAGAAATATCCAGTAGAGTGAGATCAACCTCTCAGAGATCATATTCCTAAAGAAAATTTACTTTCCTTTTCCCTGTCCCAGCATCTCTCAATGCCTGTATCACCTCTGCTAGGGGTAGGACTTCTTGAGCCCCTCTCATGAATGACTGGATTTTGATGACTTGATTCCATGCAGGTCTTCTGCATTCAGTCTCAGCTACTGTGAGTCCATGTGTGCAACTGCATTGTCAGGTCTGGCAAATACTGCAGATGTCTACTACCTCTGTTTTTACAAGTTCTATGTCCTCTCTTCCACTATGATCCCTGAGCCTTTATGTGATGGATATAATACAAATGCTCCTTCTAGAGATGAACATTCAACAATCCATTATTGATTATACTATTGATTTGTTATGGATCTCTATATTAACTGCCACCTACAGCATAAAGAAGCCTCTCTATTGAAGGCTGAGAGATGCACTCATATGTGGGTATACAGATAAGACTTTAAAAATACTTAATGGCTGTTTAAATATATTCTTTTGATGGTTATGTGTTCAGATCACTAGCTCTTTTATTGATTGCCTCTTTCATTGTTTAATTTTTGCAGTTCATCATATATTCTAGATATTAATCTCCTGTCTGAGATATAGTTAGTAAGGTTTTCTTCCAGTCTTCAACCTGTCTGATGCTCTGCTCATAGTTTCCTTTTCTGGGAAGAAGATTTTTATTTTATATGTCCCATTTATCAATTCT
Organism: Apodemus agrarius; assembly: GCA_964023405.1. NCBI lineage: Eukaryota > Metazoa > Chordata > Mammalia > Rodentia > Muridae > Apodemus > Apodemus agrarius. The sequence goes on from OZ030011.1 coordinate 85,028,523, forward strand.
TGGAACCATTTAAGCTCTTTTGGAGTCCTATTTAGAAATTTCCTGATAATATCTATATCTTGAACACTTTCCATTATGTTTTCTTCCAATAATTCCAGTATTTCAGGTTATAAGTTAACATCTTTAACCATTTTTGAATTGCTTTCTTTCTGGGTGACACATAAGAATCTAATTCCATATCCAGTTTTGCCAACCCTATTTGATGAATATAGAGCATTTTATTCCAACTTATAATTTTGAAATACAATAAATATTAAGTGGCCCTAGTGGTGTGGATTTGCTATGGGTCTTTTATTTAGCACCATTGTTTGACACATCTGTTTTGTGCCTTTACATTGCCATCTTGGTCACTATGGCTTTGCAGTGTAATTTGAGGCCAGGTATTAAAATACATTTAGCAATGTCCACTATGCTTAGAATCACTTTGACTATCTTTGGTCTGTTGTGTTACATTTGTATACTCAGCTTATACTAATGCATAATAAAGTAGTTTAAACTGATCTTTAAAGTCCTAACTTCTGACAGTAGGAACAAACCTTACAAAAGCTATTCAGATTCAACTGCGGGATACTTTTCGTAAAAAGGATGGTCTGTGTGCAATAACTTCAAAAGGCTCAGAGAATTAATCCAAAAAATCAGAAAGAGCTTATCAACAAAGAACTGGCACATGTTTAGCTAAAGTTCAATATTTCATAGATATTGCCATTCTAATGGCATATATATTAGAATATATATATATTCTAATATAGCCATTGAGTATTTATTTCTTGGGTATTTGAATTGACATGCTTATTTAGGTTCCACAGGCCCAATCACACAAGTATGTTGAGTTTATAATGGTAGAATGAATCTTTTTATATGCAGTAAAATGCCAAAATACTTTCTGCCTGGACCTGATTTAAATAGTAAATCCTTTGGGCCAAAAGGAGTAATAATGGAATGAGACTTTAATGTCATGAAGAATAGTGAGCATATTTTACTCAAAGATGCTGTAAAGACTGATCAATGTTTAGGAACACTTGCTTCTTTTCCAAAGCACTGAGTTTCAAATGGCTTGTAACCATTTGTAACTACAGGAACATGAGATCCAAAGCTTTTTTCTGTTCTTTGCGTGAATCAGGCATACATATAAACATGTAAGAAGAATACTTACACACAGAGTAAATCAGATAAATTTTTTTTGGAAACAATATGGTGTCTGTCTCCTTATTCTAGGATTTATCAGTCTTGGAACATTTCTTTCTGTCACTGTGTGAAATTTTTAATGCACACACTTAGAACATGTATTTTTGTCCCAGGTGATTGCCTCAGTAGGCATGTTGCCAATAACTGACATCAAATTTCAGACATATTGAAGAGATCATCTCACTCTTTCAAGTATAATAAAGTGTGGCATTCATGTGGCCAAACTCAGCTTCATAGGAAGCAAGAAAGTCACTAAAGTTAGATCAGTCATCTCTGAGAGTAATAAGAAATAATCATTGTATATCATTAAATTTTAGAGTGGTTTATTAAGCAAGAAAGAAAGCTAAAATAGGAGTCTCCTATATAGTGGTTAATAAAGCCACAGTTAATAATGGCTGAGACTTAACTGGTGAGCACATGACAAGAGAAAAGAGAGGCTTAGAATTGTACCTTAGGGCTCTAAATTTCCAGTTAGATAGCAAAAGGATGCCTGAAGGATGTGCAAACAGTAGAAGGAAATCCAGGAGACTGTCATGACCTATAAATCAATAGAAGGGAGAGAGAGATACCATGGATCTGATTGTTAATGATATATCATCGAATAAAATTAGCTAAATGTAACCTTAACAAAATAAAAATTTTCAATCTGATAAACAGTGAGTGATCATAGTAGAGGACAAGTGCCTATGGTTTCACCTGAAGAAAACGAGAAGTTTGGTATATCATGAAAATCTAGTATATCATGAAGGATCTCTGTTTCTCTGTGTCTCTCTGTCTCTCTGTTTCTCTCTGTCTTTGTCTGTCTCTGTATTTCTCTGTCTTTCTGTCTCTGTCTCTGCTGTCTTTGTCTGTCTGTCTGTCTGTCTCTCTCTCTTTGTGTATATGTATGTATGTGTGTGTATATGTATCTTTCTCTGTCTTTCTCTCCACCTGTGTGAGAGACAGATGGAGACATAGACTGAGGAAAAGAGACAGAGAAATGAGAGACATAAATGAGAGATGGAGACAAAGAAATGATAAAAATTTAAATTACCTTTAAATGATGGTATGAGAAGTAAAGAAATGTAAAAGTCAGCATAAGAGAAAAGTCTGTGTAATATTTTATTCTCTCCAGAAAGGATCCTAAAACCACAGAACATCCATTTAGGCACTAATTTATGTCCATTGTTCAAACACACAGTAACCTCAAAAGAGCATTTGCCATAAAACAGACTTTGTAATAACTAAGCTGCATCAGAGAGCTGAAGAAAATTATTTACTGATATATCAAAGTGACATTGCTAAAAAATGCATTGTCTAGAATCTACAAGAGAAATGTAATTTTAAGATTTTATACAACAAAAAGCACATTTCTTAACTTTCTGAATTTCTTTTCTGATAGCATTAATGTTTTCTTTTTTGTTTTCCTTTGGAGTGGATCCTCTTTAACTTAATGTAACATTCAAAAGTATGAAAATATCTACTTACTGGTGTGAAAGAATACAAAAAAAATTGCTTGTCAAATTTCCAGGGACTATGTACATGTATGGATCAAATGCAATTACACCATCCTCAAATATATGTCTTCTCGTCAATGAATCCATCCCCATGCAGAAGATTCCCTTGTAAATAGATGTGATGTACTCTGGTTCTGGCTTTGACACAGATTCCACATTCAACTTAGCTCAAAGTACATCAAAGAAAAGTGGCATCAGGAAGAAATCAGGGTTTCTAGAGTAGGGAATTGGAATAAATGTGGTGACGATATAGTCATGAGAATTTCTTAAACATTCTGTAGCTGATCCAGGAATCCACTCTTATCAAGCCTCCCTGGCACGGTATTGTGTTTATGCATGTGTGGAGGGCAGAGGTAAGATGCTTTCTGAGGTAGAGTCTATAAAAATGATCAGATTGTTGAATTTCCCTTACTCAAGATGTTTGAACTACCATTACCTCAGCCCTTTCCATTTTTCATCTACCGTGAGGTGAACAGTCCATTTCTGCATCATGCTCTTTCCACAAGTCATTGGGCTACCACAGGCCCAAACAACAAAACTAAGCAGCCATACCCTAAAATTTCTGAAGCTATGAATCTAAAAGACAATGGGATCCTTTGAGCATAGTTTCTAGTTAGAAAAGAAAAGCCAACTAAGGAACCACTGTGCTGGCTGCCCTGTTTAAATGTGTGCAGAGTTTTGTCGTGGAGCTCTTCTCCTCACATATGTGAATTAGTTTATTGAAAATGAGTCAATTCTGTTCTCTACTTACTCCAAGACCGTGGAACTTTCAACTCTTAATTTTCATTAAATCATAAAGAATAACATAAGTAAATTAGAAGACCAGACAAAAACTGTATGTAAAATAATCTGTGAGAGACTCATTAAGCCACAGTGACTCTTTGAAAAGCATAAGTTGCTCGTGATGCTCTAACTGTTGCAGTTAAAGAGAGGAAGTGACGACTGCCCTTTAAAAGACCCAACAAGTAGTTGAAAACGTCAGATGAAGATATTTACACCCAGTCAAAGGACAGAGAAGCCCAGGGCCCCTGTGCTTGGATTAGGGAAAAGATAGAAGAAACTGAGAAGGAGGGCAACCCTGTAGGAAGATCAGCAGTCTCAACTAACCTGGACCCCTGAGATCTCCCAAACACTGGGCCTCAAACTAGAAAGCATACACCAGTTGATATGAGGCTCCCAACACATATAAAACAGAGAACTGTTGGGTCTGAACTTAATCAGAGAAGATGCACCCAACCCTCAAGAGACTAGAGGCCCCAGGGGGTGGGGGACTAGGGTGGTGTGGACATCCTCATGGAGACGGGTGAGGAGGTATGGGTTGTGGAACAGTCAGAGGGTGGATAAGGAGGGGGAGAAAAATCTGTACTGCAAAAAAAAGAAAATAAAATTAATAATAACAATAATAATAAAATAAAGAAGCGAAATAAAACTGACAAATCAAAACTGACAAAGATGTGATTCTTCAGACAATCACACACATGCATTCACAGATTTCAAGACCAAGTAGAGCAAATCAGGAAGTTTTCATAAGCTCAATGTATTTCCAGATTCACTATGCTAATTTAACCCTATCTAATTCCTATATCATACTAGTATCATTGATATTTTGGCAATAGATATAAGGACTCTCAAAGTGAAAATAGGTATATTAAAATATATGCTGAATGCAATATTCGAACACCTTACACCCGGTGCTAGAGGGTTTTGATTTCCCTTCTAATTTCTAGCATGCTTAAAACATCCAACGAGGAACATCAAAATAGAAAACAAATTGAGTGAATGACAGATTTCAATATTTTAACTAAAATGTTCTCAAATGGAATGAAGATATAAGGAAGAGACAGGAAATGAATTGCCCAGGTTTCATCAGTGCTTAGCACATATATCATTTCAAATACCATACCATACTGCAAAAACTATAATTTGGTTAACTATTACACATTAATCTATATATTTAATGTTTAAGGACAGAAATGTTTACCCTGATTTGATCAACATAAACTTTATGCACATATCAAATGATCACAGTACCACACAAATTTGATCATCAACATTTTAAAATAACTGAAATAAATAAGCCCCCAAAATGAACGAATTAAAAATTAAATAAATAAAATGAAGCCAATTGATTTCTAACTTGCAGAATATAGTTGGGCTTCTAGTTCTCAACCTGAAGAGATTTTGCTTCCCCAAGAAAGACTTGGCAATATTTGAATACAGTTCATGTTTTTTACAGCTGGGGAAGAAGCTTGTTGATGTCTACTGGATAGAGACCAATGGTGTTTAGAAAAATGTCCTTCTATGTCTATATCCCTTATGTTCCACTGCAAGGAGTTGCCATCCCAAACAGCCATAGGAGCAGATATGAGAGGCCCTAAGTTGGAGGAATCAAGCTCCAATTGAGTTTGCTCCATTTATGGAGTTCCCATTGATTTTAATAATAAAATCATGGTGTCAGGATATGGGAAAAAAATTATTTTCCAATGCATTGCAATAATCAAGAATAAAGGAGAGAACTTTCATAGCTTTATAAGAGGGCCAGATAACTAAGAATGTAAGTATAAAAAGTTTTGTAAGAAATGGCCCTACTTCTTGATATGCTCTATAACACTGAAATGTGAAAATGTTTTACAATATAGATAAGATCTTTAATATTTTGACTATGTAGTAAACTTTCTGGCATGTGTTTAGCATTTAGCATTTTCTCATATGATTATCAGTTAAGGTGCTGAAGTGCTTGGCAAAAAAAAAACTTCATTTTTCTAGGTGAGTCTAGGATTTCAATGATAGATTAAAGCAGTATGTTGATGCAAATTAATATTAGAGAGTAAAATATGTGTAGTTTCATAAAATCTATTAAATGTCACTAATAAATGCATACTCATGCTTTCCTATTTTACAACCATTTATACTCATCTGTTAATTCTCACAAGCAACAGAAAGTGAGAAAGAGTCATAGAAGTTTGGTAATTTCAAATGATCCTGAGGGAAACATAACTTTAACATCCCATGAAAGGATCCAAGATGGCTAGGAGGTTGGTCTGGTAAGAGGCAACCAGGCTTGGGTAAAGGCCCAGTTGATAAAACTTTTTCCCAATAGGATTTTCTACTTTTCAGTCCCTCACTTTCAGGAACCACTGTCTGGGGTCCTGAGAACTATGAGCACATGTTGTGCTGTGTCAGTGCAGACATGGAGCACCTGTTGCACCCCTGTAGGGCCTCATCAGGGCAGCTAGTGCTAGGACGGGTGCTACTTCCAGTCTCTGACTTGCAGATCGTATTTTAAAGGCCTGTCTGATTGAATCAAGTCTTCCAACAAATGACTTAGCACAAATCAACTGGTTATGAACCTTCACTCCAGATGATAAATATCTTTAATTCTGTTCTACAATCAAACCACTCAGGAAATATCTGTTATATTTAATTCCCCAAGGATTGGATGATGAGTCTTTGGGGACCCAGGAAACTACATGGGAGAACTTTCAAAGAAGAATATTTCTATATTTCTATTGAAGACCCAAAAGGAGGATAAAACTTAATCAAGGAACTTAGGCTGAACCAAAGCCAGAATCCTAAGAAGAAAAATTAAATGTCATGTTTCTCTTCTTCAAGTTATATCACCAAGACAAATCAGTTCATTTCAGAATGACAAAACAAACCTCAATTACTAACTCATGAACATTAAGACAGGCCTAAAATGAACATGTAAGGAGACATCATTTTTCATCATCTATTTAAAATTAAGGTAACATTAGCTTGCCATTTGCCTCAATAATAAGCATAGCCGAACAGTAAAAAATGTGTTAAGAGAAGTTAGACACTATGGAAAAAGGAATCTCCCTTTTCTTAAAAAATGAAGACTCATAAACAAAACAGTAAAATTGCCAAAGTTAATGTTGAATACTAGAAATCAGATTTCTAGATTATATTTTATCAAACTAATTATGACTAATAGTTGACAAATTTTCATGGTCATATTCCCCACTTACTGTTTTTCTATCTGAATAATCCTTTTAAATAACTATTGATAAATTATTAAGTATGAAAATAACAAATAAGATGTAAGGAGGAACGTAAGGAATAGGTAAAGTACTATTTAATTATAACTAATTTCCTTAATTGAGAAACAGCACAAAGAAATAAAAATTGCAAAGCCAGCGAGCGGTCTCTTGCTCCCCTTGTTGCGTTATTTTGTATATGGTGCATTTTGAAATGAACGCCGAGATGCATCATTTGCAAGGATGCTTTTATCCTATTGATTTAAAAAAATTTGCTTCTCTTTTCAGCAGGAAGTATGAGATCATTGCTGCAGCTCAGGTTCGCACGCCTTGAGAGAGCGCTGGTCTCCACACCAGGTACGGAGTGCATGCTGCATGTTTAAATTATTTATATTTCAGAGGAAAGAGTATGCTACGTGATTTATGGACTGGTGGTTAAATCCCGCTCTGCCAAACCAGCGGCCAGAAGACAACTGGAGCTTCCTTCTCTGCCCTGGTGCATCTTTTCAGTCTTAAGATCCTGATGTCGCCTTCAAACTGACCACGAAAAGCAGAAGCTCCTTGGAAGAACTAGACTAACGGGGTCCAAGTTTCAAATCTCTGTGGGCAAGGATGTACATTAAGCAACAAGAAATCATTTTATACTGAGGCACTTTCTATTACAAAGGGCCGTGGGCTGTGGGAGGCATACGCGTTTGACCCGTCTGGACCATCCTATCCACAGATTGAACAAAAAAGCCAGTGGAAAAGGTCAATCGGATGTGTGGATGTACAGAGTGACTTAGGAGGAAATGGACAGCAGCAGACCAATTCAATTCATTTCTCCTTGTGAAGATCCATGAAGTCCCAATTCTTAATTATCTAGTCTTTTGTGCATTAAAAAAACTGGCCAATAAAATGTCAGCCAAGAAACACACTGTTCACTCCTTTCAGGTTTATTTTAAACCTATTGCACTTGGGCTACAGCTAAATCAATTTTTCATGAATATCTACCCTGGTAGATTGCACCTCAAGCCAGTTCAGATCCCCAGAGAATTTTAAAAAAAAGAGATTTATCAACTAACAAGTAACACCTCGGGAAGAAAGAAACAGGGTTTTTAATTGCGTCGTGTGCTTGGTAATTGCAGGCAGGCACCTTCTTGAGGCGCTCAGTGCCAGGAGGAGTGCGACTCCACTTGGCCCTGCCTAATTAATCCTGTGATACAAACCTTCTGGCTTCAATTTTCACATTTCTGTCTCTTTTTAGAGGTGATAATAAAACTAAAAATTTATGTTGGTTACTGTATGAGTATAACTGTGCCAGCGGAACACAAATAAAACCATATGGGCTAAGGGGGCCCGGCCTGCCCGTGACTGCCTTCCCGGTGGCAGGAGGCCCAGGGGCAAGCTTTGTGCTAACAAGGAAAGGTAAGGAAATTCAGGGGCAGGGTGGAAGAGCAGTTCACCCCATTCTTGTGAGTTTGCTCTATTGAGATGACTCATTGAAACGTATGCCTGTTTTATTGACAAAAAAAAAAAAATTCTCAAAATAGATGCGTACACTCTGAAATTGCACTGGCTCAGTGGCCACGGATCACTACGCTGCACTCCAGCTTTTAATGAGAGACAAATTGGGCAGCTTAGCCTTTAAAGAAGCTGTCAAAGTGACAAGTGTGGGGTCTATTATCTTAATAGCTTACATATTAAGCCTTGGATAACACATCAGTTAAAACATCATCTAGGGAACCAGCAGTGTCCCTCCAGGAGCTGTGACCCTCATCATGGGCTGACTCTGCTGTTAACACAGTTCAAAAATTTTGTTGTTGCGGGGACTTTGATTTGTATCATGACGCTAGCACTAAATGGCTTATGTAATGATACGTAGATGAGATGACAGTAAAGGCAGTCTGTCAATAAAATATATGTAGTCGCAGGAAATATTAGTCCTGATTGAGATAGGGCATTTATATTGTTCAAAATAATATACGAAACAAGCATGCTATTGGACTTACACTCAATTGCAGGCATTTTCCTGCATAATTTTTGTTTTTCCTAACTGCCAGATACACACAATTACTACATGAGTAACGCACCAGAAGGAACCGTGCTCTGTACTTCACATCCAGACACCGTTGATCAAAAAGAAATTCCTCTTTCTCTATATGTACTTCAGATTCCCATGGGCTGCATTATTTTTCTCCTTTCACTTTCTTTTAATCCGTGGTTATTTATTTGTGTAGTTTCTATTATTTCTGACAAATTTTTAAAAATATGGGAGCCATCTGCTGGTCAACAATTATATTCGTTTCTTGGAAATAAAGAGTTTAGAATTTATTGAATTGCTACAATGTTTTAAGTGACTAGTTCTTTTATAAGAATTTTAACAGTGTTATGAATCCTCTTTCCAAAAAGCTTAGGCAAGTAGATCCTGTATCTGGAAGTATCCTTTCAAATGTTTTGTTCTCACTGGACATGAGGCACATTTTATATAAATATCAAATGGATTTTGTTGTTGATCTTATGAATGCTCCAGGATATTTTGAATCACATAGGAAGCTGAGAAAAATACAAGTATGTTCTCACATGCATTATAACATGTCAATTTTGACTCTTCTCAAATAATGCAAGTGATTAAGACAGAATATTCTTTATATGTAGAAATGTCTGGAACCAAGTTCACACAAGGCCACTGTAAGGCCTTCACTTTCTAAAATGCTGGTGTGTGTGTGTGTGTGTGTGTGTGTGTGTGCGCTGCATAACTCTTCATGGTTATTTCACTCTGCTCCCAATTGAACAGTCAAGAGTGTGTATACTGACAGTGTCATGGAGTTACTCTCATCAACTTGGCTAATTGTCTTTACTGCTAATCAAGATACATTGAATATCTAATCTACAGAAAGCTGTTTGTTAGCACTCTCACAAATGCCCTCCGTGAATGAGCATACATACAAGGTACTATAATTTAACCAATCAATTATATGAGTCAGAACAAAATCATGAAATGTCAGTAGGAGTGACTGACCTTGGCCTGACTTCCATTCTGACTCCATTCCAGTGCCTCTTATCTCCAATTCAAAAGCCAAATGGCAGCTGGCCTTTCCAATCCCTTGTAGCTTTTCTGTGCACCTAACAACTTAACTACAGCATCAATCTGTTTTGAATTAGTAGGCAACTTGCCAAACTTATAAAACCCACATTTGTTGCTTTTCTTTCAAATGCCATGAACATGAGTTCAGGAAAACACAGCAAATGTCTAGGTGACTGCCACCTATGCTTCAACCCCTCATTGTTTCTCTCCTTTAGACATAATGTCCCCTTGCAGTCACACTCTGGTTTTCCTAACTTCAAAGTTTCAGGTGACAAGGGCCTGCAATCATCCCAGTACTCTTGATATAAGGCATTTAAACCATACCTGAACAAAATGATAGATAAAAGAAAGAACAGGAGCAAGGGCCAAGCAAGGACAGGCAGAAACCTTCTCTGGGATTTTATCTTGAGTCTGGGATGAAGGCTCAAGGCAGCTCTTTGCTGCCAATTTCCAATCAAAGGTAGGCACAGAACATCACCTATGTCCAAAAGAATAGAAGAGAACAAGAGAGGCACACAGGGTGCAAGTTCTGAAAATGAAGAAGGATGGATAGTCCAGAGCATAATCCCTTGTTCCAGTCAGTCTTTCAAAGCTCCAGAGCAGCAGATACCTTGAGAACTTATGTCACAGTACTAGAAATAGCAGACCACTTGCCATTAACTCACGGCTGTTGTTTGGTATAGTTAACATTATTGTTTTGTATTGAGTTAGTTTGATTTGTTATTGGTCGTTTTTTGTTTGTTTGTTTGTTTGTTTGTTTGTTTTTTGTCCCAAGAAGCCATGATTAGAATATATGATTACAAAATATTAGGTCTCTACATGGCAAGAAGCAAGGATATCCATGGTTATCCAATACTTTCTTTTTGTAATTGTAAACAGTTTCCCAAGGAAAGGAGCCAATATGCCTGCATACGACAGAGAGTGTGACACAAACCACCAGACTGGTTTCGGCAAACACAAGGATGAGCCAACTTGAAAAAGTTCACAGCTTTAATCCCCATTGCTTTCAAGTTTTGTTTTGATATCACCCTTTTACGTGTAAAGCTGTACTTAAAATTTGGACACTCAAGGAAAACCAACACCAACAACACATATACACACCTTCCTGCCTTTGAAGGTGCATGAAGGCCCGAAGTAATACCTCCTGTAACTCTTTCCTTCAAAGTCTACTGAGACAGGAAAGTGTCAGAAACATGGTAAAGAACACTGTAAATTTGGATGAAGTCAGAGCAAATTTCGTTATTGTGACTAGACACGATGAATTAAGCCTACAAACATATGCTTCCGAGTGGGACAGCTATAATCTGGTGTTCCCATGGTGCCCTGTGTTGAATGTGTAAATCAGTTAATTGCTCTGATTGTTCATTTCCTTTGAAACAGGAAAGAGAATTACCAAAGTTAAATAAGAGATTGGTCATAATCTAAGAAACAAACCTAAATATATGCTCAATAAAAGACAGGTGTTACTGTAGCTATTGTTATCATTAACACCAATGACATTAATTCTATATGTAGTTTGTTGACTGAAAGCAAATTTTGACTCTCTTCTTGCTACCAGTTTTGCTTTGAAAGTGACTTTTGTGTTTAATAAAATGGCTTGGGTTTCATTTTCACTTTTTTCCTTTATTGAAAATAGATTTCTTCTGTGCATAATATTTCCTGATTACAGTTTCCCCTCCCTCTTCTCTTCTCAGTTTTTCTCATAAGAATGCACGTCCTTTCTGTTTCTTATTTGCAAAGAACAGGCTTCTAAGACATAATATTAAAATAGATCAAAATAAACTATAATAACATAAAACAATAACTTTCATATTGAAAGTGGACAGGACAAAACAACAGAAAAGAGTCAAAGAAAGGGCACAAGAATCAGAGACCCACTAATTTAGACATTCAGGATTCCTGTAAAAAATTAATTGGAAACCACAATACATACACAGGGGATGTGGTGTAGACATGTGCAGGGCCTGTGAATGCTGCTTCAGTCTCTGTGAGTTAATATGAGCTTTGCTCATGCTGATTTAGAAGATCTTGGTTTTCTTGATGTCATCCATCCCTGCTGACTTTTACACAATTGCTACCTCTCTACCCCAGAGTTCCCTAAGCCCTGAAGGGGAGAGATTTGATGCAGACATCCCATTTAGTGTAGAGTGTTCCAAGGTCTCTAACGCTCTGCACAATATCTGCATGTGGGTCTTTATATTCGTTCCCATCTGCTGCAGGAAGAAGCTTCTCTGGTATTTGGTGAACAAGACACTGATCTATGAGTATAGCAGAATATCATCAGGAGTCATTTTATCACTGTTTGTTTGCTTGTTTGTTCTTTCTTCCCCTTTTTCCCCCAGTACTATTTAGTTTTTTTATCCTAGGTGTCTTGGTTATTTAGTCTCTGGGTTTCCAGCTTTACTCAGTTGCCTATAACTCTTTGTGTATGGTTGAGACTTTATGAGCTTTACTCCATCCAGTCTGGCATGTTTGTTGGTGTTCTCTTTGTTCACTTCACATTTGGGAAGTCATGTACATGTAGCATTGTTATTCCCAGGAGACACAAACTCTGGATCCTCTGGCTGTTACAATATTTACTTCTCTTCTTTATCAATGTTCCCTGACACTTATGTACAGGTGTTGTTTTGTAGATGTGTCTACTGGGAACAGACTCCACAATTCTACATTTTGATTGGTTGCAAAGAGAATTTTTTTGATGATGGATAAACACTACACTTACTTGTGTATATTAAGATGTCCTATATACTTTAGGAACAGATATTATGAATCTGTGTCTGAGGACTATGAAATTCAAAGTACCTCTCACCATGTGGTAGAGCAAAGACACATGTTTAGCATATACTGAAGTACTTCCTTAACCCATATCATGGTGCAAGTAACTTTTCCTTTGAGACAAAAGATAAAAAAGTGTCGCAATCATTTACTCTAACTGGTAAAAGATTTAAAATGATAATGAGAGATGGATTTTAGTGTGGACCTTTTCATGGACATGTACAATTTGCTTTTGTTGTTTTCCTCTCTTTCAAACCCCACCCTCCCGTTCTCCATTGGTCCCTCCCACACCAAATAGCTTCTTTCCACCTTTAAGTGACATGAGTTCTATGTTTGTCACCTCTGCCCCCTTGGCAACACCTCTGGTTTAACTCTCATGGTCTTCTTCTTGGTTTCAGAATCTAAACCCATTCTTACAATCTTTTTTTTTGCATACACAAAATATTAAAAGTTAGGATCCCATATGAAAAAGAAAATTGTTATTTTTGTCTTTCTGAGACTGAGTTACCGACTTAATATAATATGCTTTAGCTCCACCCATTTTCCTGCAGACCTTATAATTTTACTTCTTTATAGCTAAACAAAATTCCCTAGTGTGTGTATACCACATTTCATTACCCATTGCTAAACATCCAGGCTGGTTTATTTTCTTGAGACTGAGAATAGTGTAGCAGTGTACAAGGATGTTTCTATGTCCCTGTGAAAGTATCTAAGGTCCTGTGTACTCAGAAGTAGTAGAGCAGGGTCATATGATAGTTCTAATTTTTAATTTTTTGAGGAACCTCTATTCCAGTGTCTACAGGAGTTACAGTAGCTTACACTTCCACTAGCAATGGCACATAGTCTTGCTAGAATTTTTTTGTTATTTATTTTCTAGATCATAGTCATTCTTACTGGGGTAAGGAGAAATCACAAATTTTTGTCATTTAAAATTCCTTGATGGCTGAGATATTTTTTTTAAAAAAATTGTTGGCCTTTTGTCAGCTCGTGAGTCCTACTTGTCTAACATACAACACAATCTGGTAGGAAATGAGAAGAAAGAAAATAGGAATCTAGCACAGATCCTTCAGATTTCTAAAATAAAGTCCATATGGTAGAACAAATATTCCTTTAAAAGGAATAAATTCTATGAGTTTCTTCAGCAAAAATAATTCTGAAAACCCTTATTCAGTGTGGGGAAAAGAGTGAACCAGTGTGAATATGAGAAAGCAAATTAGTATCTGTGGCCACCTCGATGGAATTCCCAGATCATTTTCCTGTGCTCCTCATTTCTGTAAAAGAAGACTTTAGGGCCGGGTGGTGGTAGTGCACACCTGTAATCCCAGCACTTGGGAGGCAGAGGCAGGTGGATCTCTGAATTCGAGGCCAGCCTGGTCTACAAAGTGAGTTCCAGAACAGGCAGAGCTAAACAGAGAAACCCTGACTCAAATAAATAAATAAATATATAAAGAAGAAGACTTTAAAGAATTTCTGCCAGAAACGGACCTGTCTTCTTCCAAGACCCTAAAGCAGTCAGCTGACATTTATCCAGCCTGAGGATAGGCACACTTTTACATGCACAGTCATTTCCTGGTGCCTCATAGCACAATCTCCAGTCCTTGAACCTCAAATCTAGTCTCATCAATTGTAATTGTATAACCATCTATGGATGGAAGTATCAATATAACGATCATTATACCCATAGTCTTCATAGACCAAAAAAAGACAGAGAAGAAACCTTTTAAATAGCCTTACTTTTTGCTTTCTTTTTTTAAAAGTTGCTTTTATTGTGATGCTATGAGTATTCAATGAGAATTAACACACTATGCTAGAATAGGGCTTAATGTATACTGAGTTCTCAGCAAATATAAGCTATATATCATTGCCCTTACCAGGAGCTCTGTTCTTTTTTTTAAAGGTTTATTTATTATATCTAAGTGCACTATAGCTATTTTAGGACACACCAGAAGAGGGCATTAGATCTCATTGTGGATGGTTGTGAGCCACCTTGTGGTTGCTGGGATTTGAACTCAGGACCTTTGGAAGAGTAGTCAGTGCTCTTAAGCACTGAGCCATCTCTCCAGCCCCATGTTCTGCTTTCTAAAACTCCAAACTAGCATCACATTTTGCTATATAATATATCCTAAGTTTATGCCCAAGAATGAACTCTCTAGTTCAGTCCTTATAATGATGATTAAAGGTGGCAGTGAAGCACGTATACTCTGGATCCATGCTTGGAACACAGTAGCCCCTCACTGAAAACTGACTTATCACACAACACCATGAACAACTCCAGTGTTTTAAATGATTGGGTTTAAGAGTACTCATTTAAAAATTGACTGCTGAAGAAGTATCTCTGTGGTTAAGAACACCTTCTGCTCTCGGAGAGGATCTAGCTTTAGTTTCCCAGCACCCACGTGGTAGTTCATAACACAGGTACCTTAGGTTCCAGGGTATCCACTGCCCTCTTCTGGCTTTCTTAGGCATCAGGCAGGCATGTGGTACACATATACACATACAGGCAAAACATTCATACATATAAAATAAATAAACCTAAAAAAAAACTTTAAGATAAAATTTTTGTAATAACTTGAAAAAGAAGTACTAACTCACTTTATTTAAGTCAATGCCATCTACTTCCAAGTTTACCGTCTATTTTGGGGGTAGATTTTTCTCTCCTTGCAATTGGGGGTTTGGTGTTCCACAGTCGAGTAATTGTATATCTCTGAGTGGGAAACTGACGGTATCAAAAGCTATTCTTGCCTGGAGCAGGTTGAGGAACAGATGTATCATCAGACACAGAATAGCAGTTAACTGATGCCCTTCATTAAACCTTCATTCTTCCCAGAAAAAGCAGAAGAAACCAGAGTTATGAACAGCTGAACTCTGTCCAAGCTGCTGTTGTATTTTTAAATTTCGGGTTAGAATGCATAATGCATTAACACTATATAACCTTTATTGTATTCCTTTAAAATGTATATTAAGTAGTTTGCTACATTAAGGTAATGTATTAAATTACCTAAGGCAAAGTAATACGATGATTAACTGACTATAAACATTGGTTTATGGTCAGTTTATAAAGTATCACAATGATTAACATTATGCATTTTCATAACAGTAGAAAATTGCAGGATGAAATATCTGTGGATTGACTCAGTGCCATTAGGAAAAATAAAACAGAGGTATAACTCAGTCTCAAGTTACATCTTGAGAGTAAACTTTGTTTTAAATCTCTTCTCTAAGTGATTGGGAAATTCATTAATTTAAAATGCCCAGAGCTTGCCAAGCACAAGAGAGAAAGTGTCCACACAAACGAATCAAGCAAAAACTGGCTTAACATTTTTCAGATGTTTTTATCTAAAGTTTATGTTGAAGAATATTGGAAAAGCATTGATTTTATTTATTATTCTGTCTCATTGATAATGACTACATATTCATTGTTTCTTTGAAGACACTAAAACCTTCCACCAAAATATCTGTCTAGTCTTGAGAAAGTATATGGAAGAGCTCAAGTACTTTTACTTTTACTGAGGCTGGCCTTCTATCATAGTGATTTTCTAATCAGTCAGAAATTCCAAATATGAATGCATCGGACTGCAATTGCTTTTCACTTTTATGCATTTATCCCTCAATTCTAAGCAATTGTCACATGGGATTTTATGTACTCTCTAATCCAAGTTCACAACATGATGACTTGTTTTTATTAGATTTACTAAAGACGGGTCTTATGAAGTAGTAAACTAATGAAGGACTGAGGAAAAGGAGAGGAGATATTTTCAAGTTAATTGATTTTATTGTTGATCTATATTTAGTTAATGTTCTCATTTTCATTTGTATTCATACTCACTATTCCACTGAAAAACCCACTCACTGATTTCTGTTATCAAAAATATGAACAGAACATATTAGCAGAATAGTTAAATTGGTATTTTTTTAATCTATATTCCTCAGAATGCGGAATGTAGGTGCAAACTGAAATCTTTACACTACCAAACATGGCTTCATTACTACAACAATCTAGAAAATATTAACATTAAACTCATTGGATCTTGATATTTGGAATATACATGTCCTGAACCTAATAGGGTTAGATGACAAGGAAAGGGGCTTGTAAAAGATACAAAACCATTTTTATGAAAAAACAGAAAAATGCATCTTATTTTTCAGTAATAATGTAACTGGACAAATTTTTCTCTTAAGACAAAAACACCCACAATTCTCAAACAGTAATTAAATTTAAATTGCTGAACAAACTTTGTAGTTGTATTTATACTTAAAATTTTGTAAGGATAAATTAATATTGTTGTCACCCTATAAAATAATTTACATAGCACCATTCTCTAATAGTATGATGTATGACTTCTGTTCATTGGTTTCCAGTGAGGTATGAACAGAGATTAGGACTCCAACACACATACTTTTGATAGCAGCATGTGTAGCTGTTGGGCTTCTGTTGTCTCCCTGCTATATTTGTTCTGGTTACATTTATAGAAATATAATTTTATGTCTTTTCACTTTGGAAATGAAATCCTGATATTCTCTAGGAATAAAATTACAATAATAAAATAAACCATATTCAAACAAATCCCATGTTTTCTCTTACATACAAAATACAGATTTTCAGATGCTTCTTTTTTTGCATGTGTTGCTCATATGCATTATGAAGCTCAAGATGGATAAATAAAAGAGAATAATGGAAAGCATGGGACATAAAAGCAGAAGAAGGGGCTCTGTGGTGAAGACTAGGACTAGCCAGAGGGCAGGATAGAGCAGTCATGGAGAAAAGTAGAACTAAGTATAATGTCATGTGTGTATTACTATACGGAGATTCTACAATAAAATCTATTGTTTCCAAGGTTAACTTTAAATAAGTAAATAAGTCATTCTCTGGAAGAATATTTAGAATGCCAATCCTTAATCTCAGGTTGTTTGAGAAGCACAGCCATGGAGACTGCTGCTCTTTCCTCTGAGTTACATGTTTTTAAAAGCAAAGAGCTATTTTTAACTTGCTAATAATTCACAATCTTTTTCTATTTCCAGTTTTCCAAGGTGTGGCATTCCATGTGATTCTGGGTGGTCTGGACAGATATTTTCTGTTTATCTTTTTCTTTTATTTTTTCTTTTCTTTTCCTTCCTTTCTTCCTTTGTTCCTTCCTTCCTTCCCTTCCCTTCGCTTCCCCTTCCTTCCTTCCTTCCTTCCTTCCTTCCTTCCTTCCTTCCTTCTTTATTTTCACTCCCCCCTTTGTGTGTTAGTGTATGGGTAGTGGCTGGATTTGCTATATGCATGTGTGCCTGGGTCTCTCATTAAGTCTGGACCTAAGAAAGCAGGCACCATTATCCAGTGATTTTTTTCCTGTCTCTTTCTCTAGCCCCAGCATTTGTAATACAGATGCTGTCAACAATGCCCAACTTTATGTGAGAACTGTGGATCTGAACTCACATTCTTATGTTCACACAGTAGCCACTCCTACCCACCTGAAGGGTATTTTTCTATTCCTATATACTTCTTTAATAAACCACACAATAGCAACTGGATTGTCTAGCAACAATGACAAAACTCTTCTTTTATTTCACACCATACAGTAATTCTGTACTTAACATTTTAAGCCTTTATAATTATATTGGTAACTTACAGATCCCTGGAACAAGATTACTTGGTTAAGAGTAGTTGCTAACAAATGTGGTAACTTAGGCAGAGTCACATATCAATCATGGAAAAAGGGAAATATGACATGCCCCCAATACCCAAAGTTGTGTATTTGAATAATTTGTCCCCAAATAGCAGTACTGCTTTGAGCAATGATAGAACATTTAGAAAATGAAGGGTAGCTTTAGGAGGTAGATGGTTGGCAATCAAGCTTTCCAACGCAGATTCTTATTCTCACTCTGTTTCTTGGTCTACTGAGATCTGAGTAGCCATGTCCTGAGTTCTCAGTGCCCAGCTGATGCCACCCTCTGCTATGGGATGTTTGCTATGATGGGCACTGAGTAAAAATATACCTCTTCCCTGCTACGTTGCTTCTTTTCAGGGATTTGTCCACAGAAAACTACTATATGTGGGTGGATAGGAAAAGAGCAGCATCGATCATTCTGATTGGAAAAGGAGTGACTCAGCCTCTGTAGGCAACCTCATTTTTGTATACTGGTAACTCAAAGTTATTTAAACAGTTGGAAATTCTGTACGATTTCTCCAAAGTATAGTATCATACATGTATTAGAAATAGCTTGGACAAGTTCGCATTTCATCCTGTGGGACATTAATATTGGTCCTTGTACCTTATATGCTTACTCTGCTCCCACGTCCATAATTTAAAGGAAAAGAAAGACAACCTTAAAGATTCTGTTTTGTTATGACACAGATTCAGGCTGTACTCTTACCATTCAGCCAGTGGTCAAATTTGTTCTTGAGCAGTACATATTGTGGCAATAGCTATCACTGGTGTGTACTATTGACCGTAGGTCAGATCCTGATGAGATTAGAGTCTTCAGGCTGGGGATTTATCACAGAGTAAAGTGCTTTCCCTCCCACTCATGGCACCTAGGAAACAAACAAGAAATAATCTTCAATTATTTGTTGTTATTTCCTACGAAAAATATGATAGCACACTGTAATGATTTGAATGAACATGCCCTCCCATTGATCCAGGTATTTGAATGTTTGGTTACCAGTTGGGTGATTTGGAAAGGATCGGGAGGTATGGCCTTTTTAGTGGAGGTGTGTTACTGCAGGTAGGCCTTTAGATTTCAAAAGCCCCACATTATTCCAAATTCGCTCTTTGCTTTATACTTGTGCGTCTAGGTGAGGTCTCTCAGCCACTTGTCCAGCACTAGACTTGCATGCTTACTGCAATACTCCCTTCCATGATAGCCATGAATTTTAATCTTATGAAAATATAAGCCCCTAATAAAGTCTCTTGTATAAATTGCTTTGGTTGTGGTGTCTGTTAGTCCCATAGGTGCGAGGACCCCCCTTCACAAATCATGGCCAAATTCATTAAAACATGTTTTGTTCCTGTACACAAGCTATCTCTCCCTCTGGAATGGTTCAAGAGATCAGGACTGAACATGGGAAAGGTAAGATTTTTATAGCTGTAGAGTAGGGATTTACAAATAGGGGTTTGTCAAGCTTAAAAACAGAGGTCACAGAAGCTAAGCATACACATAACAAGTTTGTCATTACCACCTTCTGAAACAAAAGCACGGTTGGCATTTCTTGAAACAGGCAGTACAGAATCATTTGTAGTTAAGTTTATATTAGGGCATTGCCCAATCCTTGAGAGACATCTTTATATATAAACAGGAATGAACCTAGTTTGTCTTTATTATTAGATGGTTTTCAATCCCAACATGGAGTCAAGTTGCTTTACTGTCTTATCACAGCAATAGAAAATAGCTGAGACCAATATCAAAATGAACAAACAAAAGCCAAAAAACAAAAAAAAAACAATAAACAAAACAAACAAAAAACAAACAGACCTCTGATATTTTTAGTCAGGATACCCTGAACTTTCTCTTACATAAAAACCTATTAATTCATTATTTCCCATACAAATATACCATTATTAACCTTAATATCAAATGATAAAATATGTTTTGAAGCCTATAAATACCCTCCATCCTCTCTATAGTGGTTTAAATGAGTATGTCCCCTATCAGCTCACTTATCGGAACTCTTGGTCAGTGGTTCTGTTTGGAAAGGTAGAGGAACTTTGGGAAGGTGGAGCCTTGCAGGATGAAGTACCTTGTGGGAGCAGACTTTGAAGGTTTTCAGCCTTGTCTCGTCTCTAGTATTGTCTCTCTGCATTGCATTTACAGCAAAGACTATGATCCATTATCTTTGTGCTGTGTCTGTCTGCTGCTTTGCCTCCCCTGACATCATAGACTCTCCCTCTGGAGCTACGACCCATAATAAACTTCTCGCCTTATCTTGCTTTTCATCATGGTGTTTTATTACATCAGCCAAAAAAAATGACTGATCAGCAATGTCAAAGACACGCTAATTTACAGTACTGTTTCTTTTTGTTATATACCTTGCCTCATAAGATACTAATTTTTATCCAACAATATATAATCAAATCACCAGAAACTTAATCCATACTGTATTGTGATAAGACAGGTTAGCTGTTGGAAATGTAGATATATTTTCCCAAAATAATATTCAAATGAAATACATTTTTATGGTTGTCTTGATCAGAGGGTTAGAAGTGATAAAGGAAGAAATCTTATCCACTGTCCATGCTGAGTGTAGAAACGTGTATCAAGCAATCTTATCAGCCTAAGTACAGAACATTATGTCTCTGGAAACACCTTGCACATATACCTGAAATAGCAGGAAACAGACATCTTCAGCCTAGCATAAATATATTTCTATTTTCAATTTATAAGTGCAATTACTACTACTATATGAAAGGACATTTCAAAGAGATTAATGATCAACTGGAGGTAATGATACTTTCCCTCATTTTATACTATCAGTTCCTCTCTACCACGAAACCTAATCAGTCTGTCATGATTGAGCTGATGGGATATAGATACTTTTAGAAGGAACTACCTCATTTGATCCCAAAAAATTCTTGGAGATAGAGATACATAATCCTCTTCAGCAGGACAATGCTGATTGACTTTGCCCCCGAACCTGCAGAGAAACATAACATGCTGATGATAAACACACTTGTTCTGTAAATTTAAAAATCCATGCTTTTCTGTGATGTGGGGTGCAGTGGGGAAGCTGTTCTTTGAGAATGGGATAGGAATTTTTCCCTTAACCTACTCAGTCAATACTGTGTTGGAAGCAAATTAAGATTCAGGCCTCTGTGTATGTGCTGGTAATACAACACTACCTTTAAGGAGATTTTAGTCCAGAAAGAAAGGGAGTTATGGAACTGTAGACATTCAAATGAAGTTCAAAACTTGTCTATTTACAAGGCAGTTCTTGGAGTAGACATTGAAGGTGATTAGAAAGAGCAAGACTTAGACTAGTTTGTCTCCTAGACAGAAGTGATTACATGTGCTAATACATATATGTGATTAAAAAGATTAGCAAATCAAAAGCATTACAGGTGGTCCAACTGTCTAAATTAGTTAGGACTGGTAGACTGAGAGCTGGGGTTAGAGTAGTGAGGGGACGAGAGAATATAAAAGTTTCAACAACATTAAAGTTTCATTTACTGAGAGAAATGGATAATTGGGAGTTTGATTGGGAGACTAACCTGATCAACTTTTGGAAAGTCAAAATCCAATTTTGACAAAAGAGTCAAATGAATCGATCTCCTAGAACACAGGTTCTTAGGCTTGGGAAAAGGACAATGGTGGCAAAAGAGGCAGAGAGACTCTGGGAGCAAAGAATAAGCAGGAAATAGGCTGTGAAACTGGGGAGAAGGTGCTGTTTACAATGAGGTAGAAGATACAGAGCATAGACTAGTGAGGAAAAGACTTCCACAATCCTCACTGTAAAGTTTCAGGGTAGGATATCTAACTACAATATTCTCTTAATTTCATAGATACAAGACTCCCTCTGCAGAAATTGATTTGGGATAGAAATGGTGAATTGTCACTGAGACAGTCAGTGTGATACAGTGAGGAGAGAGAGAAATGTTAGGAAGTAGACAAATTGAAGACACAGCTAAATCTGATGCGAGGAAGGACATGAAGAAATGTACAGAGCAATGAGTCTAAGCTAGGCGGACATTAAAATGGATGAAGTCTAAGTAGAATTTGATAACTTTTATTCCTGTCATTCCATCCCTTCTTCCTGTAGAGATGCCATTCGAACTCTGATGTGGATAATCATCATTTCATATTTATCTGTATACTTTAGAATTGGCCATCAGGCTCCAGAAGTCAATGTGCAAAGGACTAGGCCACCCATTACTTTGATGTGATCATTTGCTCAGGAGTGGACTGGAATGGCATCAGGCATTGTCAAGCAGAACGTAGTCATAGTGAATCTTTAGGACTTCGAGGAACAGCATGAAGCTTTTCTCTGTACAGTTTGAACAACTAATCCAAAGATACCCCAAGGATCTTGCTGACAGGCCCTGTACCTTAGCTAGAGCAAGTTACAGGACAAAGCACGTATTTTTCTTCAGCTTTCTACCAGTGGTTACTGTCCCAGATAATCCCCACATGTTCTGCCTTTTCTACTCTCAACTCTACATTGGAAACCGCAGCCACAATGCCTTGCCACTTTGCATAGGTTCTGTGGACTATATAAGAGAAACAAAGTCACACAATAATTAAATATCAGAGAAATTACGAGTAGCATAAGAATTAATTCCAATCTCATTGCTTGAGTACAGTAACTGAGAAAACCCAAAATAAAATAGTATTTTAATTGCACAAAACTAAATTAAAGATATGTAGTTCTGCCAAAAACATAAACAGACCATAAGGAAATGTGTTAAGATGTCAATTTAGGCTGTTTTTAATGGTAAGAAATTGATGAATTTTCTTCTCCCTTGTGAGTATGTTGTTTCTGCATATCATACTAACACAATTGGATTTCAGTAATTCAGTTTTTCTCTGTATTCTCTGATTCAGATATTATTCTCAAAGTATAAAGAGTTTCCTAAGTGACAGTGTTAGCACTAATAATTCTTACTTTCTCTTTAAAAATTTATAGATATGAGGCTGAGCTCATCTTTTTTTCAATGCTGTTGCAAAAATTAAAGTACACTGTAGTCAGTACACATAAGGTGACTTTTACCTTCTGCACAAATAGGTATGTACGATTTGGAAATTTAACAAGAGTGGCATTCAAAATGTTTTAAATAGGAAATTTGTATAAATTTGCTGACATTTAAGAAATGGTTTACCCAATTAATTACCTAGGTGATCTTGACAAAAGAGAAAGCAGGTAAAGAAGTTGTACCTGTGGGGCCATTCATTAATTACTAACCAGTGTGCTCAGTTGACTGTGCTCTCAGGAGAAGTTCTGTCTTATCTCAAAATTAGAAAAACTCTACTTTTCTGCAGTGCCTAATCTGAGCTCTCTCTGTTTCTAGTATGCAGTGGGTGAATTTGAAAAAAAAAAATACATTCTGTAAACACAAAAATAAAAGAGTACACTAAAATGTTCTCCAAGCTTTTTTTCTCTATAAGCAGCTGATGTCTGAGGCAGTGACTTCTTAATGTACATGGAATTCCCTATGTTAACATTTAAACTTAATAGTAAAATTACATTTGATATAGTGTCCATATGTATGGATTGTCTTTTCTTCTGAGATCCCATCAAAATATAAATTCAGTGCATGCTACTCCTGGAGGTCCAAGTCCAAGTGAGATTTAAGATGACCTACAGATATTTAAATTCTCTGATATAAATTAATAGCTTTGGCTGGAACACTAATGTTAAATTTCTCATTACAGGAGTTCTTTAACATCCATGACCAGGACTGATATTCAAATAATGCTCCTTAGAAACATAATTTTAACTTGTCAAGTAGTGTAGATTATTTCCAAGATAGAACAAGATTTAATTTTACTTAAGGCTATAAAATGTCCTGCATAAACAAAGACATTGTGTAAATGATGTGAGACCTATTCTTTTGCTCTTGAATCAGATGCCTCTAGCAGAAAGGGTTCACACTGCTTCCTCTTGGGTCTACTCTAGTCTCTGCCCCCAATCTGGGACAAACTTTCCCCTCAATATCTCAGCCTTTCTCGTCTTTATTCATGTTTTTTGGGCAAGGCACAAAAAAAAAAATAAGATTTTATTTTTATTTTGAGTGAGTAACAACTATTACTTAATAGTCAGGCTCATACAGTGATGTTAAGAATCCCCAGGAAGATAGTGAATTACGCTAGAAGGAGCTGGAGAAGCAGCCTGACTTGACATGGACACATTGGTGGACTCTGCCTTACTCACTATGTTTTCTTTCAGCAGTATCCTGTTAGGGACTGGGGCCAAGTGTGGTATAATTGGCCCACACTTAATTCCCGCTGCTTTTCTGAAGTCCGTTTAGGAACAAGGGACCCTGGGCTACTCATACTAGGAACTTCAGAGAATGCTAGCACCCAAAACTCAGAGGCCAAGTGGGCAAATAAAAAGACCAAAGAAACAAACAAAAAGGCTCCACAAGACAGCAACAACAACAACAAACCAGCAGACACCCTTCTGGATCGAAAGAATTGAAGATGCACTGCTCACCAACAAGAATTCCTGGCTAGAAGATGGCGAGGAAACAGAGACTAAGGAGGGTGGGAGAAGAGGAACATAGAAAACACACTCATCCAACAAAGGTAATCTCAGAAATAAGCACAAAAACCTATAACAATCACAAACCCAGATGGCTAGCAGCAATCATAAGAACAAAATCAGAAACAGCCAGCACAATATGGAACCACCAGAGCCCATCTATCCTACTACAGCAAGTATTAGATATGCCAACACATCTGAAACCCAAGAAAATAATATTAAGTCCAATCTTAGGAAGATGAAAGGGGCCTTTAAAGAATAAATTTTTTTTCTTTTTTTTTTAAACTTTTTTTTAGATTTATTTATTTATTTATTATATGTAAGTACACTGTAGCTGTCTTCAGACACACCAGAAGAGGGCAAGAGGGCGTCAGATCTCATTACAGATGATTATGAGCCACCATGTGGTTGCTGGGATTTGAACTCAGGACCTCTGGAAGAGCAGCCAGTGCTCTTAACCGCTGAGCCATCTCTCAAGCCCAAAGAATAAATTTTAAAATCCCTTAAATAAATACATGAAAATGCAATTAAACAGGTAAATAAATAAAACTCTTCAATACCTGAAAATAGAAAGAGAAGCAATAAAGTAAAAACAAACCGAAGAAATCCTTGAGATAGAAAACCTATGTAACCAAACAGGAAATACAAATGCACCACCAACAGAATATAGATGGTAGAAGAGAGAATCTAAGGGGGGAAAGATATGATATAAAATATTGATACATCAGCCAAAGAAAATGTTAACTCTAAAGTGTTGCTAACATAAAACATGTATGAAATCTTGGACACTATAAAAAGACCAAATCTAAGAATAATAGAAATATAAGAAGATTCAAAAAGAAGGGAAACCAGTGTGCATGCTTTAGTCCTTCTTAGAAGCAGGGGAAGGGAGGATGGGATAGGGAGTTTCCAAAGGGAAAACTGGGAAAGGGGAAAACATTTGAAATGTAAAGAAATAAAATATCCACAAAAGAAAAGATTCCCAGCTCAAAGGTCCAAAAATATTTTCAAAAAAATCATATAAGAAAAAAATCCACAACATAAAGAAAGAGATACTTATAAAGGTACAGGAAGCTTATAGAAACCAAATAGATTGTACCAGAAAAAAAAAACTCCAGTCACATGCTAATCAAAACACTAAAAGTACAGAATTACAAAAGATTATTAAAAGCTGCAAGGAAAAGTGGCCAAGTAACATATAAAGGCAGAACTATTAGAATTACACCTGGTTTCCCAACAGAGACTATAAAAGCCACAAGGGCCTGGACAGATGTCTTGAAGACTCAGATGTCTTGAGACAACAGGTGCCAGTCCAAACTACTATACCCAACAGAACATTCAATCACTATACATGGAAAAAAACTACATATTTCACAACAAATTCAAATTAAAAAATTATCTGTCCACACATCTAGTCCTACATCAGATACTAGATGAAAAACTCCAATACCAGGAGGTTAACTATATCCATGAAAACTCAGGAAATGAATAATTTCACAACAGCAAAACCAAAAGAAAAACACAACACACACACACACACACACAAACACACACAAACACACACACACACACCCCATACCACCAACATCAAATTAACAGGAACTAACAAACATTGGTCGGTAATATCTCTCAATATCAATGAATTCAATTCCCAGATAAAAAGACACAGGCTTACTGAATTGATGCAAAAACAAGATCCATCTTTCTGCTTTATACAAGAAACAAACCTCAACATCAAAATATATATTAATATATTAACAAAAATGCATATAATATATTATATACATATAATATATACACATATATTCTTCAGAATAAAGGATTGTGAAAAGATTTCCTAATGAAATGGACCCAAGAACCAAGACAGAGTCTCTTTTAATATCTAATAAAACAGACTTTCAACCAAAAGTAATCAAATGAGATGGGGAAGTATACTTCATATTCATCACAAAAAAAAATCCTCAAAGATGATGTCTTAATTCTCAATATATTTGCCTAAATGCCAGGGCATACACATTTGTAAAAGAAACATTATTAAAGCTTAAATGACATATTAAACTTCATTCATTAATACTGGTTGATCAACATCCCACTCTCACCATGGACAGATCATCCAGACAGAAACTAAACAGAAAAATAATGAAACTCAAGGGGACCTAACAAACATCTACCTAATATTTCATCCAAATATAAAAGAATATACCTTTTACTCAGTACCTCATAGAACATTCTCCAAAACTGACCACATATTCAGTTACAAAGCAAGTCTCAACAGATACAAAATTTGAAATAATCTGCTATATTTTATCAAACCATTATAGACTAAAGCTAGACTTCAACAACAATAGAAAGAGCCACCAAAAAAAAACCCCCACAAAACAAAAAACAAAAAACCTAAGAACAAACAAACAAACAAAAAAATCCTACAAACTCATAGAAACTGAATAACTACTCAACGATCAATGGGTCAAGGAAGAAATAGGAAAGAAATTAAAAGACTTTCTAGAATTCAATAAAAATGAATGCAGAACACACTCAAATTTATAGGACACAATCAAAGGAATGCTGAGAGGAAAGTTCATAGCATTAACTGTCTTCATGAAGAAATTAGTGTGATCTCAATCTAGTGACTTGATTGCACACCTGAAAGCTCCAGAACAAAAAGAAGCAAACACACTCAAAAAGAGTACACAGGAGAAAATAATTGAACTCAGGGTTGAAACCAATAAAATAGGAACGAAGAATGAATGAAACAAATAGTTCATTCTTTGAGAAAATAAACAAGATAGACAAACCATTAGTCAAACTAACTGAAAGGCAAAGAGAAAATATCCAAATTTAAAAAATCAGAAATGAATGGGAGAAATAAAAATAAACACTGAGTAAATCTAAGGAATCATTAGCTCTACTTCAAAAACCCATACTCCAAAATTTGGAAAATCTAAAACCTGTTCTATATAAAATTAAAAAATCTAAATGCAATGGATTATTTTCTTGACAGATATTACTTACCAAAGTTAAATCAAGATGAGATAAACAATCTAAAGTATTCCATAAAGAAATAGGATCAGTCATAAAAATTTCCCATCCAAAAAAAAAGCCCAGGGTCAAATGGTCTTAGCATAGAATTCTACCAGACATTCAAAAAAGAGTTAATACCAATGCTCCTCAAATTATTCCACAAAACAGAAAAGGAACAAACATTGCCTAATTAATTTTATTATAAGACCATAGTCATACTAAACTAAACCTCAGCAAAGAAAGAGAAATTCGGTCCACTTTCACTTATAAATATTAATTCAAAACTACTCAAGAGAATACTTTCAAGCAAAATCCAAGAAGACCTGAAAAACATTATCTACATTCATCAAATAGGCTTCATCTCAGAGATGAAGGCAGGTCTCAACATACAGTAACTCATCAATGCACTACATAAACAAACTGAAAAAAAAGAAACAACATGATAACCTCATTTGATACTTTAAATCTTTTAACAATATGCAACATCACTACATGATAAAAGTTTTGGAGAGATCAGGGATACAAGGCCCATACTTAAACCCAATAAAGGCAATATACAGAAAGCCAGTAGCCCACATCAAATTAAATGGAGAACTTAAGGCAATTCCACTAAAATCAGGGACAAGGCAGGGCTGTCCACTCTCTCCTTATCTATTTAATATAGTACTTGAAGTTTTAGATAGAGCAATAAGACAACTAAAAAAATTAAGGAGATACAAATTGGAAAGGAAGAAGTCAAAGTATCTCTATTTGCAGGTGATATATGTATATAAGTGACCCCAAAATCTTACCAGGGAACATCAACAGATGATAAAGTGCTTTAGCAAAGTATCTGAACACAAACTAACAAAAAAATTCAGTATCCTTCCTATATACAAAGAATTAATGGGCTGAGAAAAAATTAGGGAAACAAAAGTCTTCACAATAGCTACAAATAATATAAAATATTTTCGTGTAACTCTAACCAATCAAGTTAAAGATCTATGTGACAAAAACTTCAAGTCTTTGAAAAAATTGAAGATATCAGAATATAGAAATCTGCTATTCTCAAAGATCTGTAGAATTAACATAGTAAAAATGGCCAGCTTACAAAAGCAATCCACAAGCCAGGCGGTGGTGGCACACGCCTGTAATCCCAGCACTTGGGAGGCAGAGGCAGGCAGATTTCTGAGTTCGAGGCCAGCCTGGTCTACAGAGTGAGTTCCAGGACAGCCAGGGCTATACAGAGAAACCCTGTCTCAAAAAAAAACCTAAAAAAAAAAAAAAAGCAATCAATCTACAGATTCAACACAATTCCCATCAAAATTATAACACAATTTCTTACAGACCTTGAAAGAACAATCGTCAACTTCATATAGAAAAACAAAAAACTGATGATAGCTTAAACAATCCTGAACAATAAAAGAACTTCTGGAGGTATCATCATCCCTGATTTCAAGCTGTACTACAAAACAATAGTAATAAAAATCCCCTGGTGTTGACATACAAACAAATAGGATGATCAATGGATGGAATTGAATCAAAGAAGCAAACATAAATCCACGCACCTATGGACTCTTAACTTTTGATAAAGAAGCCAAAATTATACAGTGGAAAAAAACAATGTATCTTCAACAAACGATGCTGGTCTAACTAGATGTCTGCATGAAGAAGAATGCAAATAGATCTGCACAAAATTCAAGTTCAAATCCATCAAAAAAACCCAACATAAAACCAGATCCACTAAATCAGACAGATGAGGTAGGAAATAACCTTGAAAGCATTGGCACAGGAGACAACATCTTGAACAGAACACCAATGGCTCAGGTTCTAAGATCAACAATTTATAAATGGGACCTCATGAAACTGAAATGTTTCTCTAAGGCAAAGGACACCATCCAATGGACAAAATAGCAGCCGACAGAATGGAAAAACATCTTCACAAATGCTACATGTGACAAAGGGCTGATATCCAAATTGTATTTAAAAAAACTCAAGAAAATAGGCTCAAGCAAACCAAATAACACAATAAAAAAAAGTGTTATTGAGCTAAACAGAGAATTCTCAAAGGATGAGAATTATACCAGTCCTAGGAATATAGACAAAAGATGCTTCTTCACTAGACCACAGGGTCATTTGCTAAACTATGTTCATAGCAGCTTTATTCATAAGAGCCAGAAACTGGAAACAACCTAGATGTCTCTCAGATGAAGAATAGATAAAGAAAATGTGATACATTTACACAATGGAGTATTTCTCTGCTATTAAAAACAATGACATCATGAAGTTTGAAGGCAAATGCCCGGATCTAGAATAGATCATCTTGAGTGAGATAACCATATCTGTACTGCCCAAGGTTCAGCTGTGGGTCTATGCAAAGGTTATCCTTTATGACTAATATCCACTTATAAGTAAGGGCATACCATTTTTATTTATATGGCAGAGTATGGGGAGTCCTGTGGAAGAAGGGAGAAGATTGAAAGAGCCAGAGGGTTCAAAGACACCACAGGAAAATCTACAGAATCAACTAATCTGTGCCTCCC
Organism: Apodemus agrarius; assembly: GCA_964023405.1. NCBI lineage: Eukaryota > Metazoa > Chordata > Mammalia > Rodentia > Muridae > Apodemus > Apodemus agrarius. The sequence continues at coordinate 85,058,762 of OZ030011.1, forward strand.
AGAGACGGAACTGCCAACCAGAGAGCATGCACTGGACTGACCTAGGCCCTCTGCACATGTGACACAGTTGTGTAGCTCGGTCTTCTTGTGGGACTCCTAACAGTGGGAGCGGGGGCTGTTTATATGTCTTATACCTTCTTTTGCCATCCCTTGGGAAGCTTCCCCTGCCTCCCAATCAGCTGCCTCTTCTAGCTTCAATAGTACAAGCCACACTTAGTCCAACCACAACTTGATTTGTTAAGGCTGGTTGACATAGAGGGGAGGAGGGGTTGATTGGGGGGGGAGGGAGGAAGGGACAGGAGAGGGAGGGACTGTTAGGATAGAAAGGAGGAGAAATTGGATTAGGATGTAAAGCAAATAAATAGTTAATCAAAATGATAACGTTTTCCTCCACCCCACTCAGTGGAGGGTTGACAATACCTCTTACACTGTAGAATAGTTTGCATAAAAGATCTGCATGTTTTTGTGTTTTGTCTTACAAATAACTAGCACTTGAGTGGGCGGGAGGAGCTGCCTGCAAAGATGACTGAAGACCTCTTCCTCTTTCCTGAAGCTCCCAGGTGCTTTTGGTCACATTAAAAACTCAAAAGGTCCTTGTGATGTGGAAAGTTGCTCTGCTTTTCTAAACACCAGAATGAACTCAAGTGCCTAACTCTCAGTGCTTGCTGATGTCCTTACTATTTGAGGAATGCTCTGATCCTCCAGTCAGTCTGTTTGTACCTAGACTATGAAGTCGCTTCATTTACACAGCTGTTAGAATGATGCAGACAGGGGGCTGCAATCTTAACCTCTCAGTCACCCTGCACCCCAATCCCAACATTCCCAATGGACCCCTAGGATGAATAAGAAAGGTGAAGCTGCAGAGATCTTCTGCTACCTTCCAAGTTGCAAATGTGTGTATTCTAAATAACCAAAATTATCCAGGTTGCGGAATGTTCCCTCATATTTAAGTATATGAGAGTTGTATTAGGGAGCAAATTTCCAATAAATTCACCATGATTTTAAGCTATCACAGTGGGGCAGTGTGTGCCATTAGGTATCTACCTCACCAAATTTAGGCCAAATTTATTTACCTCTGCTGAAATGGAGGAAAGGAATCTAGTAATTGAATATGAGGAAATAACAAAAAATAAATTTTATAGACCTTTTATCAATTGAATGTGCTTTAAAATACCTTTATCCTTTTAAACTCTAAGTTCCCCAGCAATGTGCTGCTAGGACTCCTGGTGGATTAGCACTAAGCTTTGATCCTGTAATGTGACTCCATCAACTTGGCTGGAGCTGATACTGCCCTCTGGCTGCCAATGGGAGCTAAATCCTCACAGAAACAAATCTTAGGGCTCTTCACCAAGACACACCTTCAGACTTAGGACTGAATATTTGCTAATCTTGTCTGGGAGTCCCACATTCTAGATCATGAAGTCAACAGTCTCTTCATGCTCTGAGCAGTAAACACTTCAGAAGAGCCTCACCTCCTTTCTCTCAGTCTTAAGCATTCATCCTTCCAGTTAAAAGAGGAGTTTTAAAAGAATCACATTCCGTAAGAATAAAAATAAACAAACTTCATAGAAAATCACAATGAGACAAATTCTTTCCCCCAGCTTCTCTGGCTTTCACATGCCTTTGCATAATGAAAGGGCTAATATAACATAACAAATCCTAAACTGTTTTCACAAGGACTGGAAAAAAGATGTGTAAAAGTATGCTCTGTCTTGCTTCCTTCTGTTCACAATGTATCTAAATAAAACAAATGGTGTTCTTGCTCTTTCTGTCTGTTTCCCAATCTGTTTGGATAGTAGCCACCATTCCAGAGCCAACGATAATATCTGACACTTCCTGACATCATGAAAGCCGCCATCTGTCCATCACCGAAACCCTGTACTTTGTAAAGACTACTTGGCTTGATCCTTAATGAAGCTTCAAGTTGAACGCACAGATTGGCTTAGAAAGAATACGGTGAATAATTGACACGAGGAATCTGTATAAAATCACGTTTTCATTAGATCCCATCTGAAAACATAAAATGAAATATTAAGGCCCCTTCACAGGCAAAAAGAAAAAAAAAAAGACTTGGTTTAGTTTCAATTGTGTTTCATTTCCGATTTGCCTGTGAAGTTTAGGCAGTGTGAAACATGATGAATGAACCTGAACAAAAACCTAAGCTTTGAATTCAATATTTTCAGTCTTGTAAAACTAAACAGTTAGACACGACACTGCAGTGTGTGTATTTGAGCTATGGAAAAAGGAGAAAATCCATCCACTATTTTCTCAAGGCTTGAGAAAATTGTGCCATTTAAAACTGAATCAACTCTTCTTTAACACCTGAGCGATTATCCAGGAAACAAAAGAAGGCTCTGTATGTCTTCACTTGTAAATGTCAGAGGTTAATACAAACACACCCGGGGCTGGCAGTGTCAGGTCGGTTTTTGTTTTATTAATCCATCGTAACTCTAGATGTGCAATAAGAGAATTAGTAAATACAGAGAGTGAAAAAGAAATTTTTCCTCAGCACTGTTCTTTCATAAAAAGTAACTTCGGGGAAAAGAGAGAGAATAATAAGCTTTACGTATGAATGTCATTACTACACTTCATAACTGTGTTGATAAATAGTGCTTTTATACTAATGGCATTCTTTTCTTAATCTAGGATAATCTTCTGGTTTCTTTACTGATCTCATGATTTCAATGGATATACAGCCATGTGATTTCTTCTGCTAATCAAAATAGAGTGCACACATGAGTGTATATAAAATTATATACATATGTATATACTCGTGTATAAATGGACCAGAAAGACAATAGGAGAGACATCAAACAGTACTGATATACAGAGATTAACTGTATATGTTTGTATACCTAAGGAATTTGAAGTTTGAATGTGAAATAAAGAAAAGCCAATTGTGGAGTTAGAAATGAGCTCTTTTGAGAGTTTAATTTCTCAACTATCTTAGTGAAATAAAATGTATTAAGTATAGATTCTGTATCAAGTACAAGGTCAGGTCTGCCCCATTTGTTATTCCTTTGTAGGCTGCATGATCTACACTGTTGCCTGCTTAATGTTCCCAAAAGTTAATGGAAGCTTGGAAAGAGCAAGACACCTTCCCCAATAGTCTACAACTCACCAGTGCTCGATTCTGGACCCAAGTCCAAATCGTCTGATTCAGTACCAGAGCATCCTTCTACCACCGTCATACAGGGCCTCTTGGTTAGACGGCATACCATACTGTTTTTGAACTGTAGGCTTACTAAACATAGAACAACAGTCAAGTGGATAAATGCAAACAGTGTCAGAATATTTCCACCAGAGAGAACAGCACATTTCAGAAAGCTCTACACAGAAACCTGGAAGGATACTATGTTCTAGAAAAGTAAGCAGCTTTCAGCCACATTATCAGCATTACTAAACAGAGTCTTCCTGTACTTTTATTCGCCATTAGATATGCAGAGCAAGTCCTGAGTATACTATGAAGCAGTTTGTTGCCTATCCAACTCTATCAATACAGTAGGTTTTCAGATGGAAAATGAAGAACAAATCATTCACATGGAATAATAGGAAGGGAGGCGAAGTGATTCTTTTGAGCAAATAGACTTTTTAAGCAGATAGCCATGGACTTATACTCCTCTCTAAGCCCCGTGATCCTTAAAACCAACAGACACTCAGGGAAGCTTTATTCAACAGCTATCCAAAGTTCTTCCTAACCTGTCATGAAAATAACTGCTATTATCTTCTAAGCTAATTCAGCATCGGGCACGTATCTTCACAGTACTTCACAGACACAGCTTCTCAGTACTGTGGATATCATTACCTATTCAAAAAATAAAAAAAAGGAAGAAAAACTACTAGAAGGTTGAAAGTATAGCCATGCACTGATGCATGAGAAGAATGGGCAGTCAGATCTCTTGTTGTGTGTGTCCTGAATAATTCAGGACTCTGTCCAGGTGTACAGTTTAGTAGCACTTCATTGTTTCTCACATATACCTAGAAACCCATTTATTCCATGCTGTACTGTAATACAGGCTGATGTTTCTCATCTTGAAGGTAAGGCATTGTGATTTTTCAAATGTAAATGTTACAGAAGCAAAGATGAAAGTAGAATGTCTAAAAAAAATTGTTCTGGTCAGCTATTTGACTTTGGAAAAATTCTTTTTTATGTGGAGACTTCTAAATTTGCATTGTACTGCTGGTGGGGGAGGAGGAGTCAGGTATAAATAAATTGCATCAAGTCTATCACCCTCTGCTGCTGGTCCAACCTCAATAGATATGGACAACCAATTCTTAGTTCTTCAAACGCTATGAGAAGATGGTTTTTATAATGATACATGAATGTTACTTTAAAAAAGTAGCAACTGAGTTACACTTCATGTTTTTAAGTGAAGAGAAGGAAAAAGAAGGGGCAACGGGAGAAAAATGAAAGAAGTTGGGGAGGGAAGGGAGAGAGAAGGGCAGAGGAAGGAGAAGGGAAGAGGAGAGGAGAGAAAAGAGGAAGGGAAGACAAGACAGAGTACAGCAGGGAAGCAGGGGGCAAAAAGCAGAAGGGAGAGGGGGAAAGGGTGCCACAGTAAATGGAAGAGAGAAGAGGAAGTAAAAGCAGAGGTATTCAAATGTATGTCCTATAGGAGACACTTTTCAAATCATGACCATATTAAACCATGACATCCCAGCTGTATTGGCAGTTAGGGAAAGAAAAACTGCTTTCTATAAACCTCTCAATTCACATGCTACTTTTCCTTTGGTCTTTAAACCTTCTCCATAGATTTATTAAGATTTATTGTTAACTACAGGCTGAAAGTTGTCTTCAAATAAATATACTAAATTCAGAGACTATGATTATTTATTAGAAAAGAGGATTTTAAGAGAGTCACACTTAATACTTAAATATGACCTCTGTTGCACTCATTTTAAAAGTATTGCAATATCTTTTTTTAAAGATTTATTTATTATATGTAAGTACACTGTAGCTGTCTTCAGAGACCCCAGAAGAGGGCAGTAGATCTCATTAAGGATGGTTGTGAGCCACCATGTAGTTGCTGGGATTTAAACTCAGGACCTTCAGAAAAGCAGTTAGTGCTCTGAACCTCTGAGCCATCTCTCCAGCCTCTGACAATGTCTTCTGTAGCTATAAAGTGAAACGATAGCTTTATTATCTTAAGATTTTTCACAATTAAGTATTTAGGTGTGACTTCTAGTGTATTATGTAATAGTGTTGAACTTTCAGATACAGACTTTGTGGTCTATGGGGACATGACATTAGCAAAGAGACAGTGATGAGAGTGTCAATTTTTAACTTTACAACATCTTTAACTTTATCAATAAGCTCAAAGATAAAATGATAATGTTGGATTTCCACTGGAACATACAGAAGGGAGCCTTGTACCTAATATTTTTACCTAGAGGAAGTAACTGTGTAAAACATCTGTCATCAGATGTTTTATTTCTAATAAGTTTTTATTGAGTAGGCAGGCAACTGGAACAGAACCTTCAGGATAAGGGTATGCCAAAGAGAGGAAGCAAGAAGGAAGGACTATTCATTATTTATAGCATTCAACACAAACAGCCCAAAAGATATTTGTAGAACTATCTGGAGTATAAGGAGTTGTGTTGTGGGCTGTAGATCTCTCATTAGTTATACAAATTTACTAAGGCAATTTATATTTAAAAAATAGCATGAATTTTAAGTAAGCATGTTTATAATGCATGAAATTATGAAGCTACTTTAATACAGGGCATTTTAGACTTCAAAACTTAATTCTACAGAAGAGAAAAATACCTATTTCACAGTACTGTACAGAACTTTTTTATGCATGCAGAGTACTGTGCCCTTCAAAGACCATGGGCAGGATATTTGTATTATTACTTAGAACTCATGTAAATAATGAAGATTTGACATTCTTAAGATTTAAACTTACACTAATTTAAGAAAATCTTAAGTGATAAAGAAAAATACTGAAACATTAAGTGTCCTAGCTACTTTTCTGTTACTGTGACAAAACACTGTGACCATGGCAACATATAAAAGAAAGAGTTTAGAGGGCTTATAGTTTTAAAGGGTGAGTCTATGACCATCATTGTTTTGTACATGACAGCAGGCAGGAAGTTTTGGCAGTGTAGTCATAGCTGAGAGTTGACATCTAGTTTTCAAACAAAAGGTAGTGAAACAGATAACTGGGAATGGTATGGTCATTCAAAATCTGGAAGTTCATTCCCAGAGATACACCTCCTCCAACAAGGCCACACCTCCTAATCAATAACAAATAATTCCACTAATTGTGGGACAAGCATTCAAAAATATGACCATGTGAGGGTCATTCCATTTAAACCACCACTGTGAGAAAAAAATGTGTATGCACTTGACTTTATAAAAGAAAACATGAAGACTGAAAGAAAATAAACTAAAACTGATGATGGTTATTTATGTTAAAGAGTTGATAGAAAATTGTCTTTTTTATACTACCTATCTAAATATTTGCAAATTCCCTAATGTAACTAGACACATTATATCTTTGCCATATGCTAGCCTGAATATTAATAAATATATATATATATACCTTACATATAATATATAGGTAGATGACAAATGATAGATCAATGATAGATGATAGACACAAGAGATAGATGATAAATAGATGATAGACACATGAGAGATGATAGACAGATAGATGATAGGCAGATAGATAGATGGAGGGATAGGTAGATCAATAGATAGATATTTAAAACCATCATGATTAATATGCTACATTCATCATCCCCTATATTAGCTAGGACCAAGTTATGTAAAACTGGTCTCAACTATTGACCTTGTCCTCCAAATTTCACTTGGAAATCTTTATTTGCCGAGACATTTTCTTGCCTTCTCTGAGCTTTCTGGAAGCCTGACTCTTTACTTTTTTTTCTCTTTATTTTTTCTTGAAGGAAGGAATGCAAACTCATCCCTAACATGGCTTTGTACAGTTTTATTCTTAATTATTACTTGTCTTAGTCAGGGTTTCTATTCCTGCACAAACATTATGACCAAGAAGCAAGTTGGGGAGGAAAGGGTTTATTGAGCTTACACTTCCACACAGCTGTTCATTACCAAAGGAAGTCAGGACTGGAACTCAAGCAGGTCAGGAAGCAGGAGCTGATGCAGAGGCTATGGAGGGATGTTACTTACTGGCTTGCTTCCCCTGGCTTGCTCAGCCTGCTCTCTTATAGAACCCAAGAATACCAGCCCAGAGATGGTACCTCCCACAAGGGGCCCTACCCCCTTGATCACTAATTGAGAAAATGCCCCACAGCTGGATCTCATGGAGGCACTTCCCCAACTGAAGCTCCTTTTCCTATGATAACTCCAGCCTGTGTCAAGTTGACACACAAAACTAGCCAGTACATTACTATAAATATAAATGTGATTTAGGAACTTTTTTTTCTTATTTCCTTTTCCTTTTTTACTCATTTGAGGGATTTATCTTTATCATCGTCAATTACATTTGTCAACTCAGTGGATAAAAATATCATGGAAACAAATCCCTCGGCATACCTGTGAGACTAGATTAAGAAGGTCTATCTTAACTGTGGAAAGCCATGCAATGCACTAGAATTCCAGATTGGAAATTCCAGATTGAATCTTGAAGGACCAGTCATCTTCCTGTTCCTGCACTTGTGTGTTCTTCACCGTGATACAATGACCCCATTGAAGTATAAACCAAGGCAATGCATTTTCTCTTAAATTATGTTTTGCTATGGCTTGTAAAACCTCTCAGTGAGTAAAGGCAATTGACAGCTACCCTGACAATCTGAATTTGATCCTTTGCACCTGCCTAGATGGAGGAAGGAGAAAAGGGGTGAATGAATGCTGTCCTCTGATTTCTACTCCAACACACAAATAAATGAATAAAATGAATTAAAATATACCCATTTTAATTGGTTTTTATCTATTTTTGGTCACAACACTGAGAGAAGTAACTAACAATACTGAGAAGTGAGAATATTGTTGTGATAAATGTAATTATGAAATTCTTTGAACTTTGGAACTGGTGTATAGAGGAAATGGAAACGAATTTAGAGTTTTAGGATAGTGAGTCCTTAGAAAACTTTAAGAAAGCTTAATGAGAAAATCTAAAGGGAATTTAAAAAAGAAAAAAAAAACAGAAGGCCAAGGAAATCACAGACATTTGAAGTTCAGCACAAGAAATTCCAGAGGAGAAAAAGGATTCTACCAAAATCTGGGCTAGAGGCCATGATTGCTATGTTTCAGCAAAATATCAGGCAGCATTCTGCACGTCCTGAGAATTTTATGAAGCTGAGCTAAAAAGAAATGGGATAATTTGACAGGGGACATTTGAAGACAGTGTGGCATTCAGACTGGGACATGGCTGCTGTTCAGTGTTCCTGTGATCATCTATAATGAATGCTGAATGATGAAAACGGCAAAATTTATGGAGGAAAGTTGTGATAGAGAGTTTAAAATTTTAGACAAGTGAGACTGGAGAGATGGTTCAGTCGTGAAGAATACTGCTGTCTGGAGAGATGGAGTTTGGTTTATAGCACTCATGCTAGGTAGATTGAGATGTCTGTAACTCCAGCTCTAAGTATCTGAAGCCTCTTATGGGGTCCCAGGGCCATGTAGACATGTATGTGTAAGACTCATGCATATACATGGATACACAAAAATAAGATAATATACATCTATTAACTTTTATTTTTGAGATTATAATTTAAATACATTTCTCCCATACTTTTTCCTCCCCCAAACTCTCCTACATAACCCTTCTCTTCTTAAAGTTCATGATCTTTCTTTATACTATATTCTTGTATGAATTTATGTGACCTAGCATATGGCTGCTGGACTTGAACTCAGGACATCTGGAAGACTAGCCAGTGCTCTTAACTACAGAGACATCTCACTAGCCCCTTGTATGAATATATGTATGTACATTCCTAAATATGCATTCCTAAATGTATTTTTCTAAATATAATCTGCTCAATCTGTACACTGTTATCTGTATATACTTGTATTTTCAGGACTGACCATTTGGCACTTAGCTAACTGGTGTGTTCTTCCCTGGTAAAAATCCCCTCTTTTTGTTCTTATTTTGCTTACCTATAGTTTTTGTGTGTGGCTGAAACTTTGTTCATAACAAAATGAAAATATTTAGGTTATAAGCAGTATAATTTTATGATTTTAAGTGATATGCCTGGGTGTTACATTGACAAAGATGGGATTATGATGGTGTACTGGCTAATTTGGTGTGTCACCTTGACACAGGCTGGAGTTATCATAGGAAAAGGAGCTTCACTTGGGGAAGTGCCTCCATGAGATCCAGCTGTGGGGCATTTTCTCAATTAGTGAAGGAGGGCCCCTTGTGGGTGGTGCCATCTCTGGGCTGGTATTCTTGCGTTCTATAAGAGAGCAGGCTGAGCAAGCCAGGGGAAGCAAGCCAGTAAGTAACATCCCTCCATGGCCTCTGCATCAGCTCCTGCTTCTGACCTGCTTGAGTTTCAGTCCTGACTTCCTTTGGTAATGAACAGCTGTGTGGAAGTGTAAGCTCAATAAACCCTTTCCTCCCCAACTTGCTTCTTGGTCATAATGTTTGTGCAGGAAAAGAAACCCTGACTAAGACAGATGGTTAATCTCAATTGTCAACTTGATGATATCTTTAATTACTATTGAAACAATTCTTTGGGCATATCTGTGAGGAATTCTCTAAATAAGGTTTATTAAGGTGGGAAGACACCCTGTACTATGAGTAGCTCCCTTCCATGTTTGAGGATCTGGAATGAGTCAAAATGAAGAAGAGACTTGAGCAAGCACTAAGATGAGATCTCCCTTGACTTCTCGACTGTGAACGCACTGTGACCAGCTGCCTCAATTTCCTGTCTTCCTGACTTTCCTGCCATGATAAACTATGGCCTTGAACTGCAAGTCATGATGAACTGACCCTTCATGAGTTGCTTCTGTAATGGGTGTCAGATCAAAATTTAAAGAACAAATACGGTGTTTTAAGTTTAAAAGCCAATTCTAGTATATGAAATTTCCATTTTTCATCAATAGTATATGTATATGATGCTGATATGCAGACATTTTTAAAGTAATGTTTCTCATTGAAAAAGTGACATAAGGTTGTTGGATGGTTATAATATATAGATAATTGAAATTTTCATGAATGCTTTAAGAAGAAGAAATAACTTTCCCTGTACATTTTTCTGGTCATGATTTGTTCTTTTTTTGTGAATTCTCTTTTATAAGGTTGTCTGATCTGGATGCACTATAAATCAAAATTATATTTACTTCTTTATATATCTAAGTCCCTAAATCTATTCAAAGAATACTTATATTCTTTGAATATATTAGTTCCTTGATTGTTTTACTTACCTCTATTGTAACTAATAGGGAATTTGATGCATGATTCAGTATGTAAACTTAAAAGGAATTTATCATACAGCATTGATTCAGTAGTCATTCTTTTGTTATCTTCACTATTTTTCTTGTTGGAGAGTATATTTTCATTTCTCTAATCACAATCAAATGTTTGTCAAAATCCAGTATAAGTCTTATTTTCTCTGTAGAGCTATTTGCTCATGTAAAGATTATTAAATTAGTAGTTATAGAGTTTATTCCTCAAAGTTTAAGAGCTTCTTTTTTAAATAACCAAATCACCTACAAAGCTTATACTCTATAGATTTATACAAAAGCAATGACACCTTAACTTTTAACTAAAATCTATGTATAATGCCTAAGTGTTAGGATAAAAGAAAAAGAAAGTAAAAAGAATAGAATCTCTGGCTTACATGGAGACCTAGCATTGCAGTTAGTTGGTTATTCACGTGGTTAGAGAATGCCCCTTATAAGGTAAGGTGACAACAAGCCATGATAAAGAGATAGGCAGAAAAATTAGTCATTTAATTTGTACTTTTCTGTATTTATATTTATACTGTATTTCCTGTATTTGTATTTATACTGTATTCTCCCCCAACCTCCGTGCCAGCTTGAATGTTATAGCTTTCTTCCTTCTTACATTTTTTTCTCTGTAGCTGCTGAAGTGTACAGTTCATATGCTCTGGGGTTTTCTTTTAAACTCTAATAAAATTGTCCTTGAGCTTCTGTTTGAGTCCATTACAAAATTCTTTTACTAATGAGACTCAGAACCCCAAGAGGGCTCTGATTTCCATTATATTATTTCTGACTGTCTTAGCCAAACAATAGTTTCTCCCACTGTTGATTTAATATTCTTTATCAAGTGTCAGACCTAATTAGTATTGGTTGAAAAGTTTTAAGCATTAAGATTATAGACTGTTCTCTTAATATATATAAAAAAGAAACTACAAGAACTAAGCAATCCCTTTGACCTTCAGTGTTAAACTTGCAGATTTATGGTTCTTTATTTTACAAGTTAGGGATTGCGTCCTGGACTCTTGTATACTGGCCAAGTATTGTAGGGCTGAAGTACATCTTCAGGTCCCCAGGGGAACAATTTTTCAAAATTGACCTCATAGCTTTGTACTAAAAATAACCAAATATCTTTCTCATAGAGCTATGTTAAAATCCCTTGTTAGTTTAATACAAATAATTTAACAATCTTTCAGTATTACATAATTAGTCAATTAGTTGATGTAATTATGATAATGATTTTACAGACTATAATTGATTAATTATAGAACATTATTGGACTTTATACTTTGTACTTTATACGTGTGTACAGTGAAATCGCTAACTAGTCCACTCAATGAATTTAAAGGGAAAAAAAGTTATCAGGGAACAAATTGCTTGACTGTCTCATCAGAACAGAGAGCAGTAGCTTGGTGGAAAAGCAATACAAGCAGACTTTATATTATATGATAGTTGAGAGAGTAAATGTTCTTGAGCTGAGCCAGGCTGTTCTCGAAGCATTTTGCCCCTCTTGGCTGACTGTTAAGAAAAGAGAAGGGAAGTATTGGCTTTGTAGACAAGCAGAAACTGGCTTTCTGAGGAATGCTGAGTTTAGGTTTCTATTGTTTGCCCAGTAAGAATCCCTCCTGGATTGGGCCTGGGCCATTTTAAGACCTGCCACCAGCAGCAGCATTTGGAGACCTGGTTTGCGACCTAGCAATTTCTAAGGAATTTAAAACAGGAACAATAATAAAATGTAAACACTGGTAATTGAACACAAATGTGATCAAAGATTTAATATCAATGTACATAAATGTGCTTATAAAAATGTCTTCATCTGTATATGCGACAAGTGCTTGCTTGTGTTTTTAATATAAAATTAATATTCCTAACAATAACTAGATTCTACTATTCCTAATTACACTTAATTTTATAATCAAACTGCTTCATCTTACAAAATACACATTAAACCCATAAACTTCTGCAGTGCTTCATGTTTGATGGGGTCTAATTTAGTACCAAAGAACAAGAGGAAAATCCTCTAACACTGAATTTTATGTCTTTCAGTATTTTAGTTTCTCCTAATACTGTTTGCATTTACAAATCAAAACAGTTGCAATATGGGCATCTGAATGCAGACATTCTTCTCATTTGCAAAAAACTACATTGACAAAACAAAACACCAGGAAACACTGGGTGGGGAAGAGCTGCCACCCAGAGTCCTGTAGCTAAGCAACAGGCTGTTTTCTCTTTAGTAACCAAATTATCCCAGCAGTCAGGCGCTCCTGAGCCCGACAAGATTCCCATTGTTTGGTTTTAACTTAAGCCTGCGTTGTGCCTTTTCTCTTCAAGCAATCAGCAATGTCTGTAATGTCAAGTTTACCAGACTGGGTGGGGGGGGGGGGAAGCTTTCCATCTCAAAACTGGGGGTTCTGGTTGCAGATCATCTCATGAAACACTTGACATTAACTTATGGTACTGTATGTTACATGTTATATAGTGTACTTATGTATTTATGTATGTACCCATAAAAAATGGGTACTCTTGTTGAAAGTGCTTATAGTGAGCTTGTGGTCACTTTAAGTTTCATGCACGATTTTCATGGCAACTGTCCCCAAGTCCAAGAGTAAGAAAGTGTACTTTGTTATCCTTCAAATTTTAATGACTTGTTTTCTTGTAATGGACACCAGTGAACTTATGATCTAGGAGAAAGTATCCCATGCTAAATTCATTTTTTTTCCCAATCTGGAAACTACCTTCTGCAATGTTTACGTATGCCACATACCTAGGACTTTTGGAACTTGGCAAACCACCATGCTGTTTTTCTTCTTTTAGGATCAATGCCATCCTAACAGATGGGTGTTAGTGTTGGCATGCCAGGGAATCAAAATGTACACCACATTCCACTACAAGGGGGCAGAATCTCATCCAGAAATGTCCGTCTGTGCCACCGAGTAAAGGAATATTCCACTCCAGTCCACCTCAGACACTGTTAAGCACTAGTTTAAAGCTACGAAAGCAAGGCTTTTGCTTCTCCATTTGTATTCTGGTAATGGTTTCTACTTCATCCGAAACGGTAGGATTATTATTGCAATAAGCCTTTAAGATGCAAAAAATACTGTTAAGCCCATTTTGGTTTTTATTTTCCCTAAGGAGAACACTATTTTATGGGCAGATAGAGTGCTCAATTGGTACCATTTTTACCTCCCACTCATGGAGCCCAGGATTGGATTCCATATGCAGCATAAAACCATGCATGGTGCCACTTGGGAGATGGAGACATGAAGATTAGAAGTTTTAGGTCATTCCAGGCCACATAAAGAGTTATGTGATAGACTGTGATAGATGAGACCCTGTCTCTAAACAAACAGAAACAAAACCAAAGTAAAAATTTTATGAAGTCTAGTACATAATTTCTTGAAATAGAACTTTGGAGGCTCTTTCTGACGTAAGAATAACTTTGGAATATTTTCATATTTTCTCCTCTGGATCCTGCAGCTTGGTTTTAAGTTGGGAACAGTTTCATTGGGTCTGTGATACCAAGGAAATTACTGAAGACTGTATTGAACCTGCTGCAAAGAATTCTCAATGCAAGGATACACTGCCTTAATATAAAGAAACCCTGTGATAATTACCTGGCTTTGGCTGGAATAGAAGAAAAACAGTGAAATAAAGTAGCTTTTGAACCTTTGTATTATGGACCACTTTTGTGTAAATGATGTCCTAACACCTAATAAAGTCATCTTGAATTAATATGGTGGGGTGGGGTCAGGGAAGGTGGGTGAGGTTGACATTGCTGAAACTGTTTCGGTTCTAGGAAAAGCTGGGCAGGGAGCTGATAACACCTATTGCTACAGTTAGTTCTACCCATGCCTGAACACTATTTTACACGTTAAAAGGCTGGAATTTGTGCCTACTTCCTTTATTGGTTAAGTGATTTCCCTGTCTGCTATTTACATTTAAGTAAGTGTGAAGTATTTTCATTTAGTTACCTTCAGATGTCATCCATTCGTTACATCTCCTATTAACTTTCAAAGCAGGCATATGTTCCCATTGTAAACACTTATTTTCAAACATTAACTTTATTCTAATATTACATTAGGTTGCAAAAACAATGTAAAAATCTGTTGAAATATTTAACTTAGGTATGATTCATTTTGTAATAAAATATTTATCATTTCAAAGAAAAGAAATATGGCATAAAGGTAGATGGAGTCTCAAGTTTATAAACTAAAATAAATGAATAAGTATTAGTAAAATTCCTTAAATTAGTACTTATTCAATCAACCTACTTAGTAATTCAAAAGACCTCAAACACCAAAAGGTGGCATATTAAGGAAAATTAACTATATAAAGATAAAGTTGTATTTTTAACATACATTACCCCACTAAATTTCCTTCCCAACACGATCGTTAAATAACCTGATAATTAACAGCTGTAAAAACAGACATGAGCTCTTCATCATTTTCAGAATACATTACTCTTTTGGGTAAACTACCAGGGGGTGGGGCGAGGTACAGCTGTCACATGCACGAAGTTGTTTCCTATTGGCTCTGAGAATTATCTAAATGTTACTTGCGTTCATTTGCTCTTCTCGTTTGCAAATGTGCCAAGTTGACTAGCCTTTCTATTAAAATAAAGACTACCTTAGCCAAACAAGAAATTGGACCAATTCACAGCTTTGTCTGCAAACACGAAGAGGAAAAATACACTAATGGAAGCAGCGTGATCCTTCATTATGGACCCCTCTAGGTCTTGAAAACCATCCAAAGAGCTATCTCATCAAATGTTGAAAATCTTCCAAGGATTTCTGCACACACACACACACACACACACACACACACACACACACTTTATAAGTCGTGAATTCAGATCAAAGATTTTCTTCACTGAAAGTGGAAAGGGGTTTCTGGAATGATTTCCATTCCTGAATCTTGTCCAAGGTCTATCTAAGTAATTACAAAGATTCAATATACTTTTCCATTTTTAAAGGGTGGAATACCTTCAAGGGAGAAATGACTCTTGACCCTGATCTCTAAGGACAGATAATGTTTAGCATTTGACTTGTAGAAAGTGTCCAATGAATTGTGATTTTGTTTCTATGCATATATCTGCCAGCAGCCTTTAGTGATGCAAAGCTTTCATGTTGTATCAAGAATCTCTTCACACTCACATGCACATCAAAGTCTGGCCACTCATTAACTTCTGAAACACCTCCAATGAGAAGCCTTCAAGTTATGAAAGTTAGGGGAAAACTTCATCAGCAGTATCATTCCTATGTATGAGTTTTCAATTAGTATTTATTTATTTTATTTTTAATTTATCTTTTGCTGTTTGTGGTGCTGGGGTTCAAGTCTCTTTGAGTTTCAGCCTCAGCCCCCTTTTCAATTTAATATTGTTTTGTTTTGATTCCAAGTCTCACAAAGTTATAGAGCCTGGCCTTACACTTACTCTGCAGCACAGGCAAGCCTTAAATTTGTGCTCCATTGGAAAAAGGTTCTTGAATAGTTCAAAATGTAGGCCTATGCCACTTGGCCCTGCTTGAATTAACCCTTGTGTTTCACACACTCTAATGAATTATTGGATGTGGTAAGGGAAAGCAGATAATACTTCCCCACATATGGCAGAACATTATGGACTCTCCATTATAGAACACATTTAAGTGAATTCCACCTATTTCCCACAATTCCAAATGAAAATAATCAAATAATGAAAATTGGAATGGCAAGAGAAAATTATCTAGTTTCATGCAAAAGCAGGAAGACGAATTGGAGATAGTGAGCTTTGGGTCTCCTGAAGAGGCCAAGACCCAGATGGACTCCAAATGACTATTGACAAAAGCAAAAATGTCACTTGTATTAAAGAGAGGAAACTCATCTCTGATACTACCAAACTTGTTGAGACCACACAGTGTGCCCCTGGGTTCCAAAGCTTTTCCACTGGGAAGTAATTCCAACCAAAGCATTACTTTGAATCTGCACAGGTTGCATTTTTTACTCCATGTGTTCCTATATACTTGTGCCCAGAAAAGCAGATGTTGAGGCAGGATTTTCAGAGCATCTAGCTTAATGCAGTTGAAATTAGTCATTTTTGCATTTGAAATATTTGGTGTATTTATGACTGGCAAGAAGAATGGAAGAAATCCAGCATTTCTTATACCAAGGGATACCTTCCTGATTGATAAGATTCTTCGGCTGCTGTTGTTGATTAAATACATTTTCATTAAAATATGGGTAGTTATGTTCAAATATCTTGTTTCAATATGATTAAGGTAGATGCCAAGTGGGTAAGCTCAGCCATTCACAGGCTTGCTTCCAACTTTGCAGATTTTTCCAGGATAAAAGCTATAGAAATTCCAAAAGCTGTGAGAAGGGGTCTGAGCACGATTGTCAGCAGGAGCCTGCCATGACAGCCGGAAGAAATGAGTTTGAAACCATCATCTGGAGCTGTTGAGCACTGGCATGTGCCTGGTATTCTCACAATGCAGAACTGTGTGTTCCAGATTCAGTGACAGGTTCTAACACTGAAAAAGATATGGAGACAATAACTTCTGACATGGACCTATGTCCTCCCCACTAACATTCATATGTGTACACAAACACACAAACACACACACACACACACACACACACACACACACTACTATGACCGGAAGAAAAAATCCTGAATTCCAATGTCCCAATATATGAAGTGCTTGCATTAATTATAACATTTTATATTGCTTTAATTATGGTTCAATTAAACACTGTTGCATGAACTTGTATCCTCATTAAAATAGTGTAATATGCATTTGCCTATTTATAAATATATATCCTAATGATTGTGTCATATTGCATTGAATGAATATGCTCCTGAAAATTTAAAGACCTTTTTTCAAATTTTAAAATATTTAATTGATTTCTAATTACTCTTTTATAAATAACACATTTGTAAATATTGATTTTTTCTTAGCACATATATTTCTTGTATAAAAATAAATTTATATTTATAGATAAACTGCAAACATAATACTAAGAGCTCTCAAACTCTGCTCAGTCAGCTTCAATTTTTAACCATGTTATTACACGATAGTTGCATGGCTCACTTGTTATAATTAAGACACCAAAATTGGAATATTGCTGTTAAATAATTTCAGACAAATAGGATTTGAGAATATCTCAGATAATTTTATTAGTCTTTAAGATTTTGTGTGTATGAATTTTTTGTCTAAATACATACATGTGTACCATGCTTATTCAGAGCCCATAGAGGGCATCAGATCCCCTGCAACTGGAATTACAGATGTTAGTTGGCTATACTGTGCATCTTGGAAAGTAAACCTGACTCCTCTGATCTTACCATCTCTACAGGGAGTCAGTTTTACTGTACAGCCATCTCTACAGCCCCCGGTAGTTTTCAATTGTGCTACCTATTGGTACAGGATTAGTATAATTATAGTATGTCTACATGAGACTCCTGGTTGCAAAAGTGGTCAAAGGTAATATTTTGAGGTTTATTGGTTTTCAATAGAGATCAACTAATAAAGTTAATTTAAATACCAGATACTTCTTTTCCAAATGCTAGGGTTGATCTTTTTTTTTTTTTTAAGTATATTAAACATGAAAAGTAGAAATGGGCACATTTACACTCAAGGTCTAATTTCATGTGTTCTGTCCTGTGAGAACTGGTTTTACAGCAGCAGCACAGTCTTGCTTTGGATGTGGTGAAGATGGTTTATCCTCATAGGACTCTCGTGGCTTGATTTGCTTCCTCTTACAATATGGTGTATCTAAAAGATTTCACGCTCCCATCAGATGTTTAAAAGAAAATCTGTAAGCCATCTAATCATACGGACTGCAAGAGTGAAGTACACAGAAATGATCCTACAAATTCTCCAAATAAATAAAACTTAAAGATATGGGAAATAAAAATGATGGGGAAATTGTAGGAAAAGCACATTGCAGAAAAAGAGTGATTAAGCAGTTTCTAAAATAGTGGTTGGTGTTCTAATAGAAGTTACTATCAATGACAAATGAGAAAAAATCCTGTTAAATTGTGGGTACTATTACCTGATAATTCACTCACTAAGGTAGCTAACTGGGACCCCTAAATCACTAAATTGTGGGCCTTCAATGCAATGTTCTGTAAAAAGGAAAATATTTATAGAAAAAAAGTAATAGTCACTGCTTATTATATGTAAGTACACTACAGCTGTCTTTAGATACAACAGAAGAAGGCATCAGATCTCATTACAGATGGTTGTGAGCCACCATGTGATTGCTGGGATTTGAACTCATGACCTCTGGAAGAGCAGTCAGTTCCCTTAACCGCTGAGCCATCTCTCCAGCCCTATGGGTCATTGTCATAATGAGAGAAGTTAGTTATCAAATTCACACTACCTGATTGTAAGACCTTTTATCATCAGCACACAGAACATGTACCGTATGCATGACAAGTATCCTGACCCACTGTCTGTCACCCAGTACTTCACATGATCCAGAGTTTAAAGGGCCAGCATGGATCACACAGTAAAACTTTCCCGTAGGAAGAGAGCAAGGGAGGAGGGGAGGGAGAAACAGAGAGAGGGAAGGGAAGGAGGGAGAATGGAAGACCCGACTGTCCAACACATCCTTTCACTAGCACCTAAATGACCTAAAAGTGGCTGCAGCCGCTTTTCAAGAATGGGAGGAATCTTTCCTTCTTTGTCTTTGAGGCCATTTCAGAGATATCCAAGCTCTCATAACCTAACACCTTCCTTGGTTTTAACAAAACCAAATTGACTAATTTCGAGAGATTTGGGGTATTTCACACTCTGTGATATCAAATGTCTCTCATTTTGTCAGCCACTGGCCCAGTAACTGACCACACACCCAGCTTCAGCAAGAATCCCTCTTCTCTGAGAAATTTCAGGTTGGCCATGCATCAAAGTTAATTTCTGGCTTTGTTATCGTATACCCTGATGTCCTGTTTGCTTTTTAGTTTGTTTGTTTGTTTATTTATTTATTTATTTATTTACTTTTTACTTTCTACTGACTCTCTAGTTTCTTCTTAGCAACCAGCTCTGTGTCAAACATTTGAGTGTCATTATGCTAATATCAAATTATTGTAACTATCATTCATAGTCTTTCTACTATGTGTAACTAACAGGTTAATAACAGGCTGTTTTGATACAATCTAATGGTATAACTTGGCCATATTTTTACTATCTCTTCTCCATAATGTTTAGAAAAGCAGAATACACTGCCCACACTCCAAGTCATCATCACCATCCTTGTAGCTCATATTTACCGAGAAGATCATGATGCTTCATAGACACTAATATAAACCTATAACCTTTTCTGGAAACTGCTATTTTCATCCCTTTCTTTAGATTGGGCTATAAGCTGAACACTAAGCTAAAGTAAATCGCCAAAGATCACACATGCACAATGGTGCAGAGATTCATCACAGGCATTTAATTGAACAAACTATTATCATTCTGCTTCTGTATAATAGAAATCATTTATTTATTTAATAGATTGAATGGTGAGTTAATTTATAAAACTAGAAAATTCAAAGAGAAAACATAAGTTTAGTGAGCTACTACAAAAATCCAAACACCAGAAAAGAGAATGGGATGTTGAAAATGCTTTGATTTAGAAGCAATGTTGTATGTTTCCAATTGCCCAGCTGTTTGTCTGCCTAATCTAGCATCCCTGCTAAGCAGCTATTACAGGCTCTACTGTGAAAGGTGTTACCCAAATGCTTGAATGAGTTTATAATGCTCTCTGTGTTTACTTAAGAATGTTAAAGAAATTTGATTCCATAATTACAATCTCTACTATGTTAATAATTCACCTTTATAGAGCTAAATTTATTACTTGAGTACTTGTGAAGACAGTTGGAAAAATATATTGCACATAAGTTAATGTGTCTTCCTGCATGCTTATGACTTCAGAAGCATCAGAGGCTATGTGATGATGGGAAATACATCTGTGATTTATTAGCAGTTCATTTGGTTCAAGGAACTGCAATATGTGGTTGATTTTTGTTGATATATTCTGGGTTTAAAATAAAATACAATCTATTTACTATTTATAATATGATTAAATAAATGAATGTATTTCATTGTGCTTTCTTCTGATGAAATTGGACAAACAATTGCCCAATAAGGGCCAAAACCAATAATTGTTTCCAATATTTATAGTGAGATTAACAAAGAGATCACTATCATTGAAACAAGATGCAAGAAGGATGTATTTCTACATCAAGCATTGGATTGCCTACATAAATATTAACCTGAAATTTGTGAATCAATCAGATAAATAAAGCAGAAGTTTGCTTTTAGTGTTCTGAGCTGTTTTCTCTATAAATCCCCTGATAATCTACACATACGCATATAGGCAACTGTAAAAGATTTAACATAAAAGAATAACAAGCAATGTTGGTCTCAATAGAAAACAGTATTTGGATTGACTCGTTTATAGCGTCTCTTAGGAATTTCCACAGTATAGACTTTAAAATGTTTTAGAGTGTCTTTGTTGGAGACACTGGTTTAGATAAACTTTTCACATCAAATAACATCTGGATTTGGTGATTAATGATTGAAACAAACTGGACTATTTTTAAACTTTTGGTTTTCTGACTCTTTCTTTAGAATTAAATGAACCCACTCATGTTAAACCCTCCACTCTATTGCTCTTTTCAACAAACATGGAATTGTGTATATTCTAAAAGTTACCAGATGGTCCATATCCTGCAAGTCAAGAGTTGAGATGTGATAATGGGGAAGACCACAACACCTGTTTGCCACAGTTCAAGCCCCAATCTTGTTGCTTTGCACACTAACTATGACCCAGAGATGTGTTCAATGCAGCAATGTGTCCAATAAACCATCATGGCTGTTTCCCTACATACACTATTGACCAGTCTATTCTGTCTCCTTCCATCATTGTCCTCTCCCCTTTCATTCCTTTCCCATGACAGGAACAGAACTGCCCAAGCCACTATGGATAAAATAGCTTCCAATCTAGGCAGATGTGCTGAATCCACAAAAAAAAAAAATGTGCAATATTGACACCTCCTCATTAGTTCTTTTCTGAATAGCCAGATGTCTTACTTGACATTGCTAATAGACAGTCTAACTGCAAACAAGAACTATACTGTGGAACCTGATGGCCAAGGGAACATCACGGGACAGTCAACAATGAGGCTAACAGCTGGGATGCTGATGATGCCAACCTTCAGAGAGACGTACTGTTTCTGAGTTACTGGACCAAAACTTGATAATCCATTTTTGAAAAGAAGCCTCTGCAAACACATCCTCTTCAGTTTCAGATTTCAGTTCTCAAACTGAAATTCTCACAAATGACCTTGACGCAGAAGAGACAATCTGCAGAATCTGTTTACTTAAGAAAAGTTAAATGGTGCATGCAACATCTCTGTTACCCGGCACACAACAGTGACTGCCTTTAGCCTTTAAATTGCATTTGTTATTTGCTTTTTCTGTCAAGTGACCTATGCTTATTTATGTTAGGAGGCATCAGATAATGCCTGTTGGTTTTCAACTAACACGATGAGACAAAGACTGTGATTAAACAAAGAAAATCTCGGTTAGTCAAACCCACGGCGAGAGTTGGTTTTCAGTGTCCAGCTTGGCAAATGTTTACAGAGAACAGAGAGCTGAACTGTAACATCTAGAGTTTTCTATGATTTTCCCTCCTTCTGACATCACCTCTAATGGAAAAAGTATAAGCTTTTGATTCAGCTAGCTCAAGAACAAATCCAAGCTCCATTATTTAATAATTGTGTTATCATTAGCAAATTAGTTAGCCTCTGTCTCTGCTTCAGATTCGTCTTTAAGATGGAAATGGCAATTACAGTAACTTCCTGATAGAACTGTGAAGAGAATGAAAAGTATATATAGTTCTTTGAGTAATAATTGGGATATAGTAAAACTTACTGGGTGTTATTTTCCATTTCAGTAAGAGTGGTTCTGAAAACATATGCTCTGTCCTCATCGCAGTGAGTTGCTAGGCTCCTGCTAGTTAACAAGAGACCCTTACTAAACCACAGTAGACATCAACAGCTGCATTGCCAGTATTACCTCAACCAAAAGCCAAATTCAGCCCTGTACCTGCTGAAGTTGCTTGAGGATAGCACAGGCACATGTGCTACAGGCTGGGCTACCAGGGTGCCACTGTTACGAGGTTCTGGAATTTTTACAAAGTGGAGTCTTCTTTGTGGACCTCAGTTCCGTGGAGCTAGGACTTTGAAGTGGCCTGTGGATCTCAGTTCCCTCCTCTTCCTTTATTTGCCCTTATACAGTCATGGATTTTTCTGACTCAAGCATGCTACGGTGATGGGCCACCTCATCAGACTGTCCAAAGAAAAGTCCTCCAGAACCTATTTTTTTTCCTGTAAGTTAACTAGCCCTGGTGTTTTGTTCCCACAACTAAGTTGAGTAAAATAGTTTCTGAAAGATGTAACAGAGGGTCAGATGTCAAATGTGTGAATAAGAGAAGGTCACTTTGTCATCATATGAACAACAAACAGACATGTTCAGATACGAGGTTATTATAATTGTCAAAGGATTTTTGGTAAGATTTTAAGTAGCTCTTGGTAGTAATTAATGAAAAAAAGAGACAGGCTAATGGTACATGTGAGGGATGCAAACTATCCAAGGATATTAATGATGTAGTTTAGATGGCACGAAACAAATCAATGTATAAAAAGTTACTTTCAAATAATATTTCTAGAGCAGAGACCTATCTGTGTTTTCGTTAGTATGTGCCTCAGACAATAACCAAATTTATTTGAATTCTTACTTTCCAAAGAATTGTGGCATAGTACAGATGATAGAAAGTATGCTTATAGCTGATTTAACATTATTAGCTTCATTAGAATATCAGTATAAACTATCCATATGTTAATCAATATATTTATGTTAATTGCTAATTTTCATGTCTCGCAACAAAGGTGCAAATTGTGGCATCATCTGACCTTCCCGGCACTCATGATGCTTGCAATGCTTTTTTATTCTTACTAAGTTGTGCAACTGCTAAAATTAATTGCACCCCAGGGCTATTACAATATGCATGAATTGTCAGCCAAATGAATGACAATTTTGAAAGAGAATGAAAGAATAGGGATTTAGATATGTTCTCAGTGAATGCTGCCAGCTACATGAATCTGACATGATACCCAATTACAAAATCACTAATTAAGTCCATCAAACAAACCCATGGATTTGTGCCCAACATTGGAATCTTCAATTTCAGATTTTGAAATGTCTTGCAGTCAAAAGATGAAAATCTTTTCTGAATAGTTTCTCTGGAATTTTTAAATGTAGGATTCACCATCATGAATATATGAATATATGAATTATATGTCATACAATATGCTGATTTTACTGTGTCCAATTACCAATTTGCAACAAAGTAGCAATAATGTAATTAGATTTTTGCTTTTCTTGTCTCAGAACTCTGAGAGAGCTAAAAATTTAAAATAATGTTTATTAAAAAAATATGTTTATTTATGTAAGAGTGATGTAGTGGAGGAGAAATCTCAAGTCAGATTTTATGGGAAATTTAATAATGTGTTAGAACAAAAATTCCTCACACTCGTGACCTTTGCCAGAAATTGAGCTAATAAAATTACAGCTTGTGCATGTGTGTACCTAGTTCAGAAATAAGGTGACCATAGTACTGGTGCTCTCGTTCCTGAGTGTGTGGAACAGAACTTGCTTTCATCACAAGATATCCAATGTGCATTTTAATCTTTGCTTGAAAACTTAGAGTGCATGTGCATATGAATGTATAGGCCATATGTTAACACACACATATATATAACAGTCAGGAACTATGCTGTTGGGAACCACAGATGCTTACCTGGCCCTCCTTCTATACAATTCTGCTTTTGACCTTGACACCAAGCTTACTACAAAAACCAGCCACGCGGCTACAGACTAGAATGGCTGCTCAGCTAATTCACAGAACAGTAAGTAAAAAGATATGAGAAGTGTCTCCTGCAAGTCACTGGCTCAGGGTGGCTGCATGGAAAGGCAGCAAAAGAGTCAATTTATTTCGTTAATTCACTAAGGACATGAAGGTGATGTCATAACAGTTTTCCTTTGCTTTGAAACCTGACTAATAACACACCTGTTAAAGCAAAGAGCAGTAAGCCCACGAGTAAGGATTTCATGCTAGGGAACAGATGATAGATTCTACATCTGGGGGTGCTAGGGTAAGGTTCTTGTTTCATTGACTTCAAAAGTGTTTTGTAGATATCTTGGCTCTCAGTGCCACCTTCAAAGACTGTCAGGAATGGTAATTCTACACTCTTCTCTGGCTTACTGGACCACATGCGTGCAGGATAAAGACTGGTGAGGAGTTTTTGTTTTTTGAAAAGGATGGATATTATTTAAAATTTGGAAAATTTGGAAGTCTGTGGTCAAATCAAACTGGGTTAAGAATTAGATTTACTCTAGTATCAGAGGAGGTGAGAAAATGTATTCAAGTTCATGTGGCTGGAAGCAACAAAGCAAGAATTTACAGCCCCTTTTCTCATGACAGAGTTGAGCTCGTGTATCTAAGGCATCTGAGACTTTTACTCTGAAAGATGGAATGAAGTGCAAAATCCCACAGAGCTAGTGCTCTGTAAGTAACAAAGGCCTTAGCATCTGTGATTTTATTTTCATTCAATAAGCAAATATTAAGTGACAGTCATTGTCTGTATGGGCAGTTTCCCCTTGCCATGATAAAGTCCTAAAATAAAGGCAATTTGTAGCAAGAAGATTTTATTTGGGGCTTACAGTTTCAGAGGGTTACAGTCCAGGTTGAAGAACCAGAGTTAGCAAGTAGTAGGTGCTGGAGCAGTAGCTAAGAGCTCACATCTCAAACCAAAACCAGGGGGCAGAGAGGATGCACCCTGAATTGCAGAGGCTTTTAAAAAACTTCAGATCACCTCTAGTGATACACCTCTTCCAAAAGCCCACACCTCATGAGCTTTCCCAAACAGCCACCTACATGCAACCAAGTATTCAAATGCCTAAGACATATAGGAGACATCTTATTCTAAGTACTATATGGCCATTTTTAGGAAGGTTCTATTCTAGCATGTTTCACTCAGAAGCATCAGGACTTATGAAGTTATGAATAGCAACACTCCATAGCCTTGATGGAAAGCTGCAAATCTTAAGCCCCTCTGAGCATCTGTGAAAATCTGCTCTCTGGAATTGTGAAAGCGTTTGACAAAGAAGTATTGAAATACTTCAAGATCTAGACATAGGTGAATGCTTTCAGAATGAAACTCCAGACATTCAGGAAATAATGCCATTAATTGATAAACGAGCTTTTGTTGATTTGAAAACCTTCTGCACTGCAAAAGAAATAATAAGTGAAGAGACAATCTAAAGATTTTGAAGTAAAATTTTTGCCTAGCTATACACAAGACAAATAATTAACATGTAGAATATACGAAGCTAGGGAGACAGTGCTGTCAGAAATGTGCTTGTCTTGCAGATGTGAGGACCTAAGTTCACTCCCCCAAACCCATATACAAAGCAGAATGCATTGATTCTAAACCTAGAGCTGGGGAAGTAGAAATGGACTGATCCCTGGGGTTTACTAGCTAATCACCATGAGTACATACATCCTCCCAAATACATTTTAATAAAGAGTTGTTTTTATTTTCAAGGATATTCATGTGCATTTATTTTTATATTTGTTTGTACACATGAGTGCAGGTACACTGAGTTAAAGAGAGAGTATTTGCCATCCTTGTTGTCTTAGTCAGTCAGGATTTTACTGCTGTGAACAGACACCATGACCAATGCAAGTTTTATAAAAGACAACATTGAATTGGGGGTGGCTTACAGGCTCAGAGGTTCAGTCCATTGTCACCAATGCAGGAACATGGCAGCATCCAGGCAGATATGGTGCAGGAGGAGCTGAGAGTTCTACATCTTCATCTGAAGGCTACTAGTAGAAGACTAACTTCCAAGCAACTAGGGTGAGGGTCTTAAGCCCACACCCACAGTGACACACCTATTCCAACAAGGCCACACCTCCTAATAAGGTCATTCCCTGGCCCAATCATATATGAACCATCACACTGGTACTGGTATTGTAGGAGACTATGTCCTGCTGCCCTATGTGGTGTTAGGAACTGAACTCAGATGTGCTGCCAGAGCTGCACTCAGAAACTCTATCGTGCATGGATCCTGGTCTGTAAGATATTCAAGAGTATATGGATTTAAATGTGGGTATATCCCAGAAAGCTAACCCAGTGCTCAAGGGAAAATAGCATCGATGAAGAAGAAGCTGAAGGGATAGACCAAATGACATGGGGACATGTCAATGGAAAAGGCACTTGGAGAGGAGGCTATGAGCAGAGATCAGGGTGGCAGAGAACTGAAATGGGAGAGAAATCTAATAAAACTCACACTGAAATTGGCATAATGATATCTATAATATTGTATGCTAATTTTAAATTTTAATTAATTAAAGATCAAAGTTATAATTTTCAAGAGAATGTATAAAACTGGAGTTAATTATATTAAGTAAATTAAGTCAATCACACACACACACACACACACACACACACACACACACACACACGTGTACATCTAGCATGAAAGCAGAAGTTAAACTTCCGAGGGGAACAGAGAGGACTACGAGAAGGGTGGAGGGAGGTGGGAACAATATGCCCAATGTAAGATCATACTCATCCGAAGATATTATTTTACACCAAATGGCAGTGAACATGAGAAACTGGATTAGAAAAATAAAAACATTTTATTCCTCTCCCTCTATGCCCTACTTCTTTAAGAAACAAAACCAAACAAATAAAAACAAAAGTAGACATCTCTATGTCTGATTTTCAATATTCACGGGTTTTCGTAATGTTTGCTTCTGTGTAACTGAATAGAAGAAACAGGAACATCAGTCACAGTTCCAACCATCATTATATCAGATTGCCTACACATGAAGCACAATGTGAGCATTGTAAAGGAGCCCTATTAGTTTCATAGACCAAGGACAGCCGATAACACCAGCTTCCAAGGTCAGGAGGTAATGAGCACACTGAATTTTCCCAACTTCCACTCGGCCACAAATACTGAACTCTCACATGGAGCATTTTCAGGGAAAGCAGTACACAATGTATGATGCTATATACAGGAATTTACATCCCCTTTTCTTAGACAAAGAGGTGCCTCCTGCTAAGGTCCATATTTGTACTTAGCTGAGGAGTATCTGTCCAGCAATCATTTAGTAAAATTGTCCATGTTGGTATGTAGCATAAATGGTTATGAACATAAAAGCATCATACACACAACTACGGCAACCATATCAGCTATGTATTTACAACTGTTCATCTGTTCAAAGTGTTAAGAAGGATTGAGGTACCCTATACACAGAGTGGACAGCCATGCATCCCTAAGGTACCAGGGAGGATATCACATGGTTCATTCTACCAAAATAGTGACTTGATAGTAAGAAAGTTTACCTCACAAATGAGAGGATTTACCTTCTGCCTTGGACGATGAAACTTAATGATGCCCATTCTATTATTACACCTGAGCTAGAAGTGGAGAGACTATATACTAGAGACTCTCCGTGCCAACCTCATTTAACCTTCTAATCATTCTCACCAAGTAAAGCTCTCTCCACAGATAGGGAAACAGAATTAAAAATGCTACATGAGAAACTGGAGATATGGCTCAGAAGTTAAAAGCACATAGGGTTATGGAAAAGATCTTGGTTCAGTTTTTTTTAACAACCCCAGGTGGCTTACAACTGCCCATAACTCCAGAGCAAGGATACCTAAAGCATTTTCCAGGCCTCTGCTAACACCCACATGCATATGATACACATGAACTCATAAAAACTCACACACATACCTGTCTATAATAAAAATAAATAAATCTCTTTTTCCCCAAACGTTAGTTTTGGAGTAATTTGTTGTACCAGAAAATGACACTTACTTTGTCACCTGAAGCAAGTGACAAGTTTCACATCGGCAGTCATTCCATGCCCATGTCATGTATCTCAGACACAGAGTATTCCTTCTCATGGCATTCCTGCTGAGCATTGATTGTTACTTTCTTACTAGTGCATAAATCCTAATAAAATGCCCCCAGGAAATACCTAAAGACATTCTGCAAAACCTCCAAAGTGTCTCCAAACAGGGAGAAACTGAGAATACAGGTTGGAAGAGCAGAAGAAGATGAGTTGAGCAAATGCAAAGTTATGCCCATCCCTGTGACTCAGGACAGACATGGGAAGCCAGTTTAAAAACTGTTGAAATAATAAAAAATCTGTTTTTTGAGTTGTAGCACTATGGCAAAGCGAATTTTTTAAAAAAATTTTTAAATATATTCTGTTAAGATAATACTGGAAATGGCAAGTGATCCGGCCTGTACTTTGTATCTTTTCTAAATCTAAGTTAGCTTCTAAAATGAAGATTTTTATTCTAAAAACAAATGAAATAAAAGTTATGCATATGTGTGCATACAAACTTAAATTACATGTATGTGTGTGGGTATATGCACATAAATACAGGTATCCACAGAGGGTAGAAAAGTGTGTCAAATCTCCTAGTGATGGAGATATAGGCAATCTTGAGCTGCCCGACATGGGTGTTAACTGATTTTAGCTTTGCACACACACACATGCAAGCATGCATGCACATACTTACAATCATTCTCCAGACATAGTCTTCTGCTCTGATGTCACACACACTTGGGCTCTATCACAATCACAGTCTAATTAAAGTGACAATTTTCTGGGAGAAAAATCTAAAAGTTTAAATTTTGGGCTTAAAATTTGGCTTAAATTGTAAAATGAGGAGCTTTTTGTTTTTAATCCTAGAGGTTTGTGATAGTTTGTGAAGTCTCCACAACTATCCATTTGTCTCAAATAGTTTCTTTTTTTTTCTTTAGGAACCTGTGTTTGAGGGACTTGAGTTTTTTTTATTTTAATTGCTTCATTTATCTTAATAATATCACATTATTTTAGTTAAGTCAAAAATAAAACATTAATAACATAATGTTGGATAATAAATGTTCATTTAATTTATAAGATCCCAGATATCCTTTTTTAAATTTATTTTCTATATTCTTTGTTTACATTCCAAAGGCTTTCCCCTTTCCCAGTTCCCCCCTCACCATATGTCCCATAAGCCCTCCCCCCCCCCCCCGCCCATTCCCCAATCACCCTCCCACCATTTCTCTGTTCTGGTACTCTCCTACAAAACTGGATCCAGTCCTCTCAGGACCAGGGTCCTCTCCTTCCTTCTTCTTGGGAATCTTTTGATTTGCTAATTGTTCCTTGAGTATTCAGAGCTTCTGGGTTCATTAATATGCATTTATCATTTATCAGTGCATTTCATGTGTATTCTTTTGTGATTGGGTTAGCTCACTTACAATATTTTCCAGATCCAACCATTTGCCTACAAATTGCATGAATTCATTATTTTTAATTGCTGAGTACTATTCCATTGTATAAATATGCCACATTTTCTGTATCCATTCCTCCTTTGAGGGGCATCTGGGCTCCTTCCAACTTCTGGCTATTATAAATAAGACTGCTATGAACATAGTGGAGCTTGTGTCTTTATTGCATGCAGGGGAATCCTCTGGGTATATGCTCAGGAATGGACAGGGCCTTCTGGAAGAGTCATGCTCAATTTTCTGAGGAACCACCAGACTGATTTCCAGAGCAGTTGTACCATCTTGCACTCCCACTAACAGTGGAGGAGTGTTCAACTGGAGGTCAACATGCAGAAGAATGCAAATCGACCCTCTCTCATCTCCTTATACTAAGATAACTCCAAGTGGATCAAGGACCTCCACATAAAACCAGACGCACTGAAACTAATAGAAAAGAAACTGGGGAAGACCCTGGAGGACATGGGCACAGGGGGAAAGTACCTGAATAGAACACTAATAGCTTATGCTCTAAGATCAAGAATTACATAAAATTCTTGTTTCTGTAAGGCATAGGACACTGTCAGAAGGACAAAACGACAACCAACAAAGTGGGAAAAGATCTTCACCAACCCTACATCTGACAGAGGGCTAATATCCAATATATACAAAGAACTCAAGAAGTTAGACCCCAAAGAACCAAATAACCCTATTAAAAATGGGGTACAGAGCTAAACAAAGACTTCTCACCAGAAGAAATTCTGATGGCTGAGAAGCACCTTAAGAGATGCTCAACATTATTAGTCATCAGGGAAATGCAAATAAAATAACCCTGAGATTCCACCTCACACCAGTCAGAATGGCTAAGATTAAAAACTCAAGAGACAACAGGTGCTGGCGAGGATGTGAAGAAATAGAGATTTGTTTTAAATGTGGAATACATTACAATACGTTCACTGGCTGATGCTTTTAAAGTGGACATGGGCAGAAGTAAACCATGGAATTTTGTTCTCAGATTTCATTAAATAATAATGACGGGATTAATAAGCAGAACATGGTGAATCCTTTAACCCAAGATCTGTTTCAAGACTTTTACATGTCCAGTCTTCCTTTAAACATCAAGTCATCTCACATATGGACTCCTTTTAATTAGGGTTTTAATCACCCCTTCAAACCCTCACCCCTAACTCTATGGCTTGATGGTCATACAGAATCTCATAAACTAGAGGGAAGTAGAAGTTTAAGAAGTTTGTAGGGCAGCTAGCTACCCAGTATGTCAAATATGCCTTTAGAAATGGCATCATTATTAAGGCAGAAATGAGTTGGTAGTAAACATTCACTTCAGTTATAGTGATTATTTGTGTTTAGGGAAAAAACCTACCTGTAATATATAAACATCCAAACATTACAAGGTATTGCTATTGCTCTTGGAGAGTCATAATTACCCTCCAGAACTTGACTATTTCTGTAGGTACTGCACACTTGGGTCTTTGAATATAAAGAAATCAGGCTGCTACTTTTCTGAGAGCTTCAACTATATTGGCTAACTTTCACAGTGCTTCTATTTTCAATAGATACTGATTTGCACAGAAATCTGCAACTGGCCAATTTATAGAAAATAAGAGACAGCAGAAGCTCAACTTTAAATGGGCATATATAAGATAATCTTCCTGCCAAGTCTTAGAAAATATTACAGAAGTAAAGAAAGGATCATAGGAGCGAGCAATGGTAGGTGACTACAATGAAACAGTGTATTCTGGACACAGAAAGCAGAAACATCTATGAACTCGTGATAGTTGCTAGCTGAAGTTGGCTAACTCAGAAAAGAGTTGAACAAACATATTGCAACCCTAACAATGGAGCTATTTGAAATTGTTTGCTGCTGGGGGGGGCAGACAGAGAGAGACAGATAGAGACAGAGAGACCAATAGACACAGACAGATAGACAGGCACAGACAGACTTACAAACAGACAGACAGACAGACAGACAGACAGACAGACAGACAGAATTTGAGAAGTTTCTGTTAGCAGTGTAGTAAATTGACCAAGCTGAAGGGAAGATCATACATCCAAGAATAATTAGGCAGCACAAGTTGGAAATGGGTTTAAAACTATTTTTAAAACAAAGGGCACATGTTATACAGGTAGAGAAGGGACAGCTGGGTTTGTGAATAGTCATGGGTAATAGTAAATATAAACAATACATATGAACAGAGTCAATACAAACAAATGATCCGCTCAAAGAAAATGGGTTTGGGGTCTTAATAGAGCTTCAGATAAATATCTCAAAAATGGTAAACATCATTATCAATTAGGGAAATGAATTAAAGCAATTTTTGAGATTTCATCTGTTCTCAAGTCAGAATGGCAAAGATAAACAGAGCAACTGTCAGAAAATCCTGGTGGGGATGTGTAGCCTATGAGAGAAGGGAACCTTCACTCATCATTAGTGTGACTGTAAAATGGTGCAGCCACAATAGAAATCAGTGTGGAGAATTTTCAAAAAGCTAAAAAAAAAGACCTACTATATTATTCATATATACCATTCCTTGCATATGCCCAAACTACTTGACATTTTATTCCATAGATATGGTCATTTACATTGCTTATCTCTTCACAATAGCTAGGAAATGGAAAAAAACTAACAAATTAATAAGCTACAAGTGGATAACAAAATTGCAGCACATGCATGCTATGGAATATTATTCAGCTGTAAAGAAAAAAGATATCATGCATTTTTCGGTAAATGGATGTAACTAGAAAAAACTCATTTATTCTCTCTTGCTGAAGGCTCCTAGCTCCAAATCTTCAGATGTGAGTCTATAGCCTGTAGCCGCCTCAGAAACTAGGAAAGTCAAATAGGACCATTGACAGAATATGGGATTTCAGAAGCGATAGAGAAGGAAATAGAAGGGAGGGTACAAATGATCTGGTCAAGGAAATGAGAAAGAGTAGCCTCCTTGGGGCAGGGCAGAACAGAAGAAGGTGGGAGGAGGGTAAAGAGAAAACCCAGCATCCCAGCAGTATGACACTGGAAGTGGGAAAGGAGGCCTCCTTAAGGAGGGAGAGAGATAAGGACAGAAGAAGAGAGAAAGCAAGGGAGAAATAGCAAGATAGAAATGATCTGATAAAAGGAATGGAAAATGGGGTGGGGGCTCTTTGGGGAAGGTGAGTAAAATAATTATATGGATGCTTAAGATATCAGATGAGACATCATACTATCATTTACAAAAATATATATATATAAGCCCATGTATAAATATACTTGTAGAGTGTTAGTGAACTTTTCTCATATGGACCAAGGGTGCTCCTTCAAGAGTCAAAGACCACCTAACAGAAAACCCAATACCAGACATAAGAAGCCTTCTTTTGTTCTGTTTTTCACTGGAGCTAAGAGACTCCCAAAGTATATAGCCTTTTTCTGTTGCCCTTGGTTACCCTCCAAAGGTGAAAGGTAAGTATGTATTGCTAAAGTCACTTTGCACTTCAGAAACAAAGCCTAGAGACCCAAGAGCAGTCCCCCCTCTGAGAACTAGCTTTCATGACACCAGAAAGCACCATGCAAGCTTTCAAAGGAAAAAGGGAATAAACAGTGCTACCTAGCTGGGACACCTATATCGACAACTAGTTTGGCATGATAACCTTAAAAATATAATAATGGCATCATTGGTACATAGTAACCAAAAACTCTCTAATAAGACTTACAGCACATTGAAACCATGCTTTTATTGGAAACCTAACTCAGTGCTAGTGAATCAGTGGTTATTGGGGGAGAATTTACAATCATTAATTTTCTAAACCAGCATAATGCCAAAAACAATCTGTAAATAATTATCCTTATACCCACACTTTCGCCCACCATAAAAGAAAGTTCTCTTTACAGCAGATTGATCATTATAGAAAACTAGGATTAATTGAAGTGCAGAATTGTGTCTCTCTATCCTAATGGATACATCTACAAAATACTCCCAGCCTGATGCTCAAGATACATTGCTAAAGAATGGATGGAATATTGTAGGAGCCACAGCTTTGATCAGGGACTTTGCTATGGGATTGTGTCTCCTAGTAACAGGAAAATCTGTTTGCATAAACTCTCAACAAAATGATAGTTCCTTCTTGACCTGAACTGGGAAGACATCAACAAACATGCCAACCTGGATAGGGATAAATCCAGGAGGCCTCAACCCTAAACAAACAACTGTGGGCTGGTGAGATGGCTCAGCGGTTAAGAACACTGACTGCTCTCCCGAAGGTCCTGAGTTCAAATCCCAGCAACCACATGGTGGCTCACACCCATCCGGAATGAGATCTGACGCCCTCTTCTGGTGTATCTGAAGACAACTACAGTGTACTTACTTAAAATAATAAATAAACCTTCAGGGCTGGAGCGAGCAGGGCCTGAGCGAGCAGGGCCTGAGCAGCGAGTGGGGTCAGAGTGAGTGGGGTTGGAGCGAGCAGGAGCAGAGCAAGCAGAGGTCCTGAGTTCAATTCCCAGAAACCACATGCTGGCTCTCAACCATCTATACAGATACAGTGTAGTCATATACATTAAATAAATAAATAAATAAATAAATAAATAACAACTATCACCAATGAAATAAAGTAGAGAACAGGAAAGGCATCCCTCCCCAAAGAATAGCACAACAATTGGCTCTCTAGTAGTAACTAATCAGCCATGACAACTTTGTGTGTGTGTGTGTGTGTGTGTGTGTGTGTGTGTAATATTATATAGATTCAAACAGGTTATATTGCAGAATATAATGGGCATGCCCATTAGCATTAACAATTAGTAAAAGTAAATATAGGCCATGAATTTGAGTGAGTGTGGGGAAAGTTATAGAGGAGGAATTAGAGAAAAGGAGTGGGGAAATTGTAGTTAAGTAATAATCTCAAAATTTACAAAAATTATACTACAAAATGTACAAGATCTCAAAGTGGTAAAAAATATTTTAACTGCAATATACATTATCTTTTTAAAATTATGAGGCATTAAATTATTTTAAAAGTTTACGTGCAAAACTATGAAAGCTTAGCAGTACACATTGAGAAGCATTGGTACTATAATAATAGAATTCCCATACCAGCAATATTCAAGTTTCTGGTAAATTAGGCTTTCTCAAATACAACTCACATATGTGTAATTAACTCTGCTCAGAGAGGGCAAGGGAATAAAATCTGTATGCAAACACATTTGTGAAAATTGATATGTTGATATATTTTACATACTTATTCTAGCTCAAATAATTGAATGGTTAATTTGAAAATCATGAATAACTATCTTTAAAATATTCCACTTAATACTGGAGGTCGCCGCCATCTTGGCTCCTGTAACAAAGTGGCCAGCTCAGCCAGGTGCGCAGAGAAAACCAGAGTGAAGGATTGCTCAGGACACAGCTCGCCTGCATTCCTTCAGCACATGGGAGCTGGGCAGCTCTACAACTGCCTGGGCAGGTATTCTGCAGAGGAGCTTCTGACATGCAGGGAGTCCTGGGGTTAAAGTGAGCCCTGCAGTGTGAGGTCACCACCATTTTGGCTCCAGTGGACAAGCAGCCAGCTCAGCCAGAAATCTGTGCCACATCTGACACGGGGAAGATTCCGCTTCCCAATACTCTCTAGAGAACCGGCAGGAGCAAGTTAATCACCACTGCCCCTTTCCATGGGATGTGGTAGACCTGTGCCACATCTAACATGGGGAAGATCCTACTTCCTGTTACTCTCTCAAGAACAGTTAGGAGCAGGTTATTCAGTGGAAGCCGGGCATTTGAGAAGCAGCATCAGCAGAGCATTTGAAATCGAGCAGAAAGCCCTGTACTGGGTCGTTTGCCCTGTAGAGCGATCAGTGCTTGGAGGGGGTCCTCACTGCATCCACCATCTTCAATACTGGGTGGACCAGACAGGCAACACCAGGTACACAGAGAAAACCCGAGTATAGCATTGCTTGGGTCAAGGCATACCAGAGCTCCAATGCACGCAAGAGTAGGGCAGCACATCAGCAATCTGTGCCAGGGGAAAACCAGTCATCCAGGGGTGCAGAAATAGCTTAACAGGCCCACAGGAAGTTCAAGCACCAGCCAGTGATAGCAGGGCCAACTAACACCAGAGATAACCAGATGGCAAAAGGCAAATGTAGGAACGTTACTAACAGACATCAAGGCAATATGGCAGCATCTGAACCCAATTCTCCAGTAATAGCAAGTCCTGGATACACCAACCCACCAGAAAAACAAGATTTGGATATAAAATCACTGGTCATCAAGCAATACTACAGAGCAGTAGTGTTAAAAACTGCATGGTATTGGTACAGTGACAGGGAAGTGGATCAATGGAAAAGAATTGAAGACCCAGAATTGAACCCACACATATATGGCCAATTGATATTCGACAAAGGAGCTGAAAACATCCATTGGAAAAAAGATAGCCTTTTCAACAAATGGAGCTGGGTCAACTGGAGGTCAACATGCAGAAGAATGAGAATTGACCCACTCTTATCTCCTTGCACTAAGCTCAACTCCAAGTGGATCAAGGACCTCCACATAAAACCAGACACACTAAAACTAATAGAAAAGAAACTGGGGAAGACCCTTGAGGACATTGACTCAGGGGGAAAATTCCTGAACAGAACACCAATCGCTTATGCTCTAAGATCAAGAATAGACAAATGGGACCTCATAAAGTTACAAAGTTTCTGTAAGGCAAAAGACACTGTCAAAAGGACAAATCGGCAACCAACAAATTGGGAAAAGATCTTCTCCAACCCCACATCTGACAGAGGGCTAATATCCAATGTATACAAAGAAATCAAGAAGTTAGACCCCAGAAAACCAAATAACCTTATCCAAAAGTGGGGTACAGAGCTAAACAAAGACTTTTCACCTGAAGAAATTTGGATGGCTGAGAAACACCTTAAAAAATGTTCAACATCATTAGTCATTAGAGAAATGCAAATCAAAACAACCCTGAGATTTCACCTCACACCTGTCAGAATGGCTAGGATTAAAAACTCAGAAGACACCAGGTGTTGGCAAGGATGTGGAGAAAGAGGAACACTCCTCTACTGCTGGTGGGACTGCAAGCTGGTACAACCACTCTGGAAATCAGTCTGGCGGTTCCTCAGAAAACTGGACATGATACTTCCGGAGGATCCAGCCATACCACTCCTGGGAATATACCCAGAAGACTCCCCAGCATGCAATAAGGATACATGCTCCACTATGTTCATAGCAGCCTTATTTATAATAGCCAGAAGCTGGAAAGGACCCAGATGTCCCTCAATGGAGGAATGGATACAAAAAATGTGGTATATATACACAATGGAATACTATTCAGCCATTAGAAACAATGAATTCATGAAATTCTTAGAGAAATGGATAGAGCTGGAGAACATCATACTAAGTGAGGTGACCCAGTCTCAAAAGAATACCCATGGTATGCAGTCACTGATAAGTGGATATTAGCCTAGAATCTTGGAACAACAAAGACACAATTCACATACCAAATGATGTCTGACAAGAAGAAAGGAATGGACACTAGTGCTGGAAAGGATCAAAGCATCAGTGTAGGGGAATACCAGAACAAGGAAGTGGGAAGGGGTGGATGAGGGAGCAGGGGGAGGGAAAAGGGCATGTGGGACCTTAGGGGGGGTGGGGAAACAAAAAAAAGGGAAATGAAATGTAAATATAGAATATATCCAATAAAAAAAAGATTCACAGTAAAAAAAAAAAAAAGTAAACCTTGTAATATTTTTCAATAAGGGTATGGCCAGCCTCATAATATACATTAGCTCTTTCTGAGCTGAAGAGGTTTGCAAACAACAATATCAACCAACCAGATCCCCCAAAACTCCCAGGGAATAAACCACTGTCTTAGTTAGGGTTTTACTGCTGTGAACAGACATCATGACCACTGAAATAAAAAAAAATCACTGGTCATGATGCTGTTAGAGGAACACAAAAAGGACATAAATAAATCTCTTAAAGAAATACAGGGGAATTTGAATAAATTAGAAACCCTTAAATGGAAACACAAAAATCACTTAAAGAAATTCAGGAGAATATGGGTCAACAGATAGAAGCCAATAAAGAAGAAACACAAAAATCACTTAAAGAAATACAGGAGAAATTGAGTCAACAAGAAAAAAGAAACACAAAAATCTATTAAAGAAATACAGGAAAACACAAATAAACAAGTGAAGGAAGTGAGCAAAACCATCCTGGATCTAAAAACAGAAGTAGAAACAACTAAGAAATCACAAAGGGAGACAACATTGGAGATAGAAAACCCTGGAAAGAAATCTGGGAACATAGATGCAAATATCAACAACAGAATACAAGAAATAGAAGAAAGATTCTCAGATGCTGAAATACCATAGAAACCATTGACCCAACAGTCAAAGAAAATGCACAAAGGAAAAACCTTATAACCCAAAACATACAGGGAATCCAGAATACAATGAGAAGACTAAACCTAAGGATTATAGGTATAGATGAGAGTGAAGATTTACAACTAAAAGGGCCAGCAAATATCTTCTACAAAATTATGGAAGAAAACTTCCATAACCTAAAGAGAGAGTTGCCCATGAATATACAAGAAGCCTACAGAACTCCAAACAGCCTGGACCAGAACAGAAAGACCTCCCATCACATAATAATCAAAAAATCAAATGTACTAAACAAAGAATATTAAGTGTAGTAAGAGAAAAAGGCCAAGTAACATATAAATGAAGACCTATCAGATTTAAACCAGACTTCTCACCAGAGACCATGAAAGCTAAAAGATCCTGGATAGATCTTATACAGACTCTAAAAGAACACAAATGGCAGCCCAGACTCCTATACCCAGAAAAACTCTCAATCATCATAGATGGAGAAACCAAGATATTCCATGATAAAACCAAATTTACACAATAACTTTTTACAAACCTAGCCCTACAAAGGATAATAGTTGGAAACAACCAATACAAGGTTGGGAAACTACACCCTGGAAAAAGCAAGATAGTAACCTTCTTTCATCAAACCCAAAAGAAGATAACAACTCACATATAAAAATAATATAAAAAATAACAGCAATTAATAATCACTATTCCTTAATATCACTTAACATCAATAGATTCAATTCCCCAATAAAAAGACATAGACTAACAGATTGGATACATAAACAAGACACTACATTTTGCTGCTTACAGGAAATATACCTCAGTGTCAGAGACAAACAATACCTCAATAAAAGGCTGGGAAACAATTTTACAAGCAAATGGTCTTAGGAAACAAGCCTGAGTAGCCATTCTAATATCAGATAAAATTGACTTTCAACCTAAATCAAATCAATCAAAAAAGACATGGAAGGACATTTCTTACTGGTCAGAGGAAAAATCCACCAAAAAGACCTCTCAATTCTGAACATCTATGCTCCAAATGCAAGGGCACCCTCATTTGTAAAAGAAACTTTACTAAAGATCAAAGCACACATTGCACCTAACACAATAATTTTGGGTGACTTCAACACTCCCCTCTCCTCAATGGACCAATCAGGAAAACAGAAACTAAACAGGGACACAGTGAAACTAATTGAAGCTTTGGACCAATCGGATTTAACATATATATAACATTTCATCCTAAAGCAAAAGAATATACCCTTTTCTGAGCACCACATGGTACCTTCTCCAAAATCAACCATATAACTGGTCACAAGACAGACCTCAACAAATATGAGAAGATCAAAATAATCTCATGCCTCCTATCAGATCACTATGGAGTAAGAGTGGTCATAAATAGCAACAAAAAAGAACAGAAAGCCCACATATACATGGAGGCTGAACAATACTCTACTCAATGATACCTTGGCAAAAGAAGAAAGAAAGAAATAAAAGACTTTATAGAATTTAGTGAAAATGAAGGCAAAGCAGTGCTAAGAGGAAAGCTTATAGCTCTGAGTGCCTCAAAAAAACAAAACAAAACAAAACAAAACAAAACAAAACAAAACAAAAAACTGGAGAGAGCATACACTAGCAGCTTAATGGCATACCTAAAAACCCTGGAACAAAATGAAGCTAATTTACCCAGGAGGAGTTGAAGACAGGAAATCATCAAACTCAGGACTGAAATCAATCAAGTAGAAACAGAGAACCATACAAAGAATCAACAAAACCAGGAGCTGGTTCTTTGAGAAAATCAACAAGATAGATAAACCCTTACCCAGACTAACCAAAGGGTACAGAGACAGTATCCAAATTAACAAAATTAGAAATAAGAAGGGAGATATACCAACAGAATCGGAGGAAATTCAAAAAGCTATCAGATCATACTATAAAAGCCTGTACAAAACACAACTGGACAATTTGGAGGAAAAGGACAAATTCCAAGACAGATACCAAATACCAAAATTAAATCAGGATCAAATTGATCATCTAAACAGTCCCATAACCCCTAAAGAAATAGAAGGGGTCATAGAAGTCTTCCAACCAAGAAAAGCACAGGACCAGATGGTTTTACTGCAGAATTCTATCAAACCTTCAAAGAAGACCTAACACCAATACCCTACAAATTATTCCAAAAAATAGAAACAAAAGGAACATTGCCCAACTCGTTCTATGAAGCCATAATTACGCTGATACCAAAACCACACAAAGATACAACAAAGAAAGAGGACTACAGGGCAATTTCCCTTATGAATATCGATGCAAAAATACTAAATAAAATTCTTGTGAACTGAATCCAAGAGCACATTAAAACGATCATTCACCATGATCAAGTAGGCTTCATCCCAGGAATGCAGAGATGGTTCAATATAAGGAAATCAATCAATGCAATCCACTACATAAACAAACTCAAAGAAAAAAACACATCTTCCTTTCATTAGATGCTGAAAAAGCATTTCACAAAATTCAGGATCCTTTCATGCTAAAAGTCTTGGAAATAACAGGAATTCAAGACCCGTACCTAAACACAGTAAAAGCAATTTATCATAAAGCAGTAGCCAACATCAAACTAAATGGAGAGAAACTTGAAGCAAGGGACTAGACAAGGCTGACCCCTCTCTCCATACAGTTCTCTCTCCTTTCAATATAGTACTTGAATTTCTAGCTAGAGCAATTAGACAACAGAGGGAGGTCAAAGGGATACAAATTGGAAAGGAAGAAGTCAAACTATCACTATTTGCAGATGATATGATAGTATAGTTCAGTGACCCAAAAAGAACTCCACCAGAGAACACCTACAACTGAAAAACAACTTCAGCAAAGTGGCTGGTTATAAAATCAACTCAAGAAAATCAGTAGCCTTCCTATACTGAAAGGCTGAGAAAGAAATTAGGGAAATGACACCCTTCACAGTAGTCACAAATAATATAAAGTATCTTGGCGTGACTCTAACCAAACAAGTGAAAGACCTCTATGACAAGAACTTCAGGACTCTGAAGAAAGAAATAGAAGAAGACCTCAGAAAATGGAAAAACCTTCCATGCTCATGGATTGGCAGGATTAATATAGTAAAAATGCCCATCTTGCCAAAAGCAATATACATATTCAACACAATCCCCCATCAAAATCCCAACTCAGTTCTTCATAGAGTTAGAAGAAGCAATTCTCAAATTTATCTGGAATAACAAAAAACGCAGGTTAGCTAAAACTCTTCTCAGCAGTAAAAGAACTTCTGGGA
This sequence comes from Apodemus agrarius, assembly GCA_964023405.1. Lineage (NCBI taxonomy): Eukaryota > Metazoa > Chordata > Mammalia > Rodentia > Muridae > Apodemus > Apodemus agrarius. The sequence goes on from OZ030011.1 coordinate 85,100,146, forward strand.
GAATCAATATCCCGGACTTCAAGCAGTGCTACAGAGCAATGGTGTTAAAAAAAGTGCATGGTATTGGTACAGTGACAGGCAGGTAGATCAATGGAATAGGATCAAAGATCCAGAAATGAACCCACATACCTATGGTCACTTGATCTTTGACAAAAGAGCTGAAACCATCCAGTGGTAAAAATGGCCTTTTTAACAAATGGTGCTGTCTCAACTGGAGGTCAGCATGCAGAAGAAAGTGAATTGATCCATTCTTATCTCCTTGTACTAAGCTCAACTCCAAGTGGATCAAGGACCTCCACATAAAGCCAGACACACCGAAACTAATAGAAAACAAACTAGGGAAGACCCTTGAGGACATGGGCACAGGTGAAAAGTTCCTGAACAGAACTCCAATAGCTTATACTCTAAGATCAAGAATTGACAAATGGAACCTCATAAAATTACAAAGTTTCTGTAAGGCAAACAACACTGTCAAATGGACAAAACTACAGCCAACAAATTGAGAAAAGATCTTTACCAACCCTACATCTGAGAGAGGTCTAATATCCAATATATATAAAGACCCCAAGAAGTTAGACTCCATAGGGACAAATAATCCTATTAAAAATGGGGTATAGAGCTAAACAAAGAATTTTTACCTGAAGAAGTTCAAATGGCTGAGAAGCACCTTAAGAAATGTTCAGGATCATTAGTCATGTGTATGTGGGTTTTCTGTTGTTTTTATTGCTATTGAAGACCACTCTTACTCCATAGTGAGCTGAAAGGAGGCATGGGATTAGTTCGATCTTCTTGTATTTGTTGACATCTGTCTTGTGACCAATTATATGATCAATTTTGGAGAAGGTACCGTGCAGTGCTGAGAAAAAGATATATTCTTTTGCTTTAGGATGAAATGTTTTATATATAGATCTTAATGGTGGTTGAAGTCACCCACCCTTATTGTGTTAGGTGCAATGTGTGCTTTAAGCTTTAGTAAAGTTTCTTTTACGAATGAGGGTGCCCTTGCATTTGGAGCATAGATGTTCAGTATTGAGAGTTCCTGAACAGAACACCAATAGCTTATGCTCTAAGATCAAGAATTGAGAAATGGGACCTCATAAAATTACAAAGTATCTGTAAGGCAAAGGACACTGTCAGAAGGACAAAACGGCAACCAACATATTGTGAAAAGATCTTCACCAACCCCACATCCGACAGAGGGCTAATATCCAATATATACAGAGAACTCAAGAAGTTAGACACCAAAGAACCAAATAACCCTATTAAAAATGGTGTACAGAGCTAAACAAAGAATTTTCACCAGAAGAAATTCAGGTGGCTGAGAAGCACCTTAAGAGATGTTCAACATCATTAGTCATCAGGGAAATGCAAATCAAAACAACCCTGAGATTCCACCACACAACAGTCAGAAAACCTCAAGAGACAACAGGTGCTGGTAAAGATGTGGAGAAAGAGGAACACTCCTCCACAGTTATTAGGAGTGCAAGATGGTACAACCACTCTGGCGGTTCCTCAGAAAATTGAGCATGACACTTCCAGAGGACCCTGTCATACCACTCCTGGGCATATACCCAGAGGATTCCCCTGCATACAATAAAGACACATGTTCCACTATGTTCATAGCAGCCTTATTTATAATAGCCAGAACTTGGAAGGAGCTCAGATGTCCCTCAAAGGAGGAATAGATACAGAAAATGTGGTATATTTATACAATGGAATACTACTCAGCAATTAAAAATAATGAATTCATGCAATTTGTAGGCAAATGGTTGGATCTGGAAAATATCATCCTAAGTGAGTTAACCCAATCACAAAAGAATACACATGAATTGCAATCACTGATAAGTGGATATTAATGAGCCCAGAAGCTCTGAATACTCAAGGCACGATTAGGAAATAAAAAGATTCCCAAGAAGAAGGAAAGAGAGGACACTGGTCCTGAAAAGACTGGTTCCAGTTTTGTAGGAGAGTACCAGAACAGAGAAAGGGTTGGGGGGGGGGTGATTGGGGAATGGGCGGGGCAGGGGGGTGGAAGAGGACTTATGGGACACATGGTGTGTGTGTGGGGGGAGTAGGAAAGGGGAAAGCCTTTGGAATGTAAACAAAGGATATAGAAAATTAAAAAAAGCTAAGTTCGTAAACAAATTAGAATTGTTAAAAACAGAGCTTCAGTTTTCTAAGCAATTTTGCATAGAATGTATTCCAAATCAAATCATATAGATTGTTTCCTCAAAATACATACTAACAAATCCCATATGAAATAAAATTCTGTAATTAAAAGAAAAGTTATTTTTAAAAAGAAAAAAAGGTGAGGAATCATTTAATGTTAGCTTTAAGAAACGCTTGTAGCAGAGAAGCTTAAAACCAAAAGATATAGAAAGTATATATTTGTTTAATTTAAAATTTTATTTGGAAAATATATAATTATAAATTGAAATATAATATGTAAACTTGAAAAATGTTAAAAAGTTAAAAGCAAAATTTTAACCTTGAATACAATTAAAACAAGACTTACCAGTCAATACAATATCCAAAGTATGAGGGAAATTTTCACAAGGCAGAAATGGCTAACACAAACCCATTCTGCAGGCATAAAAGTTTCATATACAAAAATAACAAAACTTTAGAAGCCTGTTTTTATTGTTGTTGCTGCTGCTGTTTTTTTTAATGAGAGATAGAAAAAAAGTGAAGTAGAGGGATGAGAAACTGTAATGAAGATATATTGTATAAAAAGAATAAAAATTTAAAATAATAAAAATAAAATAAAGTTTCTATTAGGAGCACAAATAAAATATCTCAAGATGAAATGATTAATTCTGTTACTGGCATCTGGAACAGTTGCATTAAAAGATTGATATTTTGTTTCATTCCTTAAACTATCTAACTTTATAATCACAGTAACTAAGTAGTTTCTCTTAGCATAATGTCTGAAAAATTGCATTCATCACTGATTGATTCTCTATTAAGAGAACACATAATTAGTTTTGATGGTTTGATTGCAAATTGTTATTTTATAAGGTGTCCTTCCTCAAAATGACCTGCTGGAAAATGAGCTTTATCCTAAGGATAAAACAAAACCAGGTGATCATAAGATTAAAATGTCTTAATATTCATAAATAATGAACTCATTCTAAACATTTTGATCACTGAATTTGTAGAAAGGTTTAAATTTCACAACCATAGAAATTCTCTTGGACCTTCTGTGAAATAAAAGTATTTTACTCTGAAATCTTAAATTATTTTTCCAAATTATAAATATTTTAAATATTTCATAATCAAAAGATTCCATGCACATTAACTTGTAAACTTGCCTAACAAAAAAATTGGGTGAGGAACTCACAAAATAATGTATGCATGAAAGTAGACATTCACATTCTGTAAGTATGATTATAAATAACTACTTTGTGGTCACATGCAAAAGAAAAAAATCTTTAAACTAGCAAATCTTCCTTTAAGGATTTGTTATATGCATTAAAATATGAAAATATATGTGGATTTTGGTTCCATTTTGAGCAATAACTAATAGTAGTTTATGTCATATTCTTGCATGTATAATTTCACAACTAATTTTATTTTAAATTGCATTTAGGAAGCAACCGACTGTCATTCACATGATCTATTACACAGTATCACAACAAAGTGGCATATCATTTATTGGTATTGTATTTTGTTGAGTAAAGGATAAAATTCAAATGGTTTGAATTATACGTGGGTTAAAGAAGCACAAAAGTATGTTTTCATTACGAATTGTTGACACAAAAAAACTTGAACATTGTGATTCAGTTGTAAAAATAATTTTGTAAATGTCATGAGAAACAGCTAAAGTCTGACAAACTGTTGGAAAGAAGAAATTATTTACTTAAGATACCTTTTGTAAATATTTCCTATAGTTTTATATTTCTAGGAGTGTTGTAGTTGGAAAATTAAAATCAGAATATGTGATCATGCATGTACATACAGCTCTGAATAACCTTCCAGATGTCTTCATGGATTTGAGAACAGGTGTTTCTTTCTTGTTCTTTTTTTTCATTTTAACATTTAAAATAAGGCTTTACATTTTGACATCCATTTATATATTTCACTATATTAATTCACTTTCGTAATGTTCTAGTTGAAATAGAACATTCTTTATATTTTATGACAATTAAAAAAATTCTGTCCAAGATGGCACTGAAAGTAAAGAAATAAGCTCCTGTCCCTCCCAAAGCCAAAGTAAATCCTAGAAAGTCAAAAATGTTCCCCCTAAAGGTGCCCACAGACACAAAAAGAAGATGCAACACCAAACTTCCAGCAGCTCAAGACACCCCATATATACCCTTGAAATAATGTGACCAAGGAGAAATAAGTTTGAACACTGTGCCAACATCAAATTCCCTCTACCATTGATTCAGCCATGAAGAAAACAGAAAACAACATACTTGTGTTGCTGTGGATGTCAAGGCTAAGAAGCAATACATCAAACAGGAAATCAAAAACCCTATGATATCGATGTGACCGAAATCAATACCCCAATACAGCCTGTTAGGGGGAAGAAGGCTCTGCTAGACTGGCTTCTGATTATGATGTTTCTGGGCAGTGGGAGAAAAACGACTGGGATAATCTAAACTGAGTCCAGTTGGCTAATCTAAATACTTTTTTTCACCATAAAACAATCATTTCCCCAACTCTGCCATAGGGGTCTCAGACCTTAGTCCAGTTGTTGGCAGTGGGTATCTATATCTGTCACAGTCAGCTGTTGGTAGAGCATCTCAGAGGACAGCCAGCCTCCCCTCAGTGTAGGCTTCAGTCTGCAAGCTCAACATGGTATCAGTAATAGTGTCAAGGTGGCTTCCAGTTTCTGTCACTGGCTTGGGACCATCCTCTGCCACAGTGCACCATATCCAAGTGGCTTAGAGAGGTAGTTAGTCATCCAGGAGTACAGAGAGAACAGTCAGCAAGGTGGGAACTACACCGCCTCTCAGAGAATCATGTCTAGTACCCTCTGGCGAAAGCCTTCCAGATTCTGTCTCCAGCTTGGGACCATCCTCTGCCACAGCGTGCCATACTCAAGTAGAACAGGGAGGTAACTAACCATCCAGGAGTTCAGAGAGGATAGTCAGCACAGGAGAGACCACCCCAGCTGCTCAGAGGAAGCAGCCTTAAACCCTGGGGACACAGAGCCTAGGAGCAGCCTAGGACAGGAGTCTTATGATCTCCACAACCACCCAGAACTGATCAGGGCCACAGAGCTATATGCCCAAATATAACCACAAAAGAGAAGGTCTCACAGGAGTACCTACATTCCTGTGTACACAGAGAGAACAGGCCTCCCAGGAGCATAGATACAGAGGCTTTCATGACAGATATGTCACACTCAGAGACAGCAAAACCAGCTAACACCAGAGATAACCAGATGGCAAAAGACAAATGCAAGAACATTACCAATAGAAACTAAGGCAACATAGCACTATCTAAACCAAGTTCTCCCACAATAGTAAGTCCTGGATACCCCAACACACCTTAAAAGCAAGATCTGGATTTAAAATTACATCTCATGATGCTGATAGAGGATTTCAAGAAGGACATAAATAACTCCCTTAAAGAAATACAGGAGAACATGAGTCAGCAGGTAGAAGCCCTTTAAAAGGAAATAAAAAAATCCCTTCAAAAAATATAGGAGAACAGGGGTTAACAGGTAGAAGCCCATAAAGTGTAAACACAAAATCTCTTAAAGAATTACAGGAATATGCAAACAAACAAGTGAAGGAACTGAACAAAACCATTCCCAGGATCTAAAAACAGAATTAGAAACAACAAAGAAATCACAAATGGAGACAAATTTGGAGGTGGAAAACCTTGGAAAGAAATCAGGAGTAATAGATCAACAACAGAATATAAGAGATAGAAGAAAGAATTTCAGGTGCTGAAGATACCATAGAAAGCATTGACACAACAGTCAAAGAAAATGCAAAATACAAAAAGCTTGTAACCCAAAATATCCAGGAATCCAGGACACAATGAGAAATCCAAACCTAAGGATTATAGGTATAGAAGAGAGTGAAGATTTACAACATAAATTGCCAGTAAATATCTTCAACAAAATTATAGAAGAAAACTTCCCTAACCTAGAGAAAGAGATGCCCGTGAACATACAAGAAGCCTACAGAACTCCAAACAGACAGAACCAGAACAAAAATACCTCCTGTCACATAATAACTAAAATATCGAATGTACTAAACAAAGAAAGAATATTAAAATCAGTAAGAGAAAAAGGCCAAATAACATATAAAGGAAGACCTATCAGAATTACACCAGACTTCTCTCCAGGAATCATGACAGCTAGAAGATCCTGGGCAGATTTCATACAGACTCTAAGAGAACAAAAATGGCAGCCCAGACTCCAATACCCAGTGAAACTCTCAATTACCATAGATGGAGAAATCGAGATATTCCATGATAAAACCAAATTTACACAATATCTTTCCACAAATCCAGTCCTACAAAGAATAATAGATGGAAAACGCCAATAAAAGGAGGGCAACTGCACCATAGAAAAAGCGAGATACTAATCTTCTTTCAACAAACACAAAAGAAGATAGCCACTCAAACATAAAACTAGCATCAAAAATGACAAGAAGCAACAAACACTATTCCTTAATATCTCTTAACATCAATGGACTCAATTCCCCAATAAAAAGTCATAGACTAACAGACTGGATATGTAAAGAGGAACCAGCATTTTGCTACATATAGGAGACACACCTCAGTGTCAAAGACTAACACTACCTCAGAGTAAAAGGCTGGAAAACAATTTTTCCAAGCAAATGGTCCCATGAAACAAGCTGAAATAGCCATTCTAATATTGGATAAAATTGACTTTCAACCTAAAGTCGTCAAAAGACACGGAAGGACACTTTCATACTCATCAAAGGAATAATCCACCAAGAAGAACTCTCAACTATGAAAATCTATGCTCCAAATTCAAGGGCACCCTCAATCATAAAAGAAACTTTACTAAAGCTCAAAGTATATATTTCATCTCACACAATAATTGTCGGTGACTTCCAACACTCCACCCTCCTCAATGGACTGACCAGGGAAGCACAAACTAAACAGAGACACAGAGAAACTAATTGAAGTTTTGAACCAAATGGATTCCATCCTAAATTAAAAGAATAAACCTTCTTCTGATGGTAGCTTCTCCTGATGGTAGGAGCACCTAATGGTAGCTTCTCCAAAATCTACCACACAAAACAGACCTCAACAGATATAAGAAGATTGAAATAAACCCATGCCTCCTATCAGATCACTATTGAGTAAGGGTGGTCTTCAATAGCAACAAAAACATCAGAAAGCCCACATACACATGGAAGCTGAACAATGTTCTACTCAATGATACCTTGGTCAAGGAAGAACTAAGGAAAGAAATTAAAGACTTTGTAGAATTTAATGAAAATGAAGGCACAACATACCCAAACTTATGGGACATAATGAAAGCAGTGCTAAGCAGAAAACTCATAGCCCTGAGTGCCTCAAAAAAAGCATGGGGAAAGCATATACTAGCAGCTTAATGGCACACCTGAAAGCCCTGGAACAAAAGAAGCTAATACACCCAAGAGGAGTAAAAGGCAGGAAATCATCAAACTCAGGGCTGAAATCAACCAAGTAGAAACAAAAAGAACCATACAAAGAATCAACTAAGCCAGGAGCTGGTTCTTTGAGAAGTATCAAGATAGATAAACCCTTAGCCAGACTAAACAGAAGGTACAGAGACAGTATCTAACAAGAGCCAGATATAGCTATAACCTGGGAAGCTCTCCTTGTGCATGACAAATACAGAGGGGAACACTCTCAGCCAGTCATTGAAATGAGCACAGGATCCCCATTGAGGGAGCTAGATAATGGACCCAAGTAGCTGAAGGGGTTTGCAGTGCCACAGGAGGAACAACAATATGAGTCACCCAGTACTCCCAGAGCTCCCAGGGACAAAAAAACATCAACCAAAGAGTACACATGGAGTTATCCATGGCTCCAGACACATTGGCAGCAGAGGATGGTCTTGATAGACACCAGAGGAGAGGCCCTTGGTCCTGGAAAGACTTGACGGTGAAGTGTAGAGGAATACCAGGACAGGGAAGCGGGGGAGGGTTGATTGGGGAAGGGGAGATGGCATATGGAATTTTCAGGGGAGGGGGAACCAGGAAAGGGGACAACATTTGAAATGTAAATAAAGAATATACCTAATTTATCTTAGTCAGAGTTTATTCCTGCACAAATATGATGACCAAGAAGCAAGTTGGAGAGGAAATGGATTATTCTGCTTATACTTCCACACAGCTGTTCATCACCAAAGGAAGTCAGGACTGGAACTCAAGCAGGTCAGGAAGCAGGAGCTGATCCATAAGTCATGGAGGGACATTTCTTACTGGCTTGCTTCCCCTGGCTTGCTCAGCTTGGTTTCTTATAGAATTCAAGACCACCAGCCCAGGGATGGTGCCACTCACAAGGGGCTAGGCCCTCCCCCCTTGATCACTAATTGAGAAAATGCCCCAGAGCTGGATCTCATGGAGGCACTTCCTCAATTGAAGCTCCTTTCTCTGTGATAACTCCAGCCTGTGTCAAGTTGGCACACAAAACTAGCCAGTACACTAATTAAAAAAAAAAAAGACCCATACCTAAACATAATAAAAGAAATATACAGCAAACCAGTAGCCAACATCAAACTAAATGGAGAGAAACTTGAAGCAATCCTACTAAAATCAGGGACTAGACAAGGCTGTCCATTCTCTCCCTACCTATTCACTTGAAGTCCAAGCCAGAGCAATTAGACAACAAAAAAAGGTCAAAGAAATACAAATTGGAAAGGAAGAGGTCAAAATATCATTATTTGCAGATGATATGATAGTTTACATAAGTGACCCCAAAATTGCATCAGAGAACTACTCAACCTGATAAACAAGTTCCGCAAAGTGGCTGGATATTAAAATTAACTGAAACAAATCAGTAGACTTCCCATACTCAAAGGATAAACAGGCTGAGAAAGAAATAAGGGAGATGACACCCATCACAAAAGTCACAAATAATATAAAATACCTTGGTATGACTCTAACCAAGCACTGCATTATCTCTATGGCAAGAACTTCAATTCTCTGAAGGAAGAAATTAAAGAAGATCTCAGAAGATAGATCTCCCATGTTCATGAATTAGCAGGATTAATATAATAAAAATGGCCATCTTGACAAAAGCAATCTATAGATTCAATGCAATCCCCCTCAAAATTCCAACTCAATTCTTCACAGTTTGAAAGAGCAATTTTAATTTAATCAATTTAATTAATTTTGTTATTTGGAATAACAAAATTACTGGATAGGGAAAACTATTCTCAACAATAAAAGAACTTCTGGGGAAATCACCACTCCTGACCTCAAGCTATACTATTGAGCAATAGTAATAAAAACAGCATGGTATTGGTACAGAGACTGGCAAGAAGATCAATGGAATAGAATTGAAGACCAAGAAATGAATCTACACACCTATGGTCACTTGATTTTTTGCAAAGGAGCTAAAACCATCACGTGGAAAAAGGAAGAAAGGAGGGAGAGGGAGAAAAAAGTTGGACAGCATCAGGTATGAGAGAAGATAGAGATGATATACAGGATCAGGAATTTAAACAGGGGTGTATAAGAATGGGGAATGGGGAACTGTGCATGGCCACTAGCGAGTACCAGAGGGCAGGAATGCAAAAGGCTCCCAGGCCTCAACAGGGATGAGAATAGCTGAAATATCTAACAAAAGGAAGGGAGAACCTGGAGAGACCATATCCAGAGGTTAGCCAAGTCTCCCAGTTGGAGGAGGGGACCACCCACTCATATCCAAATTCTTAACCCAGAAGGGCTGCTATCTAAATGAAATACAGGGACAAAGTATGGAGCAGAGGTTGAAAGAAAGGCCCTCCAGAGACTGCTCCACCTGGGAATCCATCTCTATTCAGACACCAAACCCAGATATTATCCCTGCTGCCAAGAAGTGCTTGCTGACAGGAGCCTGATACAGCTGTCTCCTGAGAGGCTCTTCCAGAGCCTGACAAATACAGAAGTGGATGCTTGCAGCCAACCATCGGACTGAGAACAGGGTCTCCAATGGAGGAGTTAGAGAAAGGACTGAAGGAGCTGAACATGTTTGCAACCTCATAGGAAGAACAACCAGACCCGCCAGAACTCCCAGGGACTAAATCACCCACCAAAGAATACACATGGAGGGCCCCATAGCTCCTGCTGCATATGTAGCAGAGGATGGCATTGTCTGGCATCAACAGGAGAAGCCCTTGGTTCTGTGAAGCCTCGATTCCCCAGTGTAGTGGAATGCCAGGGTGGTGAGGTAGGAGTGGGTGGGCAGAAGGGGAAGCACCGTCACAGAAGCAGGGAGAGGGGGCATGGTAAAGGGGAATTCCAGAGGGGAAATCTGGAAAGGGGATATTATTTGAAATGAAAATACAGAAAATATCCAATAAAAAATGATGTCTTAAAAAAAGAGTGCTTTCCACTTTCCCCATTAGTTTCTTATAGTTTTCTAATTTAGATAAGTTTGAATAATTTTTATGGTCAAGTTCCATGAATGTGGCTTGAAACTTTCAGATTTAATGGTGTGTGTGTGTGTGTGTGTGTGTGTGTGTGTACGTGCATATGTGAATGTGTGTGTGTGTGTGTGTGTGTATATATATATATATATATATATATATATAGAGAGAGAGAGAGAGATTGTACATATACATATATGCAATTTGTATAAAAATAAGATAAAAATATGTTATGAACTACTATTACAACCAACTTAAAATAGGTATAAAACAATGGAATACAATTTTACCACATAGTGGGAAGAAAGCCATATTGGATTATGAGAAGGGATGGGAAGGCCCTTAGTTTTATCAGATTCCTGGTGAGGAAAAATACTTAAATATTTACCGAAAGTCAGCATTTTTATAAAAGTGATTTTCCTAATAAAGTCATTAGGTGTAAAACTGTAACCAGTAAGCTGGTATTCAATTAGCTTCAGGGTTAAAGATGCAGACCCATTGTTTCTATGCCTTCTTAGTGCACACAAAGTCCTGTCGATGATCTCCAGCCCACATAAACTGGATGTGCTGACACAAATGAGCAACCCCAACAACATGAAAACAGAGTCAGGAGGATCAATAGTTCAAAGCTATCCTCAAAAGTGTACAGAGTTCAAGACCAGGCTGGACTAAAGGAAGGAGAGGCTATAGTAAATAAGAAAATATTCAAATCAAGTTTTCTTTATTTCCACAGTAGAATTCTTCTTTCCTTATTGTCTTCTTCAAAAATATTTACCAGAAATATTTGGTGGATCAAATTTTTAGTTATAAATGTTATTACTAAGCATTTATTACATTTTCCCTCAAATTGGGATGGATTTTATTGGTAATTAGTTGTTTGGAAGACACAAATACTCTATGACAATCTACCATTTACTGAAAATATTTTTAACATTTTGATTCACTTAATGCTTATTTTATTATATTTTAGTTAAGATTGTTAAAATATTATTTTCTCAGACTAGAAACACAACTAAGCAGAGATTATATTTTAAAAATGTATAATAAATACAACTACTTGAAATAACTATCCTACTTGTAATCTCTTTTTAATTATATATAATTAATTTTAGAAAAGTAGTTCCACATGATTCCAGGAAGGCGAAAATTCATCGGCCTTAGCCACCTTTTGATAATTAGGATCTGAAAATGCATGAGGCCCTTTTCTCTGAAATTAAGGAGCGGTTCTATTGCTGCCAGTTAATTGATCGCAATGAGAGGAGGGCAGACGTACGAACCAATTACCACACAGTGGTGGCCCTAACTTAAGGATAATAGCAATTAGAAGCCTCTGGAACAGGTTCATTCAGGATTGTTTCTCTTCTACTTTCAACGGCCGTGATAGCTTCATCCCCAAACCATACAGTTTGCCTCTGAACACGGCAAAAGTGGAGCTCGGCACTAGGTGCTCAGAAATCTAAGCCTGGCTCCGTTTCACTTCTTAGTACTTTGGTCCGCTTAAAATATAATTATCTCCCCCAAGCCTAACAAATCCCATACCCAACCTTTGAGCTATATTTAAAAGAAGGTATTTCTCGTGTAAGTTTTACAAATATTTTCCAATAGAAGTGTTCCTGACTATGTGCCAGCTTGTGACCCCTAATCAGTATTCTTTCAGCTGAAGCCTAGTAATTCACATTCACTTTCATCGAAAACTACTAAACTAGAATATTTTAGTCAGTGTCCTATAGCAGTTAAGATTTTCCATGACCACTGAAACACTTATAAAGAAAAACATTTAATTGTGGTTGGCTTACAGTTCAGAGATTCAGTTCATTATCATCATGGCAGGAAGCAAGACAGCAAGCAGACTGACATGGCGCTGGAGAAGGAGCTGAGAGTTCTATATCTGGACTGGCAAGCAGCAGGAGAGAGTCACACTTAGCTAGGCAAGCTTCTGAAGCCTCAAAGCGCCCCCTCCCACCAGTGACACACCTCTCCAACATGGCCACGCCTACAATAATTGTACTGTATGAGATTATGGGGCCATTTTCACTCAAAGCCACCACAAGACTTAAACAGGAAAGTGATACTTATGACAAAGGTAGTCTAGTTCACTCCAAAGGCAAATACTATAATAGTACTCTGAAGTCTTTTACTCAGCGCTTCTGAAACAATTCATACTGGAAGGAATTTGTTTGAATTAACTTTGAGTAACTCTAGTGTACTCAGTTCCATATACAGAGAAACATATAGAAAATAAATTTCATAACATTTGAATGATATTATCTAAATAAAAATATGATTATAATTGCTCTTTAAACAGTTTCAAATCTGTGAGATAGAGAGTAATTTTAGATCATATTCACTAATTTATATGTTATATATGTATGTATTAATATAAATTATTTAGAAAATATTTTATAGAAAGTATATTCATAAGGAGTTTCCTTTTATCAATTTTTAATTTGAGAGAGTAAACAAATATAAATCACCATTAAATAAGCATATCTCGGATTATATCTGCTATATCCATTTATAATGTATGACATACAAAGCCTCTCACATACTCTCAGACTTGACAAGCCCTTCTACTTAGTGGATGGATGAGATCATATGAGCTATAAATTGACAATGAAAATGAGCAAATTCATCAGGTCAATTAAGATACAGAAGTGTGGCATGACACTTCCAGAGGACCCTGTCATACCACTCCTGGGCATATACCCAGAGGATTCCCCTGCATGCAATAAAGACACATGTTCCACTATGTTCATAGCAGCCTTATTTATAATAGCCAGAAGCTGGAAGGAGCCCAGATGTCCCTCAAAGGAGGAATGGATACAGAAAATATGGTATATTTATACAATGGAATACTACTCAGCAATTAAAAATAATGAATTCATTCAATTTGTAGGCAAATGGTTGGATCTGGAAAATATCATCCTAAGTGAGTTAACCCAATCACAAAAGAATACACATGAAATGCAATCACTGATAAGTGGATATTAATGAGCCCAGAAGCTCTGAATATTCAAGGCACGATTAGCAAATCAAAAGATTCCCAAGAAGAAGGAAGGAGAGGACCCTGGTCCCGAAAAGACTGGATTCAGTTTTGTAGGAGAGTATCAGAACAGAGAAATGGTAGGGGGGTGATTGGGGAATGGGGGGGGGAACAGGACTTATGGGACATATGGTGAGGGGGGAACTGGGAAAGGGGAAAGCCTTTAGAATGTAAAAAAAGAATATAGAAAATAAAAAAAAAATTAAAAAGATACAGAAGTGTGACATATGTTGGCATGAACACTGACACAGGTAAAATGTCAGGTATAATAAAATTCATGGAAGAGAAGATTCAAGAAAAAGCATCAAAGAATAAACATTCACTGTATGTGCGTTTAAAACACATGTGGCTGCAGTTAGTTGAGAACCCACAGTTCAGCCCTGACTGAATGGAACAGGTGTAGTGATAATGTGCCAGTTCCTGCAATTTATCCTCTAATCTCTACATGCATGCTATGGAGATCTTGTTCAACTGAGATATTGTTCAAATTGTAAAACCTAGAATGCAAATGACCAGCACAGGCTTTTAAAAAGACAGACTTCATATAAGAATAAGAAAGAAATATCAACTTCCATAATCTTCCATCTCTATGGAGTATTTGGACACCTCTATTATCTGGTGAGAACTATGAAATTGTTAATTAAATAATAGCAGTGAACAGGCATAAGTATAAGTAAATTTACAGATTTTTATGCAGGAGAAAATATTCTGCTTCTCTACAACCAAATGTAGACATTATTCAACACTGTAACCCAACCATACTGACGGCAAGACCCTTAATGAGAAGAACGAGCCATTGTGTGCATCATGCATTGATTAGCCAGCCAGCATGCTCAAGACAGATAGTGAACTGTTTACCTCAACACTAAGATAGAGTAAAGGAATTTTGAAAACCATTGTCAGCCTACAGGAAAAGTGAAAAAAAAAAACTTGGAGTATGTTCGGGTGTGAATCTTTGCATGTGATCTTGCGAATCCTGCCTACATTTTGGAGTCTCTTACTTTCAAATTGTCAAATAAACCAAAACATGAAAGAAATAAGAAAGCAAAATCATTTTTTTAAAAAAGATTTATTTATTATTGTATCTAAGTCCACTGTAGCTGTCATCAGACATGACAGAAGAGGGCATCAGATCTCATTACAGATAGTTGTGAGCCACCATGTGGTTACTGGGACTTGAACTCAGGACCTTCAGAAGAGCAGTCAATACTCTTAACCACTGAGCCATCTCCAGAAATCAAAATCTTAATGTATTCCATTGCAAAGTGTCTGAGGCTGCCTGATAGGCTTCCCCAGTTGGAAGTATAGATTTTAGAGCAGTGAAATTTACTGTTGTAAAGACCATAGCGTACAGTAGAGGTTGGAAAATCTATTTTATTTTAATGTTGTGGAAAACTTTGAGTCCCAAAACCACATAGATGAAGGCTGCCTGGAGAAGTATCAAAGGTCTTCAGTTCTGAAATCCCACAGAAGGAACTTTCACATACCGAGGAAAAGGTGAAAATAAAGCAGTCAAATGAATAAGAATCACATAAAATTGCAACATGAATTTTTGAATACTAAAAATACTCTTAGCATAGGTAGACTGGTGTTACCACACTCCACAGTGAAAGCTTATTTCTAAAGTAAATTATATGCTGTTTATAGCAACAAAGATATACTGATAATCATCTTTGTGAACATGATTATCAATGTATCAAGACTTCATTTAGGGTTCCAGAAGGAGAACAGATCTTGTTATTGGAAACGATTCATGATTGGCTATGCCTGTGTCCATTTTCTTCTATTTGCAGTTAGGTAAAGCATAACAGACTGTTTGTGACCTGTGCTGCTGAACCAGTAAGAGGGTAGAATGCTGTTTGTTTCTGTTTTATTTTTAGTAACTCTGCTTCCTTAACTCATTCCATGCTCCCTAATCTGACATCACATCTTCTCTACCTCCCAGTGACCCCTATACTCCACTCCCTGTGTCAAATTTTGTCTTTATACTTCAAGAAGACCTAGGAAACTATTTGGATGACCTTATCTACAGATCAGTTTGTTTCCCTCATCAGAAGCTCCTGAAACTGGAAGCCTCACTATTGCACAGTACCTCACTTTAAAACACGGATTCCAACTGGGGCATTTCCAGCTAGAATTTGACTGCAGCTATGCTAGGTCGATATTGACAGGAGCTGAAAGAAACATAGCTTTTCCTCCCCTGGTGGTGCCCTGAGTCCTGAGGGGAAAGACCAGCCATGTATGCCATTAACCTAAGCAGTTTTCTGTCCCATTTATTTTTATAGGTTCCACACCTCTAACATAATCATAGCAATGTTTTACATTTCTAATATATGACAGTTCTTACAAATGGCTGAGAAACATCTTAAGAAATGTTCAACATCATTAGTCATTAGGGAAATGCAAATCAAAACAAACTTGAGATTTTACCTCACACCAGTCAGAATGGCTAAGATTAAAAACTCAGGAGACAGCAGGTGTTGGTGAGGATGTGGAGAAAGAGGAACACTCTGAGGATGTGGAGAAAGAGGAACACTGCTGATGGGATTGCAAGTTGTTACAACCACTCTGGAAATGTGTCTGGCAGTTCCTCAGAAAACTGGGCACGACACTTCTGGAGGACCCTGCTATACCACTTCTGGGCACATACCCAGAGAATTCCCCAGCATGTAATAAGGATACATGTTCCACCATGTTCATAGCAGCACTATTTATAATAGCCAGAAACTGGAAAGAACCCAGATGTTCCTCAATGGAAGAATGGTTACAAAAAATATGGTATATATACATAATGGAGTACTATTCAGTCATTAGAAACAATAAATACATGAACTTCTTAGACAAATGGATGGAGCTGGCAAACATCCTAAGTGGGTAACCTAGTCTCAAAAGAACACTCATGCAATGCACTCACTGATAAGTGGATATTAGCCTAAAAGACTGGAATACCAAAGACACTATCCACATATCAAATGATGTCCAAGAAGAAGGAAGGAAGGGCTCCTAACTCTGGAAAGGCTTAATGCAGCAGTGTAGGGAAATACCAGAACAGGGAAGAGGGAAGGGGTGAATGGGGGAACAGGAGGAGAGAAGAGGGTTTATGGGACTTGTGGGGAGGGGGGAGCCTGGAAAGGGGGAAATCATATGAAATGTAAATTAATATATCGAATAAAAAATTCTATCTGCTGGCACAGTACTATTAAGTCCATCTACACACCATATTTCAAATAAAAATAATTACAACATAAAAAAATACCTGATAAGAATAAAAGCAGTGTGTCAAACTCAATGAATAGTTCAAAACAATTTCCAAGTGTACTAATTTTTGACCTTCATGTAGAAGCACAGTATTTTGGGAAATCATTAGAGAATTGGAAGGCATGTGTGACATTAAGAGGAGAAGATGGACCCTGGACAGTCAGCCTGGGATAGATGGAAGAAATATACCCAAGCACCTGATATGAACATCATAAGATGGATGACTGTATAATGGAGACTCTAGTGAAGAACAGGCATGAAGACATGAGGAGGCCATAGTGAAGTCCTAGCCCAGGCTGCCACCAAGGGTCATATCCGAGTCCAGGCTCTTATGGCACTTGGGGATCTGTGTTGATGTCCTAGGCCTGGGTTATCACTAAAGGCCATGCATATGTACCCAGTCTAGACTGCTACCTGAAGGACTGTACTGAGTTGGCCCTGCCCCTCATCAGCCCCAACACTTGGGCAAGCTGGCTCTGTCCCATTGCCTATGCAGCACAGTTGAGCTGATTCTGATTTCAAGGAGAGAAAGGGAGCTCACTGAGGGTGTGAGTGTGGGAAAACTGGCCTCAGTTATAGTCTGCTGTTGGGTGGCATGGGCAAAGGAGGTGGCCCCCACTCTTTGCTACCTGTGATAGAGGGAGGACCTGTCTGTGAGGTCATAAGATTGGGAAAGCTGGCTCTTCCCCTCACAGACTACAGCACTGGTGAGAGAGAGCTCTGCATCCTGCCTGGGCAGCATGGTAGAGCTGACCCTGGTGGCAAAGATGCAGGTGAGCAGGCTGTAAGACCATGAGAGCAGGAGAGCTGGCCTTGCATCTTATCAGCTGAAGCCTTGGGTGAGCTAGCTGGGACAGTGCTGGAAATCTGGTCTTGGTGGTGCGAGCTCACTAGTACTGGCAATCTAACCAACTCAGCTGCCTCCCAATCCCATGGTGAGGGCTTTACATTGGCCACCCCAACATCTACCCCATCTGTTATTTACTAGAGCCCATGAAAGTGCCAGTCCTGCAGATCCAAAGCTGCAGGATCTCCATGACATAGGATAACAACAAGACATCTGAGAGGAGTCCAGGTGAACATCCAGTATAAATGGTGTAGCAGAAGCCAGAGGCCTGGAACCAGACCAATGGCTCCTTGAAGGGCACATTTGCAAATAAAGATATGTGCACAAAAAAGGTATACTGTGTTACAGACTATAACAAGAGTTCTTTTATACTATATTATTTTATTTTATTTGGGGATTAGGTTGCAAGGGCAGAGGGCAGATTCAAAGGGACATGGAGGTGAGCAGAATAGGGGTCCATGATGTGAAATTCACAAAGAATGAATAAAAAGTTTTTTTTTTAAAAAAAAAATGGGATGTAGTCTAAAACACAATAAAGGCAGATCCTAGCAACTTTAGCCTGTATTGTATCTCTCAATTCTTAGGTATACTCTAAAAAGCAATTTGATTTTCATTTGAGTAAATTTAAGCAAGGGACTATAATAGTTAAAAGACTTTTGTCTGTAGTTAAATATTTGGCTTGGGGATCTGAAGTCTTATGGTAAGTGAGCCCTCGTTTATATGACTGAAGGTGGGGAAGGCTTTGAAATGTTATCCCAGGTTGGCAGCTGGGCTCCAGTTTGCCTCCATTCTTTCAATTTGCTCCATGCTACCTGCTATCAGCATCAATACACAGTGTTGCCAGCTGCTCTCCTGTGCCCCAGTAGCCTCATGCCATGCACCTATTATGTACAATTACACAACCATTTCTAACCACTTAAATCTAGCATCAGCCCCAAACAACAAAGGCATCTGCTCAAATGCAGTCCATTGCCTGTGTGTATTCAGGTATAAAATTATTTTAACAAAGGTTTCATGTAAAATTTCAGATGATTGTAAGATCCTGCTAAAGATCAGAATTTCTCCCCCCACACACACACACATTCTGTGTGTGTGTGTGTGTGTGTGTGTGTGTGTGTGTGTGTGTTGAATATGAATATTCTACTTAAAACTGAGGGAGATATTGCTTTCTGTGACTCTGTTATTCATGTTTACCAGGCCTGGAAACAGATGGCACACCACCTGACTCAGAAGAGTCTAATGTAAGATTCATTGTACTTCACAAGAAATTAAGGATTAAGCAATAATGCAGAAGGTGACACAGCACCTCAGTAACCAGTCACACAGTATGATACAGTCAAGTGGCAAAGGGAGAAGAGAAAAAGACAAAGAGAAAATAACGTCATCTTCCTTAAGGTCTTTATGATTAGTATATTTAAACACAGTCACCCTCTATCCCAAACCTTTGACTGAAGCAATAATAGATTGCTTTCTAAAAGACTTCAATTATGTGATTGTTGTTAGGAATAAAAGATTGTTCTGGGGGTCTGGATTTATCATTCAGCAGATAGAGCACTTGTTTCATTGCAGAGGACTAGGATTTCATTCTCAGTACCTCCATGGCATCTCAAAACCATCTACAACTCCAGTTCCTTCATCCTCTTTCTGTTCTTCACTGGCACCAGGCATACACATGGTATACAGATATCAGGGCAGGCAAAACATTCATACCTGTAAAACAAAGTGTGCTTTTCGTTAAAACTTCTGGTATCATTTAAGAAATGTCTTAATTAAACACCAATAATTCCTTCAATAAATGTACAAATGAATTGAAATAACACTTCTAAGTGAAGTACAAAATGACCAACAAATATATGAAAAATGTTCAACATCTTTAGTCATCAGCAAAATGCAATTCACTAAGCCAAGCATAGTGGATCATGACTGTAGAAGCATCTGTTGGAGATGGAGGTCAGAAGTTCTCTGAATGTTTGAGGCCAACCTGAAAATCATAGTAAGTTGAAGGCAAGGCTAGACTACAGAATGAGACACTGTTTCAAAAGAACAACAGCAAAATTGCAAAATTCCTGCATTGAGACTCTATCTCACCCCAGTTAGAATGTCTATTATTAAAGAAAATAACCGAGTTAGGGCTGGCTTTAATGGCCTGTAATCATGACTACTTAGGCCTGAGGCAGGAGGAAATCAGCTTGGACTACACAGAGAAATTCAAGGTCAGATAAGATAAAATAGTAAGACACTATAGCTCAGTGGATAGTACATCTCTTTCAGAAAGCACAAGGTCCTTTGTTTGATAAAATATAAAAGTAAATAAAGCATACAAATGATAACAAAGATTCAGTAGAACAAAATAATCCTGAAGGCATAGCTCATGAAGTCCCACTCCTACTGAAAAACTATTGGCAACCGATGACTCCTGGGATACAGAGAGCGAGAATTCATTGGACTCAGCCCTTAGAGGCTTACAATTATCCTATGGATGACTGAATATACTTGCACATACCTACAGCACTACATGAACTCAATGGATTTAAAAAAGAATATGCGAAATTGAGAGGAGAAAGTTGAGGGCTTATAGGAAGAGTTGAAAGGAAGGAAGTGGGGAAAAGGATTTAATCAAAACATGTTTCATCTATGAAATTTTCAAAAAATAATTTTTGAAAGAACCCTCACAGACTTTTGATGGTAGCAAGCTAACTTACTCCAGTCTAGTGAACAAAAAGTATAAAGTTTTATAAGAAGTAAATAAATAGACAAATCAATCAATAAATATAAGAATAAAAAATTAGGTAATTACCAAATGATCTAGAAATATCACTTCTGGATATATACTTAAAGGTATCAAAGTCAACACAGATTAGAGCTACCTGAACACCCACATTTATAATAGCACTATTCACATGACCAAGTTAAACAAATCAACATGAATTCATTATTTTTAATTGCTGAGTAGTATTCCATTGTATAAATATACCACATTTTCTGTATCCATTCCTCCTTTGAAGGATATCTGGGCTCCTTCCAACTTCTGGCTATTATAAACAAGGCTGCTATGAACATAGTGGAGCATGTGTCTTTATTGTATGCAGGGGAATCCTCTGGGTATATGCCCAGGAGTGATATGCCAGGGTCCTGTGGAATATCTGAGGAACCGCCAAACTGATTTCCAGAGCAGTTTTAACATTTTGCAATCCCACCAACAGTGGAGGAGTGTTCCTCTTTCTCCACATCCTCGCCAGCACTTGTTGTCTCTTGAGTTTTTAATCTTAGCCATTCTGATTGGTGTGAGGTGGAATCTCAGGGTTGTTTTGATTTGCATTTCCCTGATGACTAATGATGTTGAACATCTCTTAAGGTGTTTCTCGGCCATCCAAAGTTCTTCTGGTGAAAATTCTTTGTTTAGCTCTGTACCCCATTTTTTGATAGGGTTATTTGGTTCTTTGGGGTCTAACTTCTTGAGTTCTTTGTATATATTGGATATTAGCCCTCTGTCGGATGTGGGGTTGGTGAAGATCTTTTCCCACTTTGTTGGTTGCCATTTTGTCCTCCTGACAGTGTCCTTTGCCTTACAAAAACTTTGTAATTTTATGAATTCATACAATTTTTAGGCAAATGGTTAGATCTGGAAAATATCATCCTAAGCGAGTTAACCCAATCACAAAAGAATACACATGAAATGCAATCACTGATAAGTGGATATTAATGAGCCCAGAAGCCCTAAATACTCAAGGCACAATTAGCAATTCAAATGATTCCCAAGAAGAAGAAAGGAGAGGACCCTGGGCCTGAAAAGATTGGATCCAGTTTTGTAGATCCAGAACAGAGAAATGGTGGTGGTGGTGGTGGGGGGGGGGGTGATTGGGGAATAGTTGGGGGGGGGAGAGGGCTTATGGGATGTATGGTGGGGGGGAACTGGGAAAGGGGAAATCCTTTGGAATGTAAACAAAGAATATAGAAAATAAAATTAAAAAAAAAGACTTGGGAAAAAAATCAACAGTTAGCCATTAGGGAATAAGAGGATAAGGTAAATGCAACATAAATGTACAACAATTTTTTCAGCCATAGATATGGATGAAGTAATACAATTTTCAGGAAAATTAATGGAACTAGGATTCATCATAGTAAGTGAAATAAATCAGACTCGGTGTGCCAGGTTGCATTCTGTTGATGTGATTAAATATTTGAAGTAGCCTGGGGAAGAGTTTCCTTTACCTTACTTTCCATAGCCCATCACTGAGGGAACTCAGGGCAGGAACTTAAACGCAGGGACCAAACCAGAGACCATAGAGAAACACTGTGTACTCTCTTTGCTCTCCATGTCTTGCTCAGTTTGCTTTGTGATGCAACCCAGGACTACCTGCCCAGGAGTGGTCCTATCCCTAGTGGGCTGCGGCCTCCCACATCAATCATCAATCAAGAAAATAACCCACAAGGTTGCCTATCTGCAGCCAGTCTGATAGGGAGTTCCTCAATTGAGGTGTCATCTTTCTTGGTAATTGTAGTTTGTGTAAAGTTGACAAATTAACCATCACATTGACAAAGCAAAGTATATATATTCCTTACATGTGGGATTTAGGAGAGGGAAAGGGTTTAAAATCGAAAGAAGAAATATTAGGGTAATGGAAGTGGTAAAAGGGTAAATATGATCAAAGTGCATTCTATGCTTATGTGAGAAAAATTACAATGAAATCCATTACTTTGTATTTATGCTAATAAAATTATATGTTAATAACAATGAATTCATATCACCTTTGAGAAATAATAATAGAGAATTATGGTGATACACTTATTGAATATGGAATTTTAATAAAGATATAGAAAGGTGATCTAAGAGACTCAAAATGTGGCTCAGTGGCTCAGAATGCTTGTTGCTCCTCCAGTGTACCTAAGTTCAATTCCTAGCATCCACCTTAGGTGCATCAGGAATGTCCAAAACTTCGGTTCCAGAAGATCAAACAGTCTCTTCTCATTGAGATCTCTCTCTCTCTCTCTCTCTCTCTCTCTCTCTCTCTCTCTCACACACACACACACACACACACACACACACACACACGCACACACACACTCACACACACACACACACTTAAAGTTTAAAAATAAAAGAAAGAAAAGGGACATAGAATGGAATAACTTGGATTACATGGGATGGGTATTTTCACAATGACTCAAATGGTATGCAAATTTGGTGTGCAAACAGGTGCAACCCCCACCTTCTGCTTAACCTGAAGATTTGTACTAAATGTTCCCATATCCTGCTTTTATTCAATTACAAAAGTTTTAATCTAACATGCTCATTAATGTGTATATTATTGGCAACTGTAGCTGCTCTTGCACTACATTAGTAGAGGAGTAATGTTAGGAGAGAAGAGGGACCTTGTGACCAACAGAACTGGAAATATTTACCAGCTAACTGTTACGTAGAAAGCATACTTTACTCTTAGCAGGATCATGTCTTCCTTCAGTAACTTGAAGATAAAGTTATCCTTAATCTGAAAAGTGAATGCGAACACATAAATAGAAGCATGTTAAGAAAACCCATGGGCAAGGATCCTGTTCACTTGAAGGTGATGTGCCTGGGCTTTCCTACTCTTCATTCCTATCATCCTCATGAATTCAGAGCAGTATCAGTTGAAGAGAGATGAAACAGCCTTCTTAATGGTCTGACTTTAGCTTCTGACTTCCCTATGGAAGGAACCCACATATATAATGGATATGGCATCCATATGCTAATTTGGAACCTCCGTACCCTCCTGCTGCTACAGCTTGTTGAGTCATTTGTTCCTGTCAGGTTGTCACAGCAGAAGAAATTTTCAGGACATAGACAAAGACCACCATGTGAGGATGTATTCCTAACCTTATTATCTCTGTAACTGGTTGTAATACAGACTCACCCCCAGAGACAGAGTGGCATTAAAGTGCAGTCAAGACATTTACAAATAAATTACTGCCTGCAAAAATCATAATAAGTGAAACAGCATTTCATCCGCAAAGAGCACACTTGAAAATCCGTTATCAAAGTCAATTTGCTATTTCCACCCTACATTAGCCTAATAGAATGCACACGAGGCACAGCCGGTGGTGTTCCAGCACAGACTCTCCAAAAAATAAGCTTTAAGGATTTCAAAATATCTTGGAAACTGCATTACTGGTCAAGATAATGGTATTGCTGTAACAAATGAAAAATAGCAACTGAAATACATAAGGGCATGAGACTGGGCATGAACAATCTGGTCCTGACACGATCCACCATTTGCTACTTCAGGCATCTTTTTACAGCAGGCCAGTGCTTCACCTGTTTTAAATTTTAAGTCAGCATTAGCTAGAAGGATGGCCATGGGGACTAGAGGATGACTTTTTTTTTGTCCTTCTTCAGTACTACACAGATAAGGAAAACAGAAAAAGAAAGAAGGAAAGAAAAGAAAAGAAAGAAAGAAAGAAAGAGAAAGAAAGAAAGAAAGAAAGAAAGAAAGAAAGAAAGAAAGAAAGAAAGACACACAGAAAGATACACAGAAAGGAAAAGAGACACACAGAAAGAAAGAAAGAAGGAAAGAAAGAAAGAAAGAAAGAAAGAAAGAAAGAAAAGAAAAGAAAGGAAAGGAAAGGAAAAGAAAAGAAAAAATATTGCCTCCTGTGATAAAGCACAGTCTTTCCTCTAACCCAAGTGCCATTTTACTCTCAAAAGAGTCATGTTGCTAGACTAGACAGGTGATTACATGGAAGCATTGAAAACAATTTTATTTCATAGAAAACATTTATACAAAAGGAGAATGTGAAAGACAGAGTATTAAAAGGTCGATTTGCAGCACATCCATTTCCTTGTGCAGTTCAGATTTCATTCTGCTTCATAGTTAGAATATGACAGGTCATTGCAAAAAATCACCGGCTTCTTCATTTCCCACTTAGTGGGAGTGGCTCAACTATAAGGCTTCCAGAGAATTAGTGCTGAGTATCACTCTGTTGAGGAAAAATTCCTTAATGATATATTGTATGCTTATACATCCATTACATATATTGTTTTGTGTGACAACCATTTCATAATCAGAATAAAGGACAGGAAATTCTCTTTAGATCTGTTGATTGGTAGCACTGACTTCTCATGCTAACTGAAATAGCAAAAAGAAATCTCCACACTCATCCCCTTCTTTGCTAACCATGGCATATGCAAAGGCTTTCACTTTCTTTCTTAGAAGAATCTCAACTTTGAAACATTTTAGACAGGTTTCCCAAACCTTCAGACCCTCATAGATACACTATAATTAATAAGCTGTACATAAAGTACATTAAAAGTCAATTTTTCCAACAATGTCATCTCTTGTAATAAGAAAATATATTGCTGAAGTCTTCAGTCTAGGCTAAGCATTAATGGTAAGGACAAATTCTTGTTTCTACACATTTATATTGCTGCTCAGTGATACAGTATATTTGCATATAAAATTTGAGCTTCTGGGAATGCCATTATGATTTGATTTACAAAGTTTAGGAATAAACTGCTTAAATTATATGCACTAGTCAGAATTTAATTTCAATTTCCCAACTTCCAAAGAGATACAATTGGCACTTTCATATAAATTTCTATGAGCTTGTAAATATCAACCTACTATGTTAGGTTACTATGCTATCAAAAATAACTAATTATATCATTGTTCAGAGAATTTTTAGAGAAAAAACTCTTTACTTTATTCCACATGGAAAAAAACAATTGTGGGGCACAGCAATTTGGTGAAAGCTAACATGAGTAAGTCATTCTAATATGTTGTTATGTTTTCAGATTGTCTAGTGCCTAGATCAACAAAATGAAATGAAGTAATTCATTCAACAAATATTTACCCAACAGTTTCCCTACCCTGAAGGAAACACAGAAGAGTTTGCACCAAAAGTGCACTAGAAGAAAGTGATACTGAACTTTCTTAGGAAGAGCTCAAGGGTGAAAGAGAAAAGAGTTTCCCCCAAAAAGTAAATGGAGAGGTACAAAGCAGAGAAAAGAAGAAGGAGTTGTGACAGATATTCGAAAATCCCATTGTCCTTGCTGGGGTGTAAAGGTTGAGTTGTGAGAGGTATGACCACAGAGTGGCAAGGATCAATTGTGAGAGATTTTGTTCCAAAATATAAACCTTGGGTTTTGTCTCCTTACTTTTACAAAGGTGCTAAAAGAGCTCAAACACAGAAATTGACTATTTATTTGGATATTTTTGAGGGATCCTTCCTAGTATATGTTGAGATGTCTTTGATTGGTGCAAGAATGGAGAGGGAAGGAACAAATACGAAGTAATGAGAAAAACTAAGACAATGGCCTCAGGAACAACTAGACAGAATGCTTAATTTCTCAAAATGATGATTATATGACAAATTAGGAATGTGTGATGAGTTCCTGAACAGAACACCAATAGCTTATGCTCTAACATTAAGAATTGACAAATGGGACCTCATAAAATTACAAAGCTTCTGTAAGGCAAAGGACACTGTCAAAAGGACAAAATGGCAACCAACAAATTAGGAAAATATCTTCACCAACCCTGCATCTGACAGAGGGCTAATATCCAATATATACAAAGAACTCAAGAAGTTAGACCCCAGAGAACCAAATAACCCTATTAAAAATGGGGTACAGAGCTAAACAAAGAATTTTCACCTGAAGAACTTTGGATGGCTGAGAAGCACCTTAAGAAATGTTCAATATCATTAGTCATTAGAGAAATGCAAATCAAAACAATCCTGAGATTTCACCTCACACCAGTCAGAATGGATAAGATTAAAAACTCATGAGACAGCAGGTGTTGGCAAGGATGTGGAGAAAGAGGAACACTCCTCCACTGCTGGTGGGATTGCAAAATAGTACAACCACTCTGGAAATCAGTCTAGTGTTTCCTCAAAAAACTGGGCATGACACTTCCGGAGGACTCTGCTATACTACTCCTGGGCATATACCCAGAGGATTCCCCGGCATGCAATAAGGACACATGCTCCACTGTGTTTATAGCAGCCTTATTTATTATAGTCAGAAGCTGGAAAAAACCCACATGTCCCTCAATGGAGAATGGATACAGAAAATGTGGTATATTTACACAATGGAATACTACTCAGCAATTAAACACAATGAATTCATTAAATTCTTAGGCAAATAGTTGGAACTGAAAAATATCATACTAAGTAAGGTAACTCATTCACAAAAGAACACACCTTAGAATGCAGTCACTGATAAGTGGACTTAGCTCAGAAGCTCTGAATACCCAAGACACAACTCACAAATCAAATAATTCCCAAGAAGAAGGAAGGAGAGGGCCTTGGTCCTGGAAAGGCTTGATGCAGCAATGTAGGGGATTGCCAGGACAGAGAAATGGGAGGGGGTTGATTGGGAATGGGCAGAGAGAAGAGGGCTTATGGGATTTATGGGGAGAGGGGATCCAGGAAAGGAAAAATCATTTGGAATATAAACAAAGAATATGGAAAATAATAAAAAAATTAAAAAAAATAATGTGTGATGAGTAATGTATTGATATATTTATTACATACTTCTAAGATTCCTTCTTATGGTTCCTTTATTAAGGTGGAAAACATAGGCTATACAGAAAATTTTGTACAGGAACATTTTTTTCCTTTTTAACACACCAACTGTGAGTTTCCTATGTGACAAACCTTTTATGCTGAGCAGAAGACTGAAGACTGCTAAGTGCTTGGAGGAGCTTCCGTCTACATATTTGATTGGTAGATACAATGGAATGCTAATCTGAGATGCTCCAAAGATCATGAAAAGCTATAGAAAATGCAAAAGGTGACAAAGTAGAAGCAGTCAAACAGGACAAGGACTAAGATAGTTCTGAACTCAAACCCAGGTACATAGGAAATTAAGGCTCCATACTTCAAATACAGCAGAGAGGACCAAAAGATTAAGGCCAGAAAAGGACCTCAAAATTAGCAACATCGGAAATCATGCTATAATGGATAAAAGAACAAGCAGGAAGTTAATTTAAAATATTAGGAATAGTCAAAATTAGGTAGATTAATAATATTGTGAAGAAAAACAAAATGTGTAAACTTGCATCAAGTACATAATACTGTCTTGTAATTTCAACATCTTTGCCTGCTTAATGAACATTCAATAAAAAAGAGTTCATTTTAAAAGATGCCAACAGAGACCTTTAGTTTTTGTCATATATATCTTTCACTCGTTTGGTTAGAGTCACACCAAGATACTTTATATTGTTTGTGGCTACTGTGAAGTGTGTCATTTCCCTAATTTCTTTCTCGGCCTGCTTATCCGTTGAGTATAGGAAGGCTACTAATTTGCTTGAGTTGATTTTATAACCAGCCACTTTGCTGAAGTTGTTTATCAGTTGTAGGAGTTCTCTGGTGGAGTTTTTTTGTGTCACTTATGTATACTATCATATCATCTGCGAATAGTGATAGTTTGACTTCTTCCTTTCCAATTTGTATCCCTTTGACTTCCTTATGTTGTCGAATTAGTCTAGCTAGTACCTCAAGTACTATATCTAGCTAGTACCTCAAGTACTCTATTGAAAAGATATGGTGAGAAGGGGCAGCCTTGTCTAGTCCCTGATTTCAGTAGGATTGCTTCAAGTTTCTCTCCATTTACTTTGATGTTGGCTACCGGTATGCTGTAAATTGTTTTTACTATGTTTAGGTATGGGCCTTGAATTCCTGTTCTTTCCAAGACTTTTAGCATGAAAGGATGCTGAATTTTGTCAAGTGCTTTTTCAGCATCCAATGAGATGACCATGTGGGTTTTTTTTCTTAGAGTTTGTTTATGTAGTGGATTACGTTGATGGATTTTCATATATTGAACCATCCCTGCACCCCTGGGATGAAGCCAACTTGATCATGGTGAATGATCGTTTTGATGTGTTCTAGAAGGAAATGGATGAAGACCTCAGAAAATGGAAAAATCTTCCATGCTCGTGGGTTGGAAGGATTAATATAGTAAAAATGACCATCTTGCCAAAAGCAATGTACAGATTCAATGCAATCCCCATCAAAATCCCAACTCAGTTCTTCATAGAGTTAGAAAGAGCAATTCTCAAATTCATCTGGAATAGCAAAAAACTCAGGATAGTTAAAACTATCATCAACAGTAAAAGAACTTCTGGGGGAATCAATATCCCGGACCTCAAGCAATACTACAGAGCAGTAGTGTTAAAAACTGCATGGTATTGGAACAGTGACAGAGAGGTGGATCAATGGAATAGGATTGAAGACCCAGAGTTGAACCCACACATCTATGGCCAGTTTGACAAAGGAGCTGAAAACATCCAGTGGAAAAAATAGCCTTTTCAACAAATGGTGCTGGCTCAACTGGAGGTCAACATGCAGAAGAATGAGAATTGATCCATTCTTATCTCCTTGTACTAAGATCAACTCCAAGTGGATCAAGGACCTCCACATAAAACCAGACACATGAAAATTAATAGAAAAGAAACTGGGGAAGACACTTGAGGACATTGGCTCAAGGGGAAAGTTCCTGAACAGAACACCAATAGCTTATGCTCTAAGATCAAGAATAGACAAATGGGGCCTCAAAAAACTACAAAGTTTCTGTAAGGCAAAAGACACTGTCAACAGGACAAATCGGCAACCAACAAATTGGGAAAGATCTTTGGCAACCCTACATCTGACAGAGGGCTAATATCCAATGTATACAAAGAACTTAAGAAGTTAGACCCCAGAAAACCAAATAATCCTATCCAAAAATGGGGTACAGAGCTAAAAAAAGACTTTTCACCTGAAGAAATTCGGATGGTTAAGAAACACCTTAAAAAATGTTCAACATCATTAGTCATTAGAGAAATGCGAATCAAAACAACCCTGAGATTTCACCTAACACCAGTCAGAATGGCTAAGATTAAACTCAGGAAACAGGGCCACCATCTTGGAGCAGGTAACCGAGCAAGGTACAGTGGGTAGCAGAGTGAAGGATTTCCCAGGGTATAGCCTGTCTGGGTGCCTTCTGCACCAGAGAGCTGGGCAGCATTATGGCTGCCTGGGTAGGCTGGAGAATGTCTGACCTGCAGGAGGTCCCGCAGATAGACAGAGACCCAAGGACCGGGATCCACACCATCTTGGACCCTGCAGCCCAACTGGGTGAGCTCTGGATCCACAGAGAGCCCCCGGTGAGACAGCTCCACGGTCTAACACTAACCTGGGGAGAACAGCTCAACCAGGCAGAGCCATGCCCACTGGGAGAGCCACTCCCTAGGCTTCAGCAGCCCAGCCAGGAAGCCCTGGGCCTGCAGGGAATCCTGCAGTTAGACAGAGCCTTAAGACCGACCACCATCTTGGAGCTGATAGACTACCAAGGCAAACCAGGAGGAGACCACTGGAGGCCAGTTAAGTATCCAGAGGCAAGGAGGGAGGAGACTTGAATCTAGCCCAGCAGAGCTGAGGAGGTAATTCCCAGTGGTGGAAACGTTCCAGTTTCCACCTCGGGAGCACAGATGCCCTCTGAGACAGTGGCACCAAATGCCAGGCTCTCAGGAGCTTTAAACACCAACTAGTAATAACAAGACCAACTAAGTCCAGAAATACACAAATGGCAAAAGGCAAAATTAGGAACATTACTAGCAGAAATCAAAGCAATATGACAGTATCTGAACACAGTTCCCTGACAGCAGAAAGCCCCGGATACCCCAACACACCAGAAAATCAAGATACAGATATAAAATCATTGGTGAGGATGCTGTTAGCAGAACACATGGATAACTCTCTTAAAAAAATACAGGATAGCCGGGCGTGGTGGCGCACGCCTGTAATCCACACTTGGGAGGCAGAGGCAGGCGGATTTCTGAGTTCGAGGCCAGCCTGGTCTACAGAGTGAGTTCCAGGACAGCCAGGACTACACAGAGAAACCCTTTCTCGAAAAACCAAAAAAAAAAAAAAAAAAAAAAAAACAGGATAAATTGAACAAATGTTCGAAGCCCTTACAAGGTAAACACAAAAATCGCTTAAAGAAATTCAGAAGAATATGGATCAAAAAGCAGAAGCCAATAATGGGGAAATACAAATATCACTTAAAGAAATACAGGAGAACTTGGGTCAACAAGTAGTAGTCATGAAAGAGGAAATACACAAATCTCTTAAAGAATTACATGAAATCACAAACAAGCAAGCGAAAGAACTGAGCAAAACCATTCAAGATCTAAAAACAGAAGTGGAAAAAACTAAGAAATCTCAAAGGGAGACAACTTTGGAGATTGAAAACCTTAGGAAGAAATAAGAGGCTATAGATGCAAGTATCAACAATAGAATACAAGAGATAGAAGAAAGAATCTCAGATGCCGAATATACCATAGGAACCATGGACTCAACAATCAAAGATAGTGCAAAATGTAACAAGCTTGTAACCCAAAACATCCAAGAAATCCAGGACACAATGAGAAGACCAAACCTAAGGATTATAGGTATAGATGAGAGGGAAGATTTATAATGTAAAGGGCCAGCAAATATGTTCTACAAAATTATGGAAGAAAACTTCCCCCACCTGAACAAAGAGATGCCCATGAATATACAAGAAGCCTACAGAACTCCAAACAGACTAGACCAGAACAGAAATACCTCCTGTCACATATTAATCAAAACCCCAAATGTACTAAACAAAGAAAGAATATTAAAGGCAGTAAGAGAAAAAGGCCAAGTAACATATGAAGGAAGATCTATCAGAATTACACCAGACTTCTCACTAGAGACCATGAATGCTAGAAGATCCTGGGAAGATATCATGCAGACTCTAATAGAACACAAATTTCAGCCAAAACTACTATACCCAGCAAAACTCTCAATCACCATAGATGGGGAAACCAAGGTATTTTATGACAAAACCAAAATTGCACAATATCTTTCCACAAACCCAGCCCTACAAAGGATAATAGGGGAAAAACACCAACACAAGGAGGAAAACTACACCCCAGAAGAAGCAAGATAGAAACCTCCTCTCATCAAACACAAAAGAAGATAGCCACTCATATATAAAAAATAATTTCAAAAATGTCAGGAAGTAATAGTTACTATTTCTTAATATCTCTTAACATCAATGGACTCAATTCCCCAATAAAAAGACATAGACTAACAGACTGGATACGGAAACAGGACCCTACAATTTTCTGCATACAGGAAACACATCTCAGTGTCAAAGTCAAACACTGCCTTAGAGTAAAAGGCTAGAAGACAATTTTACAAGCAAATGATCTCAGGAAACAAGCCGGAGTAGCCACTGTAATATCAGATAAAATTGACTTTCAACCTAAAGTCATCAAAAGAGACACTGAAGGTCACTACTTGCTGGTCAAAGGGAAAATCCACCAAGAAAAACTCTCAATACTGAACATCTATGCTCCAAATGCAAGGGCACCCTCATTTGTGAAAGAAACTTTACTAAAGCTTAAAGCACACATTGCACCTAACACAATAATTGTGAGTGACTTTAGCACTCCACTATCCTCAATGGACTGATCAGGAAACCAGAAATTTAACAGGGACACAGTGAAACTAACTGAAGCTTTGGACCAATTGGATTTAACAGATTATATATATATATATATATATATAGATAGATAGATAGATAGATAGATAGATAGATAGATAGATATAGATATAGACATAGACATAGATATATAGATATAGATATAGATATAGATATAGATATAGATATAGATATAGATATAGATATAGACATAGACATAGACATAGAGATAGAGATAGAGATATAGATATAGATATAGATATAGATATAGATACAGATAGATAGAGAGAGAGAGAGAGAACATTTCATCCTAAAGCAAAAAAACATACCTTTTCCTCAGCATGGTACCTTCTCCAAAATTGATCATATAATTGGTCACAAGACAGATGTCAACAAATACAAGAAGATTGACCTAATCCCTTGCCTCATATCAGATCACTACAGAGTAAAAGTGGTCTTCAACAGCAAGAAAAAGAACAGAAAGCCCACATACACATGGAAACTGAACAATAGTCTACTCAATGACACCTTGGTCAACGAAGATATAAAGAAAGAAATCAAAGACTTTTTAGAATTCAATGAAAATGAAGGTATAACCTACCCAAATCTTTGGGACACAATGAAAGCAGTGCTAAGAGGAAAACTCATAGCCCTGAGTGCCTCCAAAAAGAAATAGGAGAGCATACACTAGCAGGTTAACGGCACACCTGAAAGCCATGGAACAAAAAGAGAACTACAGGCCAATTTCCCTTATGAATATCAATGCAAAAATACTAAATAAAATTCTTGCCAACCGAATCCAAGAGCACATTAAAACGATCATTCACCATGATCAAGTAGGCTTCATCCCAGGGATACAGGGATGGTTCAATATACAGAAATCCATCAATATAATCCACTACATAAACAAACTAAAAAAAACCACATGGTCATCTCTTTAGATGCAGAAAAAGCATTTGACAAAATTCAGCATTCTTTCATGTTAAAAGTTCTGGAAAGAACAGGAATGAAAGGCCCATACCTAAACATAGTAAAAGCAATCTACAGCAAACCAGTAGCCAACATCAAAATAAATGGAGAGAAACTTGAAGAAATCCCACTAAAATCAGGGACTAGACAAGGCTACCCTCTCTCTCCATATCTTTTCAATATAGTACTTGAAGTTCTAGCAAGAGCAATTAGACAACATAAGGAAGTCAAAGGGATACAAATTGGAAAGGAAGAAGTCAAACTATCATTATTTGCAGATGATATGATAGTATATGTAAGTGACCCCCCCCCAAAAAAAAAAAAAAAAACCTCTACCAGAGAACTCCTACAGCTGATAAACAACTTCAGCAAAGAGGCTGGTTATAAAATCAACTCAAGCAAATCAGCAGCCTTCCTGTACTCAAAGGACAAGCAGGCTGAGAAAGAAGTTAGGGAAATAACACCCTTCACAATAGCTACAAACAATATAAAGTATCTTGGCGTGACTCTAACAAAACAAGTGAAAGATCTGTATGACAGGAACTTCAAGTCCTTGAAGAAAGAAATTGAAGAAGACGTCAGGAAATGAAAGATATTTCATGCTCTTGGATTAGCAGGATCAATATAGTAAAAATGGCCATCTTGCCCAAAACAATCCACAGATTCAATGTAATCCCTATCAAAATCCCAAATCAATTCTTCATAGATCTAGAAAGAGCAATTCTCAAATTCATTTGGAGTAACAAAAAACCCAGGATAGCTAAAAACTATTCTCAACAATAAAAGGACATATTGGGAAATCAATATCCCCAACCTCAAGCAGTACTACAGAGCAATTGTGTTAAAAACTGCATGGTATTGGTACAGTGACAGGCAAGTAGATCAATGGAATAGAATTGAAGACCCAGAAATGAACCCACAGATTTATGGTCTCTTGATCTTTGATAAAGGAGCTACACCTATCCAGTGGAAATAGATAGCCCTTTCAACAAATGGTGCTGGTTCAATTGGAGGTCAACATGCAGAAGAATGCGAATTGGCCTGCTCTTATCTCCTTGTAATAAGATCAATTCCAAGTGGATCGAGGACCTCCACATAAAACCAGACACAATGAAACTGGAGAAGACCCTGGAGGACATGGGCACAGGGGGAAAGTTCCTGAACAGAACACAAATAGCTTATTCTCTAAGATCAAGAATTGACAAATGGGACCTCTTAAAATTAACAAAGTTTCTGTAAGGCAAAAGACACTGTCAGAAAGACAAAACAGCAATCAACAAATTGGGAAAAGATCTTCACCAACCCCACATCCGACAAAGGGCTAATATCCAATATATACAAAGAACTCAAGAAGTTAGACCCCAAAGAACCAAATAACCCTATTAAAAATGCGGTACAGAGCTAAACAAGAAATTTTCACCAGAAGAAATTCAGATGGTTGAGAAGCACCTTAAGAGATGTTCAACATCATTAGTCATCAGGGAAATGCAAATCAAAACAACCCTGAGATTCCATCTCACACCAGTCAGAATAGCTAAGATTAAAAACTCAAGAGACAACAGGTCCTGGCAAGGATGTAGAGAAAGAAGATCACTCCTCCATTGTTGGTGGGATTGCAAGATGGTACAACGGCTCTGGAAATCAGTATGGTGGTTCCTCAGAAAATTGGGCATGACACTTCCAGAGGACCCTGGCATACCACTCCTGGGCATATACCCAGAGGATTCCCCTGCATACAATAAAGACACATGCTCCACTATGTTCATAGCAGCCTTATTTATAATAGCCAGAAGCTGGAAAGAACCCAGATGTCCCTCAACAGAGGAATGGATACAGAAAATGTGGTATATTTATACAGTGGAATACTACTCAGGAATTAAAAATAATAAATTCATGCAATTTGTAGGCAAATGGTTGGATTTGGAAAATATCATTGTATGTGAGTCAACCCAATCTCAAAAGAATACACATGAATTGCAATCACTGATAAGTGGATATTAAGGAGCCCAGAAGCTCTGAATACTCAAGACACAATTAGCTAAGCAAAAGATTCCCAAGAAAAGGGTTGGAGAGTACCCTGGTTCAGAAAAAACTAAATCCGATTTTGTAGGAGAGTACCAGAACAGAGAAATGGTGGGGAGGGGGGGTGATTGGGGAAGGGGCGAAGAGGACTTATGGGATATAAAGTGATGGGGGGAATTGGAAAGGGGAAAGCCTTTGGAATGTAAACAAAGAATATAGAAAATAATAATAATAATAATAATAATAATAATAATAATAAAAACCTCAGGAAACAGCATGTGTTGGCGAGGATGTGGAGAAAGAGGAACACTCCTCCACTGCTGGTGGGACTGCAAGCTGGTACAACCACTCTGGAAATCAGTCTGGTGGTTCTTCAGAAAACTGAACATGATACTTCCAGAGGACCCAGCCATACCACTCCTGGGCATATACCCAGAAGATTCCCCAGCATGCAATAAGAATACATGCTCCACTATGTTCATAGCAGCCTTATTTATGGTAGCCAGAAGCTGGAAAGAACCCAGATGTTCCTCAACAGAAGAATGGATTCAAAAAATGTGGTATATATACACAATGGAGTACTATTCAGTCATTAGAAACAATGAATTCATGAAATTCTTAGAGAAATGGATGGAGCTGGAGAACATCATACTAAGTGAGGTAACCCAGTCTCAAAAGAATACCCATGGTATGCACTCACTGATAAGTGGATATTAGCCTAGAATCTTGGGACACCAAAGACACAATCCACATACCAAATGGTGTCCGACAAGAAGGAAGGAGTGGACACTGGTTCTGGAAAGGCTCAATGCATCAGTGTAGGGGAATACCAGAGCAGGGAAGTGGGAAGGGGTGGATGGGGGAATATGGGGAGGGAAGGGGGCATGTGGGACCTTTGGAGGCATGGAACCAGGAAAAGGGAAATGAAATGTAAATATAGTATATATCCAATAAAAAAATTTTAAAAAAGATGCCAACATACCATTAGACGTTAAATGTCAGGAGCTTATCAGCTAAGAACACAAACTCATATTGCAGATCCTTGCAAAGACTCGCAGAGTGGTAGGGAAAATCAGTTCCCAGCACCCACATGTTGACTTATAAGTGAACGGACGTGCAATTTCAAAGAATATGACATCCCTCTTCTAGGCTCTGTGGGTTCCTGGTGCACATTAACACAGGCAGACTCATATTCAATCACAGAAATAAAAAGTTAAAGAAAGACAAATAATGACCTGCAAGACACAGTTGCTAAACCTGGTAACATTGAAAGGAAACATGAAGGGTGTGGGCTGTGGTGTGCAAAGTGAGTAAGGTCTAGGGTTTTAGCATTCTTGGGTCCGTGGGACACTGCCACAGAAAATCAGGTTGTGCACGCCTTGAATAACAGGCTACTCACTGTCCTGTAAGAGAATAGTTCATGGCCTGTTTGAAGGATGACCCATTACCAGTCCTCACATGGCTCTGAATGAAGGGCTATCAAAAAGTTGGACATGAGTCACAACACTATTTTTTCCTCATTTATATTTTCTGCTGATTGGTGACAGTAAATATTGGCACATTAAAATCTGATCCTCAGGCAAAAGCTACTTACTTAGAAAAAAAGAGAGTTTCACAAAGACACTGATGAAGTTCAGATGATTCAATCACCAATCTCAACTTTGAAGTGGCAAGCTTTCTCCCCCCTGCCTCACTTTGACCAGAATATATCACTGCTGCAAAGCAATTTGCACTTTGCAGCTTTAAAGAGAGCAGAAAGGACTAGACTTGCCAGAAGGCACTTGAGCAATTGTCAGAGGCAGATTGTTTATTCAACCAAGAGGTTTATTATTATTTTCATAGCATTCTGCAAAGATCAAGGGAAGGCGCTAACAGGCTTTGTTATATTTTTAAGATGGAGTTTAAAGAATTATAAAGAAATACAGCATGAAAATGTTTGACACCTTACATGTGTGGGCTGCCCACATAACTCTATGTAAGGAATGTACTTCATTGAAAGCAACAATTAGATCATTTTCTTTATTTTTTTTCTGTAATTTCCCTCCAAAACACTGTGAGTCATTGCTTAACTGTAGTAAACTAAAAGTGTTCAAACTCAGGATCAGTTTGGGCCCTGAACTTCATGATCTCTTTGTAAATTTCAGATGACATTGATAAGGGGAACATTAAGTTCATTGTTGAAAGCAAAAGTTCAGAACTTCTGAAGAAGGCCACCGCAGAAGGTATTTTCCCTGTAATTACACAACTCTGAGAACAAATCAAGTTCACATGATGTTTCTAATTACAATACAAAATTACCCAAGCTGGGGAACTGAGAAACAATTCTTTGAGTTCTCTGAGAGTGCTATAACAAAGTACCATAAACTCTCATAAACTTAACCAACCCCAAAATGTATAAATTCACCACAGTGGAAAATCAAAGGTGAAGGACAAAACATATCTAAACTGATTCCTGCTGAGGGTTATAAGGGAGAATGTAGTCACATCTGCCCTACGTTTTGGGAACTTGTGCCAATATTTGGTATTCATTGGCTTGAGGACACACTACCCAATTTCTCAGTCACACAGTGTCTTCCTTGACAGTCTCTACTTCCTCCTTTTGTAAGGACACAGGCATAATGCATTAGTGGCCTATTATCCTCCTGAAGGATGAGCTCACTTCAATTCACCTGCCACTGGTCCTCAGTTTCCAAATAAAGTCACTCTCTGTGGTCCTGGGGGGTTAAGATGTCAACCTATTAACTCTGAAACATTTGAAAAGGCCACTTACCCACACCAGCATCCTGCAGTCTCCCTCCTGCCGCTTGCATCCTCCCAGAGCTCAGTTTCATCAGTTCTCAGATCAGCAGTGTATCAGGCCCTGTCCAGTCCGCTTCCCACAGCCATCCTTGCAGCATTTCACACCCTCCTCCTCCCTGAACTCCAATTTCTTAGGACTACACCCTGACCGTGGTTTCTTTCTATGCATCCCTCTATATTTTAAATACATCTTATTTTAAAAAATGTTCTATGCAATATATTTTCATCATATTTTTTCTTTTTATTATATTTTTATTACTTAAAATGGTTTTTAAATTTAAATATATTTTGATCATATTATACTCCTCACCCAAGGCCTTCATGATCTTCTTCCCTCTCTCTATGCATCCAACCCAAGTTCTTCCTCAAAATTACCAGAACCAAATATCCAACACACACACACACACACACACACAAAAAAAAATACAAATAACATAATAGAACCCATCCCTCTAAGAACACCAGCAAACTTTAAAAAAATAAAAGTAAATGAAAACCTGTAGAATTTATTATATGTTGAACATGAAGCCTGCCATGGAGTGGTTGACATACACAGTGTCACTCCAGTAGAGGAAACTGTATTTTCTCCTCCCCCCCAACTCTCCACATATCCTCTCCACAGTCCTATCCACCCAACTTCATGTTGTTTTGTTGTTGTTATTGTTGTTTTCTCAAAGAAGCAAATAAAACAAAAGTGACCAAAACACTTTAAACAAACAAAAACAAGACAAAAATATCAGAAAACACAGAATACACACACACACACACACACACACACACACACACACGACAAAAAAAAAAAAAAAACACATGACATCTGATTTGTGTTTGCCAACTGTTCCTGGGTGTGAGGCTTACCCTTGGGTGCTGTTGATTTGTCTAGTAACACTCCTGTTCCCAGCAGGAATCAATTGAAAATAGCATGTTATTAAGGTTGGGATTTTGTGTCTACTTGCCCTTCTCAGTTCAGGAATTTTGTCTGGTTTTAACTTATTTAGGTCTTATGTGTTCTATCATTGTCTACATGAGTTCATAAGTTAAAACTCCTGATTGATTAATAATAAACATTTATTTTCTGTTAAACTGCCTAGTATTAAACTTTGCTCAATTCCTAAGCCTCTTTACTAACTGATTTCCCTTATTTTTAGCAGACTTAACAGTGCTGAAGAGTTTCTCATGATTGATAGGATGAAAATCTCATCAAGCCTGGCACATAGCCTTGCCTCAGTTTACACATGAGTCTCATTTCTTATACTTACTCCTCTGCCTTTTATTCTAAAAAAAGGGTGATTGTAGGTCCTTGAAACATGCATGCAGGTTCATGCCATTCTGTGTTTTGGTGTTTTTGTGATCATTATTTAGGATATGTTTCTCAACCGACAATGTCCAGGAGAGCCTTCTTCAGTCTCTCCATAGTATGTTTTATGTCTACATATACTGGAACAACTTGAATGCTAATCGCTTACTTTGGCATTTCTCTTTCATTAATCTCTGAACTCTCTGTACTTCTAAGAATCAGAGTCGTGGTATTTCCTTTTCATCTCTGTATTTTCCACACATGGTAGAGGCCAAGGACAGACACCAAATAAACATTTGCTGAATAAACAAATGCATGGAAGGAAAACTATGCAATCCAATATTCATTTACAGAGCTTCTTTGGCATACATTTATAGAAACATGATTTAGAGGGATTTCAGCTCACCCGCCAAATCTGGAGCCAGAGTCAACATTTCCCATGTTTCAATCAGCTTCAGGGTCAGCATTCGCCCTGTCCAGTGCAAGAACACCAGGAAGACAGAGCACAGCCAAGTATATCTTCATAGAGTTCCTTGTTCCTAATACTTGTAAACAGTTCCTGGGAGGGAAGAAGGCACTCAGGCTTAGCATCTAACAATACCTAAGAAAGACCACAATCCTATGGAATCAAATGGCATCTTCATGGTAATATTCCTGTGTCTTAGTACTTATTGAAAGGACTTAGTGACTCTTGGCTCAAGATAAAATCAAACCAAATCTACACCAATTTTTAATACAAATATACATCGCGTGTGTGTGTGTGTGTGTGTGTGTGTGTGTGTGTGTGTGTTTGAGAATGATATATACTTGATATCCTGATTATGGTCTATAGAGATCCTTCATTATAGTGTTAATCCCTTGGTGTTGAAGGTTTTGTGCATTAGAATATAATAATAGATGTGGTAGTTTGAATGAAAATGGTCCCCATAGATTCATTGGAAGTGGCATTATCGGAGGTGTGGCTTTGTTGGCGGA
This sequence comes from Apodemus agrarius, assembly GCA_964023405.1. Classification (NCBI taxonomy): domain Eukaryota; kingdom Metazoa; phylum Chordata; class Mammalia; order Rodentia; family Muridae; genus Apodemus; species Apodemus agrarius. The sequence goes on from OZ030011.1 coordinate 85,140,378, forward strand.
AGTGTGTAAATATGGAAGCTCAAGGTAGACCTAGGGTGACTCCCTTTTCCTGATGCCTGCAGATCCACATGTAGACCTCTCGGCTCCTTCTCTAGCACTTTGTCTGCCTGGGTCCTACCATGCTTCCTGTCATGATGACAACAGACTAAATCTCTGAATTCTAAGCTAGCCCCAATTAAAAGTTTTCCTTTCTAATAGTTGCTGTGGTCATAGAGTCTCTTCCCAGCAACAGACTAACAAACTCTAAGACAGTGGGTTCTGTACATACGATGGCAGCAAGAAAATTAGCAAGAGCAATGACACGATAAAGTCATGTGGGTATGTGACACATGTGTTTCCTCTGTAGTTGCATGCTCTATTTCTAGCTTTCATTATTTAAGCAGTTACGGGAACTTGTGGATTCATTTTCCACATCTCTGCTTATCCATGGTGTGTGCAATGTGCAAGAGGACATTCCAGGAATTATAAATGAGACAGTGGCCTCTATCCTAAAAGAAATCACAAGCTATTGAAGAAGGCAAATGGATAATATATGACAGGAGGTTCATGAACATGTTTTGAATTAAATATATGGTAAACCATGAAAGAAGCAAATAATCGTATTCTTACTACTGCTCCCACTATCCATTAAAAAGGGAGATTCCAGTAAAACATTGTTGCTCGAATTCTCCTCTCCTCTGCATTGTTTTGAAAGAACATTTTTCCCAGGGTGGGATTTAGAGAAGGGTAGGAAGGAATAGGGAGTTCTTCTATTTCATGGAAGCACTATGAGACCTGCTTCTCAGGGGCTGCTAGCAGCTGCCCATTGAGGACCCAGTCCAATTCTGATGAATGGCTGCTGCTTTCCCAGCAGCTGGACAAGCCATTCTGAGTAATCGTTCACCTCAGCTTTAACAGTATTGTGGTTTCTATATTATTGGACTTTGATATACACTGTACGAAACAAGCAAAATTATGAATGGAAAAATCTGAGACTCCTCATGTGAATCCAAGATCTGTTATATGCAAAGAACTGAGTAGTCAAAAGAGCAGCAAGTTACCTCATTTTTTATTGCACCTTCTAAGGATTTGGAATTGGCTGTTGAATCCCACTTCCTGAACTTTTATTCTATTTGAAAAGCTAATGTTAGAAAAAATATAGACATATATATGAAAATACCATGATGAAAGATTATTACTTTATATCCTCACTTAAAAATTAATTATAAGTTTTCTTTTCTATTATATTCAGTGTATCTGAATTTGTGTTGACGTCATTGATCCATGTGGAGTTCAGCTTTGTGCAGGGTGATAAATATGAATCAATTTATATTCTCTCACATGCAGACTACCAGTTAGACCAGCATCATTTGTTTAAGATTCTTTTTATTCCCCAATGTATGTTTTTAACATCTTTGTCAAAAATCAAGTGTCTGTAGATGAGAACTACATTGAATCTGTAGAATGCTTTTGATAAGATGGGCATTTTTACTATGTTAATCCTACTGATCCACAAGCATGAGAAATCTTTAAATCTTCTGAGGTCTTCTTTGATTTATTTCTTCATGGATTTGACGTTCTTGTCATACAGAACTTTCACTTGCTTGGTTAGAGTTACCCCAAGATATTTTATATTATTTGTGGCTATTTCCTTAATTTCTTTCTCAGTCCATTTATCATTTCTATAAAGGAGGGTTACTAATTTCTTTGAGTTAATTTTATATCCAGTCAGTTTGCTGAAGTTGTTTATTAATTGTAGTTCTCTGGTAGAATTTTTGGGGGGGGGTGTTTATATATACTATCATATCATCCACGAATAGTGATACCTTAACTTCTTCTTCCTAATTTGTATACCCTTGAACTACTTTTGCTGTCCTGTCTAAAAGAAATGCAGGAACAAAATGGAGCAGAGACTGAAGCAATAGCACACCAGTGACCTGGCTTGCCCACCTTGGGATCCATCCCATAAGCAGGCACTAAACCAGACACTAGTTCTGATGCCTTGTTGTGTTTGTGGACAGGAGCCTAGCATGGTTGACCTATGAGAAACTCTGCCAGCAGCTGACTGAGACTGATGCAGATACTCAGAGCCAAGCATTGCACTGAGGTTGGGAACCCTTTTGCAAAAGTTAGGGGAAGGATTGAAGGGGATGGCAACCCCATAGGGAGAACAGCAGTGACAACTAACCTGGACACCTGGGAGCTCCCAGAGACAGAGTCCACCAACCAAAGGGCTTACATGGGCTGTTCCAAGGCCCCAGGGATATATGAAGCAGAGAAATGCCTTGTCTAGCCTTGGTGGGAGAGGATGAACCTAATTGACAGAAACCTGGTGCCCTAGGGAGGGAGGATACAGGGATGGGTGCACCCTCTCGGAGGCAAAGGGCAAGGGGATGAGGTGAAGAACTCTGTGAGGGAGGGCTAGGAGGAGGGCAACAGTTGGGATGTAAATAAACAAAATAATTAATTAATTAAAATTAATATAAAAACCAATGTGAGAAGTTACAACTATTTCACCATGGTATGAAACCAATCAATAAAACATTAGTATTCAAAAGTCATATATAAAAATGCCACATTATCACAGAACAAATTAAAAGATGTTTACCGGTAGGATAGGGTAAAAATGCTTTTGTGCATTTCAAAACCTACAAGAAATTTGATACTGCCAATAGACAGCGATCCTAAAAAGGAGCTAAGTTTTCCTTATTATTTGCATTTTATACTAGAGAAAATGATATGAATCAAAATTTTTTTACTGACTTCAATAATGATATTGATTCCAAACCAAACACCAATAACAACAGAGAGAGTGGTGAGCTGCTTGATATGGTTAGCAACTAGTTCCCTGGCAAAGGTGTACCTTCAAGATCTCTCTGTAAAAGTGATGACTTTTGTGTGCAGTAGTATTTTTCAAGGACTGGGTCACAAATCTGACAGATACAAAATAAGAATTGTCTCGATATGCATTGAAATTTATAATACTTGCATCAAAAAAACCCAGAAATACTCTTCATTTAGAAAGAGAAGTTTAAGACCCTTCATATGTTTTTATAGGTATACATAGTCAATGCTCGGAGGAAGTCAGATCACTCAGTTGCTAACACTAGTTAGTACATCTGTTTTGAGCAGTACATTGCTTTTGTAAATTCTCGGTCAAATATTGTCCAATTTATATCCATAATTGATCATTTGTTAAAGGCAGGAAGCACAGGGAACACTGATGTAGAAATGCAATAAGGAAACAAGAGGCATAATGATGTAATTCTGCAAATTTTCTTCAATTTTCTCTTCATCAAATCAAAATTCTTGTATATATTTAGTATTCTAAAAGTTAATTTGAAAAACATAAACTAATCTATGATTATTAAATATGGCTTTGAATTGGGGAGATTGGAGAATTACCCTGTGTACAATATACTAGTTACAGACTTTTCAAGAAAGAGCTTAAATACCCTTTATCTATCTAGTTAGAAAAACTTTTTTAAAAAAGTTTACTTAATAAAGTACACAGCAAGAATTCTTCATATCCCACCATATTAATAGCTTGTATTTTAAAACATGTTTTAGTTGTATTTTTTTCTTTCTTGACAGCTTGCTTAGCTCCAAAGCAAGAACAAATCCTTTGGGACACGGCTTCTGCAACACCATCAAATTTCATGTTCATCAACAAGATATATATTTTTAAAGTTACACTTTTAAAAAATGAATGACTATTATCTAAATAGAAAATGAAAACTTATATCTTTAATACATCACTTCTGTCCTGAACATTTAGTTTGTTACTTTACATTTACCCAAATATATGTGTATATACACCTATTTTTTTAAGAATGTTTAGCCCCTTTTGCCAAAACCACAATTACAAGTAACGGATTCCTGGTATTAGACACTTCATTTGATGAAAAAGATGCACAGTTGGAGCTGTATATGTATATATCCTAGGAAGCTTTTACTCTATCAAGTTTCTATGGTACTCCTCAAATGACGCTTAATTTTAGCTGTCTCTCCTTATATTCCCTCAGTTGTCCCCTTCTCCACTCATCATCCCCACTTGATAATCCTATTCCAGTCCCCACCCCCAACTCATCCATTCATAATTATCTATTCTATTTCCCTTTTCTAGGGAGATCTATTTGCCCACCTGCTATTCCCTTACTCTAACCTCTCTTCCCTTAGTTTATAATCCCTCAGTGGATTGTAGCTTGGTAGACATCATAGCTTATATGCACATAAGAATGACTTTAAGTCATGCTTGTCCTTCTGGGTTTGTTTTACCTCGTCCAAGATAACTTTTCTTTCTAGTTCCATCCATGTACCTGAGAATTTCATGCTTTTATTTTTTTAAAGCTCAATAATACTCTGTGTATAAATGTACCCTCTTTTCTCTATATTTTCACCTACTAAGGAACATCTAGCTTGATTATAATTTCTAACTATTATGAATAGAGCAGCAATAAACAATTTTGAGCAAGTTTCTCTGTAATATGAAGTGTCCTTTGGTTATATTCTCAAGAGTAATATAGCTGGATCTTGGAATTAGTTGATTGCCGTTTTCCTGAAGAACCACTGCATAGACCACTATAGTGGCTATACATGTTTGTCCTTTTACCAGGAATAAATGAATATTCCCATAATCTAGATCCTCACAACCATACACTGTCATTTGTTGTTTTTTTTTTTTTATCTTTCCCATTCTGACAGGCATAAGATGATATCTCAAACTAGTTTTAATTTGCATTTCCTTAAGGACAACCAAAGAACATTTAAGTGTTTTTCAGCCATCTGAGATTCCATTTTTTATAATTCTCTTCTTATATCTGTACCCTGTTTTCAACTGGACTACTTTTTAATTCAATCTCTAGTTTTTTAATTCTTCGTGTATTTTGTATCTTAGCCTTCTATCAGGTGTGTAGTTTGGAAAAAAATCCTTTCCAAATCTTGTAGGCTGCTTCTTTGTCTAAGTGATAGTATCCTTTGCCTTACAGAAAATTTCAGTTTTATGAAGTCTTATTTATTAATTGTTGGTCTTAATGCCTGTTTTCTGTTTAGAAGGTCCTTTGGAGATCTGGTGTATCTGGTTTTATGTTGGGGATCTTTGAACCGTTTGGACTTGAATTTTGTACAGGATGATTGGTATGTATCTCCTTGCATAATCTGATATGTAGACATCAAGTTTGATAAGCACCATTTGTTGAAGATGCTGTTTTTATCCACTATTTTCAATTTCTTTATTAAAAATAAGATTTCCATAGTTGTGTGAATTTATACCTGGGCGTTCAAGTTAACTCTAATGATCAGCACATCTATTTTTGTCAATATCATGCTATTTACTGATTGATTAGTTGGTGGGTTGATTAATTTATCCTCTCATATACTATATCCTGAGAAAAATTTTCTCTCTTCTTCAAGTACTTCCCATCAACACCCTTTTCTCCACCCCCAAAACACTCCTCCTTCATTTCCCTTCAGAAAAGGGAAAGTCTTCCAAATCTATCGCCAAACATGTCATAACAGACTGCAATAAATCTAGGCACCACCTCTTGCATTAAGGCTGGACAAGGCAAGCTAGTAGAGGAAAAAGGGTGACAGAAGTACATAAAAGAATCCAAGATAGCTCATGCTTCTACTGTTAGGAATCCCACAAGAAGACTAAGCCATACAACTGTTACAAGTATGCAGAGGGCCTAGACCAGACTCATCCAGGCTTTCTAATTATCATTTCAGTCACTGTAAGCCCCTATTAAACCAGGTTATTTGGTTAATTGAATAATTGTTCTGAGGGCTTTCTTGTGTTCTTAACACCCATGGCTCCTGCAATCATTCCTTATACTCTTCTCCAGGACTTCCCAAGCTTCCCCTAAGGTTTGGTTGTGTGTCTCAATACCTGTTTCTATCAGCTGCTCGATAAAGCCTCTCTGTTGACAGTTTGATGCACACCAATCTATGAGTATAGCAGAATATCATTAAGAATTATTTCATTGCCTTTTCTTTAAATGTATATGAGTGCATGGAAGCTATCTTCCCACATATGAAAAGAGGGCATTGGATCACTCTGCAGATGGTTGTGAGCCACCACGTGGTTGCTGGGAACTGAACTCAGGACCTCTGGAAGAGCAGTCAGTGCTCTTAACCACTGAGCCATCTCTCCAGTCTGACATTTGTTTGTTTGTTTTTTGTCTGATCATGGTTTTTTTTTTCTATTCTAGATTTTTGGGCTATCTAGTCTCTGGGACTTGGCACTCTAGGCAGTGTAAGGGATGGGTTACCTCTTGTGGCATGGGTCTCTAGTTGGACCTGTCATTGTTCGGCCACTCCTACAATTTCTGTACCACTTTTACACTAGCACATCCTGTGGGCAGTGCAAATTGTAGATCAAAGTTTTTGTGGTTGGGTTGGTGTCACAATCCCTCAACTGGAGTCTTGCCTGGTTACAGGGGATGGCCTGCCAAAGTTCTAACTCCCTTTTTAGTGGGAGTCTTAGCTAGGGTTGCTCTCATAGATTCATGGGAATTTCCATTGCACTAGGTTTCTAGCTCCCCTCCCCCCATATTACCCAATTCTAGTTGTCCCTCCCAGCACTTTCCCTTTCTGTCCTCCTCCATCCCGATTACTCCCTTTCCTCTCCCTACCCACCATCAGTCCACCTGCAATATTTGTACTCTTTTCCCTTCTCAGGGAGATTCATGTGCACTGTCTTCCCTGTGAATATTCCTTGTTAATTGGCATCTTTGGGTCTACGGAATGTAGCATGGTTACCTGTTGCCTTACAGCTAGTATCCACTTATAAGTGAATACATATCATATTTGTCTTTCTGTGGCTGGGTTACCTTACTCAGAATGATCTTTTCTAGTTCCATCCATTTGTCTGCAAGTTTCATGATGTAATATTTATCAACAACTGAGTAAGACTCCAATGTGTGGGTTTAGTACATTTTCTTTGTCTATTCTTCGGTTGAGGGATATCTGTGATTGTTTCCAATTTCTGATATTATGAATAAAGATGCTCTGAACAAAGCTGAGCAAATGTCCTTCTGGTAGGATGATGTATCCTATGGGTATATGCTGAGGAGTGATACAGCTAGGTTATGAGGTACATTGATTTCCAACTTTCTGAGAAATCACCATATTGATTTCCAAAGTGGTTGTACAAGTTCACCCTCACACCAGCAATGGAGAGTTATTCCCCTTGCTCCATCTCCTCACAAGCACGAGCTATCACTTCTGTTATTGAACTTAGCCATTCGGCCAGATGTAACATAAAATCTCAAAGTAGTTTTGATTTGTATTTTCCTAATGTTTAAGGTGTTAAACACTTCTTTAAGCACTTCTCTGCTATTTGAGATTCCTGTTAAGAATTCTCTGTTTAGTTCTGTAACCTTTTTTTTTTATTGGAATGTTTAGTTTGTTTATGTCTACTTTCTTGAGACCTTTTTATATTTTGAAGATGTCAGATGTGGAATTGGTGAAGACTATTTCCCATTCTCTAGGCTATTCTCTATCAATTTTTCTATTGATAGAGTCATTTGTCTTACAGAAGTTATTTCCAGTTTCATGACGTTCCATTTATTAATTGTTTATCACAGTGCCTGTGCTCCTGGTGTTCTGTTTAAGAAGTAGTGTCCCATGCCAATGCATTCAAAGCTATTCCTTGCTTCCTCTTCTATCCAATTCAGTATCTGTGGTTTCAGGTTGAGAATCACTTGGACTTAAGTTTTGTTCAGAAGGATATATATGGATTTATTTTGCATGCCTTTCTATGTAGGCATTCAGTTAGACTAGCACCATTTGTTGAAGAGACTTCCCCCCCCCACATTGTGTGTTTATGAATTCTTCATAAAACAAACAGCTGTACATATGTGTATGAATTTATGTCTCGGTCTTTGATTTGATTCCATTGATAAACCTATCTTTTTTGATACCAATGCAATGTATTTTTTATTACTATAGCTCTATAGTATAGCTTGAAAATTAGGATGGTAATATTTCTCTTTTTGTTTTCCTGGTGTGGAATTATTTCTTTCTTGTCTTTTCCTTGCTGTGATTAAGCTCCTTAGGTTGGAATTTTTATTCTAGTACCTTCTGGAGGGTGGATATGTGGAAAGCTATTGCTTACATTTAACTTTGGCATGAAGTATATTGCTTATTTCTTCTATGCTGATTGAAAGTTTTGCTATGTGTTATACTTTAGGCTGGCATCTGTGGTCTCCTAGAGTCAATAGAATATCTGCTCAATAAAATACAAACTGAATCCAAAAGGTCACCCTTCCAGCTTTCATATTCTCCACTGAAAAGTCTGATGTAATTCCTATAATTACCCATATTCTTTAATGTTACTTGGCCTTTTTATGTCTTGCAACTTTTAATACTTTCTTAATTCTGTAATGTTAGTGTTTTGGTCATTATGTGGTAATAGACTTTCTTTTCTGGTTCAATTTATTTGTTGTTCAGTGAGCTTGTGCTATTACAGGCATTACCTTCTTAAGATCTTAGGACTTTTTCCTTCTAGGATTTTGTTAAAACAAAACAAAACAAACAAACAAACAAACAAACAAACAAAAATCCCCATGGAATATCCACAATACAACTCACAGACCATATGAAACCTAAGAAGAAAGATCACATCGTTTTGACATACTCTTGAATTCTGTTTACAAGTATTACATATTTTTTAAATCGATGTTTATAAGGGTACTTGATCTATAATTCCTTTTTGTTGGGTCTTTTTTTTTCTCCCTTCTCTTTTCTGCACCCAGATACTCTGTTTTATTCTATCCTGTTCTTTTTTTGTTGTTAATTCTTTTTAAAAATTTTTTTATTTTCTATATTCTTTGTTTACATGTCAAAGGCTTTCCCCTTTCCAGTTCCCCCCCTCACCATATGTCCCATAAGTCCTCTTCCCCCTCCCCATTCCCCAATCACCCCCCTCTCTACCATTTCTCTCTTCTGGTACTCTCCTACAAAACTGGATTTAGTCTTTTCTGGACCAGGGTCCTCTCCATCCTTTTTCTTGGGAATCTTTTGCTTAGCTAATTGTGTCTTGAGTATTCAGAGCTTCTGGGATCATTAATATCCACTTAACAGTGACTGCAATTCATGTGTATTCTTTTGTGATTGGGTTAACTCACTTAGGATGATATTTTCCAGATCCAACCATTTGCCTACAAATTGCATTAATTCATTATTTTTAATTGCTGAGTAGTATTCCATTGTATAAATATACCACAGTTTCTGTATCCATTCCTCCATTGAGGGACATCTGGGTTCTTTCCACCTTCTGGCTATTATAAATAAGACTGCTGGGTCTTTATGTGGCTTAAGTATCATCATAATTTTGGCTTCATGTAGAGAATTGAGCAATATTCCTTCTGCTTATATTTTGTAGAATAATATGATGAGTATTGATATTAATTCTTATTTGAAAAGCTGGTGGATATCTGTTCTAGAACAATATAATCCTTGGGTTTTTTGTTATTGTTTGATTGGATGGTTTTAGTTTGGGGTTGGGAGACTCATTTACTGCTTATATTTCACTGGGGGGTTGTATGTGGGTCTATTTAAAATCCTTAGTTAATGTACATTTAACTTTGGAGAGTGATATATATCAAGAACATTATCTACTTCCTGCAGATTTTCCAATTTTGTAGAGTACATATTTTTAATGTGTGTCCTTATAATTCTATCAATTTCATTATTATTGGTTATTATTACCTCCCCTTTTCATTTTGGACTTTATGAATCTGGATAGTCCCTCTAAATCTTTTAGTTTGGATAAGGGTGTGTCTATGTTGTTGATTTTTCTCAAAGAATCAGGTCTTTGTTTCATTGATTCTTTTTATCATTCTCTTTTTTTTTCTATTTTATTGATTTCAGCCTTGACTTTATTTATTGCCATCTAATTTCTTTTGTGTGCTTTTATTCTTTTTGTTCTAGATTTTTCAGTTGAACTGTTTAGTAGCAAATAATGTCTCTCCTTTTTAATATAGGCACTTAAAGCTATGAACTTGCCACTTAGAACCACTTTCATTTTTTGCCATAAGTTTGGGTATGTTGTGTATTCATGTTCATTTAAGTCTAGAAAGTCTTTCTTTCTTGGCCAAGTTTTCATCTAATAGAGAGTAGTTCTGCTCCCATGCTTGAAAGCTGCCCGTTGTGTCTGTTGTTGATATTCAACTCTGATTCATGATGGTCAAATTAGAGGCATAGTTTTATTTTTGTTTTCTTATGTTCCTGGAGACTTGTTTTGTGTCCAAGTATATGGGCAGTTTTGGAGAAAGTTCTATGAGGTGCTAAGAAGAAAATATATTCTTTTGTGTTTGGTCTAATTTTCTGTATGTATCACTTAGGTTCATTTGGTTTATAACTTCAATTAGCTCCAGCATTTCTCTGTTTAGTTTTTGTCTGAATTATGTGCCACTGATGGGAAGGGGTACTGAAGTCCCCCACTATCAGTGTATGAAAGTCAATGTGTAACTTAACCTATAGTAGTATTTCTTTTATAACCTTAGGTGCCTTTGGTTTGGGGTTTTTTTGTTTGTTTGTTTGTTTTTGTTTTTGTTTGTTTGTTTGCTTGCTTGCTTTTTTTTTTCTTTTGGGTTTTTTTTTTTTTTTTTTTTGAGACAGGGTTGTTCTGTGTAGCCCTGGCTGTCCTGGAACTCACTCTGTAGACCAGGCTGGCCTTGAACTCAGAAATCTGCCTGCCTCTGCCTCCCAAGTGCTGGGATTACAGGCGTGCGCCACCACCGCTCAGCCCCCTTAGGTGCCTTTGTATTTGGTGGATAGATGTTAAGAATCACAATATTCTCTTGGGTGGAATTTTCCTTTGTGGATGTAAAGTTATTTTCTATCTCTTAGGATAAATTTTTCTTTTGAAGTCTATTTTTTTCAAATATTAAAATAGTTAGAAGCTTACTTCTCTTTTCTACTTGCTTTATATCTCTTTTGTCATCCTTTTCCCCTGGGTTAACATCTATCCTTGATGTTAAGGAGTGCTTTTTGGGTCTATCAGAAAGATAGATCCTGTTCTGGCATCTATTCTCTTAGTTTTCATATTTTTAATTGGGGGAATTTAGAACATTTGATTTTGAGAGTTATCAATTAGCAGTGTTTTGATTCCTTCCATATCATTGTTGGTACTGAAGTCATGGCAGTGGTAATATGTTTGTGTGTCTTTCTCCTCCTTTGATTTTTTAACTTGACAATATTTATTTTCTGTGTTTTCTTGGGTGTGGTTAACCTGTTTAGATTAGAGTTTTCCTTCTTTCTTTCTTTTTTTTTTTTTTTTTTTTTTAGTGAGGTGTACAGCCTTTGTGAGCAGCTCATCAGGAAAGATTTATCAATAAACCTGTTGGAAGATGTGTGGACAACCTTTAATTACTAGGGAAATCTAAAGTAAAACTGTGATTATATAGTAAGATATTTTTTATTGGATATATTCTATATTTACAATTCATTTCCCTTTTTTGTTTCCCCACCCCCCTAAGGTCCCACATGCCCTTTTCCCTCCCCCTGCTCCCTCATCCACCCCTTCCCACTTCCCTATTCTAGTATTCCCCTACACTGATGCTTTGATCCTTTCCAGCACTAGTGTTCATTCCTTTCTTCTTGTCAGACATCATTTGGTATGTGAATTGTGTCTTTGGTGTCCCAAGATTCTAGGCTAATATCCACTTATGAGTGACTGCATACCATGGGTATTCTTTTGAGACTGGGTTACCTCACTTAGTATGATGTTCTCCAGCTCCTTCTAATAGCTTCTGTAGGGATGTCTTTGTAGATAGATGGTACATAATTTGGATGTATCATGGAATATAATTTTTTTCCATCTATGGAGATTGAAAGTTTTGCTGGGAACAGTTTCCTGGGCTGGCACCTGTGCTCCTTTAGTGTTTGTAGAACACCTGAGCTGGTCTTTCTATTCTTTAGAATCTCCATTAAGAAGTCAGATATAGTATAATAGTTCTGCCTTTATATATCACTTGGTCTTTTTCCCTTGAAGCTTTTAATATTTTTTCTTTGTTCAGTTTAATGTTTTATTCATTTCCTTCCAGTGCTTGCTTACTTTTTCATAGATTTGAAAAGGGATTTATTCATTTCTTCTTTAAAGACTTCTATCATTAAAAAAAGACTTCTATCATATTTATAAAGGCTATCTAAGGTCTTTGTCTTGTGTTGCAGCTATGTTACCATGTTTTATTGGTATGTTCTGAGGGGACTTTCTTTCATGGTCCAGTATATTTGGTGTTCTCTATGCTTCTTGTACCATGACAGGCATCTCCCTCTTTAGATTAGGCAAATTATCTAATATGATTTTTTGCTGAAAACATTTTTCTGTCCTTTTAACTGGGTTTCTGCACATTTTTTTATTCTTGTTTACTTAGATTTTTATGGTGTCCTTAATTTTCTGGGTGTTTTGTGCCAGAGATTTTTTTTTTAGATTCAACATTTTCTTTAACCAAGACATCTCTTTCTTCTATAATGTCTTCAATATTGATTATTTTATATATTTTATTCTGTTTGTGGGCCTTGCCTCTGAGGTTCCTGTTTTGAGTTCCTAAATGTTTCATTTTCCTATTTCCCTCTGTTTGAACTGTTTTCTCTTTCTTTTTGTTTTTTGCTTGCTTCCTTTCTTCCTTCTTTCTTTCTTTTTCTTTTTCTTCCTTCCTTTGTTTCTTTGTTTCCTTGTCTCCTTCTTTCTTTCTTTCTTTCTTTCTTTCTTTCTTTCTTTCTTTCTTTCTGTCATTCTTTTTCTCTGTTTTATTCTATTTCCACTTTCAGTCCTTGAACTATTGTATTCATTTCCTTCCAATGCTTGCTCATGTTTTCATATATTTTTAAAGGGATTTGTTTATTTTCTATTTAAAGATGTCTATCTGATTCATAAAGGCTATTTAAGGTCTTGTGCTACAGCTATGTTACAATTCTCAAGTCCCATTCTTGTAGGGTTGCTAGGCTCTACAAATTGTCCTTGCTGTTATTGATTGTGGTTTTATACTAGTGTCTAGGCATTTGGTTTTGTGAAGATTGTAATTCTATATATTGATGTCTGTTCTTATCTCTTTTGGGTATACATTTTCTTCCTTGTTTTCTTTTGTTCTTAGGAGAGTGTGGTAGGAGGATGTTGCCAAGCAAGGTATTGCTCTGGGATCCTGATAGGTATGACTACAGTGGGTTCTGGGTAAAAATAGTTCTAGGTATTGGTAATTAATATTTAGGAATTGAGATTCACTAGAAAAGGGGTTGAGGGGTGTTTCAATAAGATCTGCCTAGTACCTTGGGAATGGGGCAAAAAGTGAGAAAAGCACAGGACAGGTAATCTGCTCAGAGCTGAAGATGAAACTAGAGGAGAGAAGAGAGGGTGAGGATCTGAAGCTTGCCTGCCTGCTTTGCTGGCTTACTTACTTCTCTGGCAAGCTTGGCTGGAGGATTTCAGGGGATGTCAGCTAGAGTTGATAACTAGGATGATGAGTAGGGGAAAGAAAGGTTGAAGGTCTACATAGTCTACTGGAGATCCAGGCAAGGAGAGAGCAGTGCACAGGAGGTGGTCTGCTACAGAGCTTATAGTGAGACTGGGAGTTGGATTTGGAGGAGAGGAGAGGAGACAACAGGGGAAGGGAGGGGAGGCAGACAGAGGGGAGTGAAGGGGAGGGGAAGGGAAGAGAGGGAGAGGGAAGGAAGAGGAAGGGGAGTGGAGTGGAGGGGACAGGAGAGAACAGGAGAGGACAGAATAGGAGAGGAGATTTGTGGTTTGTTTACCTGCTTTCCTGTTGTAGCATACTATGGGTTCTCTGGGAATGACTACTGGAGTTAGGGACAAAGACAAAGAGATGAGTGGGGAAAAGGAAGACAGGGAGTTATCTATGCGATCCTCTGGAGATGCATCATGGATTGATGTAAATATCACCCCTTTGAATCTTTATACTAACTTTATGGGATAAGAATGACAAAATTTATATAATTATGAAAGACAGAAAATGTTTATAATGACTGCGATGAAGACCGGAGTATTTTTTAGACATACTCCCTTTACTGAGAGAATTTTCACAGAAATGTGGATTCCACTGATTTCCTGATGACTCTAATTGTTTCAATGTTGATTATAAGTGATAACTATCATCCTCAAACCAGTGTCGATATCAGAAGGCACTGCTTCCTTGGCTACATTTGTGTCTTCTATCCTTGTTGAAAACTGAAAAATGGAAAGCAAGCCAACTCAAAAGATGAATGGTGGTTTTCCCCACAGAAATTCTAAGAAGATCAAAATAAAATAAAAATGTTTTATTGAATTCTGCCCTGCCTTCACTTACATTAAATTCTAAGAATAAACATTCAAGCTTGCCTAAAATTATATAATGCAACAAATCCTTACACAACCCCAAAATATGTCATGCCATTTAATCAGGCGATAACTTGAAATAATTTTACTATATCTTGATAAATTATAAACAAACCATAAAAATGGTTAAATATATTATCACTTCATAATACTATGGTAGAAAGAGTCCATAACACCTATCCAGAGAAAGACCTAAAGAGGTATAAAAGATAAATATCTGTCTTAGTCTCCATGGGTTACTAAAACAAAATCTCATAAATTGGTTATTTTAAAAACAGAAACTTACTCCTAACAACTATGAGGACAGAAAAGTCTAAAATCAAGGCACTAGATGAAACTTGATAGTTTGTGTTTCTAAGCTAAAAACATTAATTAATTCTAATTGAATAAATATAATCATGAATGAGATGACTTAATGACCTCAGCTTTCTATCGCAGTGGTGGCTGGATTTTGATATTTGAGTCTTATAGGCTGGTGCTGCCAATCAATTCATAGCACTTTTCAAAGCATCATCTATATACCCCATGGCTTAGAGAACACAGTAATTCACTGCACCAAATATGAATCAGTTGACTTATTAATTAAATTTTTCAAAATCTCTTCTTCAGTAAAACAATCTCTTGATTTCTGTTTCCACTGACTAAATATTAGTTGAGTGTGAGGGAATTTCTTTCCTGATACATAGAATACTCTGAAAGCTCATGTCTGCCATATTTCCTAACTCAGAGATACCTGGTCTATTCTGCTAGGAGCTTAAAAATTACCATTTTAATATAGACACTAAGATCTGGAATAGAATGCCTTTCCTGACCACTACTTGGTATTACCAGCTGATTGCTTCCATAAACATAGCTGCTTTCATTCCATATTTATTGCCCTCCAGTGTAGCTCTCTCAGACACTGCTACTGGTAAAACATTGTCTTCAGTATGTATTTAAGGTCCGTTCCTCTTAAAATTCATTGATTATCTTTTTAAAAATCAAGTCATCAAATTTGAAGTGGTAGCCTCTTGGCTACTGGGTACTTATAGAAGTGAGCAAAGGAATTAGACACATACATGGGTGAGAATTCATCTAAAGAGAGAGATTTATTCCAATAATAAGGACTGGAAAAGAAGTTCAAACATTCTGCGCAAAGTTGAGTCCTTGAGTAGATAACTTTTCCTATTTAAAGGTCAGCTACATTTATGAAATGGTTAAATTATATTTTTTAACCTGACTGTTTTTTTTTCCTTTGGCCCTTATTTTTCCCATTGTTTCAGTGTGTATCCTAACCTTCTAAACATGCCAACTTAAACTTTTAAAACTGTGGCATATAAGAACACTGTATGAGGTATTGCAGTTATCCTTACAGAAAACTTCTGATCCCGAGAGAGTGGGTCAGGAGCTAAGGGACATGATATCAGGATCCAACATGTAGGTCAGAGACTGTGGCTTACAAGCATCATCATCTACAGTCTACAGTCACATCAAACCTGATGCCACTAGTTTCCCAACTCCAGAAGGTTATGTGTAAAATGTGTTTATATGAAGTTATTTACCTTATATTGGTCAGTGAAACATCAGATGTCTGCTCTGATTCATCTTAAGCATCTATTACACCATAGTTGCTCTGTCTTTCACTAAAATCCCCCATTTACAAGAACAGAATGCAGAGAGCTGTTTCAAACAGGAAGCCAGCATTTTGGTATGAAACAGTGGTGCCACATAGCCTTGCTTCCTTAGAAGAACTGCAAACCAAGACCTTCCTGTGCAAACTGGCAGCACTTCTCTGACCACCACCCCCAGCCCCCTACCTCACTGGACTAGAGTGCCTTCCTAATGCCAGCCACTTTTCTGGCAGTAGACATAAAGACTCAGGTTAAATTCTCCCTGAGAACACTATGTCTCAGTGCCAGACAGTGTCACTGAACTACTTCCCCACAAGTCAAAGGTTTATCTCTTCCAGGCCATTTTTAGATATTTTTCCTTGTTGGTGCCTGGATTTTGCACATTTGCATCTTTTCTTGTGTGCACTGTGTCAGATGAGCAGGCTGATTGCTGTCACCCACGGATGAATTTCACAGCCCTCATGCAGAGGCTTGCTGCCTATTTTTTTTTCATGATGTTCCCCATAATGAGAATGATATAGTTCAAAGAATCACAAAGAAAATAGGAATTAATAGTTTCCACTCAAGGTGAGATGGAAGTCATTGTAGAGTAGAGAATCTATCTGTTTACAAATGAGTGATTGGGTATTTGATTTTTCAACCAGTCTTCACTGTAAATTTCTGGAATAGTGAGGTTGCTTGCATTGTTCTGCGTAACCTCTGTAAGTCTGTTTACACAACATAAGTATGTCATGATGTTTATTTTTTGGTCTAACTTTAAAAACTTAGTCATTTTCAATGCCTAGTGATCTTGAGATAAGGAGCAAAAATTATCATTGTTCAACAAATATGAACCATGGGAGGGGCTCTGGGACACAAGGTCAGTAATTGCACAGTGATCTATCCTCATCTGACAATGAGATGAAAGAATAAATATCAGTGTCTAGAGGCCAAGCACCACCTCATGAAGAACTCTTTTAAGGCTGAAAAACCATCAGTGATTGATGTCCTCATAAACAGAATGGTACAGTGTCATATGCCATATGTGAATGGTCAAAAGTAGATACAGATTTAGATTTAGGTCAAACAGCAGGTCAAGGCTATTGTTTAAATACTTTTTCTCATTTTTCCATTTACTTCCTAGGTATATTTTCAGTCCCAAATTCCTTAAATGGCTGCCATGGTTCCAAGATCTGTACCTATACACCATTCAGGAAGACAGATATTTCTAATTGAAGGTGTCCAAAGTGTGAGGCCAGTCTGCGTTACACATTAAGATGTGTGACTATATTAGATATTAGATCTCTATGAGATGGAGGATTGGTAAAGATCTTTTCCCAATCTGTTGGTTACCCTTTTGTCCTATTGACAGAGTCCTTTGCCTTACAGAAGCTTTGCGATTTTATGAGGTCCCATTTGTCAAGTTTTGATCTTAGAGCATAAGCTATTAGTGTTCTATTCAGGAAACTTTCCCCTGTGCCCATGTACTCCAGGATTTTTCTCCACTTTCTTTCCTATTAGTTTCAGTGTATCTGGTTTTATGTGGAGGTCCTTGATCCACTTGGACTTGAGCATTGTATGTCAAAATCCCAACTCAATTCTTCATAGAATTAGAAAGAACAATTCTCAGATTCATTTGGAATAGCCAAAAGCCCAGGATAGTGAAAACTATTCTCAACAATAAAAGGACATCTATGGGAAATCAGCATCCCTGATCTCAAGCTGTAGTACAGAGCAATAGTGATAAAAAAAAAAACAACTCCATGGTATCGGTACAGTGACAGACAGGTAAATTAATGGAATAGAATTGAAGACCCAGAAATGAACCTATACACCTATGGTCACTTGATCTTTGACAAAGGAATAAACCCATTCGTTGGGAAAAAATAGCCTTTTCAACAAATGGTGCTGGTTCAACTGGCTGTCAACATTTAGAACAATGCAAATTGATCCATTCTTATCTCCTTGTACAAAGTTCAAGTCCATGTGAATCAAGGACCTCCATATAAATTTCTTGAACGGAACTCCAATGGTCTATCTGTACCAATCCTCCATCTGATAGAGGGCTAATAATCAATATATACAAAGAACTCAAGAAGTTAGACTCCAGAGAACCAGATTATCAATTCTTAAACACCTTCATTTAGTATAGGGAAATATTATGAGAACTGAATTTTAAGGGGTATACTTTAATGTCTAATCAGAGAATGTAATGTAAGTAAAGTGAGATCAAAGTTTCACCCACCATATCTCTAATGCACTACACAAAGAAGATAGCTCAGAGGAGAATATAAGATCCTCATAAGACTTATATTCTGTTTTAATATTCATATGTTTTTATGAGTTTACCATCTAAACCTATTGCACATTGTTAACAGTCACTAGGGCAACTCTTTAATCCCTGAAAGTCATTTCTGGAGATTGGGGCATCACTGGCCTAGATATTTTGTAAACTCTGTCTTTAGCATTAAGTTATTTGGGACTAAAGAAATTAATAGCACCAAATTCAGAACCATTGAAATTCCATCACAATTCCATCCAAAGTAGTATTTTTTCAAAGTAGTATTTTTAATGTTCAAATTTTCTCAGCACAATTACAATCTCAACAATTCCCTGCTTGAACAAGCTCCTTGAGCAATGATGTTATTTATCTAAGTCCACACAGTATAAGACAGCTATCACCTCTGGAAGATCAAGCTCTACTCCTGTGATATGCATTCACAGATCAGATGTATATCTGTATGAACACTTAATAACTATGCAAGCTTTCTTTCCCTGCACAGGAGAAAAGGGGAGGAAATTCTAAACTCTTCTTTAGTTCCTCTGGTTCCCAGTAAACTCCTGCTATGGTTGAAAAGTAAACAGCTGTGAGTAACTATAAATTGAGTTTAACTTACATATATATTCACTTAGATAGCTATATAGACAGGTTTTCCTCCTTCTACAGTCATGTCAAAATATACATGCTTCCTGTCTTGCCACACTTATGCAGCTATGTTACAAACTGGACCACTCTTTGGTAAATGCAAAACAAAGTACAGGGTAATATTTTCTTTCCAGAATGAGAATTTTCAAAATGAGCCTTGATGTCAAGATTTGGTTTTTTACTCAGGTTCACTCAGAATAAGATACTATGTTTCTTTTTCTTTTTTAAACAGGTGGGATCAAACAAAATTGAGTCTGTTATAGCTTTGGTCATGCTAAGGCAGTCCTTTGACACTCTAGTAGTCAAAGTTTGCTGCTGGCTGTTGGTAGACACCCCAGGCACATTAGTACTTAGGTACAGCCATTTGGATAGCTGGCTGCTCTCAGCTAGTTTGTGAGAATTGTGTCTCATTTCATTCTGAGAGAAAGCCTTAATTCCAAGAGCCAAGGATTTCTAGCTGTTACCTCCTAGGTACTAACCTCAATTTTCGCTGTGGGTCTCAAAGTCAAGATTTTAAAATATTGGTACACTATCACAACATGACATTAAATGGATATTGAATTCTTCTTGCTCTTTTAAATATTTTCCTACAGAGAGAACCTGCTCCTGGACAATTATGTTTTCTCTTTTGATGGAGTATGATAGCACATTTTAAAACATGGAATTTCCATCCATCAGGTTCTGACAACTGCTGTTAGGTACATACCATTGCTTGGGAACGGCAGGCCATACCTCACTCAATAAGTAAACAATTTTGATAAGTTGCAAAATACCACAGACTTTTATGAGTTAAATGGTAGTATAAAAGGTTTCAGGCTAAAGGAGTTTGATTATAGAATCTCCAGGACATAAGCCTGTTCACGACTTTAGACTCATCATCCACAAGAGTCTGGATAATCATTTTGGAAAAAAATTAATTAAATGAAAAAATTTAAAGATCACAGAATAATAGTATCTCTTGAGCAAATTATTTAGTATGCAGGAAAAATTAATTTTCCAAGAATAATGTTAATGTAGATGATAGAGAAATCAACAAAATAAGGAATTTAAAACTGTTTCCTGTCAGAGTAACTTTAGGAATGTTACTCATTCAATAACTAGTGAATGAGAAATACTACTTTTCAAATTTCACAAATAGAAGCACTAGTTTTCTGTTATTTTTCTAAAACCAAATTAACAGACTGTTTAATATAAATTGTTAGGAAACTTCATGGACCTTGATAAAAAAATATATGGTCAAAAGAAAGAAGTATTTAGAGTACAAATAGTATTTCTCAAACTAAATATGAATATTGACATCTCACAAAAATTATTTGTACAAAGTATTCTAATGGATTTAGTTCATACACAATGACTTACACAGGGCACTTTATGTTTTTTAAGTATACTTTTAAATGCATGGAAAAAATTAAAACTAATAGTTGTTTGTTGTTGCTATTGTTATTTCTTAGAATCATGAAATATAAATATCATGCAAGCCAACATTTTACATGAGTGGTGACTCCCTCCTGCAGTTGTGAAAGTCAAGGGGATAGTTATTTTATCACTAGATATCCTTAGATTATTCTAATCTCAGGGTTTAAATGAGAAG
The DNA here is from genome assembly GCA_964023405.1 of Apodemus agrarius. Lineage (NCBI taxonomy): Eukaryota > Metazoa > Chordata > Mammalia > Rodentia > Muridae > Apodemus > Apodemus agrarius. The sequence goes on from OZ030011.1 coordinate 85,160,798, forward strand.
CCATCACCAATGCCACCTGTAACTTCCCTTGGTCTAGGGCAATTTAGAGTGCAACTTTCTTTTATTTGTAATTCCAGTTTGAATCAAAGCATCGACCTCCCCAAGCCTCAGTGCTCTTCAATATCTAATTTCACAGTTTTCTTAACACATATTTCATGTTATTTATTATAGTCAGAGGCATCCCAACACCTTGTCTATCTTTGCTACCTTTTAAATGGTTTCTCTGGCAAACCATCAATCACAAATCATGAAACATATTTTAGCTTAAGTAAGATCAGCTAAGAAAGTAAACAAGGCTTGTATGTTCTAATTGGAAGCATTACTCACATCAATAAGTGATAAATGCTAGTTCTATGACAGAATATTTATTTCCTAGATGTATTTTTAATGGAAAGTATGGGCAAGATTAAAATCCCTAATCACTCACTAACTTTGAGGCCATAAAGATATTGATAAATACACAACTCAAATGTTTTGTTCTCAAAGTAATTCAATTTGAGCTTTATATTTTTTGGTGTCACTAAAGAAGTGTACATGTGTATTTTCTTATGCTATTCTCTGATTAACGAGAGATCATAAGCAACTTCAGAACAATCAAATACGTTTATGAAAATGTCTCTGCATATTTCAAAACCTTGTTTGATTCATAATCCCCTATCTGATATTTCTATTAAGCAAACAAAATTTTACCAAAGCATTTTTTCTTTTAGAGCTTTTTGCTAATATATACACTGTATTGGGTATATTATGAATGACGTGTTAAACACACTAGAATGAATATGTTCCCGAATAGGAAAGGGAATGCATCCTTCATAAAAGCTAATTCAGAGAAGAGAGATGAGCTCACTTGTTCCATGAAGTCAATTGTGCCACCGAACCATATTAGCCAGGTGATGCTCATTCTCTTTCCAGGTAATTTATCACATCAAGAGCACTGTCTCAGGGATGGTTCACACGAATAATTTCGCTTAGGCAAACACCATTTTCCAGTAATGATAGAACAAAATAAACTTTCAGTGCATTTATGAACAGTGACATCGCACTTTCAGTACACATTTGCCAACCTGTCTCTATTGTTTGCAAAGGAATTAACTGTGGCAAGAAAATCATTAGAGCCATCTGTTCTGGTGGTGAGAAGGCACATCGATGATTACTTTATTATAGGAGCAAAGAGGAGAAAACTGATTTAGAAGGGTTGAACATCGCTTACCCTAAATCTGACATTTTAGCCTTTAAAAAAAAACAAAAACAAAAACAAAAAAACAAAAAACACTATTGTCTGTTCTTTCTGAGGCTTTTTATAAGTTCATTTACTCATGTTCATCAAGCAGAGATGCTGGGAGAGTGTTGACTTCTACATTAAAATTGGATGGTAAAATTATCTAAAGTTGTAATGTGTTTTTATTTATTAAATAAAAAGTGAGAACATAGTTGGTTTTATGTTTGTTTGTTTGTTTTCTTTTTTTTTCTTTTTTTTTTGTTGGTTTATTGAGACAGGGTTTCTCTGTGTAGCCCTGGCTGTCCTGGAACTCACTCTGTAGACCAGGCTGGCCTCAAACTCAGAAATATACCTGCCTCTGCCTCCCAAGTGCTGGGATTACAGGCATGTGCCCTCACACCCGGCTGTTTGTTTCTTAAATACCTTAATGAAGCAGTTTCTTTAGCTGCTTTGAAAGAGTAAATAAATTCACATTCTACTTTTGTGGCACTAAAACATAGATGCATATAATTTGAGCTCTTAATGAGTGTGAAAACAAGAGGGAAAAATAAGGTTGGGAAGAGAAGTAAAGAAAGAAAATTTACTAATGACTAGGATTTCAAATACAATGTTGATTTGATGATTTTCAGTGTATGCTTTTTTTTGTGTGTGTGTGTGTGTGTGTGTGTGATACCACACCTGACAATGGCATCTTAAAGAAAGATATTTTAGGTTCAATATTTCAGAGAAATTCAGTTCATGGTAGAAAGGCATCAGAGGAGCTCAGTTCATAGTCATGGGAATGTGTGAGAAATGTTATTCACATCTTTCTAGAGCAGGGAGTAGAGAACATGGCTGCAACTTTTCAAGCTCTGTCCTTGTGAACTGCTTCTGCCAACTAGGTCTTACCTGTGGACCACTCTAACCCAGCGCCCGCCCATATACATACATAACTAGTGCCAGTTCCTGATGACTATGCATTCAAACCATGGTCCCAGTGGTAATATTTCAAAATCAGACCATAGCATTAGAATGTATACATGCATTATAATAAGTGTCTCTGTTTCTCTGTCCCTTAGAAGAGTAATATTGGAAAGATCACTACAGAACAGAACTTGTCCCCACACAAGTGGACTTAAATCCAGTAGACATTCTGTAACTAAACACACATTGAAAGGACAGATAAATTGGTGAATAAGTAGACAGACAGACACATCAACTATATTCCATTAAAGCTCAATTATAGAAAGAAAGAGATCTACTGAAGGAATAAGAACGTCTCTCTCAAATGCAGAAATGCCCTTTCTTATCTGCATTTTCAGTTCAGAATGAAGCAAAGGACTGTTGTAGCCAAAGGACTGCATGAAAATGTTTAATCTTTGGGGTGAGAATTATGCTGTCTACAGCTTTATAGCTGTGTGAAAAGTTGTTTGTCCTGTAGAATACAAAAGATGTAGGCAGGTCAATTTTACTAGAGTTTCACATGATCTTATGAGATTGATAAAATAGCAGATATGTTTACTTAAACAATGAGTATATATCCTCAAATCTTATGTTTGTGTATGCAAAATTGAATTTACTAAGTGGTAGATTTTGGGGGTTTCATTACTGAGGAAAACAGCTTTACAAGCTACTAGATGTTTAAGTCAGCAAAGTCCAGAGGTGGTTGCAAAGTAGCTGTAAATGTCTGATGTCCTGCTCTTATTCTTTTTCTGACATAATCTTAGAAATAATATTCTGTCCTTTCTCTGATGTTCATTTTAAACAATTTTTCAGGTCCTGGAATATTCATGTATAAGAAATTAAGCAAAATATTACATCCTGGAGGTGTATTTAGGGGGTCATAACAGTGGTTACCTGGCTTATGCTAGGGTTGGTGCCCTAGCATAATTCACGGATTCATCCAAAATGTGCCTTTTCTTTAACTTTCAATAATTTATTTTTAAATTCAATCATGGCATCAATCAATTTATTTATATACAAATCATTCAATCTTCTTTCCTATTAATGTTACTGAAATCTTTCCTTCTACCATGTGGGATTATTAGATTTGTAACTATAGTTATAAACTACCAGTTACTGGAGGACCTATAAAAATGTAATCATCCTTCCACATGTCCATATGATCAAATTGCTTATTTCTGTCAATTCCCATGCCTCTATTTTGTGTCCCCAAAGGCGTATATAACCAGCCATGCCTCTGCTTACTTCAAACTAGCTAAAACAATTTTAACTCTACATCCATGTATTTATTTATGTATCGTATTATTTTTGTTTCAAAAATACCAACTAATACCCTTCCTCTTCTGTACCTACTTTCCAGTTTCATAGCCAAGATTCTTTTTTTATTTAATTTTTATTTTCTATATTCTATGTTTACATTCCAAAGGCTTTCCCCTTTCCCAGTCCCCCCCCCCACCATATGTCCCATAATTCCTCTCCCCCAACTATTCCCCAATCATTCCCCCCCCCACGATTTCTCTGTTCTGGGTCTACAAAACTGGATCCAATCTCTACAGGCCCAGGGTCCTCTCCTTTCTTCTTCTTGGGAATCATTTGACTTGCTACTTGTGCCTTGAGTATTTAGGGCTTCTGGGCTCATTAATATCCACTTATCAGTGATTGCATTTCATGTGTATTCTTTTGTGATTGGGTTAGCTCACTTAGGATGATATTTTCCAGATCTAACCATTTACCTACAAATTGCATGAGTTCATTATTTTTAATTGCTGAGTAGTATTCTATTGTATAAATATACCACATTTTCTGTATCCATTCCTCTTTTGAGGTATATCTGGGCTCCTTCCAATTTCTGGCTATTATAAACAAGGCTGCTATAAACATAGTCATAGCCAAGTTTCTTAAGTTCAAACAGCTGGATCTACTGTGTGATCTCTCCATGTCTTCACTGTGTTCTGATCCCCTCTCTTATGCTTCTCTAGCAAAGATTAGCAGGGACCTTCTATCTACCTAAACAACATTTTCTCAAATGTCTTATCTGGACTGAAAGCCCAGGGAAATTCCTAGAAACACACATTGTGAGACCCTCCTACAGACCTATTGAAAATCTATGTCTGAGACTCAGTCACTGTTTTACACAACCCTATAGATTATTCAGATGCCTGGGAGTTTTAAAACTATTGTTTACACAATAAAAAAGTTACCATGTCCTTAAGTAATAGATGTTCTTCACTCTACATTGAACTTCTGTTGCATTTCAAAGTGATACTTTAAACAATTTCTAGCATGTCCCAAAATATTCTCTGATAACCCACGTTTAGTTTTCTTTAACATAGTCTATGCCTTAAGGATCTTAAAATTATCCTCATCTTTTTTGCTTTTATCCCACACCATCCTCAGTGCCCCAGCATTCCCCTACACTGGATCATTGAGCATCCACAGGACCAAGGGGCTTCCCTCCCATTAATGCCAGATATGGCAATCCTCTGCTACATATCTAGGTGGAACCATGTCTCCCTTCATGTTTAGTCCACTGTAGCTTTGGGGGGGTCTGGTGGGTTGATATTATTGTTCTTTTGGGGTTGCATACCCCTTCAGCTCCTTCAGTCCTTGTCCTAACTCCTCCATTGGGGTCCCTGCACTCAGTCCGATGTTTGGCTGTATACATCCACATATGTATTGGTCATGCTCTGGCACATCAGAGCTTCTCAGGAGACATCTATACCAGGCTTCATCAGCAAGTGCTTCTTGGCATTAGCAATAGTGTCTGGGTTTGGTGTCTGCAGGTGGGATGGATTCCTAGGTGGAGCAGTCTCTGGAGGGCCTTTCCTTCAGTCTCTACTTCACTGTTTGTTCCTGCAGTTTCTTTCTTTTTTTTTTTAAATTGGATATTTTATATTTTTACATTCCAAATATTATCCCCCTTTCCAGTTCCCTCCTGCAAACCCCCTATCCCATTCTTGCATTCTTAAGGGGAGGTATTTTTTCATAGGTGTATTTAATGGCCAATTTTTAGGTATAGAGTAATCCCTTAATTGTCCTGCTCAGTAACTGAGATGCTTTGGGCAAGCATGCTGATCATGAATTCCATTAGCAGCATGAAGAAAAGAAAAGTAGAAGTAGGTCTTCCTCAGTATTTCAGGATTACGATTGGAAATGTATGATACAGTGTGCATTAAAGTCTGTTGTTTTACTAGGTTAGAGAATCCATCTTAGTACTATTATAGTAAGGGTCAAGAACCATTACTTCCTGCCCCAGCCTCTCTGACTAAGAGCTTTGGCAAAGTTTCCTAAATGCCTTAAAAGGGGAACAGATTAGGCATAGACATATCTGCTGAGAACTGAGAATACAAAGCTGCTTCTGCTGATTTTTATCATTTCCTGGAAAACTGGTTCCTTGTAACTATGTAGGAATGAACCATTTGGGGATGAACCATATGGACCTCAGCACCATGCCACCTTACTGTCACTTGTCCACCTTGGCTTCCCCCTCCAATGCTGGAAGAGAAAGCAACATAATGATACCTATAACATCATGTGGAACTATTGTTTTCAGTTTGTTCATCCATACACCTAGAGAGATGGCTGGAGCTTTATTGGTAGTGTTTTTACTAACAACATATTATAGAGGACTCAATATAGCCCTAGAAAATTGGTTCACAACATGTGGGTCATGACCCTTTTTGGGGGTCCAACAACCCTTTCACAGGAGTTGCCTAAGACGATAGAAAAACACAGATATTTACATTTCACTTGATAAGAGTAGCAAACTTAGAACTATGGAGTAGCAACAAAAATAATTAAATGGCTAGGGTAACCACAACATGGAGAACTGTAGTAAAAAGTCCTTTGAGAACCACTGCCCTAAAGAATCTGCTACCTGCTGGGCAGAATTTAGGCTCCTCCCACCTCCTGCAGACAATTTCCATCACCAGCAACTGCTTCATACTCATCTTCATGACTTACAAAGGGTACCTCGACATAGCAGTAGGGGCCCGGACAAGATATTTTCTCTTCAGCTGGAAGAAGGCATTGATAGTGGACATCAGGAAGCATTGCCTTGAATGTCATGCTCTATATGTGACCTCATTGCTGTAGGAAACATCTGGGGATCTGGAGACATGATTCTTTCTTCAATGATCCATTCTCTTTCTTGTTTTTTTATGCACACACTACTGAGTAGAGGTTTAAGAAGATGAGATTGAGATTTGGGAGGAGAGACCCTTGGTCCTGCGAAGGCTTGATGCCCCACGGTAGGGGAAGAATGCCAGGGTGGGGAGGCTGGAGTGTGTGGGTGGTGGGGCACACCCTCACAAAAGCAAGAGGATGGGGAATGGCAAAAGGGGTTTCCAGGAGTGGGAGAAATCAGGAAAGGGAATAACATTTGAAATGTAAATAAAGAAAATACCCAATAAAAAAATAAAAAGAAGGGCCTACCTGTGAAATGTCTTTTACCTCATTATCCTGATCTTTTATAACTCAAGAAGCTTCCTAGTTAATGACTTGATTACCTGATCCTTCCTATTGTTCTAGTTTTGGGTGTGTCAAATGTTGTCTATTTTTGTTCTAAACAGATAATCTGTGTAGTTGGTGCATGGATAGGGTTCTGGGTCACTAACAGAGACTTTTGACTTTAAACAGGATTGAGACAGGGACATTCTCCTAATCCTAGGGCTTAAATTTCACATTGGAACATAAGCTTCAGTCTGTACTCAATGAGTTGGAAACACCATGCACTAATTTTAGATGTGATATTAGTCCAAAATCCTTGTAGTATCTGGAATGTGAATAGAAACTAAAGCCAGGCCTAGAGATGGAGAAGGATGTATTCTTGTGTTGCTCATTCATCAACCCCTGTTCTCACTTAGCATTTGATTAGAATGAACTTGTCAATCAAAACAGAACAAGACAATAAATTTGACATGATAGAAATTGTTAAATAAAATGATTGGCATAAAAAATTAGTTCACTGTACTATATGAGACAACTTTTTGGAATGTCTTACATTAAATTTCACAAGTATACTTTTGGGTGTTATCTCTTGTCTCATTCCAACAAAAACATATCAGTAGTCTTCCGTAAAACAAGAAACTCATGTCTTCCATGGGGATGAAAGATTCCTACAACTCAGAATTGAGAAGCCATAGTTTTGTGTGTCAGACACACTAGTAAAACTAGTAATCTTTTTTCTTGAGTTCTTTGTATATATTGGATATTAGCCCTCTGTCGGATGTGGAGTTGGTGAAGATCTTTTCCCACTTTGTTGGTTGCCGTTTTGTCCTTCTGACAGTGTCCTTTGCTTTGCAGAAACTTTGTAATTTTATGAGGTCCCATTTGTCGATTCTTGATCTTAGAGCATAAGCTATTGGTGTTCTGTTCAAGAACCAAATAACCCTATCAAAAAATGGGGCACAGAGCTAAACAAAGAATTTTCACCAGAAGAAATTCGGATGGCCGAGAAACACCTTAAAAGATGTTCAACATCATTAGTCATCAGGGAAATGCAAATCAAAACAACCCTGAGATTCCACCTCACACCAGTCAGAATGGCTAAGATTAAAAACTCAAGAGACAACAAGTGCTGGCGAGGATGTGGAGAAAGAAGAACACTCCTCCACTGTTGGTGGGATTGCAAAATGGTAAAACCACTCTGGAAATCAGTTTGGCGGTTCCTCAGAAAATTGGGCACGTTACTTCCAGAGGACCCTGGCATACCACTCCTGGGCATATACCCAGAGGATTCCCCTGCATGCAATAAGGACACATGCTCCACTATGTTTATAGCAGCCTTGTTTATAATAGCCAGAAATTGGAAGCAGCCCAAATATCCCTCAAAGGAGGAATGGATACAGAAAATGTGGTATATTTATACAATGGAATACTACACAGCAATTAAAAATAATGAATTCATGCAATTTGTAGGTAAATGGTTAGACCTGGAAAATATCATCCTGAGTGAATTAACCCAATCACAAAAGAATGCACCTGAAATGCAATCACTGATAAGTGGATATTAATGAGCCCAGAAGCCCTAAATACTCAAGACACAAATAGCAAGTCAAATGATTCCCAAGAAGAAGAAAGGAGAGGACCCTGGGCCTGTAAAGATTGCTTCCAGTTTAGTAAAGAAACCGAGGGGGGAGGGGGAATTATTGGGGAACAGATGGGGGGAGAGGAACTATGGGAACTATGGTGGGTGGGAACTGGGAAAGGGGAAAGCCTTTGGAATGTAAACATAGAATATAGAAAATAAAATTAAAAAAAAAACTAGTAATCTTTTAAAATGTGGCTAGTTCTTCTTGCACTGAAGCAAGTACACTAATATATTTCATTGGAACAACTATTATGTCTAGATATTTAGTAACTGGTCATTATGAATAGTTACTATTCCTTAACACATACGAAGTGAGAAAATATGGCAATATTTTTTTTCCAGTACTCTCTTGTGGATAAAGGTCATCGACACTTTTTAAAGCACATGGTAACTGCTGGAACATTTGGTACTGACTCCTTTGTTTCCATAAAAGCACAAGGAATATGATCCAGTCTTGAGCTGTGCACCATGAATGCAAATGTCAGCACAGAGAGAGACCAGATGACTCCAAATCTTTTTATTTAAGTATCTATGATGTAACAACATACACTCCCACCTCTGCTGAGGACCAGCATTAGCCACTGAGGATGTCATAGACAATGCTTTAAGAAAGTGCCATGCTTGCAGAGCTCATGCTAATAATTTTACACCACGCCTTTCTCCCCCCACCATTGGGAACATTATTCAACTCTAGGAAATAAATATTACTTGTAATCATTATTACAAAAAAAAATGAAACTACAGTGACCATTTGAGATTGGAGCTAAATCATAGAGAATGGGTGCCAGTATAATGAGGTTCTACTCTCAATCCCTGGTGTTGGCAAAAATAGATAGATAGATAGATAGATAGATAGATAGATAGATAGAAGATAGATGGATAGATAGATAGATAGATAGATAGATAGATAGATAGATATAAAATACAAAATAAACCATTGAGAGGTCAAATCACCAAAAAAGCACCTGAAGAGGACACAACAGAAGCCCTGTAAGGAGAAGAGGAGGTCAGGTGGAAATGCATGTACTGTCCTTACAGCAACAGGCAAAAACAATCCCACAGATAAGGTTTGCAAGTATCCACAAAATAAGGATAATGTAGTGTGTCTACATTAGGCTAGGCACCACATGCTGCCTGTGGCCTGGACCACCCTACATGCCCTTGAGCATTGGAGGTGAGGTGGTGCAAAATCTACTGCACAGACTCCAGAAGCAAGTGAGAAATGGAGCAGCAAGCTTGTCTGAACTCTGCTGCAAGCTCCTTTAATACCCTCTACACATGCCCCACTGGTCCCAAGAAAGCATCTCTTCTAGACAAAAGTTCCCCATTGGCTGGCATTGTCTGTACCAGCAATCCCTGATCTCTCAAGCAGTCCTCAATTTGGTCCCCCTACAGGGGATACTTTTGTGGCTATGTGGCCCCTGGTGTTTATACAGAGATGGCCTCACAGTTCCTCCTACAGCATGTCTGCTGAATTCCTGCACTGAAAATCTTGAAGGCCTTAAAGGCATTCACAGCCCCAATAATCTAGCTCCTTTCTCTAGCCTGGATTCCATTTCTGGCCCCACTCTACTCCTTAAAAGGCACAAGCCAAGAGCCCCAGTAGTAATCTGAATCTAGTCTTGTAATAATGAACATGTAAGGCTCCAAGTTTCACATCTACTTGCCCTATGCCCTATATGAACCTGCTTATGGAGTCCTATGTCAGGACATGGACTTGATAGCTATTTAACCACTTCTTCTTTATCATAAGTAGGCAGGCCTCTCTAACTTCACCATGGAATGGATAAAATGTCATTATTTTTAAGATTTCAAAAGAATTTCAAACACAATCCAGGTTTAATATAGAAAAACAAATAAAATTCAAAGCCTGAGCATCTCCTTAAAGATGTAGTCCTTGTAAGGAATTATGAAATTTTTTTTCTGCAAAGGATTAGAAATTCAATTTCTCAAGAGAATTGAAAAGATATAGGTTTAGGGCTGACAAGATGGCTCAGCAGGTAGAAGTGCTTCCTATGAAACCTGAGTACCCACATTAATTTTCTAAAACCCATAGAAGGAGAGAGCCAACTCCGTAAGTTGCCCTGTGACTTCTATATACATGGTATGGCATGTGAATGTGCCTGTACATACATGCACATAAGCACACATATAAACATTTACACACATAAATAAATACTTGTCGATTTTAAAATTAGATTTAAAAATAGACCCATATTTGTCACCCTGCACAAAGTTCAAGTCCAAGTAAATCAAAGACCTCATCATAACACCAGATACACTGAATCTAATACAAGAGAAAGTGGGAAAGAGCCTTGAAATCATTAGCACAAGGGGAAATTTCCTAAACAGAATTCCAATAGCTTATGCTCTAAGATCAAAAATTGATAAATGGAACCTGATGAAACTGGAAAGCTTTTGTAAGGTAAAGTACATAGCCAATAAGACAAATTGGCAACTCACCAATTGGGAAAAAAAAACTCTTCACTAACCCCACATCCAATAGAGGGCTAATATCCAAAATACATGAAGAACTCAAAAAGCTAACCACCACACACACAAAAAAATCAAACAGCCCAATCAAACATGGGGTATAGAACTCAACCTAGAATTCACAACAGAGGAATCTCAAATGGCTGAAAAACACCTAAAAAATGTTCAAAGTCCTTAGTGATCAGAGAAATGTAAATCAAAATGACCCTGAGATTCTACCTTATACCAATCAGAATGGCTAAGATCAAAACCTCAGGTGACAACACATGTTGAAGAGGATATGGAGAAAGAGGAACACCCCTCCATTGCTGGTGGGATTGCAAATTGGTACAGCCACTCTGGCAATCAGTCTAGAGGTTCCTCAGAAAATTGAAAATATATCTACCTGAAGACACTCTTGGGAACATACCTAAAAGATGCCCCACCATGCCACAGTGTTCCACTATGTTCATAGTGGCCTTGTTTGTGACAGCCAGAAGCTGGAAACAAGCCAGATGTCTCAAAACAGAGGAATGGATACTGAAAATATGGTTCACTTACACAACGGAATACTACTCAGCTATTATGAATGAGGACATCCTGAGTTTTACAAGCAGTTGGATGGAACTAGAAAATATCATCCTGAGTGAGATAACTTAGACCCAAAAGGACATGTGTGTTATTACTCACATATTAGCGGATATTAGCAAAAAAAAAAAAAACAATCAAAAATAAAAGCACTGAATACCCAAGATACAGCCCACAGAACTCAAAACAGTCAGCAAGCTGAAGGGCACAAGTAAGGATGCCTCAGTTGCACTTGTGATGGAGGAGAAGCAACCACAAGGAGGAAGGGGGGATTTTGGAGGGAAAGGGGATGGTGGATGGTGGAGAGGGGTACATGATCTGGTATTGGGTCGGCGGAAAGGACTTAAATCCCTGAGGGCCAGCAGAAAGAATGGAAACACGCAACCTTGGGAGATAGGAGGCTAGTGGGATGTTCCAGAATGTACCAGAGACCTGGGAGGTGAGAGACTCTCAGGACTGAAAGAGACCTTAGATGAAACATCCTACTTTAAGGAGAGGGAACTGTAGAGCCCACCTCCAGTAGAAAAACAGGGCATCAAGTGAGGGATGGGGTTGCCATCCCACAGTCAAAACTCTGACCCAGAATTGTTCCTGCCTGAAAGAACTGCAGGGATGGAAATGGAGAAGAGCCTGAGGAAAACAAGGTCTAGCAACAGGCCTGAAGTGGGATCCAGCTCAAGGGGAGGCCCCATGACCTGACACTGTTACTGAGACTATGGTGCACTCACAAAAAGAGACCCATCTTGACTGCCCTCTGGAAGACCCAACAGGCAGCTGAAAGAGTCAGATGCAGATATTTTCACTCAATGGACAGAAGCTGCTTATCCCTGTGGTTGAATTAGGGAAAAGCTGGAAGAAGCTTAGGAGGAGGGCAACTCCGTAGGAGGACCAGCAGTCTCAATTATCCCTGAAATCTCTCAGACACTAGACCACCAACCAGGCAGGATACACCAGCTGCTATGAGGCCCCCAACACATATAGAGCAGAGGACTCCTGGGTCTAGGTTTAGTCAGAGATGATGCACCTAACCCTCAAGAGACTGGAGGTCCCAGTGGGTTTAGAGGTCTGGTGGGGTGGGACCTGGGGACTGGGGGTGGGGACATTCTTGTGGAGACAGGGGAGAGAGGAGGAGGTATGGGATATGGAACAGTCAGAGGGTGGACCAGGAGGGGAATAAAATCTGGAGTTTTAAATAAATAAATAAATAAATAAATAAATAAATAAATAAATATAGAATTAATGTTAATCTAATGAAATTAATGCATTTTTTAACTACAGAAAATAAACACTACTATTAGACTCAAATGAAAATCCCAACTCCTTTGGAAAGAGGTGAGGGGATCAAGGGAGAACTGAACTAGTGGATGGCACTTATATGGAGATGAAAGCTATCCTACAACTTGTGGAGGAGACACATCAAAACAACCCTGTTTTATTTGCACTGTGCAATAAGCTTGTGTGAGATTTTTTCCAATGAATTTTTCTCTTACTACAAGTTTTTATATATGAAAAGTCATGAATACTCAATTTGAAAGTTGCTCTTTACAAAAATTATTGAGAACAGCAATAACAACAACAGCACCACCACCAACAAAAACCCAGAGGTACCTAATCAATAACAGCTTTAAAAGCCTTTCTGAAGTCATTTATTTTAAGCAATGGCTTCACAATTATTTTAAGCACCAAAACATCGATTTGAAGTAATGGAGGAAATGGTGTTACCATTGATAGAATTCAGGACATACTATTCCAAAATATGGTGTAGTGGCATTTGAGAAAACAGCTCATTTTTACTAGATACTAGGTCATTTTTATCCTTCTCCCATCATTGGCTCTTGAAGCAGGACCTAGAAATACTGTGACCTTCACCCAAGGCATGTGGTGGAACTCACTGCAGAGATGTCCTCCTTACACCCTAAAAGTCACAGGAGTGCAAGGAAGACATCAAGCAGATGCTGCCACACACACACACACCCCATGTATTGTCAGTAAATCACACTTCATTTTTTAATTTATTTTCTATATTCTTTGCATTCCAAGTGATTTTCCCTTTCCCGGTTCCCTCCTCCCCATAAGTCCCATAAGCCCTCTTCCCTCTACCAGTTCTCCAATCAACCCCCTCTACTTCTCTGTCTTGGTACTCCCCTACACTTCTTTGTTCAGTCACACAGCTGCAGGAAGTCCACTCTTTATAAACTAGCAGAATTAAGCTGAGCATTTGGCTGGTAGTCGCAGCATTCTGAAGGCTATGGCAAGGTCTCTTGAGCCAGTGCAATAACCGGAGAACCTAGATGACATAATGAGATTCTGTTTAGAATAAGTTACAAAACAAAATAGGATTCCCTGTTTCTCTTGTTCTAAATTTATGAAGGCTCTCATGTAAAACTGATATTGAGAAAATCCAAATCTCTCTCTCTTATTGATTTCTCTTAAAAAAAAAAGATGTCTCAGCCATGAACCTAGGAATGAGAAAAATATACTTCTTAGTTCTGAATTCAACAAATTTGCCTCCTTAATACCACCCAAGAGTGGTAGATAAAGATAAAGCTTAGTAAATTCTCTTTGTTTGGATTTCCATTGCTATGAAGAAACACCATGACCAAGGTAATTCTTATAAAGGAAAACATTTAATTGGGACTGGCTCAAAGTTTTAGAGGTTCAGTCCATTATCTTCATGGCGGGAAGCATGGCATAGTGCAGACAGACATGGTGCTGGAGGAGCCTAGAGTTCTACATCTGATCCAAAGGCAGCCAGAAGAAGGGTGTGGATTCCACACTGGGTAGAGCATAAAACTAGGAGTCCTCAAGGCCACACCTATTCTAACAAGGTCACACCTCCCAGCAATGCTATCCCTTGTGCACCAAGAATTCAAATACATTAGTGTGTGTGTGTGGGGGGGGGCTATTCAAACCACCACATAAATAAATAATAAATATCGAGAGAATATTTGTTTAAATCTTGTTTAATAATGGCCCAAAGCAGGAAGGATTATTCAGTGATATTTAACATTTTCTCCCCATCCCTCTCATTCCCACACACACATACACACACACACACACACACACACACACACACACATCTTAGTTAGACAACTTCGAAAAAAACTCCTTGATTCGTATCTGCTAGGCTGACAGAAATTATCATTAAAGTAACATTAGTTTTTACATTACAGGTTAAGCTTTACCAAATTTACAATATTTGACAACAGCAATAATTCAAGAATTGCATATATTTTCATGTTCTTCCTCAAATACATGTATTAATCCACCTCATGACCAAGTCATTGGAGGCCATTGATACAGACTTTTTTTTAAGACTAAATGACCCATGTGTACCTAAATCCAGCCCAGGCGGCAGTCACTGCCGCTATCTTTGGAAGTAGGTCTCCTGCCTGGAAATCTCTCTCACTTCCTCTTGTCAGCTTAGTGAGTCACCCCGTCCTCAGTGAAACCATCTGTGGACCTCCCAAACTCCACAGTCTTTCTTCTCACTTCTCTCCTCTCATAGAAGCTATAATTGTGGTTTATAATAACTATCTCATTGTATTATATCTGGTCCTGAAGCTGGTGCTTTTTGTTTAATTATAAAAGTTTTGAAGAAAAACAAAAAGAAACCCCAAAACACAGAACCCTGTCACCCCTCTTGTGACTAACAGGAAGCTGGCAAACAAGTCCCTAAAAAACTCCTCCATCTCTCAAAAATAGACCAGTTTGTTTTTCTCAGGGATAGCTCAGGAAAAACAAAATTACACACACACACACACACACACACACACACACACACACACAATTGTACTTGTAAGTATCAAACACAAATCCCTTCTTCTCGAGTTACTAATTAAGCCAGAGTGAACCTACATTACCAAGACCCTGGAGATGAGGACCATAAGTATCAGTACTTCCACCTGATTTCATGTGTGAGGAAGATATTCTATACTCTAAATGCAGGGAAGACTTCAAAGCACAGGAGAAAGGCTGATGGAGAACCACAACACCTGGCATATTGGCTCTGCCTGGCATGAATACTTTCCCATTCTCCCGATATTTATTTGTAAATTACATTTACAATGTTTAATAACTTAGTTTTTGGCTTTTGTGGTTGGTAACAGAAAAGTTAGCAACACAGTACCTGTTAGTTACTGCTTCTTTACACCTGGTGTATATCATTGCTCAGAAGCAGTCCCTCTGCCTAATGCCTAAAAATCGAGCTCCTGTATTTAAAAAATATTTTAGTTAACAGAAAAAAACTCTAGTCTGGAAAGTGCCATCTCTTCCTCCTGTTTTTTCTGATTGCCTTGCAACACCTGGGACAAGGTGCTTCCTGGCTCAAAATTTGTTCCTTCGGTTTTAATGAAGTGGTTGATGCCATTTTCCTCCAAATATAGCTGTTTCCATGTGTACTGCAGTGCTCTCAATAGCCACTCTCTCTCCAACCACATAGCACATGCACCCTTGCACCCTGCCAGGCTGTGATCACCAGAAAGTTTTCACCTGCAAGCCCATAGTTTTTATTTATATCAGGGAAGTATAAAAATAACATTACTACATCGCTTTCTAACCCACCGGAGTGACTTCAGTCTTTTGCTTTCTAATTCCTTTCGTTCCTCTTTTATAAGCCCGCCGATGGCTGTGGCTTTTGCTCCCCTTCCATATTTAATCAGAGCAACCAATGCTGAGAATTTTTACAGGGAATTTAATTTGATCTGTTTTGAAACATTTATTTATTCCATATGGCACTTAAATCAACTGAATTATTTTTGGTCCTGATGTTGGAGAGACGAAATGAGAACTTGGGTGTGGGGGTGGGGGTGTATACACAATTAAGGAGCAATTTCGTTGCAAAGATATCCTGTGAAACAGAAATGAACAGAGTTCAGAAAAACGGGGGAAAAATTACATGACAATTTTAGTGAATCTGAAGTCACCAACACAAGGCTCTTTAGTTCGGGGGTTAAATTAGATTTCCTGTGGCATTGGCCTTGAGTTTTTGTTCTGTTTTAACAACAAGTAAGAGCCATGCTGTGGGGCCCTGTGATTGGCGAATGGCACTGTACGTCCCACATTAGCGACAAGGAATGAGGTAACGGGGCTAAGCGGCCTCGTTCAGTCTGCCTGCACTTTGCACAGATTCAAGAAGAGCCTGGTGATTAACGATTATTCAAGAGACAGACATACTATTCAATGTTGTCTAATCTATAAAGTGTGGTATGTGTTTCTTCTATGGTTGCATACATGTAGAAGCCCTAGTACTGCAAACCCAGTAGCTAGAGTTGGGCATTATGGCATAGCTGAAACTATTTTCCTATAACAAAACAAAGGAAACACCAGGCAAGAAAACAAAAGAATTTATTGGAGAAACACAAAACCTCAAACCTGTTCATCAAACTTTGCCTTAAATCCACTAACATATATACAAGTGAAGTATTTAAACCAATGTGAGGCATAATTTGTAGTGGGATTTTTGTTGGTTGGTTGTTGACATTTTAACAACAGCAGGAAAAAAAATTCTAATACATCAGCACAGATGCCAAAAAGTGTGTGTGTGTGTGTGTGTGTGTGTGTGTGTGTGTATTAAATTCTGTGAGGAGTGGAAGCACTAGGGCCAGTAGGGTGCTGTGGTTAGGAACGAAAACAATCTGCTCAGCTCTCAACCATGCTCCTTAGGAAAGCCTGTGGGAAAGGCCATCACTTAGAATATAGGTTACAAAGCTATGGTAACAGACATTTTAGCCAGTTAAGAGCACTGCTGCAGTTTGCAGGCTCTCTGGGTTCCAGGAGTGAGTCATGCTTCCTGTTCAGCACACAGAGCGAGCCTCTGTTTGAGGCTTCGTTATTTGGTAACAGAATGGCAGGGGAATGGTTCTGTGGCAGTGAGCTGGAAGCAATCACATTTACTGGGCTTACACGCATGAGAAGTACAAATAGATTTCATCTGCAGGGATACGGGTTGGTGACTTGACTCAAACACTTCATACTCTTAGGGAGAAGGAAGTTGAACCACAGGCTTAATCCTTGACTAAATCTTGAGGTATTCCTTACCACAAATTAGAAAATTGAAACCAAAATGGGTACGACCTTTCCAAAACCAAGGAGCTCAGCTCTTAGCTCTGAGCCTGTCAAACCCACCATGATGTGGATCCTTTGACTTGGTTCATACCCAATGGCTTACTTTAAAGCCTTCTTAGGGTAGAGCCATCAAAGCATGTGTGGCTGCTATGGGAACAGAGACTGGGTGGCAATAATGTTTCAAGAGACAACAGGGAGTTTCAAATGACAAAAATGATCAGTACTTCATATCTGCAAGTTGTATTCCTCGGTAACCAAGTGCCAACTCAAAAACAAAATGTATCCTCATTGAACATGTACAGTATTTCTCTGTTAATTATTGCCTAGATAATACAATATTAAAACTATGTTTACAGCACCATCATTGTGTTAGTTTTCTAAATAGTCTAGAGGTGACTTGAAGTAATTTGAAGGAACACATGAGTTGGACGCAATGTTATATTATTGTACACGAGGGACTTCAGAATTAGAGGGTTTCAATATCCATTGGGGTCATGGAATCAAGTCCTCTAGAATAGAGACCATTTAATCAAATGTCTCCATGTAGCTACAGGAGATCTTCTTACTTTATGAAAACAGTTATTAACCTGAAAACTTCCTAGCTTTACTGTTATAAGATCCACTCTTTATAAAATTAAGCATTGTTGCTCCAGAAATGTATAAGTTAGAGAAGAGGATACACCAATGCCATTTCAAACACAAAGTTCTCTGCCAATTACAGATATTAGCAATGATGCCACTACTTAAGATAATAAGAGAAGGGCTGGACTATAGCTCAGTAGTAGAGCACTTTCTGAGTATGAGATCGTCCCCCCAAAAAAAATGAAAGATGAAAGCAAAAAAGACAGTTGTGCCTTAAAATTAGTTTATATAAATGATTTGTTTTACTCTACCTTTTACTAATGGAAACTGTTTTAAGAAATCCCACAACTATTTTTCAATTCATATTAATATGGGAAAAACAGTCCAGAGAAGAGTACTTATATATAGTTTAAGAAATAAGTGATTTGGAATGAAGAGGTAGAGAATAACTCAGTAATTATGAACCCCTATGATCTAAGAGTGACCTCACAAAATCTGACTTATTTAATCCTCACAATAAAAACAAT
The DNA here is from genome assembly GCA_964023405.1 of Apodemus agrarius. Lineage (NCBI taxonomy): Eukaryota > Metazoa > Chordata > Mammalia > Rodentia > Muridae > Apodemus > Apodemus agrarius. Next base: position 85,179,285 of record OZ030011.1, read on the forward strand.
AAAATTCTTGCTGACACAGAACTTCAGGCACAAAGCATGTCCATTTCTTTCTAAGGTTTTCTAATGAACATTTAAGTCAGGGAGTATTGAAACTTTCACTAATTCAATCAATAAACAGGGAGTGCTAATGTGGACTATTTCATCAGACAACACATGGAATGTAATAAAGTAAAACTTCTGTGTCTCTGAAGCTCTTTTGCTAGCAGAAGAAATGTGATGCTGGGCGGCTCTGCAGTGGTTGGGATGCAAATTGTGTCAACTAGCTGTTAGAAGTGAAATTTGATTTTATCCTATTTTAAACTAATAAGTTAGTCTGTTTCTGCTTCACTGATGATGGCAGAAGACAGGAAACTCCTGGTTAAGAGACAAAGGACTTCATTAATCATGGATGGCACAGCGAGCAGCATGAGCATTAACATGCTTATGTTGGTTTTTCTTGTTGCCTTTTCCCAGATTCCTGGTGTGGTGTGGAGTGCCCAGACAGATGTCCAAATTTCTGTGCTACACTGGAGAAAGAGGGAACGTGAAAATGCTAACTGGTGCTTGGCTTGGAGGACATTTCTTAATCCTCTAAAACAAATATCTATGAACATAGTGGTAGGGAAAACAACAACAACAACAACAACAACAACAACAACAAAAAACCCTACAATGCTTTGCAACCTTGTCATGAAAGAATGGCATGCAGGCCTGTGAAGGATATTCTCTCAATGTCAGTCGTAAACCCAGATTCAGCACTGGAAGGGCAATGTGTGGGCTACAGTGTTAAGTCCAAACTATCTCCCTTCAAATGTCCAAACATCTCCTTTAAGAACTTCTAGAAGGTTTGATATACTTACATGTGGATTGCTTTTTGGGGCCAGAGAAGAGTCCAGTTTTCAAGGATCATACCTCAGGTTCCTGGTGGTGAGAAGAGGTACTAAAAGTCACAATGCAAAACAGGTTGTATCTATTGCATAAACCAGGACAAGAGAGGCATCTTTTGTTGTTCTCATCTCAATGCATGCTAGGCTCTGCATGGAGAGCTCAGCCCAATTCTCAGGTGTGCTCAGGATGAAAACACACCGAGTGTGTCATTCAGCAGCATATATGATAACTTGTTAATTTGGGAATGTTTGCAATAAACATAGGAGTAGGTAGTCAGGCCTAGAGACTACAAAGTATAGAAACAACACAACAACACAAACAAAGTCATACAAAACTTTATCATTTTAAATTATTAACATTCAGTGCACCTATTTATCAAAAGTCAGATTGAAAAATACCAACAAAATCTTAAAAATTTCATTATAGGAAATAAGAGACTTGTGAAATCATTAGAAGAGCCACTATAGTAAGTCATAGAAATGGCTACCTTCAATTCCAGCCTATGACACTAAAGGGGAACTTTTCAAAAAGCTCCTCAGTATAGTGAGATAATAATCAAAAATCTCTATAATGCTGTTGGTACATTATCTCAGCTGCTAGTCAATCAATGCATACTTCAAGTTTAAGGCATGCTGACAGTTTTGAAGCCACTGGTACATAATTTGAAGTAATAAAGTCAAGAAAGGGTGACTTTCATTATTTGGATATTGCTCTTATATTCCTGTCTCATAAAGTAATAGACATCTACAAGCCAGGAAAGAGAATCCTCACCCTGATCATGCTGTATGTTGAACTATTTGACTTATAGAACTGAAAGGAAGAAGTATAAATTATATAGGACTCAGGCTCAGTGTTTATGAGCACTAGATGTTCACTGGCCCCTGACTGGGCTTTCACTTACAGAGCCACCATCTAATTTCCAAGGAAGGTTTCTCCTCACTCCCAGACAAGAACAAGCCAGGTCCAATCCTACTGCCACCTGACAAGCCAACGACTCTCTCCCCAGGGATCCAGATGGAGCTCTCCCCTCTTTTCCCCCTCTTCCCTAGGCTAGACCCAGCTCTCAGTCCCCACTCTTGTTCTCAACTCTTACCCAGCTCCCATCAGCACCTGGGTGTTTGAGAGCCTTAGAACCAGAAGGCCCCAGCCCTTTCACAGGCCCGGGGACCTACAAGCCAGCTCCGGCTGTCCCATGCCTCAGACTGCTCTCCCCCAGCCCTGGAGAGGTGTCCTGCGCCTTCCTCATAACCTGCCACCCACCTGTCAGTCATGGGATAAGTACAGTCAAACTTCCTGTTTCTTGCCTCCCCAAAGCATAGCCCTGTGGTAGAGCTGATGCTAGACCATCAACCCTTCGGATTCCCAGATGATAGTACTTTATATGGACAGTCTGAACTGAGAAGACAATAATCAAATACTAGCTTGTCTAACTGAAAGTTTAGCTTCCTCCATTTGAGAGAAGTAATTGGAAATCACCTTCACATCACAAATATCACAAAGTAACATTCCCTGCTCAAGTGCAGGCCACACCAGTCCGAACAGGTAGGCCACTGCCAACTGAACAATTGAACACACTAGATTCTGTCCTCACAGACCATCATTCCTCTCCAAATTTCCCCACCTGTTACTGTGTCTAGCCCCTAACTCGAGTGGACATCTCTTGTTTAAGTATAGGTTGTGCCAACTAGACTGCCTGCCTGTGGACCTCTTTTACCCTTTCAGTACCCACCCCCCGACCCTCTCAACAATCCTCACTCTCTTTCTTAACACCTTATTCTAGTCCCCATCTCAGGCACAGACAACCTGCACCACAAGAGGCTATGCTGACCACCAACTTGGGCAAAACACCACTGCTCAACCACAGGCAACAAGGCCAGAAGACCAGAATGGAAACAAAAATACAAGGACAAAAACTATCTAACAAAGACCCATCTCAGAAATTGGTACCTAGGCGGTAAACACAGATGCCTAGACAACAAAGTAAAAACACGATCCACAACAAGGAGGTAAGATGTCACAATCAAAGCCCAAATACATTAATACAGTAATCCCTGAATATTCTAACTTAGACTAAGCATAAGAAAAAGACATAGATATCAACTTTATGACGATTATAGAAATAATTAAAGAAGTGAATAAATTCCTTAAAGAAATCAAGGAAAACAACAACAACAACAACAACAACAACAAAAACCAAACAAAGCAAAACAAAATAAAACAAAAAAATTTGAAGGAAATGAATAAATAAATCCCTTGAAGAACATCAAAAAGAATGAGGAAAAAAACAGTTGAAGAAAATGAATGAAACTCTTCAGGATTGAAAAACAAAAATAAAATCAATGAAGAAAGCACAAACTGAAAGAATTCAGGAAATGAAAATTTTAGGTACGGCAACAGGAACTATAAAGGCAAGCAGCTTCACCAACAGATTACAAGAGATTTAGGGGACTGCCAAATAAAAAATTTCTATCATAAAGATATGATAGAAACAGTGAATTTATCAGCCAAAAAAAGAGTTAAATCTAAAAAAAAAAAAATTCTGACACAAATCATCCAGGAAGTTGGGGACAATAAGGAAAGACTAGCCATCATCAGCAGAAGAGGAAAAGGGGAGGAGAAGGAGGAGGAGGAGGAGGAGGAGGAGGAGGAGGAGGAGGAGGAGGAGGAGGAGGAAGAGGAAGAGGAGGAGGAGAATCACAGTGTAAATGCCCAAAAACATTTTCAAAAATATCATAAAAGAAAAATATCTTAATCTAAAGAAGGAGAATCCTACAAAGGCACAAGAAGTATACGGAATTTCAAGTAGATTGGACCAGAAATGAAAGCCCCTCTGCCACATAATAATCGGTACACTAAATATACTTAACAAAGAAAAAATTTAGAAGCTGCAAAGAGAAAACACAAGATAACATATGAAAGCATGTCTATTAAAATTAATCGAAATTCTCAGTAAAGAATAAAAATCCAAGAAAAGCCTGGAAAGATGTGTTATAAATTCTAAGAGATCAGAGATGCCAGTACAGGCTACTATGCACAGCAAAAATTTGAATCACAACCATTGGAAACAACAACATATTCCATGATTAAGTCAAATTTAAATAATGTCTATCTACAAATCCAACTCTATATAACGGTATAAAAAGGAAATCACCAGCTGAAGGAATTTAAGTACATCCACAAAAACACAACAAATAAATAAGCCCAAAAAAACAAAACCAAAAGTAGGGACACTTGCACACATGCACATGTGTGTGCGCGCGCACACACACACACACAACCACCACCACCAAAACAAAAACAAAAATAACAAAATAACAGGAATCAATAATAACTGGTCATTGGTATCACACAATATAAATGATTTCAACTGCCCAAAAATAAGACACTGAATAACAGAACAAATGCATAAAACGGGTCCATATGCTGGTGTATACAAAGACAGACACTACTGCAGAATAAAGGGTTGGAGAAATTTTTCCAAGCCAATATACATAAAAAGCAAGCTAGTGTATCTATTCCAACAATTATCTAACAAAATACACTTCAAACTAAACTCAGTGAAGAGACATGGAGGGACACATCACACTCTTCAAAGAAAAAATTCAACAAGACAATGTTTCAATTCTTAAATCTATGCCCTAAACACAAGAGCACCCATGTTTGTAAAAGAAACATTTGCCAATCTTAAAACACACATTGCCCCCTCACACATTGATAATGGGAGACTTTAGTACTTCACTCTCACCAACATACAGGCCACCCAAACAAAATTTAAAGAGGGAAATGCTAGAGCTAACAAATGTTATAAACCCAAAGTACCTAACACATATCTACAGAATATTTTATCCAAACACAAAAGAATGTACATTCTTTACAGAGCCTCATAGAGCTTTGTTCAAAACTGATCACTTACTCAGTCACAAAGTAATTCTCAACAAACACATGAAAACTGAAATATCCCCCTGCATTTTATCAGACCACCACAGAATAAAGCTGGATTTCAGGAACAATGGAAAGCCTACAAACGCATGGAAACTGAACAGCTCTCTACTGAATGATAATTTGGTAACAGAAATGAATGATGGAGTTAAATACCTTATAGAATTTAATAACTATATATATATATATATGTATATATAATATATATACATATATATCATAGCCAATCTTTTTTTTTTCTCGTTTTTTGAGACAGGGTTTCTCTGTGTAGTCCTGGCTGTCCTGGAACTCACTCTGTAGACCAGGCTGGCCTTGAACTCAGAAATCCGCCTGCCTCTGCCTCCCAAGTGCTGGGATTAAAGGCGTGCGCCGCCACCTCCGCCATCGCCACCACCGCCCGGCCATCATACCCAATCTTATGGGGCAAAGTAAAAGTAGTGCCAAGAGGAAAATTTATAGAACTAAATGTCTACATAAAAAACTGGAGAGGTAACATACTAGCAATTAATAGCATACCTAAAAGCTCTGGGACAAAAAGAAGTAACCATACTCAAGAGGAGTACACAGCAGAAAATTATCAAACTCAGGGCTGAAATCAATAAAACAAAAATAAAGATAACAACACAAAGAATCAATGAAACAAAACATTTGGTCCTTTGAGAAAAATCAACAAGATAAACAAACCTTTATCCTAATTAATTTAAAGGCGGAGAGAGAATATTCAAATTAACAGAATCAGAAATTAAAAGAACATAATGGCAGTCACCAAGGAAATCCAGTGTATCATTAGGTCATACTTCAAGAACCTGTACTTCACAGAATTGGAAAATCTAAAAGAAATGGACAACACTTTTGATAGATACCATTAATTAAAATTAAATTAGGATTGGATTAACAGTTTAAATAGAGCTATAACCATAACTCCTAAGAAAATAGTACCAGTCATTAAAAGTCTCCACCCTACCCTCCCACCCACGCCCCACACACAAAAAACTCAGGGCTAGATAGTTTTAGCACAAATTTCTACTAGACTTTCAAATAGTTATTATAAATACTCCTCAAATTATTTCACAAAAGAGAAACAGAAGGAACATTACCAAATTAATTTTATGAGATCACAATAACTCTTATACCCAAACCATATGGAGATTTAACAAATAAAGAGAATTACAGACCAATTTCACTTCTAAACTTAGGAATGTAGATGCAAAATACTCAATAAAACACTTGAAAGGTGAATTCAAGAACATATCAAAAAGATATCTACTGTGATAAAAGTTTACATACTTGAAATGTAGGGATAGTTCAACATATGAAAATCTGCTAGTGTAATCTACCATAGAAAGAAAATGAAAGAAAAAACCATGAACATATCATTAGATGCTGGAAAAGCCTTTGTCAAAACAAAACAAAATGAAACAAACAAACAAGCAAACAAACAAAACCCAGCTTCATTATAAAAGTCTTGGAGAGATTACAGATACAAGGCACATACTTAAACATAATAAAGGCAATTTACAGGAAGTCAATAGCCAACATCAAATTAAATGGAGAAAAACTCCAAGGGATTCTAGTAAAATAAGAAGCAAGACAAAGCCGTCTGCTCTCTCCCTATCTATTCAATATAATATTTGAAGTCTAGCTTAATTAATAAGACAACTGAAGGAGGTGGAGGGTATACAAGTTCAAAGTAGGAAGTCAAAGTATCATTATTTGTTGGTGATATGATAGGAGTCACAAGTGACTGTAAAAATTCTACCAGGGAACTCCTACAACTGATAAGAACTGATACAAGAACTCTGATTTGGGGATTTGCAGAGTAACAATTACAATATATGTGTAATTCTAAGCCATCCCTGGTAAAGGGATGAATGAGAATGTCCTATTACTAGCAGATAATCCAGTCTCCAGTCTAGCAAGATTACTCAACATGTAAGCAGACCACAGTCCTTGTATGTCACTATCTCAATAACATGAGACTGAGAGTGATACAGTAAATTTGTACCTAGCTCTCAGCTAAGGAAAACTATTGTGTCCCAGACTGGTGGATACAGCTCAGTGGAGACTGACACCAGGGCTCTAGCAAAGGAAGTGACCTTGATGGAACTATAGTTGCAAGAATCTTCCAGGCAGTTCCTAAAAATATTAAAGTGAAAAAAATTAGAAGAAAAAAAAAACAGACATTTGCAGTTTGGGCTCTTTTGTTAGCAGATGGTGGTAAGCGCCCAAAATATTCATTCAAAATAACTCCAATCAGATTTGATGATTGGATTATATCTGTACAAATGAATAAAGTGCGATGAAAAGAGTTTCCTAGGGATGATTAGAGAGGGACTAGCTGGTTTGTCCAGTGAGTCTGAAGGACTCTGTACAGTGTAAGTTAAGGAATGAGGAGATGGCTCCTCAGGCATTGGTGCCTGCAGCAAAGCCTAACAACGTAGGTTCAGTCTTCTGAGCAAACATGGATGGAGGAGAGAACTACCACAGCAAGCGGGTTGTCCTCTGACCTCTGTACACTTTCTCTCTTATGCATCTGCATAACGCAAACACAGATGCATACATACGAAACAGAAAACCTTTTAAAATTAGATTCTTGACTGAGGAAAGTATGTTCTCATGTGTGGGAAAGGGAAGGACAAAGGAATGGCCCAGAAAAGCAGTGTGTAAAGTGAAAGAAAAGGAGACACACTGGAGGCAGGGAAATGAACTGAAAATAAGGCCATTGTATTCTTTAAAGTGCGTGGTAGCCCATGTTTGATTGCAATGGTGCCAAGAAAAGCAATGAAAAGGAACTCTTAGTTCATATCAGGAACCAACAGAATTCACAATGTGCCTCTGCTCTCAGAGGACTGAATTAATGGAAGGCTTCCTGGTGCTTTGTGTACCCACCTCAGTGAACTCATATTTAAGTCCTTTTAACTTGACACTGGCTTCAATTCTTAACGAGACCTTCTTTAAACACATGCAGGAGATGGATCAGCATGCAGAACCCTTGGTTGTATCTAGATAATACTGATAAATTCTTTCACATTTCTCCAATATTTTCATTTTTGCCTGTTTACTCACTCTTTATTGTATTGCTTTAATATAGTAAGAAACATTAGTAAATTCTGCCCAGTTAACAGATATTTACATGTACAATGTAACATCACTTTTATAGGTACAAGGCTGTACAGCAAACCTTGAATGCATACTCATCTTAGATATTGCAGTGCCCTATCTGTTGATGGGCATCTCTTCGTCTCCTCATCCTCCAACTCCTGGCAACCACCACACTCTTTTACTTAATGCTCGACTACTGTGGGTACCGCACATAAGTGCAAATATGCAGTATTTGTTCTTTTGTGATGGCTTTGTCTCATCAAGCACCATGTCCTCAGCAGTCATCATTATTGCAAGATTTTATTTTCTTCAAAGCTGAGCAATATTCTACTGTGTACATTTGGCACCTATTTTTTTTTTCTACTCATTCACATTCTGAAGACACTTTTGATATTATTATTTTGGCTGCCGTGACTATTGTTGTTATAAAGTCTCCATTATAGCTCTTCATACAAGAAAGACAAAAGTAGCTGATAAAATATTTTGCTTATTTAATTTAAAAATTATTAAATGTTTAGTCATAACGTATGCATTATGTCTAGATAGATATAGATATATACATACATATATACGAATATACTATAGATGATAGATAGATAGATAGATAGATAGATAGATAGATAGATAGATAGATAGTTAGATAGACAGAGACATACATATATACATACATACATACAAACATACAAAATACAAAATGCCCATGTCTGGGAATGTGGTACATGCACAAACACTAGAATAGGGCACCAGTGCCCTTAGAGCTATAGTTACAAGCAATTATGAGCTACCCAAAGTGGGTGCTATCCACATGTTGATGGGCAACTAAGTTTATTGCAGTTATTGTTTAGAGTGAATAAAGCAACAGCAAACACGGGTTTTTACAAATATTTCTGTGGTAGGATATGTAATTATCAGGCATGAAATAACTAGGTCATATGGTGATTCTGTTTTTAATTTTGTGAAAAACTTTCAAACTGATTTCCACAATCACTGTGTTAATTAGTACTCTGACCAATAGTAACTAAAGGTTCTTTCCTCTCAGAGTCCTCCCCAGTATTCGTTGTCAGAGTTGTTGATGAAATCTGTCATGACTATCCATCAAAAGAATCAATCAGTAAGCAAACAGACAAACCTCTGAAAAATCTTTACCAACTACACTTAAGCCCATACAGTAAACCAAAATTTACAAAGAATTTCAGAAATTAAATACCAAGGATGTAATACTGTCATTCAGAAATGGACAAATGCAGTGCAGAGGCAATCTTCCTAAACGAAACTCAACTGGCTGCTGATTGTTTTAAAATATGTTCCTCAATCCTTCCCATCGGGGAGATGTGAATTATAATTACTCTAAGACACCACTTCACCCCACTCAGAATGGCTGTTTCCTCTTTTGGATGGGTTGCCTTGCTTCTCTATTGATGGCACGGAAGGTTTGTAGTCTTATGCAGCCGGTCCCACTTGGCTAATTTTACTTTAGTCCAATATGGTTCTAGTGTTCTAGACACTAAGCCTGTGTAACATTTGGCTGCATGAGTCGGATGGCTACTGTGTTAGAGCCTAGATATTTCAACAGAAATCTTATCCCAGGCACTCATACTCTTCAGGCTAACACACAGATTTCCAGACTCTGTAGGAAGTAACACTAAAATGTATTTTGCTGGATCAAGGGTGAGACTTTCCAACTCTGCATCAAAAGTAGGCAGTTTGAATACGCTTGCTAGGGGACGTGAGTTTTAAACTCTGCCTTAAGGGAAGAATGAGGTTTGTCAGAAAGGCAAGATTAGAGGACAAGAAATCCAAAGGCCAGGGGAAAGGGGAAAGTGTACCTTTGAGCACTGGCCACACATGCTCAGATCTGGGTCTCTGCACCCTCCCCCCTTGGACTCACACTTCTAATTACCTTAAGTGGATTTACACTCTTCTCATTAAATAAAATGACAGAAGCAAGACTTTGAGTATACTGCTTCTTGGTTCTCTCTGGTTCTTCAAAAGCACTTCCCTCTAAGGATGTGCCTGCTCTTATATTTGAAGCACCTAGAAGCCAGTAAAAATTGGCCTAAGCACCCGAAGAGCAGGTGACTGTGATGTCTCTTTCCAGTATTGGCAAAAGAGAACGTTCAACTGAGATACACAATGATTGTAGGTTGTCTCAATAGGAAGCAATTTTTTTTCTGTTTTATATCTAGCAGTTTATGGCTTGGTGGTCTAAACGATTGTTTGAGCTTCATTTTCAACTTTTTATAAGCCATTTCTATGGTGTGTCACATGGCTATCATGTTAACTTTGAGACTGTAAAATGCAGTTGGGTTAGATGATGGTGTTTACCTGAAATCCCAGTATCTGCAAATGAGAGGCAGGAACAAACAGAGCTCTAGGCCGTTCTCAGCTCCATAGTGACTTCAAGGCTAGGCTGGGCTATATGATAGAATGTGTCCAAAAGAAATCCAATTCTTATTTTTGTTTCATTTTCGTTACCTATGAATTACCTTATACCAGGCCACCAGCACCACATTCCCAAATACTGTTAATGAGATACCTATACTCACCTTTCTTTCTCTGTGTTCTATCCCTTCTTTCTTACAAACCTACCATTAAAATTGCATGTTATCAAATATATGGTTTAATAGCTGTAGGGTGATTTTAATCATTTTATTTTAGTTAGAGTCTCACTGTGTCCTCCAATCTGGTTTTCAGTGAAGGCTTAACTGCATTTACATAGGCTTAGTGTCTAGAACACTAGAACTATATTGGGCTAAAGTAAAAGTAGACAAGTGGGAATACATAAGACTACAAACCTTCTGTGCCATCAATAGAATAGTTATATTTAACTGTCCCTTAGCCTCCAGAATAGCTGGAACTGTGAGTATCCAGCACCAGGCTTGGCTAGAAAATTGCTTAGAGTTCCTTGCCCCCGTCCCTGGTTTGCATTCCATTCTAGATTCTCCATTTATTGAATCATACTTCTTTTTGTTAGAACTTCTCCATTGGTGGAGCCTTTATTAGCTTCCCGAGGATACCATCATCAAATACCACAGCCTAGTTAGATTTGAGCAACAGAAATGTATTGACTTAATAATTTTGCAGGCCAGACCATGGAGCTTCTGAAGCCTGTTGGAGCATCCTTCCCTGCCTCCTTTTACCTGCTGATTTATTTGGTAGCAACTTTTATAGTCCCTTACCTAGTAACCCCACAAACCTCCTCTCCACATTACCTTTTGAAGGCAATCTCCCTGACTGGCTTTTCTTGGCTGTAATAATAGCAGTCATACTGGGTTAGGAGCATGTCCTACCTACACTATATCTTAATTACATCTGCAACGACTCTCTTTCTAAATAATGTTACATTAAAACTGTCTTTTGTAATGTGGAACACAATCTATCCACAACAATTAGTCATGTTGAAAAATGATAAACTCGGATTCTCTAGCTCATGGAGTGCAGACTTTAAGGCCCTGAAAGGACTGAAAGGTCAAGTCCTCATTATATTGGGAACCAAGACCTTGACATCTTATACTTCCATATTAATTGTCTTCATTTTTAAATCATGTAGTAAGAATGCTGAGGAGTAATGGTGAGTCCCTAATAATTTTGGAAGGTCAGATAAAATGGTTGCTCAGTAAGGAGCATACAGCAAAGGTTCAGTAAATATCACCAATCACTGCAAAGTATATAAACTGTTTCTAAATGTAACCTGGAATCCCAGAAGTAGGCATTGTGACTCATGTCTTGACACTGAGGAGGCTAAGGCAGGGGAGGTACCACAAGTTGAAGGCTTATCTGGTCTATAGGGTGAATGTTAAGTCAGAGCTATAGTGAGAGACTTGGCTGGAAAAGGCTGAAAAAATAACCCAGAACCCTCAAAACTCGGGGATGGGGGGGCAGGGCAAGAATGAGAGTGAGCAAGTAGGGGCAGGGCGGGGCTGCTGGTTATTAAGCCGTGGAAAGAAGTTTTCTAAGTTCTGCCATTTGTTGGAATGTAAAACTTCCTGGCAATGGCTGAGAAAATAATAAAGACTAGGGGAATGAAGAGTTGAGAAGCATCTGGAGTGGAAAGGCACCCAAAGTCCTAAGTGAAGAGGGAACTAGTAATCATTAACCTTTACTCCACAGCATGTGTTCTACTGAGTAGGCAAGAGGGATGCCAAAGCATTTTTCCATAAGATGATCGTGGCCCCAGAACAAGCGTTTCAATCTGAGTTTAGCAGAGGGAGAGATCCCTTCTTCAAAACCAAAGAACAGAACAACTGAGAACCAAAGCACCGCTACTGGTCCACATTCCCATTAACCTGCGACACCTCACACACCATTCTAAGAGGCTGGGGGCATTAGTGAGCCTTTGTGCTCTAAGAAGCCCTGTAAGGCCACGAAAGTATCTAGTGAAGCATAAACACGATTGACCAACCCTGTAGTGGTCTCTGGGCAGGGCTGAAACAGTACAGCCCCGTGCGATGTTAAAAATGGGAGCTGTAGTGCTTGATTGCCGTGTTCGCTTGAAGAAAAATTATGATTACCTTATTTTGTGTTTAAAGGTAACTGTAGGATAAAGGAAGAGTGGCCTATATTCAGCACACGGCCACAGAAAAACCAATGAAAAAAATTAATTTACCTGATTTGAAGAGCTGAGAGTTTTCTAGAGCTTATGTTAGAAAGCTTCTAGAGCAGAGGCCAAAGATCTTTTTGTTTTCTTTCTTTCTATAAAAGGCCAAATAGTAAATATCTCCAGCTTGGGGGCCATATGTTCTGTGTCAAAATAAGTTAACTTTGTCATTGTGGCGCGAAAACAGCCGAAGACATCTGCATACAAATGGACATGGCGATGTTCCAACAAAGACTTATTTCTAAAAACAGAAGTCAGTTAGATTGGGCCAGCAGGCCACCGTGTGCTAAACCCTTGCCTCCTTTAGCTGCTGTGGCGAATGATCTGCTCAGTCTTGTGAAAACAAACAGCACTTAAGCCTGGTCACCTCTTCCTCATCTGTGCCGGCTAAGCTTTCAGCGGGGGCCTGAAGTGCTACCATTGGCGGGGACGCTGCCGGCCTTGCTGAGGGGAGGCCAGTCCCCTCGGCAGCAGAGCCAGAAGCAAAGCCTGCATGTGAATTTTCCATAACGGAGAGATGATTTTATGCCTCGTTGTGCACCTGCTTGTCACCTGCTTGCTGCTTGCCGCATCTGCCCTCTGCTTCTCCTCCTCCTCCTCCTCCTCCTCCTCCTCCTCCTCCTCCTCCTCCTCCTCCTCCTCCCAAAGCCCATCCAAGTTTACTTTTCCCACGTTCTGCTAAGCTACTTGCTATTTCTCTGAAATGTCACTTAATGTTCCAACTTTGTCTCCTTTTGTTTTCCCATCTATATCTGTAACTCCCCTTCCACTTCATTCATAGAGTTGTGATTGCAACACATCCATGCAGACTTGCATCATCTGTGCCTGTGGACCCTGTATAAATTCCAGGATCACGGGAGATGGTTAGATTAGCACGGGGCAGGTAAAGTCCCCAGGGTTTGGTGCTATTGAAACAGCATCAGGCACCAAGAAATGGAAGAAGCATCGAGCATTCTAAAACGAAAGTGTATTTACCATATTCCCTAAAGATACTGTTTATCTGAGTTGGGAGGAAAGAAACTATCAGTGCATCCCTGCTTCCTTTCCCTAAAAATTCTGACACCCGGAAGCCTGGAAGAAGCTGAATTGCTTCACAGTTCATTGCTGGCCTGAAATTCTAAACTGCTGGTTCTTTGTTTCTTTCCATCTTCCCACTTGATGTTGTGAAAATCCAAAGAGAAATGTGTGAAAAGTTTTCTCCTCTCTGCTTGCTCCATCCTGATTCTTGATATTGATTCTTCAGGCAAAAGAGAACCAGTTTTGTTTCCTCTTTATGTCTCCCTTCCTCTACTCTCACAAACATAAGGATCAGGGTTGTTATCTTCCAAGAACACAGAGTTTTGTCATTTCTCACAACCATCTGTTTTTTTCTTTCTGCTATCTTTCACCTATAAAGGTGTCCCCTGGCGACCTGTATCTTTCCTCTGTCAGTTCTCTTTCCCTAAGATGAGATTAACTCAGGTAAAGCAAGCTTCGGAAAATGCCACTTACAGGAAAAACATAAAGCACCCGAACGCTGCCCGCTGCTTGTTTGTGATATTTTGTCTGAGGTCCAAAGTCATGGATTAATTCTGTAGAACTTCTATACAGAAGTACCACAGGGGAAACAGCTAAGATAGCAAAAGTGGTTGTCTTCCAGTTTTAGGGGAGCGGAGTTGGAATCAAGGTTAGTAAATCCTCTGAAGTCCTTTCGAAATGGTTCTTTCCTTTGTGAGCTGTGAGCAAGAATCCCTCCATCCCTCCTCGTTCATTCAGTCTTTTATGGCCTGCTACCTCTCTATTTGGATCCTTCTCATAGTAAGTTCAGCCAGTTTAGATTATAGCCAACCTTAGTAGCATCATCCTACCTTGACGATGTGCAAAGACCTTATTTCCTGATACGATCACATTCTACACTATTTGGGGTTCTACTTCAATATGCAAATTTGAAGGGGATCACTGTTAAGATCACAAAAACCTTGACATTTCCTAAGCATGATACAAAAGTAGTATTTGCCAAGAAACACTTCAAGACCAACAAGAGTTAGCTTCTCATGCTAAGTCCCTCAGTGACAATTTCTTTAAATTAGTGTATTGTGGTTTTTTTTCCATTTTCTATTTTACCCAGAAGTTTATCCCTCTATCTGATATGCAGTAGACATTGAGAAATTTTTCTGTATCCAAGAAGAGGTCTTCTTTACCCTAGAAATGACAGGGGTCTAATGCAGTTGAACTTCAAAACAGACCTCAACACTTGTAGCAAATGCTTCTGGGGCAATGCTTATAGATACTGTGGTATGTGGGTAAGGAGACAGATTTGAGTCACAAGTTGATCCAGCCACTTCTGGGTGTAACATGATGACAGTATTTGTGCTTTTACAGTTTTTCCGTGGATTTCATCACATGGCATGCAAAAACTAGCTTGAAGGATTGGACTGGAAGTTTCTTAAGCTCAAGCTTGCTTAGACACCTTGTGACAGTATTACTTAGGTCAGTTACAAAGTCATTACCAGTACTCACAAGCTTGCTCAGCACTTGCAGGAAGTGTCTTAGGATGTTGGCATGACTGTACATCAGAAGAAAGTCTCCACACACAGGGGGAAAGTTAAGTCAGATTCAAGAAAAAGAAAAGAAGACAAGGGACACTATCTGTCAGACTGAGGATGCAGTGGCCAATACTGGTCGAAGAGAACAGACAACAATCGCACCTCAGTAAGCTGCAGATCCTGCCTTGGACTTTCATGCATGCTATGCCACTAACAAGAAAAGCCGTTTTCAAATATCAAGGGCAATACAAACATTATTTTCATCATTCACCCTTTAGATCTGTGACCTTTACTTTGGGCTTGTTTCTTTTGCAGGGAAATTTGGCGCAAAGTGACTAACGCAACATCAAACGCGCAAAAATCTGGCCTATGCTGTCTTCATGACGATGTCACAGAATGCCTCATTTCCCGCTCAGGGCTGAAACAATGCTTCAGAAACCCACCTGAGACTCCCAAGCAGCCCATTTATCAAAATGAGTTAAAGTCCCCTGTTCCGAGTAACTGCTGTGGAAGTATTTTTCTCCCAGCAAAGAGACACATTTTTCTGTGGGTTATACATTGATCAGTAAGTTCTAGTTAACGGCTGCATCTTGCTTCTGGGGGCATGAGACAAGACAGCTTGTAGAAAGACTATTAAAATCACTTTGCTAACAAAGAAAAATCAATTGTTCTCCACAAGGAGGTGCCCTCCAGCAGAATCAATATACAATAGGGTAACGCTATTCTGAAAAGCCTGTGAACGGACTTAAGCTTTTGATGAGATTAAAGGTATGGAGAAAAGGGTGATGGTTTTCATCTCTCTGATGAACCAAGAGAGATAAAGATATATTTGGTTGAATTTTGTGGTTAGTTCTGTTTTACCTTCGGTAGAACTTAGTTGTTAAAAGCACCATTCTCTCCCCATTTGAGTACAATCTTTTAAAAGTATCATTTTACCTGTTTTTAGTTCAAAGGCTGTGTTAGAATTAGACTTGGTCTGAGAGGCACACTCATAAGAGCAGTTCAAGAATCAAAATGGAGGGACAGATAGGAGTGGAAACCCCATCAGCTCCATTGTTCAGAGCTGTGGAGGAAAAGTGCATGCTATTTGTGATTTTTCTCGCTCGCTGTAAGACATATATGAATTAAGATGTCAGACAGGTCTTGGTGCTCTTTGTGTATTTTTGTACCAACAAATCAATAATGAACTGTCATTTACTGGCACAGGTTTCAAGAGCAGAAAAATGACATTTTCAAGGCATTTATAATGTCTATGTATTTTCATAAAGCTTTGCTTGCATGCCAACAATCTTTGAAGCAGGCATGAAACATGAAATAAACCTCAATTCCAGCTGTTCAGACCAGGGCAGGGCACACTCTTGGTAACAAAGAACTTTGAGCTGAGAACATGAAGTGCTTTTTTGTTCAAAGGAATGTTATAGCTGAATAGTGTAGACAAAAAAACATTGAACAATCATCAATAACTTTACATAGTTAGCTATAATGTGTATGTATGAACTGAATTGACATTCAGGGCTCAAAATCCTAAATGCTCTTGATTTTATAAAGCCAGCTACATAATTCAGGATTGTTGTGTGAAATTAGGTGCATTGATGGATAAAACAAAAAGTAAAGAAATTTTATAATTTACATAGTATTTGAGTGTACACATTACTTAGGAGGTAATTTTTTCTTTACTGACCACATCCTAAGATCTATTGCTTAAAGCTTTCAGTCTCTTGAGTTTGAACTTAGTTGACCCAAGTGTTGACCCTGGGCAGACTGTTTTGGTCATAAGTAAGGTAATATGATCCTTATTCCATGTACTCCAAATAACAGCCTGTACATTTGACAGATAGTATTGGGTTTGTAAAGGAAAATTTGACGCTAGCAGGGTGGTATGGAGTTGTAATCCAACAGAGAGTTCTAAGAATGTTACTCTCTGTGTTGCCCCTTATACCGTGACCCTTGCTCCAATCAGAGCAAAACAGACATGGCTACATCACTGATCTACATGGTCACAGGCTTTTCTCATGTTATTTCAGAGGCTCTTGCAGATCACATGCTTTCTAGGTGAATACTCCATGGATCTCTTTAGACAGATGTGGTTTTATAGAGGGAAAATGATAATAGAAGATCCTAAGATGAGATACAGAAACTGAGAGAAGCAGTGTGCAACATTAAAAACAATGAGATCATGTTAAAAACAACAACAACAAAATCCCAATGTTTAAAGGTTGCTATATAGTTTTGAGGTTGGTGTGTTGTCTAGAATATGGTAAAACCTGTCATTTATATTAGGTGTTTATTGATTAGAAGAGTATGACACTCTCTAGGATAAATGCTAATATATCAAGGAATGTTACAAAGTAAAAATAATAAAAGAATGTGTAAAGTGTTAACAAGTACAAAATTCAGCAATTATATGCAAACAAAGCAAGACTTAAAGAATAAATAGCTACTCAGAATAGAAGAAATATACAAGTGACTGAAAACTGTGATAGAAGTCCTCAGGACATATATGGTACAAGAGAGCTGACTCCGGAAATATGTCTACTGATATCTATACATGTGCTGTGTCACAGACATGTGAACACACATATACAAACATATACACACACAAAGTGGAAAGGGAGAGAGAGGGAGACTAAATAAAGAGTTTAATAACTATTTTTAAATATCATATGGGTTGATATTTTTTTAATAAGTTCTGCTTAGTTTTGTGTATTTCTACCTTATTATGTCCTATGCAAGTCAGTGGTCTTATTTTGAGATCTGGATTCCTGAAGCCTCATATTTCTAACTTCATCTTATTCTAGCTTCATGACTCCAAAGACAAGTACAAGTCACTCAGTAGCACCTCCTTAAAGATTTATTAGGTGTTCTGACCAAATGGCCTTCATTACATGTCATCCTCTTAATTAAAAACGGAAGCACAAAGATGGACCAACTTAATGCTGTAGCAAGTCTCTTAATATCTCATGGGAACCAGAGGTGTTTGGCAAGGAAATTTGGTTTTTAGACTCTAAAATTACACATTCTAGTGCTTTGACCTCCAAAGGCTGTCTTTGATACTACACGATAGAACAATTGCTGTGATTTGCTGGGGACACAAAGGTCTTTGCATCCACAGATGTCTAGGGAAAACCGAAATATTAAACACTCAGGTGTGTCTCCACAATAGAGGAGATAAAATATCTGCATTCCACTCAGAAAGCTGGGAATGACAGTTGTAGACCAGGTAACCTCTAGCTACCTCTATAGCAGACCTCACCTACCTTTGGCTATCTGTAGAGGCAGACCACACCCAAAGTCCACAGAACATTTGTCTTAGACTTACTTCCCAAGACTTTATCTTTAGCTCTCAGTTAATAGACCCCATCCTTAGGGGAAGATGATCCCTGTACTTTATGGCTTGCGGTCCTTTATGCTATTTCAGTCAAGAGACCACACTAGATTCTAGGCCTTTTAGCTATAGAGCCCACCCTCATAAAAAGGACTTTCTTTGTAGTCACATCTTAAGCTTTACTGTGCAACAGCAATTGGAATGATTGTTGCCTGGAATTTTTTTTCAAAAATTTATTGTTTTGAAACAAGCTGGCAACAAGTCAACTGGAATCAGACTCTCTATAACTCTGATTCAGTTTGCATAAGTCAAACTAAGCCATGAACATTTTCATTTTCACCTCTTACCACTTTGTTTCACTACCTGCCATGACACCTGTAGGTACCTTCTAAGTGATCTTTAAACCACTTTAAGTATATATATATATATATATACACATATACATGTGTATATGCACACATATTTATATACCTATGCATTCATATATATATATATATATATATATATATATATACACACACACATATATATATATATATATGTATATGGTGTCATGTTTCTAAATTTGAGGAATAATTGCCAGATTTCATAAAGATTATAATAAGGTTATAAAGAATGTTCTTATTTCTTTACCACAATTCACTAGCACTTAATATTTTGCCATGTTTTCTTTACAGTTGAATGGATTAATTTCCAAACATCTCAAATTAGGAAATTGTAAAAAAAAATTGCCTGTAACCCAAATTGGTATTATTTCCTAATTATGTATCTATTCTTATACATAATCAGAGTACAGTGTAATATTAATTGTCTTTAATTTTTTGTGTTCTTTTACAATTTCATACAAACACACACACACACACACACTACTTTGATGATATTTTCATTCCCATTAGCTCATCTTATCACCATCTCATACCCTTCTTAGTCACTAACTCCCTTTCTACTTTCACATACTGGAGTGTGTGTGTGTGTGTGTGTGTGTGTGTGTGTGTGAGAGAGAGAGAGAGAGAGAGAGAGAGAGAGAGAGAGAGAGAGACAGAGAGACAGAGAGGCAGAGAGACAGAGAGACAGAGAGAGGGAGCACCACTGCATTGTATATAGTATGGTTGCTTCTATGAGCCTACTTGCAAAAAAAAAGGTTATTTACTTGAGCAAGGACAATTTAACAGTGACTACAGCACTGAGGAGTAAGATTCTTCCTCCTTCGACAAACATTAACTGCCTACAACTCCTCAGAGAGCTGTTGTGAATTCATGGATGAAACACCCATGTTATGTCTAGAAGAAAGCATTTCTCAGAATTTCTCTCCATTCTCCAGCTCCTAGATTCTTCCAAAGATGAGACATCCAATTTGGGACTGGACATTCGACAGTCACTTATCCTCAACACTTCAGTCTAGAATGAGTTTCTGATTTCATCACCAATTAAAAACAAAAACAGACAACAAGAGTAAACTTTTCCATTGCGGGAAAAAAACTGTTTTCTCCTCTTGGTCTTGTTTTTGTTTTTGTTTTGTCTTGGAGTGATTTTTTGGCTCAGATTTTTTGTTTGTTTTTACCTTTGCTTTTTGTTCACAAGGGAAATGGGAAGGAGGTGGATGTGATCTGGGAATAGTTAAGAGCTGGAAAAAAAACATGATGAAAATATATAACATTATATTACAAAACGATAAACATTTAAAAAGTAGTTTGACAGCATTTTTATTTAGCAAAACATCAATAGTAAATTCCCTACTAGGCCTATGACCTCCTCAGCAATGGGCCTTTGTCCAGGTTTATAGTGCTGAGGATGATATATCTCCAATATATTAGACTTGAAATCTAATGAGAAACAGTCTGTTATCCTATAACTGTCATATTACTGCTTAGGTTAGTATTGTGGTGCACAGGTCCCTTAGCTGAGTAAGACCATTGACTATTTTTCTACCTTAGCAGCCTATCCAGCACTCTACAAAACTATGAAAACCAGCTACCAGGAAGGAAGCTTACAACTCAAATCCAGCTTAATTTCTTTATGTTTTCTAACAGCCATTTATGATGAATTCGGCTACAGGTTATTACAATGTTTCCAGTATGCAAGGAAGAGCAATGGCCACCCAAGTACTGTTTGGGAAACTCGGTGCCTCCAAGAGCCTTTGAGGGGTCTCCATGACCAACAATACCATCCCTGGAATTGGGAAGTTTGTGATAACCTGTGGAAATTAGCAAACGTGATTTAATACTGCCATAATGCTAGGAAACCATCTATAGCAGCTTTAATTTTATTCGATGTCTCAATAGTATTATTTTTAGAGAGTTTTGTTTCTTCTCCATGAAACAATTCTGGAGTTTCTAAGCCTTTGTGGTCAATGGGATTTTTTTATTTTTTTAAGGGCAAGTTAGTTATATAAAGAAAAAAATCTCCATTAGGCCAGGTGGTGGTGGCACATACCTTTAATCCCTGCATTCAAGAAGCAGAACCAGGTGGATCTCTGAGTTTGTGACTAGTCAGAGCTACAGTGCAAGTCCAAAACATCCAGGCCTACACAGAAAAACTCTGTGTGGAAAAAAAAACAAAACAGGCAAATAATCATACAGAAATCTCCATTAAACTCCAACACCAGATACTTGAGTCACAATTACATGGAGAAATCAATCAGGTAGTAGACGGTGAGTTTTATCCCTGCTGGCTAACTTTTATAGTTTTGTAGGGTGCAAAAAGTGTAACCTGAAGAGAAAGAAAAAAACAAAAACAACAACAATTACAAGGAAACATCAGTCTCACTAACTGTGAGTACTGCCAGTTATAACTAACGACTGTCCTGATATGGTATGCCCACTGGTGCAATAGTTGCATCAAAGTTTGGGGAGCAACCAAGTATTTTTTATTTGATTTAAGGACTGTTTCATGTTTTGAACACATTCCTGAATCTATTGCCAAGAACCTGAGACTAACTAAGTTGTAGTGCCTAGAGGTAAAATCTACTACTATTATTCTGCTAAGTGATGTAGTAATAAAATGACATCTTCCTAGATCAGTGAAATGCTTAACCATCATCAGAGATGTTTCTTCTTGCAGTAGAAATAAACTAATACAGAGACACAAAACTGGTAAAGGGCAGTGAAAAAGAGATGGAGCACAAAGTCCTAAATGAGTTCTTTATATCACACCTTTCCCCCAACAAAGCTCAAGGAAGGAGCAGAGAGATTATGGGTCAGAGATCATAGATAACGAAGAGGAAACAGTATTTTCTGAACACAACAGTGCAGATGCCCATAAGAAGGCTCAGCAGTTGTGACAGTTTGCACAGGACCTGGAAAACACTGATTGAAAAAAGTTGATTGCAAGTTAGAAGGCAAAATTGAGTCGAAAATCAGAAACCCTGGGTTCCAATGCCAGGGAAGGGCAACAGTGGTGGACATCACTCAACAGCACCACTGCTTTCCCATCAAGTCTCTATATCTGGGCTGCTGCCAGAAGATGCTGCCCACTGTGGAAGAAGGTTTTCTCCTTCTCAGTAAGTCCTTCCCCTATACCCTCACTTACATGCCCAGAGATGTGTGTCTTGGTTGATTCCGTATCTCATCAAGCTTTCAACCAAGATCAAGTTCTTTGATGTCCAACAAGATTCAGTCATCTGCAACTAGAAAGGAAATGATTGTAAATGAGGGTCCCTTTGGTAAGTTTTAGTTGCTCCGCGTTCTAAAAGTTAACGGTACTCTTAGGCAGTTCTTACTCAGGGCCTTCCATGCTACACCAACTGGGTGGCTGAAGCCATCATCTCCTATGTCATTGATGTGATTGGTTTACCAGGCAGACAACTGTCTTTCCATCCAGGAAGGGCTTCCTCACAATGTTTCCAGAAGATAAGGGCAGAGTGTCTTTCTCTCATGGCTATGTCTCAGAAATCACATGATATCACTTTCAGTACATTCATTCATTTCTAGATTTCTGAAACAACAAAGAGAACTTTTACCTCATTTCTTAATGTAAAAGAATAGAATGCCAGATAATCCTAAATTACATTTGTAAATTGCCATCACTCTTAGCAGATTTGAGACTTTGATTTTTTTTTACCTATTATGTCATAAAATGCTGCTTTATAACTTCTTTCTGTATCAGGTGATCTTCAACAGGATTCCAGTCTTTATTTTTCACATATATTATCAGTTGAAACGTGGGATGAGTGCATATATTCATGATACTCAATACTTAGGTCTGTTATTTTAATTTCTACTTTGAAAAAATGTAAACCAATGGCTTTAACTATATCAGTGCTATACATATCCTGTACTTCTCTTATATTTACCCCAACTACTCCTTTTTTTCTGTCTCAAACTTCTCTCTTGCCAGTCCCTTTCTTTTTCCAAATTGTTTCCCTTCCATTTCAATGTTACATAGATATGTATATTATCTAGATTTTACATATAAAACATAGTATTTGTCTTTCTTAATCAATTTGTCTCATTCAATATGATACATATTAATTATTAGGAATTAAAAAATAATTATGTTATGATTATATTTATTTACTATCTGGAAATTTTTGTGAAGTACCTTCTCTTTAATTAGTCAATAAGGAAAAGACAAAGTGACTGATTAATTGATTTTTGTTACTAAACATTTTTCAAAATTCTCTATACTGTTTTTAGAGTGGCCAATTATCTTTTACATCTTTTTCCCTTTATGTTTATTTATAGTCTTAAGAATCTACAAACCCTTACATCTATGTTCAGATGATTTACAACAAAACACTGACAACATTCAATGGGGAAAAATAAATTTTTTTCATCAAATTCTGTAGAAACAACTTGTATCCATGCACAAACAAATACAAGACAGTTGACACTTTGCCTTCCACTATAGACACAAATTTACTCAGAATGCATTAAAGACATAATTATAAGAACTAAATCTCTAAAATCATAAGAAATCATTGAGATTAATCTTCATGACTTGGGTCCTTAGATATGACACGAAAGTACTAAAAGAAACAGAAACATTGGCCCATCAAAAGTGAAACTCTTCATGCGTGAAAGGATATCACTAATAAAAGAAAACCCATAGCATCAGATAGAACATCTGTAAACCATATCTCTGTTAAGGACTTTTTCCCCCAATATGTACTTTTATAAATGTTTTTGTGGTTCAGTAATAGGAAGACAAATTGCATAATCTTAAAATGATCTAAATAGACATCAAGGCAGGAAAATCTTGGGTGCCTTTTTGTTTGACAGATATCTTTTCTTTTGTCTCAAGTATGCTTAGGTCAAACAACTATGGTCCTGGAAACCTCAAAGCCCATCTCCAAAGGCACACTTCCTCTAACAAGAACACGTATCATAATCCTTTTTTAAATAGTGCCACTCTCTAAGCACTTAAATATATGAACCTATGGTGTCTATTGTTCGTCAAACCACAAATTCCACTCCCTATTCCCCCATAAGCTTATAGACATATCACAGTGCAATAATGTATTCTATCCAACTTCAAAAGTCCAGATAGTCTATACCAGTTTCAACACTGTTTAAAAGTCCAAAATTCAATGTCTCTTCTGAGACACATGACAATCTCCTAACTATATCACATGTAAAAACAAAAGAAAAAAAACATATCACATACTTCCAACATACAATAGCACAGGATGTACATTGCTATCCCAAAAGGAAGCAAAGAGAGCTTAATGAGAGACAAAGCAAGACCTAAAACTTTCAGGGGAAACGCTACATCTGTGTTTGATGTCGATGAGTTCTTCAGATCTCAAACTCCTCTTAGCTTTGTTAACTGCAACACATTTCTTCCTTTTGGCCTGGTTCCACTCCTTGTTAGCAGCGTCAATCGGCATGTGTCCCATGACTGACATTTCCAACATCTTGGAGACTCCAATTAAATCCAGACTTCACTTTCACCACCTCATACAATGACCTCTCGGGTCCTTCCTACAGAGATATCTCTGGCACATGCTTGGCCTCAGTGGTTTCCTTAGTCATGGAGGAAGAGTTCATAACCTTTCCTGTATCCTTGACTCTAAAGATAGAACCACATGGCCAAGTTACCAAGTTCTGCTACTTGCTGGGCATGGAACATATCTCCTTATTCAATAACATCTACATCATCTTTCTGTTTCCAATGGGTTCCTCACTACTTATGATTTTCTTTAATCCCTTTTTACACATTATAAGCTTTAGCATCAGGCTTTTCTTTAAAACTTTTACTTTCTTGAATCTTGTACTTAGCTTGTACTTACACTCTCTGGTGCTCCTTTTCTCCTCAGACTGTAGAGGAGAAACCAGCTAAGCTTTTTCCTTTTCATTATAGCTCTTCAAAATATTGACTGCTAATAACCATGTTTCACAGTCAACACTGAGTTCATGACATCTCCTCTAGCAAAATCATTAATTCAAAACTTTTCAGTTTAGCCTCAGACATATTTTTTTAGATGAGGATGGAAAACAGCCATATTCTTTACCAAAATATCACAAGAATGATCTATAGACCATTTACTAATAGTTTTCTCTTCTGAAACCTCTTGAACTGGGCTGTCATAATCTACATTGCTCTTAGTATCACTGTCTTCCATGTTCTACTAGTATGGATCAAGCCCCACTTAAAGTGTTTAACTGCTGTCCTAATCCATGTTCCAAATATGCCATCAACAAATAGCATGATCAGGCCTTGGGGCAATACTCTCCTCTCTGATATCATCTTCTGTCTTAGCGTCCTTTTGCTGTGAAGAGATATCATGACAGTTCTTATAAAGAAAAGCACTAGAAGCCTGTTATGGTTGTCTCCAGAGGGGCCTTGACAGATCCTTAGAGATACAGAGGAAGATGCTAGCAGCCAACCATTAGACTGAGTGCGGGTTCCCCAATGGAGGAGGTGGAGGGAGGACTGGAAGAACTGAAGGGGTTTGCAGACCCATGGGAAGAACTAAGATGTCAGTCAACCAGACGCCCCAGGGCTCCCAGGTACTAAGCCATCAACCAAGCAGTATACATGGTTCCAGCCAAAAGTGTGGCAGAGGAATGCCTTGATGGGCATCAGTTGGAGGAGAGGTTCTTGGTCCTATAAAGGCTCATAGACACCCCAGCATGGGGAAATCGAGGGGATAAGTGGGAGTAGGTTGGGTGGAGAGACATCTTCTTGGAGGCAGGGGGTGGGAGGATGGGTTGGGGATTTTCTGGAAGGGGGGAAACTGGGAAAGGGTACTTGAAATGTAAATGAAGAATATATTCAATAAAAATTTTTAAAAAAGAAAAGCACTTAATTGGCACAGTTTCAAAGATTATCAACATGGTAAGAAGCATGGCACCATGGTGCTGGACAAGTTGTTTAAGAGATTTACATCTGGATCCACAGATAGCAAAAGATAGAGAGAGAGCCATTGAGCCTGGTTTGGGTTTGTAAAACCTCAATGCCCACCCCCAAATTACACTTCCTTCAACAAAGCCATACCTCCTAATCTTTTCAGATAGTGACACTTCCTAAGTATTTATATATATGAACTTATGGTGTCATTTTTAATTCAAACCACCACAGTAATTAAAACATCAATGAACTCCTGAAATAACAACTTAATGCCACATGATCCTTGGATTCAAGGGAACTGTTAACCACTATTTAGATCTTTGCAATGGATTTCCACCAAACACTCACTAAAAAAACAGTTGGACAGTGAGGCTATCCTGGCATGACATCATTTAACTATGGGTATTTGAAGTTTTTATTTTTTATTGGCTTTCATCTTGTTCGGTTTTTGCCCTTACATGTAACCTAGTTTCTTTTTTTTTTTTAATGTTTATTTTCTATATTCTATGTTTACATTCCAAAGGCTTTCCCCTTTCCCAGTTACCCCCCACCATATGTCCCATAATTCCTCTCCCTCCCCCTGCTGTTCCCCACTCATTCCCCTCCCACCCCCCACCCCCCACCCCCACCCCCGATTTCTCTGTTCTGGGTATACAATACTGGATCCAATCTTTACAGGCCCAGGGTCCTCTCCTTTCTTCTTCTTGGGAATCATTTGACTTGCTAATTGTGCCTTGAGTATTTAGGGCTTCTGGGCTCATTAATACCCACTTATCAGTGATTGCATTTCATGTGTATTCTTTTGTGATTGGGTTAGCTCACTTAGGATGATAGTTTCCAGATCTAATCATTTACCTACAAATTGCATGAGTTCATTATTTTTAATTGCTGAGTAGTATTCTATTGTATAACTATACCGCATTTTCTGTATCCATTCCTCCTTTGAGGGATATCTGGGCTCCTTCCAATTTCTGGCTATTATAAACAAGGCTGCTATAAACATAGTGGAGCATGTGTCTTTATTGTATGCAGAGGAATCCTCTGGGTATATGCCCAGGAGTGGTATGCCAGGGTCCTCTGGGAGTGGCATGCCCAATTTTCTGAGGAACCGCCACACTGATTTCCAGAGCGGTTTTACCATTTTGCAACCCCACCAACAGTGGAGGAGTGTTCCTCTTTCTCCACATCCTCGCCAGCACCTGTTGTCTCTTGAGTAACTTAGTTTCTTAAACTGTGATTTGTGACCACACATGGCTTTGTATAACTGAATGTGTTGTTCGCTAAAATTTTGGCAAAAATAAAAATGTTTCTTATAGCACAACAAAAACAGTTAAAAATCAAATATATAATGAATGTGAGGTGGGTTGGGCAGCACTCAGTTGGATTGTGACATGTAACTTTATTGAAATTATGGTTCTGAGGACATGTGTATTTTGAAATGTTTATGACACCATGCTACTCAAAGGCAACAAATCCTACCTGAAACAGGGAGGCCTAAATTTATGACTGCCATGTCTTATGAATTGCAGGGGTTTTTATCCCACATGTTATTTCTGACCTTACAGAAATGTAATAGTTTAGTAACAGAAAGCAAAACCCTATCACAGTTCTGAAGATATTAACACTAAATTTATATATAATATATATAATTTATATATAATATATATGGACTGTTGAGTATTTCATTCTTATTAATTTTTTGAGAATTTTATACATATATACATGAAAACATAATGCAATGCCAGGTCTTCCCTCCAATTCTCTCTCCAAACACTTCTCCATGAAAACAAGTCCTTAGTTCATGTCATCTTAGTTAGTTAGTTAGTTAGTTAGTTAGTTAGTTAGTTAGTTTTGGATAACCCACTAATTCATGTGTATGGATGTTGGGCCATCCACTGGAACATGGGAAAACTGGTAGTCATATATTACCAAGTTATGCTTACCATGAGAATTCATCTTCCCACTCCAGCTACTATTAGCTCCCAATAACTTTTCTGTATGGGACCTAAAGAAGAGTTAAAGAGCTTCTTCTCCATATATGCCATAATTTTAGTTGGATTGATCTCATGCCATTTTTATGTAGGTAGACACACTTGGTCTGAGTTCATGACAGTCATAGTCAGATCATGTCCAGAAGTTTCATTTCACAGTTTTCTGGACTCCTTTGCTCAGGCTTTTATATTTCTTACTGTCCATCTTCAGTGGGCCCTGAGCCATATTTAGGTTTAACAGCACTCTGCATTGATGATCATAAAATCAAAATATCAGTCAACTCTGATAAGTACTGGAGATGTTTTATGCCTTACAGGATTAAAAAATATCCAGCCAAAATTTAATTCCTTATGGAAAAATTAAAAAGCATACTATCTTATTAAAATGCAAATTTTCTTTCAACCTTAATAAATGTAAAAGTTTATGTAAAACATTTAATTGTTTAAAATATATTTCATTATGATTTGTTGTCAGTAAATGTTTGAGTCATATACCTATTTTATACACCTCTGAACTCAAGGACACATAAGAATTTCTCAAGCACAAATTGTCCTAAGTGAGAAGTTTCAGAAAATCTTTGCTAGGCTAAGTACTTTCTGTGGTTTTGCCAAAGAGTCTGGGCTCATTTTACCTACTACATTTTCCTTGTCTGGGCACTTCTCTGTATCTCAGCCATCACTTCTGATCATATGATGGAAGCTGTTCTTTCTTTTGCTATGGCTACACTGTTGTAAACACTTCCTCTAGATATGAACAATCACCCCCTAAGTCTGCATGTACTTTCAGATTCCTTGGTCCCTTTGGATTTGAAATGTTATTCAATAGATTTTAAAAAAATGGTTTTTTTTTTCTTTAGAAGTAGAGAAGGGACAATGTTCCAGGACCTTCACCAATGTTTCTCATAAGCTCATAACACGTTTACATCTCTCTGCAGCCAGAAATAAGTCGATTACTCATATTCAATCAGCCTCCCTTCACTTTCCCAGTCATTCACCTTAGCTGAAAAGATTTCATTGACTTGTTTTTGCATGGTTACCTTTTATGCAAGGAGATAGCTTTGTTGTGTTCTCTAAAACGACCTTGACAGGATTTTCCTGCTAGGTAACTAAATGCCAATAAAAGTTGAAATCAGGGTACACCAGTTCATTGTGTGACCCAGCACTTCCATTTCAAAGAACTTAACCAAAATCAAACACAGAACTCCATAGATAATAATGTGATTTATGATTAGTATAACTACATGAATAAAATCAAAAGAAAAAACAAAAGCAACAGAACATACAACATTATAGAGCTGGTATAATAAATCACAGAATATGTATCAAATTTAATATCACAGTCTTTGGGTTCTCTAGAGTCACAGAACTTATGGAATGTATATATAAATATATATATATATACATATATATATATAAAGGGAATTTATATATATATATATATATATATATATATATATATATAAAGGGAATTTATTGTAATGACATACAGTCTGAGTCCAACTAACTCAACAATGGGCAGCTGTGAATGGGAAGTCCAAGAATCTAGTCCCACAAGGCTGGGTGTTTGAGCTGGTCTTCTATAGGTTCCAACAGATGGGCTGGCAAGTAAGTGCAAGCGGATGGTTGAAGAAGAGTGAATCTTCCTTCTTCCAAATACCCTTATGGAGGTCTCCAGCAGAAGGTGTGGCTCAGATTAAAGGTGTGTGCCACCACACCTGGATCTGGAACTTGCTTTATCCCAGGCTGACTGAATGCAGAGATGGACTTGCCTCAGTCTCCTGGGATTAAAGTCAGGTACTACCTTACCTGGGCCCAAGCTTTTCATGGTCACTATGCCTCAAGGTCTTTATGTCAAGATCCAGGTCAGAAACCTGTCTCCCAGCCTCAAGATCTGGATTACAGCTGTGCCCTCCATTTCTGGATTGTAGTTCATTCCAGATGTAATCAATTTTTTTTTTGTTGTTTTCTTTTTGTTGTTGTTGTTGTTTTCTTTTTTTTGGAGACAGGGTTTCTCTGTGTAGCTCTGGCTGTCCTGGGACTCACTCTGTAGACCAGGCTGGCCTTGTACTCAGAAATCCACCTGCCTCTGCCTCCCAAGTGCTGGGATTAAAGGCGTGCACCACCACTGCCCGGCCAGATTTAATCAATTTAACAACTAGGAATAGCCATCACAATTACATACCTTGAAAAACTACCCAGGACTACTATTGAACACAAAGTGCCATCCAGGCAGATGGGCTTGTTCTAGAGAGTGGTAGGAAAAGTTGAATCTAGCTAGGGTTACTCCTTCAATGGAAAATGAATTCAATAGCAAAAAATGAGAAAAGTTCTTGATGAAAACCATGAAGTGCACAAAATCCAGCTTACATTTTGCTTCCAGTCTTTTGAGATCAGAATCAGTCCTTAGAGTGTCTTACATATTACTAGCCTTCAAAAATAACATACATTTTTATACAAGTTCTTCCCC
This sequence comes from Apodemus agrarius, assembly GCA_964023405.1. Taxonomy (NCBI): domain Eukaryota; kingdom Metazoa; phylum Chordata; class Mammalia; order Rodentia; family Muridae; genus Apodemus; species Apodemus agrarius. The sequence goes on from OZ030011.1 coordinate 85,209,388, forward strand.
CGTCCTATCAACAGATCCAGCCTTCGCCTTTATCATCACTCCTACGTGATGCACTGAAGAGTCAATTCTAGCATTCATCTAGCTCTGTAGAAGACTAGTAGACTCTTTCAGCAGTGTGTGCAGATAATTTCTTTTTATCTAAAATTTTGCTGTCTTACACATGCTTGGTAAGCAGCATTTTATTCAGGAAATAAAGGCCATGATTATTTGCTTGAGTTTTCTCATGGATAGCAAAACTTAGATATACCTTATGGTGCACAAACCAAAATGTCTGAGTTCTTTTGAAGCAGGAGACAGTCCCAAAGAACCCACAAGACCGAGGAAAAAAATCCAGATCTGAAATGCCAAGACAGTATAATCCAGGATCTTTATGCATTGACCTTTCTGGCTTTCCCCTTAACCTCATAGACAGGGGGTGTTAGCAGGCAGGTCAGAGCTTTTCCTGGGATGAACTCAAGAAACACTTGCTTATAAGTCACCCAACTTATGCGTATTGATCCTCCACACAGAGAAATTTAGAATTCCACTCCGCCATTAGCCTATTTTGTATTGATCAAACATTATTGTGTTTATTCAATAATTAATTCAAGCTTTATTAATATACATGCTGTAGATAAACAATTTCAGTTAGTAACAAGATATCAATCCTGAATATTGATAAAATTAATCAAGGGTGAGTTTTGGCAACTTGTCACTGTTGTGTGACACACTCCCATCTGATGCTGAAGATGCTTCTATTTATTCGTGCCATCCAACACTGAGAGTGTATGCTGACTAGTGGTGAATGTAGCTTTCAGTGGTCTTAATTGTGTTAATATCTCTGCTGTTCATTCTACTCCTGCTCTTCAGTCGTGCTTCCTAGTGCACTAGCTAATGTTTACCAGTCTTGGTCCTTTGATTCTCAATGCAAAGCATGAAGGAAACGCTCTCCTGAAGCTTATCTGTTATGCAATTTTGCACCCTTATGTCATTTCTTGTTTAGTAAGAACTTTTCCACAGCTAAACACAAAACGTTAAACAATAAATTCTAACTGGCCTTTGCTAGTTATCCTAAAGATTGCTAGGTGGAGGGATAAGAACAGCAATCCTCCCAAAAAATCTTCGATTCAGAATGTGTCCTGCCTATAAGATTTGCAAGGACAGAAATTGAGGGGATAGCCAACACATGACTGGCCAAAATTGAAACCCATCTAATGGGGCAAGAACCAATCCCTGACACTATTTATGATACTCTTATACTTGCAAATAAGAGTCTAGCATAGCTGTTCTTTAAGAGGCTCCACCCAGTAGCCAATGGAAAGAGATGCAGAAACCCACAGCCAAACATTAAGTGGAGCTTGGGAAGTCTTGTGGAAGAGTTCGGGGGAAGAATTGAGCAACACAAAGAGGACAGGGCCTCCACAGAAAGACCAATAGAGTCATCTAAGCCAGACTTTTGCAGGCTCACAAAGACTGAGCCACCAACTAAAGAGCAAGCACAGGCTGGATCCCCTGCACATATGTAGCAAATGTGTAGCTTGGTCTTCATGCTGGTCTTCCAACAACTGGAGCAAGAGTCTGTCCCTGAAATGCAAATCAAAACAACCCTAAGATTCCACCTTACACCAGTCAGAATGGCTAAGATTAAAAACTCAAGAGACAACAAGTGCTGGCGAGGATGTGGAGAAAGAGGAACACTCCTCCACTGTTGGTGGGATTGCAAAATGGTAAAACCGCTCTGGACATCAGTTTGGCGGTTCCTCAGAAAATTGGGCATGTCACTTCCAGAGAACCCTGGCATACCACTCCTGGGCATATACCCAGAGGATTCCCCTGTATACAATAAAGACACATACTCCACTATGTTCATAGCAGCCTTGTTTATAATAGCAAGAAATTGGAAGGAGCCCAGATATCCCTCAAAGGATGAATGGATACAGAAAATGTGGTATATTTATACAATGGAGTACTACTCAGCAATTAAAAATGATGAATTCATGCAATTTGTAGGTAAATTGTTAGATCTGGAAAATATCATCCTGAGTGAGTTAACCCAATCACAAAAGAATACACATGAAATGCAATCACTGATAAGTGGATATTAATGAGCCCAGAAGCCCTAAATACTCTAAGCACAACTAGCAATTTAAATGATTCCCAAGAAGAAGAAAGGAGAGGACCCTGGGCCTGAAAAGATTGGATCCAGTTTGTAGATCCAGAACAGAGAAATGGTGGGGGGGGGATGATTGGGGAATCATTGGGGGGAAGAGGACTTATGGGACGTATGGTGGGGGGGGGAACTGGGAAAGGGGTAAGCCTTTGGAATGTAAACAAAGAATATAGAAAATATAAATAAATAAATAAATAAATAAATAAATAAATAAATAAATCATAGTCACTATATAGGGATCCTTGTAAGGGGGTGCTGGGAGGAGATTGACACTGATGTTTTGATGTAAAGTGAATAAATAAATTTTAAAAAATGTAAATAAGTAAAGAAAAATGAAAGATTACTTTTATATTGTCCTTAATAATTTTATATCATCCTTCTTCCCATATCTTATTGGTAGGGCTCCCATGGAAATGTTTTTCTTTCATTTTTTTCTTTTTAATTGGATATTTTATTTATTTACATTTCAATTGTTATCCCCTTTCCTGATCTTCCCACCCCTGAAACCCCTATACCCTCCCATGGAATTCTAGGAACCAACAATATGAACATCTGTGATATGTTTTCCTTTGGTGGTCAGTTTTAAGAACCATGGTCTTGCTGTTCCTCTCTAATAACGGTCCACCTTTCTAGTTCTAAACACTACGTTGAACTGTAATAGATTCACTGTGTACTGTTTTCCGGTTCCTCTAATACAGTGACTCCAAATGCTTGGTCCCACTGACTACACAAATTTTCATAAAGGTGGGCAGCAAGAGGCAAAGATCCTGGGATTCATCACATGCTCATTCTTCAAAGCTGCGTTAGAAGGATGGAGTCTCATCTACGCAGGCTGGTAAACCCAGAAAGCAGCCTGTGTTGAGCCTTTACAGTTCAGGATCACAGGATTTCCTAGGTTAACACTTTAAAGTCCTGCTTCAGGGACAGAAGACTGTAAGGAAGCACCAGTTGTTTCAGATGGCCCATTCTTATCACTAGATGTAGCAAGTCTTTGGAACCATAAATTAAAAAGACAGAGTACACAGTCAGTCCAATGCTACCCAGAGAACTGCCCTGCAGTCATCAATAGGACTGAATTGTATTCCATTTTATTTTTTTCTCTATGGAAGTAGAACTACTTTTTAATCTTATAAATTTCATTCAGCATGACATTTGTTATTCATATTGGAGACTCCTGTGACTCAGATTAAAATTAAAATCTGTTGTCCATCTGGCCAGCTCTAATACTCATAGAAACCAGGGACTAACTTGGCATGTTTTTCAAAGACTACGGATCACCACTGTTAATCGAACTTTTACTCCATTACTCAGAATGCTTTCCCTCATACTTTTCTCCTTTCAAAACTGTATATCTAAGTGCACCGACTTAGCCCAAGTGACCTCAGTTGCTTAGAAAAGAATCCCATTCCATTCGTTTAACACTTCTATAGTCTCTCTCTCTCTCTCCCTCCCTCCCTCCCTCCCTCCCTCCCTCCCTCCCTCCCTCCCCCTCTCTCTCTCTCTCTCTCTCTCTCCCCTCTCTCCAGTGAAGTCTGATTTGTGACTCAGTGATAGGTTCATAATCCCTCCTCCCCACCAGTAACTGCCGATACAATGTTATTCAGTCAGGCATTTACCTTTCCGTGATCATAAGTACTCAACAGACTTCAGACTTTTTATATATGTAACAAGAAGGCTAAGATGTATCTTCTTATGTTTTTTGTAAGCTCTAAGAGAAACTTTCTTTTTCCACTCTGTAGCTTGAGCTTTTTGTACAGCATGTGGCACAGATATGAAAATGCGTAAGTACTTATTTAAAAATGACTGATAGTCTATTCTGGAGCCTTCGTTTGGGAGAACACCTGGCTGGAGAATGTGTTTCCAAATCATGAAGAAAGAATACAAAGGGTCACTCAGTGTTGAGTTTCCCAGAGTTCATCACAAGACAAAAATGCATGCTTGTCTAATGCTAAATTTCCCTGTTCAACCTCTATCCAAGTCCTGGGATTTTCTTATCCCAGGAGGACTCAAGGATATATATTTCAAAAGAGAAAAAAGGCAATCAAACACAGAGACCCTACTTTCTTGCCACAATTTGACACAGAGTGAAATGTGAATAAATATTTGACAGTGAAATTATATTCCCTATTGGAATACAATTGACAGGTTTTGATACATGGCAAACAGCTAGAGAGCAAAATAATAGAGACATTTGGATTCTATCCAAACCATATTTTCTCCAAACTACAGTATTGCTACTGAATAATCCATGTTTTCAAAAGTGCCTGTTTCACAAAAGAAGGACAACCGAATACATTTCTTCTGTGAGAAAATTATATAAGTAACTGAATTTTTTTATTCCTAAAGTGGTTTAATTGTATTGTCCTCCATAAACTAAATTCATAGTCTTAACTTTCATGTGAAGTTGTAGTTAAACAATGAGTTTCTGACCGTCTGTTCATCTTCTTTTAGTGACCAACATACTATGAATTCAATCTGGAGTGTTAAAAATATACCTATCCCAGCTATCTCTACCCAGGCAGTGATCACCAACTTATATGAAAAGTTTAAGCACAATTGTTATTAAAACCTGAGTTCACTGTACACATACATACAAAATAAATGAATAAAGAAAAAAGTTGAGGGCAAAGAGAGATGAAACTTCTAGAAGGACTTGATATATCAATGTGTGCTGTATTAAACTATGGAACTTTTAGCAAGATAACCACACATTTAAAACACAGGAATTTTTTTCTAATAGAGAACCTCAATTTTGATAAAGTTATTCCCAGCTCACCTTTAGAACTTTTCACCTGGAACAATAAGCAGAAGTGGATCCAATTAAGTGATTTTCTGGACACAAATGTAGAGTTTATTTTAATGTGAAAACCCTTTTTTTATTAGATATTTTCTTTATTTATATTTCAAATGTTGTCCCCTTTCCTCATTTCCCTTCTGAAAACCCCATATCCCATCCCCCATCTCCTGCTCACTCACCCACCCACTCCCTCTTCCCTGTCATGGCATTCCCCTACATTAGGGTATCAATCCTTCACAGGACCAAAGGCATCTCCTCTCAGGCCATCCTCTACTACATATACAGCTGGAGCCATAGTCCCTCCATGTGTACTCTTTGGTTGGTGGTTTAGTCCCTGGGAGCTCTGGGGGTACTGGTTGGTTCATATTATTGTTCCTCCTGTGGGAGCAAACACCTTCAGCTCCTTGGGTCCTTTCTCTAACTCCTCCATTGGGGACCCTGTGCTCAGTTCAATGGTTGACTGACAGCATCCCCCTCTCTATTTGTCAGGCACTGGCAGAGTCTCTCAGGAAACAGTTATATCAGAAAACACTTGTTGGCATCCATAATAGTGTCTGGGTTTGATAACTGTATATGGGATGGATCCCCAGGTGGAGCAGTCTCTGGATGACCTTTCCTTCAGTCTCTGCTCTACATTTTATCTCTGTATCTCCTCTCAGGGGTATTTTGTTCCCTATTCTAAGAAGGACCAAAGTACCCACACTTTGTTTGTCTTTCTTGAGCTTCATGTGATCTGTGAATTTTATCTTGGATATTCTGAGCTTCTGGGCTAATATCCACTGATCACTGAGTGCATAACATATATGTTCACTTGTGATGGGTTACCTCACTCGGAATGATATTTTTTAGTTCCAATCATTTTCCTAATAATTTCATAAATTCATTGTTTTAAATAGCTAAGTAGTACTCCAATGTGTAAATATATAACATTTTCTGTATACATTCCTCTGTTGATGGACATCTGGGTTCTTTCCAACTTCTGGATATTATAAATAAGGCTGCAATGAACCTAGTGGATCATGTGTCCTTAATATATGTTGGAGCATCTTCTGGGTATATGCCCAGGACTGGTATAGCTGGGTTCTCAGATAGTACTATGTGCAATTTTCTGAGAAATTGCCAAACTAGTTTTCAGAATAGTTTTACCAGCTTGCAATCTCACCATCAGCGGAGGAGCATTCCTCTTTTTCCACATCTTCAACAGCATCTGCTATCACCTGAGTTTTGATCTTAGCCATTCTGACTGTTGTGAGATAGAATCTCAGGATTGTTTTGATTTGCATTTCCCTGATGACTAAGGATGTTGAACATTTCTTTAGGTATTTCTCAGCCATTCAGTATTCCTCAGTTGAAAATTCTTTACTCTGTACCCTATTTTTAATAGGGTTATTTGTTTCTCTGGCATCTAGCTTCTTGAAATATATATATATATATATATATATATGAATATATATATGAATATATATATGAATATATATATGAATATATGTGAATATATATATGATATTAGTCCTTTAACAGATGTAGGATTAATAAAGATCTGTTCCCAATTGCTGTTTTGTCCTATTGATAGTGTCCTTTGCCATACAGAAGCTTTGCAATTTTATGAGGTCCCATTTGTCAATTCTTGATCTTAGATCATAAGCTATTGGTGTTCTATTCAGGAAAATTTCCCCTGTGCCCATGTGCTCCAGGATCTTCCCTGATTTCTTTTCTACTAGTTTCAGTATATCTGGTTTTATGTGGAGGTCCTTGATCCACTTGGACTTGACCTTTCTACTAGGAGTTAAGAATGGATCAATTTGCATTCTTCTATAAGCTAACAACCAGTTAAAACAGCACCATTTGTTGAAAATACTCTATTTTCTATTGGATGGTTTTAGCTCCTTTGTCAAAGCTCAAGTAGCCATAGGTATGTGGGTTCATTTCTGGGTCTTCAATTCTGTTCCATTTTATCTACCTGCCTGTCACTGTACCAATACCATGTAATTTTTATCACTATTGCTCTGTAGTACAATTTGAAGTCACAGATGGTGATTCTGCCAGAATTTCTTTTATTGTTGAAAATAGTTTTCACTATCCTGGGATTTTTGTTATTACAGATGAATTTGCAAATTCCTCGTGCTAACTTCTATGAAGAATTGAGTTGAAATTTTGATGGGGACTGAAGTGAATCTGTAGATTGCTTTCAGCAAGATGGGCATTTTTACTATATTAATCCTGCCAATCCATGAGCATGTGAGATCTTTCCATCTTCTGAGATCTTTTTTTTCTTTTTTCAGAGACTTGAAATTCTTGTCATTCAGATGTACCACTTGCTTAGTTAGAGTCACACCACTGTATTTTATATTATTTGTGACTATTATAAAGGGTGTTGTTTCCCTAATTTCTTTCTTGGCCTATTTATCCTTTGAATAGAGGAAGGCCACTAATTTTTCGAGTTAATTTTATATCCAGACACTTTGCTGAAGTTGTTTATCAGGTTTAGGGATTCTCTGGTTGAATCTTTGGGGTCAATTAAGTATACTATCATATCGTCTGCAAAGATTGATATCTTGATTTCTTTCATTCCGATTTGTATCCCTTTGCCCTCCTTTTGTTGTCTAAATGCTCTGGCTAGGACTTCGAGTACTATATTGTATAGATATGGAAAAAGTGGGCAGCCTTGTCTAGTCCCTGATTTTAGAGGGATTACTTCAAGTTTCTCTCCGTTTAGTTTGATGTTGGCTACTGGTTTGCTATATATTGCTTTTATTATGTTTAGGTATAGGCCCTTGAATTCCTGATCTTCCCAAGACTTTTATCATGAAGGGGTTTTGGATTGTGTCAAATGCTTTCTCAGCATCTAATGAAATGGTTATGTGTTTTTTTCTTTGAATTTGTTTATATAGTGGATTATGTTGATGGATTTTCATATACTGAACCATCGCTGCATCCCTGGGATGAAGCCTAGTTAATCATGCTGGATGATTGTTTTAATGAGGTGTTCTTGGTTTTGGTTGGCAAGAATTTTGTTGAGTATTTTTGCATCAGCATTCATAAGGGATATGTTCTGAAATTCTCTTTCTTTGTTGGGTCTTTGTGTGGTTTAGGTATCAGAGTAATTGTGGCTTCATAAAACGAATTGGGTAGTGTTCCTTCTGTTTCTATTTTGTGGAATAGTTTAAAGAGTATTGGTATTAGATCTTCTTTGAAGGTCTGATAGAACTCTGCATTGAACCCATCTTGTCCTGGGCTTTTTTTGGTTCAGAGACTATTAATGACTTCTCCATTTCCTTGGGAGTTATTGGACTATTTTGATGGTTTACCTGATCCTGATTTAACTTCGGTACCTGGTATCTATCTAGAAAACTGTGCATTTCATCCATTTTTTTTTCAGTTTTGTTGAGTATAGACTTTTGTAGTAGGATCTGATGGTTTTTTGGATTTCCTTAGTTTCTGTTGTTATGCCTTCCTTTTTATTTCTGATTTTGTTAATTTGGATACTGTCTCTGTGCCCTCTGGTTAGTCTGGCTAAGGGTTTATCTATCTTGTTGATTTTCTCAAAGAACAAGCTCCTGATTTGGTTCTTTGTATAGTTCTTTTTGTTTCAACTTGGTTGATTTCAACCCTGAGTTTGATTATTTCGTGCAATCTACTCTTCTTGGGTGTATTTGCTTCTTTTGTTCTAGTGCTTTCTGATGTGCTGACAAGCTGCTAGTGTATGTTCTCTCCAGTTTCTTTTTGGAGGCACTCTGAAGTATGAGTTTTCTTCTTAGCACTGCTTTCATTTTGTTCCATATGTTTTGCTATGTTGTTGCTTCATTTTCATTGAATTTTAAACAGTCTTTAGTTTCCTTATTTCTTCCTTGACCCAGTTATCATTGAGTAGAGTATTCTTCAGCTTCCACATGTATGTGGGCTTTCTATTGTTATTGTAATTATCGAAAACCAACCTTAGTCCATGGTTATCTGATAAGATGCATGGGATTATTTCAATCTTCTTGCATCTGTTGAGGCCTGTTTTGTGACTGATTATATGGTTAGTTTTGGAGAAGGTTGCATGAGGTGCTGAGAAGAAGGTATATTCTTCTGTTTTAGGATAAAATGTTCTATAGATATTTGTTAAATCCGTTTGGTTCATAACTTCTGTTAGTTTCACTGTTTCTCTGTTTAGTTTCTGTTTGCATGATCTATTCATTGATGAGAGTGTGTGGGGGGGTGTTGTCTCCCACTATTATCCTGTGAGGTACAATTTGCACTTTAATCTTTAGTAAAATTTGTTTTATGAATGTGAGTGCCCTTGCATTTGGATCATAGATGTCCAGAATGGAGAGTTCTTCTTTGTAGTTTTTTCATTTGATGAGTATGAAGTGTCCTTCCTTATCTTTTTTGATAACATTTGGCTGAAAGTCTATTTTATTTGATAGTTGAATGTCTACTCCAGCTTGTTTCTTGGGACCATTTGTTTGTAAAATTGTATTCCATCCTTTCACTTTGAGGAAGTGTTTGTCTTTGTCACTGAAGAAGGTTTCTTATATGCTGTAAAATGTTGGGTCCTGTTTATATATCCAGTCTATTAGTCTATCGCTTTTAATTTGGAAATTGATTCCATTGATATTAAGAGATATTAAGGAAGTGATTGTTTCTTCCTGTTATTTTGTTGTTAGAGGTAGAATTATGTCTATGTGGCTATCTTCATTTTGGTTTTTTAAAAGATTATTTTCTTGCTTTTTCTAGGATGTAGTTTCCCTCCTTTTGTTGGAGTTTACCATTTATTATCGTTTGAAGGACTGGATTTGTAGAAAGATATTGTGTAAATTTGGTTTTGTCATGGAATACCTTGGTTTTTTCATCTATGGTAATTGAAAATTTTCCTGGGTATAGTAGCCTGAGTTGGCATTTGTGTTCTCTTAGGGTCAGTATGACATCTGACCAGGATCTTCTGCCTTTTATAGTCTCTGGCAAGAAGTCTTGTGTAATTCTGATAGGTCTGTCTTTATATGTTACTTGACCTTTTTTCCCTTACTGCTTTAAGTATTCTTTCTTTGTTTTGTGCATTTGATGTTTTAATTATTATGTAATAGGAGGAAATTCTTTTCTGGTCCAATCTATTTTGAGTTCCGTAAGCTTCTTGTACGTTCATGGGCATTTCGTTCTTTAGGTTAGAGAATTTTTCTTCTATAATTTTGTTGAAGATATTTATTGGCTCTTTAAGTGTGGAATCTTCACTTTGTTCTATACCTATTATCCTTAGGTTTGGTCTTCTCATTGTGTCCTGGATTTCCTGGATATTTTGGGTTAGGGCTTTTTGCATTTTGCAAATCTTTGACTGTTGTGTCAATGTCTTCTATTATATCTTCTGCACCTGAGATTCTCTCTACTGAATAAAAAAGGAAAACCATCACAAAGAGCCTATTAACTTTTGATAGTCTACACAGTACACTATTCTTGTAGAGCACAAGCTTCCGCCTCCCTGCTTGCTTCCCTGCTCACCCAACTCCATGACCTCTCTCTCTCTCTTTAGAATATAAGCAAACAGGCAAATAGCAACAAAAATCCCAGACTTAAAAAAATATCACACACACACACACACACACACGCACGCACGCACGCACGCACGCACGCACGCACACACACACACACACACTATAAAACACAAAATTGAGAACCATTAATTACAAACAAAATACCAGTGAGAAAATAAATAAATAAATAAATAAATAAATAAATAAATAAATAAATATTATTTAAAATGCCCAAAGCAACACGTTCTGCTAGAGGAACATATCAATAAAATAACTCGTAACAACATTGTGCTGCACCCATTGGTTAGTGACTCCCTCTGCCATTATAGAGAAGCTTCCTCCTGCAGTAGATTGGAACTAACACAGAGACTCACAACTAGATAATGGGCAGAGAAAGAGGGACTGGAACCTCCAGTTCTAAGTGAGATGTCTTTACCACATACCTCCCCTCCAGGATTGGGGAACTCGGTGGAAGAGGAAGTGGAATGATAGAAAGAGCCAGAGAGGATAGAGGACCCCAAGGAAACCAGGTCTTCCAAACACATTGGGATTGAGGCACATATGAACTCAAAGAGACTATGGCAGCATTCAGAGTGCATGCACAGGTTCAGACCCTGAGAGAGCAAAGCTGATAAGAGCTCCGACCCTTAACCAAGAAGCCATCTCCAATTGGCATTGCCTGCAAAGGAAAAGTTAGTTTTCTCCAATGGAGTCTCAGTGGGTGGCTCCCATATTCAGCAGTAGATGGCCAACACAAAATCAATTCAATGGTATTTTTGTAGACTGTCTCATCGACACTTTTCTTACTGAGGATTGGATGGGATGGAAACAATGGTCAGTGAGATGCCTCCGTGTGGAAAGGAGCTTGTGCCAACATACCTGGAGACTTGATTTTGTTGTCTGGAAACCACATAAAGGTGGAAAGGGAACCTACCCTGTGATGTTGGTAAAGTTGATCTCTGACTTTCACATATGTATCATGGCATGCACAAACTAAATTTCCCTACATATGAAGACCTCATGATTCTTCATAAATAGCTATGGTACTTGGATTTCTATTTGTAGTGTAACAACTAAATGCTATGACCCAAAGCAGTGGATTTGGAATGTATATGGATACCCAGAAATCTAAAAAGAAAACCTCAAGAAAAGAATTTGGTAGAGATAAGGGCTGCAGAGATTTGCTACTGATGATGCTTGCAACTGGCTCCCTCTGGAGACTGCCACAAAGGCCTTTGCTTTGTCATCTGTCACAGCACCAGCATGGTGCCAGACAGCCTCATGACAGTGGGACTTCAGTATAGTGTGTACTAAGTCAGCTATGAAGCATCTAATAAACTCCAAGTGTGCAATCCAGCCCTTAGGTAGCTTGTTTTGTGATTTAAGCTTGGAATTAACAGATTTTAGTAGATAAGGCAATAATCTGAGGGAAATTAGTTATAGCAGTAGTTATTATTTGTTGATACCTTGAGGTCCTGAAGAAACTTTCACGATCCCTTTGTGTAGTATTTTTCTTTATTAATTTTCATTTTCCTTTGCAAAATTAGCAACCATTCATGTATTTTACAAACTGAAAAAGTTGGCATTGAGAAAAAGTGAGGAATTCAAGATCATTTACAAGCTGAATGTTAGAAGCAGACTCTGGTCTGGATCTGCTGCGTTCGGGCCTGAACACAGAAACATTATTCAGTAGTGAGTGAAGAAAGAGGAAAGGAATCAAATGGTGTGAATCTGTAGAGAGAGAAAGAAGTGGTAATATTATTTTAGAATATGTTCTGGCCTAGAGGTACTATGGGAATGTCTTGCTGTGTAGAAAAACAACGCTGTTTCTCTTTGGCAGATGGACCTGCAAGAGATAAAACTAACCAATAGTGGTTATTCTAATATTATGTCTTAATTCCAATAAGCAAACAACTGCCTCTGGTGGGGTTAAATACATATTCACATGCATGAACAGGTATCACAATTAAAACTTCTATATAAAGTAATAGTCATTAGTATAATACATCACACCCTATCCAAGGTTTGACAGATAATTTGTTTAGAATTAAACTGCCTACCTCCAGAGAATTGAAATAAATATCATTACAGAAATTAAGTTTATATACAATAATATGAACTATTTCCTGGTGGTGTCAATATTTCTATTTGAACTGTCCTAAGGAATAATCAGGCCCATTATCCTAAGATCCCAAATAGACAACCTGCAAATGGCAAATGTGCAGGGGTGTTTTATCTCCACTGGATGTTTCCCACTGGATTTGCTGGAAACAAAACTCCTGCCCTTTCCAAAAAGCATCTCCATCATTAGTTACCTATGTTCTTCCAGTTGGTCCCAACCTAAGTCTCAGCAACACTATTCTAGTTACATTAGCCTCCTTATTGTCTTTGAATAGTGCAGGTACTTACCCCCTTAGTATCTTCCCATTGACTGCTTCTTTTGTTTGGGAAGACTACCATACAACTACCATATTTCTGCCTATACTCAATTGCTTCAACTGTTTATTCAACTGTTACTATCTCCATGTTTCTGTATTGTCACTGAAATTTTGCTAACACATATACCATCCCTTGCTGACCTGTGTCTCTTCACATACAACACAATCTGATACAACTATCCTGTTACATATATTCCATCTTGCTATTGTAATGCACAATCCACAAAGCATGAATTTTGGTCTCTTATTTCATTGATATATTCCAATGAATATATCACCTACTGAATGGAGAAAGAAAGAAATGACATTGCTGGCAGTTAACCATTCTAAGGAAATACTGAACATCAAATGTCTTCAATTAAACATTTTCCTTTTTTAGGATTTTTAATTGAAGAAGGGAAGTAAAAATACTTTATGATAAAATTAAAGATTTACATGGAAAATATTTCAGATAAAATAGAAGAGATACATAGAAAAACATGTTAAAATTGATAATTTTCATGGAAAAATAAAGAGTAAAGTGGTAGACATGTAAAACATTGCTAAATTACTTGAAATGTGAAATAGAAACATTTTATGATAGAATTGAAGATTTACATGGAAAACATTTCTGATAAAATTGAAGAAAAATTTTAGATGTTAAAAATTTTAAACATGTTAGAATTGAAGATTATCATGGAAAATTTTATATAGATGTAATAATGGTAGGCATAAAAATATTCCTAAGTTGATTGAAAGTGGAATTATAAACATTTTCTGATAAACTTGAAGATTTACATGGAAAATATTTCTGATAAAATTGAAGAAATACATAGAAAAACATGTTAAAATTAAAATAAAAGATTATCATGGAAATTATACAGATAAAGTGATAGGCATAAAGATAATTCTAAGTTGATTGAAGGTGGAATTATAAACATTTTCAGATAAAATTGAAGATTTATGTGGAAAATATTTCTGGTAAAATTCAAGAAATATATAGAAAAACATTAAAATTGACTATATCATGGAAAATTTTATGTATAACATGGTAGATATAAAAACTCTTTCTAAATTAATTGAAGGTGGAATTAGAAACATTTGTGATAAAAAACATTTATATTGAAAACATTTCTGATAAAATAGAGGAAATATATAGAAAGACATTAAAATTGAAGATTATCATGAAAAATAATGCAGATAAATGGTAAACATAAAAACATTACTAAATTAATTAAAAGAGGAATTACAAATATTTTCTGATAAAATTGAAGATTTATATGAGAAATATTTCTGTTAGTCTATGTCTTTATTGGGGAGTTGAGTCCATTGTTGTTAAGAGATATTAAGGAATAGTGATTGTTGCTTCCTGTTATTTTTTATGGTATTTATATGTTTGTGTGGGTATCTTCTTTTGGGTCTGTTGGAAGAATATTACTTTCTTGCTTTTTCTAAGGTGTAGTTTCCCTCCTTGTGTTGGCATTTTCTACCTATTATCCTTTGTAGGGCTGGATTTGTGGACAGATATTGTGTAAACTTGGTTTTATCATGGAATATCTCCATTTTTCCATCTATGATGATTGAGAGTTTTTCTGGATATAGTAGTCTGGGCTGGCATTTGTGTTCTCTTAGGGTCTGTATGAGGTCTGCCCAGGATCTTCTAGCTTTTAAGTCTTTTTTGAAGCCCTCTATCAGCATCATGAGATGCGATTTTAAATCCAACTCTTGCTTTGCCAGTGTGTTGGGATATCAGGGACTTGCTGTGGCGGGAGAACTAGGTTCTGATGTTGCCATGAAGCCTTGGTTTCTGTTGATAGGGTTCTTGTGCTTGCCTTTTGCCATCTGGTTATCTCCGGTGCTAGTTGGAATTGTCTCTGGCTGGAGTTTGTTCCTCCTATGGGCCTGTTATCCTGTGTCCTTAGTCCACTCAGCTCAGAAGTGAAAGCACTGCTGGGGGAATCACTCTCTCCTGGTGGGCTGTGCACAGAAGGCTATAGAGTTTCCCGGCTCCCTGGTGCCAATGGAGACAGGAAGACTTTCAATCCAGCTGCTCCACTGATCTTAAGCCCTGTGTACTCCTAGCTACTCCCTTCCAGAGAGAAGGTGGAGATCTCACCTCTGTGCTCAGAAGTGAAAGTGCTGTTGTCAATTAAACATTTTCTATTTTAAACTGATTTGTGATGCTCCCTAAGAAAAATTCACCAGATATAGGAATAACCAAATATGCTAAAAATTTCAAAAATAATTTGGATACACTGGCATTTGGACAGCCAAGCGACTCATCTCTGTTACTCATTCCTGGTAACAGGCTAGCTCTCAGGCCCATCTCTGATTCTCTTGTTCTCTTCTTTCACCTCAAATTTTCTACAGAGATTCATTTAGCAGTGATAGCATTTGTCTTACAGATACTGAGTAACTGTGAACCCTCCTTAAGTGACTCTGTTAAAGAATCACCCCCTGGTAGTTAAGCCATGGGAATGGGTGGCATTGCATAATTTGGGGAGCTTGAACAGACTTAGCATGCCTCCAGATTTTGGTTTTTAGAGGTGGGTGGACTGAATGAAAAGATTGGGAGTACTTTCCAGAATATTATAATATTTCTGGACTTTTCCTTTCTCTCTCTATTTCTCTTATCTGCCAGTCTCCATTATCATACCAAAATTGTCTATCAAATTTAAACAACCAGGTCATATATCAGCTCTTCTATAAAGATGTCTCCATATTCCCATTTTAGAAAGATTAACTGCTCACATAACTGTATTCAAATACTTATTAGATATTTATAATACAAAGTTTCCCACAATGAATTATAATCAGTGCCCTCTGTGTCTTCCTTGCTCTACCTAGCCAGAGAATTTTCTATGCATCTTCATTTTGGCTTTCTTTGGTTTGTTTGTTTTTATTTTCTCACTATTTTGGAACCAGAGTCTTAGTATAGAGCTATGATCCTACCTCAGCACGTGAATGGTAGGATAAGAGCTGTATACCATCACACCTGGATTCTTTTATCCTTATGTCCAGAGCCCACTCAACATGTTGTGTTGAAAAAAGGAAGGTCTAGATACTTTGTAATCACACTAAATACCTTAGTAACAGGGAAGTTAGATACATTTTAATGCTTGGTGTAACTTTGAACCTCTTATCACTAAGCAATTAGGTATCCCAATACAGAGCAGTTGAAAATAAGAAAATCACAGTACTGACCCTAATCTAACTTAAGGGCTTCATTTCCACTAGAAAAAAATTTATAATGAATGTGATGGTTTGTATATGCTTTTCCCAGGGAGTGGCACTATTAGGAGGTGTGGCCTTGTTGGAGTAGGTGTGTCATTGTGGTTGTGGGCTTAAGATCTTCACCCTAGTTGCCTGGAAGTCAGTCTTCCACTAGCAGCCTTCAGATGAAGATGTAGAACTCTCAGCTCCTCCTGTACCATGCCTGCCTGGATGCTGTCATGTTTCTGCCTTGATGACAATGGACTGAACCTCTGAGTCTGTAAGCCAACCCCAATTAAATGTTGTCCTTTATAAAACTTGCATTGGTCATGGTGTCTGTTCACAGCAATAAAACCCTAACTAAGACAGAAGTTGGTACCAGGGACTGGGGTATTGCTGTGATAGGCCTGACCATGCTTTTGTTCAGAAGAATGTGGATTTTGGGACTTTGGATTTGGAAAGCCATGGAATTCTTTAAGTGGGGCTTAATGGGCCAGCCTAGTAGGAATATGGAAGACAGTGGTGCTGAGGGTCATTTGAACTGTGTAGGCCTGATGGCCCAAGAGGTTTCAATGGAGAAAAACTTTAATATGTGGCTGAGAAACAGTTTTTGTGATGTTTTGGCAAAGAACATGGCTGCTTTTTGCCATTGTCTGAAGAGACTGTCTAGGGCTAAGGTAAAGAGATTTATATTAATTGCATCTGCAAAGGAAGTCTCAAAAAAGCCCAGCAAAGACTTTGTTCTCTGGTTATGTCTGATAAAAAGAATTTTGAACAAACATAGCAAGCTGAGAAAGGAAAAGTACAAAATATATAGTTTGAGTATTAAAGGGACTCCAGAACATGAAATGGAGCTGAATTCAAGGATATTAAATTGAATTAAAGGAGTGGTGACCCTTGGGGCAAGATTCCACCCAGCTACATTTAGGTCCAGGCTTGGTAGTACAAGTCTTTAATCCCAGGAGGCAAAGATAAGCAGATCTCTGAGTTCAAGGCCAGCCTAGAATGGAGCAAATTCTAGGTGAAGAAAAACTTCAATCCAGGCTTGGTGGACCACATGTTTAATCCCAGTGCTTAGGGGACAGGCATGCAGATCTCTTGAGTTCTGAGTCAGTCTAAGGAGCAAGATTCAGGACAGCCAATTTAGGCAGTGAAGGAGCTGGGAAAAAGGAAGCTAGTGATAATGCAATAGAACAAGGGGGGCCAATGTTCCAGCTCCTGCAAGCAGCAGAACTCAGCAGCTTCAGCCATGTGTCTCTGGCTTTATATACAAGATGAGAAGGAGATTACTGGGACAATTGATGCTGGTTAGCTGGAGCTAAGAAATTAGTGGTGATTAAGAAAAGACCAGCATCACTGAGATGAAATATGGGAAGTGTTTTCTGAGAGCACAAAGAAGCTGTGTTCCAGAGATAGTCAAGTGTTCCTCATGCTACAGCTGTACTTGGTAACGTGTAAGAATCATCCAGGTGGAACTGGTTTTGAAGGCATGAAGGCATCATGAAGAACAGCTGAGGCTTGGTACTGTGAGAGGCCATGGAAGGTCATTGCTGAAAGTGTACCCTCAGTTGTAATTGACAGCCCAGGACTGAAGGGATCATGCAAAGGAGTTGAGACTTGGTACAATGAAGATAGCCTATGAGAGGCTTTGGTGAAGTATAGTTGCAGTGAAGACCCTAGCATATTGGAGATGCCAGTACCATGGGATGACCACCAAGAACAGCAGTGGCACTGGAGTGGATCAATCTGAACTTAGAGTGTTACAGAGGCAGAGCTGGAGAAGTGACACCAGCTCTTTGGAGATACACTGAAGATCATGTATGGATCTCAGACATTGGAGCAAGAAGCCATGAAGCTGAAATTGACTTTGGGTACCCAAGATGTTAAAGATGCCAGAGCCACAGGATTCCTGCCAAGGAAAGCTGCTAACAGGGAGTGGAACAAGCCCAGGAGAAAGAGCCTAGTCGCAGTAAACAAGGATGAAAAAGGAGTTGGATATTTGAAGACTGCTTTGCCATCAGACATGGTGATGCAGAGTTTGGACTTTGCCCAGCTGGTTTCTCATCTTGCTTGGAGGATTATTTTTAAGTGATTGAATGAATCTCAGAAGAGACCTTGAACTTTGGACTTTTAACCCTGTTGTGACTGCTATAGACTACAGGGACTTTTGAAGTTGGACTACGTGCACTTTGCATTATGCTATGTTTAAATATGCCCCCCATAGACTCATGTTTGAACAAGCCTATGGGGGCCAGGGAGTGGAATGTGATGGTTTGTATACGCTTTTCCCAGGGAGTGGCACTATTAGGAGGTGTGGCCTTGTTGGAGTAGGTGTGTCATTGTGGTTGTGGGCTTAAGATCTTCACCCTAGTTGCCTGGAAGTCAGTCTTCCACTAGCAGCCTTCAGATGAAGATGTAGAACTCTCAGCTCCTCCTGTACCATGCCTGCCTGGATGCTGCCATGTTTCTGCCTTGATGACAATGGACTGAACCTCTGAGTCTGTAAGCCAACCCCAATTAAATGTTGTCCCTTATAAAACTTGCATTGGTCATGGTGTCTGTTCACAGCAGTAAAACCCTAACTAAGACAATGAATAATATTTTGTTGCCATTAGAAAGTTTAGTAAAAAGCAAAAGCAGACAATTCCTACAGTTTAATTACCTCTTCATGAAAAACGATTACCTGTTCTTCCTCATAAGATGTCTTTATGCAATATCAGTATGAAAAGAAGGGCCGAGCAAACTCTCAAAGGAGAAGCTGTCAAGGTCAGAGGATGGGTACTGAGCTGGCTAGTTTTATGTCAACCTGACAAAAATCAGGATTGCTTTGGAAGTAGAAATCTCAATTGAGAAAATGCCTCTGTCCAACTGACCTGTAAACAAGCCTATGTGCATTTTCATGATTGGAATGGGAGGGCCCAGCTTACCTGTAGGCAGTGACACTTGTGAGCTAGTCGTCCTGGGAGTTATAGGAAGTCAGCCTGGACAAGCCAGAAAGCAGCACTTCCCCATGGCCTTTGCATCTGTTCCTGACTCCAAGTTCCTGAACTGTTTGAGTTACAGTCATAACTAATAGAAAAGAAACTGGGGAAGAGCATTGAGCACATGGGCACAGGGGAAATTTCCTGAATAGAACACCAATAGCTTATGCTCTAAGATCAAGAATTGACAAATGGGACCTCATAAAATTACAAAATTTCTGTAAGGCAAAGGATACTGTCAAAAGGACAAAATGGCAACCAACAAATTGGGTAAAGATCATCACCAACCCTACATCAGACAGAGAGCTAATATCCAATATATACAAAGAACTCAAGAAGTTAGACTCCAGAGAGCCAAATAACCCTATTAAAAAATGAGGTACAGAGATAAACAAAGAATTTTCACCTGAAGAATTTTGAATGGCTGAGAAGCACCTTAAGAAATGTTCAACATCATTAGTCATCAGGGAAATGCAAATCAAAACAACCCTGAGATTTCAACTCACACCAGTCAGAATGGCTAAGATCAAAAACTCAGGAGACAGCAGGTGTTGGCAAGGATGTGGAGAAAGAGGAACACTCCTCTACTGCTGGTGGGATTGCAAGCTGGTACAACCACTCTGCAAATCAGTCTGGTGGTTCCTCAGAAAACTGGGCATGACACTTCCGGAGGACCCTGCTATACCACTCCTGGGCATATACCCAGAGGATTACCCAGCATGCAATAAGGACACATGTTGCACTATGTTCATACCAGCCTTATTTATAATAGCCAGAAGTTGGAAAGAACCCAGATGTCCCTCAATGAAGGAATGGATACAAAAAAATGTGGTATATTTACACAATGGAATACTTACTACTCAGCAATTAAAAACAATGGATTCATGAAATTCTTAGGCAAATGGTTGGAACTGGAAAATATCATCCTAAGTGAGGTAATCCATTCACAAAAAGAACACACATGGAATGCAGTCACTGATAAGTGGATACTAGCCCAGAAGCTCTGAATACCCAAGACACAATTCACATATCAAATGATTCCCAAGAAGAAGGAAGAAGAGGGCCCTGGTCCTGGAAAGGCTTGATGCAGCAATGTAGGGGATTACAAGAACAGAGAAGTGGGAGGGGTTGATTGGGGAAAGGGCAGAGGGAAGAGAGCATATGGGACTTATAGGGAGGGGGGAATGGGGAAAGGGAAAATCATTTGGAATGTCAACAAAGAATATAGAAAAGAAAAAAAAAAGAAGAAAATGGACTGTGACGTGGAAGTTTAAATGAGACAATCTATGTCCTGTTCATGTTGCTTTTGTCCATGGCATTTTATCACTGCTATAGAAACCCTAACTAAGGCAGATATCAAGCTTTCTTTACCAAACAAAAACCACCTGTTCTAACTGGAGAATGTGCTATCAGAAGGGCAAAAATAAGTTTGAAACTGAACCATGATCAACATTTAAAGAAATGCCAGGGCAAGAAGACAGAAGTGGGTGGGTGGGTGGGTGGGTGGGTGGGTTGGGGAGCCCCCTCATAGAGGCAGAGGGAGGGGCAATGGGATAGGGGATTTCTGAAGGGGAGACCTGGAAAGAGGAAAACATTTGAAATGTAAATAAAATATCCAATAAAAGAAAAAAGTAAAAAAAAAAAGACAGCAGAGAAAAAAAATTGAAACCATACAGCATAATCAGTATATCTTGAATGATGGAAGGCTCTTTTGACATTGGCCACCTGTAAATCCACAAATAAAGAATATGGATTTGAATAAGAAAAACTTTAACTGTGGCCTTCAAGTCGGTGACAGTATTCGAGCTTTTAAGCAGTTCTGGAGGAGTGACCATAGAGACTCTGACATATCTGTCCATGCTTGTGCAAATACATGTACACATGCATTCAGGGCTTAGCTGTTATTGAGAGATCTATTGGCCTCTAGTAGCCAATGTCTACAGATGGGAAGCCTCTACAAGAGGCGCTGCTTAGGAGAAATCATTCATCCCAAATAACCAGTAATTGGTAAGGAGAAACTAGCTTACAAAAAAGTGGAAAAAAATCCCAAAAACAAGTAAACAGTTGTGTTCATAGTGAGTTTCTGAAGAGTATATGCTGGAATTTTAATTTTTTTCAATCAAATATATTACTTAAACTATCAGTTTGTGAAGAATTAGTTCACTTTTTTTTGCCAAAGCTGTGCTTGTAAATTGATTAATCTTTATATTCAATGGCACATTCTCAAGCCTTTTCTTCAGATTCATTCAGATATATGGTGTTCTCCAACTGAGATTTTAATTGTTATTAATGTGTGAATAGTGCATTCATTCACAGTGTGCTTGCTTTCCCTTTAGAAAGCATTCAGTCTCCTTTACTACTTACTGTGGCAGATATTTTCCATCTACAGGATGACTTCCTATCCTTTGTCTCATTGTATGCATTTCAATCTCTCATCATACAACAACAGTCCTGGCAGTTCATAACCATCTTTGTGAGCTTTGATTTCCCTCTGTACATCTGTGATGTTTCTAGACAGCATACATCATATCCCCTAAAAGTAATTTTAGTAATATATTCAGAAGCTGATGAATTATCTTGATCTTCATCTACTAGATCAAACATCAGGTAGCATCTCTTGGGTGATACCTGATGCCATAAACTCATAAGTAAATTTCTATTTGCTGTCACCTCCTTAGATTCCAGGAATGATGCTATGCACTTCTCTCCTTCCTAGTTATTTCTATGCTTCATATCGAATGCATGCATTTGTCACTTGTGCCAGGGCACTGCCGTGATGCTGCTGGCTTTGTGCTTTCAGGAGCATCTTTTAATTTAGCATCCACTGAATTTCATTGGAATACTTCTACTCACTTCAATTTATTTAATTACCTCTCGTATTTAATTTTCACATAAATATCTACATCTAACATGAAGCCCTCACATGCTGCAGTGGAATCAAACCCTGACCAAAGCTGACCACTGTAGAGTCAGGAAATCAAGACAGGTTGTATGGTCTTTTATGTGGACCTTTATATAATGCCAGACCAATTGAGTGACTTAAAGAAATGGTTTATTCTGAGATACAGAATGTCTAAATCAGTGCATCCATAGAATTTTAAAGCACGTAGAAACGGAAATGATCCAGTGAGGTAAATAACTGCTTTCAAAAAGCAGCAAAAATCCAGGAGGCCAAATCTATTTTCTTCTTTCCCTAAATCTGGATTGATTGTATATATTGTCTGAAGTCCTGGGGTGCATTCTTGGCCTTTTATTCCACTTCTTTTTAATCAAGCTCGAGAAAGCTGTGTGAATGTTAATATGTGCTGAATAAATCCTGTGATCACTGTAACATACTGTAGCACCTTATAATGATATGTTCACCGGCTGCCATATCACAGTCCATTATTCCTTTCCCTCCCTCCCCGAGGTCCTTTATTTAATATCCATCCTGAACACTGGTGTGAATATTCCTGACTATTTGAATGCATTTCAGAGTTCATGAAATGCTATATCGAATGTTTTTTCTGAACTTCAAATGTATTACATCTCCCACATTGCATTCATCTACTAATCTTGTAATTCAATAATAAAAAAAAAGCAATCAGATTTGTTTGGCATGATTTGTTCTGTGTAAGCCCACGCCGCTTATGGCTCAATGGTGCTTAAATGATAAATAGTGCTCAAATCAAATTTTCTCATCCAACTTCTCATTTAAGTCCAGGAAACATGATTTTGTTCATGTTTTATAGCTAGCTTCTGGGTCCTAAGTGGAGAGAACGGCATTCTTTTTTTCAATATGGTTTATTTTTTCTTTTCTCTGTTTGTTTTGTTTACATCATTCCATTGTCTATATTTTAATCTCTACATCATTTTCTTATTAGACTTTATTCACTGTATTAACCCCTTTATGTTAGTTTCCTTGAAACATAATCTTAGAAAAAGGCATTGATTTGTAAAATGATACAAAGAGTATAAAAATGAGTTTTAAGTCAAGCATCTCCTTAAGAATAAAGGGGATGTCTTCATCATATTAAGCAGCTTCTTTCTCTACACTCATCACACAAGAAAGTACTATGATTTAAGCCTTAACCATGCTTAGGGGTTTCTTCACTTTCACCTGAACAACTTAAGTACTTATTACAGGTTTCAGTCTATTATAGTTAAAAATAAATATGCTAGAGTCCTAATTACAGTATCTCACAAGGTAACCTTATTTCAAGTTTGGTTCTTTACACAGGGAAGTATTCAGTGGGTACCAACCTTACCAACACCTTGATCTGGGATATCTGGTCTCTAGACCTGCGAAAGAACAGAGTTCTTATTGCTTAAGACACCATGTGTGCTTCAGTATTGCAGCCCTGGATAACTAATTCACACTGTATGTGCATAGTTTTGCGCTTGGCACCCTTCCTCTTTCTCTAGACTCTTAAACATTTAGATAAATGACTCTGGTTCTTGCAAACCATGGGTTTTATAAATAAGTGCCACACTAGCCTGCTTTAATATTTCACAGGAATGAAAATACTTAAAGAAAATGGAAAGACACAAAGGAAATTCCATGCTGACCAGTTTTCCTGGTCTGAAGATAGACTATAGTATTGTTTTTTGTGACTTGAGAAAGAAGATTCGTTCAACATATAGTTTTTTTAAATGTCACTTACCTTGGAGAGTTGTGGCAAAGGATGCTGGCACTATAAAATAAGTTTCCTGTTTAGCAGGCAGGGGATGTTGGCACAAATCAAGAAAAGACTTGGGTTCTCTTTCTGTGTTCCAGATCTTGTTCTACGTGATTAAGGAGAACAAAGATCATTGGTGCTTACTGACTTCAGCAGTAGGAATCTAAGTAGACTTTATTATTTCCTGAAGTCAAGGTTTTTAAAGCTGAATTATCATAAGTTGTGTCCTCTAATTGCTGTTGTTCTAGCAAGCAGCTTTTTTTCCTTCCTAAAAGATTAAAAACACAGCAAAACAAAACAAAACAAAAACTGTCCTCATTTTCATGGAAGATATATCCAGAGTTCATATACCTTAACATGTATTCAGTTTAGTATGTGTTAAATCCTCTTCCTCCTCCTCCATCTTTCTCTTCTTTCTCCTTCCCCTATCCTCATCCTCCTCCATGAGAAGCAAGCCTTTATTTTCAGGTTTCTCAAATTAAGCTGGCCCTGCTGCTTGCTCTGAGGGAATTGATCAAGAAGATCCAACCCCCCCACCCCCAACCTTATCTGACTCCTTTGACTCTTCTTTGGCTTCCCTCTGGGCTGATGCTTCAGTGGAAACAGCCACAGGGGGCAGTGGACATGAATGCAGGTAGATCAACCAAGAAGACCCTTCCACCAAGTGTGACCCTAGTCTCCATAGGCAGAGCCAGGACATGCTTGTATTCATTGGTGATAGGTTGTGGAATTAAGGCAACAAGTCACAATCCTATCTGCAAACACTGCCAACATTTCAGACACCCTCTAGGAAGCAAAAGTGCAGTTTACATTGTGCTGTCAAACACTTCCGGGTTGCAAATGCCGCCATTGTCAAACACCTGCTAGATGACCAGTCAAAAGAAAAAGGAGATGTTCACCACATTCAGCAGGGTGGCTTCACTGGCTTCCATGTTGTCTCCAGTTTTTATCAGCTGCACATCACTCAGAATTTCAGTGGTGTCCCTGGGGATCTTACTAGTGATGACTGAAGCTTGGAAGTAAGAAGAGTTCTCAGATCCCACACCAGTGTTCTGGCACAGTGCCGTGGCACCAGCACAGGTAGTAGCTGGACCCTTATTGGCCAATGTCATGTTGCTCATATTGGGGAGGTTCTTCTTGGTGAACCCAAAGGCCCCATTCCCCTGTATATGAGGCAACAGTTTCTCCAGAGCTCAATTGTTTGCCAAATGCTAAAGATGGCCTTGCACATCATGATTTTCTGGCCCAGAAGCAACACAGACTTCTAAATGTTGGATAGTCTGAAGGAATTATTTGGACTGTCAGGCCTCTTTGTCTTCTTTGAGCATAATGGCAATGCATCAGCGATTGCCAAGCAGTATTTAAAGATAATGTCACTCTTATGAGGACAAAAGCTGATAAACAGTCTTCATCAAGGCAATCAGGATTAAGATAGCTCAGAAGTGAATGATTAAGCACCTTGGCTCTCTTCATTCTTAAATGTTTATGCCTCTAATTCCTACCTTTTACTATTCTTTTTCTGATATTATAATATCTTGGACTATAAGAAAATTAAATCCATGGTGATTATTATGGGCTACCATATATAGAAAGAAGAAACATGTTAATTTTATCAGAGTTATAAATTTATCTTTTCAGGTTGCTTCTCCTGGAACAGTAGTATAAAAATTTTCCCTCAAGACAACCTCAAATGGAACATTTTTTGATAGGCTTTTTGACTCTGGCTACAGGTGAAGAGTTGATTTTTCCAAACACTGAGAGTAAAACTGGACACTGTTAATGTTATACAGGGGGCAGTAGTGTAAGCTGAGATGGGCTCAGTCAGAAGAACAGTATTCCACATAAGGTATGGACACAGGCAGATACCAACTTGAGTTTCCTACAATCAGTCAGGTCACTGGACAGAGAGATAAAGGTCTGAAATTTGTCACTGTTGGTAGGATCTTGTGACTCATCTCTCTAGCCCTTTGTGGGCGTCAGTGTTAGGTTCAGGGTAAGAGGACAGTTGTTAGGTGATATACCAAAAATAGCCACCCTCTCTACAAAAGAGAGCCTGGGCTTTGACAATCTCTACACCAGTTGGTTACTGTTGCTTAGAGCTAGTAACACAGAATAACACAACAACTCTCTCATTGCACAGTAAGGAATTCCAGTATGTGCACATGCTCAGAATGGGCACTTGGTAAATGTTTTAAATCAACATAATCCAGAAGTTAATGAGTAAGTCTGTGCTGCTTTGATTCTTAAATCTTCATATTCTGTACATTATATACCATGTGCATTTATAGTCATTTATGTCATAAAAATGGGCAATATTAAACTTACGCAGATTTATTTGAATAAAATTATTTTGTTCTTCTATTACTAGATAGCACTAGAGTCTCAAATACAATCAGTACTACATGATGTGTTCCAGTTTTTACTTATCTCTGTGGTAGATCTATATTGTTTAGTTTTATTTAGTTTTAGGAAAAGGATAACTTTCTGTAAATCTATCTTACATGGGTGGCATTTAATTTGGACAAAATATTCATGCAATTGATTTTATGCAAGTATTCAATGTTAACTTTTAGAACACTCATCTGTGGGGAAATTGAAGGTTTGAATACATGGATTTCACAACAAAGAACAAGTTGAAACGAGTAATCTAAAGTCCATGCTAGTATGACTGAAGCAATAGTCTTTCTGTGCAAAATCCCAAAGGACTAAAGTATTGAAGTACAAAGGAAGTTGTGGAAAGAAATCTTTTTATAATTGATAGTTATTCATGGTATTCTTGATAGCGAATTTCAGAGGTAAGCATGCAAATTCATTTGAATAGCAATGTTTTGGTCATTTGTACTGTTTACTTTCTTAGCTGCAAATAAAGATATGCATGAGACCCACTCACAGCTAAATGATGTTCAGTCAGCGTCTTTGGAGGGCTCTTAATCATATCCCTCCCTTCAGGGCTCAGGGGTCTAGGCAGAAGGGCAGAGTTGGGGGTCACACAGAAAGACTGTAAGAGCCAAGGGTGATGGATGGCTTCAAGGAAAGAACATTATCCAGACACAGCAGGGCAGATGCACAAATGGACTCACAGAGACTGTGACAGCATGCACAAGATGAGGAAGACTTAAGACAGACAAAAATTTCAACATAAAGAAGGGGAAGTGGGAACATAGTCCCACCCCAGCCAAAAAGAAATTTGCAATGGATAGCTGCTGGGAGACGGAACTTCGATTACTTGAGTGCAGTGTCACTGGTATATTAACAATGCTACAGGGCAGGCTCCATGCCCTCTATTAGGGCCTACACAAATGACTCCATGTCGTTTTAGTGGCCTTTTGCTTTTGTTTTTAAGATAGAAAGAATCTGAAGTCAGGTGAAAGGATCTAGAGGGCTTTGACAGGATAAAAAAGAATATCAGTAAAAAATACTGCATGACATTCTCAAAGAATAAATAAGCACAGTAAAATGTTTTAAAGATATTTAAGGAGAAAGAAAATATGATATAGGAATTTGCTATTTTTAGAAACTTCAGTTTTATTAATGACCAAAATCCACATTATATTGTTCTTGAATCAGTTTATTTTATTTTATTTTATTTTGTTTTGTTTTGTTTTATTTTATTTTATTTTATTTTATTTTATTTTATTTTATTTTATTTTATTTTATTTTATTTTATTTTATTTTATTTTATTTGGTTTTAGAGACAGGGTTTCTCTGTATTGCCCAAGCTGTCCTGGAACTCACTCTGTAGACCAGACTGCAGTTTATCTTATTGCTAATAGATTTAGAAAGAATTAAAGAAGACAATTGGAAAGTTAGGGGAAATAAAACATGCATCATGCTTTAGTTTAGAAAATCCTCAGTGTTTAAAGGAAAACATAAAGGGTAGTAAAAGTTTGCCTACTTTTATCCCAGTATCCAAATTTCAGATTTATTACAACCCAAAGTGTGTGCTTTGAAATTGTTTCTTTTAAAAATGTTATCTATAGTACCAGTATCTTAGAGAGCTTACTTATACGCTAGAAATTGTTTTTAATAACAATCTTCCAGTTCAGACTAAAGAAAGATGAAAGCAAAAGGTGATTTTTATTATTTGATGTGGCTCTGCAAACTATGTTACTTTTATTTAATTCTATATATCTATCTATCTACCTACCTAACTTCCTGTCTGTCTGTCTGTCTGTCTGTCTGTCTATCTATCTATCTATCTACCTATCATCTATCCATCCAGCCAGCCAGCCATGTGGAGTGGCAGAAGGGTATGTACCCCATAGCACATGCATGGAGATCATAGTACACTTTGAAGGAGTCAGATCTTTCCTACAACCCTGTAAATTCTGCGGTTTGAGCTGAGGTAATCTGGCTTGGTATCAGGGGCCTCTATTTGCTCAGTCACTTCACTAGCCCTAATGTGGTTTGTTTCAAGGAACTGCTTGTATTTGTTGGTATGTATTTATAAGACTGAGTTGTTTAAAAATACTCAATTATCTAGTTAAATATAGTTTGTTTTCCTTGATATGATTATTGGCCTACGTAGACATTTTTATTTTTTAATAAAGACATCAAACTATCAATATAAGGTTCAAGCCAGCCTACTAGTAAATTAACCACAATCGAAATTTCAAATAGAGCATAGAGTTGCAATGCTTTATATTTCAGATCCTAATTCAAAAACAAGAATCACCTGGAATTTTTTAAATATCACGACTAAGATGGTTTGTATATGCTTGGCTCAAGGAGCGGCACTATTTGGAGGTATGGCCTTGTTTGAGTAGTTGTGTCATTGTGGGCTTGTCCTTTAGTACCCTTGTCTTAGCTGCCTTGAAGTCAGGTTTCTCCTAGCAGCCTCCTGATGAAGATGTAGAACTCTCAGCTGCTATGCCTGCCTGGACATTGCCATAGTACTACCATGATGATAATGGACTGAAACTGAACCTGGAAGCCAGGCCCACTTAAATGTTGTTCTTATAAGAGATGCCTTGGTCATGGTATCTGTTCACAGCAGTAAAACCCTTACTAAAACAATGACTAAGAAAAGTGAAAACATTTTGAAAATGAGGGATTATACACTACTCTGAATATTATTGACAGTCTATGTTAGGACCTTATCAAGCAAGTAGATTTAACCATGAATGCAGTCTACCAATTTTTCACCAAGTATGGGAAATTGTGCTTATATTTAAGTTTGAAGACTATTTTTTTAAAACAAAGTAAACATTTCTGTGGTCTATTACAAATAGAAGTGTAGCTCAGTAGTAACACTACATAAAGCCTTGCCTTGCCTTGCCAGGGCCAAGTTTGATTCCCGAATAAAAAAGATGGCAGTTTTCAGATTGAAAAGTCCAGTCACACGTGTTATCTTTTTTCATTTTCACTATCTTTGCAAATTTCTATGAGATGGTTTTACTTGTGATTGGAAATAGTAACCTGTGCATGATACTGTTGCTACTCCTTTAGCAGAAATAGGACATAATAATTAAGATATATGTATATGACACTTTCTGCTTTTGTTGTTTTGATCTTAAGCCACTTTTCTGTTTTCTAAATCATGTGACTGACCTTGTTTTACTTCAGTGTTCAGAAGATTCCTGTTTTCCTTTCAACTAACTATGCAATGTGTTCAGTTTCCTGAAGCATAGAGACTAAGCAATGGATTTCTTTGATGAACATTAGTCTGGAATTTTCTCCAGTGGAAAAGAATCAAAAGGAACTTCACTCATGTCCATTTTTCTTTACTGTTGTTTTAAGTGTTGCTTTATTTATTTCCCAGCTTTTCTACAAAGAGGGTTCCAAATGTAAGGCTGAGCAGCCGACCAGAACACTGGTTAAGCAAATCATAACTGTAATGGGAATTCTCATCATGAGAAGCTAAATCAAGAACACCACTATGTCCAAGTTAGGAATCGTGATCTCCTGACATCTCAACACAATGACCTTTGCTAGTTTGTCAGCTCATTAGACAAATCAAGTCACAGCCGAGGCAGTGTAGACAATTCACATGCTCTTGTTGAGTCTCACAAATTCTGCTTCTTTTCTATTGTCCCCAACACATTTCTTGAGATTTAATGAAATAATATGAAGAGATTGGAACACAACTGGAAAAAACATATTAAGTGTCATGATCTAAGTCCTTCAGAAAATGACAGGAAGGAGAAAGGACCATAGTGCAGAATTATTAGTTTCATTATAAATTATTCAAACTGTAGCTAATTAAGAGGCAGTCAACACTGAGATGGCATTCACGGGTTCTGAATGTGCAACCATTCCGAGTGATCACGACAACCCAATATTTTCAATTTCCGGGCTTTTATTTTAGACTTAAATTTTGAGCATATTTAATTTGCTATCACCACATGAATTCTCAAACTGTAATTATAATTTTAATACAACCAAGCAAACTTAAAAAAAAATCTTCCCCATAGTAACATAATTTTCAAATGGAACTAAGTAAGGATACTGGAGTTCATATGCAGAAAGAAAACCTACCTGATATATGGATTCTTAAACCACAGCTATTATATATACATTTTCATCGAACATTCCAAAACCATCAATATTTCTATAAAGGCACCCACTAATCTAACCAGATTTTTCTTCTTAATCTTTACTTTTCAATAATTTTTAAAGTGTCTAAGTCAGTTTCACTTAAGAAAATAAAATAAAATAAAATCCTAAAAATAGTTGAGTTCTCACTAAATTTGGTCAGCTTTCCAAAGAACTCAAAAGCAGCCACCCACTCTCCACCCTGTAGACACCACCTACCCATCTCTTCAATTCTGAATGTGACATAAATACCTTTATGGAACTTGGCTTTTACGAAATTCTTGTTGCAATTGTCCAACATACAAATCTGCCTTTTTAAAATGGATTCTTTCCATTTTTGCCTACTTTTAATGTCTCTTCTCCATGCTAAACTGTGCCTGGAAAAAAATAGCTTGTTTGTTTCAGATTTTTTTTTAAAAAAATATTAAGGACTCAGCTAGGCATTCAACTGTTTTTTTTCCCCCAATATATTTCATCATTATATAATCTGGAAAGGCTGCATGATCAAAAACATGATTCAATTTAGAACTCTATAATCAGGTGCAAAAACTGTGATATCAGTCAAGAAATATTTTTCACTGCAATATAAAAAGAAATCGAGTCAGATTTTAGAATTGTTTCTTTAATTAACAAGAGCATATTCTGTTTATTTTTCTTACTGAATAAGCAGTTATCACTTGCAGATCTGACAATCATAGAGAATGAACTCATTGATGTTAAAGAAATTATATTTGAATACATAATATGGCATGAGCGTCAGCTTTAAAGGTGCTATTGCTGTTAACACAGGTTACCTATTTTTCCTACCATAACATGTTTAATGAGCAGAGGAGGGATAGTTAAATCATATAAAGGCTTGATGTGATGATCCAGATGCTTTACTACGAGAATTTTCAAACTGAGACTTTTTTAAAAATGTATTTATGCAAAGTATAAAGGGAGAAATCTGAATGGTAAATGACAATACTCCTTAGTGTGGACTAATCTTAGAACTTTTTTCCATGAATAACTCAATTAGCATTTTGCTCTCTGGGGTCTTTGGTTGTGTGGGAAAGTGAGTAAAGCTGAATAAATAGCCTTTCGCAGATCTTCCCCACAGCTACATCAAAATCCCAAGAACCTATGAATTGTTTTTCTGTTAAAAGGGACACATGGCACTGAGTGAGGAGGCTGAGAGGCGACGCTCAACCTGAGTTTTCCATGTCGACCCTAAATATAACCACAAGTGCCCTTGCAGGAAGCTCAAAAGATGTGTGACCTCAGAGAGAAAGGGACATAAACAGAGGCAAAATTGAAATGTTACTAGGAGTCAAGAAATACTGTCCTCCCAAGGATATGGGGGGGGGAAGGGGGCCTCTCTGAAGCTTTCAAAAGGAGGTGGCATTCCTAGCATCTCGGTTTTAGCCCATTAAGGCCAACTTTGAGATTCTGACCTCAAGAACTCTAAGACAGAAAAAGTGTACTGTTACTCAAGTCTGAGCAATTTGTTATAGCATCTACAGGAAGCAAGGCTTCTGTGGTTTGAAGAAATACTATATACTCGGTTTTGTGGATTTTGATTTTGAAGTACCCCCTAAGAAAATAATCTCACGGCATATTTGGAAGGTCACATTCCTTGTTTAAAGAAATTGTTGAATATATGGACATGCTAAACTAGAGACATCAAACACTGGTAGATATAGCTTTTCATCTCTTTTATCAAGTTGAAGGAAAAAATACTTCACTAATTCCTATGCTTGGTAGCCAATGCTGTTGAAATACAAAATGCAAGACTCTTGCAAACGTCAGCAATTAGATTTTTTTTTTTAGTCAATCTAAAAAAATGAAAGAAAAAAGAAAAGAGAGAACATAAAATCTTACGTTTTTCTAAAGTTTATGATGTTATATTTTGAAAATGTTCATATTAGGAATTACTTAATGCTAACTGATGATTTAAATCATCCATTTGAGCACTACCTATTGCAATAAAACATATAGTTTTCCTTATATGTCAAAACTAATACCTTTCCTCTTTTGATCCTTTAGAACAGACAACTCTTCCTCTCTGACTGACTAGAAAAAGAATATTAAAAGGGTAGGGGGAAGAACTATAGATAAAGAAAAGATTCCTCAATATGATTTACATTTCAAGACACACTTAGAATTTTTCTATTTTACCAAGAGCTCAATCATATATCTTGGGTGTCTATCCAATAAGTACTTCACTGGTTACTTAGGAAGTCCAAGTGCTGTAAATAGCCACATGGTCATGGTGACTCTCCTTATTTTTAAGGCATACTTATCAGCCCATAAAGGGCCAAGGGAACCACATGCAGCACAGTCAAGAAAATCATTTATAGACATCTGCAGGAATCAGAATCTTTCTGGAGGATGTGGATAGTGCCTCTTTGTGAGTGTGGAGAACGAAGGAACAGTTAAGTTACAGAAACAACTGTGATCTGCGGAGCATAGGAAAAAGGATGCCGAGGGCTTGTCTTCACAAGTTCGTTTCTTGTGCTGGTGAAGTGCTTCCCTAGGTTTATTTGGTCTTTAAGGATTTTCTAAGAAATAGTGTTTATTCCTATAGATTCTTTATGAAGCTGTTCTTCCCGAATAGTAACAAGGTGAATGTAATTCATTTTCTCTGTTTGGATCTGGTAAGCAGCTACTCAGGGGTATTTAGACGCCATTTCCTTATGGTTCTCAGAGTGATTGAAACAGCCTGGCACACGCTCAATGCTGTTGTTTTTCGATGCACAACAAAACAAACGAACAACAAGCAAAATGAAAACAAGGCAGAAACTTTGAAATTTCAGATCTTTGAATCTTCTTTCAAACAGTCCGATCACATTTACAGGCATGTCCAAAGGAGATGAGGGACAGCGCCAACGCCAGCACTATGTCACACAGCAACTTCCTCACAGTCTTTAACAGGTCATAAACAATGTTCCGTTTCACCAAAAGTTACAAAAGTTTCCACAGTATCCTTTAACAAGCTGAGGCTCACTCTTCATTTATCAATGTGCATAACAGCTGCTTATAGCATAGCATGGTGGTAAGCTATTTTTTAAGCAATAAATGGTTTGAGTCATCTATTTTGTCCTGAAATGCTATCTGTAGTTAACTGCATTGCTTATAAATGGTCATAGTAAATTCAGCATGAAAGAGAAATATTACAGAAAAGACAGCAGCAGAAGCATTAGCATTATCTAATATTTATATATGTTATCAACAGAACACAGCAGTGAAACATTTAAATGCGTATCAGTGGGTACCATGTCTAAAAATTACTATAGTACCTATTTAGTGTAGTGGATATTTTTCTTAAAGAGTGCTTGCTGTAACTAGAACAGCATAATATGTGATTTAGTACAGTTAATTCTTATTGATTAAATAATGTATTTATGTACTGAAGATAGTGAAAGGAGACAGGTGATTTTTTTCTTTTTTTTTTTTCTTTTTTGCTTCATTGTGATCCCAGCTTTAACACTTAAATGAAGATTCCGAAGGATCATGACATGTCATTATTTAAGTGAAACGGGCATCCACATATTTAAAAGACAGTATTTGTCGTACCGAAACAGCAAGATGGCACCAGATACATGTAATGCTACTGGCCTATGACTCGGTTGGAGCCAGAGTCCAAAACTGTGGCCCTCTTTTACAGTCATGGTGATTACTCAACTTCAGAGAGAATCGCCCACATGTAGGGTTTTTCTCTACAAGTCATCTGTAAAGCATTATGAAACAGAAAGAACAACAAATGCAATTGCTAAATATTCTTTTTTTTTTTTTACAAGAGGTGCAAAACAGTCATTTCTAACATTAAACTGTCATTTACAGTAGATTTTTGTACACCTGCAGAGACTCAGTAATGATGGAGAGATGCCCAAGGCAACTGGTCTCCGAGAAGATATTTACACAACATGAAATCAACTGTACCGTAGATACCCAGGGAAAATTATCTTACGTTATTATGAAATCGAACAAACATGATATAGCTTCATCATACAGAAAACCTGTCGGACCCCATCCCAAGCCTAAGTAAAAAGGAATCCCTCAGCTCCCTCTGCCTATTAACCCGCCATCTTCCTGTTACAAAGAATGAATGTCTAGATTACTCCCACCCACCCTCAAATAAAGTGCGCAGTCCATAGCAGACCATAGAATAATGCAACAGGAAAAGCCCCCTTTTGTATTATCATTTAAAAAATAAGGTACAAACAACAGAAATAAAACAAACATCGAAGAGAATTCTCTGATTCTCTGCATCTTGGAAAAGAAGAGGCGAAGCACGAGGTGCCTT
Source organism: Apodemus agrarius (assembly GCA_964023405.1). Taxonomy (NCBI): domain Eukaryota; kingdom Metazoa; phylum Chordata; class Mammalia; order Rodentia; family Muridae; genus Apodemus; species Apodemus agrarius. Next base: position 85,243,929 of record OZ030011.1, read on the forward strand.
GCCTGACGGCTGCTCATGTTAGTACACGTATGCTTCGTTGTAGGGGTGGGGGTTGCAGCAGCCGCCGTCTGGCATGTAGGCCATGCTCTCATCAAAGTGCGACAGAGGCACTGTGTCCTCTTCGTTGATGTGACGCTCCATGTCCGTCTTCAGGAGTGGGCGCTGATTATCCGGAAAGGCCATGGAGAAAAGGGCTTCCGGGTCACACACGAATTTGTAGACATATCTTTCTCCAGCCACCTGAGAATATCACAGAAAAGCCCAGCGTCACCGTCCCCACAGGAGTAAGGGAGAGAGAAACAAACATGTATTAATAGACCAGTAGAGACAAGGGCAAAAGAGACTATGCAACTAAGCCATAGACACATCTTCGTGGGGGAAATGTCCTTACTTTGTGAAAGTAAGGACTTCCTTCAATCAAGAGAAATACAAAATGTTGGGCTACAATAATAATTAGTTCTACGAAAAGCTAAGAAAATTAGCAGTTTGCTTTTTGCCTTTTTAACCTAAAGATGTATTTACACTGTAATGGGTGGGAGAAAAATCAATGACATAACATAAGCAATTCACATTGAAGTTTTTGTTTTAAAGGTAACATCTATGCTTTGGAAATCTTTAAGGTTTATCTGTCTTTAAGGTTTATCTTCCCCCTTATTATTATATTTCTGCAGCTTGCAAGTTTTAAAAGAAAAAGAAATGTGTTTTATTCTTAAGAGTAGAATAATGATCACTGATTCCCAGGATGCACCGCTTCTTTCTCCTTCCTCTTTCCCCTGGCACCGTGTATTCTCCATCTAAGAAAGCCCCAAAGATACATAGCCTTATTTAAATGAAGGATAGGGCAGGAGGACATTATCCTGAGCACATCACTTTTTAAAATGAAGGCAAGATACATTAGATGAAGCTTAAGGATGTGTGTAAAGTGTCAAATTGAAGTAAGAGGCGTAAAAAAAAAGTGAAAGGAATCTAAAATACACACTGAGAAGGGAGGAAATGAGAAAAGGAAATGTGTCAAGTGCCTGAAATAAAGGAGATGTAGCACAATTTGTAGAGAAAGACATGCCCCCAAACTTAAGTTCTGAAGAGTAATGCTTCTGTAGAAACTGATAAACAATGGGAGGAGACGGATGTATCTGCCATTACTAGACAATGCGAAGGAACTCAAGACCCAGGGGACTGGTGGAGAACAAAGGCAGTTCCCTGTGTGAAGTGTGACTGCTCTCTCTCTCTCTCTCTCTCTCTCTCTCTCTCTCTCTCTAGCTCACAACTTCAGATAGCTGACACCAATCCGCCATCTCCTGTTTCTGTGTCAAAAGTTCTTGCTAGTTGATTTGTGACACGGGGAAGCGCTGTGCTCACAGTTTATAAACTCTCTGTGCATGTTTGGGAGAAAAGGAATGACTGCCAAGGCTCTGCTGCTCTGGACTCGGAGAATATTTGTTGCCCTGAATTTAAGTAAAAGGAACCACATTAGAGTCCAAGTCATCTGGATATCTAGAGGGTTGAAAGAGCCAACCCCGAGAGATGTTTATGAATCTGGACATGTTTCTTAAACTGCTCTTCAGTTCCTCGTCTTGTGAAATTGAAACAGGAAGGACTCCTTGGGCCAGCTGTGAAACATAGAAAGCTCTAGCACCGTTCAAAGCAAATGGAGACATTTAGTTAACTCTCCTCCTTTAAACCTTATTACTTACACACACACATACACACACACACACACACACACACACACACACACACACAGAGAGAGAGAGAGAGAGAGAGAGAGAGAGAGAGAGAAGTCATGAGGTGAGTGCCAAAGTAAAAACCAGAAATACAGAATAAATCTTAGTTTTGTTTCCTTTCTTCTCTATTTTTTAAAGACATTTCAGGAAACAAGGGTAAAAATAAATGCTGTGTTTAACTTGCCTCTGAGTCTTCAGGGGTTCACTCTATTTAGTTTGGGGCTCTATAGAAAAAGAATTGTTTGTTTTAGGTGGCGCACCTGTTTGGTCTAACATGTTTGACATGTTGGGGTTGTCTTCACTTAGGAGCAATGTAATAAATAGAAATGATTTCATCGTGAGGAATTTCAATGGACAATGTGCAGCAGAAATCACCAACTATGCTAGGGACGTCTGCTTTCTGCGCCCATCCAGTTCTCTGTGAGTGAACTCTTTCGTGGTACTACTGTATTTTCCACCCTGCTAGAGCTGATGGAAACAGCTAGATGCACAGAGTGAACAGTGCCCTCCTTGGTTAGTGATACAAACACAGTGTAAGAAGCACTGTAGAGTCTTCAGCAAAGCTAAAGGCAACGGCGAGATGAAAAACACTGGAATTTTTATGGAGGAACTTATCAGAAGTAAACAGGGAGGTGGATGTGTTGTCAAAGCCCAGAGATATTTAAATGACATTTCAACTTTTAAAATTTTAAGATAACTTAGCAAGTAAAGGCACTTGACACCAAGCCTGACAACCAGAATTCAATCCCTGGGACCCACAGAGTGGGAAGTCAAGCCTGATTACTCCAAGGTGTCATCTGACTTGCATACATATACTGGTGGCACATATACACACACACACACACACACACACACACACACACTAAATAAATAAATAAATAAATAAATAAATAAATAAAATATTTTTCCTAAAATTTGAAGGAGAAAGAATAGGGGTATATTTGATACAAATAAATCATATTTGTATATGAATATTAAATTAAATAAAATATCAAATATAAATGATAAGGCAAAAGAAACAAAGTTGTATTATGCAGAATATAAGCATTACTATATTAGTATATATTTTATGTTTTGCTTAAATACTCGAAGTATTGCTACATGTTTAACTAGATGTGCACATATTTTATCTATAAAGTATAATAAGCATTTTCAGCATTTATTTCTATTTCAGAATTACAGAAATTAATAGCCATTTAAAATGCTTCACTTGCATTAACCCATTTGGTTATTTTTATTTTGTTCTTTAGACCTCTAATTCAATTGCTCTTTACACACGGCACAAATGCCGAACTAGCGTTTTAAGCCAATGGGCAAATATGTTCATACAAACTTAGAATGTAACTCCCCATTATATATTTCTATGTAATTAAAAGGGGAGGCACAGAGTTCCTCTGAATAAACTATGCTACAATTTACATAGCCATGAGGGTCCATACCCATAGTGAGAGATATCATGAAAAAGGCAGAACATTCTAGAAAGAAGACTCATTCATAGAAGTCATGAGTGTTTCCTAAAATAGCAGGCTGTGCTTATATGAAGTTAAAAGAACTTGCTAACAGTCTAAGGGGCCCTGATCGGTTATTAGCTACATGCAGACTCCAAGTTTTGCATGTTGGTGTGATAAATAACCTCTCTTCCTCATACTAAATAGTGGCATCCAAAAAGTCTGCTTGAGGCTACGTTCATATCTAAACGGTAGTGCTATGCAAGCCATAAACTACACAAGGAAATAATAACAAATGTTTTATCTTTATATATTCATTTATTCATAGTCTCCTTCATAAATGTTATACTTAAGTACATTTTATCTTTATCCATGTTTTTATATTTTATATAAAAGAACTTTTAAATATTAAAAGAGGCTCATTTGAATTAAAATATATTGAACTTTGTTCTATCAACCAAATAAGATGAAACATTTACTTCAAGTAAGTGGTTTGGGATATTAAACTGTCAAGTGATGAAATCAGGCAAGATATCAAGCAACAAAAAAAAGTTTTGTTTTGTTTTGTTTTCTAATAAGAACACGTGATGCCTGAGTATTTTAAAAATCAGAAAATGAAAAGATAAAGCAAAAACAGAAACAAAAAAACAACAACAACAAAAAAAACCAAGCATTTAAAAAATGTGACTCTGAGGTACAAGAAAATTAGAGTTTCTAGAGACCTGAAGATCTCTAGAATCTAGAAATCTCTAGAGTCTGTAGAATCTCCTATATCAATACTGAAATAACCTGTTTACCATGTGTAGCAAAGTGGAAGCTCCCAGAAAGATTGTCACTTGGCAGATAGCACTATACACCTATCTTCAATGTCAATGAAGTTATAAATAGACTCATGATACTCAAAGCAGGAGCCAAGCATTTGTCAGCATGGGGGAGAGCCCGGCTGTGGCGACGCAGTGATAATGTGCTGTCTAAAATATGACTTGCAGACCAGTGGATAACATCACAGTGAGTTTTAATATGTTATCACCTCACCTTTTGCATGATTCCTTTCTCATAATAATAGCGGAGAGAACGACTAAGTTTGTCATAGTTCATAGCCGGCCTGTTCTTCTGAATGCCCCAACGTCGGGCCACCTGCCACCAAAACAGAATCCTATTGTTAGTGCTGAGTCTTAAACTGGCTTACACACACACACACACACACACACACACACACACACACACACAGAGAGAGAGAGAGAGAGAGAGAGAGAGAGAGAGAGAGAGAGAGAGTTCCTAAATGCGTGACTTCTAAACACACAAAAAACACCTTTCAAATCTAAGGCATAGAGAAATAGCAACAGCCTTCATGTTGTGAATTCCCCGTGTCCTGGTTTAAACCAGGCTTACAGTTCTCTCTCTTCAACGTCACAATAGGTTCCTTTGTCACCATTGTTTTGGATAGAAATTAAATGGAAATAAGGGAATGTGTTTGCATCATGAAAGAACAGACTGCAATTCACCAAAATGAGGCACATTTTCCCCTCTGCCATACACCAGCAGTCTTCCTTCCTGAACTTTCAGACAAAAAAAAAAAAAAAAAAAAAAATTCCCAGATTAGGAACTGCTTAATGACCCCTTTGTAAAGGTGTTTTATTGCATTTGTAAAAAAGAGAAAAAAGAAAGAAAGAAAGAAAGAAAGAAAGAAAGAAAGAAAGAAAGAAAGAAAGAAAACAGAAAAAAAGCGAGAGAGACTCTGCTCGGATTGTACAAAAGAATGACCAGCTGTCCGCGTGTCAGCGGAGGAAACAGTATGCCAATTAATAAGCTCAACTACAAATAATTGTTGTGACCTAAAGCAGCATCTAAGAAAACTACAGCCAACCCCAAACTGGAAAATTAAGCTCATTTAGGAAACATTAATTGGATGCTAAAAATAAGGCGGAAGTGGAAAAGTCACCATGTATATGAGTCTTTTCCTTGTAAAGCAGAATGACCACAGTGTGGCTTAGTAAAGGTCTTGGAAGTATTTCAAATGTGACTGTTGTGGAGCGCTGGATGTGGCTAAGGCAGAGCCCTCCAGCAGAGCTTTGAAAACACCTCTTCTTCCCAATGGTACCACTCCACTTCACCTTCCCACGGGGCCAATGGAGGCATAGAGAAAGGAGCCTGTTTCTCTCACCCGGTGCAATCTAGATCTCATTAAGCCCCACTCTTTGGTAGTCTGAGGATGAGCCTTTGTTTCCATGAAATTCCAGATAATGTCCCATCCACAAAAAGTGTCCTCAAAATCACCTCTCTGCTCCTGTCTTCCTTTCGTTAGCAACAATCTTTCTGTCACCACCCCCCTCCAAGGCCCCACTACCACCACCTTAAAGTAATTTGTGTTCTCAAAGTGAACAAAAATGGCGTTGAATCACATGGGTTGCTATACTGTTCTGTGAGTAGTGATACCATTGAGCAGAGACAAGACTGTGTATTCAAGCCAGCAGTCACAGTGGTGGGTACATCTTAGTTTTCCACAGTCTTTAAAGTAAATGCCTAAGCAATAGTGAATCAAGCAGGAACAGGTACCAATATAAGCCAGGCATAGTGAGGTATGCTGGGAATTCCAGCACCAGAGAGCTGAATGTGAGACTAAAGCTATGGCAGGAGATATTGAGTTCTAGACCACCCTGGGCTAAGAGACCCTGAAATGAGAAACAGAATAGAAATGAGGGATAGACAAGGAAGGAAGGAAGGAAGGAAGGAAGGAAGGAAGGAAGGAAGGAAGGAAGGAAGGAAGGAAGGGAGGGATGGAGGGAGGGAGGAAGGGAGGGAGGGAGAGAAGGAGGAAGGGAGGGAGAGAAGGAGGAAGGGAGGGAGGGAGGGAGGAGTGAGTTTTGCTTTTGTTTTTTTGTTTTTTTTGTTTTTTAAGTAAAATATTGCAAAAGTGTTACAAATGATATCAGATGCTCAATAAAGACACAAGCATACAGCCTGCAAGTGTAAAAAGTTCTGTTACACAACAATTCCTGAAAACATTCATTTACTAATAAGTCTTTATTAGAATTTTACCACTCAGAGTCCTCTTCAAAATTAAAAGGCAACAAACATTTAGGCACCATAGAAGTCTCTGGAGAGTGTGACATAACTGCTGTGAATACCTTAAGAGTCTGCTTCTCATAATGCCAACTCATTCTCAGCACTATGGATTATTCGTCTGTATGTAAAGAAAGTCTGTTCTTAGACGTATTTTGTGTCCCAACTGGCACAGCGATAAGGCAAAAATAGGCAACAATATGCGTATACAATGGAGACCAAAGGGTCTAAGATTAGCAGGAAGCCTAGATAACTTCCAGGCCATTCAAAAACTAAGTCCACTTGGTTCCCCCCAAGTGCCACCAATGCCATACACACAATCGCTCAATGTTAAGGCACAGTTTTTAACATGAACTCTCAAGATGAAAACAGAACTTCCACCAACTTTCTCATGTCAGACTTTGAAATGGGAGCTTCCACTGTTCAGGTAGAGCTTGCAGGGTATAGTGACTTGGCATGCATCTTCACTGCCAGTGACATTAAAAGAGTCCACTTAATGCTTTAAGTATAATTCTATTTGTTTTATTATATTAATAAATACATTTCTTGGTGTTGGTGTTTGAACTCAAGGCTAGCACTGCACTAGTGACCTACATCTCCCAGCCCATCAAATTACTTTGGAAAGTCGTTGCTTAACTATGGGAGAGTGAGCCTGCGGTGTGGCAATCTGACTTCCCTGACGTTCAACTAGGTTGTGCATCATCAAAACACTGTGGTTGAATCCAGCAAGTGTCTTGCTATGTTAAAGAATGTTTCTGGGAACAATTGCCTAGGGCGATTGACTAATTTGGAAATAATATACCATTATCTCAGATACCTGAAAGAGAAAGCTGTGCTTGCTATTGGTATCGAAGCACACCGCGCGGATAAGCATGGCAGACTCAGAATTTCAATCATTATCATTCTAAACTAAATGGTGAACGATGGGAACAGCAAACCCTGTGAGTAGTACAGCCTGGTGGCCTCCAAATCATCACTCATAGATTGTGGTGGTCACCACTGAAAGATTTGTTACGTAGTAGACAGTAGAGAAGAACTGTGTGCCACACAGACTAAAGTAATTCACAGACTTCTTTTCAAAGAAGAAATTGGAAGAAACAACACGGTCATTGTCTGATGTATATGATTGTTAAGAATGAACTAAGAACCATTAAGAAATACAATTTAACATTATAAAGTGTTTTTTCTTTTTCTTTTCATTTTTTCTTCGTGTGTGTGTGTGTGTGTGTGTGTGTGTGTGTGTGTGTGTGTGTGTTTGTGTGTGTTTATGGCTAAGGTTGATGAAAGGTGTCTTCCTCAATCAGTCTTGACCTTGTCTTTTGAGACAGGATCTCTCACTAAACATGGAACCATGCTGATTCAAGCTAGACTCGATGGCCAGTGTGTCCCCAGGACCTTTCTGTGCCCCCCTAGCGGGCTGGGATTAAAGGTCTATGCTGCTATACTTGGCTTTGCACATGGCTGCTGGGGATGGAATTGAAGTCCTCATGCTTGTGCAGAAGCACGTTATTTACCGAGCTGTCTTCTCAAGCCCCTAGAGATGGATGTAAAGCCAAAGCTTAGGAGATATGTAGTGGCTATTGCACAAGTCCCAGTGAGCTTGTCACCATTTGAAAATAGTCAACTGACTGAATTACCAGTCTTGTTATTGACTTTATGCATCTGTGACAGCAAAGTCGTTGAACTATCAATGGTATGAAGCAGATGTGATTGCGCGTCTTTTCTCACATTTAAATGATAGGAAAACTCAGCACGTGTTGGCACTAACTGGTCACCTAGTCAGATCTTCTATTCTCAGACTCAAACACATAAACACCGCGGGTTGCTAAATAGACATAGTCACTCGCAGAATGTTGTCTCTCCTGAGTGGCTGGAGCATTACTGACATCATTCAGTCATGTCTCCTGTCCTAACAAATATGACAAATGTAAAGTGTTCTGTTTCTGCTCAGTTTATTTTAATCGCAGGTGGAGGGAAACGCCTGTTTAACTGACGCAAAGCCACATTGACCTTCCCTAGTCCAAGTCTTGCTTTGATTATTAAAATCGTGCATTCCAGTTATGGTAAAGGGCTTTGCAATTTTCCCGTTAGGCATCGTTCGTCTATGTTGCCTGCCCCATAATTTTGTGGTTCTTACTTACATCATTGAAGTGCATCTACAGAAAATCGAAATTTCTTTGCAGTCACATGGAGCTCTAAATATACTAGAAAATTTAAACACCCAAACAATTAACAATGGTTTTCCCACTTCTGAGTGTTTAGTGGGTATCTGGTATGAAGCCAGTACTCTGCTGCAAACCTAGTCTTCTGAACAGATGTATACTGTCACAAATGGAGAGAGATTATTTGTATTCAATGAGAAAGACCAGGAAAGAAATTATTTTACATTGTTTTGACCTACTTTCAAATTTAAAATATGTCTACATAGTTTTGAAATGTTTTAAGCACCTTTTTTAACAGATTAATAAAATCTGCTTATATTATAGAAAATTTTGGTTTCCTACTCAAAATCTACTCAGACTAACCTCTTCAGGCTCAATCAGCTTAAATTCCATGCCTCGTCCAGTCCAGGCAATGAAATGAGAATTTGAAGGGTCATCCAGAAGAGCTACAAGAAACTGCCAGAGCTGAAGGGATCCTCGCCTCTGGTATGTGGGTCCTTCCCGGTACATTCCTGGCTCCTGCTTAATGTCCCCTAAATTTAAAAAGTAAATGATTATCAGTCTGTGTAAAAGTAAAAGTAAAATATTACATCCTGTCTATAAAACTGACACCAAATCAATCCTGAAAATGTCTAAACACAATCAGCTCATGGTGGTTGTAAACAGCACCGTTAAATTCAGATTTAAAACAATCAAATGATTAAAAGCAAACCCACAATGTAGACAAACTTGCAGATGACATAACAATATGTATCCTCATGAATGCAAACGTACACCAGTAAGGAGTAAAATGATAACCATCATTTACTTATAACAACCTGGTCCAACTGTCTACCCTTCACCCGTGTCTTTACAAACCATCATGTCCAACCCTGGTTGTTTACTTCATTAGCACCATTTCACCAGCTCTGGCTAACACTAAGAGGGAAGTAATCAGCTTCAAGCTCTGGGCATTTTATTTCTATCAATTAATTCTACAAGCTGTACTTTACAAATACTTTATTGACCTGCACATGACCGACTACTGAAATTCTCAGTGAGCATATTTCAAGGTAAATTCATTAAAATCATAAAGTCCGTGTGGTCTGTGCTTTATGTGAATTAGGAAGCTCTCTCTTGTGGGAGTCAGTGATGGCTGCAGCTGCAGCATTCCACCTAGTGTACCTTCCTCCAGAAGCTACTGCTTTGTCACTTGGCAATAAATAAAACAACATTCCTGATGAACAAAACTTACACTGGTTTTGTTCATTTAATTTTGTTTGTTGGTCTTTTTTTTTAAAGCCAATTTTAGACAGTATATAACAACACATTCTGTAAAATAGATTTTTTTTAAGCAAACAAAAAATGTGCTGCATTTACCTAGTATGGCATAGAAAGCTGTCTAGCATGAGTATTGGAGTTAACACTGCTTTGCTGTACAACTGTCTTAGCTCAAAACAGAAGAAAACAAGACAGAGCCCTTGGTGTTCTGAGCACTGCTCATTTCCTTCCCACTCCGCTGTGCTTCGCAGAACTGTATGGGTCGGCCTGCCAAGAGGACTGCCGGGCTAAGGCCTAGGGATAGCTCAGGGTCAGTGTGGGGATTCTTCCTGGTTGAGGAAACAACTCGGGGAGGATATATTCACCTACCTCAATTCATATTAAGTGTGAACTACAAAGCAAATGTCAATCACAAGCTTTCCAAAAGTTTCCAGTAGTTGTTAAGTAGAAATATACCCTGTCACATGACCAGGAAAAAAAAACCCAATACTTTGAAAGGCACACAAATACACGCAAACATTCAGTCACTAGCCAGAGACAAATTATGAAGTGCTTTTGCTCTTAACAAGGTAATTTAGGAGTGTATCTTCAGGTTGATTTAAAGTCAGTCTTATTTATCTCAGACTTTTCCTTCTGGTTCTTAATTTTTTTTTCATGGAGGCAAGGGGATAATCATGCTGACCTAGTGGAACCTTGCTAAATGTAGTTTCTAGAGTGTTGTTGCATGTAAATGTGGCTAATTCCATTAGCCACGTGAGAAAAATAATCATTGCTTTTCCTTTTGCTCTCTAATTCTTTTTTTTTTTTTTTTTTTTTTTTTTTTGGTTTTTTGAGATAGGGTTTCTCTATGTAGCCCTGGCTGTCCTGGAACTCACTCTGTAGACCAGGCTGGCCTCGAACTCAGAAATCCGCCTGCCTCTGCCTCCCAAGTGCTGGGATTACAGGCATGCGCCACCACTACCTGGCTCTTGCTCTCTAATTCTTAAACAATGCAAGGCATATACTATCTTAAATATATATACATATATATATGTATATATATTTATATATGTGTGTGTGTGTTGTGTGTGTATGTATATAGATAGGTAGATAGATAGATAGATAGATAGATAGATATTTAATATAAAGTTAAATATCAGTCAAAGACAGGGAAAAGGACAGGCAGCCTCCTAAGCAGTCACATTCTAATTTGTAGTTTTAAGATAATCTCCCTCCTTGTATACCCTTACTAAGTTTAATATTATTTAAGATGTGAAACTCACAATAAATGAAAGGGAGAAAAGATTGTCCAGAAAATAAGTTTTAAGCTCCATGTCCACAGAAAAAGGCACATTTTAAGAACTGTGATGGTGTGCTGTTAGTGGCAGTTAATACAACTCATGTTTCTGAAACAGAAGTGTAAATTTTGTAGAAGAAAACCCAAAAATGGTCATCCCCTTAGGGGTTTCAGCTCCATGACCTTTAATAAATTGAGCCATCTTAAGGAAGGCTAAGGAAATAGATTTTCCTAAAACTCACCATCCTTCCCAATAGCTACAGGAGCAGCAAGAAGCTTAGGAGCTAAGCCCTCAAGAACTAATTATGAGATTGAACAGAAATCTGAGCATGCACTTTGCTGTTTAAATAATGACAATTAAAAACTCTGAGAGTGCCCAAGTCATTACAGCCTAGATCCCCAAAGTTTTTGCAATCAGCTAATCAGAGGGCCCCTGCTCATTTCCTGTTTGACAATCAAAGCAGGAACTATGGAGACCACTCTGAAGAACCACTAAATGAATTAACCATTCACTTTTCCCCAAAGCTTCCTTGTAAATGTCAGCTTTTGCCACCACGCTTGTCAAGAACAGAAGAATCTATCTAGTTTGACGCTCTTTTCTAATATTGGGGACCTATTCATTGCACGAGCGAGAGATATTTAAAAGGTAATGCGTTCCTAACTTCCTTTTAAGCAATTACAACATAATGCTACATTAGTAATGTACATCTTCCTTGGTGGGAGTGCGGGGGCAAGCAATCAGTAGACTCAATGGGCAGTTATGTTGTTCCTGTGCTCCATAATGCATCTTTTCATGAACAATAAAGAGAAAGGGCCTGCATTAGTCATCAGTGCATCCACAGTAGCATGCTTTCTGTTCTGTTTTGTTAATTACAGGCTCAGCTTTCAGTAAATCTCAAGTAACAAGCTGCATGTGCACCGCAGGGCAGTGGAAAGATGCCCTGCTCTACAGAGAGCACAGCAACAATGCTGGTCTTCTCTCCCATCTCCAAAAAAGGGGACTCTTGTGGAACCTAAGAGGGCAGGAAGGGGAGGAGGAAGGACAAGAATGCCCAGTATCTGCAGGAGCACTTAGTGCATGAAAAACAATGCGTACAAAACCCCCTAAGTACAAATGTTAACCGCTTTCAGAAAAGGAGAGAGCGGTCTCCACTTATAAAATCAAACTGTAAACTGAGAGAAACCCACCATCGAACTTCTCTGGGACGACACAGGTGTCATCATAGAACTGCCTGGGACCCTTCTCAAACATGCAGCCTGTGGGAGGAAAATAAAATATGTTTATTAATGGTAGAATATGAAACTATGCTCAAAAGTTCTATAGCCACTGACAAACCCACCCCTCCACAGTCACACACCCCCACACACACACATATGAAAAGAAAAGCCTCGAAACAGACCTTCCAGCCACTTGATATCTGAAGCATTAGTTTGGCTCTTTGCCTTGATCTTCCCATCTAGCAAGTGGGGAAGAGAGTAGTAGCGCTGATGGGAGGACCATGGACTCTAATTTAAAGGGGCACCATAGCATGGTGATATATAAACATCAGAGATTTATAACTGCTGACCTAAGCAGAGACCTCACAGAAATCCTGGCAAACCTATGCTTAATAATGCATCGTTTTATTTTCTGACTTCTCCTTTGTTTCATTATTCAAGAGAGGGACAGCAAAGCCAATTTCTGGTCTTGTCCCTGGCACTCTGAAACACATTTAGTTTACCATTTACTTCATTGTAGAGATATCTTGGAAAGCTAATATTATCAATTTAAAATATTCTTTATTATACTGTCCACACATGTACATGAGCATGTACATGTGTGTATGCACACTCGTGCACACATATGAGTATGTGTGCGCATGTGTGTGTTGTGTTCATGTCAGTCACAAGATTGCTCTGAATGTTGGAGGGCAACTCGTGGTAGTGGCTCTCTCCTTCCGTCATGTGAATTTGTGGACTGAATTAAATTTGCAAGGCTTGGTGTCAAGTACCTCCACCCACGGGGTCATCTCCCCAACTCCATCTCATCATTAATAGGCAAGAGAGTAAGAAAGGAGGTGTTATTGTTGTTTTGTTTTGAGTTATAAAATAACTCACCTCATAGAAAAAGTAAAAATAAACTGATATCTTCTCATAATTCTTTTTTCTCATACATATACTTAATTCACCTCTTTGTCACCTTTACTTTTAGGAGGAAATTTCATACAATACAACCATCACCTATTTCTCAAATACAAAGTTCTCTTTGGCAGGTTTATAATATTAATAACATTAGCAAGAATAACTATACTGCATTGGTACAAAGCTTTTCTCTCAAGTATTTTAGATGTACTGTCTTCTGCTATCAGTTAAATGTCTATTAATATCATTCATATAAAATCATGAATACTAATCCTAACTGAAAAGGTAGTATCTATGGCAATTTTACTGAAGAAACATGTACATAGTTCCAGGAATCCTTCAGTGGAGATAATTTCCAGATAATTATTTCTTGTCTCTTACTTTGCAGATGTCAGAGTCTATTAGAGCAGAGTATTCTACTGTGGTTACCTGAAATAAACATTCTGTCTTTACACAGCCTATGTGAACCCATTCTTAATAATTCCTTTTCCAAAAGGTACAGAATTCAGGACATTGAAAGGCAAAATCACACTGCTGTGTTTTACTTCAAACCGTGACTTAAGCTTATAAGATCATAGCTGGATATTTTCCAAGATGCATGTCAGTGGAGAGCAGTAAGGTGGGTAATACGTAAGAAGCTGTTTCTGGTTGAAAGACTGCAAGTTGCTGACAGAACACAGTTATGGGTGTGTGCAAGACTCATGCTCATAACCAAGCACAAGCTACTAGGATATGAAACACTATTTTTTCATCTTCAAACAAGAAAGCGAGTGTGTGCTTATGTCTCCTTGCTGGGGACTGAGCCCACGGCCTTGGGTACTTTGGTCAAGCGCTCTTCCATTGCTCATTTTCTATCTCCCCAAACAGTACACACAGACACACACACAGACACATAGACACACACACACAGACACACACACACACACACACACACACACATATATATATAAAATGTTTTAAAAGCATAACTGTGCTCCCCAAAGCACACGATGAATGAGAATGCAGATCCACATTTGTAAAGTATGATTGCCTTTAGTGTTATTTATAAGCAATTTTACAAAATGGAGAAGGTACCTTCTGTTCTGCTTGGATGAGCCAGGAAGCCTTCTTGCCTCATATAAATGGAGTGGCAGCTAGGCACTTCTGAAAGAAGAAATAAAGCGGGTCATAGAAAGGCAGGTTAGAAGGGAAGAGCAGGGAAAAGGCACACAGAACAGAGCAGAAACATCAAGAGCGCCAATGGCCAAGTCTGACAGAACATGGAGAACATTCTCACTGGGTCCCCCACGAACTTAAAGCTAAATGGCTCATAGAAGAGACTGACTCTGTTCAGTAAGCCGGTCAACATAGTTTTACCAACTCGACTTCGCTGAAGTTCACCAATACCATATGGGTGTCACACCAGTGTGTTTAAGGGCAAGTGGAATTAATTTATACATCTCTCAGTATTCTCTCTCTCTCTCTATGCACAGTGCTAAACAGTTCAGTCATGAGTGACTTCACGACTAGACAAAAAAATTACTAAGAAAAGACAGAATAATTAAATCTCATAGATCATCTTTATAATTTTGAACTGTTTTCCTCAGATAATAGCATGTCTGGCTTTTCATTTTTATTAAGAATATAGATCATGTTCAAGGCCAGCGAAGGGACGGCACATAATAAGCAGTTACATACTGTGTGCCAAGACAGAGCTTCCCATACAGGGCCAAAGATTCTAGAAGAGAAATCAAACTGGCTAGCTGTGGCCCTGGCTCAGGGGCCGACTCAGACAGAACTGAGCATATTCAGTGCTTTTGACATGGAAAAAATAAAATTAATGTGGAGCGGGAGACGACAGAGTAAACTTCAAGTCCTTACTCTGTTGTAAGCCACATACATTTGCACAAACCTTTCTTTACCTGTATTGCTATAAAATAAAGGTTTAAGAGATGGTCCCTGACATCTACTATAGTTCTCCAGTTCCCTAGTAAAGTGGATGGATGCATTCTGAAACCAGAGACAGATGCACTCAGCCCCTAAAATAAGGGCCTTCCCATATTTTAGGGGTCTCTTCTGAGCCCTAACACCTACTTTTGTACTTCATTTAAAAAGATTTTCCATAAAACTAATTCTTCAAAACAGAAAGTTCCAGGTCCCCAAAAATGAGCCCTATTCTTGAATGTATTAATATTTGAGATCAAGTCAATTAGATCATCTGTATGTTTTATTAGGTTTTTTTTGCAACATAAAAAACCTAAATGTGTACTACAAATATACTATTTAATAAAAATATTCCCACCATCTGCAATTAAAATATACCATTCTTAAGAAATGAATTTAAAAAGTCTTGTCTCCTCAGACCTATTTATCTACACACTCCTTGTAACAATGGGTAATCAGTACCTTTTATTTGGCTTGGTTTTTCCCTTGGTCTAGAATTTTCCATTTTGAAAGTCAGTGTTTTTTTAGTGGGGGTCTGATGACAAATGATAAATTTTTTGTTCTAATGTCAACAAAAATATGAGCAATTTTTACCATAAAAGTACTTTAAGCCATATGGTTTCAATCTAAAAGATCTTTCCAGTAAGTCATAATTCAAACAACATTTTAAAATGGATTTGGTGGTACCACCTATAATCCTAGTATTCATGGGGCTGAGGAAGAAAGATTGCGAAGTTGAGATCAGTCTGAGTTACACAGAGGCCCTGTCTCAGAAACAAAGGCAAGAAAACCCATTAGAGCCATGGAGGTGCAAGGGTGGGCAGGTAGCTCAATAGCTGGGTACAATCTCCAGCATCAAAAAAAGTAAAATTAAATACTTTTATATATGAAAGTACATCATAAATCAGAGGTTACCAGATAAAGACAGTGTAAAACGTACACACCATTTTCTATATCATGATTCATATAATTTATTACGTAGTACATAATTCTGAATCTATGAAGGTAAAGTGCCTCTCTTCCTGACAGTATTGATAATTGGCCGAATAGTTAGCAAGCTACTTTATCCCAACTTCAAACTAATGACCAAGCTTCACATTAATTTTTAATGTTATTCTGATCTATTGCCAGGCAAAAGGTCCCTCAGAACAGCTGGGCCTGGAAGGGACAGTGTTAATGATTGCAGGCAGTGCAACAGCTGCTCAGAGGCGAGCCTTTTGCTATATGTCACCATGCCACAAAAATACCCTGACTGCTACACACCTGGGGTATGCCTGTAAAAACAGCTGGCAGCTCTGGGAGCAGCTAAAGGAAAGGACAGAGGCTGAAGTCTATTCCATATGGGTGTGGCTAAAGAAACACTTCCCATCCCAGAGCATGAGGGAAAAGGGGCCAGGAGGACACTCAGTCATTTCTGGGGGACCCAGAAGTCAAGGCTGATGGATACTTAGGGAATGTTCTAACATAGTGTAAAATTAGCGTCGTCCTGGAAAACCGGGACAAGAGCATCAGAGATACTTCATGTACAGTTATCATACTCCTTCTGCATCTAGAAAGCAGCTGCCGTCTCTTTTGTTTCTCTTACACTGTGGTGTTCTTCAAGAACTGTAGCTCTTCATCTACATATTTTAAATAGATATCTCTAAAATCTAGTTAAATAAAATTTCAATTTATTTAAAAATCAGTGACACGTAATAAGGCCGAGGCCTGAATCTTCATTACAGTTCTCCAAAGAACAATGTGTGATTTACATTTTTACAAGGGCGTAAGTGGCAATTTATGGAGAAAATTGTGCTTTTCCAATTCTTACCATTTATTCCACGAGAGCAAATAAAATTAACAACTAGTTTTTTAAAGGCAAGACCTTGGCTAGCATTTTAAAATCTACTCTGCCCTTCAAATGAATGCCATTTATATAGTCCAGAGAAGCCAGATTTTTTTTTTTCTTTTAAATAAAGGACAGGGCTGGGAGGTTTATTCACATAGAATAACTAAAGTCATGTTATTCTAAAGTGATAACAGTTAATTTATGACTATCAGAGTGGGTCAGACTCTAATCAAATTGTAGAAACATTTCCAAAGTGATTATTCAATCAAATGACTAACATGGTTAATTAGGGGCCGTAAACATTGCTCTGAAGTTCATCAAAGTAATGACTCGCCCAGAAAAATTACTGCTAATTAAATTGCCTGCTGCTTTCATTTCTACCTTATCTAATAAAAAAAAAAGTACAACTGGTGTGATTCGACATTATATTTGAACTTTTGCTAAACGCTCAACTAAGAACCAAACTGGCTCAGTGGTGAAGTCAAAGGTGGACATTGGGTGGCAGGGACAGAGGTGTCACCGTGCAGAGTCCTTCACTTTACTTGTGGAAAAAGGTCAACTGTAGCCTGGTCTCTGGAGACATACTAAGATGGCGGGACATTTATACTATCGTACCTGGTATCATCTGATGATAATTTTAGGATGACCAGCACAGCACAGTGATTGCCAATGACCACCTTGTCATCTACTAGGTACACATTCCAGTCTGAGGTCTCTCATTTCATGGGACTGTAGCTTTGTATAGATTGGTTAACAGCTCTGTCCTTACCCTCATCATCTGTAAAATGGGAGTGCTACTGATATTTTTAAAAGGGTTTTTAAGAGGAGCATATGGAGTAAGTTGTATGTGATAGTGCTTTGATAAAGCTGCCCAGATCAGTACTGTGCTTTCTAGCAGAGCTTTACATTGTAAGGTAAAGAGGGAGAAAGCAGCTTTTTTATTTCTTATACATGTATTTTGATATAAAGTGATACTTCATCTCAGCATATGCTGACAGTAAGAATTTAGGATATAAATACGTATTTCAATATCTTAATTCCCTGTTCTTAAGTGTCATGAACTAGTTGATTTGCTGGTTACTAGGGAAGTTACTCTCAAATAGTCTCTGAATTTATCTCTTAATCTATGGTATCTAAAATATATTGATTGAACAGCCATCATGAATTTATGATTAAGCCAGAGTTTCCATCAGACGTTTTAAATACCCAAGGATCTCTCTTTGAAATTCATTTTCTTCCCAGTATTAACCCTTGTTGTTTGTTCTTAAATAACACTTGCCTATGAAGTTTAAAAGTCAGTCTATAAATTGGATTATATAAATTGAATTTAGGACAAAGGATTTTTAGTGCTGTAGAAACTTGTGGATCAAAGCGTTCTAAAACACGATATTAGTGTTGACCAAATCAGCTCACAGAAATCACAGCGCCTGTAATTTGTTACAGATGAGCTCTTGTGGTGATGAAAGCTGATCTAATATGCTGTAAAAATTCAAAGCAGTGCAGAGATGCTGGCAACTCAAGGCTTGGATGCCTGGGTGGAGTCAAGAACAAAGAATGCTAACTCTCCAAACTGCCCTCTTGGGTTAGGCTTCATGTAGCATCATGACTAAAGGTATCATACTTGAAGTGATACCATCTCAAGATACATGCGCAAGAACCTTTGAAAAGAACAGCTTCTCCCTCTTTGCCTAACAATGTAAAGCTGTACTGGAAAATGCAGTTTGGATCTGGGCAGCTTTCGCAAAGGTTTGACCACGAAGTACAGTTCTGAATTTGCACATGTAATATGCCAGGCACTCCTTGATTTGCATATTTGCTGCTCAGTTGTACAAAAGGGAAATTCCCCTTTGGCTATCATTTGTCTAAGCCTCCAAAAGGTACACCAGGCTCAGACAGGAAAGATTCGTCATGATTGTCCTGGGTGTTTTTAGTGGTGGCTGAGGCTGCTTTCTTATCAAACAGTGTGTAAAAGCGGGATTATTTCTTATAGCAAAATGAACAAGGAGGTATGAAAAGCAGTCTCCTTCATCTGATGCTCCTGCTTAGACTCCTGCAGTAATAATCAATGCACAACTTAACTAAGCTTTCAAATATCTTAAGGCAAAAGACAAATCCCAGTAAAGTAGGAGTAACTCAAGACTGTGCCTTTGCTGTCATTTAAATTAGAATGCAAAAATTTTCCTGACTGTACATTTTAACTCCTTGTAGGGGAGATATGAGTAAGGGAAGCCAACATGGAACTATTCATTCATTCACTTTTAAAATAGGGTCTCATCCTGTCCTGTTCACTGACCCTGCTCAGTACTGGGATCACAAGCATGAACAATGGGAAAAATTTTAAAATGATAAATATAGAGTCAAAATGGTATATTCTGTGAAACATGCATTTGAAAGTATTATATACTTTGTTAGATGTGTTTCTTTGTGTGTGTGTGTGTGTGTGTGTGTGTGTGTGTGTGTGTATACTCTTCAATGCAAAACTAGAAGTTTTAACCATTTTTGTTAACATTATTATTCAACAAATTTCTGAAAATATGTGTATTAGATCCTGAGGTAGCCAAGGATCTATATGACAGATACACAGCAGAGTGCTTCTCTAGCATACAGGAACTACTTGGTTCAAGTCCAAGTAAAAAAAGAGAAAAATATCGGTAACATGAGCCATATTAACAACTTATGACACCAACTGAAACTTTATTCTTCCAACGTTTTCATCTCCTTCAGTTCTTTAACTGTTACTTCCCTGGTTTCGGCTTGTTTCTTCCAACTTTCTATTAATATCACATATTATGTTAAACAACCAATGGGTGTCCGAGGCATACATAACACATGCTTCATAAAGATAGGTGTAAATACAAATACAGAAACACACACGTTACCCCTTACCCTTAACTCTGCTTTTACATTCGATGCATGAATGAACTTGATATAGTTAATCTAGAAAACTACATTTTGTAGTTTCCTGAAAGTAAGTCATGAAAAAGATGTTTTTGCACCAATAATGTATTCTATATTGAAGAAATCTGCAAGTTATTAAGTCTAAAATAAGTTCCAGCAGTAGTATGTCTAGACTCACATAAGAGAGAAGACAAACAAGGAGATGAAACGGGGAAGTTTTATGGCCCTCTTGAGTTCAGTCACAAAGGTCTGAAGAGAACAGTCTAAAAAGGTGGGTGAAGGCCTGGAGAGGTGTCTCAATGGCAGTGGTGTAGCAGATTCTTTTGTTTATGCAGAGAACCTAGGTTCAATTTTCAGCACATACCTGGGGGCTCACAACTATCTGTAATTCCAATTTCTGGGTATCCAACACCCTCTTTTGACCTCCCTGAGGAAAAGGCACACACAGGGTACACAGGCATTTGTGAAAGTAAAACACTCATTACCATATAATAAAATAAATGTGTCTTAAAGAAGAAAGTACTGGATTTGAATATGGCTTAATGTTTAAGAAGGAAGGGATAAATTAATTCAGTATTGCTTCAACCACACTTGGGATATTTCTATTTCAGCAAACTATGAAGGCAAATAAACTAAATTTACACCGACAGACTCTTCTCTAAAAAGAGGCAGGGCACAAACATTCCAAACCATCATACTGTTGGCAAAACCAAGGAATGAAGAAGGGAATATTGCAGTGAAGAAAACTCAATGTTTCTGAGACACAATGACAGCATAGTGGCACACAATAGCATATATATGACTTTCCCTTTGAAACTGCAAATATTTCTCATAAGCTTCTGAACTTAAGTTTCAAATATTTCTCTTTAGCTTCTGTGTATGACAGTATCATACACAAAACTTAAGCAAGTCTAAACAGCTTATTAACATTCTAAACCCAGGATTTTTTGTTTTATAGGGCTGTGATTTTATTAAACTAATAAAAAAATAAAGTTAGCGTGGCAGAAGACACAAACATTATTGTGACTTTGGGTATTTACTAAATAACACCATAGTTTGGCAGTTAACGCATAGTCTGGGAGTTAAAAGTAAATATGAGAACCAATGCCATTGACTGATCCAATGATTCACAACAATAGTCTATAGTGAAGGATTTGATACTGAGTACCGAGTCTGACCTGATTTGTTTCCCATTGGAAGCTGGATGATTTAAGAGTATTGAAGGTAGAGTTTTTCCTCTTGATTTCATCTTTCCTGGGATTCCTGCCATATTGGGATAATTTGTTCTGCTTGTTTCCAATAAAAATGGAACAAGTAACAGAGTTTAGCTTGAACTAGGTCAGACACAGCATACTGGATTCACATATGATGACTTTGGTACAATATCTCTTATACTTCATGTTATCCTCTAGCCTGAGTGTGAGTTTATAGCACCTTGTGGAAGGACTCATAGTCTTTTGAAGAAATCTTCAGAAATCACGATAAAAATCATGCCACTGAATACTCTACATCAGTGTCAGGTCTGTTAATCTAAACTGGATATTATATTAAGCACTGCTTAGGCATGACCATATTTCATTTTTGCAAAGGCCCCTTTGTAAATAAGTAAATTGGGAGGCAAAAGAAATCGCAAAACTTACTCCATATGATACAAATGATAAACATATACCAGGCCCAGGAGTAGGTATTTTCCAAATATCACACCAACCGGGTGATTTTACTATTTAATGCTGACCATAAGTAAAAATCAGATCATGTTAGTAAAGCAATAAGTTCTTAGGGCTCACACACAAAGGAGTCAAAATCAAAGTTAGAGGCCTATCAAAAAATCACAACCATAAGATGGCTGATTTTGCAGCTCTATTTAGCTTTTTGAATATTTTCCTATTCATTTGGATTACCTGTCCTTACAAAAGGTACCAAGAGCTATTAAAAGTGATTAAATAGAAACATACATACACAATGAAAATAAGTATGCATTTAACCCAACACAATTTAAACAAAAATTCAAGTTATGAAATGCATTCTTCCTCTTACCTAGCTAATTCATTTGAGTATGGAAATATATGAGCTCCAGAACATTTTATAAGAATATTTAAAATCCAAAAACTTACAGTCCAATGAGTGCACAAACACACACACCCACACACAAACACACACACACACACACACACACATGCACACACACAGAGTTTTGAAAGTAATCTTTTGCTTCCTTTGTTCACATTCATTAAACACATACACCCAAACACAGGTAGCCAATGGTCTTTAAACTGTTTCATTTAATTTCAAATCTCAGCTGCACTTATAAAAAACAGTTAGGTGTTCATTTCACCCACTGGTGGTAAGCAACGTAAAGTAAGTGTCCTGGTTGTTTTGTCTGAAAAGAAACCATAAATTACACGCTATAAAAATGTACTCCACCCCTGTCAAGTTCCCCTTTCCAAATGTACAGCTCAGGAGCATGCTATCCCTCCCTTCCCCCTTTCCTCCTGTGAAATCCAAGTTAGACAAACACAGTGGGACTGAGATGACATATTTGAATGGAATTCAGACCCACCAGTTCCTGTTTATGTTTCTGATTTGAGAATGTTGTCTTCTCATTCACCATACATTAGGAACTCTGGAAGGCCATAAATGGTGTCAGGTTACATACAAGCAGGACCAATGAACATTAATCATTATTTCCAGTCAACTGGCAAGAGCAGCAGCTGATGGAACACTACACCCTCCAGCTCTTTATAAATGACATTCCAGAGAGCCAGGCTTTGTGCGTGTGTGTGTGTGTGTGTGTGTGTGTGTGTGTGTGTGTGTTTCCTTTCAGTCTCCATTTTATGAATGAAACTCCAGGCTCTATGGAGTCCATTCATGTAAAAGAAATGCTTACAAGGCTCTGCCCCTAGGGATCAATCAGTCATGGGTAAAACTGATATGATTGGTTTAAGACAGCCTTCATCCTTCCATTACTGACTTAAAATGCAGTCCCTGTCCATTTGACCTGTGTTAATGCATGAAGAGTAAATCCAGACTGTGGTCTCAATTCTCAAATCAAATCACTCGCCAAGGCCACTTACAGTAACCGTAGATTTAGAGTATATTGAAGCATTTCTTAGAAAAACTGATAGCACAGGCCAGTTTCGTGGTTTGGGAGCGTTGCTACTTTAACCAGAATCAAATGTGAAAAACCCACACAACGCATGTTAGGGAATTAAAAGCAAAGTCAACTTGTGAGGCTGATCCATGACAACTCTTATAATAGTGAGATCAATTAAGTAAATACCACTGTCACTTTTCACAATTGAAGCACCTAAAACATCAGCCGACTTGTCTGCAAAACCCTGGTTGAGCAAAAGAAAATTGTCATTGGAGGCTAGGGCAACAGAGAGAAAGTTAACATCTTCCAAATAATCAATAGCTCCTTCTTTAACATTCCCAAGTGCTCCTCCATCTTGCATTTCTTTAAGCAACAACATTAAAAGTTAGAAGAGGGGGGAAAATCAGCTGCAGCATTCCATGAAAGGAACATGGCCTTAAGTAACGATGCTTCATAAAGAGCAGGACTGACCCCTTGGGAGCGCCCACATCTTGGATACAAAAAGCCAGAAGTTATAACACCATAATCAGAGTTGCACTGGAAATGACCAAAAATAGAAACGGTCAAAATGATCTAATCTAAGCAATCACAAGGATAAATTGGAAAGACCCAGTTCTAACCTAAACACAGTGGGACATGTGTATTACCAGCCATCAGCACGAGGGAAGAAAGCATGTCTGTCTCCTGGCTACTTGATTCCACATGGGAACATATTTGCACTCAATGGGCCCTGTGTTCACACCTGAGCAAATCTCCAGGGAGCCATTGCCATGCCTAGAGAGGGCAGAGGCAGTCCGAGGTAGGACAGTCTATTTTAAATCTGTTCTTACTTATAGCATTATAACAGCTCGGTATTTAACTAACAGCCTCTGATATCAGGCAAACCAGCTTCTAGAAAACAACGATGCAGTCTTAGAGGCTCAAGATTTCAAAAAATTGAAGAAGGTACATGGGAAGAAGATAACCCTCTGTGTGGAACACTGCTAATGAATAAATATACACCCTTTTAAGTCTTTTTTGGTTTAGTTGGTTGGATGGTTTTTTGTTTGTTTTAAAGACGGTCTCACTCTATATCCCTGATGGCCTGAGGCTCTCTTTATAGACCCAACCAGCCTCAAACTATCTTCAGCTTGCCTTTGCCTCCAGGTCCTGTGCCACCAGACCCAACATTATTTCATATTTTTAAGCATTTCATATGCGGTGCAACCTCCATGAGTCAATACGTTTAAAACATAATTAAGACAGTTTATGGAATATAGCCTAACAGCTATTTGGAGATTGATAGCAAAATATATCCAAGTTGATTTGCAGTTTAGGTCCAGTACTTAAATTGAAATGTGAACACCCTCCTAACTTTAGCTTCGTGATGGCTTCATGCAGCCAGCAGGAGCTAT
Organism: Apodemus agrarius; assembly: GCA_964023405.1. Lineage (NCBI taxonomy): Eukaryota > Metazoa > Chordata > Mammalia > Rodentia > Muridae > Apodemus > Apodemus agrarius. The sequence goes on from OZ030011.1 coordinate 85,268,120, forward strand.
GATTCAAATTTTGAATTGTGCTCATGTTCAGCGTTGTAGATAAATGGTTGGGTTCTTTCCAGTGCCTATGATGAACTTCCTTTCCTTGTCAGTCACATGAGCACAAAGACATACACACTATAGCACTGCGTTACTATTAAGGTATACTGCTGTATAAGTTAAGCATAATAAGCATGTTTTACTTATATTTTCTTTCTAAGTGTCGAGAAGTATAATTTCATCATTCATGAAGGAACCTCTCTAATTTTTTTTAAGAGTTAAAAAGTTCTAGATGCTGTGCCTTTTCCTGTTTTAGGTATTCCTTTCTACCAACTAGGAAATGAATGGAGATAATTGTGTAGTTGGTCAGAGAAGGTGTACATTAGGAAGAATGTGTTGACTTTCATGGCACAAAAAATATATCCCACTGAAGTCTCACTGCTCACTGAACTCTCTAAATAGAATCCCAATTCTGATTTGATTTTTAAAATGACTGAAACTAGTTTCTCCAGTAAGAAATCACCGAATTGCCAATGGTATAAGTATATATGTCTCTTTCTGTAAACACAAGTAAGTATGTGTATATGTTATGGCTGGAGCCCACAGGTTGCCCCCATGGGCTGCAGTAAATGAAAACTTGGTCTCCAGCTGTGAGTGCCATTTGGGAGGGAGGAGAAACTAGGAATTGAAGGAAGTCTCAGTTATCTCTCAGTCTCCCTAGGAGAAACTTTGAAGGTCTCTCTACCTGGTCTCCAACCACCCCCTTCCCACCTCTTTGTGGTGGTGGCAGGCTGTGAGCAGCCCAACCTCTCCTACACATTCCCACTCCAGTGATATCTTGTTTCACCCTATGCCAAGAATCAGCACTGCCAAGGACTACGGACTGACATCTCTGAACGCTTGATCCAAAATAAATCCTTCCTCCTCTCCAGTTGTTTGCGTTAGGCTTGCTGTCGCTGATGACAGAGTTCTGGGATATTGTTAAAGGGCACAGTAACAATGAGGGTATTCACACTCTGAAGACACACGATGAGTAGTTCTAACCTTAATTTTATTATTTTTTTTTCTTTAGTGTTTTACAAGTTTAGCCAATGGATTAAGTTGCTGACAAATTATCGCCAAACACATAAAGGCATCCCTACGTCTATTAAGATGCAAATAGCCACACTGCTCTTACTGCCTTACCCTATGATTTTTTTTTTTTTGACCATATAAGCTTCATTTAAAACCATGTTCTAAACCCTGCAGGTGTAAGCTCAAGCTATACTCACAGAGTTAAGGCTCACTTCACTGCTGTCCATCTAAATGCTTAGGAGGACGAGCCACCAACACAACAAAACACATAACAGTACTCAGGACATAAGCACCATCTTCTAGCCCTGTTTCTGAATTTGAAGAGGATTCAGAACTCTTTGTTAAAGTGTCAGCTGGGGCCTATGGGAATACAAGACATATATTTCGTGTGTATGTATATGTATATGTATATGTATATGTATATGTATATGTATATGTATGTGTATGCGTATGTGCATGTGCATATGTAAATGTATATGATTATATGTATGTGTAATATATATATATATATATGTATATATATATATATATATACACACACACACACACACATAAAGAGACGGGAAGGGGGTGGTTGGAGACCAGATAGAGAGACCTTCAAAGTTTCTCCTAGGGAGACAGAGATAACTGAGATAACAGAGACAACTGTAACCAGAGATAACTGGTTACAAAGCAAGACAGTCTCAAAAGCAAAAGGGTAAGATGAATAGCAAACTACCTTGTCTCATTGGCATGCTAAGGTGACATAGATAGTTACAGAAGTGGGCAGACATGTTTATGATAGTGGGAGGTTGCACTGAGGTAACTTTTATACATTCCAAATGAAGCATTCCACACATCCTGACTCTATATGGTTTCTTATCCAATGAGTGCTGTATATACATTTAATTTTAGAAGGCAACTAACCAACAAACAAAAACCTGTGCAGGGCTTTACACAGCACTATCTGGCTAATGAAGAGAAACAAATCAACAGAGTAGACATACTGTATTAGCTTTGCAACATCGTGCTACGATGTAACTTAACTATGCAACACTGTATGGCCTGCTAAATTGGCTCCTTGAATATCTAGTTCCTTTCTCTTCTCTGTCAGATCCAACTTTCCCCTCGCTTTCTCCCTTGAATAAAGATTTCTACTCTAATAACATAATATTTTGAATTTTTTATCTTAAATATTCGGCAGTTAAAATTGCGTTCCTGTAATTATAATTATAACTAATAGACCTACCATTTCCCATGTCATAATTAATGTCAGGTTTTATTAGAGCACAATCATGCTGTCTTTTCTCTTTGAAGACATCTTTTATTGTCACAACATTTATAGTACATTGAATTAAGCAATAAAGTATCCCAGAATCCCTCTGAAATGATAACTTTAAATCACAGATTCTAGATCATCCTATATAGAAAACACATTTATTTATATTGTTTAAAAATCACACATAAAGTACTTCCTAATGTGCTACTGGTTCAACACCAATAAGAAAAGTGGCGATTCAATGATAAATACATTAGAGTTCCTAAAAGGTTGCTTAATGTGCTCTTGGGAAAGATGAATGAGCTGATGACAAACAAAATATCCAAAGATCATCCTTGTTGTTTGCAATATGTGATACACACAAAGGGCCAACTCAAGATAGAGCAAATCTATCTTGACACCAACAGATTAATGAATGATTCTCCTCTAAATCATATCCCAAAGCGATTCCTTTTAAATCACACCCAAAAGTTCAACCTTTACCTTTTAACTATTCAAACACAGCAGAATCCTACAGGCAAAATTGAGATTAGAATTAAGAAGTGTTGTATGACTGTGTCGTTTTCAAATATAATTAGGGAGGATAGAGCATAAAATCAGTATCTCTCAAATGTTAAGTAATATTTTACAAGCCACTTACATGCTACATTTAGAAAAGAGACGAATACTTTTAAAATAGGATTCTGGATAATTACCTTAAACTTTAGTGGCAAAAGTTGAGCTTTTGAGGCACATACAGTGGCTGACTCTAATAGTCACACTATATTTGACCCATAGGAAATGCAGTTAACTCCTACAAATCCACCCCCTAAATGTTTGCCTCATTAGGATCTTCAAATCTCTTCCTGCTTGGTTCACAAAATATAAGTGCCTAATTCCATGCTACACATACATGTGTTTGCAATATAAACATGTGAAGATACATGTGGAACAAATTAGAAAATCACAAAAAGGTTCAATGCGACTCCTTTAGTATCATACATTTAACAACAGCAAAATAGATACATTTCAACATATTACACAAGTCCCACTGATTGACTATTTATACTAACTTACATCATTTCCAACTGTGGTTTCTTTACATCATTGATTAATTAAATTTTACTGAAGCAAACCAACAATAGCTAGAGGTAAGCATAACAGCAATTAGCAGAATTTGAAATTCACACTAAAATACATTTTCTACCTACAGTAAAACAGAACTTTGGCTTTCAGCGTATTTAATTATATATTTAATTAATTAATTAAATCCAAGGGCAGATATGAAGAGGCACTAAACTCACATCACTAGGAAGAATTTCAAGAAAGTTCCCAAGATACACAACCTCAACCAATAGGCTTAATTATCTTTCTAAACTGCAAATCATCCACAAAATAGATGCATTGTTTTTTGCTTCTTTGAGAACATATTTTGAAAACAACACAGAAGTCCAGATCAAATTTACCTTTTAAGGAAACCTCTTAAAATTAATCCTAGAATAGATTAGAACCAATGTTTCTACAGAGCCCACCTTACCTGTTTTCCTAGCCCTTGCTTGGCCTTATGTTACCCCAGACCTAGTGAGGTCTAACATACAAACTTAAGGATAGTTACTTCTGTCATTTCCCTCTAGACCTGGCTGGAGGCACAAACAGATGTTCTGCCCTCAAGTAACCACACCTGAGCAGAATCTACCCAGGCCCTAGGAGGGTCAGTTGGACAGAAAATTCAGAGCTGTTGAGAAATACTGTGTTTTCATGATTTTTGAGGCATGTTTTAGAGTAGCCAATGCCTTTAGTCCTTCCTCTTCCTATCCTGTGAGGACAAAGACTGAGGGAGAGCCTTTAAGTTACAGGGACCCCCAGTGTTGAACTCTAAGAGACCTTTACAATAAAGCAGATTGTTTTATTCAATAAAACCTGGAAGCAGCTTTCTGTCCCCTAAGCAGAGCTCAGCAGTTATTACAATAGTTCTTTCATAAAAGGCATCCATTCACTTGTATCCAGATGGAAGGAAATTGGACTCCACTCAAGTATCTCCATATCTAAAACCAGCTATGGACCTAGCTACAATGTTAGCAATAAAAATTTATAGGTGTGTGGTGCCCTCCTTACAAAAATTACCCTTTACTTCACACATCTTTCAAAATACCTGGGAGTGTAAAAAGCTTATCTCCCAATTTCACAGAAAACTCAATCGAGACAAGGTAGGTAAGTTTTGAGTTTTATAATTAAATGTTGGCAAAACCTGGTAGTAACATTTGGAATCAATTTTAAGCTTCTTTACCTTCGGGAAGACCTCTTTCCTTTGACAGATGATATGTAGTAGATTTTTCCAGCACTCTAAGACAAAGCTAGACTCAGTGAAGGAATCTTAAATGTGCATTTTTTGTCTGTTCCCTTTCTAATATGGAACTTTTGACATCAATGATCGTTTTTAAGTCATCACGTGTAAATACCCACCATAAATAGACCATTACTTTGCAAGCACTGTTTCTAAATATCACTAGTATAGCAGAATACAAAGGGAAAAAGAACCAGATCAAGAAAAAAAATTGAGTTTCTGCTCTTAGTTGAGTAAGTGCAGTTCTACAAATTGCACTGTCTTTGAACTGCTTTCATTTTCAAAGACTACTTTTTGATCATCACCTCATGTCAAAGTCTTCTGATAACCCATGCCCTCAATCGTAGAAAGTCCCATACACAGGATAGAATCAAAATACCCACTTACAAATTAGTGGTCAGAAGGCACCCAGTCTAACAACCCTAAGCAAATCAACAAGGGAGGTGAAAGGAAGATTTGCATGTAATTCCATAAGAGGGTGGGCATACCTGAATCATATGCAAAGTCTCTGGGTTCCTGTTTGATCATCAAAGGAGGGGGGAAGCTTTGGCTGGCTGCACCGCCAACCATGGTGGTGTGTTCATAGACGGGGTCGTGGTACTCCTGCTTAAAGCCTTGTGGGGGGAAGGGGATGTTTGGCTCAGACATCTGGCGTTGGTACATAGGACGCCCTTCCCTCGGCATTGTCGGCAAAGGAGGAAAAGAATTACAGGGTTCAGAAAGCTGGCGGCGAAATCTGGAGAAGAGAGTGTGTTTCAGATGAAATGGTAACACAAAGTTGTCTTTAAAGGACTGATATAATTTCTATCTGCTAGTGAACACTTTAAACCCAACAGCCCCATATGAACGGCTTTAATGAGCCTCAGATTTCTCTTTCTTAGGAGGGCTATGATTTGTTTTAAATCACATGAGGACGTGTGCTCCCCCTTTAACCCATCCATTGCAAACAATTCAGCATATCATGCAATTAAAGGTGTACTGTCAGTAGCTGTAGAACAACCAACTGTTTTGAATTAATATGAACCCTAACAGCTAAAATGACCAATTTTAAGCTAATTGGATCATTTACATAACTTCTGGAAGAAAGGGTTCTCAAATAATAAAATGTAAGAAAATACAGGGATTTCCAACGGCATTCTCTCTCTTTAAATTCTGTCACTAAACTAATCAACAGCCAAACAAAAGAGCCGCCAAACAAAAACCTACTTATTGGCTTGCCTTCCGTCACCCTCAGAAATTCAGGAGGCACAAGAGAACTGAATCTCTTCTCAAATCAGCAGGCCTTTAAATTCTTTCAGCAATGTCCAAATTAACAATGTGTTCTTGGCATTATGGGGGCTCTTTAAAAAAAAAAAAAAAGACTCTCTCTGTCCTGTCAAGCAACATTACAGGACATACTGGATGCTATGGCCTCCAGACTATTGAGTTGATTAAAAAATAAGCATACATACACAGCTGGCCACCTAAGATGAACAGGTTTGGAGGACGCCAGGCTGGGTGGGCATGAGGATGCTCTAAGGGCCAGGCAGCAAGCTGGAATTGAGTCCTATGCTCTTCACTTCTTGGTAAAGATCGGCTGAACACATAATTGTTCTGTTCTGTGCATCTCATCCATAATATCATTGACCCACCACAAAGATGTGATGAACTAATTAAAGATTTAAAAGTACTTTAAAAATGCCCCAAGAGTGTGTACAAAAAAAAAAACCCTCTAAAACATATCCATGAGCAAATATTACCCTATTAACCTCCCCTCCACTAAAAGCATCCCCTAGACTTTAATTTTGAAAGTTAGCATTTAATTTCAGTAACGTTAAATGAAAATAAGGCAAAAGCCAAAGAACGACAGAGCCATCACTGCTTTAGCATGCAGAAGCATACTCCCTGCCAGGGCTTAACTCTAGGTATCCCTGCTACCATGAGAGGTATGGAAATTCCACTTACACCTGCACAAAATAAACTTAGAAACCCAGATATTGTGAAAGCCACAGCGAGGCTGGCTGGCACTGCGTGCATTTCCCCTTCCCTTGCTTATTTCATTAGCCAAAAAAAGAAACAGAAATTATCATTAAGAACTGTCAAGGAGTGAATCAGAAAATGGTAACTGGGAGATAAAATAAGAAGCTGGCTCCCTTCTGAAGCCTTAAAAGGAAGCTAATATCGCGCGCACAGAAAGCATTGTAAGGAAGCAAAGCTATTTGCTTTTTATCGAGTCAATGTGATTTGTACTTGTTCTGGTGAGAGGCCGTGTATGTATCAGGGGCGTGTTTCCCGGGAGAATGTATGGTTTGTGTGTCATTCTGGTGAGCCACTGACCATTGGTTAAGAGAAAACGTGGAAAAAGTTTGGAGGCTGGAGGACAGTAGGGGAATGGACGGGTGGGTAAGGAGAGTCGGTATCTGCATTGGGAGCACGGCAGAAGAAAACAGACTGGTCTCCTGCGCAGTGGGTTCGCGAGACCTGCCAAAGGGCTGGCCTGAGGTGTGCACTGAGGCTGAGGAGAGGAAGCAGAACGCAGGCCAGCTGGCTCTAAACTGTTCCCAGAGTGAGGTGGGGTGCTGGGCTGGAGGGAGCTATCTGGGGAAGGGATCTGTTCCCAGAGCAAATTTGCCATTTATAACCAAGGGACTGCCAATCGTTGGCCAGATCCCTCTAAGAAATCCTCATCAGAAACATAAGGCTTCGGAGATTTTCCTGGGATTGGCCAGCTGGTACCCTGCTCAAAACTCAGTTGGGGGGCAGTGGGAAAAGACCCCGAGCTTCCCTCTTGTAGTTCCGGGCCGGCTGTTCTCAGTCTCAACTGTTTGACTTCAAGTTGAGAGACAAAAATGGATCTGGCCAAAGCACCTCCACAGTTAGGTCATCTAAAAACAAGCGCACGACCTACTCTGCAGTCGCCTTGCCTTAGAGAGAGCCAGCCTACACAGAGGGCAGACGACATAACCTATAATTCCGTGCTCATTCGAATTGCAGGGCACTTGGTGACGATAAATTTGGGTGAGTCTTCGGAAGTAGACAAAAGCAACGATGGTGGTTTTTCCTTCGCTGCTTGTTCTCGGGTCCTGCACAGTGTGCTCCTGTTTAATGCAGGCCTACCCTGCGACAGGAATTCTTTCATCTGGATTTACAAAACTGCACAGAGAGATGCACATAGCATTTCCCTCTAAATGCATCTCAAGTCTGCGGAGTGAGAAAGGAAAGACAACAGAAGGCATTTAGGGACAAAGCTCGGAAGAACTGGGTTATGGCAGTCAAAGGGAGAGGGACATGGCTTTGTTTCGCATGGGGAAATTAGATTTCATGCTATTCCTTTATAGCAAGGAGTAACTCAATTTGAGACTGAGGTATAAAGTGTTTCTTTATATATCCAGATTTGCCTGTGGTACACCTGCTTCCTCTGATGACTGGGAGGAGTCCTTTCAATCAGCTATTTTTACAGTGATATATCTCAGCCAGTTCTGAGATATATGCCGTTCCTGGATGAGTGTTTGAAATTTAGAGGGCGTCCAATTGTTCATGTAATTTTACATTAGGTGTCCAACTGTATAACTTTTCTATTAAAAGGCCGATTTTAACCAGAAAGACAATAGGAACTCTAAGCTCTGAATTTCCTAATGATTTCCTTCCTACTTGTGTGGTTGGAAGCATCTAATACAGGCCATAGCGGTGCGTGATGCACGTTTCTTTCCATTTAGTATTCAGGGCTATCACACACGAGGCAGTATTTTGTCATCAAAAGTCTTTTTCTCCCATGGAGACCACTGCTAAAGAGTTTCCTGGACGGCACTGGTCATGGGGAACAAAGCAGAAGGGAGGAACTTAGCTGGCTAGAGGAAGCCTGTGTTGTAATTCATGGATTAAAGAAGTACTTCCTCCCAGGTTGCACTGAAACTTCTCTCAGAGTCAACAATCTCCAGTTACATGCCTCTCACCAGCTCTGACTCGGTTCTTGCCTTGTTCGTATCTAAGTAACTCTCACTTGGTAGCTGCAGCTCTTAGTGTCCATACTCACGGGTCTACGGACATTAAAGAGTCATTGAAAAGGGAAAGCAAATAGACTAATCAAATAAGTTAGACTCTGCACGACTATGTAGAACTAAAGCCATTCGATGTAAGGAAATGAATCGAATTTTGTAAGTCACCTAGTAAGTTGAGTCTACTAACTTTGCAAAACTCGTGTACACATACGCATGCGTGGTCTGTGGTAATGTTTAAGTGAAGCAATTTATGAGAAGTGAAGGGAAGATGTCCAGATTAATTTCATTTTAGCAATTTAAATGTTTAAAAATTATCTTCTCCATAATTTATTTTTATTATTGATAGAGCAAGCTTTTACTGAAAATAGCTTGTACAAATGTGCCGAATTAATATGCTTACCTTAAAACACTAGAGAGCTTTAGACCAGCTGTGGGTAATGTCCTCCATGAAAGCTGAAACTGGTGGAGATTTTTATTTTTATTTTTTTTCATCTGAAATGATGTCTGCAGCTTACCTGTGGTCCATGGGGTAGGTGCTGTCTGGTATGGACTGAGTAGGAGGGAGGTGAGCTGGGAAGGCCCGGTCAGGTTTCGGAGTATGAGCTGTGTTTGGAGATGCATGGTGTAGTGGGGACACTGGAGTGCTGGATGGCGTCGGGGGGTTGGAGGGCCTCATTCCCACTTGTGGCTTCTGATCATAGGCACTGCCCAGAGAACAACAGAGAACATAGGTTGCATTGGAGTAATTTTTAAAGATCCCCATCCTAGGGATATAACAAAAGCTCACCTTAGACATAAGTGATAAGGAAGTTAAACTCCTTTGGATTTTAATTTTTTAATTCGGGAATCTCTAAACTTCAAAGCCCCCATGCTCTTACATAGGAAATAATCATATGAAATTGTGTAATGGCTTGACTATTTGTAACATACATTTTCAGTATACAGACGAATTAGTTAAGGAAGGGCCACATGCTGAGGAATCACCATACCTCCGTCTGTGGTCAACACCCATCTTTCAGGGACAGCTCCTTCCTAAATCACTAAATACCTGATTGTCATTCTTCTTCTCTATTACGTTTCAAAATTAGACCTAATATCAGCCTTCCCTAGTAAGAGAGACCATATTTGATTTGCCTTTGTTTGTGGTTGAATTGGAGGCACTGCTCTTGTCTCTCTAGATGTTTTATATTAAATGGTGTTTGGCCTTGAATTCCTTGATAATAAAGATTAGTGAAGCAAATTAAAATGTCTCTGATGTGTTTAAGTTTTCTTTGATTGTGAGTACAAAATAATATTAAGAATAAAATCTTATTATCATAGACTAACTTCCACTCTCAATTAAAAATGCAAAAACAGTAAGTTGTTTATTTTATAGTTAGTATGACTTTAAATAGCTTTCCAACGCGTGGCTTTCTGAAATATCTAACTAATATCTTCAATCAAGGAAAATATCTTACTAAAATCAGATTTTATTTCTGAACAACAAAAAGGTATACTTACTTCTGCGTACAGCATCTAGATAAACTCTAAATAAAATACTAATAAGAGCTGGTTACGTTGATGCAAGATTTAATTGCAACAGAGGCAAGCAAATTTCTGTGAGTCAGCCTGGGCTATAGACTGAGTTCTATGCCCCACCCTACACTGGCCAGTCAGATCCGATAGCAAAAAAAAAAAAAAAAAAAAAGTATATGTATATATGTATGTACGTACGTACATACATGATAGACTTTTAAAAGAAATATTTTCTTTTCAGATTAATGTATAATAGCTTAGTTTCTCCATTACTACAACAGAATTATACCCAAGTATAAATGTTTTCCAGAAGTGCCTGGGTATGTGCTACAAAAATCTATTCAATCTCTATATGAGCTATCTGTACTCATATAGAGAACACTGGGAAGAGAAATTGGTGGAGGGGGAAAGAGGAACTGGAAGAACGGAGCAAATATGGGAGTAGATTTAGTTAAAATGCATCATATACATGCATGAAATTCTCAAGCCGAAAACAAAAACGTGCTGTGTTTGGTTTTACCTATGTTCTTTACTGATGTTTCTGAACAAAATCCTACTATTTTTATGAAGTAGCTTGCTTGAGTCTTTCCCATAAAAAAAGAAGAAACAAAGCCAGGCAGTGGTGACTCACACCCTTAATCTCAACACTCTGGAGGCAGAGACAGGTGGGTCCCTGTGAGTTCAAGGTCAGCCTGCTCTACATAGTGAGTTCCAGGATGACCAGAGTTACATGAAGAAACCCTGTCTCAAACAAAGAAACAAAAAGAAAGAAAATAAAAGAAGAGACAAGCAAATGCCTAATCATCCTAAAATATTCCTTCCTCTGTAAGGGGTTATATTAAATTTTACTATTTATAGAGAAATGGAAGCTCTAGAATGCATTATATACAGGCTATGTGCTGAGAGAGAGATGTTGTCTTTTTTTTTTTTTTTTTTTTTTTTTTTTTTTTTAGCAAAATCCTTCAAATTGTTGGCCAGTTCCTCAACTGTTAGTTTATAGATCTGAGATATATTGTATAAAACAGTATTTTTATGATCACTATAATAACTGGTTCAATGACTGGAAATTGTCCAATGCTAAAATAATTGTGTTGTTATACACACCTTAATGAGAAAATGCAAACAACAAAGCTAAGTAGCCAAATGCATGTTGACACCTGACATAAATTCTGTATGCGTCACAGTTCACTTTTATAATACATTTGTTTTATAAAACAAATTTAGTTTCAAATGAGCTGCCTCACAATTTCAGGCTCTAGTGAGCCTCTTAGAAAGTCACATATAAAACAACAAATTTCAAGAGCAAACAGGAACGAAAGATCTCTCAGCATTGGTCAGTTGCCATAGAATGGCACAATCTAATTTTCTTGACTCTTTCATCTATCAGATGAGAAAGATGGTGTGAGCAGATGTGTTTGCAGCAACACAAGATTCTTCTGGATCCTAATGCATTGGGCTTGAACTGATACACCTTATAAAACAGTGCAAATGTTTGGAATAATTTTTATAAGTTCTCAAGCTACCTCCCTTTAAGAACTAAGTCTCTACTGTAATCAAGAGTAATAGTCAACAGCTACAGCCAACTCTTTTTTTTTTAATGCAATTAGAGGCCAAGATGAAAAGCAAAAGCATGCAATTCACTACAAAGGGTTTTTAATGAACATATGTGTTATCAAATTTTCTAGTAAATGAACAATGCACTTTGAATGCACCACCCTTTATTATCATCTCAAGAACAACTGGCTTTTTAATAGATAATAGCCTTGGCTAGGCCTTATAAAATTATAGTTTTATTGCAATTGTCCATGAATGCCTCTTATAGATCATCTGCAAAGCCTGTCAGATAACTAATGTACTGCTTTTGCTTGCCAAATGTTATATTTTTTTTCCCCTACAAACTAGCTAAAGTACATAATGCATTCATTCTGATGGGAACCTTCAAAAGCTGCTTGTGCCAAATAAGACCTTCTTTTCAAACCCAAGATACATCACCACAGTGGAAAAGCAACTAATGATTGAGATGAGAATTATTACTTTAAAATGATTCTCAAGTGTGTGACTGTATGGCAAATGGGTCTTTCGAGTTCTGCTGAATACATTACCTAATTAGCTTATTATGTAATAAAGATGTAACCCGTAAAACTGACTTGAGATTTTAATATCATTCCACACTTTCTGCTTCCAAAAGGAACGCTGCTCTCTATGACCGTAAGACTTCTTACCTGACATTGTACAGGCACTTTTCTCCATAGCTGAATTTAAAGGGCTGCTCTTGACTGCAGGCAGACCCGAGGTCTGAGCATGGGCTGTGGGGCTCTTTCTTGATTTTCAGTGGTAGGCCATGAAAAGCCACTAAAAACAGAACAAATATATCCATAAAGATTTGATTCAAGTAAAAATTATGTCTATTAGTCTGTTTTACTTCTCTTATTGAAATTATCATTAACATTTCACAGTAACTTATGCTATGAGGCCGAAAGGATTCTGTAAATTTCCTGGGCTCTGCAGCCAGCCCCTTATTCTGCTTTTACTGTAACAAAATGTAAGCCTGGATTTTTTGTTGTTGTTGTTGTTGTTGTTGTTGTTGTTGTTGTTTTGGTGATATTAATAATGCTAGAAGGTCAGTTTTCAGAAAAGAAGTTTTGAAAACCTGTTATAAATATTTCCATTGACTAAAATAGAGACAAAAAAAAAAACCCTTACAACTGTTTAGCCAAGATTGGAGTAAGGCTTTAAGCATCACTGAGTAGAATGGCTTCAGTAGCAGTGATCTCATGACACGTGACAAAGAAAATCCAGGTGTAGGTCCAAAGGCAAGCCACAAAAGCATGGGGGCAATGGAAGCAAACATATTTAAGGTTGGTGGTTATCTTTAAACAGAAACCAAAATCCCTGCCTATCTATTTACCTAAATTACAAAGATAAAATATGATACATAAAAAAATTTCACCACATGTAATCCTACATTAAAATCATTCTGTAACAAATAGTGTTTTCCTTTTTTTCATACAACTTAATATATAACCATTTATAAAGCATAGTTATTCTTTGCATATATTCATTGTGCTTAATATAAAGCCAGATATGTCATAAAATGTACACTATAAGATACACACACACATATTCACATAAATGTGCTTATTTGAGGACTATAAAACCAATGAATAAATTTCACTCTATTTTTAAGTCTGATGATCCCACAAGTGTTCACTGTATTCTCTTTAGATTTCTTTCACAATGAAATGTCTATGATAAAATTTTTAATACATGAAAAAGAAAATCACAAAAGCATTCACTGTGTTGACTAAGAAAACTCCTCCTGTATACATGTGTGATGCATGTGTGCACATACGGTTTTGCTAACTCTTAGAATAACAAACATGTTACAACATATTTATTGGTACTTTTTCAAAGCATTTTAATTATTTTCAAGCTTTTTGAATATAGACAGAAAAATGTATGTACTCAACTTCTAGAACTTTGAATTAAAACCTAAGATTTATGTTTTCCTAACAAAAAGCTGTAGCAACATAAAAAGAAGCCCATTTGCCCTCAAAGAAGTAGCATTAAAAAAACCTGAGAATTCATATTTAATTTACATGAATACAAATTTGTTAAGAGCTAAGAAGCTATATTTCTATAGTTAGAACTTTTTGGCCAATGGTATAAAAAAGATTAATAAACAGCTTGCAAAATAAATTTAACCCAAAAGAAAAACTTAACAAATTAAGCTTTACTAAAATTAAAATTACCTCTTTAATGGCACCTTTAGAAGAAGAAAGGATAAGTCCAAAAGATTTAGACAACTGGTTCATAAAAGAAAATATCTAAATAGCAAGATGGGAAGGGGGGCAGCAAAATGAGTGAAAACATAATCAAAATTTTTTGCTCATCAGGAAACTGCCAATATGATTATCACCAAATACTCATTAGAAAAACCAAACTATAATAAAAGGTTGACAATCCTGATATTGAACAAAACAATGGAGGTTGGGACAAGCCTCTCAGAAAAGGGTGTGACTACCTGAAAGCTTCAACAAGAATGTATTATGATCTAGTAATTTACTAATACATATTTCTCTATATGTATGTGTATATATGAGAATGGAGTTCATATGTTCCCCCAAAAGACATATGTGGGAATGTTTGCGGAAGTTTTATTCATGTAAAGAAAGCTAAAAAGGTTTTAAATATTCATTGGTGGAGATAAGTAAGGATGGCATCTGCATGCAAAGAATATTTAGAAATAACAAGGAATAAAGCACCTTCCAATGCATGCAAAAACACAGATGCTCTCACAGCTATGTAGCTAAACCCCGTAAATTTCCAAAACAAAGCTAGCCGAGAGCATAAAGATTTCCCTCTGCGTCTAGCCTGTGATTTTGTTTGGCTGCTCAGTTAAATTAAGTTGTTGGGGTGAGCCATAAGTCCACGGCTAGGGCTCTTCAAACCGAGGGTAGATGTGAGCTCCTGACGTCATTGTGGGAAGCGGAAGGCAGAGATCGAGTTGAGGATTCTGCAAACCCAGAAATATCAAAGAGGGATAGGAAAAGTGGAGAGGACTGGGGAGAATCCGGAACACAGATCCTCTCTCTCTCTCTCTCTCTCTCTCTCTCTCTCTCTCTCTCTCTCTCTCTCTCTCTCTCTCTCTCTCTCTCTCTCTCCTCAGAGCCTTCCTTAACATCTTTATCCGGCTCTGTAGCAACTGAAGAACAAGGCAAGCCGTATCTGCTTTTCAAGACACCCAGCACATGGCACCTTGATATTGGACCTTGACCTTGACCAGTAGATGTTGTCACCAAGCTGGCTGAGGAATGATTTTAGGCTACAAAAACGTAACCTAAATGGTGATCATCATAACCGGACAAATGCTGCGTCCACTGGTCCACTGTGAGGCTTGGCAGCCCCGGCGCACATCGCGTTCAAACAGATCCGTCACTTGAAAATTTTCAATTTAGATGCCAACACTTGAAGGCTCTCCACCTTTTAGGCTCCCCAGCTCTACTGTGGAGGATTTCGACTCACCTTACAACCTCATTCTATGCCTGTGGGGCTGTGAATCATTATGGACCAAGAATTGATTTTTCTTTACTAGTCTCAAGCCAAAGACTAACCGAACGATCTAAGATTCCCAGCATTTATCTTTATTTTTCATATCTGGAGGTGAATCATGAAACTTAAAGCCAAACTGAAGCCCTCGATTTTTCTGCACAAAACCGTGGGACTTATCTTTTATGATCCTCACTTAAGCTCGCCTCCCTTCTGGGAATCATACCTATGACTTCATGTAGACAACATCTCTTATTTACCTTTGCATGAGAGATGTAGAAACTGCCACCAGGAAAGGCTGAATTGGATGGAGGCTGGCTGCCTAGGTATATTTCATCCCAGGACTCGAGCCTTAGCGTCTGCTAATAGGAGGTTTTTCCAGATCATTGGCACCGGCGCAAGAGAAAGCAGCACATTCATTTCGTGCAATTTGCTGTACCTTCCCACACGGAGCTGGTGCATGTAAAAGGCTGTTAAGTACTAAATTATTCCTTATCAAATCACCATCATCTGGAGTCATGATCAACACTAATTAAATTACTTTCACTGAACACGGCTCCAGCCTGCTGCCGAGGCTGCTAGCATTCCGCTTCCAGTGCGGTCCTCCCTGGGTCTGGAACACAGACCTGCAGGCATCGGCATTGTTTGTAGTGTAATTAAAGTGAATCTTTCCTTTTTCAAGTGAATTAAATCAAGCGAGTTAGCCTCTTCATTTCATTGACAAAGAAAGGATGTTTCCAAATGATGCTTTATCCCTGACTTCATGGAGTTTGGATCATCTGTCTAAGTATGAAATTTAGAGTTCATCTCAGGCATTCCTCAAACAGGGCCTGAGGGTTCCCATGCAGACTTTTAACAAACGCACAGCGATCAGCTTTTCTACGGAGAGGTAGATAGAACACTCAAGAGATGGGCCTTGCATTCTTTGCCTTGATGGAAAGCTTGACCTTTAAAAACCACATCGTAAGGCTGACTAATACTGGCTGAGTTTGTCTAATGGTTAGATTTAAGAGCTCCAAAATATCAGGACTTAAAAATATGCGCTTTCGATATTGCCTGCAGCTTCCCGCCCAGCTGGTGGTGGGGAAGCCGGAGGGTCACCCAGCGTGCCAGGTGCTCAGAACCATCCGGCGGCGGCGGCAGAACCAGGTACCCGAGACAGCCCAAGCTTAAGACCTTCGGGGACTCAGGCCTGGAGTGGGAGTTGGGCACAGAATAGCGGGTGCACTCTGCACTCGCACGGCGGACCCTGAGCTCCCTGCAGGCAGCTGCCATATTGCCTGCAGCTTCCCGCCCAGCTGGTGGTGGGGAAGCCGGAGGGTCACCCAGCGTGCCAGGTGCTCAGAACCATCCGGCGGCGGCGGCAGAACCAGGTACCCGAGACAGCCCAAGCTTAAGACCTTCGGGGACTCAGGCCTGGAGTGGGAGTTGGGCACAGAATAGCGGGTGCACTCTGCACTCGCACGGCGGACCCTGAGCTCCCTGCAGGCAGCTGCCATATTGCCTGCAGCTTCCCGCCCAGCTGGTGGTGGGGAAGCCGGAGGGTCACCCAGCGTGCCAGGTGCTCAGAACCATCCGGCGGCGGCGGCGGCAGAACCAGGTACCCGAGACAGCCCGAGCTTAAGACCTTCGGGGACTCAGGCCTGGAGTGGGAATTGGGCACAGAATAGCGGGTGCACTCTGCACTCGCGCGCGGGGCGGACCCCGAGCTCCCTGCAGGCAGCTGCCATATTGCCTGCAGCTTCCCGTCCAGCTGGTGGTGAGGAAGCCGGAGTCAGCCAGTGTGCCAGGTGCCCAGACCCAGCCGGAGGCCAAACCAGCCTCCCATCCAGCCAGTGGCAGGGAAGCTGGAAACCGGACCCAGCCAGCTTCCCAGCAGCTTGGGACCAGCAGGCGGAACCAGATAACTGAGATATCCCAACTTTAAGACCCCTGGGGAAACAGGATATCAGACAGCGAACCCTGAGCAGGAGCAGTGCAGAGCAGCCGCCCAACAGGCGGAACCAAATACCTGGGATATCCTGAGTTAAGACCTCGGGGGACTCAGGCCACCTGTCAGCAATCTGTGAGCAAGACCCCCGCAGGACAGTGATTCAGGTATCCCAGTCACTGGGAAATAGCCTTACAACCCCACAGGAGGGTCAAGCACCAGCTAGTATCTACAGGAC
Source organism: Apodemus agrarius (assembly GCA_964023405.1). Lineage (NCBI taxonomy): Eukaryota > Metazoa > Chordata > Mammalia > Rodentia > Muridae > Apodemus > Apodemus agrarius. The sequence goes on from OZ030011.1 coordinate 85,285,463, forward strand.
CAACTAACACCAGAGTTAACCAGATGGCAAAAGGCAAACGTAAGATTGCTACTAACAAAAATCAAGGCAATATGGCGGCATCCGAACCCAGTTCCCCAACAGCAATAAATATTGGATACCCTGAAACACCAGAAAAGCAAGACTCAGATCTAAAATCACTGGTCAGGATGCTGATAGAGGAACACTTAGATAAATCTCTTAAAGTAATACATGAGAAAATAGATCAAAAGCTAGAAGCCATTGCAAGACAAACACAATTAAATCCCAGATATCTCAACACACCAGAAAAACAAGACTCAGATCTAAAATCACTGGTAAAGATGCAGATTGAGGATCACTTAGATAAATTTCTTAAAATAATAGAGGAGAAAATAGATCAAAAACTAGAAGCCCATACAAGGCAGACACAAAAATCACTTAAAGAAATCCAGGAGAATATAGAGCAAAAAGTGAATCCCAATAAGGGGGAGAAACAAAAATCACCCAAAGAAATACAAGAGAACATGGGTCAACGAGTAGAAGTCATAAAGGAGGAAACACAAAAATCCCTTAAAGAATTACAGGAAAACACAAACAAGCAACTGAAAGATCTGAGCAAAACCATACAAAATCTAAAAACAGAAGTAGAAACAACTAAGCAATCGCAAAGGGAGACAATGTTGGAGATAGAAAACCTTGGGAAGAAATCAGGAGTCATAGATGCAAATATCAACAATAGAATACAAGAGATAGAAGACAGAATCTCAGATGCTGAAGATACCATAGGAACCATGGATTCAACAATTAAAGAAAATGCAAAATGCAAAAAGCTGGTAACCCAAAACATTCAGGAAATCCAGGACACAATGAGAAGACCAAACCTAAGGATTATAGGGATAGATGAGAATGAAGATCTACAACTTAAAGGGCCAGCAAATATCTTCTACAAAATTATGGAAGAAAATTTCCCCAACCTAAAGAGAGAGATGCCCATGAATATACAAGAAGCCTATAGAACCCCAAATAGACTGGACCAGAACAGAAATACTTCCCGTCACATAATAGTCAAAACCCCAAATGTACTAAACAAAGAAAGAATATTAAAGGCAGTAAGAGAAAAAGGACAAGTAACATATAAAGGAAGACCTATCAGAATTACACCAGACTTCTCACCTGAGACCATGAAAGCTAGAAGATCCTGGGCAGACCTTATGCAGACCCTAAGAGAACACAAACTTCAGCCAAGACTACTATACCCAGCGAAACTCTCAATTGCCATAGATGGGGAAACCAAGATATTCCACGACAAAACCAAATTTGCAAGATACTTATCTACAAACCCAGCCCTACAAAGGATAATAGGGGAAAAATACCAACACAAGGGGGGAAACAACACCCCAGAAGAAACAAGATAGAAACCCCATCTCATCCAACCCAAAAGAAGAGAACCACTCAAATACAAATAATAATAAAATTCCCAAAATGTCAGGAAGTAATAATTACTATTCCTTAATATCTCTTAATATCAATGGACTCAATTCCCCAATCAAAAGACACAGACTAACAGACTGGATACGGAAACAGGACCCTACATTTTGCTGCATACAGGAAACACATCTCAGTGTCAAAGACAAACACCACCTTAGAGTAAAAGGCTGGAAGACAGTTCTACAAGCAAATGGTCCCAGGAAACAAGCTGGAGTAGCCATTCTAATATCAGATAAAATCGACTTTCAACCTAAAGTCATCAAAAGAGACACAGAAGGTCACTTCCTGCTTGTCAAAGGGAAAATCCACCAAGAAGAATTCTCAATACTGAACATCTATGCACCAAATGCAAGGGCACCCTCATTCGTAAAAGAAACTTTACTAAAGCTTAAAGCACACATCGCACCTAACACAATGATTGTAGGTGACTTCAACACTCCACTCTCCTCAATGGACCGATCAGGAAAGCAGAAACTAAACAGGGACACAGTGAAACTAATTGAAGCTTTGGACCAATTGGATTTAACAGATATATATAGAACATTCCATCCTAAAACAAAAGAGTATACCTTTTTCTCAGCACCGCACGGTACCTTCTCAAAAATTGATCATATAATTGGTCACAAGACAGACCTCAACAAATACAAGAAGACCGAACTAATCCCATGTCTCCTATCGGATCACTATGGAGTAAAAGTGGTCTTCAATAGCAAGAAGAACTACAGAAAGCCCACATACACATGGAAACTGAACAATACTCTACTCAATGACACCCTGGTCAAGGAAGAAATAAAGAAAGAAATCAAAGACTTTTTAGACTTCAATGAAAATGAAGGTACGACCTACCCAAATCTCTGGGATACAATGAAAGCAGTGCTAAGAGGAAAACTCATAGCCCTGAGTGCCTCCAAAAAGAAACTGGAAAGAGCATACACTAGCAACTTAACAGCACACCTGAAGGCGCTGGAACAAAAAGAAGCTAACTCACCCAGGAGGAGTAGAAGAGAGGAAATCATCAAACTAAGGGCTGAAATCAATCAAGCAGAAACAAAGAGAACCATACAAAGAATCAACAAAACCAAGAGCTGGTTCTTCGAGAAAATCAACAAGATAGATAAACCCTTAGCTAGACTAACCAAAGGGCACAGAGATAGTATCCAAATTAACAAAATTAAAAATGAAAAGGGGGATATAACAACAGAAACAGAGGAAATTCAAAAGATCATCAGATCCTACTACAAAGGCCTATACTCAAAACAACTGGAGAATCTGGAGGAAATGGACAATTTCCTAGACAGATATCAAATACCAAAATTAAATCAGCATCAAGTAGACCAGCTAAACAGTCCCATAAACCTTAAAGAAATAGAAGGGGTTATAGAAAGCCTCCCAACCAAAAAAAGTACGGGACCAGATGGTTTTAGTGCAGAATTCTACCAGACCTTCAAAGAAGACTTAACACCAATACTCTTCAAACTATTCCACAAAATAGAGACAGAAGGGACACTGCCCAACTCATTCTTCGAAACCACAATTACGCTGATACCTAAACCACAAAAAGATTCAACAAAGAAAGAGAACTACAGGCCAATTTCTCTTATGAATATAGATGCAAAAATACTAAATAAAATTCTTGCCAACCGAATCCAAGAGCATATCAAAACGATCATTCACCATGATCAAGTAGGCTTCATTCCAGGAATGCAGGGATGGTTCAATATACGGAAATCCATCAATGTAATCCACTACATAAACAAACTAAAAGAAAAAAACCACATGGTCATCTCATTAGATGCTGAAAAAGCATTTGACAAAATTCAGCATCCTTTCATGCTAAAAGTCTTGGAAAGAGCAGGAATTCAAGGCCCATACCTAAACATAGTAAAAGCAATCTACAGCAAACCAGTAGCCAACATCAAAATAAATGGAGAGAAACTTGAAGCAATTCCACTAAAATCAGGGACTAGACAAGGCTGTCCTCTCTCTCCATATCTTTTCAATATAGTACTTGAAGTTCTAGCGAGAGCAATCAGACAACATAAGGAAGTCAAAGGGATACAAATTGGAAAGGAAGAAGTCAAAGTATCATTATTTGCAGATGATATGATAGTCTACTTAAGCGATCCAAAAAACTCCACCAGAGAACTTCTACAGCTGATAAACAACTTCAGCAACGTGGCTGGTTATAAAATTAACTCAAGCAAATCAGTAGCCTTCTTGTACTCAAAGGACAAGCAGGCTGAGAAAGAAGTTAGGGAAATAACACCCTTCACAATAGCCACAAACAACATAAAGTACCTTGGCGTAACTCTAACCAAACAAGTGAAAGATCTGTATGACAGGAACTTCAAGTCCCTGAAGAAAGAAATCGAAGAAGACCTCAGGAGATGGAAAAATATTTCTTGCTCCTGGATTGGCAGGATCAATATAGTAAAAATGGCCATCTTGCCAAAAGCAATCTACAGATTCAATGCAATCCCCATCAAAATCCCAAATCAATTCTTCATAGATCTAGAAAGAGCAATTTTCAAATTCATCTGGAGCAACAAAAAACCCAGGATAGCTAAAACTATTCTTAACAATAAAAGGACTTCTGGGGGAATCAATATCCCTGACCTCAAGCAGTACTACAGAGCAATTGTGTTAAAAACTGCATGGTATTGGTACAGCAACAGGCAGGTAGATCAATGGAATAGGATTGAAGACCCAGAAATTAACCCACAGACTTATGGTCACTTGATCTTTGATAAAGGAGCCACAACCATCCGGTGGAAAAAAGATAGCCTTTTCAACAAATGGTGCTGGTTCAACTGGAGGTCAACATGCAGAAGAATGCGAATTGACCCACTCTTATCTCCTTGTACTAAGATCAACTCCAAGTGGATCAAGGACCTCCACATAAAACCAGACACACTGAAACTATTAGAAAAGAAACTTGGGAAGACCCTGGAGGACATGGGCACAGGGGTAAAGTTCCTGAACAGAACACCAATAGCTTATGCTCTAAGATCAAGAATGGACAAATGGGACCTCATAAAATTACAAAGTTTCTGTAAGGCAAAGGACACTGTCAGAAAGACAAAACGGCAACCAACAAAGTGGGAAAAGATCTTCACCAACCCCACATCCGACAGAGGGCTAATATCCAATATATACAAAGAACTCAAGAAGTTAGACCCCAAAGAACCAAATAACCCTATCAAAAAATGGGGCACAGAGCTAAACAAAGAATTTTCACCAGAAGAAATTCGGATGGCCGAGAAACACCTTAAGAGATGTTCAACATCATTAGTTATCAGGGAAATGCAAATCAAAACAACCTTGAGATTCCACCTCACTCCAGTCAGAATGGCTAAGATTAAAAACTCGAGAGACAACAAGTGCTGGCGAGGATGTGGAGAAAGAGGAACACTCCTCCACTGTTGGTGGGATTGCAAAATGGTAAAACCACTCTGGAAATCAGTGTGGCGGTTCCTCAGAAAATTGGGCATGCCACTCCCAGAGGACCCTGGCATACCACTCCTGGGCATATACCCAGAGGATTCCCCTGCATACAACAAAGACACATGCTCCACTATGTTTATAGCAGCCTTGTTTATAATAGCCAGAAATTGGAAGGAGCCCAGATATCCCTCAAAGGAGGAATGGATACAGAAAATGTGGTATATTTATACAATGGAGTACTACTCAGCAATTAAAAATAATGAATTCATGCAATTTGTAGGTAAATGGTTAGATCTGGAAACTGTCATCCTAAGTGAGCTAACCCAATCACAAAAGAATACACACGAAATGCAATCACTGATAAGTGGATATTAATGAGCCCAGAAGCCCTAAATACTCAAGGCACAATTAGCAAGTCAAATGACTCTCAAGAAGAAAAAAAGGAGAGGACCCTGGGCCTGTAAAGATTGGATCCAGTATTGTAGACCCAGAACAGAGAAATCGGGGGGGGGGGGGAAGAGTGGGGAATAGCATGGGGGGGAGCGAAATTATGGGACATATGGTGGGGGGTACCTGGGAGGGGAAAGCCTTTGGAATGTAAACAAAGAATATAGAAAATAAAAAAAATGATTAAAAAAAAAAAAAAAAAAAAAAAAAAAAATATGCGCTTTCAAAATAAATTTAACCACTTCCCAATCCAAGAGTCTACAAGACGTGGTTATGGCATTCATTGTTAAGTACTTAGAAATTCAGTGGTTGTTTTCATTTAAGAGCTTTAATGGTGAGACAGGACAGGGCTTAGTATCTTTCTTTCATCTTCTACCTACATTTCAGAAGGGAAACAATTCAGTCACAATACCTCAGAAGCACTGAGACACCCTGAGGTTTCCACAAACAAGGACCCTAATTTAAAAATGAACTTCTGATTGAACAGAAGCACAACATAAAATAACTCATATAGAGAGAATGAATTACTTTCTCCCAGGAGAGTACTTCCTTGGTCATGACAATAAGGCCTTAACTTGTAACCTTCCACTGAGAACAGACCGTGTTTGAGACAGCTATCCACAAACAGAAGGAGTTTTGGTGAGAAGCTGAGTGGACCATCTGAATAAGAAACTGCAACTATGTTTGAAAATAACTGAGATTTAGATAGTGTTTTGTGATCTTCAAGGTTGAACTTGATTGTTGCTCAAATGCTCAGATGTTAATCTTGGTCCCCAGTGCGAGGCGTGGTCGTCAAGAGAGGGAATCTAGGCAGTGAGTCACAGCAGAAGGAAGATTTCAAGGCCCTCGTCCTGTTTTATTTCCCAGCTATGAGAAGCTTCATCTGATATGTTGTATTGTACACTGCAGATTTTAAAAGTATAGGCTGTCCCCTAAAACCTCTGAAGCCATTAGCCAGATTGATCCTTTTACTTTTTAAGTTCATTTTATTGGTTATTTAGTCGTAGACATGGAAAGCTAACATAAAGAAGCTAAGCAGAATGCCTGGGTAAAGATCTAAGACAACATTATAGCAGGTTAAGTATTAGAGCCTTGGGGCTGGAAAGATGGCTCAGAGTTTAAGCGTACCTCTTCCAAAGGTCCTGAGTTCAAGTCCCAGCAACCATATGGTGGCTCACAAAATCTGATGCACTCTTCTGGTGTGTCTGAAGACAGCTATAGTGTACTTAGATATAACAGTAAATAAATCTTTTTTTTTAAAATGAATTAGAACCTTCGGCTGAAGAGATGGCTCACTGGTTAAGAGCACTTGAAGAGGACCCGGGTTAGATTCGCAGCACCTTACACAGTGGTTCATGCCTATTTGTAGCTCCAGTTCCAGTGGATCCAGTGTCCTCTTCTGACCTTCATAGGCATCAAGCATATATGTTGACAGACATACCCAGAGGCAAAACACCCACATATAAAGCACAATGTATCTAATTTAAAATTGTAGTATTACTACATGCTTATAATTCCAGCAATGGGAAGTGGAAGCCAACAGATGTGAAGTTGGAGGTCCTCACAGCCAGCCTGGTCTACAAGACACCCTACTTTAAAAATAGTAACAAATAAAATCTTTAAGAGGGATCTTGGGGCTTTGGTTGCAATAAAATTAAAATCTGTTTACATTTGCCCTTGAAATGTTTCTTGTTACAGAACACAGTATAACATTGTGTAAAATCACATCAGGTGTTTTCGAACCCTTTCTTCCTTCCGTATTTGTGTCTACTATGCCTTAAATGGTAGGCTGGATCCTGAGTGATAGAAGGCAATGTAGAGCTAGGGAGTGCAGGTGTTGAGCAAGATGACTTCATACCATCAAGTGCAAATATAGGGCCAATCATAGTTTTATTTAGATTTCTGAAAAATATTTCCTCTAGCAAAGATCTTAGCCTGTTCTACATTCCTTATGTTTGATTAATTCATGTGTGTGTGTGTGATACACACAGCTGCATGCATGACCTTACTAATATATTCTTGGCACTTGTATCTAAATGCAAAAACTCCTCAGAGCATTTGTGTTTGCTTTTAGGCATTCTGCCTTCTTTCAATTTATTACTGTGACCAAGACATTTAAAATTTCACACTACTCATATTACACTGAGGCAAAGATGGTGCTCTCCCACACTGAGAGATTGCCCTACCCTGGAATTACAAAAAAAAAAAAAAAAAAAAAAAGTCACAAACGACAACAAGTCGGCTTCTAGACACCTCTAGAGAATGTAAAGCAGGAAGTGGGCTGGGCTCAGGGCTTTCTTTTTAGTTTTTAATTCTTTTAAAAGTGAAACCGAATAATAACTTCTAGGAATACAAAGTATTTACCCTAGGAGAAGAAACATTTATTTTTAGTTCTTGTCAAAAGAGAAACAGGTCTTTGAAGCAAATCTGCAATTTCTATAGGGAACCAAGCCACGTATGCTCACACTGGCACTGAGACTCCTGAACTATGATAAAATAAAACCAACCCAAAACCTGACCTTTCGGGTAATCTACAGTATAGTCCTTGAGGAGTTTAAAGAACAGTCTGTGACCCCCCTACAACTTACTACTTGTTTTTATAAATGCACTGGATGACCATCTGGGGTTAGTTCGAGCCACAGTAGCGAACCTGAGTAGCCATGATGGACCTGGAAAGTCTGAACATTTACCATCTGATTCTTTCCAGAGAGCAGCTTGCTGATCCTCATTTCAGATCATGCTCTATAGTGCTAAGGGAGAAAGCAAACATGAAAGGAGCTGGCCGAGTGATGTGTGCTCATATACACTGTCAACCTAGTCAACAAAGGTCACTTTGTTGTGGTCTGGTAACACTTCATGTGGTCTAGGGTAATCAATTCACAAACAAGCTGATGAAAAATGGCACAAAATTGAGACTCTAAAACACCACAGATTTATGAGGTGTGAGGAATTTCAAAGCACTTACTTAGTCCGGCATGACATATAACATGCAGAATTTTTTACACCTGTCTAGAAAATATAACTGAAAAACAGACAACACAAAAACAAATCATGTTACAGACATCAAAGTGCTTATGGAAAAAAAAATACTTGGCTATGGTAGTGCTTTGGAGGAGGTAAAAAAAAATCCTCCATAAAAGGTGAAAATAAATGGTATACATAAATTAGATTATTTAAGAGCAGATACAAGCACGCCATGAAAAATGCATGCAGTCTTTTATACAAATAAATGTAGTTAGAAGTACACTCAGTAGATGAAACACTCCCTTTAAGTTAATACCACTTCAAGTTCAGGTGATAAATGCACCACAATGACCTCAACTCGTCCTCCGCTAAGTCTCAGAAGAGAAGAGGAAGGCTTATATACAAATAAGGACAGTAATGTCAAATGCTCTGTCAATACACCACACAAGGTAGAGAAGCTCAGGGGGTCCTCGAGCTGCATCTAAGCCTCTCCTGAGATTCTTTCTCAGGACATTTGCCTCTTTACTCTCCCTACTCTCACTGTGTACACACACACACACACACACACACACACACACTGACATCCATTACTAAAGAGCCTAATCTCGGCTATCAGCAGAGTGCCTTTATGGGGCCATTAAACCATTTCTCTTGTTTACAGTGCCTGAAGAAAGATGTGAATTATGTCTGTGACAAAACAAGCGATAACATTTCCAAACCGCTATCAAAATGCAAACTGAAACACATTTAAGGGTAGGGACCCTGATTCGAGTTTTCATTATTTTTTTTCCATTGTTTGCAGTCTCTGCAAATATATTCACCTATAATATCTCTGAGACAGAAATTCAGATCATAGCACAGAAACATGATGTCCATTTCTTTCTTAAATAAGATTCTTTAAATTGTTATAAGAAAGAAGAGCCAGAAAATTTAAGGAGATACTGCTGGTTCAGAGATCCACTCTGTAGTGGACCCCTTGATGATTTTAAGACTAAAAAGATATTTAATAATCATGAGAAACAACCATTGTTCTGAACCTCAGAATTCTTTTAGGTCAATATGTTATGTATGGCCTGAGTTTTGGACTGAGATAGTGTTGGTTTAAACATCAGAACCCTTTGATTACAGAAATAATAAGACGGAGGCCGGAGAGTAAAGCAGGCCAGCTTGGGGGACATCAGATACCTGCTGTCCACAAAGCATCATAGTGAAATCATGCAATTCTTCAGAGACAGCCTGACCCTTCAGTGACTCCTGTCAGTAACACTGAGCATGCTCTCTATCTCAAGAATTTCTGAATAATCCTGTCAGTGGCAAACAGAGGTGGCAGTGGAGAAGGTCCTGGAGGTGACCCTGGAACTCACACCTCCGTCCAGCATCACATGCGCACAGCCTTGGGACTTGGAGGCAAAGTGGAAATAGAAGTCCGGAATCCTCACGGATTGCAGAATGGACTTCCTGATGAAGACGTGTCCTCAAGGGACAACCATTTCACAAAAGTAGGCTTACTAATACAACTCTGTGTACATTGGAAAGCACCATTATAACAACTTAACAGAATATTATAGATCTGAATTCTGGGTTTAAGTGTGTCATCCTTCTGCTCAGTGGCTGGTGGGGATGCAATGTGGATTTCTCTCACTTGACTGGAAATGATTTTTCCCACAGTGTCTGATGATCTCTATCAAAGGCTGCCGACATTTCAACTCAGTCCAAATATACTTAGTTACATGTGGAAACCTGGGTTTTCATATTTGCTACACCCTGTTTTGCTCCCATCCCAATCTCCAGCAGTATCTGTATTGAGCTCACTTCACCTGTTTATCTGCTAAGCATGTGAGTGCCTTTCCCTTTTTCTGACATATAGTCATAATGTGTCCACATGTAGACATGTGTATGCATTTTCACATTTTCTATCTGTCTGTCTATCTGTCTGTCTGTCTATCTATCCATCCACCCATCCATCCATCATCCATCCATCCATCCATCTATCCACCCATTCATCTATTATCTATCTATCCATCTATCATATATGTTTTTTTCTCATTCTCTCTCTGTCTCTCTCTCTGTCTGTCTCTCTCTCTCCTCTCACCATAAATGTTATGTCAATGGTTTATATCTTCAAGGACTTCCTCAGTCAAAATGAGGAGTAGAAGAGCTACTGCTGAATAGATATTAGAGAAAAATTATAAAAATCTGATACAAGACTTTGAGGCTTATGTTTTTTCTGGGGCCATATTGTGAAAATGGGCACTAAACTGTGCTCCGGGCATTTTTGCACTGTGGAAGTAATAGTAACTCCCAATCGCAATGACCCTTAATCTTTATGAAAAAATAAAATCAGGTGTAAGTACTGTATTTAAGTGAGGAGGGTTCATAATGCGCATTAGAAAGCTGTACAGTCAATATGGTTGACATTTTAAAGCACTCGCTGTTTTAAAAGGTGTTTCAAATCTCATTTAAATTTGATGACATGGACCACCTACTTTCTAGTTGATATGGGAAAGAAAGATATTGTCATAATAACAAAACAAGCAGTATCAAACCCAGAAAGTTACATTCCTAATTTTAAAAGCATCATTAAGAGGCTGAATGTACAATATGTTGATTCACTCCTTTAAATTTCATGCCCAAACTTCATATAATGGCTTTTCAGCTTAGTGGTGCTAAATGATCCTCACCTTCCCAGTTTAATTGTCAGCAGAAGTATCCTGGGAGGAAACTGGCCCTTCTATCTGGAAAAGGGTAAGTGCAGGGAAACGAAGGTCTAATGTAGGAACTATCCAAATCGAATCACTTTTGCAATTCACATTGGCTCCAAGTCAGATCTTCCTACCCCTACTGGTCCAGTAGATGGGAAGCAGCATGACACTTTTTTTTGGAAACAAATTTTGTGCCATGAGCCCAAACACACAACACTCCACATCCAACTGCCAAGAACAAAACAGAACAAGCTGCAGCTATTTGAGAAACAGATCTAATCAATCGAAATGAAGCTCCCCAAAGAGGAAATTTATCTGAATGCACACCTCTCTGAAGATGCCCTATTAAATGAAGCCCTAACTGTGACCTTTCTAAACCTGGAAACTTTCTTCTATTGAATTTGCCCCTCTGTGCTTTAATATAGTCTTTAAGACCTGCAAAATCCCCAAAAGAGCGATTACTTCTCCATACCAAAATCTGTGGTTTTTTTTTGAAATAATAGGTAACAGGTATTTGGGAATGACTAGGAAGAAAGTTATAATTCTTAGCTGGGTATAGCCTGAAAAATTCCATCACATCCTGTCATCTCTTGCTTCTGCATGAAGAAGGTCTGCAAAATGGAATTGAGATAATATTGCATTGCTCCAAAAACCTGCCAAATATGAACAAGCATGTTCCTGTAGAATAATACCAACCAATCTTTTCCATGACTTGTAAGTTTTACTCACCAAAAGCAAAACAAACAAAACAAAAGAAAGCAAAAAGCAAGTAATCGCGCTGAGGATGATGGCTGTGGCATTTAGCACCAAAGCTGAGCATCTGAGTTCAACCCCCGAGACTCATACAGAGGAGAGACGTGATGTAGGCTGTCTTTTGATATCCTCACGCATGCAGTGACATGGGTACCATGCCCCCCCCCCACAAAATGAATGAACACGTGTCAAAAATCAGATTAACAAGTAGCCAATATTTTTATGAAGGAAAACAACCTATTTACCAATTTTAAATGAAACGAAACAGTGAAACAAATACTTGTGTTAAGTGAAGAAGAATTGAAGTCTTCAGAACTAGTGCAGTATGACTAAGTTCAGAAGTCACCTCACATATATCCGCATGATTTGAATAAGGCTTCAAATACACCCAGGAGTAAGAGACAGGGAATATAGGAGAGAGAGAGAGAGAGAGAGAGAGAGAGAGAGAGAGAGAGAGAGAGAGAGAGAGAGAGAGAGCGCAATGGCATTTGGCATTCCAATTTACATATATAATATATAATATATCCAAGTCTAACAATTTTTTTATTATTCTGTTACTTTAGATATTTTACATTGACTGTTTTCATATGTACCTCCCCAAAATGATCTTTTAGTTACTTTGTAACTCATTACTACTTACACAATTCCACTTCCTTATAACCTACTGGATCCTTGTGTTTGATAAGTAATTTCGCATATTTTTCTTTTCATCTCTATGGGGGGAAAAAGCCTACAATTTGCATAGTCTTAAATTGACCATTTTAGCATTAAAATACTATGTAGGGTAAGTATGGAACAGGCCTCATAGGGTTGCAGCACACCTGCCAGAATTCTGTGTGGCCCTACAAAGGACATGATTGACAGCAATTCAAACATTAGTAGTCAGTTGGCCTCTTGTACAAAAAGACCCCAACAGTAGATAATCAAAGCTGAAAACATGTTCTCAATACCAGAGCTAGGAAACTTTGCGAGGGGGGGGGGGGTATCAGCTGGCTAGAGCCACACACACACAAAAGTACCTTTCAGTAAATACCAATAAAACTTTACAAGTTGCCAAAATAACAAAGATTCAGCAGTTACAAAGCAAACGTGGCAATTTTCCTGACAGTAACACCTTCTTCAGAAAAGCCATGTCACTGGGCCATGTCCCAGATGTTCATACTGGCTCAGGTAAACATTCGTTGTGCATTTTATTTTAAAAAAAATTACTAATTTGACACAACATATGTATAATTTATATCCTAAAATAAAATTGAAGGACAGTCCTTCAGAATGCCTTGCATAGGCGCCTGCCACCAAACTTGACAAGTTCAATTCTATAGAAGACTCGTGTAGGGAAAAGAGAAAAGTGATTCCCTCAGGTTGTCCTCTGACCTCCATAGCTGTTTCATGGCAGGCACATGCACACACACACTAAATAATAGAAACATGGTAAGAACGAATGAAATAAAATGCTCTGTAATGTTTACATCCCGGCTGCATGAGTTTACACCACTCCTACAGAACTGCTTTAACATGAAGTATTTACCACCTTGAAACATTTTTCATGTAACTTTATTAGCCTAAGAACTGACCAACAGGACTACAGAGATGACTTAGCAGATAAAAGCACTGGCTGCTCTTGGAGAGGACCTGGGTTTCATTCCCATCACCCACATGGTGCTCACAAAATCGGTAACTCAAATTCCAGGGGCTCTGACACCTTCTCTTGGTCTTCATAGATACCAAGCTTGCATGCGGAACACAGACATACATGTAGGGAAATTCATACACATAAAAATAAAATTTAATAAATCTTTAAAAAACAAAAACAAGACAGAACAAAGAAGCAAAATAAAACAAAAACAACAGCAAAAACCAAGAGTATTCCTAGCTTCCCAGCTCTGGGCAGGTTCACAGCTACTCTCTCTCTCTCTCTCTCTCTCTCTCTCTCTCTACACACACACACACACACACACACACACACACACACACACACACACACTTCCTCAGGAAGCTGAAGCAGAACTCTGTGTGTTTGAGGCCAGCAGAACATGCCTCTAACGCCCAAACTAAAGAATGGCTTCACAAAAAAAAGGAGAAGCCTGAGGTCCACAGGAAGAGAGTAGGATTGGGAGGGGCAAGTTCTTCAGCCAATCAGACCCCTCCCCCATTTTATCTTTTTTTTTTTTTTAAATGGTAAACAGTAACAGCTACTGCATAAGGGACTTCAGAATCAGTTTGTCTCCACTGACAAGTCCAGCCTGTAGAAATAAAACAGGAAGCAAACAGTAAAACTCACTGATAAAGGAAACCAAACCAGAGACTTGGATGAGCTTAGCTGTAACAGAGAGATCAGCAGTAAGCAAACACCAAGGTACGACATTTACATAAGAATCTGACTTTGCAAACGTGATAAGAACCGAGTGTAAACAATCAGTAAATACACAGATCCCGTTTCCATTGCTAAAAGACTTATTGGACTGTAAGGAAACTGATCCTGGAATATAGTATCTCTCATTTTAAAGT